>JAKEPQ010000433.1:1125000-3525000 GCA_024500445.1 Entomyzon cyanotis | reverse complement strand
GGCAGAGGGCACTGCCCTGCCGCGGCTCCCATCGCCCTCCTCCCGGACCATCGCACCATTTCCCAGCATTATTTCTCGCAGTCGCCGTGCCAGCAGAGCTGCGGTGCTGGAGTCTCCGGTGGAGACACGCCGTGTCACACCCAGCCGGCGCAGCGCGGTGTTTGTAGCCGGAATTAAGCCTCCTAATCCGGTGTAATGTGCGTCTCCACCGGTTTCGCCATCTCCTTCCCCTCCTTTTTGGCTGCGGCTTTCACGCGATGCTGTCCGGGCGGCTTTTCCCTTCGCACAGCACCAGACGGGCGGGGAAGTGTCTGGGAAAGGCAGATAGAGAGTTGAAAGCACCAAACCATGGGCGAGGGGGAGAGAGGCAAATGTTGAGAGGAGCTGAGGGCTGGAGAGAGGATGAGAGCTGCACTACGGTGGTGCTGCTGGAGGGAATAGGTGTGGAGCAGGAGTGCCGTGCTCCTCGGAGACTCCAGCTTGGTTTGCCAGGCAGGGATTGTAGCAGTTTGGGCTGATGCAGAAGGGATTCAGACGGGATGGGAGTTCTTGCATTGATACATTGATTCGTGTTATTAGCAGTGAAAACAGGGATAATGTGCTGCTATTTACCACTCGTAATAAAGATTAAAACAGGTTCTTAGCCCAAGCGAGAGCTCTTAAAGCAGGTGGAGGGCTCAGCTCATTGCTTTGTCTTTGCTCCTGCACCAGCTTCCCTTTGTGGTCGCCTTTTTTAACCCCTTCTGCCTCCTCTCACCCCCCAGGGAAGCCACAGTGCTCAGTTTTGCACTGAGACTCTCCCCATGCCAGTGTTACCTGGCTCCTTGCGCTTTAAATCTGCAGCGAGGCACCGAGCAGGAATACACAAACACGGATGTGACTGCTCTGTTATTTCTGGCAGGGAAGATCATCAGGAAAACGTCGTTCAGCTGCAAACGGCTGAGGAGAGCGTGGGGTACCCCTGCGTCAGAGGCAACCCCAGCTCTGCTCTGAGCTTCCCCCACACTGCTCAGCTCTGCAGCACTGGCAGGGAGAGAGGGAAGCAAATTGGTGGTGAGAGTGGTCACCGCACTGTACCTGTATTATTTAATATTTTAGTTCAGGGATCTCGTTAGACTTTGGCTTTTTTGGTGTGTGCCAGCCAACAAGCAGCACCCCTCTGTGTGGGGTGAGATTCATGGAATAAAAGTCAGGATTGGGAAGTAGTAAAGGAGCAACTGGCACATTCTGTATCAACTCCTTGTGCTCGGGACATTCAGCACCACAGCGTGACCTGGAAAGCAGCAGGGCTTCCAAAGACATGGACCGTGTGGGTACATTCAGAGAAATTTTTAAGCAGGCAGATAAACCAGCTAATACCAAAGGCACAAAACAAAGACTTAAAGTTACATAAGTATTCAAATAAGGTCTTGAATTTGGGCCTTGCATTTTGCTCATCTCTCTGGAATGGGCTCTGGGGATTCCCTCTAAGGGGTACCTGGCTGCCCTGGAGCACTCACAGTGTTACACAGGCTTTTGAGACATATTTCAATGTCATCCCTGGCACCTGCAAGCAGCAGCTTCAGGAGCATCAGTGGTGCCCCTGCAGTGGAAATGGTGGTTCCTACCTCCAGTGAGGAGTGGGATGAGGCCACTGACTGCTCTGACAGAGCCACTGGGCACTCGTTAGCTGCTAATGACATCTGATGGCTACGGCATGTCCTTGGTTCACACTGGGGACTTGGAGGTGAACAGACCAGCTCTCTGAACTCACCAGCTCCCAGGTGAGTGGGAACGTACGTCATTCCTAAAATAACAGAGCTGGTGCTGCAGAATCTAAACTTGATTAGAGACGTGGAAGTGAACGGTGAGAGAACCAGTGTCGCCGTGGGCGGCTTCCCCCCACTCTAATGAATAGACGGCTGTCAGCTCGCACTTTTCTCCCAGGATGAAGCAGTAAATAAAATCTGGTATAACCCACAAATTTAGCTGAGTTACGGCTGTCTATTGGGACTGAAGTGTTAGACTTGGTGGTTAGTTTTGCAGTGAATTCAGAGCACTCTGAGGGAAGTCTCAGCAGTGATTTTAAATTCCACCCCCTGTGAGACACCGTGCCTGCCTGGGCACATGGGCTGAGGGGGATTTTTCCTGGCTGCAGCAGAAGTTTTGCGCTGGGAACAGGGTGGATTTTGTTCTGAATGGAGCAAATAGCCACAGCACCTGCACAGCAGAGGATATAAGGCAGGATGTCATGGAATCCACGAATGGTTGGGGTTGGAAGGGACATCAAAGCTCATCTCATTCCACCCCTGCCATGGCAGGGACACCTTCCACTGTCCCAGGCTGCTCCAAGCCCTGTCCAATCTGACCTTGGACACTTCCAGGGATGGGGCTGATGTACCCCTGGGGCTCTGTCAGGTCACCCTGCCTGCTGCTGGCACGCTGTGCTCCACAGGAACAGCCCTGCAGCCACACGAGGGAGGTTCCCTTCCTAGAAAGCTTTGGGAAAGACACCAATCCTTTAGCACTGCAGAACTCCAAGATTACGTTCTTTTATCAGACGTGCAGCAAAAGGTACATCATGATTAGCCTTAAAAGCTTACACTTTCTCTTTGCCTGTGCGAGACAGATTTATAATATTTTCTCTTTCTTTTTTTAACACCAGATTCTTACTGCAGACAGTGATTTATTGAATAATCAATTCCCTTATCTACGTAATACATTCAGGTGATCCATCAATGCCAGATAATCAATCCAGCTGGGGATTTTAAGTGTATATATGTATACTTGTATATATATTTTCCTCCTGTACTGTTGTCAGGCCAAGTAATGTCTCCCTTTCTGTGCTCCTTTCCCAGTGACTTTTGTTTATGGTGTGTAAAAGAAACCCCCGACGTTATATTACACCTTGTAAGTTTTACGGTACTTGAGAGGTTTATGCGCTATGAATGTAAAGGGCAATGCAATAACGCAAAGGGCAGTGAGACATTTTTAAGCGCAGAAGGATATACACGGAGCTGAGGAGATAAATCTGGGCGGATAATCGTCCCACTGTGTCTCTCCTATTTATGAGAGGAAAAGACATTCGCTGCAAATCATGCTTCAGGTCACTTGTGCCCCGGTCTCTGCTCTGCGCTGCGTTATTGGCTGCTTTAACTGCTATTAATCTGCTTGGGGATCTCTGCCCTGCTTCTGGGCTGTGTCCAGGTCCAGGTGGGATGTGATTCCCCATCTCCTGGGTGGCACATTGGTCTTGTGCAGCTCAAGGACTGGGGTGCGTGGAAGATGATGTGGCTGTCCTCTGTGAGTTGAAAAAGGGCTGAGAAAGATGTGTGGGAGGAAGTAGGAAGAGTCACAGTTGCCAAGTCTGAAGCTCATGGGTGGTTTAGCTGGGGAAGAGGGTTCAGCCTCCCACAGTCTGGGTGTTTGCTGCTGGAATCAGCTCCATTTAGGCTGGGCAGGAAACTGCTTCGAGAACAGGTCGGGGAACTTCAGCAAACGTTCTTCATAAATACAGAGAAACTTCTTGGGGCACTTTGCTCTTGTTAATTTCTGAAACAATCAAGCCATTAATCCCCCTCAAATGTGAATATTCAGAATTCAGCATTTGCAATTAGCAGCAGAATTGGAGACAAAATGCCGTTACTTTCAGAGGTCACGATAAGTTGTATGCAGAGGTCGCTGTTCCATGTGCTTCACTCAAAATCCAATTTGTTTTGTGGGCTTACGATGGCAGAAACTCTGATGATTTTGCTATTGCCACATGTTCAGTACTTTCTGTGCAGAGAAAGATTTTGCCTTAATTGCTTACAGTTTTAACTGTCTGGCACAGAGAGAGGATTTTCCTGATTTGAACCATCTCATCAAAAGTTGAGAACTTAACTGAGACTGAAAACCTTGTGATCTGTCAGAGCCCCACGGAGCTCCCAGGAGCAGGAGCTGATGGCCAGTGTCCTGTTTCCCATCACGATGGCCACTCTCCAGAATGTCCCTGGCAAGGGAGGAGGGGAGAAGAATCTGCAGGAGAATCCTTTGAATCTGTGTCACTCCCATCTAAACAGCTCTGCAGAGCACATCACCTCCTGCAGCTCCAGGTGCCATTTGTTCCAGCAGCAATGCCATTACCATCTTAAGCTGAAACAGGGACCTGTAAAAAGGAGGTTCTTGGTTTAAATCTCTGGTCTATGAAATCTTAAAAATCTGCTCTTGCTTTATGGGGAAAGAAAACCATTTTCTTCCTCATTTTATGCACTTTTCTTCTTGGCAAATTTTTATTTCTGCAAAACCAGTTTTTGTCATCTTTGCTTAGATGAAATTCAAAGCAAGACCCTGGATGTTTTGCTTCAGGGTGGCATCTCAGCTCGGCTCATAATATTTGAATGGAAATAGGATCTGTAGTTTTCTTCCCTATTCATCTGCATCACAGGGAAAGGGTTGACCAGAACCAGTATTGCAAGATCTTAGATGAAGCTGATAATATTTTTTAAAATGTAGAGATTGTCCCTGCACAGTTTATCAAATTCCCTTTAGATTAAAGTTAAAAATAAAGTATTGAATACAAGGAATGCTCAGTTCTTCCAGCAGCTACCTTCATCCCTGTGGTGTATTGCAATAGCAAGAACTGATTCTGGATGTGTGCCCATCTATTTATAAAGGACCAGAAAAAAAATTAGTTAGAGCCATATTTACTTAATTTTCTTAGACGCTAATGCAGTGGTTTCTATTTGAGGAATTTTTTCTTTTCTGCAGTGCAAGTTCATCTATGAAATGTGGCAATTTCAGTTGCTGGATCCATTTCCTCCAACTGGGGGGAGAGCAGTGGTATGAACCCAGCCTGGGCTGCAGATCCTCCTCTTTACACCATGGATTTGCATTTACTTTTAGAATTTTTTGGAGGCAATTCTCACCTAATGGACTGTCACTCCTTTTCCTTCTCTCTCTCACTCCAAGGATTGGAGGGAAAATACTTGGAGTGAAGAAACAACTCATCCTCATGGCTGAGCCACAGCCAAGCCCCATGGTCCTTCCCCAGGACTGAACCTGGCAGGTGTGACTTGCTCTGGAGTCCCAGGTTCCTGGCACAGCCACTCCCTCTGTGACCTTCATCTCAGATGCTGATCTCCTCATCCCCAGGCCTCAAAAGTGGAGGGAAGAGATGAAAGCAGTTGAAATCCCGAACAAGCTATACTTCCTGCTATTTTAAGAAAATGCTGAATTTTAAGGAAATTCAGAGTTTTCCTCAGCAGCTGGATGGGATTTTCACTTATTGCCAGTGCTTGGGGGACAGAACCCTCAGAATGTTCCTGGCTTCCTAAAGATCCTGCGAGGTGCCACCAGCCTGGTGACAGCACTGGTGACACCCTGAGCACCCACACTGACCTCACCATGACTTTACATGGGAGTTTCCCCCCCAGTCTGGTGGCCATGAATATCCAGTGCTGGCCCAGGCACCTGGTCTCTATATTCTGTGTTATTAAGGTCATTCTGTGTGGTTACACTGCTCTTTGTGCTTTGCGAGTGTTTGTGGGGAAACCAATTTCCATATGAATTATGGAAGTTGATACCAACAGGGCTGTAATTCGTGAATTGTTCTGACAGCAACATTTTGTAACAGAACACAGAGAAACCACGGTAATAAAACTTGCCATTAAGGGAGTGGACTTGTGAGTCCTAGAAAGAATTCTTGTCCAAGGATTATTTATGATCATAGCGCACCAAAATGTGTTTTTGCATTTTTATTGCCGGCAAATTACTTGTAAACCCACCAGGGAGCTAATGATTTTTCCTCTGAGGCCATGTAACTTCGTTTTGGTTTATATATACATATCCATTTCTGCCACCAGTTAAGCCGTCGCTTGTGATTTATAATGACAATAATTACTTCAAAGCAGCCCGGGTGTTAAAGGGTTAGCTGTCCTTTGACTCCAGCTGACAAAATCTCCAGGACAGTGATTCCAGAGGAGAATGGCTGGTGGTGCTTGGGCAGGTTTTCCCTGGATCACTGTAATGGTGCTAACTACCTCTAATGGGGAGCACGGATTATTTATGTTCTTCTGCAGCTTCTCATTAATTTTTCAGAGCACTTGCTTGAAGAGCTCCGACTTCTTGGCTCCTTCATTAGTGTTACCTGTTCAACAGCGTGGAGCAGTGGAGGTGACACTTCAGAAAAGGAGCATTTCAGTCCAGGCTGCTCTGCAGGGTGAGAATAGGAGCAGGAAGCTCTGGGCAAGAAGGTGGAAGAAGGGGCAAGATTTTAGCGAGGTTTTTAGGGAATTTTAGCAATTCCCCAGCAGGGCTGGCTGACAGGGGAAGGGGCTCAGTGCCCCAAGCCAGCCCAGGGCTGGTTGGAGTGCTGAGCTGTTCTGGGGCAGTTCAGTTCACCCTCCGGGGCAGTTCAGCTGTCCCAGCCCTGGTTCTTGGTGGCTTTTCCAGCCCTGCATCACTGGGGGGTCACTGTGCCCAGAGCCACCTCCTCCATCTCTGCTCCTGCTCAACCCCCCCAGCCAGGCTGAGCTCAGCTGTCCCCCGTTACATCCTGTCCCCACAAGTGCCACTTCACAGGACAGCAGCATTTACCTGCTTGCTCCTCAGGATGCTCCATTCACGGCAGGAACACCCCGACTGCAGGAAGCCGCAGGGAACTCAAAATCAGCCATACAAAGGTTAAGGTAGCCCTAAAGCATTCCTTGCCTTGGCTCTCAGGGTGATGACACCTCTTTTTTTCTGATGGGCAAGCTTGGACAGACTTTCCTGGTGCAGCAGAGGCACGAGCTGCCCCCAGGGATCAGTCAGTGGTGCTCATCCACTGTTGTCATTCCAGCTGGCATTCCCTGGGCAGAAGTAGCAAATGGATGGAGACGTTTGTTAGGTTTTGGGGATCATGAGACATTTGTACATTCATTACCAAAGCCAGTAATGACTAATTGCACTTTTGATCGTAACAGAGCCACATTTCCTTTATGGATTTTCAAAGCCTTATTTTTAGAGAAATATTTTTTTGATCTGATGTTGGCTCCTGTTCTGCTCTATTACAGACTCCCTGCTTGGCTTTGAACAAATGACTTTGCTCTTCTGTGCCTTAATTCTGTACTTGTAAAATAGGGCTGAGCACACTGCCAGCCCCTCTGGGCTGTGGCAATGGGGAGGGTTTAAAGCCTGAGGATGTCAGTAGCCAAGCTTGCCACACCCAGCAGGATTTTTGAGGCAGAGCAAACAGTTATGAGCAGGCAAAACCCTATTACCAGTGAAATAGTGAGATTATAACCCAGGACTCTCCGATTGGAGCAATTCTGGGGAGAAAAAAGAGTATCCTAAATACCCTTAACTGCTTATTTAATGTAGATTTTAAAAGTTATTTATAGAAATTTAGCAACTGTTTACTCAATCCGGGACTGGAAAGCCTTTAAAACATACTCTTAATAATCCCTTCGTATTTAACTAACATACAATAGTGTGTGCTATTACATCGCAATTACATCCTATTTGAGACACTTAATTAAAAGGGAGGCTGTAATAAGCTCCTGATCGTTTGGCTCCTCAGCCAGACCCCACAATGGAGGATTTTCCTAGTCAGCAGGTGCCAAGTGCATCCTGGAATGGCACAGTGGCAGCGTGGAGCTGTTTCATTTGGGGCTGGATACATTTGGGGCTGGGTCTCTGTGGGGCTGGGTCAGCAGGGTGGTGACTCCATGGGAATTTCAGGCCTCGGGGATCCCTCCCACCCCATATGGGATGGCTTCAATCCTGGGATGCTCTAGGAGAGAGGTTGGGCAGCAGATACTTTACACTTCTGGATTCCAGAGCTCTCCAGGACTGGAATGTCACAGGTCAAGGATGTTCTTGGGAAGCAGCTGCCCCTCTGGTTTCATCACTGCCATGGGAATCAGTGCCAGGCTCTTCCCTGCAGGAGCCACCTCCAGCTTTGGCCAGAAGTTCTGATGTGGGGGAGCAGCCTTGGAAGGTGCACCAAGGTCAGAATGCTGCGTGGTGTTCCAGGGAACCTTGAAAGCCCTGCACTGCTGCCTCCCTGCTGGGTGGCTGGTGGTCTGCCCTGCTCTGCCCTGCTCTCCCTGCTCTCTCCTGCAGTTGGGAATCATAAATCTCATCAATCTGGCACACAGTGCCATGCCAATGTGGTTATCCTGCCCTGTGCCAGGCTGTCAAAGGCTCTGTGGAAGAGCTCTGGGACTTTCACCTGCAGCCAGCTGCTCACCATCCCACCAAGTGACTGCCCTGCCTCTCTCAAATAAAAAATAATCATCCAAAGCCCCTTTAATCCAAGCCTGTTTGAAATCAGATGTAACAACAGCTTTGTGCTTGCTCCATGCCAGGATATGAAGTTAATTAGTATAAGTGATTTTTTTGCTTTTAATTATCAGCCTGAGATTCCAAACTGAGGAGCACGGGGACCTCACGAGGCAATGCCTGACTCTTTCAGGGGTGGAGCTTGTTTATCCAAGCACTCAAATATAGCTCCTAATTGTGTGGCTGATCCTAGAGTACAGCACAAGGAAGGCAGGATAAGAGATCCTTCTGCTCCCTGGGTCACCTTCCAGGCCCTCACCGTGCAGCCATTCAGGGCTAGCAAACCCCAGAGCAAACCCATCACTTCTAGAGAGAGCTGGTAAAACAAGTGCAGAGGGATCTGTGTGCAGCAGCTCTTCGGGTTTTGCAGGAGATTTTGAAGCAATTCTGGGTTTGGGAGCTCCCCATGAACCCAGTGCACAGTGTCTCACAAAAATCCCATTTTCCCCTCTCAGCTCTGCAGTTGTATTTCGGTTGCAGTCCAAATCTAATAAGAGGATCAACGGAGGTTTTGGCAGGGAACAGTCCTGGTCCTGGGAGTGGTGACTGCAGAAGGGAAATCTGGGATAAATCTGGGATAAATCTGGGATAACCACCCTTCCCTCCCAGGCAGGAGCCAGAGGAAGCTGCTCCCTGGCACCTCACTTAGGAAAGGAAGGATGCTTCAAAGTGAAAGGGAAACAGAAACCTCTGGGTGTTTTTTGTTGTCCCAACTGCTTTCAAATGATGTTTAGATTTCATGTGTCGGTAATTACATACACTGGGGTGGTATTTAATGCCAGCCACTGATGGATGCTCTACAGTCCTATATAAGAGAGAACACGTTTGTTTTCTGAGGCTAACCGCACACAATCTGTTATTGTGTGATGTTGAATACTTCGAGGGTTGGTGCCTTTCAGTGTTGAGCATAAAAGCCAGGCCTCCCCGACAATAACCTCCATTAATGAGGCTTCCCCAGTCCGTGAGCCTCGGAGACTGCGACGTCTTCTTTGTACGCCAAAGCTTGCCAGGATTCCACAGTGAAAAACCTCCCACCGATCTCCTGCTCTTTCATTTCTTCTTCCCTTGGTTTAAACGGGAAAATATCCTCCCGGTACAGCTCCCACTGCTTTAGCTGCATCTCCACACATTTCTTTTAAACTAACCGACAGCTTATGGTGGGAAGGAGAAGCAGCTGCAACTTGCTGGGAGTGGGGGGACTTCACTTCCAGAGGATTCAGCTCCTTTTGTCTTCCTCAAGAGCTGTTGAGTGCTCAGAGCTTTAAAAAATACGGCCACTCATTCAGGCTCCTGAAACGTGGATTCAGGGGAGAGGTGTTCTGCTGAGAGCTGGAAGCAGGAATGAAGGTTCCCCAGAGCCCCAGTGGCTGCTGTGATTCCACAAATTCCCATGGGAACTGAAATTTTTGGTGCTACAGCTCAAGTTTTTGTCACTGTTGGAGCTCCCAGCTGTGCTGTTTGATCCATCCCAAATTCCCCAACTCCTCTGAGTGGGTAGGAATGACAAGATGCAGGATGGACTCCAAAGTGAGCCTGTTTTTATTTAGGTGCTGAAATATTCCATGGCTTTCAGAGCCAAGTCCCAAGTGGAATCACCACGGTGGCTGGGCTGGGGCAGCAGCTGTGCACTGGAAGGAGCAGGAGTTCTGGGGAACACCACATGGCTGGAGAAGGACGTGTTGGTTGGGAAAAAGAGGTTTGAGGAGAGCAGTGTCCCAGGGTGGCTCATCCTTTCCTTCTTGGCAGCTCCATGGGGATGTGCACAGTCCCACCTTGGCCAACACAGCCCAGCCAGAGTCCCTCAGGGCAGGAGAGGCCATGGGTTTGTGGTGTTCCTTGGGAAGAAGAGCCCTCCGCAGTGATTTAAAGCACTTTGAAAAAAGCCAAAACAAGCAAGGAAAACCAACCAAACTTGGGCTGCAGCTGGACACTTCGGTCTGGAGCAGTGTGTCACCTTGACCTCATCCAAGCTGTATTTTCTTCCTCAAGTCAGTCCCTGCCTGTCCTCGAGGGGCAATTTCTCAATGGAGAAAAGACTCCTCTGAGCTGCCAGCCAAAATAAACCTAATTGTTGCATTGTATGTGAGCAACTCCAAAAGTTGCCAGTAACAGCTATCTCAGACTATCACAATCAACATAATTTTACCCTTAATTGCTAAGTATTGCTGTAGAAAGACCAGTTGTCTTCCTGCTCCAAGTCCTCACAGTTGCTCTCCCAGGTTTCAAGATGCAGCGAAAGTTTTTTGGGTTGTTTTTTTTTTTTCTTTTTCACACTACGTTTCAAATGCTTCATTGTCAAACTGGTTAAAAGCCCTTATTTATAAAACGTGTGCGTCTCTTTCAGCTTAACTGAAAAGGCATTAAAATAACTACAGCTGTGGAAAGAATAATTACAGCGAGATTTTGTCAAGGACTCTCTTGTCTGATGTTGCCATCTGTGACATGGTGAATGCAAAGATCATTTGAAACATAGGCGGTTAATGTAGAGAATAATTTCAGAGCTTTCGATATTTATGGTAAATTATTTAACTTTATTGTTTGGTTTTATGGCCTCATTATTCCGTGTCGTAAGGATCTCTGCTTTTTGTGTTGTTCTGCACTTTGATTTCCACTTTGTGAAGAGAAGAACCCTGCAGTAAAAGTAACACTTCACACATTTCAGAAATGTTTCAAGGAGACATCATACTAATCAGATTATTTTCATGCACCTCAATATCATCCTTGATGCCTTTAAAAAAAAAAAACCTGCAGAGAAAGATCATTTTATTGACCAGGTGTTAATAGTCAGTCCTTCAGGCATGGGCAGCGACAGGGGCTGGTAAATACAACATTATTGCATTAATTTCCCCCTGTCTCTTAGAATATTGTTCCTGCAACTCCCTCTGAGAGGACATTGCTGCATTATTCTCTTCAACAACCCCTGACCAGCCGAATTAGGAGCAGACTGTCGCACTGGAGATGAGTAATTGGCTGCCAGAGACACAGAAAAGGCGACTTGGCTTCCCCGAGACTGGCTGCTCTGTACACAGGGCTCACGCTGGAGCCAAGTCCATGTGCTTGTTAATCAGATGAGGGCATGGCCAGGCTGTGGTGATGCCTGAAGCAGCCTACCTGAAACAGAGGCCAGGAAAAATTAGGAGTATAAAAGCAGAGAAATTTATTCAAGGGCTTCAAGATATATTCAGGCAAGCAAAGTCCCCCTTGAGGGACTACACCCAAAATGGACAGTGGGTCAGGAGCTCCTCACCTTTTATAAGTTTTTCCTTGTTAGCATATTGGTCTCTAATTCTCCAATCACACCCTCAGGTGACGTTAACCACCCCAGGCCCTGCTGCCCCCTTTCCACTGTTCCATGCTGTTGGGGAAGATGAAATAGGAAAGCCTTATAAATATGATTAGCTGGCAAAAGATGCTGAGAATATGGAAAATATAAAGACAAGCTTTGAGATGCCAAACCTAGAAAACAGTGGTATGGCTGACTGAAGGTAATCCCCCTCTTGACAAAACAATACCCTCTGCTTGCAGACAGGTCCAAGGGTCAGAGCAGGCCCTGCCAATGTGGCAGAGGGTCCAAAAAGCAGTTTTTAGGGTTTAAAATATAACGCTCATATGGTAATGCGATGATTCTTATAGGTTGTATGTAAATTTTGTAGGTTTTGTAGCTTGTTCTAGACTGGTTAATGAAAATTAGAATATTCAACACAGAAGATGATTTATTGTATTGTAAACAGCAACCATGAGAACTCTCTCTTGCTCTCTTGATCTCTAGCTCTCTCTCTCTCTCTTTTCCGCTCCTTTTCTACTCTTTCTCTCTCTCTTTTTTGACCTGCTTTGGGCTGTGTCTGGCAGTCCCTAGCAGCTCTCCTACACCCACGCCCTTTCACAACAAACCCCATGCTCTAAAACCTGACTGCAGAGATCTCTTGTCTCTGTCCCGACCGTCCCAAACTGACAAACAGACCCCATCAAATCCTACACCATGCCCTCTGCAGCTGCTCAACATCTGGATCTCTGTCTGGCTCTGTCCATGCTAAGGAGCTGGTGGCATCACAGCCTGAACACCCAGAACAGCTCCACCTTCTCCACAAAACACTGGGAAGAGGCACAGCTGCTCCAGCCAGGAGCTCTGCCCTGCAGATACACCTTTGTCTGCAGGAGGTGATTGTGGGCAGATCTGGAAGCCACCTGAGGAAGCTGAAGTGCTGCAGGATGTGGGAGGGGAAGGTCAGGAGCTCACGGTGTGCAGACATGCAGAAACTCGGGGTTAGTGCAGCCAGCAGGGCAGAGCTGGCAAATCCAGTTGTTATGGGCTTACTACAAGGGAAATTAAATTAGGAACAAATGTGTGGGTCAGGGACTAGTAGAGAAGAAACCAGGTAATATGTATTTTCCCATCTATAATACAGCCCCGGGGCAATTCCCTGTTTGCCCTCAGCCATCCAAGGGCACAAGAAGCCCTCAGGAAGTTCTCCTGAGCTTCACTTCCCACCTCAGGCTGTACAGGAGGCTTTGCCACATTTAGCTCAATCTTTCACATTTCTGTACCTAAAATTAGACACCGTGCTCCATCCCTGCACTCCCGGAGTTCCCAGCTCTAGGGAGGTTGATGTGCAAACGTCTGCAAGCACACGAAGAAATATTTGAAGAACAACATTTGCAGACCCCTGGAAGCCAGACATTGCCAGGTGTTCCTTTATTTAGAGGAAAGTAAGTTTGTGTACACAGGTGGTCTATGCTATTTAGTAAATTTTGGTAATTTGTCTATCCCTAGTAACTTGCTTGCAAAACAATGCAGCTCATTTTGGAAACAAATGGAGCAAATGGATTCAGAGCTGTGCAGCTGATAAAACACAAGCAGCAGTCAGGACAAAACAGATCTCCACTAGTGACTTTTTTCCCCCTCTGAGCAGTGATGGTTTCTAAGCAGTAGCATGTCAGAGAGTGAGAATTCCCTGTCCAGCTCAGCCCCAGGTGGAGCAGGAACCTTGTCCTGCAGGGTGAAATCTCACCAGGAGCCAAAAAACACCAGAGGGAGCAGGAAAACTCTGGAGCTCCAAGACAGCCTCGGGTATTGACAGCAGGACCATCCTCTTCATGATTCCTGATTCCTCAAAGACTGACTGTTTCAGTGATGGGAATGTAAAGGCCCCAGAAATCTCTCCATGTGCTCATCCCATTTGGGTTTCTCTTGCTCTGCATTGTTCAGGGCATGCAAGGCTAACCCTTTGTCAGCAGTTCTTTGCACAGATGGACACAGAAGCCAGGAGTCAGCCATGGTTCCTCACTCTGAAAGCCTCACAATTTGTGTCTATAAGGAACCCCCTGTGCAGTGTTTGCTTTGGCCCTGTGGAGCTGGAGCAGGAGGGACAATGGTGAATGCAGGCACCAGGTGAAGCACGTGGTGACAACTGCTGCATGTAGGAGACAAGGTCAGAACCTTCCCTACACCCTCCCTTTGCATCCTGAGCTGAGCTTTGTTTGCAGCACTGTCTCAGCACAGAGGTACCACTGGCTGGTTTTGACACGATGCTGTTTCAAGCTCTGAGAGGCAAAGCCTTTCTCCAGGGATCCCAGAGCTCAGCCCCGTGGGTCTCTGCCAGCAGCATCCACTCCCTTTGGCCATACGTTCCTTTTCCCTGTGCATAAAGGCACAGATGGCCAAGCCCTGCAGACAAGCATTTGAGATTTGTGAGGGCACGTGTGTGTGTGTGTGTGTGTGTGTGGAATGCACACTTGTCTGAGCTGAGCCCGGAGCCTGGGCTCGCTGCTTCCACTGCAGCAGGAATTACCCAAATTTCCAGGCCTGGTGCTGGGCTGGTGATGACCCATGTCAAGTTTCTAGCTCAGTGCAGCTGCAGTGAAAGGTGTGGGCAGAAATCTTTGTGTGTGACAGCCAGTGCTTGTGTCACTCAGGACAGATATTAGGGAAAAGCTTCTGCTCTGCCATTCCTGGCTGTGGCTATGCCAGGTCTGCTGACAGCCCTGATGGAAATTAAAAATTTCAGGTACTCTGTTCTGTCTGAGTGTGACTTTGCAGCTCGACACAATGGGAACTGGTAGGGTGATGGGATCAGACAGCATTGGAACAGCCCTTGATATGGCAACTGGCCAGAGTGAAGCTCTACACACATCCATCTGCGATGGGACAGTGGAGCAGGGAGGTGCAGGAGGACATCTGTGCCATTTGTGGGCTCAGACTCTGGACATTTAGTGCAGGATGAGCAGGGGATGAGCAGGGCAGTGCTGCCAACACAATGCAGGGACACAGGGCTGTCCAAAGCCAGTGCCACCTCTGCCTCCCTGCCCCACCTGCCTCACAAATTCCCAATGCTACACCACAGTCAGAGCATCCACACCAGCAGAAACTGGGGCTGCTGGCCCAGTTACTACCAAAAACAGGCAGGAAAAAGCACTGCACTCGCTTGTAAGCAAAGAGTCCTCATGCTCTTTGGTTTCTTTTCCTCTGGCTCTCATACTTGTTAAGTCAAATTAACATTCATAATGCAGAAGCCATTGGAACATGCCTTCCAGACTCACAGATATTCCTGTTATGGTCAGGATTAATCACAAGGGATAATTAGAGTATTAAATGAAATAATTATAACATTATGACTCTAATAACCAAATTCATGGATATTAGCTTGCGAGAAAAGACAAATAGAGGAACCAGAGAAGTTTTGATGGATGCCTCTAGCTGCATTTTTTTTTTTTACTTTGCATTTTTGATTTAAAATTCCCAAACATCTGCCATCTGAAAGGGCAAGGTGGGGTTGCAGCCATGGGTCTGGTGGCAAGAGGAGCTCCTGCAGAATGTCCACAATGCTTGCTGCTTCACAAAGCTGAGCATCCCAGGTGGTGAGGACCCTGATTACCCCAAAAATCCCCAGGGTTGGGCACCCTGGAGGGGAGACAGAGCTGCTGGAATGGTGGAGCTGGCACCCACAGAGGGATTTGCTTGTGTGGCAGTGCCAGTGCTCCTGCTCTGCTAGGGTCCAGCACCTCCTGCCAGCTAGGAAACGCTTGGCAGGTCCGGCTGGAGGCCAAGATTGAGCTCAGCCAGCACAGCTCCATGGGACACCAGGCTCTGGCAGCATCTCCTGGCCCCAGGCATCACCTCCTCTGAGAAAATGGAGATTTCCTCTGCCTCGAGGACGTGATTATCGTATCTGACAGAGCTCTGAGTGCAGCCAGGCTTAGCTTGTCCTACAGGACAGCTGATCTCCTCCAGGGATCCAAACCCCGGTGGTCAGAGCTCGGAGCCCAGGAGATTTCTGTGCCACTAATGTATGCTCAGTCTCTCTCCTCTATTCTATGCCGTGCTACAGACGAATAAATGAATTCATTAACGAATTATGCAATTGCAAATGTTTAAAAATACCGAGTACGTACATTTCTGGGAGCCTACACAGCAGAGCCCTGCGAGGGGCTGGATGGGGATTGGCACATGTTCTTGGGAAAGGGAACGGGAAGTACTGCTGGGAATGCAAACTGGGGTGCTCAGTCCTCTGAGCACACTCTGCACAGGCAGGGCACTAAAAATGCAATGAAATCTAAAATACACATACTAAGCAATTTCGTCTTTCCAACAAGCGATATTAATTCTAGATAATAAATTGGAATTTTGAACATATGATCCCTGGCTGATTTAGAGTACAGCAAAATTCATATTAATATTAAATATTTCCTCTCTCAGGCAACAAAAGAGAGAGTTGCTTTTGGTACCTGGTAGCAGTTCCCACGATCTGGGCAAGGAATCAGCGTGAACTACTAATATGCCATACTCCATATATAACCTGGTGTCTCCATTTGCAGTCTACATATGCCAGTCGAAGTTTTAATATCACTCAGTTCCAAAAAAGAGACAAGACTTGGGCAGCAGTTTCACATCAGACCATGCTGCACATGTCTGAGCTGCCATGGGCTCTGTCACTCTGTGCCACACACCCCATGTCCCTGCAACAGCCTCAGCTTCGAGTCCCCTGCCTGCAGAACACTTTGCACCACTTTAATTCCAGAATTTCCTCATAATATTAAATGATAAGAATTTTTTTTTTTGCAGAGTTCTGACAAAGCAGTCAAAATCCAGTTGCAAATGCTCTGCTGTTTATTGATAGCTCCATAATACAGGCGAGGTAGGATGCCAGACAGCTGCATTTCCTGGCATTTAAAAAGAATTCACTGTAATGTATTGTAATGCATTAGCATAATAATTGGTAAGCATTCGCAGATGAATAGTTTACTGACTGATAGATTTTGTACAGAAACTGTGAAGGTTACATGGAGGGTGAAAACATTTCACTGTGTCAATGAACATACTTAATTTTTCTGGAAGTGCTATTTAAATTGTGCGGCGCTGGGGCATTAGCATAACAAAGACACAGCGCTCGAGTTTGTGCCGCGATGGGGAACACTGCCCTGCCGGGCTGGGCCAGGTGACCCGTGAAAGATGGGCTCGGAGTCTTCCCCATCCCTGCCACCGAACGGGCAGAGGCTGCAGCTGCGGCTCCTCCTGTCCCAGCGCTTCTCCCTCCTGATGATGCCTGGTGATTTTTGTCTTTTCTTTTTATACCCTTTTTATATATTTTTATACCCGTTCCCGTCCCTTGTGCCCTTTAAAACACTCCTTGTACCTTAGCCACACATGTTTATAACTCTTGTAGTGTGATATTTAGCTTAGTTTGGAGCTTTTGCAAAGCAGGAAGACCAAACATTCATACTAACTCAGAACTAGAGGCTCCAACCTTGGCCAGAGCCTTGTCTCTGGAAAATATTTTTGTAAACTAGGCTGTAGTCTCATTTAGGTGAGGTAATTACAATAGGGGGGCAATTACTTCATTTATTAAGTTTCTTGTTGGGGAATTTTAGGTAAATATGCTAATTTGTGAGGTCCATACATTTGTATACATGTTGTACACAGTGAGCTTCTCGGCATGTTTCCACCTTTGACGAGTTGAGCACCTAGGATCCTATTTAAACTAAGGTAATATTCCCTTTTCCCTTTACTGCTGTGTCTGCTTTGCATTTCTACCAGCCGAAAAGGCATCACTGTCCCTGCACTTCTCCCTGCTGTCCTTGTACTTCTCCCTGCAAAGTACTTCTCCTGTCCCTCCCTTCTCCCTGCTTCTCCTGTCCCTGCGAGGGTCCTCTCCTGTCCCTGCACTTTGTCCTCCTTTCCCTGCCCTTCTCCCTGCTGTCCCTGCTCACCTCATCTCCTCACCAGCACAGGTCAGCTCCCCTGCCTGCTCTGCTCTACCAGGTGACAGAGTTTGGGTCCTTCTGGTTCTCTCCAAGTCTGGTGAGGAGAGGCTGAGGGAGCTGCAGGGACTCAGCCCAGAGGAAAAGAAGCTCAGGGGGACATCCTGGCTCTCCACAGCTCCCTGACTGGAGGGTGGGGCCAGGTGAGGATCAGCCTCTTCTCCCAGGTAACAAGGGACAGGATAAGTGGAAACAACCTCAAGTTGTCCCAGGGGAGTGTCATGTTGGACATCAGGAGGAATTTCTTCATGGAGAGGGTGGTCAGGCATTGGAAGGAGCTGCCCAGGGAGGTGGTGGAGTCCTCATCCCTGGAGGTGTCCAAGGAAGGCCTGGATGTGGCACTCAGTGCTCTGTGCTGGTGACAAAGTGGGGATTTGTCACAGGTTGGCCTCAATGGTCTCAGCAGTCTTTTCCAGTCGCAGTGATTCTGGGATTCTGTCCTGGGATGTGACAGCAGGCTGGGCAGTGTTCAGTGCTGGGCAGCAGCCTGTGGTCTCCACCCCCATCCCTGTGGGTCACCACAGCTCCTGTCCTGTGTCCCCAGAGCCACCAACACTTCCTTCTCCCGGCTGAGCTGTGGAGCCCTGGAGTGGGGCAGATGTAGGACCAAGCTGAGCAGGGGAAGGTGGGTGGCACCAGGAGGGTTTGGGCTCAGGGGAAGATGAAATATGAGGGAAGAAGCTTTTAAATCCACATGAAGTGCCATGTGTGTGTCCAGTCTGCTCCTGTCAGGGCACAGGCACAGTGACCTGCTAATGGACAAAATGTCAGCTCAGACTGGGAGATCTTGAAAGGCTTGCACTGATTCCCAACTCTTCTCTGGGTCTTCTGAGGTCTTGGACATGAACAGACATCACCTGGGATCCCTGGAGAAATGTACATCTCTGAATAATTCACAGCCTTTGGCTGCTGCCTCAGTCTCCTCCTTGTTGTGCCACAGACTACAACAGTGACAACTCTGCAATAAACTCCAAGAAAACCAAAAGGCTAATTGAAAGGGACAGAGCTGAATTTTATAGGCATAAAGTTTATGGGAAGCATTTAAAATCAGATTTTCACTTGCCATTATATATGTTAATCCTATTGTCATTTAGAATAAATTGAGGAAAACAGACGTGAGGAGGAAGGAGATGTTCCAGCATGGGAGAAAACGAAGGTTTCATCTCCACTGGGATCAGGTGGTGGGAGATCAGACACAACCACAGACCTCCCCTGCTGGGACATCCCAAACTGCTTTACCACACACTTAATGTTCACCTCCAGAGCAGAAATATGGGGTTTTCTTCAAATCAAAGGAGCTATTTGCCCTTGTCTCCAGCATAACCACCTGACCTGTAGTTTCTGCCAGGAACAAACAGATTTTAAGTGTTTCAAGATTTCATCTGAAAGCCTGGTGGGCAGGTACAGTTTAACAGGTTCTTTGTGAACTGTGGTACAGTTCAGTGCATTCCTTCCAGGAATGATGCAAGGATGAATCAAACCTTATTTATAGGGATCTTTTATCTTAACATTTGTGGCTTTCACTTTTCCTCCTCAGGAAGTTCCTATGTCATAAGGGGGAAACAAGGATTTGTACTTAAATCTTGCAAACAGGATTTGTACTTAACTTCAACATTTGTCATCAGAGAGACGCCTCTCTGTAGGTTTTTAAAACCACCCTAAAACATGGAACACATGGGATATAAATTATGGATTAAGAAAATCTTCCTAGAGGTAAAAATATGTAATTGCTGGAAGAGGCTCCTTATTTAAGAACAGGAATATTTTAGGATTTTGGGCAAAGAAAGCCCCTGATGAGGAGTCCACAGACAGACAGACAGACAGACAGACACCTCCATCCCAACCAGATCAGTCTGTGTCTTCCCTTGAGAAAGGCAGAATAAACTATTAAACAGCTCTTCCTCTTGGTATTTTAACTGTGAATCTTCTCCCTGATGAGCTGTACACAAACATGACCTCCTTGACTCCCTGAGTCTAACTGGAAATAAGGAAATGGAAACGCAGTTTATAGTAACAGATTCCTTCTGGCTTTACAGCCACAATGTGTTTCATTAACACTTCTGCAGCAATTTGCACTATTAGGGACACATTTGCTTCCAGTAAGAAGAGAGAAAATGTACCACTGTGGAGTGTAAGGATGGTGTCAGCAGCAGACCTGGGGAAATGTGGGATGGAGGTCTCTTGGCAGAGATGTCATCATTGCAGTCCCTCAGCGTCACCAAAAAGGGCAAAAACCTCACAAAAAAGGCTTGAAACAGTCCTGGTGTGGGGTGGAGGTGGCTGTGGATCCCATGGGCTCACACCTCAGCACAGAGATATTTCCAGGCAGCATTTCTAGAGGCATGTCAATAATTACATTGAGGGGGAAATAATTTGTAATATGAGGGAAGGGAAGGGAAGGGAAGGGAAGGGAAGGGAAGGGAAGGGAAGGGAAGGGAAGGGAAGGGAAGGGAAGGGAAGGGAAGGGAAGGGAAGGGAAGGGAAGGGAAGGGAAGGGAAGGGAAGGGAAGGGAAGGGAAGGGAAGGGAAGGGAAGGGAAGGGAAGGGAAGGGAAGGGAAGGGAAGGGAAGGGAAGGGAAGGGAAGGGAAGGGAAGGGAAGGGAAGGGAAGGGAAGGGAAGGGAAGGGAAGGGAAGGGAAGGGAAGGGAAGGGAAGGGAAGGGAAGGGAAGGGAAGGGAAGGGAAGGGAAGGAAGGGAAGGAAGGAAGGAAAGGAAAGGAAAGGAAAGGAAAGGAAAGGGAAAGGAAAGGGAAGGAAAGGGAAGGAAAGGGAAGGAAAGGGAAGGAAAGGAAAGACCTTCCCCCAAACACTCCAGAGGAGCATTGCTCCAAATCCCATCTCTCACAAGACCCAGTGCTGTGCTCTACCAAGGCAGCACCAGAGGAACCTCAGGCTCCTTGTGCTCAGTAAAGATTTCTGAGGAGTTCAGACACCAGTGGGAATGGGGCCAGGATCTTTTGGGCTTTTTTGGTGCCTAAAAGGTTGGTGCTGCTGCCTCCACCCCAGTGCTGCCTGTGGTACTAAGAGATGCAATATAAGTAATTATACTTAAAGCTGCACATAGCATTTTAAAAGAAAAGGCATCGTATTGTGAGATGGTTTGTAACATAAACTCTCCTTTATTCCTGGATATAGTGAAGGTATGAAATTTGCTCACCAGGAAGGGAAATGATGGAGCTCCTCCAGTCAGGGTTTGCTGAGGCTCTGGAGGAAACTGGGGGTAGGAGGCAGGAGGACTTGCTTGAGAATAGCTATAAAATGGTATTTGTTAGCTGAGGACTGGCTTTGGAAAAGGGCTTGATGGCAAATGAGAGAGAAAAAATGCACATGGCCAAAGGGAGTCTTGGTGTGCAGGGCAGGAGCTCAGGATGGCTCAGGATGTGTTAAGGGACTGCAATTTCAGAGGGGAAAACACACCCTGACACCAAACGCTCATTAAATTTTACTTCTGGTTCTTTATAGGAAATCTATTATTTATTCCTGCTCAGATATATTTAATAATTAGCACGAAGAGAAAGCTAGCAGCAGATGGGGACATTCCTGGGGACAATTTCAGTGCTGAATGTTTTATGATGTACAAATGTAACTTGCAGCCCTTTGCTTCAGACAGAAGGGGGTTTGCAGAAAATGTGGGAGGCGGCAATATTTTTTTTTTTAAATGCTGTTTGTTTAGCAAATAAATTGTACTTTATTAAAACCACAAATTTTTAAGCCGTCCCGAGGAGTATGTTAAAATCCATATTAACATCTTCGTGTTTTACACCAGATGAAAGCAGATCATTCCCACAAATGAAAATGATGCTAATCCCTGGATAATGCAGACAAAATCCTGAATGCAGCTGTGAGTGGGTTTGCCTATGACAGCAGCACTTCCTCCTCTCAGGAAATCCCTGCGATTTCAGGAGAGTTGGCAGCTCTGCTAATTTTAAACATGAAGCTCATAATATTTTGTATTCAGATGAAGACCCTCGGTGGGGTGGTCTCTGCTCCAGGCTGGACTCATCATTCCTGAACAGAAAATGTGATTCCAATAATTTGTATTAGAGGAGGGTGGACCTTGCACAATCAAACCTCAGTAAAGATATAAGAATGGTCCCCAAACCTAGGGAAAAAAACCTATTACCAGTCCATTGCTTCAGAGTTACTGGGGAAAGTCTGAAACCCCACAGAGGGATTGCCCCAGAGCTGATCAGCTCTCCAGTGCACTTTTTCCTGAAAAACATTTTCATGGAAAACTTTCATGACAGACTCCACAGGTGGCATTGTCACCGAAACTGCAGGGAAAACAAAAAACCTTCCAACAACATTTTTAATGTTAGAGAGTCAAGGCATTACTTTATTATCTGGCCAGGATGTTGTTCTGGCCAGGCTGTACCACAGAAATCATCTCATCCACACACAGCCTGGCTGTGCAGAGAGAATCATTCCATCACACATGGATTTTACTGGATTTTTCAGATACTTTATACAGTCAAAATACATAGAAATGTATTGGGTCAGTGTTCATTGGGCCAGAGCTATATAGTTCTTCATATTTGGTTTCCTATTGGGTCTAGATTTCTTCACCTTCAATGTTACTTAGGTCTTCTTTCTCATCTCTCTTTTCCCAGACCAGGTGTCTCTGACCAGCTAGGGGCTTTGTTTGGAGCTGATATTCCATTAATGGCTGCTGATAGCTCTTTATCTTTTGAGTTACCCCCAGTCTGTTATATGTTGAGTTCATCAAACCTCACCTGGTAGAACAATGCCCTGGAAAGAAACATAAAATTCCTTTTCCCAGGGTAAAGACAACAAAACCTTTGACTAAAGTTATACAAAATTCTCAAACTGGTATATTTTCCAACAGCACCATCCTGTCCCCAGCATGTGGCAGTGCTGTCAGACCTGCCCTGGGCACACCACTGCCACTTGCCATGCTGGCTGGGGATGAATTAGTGCCCTGAGCACTCAGAACATCCTGGACAGGCAGAGTGTGGACGCTGGCAAGTCGTATCGATGTTGGATACTCCGCACAACACACTTGGCTGCCCCCATATATATTGGGTAATAAATGCCCCCTCAGTAGGAGGAGATGGTATTTCATTGCAAAAGTAAAAAATAATAACGAGGGAAAGTGCTATCTCAGCTTGCTGCATAAACAGCTCAAATAAGCAATATGCAGGCATATCATTTGGAACCCAGATTAATAATTTCTGTTCTGAGTGGTGGTAGCTGGCCTGATTTATTGCGGTGATGGTGTTACGGCCTCAGACTTTATTGTCCTTTAAATTATACTGCAGTCTATACAGGAGGCAGACAGGGATCTAAATCAAGTGTTATTGCCTGTAAATTTGGAAACAAATAGTAGTTTTCCCCCCTTTAAATCACTGAGTTTGTGTGTTTTATAAGGTGAACGTTACGACTTTTTATGGGACTGAAGTTTTTGTTTCCCTGCCTTGCTTTCCCAGCACACAGAGCTCATCCCCAGCCCTGGGGGATTCACAGCCACTTCAGCTCTGCCTTGTTTCCATTTCCCTGCACAGCAAGAGCAGCTGAGTTCTGATCCTTTGGGATTTCTGCTCAAGGAGGTGCTTTTTATCCAACTCAAAGCCATACGCCTACCTTGGGGTGGCCAGTCGGGTGCTCACTGTGGCTCTGCTCCTGCAGGTGGCAGGGAACCAACCCCAGAGCCCTTGTACATCAATATTAATATTTCCCCTGCTGGGAAAGCCCCTTCCCTGCTGGCAGGATGGAAATCCTGGGCTCCAGGGATGGAGCAGCCCAGTGAGGAGGAATTGGGAAGCTGGTGGGCACAGCTGTGAGGTCACCTTCCCAAAGCCATCAGTCCTACACGTAGCTGCTCAACCTCAATTCACTCACAGGCACTGGTGGCTGCTGCTGCTTTTGTCACCTCACACCTGGATTTTGGATCAGACTCTATTTCTGCCATGCCCTCCATTCTGCTCAGTGCATTCACAGCTTGCTCACTCTCTGGGGACACCCAGGTGAAGGACAGGGACCATGCAGAGCCACCACAGAGCCACCCTGACTGCCAGCCCAGGGACAGGGACAGCTAAAGGACCCTGTCACAGAGGGGCTCTACAAACCCAGGCAAAAGGCAGCAGTGGCTGTGAAGAGCTTCTGGGGTTGTAAATAGCTGAGAGAGAGAAAGGAGGGCCTGGGAAGGAGAGGGAGGGTGGGAGCCTTGTGATGCAGATGGAGGGAAGAGTGGCCTGAGCGTGGTCACCAAGGGACAGCACATGACATACTGCAAACCCCTCCTTCTTCAGCTCACCCAAACCACAGCATTCCAGCTCTCAGTTCAGCACAGAGGGAACTGGGCAGATTCCTCCTTACCCACCCAGGGACTGAGGAGGACCTGCTTTGCTCCTCTGCTCTGTCCTGAATGCCAGGAGTTTCGAACAGTTCCAGGGAACAGGCAGGACAGGGACACTCAGAGTCCCCAGCCGGTGGTAGGAGCCACAGGCAGAGGATTCAGAGCATTTTCACACATCAGTTATGGCTGTGATGCTGCTTGCAGACCTGGTGATGATATATTAGCCTGGCCTCCTCTCAGGCAAGAAGAAAAATGGGGTAGGCAAAATGTTTCTGTATCTGTAGGCTTGGAACAAATCACTTTTATGTTACCAGAGCAGCTGTAACCATTAGGGAATCCTGGTGGCCTGAAAGAGCTGCTAAAGGAAACCTCCTGTGACACCTCGGTGCAGATGCTGGGTGTGACAGGGGCAGCTGGGGACCCTGTGGTCATCCACCTGATATCTGCTGTGCCAGTCCATCAGCACCGATTGCCAACAACTCCTGGTGATGCCTGGTGATTTTTGTCTTTTCTTTTTATACCCTTTTAATACATTTTTATACACTTTCCCTCTCCTTGTACCCTTCACAAACAGTCCTTGTACCTTAGCCCCACATGTTTGTAACTCTTGTAGTCTGATATTTAGCTTAGTTTGAGGGTTCTGTAGGGTGGGAAGATGAAATATTCATACTATCTCAGAACTAGAGGCTCCAAACTTGGATGGAACCTCCTCTCTGAATCATATTTTTGTAAACTAGGCTGTAGTCTCATTTAGGGGGGTAATTAGAATAGGGAGACAATTGCTTCATTTATTAAGTTTCATATTGGGGTAGATATGCTAATTTGCAAGGTCCGTAAATTTGTACACACACTGTACAGGGTGTGCTCTCTATGTGTTTCCACCTTTGACCAGAGGATCCTATTAAACCAAAGTAATACCCTTTTTCCCTTTACTGCTGTGTCTGCTTCACATTTTTACCAGTGGATAAAGGCACCACTGGCACTGCCACCAGACACAGCCCTGGCACCTCTCCTGGCCCAAGGGAGTGACAACATCAGGGCAGGGAGGCAGGAGGGATGTGGCTCCTGTGCCTGGTGCCTCCAGATGATCCCTTGATCCCAGCCCCTGGAGCAAAGCCATCCCAGGTCAGGGGCTGCCAGAGGGGCCACGGAGGGAGGAGAATCCATCCCTGTGAGCTGCAGCCTCCCTTTCCCAGTGCACTGGCTTGGTTAACACACAGCTTTGTGCTAATGCCTCTCCTGTTCAGCATAGCACAAGCCTGAGCCTTGCATGTAAATAAACATGAGAAAAGGCTTTGCTGTCACATCTGCATATTTTAGTTGAGCAAAGGTCTGAGTTACACATGAATGAAATGGCCTGAAACTGCAACTATCAGGCTAAAATCCCACTCAGTGACCCTTCCTGACCTCTTCAGTGCACATGGAAGGGAAGCAACACTACCTTAACATGTAGAGCTCCTGAGACTTCTGTTGGTACTCACTGCTTCTGCCACACTTCCAGGCAATTCAGCAGCTTCTCACCCATGCTGTGCTTTTCCTGAGAAGCAGCTCTGGAGAGCTGAGCAGCCCCCACGAGCTGAGCCACATGCAGAAGCAGCACAGGCAGTCAGCCTGCCGTTCTCTGTGTTCTGAAGTAGAGATCTGTATTCAAGAGCTGCAAAAAAGGTGTAAGATGCCACCTTCCCGAGGTGTCAGTGTCCTAGGCTGTCCTTACAGAGGTAAAAACAGTGCTAAGAGGCCCCAGGACTTGGATGCTTCTGCCTGTGCCTCACCTCCCCTCCTCAGCCTCTTTGTTCAGGCTCTCAGAACGATGACACAGACACTATCAAGGCTGAACTTGAGATGACAGCCGAGTTTTGAGCCCCTGCTTTTTGAGTGGGTTCATAAATTCAGCATCACATGGTTTATTTTTCCCTTTTGAGATCTATAAAAAGCAGAGTGCACCGTGCCCCAGCGGGGCATTGGCACCAGAATGGTGCCATTGTGAGAGCAATCTCCCCTGGCTCCTATTTTTAAACAACCTCCTGGAGTCCCTCTGCCCACGTTCTGGTGAAAGCACTCCACAGCTTAACAGGTTTGACATTTTCATTTCTGTTTTCCTTGAAATCCTTACCATCATCTGATTGAGCATTACAGCTTGTTTGCATCCTGTTGCCTGCGAATATCTATCACAAGTCCTCACGCTGGAAGCACGAGGCATGAGGCTGTGACAGAGACGTCCTGATGAAGTGAATGATGGCAGATGAGCTGCTGCACCTCCCTCTCCGAGCTGTGCTCTCCTCACAGGCCATTCTGTAGATCATTTGCTCTCTGGCTAATGGCTCCTGGCAGGTAGCACAAGGTCCTGTTTTTATTTCATGAGCGCTCCAAGGCTGCTGCCCGAGCTCCTGGGCTCTGTTCTGCCAGGAACACAACTTTGCACTTTTCTCCCATCAGCTGCTGCTGCAAGTGCATTGCAGACCCTGAGATGCTGCGTTAGCCCTCAGCATGTCACTCGTGAGTACAAGCAGTCAGGGAGTGAAATGTAGCCTCAACCTCCATCACTGCAGTGTGAGGAGATGGAGTTCATCCCAGCCAGCCGAGCTGCTGGGAGCTCCTGGCTGAAGAGCTGCTGTTCTGTCATTAATACCCCCAAACCAACATATTCAGACATTAGCAACCTGCTCCTCACAGCGCCTCTCAGTTGTCCCACAGCTCTGGAACATCCTGTTCCACGAGTCTGTGGATGTGGGCCAGCTGTGGGGTGAGGGACAACTCAGCTGCCTTGTGTCACTGGAGACCCATGTGGCATCAACCGTGCTGCTCCTGCGCCTCTCCAACCCAACAGCTTCCCAAAGGGACTGCCAGGACAGGGGCAGAAACAGCACCCAGTGCCTTCAGAGCTGCACCTCACACCCCAGCCCTTGTCTCCTCCATAAAGCCTGTTCTGCTCCCCCTCTGCCCTCAGCTTCAGCAAATCCATCCCAGACAAAGCCAGGGCTGCAGAGTTCCCAGCAAGCAAAAAGCTTTTCCAAGCCCCATTATGTGTTCAAAGGCGCTGGACATCAGAAGGACTGTGTGTTCCTTTCATTGCATAGCAACTAATCCTGCCAAAATGATGGTGGTGATGATGATGATGGCCACGATTTCAGAGCTGTGGGTCTCTCCCCTGGAACAGGAGCACAGCAGAGGAGCAAACAGACCCTAGTGTGTCACCAGGGACATGTCAGTGCTCCCTTCACAGGATGTCTGCTCTGTGTGACAACATATGCAAGGGATCCATTCACCTTTGATCTCTGGTTTTTTTAACTTACCTCGTGAGCAGAGATTCAGATCTGGGTGTCCTGCCAGCCTCTGCCTCGGTGACACGCTGTGCCCTCAGCCTAGGGGTTTGGACACTTGCAGCCCCAGCAGGGATGGCACCTCAGGGGCTGCACTCCCTTTCTCTTCCATTTCCTTGAGGGTCCAAAGCATGGCAGAGTTCAAAGGACCCCCAGAGTCACGGCAGCACGCTATCATCTCTGGGAGCGTGATTATAGCCAGAAAATTGCACAAAATACCTCCCCAAAGATGAAGATTGCAGGGAGGCTGGAAAATTACCTTTTTCATTATGTCTTAAAAACACTGCAATCTCAGCCTGTGTCTGAGATTCCAGGAACTGGTGTGTTGTTCAGAACAGCACTGCTGGAGTGGGCTTGTGGAGAGCAAAGCAAATGGAGCCTTCTCTCAGCCAGGTACATCAGGACCCCTGTGACCACTGGCTTTAAATCCCAATACTCTGAATTTTCCAAGGTTGTTGAAAGCTTTCTGCAGCTCCCACTGAACAGCAGGAAATGCTGGGGGAGGTTGAAAAGAGGAGAAATTGGACCCCAGCAGATGTTTTTGCAGGCTCTCAGAGGTGCTTCACTGCCCTCTGCTCTCTGCAGGACTGGGGCTGGAGAGAACCCAGGAGACAGGATCTGCAGAGTTAAACACACCATCTCCACCATGGTATGGTGAAGACACTTTATTGCAAAAATCCAGGGTTCTTCAACTATTAGTTTGTTCTGAGTTTCCATCCTTGTGAGGCACAACAGATGTGCTTAACCAACACCACAGAGCAGATAGGAACAGCATCAGGTGTGACCAGCTACAGCCCCACGGTGAGCACTGATTTGTTCTAATAATTGGTTTACAATTCTGTAACTTGGTTTTCACCTCTGGTTTAGCTGAGTCATTCCCAGAATGCTTTTCTAGCTAGCCAAAGTACCAGAAGTGAGCAAGGGTTTTCCAAGGGCAGCAATACCCTCACTTTGCAAAGCCTTTCTGCTCCACAACAAGGATCCACTGGAGAAAGCACAGCTAAAGGAAGAACCTGCTCAAAGCTGCCTGGATAAGGTGCTTCAGAGCCACAGAGACAACAACTTCTTTGTGCCCTGAGCTGTGTCTGGGCACACCAGGAGCACACCTTTCCCACAAGGAGTTGGAAATCACCTTCCCTGCAGTGCAGCACCCAGAATGTGTCATTTAAGCATCGCTGTGTCACTGCAGAGGCTCTGAGGGCTGAGCTGCAGCTCATCAAGCTGCTGAATCTTTCTAAATAACTGTCTGGTCCTGCACAACTGCTCACACAGCTCTGGCACCAGAGCTCCCAGGACACTGCAGCCCCCCAGCCTCGGGGAATGCACCAGAATATGGAGATAAATTTTCTTCGGCAAATCAGAGAGGAAGAGAGCTTTGGCTGGCAGCCCACCCTGGCTCATGGCTGAATGGGAGCCAGCAATGAAATTAAAAGGCAGAAACAAACCACGAAAAGCATTGTTGAGGAAAAGGAAAAGGAGCAAATTGGTAACAATAAAGAGAAATGAGAAGTAAAAGATTGGTAAGAAAATCTAAAGGCATCCTGATAGAATATCCATGGTCAGCAAGGCAGAGGAGAATAGGTGAAACCCTATGAAATGCTACTGAATTGATAGGACATTGTTAGAGGAATATGATGTAATTGTTGTTACCAGTGCAGAGGGAACCAGAAGAATATTCAAACAAATATTCAGATATTCCTCATCTTTATATGGAAAGAAAAGTGGCTTCTAGTGCCACTGAGGGAAGCTGAAGTGCATTTCTCCCCGTGGGTATGGGAGAGAGAGCCCAGACTGTGGTTTTAAGGACTAAAGACTAAAAACCCAGAAACTGTCCTGAGGCCTGGATGATGGCCAGGAGCAGCTCTGGGTGCAAGGGCTCATTCCAAAAAAATGTGTAAGACCTTTGGAGCTCCAGGGATTGGGAGAGAGCAGTGTGAAGGAGAGGAGAGCAGGATGAACCCATTAATGTAGGCTTGGCAAAGCTGATGGGAAAGTCAATTACTGAAGCGTTTAGCAGGAATGTAATGCTGCTCCACACATTTCCATCGAAAACAGTTGTCAAATAAATCTTTGCTCTCTGATGAGGTTTGGGATTCGGATGATACAGCCTCTCTTATCCAGTGCTGGAGTTTAGCTTTAGAATGAACAAGTGGCATAAATTAGTGTGAGAAACCATTTGGGAGGATTGTGAGAGGCACAGGAGCTGGTGAGGTGCATCTGGAGGTACCTGAATGGCCAGGGGTCTGAAGGGGCAGTTTGCCATTTCCTTCTTTCTTTCCTGTCTAATTTTAGGGCCAAAAAAGAAAAATCACTGTACAACTAACTCTGAAGTCTCCCTAGAATTGACATCACCTTGGAGGAGTCCATGGTAAGAGTGGAGAGTTCACACAGTTCTGGGAGCAAGGGATGACATCTCTGGTTTTTAGAGTCAGAATAAAGTGCCAGCACCACCATGGCTTTGGACACCAGGATGAGAAATTGGATCCTGGAAGAAAAGACACTCAAGGGCTATTTCTTCTCCACTTTATGTGGTTCAATCACTCATCCCCCATTTCCAACCCTTCCCATGGCTGGGAAGTGACACATCCTACACGTCCCTGCACCAAGAATTCCAAACAATGCACCCTCTTTGGCAGACTGTGAACAAAACAGGAGCAGAACATTTGTGAGGCACTTGCTGCTATAAAAAGCACTTTCCCATGAAGTGTGCTAGTGTGGCACAGCTGCTCAGGTCACCACTGGTGCTCCAGACACACTTCCTCTGCCTGAATCAATTTTTTGTGTCATTTTTAGCATCCAGTGGATCTTATTTCTCGCAACAGTGTAATAGTAGGGCACTAAATAATCGCATTAGGGGAGGTGAGAACAGATGCATCTTGTTTTTGAAAACATTATTTCCAATTGAATCAGCTCAGCGAACTCGCACTCAGATATTCTGTGCTGTAGGGGCACTTAATAATGAAAGTTCCTTTTACTTGCTGTTCCAGGGCGCAAATCTAATACATGACTGTCAAGCTCTGGTCACTATTGAATTTGCACTGGCTTTTTTCCTGGCTATCAAAAGGAACAAAAGTGGCCCAACTTGAGTGACTCGTGGCTGTTTGGTTGAGCTGGAATTTCCTTCTCAGCCAGATACAGCCACGCACATCTGCATAGAATTCAGAAAGCTTCAATTTGGTTTATGGAAGTCAAACTCTTCCATACCAAGGGCAAGAATCCAGATGGTTGCTGCCAGAATTCCCAAGGGGTTAGAGTCCTGGCTGGAGGCAGGAATGACCAGACAGTGAGTGGTGGCTCTGGGCTGGGCAGTGCCAAGCAGGGCTGGACACTGCCCACCAGGCTGCCCACTGGGCTGTGCTGGCTGGGACAAAGTGGTTTTTCCTCCTGTCAGAATGCAGTAAACACCATCCCCCTGGCTGAAGGCACGAGTGGAAAGGCCCATCTCAGCCTAACACACATAAAAAGCCTTTTTCCGCCGAGTTTCTGAAGACGCGGCATTTGAAGTCGGCGTCTCCGATTAGTCCCGTGGCAGCTGAGCACCTGTGATTACGTGCTTTCATTAGAGTTTTGTGTTAATTGAAAATGCTTTTGAAAGCAGTGGAGTGTTGTTGTGCCGCAGCCTCGGTGACCTCAGCGAGGTCTGAAAAAAGGAGCTTTTTCCTTTGAAGCACCCAGGCAAGAGAAGTCTGGCGCCAAGGCACTCAGAAAATTCGTTCTATTATTATTTTAGAAGCAGAACAAACACATTTGGCATCAGCAGCAGAGAGCCTGGCCTGGGTCAGTGTTTCTTGCCTGGACTTTTTCCATTCCCACAGGATCCCAGCACTGCCAAATGCTGAGGGGTTCTGAGTACCCAGAGAGGCACCACAGCTGCCTCAGTCCAGGACAAGTTCTGATGGAAACTTTAGAATCTAAAGGAAGGGAAAAAATCCTCATTTTCCCTGGCTGGAATGCTGCAGCAAGTCAAGCTTGCTGAGAGTAATTCAAGGCTGGGTTTTAGTCTTTCAAACACCTGAATTTCCTTCTCATTTAGCAGGATCCATCCAAAAAGTACTCGAAAGAGACAGGGGGTTTCATGCGGAAATCAAGTAAAAGCTATCATACAATTTTGCTCTGATGGGAGGCAAATACAGAGTAATTTGGGCTGAATTTTCCTTTAAGTTTCTTTGGAAATGAAACCTGAGATGGCAAGGAGCATGAGGGAAATTGCTCCTCTGTATCCCTGGGAGCTGAAATTGCTGAGAGCTGCAGAGCTTCACCAAATCCCCTTATTCAGGACACACTCTTGCAGCACTGCTAGATGGGACAGGGCTGAGATTTGAGAATGTCAAAAGCAGCACAATGAGCAGGCAGGAGCTCTTTTCCTTTCACCATGTGCAAAACAACCCAGGTGTGCACAACATTTCCAAACATTCCCTGTGAAAAACTCATTTTTTTAATGAATCTTCTTGCCAGGTATCTGCCGTGCAGATGGATGAGGGATAATATGCTTGACACAAGGTAATTCTTCATTCTGTGAGCTCCTATATTCGCAGAAAACCTGCAATTGAGCAAATCAAGTCTATGCAGGCCCCAGAAATACCTACTTGGTTGTTCTGTAGAGCTGAGAACACTCACTGGGAAACTTCCTAGGGGTTCAGCCCTCTGTGTATCATGAGATGACACAATCAGGGGTCGTTGGCCATTCCTTCAGCACATTTCCACACTGTCCAGCAGAAAACTATCAGACTCTGAGTCAGCACAACAAAACTTCTCGTTCCTTCAGATGAAGAACCAGTGTGGGAAGGCTGTGGGAGATACCAACATGCCCAGGTCAAGGTTGTGGTGGGATCTGTGTCTCTGATGGGGTTGGGAAGCAAAGCTCTTCTGGCCTTGGGTCACTGCTGGCTGCACTGTCCTGGGGCAGAAGGTCACTCTGACACATCACACATAAAATGCACTGGTTGGGCATTTTAAGGGGTGCGCTTTGAAAATTAAGACATAAAAATGCCTGCAAATCTAAGATACCCCAAACCATGTATGTGTTAGTGGAGTTTGAGAACAGGCTCAGTAAATAATGGAGCATCTGTTTGCAAGAAGCAGACAAAGGGAATAATCAGGCCTGTGCTTATTTTTATATCATAATTCACTGCTGGAGTGCGAGTGGCTGTGGCTGGACTCCTGATAAGCAGCAGACAGGCAGGACGTGGTGACCAGCTGGTGCTGCTGGCATGGCCACCTGCACTGCAGCAGGGCTGGAGTGGGGCAGGAGGGAAGGGGCAGGCACTGAGTCACAGCCCTGGAGCACAAAGAGTGATCACTGTGTCACTGTGACATTCCAGGGGAGGTGGTGGATCCTACAGTGCTTTACCCCACAGTGCTGACCCCACAGTTCTACACCCCATAGTTCTGCACCCCACAGTGCTGTACCCTACAGTGCTGACCCCACAGTTCTGTACACCATAGTTCTGCACCCCACAGTGCTGTATCCTGCAGTGCTGTACCCCACAATGCTGCACCCCACTGTTCTGTTCCCCACAGTGTTGTACCCCAAAGTTCTGTACCCTGCAGGGCTGGATCCCACAGTTCTGTTCCCCACAGTGCTGTACCCTGCAGTTCTGTACCCCACAATGCTGTACCCCATAGTCCTGTACCCCACAGTTCTGTACCCTACAGTTCTGTACCCCATAGTCTTGGACCCCACAGTTCTGTTCCCCACAGTGCTGTACCCCCCCCCCCCCCCCCTCTCCCCCCCCCCCTGCAGTTCTGTGCCCCACAATGCTTTACCCCACAGTGCTCTACCCCACAGTTCGGTACCCTGCTGCACCCCACAAGGCTATCTGCCACAGTGCTGACCCCACAATGCTGTGCCCCACAGTTCTGCACCCCACAGGGCTCTACCCCACAGTTCTCCACCCCTCTACCCCACACTGAGCCCTCTGTGCTCTGCCCCAAGCCGTGCCAAGGCTCACAGCTCCTCCACGCTGAGGGCTGCTGGGGAAACACACAGGAAACCAAAGAACCAGAAAAGCAAAGCGCTGCCAGAGAGAAGAAAAACGACCCAAATATAAGTGACAAGTGGTGTTTGAATAGGAAACAGAGTCTCGCTGAACTCTGCACATAAAATGAGTGGAGAGAGTGGAAAATGTCTGAAGCAATTTGCAGGAGTTTATTGAATCCCCACAGGGAGCTCCAGATGGTTTGTGTGGCCAGTGTGGCTTTTGTTGCTCATGCAAAAGCTGCCCTGAGTTTTCAGGGTCTGTGATGGGAACAGTGTTTGCTTTTCCCTCTCCCTGCCTCCTCAGACATGGGGATTTTGTCCCCACTGAAGCCCCACAGGGCTGGATGAGAGGGATGTGTTGTCCCTGTGCTGCACATTGGTGTTTCTCCCCCTTTTCCATGCTCTTTGGGAGTCAGAGGCTCGTCCTCAGACCTGCACTTCTGCTTTTTATGATGCTTAAAGATGTTTTTGTGGGCTCTATAATGAGGCAATCTGTTGTCATCGGGCTGTTCCAGTGGGTTTGTGTCAGGCACTTTAATGCTCTGGCACAGCATTTCCTCGGGGGATGAGATCCATAGGGCTGCTCCTGACTCCTGTCACAGCTTCCTGTGTGACACCACAGGTACAAACCTCCAACCTGTCACCAGTCTCCAGCTGCACCTTCTAAGAGTCTAAAAGCATCATGTTTAAACCTACAGGATTTCCAGGCAGTTTTGGAAATACAGTGCAGCTATCCCCTGCAAACCCTTCCCTGGGCTCTGCTTCCATGCTCTCTCAACCTCAGCTGGAGCACCAGGGCCAGATGTTCAGCTGGTGGAGAGCAAATGACTTCCAGGACTGGGGGAAGGAGCAGCTCTGGGGCATCCTTTGGCTTTGCAAATCTCCTCCAAGGCAGAGACAAGTCCTGAGTCAATTATACATCTAGCCTATTCTTTCCTTGCTGTTTCTGATGAGCCTCCACCATATGCTGTGCTCTCACTGCATTGTACCTAAAGTAGGAAGAAAAGTATTTGAGGTTTGGGGTTTTTTTCAGTTGTGCATTTTTAATTGGACTATAAATTCCACTTTGTTGTGTTCTAGAATGTTATTTTTATTTTCCAATAGAACTGTCTCTTCTTTGATGAGGGCAGAGATTTATTACCCAATTTCCAGCTTTATGTCTCCCTTTTGGTCTGTTGTTTTAGCTGTTTCCTAGTTATACAGAAAATCCCTTTCCCCCATCTTTTTACAGTTGAATTTCCTCGAGTCCTTGTTTCTGCACTACTCATTAATACCCACTTCTTTTACCCAGTCTCCTCAGGATTCACCCTGGATCCATCCATACACCTACATTTCCATTTTATATCTTCTTGAGGATGTCTCTGACAGCTTTCCATAATTAGACGAGATATTGTCACTGAGCAGTGGGATGTTACAACCATTTTATGGCTGTGTTTATGCTCTGCCCCCCTGCCCAAAGCCTGCACAGAATTACTGAAAGGCCATGGCATGTGTTTATTTTTATACACCCATGGAGAATGTCACACCACGACCTTCAGTCCAGCCTGTGGTTTTTGGGAGGTGAAGCCACAGCCTCTTGCCCAGGACCTCATCAGGAACTACACCAGGAACTGCTGTTTTAACTGAGTTTGTGTAATGGGAAGAAAATGGAGCCAAAGTTAATTTAAGCACAAATACCTCGTAACCTGCTAATTAAACCAACTCCCCGGTGCTCTGCCCTAAAATGCCTCCTCATTAATAGGCACAGGCAGGAAGGCAGCAGGGACACAAGTAGGACACAGCTGTGCCCTGGCAGAGGTGTCTCCTGGCCTGGACACTCCCAGGTGTGGAGACCTCAAGTTCCTGGTCTGCACATCTGGAGAGCTGAGCTGTCCCAGTGCCATAGCACAGCCCTGCCTGGTCCCAAGAGCCACAGAGCAACCCAATCAGGGGCAAAGCCCAGCAGATGTTGGTTCCTGTCCACACTGCAGCCAAAATACAGCCCAGGGCTGGTGTGGTGTGCTGAGGAGACTCCAAGAGAGCAACTCAGGTTTCCATTCCAGCCCTGGCTACAGGGCTCAGTTTCTGACCTTTCTGCGCTCACTCGCTGTGTTTACCTAAGCAAAGCCTTTTTAGCTTCTAAACTAAAGAACCAACCCACATCCTTCACTATTATTTTAGTCTATTTATACAAAGTGTAGCTCTGCACAGACTTGAAAGGTCACAGGAAAACCCGGGGAGTGAATTGGCCCCATTGGTTCTAATGCTGCTTTGACGTTGGGAAGATTCCTTGTTATTAAGCCAGGCAAAGGCACAGTTGTTAGTGTCTGATGCCAATTTAAAAATGAAAATTTGCAGAAAGATTCAGAAGAGAGAAAAGCCTCCCCTCTTCCACTGGAGGAGTGTTTCCATTGGGGAGACAGCAAGAGGGGGAGAGAAGTTCAGAAAGGCATCTGTGTTTATCCCTTTAGCTCCACAGACAACCCCCATGTGCTGCCTGTGACCTTTCACTTAACTCCTCCTGCAGAGCCAGACCTTTGTGTATCTTTGTTTCAGCATTTCAAAGCAGGGATTATTCAAAGAACTCCCAAGGAAAAAATAAGTTTCTTGTATTCATACAGTATACCCTGTAAGAATATGTTTCAAATTTGCCAGCAAAATACACTTGAGTGAGATCAGCAGTCCCTGCTTGGATGAGTTCTGGGAGGGAGAGCTAAAAATAACATTACTAACAGTAAAATCTGCAAAGGACAAACCAAGCACATGGCTGTGTACTCATCACTGTGACCCTTCCTGAGCAGCCAAACCCACAAGTGACACAGGAAGCAGTGGCATCCTCAGCAGCCAAAGCCACTTGTCCCCAAACTGCTGTGCCATCCCCTCTCTAAAGGATAAAGGAATAGGGTGGGGTTATCCCTGCCCCCAGCCCAATATTCACCCTTCCAGTGGATTCTACTGACCAGCAACAATCACCAAAGAGATTAACCTGGCTGCTCCTGGGATTTGTGTCTGGATTACTCTGCTGGGGGAAATAAAGAGTTTTGGCTTTCCTTAGGTGAGGGGAGAAGGGAAAGATGAAACTCATGCCTCAAACCCATTCAGCTGTTTTAGCAGCATTAATGAATGAAGTTCAGAGCAGCTCTTGTGAGCAAAGGAAGCCCAGTTGGAATAAACAGTTCTGCATGCTAATCCAGTCAGGGTTTCTGTGTTCATCTCCGAGGGGACTGCAGGATCATTACAGCATTAAGACTCAGCTACACAAAGCAGGAGGAGCAGAGGTTGAAGCTGTGGGATTTTTGGTTTCATCAAGCCTGACATCTCTGAGATAACACATCATTTTCATCTCCATTTGAAAGCATTAATAAAAATTTGTTAGTTCAGCATGAACGCTTTGGGAAGAGCCTCCCAGATCCACAAAACTGAACAGAGAGCTCGAATGCACTGAAATTAACTCCTGTTTATTGGGGTAGAAGCACTTTATTAGTGCAAGATGGGGAAGGATAATGTCCAGAGCTCCAGGAGGGAGAGGATCCCCACTGAGCCAGGGCACCCAAACCACTGCTAATCTTGAGCAAAAAATCATCTTCCTGGGTCTTAATCCTACTGCCTGCAAGCTCTGAAAGTCACGTCCCTCCTCCCCTTGCCTTCTAGCTGGTGCCTGGCTTTTCTCTTTGCACTATAAAGCTGTAGGAGTCTCTTTCTACTACAAAGCCCAGCGAAGCACTAAGCGGGTTGGGTTATCCCAACTCATTGTCTGGTGAGACGTGACTCAGGTCAGGCCTTGAAGTATTTCCATAAACAGTATTTAAGAAGTAAAATAATTCACACCGCATTTCTTGGAAGTGTTTTCCCGAGAGGGAGCTCAGCAAAGCCTGGAGATCCACACTGCTCCCTGCTCTGGAAAAGGCAAGGTCACCTCCAGGGCTTGGGGCTAAGGGGGATCTTAGCTGCCTTTCTTCTGCTCCAAAGACAGGGGCAGCAGTGAGGGGTGCAAGGATGGACCCCATCTCACTTCATGGTTTAGTTTCAGATCTTTTCTGCATTGTTTTTACATTTCAGCAGCAAGGACCACTGCAGGAACAGGAATGCCACCACTGACTCCCAGTGCTGCCTCATTATCACAGCCCCAAGATGTTAGTGGTTGATTTTAGCTGAGGGAATCCCACAAAGCAGGGGAACTCACCCTGGCAGAGTCTCTGAGGTCAATAGCAGCTGTAGGAGAGCACAGCTCAGGGCAGGAGGCTGCAATTTGGAACCCCCATAACCCTTGTCTAGGGCATTACAGGGACTCACATGTTTGCAGCAGCTTAATTCTGGATTTTGCAGAGGACAAGTGGCAGTGACCCGACACTTCATCTAATCAGATTCACGTGCTGCTGCCCAGCACAGTCCCACTTACTGCTGGGCCAGAAGATGCTCGAAACATCTTTTCCAAATAGCCTTTAAATATATTACACGCCTCAAGAAGAAAGTGCTGCATAACCCAGCGGCTCGGCGCTGCAGCGCGGGGTGTCTGCAGCATCCTCTCCACATTTGCTTTCACATGGCCTGTTCTACTTATTAATCTTGTTTTCTGTCACTTAACTCTGAAACTGAAGGTATTACTCAAGTTCTGCAGCAGTTACCTGTAAATGGGAGGCAATTCAGGGATGCTGTCCCTGATTCTGATGGTGGTCCAGGCACGAAGCAGTGACCCCCATGGGGTTGTTCCTTGGCTGCTCATCCCACACACGGGAGGAAGAGGAGGATTGTTTTACCCAACTTCATGTGGTTTCCCCCCAGACAATCTGCTTACTGTACAGCCCTTGTGAGAGGAGGATGCCAGCTCGTGTTCACTGATTTATAAATAGGGTGGGAAATAGGAACCCTTCACTCCTCAGTTTTCCTGTCAGCAATCTCTTCCTTCAATATGTTTTTTAATTAAAGTCAAATTCAGCTCAACTGCATGCTCAGCTCCTTTTGCATCTCCCACTCACCAGTATCCCTTTTTCCCAAGCTTCTTCAAACCATTTTTCCACTGAACTCATTCTACTCCCAGTTCACAGCTCCCAGTTCATGCCATTACAAAGGAGATACCGACACACCTAAAATGTAAAAAGTGGCAGAAAAAGCCCTATTACAGAAAAAAAGAAGTTTCACTTCAGTCAGTAGATCCATTAACCCTTCCAGAGACCTGCCTGCTCCCTGGAGCACTTTGCTCATTGGTGCTAACGAGGCATGAGTTATTGCTGATGTTTATGATAGGGTGATGTATCCCATTAATTAGCTCTGCATGAATCAATGGAAGCCACTGAACACATAATCCTTGGTAATTCATAACACTGGAGTAGAGGAAACAGCGTCCTTAGCGTTAAATAAACAGTGATCATGATGATGAATCTCAGAATTCCACAAAGCATCAAGGCTCCAGGGTTGGTGTGAGCAGTTGCAGGGTCAGGTCAGTGCTGAGCTGCCAGTGGCACGGTGACATCCGCTGTCCCGGGTGACAAAGGGGTGTGTGAAGCACTGCACAATGACTAACACTCAGTTTTAACTGGATTTGGATCTCCTAATAAAGCTTCCCTCTTCCACCTCCTCTAGAATTGGAATGTTTTTCTAATTCCCCCTTTTCTCATCTACCAACTAATAATTTGCCTATTTTAATTTGTGATTCACTCTGTTTAGTCATAATAATGAATATTCAGCTTCATTAACACATACTTGGTTCAGTTCCTACACTATGCTCTGTCAGTGTGGCAGTGAGATCATTGGCAATGGGATCATTCTCACAGTGGGATCATTCTGACAGTGGGATCATTGGTTATGGGATCATTCTCACAGTGGGATCATTCTGGCAATGGGACCATTCTGATAGTGGGATCACTGGCTGTGGGATCACTCAGGAAATGGGATCACTGGCAATGGGATCATTCTGGAAGTGGGATCACTGGCAATGGGATCACTCTGGCAGTGGGATCATTGGCAATGGAATCACTCTGGAAATGGGATAATTGACAATGGGATCACTGGGGCAGTGGGATCATTGGTTATGGGATCATTCTGGCAGTGGGATCATTGGTTATGGGATCATTCTGGCAGTGGGATCACTCTGGAAATGGGATCATCAGCAATGAGATCATTCTGGCAGTGGATCACTCTGACAGTGGGATCACTGGCAGTGAGATCATTCTGGCAGTGGGGGGAGATCATTCTGACAGTGGGATCATAGGCAATGGGATCCCTCTGGCAGTGGGATCACCCTTTGGAGCAGCATCCCCAGCTCTGTGCAGGGTCACAGTGCCCATGGCAGTGACATGGTGCTGATGGCACTTGGTGCTCGTCACCTCTCCAGAGCAGGGTCCCACATTGGGGTCCTGCCCTCCCCAGAGCTCAGCGTGAGGCAGCTGGAGCTTGGCTGGTGTTTGGATCCAATCCCCTCCGACAGCACAATCCAAAGTCCTTTTCCCATGGATGGCAGCAGAGCTCAGCACAGTGGGATCAGGACCCTGTTCTGCTGTGAACACCCAGCCCTGACCCTGCAGAGAGGCAGAACAGGGTAAACCCACACCAGAGCAGGCTGGCAGAGTGGCTGGGAGCAGGCAGGGCACCCAGCAGGTGACAGAGACCCCATGCCACCCTCCCCAGCCCAGGGCAGTGACGTGCTCAGCCAGCACAGCTCCTCTGTGGGCAGCCTGTTCCTCCATGAGACAGAATAGATTTTTAATAGCTGGTTGTGATCATTTAGGAGATGTGGAATTCCTTTGGAGCCGTGCTGCCAGGCAGGTCCAGCACGTCCTTTTACATCCCCTGCTCTGTGTGTGGCTGTTTGTAAACCAAGAGTACAGATGACAGGAAAATAATGAAAGCATTTTTCAGAGCAGATCCTTTTGTCATTCCCTTTTTTCCTTTTCGTTCCCTGGAATAAAGTGCTGCTCTTAAGCCAGCAAATCTTTCAGCTGTAATTACCCTGGGCATTCAGAATTGAAAATTAAGAAAGGGTGGAGGAGGGGGGGGGGCGGGTTAAAAACAAAGAGAGGGAAAATAACCATTCATAAAATTTATTGAACATCTCAGGTTTACAAAATGCCCACCCCAGGCAGATCTTTCCCACCATGAAAGATTTCAGTCAAGGTAGATTGGGAAGGAATTTGTAAAAAATTGTGAGTTTTTATTCTCACAGCTCCCAGTGCAGCCCCCATGCTCCCCCACCTCCTGTGCCCAGCAAGCACCACATCCTGGCAAAGTCTGTTTTTTCCCTCTGCTTAACAACATTAAAAGATTAAAACAGGATGAGGAAAAGGCAAAATCAGTCTCTGAATCTCCCAATTACACCTCTGGCTGCCCCAAGCACCAGCAGCAGGAGGAGCAGGTCAATCCCCCTTGCTCTCTCTGCATCCCACACTTCTTGGAGACCTGTTGAAATCTATTACAGACCTTTGATCTCTTCCTACAAAAAGGATTTTCTGGGCAGAGGAGATGGGATTAAGTCGAAACAATTTTCCCAGGGCACTCTGTGGGGTTTTTTTCCTTCTCTGCTTTTTTTTTAAACAGAAGATGCCAACAGCAAAGATCCTGACAAGGCTTTAGGACTGTCAGCTCTTGAAGGGAATCCATTCCATCAGTCAAATTTAACATCTATCAGTAGCAAATACTCAGCATGTGGCACTAAAATCTTGTAAAATGGAACTGTTCAATATTTAGGGCAGATGACAAACAATATGTCATAATATTTGCAGAACTGCATTTGCCATTCAATGCATCATCTTAGTCAAGGCCCCAGTTTTTGGAAGCATCAATGCAAGAGTGAAAAACAAGCAGTTGACTGTTGTTGTTTGGCTACACTGTGGATGGAGAACAGGATTTAATGTAGGTTTTTAAAGTCTAATATATGCTACATGCCAGGTGGGTATTTAACATTTATTAGCTGGGTCTTAGCAATGAATATGGGAGAAGAATTTAATTAACATGCAATAATTGGCATTTTAATTCAGTCTGGCAGGTCTGTGTGTGGCCAATGGGCTCTCTCAGTCCAAAGCCCAGAGATTTGCACAATCCAGTTTACCTGGGAAGGCAATTTTTTTCCCCAGAAAAGTTGGTTTGGTTTCCAACACCCTGTATTCAGCTTACAGTGAATTTTCACAAATGAATCAGTCAGACCCACTTTTCACTGGGATGAATGGGAAGAACAATCACTTGATCACAGTGGGAGCTCAGCTGGGTGGCAAGCCTCAAACTGGGGAGTGTGGGACCCAGGGTCAGCCCTGAGCTCTCCAGCACACAGCAAAGACAAATCCAGAGTGTTTTATTACCCTGAAGGCTTTGTTACAAGACTGGTCAGTGCTGGCAGGAGCTGGGATTTATGTTTCAATGTGGTTTCACTCCCTGCTCTGTACCTCACCCGAGCTGTGCCCCAATGGACACCCCAGATCCCCCAGAGGGCAATAAAACACCACAGAAAATACAATTCCAGCTGCATCACCTCAACCCTGAATTACAGATCTGCAATAATTTGAAGCTTTCAACCCCCTTTTTTTCTCCCATATATCACAGTGTAACACGTGCTCACAGCCCAAAGCACTGCCATAAAAGTGACATTTGAGTGTGCCTGATTTATCCAGCCATTGGTGATTCCTGGGACACATCTGCTCTGAGTTTAGACTGTTTCAGTGAGGTTTTGGGAGGAGCAGGAGGGCAGGGATGGCCATGGGGGTGACCAGGGCTGGTGGCACAGTCCAGCCCAGCTGCCCTTGCCTGGCAGTGGGGTGGCAGAGAGCAGAGGCTGGAGTTGACACCACAGTTTAATTCTGTGGCGGCTCACACACAAATCTGAACTGGTAATTAATCCCAGGAAGCTCAAGTACCTGGTGAGGTGTCCTATAGTGAGGGCAAGACAAGCAGGAGTAGCCCAAAGCTGGCAGATTTCACATTTATTTTATAGAGATTATTTTATTTCTCAGATTTATTTCATAGAGAAATAAACCACTCAGAGCCTGGGGAAGCCCTGCTGAGGGCAATGGAGGGACTGGGTGTCAATAGGAGATCTGCCCCTCAGGGAGTTCTCAGACTGCAACTCCTTGTGACTTGTGGAGATTTGCATTTCCTGTGAGCTGAATTAAAGTTTTGTGGCATTTTCCTTGCCTTTATCTTGACGGGAATCTGTTCCTCTGAGATTACGATGCTGCTTTCTTTTTTTTTTTTTAATTAATTGAGCCTGCTTAAAAAAAAAAAAAGAAAGAAAAAAAGCCCATTTCATTTTAATCATGTATTATGCAAATTAGAAATTTAAATATCATTAAGAAATCTGTTGCTAACTTAATTTACTTCTGCTGTAGCACCGCTGAAGGCTTTTGATCTCAGATTAGCGCTTTGATCCGCTCCCTTGGTCGGGGTTACGCTCCGCCGCTGCGGTAAACGCTCTTCCTCAGATGTCAAACGTGCAACACCAGAACAGCTTGTTCAAAGCATGGCACAGGAAACGCTGCCAATTAGGCCAAACAAGGAGGGTTTGCAATGAGAAGGTTGTTTCTAGGAGCCACAGCCTGTTCTGCTGTGCCCGTGGGGATGAGCAGCGCCGGCGTCCAGCTGAGGATGCAACAGGTCATCCCCAGGGGAGGTGACAAACCTTTCCAGACCTTCCCTGTCTGCTGTTCATTAAAAACACAACCTGCCATGTTCCATTAATTCCTCGTTTAGTGCGAGCAAAGTGCTGATACATACATTTTAGCTCCAGTGGTTTTAATCAGTTAATTTAACCAGAAGCATTAATAATGTATTGCTTTGCTACTTGACTGCTCATCTGTTAAGCAGCTTATACATAGAAGAATGTCACCCCCTGTGACATGAAGTGCCTAATTCAGAGCAAATGAAATGGGATTTTGCATATTCAATACCAAAATGAGAAAAGAAGGAGACACCGTCTCCTGGGAATGGATCGACCTGCTGTGACGGGATTTCTGTCCTGGCAGGCGGGAAATCCCTCCTCGTGGGACACACTAGCGCTTTGCGTATCTGATTTTCCGGTTGAATTAATTTTCTTGGCATTACTCAGCAAGTACCTGGCTCTTCCTCCTGCTACACCATGTGGTGGAATTGCAGAGGCACTGGGAATGTGTCTGTGGCCATCAGCTCTTCCACCAGCTGCTGTGGGGTCCCCAGGACACCCTCAGAGTGACCAGCATGGGGGGCTGTGGCAGGGAGGTGACAGCAGGACTGTTCCGTCTCATGTTTGGCCCTGTGATACAAGGTCAGAGCAGCTGAAATGGAAATGTTCCTCGTCACATTTGAGGGTGTCTGGGGACAGTGAGCCCCTTGAAACCGGGGGTATTGGCCATGCCACTGTCCCTGTCCCTCCTCTGAGCCCACAGGGGATAGAGGCTCCATGTCCTGCCTCTTCCAAAGGGTGTTGGGGAGCAAACCCACTCAGGTGTGCTGGGGAGCTCAGGAACACCCAAACCCAAGTCCAGAGGAGCTGCACTCAGCCCCTGCTTGGCTCCATCTCTCTGTAGGGTATTGTGGGCACAGGGAAAGCTCCTGGGTGAGCAGGTATCTCATGGGCTTCATCAGCCCATGGAGGCAGCACGAAACTGGGCAAAAAACAGGTGGAAATGCCTTGGACCTGAGAGCCAGGAAAGTTGCCAGGGTGGGAGCAGCTCAGGGACAGGCTGGTGCCTTTTTAACTTACACAAAAGAGACGCGCAGTGAACGCGGGCAGCGTGTGAGCGTAAGCGATCCAGACACACCGGCGCTGAGGTTAATCCTCTCCCTCGTTCCAGGCAGATCCTGCTCCTGGGTTTTTAGCAATCAGCATCCAGAGCCAGGAGCTCCCGTGGGCAGGGCAGCTCAGCCCCAGAGCCGCCGAGCCCTGCGCTGGGCTCTCTTGCGTGATGCGTGTTGATGAAGCCTGAAATTGCTTTGGATCCGTGGCTGTGCTGCATCACATTAAGCAGTGCCACGCTGAAGTGACAGGGCCAGTGCATGATCAGCAGCAGTTGAAGGGGACAGGGACTCAGATCCTGCCACTCTGTCAAAACCGAGAACCCACTGACAGACCGCGGGAATTATTTTCAGCTCCTTCCCAGAAGGTTTGTTTCAATCAGTTTGCAAGTTGTGCTCACTGCCTTGGCATGGAGCGGCTCCTTGGTCCTGCTGCAGGGCACATCCTGGGATGCTGGGTGACACGTAGGGCTGGATGGAGCCTGTGGGATCCACTGCACCTCTGGGGCTGCATGGACTTCCCAAGAGCAGCAAGGAAGGGTAGGAGCTCTCTGCCCTCCTCACCCATCAGTTTATAGGGTGTTTTTTTTTCTGTTTGGGGTGACCAGCTGGCATTGACAGCATACCCAGGGGCTCTGCTCCATGCCAGGCTGAGCACAGGACCAGCTCCCTGGAGCATCCTCATGGAGAATTTCACAGTAGCAGCTCCTTGGGGGAAGGTGCAAGGAGAGATTTCTTGTGAATAAATCTGTCATTGCTTTCCCTTTTTGCTTTGGTGATATTTATTGCCTTCTGGATTTTGCTGCTCTCTCTGCATCCTTGTTATTGCACCTGAGACTGCCACAGTCCCCCAGGATGGCCAAGCTCTGGGAGTTGAAGGTTCATTCCCAGTCACAATCTCATGCTCCAGGGAACTTTCTTTCACTTCCCAGCAGTGTTATCTCATTTCTCTATATAATGCTGCTGTATAAACAACAGCTCCTGGGGGACCTGGGCCATGACAGTGAGGTTCTCCCCACTGGATTTGTCAGCCAAGCAGCAGTGCCAGGTTCTCCAGGCCTTCCTGGGGGAATTTTTCTGTGAGAAAAACTCTCCACAGACTCTCCATTCTCTGCCTCAGGGACTTGTGGAGCAGCATCCTGTGTACACTGAATTCTCTGTACCTGTCCTGATCGGCCCATTTGCGAATACTGCCCCCAAAACAGAGTGATTTGTCCTCAGAAGAGGGCAAGTCCCACGCCTCAGAAGGCAACAGGAAAAACATTTTATAAGCTCAGAGAAAAAAACCACACAAAGTACAGCTCTGGCCACGGAAGGGCTGTGAGAGGGAGCAGGAGCTCCTGTGTCCCTGAGGAGCTCTGCTGGCTCCATCCTCGGGAAGAGCTGTCTCCAACCAGGTATTTCTTCCCGGATGTCACATGGAAAGAGACTGTCAGAGCTGTCTAAATGTGTGAACAACACTGTCAGCGGGGGAGAGAAAAGTGTTATCAGAAATAGTTGTTCTTCAAAGCTAAATAACTCCGTGATTTATAAGGAGAGAAGATAAGAGATCACACCACACGCTGAGGGCTGTTGGAATTTTCTTTCCGAGAATGAGGCTGTTTGTTTTGGTGAAAAAGCAAAAGAGGGGAGAAATGAAAACCTAAAATACTTTGACTTTCTTGACTTAGCTCTTGACAAAGCTAAAAATAACTGTGCTGGCACTGAGCCCATGCAGCCAAGGCCTGGGATCACTGGGGCTGTGGAAGGAGGTTCCCAGCCCATTCTCCAGGTGTTTTCCCACCTCCATCCTGGGCCATTCCCAAAGTCTTCCAGCACCATCCCTGGGGTACAGAGGAACGCAGTGCAGTTTTGCTGGATGCAGACAGACCTGGGCCTGTTCTGATTGTCATCCATGGGATTTTAGGTGTTCTGTGGGATGCAGGTTTTACCCTGAAGTTCTGCTATTCAAATTCTGCTACTCTGAGTGAGATCCTCTGTGGTTTGCAGCCAAATTTCCCTTGTGCTGGGCCAGATTCCTTCCTCCAGCCTGACTCCACTATTGCTCCTCTGGTCTAAAACCAAAGGGAAGTTTCAGGCATTTGCTCTGGAATCTCATTTAAAAATCTCCCCACCTTAGCAGCAACGTCGAGGTCATCAAATAAAATAACATAAAACAGTCAGACATGAAGCTGATTGTAATTAGTGTGTTTTCCCATATGCCGGCTGGCATTCTCCAGAGAGCAATTAGTCTGCTTTAAGAGTAAAAGACAACTGAATAATTATTTAACCTGCCTGGGATTGATTTTAAAATCCAGGAAGTCAGATATAATAATGTATGACTTCATCAAAAAATATGTAAAAATAAGTGATAAGGGTCGAAAGCCTTCATCGACAGCTTGTGTGAGGATCTCCTCCAAGGCTGACTCCCAGTCCCAGATCTGGGACTACAAACATGACATAAAAAGAAGGTTTCCAGGGAGAAATATCTGTGCAAACAAAGTCAGCCTGAATTGATAAACTTCAGCATGTGTTGAACAGCATGTGGAGCTGCAGTGGGAAATCCACAGGCTGTATTGACTGGTCAAGGAACAGCGCAGATAAATCAGGCAGCAAATCCTCTCACGAACCTCAGGAGGATGTCACAAAGCGTGACAGACCTTGTCACGACCATCTTTTATCTCTCTGCCAAGCCACAGGAGGGAAAGAAAGAAGGAATGAGAAGCTGAGACCTGCACAGACACGAAATACTGGGAAAGGCATGAGAACCAGGGGAGCAGCATCTCCAAGACATTGGAACTAGCTTCAAAAACAGGGCAGAGGTTTGGAGAGAGACAGCAACCCTAAAGGAGCTCCTGAGGGTCCCTGAGGTCCCCCAGCCCAGCCATCAGCCAGCTGATGTCACATCCCTGACTGTCTCAATGCCACGAGCTGAGCGTCTCCATTTTGCTCAAATGGAAGAGCTGCAACAATTATTTTCATAATTAGCTGGCTTTGCAAATTAATGCCAGTTATGCTGTGTAATCATGATGAAGATTATGCATTAATCAGCTGTTTCAAGCCAGTTATTAGGCTCTTTAAATAATGATGGGGATGAACATCTCTGGAGGAGTGTTGCACCAGCCAAGAGGGATGGGAGTGTGGGATGTGAGGATCCCATGGGATGTGCTCTGCTGGCAGTGCAGATCTGACATCAGGTGCTCCTAATCTCCCCAGTTTCTGAGCAAAAACCAGCCTGTGGCTGCCCTCAGCACCTCAGCAACTGTGGGAGATTCCCAATGTCCCAGTGTATTCCTGTTGTGCTCCCAGCAATGGGAAATACATGGAAACACATCCCTTCTGCCTGTTGGCCCTGAATTCAAGGTACTGGCTGGCTGCACAGAAAATTCTTTCCTGTCAAAAAGCCTATTATGTCCAGTTGGATGTCTGGAATGGGAATTTATTTAGGATCAAACACCAATAATCCACATACCCAGCCCTTCTATATTCTCTCATAATAAGACATGCTCCAACACAGCCCTGAAAGCACTGGGCTGGGAGAAAGCCTAATGCCAGCTAGTGGATAATCAATGTAACATGAACCAGTTATCACTTCAGGATGATGCTGAAAAACAAAAAATCCCTTGCTAAACAGTCTGGACAGTGAAGCTTTGAACAGAAAGACAGGGGTGAACCTCATGCTCACTTTAGTTTTATTTATTGTGTCTGATATAACACTGTGTATGAACTTTCTTCTGCCTTAAGAAATTTAAAGTGAGCTGCCAGCATGTGCAAACCTTGATGTGGATGAATAATTTTTTTTACACCAGTCAAAACCCAAATGTTTTGGCATGATCCAGTGAGAATGAGGCACGTGGACAATTCTGCTACACTCCTGCCTACGCTGCTCAGCGTTCTGGATTGTAAACCTGCCCATGAGTGACTGGCTGAAAATCACGTGAGACAGAAATGAGGCTCCAGAATGAGCATTCAGCCTCTTTTTCTTTATTCTGCTGCCTATTACCAAAATTAGCACTGAGTTCAGTGTTTTTTCCTAGCAGACACATGCAGGGAACAGCTCAAACTTTTTCATGTCTATAAATGTAAATTAATTCCCACACTCACTTCACAACTGGGGACACGGATGCACAAAGACTGCACAGGAAGAGGAGGAATGGGACTTGTCACAATCAATGGGAGCAGAAAATCAGACGCCTTTTGCAAGTCCTTCTGCTTCCTTGCTGAGAACATCTCCAACCATCACTCCTGTGCTTTGCCCAGCCCATGGCTCTGGTCACATTCCTGGAAGGACATTCAGAGCACAACCATCAGTGAAGTTGTCAGCTTGGCTCTAGCCAAACTGGCACTCCTGGCTAACACCAAACTGCCACTAAACTATAGAAAATGTGCTCTGGCTTCTGGAGAAGGACTCATGCCATTGCCTGAAAGCCAGGAGGGCTGAGCAGACATCTGTTGTCTACAACAAAACATTTGAGGAGTATCTTAAATTGAAGAGGAAGATTTCCCTTCTGCTAATGAACCCCGAGACCATCTGTTACCAATTGTACTTGCTTTCTCGCTCATCCACTAATTATTTTGATTTACTTTTGAATAAGATCGAGCCAGGTTTGTGTCTTTCCATGGTTCCACGAGGGGAGCAGGGTGGTTTCTGCATCTCAGAGACAAGGACACGTCGTTACATAACCCACACCAAGTCACTCCAATTAGAGTGGCTGTCAGTGGGAACTGAGGACAAGACTCACAGACACAGAGCCAAGAAACCCAGCGATGCTGTGACATGAGCTTGTTGCCCTTGGGGAGGTGTAATGGCATTAACAACTTTTGAACACGGGAAAGCTGCATCCGAGATGTGCATTACTGAGCAGAGGAGCTGTAGGGTAGGCAAATCCTGAAGTCTCTGCTGGTCTGAATTATGAATTTGGAGGACTAAACATGAGGAACAATACAAAAGGGGAAGGGCTCTGAAAATGGCACTAAAAATAGGCATCAGCAGCACTGCCCTGCCTGTCTCCCGTGCAAGGAGCAGAGGTGGGTGATGAGGCAGGAGGATTCCAAGAGGAGGGCAGTGCCAGCTTTGTACCTAGTCACTCCTCAGAGCACAGACCTGGAGCCTCCCTGCAGCTGGGCCAGAAGCCTGGCCACTTCCTGAGGTCTGGTCCTAAAGTTTTATGGGAAGCCACTCATCTGGCTCATAAAAATATTCCAGGACTTTAAACCACCTCTTATTGCCCCACAAAGCTGCCACCCAGAACATTCTCATAGACCAGGATAGAAGAAAAACCCAAGTCTTCATATCTTTATTTCAGCACAGCACAGGTCCTCAAGCAAGCCCTGCTCCACCTGCAAACATTCCTAGAGTATTCTCACCCTTGCTGCATAAGTTGGTGAAACAAACCATGGCTCAAAGGTGGATTTTTTTTGTCTTGCAGGAGGAATCTTTGAGTACGCAGACGGCCCCAACACGCAGGTGATGAGTGCCGAGGAGCAAGCCTTCCGATTCTCCGCCAACATCATTAACAGGAACAGAACTTTGTTGCCCAACACAACCCTAACCTATGACATCCAGAGGATACACTTCCACGACAGCTTTGAAGCAACTAAGAAAGGTAAGAGCAGAGCGAACTTCTGAGCAGCTTTGTGGCCATTTATTCAGCGTAAGAAAGGTCTGGTTTCACCGGAGACCCAGCAGCTTGTTCTGTCCTGCTCTCACCAGTGATCTGGATGAGAACTCCTGCCGGAGCTGACCTTCCAGAGGCATTTTAATACAAGGGGAACAACTACCTTTTTTCGCTCTGCAAACCTCACAAAACTCCTTTCAGCATTTGCTCTAATCCTGAGTGAAGGTCTGGAGGCCATGCCTGTGTTTGTGTCACTGTATCCTTGGCAGTGCTCACATCCATCACGTGGATGTTCTGTTCTCTTAATAACAGTCACTTTTGATTACTGGATAACAGCAGCACACTTGAATTGCTGAAGGGGAGGGACTGCACAGCAAAGGCTGCAAGCTGGTGACCTGAGGGCTTGTGGAGTTTGATTCTGGCTGGGGAGAAAGGAAACCTGCTGCCTGAGCTGGCAGCTATTGGAGGGACATCACCAGGAGGGAGCTATCTGCTCCCAGCCAGCCCAGTGACCCCCTGTCCCTTTTCAGATTGTTTTGTGGTGGAGGCTCCCTCAGAGGAGCCTGGGATTCCTCTGTGCCTCTGTGTACCCAGCAGTCCAGACCCACCTGCCCCAATTCCTCCTCTCCCTGTGCCTCATCACTGCTGTAATTACCCAGTATCAGTGGTGGCTCAGTGCCCAGAAGTGTCTGTCCACCCACTGCCCCAGTCCAGGGCTGTGCCCAGGGCTGCCCCACGCTCAGCTCCCCTAGGCTTTGCTGACCACATCCCTCCCTTCCCCCTGCAGCCTGTGACCAGCTCGCTCTGGGGGTTGTGGCGATATTCGGACCTTCCCAAGGCTCCTGCACCAACGCTGTCCAGTCGATCTGCAACGCCCTGGAAGTTCCCCACATACAGCTCCGATGGAAGCATCACCCTTTGGATAACAAGGACACTTTCTATGTCAACCTGTATCCTGATTATGCTTCCCTGAGCCACGCCATCCTGGACCTGGTGCAGTATCTGAAATGGAGGTCAGCCACGGTGGTGTACGACGACAGCACAGGTGGGTGAAGGAGGAGCTTAAAGAAGGAATCCCAGAGATTTTCTGTTCTGGGAACTTTCCCAATGAACCCACTCAGGGGCTAAATGATGCCCTGTGCAGTGAAGGGTTCCCAGGAGCTCTGGGCACTGCTGTGGGAGGCCCTGGGATCTTTCTAAGCATTTAATTCACAAAGCTCTCAGCAAGCTCTCAGCCCCATGAGCTGGCAAAGAGTTGTTCATTGACATGGGGTGACCATCTCAGCCTGGCTCTTTTGGGATTGTGGTGCCCTTCTGCACCAGCAAAGCCCCTGTCCGCAGCTGCCATGGAGGGAGCAGTTCCCAGCTAAAACCAAAAGCAGTTCTGGAAAGTTTTTGTTTTCTGGCTAATTCTGTAACACAGAGCTGACAAAGTTCTTCACGTAAGGAAAGCTGTTGATGGTTAAACAAGGCAAAGTGCTTCACAGCACTAGAGATAGACCCCCCAAAAAAACAAAAGCCACATTGGATAGCCTGTCCAACCTAATTTCACTAAACCAAATGGTTTCTTTAGGGGAGGGCTGATGAGAACACAGTTTGACATTCCTGTTTTCAAATGTGGGTCACAGTATGTTCCCTTCGCGGCATATTCTAATGTGTTTCTTCTACTATGCAGAGGAACACGTTTCTCTCTTCCCCCTTGCAATAGGCATCTGCTGAAATTCTCCTTGCAACACCAGATTCCAATAATCCCTGCTCAGCTGCATCCACCATGGCTCTTTGCCTTGTGCAGGAAACAGAAATGAGTTCTGAGGGTAGTAGGAAGTTACGAGTTGTGATTAAGTGACCGTTACGATCTACGCGACTCATAAATCCAAGAGCACATTCATTTTTCCCTTTTGCTGCTGTGCATGGTAAATATGCAGATTTTAATTTGTTGTGTAGCTGATTGTCACGTCCTGTCCTTTCTCAAGGGCACATCTGCTTAAGGAAATGTTTTGTGATCCCAGAGGTGTCAGAGGTTAAGACCAACCTGCTGTTTTCCCCTTCCTACCTAATTCAGGGACGCCATCCAGCTTTACTGGCTCCAGGGGTAGCAGGGAACCACCAGGAAAAGCCATTCTGTCCTAGAACAACTGCTCTGGGGTTAATGGTTGACATGGGACAGCTTGGCTTTGACACCCTTTGGTAATGGGTAAGGGTTTTTTGAGGGATGGAGGTCCTGATCTCTATTCCATGGGGAGCAGGGGAAGCACTGGTGGCCCAGCTTGTGGGGAAGGCAGAGCTGTAACGCTGTGGGTTTGTCTCTGTGCTGCACCCAAAGGCCTCATCAGGCTGCAGGAGCTCATCATGGCTCCATCCCGCTACAACATCCGCCTGAAGATCCGTCAGCTCCCGCTGGACACCGACGACGCCCGGCCGCTGCTCAAGGAGATGAAGCGGGGCAGGGAATTCCGCATCATCTTCGACTGCAGCCACCTGATGGCAGCTCAGATCCTCAAGCAGGTGAGCAGGGGGGCAAGGGGGGAAAGCAAAGTGGCTACTGAGGAGCCCATGGGTGTGGGGTGGCCCTGCTGCAGAGGGAGCCCACACTGGGGTGCAGCTTTCCCACAGGCAACAATCCACTGCTGTACTAAAAGCTACAGCATGTTCATCCTGCAAGGACACTGTTGGGTTTCTGCAGAAAATGGAGTTTTCACTGAAAAACTGTAAGCACCAAAAAGTGGCTGTGGGTAAGAATGAACAATGTTATAGGAGGAGGGGCTGTGCCGAATGTGAAGGCTGGTGCTAGACAATTCTTCCCTCTTCTCTCTTTGCCCTTCCATCCAGACTGGCACCTGTGGCTCTCCCAGCCAGGAGGAATGGCATCCTCTGTCCCTTCCCCAGCACTGTCTGCAATTCTTGGACTTTAAGCCAGATGTCAGTGATTTTCCATTCATTTAGGCTCCCTCCTTTCTTCCTCCACGAGTTCCTCCACTGGCATTCTTGCTGCTCCTCCTCATTCCCGAGTGCCTTTGGCTTTCAGGGTCAGTGTGAGGCAGAGGAAAAGGCTCAGAGATGCTAAAAACCAGCTGGTGGAAGTGTTGCTCCTATCAGCCCAGCACGACACCACCACACAGATTAAATAAATCCCCGAAGGGATGAGAAAGCAAGCACAAGGCAAGAGCCTTCTCCTGCAGCCTGCCTGATGCACAATGAAGGGAAGTGCTCAGAGAACTCAGAAAGCCTGGGAGGGATTATTATGGGAAGCAATAGAAGGGGCTTATTGTCTCCTGCCAGTTATTTTCCCTTGCTGGTTGTGTTTGGTGCTGCTCACTTATTATGCAGTTTATTATAGTTTATTGTGCCATCTGCTCAGCTCATCACCGCCGGTGCAGAGTGAGGAAGATGGAGGAGAGGGGGGACCAGGGGAGACAAGTCTGTTTAAGTCCTTCTGGCTGGGTTTGTGTGTATGTGTGTCGGGTTTTTGTCAGGACCTGAAGCCATGGATTTCAGCTTAGCAATATTACACAGTGTATTTTTACACAGGGAAATACTGTGAATTATTTTGAGAGTCTGGGAGAGTGCACAGACCCAAACCACAGCCTGACTGGTTTCTGCATGCCTGGCCACTTTGGTATGTAACATTGGGCAAGCTCAGAGCAGTGCATCAAGACCTGCATCTGCTGAAGATTAGGAAGCTTAGAAACCTCATATTTTCCTCACCTGTAGCAAGAAATGCATGCCCAGAGGCGACACCTTCACTTGTAAAACAGCTCTTTTCCACTGAAAGCGCAAGCTGAGCAAAGCCATCTTCTGGAGTAGGGGAATCTGCTTCCCTTGACAGTGGTAGAAGAACAAATAATAGACCACAAAAAAAACCCCCAGGGAGTAATGTCCCAGCCTTCTGTTTATCCCAGAATCAGTAGTATTCATATTTTATTACTATTATTTGCTTTTTGTAACATTTTGGTCACTACACCAGTCAGCTCTGCAGTTGCTCAGCCCTGCTGTCACCCCTGTGCAGCCTCATGGATGGCAACGTGGTTCTTGCAAGACTTGTGCTAAAACTTCCCCTCCTTGATACTGATTTTCATTGCACATCTTCAGATAACACAGATAGGTTTAAGCACCTGCAGCCTGTGCTGGCTGAGGCAGTCAGGATCTTGATCCCCAGGGATTCAAGATTCCATGCTCCCACAGCATCCTGCTGATCATCTGGGCAGTATCTTTAAACTGGAGTAGTCAAAAACTCCACGGATTAGTAATCCATGAGTAACACCACACAAGCTGGCACAGCCACACAGATGACACTGCCAACTACTGCCCCAGCCTGGGTCCCTTGGAGTGACCAGACACCAAACCATCCATTATTTTGCCCTCTTAGGCAGCAAATCATTGTAGAAACCTATCAGAGAGCGAGTCCTGCTTGTGAGGCCTTCCTGTCCTAAACCAGATTCTCCAGCCTTCCTCAGCTTTGGTCCCTTGTTATCACTCCAGGTCTGTCCCAAGCAGTCACTGTGCTCTGCAGGGCACAGCTGTGCCTGTCAGCTCTGACAGAGCTCCTGCTCTCATCCTGGCCACTGCCTGTGGCTTATCCACCAGGATGATCATTTATTCATTTCTCCAAGAACCCAGATGCATCCTGCCCCAGGCTGCCAGGGCTGGGAAGCTGGAGCTTCCTCCTGCCAGCAGGTCTGGGCTCCTCAGCCAGAATGATCCAACTGTAGAACCTCAACTGGGATCTCATTATTTGCTCCAGATTGGTTTCCTATTACTAACCGATGCTTCCCATCCTGAGATAACATTCCCTGCTCCAGTTCATTGAACCAGGGCATGCACAAGGGAGGGAGCTATGGCACAGAGCCCCAAATCCATCACCCAGGCAGTGGTGGGGTGACAGGATGGTGCGTGGCCACAGGGACAGCCCCCAGATTTTCTAAAAACCACCTCCAGAGCAGGAAACCTGGGGTGAAATCACACTCTAGAGCTGCAGTATCTAGGCTTGCAATCCAGATCCTTCCCTTTTCCCTTGCTTTTTGACATCTCACTTCTTTCCAGACTGTCACTTCCTTCCTCGGAGGTAAATTCCGCCCTAGTAATTTTAGCAAAAAACCAAGGGAAGCAAACATTTCCTGGGGGGACTTGAAGTGGCTTTCCCATCAGTGGGGATTTTAAAGTGCTCTTGCATGTGTTTTCTCCAGAAAACATGCTCACACAGCCAGCATCGCAGCCAAACCCATGGGAATCTCCCTGTCACCAGCCACCAGCTTCAAGGTGACCTTTCTCACAGACTGAAATGTGTTCCTCCATGTTGTGCAGGGCCTGGATGTGGTCATCCAGCCAAGGCTCCTTCAGCCCAGATCTTCCAGGACAGTCTGTTCTCTCCAGTGCTCAGCTATGCAAATCCCAGCAATCTGCAGGAGCATCCTCCGTGTCCAGGCTGGCAGGGAATCTCAGGCTGGGCTGGCCAAGGGCCCTCAGGACCATGATCTTCACAGGCTGAGGGACAGGGGATGTTCCCACTCCCCATCCTTGTGCCTGCACCTTCACTGACCCAGTTCTAAACCAAGCCCTGAGTTAGGATCCAACTGCAGTGCTCAGGGACAGGAGCTCCATGTACTCCCTGCACAAATGGATGCTGAAGGGGGGATGCAGAGCCCCAGAATTACACATTATATTCTATCAGCTGGCTTCTTAGCCTCTACATAGATGTGTAACTACAAGAACAGGCTATTTTTATGGTCAATGTTCACAGGTTTACATGAGGTTGCTCATTGGTATCAGAAAAGGAAAGGTGACCCCCTTTCCCAGAGCTGTGCCCTGGAGGATGCTGCACCCATGAGCACAGAGAAGTGCCACAGTGTCCTGGCACTCCCAGGGACACCCAGAAATTGTTCCAGCACACCGAGGGACATCCAGTGCCACCCAGAAATTGTTCCAGCACACCAAGGGACATCCAGTGTCACCCAGAAATGCAACCAGCCCTCCTGGGAGCTGGACACAGGCTTTGCCTTGTTTCACAACAGTTTGAGGACCACAGCTCAGCTCAGCACTTGAGTACGTGCCTCTTGCTGACTGGGCATGGCTTAACAGCTCCACAGGATCAATCCTGAATCCAACCCCAGTGTTTGAGGGTCTCTCCTGCCACATCTGCCTATCAGCTCTGAGTTTTATGTTGCATGGCTGTTGTTATGTTACTGTATCCTCTTTACTAACCTCTTTTCCCTACTCTCCTCAAGGCTATGGCGATGGGGATGATGACAGAATATTACCACTTCATCTTCACCACTCTGGTAAAGTATCTGTCTGTGCACACACCTTGCACAGGGGGTGGTGATGGGGGTGGAATGTGAGGGGGCAGCTGGAGTGGGAGGGTGGGTGGGTGTCTGATCCTGGTGTGCACCACAATGGGGTGGGAAATGCAAGGGAATGGGAGCTCTGGGACCCCAGCAGGAGGAGAGAGCAGGGCTGGACTTTGCTTCAGGTCAGGGTCAGACTGCAGTGACCTGGCTGTAGCTCCTCTGCTCTGCAGCACTGCCTGGGTGCTCAGCCTGAGAGATGCCAGTCCTTCCTTCCCCTGCTCTTGGACCCTCCTTTGGAGCTGCTCTGATGTGGATTCTGGTTTTATTTTCCCTCCCAGTCATTTTGATCTCCCCACACACTGACGATGAGCACAGGGGAGTGTGAGGCTGCAGACCCACCCAGGCTTTGGTGGGACCCCATTTCAGCAGGAGCTGGGGCTGAGCACCCAGGAGCCCCCTGGAGCCAGGAGCAGCCCTGCTGTGGTCTAAGCTTCACTCCTGCAGGTTTATTTTGCAGGGGAACTCAGCCTGACACTAACTCCCCTCTGTTAAACACGGGTCAGTTCCTCTCCAGCTCCAGGAGGCATTTGGCTTTCCTGGCAGGGTCACTTTTGTCTGCATTTAAGATGCTATTGTCTATTCTACTGTTGAATTTTGTGTGATTTTGAAAATCCAATTTATCTTTTTGCCTTTAGGAAAAGAAGCAGACTAAACTAACCCTTAAAAACTACAAAATTTATTTTTCAAATGCAAAAGACATTTTAATTACCCCTGCTGCCATTATCTATTCCAGGCAGCTTTAAGCATTTCCCAGATAACCTCCTATTAATCAGCCCCAGCTGAGCCTGGAGTACATTTCATGTGTAGGTACAGCCTGGAGGTGGGAAAAGAGGAATTATAATAAATTAATAGATAAGCAATCACAATTAATGCCACTTTCCTGAAATAACAGTTATATCATGGGAAAGATATTTTAATCTGTCATTCCTTAAGGCAATGTTTTCCTAGCTTGCAATGCCTGTGCTTCAGCTTCCCCAGTACGAGACCCATGGGGTGCTAATGAATTAGTCTATTATGTTATACTGAATGTTTCTAAAAGGTCCCCAGTCAATACTGAGCACAGTGTATCAACACTTGGCATGAAATGCTTCAACATTTTGCTAGGCAGCACGACTACAGTTCACTGACTCCAGCATGAAGAGCCCCATCAACCTTTTCCACCACAGGAGGACGAGGAGGAGCAGGAGGAGGATGTCTGACAAGCCCTGCTCTCTGTCACACCTTGGTCTCTGTCACACTCAGCTTTTACACCCAAAACCCTACAGGGAGCACCGCAGAACTCCACTTATTTTGGGGTGTCTCAGCAGTCTGCAAAATGAGGTTTGCAGACACAACCAATCTCCCCCTGCCAGACCCCTGGGCAGAGCCATGAGGACACCTCACCCACAGGATGCCCTTCCTGGTCACCCACCTTTCCAGCTTCCCACTGGGATGTGGGACAAATCCTCAGCATTGCTGTCACCACCGAGCTGGGCCAGCTGGAGAGGGGGGGAGAGCATCACAGGAACACCAAGAGTAAAATAAAGGGTGGAGGGGAGAATTAATCTGCAGTACAGAAAATAATGAGTGAAAGGGAATGGAGATGAGGTGGAAAATAGAACCAGATGTTTCAATTTGTGGCTGTGCAGAAGCAGAAAATCCAGAAGAAACCGATCTGATGATTCCCATCCACACCTCCCCACGTCCTGACACTCAGCTGGTGTTCTGAATTATCCTCTGATTCCAGGAGGTGATAAATCAGGCTGCAGCTGAGATTTAAACTGGAACCGAGGAGGGAAGTGATGGGAGGTTGGTTTCTATAGGAACTTGGTGACAGGAAGGGTCAGTGGGGAGCAGCAGGGCAGGGACAGCACCCAAAACACTGCTGGGATCTGAGAGGTGGCCAGGGCTGGTGGTGTGACAGCTGGGCAACAGAGACCACGGGGTCTGGAGCTCAGGGATCAGATTTGTCACATACAGTCACATTCTGAGGGGGAAATCATTGGCTCTTGCAACCAAAGATTATTTCCTCACAACAGTTTCTGTAATACAAACGGAAGTGTCTGATTACAAATGAATCTTGATAAAACAGATCCATTCCAGTGGATCAGGACTGCTGTCCCCCCTCACAGCCAGAGACATGAGCACCTGTCTGAGGGCAAACCACTGTATTTGCCCTTAGCTTCCCTAAGTCATTTAAAAGTCAACATCATGGCCTGGTTTTCACAGTGCCCTTTAGCAGAACGTGCAGGTTTGCACTTGCAATTTTTCAGGGGAAAAAAACCAACCCAAAAACCCAAGTCCTGACCTCCGTTGCAGGGTGATTAATGATTTGGTCCCTGCTGCACCTGCAGATTTGAGCACTGCATCCATCAGCAGTGAGCCCTGGGGCTGCAGGCTTATGGAAAAGATCAAACCCCCAAAGCTTATTAAAGCAAAACAGCCATAAGAACCCTCACTGCCCCACGGGGAATGATGGCTCAGTTGCTGGCAATTGCTGCTGTTGCTCTGCTTTGCTTAGGGCAGCATGTGTAGGACTTCACCAGCCCTCTGTGGCAGATGGGTGACATAGCTGGGTGGCCCCATGTTGTGGCTTTGTCCCACCAGCTCAGCCCCAGCACATAGCTCAGAAAAGCCCCAGCTCAGCCCCATGACACAGCTCAGAGCAACCCCAGCACACAGCTCAGCTCCATAACACAGCTCAGAACAGCCCCAACTCAGCCCCATGACAGCTCAGAACAGCCTCAGCTCAGCCCCAGCACAGAGCTCAGAACAATCCCAGCTCAGCTCCATCACACAGCTCAGAACAGCCCAAACTCAGCCCCATCACACTGCTCAGAACAGCCCAAACTCAGCCCAGTCACACAGCTCAGAACAGCCCCAGCTCAGCCCCAGCCACAGCATCTCACACCATATTGAACTTCCTTTTGATAAGCCCTGTTAGAGCAATGAATGTCACATATTCACCCCCACACTCTATTGCAGACTTGTGATGTTGCCTTTCCACCTCCCCACGTTTTACTGCCTTGAAATACTTGCAGAAATTGTCCGGGATAAGCTGATTAAAGATGTCCCATCCAATAAACAGTTCCCATTAGCCAAGCCACCCCTGGCTGCCATCTCACCACACTCCCCCAGTCACCTCCTCAGGTGAGCTGCCTGGCTTTGGGGAGCAGATCAGCTGCCACATGCTTCTGCCATGCTGTCTAACCCCAAACTACTCAGACTCCTTCCTGAGCACTGAATTGGTATTCAAACACATGGAAAGCCAAAAGCTGCACCACAGCAGTGCTCCCCCAGTGCCCCCAGTACCCCCAGTGCCTCTCCCTGCCTGCCAAGTGATGCTCACAGGCTGGCAGCCAGCAGAGCTGAGCACTGCCTGGCTCTGGGCTTTTTACATCGTATAAAGGGCACCCTCATTCATCTGCAGACTGTGTAGGCTGGTCGGAATGTCAAGAAATGCGTCTTAGTTCCTCTTTGATAGTCTGCAAATCGGTGCTCTGCATTCAGAGTGACTCTGTCATCCACAGCACCCCGTGGGCTTCAGCACTCCCAGCAAATCCTCCCTGGAAAGGCCCATGGGAGCTTCAGGCACAGGAACTCTGTTGTTCCCACTCCCTGGGTCACAGGTCTCTCTTTTCAGGGTCTTTTCAGGGTCACAGGCAGCGATTCTGGTTTTCTCCCCACAATCCACTTGCCTCTTTCATGCAGAGAGCGAGTTCTTTGGCTGTTTGGTAGGAGTTCCCTTCTGCTGTGTGTGGGGGAACCTGCAAACACGGCACCCAAATTCCACCAACACCTCCAGCCCTCTGCAAGCAGCGACTGACGGCAACAGACAGCACAATCCCCTGAATTCCTGAGGGAAATGTCCTCCCTCCCACCTTCTGTCTCACTCCAAACACAGACACGAACCGATGCAGAAAACTCAAACAAAACAAAGCTAAGCAAAATGTTTAAACCGGTTTCTCTCTTTTAAGGATCTTTATGCATTAGACCTAGAACCATATCGCTACTCTGGGGTGAACCTGACTGGCTTCCGGATCCTCAACGTGGAGAACCCTCACGTGTCCTCCATCATTGAGAAGTGGTCCATGGAGAGGCTGCAGTCGGCGCCCAAGGCGGAGCTGGGACTCCTCGATGGTGTGATGATGGTATGGGCAGTTCGAACAGGGCACAGGGGTCTGGGAAGCTGGGCAGGGTGGTAAGGAGGGCAGGAATAGTCCTTAAGGCATGAATGTTAATTTTATTGGATCTTGTGTGAGTAACAACTCATCCCAGCTATCTGACCTGAGGTGCTTTCTCGCATTCTTTAATAACTGTCCCACAAAGTCGGGGGTGAAGCTCACACCCCACTGCTGGTAATGCTCCTGCTCATTTCCAGCTGCCAACAGATTTGCCACCAGACAAGGCAGATAGCCAAAACCTGTCCCCAGGGGCTCCAGCTGTCCCCAAGAGCAGCAGGACACCAACTCCTGGGGTGGAAGCACAGCACACGGCCAGGCTGGGCACTTGGCTGAGATTGATGCAGGGGGGAAAGAGCCAAAGCAATGCCCAGAGATGGGCTGTGCTGCAGCTTTGATGACTCCTTTTAGGGTCTGCTGGCAGCTCTGCTCTGCTGAGTTACTGCTCGGAAGGTACAGCACCTGCTCACCCATCTGTCTTCCCTGCCAGGCTGTCTCCGACCCCCGGAATTGCTGACTGCCTCCCTGCTTCCCTCTCCCTTCAGATCTGCCAGAACCAGCCCTGCAAAGTGGCAAAGCCTCCCAGACTTTCACCTTGAAATGGCTCCTCAGATCCCTCCTGTTGTTTTTATTTGGAGAGGAGAGCCTCCCGTTCTGCAGGCTCTGTCCCCAGTATCTCCTCCCAGCCCCTCTTTGCTCCCTCAGAGGCATCCTGCCCCTTATTCTTTTTTCCAGGTGTCAGTCCAGCGGGGCTCTGGACTCAGCTGGGCATCACAGCCTGTAATTCACCATGAAATTGCTTGGACATCTTTCCCCCCTCTCCCCCAGCCCCAAACTCACAAACTGTCCCTGCTGTGGTCCATATCCACCCACGGCTGCAGGTGGGGCTCCTGCTCTTCATGCTTGGTTGCTGAGGGAAGGGAAGGTCACAGGGATGGCTGCCAATGCTGGAGGATTTTCTCCATGGCTACGTCCTGTTAGATGTTTGCTCAGTTATTCGCTGTATTATTTTGTTTTATTGTGGTTTATTACGCTGCTGCTACACTCGCATCTGTTTTGTGGCTCTGTGAAGACAGCAAATAATGTATTTTCACTAGGAGGTCTTACCACATCAGAGCGAAAAATAAATCCAATTCTCTTGATCAGTGTTTGGAGGTGAGATGGGGCATCTCAAATTGAATCTAAAATCATCACATTATATGGGAAAAATAAAAAGTTCTCCCTAGTTCAAATCACTGAAATGCTGGAATGTGTTACAAACCCATGAGGTCCTGATTTTGGTGACAGTTTGGGTCATTTTTGGAAAATTGTGTGCCCACAAACATCTCTGTTTATTTTCCCATGTATAAAATAGTGTGGAAGATATGCTCTCTTATAGATTTTTTTTTAGACTCAGGCAAAACAGACTCAATAAGAAAACCCTGTTACTACCTCCTACATTTAGACTTCGCTGCCTCCCTCTCTGACACCACAGCACGAAACGTGCAAGAAACAACCCGAACAGCACAAAATAACAAACAACACCTCCAGAACCGCTGATTTCACACAGAACCCCGAGCTTTCTGCCCACAGATCCAAGCGATGTCCAGCAGGGAACGCAGACAGAGAAACGCTGGGGATGACAGGGGAAAACTCAGAGGGGATTCCACCTTTTCCTACAACACCCCAGGGCCACCAACGCTGTCCCCCTTCCCTTTAGACAGACGCTGCCCTGTTGTACGACGCTGTGCACGTGGTGTCTGTCTGCTACCAGCGCGCCCCGCAGATGACCGTCAACTCCCTGCAGTGCCACCGCCACAAGGCCTGGAGGTTCGGCGGCCGCTTCATGAACTTCATAAAAGAGGTAAAAGAGTGGCTTGGGACGTTAAGGGGGTCACCAGGAGGAGCAGCATAGCTGGGGAGGGTGATGGGAGAGGGTGGAGGAGGCTTGGAAGGTGCAGGGTTAGAAAACATTCCCTTGCAGGGGCAGCACAGGATGGAAGCACAGACACACTCCAGAAGGGAAAAATCTCATCTTTGTCTTCAAAATAACCCTTGTGCAGCCACACCAAAACATCCCTGAGGAGCTGAAACCTCCTGTGTGTCCCTGAGATGGGCTCTGGCCTCTCCAAGCAGCTGGACTACTCCATCCAAGGTTATTCCACACCTGAGAAACAGCCATTTGTTTTCTATTGAAGCAGTTTTTGGGGTGCACAAAGGGCATTCAGTGCCTCTGAACCCCAGAGTCAAGCTGGAGTTGTGCCTGCCCAAGTGCCAGGGAATGGCATTATTTACCCAAATCCCTGTGGCTCTTCCCATGGCAACTCATGGAATTGACTGCAATATTGGTTGTGTGCCTGGTTGGGTATAAAAGTTGGGTATATAAAGGTTGGGTATAAAATCCCCCAAAGTTTTCTAACAGAGAGTGCACATTGAAAATTTTTACTGTGGTTTGTGCTGCCGTGTCACCTGCTGACCCCAGCAGATCCATCCATGATGTGAGATTTTGCCCACCTGGCACTGCCTGAGCTGCATGGAGCACAAGATGCACAGGAAGAGAACAGCACAGTAATTTCCATTGCAGAGGGAAAATGAACTTTCCTCTCAACAGGCACTGAGGACGGAATATCTCCCCTCTCTGCCTCTCTCTCCTTTCCCTTCTGCAGAGCACCTGGTTGCCAAAACAGAGTGTAAATCATTTGTTTGGTTGGCTCCTTTTCCAAACCACCCCATGCCTCGCACTCCACTCTGCCTGCTGTTTTCCTCCCTGGCACGGCGTCAGCCCTTGCAGGGATCATCCTCCTCCGTGCTGCAGCCAGAGCACCAGGAATTGCTCTCTCCCAACTCCTGTACACTCAGAGCATCGCTGAGGGATGCTGGAGCTGTTCAGCCCCTCAGTGCTCCCAGCACAGCCCCTCGGGAGCTGCAGGGCTCAGCAGGCAGCTGTGTTTGCTCCAGCTGGGCACAAACATTCCGTGTTCCCCTGGCTCCCGGGGGGCTGCACATCCCACAGGCAAACCACCTGCACGCCCAAATGAGCAAACACGAGCCTCCCCAGGACTCCAGGGTGGCGAGGCTGGGAGCAGGCTGTCACTGCTCCTCAGGAATTAATGAGGGAGAGCCAGAGGAGCGGATTTACCGGGAGAAATGCCAGTTATTCCCCCTGAGAACGCATTATGCCACCTTGATCGCGCTGGGATATTTCAAGCTCCCCCACCCAGAAAGGAAACACGTTTCCCAGCGAGGGGATTGCACGGAGCTGCTCCAGGGAGAGAGCCTGAGGTTCAGCTCCTCACTGCTGGGATGTGATTGCAAAGCAGCCTGGCATTCCTAGGGGAGCATCCACCCAGGACAGTGCTACAGCACACCCAGCACTGTCCCCAGGCTTTGGACACCTCTCTGTCCCCCCAGCTCCTGCTCTGCTGACACAGAGCACCCAGCACTGGGGGCTCTATCACCTCCTGAAACAGCGAGATTCATTTTGGGGGTGCTGTGAAGTGTACAGCAGGAAAAAAACAGAATCACAGAGGAATTTTTGTGGAATTGAATTGAGGCATCTTTACCCCAAGCTCCTCAGAGCAGGACAAGCTCCCCAGTCAGACCAGGCTGCGCAGGACCTCAGCCAGCCAAGCACTGAAAATCTCTGGGAATGGGATATCCCCAGCCCCAGTGTGCCCCTGCTCTGTCCTTATGCTGCCAAAAACTGAAGCATGGCACCATCAGCAAGCACCCCCAGACTCCTGTTCCTCTTTCCAAACCTCAAATCTCATTTTCACGGACACACTCTTGGCCTCTTCTGCTCCACTTTCCATCTGAAAGGACAGAGGGAAAAGCATTTTAGCTTCCACACACCTTGGAAGCAGCAGCAGGTTGGTGCACAAAGGGATTACTTCTGACCGGAGCTGTCCCAGACCTGGCTCCCTGCAGCCGGCGTTTATCAGCACAAGGAGAAACGCAGCACACAAGGATGCCCTGATAAATGCAAGTCGTTTTCTACTGAGTCATCACGTCCTGCAACAGCTGGTGAACACAAAAGGTGCGAACTGAAATTGTAGCAAGGACTGCAAGAGAGTTAAGGAAATCTCCAGCTCCGTCTGCAGTCTGAGCGGTGACGGAGGGATTATTAATTAATCAGGCTCTTTAGGGAGAAAGAACCAGCATAAGGACTAATTAAAAGAACATACAGTGGAGGGCAAAAGATTATTTATGATACTAAGTAACAGCCATGCTACTTTTTCTCCCTTCCACAGGCCCAATGGGAAGGATTAACAGGACGGATCGTCTTTAATAAAACCAGCGGTTTACGGACAGATTTTGATTTGGATATCATCAGCCTGAAAGAAGATGGCCTTGAAAAGGTAGGCAGGGTTTGTCTTATCTGCACGTGGCTGAGGATAATGCTGGTGCTCAGCAACAGAGAAATGGTTGGTGTTGTATTGATTCCAGGTTTCTGGGGTTTATATAAAAGGATATTCACTTTGTGGGATTTCTCAGATCCTTTTCCATGCTCAGCCATGACTCACTCGCCCTGAAGCCAGTGCGTGGGATTGCAGATTGCAGAAGTGCTTGTGGCACTTTCCTGGGATAGTGGAGGCAAAAGAAACTTTCTGAGCATCCATTAACCCCTCCCTGCCCAAAGCAGGCAGAAATGACATCTCTCCCACTCCCTCTTTCTGGCCTGGCTCACAAACCCTCAGTTCTTCCCCAAGGAGACCACAGCTCTGGAGATCATCACCTGGTGTGACTTCCTACTATGAAATTGCCCATAGCTAGGGAATGGCTCCAGTTTATTACAGCCTGGATTTCACAGGAGGATTCAATGGATATTTTGTTTATTATCTGAGGGGCAATAAGGAAAAAAGCAAAGTGTGCTCTTGCCTGGCTGTCTGGGGGGTCACAAGGGTTAAGGGCATGAAGCATGCAGCCTTTGGTCCTCCAAATTAGTGCAGATCTCCTCCAGGCACAGTAAAACCATGCTGATGTGCAAATCTGCTCCCAGGTGTGCCTGGGGACTTAATTTCCTTCTCTTCAATTACTTAAAAAACCCCAAACTTAAAATAAAAAGGTGACATACACAACCTTAAAGCCCTTAGAACGCAGGTTTCAAGGTGAGATCAGTTGATGACAAACAGAGCAGCGAGTGGCTGGAGCACACTGTGATTTCCATGGAATTCTATTATTCTGACTACTCTGTGAGCATCTCTGCATCCCCATTCTGCTACAGGTGTCTATCACCTGTACTGGAGGAATTTGGCAGGGCAGCAAGGCCCTTTCTAGAGCAGAGTCTGCTTTCCGACAGGTACAAGGTGCCTGTGGCAGCCAGGCAAGGTGCTGGCTCTGTCCCTCTGGGCAGGGTGACAGATTCTGAGCCTGTGGGACACCAGGCTGGCAGCAGGGAGGGATTTCAATTACCTGCGAGCACAGAGGACTTGTCCAGGGAATTAATCACTCAGCACAGGGAGGCAGCCCCGGGGCTGGAGGCAGCCATGGATCAATCCTCTGTTTGGAGGGGATGGATTCTGCACCGTGAGGCTCCCAGGAGCCACCAGCCTGTGCCCCATCCCCCTGCCTCACTGCTTTTCTGGGCTTTGAAATGAATATCTGCCACACTTCCCCACCACAGCAGCAGCTCGGTGCCTCAGGTAACGCAGCTCAAGGTCGCCACAGCCCTCTCCTGCTGAGGAGGTTTTGGTGTCAAATACGGAATAAAGAAAACATTTCAAATCAACCCAGTGACCTTCAGTCTCGCTGCGACTGAGGAAGGAGGCAGGACCGGGCTGGCGAAGACGCTGCTGCCTCACAAGCACTGAGCAAGAGCTGACCTTTGTAGCCTGATTTTTTCACAAAAGCATTTTGTTTGTAGAGCCTAACCCAAAAATAACAACACGCCTTTTTGAAGTCCAGCAGCACCGGCGCGCAGCTGGAGAGCTGTGCTGGTCAAGTAATAGAAAACGTGCCAGCCTTTGATAGCATGTGAATCCAAATGTTTTAAGCACAGCACCCCTCAGGTGTGCTGAGCAGAGCTGGCACCAGCTGGAGTTGTTGCAGTTCTCTGTCACATCAAGCCCACTGGAAGCTGCCAAACCTCGACTTGTCCCCTGCACACCCCATCAGCTTTTGCCTCCAATAATTCAGAGTTTTCACAGCTCCCTCTATTATTTTTCTGAAAGCTTCGTGTCAGCCACAAAGGGGTTTTAAAGTATCGATGTCAAATCTCTGTTGAAGCCGGAATTCTGTCAATAGTTAATCTGAACTAACAAAATGCCAAACTACAAACAAATCCCAGCCGGATTGTGCATTATGTATCACAGCTTATGTTTGTTGAGCTTTAGGATTGAACCCTTGATCCTCATACCTCCTGGATGTTCCAGGGATTACAGGAGTATTACCAAATCCTAATTACATATACGTTGACTATCTGACTCACACAGTTCTCTTAATGCACTTTTTCCCTTTTTCTTCCTTTTTTAATATTTTAAACTGATTAATTCAGTCTTAAATGCCATGCATTTAATTTTCTTAAAGAAAACGTAGCGAGGCAGAAGTGGCTGGGGCTGCAGTGCAGCAAACTGGGGCCTCTTGGACTTGCTTTTTTCCCATCCACAATAATAATAATTTTTGACATTGCAGCTGTTGTGTGATCCAAGGCAGAGATGGGGGGTTGCTTCAGTTTTACCTGAAATATTTAAAGCCTTTCACAAAGTTCATGGAAACTCTTCTAGAATTTATGACAATTTTTTTGCCAGGCAGCATTGCTCATTACAAAGTCTCTTTTTGGGGATGCAGTAAAACCAAGTTCTCCCCTTGGACTGCTGAAGAGGCTGAAGAATCTTAAAAACAGCAATAAATAAAAGATGGGAAGCTGCTGGCTCCCCAGTGGATTGAGCTGGCTGCCTTTGGCTTCTCTCTGAGTCCCACCTTGTAGTTTGACCCTACAGATGGATCGTTCTGTTCCCATTTCCAGGTGGGGTTTGTTTTTTTCTCACTGTCAGCCTGGCTCTGTGGCCACCCTGCTCCATTTGCTGGCAGCACTCCCCAATTCCTCCAGCTTTTCTGACATTTTATCTCCCTTTCACAGTCCTTTAGCCACTCCTGCCTTCAAAGTTTGTCCCAAAGCCTCCCCTGCACCGTGGAGATCAGGTTAACAGGCTTAGCCTCGCCCTGATGGCTTCCTTAAATGGAGACATGTTTTGCCATTTCTGGATCAATAGACTTCTTTAAAGTCTAATAATTTATTAAGTTTGAGAGCTTGAGAAAACAGAGCACCTGAAATGGAGCTCATGTGCCTTTGCCATGCCACCCCCTCCTCCAGGTGTTTTTGTCACTGAGGACTCCCCACTGCAGGGACTTTCTGAAGAGGTGCCTAGGGCCCTGCTAAGAGATGTCTTAGAAACCTCCAGCTGATTTGCCATGGCACAGAGAGCAGGAATTGTCCCTACCAGGGATCTGCAGAGCTGGTCGAGTCATTTTTAATCCTCCCCACCAAAGCAAATTGGTGGGGAAGTAGAAAAGAAAGAAAATGGCTCCGATTTGTGGTTTTTTATTCTTTTGTTGTGCTTTATCCTTGCCCAGATTTGACTCCTTAGTGTGGCTTGATTGTTGCTCTATGCGGTGCCTTTGCAAATTCTTCATTCATTCAGCCCCTAAATTCCAGTCTCCATGGTCTTCCTCCACTGCAGCAGCTCAGGGACTGTGGCACATGTGGCACTGCAGTGACCTGCAGCTGAAGGGTTAATGCAGATTACATGGTAATTCCAGTTTTGCTGCTGTTTACTGCAGACAAAAGGAGGAGGATTCTCAGAATCCTTTTCCAGGCCAGCAGGATGCTGGCAGCAAGCAAGGCATGTGAGGCAGGGATTGAGGAACTCGAGATGGAGGCTCACATCTTGGTTTGCCTCATTTCAGGTTGGAGCATGGAGCCCTTCTGATGGTTTGAACATCACAGAAATCTCCAGAGGACGAGGGCCCAACGTCACCGACTCGCTGAGCAACAGATCTCTGATTGTCACCACGGTGCTGGTAGGAGACTGCCAGCCTGTCGTTGTCCTTCTCCCACCAATCCCAGAGATATCCCATATAGCTCTGAAAGCTCACAGTGCCCCAGTGCAGATGTGCTGGAAGCCCTGTGTGCTGGCTGGGCTCACCCAATGTCCATGTCCCTGCGCTGAGGTGACCCTTAGCATCCCCAGTGCCATTGTCCCTGAGCAGGCTGACAGCCACAGTGGTGGCCAGCAGGAACCATGGGTGGTCCAAGCTCCTCTACTTCATCTCCCCAGCCCTGTCCCTGTCCTCCCAGGTCTTCCCATGCCCAGGAAGCTGCAGCTCATCCTGGCTGAGCTCCTCTGCTTCCACTGTCCAGCCAGGTCCCTGTCCCTTGTCAATCCCTGCATGCTGGAGAGTCCTCTTCTGCCCATCCCTGCATGCCTGGGAGTTCATTTCCTGTTGATCCCTGAATGCCAGAGAGTGTCCCTTGTCAATCCCTGAATGCCAGAGAGTCTGTCCCTTGTCAATCCCTGAATGCCAGACGCCACAAGGGCCTTGCATGTGCTGAGCCCCAGGACAGCCCCATGTCACCACAAACCCAGTGCTTGGGCAGGCAGGGCTACAGCAGTGGGCACTCAGCTGGCCAGCACTGCCCACCTCAGGCAGGAGTGTTTTGGTACAGAAGAGAATCCCAAGAGCAACCAGAGCCCCTGGCTCAGCTGTGACACTCTCTCTGTCCCCCTCCTGAGCACGTCCTGCTGAAGTGGGGAGGACTGATGCTGTTACCCAGCTCTGCTCCCAAGTGTTGCACTGCATTTTGTTCTCCTGTTCACTCTTGGATCTGATGGCAAGGGTTGGATCACAAGGAGTTTTCACTGACTAGTTCATGAATTGTGGCTGGTGGCTTTGGCTCCTGTATGGCTGTCACACAGCATGGGCTCATGGTGTGGCACCAGGAAGCAACAAAACACATCAGCCCTTGGCCAACCTGCCCAAAACTGGGCTTGCCTGGGGAAATTTTCCAGCCCTTTTGTGTTGTGTTTTCAGGGAATGTAAAGGTGCAGAGGAAACAGAGGCAGCTGGGGATGCATTCACCACTCTGGAGCAGTGTGATCCCTCCTGATGTCCTTCCCTTCCCTAAAGGATGTAACTTGATATAGTGAGGATTTGTGTCGGAAAAGGAATGGGACTGAGAGTGCCCAGAGGGGAGCAGAGAAATGGAACACTTGGTCTGGGGCAGAAGAAGGGCTGGAAGCAAAGCCCTTGTACCCCTCAGCAAGGGGTTAGCAGAGTGGAGGCAGAACATAAGCCAAAGACAGATGCTGCTGCACCTTTCCTTGCAAATCAGCCACTCCTCCTGACAAACTTCCCATCCACCACATAACATTTGTTCCAATGAAACATTTCCATGGCTGTGGAATTGTCTGGGTCCGGGCTGTGGTACCCACTGCACCTCAAAGGCCACAGCATAATGCAAAACGATAGAGCCAGGAGGGGACTGTCAGCCATCTGCCTTCGACAGGCTTTTTTTGGGCAGCATCTCCATCTCGTGCTCCGCGAGCACGTACAAATTACATAAGGCACAGGGTGATTTCAGTTCCCATTAATTGTGGCCTGCACACGTGCCACAGGGTTTCCACCATGGAACCGTGGCTGTCCTGGATCTCTGTGCCCACAGGAGGAGGGAATGTGCTCAGACCCAAGTTCTGCAGTAATTGCGCCGCGTATGCTGGGATCTAAAACATAAAATACAACCCTAGATGTTATTTGCATTTGCAACACCCCTTTGTAGTTCTGCACTGCTGTAAATGATGAGAGAAGAGCCATAGGAGGAGCCTTTAAAAGGGAAAGCATGAAAGGTTATTTTTCCCCCTTTTGCTCATATTGCAGTGACTTGTTGGAAGAGAAATATTACCCCAGCAGCCAGCGCCGCTCTCCCCAAGCAATATGGGAACTGTGAAGTTATGAAATTGAGGGCACCTTCACTGAGAAATCGATTAGCAAACTGAGAGAGCTTGTGAATTGGATGTCTGGCCATTTTCAGTAATAAATTGTGAAATAGTCCGTGAATAAGTGGTTCACAGAGTTCAGAATTACCCCCTAGGAAATGTTTGAGACCTGGAGATACATTACTGAAGCGAGTGGCGTCCTAATGTTCAGTGCTTCGGCTGTTAAATATGTATGTAATCCCTACAGCGCTTCCCAAAATTAATAGTGCTTTATGGCTGCTCTGGAGCCTGAGTATTTATATCGAGATCCATGGATTCAGCTGATTCACAAACAAAGCACTAATTCCAGAGCACAAAGCCGAGGAGGCGGCGGGGGAGCTCAGGATTGCGCCGAGCTGCGCGCGCCAAGTTAAACTCCATGGGCGTGATGTGATCAGCTGGGCTTCAGGACTCTGTAAATTGGGCTTCAGGCATCCCACGTCCCCTCCTGACCCTGCTGTGGGGCCAGAGGAGCACCTCCTGCCCTTCTGTGGGTGCATAGGGCAGAGCTGGGGGCTGGCAGGTGGGCAGAGAGAAACACCACCAGGCTGGCACAGCCCCACTGTGTGCCCCAAACTCCTCCTCAGTGCACCCCTTGTCAGGGCACCCATGCCCCACCAAACCAGAGAGTGTCACAGGGCTTGCATAGCCCTCCCTTGCTGGCAACCCCATGGCAAGGACAAGAGCCCTGCAGACACTCCCAAACTGAGCCAGGAACTCACTGTAGATATATCACCTTCCCCTTGCCTGCTGCCCACCATCTCTTCCCATTTCCATCTGTCCTCCACACGTTTTCCCTCGGGCTCCCCAGTGCTGCTCGTCCTCGGTGGCTGCCCAAGCCTGAGAGGCACCAAAGGCCTCTGGACTTCTCTGTGTGACTTCACCTGCCAGCCCCTGCTCGAGGCAAGGGATCCACAGGTCACTGAGTTAGTTCCCTCTCCCCTGTGCTGCTGCTCAGACACCCCTAGCCCTCCCCAAAAATGCAGCAGAGAGCACAAAGTTTCGCTGGGCAGCAGCAGCGCCCTGTGTCCATCCCATAGTGCCAGCACAGAGGAATGTGAGCTGAACAGGGACATTTTGGGGTGGCCCCAGCCATGCACAGCTCCCTCACTCTGAATTTCACCCACCAGCCTCCTGCTTGCTGTGGTGAACTGCAGGTTTTGGGTGCAGGGCTCGGGGCTGAGTTTGTCCTCCCCCTCTTTTACTGTTCCTAACACTCCATTTTCAGAGCATGAAATGGTTATTTTTCTCCCTGAAATCCAACCAAATGGAAAACAGTTGGCCGCTCAGAAGAGACAAAATTAAATTTTGTGGGGTAAACAAGGTTGCTAATTAGCTGATGTGCTGTGCAAAGTTAATTTATTCCCAACATGTCACGGTGCCAGCCCTGCCTGGAGAGCCGGTGCCTGGCGGCTCGGGATGACCCACAGAGGTGGCCCTGCCTCCAGCTGACCCTGAACGGGGACTTTTTGCTTTCCCTGTGCAGGAAGAGCCCTTTGTCATGTTCCGCAAGTCCGACACGGCCCTGTTTGGGAATGACCGCTTCGAGGGCTACTGCATCGACCTCCTGAAGGAGCTGGCCATCATCCTGGGCTTCTCCTACGAGATCCGCCTGGTGGAGGATGGCAAATACGGGGCGCAGGATGAGAAGGGGCAGTGGAATGGCATGATCAAGGAGCTCATCGACCACGTGAGTGAGCCCGTGGGTGGCTGCCGAGGGGTGGCTGTCCCCAGGTTGTCCCCAGGTTGTCCCCAGGCTGTCCCTGGGCTGGGTCTCCAGGGTGGGACATTTCTTACCAGCTCGGAATACCCACAGCAAGCTCCTGACCCAGCCTGCCTCCTTGTCACACGAGTTGTCAGAAGAATATCCCTGTGTCTGGCTCTTCCAAATATTCATTTGAAATTCCTGAGAAGGGCCATTCTCACAGCACAAAAATGGGCTCTGTGGCTCCAGGCACAGCACCAAGGTGTCTAGGGAACCCCAGGCATGTCCCAGACACAGAGGAGGTATCCAGACTGTGGGAGCAGGTGTGCACTGGATGGTTTAATTTTTTATTTTCCATAAAAGCAACTTATTTCCTAAAATCTCCTGGGACACGGAGCTCCCTCTGCCACACAGCAGCTGTGCTTCCCTTCCACGGCCACTCCCAAAAGCCCATTAAGCACCAGGGAACTTGTTGCAGCAGCTTCACTCCTGCAGCTGCCCAAGTGCCAGCGACTCCGAAACCACCACTCGTGGCCAGAGGTTGCTCAGTTTCCTAATTAGATATTTTGCCTCCAGCACATCCTGTGATCCCAGGGGCACAGTTATGGAGGCGAGGGAAGCTGGTGTTTTTATGAATATCTGGTTCCCAGAGAAGGTCTCTGGAAGAAAAGCTGAGGACAGAAAGAATCGCTGCTCTCGGCAGCCCAGGCAGCAGTGCAAGAGCTGTAACACTCCTCCCGGGTATGCTGCTCAGGTGGGACAGCCCTTAGATCACCTCTCCAGGTCCTGGCAGCATTGTGAATCCAGGCCTAAGCAGCAAAGACACAAAAATAATCCCCTGTCCATAAAGCTGTGGTGCTCTTACCATTCATGGGAGAGGAATGTGAGTCACTGCAGTGTGAGGAGAGCCCAGCACTGGCTGGGGCTGCTCAGTGGCTCAGGAGCTGGACTGGGCTTCCAGTTCTGCCTTCTCTGCCCTAAATGACATTGGACAAGTTGCTTCTGTGCACTGCTTCCTCCATCTGTAAAATGCAGATGATAATGATTATGTCCCTTATAGGGACAAAGTGACACTTAATCAGTTTGCAAGGAGCACTGCAGCCCTCGGCTGGCTCTGCACAGGGAGCAGGAGGGTGACAAGGGCAGGCAAGGACAGCCCTGGGGAGCAGGACAGTCTCCTGGGGGAACACACCACCATCTCTGCAAACCTGCCCCGGTGCTTTTGCTTCTGGAAAACTCCATGCAGGCTCAAAATACAGATTTTATAGCCTCTTACACAACAGCCTTGCTGAGTTGGACAAGTGACAGCGTCCCAGCGGAAGGCGCTGGTGCTTTGCCGCTCTGAGTGATGTGTGTGACACAGATGGGAACTGACGTGGAGTGGTGGCTGAGCCCCTCAGCAGAGCCCCCCGGGACACTGCTCCTGCTGCTGGGAGCAGCACTGGGGCTCTTGCTGCAGCACAGGGTTCACGAGGAGCAAAGCCCTCCAAAGGGAATCGAAGCCCAGACGGTCATTTAGCCCAAACCATGTCACTTCTAGTGTCCTGCAAGGCACTGCGGGGCTCCCAGGAGGCTTCAGCCATTCCCAAAGCTGTGGTCAGCTAATTGAGACAGACAAGAAGGAGGTTTGGGGAGCAACCTTGTTAAATAACAAAAAATTCGTGGTCAAACCTGCATTGTTGTGTTTCTCAGATAACTATTTAAAAAGCAAATCGACACACAGAAGCAGGAAAGGGCCAAACTCCCTCTTCTTGCAAGTTGTGCTCTAACACTGATGTGCTCTGTCCTGCATGGCTGGGCATGTGCCTGCAGGGACTGATGACACTGCCCAGGCCCCACATGAAGCCATTAGTGCCTTTATCTGCATGTCATTGCTTTTTATAGTAGTGTTTATGTAAAGCCTTAAAAAGTGAAATTGCAACCAGATGGGCTCTTCTTCAGCAGCATCTTCACATGGTGTGGGGAAAGGCACAACCCATGGACACTCTGCAACAGGCAAGTTCAAGCTCATTTCACGCCCTGGAGGAAATGTGTTAGAGACAGCATTCAAATTGAGTTGTAGGGATGAAAACAGGGCTGCCCACACCCAGAGTTTGGGTTCAGTGTCTCCTTCTCAGAAAGAAATTGGGATCATTCGGGTGGGAGTATAAAGCAGGCAGGATTTTGTGAAGTCCAAATACCCAGGGCAGGATTAATTCATTGCAGAAAGTCAGAGCATTGCTGGAGTCCCACTTAGCTCAGGAGGCAGAGCCCCCTGGACTTCAGTGACACAGATGGGCTGAGCTGGTGTGAGCTCCCTGAATAACCTGTGCAGAGCAGGGGGTGCTCCTGGGGTGAATTTAGAGCCTAAAATGATTATTGCTGCTCAGAGGGCCTGGGAGCTGTGGAAGTGGCAGATTTTATGTGCCAGGAATCTGCCAGTTCAGCCTCAGCTGAGGCTGAAATTTGGAGGAGAGGAGATGGGCAAAGCAAGGGGCACCTCTCCCTTGGGATGGCCTTCACTGGGCTGGAGATGCACCTCAGAGGAGCTGGGTGAGGGTGGCCCAGGTGAGTGCATGACAGCAGTGTCTGGGGGATGAAGGTTCTGTCACCAAAGGGGTGATTTGTGGCACCCCAAAGGTAAATCAGGCGCCAGGACAGGTGTTTACACAGTGAGCACTCAGCCTGATGCAGTCACACATCCTCCCTCTCTCCTCCCTCTGATCCAGACATGCCTGGCCACAGGCAGGGATGCCTCGGGCTATGATCCTTTGTAAAATCCCTGTGTTTCTAGTCTGGCCTTAAGCATAAACAGGAAAAGCAACAGCAATCAGAGCAGCCACAGCACGACCGTGTCCGACAGGTCCCCAGTAGCAGATCCAGAGACAACAGCCTCCTGCAGCTGAATGCGACAGCCCTGCCCTGCTCCCTTTCATCTGCTGCTCATCCTCAGCACAAAAATCCCTGTTTTGAGGAGTTCAGTCCATTCCCTGGAGAAGTAGCCTCTCTCTCCTCACTGCTGTCTGCTGCTTATTGTCACCTCTCTGGCCATCCTGCAGAGGAGCCTTGATCAGAAGGGCCATGAGAGCTGAACTCTGGTATTCAGGGAGGTCTGGGGCACCCAGGTGATACAGAGAAGCTCCTGAGTCCTTTATACATAGCAAACAGGGAACCTGACAACTGCCAAACCTCCTCCTTTCAGCAACAGTGAACTGCTATTGATGTTTATTCATAGAAATTATTACTGATACAAGCAAAGCTCCACTGCACGCCATGGCCCATCCGTTCTGATTTATAAATTCCAGTCGTCTGGCAAAGCAACGCCTGCAAATCTTCCCTATTGTTTGTGGGCAGAATCCCATAAAACCAGCAGAATGAGTTGTTCTGGACATTTTGCACAAACTTGTTCACAAATAAAACTTGTCTTCTGCTGCGACAGTGCACATCAAATTGCCATTCAATCTGAAAACTTCAGGTGGGAATAAAACAGATGTGGAAAATACTAGGGTTCCTAATGGAAATCCCTGCCAATGGTAACTGTAGAGGAGTTGTAATATCCATCCTTAGGGACGATTCCTGACAGTTGTTTTAACACTTTCACAATAAGTGGACATTTATTGACAGTAAATTCTGGCAGAAATACAGATTGCACCACGTTGCCAGCTCCCCATTAATGCTCCTGCACTGGTGGATATTTTATCTCAAGCATCATGAATTGGGGCTTCATCTGGAAATCACTGGGCCTGGAACAGGGAAAACCCAATTTCATTGGATGGAATGTCCTCCACCTTTTCTTTAGACACTGCAGAACTTCAGTGTTAGGGAGGGGATGGAAATCAGCCAGACCAGCTTTTCCTTTTGTGCTCAGGTCATTAATTGGGTGGATTCATAACTGGGTCATACTGAGGGATCCAGGGGAAGGAAGCACTGAAGAGAGACAGCCCCAAGTTCTCTGTGTGCCTCCAAAGGTGTCTCTGCACCTTCCTGGCTGGTTCATCTGCCAGGAATCCATAGGACAGGGTAATTCTCACCAGGCTCCTCCAGCCTCCACATCCCTCAGGTACAATTCAGGGCATCCCCAGCTCTGAAGAACTTCCTTAAAGTGAAGATTACAAAAGCCCCAACAGGATCTCATGGCCCTCATTCCTCCTCTTTGGCTCACAGCTATGTTTTCCCCGCCGACATTTGTTCTTAATTCACCGCTGATATCGAATAAATCCATTGACAAAAATTATGCCTAAATTAGGACTGAGATTACAAGAGCAGCCATCAAGAGCTGTAGTCAGACAGTTAATACTGACTCAGCTCCCCTTGAGCATCCCAGTGAGTGCTTCCCTGTCCCTGGGCAGGCACAGGGCTGTCACAGAGCATTCCCACACCTGCCCCAGCAGCAGCCCCTCATCCCTGAGCCATCAGCTGCAGGACAGTCCAGCTTCCTCCTCTGTGCCTGACCCCCTCATCCCCCATGCCCCAGGACAAGCAGGGCTGCTGCACTGCAGAGAAAGCTGCAGGGAGATGCAGGTGTGAGCCAGCAGACCATGGGGACAGGCAGCAGGAGCAGGGGACAGGCAGCAGGAGCAGGGCACAGCAGCCAAGCAGGCAGAGCAGGGAGGGGACAGAGATGGGACACAAAGCAGTGGCCCCAGTGCTGGCAGTGGCAAGAGAGACCGAGGGGTGATGCTCTCGATGCAGCCAGACCTGGATAACAATTAAATCAGGAAAACACACACTATTTCTGTCTCTCAGGCAACACACACATGATTAGTTTATGTAAATACCTAACGCAGATTGGCAAAATAAGCACAGAGGCAGCTTATTTTCTTGAATAAATATTTATCTTGGTGCTTATGCTGTCGGTGGGCTCTGCCATGACCACCACCCACACAGGTTGGTCTGGCTGAGGTCAGGCACTGCAGGATTTCCACAGTGACCATGGCTGCACAAGAGCTCTCCTGACCCACAGGCCACATCCTCCTGATAACTAAGAACTTGGAGATAAGACTTGGCATTTTGTGGTGAAAAGCCAAATATCTCTGCAGCAAATACAATCATCCCTGTGCTGAACACCCAGTGAACTCACAGCTGTTCCAGCCAAGTGAAACGCTGTGACTGGGTGAGTGAGGAGATCCAAACCCTTCGAGGTGTGTTGGAGAAGTGTCTGCATTTGATGTGTAGCTGCCTTGGCAAAATTCATCTTTTTGGCCTCAATTCAGCAGAACACTTAAGCACAGGCAGAGGGCTTGGAAGGCGTGTAAGCTCCAGTAAAGCAGAGGCGTGGGCTTAAGTGCTTTTGCTGGACAAGGGTCTTTAAGCCGCTGGCACTTGCTCTAATTCCTCATTTTTAATAAAACCCACCTGACTGTGCAGCAGCACAAGAGTTGGGGCTGAGTGAAGGAAGCAGCCAGAGTGTGGTAATTGACTGCCCAGTTTGGAATGTCAGAGCGCGACAAATCAAAGCTTCACCCTTGGTGGGTTTGATTTAGATCCTCTCTGTCAGCAAACCCTTAATTAGAGGCCACCTTCAGAAAAATCTGCATTGATAAAAAGGATATGGAAGTGCAGCCCTGTGCTGCCTCTAATTGCTCAGGACACACCCCAGCCCAGGCTCCCGAATCTGTGCTCTGTCCTGCCTGCGTGTGACATTCCCTGCAAGGACACAGGTCTGGGAGAACATCACAGGAGCTGCTGGAGTGACACAGTAAAATTTTATTTCTGCGCTAAAAGCAGTTGGATCCCTGGGCATCCATGCGGATTTCTCTCCATTTTCTGTGGCAAAGCACAAAACTCTGGGCTGTTTTTTAGCTCGCTGTATCATTTTGACAAATTTGGCTGAGGATCCTTCAGCCTGGCCATTGCCAGCGAGCTCTGACCACAGAACTGCTCATTTGCTCCCTCCTTCAGAAAAAACCCATAGCCAAATCTTTCAGCATCTCCTTCACTTTTCCCTGGTGACTCAGGACACCCACGCAGGAGTGATGGAGGAGGGAAAATGCAGCATTTCTTTTGCCATTTCTGCCTTGTGACTGTGGGGAGCACTGAGCCAAAATTTCCAGGTGTGCTGTGAGGTGGTGGGAGCAGCCAAGCTCCAAATCTGCCAGGATGGTCCCAAGGATGCAGAACACCTCCACCTCAGGCTGGGCAGCCACCACTGCCCATCCACTGCCAACCCCATTCAGCTTCTATCCATGTCACCACAACCACAGCTGGCACAATGGGCTCACTGGGAAAATATTGTTCCCATTTTCCACAAGTTTTGACAGATGCCAGTGACTGAAATGGGCTCTCTCTGTACCAGGCTGGTGCAAAAATGTGTTTCCATTTGGAAAGTGAGAAGGAAAGGTGTGAGAACCAGGGTGCAGCGGGAGAACCCTGTTAGAACAAAAATACCTCATTTTTAGCCTTTTTACGTAATTCCTGAGGGCCTCTGTTCAGGAGCTCTAAGGCTGCACTCGGCCAGGGATCTGCTTTGGTTCCTACAGTGATCCCCCAGTTCCTGCTGGAGCAAAGTATGTTCCAGCCAGTATTGATTTAAAGTTCACGAATAATGACAAATCCACTATATCTCCAGGTAATTATCACTCATGGGTAATTTAGATTTTTAATTTTCAGAACCAGATGTTAAATAAATCTCGCCCAGGCTCCTGGCATGGGGGGAGATTCTGCTCAACTTCAGAGCTGTAATTCATGTGTCTGCATTTCCTCGGAAGTTCACTACCCCAAAGAATGATTTGCAAAGCTCAGGCAGGGGGGGGATATTGAGGAAACCTTGGATGTATTTACCTGCGGCTTTTTTAAGAACCTGGATGGATATTTAGTGAGAGGAATGAACACAGCTCTTAACCAACAGAAGGAAGGTGCATGTGGTCGCTGGCTGAATTAGCACAGGAATTAGTAAATAACAGAAATAATAGAAACAAACACAATTCATACAAGCAGGCAGGATAAAGAATATGCTCAGCTGAAATGCCTCACGGAGCTCAGACCATTCCAGCAGGATGGGCTGGGAAGTCCATTATTAAATAGTATTTCCTCAGAGGGTCTCACCTCCATCCCTCCCTTCTTTCCTCCCTCCTCCCTCCCACCCAGCAGGCAACAAGCATTCCTGCCTGAGACTGAGCCTCTCAAGCTGTACCATGAAATGACTGAGGGAAAAGAAATTGAACCTTTTACCTCACGCTGCCACAGTATTGCTGCCTGCAGCTCCATCCCCAGAGGTCTTCCTCCACACCCTCCTCCTCCTCTTGCATCAGCATGAAAGGAAGGACAACAACAACAAAAAAACCCTGCTGCCAACGGCAGGGTTTACACAAAGCCTACTCGCTGTTGTAGAGTCTTGTGGAGCACAGCAAGGGTCACTGATGCTTTAGAACACTGTAAAATCTAATTTTTCTGACAGTTTCAGAAGAGCTCATTGCATTGGGGCAGAAACTGCAGAGGCTGTAACATCCCCATTTGGTTGTGCTGTATTTTACAGTGAACATCATACCCCCAACACCTGTATTTCAGTGAACATCATACCCCCAACATCTGTATTTCAGTGAACATCATACCCCCAACATCTGTATTTCACAGTGAACATCATACCCCCAACATCTGTATTTGATGGAGAACATCATACCCCACCATCTGTATTTCAGTGAACATCATACCCCCAACATCTGTGTTTCACAGCAAATGTGTGAAACAGGCAGGGGAAGCCCCAGGGCTGTGCTTTGAGGGTTTTTGGCCTCTTTCTGCTGTGTGAGAGCTGTGGTGTCTCCAAGAGGATGGAAACACCTCGGTTTCTAACTCCTTTCTCTCTCCCTGTGTCTCCCTCTCTGTTGTTTGCAGAAAGCTGACCTGGCCGTGGCTCCTCTCACCATCACCCACGTCAGGGAGAAAGCCATCGATTTCTCCAAGCCCTTCATGACCCTCGGGGTCAGCATCCTGTACCGCAAGCCCAACGGGACCAACCCCAGCGTGTTCTCCTTCCTCAACCCTCTCTCTCCAGACATCTGGATGTACATCCTCCTCGCCTACCTGGGGGTCAGCTGTGTGCTCTTTGTCATAGCCAGGTAAGGGGGTGCTGGTCCCTGGTGGGAGCATCAAAGCTGTGCTCCATCACCACAGGCCAGCTGCTCACTTTCACACACTTTCAGTAGGAAAGAATGGAGTTTTTTCCGTGATTTTAGAAATTTTGCTGCCTTTCCATCCCTTCAGCACTCCCTTGATATGAGGGGTAGTTTTTCTGCTCTGTGTCATTGTCCATTTATGCTTCTGTTTGGTCACTGCTCACACCCTTCCAGCCTGTGCTGGGCACAGAGCTCCCATCTCCTGCACCATTTTCCACTTCCTCCACCAGCAAAGCTCACAAAAACCTTTCCCTGTATCAAAAGAATGAAGAAGCCGTTGCTACGGATCAGACAATGTGTCTGTTTACAAAACTATTATGCATCTAATTAGCATGTTGAAACCCTCTATATTTAAAAGCAGAATTTGCATATATTTGCATGTCTTGTTAATTCCACAGAGCCTTTGATGAGACACAGTCCAGGGCTGCTCTCACTCCATGATCCCACCTTTTCAAATCACAACAAAGCTCTTGCCCTCTCCTGCAGGCAGCTGCCCTCCGTGACCACACACAGCCCTCGATGGAATGTTTTGCATTAACACCACGTCCAGGAAAGATTCCTCAGCCCACTCTGCAGTTTGATGCTCATTTCTTATTATTTCCAGTTGAATTTATACCAGTGGGGCCTTCAGAAGCCTCCCTGCTGCCTTGGCCTGGGGGTCCATGCAGACCCTTTTCCCCAAGGGTTGCTGTGCTGCACCTTCATCCACCAGAAACCCTCCTCCCTCATCCACTGATATCAGACAGTCAGAGGAAAGACGAGATGCAGAACTGGAGCAACCAGACTCCATTAACCCAGATGGTACAACAAATCTGCAATTTTCAGCATCCCTCAGGTCCAGGGGGGCATTTAGAGCAGATTTCCTGCGTTCACTCTGTCATATCCTAATTACACAGCAGAGCAGAGTGAGCTGGGCGTGAGTGCTGTGAGCACCTGGAGTGCTCACATTAAGAGCTTATTTTCCCATATTCATAATGGCCAGATCCAGCCCAAATTGTCCAGATCCCACTTTCAAAGCATTCTAAATGAACGTGGTGAGGCAGGAACACCCTCTGGTCACTGCTCTGCACAGGGGCAGAGCTGGGCATGGTGTTTTCCTCTCAGAGGACATGGAAGGTCCTCCCTGATCAAGATTCCAGCTGCAATCACCCTCCTCCCTATTCTTTGCTGTGCATCCTCACCCATGGGTGTCAGAGTTAACCAGGTGCTCTCAGCAGGGGAAGATTCTCATCTGGGAAAAGGAGCCCAAGGTAGTTATGAGAAGGAAAATCCTGTGATGGATGATAGAAAACCCTTGGCTGTCTGTCCCTGTCAGCCATGCAGGGCACAGCTGGGTGGGCTCTGCTCCCACAGCACTTTAATGCCACCAGACTGCTCCTGTGGCCTGCAATGACAATTCAAACACAATTTTACATTTATGAGCTTATTTTCCCAGCTCATAACAACCAGATCCATCCCGAATCGTCCAGATCCCACTTGCAAAGCATGGTAAATGTGCAAATTGTATCTGCACATGAAACACTGCAGAAAGGCTGAAGGAAATGCTGGGAGAGGCGCTGATGTGATGCCCCTCAGACACCACTTTGCACAAAGAGGAATGTCCAGATGCTTTGTCCAAGCACAGCAGAATTGCCTGGCCTTGGTTTTTAGCTGGTGTTGAGGGATGCAAACCTCAGGAACTGTGGCTTTGTCTCCAGTTTTGTTCTGAAATGAGCCTCAGCATCTCCCTGCATCACATCAGTGATGATGTGATAGAACAATTTTTCCCTATCAGGCTATTTTTTTAAATTAAATTCAACGCATAAAATATTGCAATTACGGTTTCTTTTTCATGTTTTGCTCCTGACATTTCTTCTGTCGTCCTATTCTTTCAAAGAGCACCAAGTATTCAGGGTAATTAAAATTCTGCAGGAATGGTCTTTTAACACATAGAGATGGAAAGCAAGAGCTTTCACAGGGAAAATATTTATTGCATTCAGAAGTAATGGAAACAATATCTGCTTTTGACCCTGGCAAGGCCTCTGAAATCCAATTCTCATAAGAAAACCACAATCAAAATAGAAAAGCCTTAATTCAGAGACATGAGTCTTCTGAACTAGGCACCAGAGTCCTCTGCTTATGCCATAACCATAGGTCAATGCCACTTAAAACAGACTCAGGGACTATTTAGAGGCAGGCAAAGGATGGATTTGCTCCATCTGTCTTTTTAATCAGTCTTTCTTTGCTATTGATGGAGCCCCTGTTCCCCTGGAGAGGCATGAATGCTGGTTGTTCCCAAGGCTCTGTGGGGGTGACATTTCTGGGGGCTGTGGTGCCAGGCTGGCCTGAAGTGCCACCTCTCCTCAGGCTCACAGAGCCTCCAAATTACACCAAACCCCTTCACCTACATGGCAGGGTGGGTGGGTTTAATATTCATCCCAATTGCAGCGAGGACTGGGTCATCCACCAGAAATTTCTCTGGAGACGCAATTTAGGCTCAAAAGTATTTCGTGTTAGATCTTTGAAACTTCTTGGAAATGCTTCAATTTCCCTGCCAGAAGGCCGAACGAGGCAGGAAAATGATCCTAGTTTGGGATGAAATATATCTCAGAGCCCACTGTGCATGTGAGGATGAGGGAAGCCAGCGATGGAGAACCCTGAGTTCCCCCATTGATTTGGGCTCTGGCTCTATAGGGTCAACGAGCTCCTCTCCCTCCCTCCTTCATTACCTTTTGCTTCCACTAATGGTTTCTCTGCTCAAGCACTGGAGGCTGTCGCTGCTTTGCAGATTTCTGAATATTTCTCTGTCATTTCAGCTGCACCAGTAGGTTTTCGCTCAGACCTTGAAGCTCTCCATCGTGTCATCTTGCCAGGCTCATTGATCTTACCCATTCCCTTTCTGTTTCATGGTCTTTCATTGGCAGCCCAAGAAAGTTTTAATCTAATTCCTGAACTCTGGCTTTATCCGACAGCAAGGACTGAGACACCATCCTTTATCCACCTCTGGTGTGAATCTATGGCAAGTTACAAGCAATAGGCAGCATGTAAAGCCAGGTCTGAGTTCAGCCTGGTTCTTGTTGCCTTGATGATTTCCTCTGATTTTGAGAGCAGAGGAGGGTGAGCAGCAAGGACAGCCCAACATTAGCTGGATGAACAAGCAGGAATGCCAGGGTGCAGCCTGAGCAAGACCTGTGGCTCCCCAAACCCAGCCCAGGGAATGATCCCCACCGCAGGGAGGTGAGATAACCAGAAAGGAAAGGAGAGCTCGTCAGACTGTACCTTGCATGTAGAAAATAGAAGCAGAAAGTGGGACAGCTGTGCCCAGGGTGATCTTTTCTAAAGCCACAAGCTCTGTACACTGTGCCTTGTCCATCCCCCATGATGATTTTCCCCACAGATCTCTCCCATGCATGGCTCTGCTCATGTTTTACTCCTGACATTTCTTCTGTCATCCTATTCTTTCAAAGAACACCAAGTATTCGGGGTAATTAAACTTCTGCAGGAATAGTCTTTTTACACATAGCAGCTTTGCTCTGACATGTGCCCAGGGCAGTTTTCAGTGCCAGGAGGGACCTGGCAGAGAGCTGGGGACCTTCTCCAAACACATCCAACTGCCTGAGCGAGGGCACCCTGGAATGGAGCCACAAACCCTCTCCTTGGGTGGTGGTGGCGCATCTGGCAGAGAATTACAGAGGGAAACATCTCCCGACACAGGCTGTGGGCTGGGCTTTGAGAAGGGGCTGTTGTGATTCTCCAGGGATTCCAGAAGGAAGCGGAGATGATAATTAATGCCTGGTTCAAAAGCAATTATACCAATTATGTTTTTAATTTAATCTCTGCAAAATTTGGGACTCTCAGAAAATGTAAATAAACAGCTCTAAAAATATTAACATCTCTCCTGTTGAGCATCCTCCCCAGATCCTGGCTAAACGAGCTCATTCCCAGCAGTGCTTGCCTGCCAATCTTGGGCAGAATTTGCAGAGATGTTCCTAGGAAATTCCCTCAATCTTGCTTGAGAACTACAGGGAAATTTGTCCCCACAGGAAATAAGTTTCTCTCACCACCCACTGCAGGGCCAAGTGACACAGCAATCCACAGCCAATCTGCACCAATTCCCAGGGTTCTGCCAGTGCCCTGACTGGGCCAAAATCCTGCTGGTCAGGATGGTGGAAGGTTCTACTTCTCAGTGACCTGAATCCCACCCCAATTCCCATGTGCACTGGTGGGAGAATCTCCTGAAACACCACAGTTTGTCCCTGCTGTTGCTGCAGAGTGACTGAAGCTTCTCCCCTCAGTCAATCTAGAAATGCCATTTTTCCCCACGTTTTGGAACTGCTACATACGAGAGGTTATGTGTCTGCATGCCATCCCATGCCATGCCATCCCATGCCATGCCATCCCATGCCATCCCATCCCATGCCATGCCATCCCATCCCATCCCATCCCACCCCATCCCATCCCATCCCATCCCACCATCATGTGCTCCAGCTTCTGTTGTAGGATGCACTATTGTAGATCCAAAGTGACCAAAGGCTCTGGGAAAGCCACCTGAGACACCTCAGGAGGATTTGGCTCCCCAGGTCTCCCTGCTCTCTGCAATGGAGGACTTATGGCAGTGTGGGTGATTTTGGCTGAATTTTTATTTTTCTCTGTTAAGCTGCGCACCAGAGGGTCAGCAGCCCTGCATGGCAGCTCCAGAGGAATTGAGGCTCCTTTTCTTGAGTTCCTTTAGGGTATTTTCCTGCCATATCCCCACTAACAATCTCTCTTTTCCCTGTGCCACAGGTTCAGCCCCTATGAGTGGTACGATGCCCATCCCTGCAACCCAGGCTCAGACATCGTGGAGAACAACTTCACCCTCTTGAACAGCTTCTGGTTCGGGATGGGAGCGCTGATGCAGCAAGGTAGGGCAGCACCCCACTGCTGTTAGGGCTTTTTAAACTTAAAATTGGGTTAATTGCAACCTCCCAGCACCTCCTGGGCCCCACGGCGCTGAGCACCCACCCACCATGCTGTGAGGAGGAACATTGCCTCCATCTCCATCAGCTGCTTCATTCACCACATCCCACAGAATCTGTAAATTCCTGTTTCTGCTAATTCAAACCATTTGTTCAGTTTCAGCATCTCTGTCCTGGCTTGCTCTGTTCTAAACCCACTTTTCCAGCAGACGGGGTGTCTTGCCCTCTGCTCCATCCCCATTTTCCCCTCCCCTGGTCATTCTGAGCAGTGTGAGATGCCCTGAAGCTCCCCCAGCCCAGGGCAGAGGCTGGCAAGGAGCTGCCCAGGGAATCTCTGCCCACCTCAGTGCCACTGGTGTGACCACCACGATGACAGGGACCTCAGAAACGGGATATGGATGGGATTACATTCCTGTGTGTGAATGGAATAGAGAGCTGGAATGAATAGAATAAATCTGTTCAGAAGGCAGCAGGGGGGGAGCTTGGGAGCAGCTCTGAATAAGGAATGAAATTCAGCTGTGATCTAATTGCAGAAAATCCAGGAATAGAAATAAGTGGAAAATGTCAAACATTTGTCACACTTTAATTTACCGTGTATCAGTGGTTATATCCAGAGAGCAAAAGAAGCACAGCCTCGGCTCAGTGGCAGGCAAAGAGCTCCTGCTCTGAGCTCCACTGCTGCCACTGCCTCCTGTAATAGAGATTCCTCCTGGATCTCAGCTGCCCTCATGGACAGTGACAGCTCCCAGCAAGACGGTTTAGCAGGATGAATCATCCCTCTTATCAGATGCTGATAAATGAAAAGAGCTATATTCTTTTTAACTCAATTCTGCATCTAAGGGGAAGAATATTTCAAAGGCAGACTGATGTCACAGCATCCAATGCATCAAAGGGCCGGAGATGGAAGAGGGAAGAAGGAGGATCTTGAGGACAACCAAAGCACCCTCAAGATCCAGGACTCCTCCTCTTCCTGGTTTCTCCTTGCTGCACTCTGAAGGGAGCAAAACTACACCCCATGCTCTGCTTTGATGCCACGCTGCCTAAAATTGCTTTGCAAAGCCCAATCTTTGTTGCACATTCGAGGCTGATAAATCCTCTGAGCACAGCTGTTTCAAACCCAAAGCTCTTGCCTGGCTTTAAAAGGTGTTTTGGGTGATTACAAAAATAGCACAACCCATTTAGCCCTTCATGTCTGCTCAATAAAAGTCGTTCCAGACCCACTACACCTTTTATGCTGTAACATCTCCTGCTTCCCCATTTCTAACTGGCATTCAAAGCCCTGGACCCTGATAGTTCCTTTCTCTGGCTGTTTGATTTTTTTTTAAACCTTGTGTATTTGAACACACTCCCCAGAGTGAGTCTTTTGAAAATAATCTGTATAAAAGCAAAGCCCTTTTTAAATGGCAGAACAAAACACTCATAAAAGTTCATAAATAGCTTGCTATTTAAATCTCATAAAAGCAGCCCAGTTAATTACTTCTGTTTGGATGTTTCCTGTAAATTGGGCACTGTACCCAAGGTCAGTAATCAAGGGAGAGGGTTTTTCTGCAAATGCTACAAAAACCCCACTGATGTCTTCACATGCAAGATGTCTGGATAATTTGCCTTAAAACCAGTTGGCTTTAATCGCATAGCTGTAACAGTTTTGACAGTGAAACCTGATCATATACATATATTTATATGCATATAAAATGTATGTATGGATATATAAATGAGCTTCTTTCCCTCTATTTCCTCTCCCCTCCTTCCCCTCTCCCATGCCAGGCTCAGAGCTGATGCCCAAAGCCCTGTCTACACGGATCATTGGTGGCATATGGTGGTTCTTCACCCTAATTATCATCTCGTCCTACACGGCCAACCTTGCCGCCTTCCTGACGGTGGAGAGGATGGAATCCCCCATCGACTCGGCAGATGACTTGGCAAAGCAGACAAAAATAGAGTATGGAGCGGTGAAGGATGGAGCTACCATGACCTTCTTCAAGGTGAGACCAGGCAGAGGCTTTCTACCTTCCAGGCAGAGATGCAACACGCTGAGGCCAACGGGAGCCAGAGGAAAGATCCAAAGACAAAAAGCTTCCCGAGCTGCCCCTGCTGCTCCTTCCAGGCAGCTTCTTGCAGTCTCACATCTTGCCCAGACTGAGAGAGTCACTTAGCTGAGTCTCATCAAGGCTAAATTCCCCCTCTCTGTTGTTAACTGAAGTCGCAATTACAAAATTAAAGTGATTTTACGGTTTTGGAGGCTCAACCCACTGTTGGCTCAGACACCCTGAAACAAAGCACATACCAAGGTGTAGCTTGAATTAAAGCCCTGTGGAAAAATCTTTCATTCCCTAAAGCATCTTCCCAATTTCCACATCTCACCCATCCAGCTCCTTCCTTGCCTCTGCCAGCACAGCCCCATGGAATCCCCAAACTGATCCAGCCACCCTTCAGGGACAGAGGAGAGCACAAATGAAACCCACAGCTGGACAGATGTTGCAAAGTGCCCTTCCTGACCAGTATTTTTTACAGCTGAAATATCTTTCTTGTCCTTCAAGTATTCATATCAATGTAATCCAGTTTTATTAACCTCTGAGATCCAGGGCAAGGTAACACTACCAGTGCATCACAATCCAATTGCATTAACTTCTTCTATTTAAAGCATAATTAAATTCAGAAGTCAGTCAGATTCCACCGTTGCCTCAAAAATAGAAAGAAACTGAGAGATATAAAATGACCTTTAAAACCACTGCTGGCCTGTAAAAACCCACTTTAAAAAGAGAGAGAATAAAGGAATAGAAATGAGGGGTGATTAAGGAATTATCACCCTGGCAAAGAGAGAGGCCCACAGGCAGATCCCAGGCTTTGGATTAGGAATGGGGCTGGATACCCCACACCTCTGTCTCCTTCCCCCTCTGTCACCCTAATGCAGAAGGACATGCATGTGACAAACACAGCTCAGGCTTTTCCAAGCAGGTTGTGCCTGGTGCTGCAATATTTGAGCAGGCACAGGGTGATGGCAGCTTGATGAGGCCTCAGTGGTTTAATTGCCAAGTCTCATCAAAGGAAGCCAATATGCTGATTTTAATAATAGAGAGAGCATCGTTCTCCTGCAACTTCTCTTGGCTCTGCGCTGGCTGAGGAGCCACTGTCCTCCCTGAATCTGTATCCTGACTTTGACAGGCAGCAGCAGAGGTTGATAAAGAACCACAGAGGGTTTGGTTTGATCTTTAATGACTCTGGGAATGCCCAGTTGCTGCTGTGGGTCTGTCTGCCTCCTGCCATGGAGCTGATCCATGCAGTTCTGCCCATGGCACAGCCAGATGCACAGTGGTGTCTTCCAAAGCCATATAAACCTGGAAGAGCCAGCAGGGAAAGGCAGCCTGTAACTGTGTGCTTTAACTGCGCTTTCCAGTACGAGTTTTATATGGGAATAAAAGGAAACTGTCTCTTTTAACAATCATCAGGACACAGTATATTTATTGCTTCATATCATTATCCATCAGAATCGTACTTCAGGCTTCTAATGGCCTTGGCATGGTTTATTGATGCAGCGTATTTTCCTTTTCCTTTTTTATCATCATTGTTGCATGGAGATGAATTCTCAGGGATGTCCCATCTGACAAGCATTCCCATTACTGGAGCAGTGGGAGCTCCCCATGTGGGATGCTCTGTTCACTTGTCCTTCGTGTGCAGAGGGACATGGGAGATTCAGGATTTCTCCAGCCCCCAGCAAGGTCTTTCTCCTCAACTGGGTAACTCCTGAAGTGGTTTTGGTTTAATTCAGCTGCTCTGTCAGTGCCACCTCCATGGGGACACCTGTCACACAGCACAGAGCTCCGGGCACTGGGTGTCCCCTGAGGATCCACACTCCCTCAGATGGTGGCACTGAAGGAACAGTGCATGGCTTCCTCCCCTTCCTCTGCTCTGCTCTGCTCCAGGGGGACACCAGCAGGGACACTCCATGCCAGGCACAGCTCCTGGAGCACTCCTGGAGATCCAGCAGCTCTGAACACACTGTCACTGCTGGGACAAAAGCCTGATGGCAGCACCCAAATGAGGATCTCACCTGCTCTGTGGATACCCTGCTATACTTGGCCCAAATTGCTGCCTGGCTCTGTGTATGGCTGTTCCCCAAAGTTGTTCCCCTCACTGCAGGAACTTTATTTCTCCACATTAAATCAGCTGCAAACCACACAAACTAGCCCCTCTGTCAGTGCCCATCACAGTCCCAGCTGGATTTCACCCAGGAATGCAGGAGGAGAGCAGCATCCCACCTGATCTCAGGGAGCAACGGGCAGTGGGAGGAAGAGGAAGGCAGATGCCTCACACGCTATCCCATGAGATGGTTCCCAATGCACTGACCAGTTCTGCCTGTGTTCAGACTGCCCAAGGGCTCCTGCAGAGCTCTCTAGGGACATTGCAGAAGGTCCTGATGGAACCAAGACACCTCTGGGACATCCCCACAGCGAGGGATCCTGCTCCCACAAAATTTGGCCCCATGCAGCCGAGCGAACCAGCCACAGCACATGGGAAGAAGAGAGAGTTTTACCAACCATATTGCCTAATTTTGACTTCATGGAAAGAACTTTTGAGGAGCTGTTTACTCCCCAGCAATGCAGAATGAGTTACAGGAATAAACACGGATCAATTAACTCAGGAACAGCTCTGGAGTTCATTATAACTCATGCCAGAAATCCTTCCCATCCCACAGAGGATGCTGCCTTTCTGAACGGAAGGCCAGGTCTCACATGCAGTTTGGAGTCTGGGTGTGAGAGGGTGTATGTGTGTACACAGACACTCACTCATACAGAAATGTTAAATCCTCAAGACTAAGTATCTTCAGTTGCTGGAAATCAATTTATTTTTTCCATACAGGCTGGAATTGAAAATCTTAAGCCTGAAAGTTCCTTTCTTGCCAATTTGGCTGATAATAAAGCGTATATGTCTTGGCAAGATGCCTCGTAGGGACTCCTCTAAACGATTCCATTAATTGATTTGGGTGACTAGCCCTGCAGAACTGCTTATTAAAGGTGGCTTCTGAGCTGTGACTCTGAAGAATGAGCTCGGAGGCGTTCTGGGTGTCACTGCGATCGCTGCTTTCCGAGGGGTTGGCACTCAGCTTTCACACACACATCTCATTTAGCACTAATGCGGCTTGATTAAGATGCAGAGCACAGCAGACCCGATTCTGGTGTTATTTATCCCGAACAAATCAAGGAGAAGCTCCACTTGCATGAGTTGGAGGGAGAGATGTGAGCAGGAGTGAGATTTGGCCTCCCTGTGTGAGCCAGAGCTGCAGCACCAGCCCTTGATAATTAGCAAAATCTCCACCATTCCTAACATCCCAGAGTTCCTGACACTGGAAATTCTCTGCCAGGAAGAAGCCAGAGTCAGACCATTTATCTCAATGCCTCAGAGCAGCCAAGCAGTTCCTCCTCATTTACCTTTGGCAGCAAAGTTGTCAGAGGAGGACCTGGGGACACTCCAGAGGATGTAGGGGCACAGGAGGGTCTCTTTACCCACCACCAGCTGAGATATGCTTCTTTTAAGGGGCCCATAAAAGTAAATGGTGAATCTATCAAGAAGAAATTAGCACCCAGCCACAGTACAGCAAAAATCAAATCAGATCAGATCAGTAACTAACCCCAGCAAGGAGTTTTTAAGCTGTAAAATCAGGGGTCCAGCAAAATAAAATGAATATGAAAATAAAAACAAATAATGAAGTACATTAGAATTACAAAAGAATATCAGCAAAATAAACGTAATTTAAGGCATTCTTTACCACTAAATTATTACTAAGATGCTTATTTTTTTGCTTATTTCTGTGTTGAGTTCCTGGGTGATGACATCCAAATTCCCAGTAATAAGCCACACCTTCACAGTGTGCCCAGGTATTTGAGAAGAGGAAGGGGAGAAATTAACTTTTCCCCCAAATACAAAACATGTTCTGTGGCTTAATAGGGTGTGAGCTGGAGCAGGGACACTCCTGCCCTCTTTGCTCCTGAAATTTGGGATTGGTGACTGACACTGCTCTCATGAGGACTGACAGCTGCTCCTGGGATTTTAGCCAACTATCAACATGTAAGGGCCGTGCTGGGACTTACAGCTGGGGAAGTTTCCCTTGGAAAAGTAGTGTTCTTATTAAGTTTTAGAGCCTGAGATTGCCCTGCCCAGCGCTGTGTGTCAGCTGCCCTGCCAGCATAAGTGGCCTGACCTTCCTCCTGGAGGAACTCATCTTCCCTGCCAGGGTCTCAGCCCTGTGCCTGGATCTCTGTTCCAGCTGTTCATCAGGCATCAACAGGCATCATCCAGCTGTTCAGCGAGCAGTGGCCAGCAGCTCCCTCCTCGTGGCCAGCAGCTCCCTCCTCGTGGCCAGCAGCTCCATCCTTGTGGTCAGCAGCTCCATCCTCGTGGCCAGCAGCTCCATCCTCATGGCCAGCTGCTCCTCCTCTGTCCACCCTTACCCAGCTGTGCCCCAACAAGAGGAGTGCTCAACCCCTGGCTCATCAGAGCTGAGCTCCAAGCAGCACAGCCAGCAGTGAGAAATCTGGGCTCTTCCTGGCATCCCAAACACAATTAAGTCCTTTCAAGCTGGTCAGGAGCAGTGATTTAAGAGGAGAAGAGAAAAGTGGTTTTTCTCTTCCAGGGAGTCCTGTCTCATGTAATTTCAGTTGCCTGAAGAGGTCCAGTGCCTCATGCAAGTCCCATTTGCTTCACTAAATGCAGCCTATTGATTTTTTGCCAGTTTATTTTGCTCCATGCTCTAAACTGGGAGAACACTGATGTTAAAAGCTCTGTGTCAACACCCAAAGAACATTAAATGCAGAAAGAGAAGAAGAGAGAGGGAGAGCCAAGGAACCCAGAGGCCTCTGATGTGAACTATATAAATGTTAAACAAGTCCTTATCAGCCAGCCGAGCACAGGATTCATTTCAATTACCCATTGTAATGTACAGATATTTAATAATCCTTTTGGAGGATACATTTCTTGCTGCTCTTTGAGGTTTGATAGATGCCACAAATCTACCTTACAGGCACTGGTCCAGATTTTCAAGCGAGGGAGATTATCCTGCCTCTTGAATGAAGTTTGCTCCAACACATCCACTGCTGCACATTCATCAAGTGGATTATAACGAGCATGAGCTTTAATGGAGAAGAAATGAATCCCTGGGAGTTGCAGTCAGGAGAAGGAGCCCACAGGGTTAAAAGCAGAGGAACAGCCTTTGTGTGAACAGCACTGCACTACCCAGCTTTGGGGTGATGAGCTTTTGTTTAACTTTTGCTAAACACGCTGGAATAAAGGAGGTGGATGGGCAAAGTGTTTGGAATATTAAGCATTACAAGGACCTTCTAGCTACTTCACCATTATTTATTATGGTTTTATCAGAACAACTTATGCTGCCACATTTTGGGTGAAACCGAAAAAACGAGGGGGAGCTGTGGCAGCAGCAGTTGGGCTGGACTGGGGCTCCATCTCCTGCTTTCTCACGGAAGGACAGAGTTCTGTAGAGATAAACGACAGCTGAAGTCGCAGCTCTGCAGCAGCAACTCCTCGCGCAGTGGCTGCTGAGCTGCTGCCCTGATTCCAGGCTAAGCACAGCAACTTATCAGCCCTCTGACTTATCAGCCAGCTCCAGGCTTGCTGAGGAGCACAGTGGAGGACGAGGTTTGGCTGACTAAGCTGCCTCTCATAAAATAAGAAGGCAAAAACAGATCTAAGAAAAACAAGAAATTGGGCAGAAAAGAAGAACAGTGCAGAAAGGAGCAGTGGGAACACAAATGCAGATATCCAAGTGCTGTTGCAGAGAGGAACAGGGCTGGTGGGAGGGAGCTGCACTGACCCAGAGGAGCACCAGAACCAGCAAAGGGGCAAGAGGAGACTGCTCTGCCTGTCTGGGGAATCTCCCAAAACTAAAGCCAGTTCTGACCAGCAGTCTGGGATAGTGGAAGGTGTCCCTGCCCATGGCAGAGGGTGAAACTCAATGAGCTTTAAGGCCTCTCCCAACCCAAACCATTCTGGGATTCTGGGATTCTGTGACTCTTTGCGATGACTGACAGAGACAACTCAGAAGGTGTCTGTAGATAAATGGTACATTTCAAAAGTTATGGCAAGACATAAAATAACCATATTTCTTCTCACTCAACACGTTTTTTAGAAGGAAAAAAACCCATTCACATGAATAGCAAGCTAGAAAACATATTCCTTCCTTTGCAACAGAATGTCTGCTGATAGTGGAAGAATATCCATGTTTATTTTTAGCCTTAAGACAATCTTCTTGAATATCTCTGTGCTTCTGTTTACGTGGATATGTTAAATCTGTTTGGCAGTTGCACATATCTCAGAGGAGACATGTTTCTTTGCCATGCTTGAGGAAAGACAAAAATATAGAGTGTGTGTAGCAGAGAAAACCACGTCCTCCAAAACCCTCTCTGCTCTCTCTGCATGCAGAAACATTACAGGGTAAACAAATCCTGGTTAGGAAATGAAGACATTTAAGCAGATCTGCTGATGGCCTGTGAGACAACAGAGCCTGCAGGGCGTTGGGCAGAGTCTCAGTCACACCTCAGGACCTGAAACATGTGCACAGTGGGATGTTTGCTGCAACCTTTATCTCTCTTTATGGCAACATAAAGTCAAACAATGTTGGGCAATGAAGGCAGAGAGGTATTTAAGACAAAGTCAAATTCATGGTTGCTCCATTGTGTGATCTGTTCTCAACTATTATTGTTATTTACTGAAAAGATATCACCTTTCAGCAAACAGAAAATTCATTCTTGTCTTGGGGCTTGGGGGGCGTATCGTTTTTCCAGAAATCCAAAATTTCCACGTTTGAAAAAATGTGGGCTTTCATGAGCAGCAAACCCACGGCTCTGGTTAAAAACAATGAGGAGGGGATCCAGCGAACCCTGACAGCTGATTATGCTCTGCTGATGGAGTCAACAACCATCGAGTACATCACCCAGAGGAACTGCAACCTCACCCAGATCGGGGGGCTCATCGACACCAAGGGCTATGGCATTGGGACGCCCATGGGTAAGTGAGTTCCACTGTATCCCAAACACAACAGAGGTAACTAAAATAACCCATTCCCAACAGCAGATTTCCAAATACCAAAGTTTACACTGTCTGCCTGCTGAAGAGAGGTCTGAACTGCTCTGCTTAACACAGACACCTTCCCTGCTTGGTGGGATTTTTGCCCTGCTTCCCCTCTGTCTATAATCGTGTTCCCATCCCCAGGGTCACCGTACAGGGACAAGATCACCATCGCCATCCTCCAGCTCCAGGAGGAGGACAAACTCCACGTCATGAAGGAGAAGTGGTGGCGGGGGAATGGCTGCCCTGAGGATGAGAACAAGGAGGCCAGTGCTCTGGGCATCCAGAACATCGGAGGGATCTTCATTGTCCTGGCAGCAGGCCTGGTGCTGTCTGTCTTCGTGGCCATGGTGGAGTTCATCTACAAACTGCGCAAAACGGCCGAGCGAGAGCAGGTATTGATTCCCTCTGATCCCCTGCAGTCGTCTTGCCCTAGCCATGGCAGGGTTTGCATGCTGATTCCAGAGAAAGCAGGGATGGGGCAGAGGGATCCAGCCTGGCATCTCCAAAGCAACATCCCCAGAGGCTCCCTGGTCTGTCCCTGGCACAGCCTCCACTCCAGGGAAAGTCATGTCTGCTCTGATCAGGGTCGCCTGCTGCTGCAGCAGCCAGAGCAGGACACACTGGTAGGGTAGTTTAGAGCAAGCTCACACATAAATCATTAAAACACAGACAGAGGTCCGTGGGAAGGGCTTTTCTGCTCTGTTAAAACCACCTTGCACGTTCCAGGTGTGACTATACATGCCTTCTCCCCACTCCCATTCAGAGAGGAGCAAGTCAGGGCCCACCAGGAATCATCACACAACTCCTCACCACTCACAGACACAGCCCATCAGTGCCTGACCAGTGTTCAGGAAATAGCAGATCTGCTTTTATGTTCTTCCACTTCCTTGGGTGTCCCGGTGCAGTAAGTGGAACATGCGTTGGTGTGCATGACCAGAAATCAAAGCGAGCTGCCCTCGTGATGGACTAGATAGAGAAAGGAAAGCTGCCCAGTAGCAGGAGGGTCAGAGCCATCCCAGCCCCCTGCAGGGATCACACAGCACCAGACATCCAGCAGGCGCCTCCAGCTCTGCTTTGTGCAGGATTTAGCATGCCAAAGGTACAATCCTCGCCCAGGGAGAGAGGTCAGCCAGGTGCCCACGCAGCCCTGCAGTCCTGCAGAGCACAGCCGATGCCTGAAACAACCCAAACCTCATGCTCACCCTCCGCTGAGCCCTTCCCCTGCTCACAGGACACTGCAGCAGTAACAGTTTTGTCCCCGCTGTCCCCAGCGCTCCTTCTGCAGCGCCATGGCCGATGAGATCCGGCTGTCCCTCACCTGCCAGCGCCGGGTCAAGCACAAGCCACAGCCCCCCGTGATGGTGAAGACAGACGCGGTGATCAACATGCACACCTTCAACGACCGACGGCTGCCCGGCAAGGACAACATGACCTGCAACACTGGATTGGCACCTGTGTTTCCCTAGGGAATGGGAGTGGGGGGGAGGGAGGGGAGGAATTGCGGCAGACAAGGCTGGATGCGCCCTTAACTAGGGAAGAATGGATTAAAAAAACAAGGAAAAAAAAAGAAAAAAAATTATAAAAGCCTGGTTTGTTCATTTCAAGAACAAGGCCTTTGCAACCCAGCTGCATCCATCACCGCAGAGGAGCCAGAACTTCCAAGCACGGACAGCAACGTGGGTCTTGGGGCTTTTTGCGTTTGGTTTTGTTTCTTTTCATTCCTTTTTTTTTTTTTTTCAATGCTTCGATCCTCCAGGCCTCATGGAGTCCAACCACCACCCAGGAGTCTGATGTTTACACACTGAAAACACGCGGAGGTGAAGCAGAATTGATCCAACCCTGAGCGGGTGAGGAGGAGCCCTGGGCTCCATCAGCACGGCAATAAACAGGAACACTGGGTCAGGTGTGACACCTGATCCACACCGACACACACAGCACATTTTGGATACACTGTCTGGGAAAGGGAGAGGTGCCTGGGAAGCACAGGGATGGTCCAGGCTGTGCTTGCCCTCAGAGCAGCTCGTGGTGGCCTCTCACCTCGCGGCTGTGCTGGCCGCAGCCATCCAGAGCGGGACATCCGCGTGGGACGTGGTGGCAGAAGGTGACAAATGTTCCTCAGCAGATCCAGGGCAGCTGACTGGGAATGGGGGAGTGAGCCTGAATGGAGCTGAGCTCCAGGCTGGCCAGGGATGGGACAGGACAACATGCACAGGACCTTCTGCACCTCCAAGTGACTCCACCTAGGAGCCCCATGCCAAGCTCCAGCCCCAGCCCAGGGTGACACCGTGATCTCCAGGTCCTCAGTTCTGTCTTTGCTCTTCCTGCAAAGGTCAGTCTCTCCTGCAGAGAAACGTGGGAAGCAACCAGGTCCATGGGCTCCAGCAGTGGCAGGAGCAGAGCTGCTTCTAAGAGCCAAAAGTACCAATTTCCGTGAAATTCAGCGGCGCTGAACCACAACTCCAGACTGGGAGGAGACTGTGGGGCTGGTTTAGCACTCTCCATGGCATCAAGGACCTGAAAGATGAATCTCAGCCTGCAGGAGAGGAGCAGAGCTGCCAGAGCCAAGCCTGGGGTCCCTCCTGCTCTGACCATGAACTGCCACCCCCGGGCAGCCTCTCCGTGGGATTTAAGCAAACACACACTAAAATGTTTTTAGGAAATCTTCCATGAACTGTCTTCTTATTTTCAGGTTGCTTAACACAGAAGCTTGGTCCTGCAGATGAATTTAGGCAGAATTACCAAAGACCCCTCTGCTGACCTAAAGTAACACTCGAGTAACATCCCTCAGCTCCATCCCCACCAGGGACCTGCAGGCAGCCAGCGGGACACTGTGGATTCATTCCCAAAATTAAGCAAACGGAAATTCCTCTGCCTGTTGCAGCCCAGAATGTCACCCAGGTGATGCAAAGGTGCTTAAAAGCTCTGATTTAAACACTGGTGGTGTAGAAAACAGCAATGTCCTTCCCCTGCTCGGGTAAGAGGGACATTGACCTGTGTGGAGGGCAGGGGTGGAGCAGTCAGTGGCCAAGATCTGCACCCAGAGCCTCGCTCTGTGCCTTGGGTGCAGCGGGTGCCACGGCCACTGAACTGAGCCCAGTCACCCTCCCCGAGCTGCACAGCCATTCTGGAAAGTTCATCCTCGCCAGGCTGTAAAAAAGGAGTTTGCTCTTTGCAAAAAGGAGCAAACCTGTCTGTAGCTGATTTCGGATTTGTCCCCGCCTGTTCCTCTCAGCGCTCGGTTGGGAAGGTTGTTTCGAGCTGAGCAGAATTAGAAAATTAGCTCAAGGGGGAAGAGCTGTTCCCCACCCCATCATGGAACACAGTTCATCCCTACTTAGCTTTTTCCATGAGGTAAAGAAACAACAGAGTGACCCCAAACAAAACCAGGTGATTTGTCATACTTTGACTCAAGTAAAGATATGCAAAGAATTTACATTCATTTTCACCTTTCCACAAAAACCATGAAAAATTAGGGGTGAAAGCTGCCAATGCAGTGAGCATCAGATTCTTAATAGTTTGCTGCACAAATACCTTGAGCAGAGGACAGACTGGAGCATGGGGCAGCTTCCCAAAGCTAATGACATGCTTTCAGTATTCCTTTGCAAATCCTTAGGCTTGTCAGAGTAGTAGATTTTATGTTTTCCTTGCGGATTTCTAAGCTCTAAAAAAAGCAGAGATGAAAACAAAGCCTGAAACTGGCTTTAAATGTCCAGAGAGTAAAATACCACAGAACACAGCATTCATTTTGCTTCTCGGCAGATTTTTAAGAAATAAATAAATATTGCTAATACCACAAACCCCATTTATTTATTGACACCAGCCTGATTTGATTTCATTCACAAATGTGACAGGTGAGCATCTGAAATTACTGGTGTCACTGCCAGCCAGACCAAACCCTGCAGATGAACATTTTCCTTCCCTCCTATAGGAGGGATGCTGATGAACCTTTTCCTTCCCTCCCTACACCCCTAAATCAGCCACGAACTGCAGCCAAATTCCTGCATCTACATTGCGGCTTTGTGTTGAATTTTGATTATTGAAACACTTCACATCCAATAAGGGAATGTTCTGCAGAGCCCAGAACAATGCAGAGGAGCTGCTGGGACCCCAGTCTGGCACAGACCCTTCCCCTGGCCCTGCTCACTGTGACCTGAGGGGACGTGGAGGATCTCAGCCCTCAGCCTTCCTGCAGGACCAGGGGCAGCTCACCCAGGAGGGCTCCCCGAGCCCAAAGCCATGTGTGTTCATCCCAGAGGAGCAGTGAGAGCCCAACACCTCACAGCCACGTGTTGGGAGAGTTGGGAAGGGACAGACTGGATGGCAAAGCCACAGAGCCTTCTGTGAGCACATCTGTGACCTGGCTGGGACTAGAGACAACTCACGTCTGAAATCATCTGACTTCCAACGCTGTTTAACTCGGTTCCTTTCTTCACTTGGGCAGAGGGATTGGAAAACTGAGGAGGAAACACAGAAAAAGCAGGTTTGGGTTGTTAAACTGTGTCTAAACTGTTGTCACCTTGGCTCACCGTCCCCTTATCACTTGCTTTTTCCCTCCATGAGACAGAGCAGGGACAGCCAGCAGCTTCCCTGGGGTGGATTTTGTGTTTGGAGTCAACCAGCAGCATGTGTTGGGTGTGATGTGGAGGGGAGAAACCCACGGAGAGATGGAATATGCAAAGGGAAACCAACTCCAGCTCTGGGCACCCACTGCTCCACCTTGGTGGGAGCTGCTGGGAGCAGGATTCAGCCAGGTGAAGCACAGAGGGTGTCTGGGATGTCACAGCAAAGGGACACTGTGGATCCAGGTGGCTTCACCCAGTGACAGTGGGGTGACAGTCCCCAGAGTGCTCGGGGCTGGCAGGGCAGGAGCATTCCCAGGCATTGGCATCAAAAGCCCTCTGCTCTGTACCTTACTTTGACATGTTTCTCAAAAAAAAAAAAAAAAAAAAAAATTAAAAAAAATACAAAACAGAAAAGAGTGGGAAAAAGGAAAAAATATTCTCCGTGACATTCAGGGGATTTTCCTTTGTGGACATGCAGAATTTCTATGAATATAGTTTTTTGTAAACATTTTGTAACAATTTTGGTTTCATAGTAACTGTGTTACTTGCTGATCATTCTAGGCTGATGTAAATACAGTTTCCAAAAAATAAAAAATAAAAAAAAAGAAAAAATTCTGATTATTTTCCTTTTTAAGACACTGTGATATATCAAAGTGCACAGTTTGCTGTATGAAGTAATATGGTTTTAAATTTTAAATAAATAATTTCTAGAAAATAATGAAGCTTATGCCTGTTTATACTCAACATCTCCCTTCCTTCTTGCTTAAATTCTCTCCCAAACTCACACTGTTTAGCAACATCCCAAACTTTATCAGCCATAAAGCCAGTGATGATAAAACCAGTTCCCAGCTGAACCCAAACACCTGGGAATTGCTGCTGCTGCTGCTCACCAAAGGGGTTGGGGCACGTTTGGGGCAGTATTGATGCACAAGCCATGAAAAGGAAGGGAAAGTCCCAAATTTGGCCATAGGGAGGGAAGAGACAGTGAGGCTCAGACTGTGCAGCTCTCCCTGCCCTCACACACCTCCACAGTTTGATATCAGACAGGTAATTAAGCCCAGATACTCCATGAAGAGCCATCCACAGTTCTCTCCCACTCTGGTTTGCCTGCAGGCAGCCTGAGCTTCTCATCACAGAGAGGTGCAGCAGCCCAGGAGCCCCGACAAGGCTGTGGGGTTCATAAAAGCTCTGTTTGCCTCTCCCCTTCTGTGTAAGTCAAAAATCCTATTAGCCCGATAAAAGCTGAGAGCACCCTAAAGGCCAACGTTTATTAATCTGAAATCTTTATGACTCTGCTTTATTATATCAAGGCAGGGAGGAAACATCTGAGGTTTCTGGGATGGGAGAGGTGAGTGCAGTTGGATTGTGCCCTTCCAGCTGCAATAAAATAAACCCCAAAAGCAGAGACACAACCCTGGGTTTCAGTCACACATCTCACCCTGCATGCTGAGAAATAAAGACAATTCCTTCCCGTTTTAATTATTTTTAAGGGGTCACCCTCAAAAATCTTTCACATCTTTATTCACTTGAGCCCCCAGAAAACCAAAGCTTTGACGTTGGCGCTGAGGAGGGACCTGCAGAGCCTGGCTTTTATGCTCTGAACCCTGATCAATATGCAGAGAACACGGCAAAAAGAAGAAGGAGAAAAGGTAAAAGCAACAAATGCCTTTGCAAAGCTGCTTCTGCATCACTTTGCGCGAGAGACCTGCTCTGGGAGCAAAATCCCTTCCCACGTGCTGAGGGAATGGCTGCTCCCAGCTGCTGAGGACAGCAGGGGCAGGACGGGGCAGAGCCAGCTGACCCTGCATGACAAACCTCCGGCTGCACCAGGAATACCAGGAATTGTCAACATAAATCGTTATCAGCAATAACGCGAGGCGGCAATTAACCTTGTCAGTCAGCGGCTCACCCTTTGCTGGCTGTGACCCACAGCCTCAGAGCTGCCAATCACCTCGGAATGAATAATGAATGAGACAACAGATTTCACTCATAAAACAGCAGCTCGGCTCCCTTTGAGCGCCAATTAATCCCTCTGGGCAAAATATGGAGAAAATCGGGAAATGGTGAGAGGCGTCTGCCCACCCTCCCACCTCCCGGTCCCAGCCAGGCATTTTAGATTTTCAGCTCAGTGCAGAACAATTTTTAACCTGGATTTCTTCCAGCAAAATCCCATTTCAAAGCAGTAATTGTACATCTGAGAGCAGGTGTTTTCCTGACCCTGGGTGTCAGCACTCCGATGCATCCCTGTGCCCTCTCACAGGGATAGGTGGCCAAAAAGGACCACCACGACCCCTCCAGGCATCCCTGCTCTCTACAAACATCACCTTTCCTTCTCCCCAAACCAAACCTGACAAAATCTCTGCCTCTCAGGGAGGACTCAGGCAAGTTTAGCCCTAAATGTTTCTGGAGGTAAAATACACCTGATTTCCTTCATGGAAATTTGGGGATGGAACAGAGAGAATGAGGGCAGCTGGAAATCCATTGTCCCCTCTAGAGCCTGCCAGGGTGGGTTGGGCAGGACAGTCCCTGAACAGAACAAGAACTGTGTTTGCATCACTAACAAAAGGCCTGAACAACTACAGAAATGAGGAGCATCACCTGCATATAATAACTTTAAACTTAATAACATTGTTGTCTCTCTGGCATCAGGAGCCTCTCAGGATCTTCCTGAGATTTCCATAAGTGGCATTATCTCATCCCAGCCCAGCTTGCTGAGCGTGACAGGTTGATCCCAGCTCTTGCCACCTCCAGCTCCAGCTCCACAGATGAGAAATTGAAGTGACTTGCAGCACATCTGGAAGCTACAGAACCTCCTCCAGAGACCTCTCTGTTATTCCCCCTTCCAGGAGGAGCAGAATGGGAACAGGGTCAGCTGGGACCTGCAGAACCAGAGGGTGATGCCAGCGAGAAGTGGAGACCAGCAGAAAGGTGAAGATAAAAAAAAGAAACCTGACCTGAAGCTCCAGACACACAGCCTGGATCCAAACTGGATTGTGACATTTGGAAGAGTTCGGTGGCATTTCCTGTCAAGAATTTCTGTACAACTTCTGCATCTGATATTTTCCACCAGAAACTGAAATATCTGACCAACCATGGGACAGGAGCTGTGCACTAACATTGTGCTTATAGCTGGGAAAAACAGAGCCTCTGGCTTAGAGAGCTGAGCTCAGGTAAACAGAGAAAGAAGCAAAGCAGAAAACACAAAAAAACTGGAAGATGTTGTCCTACACAGACAAGCAAAGAAGGGGAGGAAAGCAGGAGCCTGGTCCATCAGCAGAAGGGTCATGTCAGCTCAGCACTGCACTGGGAAGAGCCATGGGATGCATCTGCACTGGGTGACAGGGACAGCTCTGTGTGGGCTCTGCACACCCCAGGAGCTGCTCCTCTGCCAGAGCTGGACAGCCCCAGCAGCTGCACACACGTGGCCTTGGCTTTCCTCGGCATCTCCAGACATCAAGAGCATTAAAAACAGTAAAAATGTGTCATCCTGCCCCAAACCAAGACCTGCCTTCCTGTCACGGTGTCCCAGAGCTGCTTGTGGGGAGATGGGGCACAGGAGAGCTGCAGGGATGGATCAGGACCAGAGAAGGATCAGGCTCCAGGTCCGGAGGGAGGGACAGGAGCAGCTCAGCTGGAGGTGTTGGTGCTCAGGGACATCTCAGAGCTGAGAGCTCTGAGCGATCTGCAGGGGCAGACAAGGTGCTGACACCTTTTATTTTAAGTAGTATCGATGGTGCTATTTAGCACACTCTGAGCACGCTGAAAGCATCAGCTTAGTAAACAAGAACTCTTTTGGCAGCGGTGAGGTAACATATGGGCTCTGGATATAATGTGCCTTGAAATGGTTGTCGTAAATTAGCAGAGTGACTGTGACACAGGTAACACCTCGGAGCCCAGAGACTGCACGGGCTGAGGGGAGGAGCAGCTCTGGGAAAGTGTGTTTTTATGGGCTTGAAAGGGGGGCAGGAGGAACCACAGCACAGGCCCCAGCAGAAGGGAAAAGGGCACCATTAGAGGAGGGGAAAGGGCACATGGCAGAGCACAGGGGTGGAGAATCACTGCAGAAAACACAAAAATGTTCTGCAGAATGATTTCAGGCAGACGCCATTCCAACCTCTCAGGCTTTTTACCCTTCAGTACTGGTTGTCTTATTTCCATCCTCCCCTGCTGCCCAGAATCTCTCTCCCCGTTCTCCACGCATGCTGTGCACTCACATAATGGCTTTTTTTCCATTAATGTGTTTATCTTGCTCCCTGTGCTTTGTTGGATGCACCATTCACTGTTTCTTTATAGCAAAGTGTCTGCAGCACCTCGGGAGCCAGTTTAGCTTTAGGGGAGTTGAGGCTGATGCTGGCACTGTGTCACTGTGGGGTCACAGACCATGGAAATTGGTACCAGTTTTACAATCCCCATAGGACAGCACAAGGAATGTGAATTCCCAGCACCCCACAGCCTACAGTCCACCCCACCCCATCTCTGGGAGGGTGACCTGCCTGGGAGAACTCCCCTGTCCTCTCTCAGGACCCAAAACAGGCATGCCCTGAGCCAGGAAAAAACCAAATGCTTTTGTTTAAACCAAGGGGAAAAGTTTTCTGTTGGAGACATTGTGGAAAGGGAATGAGTTTTATTCCAAATATTTCAGGAACACTGCTCTTCCTTTCTGTGGCTTTGCTAAAACAGCTCGGAGAGACATAATTGAAGTGTTTAAGAAGCATCTGTCATTATTAAAACAAAGTTGCTTTGCAATTTTACTATTTCACTGCAGTTTCATTATCTCATGCAAATGAGTTTCTCTTCCCCTCTGTGGCAGGGCTGGAGGGAGAGAAGCCCCAGTGAGGGAATTTATTACCAGTTCTCACTCTTGAGATTATCAGTTGCAAATGAAGGAACATAAATACATCTTCTTTAGCTGCTTATGCCACATTAAGGAATGTGCTCCAAGCTAATGGCTTTGCCACTCTTTGTCTCCTCAGACAGGAGCACGGGGACACACAGAGCTCCTCTGCTTCACAGCAGCATCAGAGAGGCTGGAGGAGCCAGGGGTGCTCAGCAGGTTGTTATTACAACACTAACCCACATCCATCCTGCAGATCACACAGCTTCAATAGGTAATGCAATTGGGATAGTTTGTCTTTTAGCAGGAATTCTGGTCTCCTGATTATCAGGAACATTACCACCCCTCCAGCCTTGCTCACACTTCAGGCTTCACAGTGTGTCCATACACACATGGCTCATTCCCAGTTTCCCTTGCTGTCCTGGTGCTTCCATGGCACAGAACACACTTTGTCTCTACCCCCAAACCTCCCTGAAGCTGTCCCTGGCTGCTCCTGGGTGGGAGACCCTCCCAAGCACACAGAACAAGCCCATTGGGAGCTCCGGTGTCTGGAGCAGAGAGAGGCTCTACTCCCCTCCTGGCTGGAAGCTCGGTGGGAACATGAGCAGAGTCCCTGTGTCCATGGGGCTGGCAGAGTCCAGCAGCTCCAGCCTTGGCTCCTCAGACCAACCAAACCCCAGGAATCATCACCCAGCCTGCTGCTGGGCTGAGCAGCCCTGGGGAAGGTGGAACAAAGAGATGTGGCTGCTGCAGTCTTTCCCCCACCCAGAGCTACCAAGAACACCAATTACCCACATTACAGATCTTTCACCAGCACCAGGACTGGGCTCAGGCACAACACAGCTTAGCCACCACCTACACTCACCCCTGCAAACCTCTACTCATCATCCATCTGCCCAGCCTCACCCTGGAGACCCAGATCTCTGTGCCAACCTGTGTGAGAACCTGGAGAACAGCCCTTGAGAAGCTTCACAAGCCATTTGAGGTGCTCCTGCTCCTGTCAGCACAGCTCTGGCAGCACCTGACTCCAGCAATCCCCACGGAAGGAGGCAATTACTGGGGATCCTGGCACAGACGTGCTCCCAAACGCTGTCACCAGTGGTGTTTGGCAAGGCTGCCACTGCCCAGAGGCACTAAGGGGATGCCAGGCTGTCCTTGTCCCCAGCACTGGGGTGCCAGGCTGTCCTTGTACCCAGCATTGGGGTGCCAGGCTGTCCTTATACCCAACATCCTCTCCACACCCACAGATCTCCACCAATACTGGAATTACATTTTCCTCAGCGCATTTCTCCCAGAGAGAAATAGTGGCTGATCCTGTGCAATCCAAAGCTGGCAGCCTGCATGCAGCCATCCATCAGGAGTGGGTAATTGATGCTATCAAGGGCCAGTTTATTCCAATCCATGCAGCACTCGGCACATCGGCATTCACCACAGCCAGAGGGTGAGAAAACGTTATTATCTAGACAAACCCCTAATTCCAACAAATTCGATTACCCAGGCAAATGAAAATAACACAAACAAAACCGTCTGAGGTGCTGAGGGCTGAGTCACTCGTTTGTGGGCTCGGTTATTTATTTCCAAGAGGATTTACAGCACACCGTGGGCTGGTCTAGGGGCAGTTTGGACAGAGCAGCCTCTGGCATTCATTCACCCAAACACAAGCCCTGATTATCCTAAAGTCTGTGCTGCAAATGCTCCTCAGCCCTTCCAGACTGTCTGCAGGAGGTTTTTCTACTCACTGTTATCTCCTCCAGCTCGGCTGCAAGACAGGGCTGTTCAGCTGGGGCCTAAGGAACTATTAAAATGATCATGAATGTTAAGTATGAGATGTGGAAACCTTTTGAGTTTATTCTTACTCCTTTGAGGTTTTTTTCCTAGCAGATGCTGATCACTAGAAAGGCCCTGTAAACAAGTGCAATGCTGAATGTTTTCTGTCACGGCGTGATTGAGGTGGATGCCGCAGAACCAGAAAATAAAGCTGGGATTTTTATTTCCCTGAAAATCGAGGTCTGATGAGACAGTCTGGACCAGCTCACTGATGGACACAGGCCAGGTGACTTCTGTAGACAAGGACAAGAACTGAAATTTCAATTTTCACACCCAAGCAAGCAGTCAGGGCACTCCTATGAAATGAGCTCCTGAGCAGGGATGATGGATGAAGTAAACAACAGAGCTGGGTGGAAAGGGCAATGTTCTTGCTTGGGGGGAATCATTTTCATTACCAACCCTCCAAAGAAAATTTAAAAACAATCTCAAATTGTTTAGATTTTCTCCAAAGGTAGTAGTGAGAGGAATTCCACTTTCCCTGGCAGGGCTGCAGGGACCCACAGCCCCACAGCTCAGCCTCTCAGTACAGCCCCTTATCCCAAAAAGACACAGATCCCACAGGAAGCCGTGGAGCAGCATTCCTGCCAGCCAGCCAGGGCTCAGCACGCTGCCCCTGCCCTCTGGCTTTCCCTGCACTCTCCAGTTCCATCTCCCCAGGCTCCATGTCTGAGCTCCTGCAATCCCAGCCATCAATCCCAGCCACCAGAGCTCCCAGCCCCTAAGCTGGATCATCTGGAAATGCCCAGTTTATGTTCCACGCTGGGATATGCACAAAGTCCCTCCCGGGCCAGTGGCAGTGCTCTAATGAGGCCATCAATAAACCAGAGCAGCTGCTCTGAAAGAATTCAGCTGTTCCAAGATGGAAAAGTCCATTAAGTTTATTGCGTGAAATGCTGGACAGGGTTTACACAGGGAAATCGCTGCCAGGTTATATAAGCTCCCAAAACCTGCCAAATGAAGGAAGTGGAGGCAGGACAGGGTGTTTCAAACCATCATTACCCCCAGAGGGGAGAGAAGATCCATTTATCTCCTGTTGCTACCAAGAAGCAATGAGTTTGATGAGATTTGTGGAGCTGGTGCTGCTATTTCTCTGCTGGGTTTGCAGAGCAGAGCTTTGAGGGGAGAAGGGCTGGAATAAAGACTTCTTAAAAGGTCACCCATGTGGGCAGAGGGACTCAGCAGCCTCACAGGGACCATGGCTCTGAAAATGTTCAGAGAGTAATATGGAAATTGGAGTTAATTTGCCACATGACACGAAAATACATGAAGTAAAGCAGGACTGGAAAACCACCATTCAGTTACCTCATACCACAGGGATATCAATTAATTACTGACTACTTTGGTAACCGAGAAGTTTGAAATGTGATGATTTAACAAGAAACACAAAAGGCTTAAATGTTCTCAAGGCGTCGATGAGGGAAAGTTCTACTTCATCCACTCATAAACATGAGAAACCATACAGAGGATTAATTAGCAGCAATTAGCAATTAATGAGTTCCTCTGTTAATGCTTCAGGAGAGGAACACGTGTGTTTAAAGGATCTCAGCCCATGGCTGGGTTGGAGTAGAACAGCCCAAACCACTACCCCAGGAATAATTCCTAGAATCTGCATCAATGCCTCAATCCTTCAGGAGACCAGTGAGCAGGAGGCATGCTGAGAGGTGCTTGATGAAATAACAAACAGGTGGAAAACTCAGCGGGAAAGCTGATGCACATTCCAAGCTGGGAGGCAGAGCCCAGCAAGGAGCTGACCCAGCAGTGGGGAGCATCCAGAAAGCCCCAAAATTATCTGGCCTGGAGCAGGAGCCCAGCATGCTCTGGACCATATCTGCTCACACCTCCAGGCTCCCCCGCCCCACCAAGGCACGGGTGACAATTCCTAGAGACCACCTGCTCCCTGAAATCTGGCATCAAACAGAATAGGGTGTTGTGTGGAGCAGAAAAGCCTTGCAAAGTGAGGTCCTTGCTGCCCTTGGAAAATCCTTGCTCACTGCTGGCCCTTTGGCTAACTAGAAAAGCATTCTGGGAATGACTCAGCTGAACTAGAGGTAAAAAACAAGTTACAGAATTGTAAAACAATTGTTAGAATCAATCAGTGCTCACACCATGGGGCTGTGGTTTGTCAGACCTGATGCTGTTCCTATCTGCTCTGTGGTGTTGGTTAAGCACATTTGTTGTGCCTCACAAGGATGGAAACTCAGAACAAACTAACAGTTGAAGAACCCTGGATTTTTACAATAAAAGTGTCTTCACCACACCATTGTGAAGATTGTGTGTTTAATGCTGCAATAGAGCACAGTGAGTCAAGAGAGCACTTGGGACAAGGAGACTTGGGAGGAGAAGGAGGAGAAGGAGGAGAAGGAGGAGGAGGAAGAGTTTCACCAGGAGTTTCAGCTCCAGAACAGCTCTTCCTGTGCTGGAAATCCATCCCTGCACCAGCAGCTCCAGCACCACTGCAGGAAGGAGCTGGGCATTTTCAGCAACTACTTTTTATAACTAGCAACATCCATCCATGGGGTAAAGATTCCCATCAAAACTAATAAATAAAAATCAAGCCTACATCTTATCAAAAAATCCTTTCCTTTCCGCTCTGGGGCTGTAAATTCCCACAAAGCCAAGAAAAGAGAGAGCAATTTTTAAATGCTGCTCTGGCAATAAAATCCTGATCTCCCGCAAATGGAATTCGGAACACACAACATGGGGCTATACATTATCCTGCCCGAAAACTCCCTCAGGGGAAATGAGGTTATCAAAATTTGGAGAACCTAATGCAAACGCTGATCCTTCTCCAGTGCAAATGAACACCATGGCAGGTATTGGAATAGTATTTCCCTCTGCTGCAAGGAGGTTGGTTGGAATCTGAACTTGCTGAAATAGCCCCATCGCCTCTGATTTTTCATTCCTGCTGCAGGTGCTCCCCAGCACTCAGCATTTATTTATGGAAAGGTTCTTTCCGTGCTGTGCTGCCCTTCCCATTACAATACAAATTACTGCAGAGTTCACGGGCAAGGTTCACAGGAACACTCGACTTAAATTTGAAAATAATTCATAATACTGCTGGGGATTGGGGAGGATAATCCTAAACCTGAAGACTTGCAAATGAAATTCCTTCTCAAGGGAGGTGTGTTTTCAGGAGCATGGAGTGGGGATACCCTGGACCTGGATCCAAGGAGGATGAGCTGGCAGGATGCTCTCAAGAGCCACAGCCAGTCCAGGCAGCACTGCAAAGTAACAACTTCATACATTTTAGAATTAGAATTTAGAATTATGCCTCTTCTGCAAGTTTTCATCAGGTTTCCCACTGGAGGCTGACCTTGGTCTGACCAGAGTCTCTCCAGAGGATACCCAAGCTGTGCCATGTACTGTCACTTCTTCCTCTGCTCACACTCAGCCTCTGACCCTCCGCATTTCCATGTCTCCAGTGGCTGCCAGGACCACATCAGGACTCTCCTTATCCAGCTGTATTTTCAATTAGGCTCTGTTTTGCTTCTCCCTGCTCGGATGTCTGCTGGAAATGCCACATCTCTCTCCGGGGTGCCACAGCGGACTGACACAGGCCTGGAGTATTTATTTTCATCAGCTAAGACACAATTTTAACACATTTAGCAGGAGGAGATGCTGAGAAACACAACTGAATGAGCAGAACCTGAGCTGTAATTCGAGAAGGAGGCTTCACCTCAGTATCCAGCCAGGTGCATCCAGGGTTTTGCTGGATTTGCACTAAATCGCTCAGAACCTGCCTTGTGCAAAAAGAGGAAAACCCAGCAATCAGAGGGGCTTATTCACAGATCATTGTCATGGAAAATATCAGTTACAGGACACTCAAATGATTTTTCCTTTTTCACTAAAAAAATGCTGAGGAGAAAATTTGAGCATGCTGGAAACAGTAGGAAAATGAGAAAGAATGAAAAATACTGATCAAAGGAAATTATTAAATCCTTGTGTTCTACAGCAAAAGGATTGAATGATATGACATTTCTAGACTGAAACATTATCAGGATGTTTCCCAGGCTCAAAGTCTGATTTCAGCATTAAGCCTGTCTGGATTTAATCAGAGAGAAGTGAGAAACCCCCTTAAACAGGTTCCCTCTAAACAAAAGGGTTCAGTAACTCCTCCACCCCTAGGAATGATTTATTTTACAGATTGACTCGTCAACAGTTTGTAACTCAACCAAAAACTCAAACAGTATTTACACAGCTTCCCTTCCCCAGAACCTCGTGAAAGAGATTTTATAGACATACTAAATATCTGCTTTAAATTATTATGAAGTGCAGTAAAGCACCATAAAACCATCAGTCACCAGCAGGAAATGAACTGAATTAAAGCTGGTTATGATTTACAGTCCAAACTCCTGTCCAGCTGTTTAGGGTTTGTTGTATCCCAAAATTAATTGTGGAGGAAAGCCAAATTTCAGGTGTAAGAGAAGGAATGCCAGTGGCACTGATTTCTTGAACAACAGAAACAGCACAAGGGAGTCCTGATGATGGTGCCAGGGAAAAACAGAGACAGATTAAGGTTTTTAAGAATCCTAGTTAAAAGCCAGTTCATTCCTAAACTTCCTTGAATTTATTTTAGCCAGGAAATATACACAGATTATTTTTAGGAGCCTGAAGAAAACACTCAAGAAGTCTGTGTTCCAGAAGAAATTTATAGCAAATCAGATCTGTCAGCTTCTTCTTCTTCTTCTTCTTCTTCTTCTTTTTCTTCTTCTTCTTCTTCTTCTTCTTCTTCTTCTTCACAATTAACGAGACCTCATGTTAGCCTTAAAATGTGGAATGATTTCTTCTGAGATCTCATGAGACACATGAGACTTTTGGGATATCAATCCAATTCATGCCTTCCTGAGACTTTAAATTAATCACACTGATTACAGCTTTATTTACTCACTGAGGCCTGCTCAGTCCCTCCTTTGTTGCTGTAAAAAGCTTGTTACTCTCTTTAATTGAGCTGCCTTAGTAAACCAGGAGCATTCACACTAATTATTTTCCTTGATGAGAGTGGAGTTCCTAATTACTAAAGCTCCCCGAAATCTGTCATCTGACAAGGAACATTACAGTGGCACGTGGGACAGTTCTGGGGTAGGAGATGCTGAGCAGATGGTGGGGAAGGGAAGGAGAGCTCAGCCTGGAGCCACAAGGAACCAGAAACAAGAACTCCACCAAACCCGGCATTTCCAGAATACACAAATGTGAATGTTGCTATATTTATAGCCTTCAAAGGAAAGATTAATTTGATAAAGTGTTTCATGTACATCAAAATTATTCAATCGCTCGCATTGCTTTGTTGAAGGCATTTGCCTTTTAAATTTAATTTTAGAGTAAAAACTTTTTCAATTAACTTTTTTTTTCCAATGTGATACTTTTTAGCTAATTTCTTTCCATCCAATTCTAATGCAGCATTAAAAGAAAAATCAGAAACATTTGTATTAACTAACAGAAACTAAAGTGCCATTTGGTCAAAAAGTCTGGGCTGTCATTTGGTCTAGAAATAAGCAGTTTTGGTGGAACATTCCAAGTGGATGCACATCATTTTTAAGTTCAACCAATGAAATAGAAACTCTTATTTGCATGAAAATAATTGTATTAAAACCAGAATAAACAGGAATCTGTTTCCTGTTGGACATCCCAAGGAGGAGGTGGTGGACTGACAGAAGGACATCAGGAAGAAGCCCAGGCATGGAATTCCTCAATCTGGAGGCACAACAAACCTCCCTGATTGTTTGCAAATCAAACCTGTAACAACTCTATCCAGGGAGCAGGGGAAAGGTACCTGAAATGACAGCAATAAGACAGGGCAAGAGTTAGGAGCACTAAGAGCTCCTGGATTTCTCATCCAGACACAGACTCAGCCCAGTCTGGCTTAACTCAGGCAAGTTCCCAGTTTGCAGCTATTCCAATGCACTGTCAGGAGCTGTAAATTCGTTGTACTTGCTTGTTCACATTATTTGTGTGTTTATTTTTCTTCCTGGCAGTTACACGGGTTTTGGGTCAGTCAGAGTGCTGTAAATGCTTGGTGAATGGGATAAAACAGCTTCTGTCACTAGTCACATGCATAAAATACCAATATCTCATCTTTAGCTGAACACATTACCCAGGTCCCTTGCAGAATGGATCTGCTAACCAGATTAGATGCCATTTGAAATCTCCGGAGAGCACTCCTAAATACATTACAGGATTTGCATAACAACAGCCAGTTTAAGTAGCACACAGAAGGAACAGATGATCATCCACACAAAAAAATCTGCATGTCTGAAAACTCCCTGCTTGCTGCTATTCATCCTGCACAGCATCACCCTCGGTGGGCATTCATCCTGCACAGCACCATGCACAGCCCAGCAAGCCAAAAGCAGCCTCTGACTTCATCTCAGTGGTGCAACAATAATCTTAAGTAATGTCTCCTCCAGATTAATCAGCAGGGATGGGAGCCCACAGCTCCTCTGCACAGCCCGGGCTGACACCAGGAGCAAGTGCAGTGTTTAGTGATGGACAAGGAGGTGGCATCTCTCAGTGTGACACACTGCCCTGGGTTGATGGAGAGGGCAGGGGTGCAGACAGCAGCAGAACAACACAGCTGGTGGGTGATTGTGAAGAGATGATGGCTTTGGAAGATCTTAGGACAGTTGACATGATCAGGCTGTGACAGACTGGAGACTCAGGAAGAACTGATTACATCCTGTGCAAGAGATGCAGAGAGCCCTGAGGGTTTCCATCAGCTCTGGTCTATTCTGCATCTTTCCTCAGCATTGAATGTTTGTAAGAGACTTATGGAAGGTTCATTTTCTTGGTTTGGAGGAGGCTGTGATCCCCTGACAGTCACTTAAACAAACCCTGTGTGGATTTGGGAGGCACACCCGGAGCTGCCATGAGGGTTGTGCCATGGACAAGTGCCAGGGTGCAGCAGGTCCTGAAGCAGCAGAAGCTTCTAGCACAGAGCAGCAGGTGAGCAGCACAGCTGGGCTCAGGCACAGCTAGAAAACACATGTGGAAACAAGGGTCAGGCATGAGAAAGTGTCCAGGAGCCCCAGAGCAGCTGCACGGGTGTGCCAGGCTGAGGATGAGCAGAATTTGAACAGAGCTGAGCTGGGGAAAGAGCCCCAGATTTCATCTGACTGTCGCTCAGTTCCACAAACACTACAATTATCTCCTCATCCAAAGGTACACTCTTCTTTTCAAGGATAATCCTACTGGAAAAGACAGTTTCACTGTGACAAATGACCATTTGCATGCAATTACACATCTCCCCCTTTCCAGATGTGGCTGGAAAATTATACACTCAGCTCAGGGACGCAGCTGGATGCCATCTCCAGCCACACGTCCTCCAGGACTAACGAGAGGCGTGAAGAGTGAAGCTTTGATAGCTCAGCACATCCAACAAAGAGGCTCAGGTCATGCCTACAGCCGGGAACATTTAAATGAGACGACTCCCATTTCAGCACACGGCTGCCTAAGTGGAGAGCTGCTATTTTTGGTAGACCTAGAGGAGTCCCTGGTGTATTGAGAGCTTTAAGAGGACTGTCGTGACGGGCAGTTCTAACGAAGCCTCAGCTGCAGAGCTCTTTACGCAGATGTTTCACCAGCACAGAGAGCTGCAGGCTCCACATCAGGACCTTCTGATGGATCCAGGCCCAATTATCTGCCAAATGTTCTTCAGCTTTCCTCTGACCAGCGCTAATGGACCCACTTACAGCCACACATAAAAACTGGTCGGCGTTAAATTGGGAAAAATACTTCTCGGCGCATTCACGGGTGGGGGGAAGGTTGGGCTGGAATAGCAGAGGCACAAAAGGAGCAGCAGGGCTCGGCTGGATTGGCAGAGCATAAAGGAATGAAATGTGAGAACACTGCAAAAGCCCCACTTGAAGTGACTATCAAAACGTGTTTACCAGGAAAACCGTGCAAGGGCTCTGGAACGCCCTTCTCCAACAAGCACCCACGCAGCGCTGCGGGCGAACAAAGCAGAGACAGAAAACAGATGGAGAAATCAGCAATGAAAGGGAACGTTTCCATCTCCCCTCCCAGTCTGAAAAAGCACGTACAGGGACACGGTTCTTTGTGCCAAGCAGCCCGAACCGAAGCTAACGCCTGCTAGTGCTCTCGGTGGTGATTCTAACACTGCCTCGGGCTGGAACAGCGAGCAGAGTTGTTGCATGACGTGGGATGCATTCGCAGCCCTCTGCGGGAAGTTTCCTGCTGGCAGCTTGCATCTCGCTGCTCTCAGGTGTTTGCACTCAAATTTCCAGGGCTGGCGTGGAGAGCACCACATCCACCCACGCAGCACAGCCCAGAGTGCAGGGCCCTGATGGAATCGTTTTTCTTTCTCTGAATTTTTTTTGGGATGTTCTTTGTGAGCATTTTGTTCGGTTCTGATCTCCGTGGGCATTTGTGATCTTTGTGGATATTTTGTTCGGTTCTGATCTTTCATAAACTGGTTCGTTGTTTTCTCTTCCACCTCTCTTTCTCCCCTCACCTGGGCACAGCAGCTCTGAAATTCCCTTTCTGCTTCTGCACTTCTTTGCATCCAACCCTTTGTTTTTCCACAATGTTCTAAACTTTCAGATTTCCCTGTTTGCCTCCTCACTCACATGACTGGAACACTTCCACGGCGGTGTGTCAAACTCTGCAAAACCATCAGGATTTTGTGCACGTTGTTCCTCTAGTGCTGGGCCCAAAGGGGCTGAGGCTGTACCACCCCTGCAGGAGCTGTAATGGTGAGGAAAGAGGCTGCTAAAGAGAAAGTGCTTGTTCTGACAGTGCTTTAGACAACTGCCTCCTGCCAAATAATCCCACGTTGTTTTCCTGAAGTGCTTTTAAAACTGAAATAGCATTGAGTTAGAAAGCTCACAAATGGTATTTGAGACGTAAGGGGATGGAAATTAGCAGCTGATATGAATTTCCTGCGAGTGGTTCGTGGAATCAGGTTTGACAGAACTTCTAATTCGCAAGATAAGTGTGTTCATGAACATTTCAGCTGCCAGGTCATGTCACAGCGGAGAAAAAGGAATGCAGCAGGGTTTGAAAGGAGCCAACTTTTTGTTCAGGAGTCGGGGCAAGTGCACTGAGCTGCCAGAGCTGAGTGAATAATGAATCATTTACTCAGGAAATGTCAGTTTGCTTTCTTCTCCAAATTGTCCTGGCTTCCTCCAGTTTATTCCTCACCAGAATAATGTGTGTGATGGAGTATCAGCTGTAATTCACTCCAGAGCAGTCCCCTGACATCACAAACAGATGCAGTTGAGTCCAGAGGCCACGAGATCCATCATGGATCTCTGGCTGAAGGAGCACAACCTCGTGGCCCTTGGTCTCAAGCCCAGGAGTTGTCCTCTGCTCTGGGTGGGAGAAGGACCTCAATCACTAGACCCTGTTCACATCTCTGAAGCACAAATCCAGAGCAGAGGGGGCAGAGGAACCCCACGAGTCACCCCCTCACAAAGCCAATTCACCACCATTCTCCCCTTCATGGGAATCACAGAATCCCAGAGTCACTGAGGTTGGAAAAGACCTCCAGGATCACCGAGTCCAACCTGTGAGCAATCCCCACCTCATCACCCAGCCCAGAGTGCCACATCCAGCTGTTCCTTGGACACCTCCAGGGATGGGAACTCCACCACATTCCTGAGCAGTCCATTCCAATGCCTAACCACCCTTTCCTTGAAGAAATGTCCCTTTTCACGGGACAGGGAGCCTCTCAGTGGAAGCAATCTAGCAGTAATGGGCTTGGTCCAGCTCTCAAGCACAGCTTGGAGCCCAGAGGAACTGAACCCTGGCAGCTGACCTGCCATTAGCAGAGAAAGCTTTCTCCCACCACTGCTGCTGTACCTGAGGTGCTCACTGATCTGATCACTTTATTATGTCCGGGTGCCCTACGAGTGCAATGTAGAATTCCACCCCATGTATTTATAGCTGGCTAATCACAGCTTAATTACCAGGGCTCAGCAGGCTCTTGTATGAACACCGAAGCTGAGGCAGTTCCACCAGGAAACTTTTTATGAGATAAGCAGAAGCATCAAATTATTCAAGATGTGTGAGAAAAACCTATTTAGTGTTAATTGGGACAATTACCTTTTTCCCTAATTTGCATGATGTCATGAATATTAAAACCATAATAAAAAGAAACCCCTGGCTAACTGCTGCCCAAAGAGAGGGGCTGTGGGGAGGAGGGGACAGTGCCAGGCTCAGGGGAGGACAGAGGGGCAGTGATGGCCTTGCTGGAGCTGCCAGCAGCCTCAGGGCATCACTGCCAGCCAGGGAGAGAGGAAACCTCAGGAAAAAACAGGAAAAAACAGCAACATCTCCAATGTTGTGGAGGTTGGTGGAACCAGAGGGTTTCTACTGGAGCAGCCTGGTCTAGTGGGAGGTGGCTCTGCCCACAGCAGGGGCTAGAACAAGATGGGCTTTAAGGTCCCTTCCAACCCAGAGCATTCTGTGATTCTATCCTGTGCTTCTCCTGTGCCAGATGGAGCTCCATGAGCCCCAGCAGCTCACAAGGAAAGGGACAGATGCCATGAGAAGCTGCTGCTCCTCAAGCTGCAGCCCTGCCTGCTGGCTGTCCCGTGCACCAGTGACAGGCTCATCCCCTGAAATCCATCTCCCTCTTCCCTGCACAGCCCCAGTAACCCATTCTGGGTCAGCAGTCCTGTCTGTTGGGGTGGAGGTGAGATGGAGCCACTCTCAGCCCTCACCTGCAGCACAGCTGGGGCTCCTTCCCCACCACCCCCTCTCCTCAGCCAGAAGGCCCTTCCCCACAGACCCAGGCAGCTCCTGCAGTTGCAAGAACTTGGCTGACATTCGGCAGATATTAAGTTCTGTTAAGCCAAACATCAAGCTGTATTGACCCAGAGTTAAATATTGACAGAGGCGATGCCAGCACGATCCCACTGGCTGCAGCAGGACTTCAGGGAAAACTCTTTATCAGCTTCTGTGAGCCCTCAGATGCTGGAGTTTGCACATGTGATTGGACTGAGCAATGCCTGCCTGACCTTCAAGGAGCGATGCAGAGCAGGATTTCCTAATTCCTTCTGACTTTCAAGCAAAGAATCCTGGAATATTATTTTCTTCCCACTCATAGTGATTACTGTTGCTGGTGGAACAACAGCTGGGTTACCCCAGCAACCCCAACCCAGACCTCAGGCCTTTCCAGAATTGGGGGGGAAAGGCCAGTGTTTTCCAAAATACCTGAATACATTCTAGCAAGAACTTCTTCAAATAACTGCATTCAATGATGTGGAAACAAACTATAAAAATGATAGGTATTTAAATGGTTTTAAAAGCCTCATTTATAAGGCTCGATGATGTTTCTAAAAACATGTCTTACAAAAGGAGAAGGGGAGAAGAAATGCGAGGCACTGGCACAGGTTGTCCAAAAAAGTTATGGATGTCTCAACAGGGGCATCCCTGTTCCCCATTCCTGTTCAAGGCCAGGGCTTGGGGCAGCCTGGTTTAGTGGAAAATGTCCCTGCCTGTGGCATCTGTGATTCTACTAAATTCATTCCCATGCACTAAGATATCGCAGAATTCCAGAATGGTTTGGGTTGGAAGGGACCTTAAAGTCCATTCAGTGCCACCCCAGCCATGACACCTTCCACTGTCCCAGGTTGCTCCAAGCCCTGTCCAGCCTGGTCATGGACACTGCCAGGGATCCAGGGGCAGCCACAGCTTCTCTGGGCACCCTGTGCCTCACCAGAATTTCTCCCCAGTATCCCACCTAATGCTGCCCTGTGGCAGTTTAAAGCCATTCCCCCTTGTTGTGTCACAGCCTCCTGTCAGCTCCCCCAGGGCCAGGTGGGCTGCTGAGGCTTGTGGAGCTCTGGGCTGCAAACCAGCCCATCCCACTGTCCCTCGTGTCATAATTCACTGCTACTAAAGAATCATAACAGAGCTATTTACAGCAGCCATTAAATAAGACAATATTTCAGCATTGATTTTGTGTCCTTCCCACTAGTGCACACAGCTTTTGATAACTCAAACCTTATGGATTTTTCTATAAACAAAAAATTATCCCCTGCAGCAGGCTGGTTACAGCAGGAACAGTCGCTGCCCATGGGGTGGATGGGGCAGGACAGACACAACTCCTGCACTTGTGGCTTCTCTGTCTGAGGATTAACAAGAAAAGGATGTTTGAGGAACAGCAAAGATACAGCATGAGCTGTGCAGACCTTTAAACTGCCCATGAAGCATGCTTTGTTTGTTTATTTCTATTTTTTTTTTTTTTTACAAGAGGATGTAGTGACAAGACAAGGGGGAATGGCTTCACACTGACAGAGGGCAGGGCTAGATTGGATATTAGGAAGAAATTTTTCCCTGTGAGGGTGGGGAGGCTCTGGCACAGGGCGTCCAGAGAAGCTGTAGCTGCTCCTGGATCCCTGGAAGTGTCCAAGGCCAGGCTGGACAGGGCTTGGAGCAACCTGGGATAGAGGAGGTGTCCCTGCCATGAACAAAATGAGCTTTAAGGTCCCATCCAACCCAAATCATTCTGGGATTCTGTGGTTCTGTGAAATTCTAACTCTGCTCTGTGGATGAAGAGGGAAGCAAAGATCCTCTTTAATGGGAAATGTCCCACCTTCCTCCATCCATCCCTGCTGTGAGCCACAATGTGCCAACACCTATTTCCCCAGTGTGCAAGGGCTGCAGGAGCATTGTTCTGACTTCCTGCACAAAACATCCCAGGGGTCCCCACAAATACCCATCCAGAGCATGAGAAAAGGGTTTGCAGAATGAAAAACTCAAGTAGCAGCCGAGGGAAAGAGTAGTTTATAGAGGGATCTCCAAGGCTCAGCTTTGCCATGACTCTGTGTGTGACAGAATTAAACTGTGGTGGCATCTGAAGACACCCTCCACCCCTCTGCATCAACCCACAATCCACAGCTTTTTGCTGCATTACACCCAAAAACACATGAGAAAATGCCCTTTTCTCTGCCTAGCTGGAGTCTGCCTGTTTTAATCACCTGAACAGCATCATTCACTTCAGGGGGGCAGAAAGCAGCTCCCAGTCCATGGGCACTGGTGCAGGAAATTAAGAGGAATTCAGTGGCTGCACACAGGGAGTGGGAAGAAAATTATACAGCTTGGTCTCATCTCATCTCATGTGTCCGTGGAATATGAAATAAATAAATAAATCTGAACACACACACACCCTCCATCCAGAAATGTTAGAGAAACACTGGATGCACAGAGCGAGGGGAGGATCAGCAGGAAGGACTCCTTCCCTCTCTAACCACCAGCAGAATTCCCAAATCATCTCCTCATGGGACCTTTCATGCCTCACTCATGATAAATCAGAGGCTCTGAGGGGTGATTCAGCCATGTCCAGCCCTGCAGGACCCCCAGAACCCAAGGATGTCCTCACTGTGGGGCTGGCAGGAGAGCTGAGACACCAACACTGCATGTACAGCACTGAGCTATTAATGTTCCTGTTTGGGTGTTTGCAAACTGGTTTGGGTTTTTGGCTGGCTGGCTTGGATCACAAATCCCTGGCTGTGATAGGAGTGATTGTTGCAAGAACAGGGAGATAAAATTAATAAAACAATGGTAAATTATAAAGCAGCCTTGCTGGATGATTTTATAAAGACAAAGAGGTCAGGGAAGTAATTGTGCTGGTCACAGTAAATATTATTCTGGATGATGACATTTGTATACTGAATTTATTCCTAAACAAAAATTACCTTTTTTTTTTTTAGCAAAAAAAACCAGCTCATGGATCAGTCAATGAAAGAACTAACCTTTAAACCAACTCAGACTTCTCATTCCTTAACAAGGCCAAGTAGGGGCAATACAGGCTTCTACAGCCCCCCAAATTCAGTGTCAGTTTATCTGATTCTTTGTCATTTTGTGTTAGTCCAATTCCATTAGAAGGAATTCCAGGAGAAGCAAAGGGCAGGTAAAGATATCCAACCAAAATCTAACGGAGAAACCAAGCTCCTTCCACAGGCCAGGTGTGAGACGGGCGGAAATGGATTTCCTGACTAATGTGCAGTTTGTGTCAGACTGAGGATAATTCAGTGATAACAGTTTATCAACATATTGATGGAAGATTGATGCCTTAAGGACTTTTAGCTTCTATTTTTCATGTATCTGTAGCTTTGATGTGTAGCTCTGGGCTTCATATAAAGTGCTAAAAACCTCTGTTCCCAGCATTTGAGACAAAACAATTGCTCTCAGTTGGAAAATCCAAGGACATTTCACTGCCTCAGAGCCCCAAAATATGTAAACTACAGTGAACTGGGGGGAGCAAGCTTGGGGTGACTGACATCATCACCTGAAGGTGTAACTGGAGAATTGAGGCCTGATAGGTTAAATAGATAAAATGTGAAGAACTCGTGACTTTTTGTCCATTTTGGGTGTAGCCTCTCGAGCCTGTCTGCCCAAAATGTACCTTAAAGGTGTTTAATAAATTAATCTGCTTTTTATTCTCCTAACTTTGTCTAGCCTTCTGTTTTAAGAAGTCCTGGTTGTCTGTGTGCTGCTCCTGGGCACAGCTCCTGCCAGCAATTCCAGGCCATTCCAGGCCATTCCAGGCCATTCCAGCCTCTCCCTACCTTGATCCCCATCTGCACAATTTGCTGCAGGCAGAAGTCACAGTCCTGCATTAGCACAACACCTTTTACTGCTACACACACATGAACCATCCCCAGTCCCCATCCCACAAACCTGCAGGGCTCAGCTGTGACAGCCCCCTGTTTCAGGCAGCTTGGAAGGTTTCACACCAGCTCACTCCCAGGAAACCTCTCCAAAAGTCACCCCCAATTTCAGCTGCACTCTTGATCCAAATAATACAAATTTCCTTTCAAACACGGCGAGGAATCTGGGAAACTGCTCAGAGATCTGCAAGCTCCGTGCAGCACTTGGATTCGCAGTTCATGCCTTTGTGAAAGGATTAGCAGGATTGCACCGAGTTGAGGGTTAATTTGAAAATAAATTTGCATCCCTAAGATGCATAAAGCAAAGTCCACGATGCACATCCCGCAGTTTCCCGACTCCCTCCGTCAGACTTGTGCTTCAAGCACTGCAGAACATCAGGGATTACCTCCATCAGGCCCTTGTTCCAACAATACAGAGCTCTCAGAATTACAGATTTCAATCTTCACAGCACTGTGGGCTTCAGGAAACAAAGGGATCCAACCCAGACAGCATCAGCTGGAAAAGCTTGTCTCTCATCTCTCTCTGTGGAGCTCAATCCCTGCCTGCTGTGACCATACACAGTGATAACCACCCAAAACTCGCCCTGACCAAAGCCCTTCGCAGCAGCAGTGACATGTGTGACACGAGGCTGCTCCTCCTGCTCACACCCATATGCAAACCCAGCAAAGTGTATAAATAAATAGCCGTTGTCACGCGATTTATCTCCATTTGTCAGGAGTGACAGGATAACTCACTCGTGACTCCCCTGCTCCATCCTCTCCTCACTCATGAGGATTGATGCTCTGACAGATATTCCCCATCATGGATTTTTATAGCCTGCAGGATGCAGGAGTTCCGGGTTTGCTGGGGCTGTGGCAGCTGCTGGGGACACAGGGCAGCCACAGAAACAGCACCCTCAGGGTCCCAGTCTGTGGCTTTGTGACACCCACACCACCTGCACCTCTCAGGGCTTGGTTTATTTTCCCTCTGCATTACAGTGAGACTTCCAGATTACAAATTTCCAGAGCTTTGCTGCAGCAATTTGTCCTACACATCAGCATGTGTTCTTCATCCTGCTGTCCAGCCCTGCCTCAGCCCAGGGATAGAATTTACAGGGATGCTGAGGGCAGGACAGAACTGCCAGGGATGCTGAAGGCAGGGCAGAACTGCCAGGGGTGCTGAGGGCAGGACAGAAGTCCCAAGGCTGCTGAGGACAGGACAGGCAGGTCCCACCCAGAGCCCCCTGGCTCCTGTCCCAGCCAGGGGCACTAATCTGTCCCAGCCCCCAGTTACACACAGGACTTCACTGGATCAAGGCCAAAAGGACCAACATTCCCCACGTGCTCCTCGAGCTGTCCCAGCTCCACAGGCTCCAGGGTCTCACTCTGTGCCTGCTCAGTCCAGTGGGTTTGGAAATTACTCACAGAGGCTCCTTATTTCAAACACAGCCAGGGGTAAGGAAGCACATTTCAAGACTTCCTTATGGCCTGGCTGTATCCTCGGGGTTTTCCATGCCTGGAGTTGTGATTGTCAGGAACACAACGGAATTAACAACCTGCTGGATCCCAGGCACACCTGTGGAGCCACATTAGTAGGGGACAGATGGCACAAAGGGGCACAGGGGCTCTGAGTGACACCAAGCCCCCCTGATTTCCCCCAGGGCTCTGTGCCAGCCGGGAACACAGAGCTCCATCTCTTCTACCTGGCAAGAAACATTTGAAACTCCCCAGAGAACAGAATGATCTTAAGGCTGGCATAAAGGATAATGACAAGATTACAACTCACATAGTGAAAATAATAATGAATTAAGGTGATGGTATTTCCCAATCTTATTTCCAGCCTGAATGAATTGAATTGGTGCCAATTTCTTTCCCTGCTGCTGGGCTGGTTGATGGGATTCTGCTAGGGATGGAGAGTGCTGCCTGCAGCTCTGAAATCAGACGAGGTGGCAATATTTATATTACTAATTTGGATACAGGATCCTTGGAATCATAAATAAACCAAGAGTTCAAGTGTCAGCATTGCAAATACCAACAGGAAACTCACCTAAATATTGATTTATTCATTAAATTAAAAAAACTATCAAACAGAACTTACTTTTCTCTCCCTTGAAAATTTTCTGCGGGCTTGGAAACGTGGGATCATCTTTTACTATTATTTTTTTTTTTTAAGGAGACAGATATTTTTAATGCCACATAAATCAGGCTTGGCATAGTCTCTTGCCAGGCCTGGTTCATGATCTGTTCCCACTGCTCAATGTGGACTTTTACCCATTCTCTGCTTCACCTTTACCCTCCTTCTCAAAATTTTAGATTCATGTTTTCTCTGTTGCTAGATCTGTTCATGCAGCACACTCACTCTCTTTTGGAGATTATGGATTTGGACAACAGTGATGGGTACACAGTCAGGACAGCCCCCTCCAAGGGAAAACCAGGATTGGGAAAATTCACATTTCCAACAAGATTGCTGCAGCTGACCCAGCTAAGGAACATCCTGACTGCAGGTGTTGGGTGTTAATTTGGCAGTAAGGATTGATGGACATTAACCCAGCCAGAAAAAGGGCTGTGAGCAGCTGAGCTGGCTCACCCAGGCCTGGCTTCAAATCCTGCTAATAGCAAAATGTCTGAGAGTTAATTTTTTTTAAAGACCGCTGTGGACTAATGCCGAATTAATCCTAAACCCATGTAACCAAATGGATGATAACTATTGATTTATCTTCACTGCAAACTTGGAGATACGCACTTCAATCCCAAAAAATAACATCCCAGGATATGGAATCATGTGTGGATAAAGTTCAGGGTGAATACTCTGAACTGAGACCTATCAGATCTCTCCTCAATGCCACCGAAAATATTTTTTGTATTATTTTCCCCACCTCCTGGGCCAGGGATTCAATGTGAGCTTGCACACCCATTGATGTCAAAGAGGACACCCTGCTCTCCCAAGCTCCCCACACTGCCTCCCCTCACACGGCCTGCGGTGGCTTTTCACTGTGATTCTTTTGCAAATGACATAATTCTCCGAACAAAGGTATAATAACATTGCTCTTTATTGCCAACAGCCACCCACAGATGGAAAAGACCTTGAGCTGCGAGAGGTGGGAGGCAGAGAGAGCTCCCTCCTAAAGAAAATAAGGCATTTACCTTATAAATATAAAATGATCAAATAAAGCAATTAGTGCAGAATTGCACATATAGCAAGTGATTCACCTCTAATTGGGTTGTTCTCAAAGCAAATTAACTTTGAAATGAGGAATGTTAAAAAGATTTGGAAAAAATATGGAATCCTAATGACTGCAGGGGGAAGGAGCTGGGGGAAGTTTAGCCCAACAGCAGCACAAAGGTGCAGGGAAAAGGAGACACAATGCCCACACCTTCTCTGTTTTATTGTTGAAATCAAGATTATGAAAGAGCTGGAGAACCTTTGAATGAGGAGAGGCTGAGAGGGCTGTGCTCAAGGTCTTTCTTGTGAGAACATTCTCTGTGTTTCATAAACAAAGATAAAGTTTGATGTTTTCAAACAGTGTCTCAGATTTGGACAGTTCAGGCCTGCCAATTGGGCCTAGGGGAGGTTTCTGCTCACCAATCTGGGTGACCTCTGAAAACTCTATATATATAAATCAAAATAATAAACCACCTTTTTCTTCCTCACTGAGAACCTGGTTTTTCTCTCCTACCTCAACAGCGACAGAGGGTTGGGATTGTTCAGCCCAGATAAGAAAAGCTTTGGAGTGACCTAGTTGTGGCTTTCCAGTGGCTGGAGGGAGCTGAAGGAAAGATGGAGAGAGACAATTTCCAAAGGCCTGGAGTGACAGGACAAGGGGCAGTGGCTTCCCACTGCCTGAGGGCAGGGTTAGGTGGGATATTGGGGTGAAATTCTTGGCTGTGAGGGTGAGGAGGGGCTGGGATGGAATGCCCAGAGAAGCTGTGGCTGCCCCTGGGTCCCTGGCAGTGCCCAAGGCCAGGCTGGACAGGGCTTGGAGCAGCCTGGGATAGTGGAAGGTGTCCCTGCCCATGGCAGGGGGTGGAACTGGGTGGTCTTTAACTGAATTAAACCTTCCAACCCAAACCATTCCATGATTCTGTCATTCTATGAATGACTTAAAACCAGCAGCTCCTTCCTCCTCCATGAAAATGTTCCTCCCTCCCAGCTCACTGCTCTAAAGCACAGTTTGAAATTTTAAGCTGGACACCCCTTGTGCCCCGCAGGGTCCCTGAGATGTGCCAACCCCAGCAGTGCCCCTGCCACACCCCTGGCCCAGGTGACACCAGGAGTGCCACACAGCTAAGATACACCACACCATGGACTCAGAAAGGGACCAGAGATCCCAAACCCCAGCTCACCCCCAGCCCCACACCCATTCACATTCCAAAACTTGGCTATTGGATTCGATCCAATCCATACCTGCAGCAATTCTTGACTGTTCCTATTGCAGTTTATACATCTGCTCGCTGCTGAAATTACGTTGCCTGCAGCCCTTTATTGATGGACTGGCGAGGTAATTAAAAAGGAGGCTGTTCAGAAAAATCCTGTCTAAACATTGGGAGAAAAATCCATATGAATACTCTTTCAGCTCGCAGAAGGACAGAGGAGAACATCCTCACAGTTACAATGATGTTCTAAAAAAAATCTATTAAACCAGCTAGTGCCACATATCTGATGTATTATGAATGTATTAATAGGGAATCGTTTTTTATAAATATTAATAAGAGCTAACATCTAAAGAAGGAGCCTGGGACTTATATTCTTAATTAATCCAAAATTCTCATCACCTCTAAAAATACATATACATTTCATTATTTTAGACCAATGCCTAAGAGCAGATAGTTGTAAAAACACCCAGCAGAAGTGAAGGCACAGAGATTCCCCCCTTAATTCCTTCAGTCCCTGTTTTAGCCTTTGCCATGGTCTGAAGGAGCATCATCCCTCCAAGGAGAGACCCAGGCAGGTTTGGCTCTCTGGTAAAATGATTCTCAGGTGGGAAGAGGACAATTACTCTGCTTTTGTTTAAATCATTACCCCAATTCCTGTTTCATTCCTTCCACCGAAGTTTTCTTCAGGTAGCTCATCCACTAACAAAGCTTGGGGAAGGTTCAACTCTCTCTTTTCAAATGTTTTCCAGATGTAAAACATTTCCCTGCCAGCTGAATGCTGGCCATTATCTAGGATTTGTGCTGATTTCTCAAGGATGCTTTTAAAAACCTCGTGAGAATGAGTTGCTCCGGATAATGCAGAAGCCCAAGCACAATGGCAAAAATTCCACCTTTAGCCACCAGCTGCAATTTAGAATTCTCCAGCTCAGAAGAGCTATTCCCATTAAATCCGGGCATGGCCCCATGTGGATGTTTTATACTCTCTTTAAAATGGGATGATGTGGGCTTAACTCGGCTCAGTTGGGACTGAAAAATAAAAAGGCACTTGGTGTGTGACCAAAAGTGGAGCATCCTGCCTTCAGTGCACTCTGCTTGGGAGCAGCTCACCCTGGCAAAGGGCTTTGGGCATTTTTCAGATTCCTTCCCTTCCCCAGACCCTCTGCTAGCCAGCAAATACAGCTGTTAAAAATAACATTATAGAAAAATGTTTTGCTCGGTGGAAAATTTATGGGCGTAAAACAGGGTGATATTTTTCCACTAACACAAAAGTGTGGCAGATTAAAGGAGACAGTGGGGCTAAATATTATAAATTAGAGGTTTATCAGCATTTATGAAACCTCTGAGCCTTGGCTGTGCACAGCTCTGCTGCTCAGGTCTGGGACTCCAGAACTCCAGACAGATCCGCAAGGGATTTCCCTCTCGTTAACATAAATCCAGTGTGGATACCTGAGAAGAAATAATAACTTCTTTGTGTCATTATTAAAGGGATTACAAAGACACTATTATTGCACAGTGTTTTAGTGCTAAATGATTTTAAGACCGGCCTTATCGATCTTTCTCCATTAATCAATGAGATAAAATACTAATTACAACCACAGGAAAGGGTTTGAGTGAATGTGGAGATGCTCTTGGAGGAGCAGCAACATCTTAAATTATGGGCTGTTCATGGAGAGCAAATATGCTGGGAAAGTCTGAATTATCTGCTCTGAAAGATCTGAATTATGTCACTTTTCACATTTTGTACAGCCCTGGAGTTACATAAAGGATACACTAATAGCAGCTGCTTTCTCAGAGGTTTGGTATCTCATGCTTTTCATACCCACATATATATATCTATATTATTTCTGTGAACAGATAGAACACAAAGAACTTGAATCCATCAACTTCTCATGGCATAAGTGATGCACAACTTTATCCCTGCACCACCCCAACAACCACAGCTCCTGGTTCATGGGAGTCCTGAGCTGCAGGACCAGCAGCAACACGAAGAAGTCACAGCAAATCAAGACTTAAAAGTTATTAAAGCATTACATAAGTAAATTTAATAAAAACTGAACGCAGCAGAATGAAACATAAATATTTTTTTCCTTTTTTGGCCAGCTGCTGAATTCCTACATATGTTTTATTTCAAGCAAACGCAGGATTTGGTGTTTAAAAATTAAATTCTCCCTCGGCGTGAGTCAGTGCCTCGTTAACGGGTGACCTACTTCGCCGGCAGCCTCGTATTGTTTCGCTCGCCAGTCCCCATTGATCACATTTTTGCTGCAAGCACAATCTTCAAGACCTTCCTCCTGGGTTCACATTTAACTCATCTCCTGCATTTTTCACGGGTTATTCTAAGAGGCACTTTCACACTCTCACCCCACACAGAAAACTGATGCCTTTTAGATGCCAATTGAAACATTCTCCCCGTGCTGTCCCTGTCCTATTATGCCTAATCCAGTCCCTTGTTAGAAGTGCATTCAAAGCCATTTGTGAGGCAGGAATACATAAAGATCAGTTCATCAAACCGGATGCTTGGAATTTACAGACACTTCAACATTGTTCTTCCTATCAAAACCTGTCACATAATTAAACATGCACATCAGAGGTGGAACGAGCTCCATGGCAGCGCTTTAATTCATTATCTCCGTAGATCCTGGCACTTCCTGAGCACTTGAAGGTGCATTTGCTTTCATACCAGATCTGCCCACATCAAACAGGGTAACGAGGAGAGCTGGAGGATCTGGGGGAAAATCCTCTTAACAAGCTTTCCTCCCAGCCAGTCAGAACATCAGCACCAGGGAATTATCCCACATGGGAATGTTGCCCCCTGGATAGAGAGCCTGGACTCGGATGGAGGGTGCTAAAATCATGCTAAAATACTAATTTTTAAAAAACCCAACAACAACACCAAACAAAAAAACAACTGCATTTCTTTTAATACCTGTTCGGCTTCTTTCCGAAAAGTTCAACATTAAGGTTATTCAGAAAGCAAATAAAACACAGGAGCCACCAAATCTCCATTCTTCCAGGATTTGCCCCATCCCTGGAAGTGTTCAAGGCCAGGCTGAATGAGGGTCTGAGGAACCTGTTCTAGTGGAAAGTGTCCCTGTCCACATCAGGGGCGTGGAACTACATGATCTTTTAATTTCCCTTCCAACCCAGGCCATTCTATGATTCCACTGCAGGCAATGTCCAGCTTTTCACTCGTTCAGGAGGTCAGGAACAGGGTAGGACTCCACAGCCCCACTGAGACTGCCCAAAATGAGTTAAGAGACACAACCTGTTGGTGTTTCTAATTCTCATTGTAGCTTCAAGGAGATCACTCACTCCAGCCATCCTGCAGTGAAGAGGGATGTACTGCTTTCTGTTTTACTCCATCAAAAGCCCTTTAGTAAAGTTTATTGACAAATGAACCTTGGACCATTCCTCTGAAATTCCTCTGAAGACCATTCCTGGTGAACTTTCCGAGCCACAATTAGTGTGAAAGCAGCACTGCAGCCATCATGGGGCTGTTACACCTGCTAAATGCCACTTTCTTAAAATTTTCTAATGACCTTTTTATGTCTTTCTACCTTGCTCTCCTTGGTATTTCAACAAGATGCCCAGAGTCTCTTAGGAGAAAAGAGAACTGAATACTTACTCTGTGGCACTTCAGAGAAGTGGTCTCCAGAACTCCTCACCTCTACACCTCTGGAGACAGAAGTAAATGTCACCAAGGAATCTCTCATCTCTTGAGGCAAATTAAACAGAGGTTGGTCTCAGTTGCACATTTGACAGCTGCCATTCAAACTCCCAAAAGGTCTTTTTTTCCCCAACTTCATCTGAGAGTTCACACTCTGCCGAGTTCCCCAGAGGTCAATGCCACCCACTGCTGTGGCACCAACAGGCTTGGAGAGAAAAGGTCCCAAATCCAGAAGGAATGGCACAGCCATGCCAGGACCAGATTCTGCATTGGCAGGACTGAGGGAAGGATGGCCTGGACCTGCTTTGCCCAGTTCCTCAGGTCACAGGTGCTAATTCATGTACAAAAATTCTGTTTCCATTACCACACAGTAAATTTTGCTCCTCTTTAAATGTTCCCCAAAAATCGCTTTCCAATGCCACTGTAAAACCCATCCTTTTAAAGTTATAATTGCTATTTACAATCACCTAACTTTGCAGGTGTTGAGACCATTGTTTAACTCTTACTGAGCTCTTTTCCCTTCTTTTTTTCATGGAGTGACTGCAAGGCAGAACAAGGGACACCCTCTCCCCCCACTGAATGTGTCCTGTTCACTCTGTGCTCTGCCTGTTCTCACCAAAGCCAGTTATTTTACATTTAAAGCCCTTGAAATTGAGGAAGCTCAGCCCCTCACCCTGTGACTTTTGCACAAGGCAGCACTGAGAACATGCAGCTCCTCCAGCAGCAAAACTAAGGAGGCAGCTTCATCTCCTGCCCACATTAACTCTGGAACAGAAGCTACACTTAGCACCTGATTGGCACTAATTGATAGGGCCTTGCTCTCCTGCCTGCTGTCATTAGGAATTATCCATGTCCTGAATAAAGTGATTGAATTCGCCATGCTCTGTCCCACTTCTGCAATGCATCTTCATCTTTTTTGCATTCATTTCCAAAAATTAATTTAAGGAAAAATTATGAAACACGGTTCATACCACGGTCTTCTTGTCCTTCCTGCATGTCCTTACAGATCTGTTGAAATAATATCACCAGAGGTTTTTAACCAGCTGGTTGGTGGCACCTCTGAAAAGTTAATGCCCACTGAGGAGAAGATCTTAAGTGATGTGACTGAGGCTGGAAGTTGCAGGAGCATTTCTTCTGGGCCCTGTGCTTGTCCTTGAAAACAATTTCTGTTAGGGACATTCCGTGCCTGTTAGTATACAAACCAAATTCATATATTTGCAAATGATGCAAAGGTTTCTTATGGTGATTACTCCATCCTAGGAGTGCCCTTGGCAATCTCCCCTTGCAGAATATATAGCTCAGCCTGCAAGTGCCAGGGTGACAAAGCAGGAGCTCGCACTAATGTGGCAGATCAATCACTTGACTGAAAGATACACAGACACAGAAAAGGTGGTTTATATCTGTCATATTCAAGGGTAAACTTGCAGCACTTGAGAAGGCTGCTCAGATAACTCTGCATAGCAGACAGTGTTGCTGGCCTCGGTGTCTAATCAAACGAAAAATATGTTGTCTGTTTAACAATACCAACAATTTTGAGGCTCCTCAGAGCAGTTAACCCATGGGCAGCGATCAAAGGCACTTGAAGTTTGGCTAAGAACTAACTCAGATGATTGAAACCCCACGACGTAAATTTTAGTCATTGAAAAGTCAAGCTGAGCCATCAAACAAAAAATAGTGTCTCTATCCTGACATATCAGGGAATAGACATTGTACTTTCCAGGTGATAAACAACTGGAGAGCACAAGCTTCAGCAGCAGGGGAAAGCTCCAGGCTTTACCCTGCAGCCTGCATACATCAACAGGAAAGTTCAGACAAACTTTATTTTAGGGTGTTCAGAGTTGAAGGTCATGCTGCATATCACCAGGATGAAAAATTCTCATTTCTCCTGGAAAGTTTCCCAAATAACATCTTGTGAGTGATGCTGCAATTGTCTGCTCTGGAATAAAGACACAACACAGGGTGTGAAATGGCTGATGAGACCTTCTGAGACCCAACTTCTACCAGCAAGGACTGAGAACCTGTTGACTAGAAACCACTGGAAATGGCTCCATCAGCATCTTTCTTTCAAATAAAAGATGTTTTAAATGTTTGCATTAACAGCAATTCTCTTAGTAAGGATATTTCTATTCTTTTATTTTCCCCCAAATTCAGGCCATTTGCTGTGTCAGCAGCAGACTGGCAGCTGGTCAGGCTGGGTGACTCCTTGCACCAGTACCCCTGTGTTGCAGTTCTGGCATCAGTGTAAAAACCGTTAAACTACACAAAACCCTCCTCACAGCCCAGGGAAAGCCCAGAGTTTCTGGGGGCTCAGCACACATTAGCAGGATGTGGAATGCCAGGTTACATCTTCCATTTCTGACCAGTGGGAAAGTCTTCAAACTGGGAAGGCACAGAAGCTGATGATTGCTGTAGGTAATGGGTAGGACAGACAGAAGAATCAAAATCTTGCAAGATCAAGAACTTTCCACACAGAGATTAATTAAAACAGCTGCATGAATTGATCAGATTTCTCATGTGTGCATGCTGTTACACAGAAAATAACTTCAAGAGCAAACAGCCTAATAAAAACTTTAAAAACCTCTTCCCGTATCTGTATTTTTCTTTGTTATAGTGACCTCCAGAGGTACCAGGTAACAACTGAACTTCCCAAGCCAGAAACAAGAGTTCACTCCCCGAAGATCATCCCTGCAGCTCCGGGCTGTGCGAGATAACGGGTTTTGTTGGAAAGATGGAAATTCCACTGGGGAGGGGGGAGAGAGAACCATCTGCCTGCAATTCGTGTTGGCTTCCATCAGTTCCCAAAGGTTCCTCCCTGAGTGCCCATGGAGCATTGCTCATCCTGCCCAAGGCTGGCAGCTCTGCCCTGTGCTGGTGACCCCTGCTTGCCCCAGCAGGGCTGCTGGATCTGTGCCTTGTGAGATGTTTTCTCTGTTCCTCAGGTAAACCTGGGCTGTGTCACCACGTTTCCCTCCAGCCTGAATCCTCACCAGCTCCACTGCCAGGTGCTAAGCAGCCCACAGTGAGCACAGAACATCAGAGTGTGGTGGACAGGCTTGCACAAGACAGCAACAACAGCAGACCAGGTTCTATCGCTGTGCCACTCTCCCAGCCAAGATCCATCCTTTTCTGACAATTCTGCTCAAAACATTGCAGTGTTTGAGGACTGAGAAAGGAGGTCAAATAGGTAACTTAAGTTAATTATTGAGAGACAGAATATGTAAATCCTAAAAACCCAGAAAAATAGGATTCCCTTAATCTTTTCAAGATAAGAGGGGCAAAAGGAATCCATTTGAAGCCAGCACAAGAAATCACTGAATAATATTAATGATTTACGAGAAATAATTTGTATAGCCACTCCTATCCTGGGGGATGTGATGAATATTCATGAATTTTACCTGTAACATTGTGTCTGTGGAGGTACTGAGGTTTGGAGGAGAGAATTCCCCCACACCCAGTGCACCAAATAAAGCAAATACCCACTGCTTTGTCTCTGAATTGTTTTCAGGCTTGACTGGGGCGAATCAAGACAAACTTTCCAGACCTCACGAGGGATGGAGTTATCTGCAAGTCTTTCCTCCTGTGAAGGAGCTGGCTGTCCCCATGGTGTGCCCAAGCCTTCACTGCTGTCACCACTGGATGCACACAGGATAAAAAGCACAAGGGATTCTCACTCCAGCTCCTCCCACAGCCACACAATTCCATCCATGTTGACTGAATGGCATTAACAGCCTCCGTGGGCAGGAGGATATGGCAGGTTGGATTTGGGTGCACTTACTAACCAAGTTTTATTTCCTAATCTAATTCCCCATCCAGGGTGGTGTTTACGCAACAACTCATTAAATCCTCCATAACTGCATTACTTCATTCCAGTTTAAATTGCAGACATAGCCTGGTTTTATGCAAACAAATACTTTCTGAGTAACTTCGAGCTCCCAAGTACACTAATTAAATCTGTCACATGCACAGTGGAACTTTAAATTATGTTTGCTCGATCCTCTAGCAGTAAATGGTGCTCTGAGCTGAGTATACGATGGATGAAATCACATTCCTTGGCCTGTTCAGGGGGAAGGAAGTGGGAATTGTGAATCATCTTCAACTCAATTCTCTGCTGTTTTCTGTTGAATCAAAGTCAGCATGCTGGACAAGCACCACCCAGGCTCAGTGTTTGCAGAGGATGCTCTGCTTCACGTGGGCATTCCAGAGCATGTTGGGAAGGTTGAGGTTGGAAAGGGCAGAAATCATGCACAATTCTGTGCACAATACACTCTGTCTTCTCCTGCACAAGGCAGGCAAAGGACTTAGCAGGTATTCCTACTGCAATCCCACCACTGCTATTTCCAAAATCCATGCAGATCAGTTCCACACACTTCAGCTGACTGAAAAGCCACGTCGTGGTGGATTTTATTTCAGAGGCTACAAAACCACAGAATCACAGAGCCATTCAGGTTGGGAAAAACCTCCACGATCACCAAGTTCAAATATTGATGGACTTTGTTTGCCATGGACTTTGTTTGCCATGGACAAAAGCCAGAGGAGCAAAGCAGGGGCAGAGAGGAGCGATGCTCTGAGCTCACCCCACCCAGCTGTGTCACCTGCCCTGCACCAGTGACACTCCTGGATCCTCTTCTGGGATTGATCCCCACTCCCTGCCAGCCTGGCTGAGCGTGGGGGACTCAGGGGACAGGGAGTTCCTTGCTTGTAGAGTTAATTCACTCTGTGAGAGACCCCTCAGGGGAGGAACTCCCCAGGGAACCCCAGCAGGCAGCTGTAGTCTCCAAACCCTGCAAACACAGGAACAACCACCCCACAGTCTGATCTAGCAGCCTCTCCTCTGCCTGCAGAGGCTCTTGCTCACTCTAAACACTTTATTAGTGTTTGGGGAATAGCAAAGCATTGGAGTTAAAGTGGTGGCTGAGTGGGAAAACACTGCACATTTCTTAGCTTTAATAGTACGAGTGGCTGGGAATGGTCTTCAGCTCTATTACAGCAATGTGCATTGTGTTTACCATGGACACGGTGTATTCCTGATTACCCCGTGTTTCTGGGAGGCCAGCATGCATAATTCATGGGGGAGACTGACTTAGGACAGAAATATCCCTTCGGTTTATCACTGAGCTGCAAAAGCCTTTTCCCTGCTGGCACTTGTGCTGCTCTCTAAACCTCTCACATGCTTTGCTCTGTGTTCTCTGCAAAACACTTGGCAAGATTTGCTCAAAATAAATTATAAATATCAGTACTCATGTTGGACAGGACCTCCCTCGCTCCTCTTTCCCCTTCCCCACTGTGTTATCTCCTCCTGGCAGAGAACAGCCAAAGCCACACTCAGACTTTCTCCCCTCAGCCTCCTCCTCCTCCCCAGCCTGAGCTGGGGGATGACAAGGGTCATCCCCACCCTGGAGATATGAAACAGCAACACTGAGTTTCTTTCCCAGGTCCTCAGGGAGGGTACAACAGGCACAGCCAGGCCTTAAATTCCAATTTTTTTGTATTTCCTTCCTCAGAATCCCATTCCTGCACTCACTGGAACCACAGCAAGGCAGAACTGGGTCAGGAATTGCTTGGCTCTTCCTACACCAGTGGGATCCTGGGGCACCCACAGCTCCTGATTCTTCTTGGGGGAGGAAAAACCTATTTCCATGCTGAGGAGCTGATCAGTCTCTGCCAGGACTGATTTCCTTGAATGCACTACAGAAGGAGCTGAAGGATCACAGAATCCCAGAGTGGTTTGGGTTGGAAGTGACTTTACAGAGCATCCAGTGCCACCCCTGCCATGGCAGGGACACCTTCCACTATCCCAGGTTGCTCCAAGCCCCATCCAGCCTGGCCTTGGACACTTCCAGGGATCCAGGGGCAGCCACAGCTTCTCTAGGCACCCTGTGCCAGGGATTTCCCCCCAGCTCAGCTCTCCACACCCCCCTGGGCTCTCCAGACCCCATTCCAGCTGGAGAGGGAATGACCAGAACTGCCTCGTCAGACAGCAATCCCAAGGAAACTGGTGATGCTCAAACACAGCTTTCCCCTCTGGGCCTTAGAACTCCTCAATCCCGTATCCAAATAATCCTTTCAGCTCATAACATATTTTTAGACATCACATTAATATTTAACGAGACAGCCCACAGCAAGTTAGATAGCACAGCAATTAATTTTTAAATGCTGACATTTATTACAGCATGTAAGCGCTACCTAACTTGCTGTGGGCTATCTGGATAAATGTCAGTTAAATATCTAATAATTCCTTACAATTTAATATGAACATTAAAAAAAAAAAAGCCCTGTAATTATCCGTTATTTTTTAAGTTTGATCGAGATTTTAATTTCGGCATTTAGGTTTTTCTCTCTCACCCATCCCTTCTTCAGCCTCTGAGGCGAAGTCATTTTTGGTAATTAATTTATACATTGATTAATTTAGTTTCACGTAATGTTTAAATCCGTGCTTGGAAGGCCCAAGATACAGCAGGAAAAAAAACTGATTGAAGTTGCAACAGGCTGGCAAGACACCCAGAAACCCAGAGATGGACCTGGAATTCCCAAAGGGACAGAGAGGATCAACACACAACATGCAGGAATGAGTTGTGGGAATCACCAGAGCCTGGACAAGCTGACCTTGCTCCCCATCCATCTGCTACTCCAGGTAAATTCCTTACACCTTGATGGCAACACAGGCATTGAGAATTCCTTAACAGCTTTGGCAGTCAAAGGAACTCTGAACAAAAGATTTTTTTGCTTTGACAGAATAATTTAGAATTATTTTAGCTAGAAGGAAGGGAAACTTCAAATCTGTGACTCTGCAAACCTCCTCCCTTCACAGCAGATCAGCCAGGTTGTTCCTAACCCTGTACAAAGGGGTGTCCCTGTTGCAATATGGGAGTAAAAAAAGATCATTTCTGCACAGACATCGCAGCTCAGGAGCAGCATCTTTCCCACCCTGGATGGTTCTGTGATTCCATGTTTGCCTCATCCCCCTGCTCCCCGAGCCTCATCCTGCATAGCCCAGGGTGTGAGGAGCCACCGAGGCTTCGCGGGAAACACACTGCTCTGCAAACTGTTCTGCTTGTACTTCATACATTTTCCTGTCATTTTTATTCCCTGGGTGGTTTATTACAGAGGGGTATTTGCATGAAAATAGAATCTTTGTTTCATAAGGATTCATCTGCTCCCGTAACGCGGTCCTGGAGGAGCTGACAGTGAATGAACACGCGGCGTTTCTCATGTTCTCACGCACACAGAAAAAAATTGCCAATTATTTAAATTATTGTAGCTTTTGGAGGCTTAATTTTCCTCCGTGAATTTCTTGTTCAATCAATGCCACAGTAATCCTGAGCCCTGAATGGGAGGAAGATGCCAAGCATGAACCTAACAGGAGATTTTCCAAAGGGCTCTGGGGCTGGGGAATCACCACATTCACATTTTTCACAGCAATTCTGGCAGGACAGGGGTGACAGGAGTGGTGGGAGCTTCAAGATGGGACATAAATAAGGGAAATTTGGGGGTTGAGTTTGCTGTCTGTGTCAAAATCACTGGAAACATCCTTCCCTCCTCCCGAGAGAGGTCTGTGCCCTCAGGGCAATGGGTGTAAATGAGCACATTCGAGTTTTTCATAAAAATAGATTACTTTGGGGAGGCTGCCTGTAACAACACACTTCTCACATGCTTCAGTTTGCAGGGTTTTAATCAAAATTTTCTTGGAGATGCTTCCCAAAACCTTCACAGAAATATTGTGTTTTCCAAAGGCTGCCGGAAGAACACTTGTAATTGGAAAAAAAAAAAAAAAAAGCAATATCAGCTTTGGAAATGAACCTGGCAAAGTTTCCAATTACAATTTGTTTTAAAAACCAAACAAAACTTTACAGAGAAGAAACCAAGCCTCACAGCAGAGGGAAAAGCTCAGATTCTCTAAAAACAACTTGACAGAAGGATTTTCCATGTCACCTTGGTTTGCCATCCCTTCCCTTCTCGACGGCATGGGAGGGAGGCTTTAACCAGCACCATGGGGCTTTCCAGCCACAGGATTATTCCCATTAATTGTTCTCCCAGGAATCACAGCAAATAAGATGAAAACCTCAGTCTGTGATGCTTCTCAACAGGTACTCTGTTCCCTCACCCTTATTTAATTGGAACAAATGTGCCCATTTAGATCAACATATCTTCCAAATTTCCTGTGTCTCCTGCAATTCACACCAATCCTTTATCACTTGATAAACAATCAGGTTCTTTACTAATTCTGCCTCGCTTTCTCTCAGCTCCTGAGCCATCCAGCCTGTGCACATGTTCATCAGCTCCATCCATCTCAGCTGCACTACCTAATGGAGCTGAAAAAGCTGCAGGAATGTTCCCTCCCAGTGCAGGCTGTGGGCAAGGAACCTGCTGAATTCCCTGCTGTATTTCCTGCTCGCTGTGAGCAGGGGGGAATGACAGAGCCCAGCTCATCTCCCTGGGTGAGGCTGCAAATTCTGGGTTTTCCTGTTCAGGTTTTCCCTGCTGTGAGGTTTCAGCCCTCTTGGTTTGAAGGAATCCAAGTAGCCAGGAGCAGGAATAAACGGGATTAATCCAAACACACTGAGTAAAACCAGTTTCACAATTGCGGTGTAATGGAGGCGCTTGGGGGCAGCAATAATGAAGATATTAAGTATACAATGCTGGAGTATAAACTTGCAATAGCTAAATATCAGCTCCTGTTCTCATTCCTTCCAGTTGGCCACAATATGGTTGTCATCCTTGGAGGTCTTGTCCAACCTCAACAATTCTGTGATTTTCTGCATTAAAGAAAAAAAAACCAAAAACATGAAGCCAAGCACAGCCACTGTCATAGAAAGAGCATTTGGCTGTCTGATTACCAACAGGGCAGAGCCAAAATCACCACCAACCCATCGGTGCTGGAGGGGCTGGAGAATTCTGCCACAATGACGTTCTATCCTCTCACCAAGACGCTGCTGAGGAGCTGAAATGCAGCAGTGGCCGTGGCAGAGTTCATCCAATCCTGCTCATCCAAATTCCACTCATGCATCCCCCGTGGCTGGCCAGCCCAGCTCGCTCCCAGCAGCACAGCTCGGCTGCTGAACTCTGATTTCCCACTGGCATCCTCCCTGCGTGATGAACCTGCAGCAGGCTTAACCTTTTCCAAAGGGCATCCCCCTCATCATGCACCATTTCCACCACTTCACACAGCACGTCCCGGAGGGTTGGGAGACGAGGCTGTGTGAGAAATAACCTTTGAAAGCCTCCCAGTCTGCCAGGCCCACAAATTACTAAATTAATGGCTGGCCTTACCTTTGGAAAAGGCAAACAGAGGAAGCAAGGAACCTGAGCAGTCAGCTTAAAGGGAATGAGAGCCATTTCCTGCATCTCTCATGTCACTGGACTGTTTAATTTAGGCAAAGGATTCACTGAACTCAGCTGAAGAGCAGCAGCTGCCTTGGGATCCATAGGATGGATCTGACACAGGAAAACATGTTTCCTGCCTTAATCCAGATTAGTCACCCTGTCTGTGTCTGAGGTCTCCTCTGCAACTTGCTGACAAACACTTCACACCTCTGAAGCTGCTGCTGCCTCCTCCTCCTGGAAGAGTCTCCCTCTTACCCCAGAGGGGACCAGTAACAACCAGCAGCTGCTGGTATGCACTGAAAACGTCAGAAATGAAACTCCAGCCTGAGAAAATACTGCCGATGCTGCCACACCCTGCACATGCTCACCCACTGCCTTTGGGAAATGTGGAACATGTGGAAGTGGAACAGTCTGGAGTGTCTGTATCTTACACAGCATAGCTGGATGACCAGGAGCATCCTTGTCCCACCTCGGCCACCCAGAGAGGAAAACCCCTGGTTAGACATCAAGGAATCCCAGGGGAAAGTCACCCCCAGCCAGCGATGCTTCAGCGGAGCCTGGGCTGCAGGTATGGGAGGAAATGGCCTCAGGTTGTGCCAGGGGAGGTTTAGATTGGATATTAGAAAACATTTTTTCACAGAAAGGGTTGTAAAGCATTGGAACAGGCTGCCCAGGGCAGTGGTGGAGTCTCCATCCCTGGAAGAGCTCAAAAAACATGTGGACATGGCACTGGAGGACATGGTTTAGTGGTGAACATGGGCTGATAGTTGGACTTGGTGATCTTAAAAGTCTTTTCCAAATTTAACGGTTCTGTGATTTCACCTCTGGATGTTCACTGACCCTTCTGCTGCCAGCCAGGCTTTGGGAACATGTAAAAAACCTTCATGGTGGCACAGGGTAAGAGAACAAGCACAGTTCAAGGTATTCCTCATTGTTTTCAAGTTGTTCTGCTCTTTCCAGTGCTTCTGAAGGCTGCCCACATCACCTGGCTCAGAGGAAACCTGTCCCTCCCCATTGCCTGCAATGATAATTCTTCAGTGCACTTCTCCAAAGGAAACACAGCGCCATGGGAATGGATAAATACATGAACATCTGAGAAATGTAAGTTGTAATTCACCAGCAGATCCAAATCATTGCCGGGAGCCTCTCGGTTCTGACAGTGGTTCCCTAAGGCTGTTCAATTATACACCAGGAGCTGCAGCCACTAAAATCCTGAGCTGAGTGTCTGTGTGACACAGGATTTAAGAACTGCACAGGCACACTGTGGCTACAGGATGAATTCTGAAGGTGAGGACAGGACAGAAGCTGTGGCACTGATGGCACAGCTCCGTGGGAGGGACTGTCACATCACCTGGCACCTAAGTGATGGGAAAAATCAGCTTCTTCAGGGCTCTTCAGAGCAGCTGCTGGGAACTGAGCCACATAAAATATTCACTAGCTCGTTGGAGTCTTCTAGTCAAAGAGCAGGCAGTGGAAAGCCAGTATAAACAGCAAAAAAGAGGGAAAGTGGCTTTAAAGAATATATTTTTAGGAAGTATTTTGGGACTTGTGGAACTTTTTGTGGTTTTCCCATAGGTACATGCAAACACGAGTAGCTCACATGAGTCACTTGGCCATCCCAGATTCCCTGAGTAGGGATCTGGTTCCATATTTGGGGTATTTTTCCCCAGATGCACTTTATTCTACCCTTGTCCCCAGCACTGCTCCCCCAAGCTGGGGGAAAACCAAGTGCCAAGGCTCTTCTCACACCAGACACAGGAAATTGGTTTTAAACCAAACTTTCTCTGCCCAAATCCAATGCCAGTCCTTCCCTGCGCTTGATTAATTGTGCTGATCACTTCACCTGGTGCTAATCAGAGCAGTGAAATGTTCCTCATTGTTAAACGGAGTGATTAATTACCAGGATTGCCAGGGAAGCCTGCCACCAGCAGCATAAATTCACAGAGCATGTTTGGAAGCATTTGCCAGTGGCAGAGCCTGAAGAGTAAAATATTGCCTCGTTATTTATCTTCCCCCATCACATGGCAAGAGCAGCAACCGCTGGAGAGGGAGCTCAGGCCTTTGTTGATTTGAATTATTGTGAAACCAGCAGTCCAACAGGAGGATTTATTTTTATAGGTTTGATTCAATGGGAACATGCCACAAGCTGTCCCCAAGGCCACCGTGACCTGTGGTGACTCCTCAGGCCCAGCACAGTCCCACTCTGGGCAGCCAAGTGTGCAGAAGATTTGAAATACAAGTAAGTATTTCTCAAGAAATACTTGTATTTGAAATACAAGTAAGTATTTCCCTCAAAGTCCAACTCAGAGGGCAGCTACAACACAGCCCCCAGTGAGGAAAAGTGCTGTAAAAGCTGAGGTTTGAGCCCATTTTTGTGAACCAAGTAAAGAAATTACTGAGGAAATTATTTTTCCAAATCTCTACTTAGCAGAAACATTCCCTCAAATTCGAATTTTGTTATTTCCTTTGAAATGGCAGATTCGTCTTTGCTCATCCTTGGCTACTTTTTCCATATCTATGCACACAACAGGGTAAAATCCTTGTTTCATGAGCAGACACCCTAAGAGGAGGAGGAGGTGTCTGCTGGCAGCTGTTGGAGCATCTGGCCCTTTTTAACCAACCTTCTCATTCCCTGAGATGGTGGAAGCAACAACACGTTTCTCTGGCTGCTGCCATAAAACCATCAAAGCAATTTTCTTACCTGCACCTGGATCAGGTGTGGGAGATCTTCCAGCCATTCTCCCATCTTGACTGGACACAAAATATCCCCAGAGGTGGCTTCGTCCTTCAGAATCACTCAGGCCTGAGCACAGATTGACAGACAGAGAATCCCAGAGGGGTTTGGGTTGAAAAGGACCTTAAAGATCATCTCATTCCACCCCCTGCCACGAGCAGGGACATTTTCCATTATCCCAGATTGCTCCAAGCCCTGTCCAGCCTGGCCTTGGACACTTCCAGAGATCCAGGGGCAGCCACAGCTTCTCTGGGAATTCCATCCCAGCCCCTCCCCACCCTCACAGGCAAGAATTTCTTCCCAACATCTAATCTCAACCTGCCCTCTGTCACTTTGAAATGCCTGCTTTTCCATGGAGCCCAAAATCCTGTCGCCAGCAGCACCCACCATGCCAGTCCTTGGGAACAGCAGTGAAGCTGAGCCTCACAGTGAGTCTCAGAAATACCAGGGAATCACCAGGTGGTTATTTCCACCAGTGTCAGGAAGAACTAACCCTTCCTGCAAGAGCAGGCTCACAGCTCCCTAGGAAAAGCTCAATTCCAGCATTTTCCCTGGGGGACAGTGTCCAGCAGACACGTTTCTCAGCCCAAGTGTGTTCTGAGCAAACAGGCTCTGCCTCGTGCCCAGCTGGCTCTGCCTGCAGAGATGATGCACTGCTGCCTGCACACTTGAGGGAACACTGCTCATCCATCACCTGCCTGTCCCCACCAGAGCTGTGAATGGCTAAAATAAAAGCCAGCAGGCTCTGAGAGCCTTCTTGGGGGAGTGACAGGTCCCACAGGCTGGGAGAAACCAGCCAAGGTTGTTTTGCTGCCTGTGTCAGGAAAATTATGGAAAGTGCTGCAGTCTGAGCAGCTGGAGCCCAGCAGAGCTGCCAAGCATCCAGCTAGGTAGCAGTAACAGGTTTATTAAAACCCAGGCTGAAAAGCTGAAGTCCAGAGACCGAGTAAGATCTTCAGAAACTTCCTGGGACACTGCCAGAATGGCATCTTCAGGACCAGCTGGAAACAGAAGATGACATCTGGGGTGAGATTAGCCCTTTGAGCACCCCTGAGTGCCCAGGGATGCAGTGCCTGCTGTGGAGAGCTGGTGTGGCTGCTGGACAACTGCTGGACAACTGCTGGACAACTGCTGGACAACTGCCCCAAGCCTCCAGAGCCCTCGAGCCAGATCAGCCTGGAGCAGCCCAGGATCCAGCTCTGCATCTTGGACAGGAGTGCAGCAGGCTGGAATTCACTGGGAAGCTTTAGGAAGGAGCTGTCTTGCAGACAACTCGTTTGAGGATTTCCAGAATTCACAGATTAAGTGGTTGTGGCTAAGAATAAACACAAAATATTGCTTTGGTTCTGCAGTTAGATGAGAATTTGCTTGTACACAAGTGCCAGGAGACTGTGATAATTAAGTGGTTGTTCAGGCTGGAGCTCACCCAAGCCACGAGCAGGGTTCTTGGAGGGAACATGACCATTTTCCCAAAGCACCTTCAGGATGTGAATATGCCTTGCTTACAGCCTGAGCCATACAGGGAACCTCAGATTCTTCACAGGCTCCAGAGCTGCTCCACTGGGATGGCTCTGAGAGGGAGCAGGGACAGATGACACTGGTGGCCTTGGTCACAGCCTCACACCACAGGAGAATCTGGATTATTCAAATGCAGGATAGCAGGACTCCCACTTGTGACAGGGTGAGGAGCCATTTAAACGTTTCCATGCTTCAACCACACAATCAGTGTTCAGGATATCTAAGTATTTTCCAGAACATTCATTTTTATCTCTTCTCAGAAAGCTGAGGAGCAGGCAGGCACAACAGGAGGGACATCCCCAACCAGACTTTCAAAGGGAAAGCACACCCCAGGTCCTCCTGTTTTTCAGAGGCTGAACTCACCACTTGCACAACACAATTAATGGTTGGACTTGATGTCGCTGTTGAGCGGCTAGCTGAGGAATGACCCAAGTTCTCAGACAAGGAAAAAGAGGAGAAGAGCTTTATTGTTTTGAATTCCATATATATAGAGTTTACAGAGGTGCCCCAGATTGGTCAGCCCGAGACCTCCCCCTAGGCCCAATTGGCCAAGCCCGAACTGACCTAATCCGGAGAAGTTGTTTGCAAAACATCCAAACTTTATATTGTTTATGAAATATAGCAAAATGTTCCCACGGGAAGGACCTGTGCTAGCCACAACTTGATGATCCTTGAGGTCTTTTCCAACCTTACTGGTTCCATGAGGACTTCAGGCTGGGCATTTACAGTGAGGCCACTGAACAAGTGTCACGGTAAAAAGGGCAGTGATTTCATAGGTCACCAAGTAAAAGTTAATTCAGATTTGTCAAAATCGTGAATCCAGTGTCAAATCTTCTGTTTTAACTACACCTGGGGTCAGAAAAATCAGGATATGTTTTCTACATCTTCTCTCATCACCAGGGGCGCTGCTCTGGTTGATCCAAGTATATTTCAGCAGACTGGGACACTCCTGGTTCATCCCAGGATCCACCAAGTCCTGTGTCAGACAGATCAAAGCTTTCAGAGCGATGGTCAGTCCCACCTGTGGGACAGATGGGACAAGTTTTAGATGACATTTGCATCTTTCTTTCTTTTGCTTGTGACAGCAAAAGGACTTCCTGCTGTCAAACAGAATTTCGAGTCATTTAAATCCACGGAAGAATTGAGGATTAAAAGATAGAAGTTGTCAGCCTGGTGTTTTCAGCTCATCCTGCCTTCCCCTCCAGAACCTCCCGTGCAGTGCCTGAAATGCCTCCAGTGATTATGTTTGTAAGCATGGAAGGCACAGCAAAAAATAAAAAAATTGATTACACAGTGATAATAGGAATATGCTAGATGTTTAGGTGTCAAATGAAACATAATTCTGAAGAATATTTTTGCCTTTAGAATAATACATCATCTTCCCAAACCGCCACAAGCTCCCCTGTTATTAATACTCCTCTGAACGACTACAATTGAAATGATAATGCCTTCCTAAATTAATATCGCATCTTCCCATTTCGGTATCTGATGAGCTGTATCAAAACTTCATTAAATCACTCCCTGTTTTGCCAGCTCCAGCTCATACTCAGGCCCGTGGAACACATCTGCCTCCACAGCAGCCTGAGCCGCGAGCCACGCGCTGCCGACGCCAACGTGTGATCAACGGCGCTAATGGGACAAATAACAGAGCTAATGAGGTGGCTTCCCAGACGTGACAAAAACATCCCGGGCTGCTAAATAAATATCAGACGCAAAATTAGGAGGTTTAGCAACAAATGGCTTCGTGATTAGCTGAGAGTTCTTCTTGAAGAGCTCCGCCGTGTTCCCCCAACGATTTCGTGTAGGTAGTGGGAAAATGGAATTTTTTCTTGTAACTTTGTCATTGGAGGTATAATCTTTTCTTTCATTTAGGGATACAGTGCATTTAAAAGCATTTACAATCTTCCAGTGCATTTATTTTTAAGCTGACTCCCACTATCCCAGTCACCCCACCCTGTCCCATCCCAGATGGAGTCACTCCCACATCCCATCCAGCCATCCTGCTCCAGGCTGTTGCCATCCCAGACCTCCTGCCACCTCTCCCCAGAGGAAAAGCCAACCCCTACACTTCAGAAACAGCACCAGGACAGCCTCACCCCCCAGCAGCGACTTCTGCAGCCTCTCAGAATCAGCCAGGCTGGAAAATACCTCCAAAACTGAATCCAACCTGTGACCAATCCCCACCTTATCAACCAGACCAGAGCAGTGCAGTGCCTCAGCTCTGCCTTGATGGCTCAGATTTGAGTGTTAAATGACAACTCAGCTGAGGGATCAAGTGAACATCCTTCAACAGGCAAACCATTAGGTCAGGGTTAATTAACTAGAGAGCAATTTCAATACTTGTGAAAAACTTCAAACCCCAGCACCGCCTCAGCCAGGCTCTGCTTTCCCTTGTTTTTGTTTGTTGTTAGGAGTGACTGCAATTAAGCTCTGTGTGCCAAGCCAGGACTATACCTGGAGCTTAAATTAAACCAGCAACTGCCAAGAGAGGCAGCTAATTCATTTAAATTCTCATTTCAAGGAAGACATTTCATTTCAAGTTTGAAATGTAATTACTTGGTCAGAGCCCAGGAGACCACACCATCTTCAAGAGAAGTGATTGTGATTTCCAACCTCCTTTTCAGGATTATTGTCCCCAAGATAACCACGAGGCATCAGGGATGTAACCAAACAAGTCACTAATGGGAACATTTTAACTGTAAAACTTCAAGGAAAGGATTGCAGAGTACTCACACATGGTCACTGCAAATCTTTACCTTCTTTTTGCACATCTGGATGTTTGAGGAAATTTTTTCATCCAAAGGGCTGTCCAGCCCTGGCACAGCTGCCCAGGGCAGTGGTGGAGTCCCTGTCCCTGGGGGAATTAAAAGCCATGTGGATGTGGCACTTGGGGACAGTGATGGCCTTGGCAGTGCTGGGGGAACAGTTGGACTCAATGGCCTCAGAGCTCTTTTCCAACCCTGTGATTCTCTAAGATTTTACACACCCTTTCAGAAAGAAATCCCAAGACTAATTTTTCTTTTAGAGACACTTCCCCCATGTCAGTGCTCCCCTCTGCCCTGCAGTGGCCACAGCATACAGGGGATTGTGCAGCCTGGCTGATCAGGGCTTGAGGCCCCAGAAGCTCCAAGCAGAAAAAAACATAAATCAATTTCTAGTAAGGACTAAAAATTGATTTTTCTGAAGTTGCTGTATAGTGTAAGTTCAAGTGATGGGACTGAGACTCTGCAAAAATAGATCATCTGGTAATTTGCATTAATGAGGCTTAACAGTGTTTGTCAGAGAGTGATTAAGAAACTGTGCACAAGTCCCCCAGTCCCCACCTCCAGCAGCAGCACAGATGTGGTTTTGGGGCGCTCAGAGGCAGCAGAGCACCCACACAGCACCCACTCCACCTCCAGCCTTTCAGGGGAGGCTGTAATTCCAGGCTGGTGTAATTGTGCCTCTCAAAATCCCACCCAAAGAGCCACAGCCATCAGTTTTCCATTCAAAATCCCTCCTAAGGAGCCACAGCCTTGGATTTCCCATTCAAAATCTCTCCCAGAGAGCCACGGCCACCACTTTGTTATGCAACAGTCCAAAGCTAAACCCATTCCTTTCAATAAACAGGCTGTGGTCACTTTTTTAGGCTTGCTGGGGAATGCTGTGCGGAATGTTTTCCTTTTGACAATTTTCTTATTACTCAGCTTCTCAGAGCTGGCAACAAACATCACTTTTTATTTTCCAGGATGGAATTGCACTGCTAAAACCCGAAACACCAGAACTTCCCTTCAAAAGAAATGAGACATTTCACTTGCCCCTTATTAAGCTGTTTAGGCTGTTGAACCGTGATTTTCCCTTTTTTTAAATGGAAAGGACAAAAAGAAGAATTATTAAAATGCGCGAAACCATCGAGCGAAATGCACAACGAGGAAATCTTCAGCAACGTGTGGCTGCAGCAATGTTACATAAAGAGCTTTAATGGGCTCTGTGGGAACAACATCAGAACGTCAGCAATTCCACTGTAGTGCATTTCAGCTCAGTTGCTCATTAAATGGGTTGCTCTGGGACTTTAACTTATTTTGGAAGTTATTATGAGTTGTAGCCCTACATTCTCTGGGGTTTTTTTTCTCTCTGTTTCGTGCATGGTCTGTGACTCCAGGGTCAGGGATTGTGGTGGGTGATGAGACCTATCAGTGCAGATGTCAGGCAATGTCAGAGCATCATCCCAAGAAGTGCCAGGATGGCTGGTCTTTAAGCATTTTTAAGTGTTGTTCACATTTTGGCTCAAGCACCCCAGGGAGCTCCAGCATTTCTCACACTGAGCAATCTAACGTTCAGCAATTGATAGCAGCTCAGTAACCACTGGATTCTCGGGAGAGTGGAGCTAAACAACTTGGAAAACAACTTGGAAATCAACCGGAAAGATATTAAGCAGGATTGTACTTTTTTTTTTAACATTAATTTTTAAATGCCACTGAAATTAAAAGGGAAAACACAGTGCTATCAAAATCTACACATTTCTGAAGTGGGAAATCTTGTTATAAAAATGCCAGAATTACTCATTAAAAAAATAATTTTCTAACAAAGCAAAACAGTTTGACCTTTCAGGCGTTCCACACTTCTGAGGTCAACATTTAGCCAAATTCAGCTTGGTTTTGGTTTTGCCTGGGAAGTTAGCCTGATATTAACTGAAGACAAAATGTATTGCTCAGCTCTGAGCAGAGATTAGAAGATCCATTTTCCTCTGCTCTCCTATGAATAACAGCGATTTTACTGCTTTGGAGCACATAACATCTGCTGAGATGACAAAGTTTTCACTTGGATAAAAATCTAAATTTAATCCTTGCCCCGAGCGTTTCCCTTCAGCTCTGTGGATCACGTGTGAGAAGCAGAACCAGCAGCACCCCACGCACAGCTCTGAGCATCACCAGTGACCAGCCTACCCTGGAGCACAGGTCAGACCTGCTGGAAGTGAGCAAAGCAATTCTGATCACAAATATTAACCATTCCAGTGCTGTTGGGAACAGAATTAAGGATGAGGGATAGAGGAACATGGAGCCAGGCAGTGCAAAACCTCCCTGAGGTTCGGCTGTCAGCAGCCCCACCGAGGCTGTGATTTGAGCAAAGTGGGTGGCAATTTTCCCCCGAGGTATCCAGATTATAGTTTTCACACAACCAGAATAATCTCCCCCAGCCTGGTCAGGGGGCTGCCAGGAAAACCCTCCATTTGCATGGAAATGTGTCTGGGTTGAGCTGGAGCTGTGCTCTGCAGAGCCCAGCATGGTTCAGCTCTGCTCCCGCTTGTCCCAGGGCTGCTCCTCAGTTTTCAGCTCCTGGCTCTGTGTTTTAAACCAGGGGAGGATGAAGGGACTCTGCAGCAGGGCTGCCTGTCCTTCTTATCCATCTTGTCCTCGCAGCTCTGAGTACCAGAGAGAGATTCCTGGTGAGGTTACCATGCAGAGCCATGCCTGTGGTGCCAGAGCTGGAGCTGTGGGCAGGAATTCCAAACTGAGCTCATGAGCAATGGAAACACAGGAATCTTCAAAGGTCACAAGAATTACAATATGGTCCTGCCAACACAGAGTAAAACATTCTGAAAATGTGGGCAGAGCTGGGAGGGCTCAGCCTGGAGAAAAGGAGGTTCAGGAGGACCTTCTCAGTCTCTACAACTCCCTGAGAGGAGGGAGCAGCCAGGTGGGAGGTGGGCTCTGCTCCCAGGGGACAAGGGACAGGACATGAGCAAATGGCCTCAAGTTGCACCATTGGAAATTCAGGTTGGACATTAAGGACAATTTCTTCACCAAAAGGATTGTCCAGCCCTGGCACAGTGGAGTCCCCAATCCTCAAGGGATTTAAGCCATGTGCATGTGGCACTTGGGGACATGTGTTAGTGGTGGCCTTGGCAGTGTGGGGGGAATGGTTGGACTCAGTCTTGGGTGAGTTTTCCAACCCTAACAACCTTCTTACTCAGAGCTGCAGCAGAGAGGAGCAGCCTGAGCTTCCCTGGGCAGCCAGGTGGAAGGTGCTGCTCTAGCAGCCACAAGCAATGGCCCAAAAGACAATTCCCCGGAATCACAGCTCCAGCAAAGCCACAACTGAGCTGCAGAGCTCCCACCCAGGAACACCAACCAGGATTGCTGCACCAGCCAGCCAAGGCCCACGGAGCTGCTCAGCCAGGCTTTGTTCAATGATTCATTATTCTGAAGTGCTGAATAATTCAGCACATAGGATTAACGGCATATGCCACTGAAACATTCCATATGGAGCATGGCTCCCTCAGGAGCTGCTCTCTCCAAAGGCAGCAGCACATCTCCCCACGCACTCAGCCTGTGCTGTGGGCAGGAGATCCTTGGCATTGTCACAGCCCAGACACCGTGGGCTCTCTGGGGACCTTTGCCATGCCAGGGTGGAGTGACAGGGTCTAGAAACATGGGAATGCAGAGGTATGGAGGGAAAGAAGTCTCCTCTCCCACCCCTCCTGCCCAAAACACCCATGTGAGCCAGCAAAGCTCCAGCACCACCACCCTGCAGCTCTGGCCAGGGCAGCACTCAGCCTCACACAAGAGACAAATTAGTCTCCTTGTGACTTCAGTTTTCCTCAGCCTTTTCGAGGAGGCGACTTTGTTCTCTTCTCTCCCTTCTACAGACAGATTCCCACCCACAAGCCAGGAAACTTGTATGAGCAGAGGCAGCTCAGTCCACACTGTTCTCACAGCTGTCCAAAGGCAGCCACACATCGGTGACACACTCACGAACCACAGCCCAAAATCGGCTGCGTGGGCAGCTCCTGTGAGAATCTGAGCATTGCATCAGCCCTGCCTTGTCCTGGAGGAATTTTTTATATCAGTGGAGAGAAAAAGGCTCCCTCCTGGAAGACAGAGAACAACACGCTCCCTGTGCTCCTGAGCATGCTGAGCATCCAGGGCTTCACTGACCTGTTAACTCACACAGAACCAGAGCTGGCATCCTCCCATTTTCCAATCAATAGCTGAACAGAAGGTGATACCCAATCCAGAAGATAAAAATCTCACTAAATTAAATTAACTTGTACAGTGTAATCAACATTCATTAAGCCAATTTAGTCAAGCAATGACCTCAGCAGCTTTCACTTAATCATATCCTTAAATGTCAAATCCACATGCAGATCTTGTAGAAGTCCTTTCCAATTACATCTTGTTAAAAACTTTGAATAAATAAGTGTAGCTGGAATTGTCTGTGCAGTGAGAATTAACACAGAGTCACACCTGTTAGCTGTGAGGGTCAGTGCCACAGGGTAACTCCAGACACTCATACTGAGCTCACAGACACACAGTGAGACTCATTTTCCCCTCTGGAATCACACAGAAGTGGTTGCAAGGATTCTCCATGACCTGCTGCCTAGTTGCCTCCATAGCTTTTCCACTGTCACACGCCTGCCAGCTCTCTCCAGTGACACTTGTCACTGCGGTTGATATTGCACCATCCTGTTTCCTTCTGCATCCGCTGCCACACCACCTGTGAATCTCACCCACAGGGCTGTGAAAACTCCCCATAAAAACAGAATTTCCAAGCACATTATTTTCCGTGTATGAAACGTGGTTTTCAGCTGCATGAAGCCCAGTGCAGCTGGGGATCCTCACCCTCTGCACAGAGCAATTCCACACCAAAGCCCTGCCACAGCACAGCCACCCTCCTCCAAGGCACACGTCAGCACAGAGAGCACAAAACAGGCACTTTTTTCTCCCTGACCCTTTATTTCGGGTGATTGCAGGGCTGAGCAGGCTGACAGGTAAGCACTGGCGCTGTCTCGATGGTATCACAGCAGAGAGCAGCAGCACTGACCCTGCCTGTCAGACACTGAACCCCCCTGACCCCATCTGTACCACACCAGGAGAAACCTGGCAAAGGCCACGAGGGCCCTGCAAGGCAGAGAGAGAGAGAAAAATTGTAATACAGAAGAAAATTTGTCATAAAAACAAGGGAAAGAAGAAAATCAAAACAGTGGAATCCAGAAAGATTTTTAGGAAGGTGAGCAGAAATTCACTGATGTCACCAGCCCTTTGCACTCTCTGCTGGGTCTGTGGCTGCCCCATTGTGCCAGCCCTGGTGCCAAGTGTCCTGGCTGTCCCCACAGGAGCAGCAGGATGGAGCTGGCAGTGGGGACACATGGGCTGGCACCACACCAGGACACCCAGAGCAGCATCAGGGCAAGGTCACAGCTGCTCCTTGCACCTCAGCTCCCAGCTCTGGCACACCTGGCACCTCCCCTGCCTCCTGGGCAGCAGGGGCAGGGCTGTGGAAACGCCAGGGATGCAGAATGAATTGCACCACCGGTGCCAAGCAGCCTCAGCAGATGTTCCTGGTGTCAGCAGGATGCTCCAGACCCCCTTTACTATTCCTGGAATGAACACTGGGAAAAAATCCTTGCAGTTTCACCTTCTTACAACCTCACACATCTTCAAGGATAAATTCCCTGGCCTTGCCACTGCAGAAAAGTATTGGCAATGTTATGGCTAATTTTATTTGCAGAGCATTCCCTCAAACACAGCAAGCAGATGAAAAAGCCAAACGAGGGTAGTGGGTCAGCAGGCGAGCTGTGCTCTGTACCAGAAATCTCTGTGCTTAATTTATCAGATTTCTCATAAAAATCTCCCTCACGTGGGGAGTAAATCTGCTTTAATGTATCACACCTATTGCTAACTCACAGAACTGAAAATCTCATTTCATGGGCCCCAGGTTTACCCGATTACAATTCCACTGTGGAGAGTTTCTTAAAGCAATACAAGCTGATAATGAAATACTTGCTGGTAGAGCAGCATTCCTGGAGCTGTCCCTGGCCCTGGGCATGGCAAGGGCACAAACCCCATGGTCCTGCCTGGCTGGCAATGCAGAGACAAAGCCACCTTTTCACAGCTCAGGATGGGGAGATTTCCACTGCCATGCTTATCTAAAGGGAAAAGCATTTCCTTCAACAACAGCGCGGAATTTACGATCAAGTCGAGATGTCAAGATTGCTGAGACACCCTTTTAAGGCAGCTGTAAATTGTTTAGACAATAGGAAATGACAGCTTCTGCTCGAGCTTACAGGGGGAATCCAGGCTGGAGTGCAGATTTATGACTTTGCAGGTAGGAGACCATGGGATGAATATTCTTCACGGAGAACTGAACATCTCCAAAGCTATACATTTGGTTATTCTTTGTACTCATACCTCAATTTACTTAAAAGCAGGAATTTAGGTCTTTTCTGTATTGCTCTTGCTTCAGGGCTGCTCAGAGGCACTGATGGCTGAGTTACTGCTGGAGAAGGATGTGGAACATCCATGGAATTCACAGCTCCTCCCTCATCCTCACCTCTCTGCTGCACCCACTTGCTGCCAGTGCTCTCCTTCTCTGCAGAGCCTTTTGCAGTGTGAGGCTCTGCACCTCTCATTGGCACAAAGGGAGGAATTGTCCTGCTCAGGAGCTCTCTGTGTGAGAGCTCTGCATCCTCCCGGTGGCACTGAACTGGGGATTGGGTGTATTTTATAGTGTGTGGGTGTTGTCTAGAGCAGGGAAGCTTTGCCCTCTTGGAAATACAGGATCTGACCTTCCAAAGGGAAATGCACCCAAAGTCAGCTGAAAGAAGTGGAGCAAACACAATCACAGGATAGTTGGGGTTGGAAGAGAGCCCTGGAGATCATCCAGTCCAATCCCCTGCCAGGGCATGGTGACAGGAACCCAGAGCAGGTGACAGGAATGTGTTGGAATGTCTCTGGATAGGGAGACTCCATGACCTCCCTGTCTGGGCAGCAGTTCCAGAGCTCTGCCACCCTCCATGGAAAAAAGTTCTTCCTCATGTTAAGATGAAACACTATGGTTTCGTTTATGGCCATTTCTCCTCATCCTGTCACTGGCACCACTGAAAACAGGCTGGCACCATCCTCTTGGCAGCCCTTGGAGATATTTGTCTGGACTGATGGGATTCCCTCTCTCCAGCATTAGCTCAGCATTTCTGAAAACACAGCCCTGAGTGCACTTTCTGAAATCCAACTGGGTTGTCTGAAAACCTCCCTGTGGAATGCTGCTCACAACCCAATTTTTTAATTTCTACTCACACACAAAACCTGAAGCCTCTGGCTTGCCTGTACCCTAACTCACTTTATTTAGAGCCAGGCAACCAAAACAGAATCAAATTTATCAAGCAGACCTCATCATGTGGAAAGCAGAGTGATGAAGCCTCAATTGCAATTGACTGAATTTTGAATTAAGCAATCAACTGATTAATTACTTGACTTTTGTCTAATAAAGCAAAATGTAAATGACACTGGCACGAGAGTTACATTCCATCACTGTAGCTCCTGTTTTCCTTTGCTGCATAATATGGGAATTCAGTGGAATTACAGATGACTACAGAGATGTGTGAGTCTGTCAGAAAATGCCCAGTTATCCCAGACTGCCATTAGTTTTTCTTGCCATGCAACGTGTTGCAAAATAAGGAAGAGATGTTTATGTACACAGGCAAGTATTCTGCATCCCTATGCAATAAATAGCAAGTGCCAGGTTATTCTGTCAGTTCTGGCAACCTCTATCAACAGTTAAGTAGATACAATCCATTGTACCTTTCAGATTGATTTCACACTGATGAATGTGAGATTGTCAGGTTGATCAGTCCTCCCAAATACATTAATCCACTCTGAGGTCATCCTGAGCTCATTTAAAATAGCCTTTTTCTGTCCTGTGATACTTCTGATAAATGGCCAGTGGAAGACAGAGTCTCCTCTGCAGGATGTCAGGGCCAAACGTGAAGGCTGTCAAAAAAATCAGCATTAAAACCTGCTCAGTGTGCTGTTTTCCAAAAATCCTTTAAATGGCACAGTGTGTTTGCTGACATTAATCACGGGTGACATTCTAGGGAGGGCTGAGTGTGCATGTCAAGAGAAACTTCTCCAGATCCCAAAGACATGAATCACCTGGAAAGCAGCTGTGTTTTTATCTCTAGCTGCTAAAACCCATCACTTCTGCGCCTTTTACAACCTCACAGACCTTCAATCCTTCACTTCCCCACGGTGACCTGGCAGAGAGAGCACCAGCAGCACATTTCCAAAATCCAGTATGCCCAGTGCCAGGAAATGCCCCAAGAGCAGCCTCTGCCATGGCCAGCAGCTACAGCTGGAGGGGAAACACATTAGAACACTCCCAGAAGGAAAAGGAGTTCTAATTTTAGAAATCAGAAAAATAAATGGCTGCAGGCCTCTATAATCTCCACATCAGCACAACAAGATGCTTAGTCAATAAAATAGTTCAGCTAAGTGATCTCAGCATGTAATTCCATACGGATTTTTTTTTCGGGGGGAAATGCTATCATTTTCCATTTCAGTTTAATGAATCATGTGAATTATAGTAACATTACAAATGGTTCTCTCTGCAGCCTATTAGTTTGTTTCTGTATGGTTCTAATGGAAGACATGCTTCATTTCCATCCTAGCTTGCCCTCAAGCCATTACGAATAAATTGTATTATCATAAGCAGTTACCTTTTAAAATGATCTTATCAAAAGTCTTTTGCATTGTTGAGGAGTGTTTATTACCATTTTAGGCAAAGTGCTGCAGGCACATCACCCTTCTTATAAATATAAATAATTGTAGCAGAGAGACCAAGGGGCTGGAACTGCCTGGGCACCCTCCAGGCCCAGGGATGAACATCTCCAGAGCACTGCTGCTCCCACCAGCAGCAAACTGAACCCTTCACAGGTTCGTGGAGTTCAAGGCCATGGAGAGAAAGTTTAATTATTGACTCTAAACTCCTGCACACCACAAGGTGCTGCAGCTCACCCACCTGACCCTCCACTGTCGCTGTTGAGCCGCTAGCAGAGAAAAAGACCGGATTCTCAGCGTGGCATGAAAAAGAGTGCTTTTATTATTTGATTCCAGCTAATATAGAATTTTCAGAGGTCACTCAGATTGGTCAGTCAGAAGCCTCCCCCTAGGCCTGATTGGCCAGGCTTGAACTGTCCAAATCTCGAGGCACTGTTCTTAATAACATCCAAACTTTATCTTGGTTTATAAAACACAGGAGAAAATTCTCATGAGAAAGACCTGTGCTAGCCACACTCCACCAGTGCCTTTGACTCCAACCCAGCCAGGGTGCAGCCTGAGATGCTGAGGATCCCTGAGGATCATCCTGCCTGGACTCAGACACATCAGGAAAAGTGGGACTGACCCCTTCCACATGGTGCTCACCCAAGCAAGGGATCACCCTCCTTGTTTTCCCTGCTTTTTTTCTTGACACAGCCCTGAAGCATCACAAGTTTTTCTATTTTTGCTGACTCCTGTCACAATTTCACAGGAGGACAGACATTATCGCTATAAATAACTGCACAGCTATACTTATCCATGTAGGAAAGAATAACTGCCCTCACAGGGAAGAATTTCAAGCAAATCCCTGTCCAAGTGTTTTATAGAGCCCCCAGTGCCAGGCACCCTGTGCTCCCCAGGCATGGCAACCCCATGCTTCACTTGGTTCATCAGTGGAAAGCTTTTGCAGAAGATTAATTAAACCTCCATTCTTTGCTATTCAACACCATTTCTTCTAGCCCAGTCTAGAACAGACAAGGGAATTTCAATCTCTATAGTTTGAGGAGCTTTTTGGGTTTGTTTGGGGGGTTTTTTTGCACATTTGAAGAACAACATTCCAGCCAATCTTTTCTGTACTGAGCAATAGCAATATCCTTGACCTTTCTATATAAATCAGCATTATGTCCCTCAGTAGGAAAGAGGTCAGAAGGCATCAGATACCTCAGTAACTTCGATTGTAAGCTACATCTGAAAAAGAAAAATAAAATCCCTGAGTTTTCTGAAGCCCATCAGGACACTTGGCTGGAGAATACCAGATCTTGGTGTTTTTCAGTGCAACATCTTTGATTTGAATAACTCCTATCAGCACAAGTCTGTAGCTCAAACTCAGCCTAAACACTGCTCTGAATCAGAAAATAACGCCCTGGGCAAGAGTGTCAACAACAGAAGAATCACTTCTAGGTGACAATGAATGCTTTGATGGAGTGTTCCACTTCAAGACACTTCATTTTGCCCTCTACTCTCCAGGTCACTAACTGCAGGAAGCCTCCATCTATTCAGCATTCTGTACCAAAAGTTTGTCATATGAATAAATGATACATACTCATAGTCCAGCTGCTACTTGGATGGTCAGAGGCTGACTAGATGAGCAGCACTGACAAAACCACCAGGTAGCTCAGTCACCGTGCTTCTCAGTAATAAAAATGCAAATAAAATAGGAAATACGAATTCTTGCTACTACCATGAAAAATTAAAGCGCTGTCAATTTAATGCAGTTTTGCTTTTTCGGTAAAATAGCATCTGTTCTCCCACACTGAGCAGTAATAACACCCTGCAAGGCACAAGGTCTAAAGCTCCTAATGACACGTTATGAGCCCATTTTGGCTGTGCCCACCTTGGGAATGACACTCTTTTATAGAAACTGAGAGAAAAGAAACACATCTGGGAAAGAAATACATTAATTACAGAGCTCTCTCATATAGCTCTGACACTGGATAGGGATGACAGAATTTACAGTGTTATTTCTCTCCAAGGTGCAGAAAATCACAGGATCATTAAGGCTGGAAAAGCCTTCCAAGAGCATCGAGTCCAAGCTGTGTCTGATCCCCACAGTGTCACATCCAGGCATTCCTTGGACACCTCCAGGGATGAGGACTCCACCACCTTTCTGGGCAGCTTCTTCCAATGCCTGACCACCCTTTCCATGCAGAAATTCCTCCTGATGTCCAGCCTGACCCTCTCCTGGCACAGCTGGAGCTGTCCCTGTTCCAAACACCCCCATGGCTGCATCCTCCTGTCAGGAGCTGTGCTGACCCAGAAGGTCCCACCTGAGCCTCCTTTCCCCCAGGCTGAGCTCCTCCAGCTCCACCAGCCACTCCCTGTGGGACAGATTTTTGATATTGATGATGTATAAATGTGTCCCTGATCAGACACAACATAGGACACCAACTGTAATTATTTTCAACTTAAAGGTTTAACAATTCTGTCAACTTGAAGTTGTCAGAGGGTGGGAACAGACACTGGGGCGCTGCAAATTAAACCATGCTGGCAACCACTTAAAAGTGCTCCTAATGGGTTTGGCTGTAGGAGCTTATTAACTGACAGGAGAAGTCCTGCTATGGGGAAAGGAGCTTCCTTTTATGAGCTACAGAAAATAAATTAGATTTCTTTTTCCTCTGCTCTATGTAGGTAGAAAGAGCTCTTTGATATCCAGAAACATGAAACAATAAATTGTTATAAAACCTGGACAATCAATTTAATTCCAAAAATGGAACCTGTTCTATTATTTTGAGTTTCTGGCTCTCATCAGCAAGATGAGGTCAAATATACATTTATATATTGTATATATACACTGAGAGAGCGAAAGAGAGAGAGAGAGACAGAGAGATGATAGATATACTGAGATACATGTATAGATATAGTGACAGGACAAGGAGGAATGGCTTCCCACTGCCAGAGGGCAGGGCTAGAAGGGATGAAGGGATATGGGGAGCAAATCCTACCCTGTGAGGGTGGTGAGGCTCTGGCACAGGGTGCCCAGAGAAGCTGTGGTGCCCCTGGATCCCTGGAAGTGTCCAAGGCCAGGTTGTACAGGGCTTGGAGCAGCCTGGGATAGTGGAAGGTGTCCCTGCCCATGGCAGGAGGGGGACTGGATGGAATTTAATGTTGTTTCCAACCCAAACTATTCTGGGATTCTATATAAACAAAGACCCTGGGAATTTTTTTTTTTATTATTATTATTATAATTATTATTTTCTTTTTTTGGGGTGCAGTTTGGGCTTTGCTTCTTTTAAACAGTAGCTGGAGAGAGACAAGAATTCCAAGCACACCATTCAGACACTCCCAGCCTGACCCTCCTGCAAGGGGCAGCAAGGGGAGCAGAGTGCAGCCTTTGGGCTGAGGTGCTGCTGGGCCAATGCACACCTGGGAGCTCAGGTGAGAACCTCAGGTGAGCACCTCACCCTCCTTGGGCTCTTAAGGTGAAGAGTTTTCAGATTTGGGCTGTGATTTCTCTGCAGATAAAAGCCAAGGTTAACCATCAGCCTCATCCTCTGCAGAGCATGCTTGGTCAGAAGGGCAGCTCTGCCAAGGACTGACCTGTCCCAGTCCTCACCCCCCTGGCCAAAAGCCACTCCAGGAAGTGAAAAGCAGACCAAGAGGTGAATTAAGTGATACTAAATAAACAAACAAACAGCAACTCCAAGTTTGCATTCAGACCACAATCAAGAAAAAAAATATTCTTGTGCTTATCTCTGCACACAGCTCCCATCCACTAGTGCCGGAGGCACAAGTGTTTCCAGGACCAAACCATGATCAGTTCATAATTGCAAAAATCTCCCAAGCACCAGGCTTTTAATTGTTTCTCTAAGATTTGCCTAAGAGCTATTTTAATTCCAAGCAGCTGTCTTAAAGAACAACAAGAAAACAACTTAATATGTAGGGCTTGACTGGGATGGTTCATTATTGATTGAGAAGACAAGAAATAATTAAGTTCCTGAAAAATACATTTTGTGAATACTTTGAGGAAAGTTTCAGGGACCAAATGAAGGACTCTGGGGGGAGTTTGTGTATTTTGGCATAGCAAGAGAATTGCACAAAGCCTGCTGGAGCTGCAGGGTCCTGAGTTTGGTTCTGTGGTGGTGGCACTGGGTGGTGTCTGTGTAGACCAGGGGACAGACTTGCATCTCTGGTTTGTTATTTACCCTTTGAAGCTCTGTCCAGCCTGGAAAGGAGTTTCCACATGGGCACAGCCTGGGACAAACCATCCTCAGTGTCCCCCTGGCCCATGGGGCTGAGCAGGAGAGGTCAGTGCCTCCCTGGGCCAGCCCTGACTATCAAGATTACACAGATATCTGCTGTCCTTAAAAAACATTTCCCCCCCTGCCTGTAAGATATGTAGAACCTCTCCTACTTAGAGGCACTTTTCATCAATTATCTCAACCCATCTGGCTTTGTCTCCAAGTCGCATTGATTATGAGCATCCTGTGCCCTAGAGATAAACACACCAGCCCCATTTCCCCCCTGTGCCTTCTCCATATTGGCTCCTAACGTGATGAGACTGGTGATGATCAGCCTGCTGGGAAATCAATAAGAGCACAGACATGTCACAGCCTCGAGATTAATGGAACTGACTTGGCACAGAAAACTTCCCCGCGTTCGCACAGCCAGCCCACAGTGCTTGTCAGTTCAAGTTTCCTGAGCCACGGGCATGGATCCAGCTTCGTGGCCATCCTAGGAACTGGAGCTCACCCACTTCCACAGCTCTGGCTGAGGAGTCACTGCTCAAACAGCCCACACCAAGCTCCAGCAGAAGGGAACATAAAGACTGAAAAAGGAGCTTTTATCCCAAGGAGTCATGAGCAGAATAAAAACCAGCCTAACGAAAAGCCCCAAACCCTGTTTTCACAGATTGGTTCTGGCAGGTTAGCAGCTGCATTTTGTTAATGATAATCATTCTGGGGAAGGCCAATTAACTTTTCTATTAATCCATCAAATCAGCCCCTCATCTTGCTTTGGTTTTACATTTAATATTGCTCAGAATCACTTCTCTCTAGTGTGGCTGCTGAAAATCCCATGAAGGAGTGATCACTGGATCAGCTTTTCCACATCCCTCTGTTTGCACCACCCTGGCATGAAATCCCTCTGCAATCTGTAAAGGAAATTTGGGAATGGACTTCTCCCTGGTCCTGGTGGGTGAACCTCTGAGCAAGCATTGCAGGGATCAAGAGGAAAAGCAGGAAGGCAGAGACAAGAGGGCACTACAAATCTTACAACTTATAGAATCTATAATATGCACCCAAGAGGTAGATAATTTAAAGTGCTTTGATGAGCTATTAGTAGTAAGTAATAGCTGCCATTAACTCCAGCACAGCAAGGTCATGCAGGCTCCCAGAATCTGTTCTGCTCAGGATTTTCAGCTCAGCACTTTCTCTCCTGATGCCATGAAGCAGTGCAGGCTGAGATTGCATTCCCATTCCCATTTACTCACAGTCAAGTCAAACCCACTACACATCGATTCCCCAGAGCTGGATCCCTCACCCACAGCTCAGGAAAGGACCTCTGGAGACATTTCAGGATGAAGAGCCCATTGCAGGCAGAGCTTCACTCTTAATGTTACCACTTACAAAGCGCAAGATTTAAGTAATTTAATTTTCCACCTGGATCTATGGGGCTGAGAACTGAAGGGTACAAAGCTGCCCCATTGTTTGCAAACTAACAGCAGCTCAGAAAGCCAGCCTGGATCCTGGAACAGAGGGAGAGGGAGGGAAATGAAAGAGCATGTGTGTAAAATATAGATAAGAAAGCAAATCCCAGCTGTCGTCCCTATCAGCCCTTCCTATTTCTCTGGCAAGAACATGTAATTTTGTGCCGTAATAGCAAAGGTTGGAGTGACTGCTGTCACATTTGAATGATACTGCTATAGCTTCCCTCTTTATATGTATCTGAAATGGGAATCTTGGAATCTGGTCGCTGGGTTCTGGTGGTTTTTTCCAACACTTGTCTCAGTCCCTCCTCTTCTATATGAAATGCCCCTTTCTGAAGCACGGATCAGAGATAAACAACAATATGTGCCTTGCATGTTCAGAGACTTTCTGAAACATCCTACCATTTCTCCTTTCATGGAGCTGTAATTTGCTCTCCCACAAACCTACACAGAACCAGCTTTACCCAAGCCCAAAGCAAATCCCTTTGGAAACAAAGTTCCCTCTGCCCAGGACTGAAATGAACACTTAATTCCTGCCTTGAGGACAGGACCAAAAAATTACCTCCCTTAGAACAAAGGGAGCAACCCAATTTTAGTCCATCAATGGAAGCAGCACAAATGACTCCAAGAAGCAGCTCCAGGTGTAAATGGGTGGGTGAGTGGGAGTTGGAATATTTAGGGAGGCACAGGATCCAGGACTCTGCTTCAAACAGGAGCTGAGAGCCAGCAGCTCACGTACACAGGCTGTCACAGCTCCAGCCCACAAGTTTCCTCTCAAAACTTTGAGAAGAATCTGTTCGACACTTCCATGCTGCAGCCTCAAAACACACACTTCATTCCCATTCAGCTCGAGAATTTTACTTCTCTAATGGTAAGTGTTAGCGCTATATATGGAAGGTATTACACATGAGCAAATTCACATGAACAAGAAACATGAATTTCTAGATAATCAACAGTTTTGCAATGCGACTGTAAGCAAGAGTTGAATTAATCTTATATTTCGAACCTTAAATCTTTACTTAATGTGTACCTAAGGACAGAGCTTAAATTCTGCATATGCACATTTGTCAGGTTTTGGCTAAATTAATGTGGTAAATAGCTGTAGAAAAAAGATTAGGTGAAATAAATTCAGAGAGTCGTGAAATTAGAGGTGCTCAGTTTTTTCCTCCCCAGAATTATGGAATAAAACAATAGCTTCCCATGGAATTGACTTTAGAATTCAGATCCACTTCCCTTGTTCTGCAGGGAGAAACATTACAGCGATTTTTTTTTAAATTTTTTTTTTTTTTAATACACTGATATTTCATTAAAAGTGGACCCAAGCCACAGGCCCCTCTCACCTGCCCTGGCAGCTCTGCCTCCTCTCTGCACGCTCCATTTCCCACCTGAAAAACACCTCCCAGCCCCCCTTCTCCAGCCCTGCCACTTCTGACTGATAGCACAAAATTGAACTGCGCTAAGCACACATCCAAAAATCTGATAAATATTGTTTGGAAATATAATTGAGGTTTAACTGGAGCATGAATTTTTCACTTTGAAGCGAAGATTTCTGCACTTATTTATGAGAAAGATTTAGTGTTGCAAATAGCGATGACAGCTGAGATAAATGTTAACCCAAGTTATGCTTTTCCTCATAACCTGCAGAGCCTCTCTCGGCAGTTCTGAGTGTCACCAGGACACACATCAGCGGGCAGAGCTGCAGAAACCCCCAGATACTCCCAGCCCTGCTCTTGCCAGGCTCAGCACAGGCTGTGAAAGAGATCAGAGGCATCCAACACATTTGGGGTGCAAAAAACCCGGTGGAAAATTCGAGCTACACATGGAGACTGAGCCTTGGCTTACCCTTGGATCAGGTTTTGTGTCAGCATGGCTCTTGACACATCACTTGATGGCTTGGTCATGAATATTTAAGAGCAAAGTGCTCCCCAAAGTTGTTTTACAACACCAGAACTCATCTCCCATGGCATTTATTCTGCTTTCCGTTCCTGCAGAGGAATCTGTACCAATTTGTACCAAATAGCTTGGCCATTACTGAGGCACCTGGAGATAACAGAAAGGGGCTATCAGGTTTTAATCTAAAGCTCTGTATTTTAATATCCTAGGAAATCTCTCATCCCGGTGTTGAGAACTGTTGTTTGTCAGAGCACTCAGCCACATCCTGCACTGTGCAAACACCCAAAACAAACCTCACACCCCCAAAAACCTCCCAACGCCGACACGTCAAATAGAACAACTGATAGAAGGTGCAAAAGCTAATTCCATTTTAATATTATCAGACTAGTTGATATTAAACTATATTCCACCACTTTCATCTGTGTTTTCATAGGTTTATCTCTGAATTTGAATGCAGCGAGAGCTCAAACTGCCGAAACGCTGCTCTAATCAGAGCTTCACTAACAAGGAGCCACTGGTATCAAACAATGTTATATTAAATCAAGGATGAGCATTTAAAATTCCTGCACATCACCAGGTCAGAGCCAGAGCTGGACTGGAATGTTAAAGCCAAAACCTCCCGCTCCATCCTCCCATTAACACTCGTTTTCAACTGTGCAAACAAGATAGTAACAACACTCCAAACGCAGCAAACGCTAAATTCAGATCCCGGCTCCGTGCCTCATAAATTTTCATCCTGGCATCACTTCTTGTTCTTTTTACAGCGTTTTAAAAATGTAGGTTAGCCTTTGCATTTTAAGCAGCCACGATTGTATCAAATGCCTGCGTTTTACAGCAGCCAAGATGTTCCCAAGTTTGATGAACTGATCTCAAGTGAGATAAATTATGTCAGTTGTCGGCTTTGTCAGTAAATCACGAGTTGACATTTCCCTGATTTGTAAAGGTATAATGTAGCAGTGGAGGGAAGTGAGCTCTTCAAAACCTGCATGGAAGGTGAGATTAATAAGCAGTTCAAAGAAAATGTCCCAGTGTAATGGGCTTGGAACATCCACACTCAATTCCAGTTCATTTGCTATTTCTCAGGTTTTCTTTTTCAGGAATTCAAAAAATGCTGTATAAAACATTTTATGGAATATTCCATCTATGTGCTCCTTTGCTTTACAATAATTGACAACATTTACATATATTTCCATGTTATATTATGCCATAAATTTGCATAGATCCAGGTAAAATTGTTCAGCTTTAGACCTGATGCTTCAATGAATTGCAGGAGCTGAATCACAGCTTCAATCTGAATTGCATTGCTCCCAGAATTCCCTCTCCTGTGCAGCGCTGCAGAATATATCCCTGGCTAATAACCCTGATGGTGTCTGTGCTGTGGAGCTGCAGTCTGTCTCTCTGTCTGTCTGTCCATCCATCCTACACCAGGGCAATTCTTGGGAGAGACTGAGGTGAAACCACCCAGAGTGGCTCAGCCCCACAAGAAGTCCCACCTGCCTTCCTCCTGTGCTTACCTGAAGGGAAAAGGGTTTGGATGACCCAGCTCTGCAACACATTCCACTGTCAGGCAGCACTGAGGAGAGGAATTCTACCAGTTTTCATATTGAAGATAATTTAACCCGATTTAGCCCACTTTGTATGTTCACACTGCTTTCTGGAGTTATTTTTATTGCGCTGGAGCTTTGCTCGCAGGCACAGATGGTTCCCGAAATGAACAAAACCAAACCCCACTCGAGCCGGCCTGGGAACAGTTATATTAAAGTGTTACAATTTGGTTAAGAAGTAATTTGGGGCTGTGTTTTGATTTACACTAACTAAAATGTACTGGTTCGCCACAGAGATGCCATGAATTTCTATGTGGCATTTGGCACACGTTCAGACCATCTGGCCCCTGTAAAGTGCACACAGGGCATCACAGCCTCGGGGGCAATGTCTGAGCTGTGCTTTGATCACCATCAGGAATTTTTTTTATAGGGCCAGTCCATCAGCAAGTCTCATTGAGCAGAGGCTTTTGCATTGGTTGGGTAAAACATACAGTAAAAAACATGGGTAGTAAAGCAATGGGAGGTTACGCATGTTATTGCTAATATCCTCTTGAACACAGCCAAGAGAATGATGAACCATCTTTTAGACAATATATTCTTTCCATATATGCACTTTCTGACCTCATTTAGCTGCTGCTTTTAAGGTAGAATTCTTCTGAAAGCAAAACTTCACAGCAGGGAGGAGGAGGAGGATGGGAATAATTACGTGAATAACAAGGAGTCAAATATTAAAAGCAAGAATTTAAGGATGCTAAAGGCCAACCCCTCACAGTAATACTTTCAGTAAGGCATAAAAAGAGAAATTGAGAATCAGTGACAGGGTATCACAGCCTTGCAGGATTATCTGGTGGAAACAAAATGCATCCGAGCTTGCCAGCTGGTGCCAACAGCTCTTTACCTTGATGTTCCCTTGTGTCAGTGGTATTTGCATCACAATAGCACTGAGACCGCACAGAAGCCAGCACGGCTCAGCATCCGCCAGCAGCACAGACGCAATTCCTGCCCTGAAAGCCCGGGAGTTCACACTCGAAAAAAGAGGAAAGATAATTAACTGTTCACCAGAGAAACACTCGAGTGTGTTTGGAGAGAGCTCAAAGCTCCAGCACCCAGCTCGGTGTTGGCACCAGGTTTCCTCTCCAGCCTGTGTTCTCCCCAGGCTGCTGCAGCTGGGAGGAAAGGTTTGGCTCTCTGCATCCCTGAGGAAGGCAGGGGTGGACCTAAACCAGGCTCACTGTTGGTGGTGTTGCTGCAAAGTTTCGCTTTCATTTCAAGAACCCAAACTCCATTTCATCCCACAGCCTCGGGACATCCAGCAGGACATTGTCCCCCTTCAGACCAGGGGTGTCCCAAACCTCACCTGGCTCCCAGCCAGCACTCACTTGACACTTTTCTTGTCCCCTCCCAGAACGAAGATCTCCTCCAAAACCCTTCCTTGCTCAGAGATGTGGCCAAGAGGAGCCTTTGGCACCAAACAGAGGCTGGAGGGGTGGATGACACCAAAAACCCAACAGTCCCAGCATGTCAGCACCCACAACCAGGACAGCTTCATCTAACAGCTCTTGGATCTCTGTGCATCCCATTTCCTGGCCGGGAGGGCTGGGAACACAGACATCCCACCCAGGTGGCCAACACATGGCAGTTCCATGCCCAGAGCTGCCCAGGGAATGAATGGGTGGAGATCCCTTTTGGATCAGCTGCTTCCAAGGGAACAGGGAATGTCACTGCTCATCTTTTGGACTGGATTTGAGACCAAGCTGAACTCTGCTGGCTTAATTAGCTAACCATAAATAAACATCATTTACAAGACCTAAACATTTTAAAACACCCTGTTAAGCATCTGAAACATAAATGCTTTAATTATAGACTAGCTCAAGACTGAAGTAACACTGGGATAAATGCTATAGAGCAGCTGTCTATGAATATTTTACAATGAGATTGCTCTGCATTCTCCAGGTCCACAGGGACTGTTGGGTTGGAAAGAACACATTGATTCTCTAAAATGCTTTTTTGCCTTTCCCTGGGGGTGCCACTGCCCCCCAGTCACCCCCAGCTCTGCCAGTTTGCCAAAAGCTTTGTTCAGTGCCCACAGGGAGCCCAGACATTTGGGGGTTCTCTGCTTCTCTTTTTCTTTGTCTCTGCCCAAAATTTCTCTTCTTCTGTGTCTCTGCCCATCTCAATCCCCTGAAGGATTCCCTTGACTGCAGCATGCTCTGGACCAGACCCCAAATTCCACATGAGCATCTTTGAAATCTACAGGGAAAGTCTGGTTTTCATTTTCTCTTTAAAACAAAGTTTCATTATAAGTTGTATAAAGAGACCAACACCCTTGAAAACAAGGCCACAAATGCCCAAGGGAGACAAATTTCAAAAGACAACCACAAGTCACTGGTATAAATCATTTCTCCATGTGCCTCAGCCCAGTATCACTCTGGTCACTACATTTGACTCCAGCTGGGACTATCACTGCTGAGCAAAAACAGCCCCAAAGTAGGGAATGATCAGCATTTTCCTGGCTTTGTCCAGCTGATTCCAAGAGCTGCATCTCAGAGCAGTCTGTTTTCCTGTGAGCTGTAAGAGCAGCTCAGGCAAGCCCAGCCAGGAGCACTCCTGCAGCTCTTGCTGTACCAACACAATATAAAATAAGATATCTAATTCCAAAGAGATGCAACAGAACAGCCATTGATGCTTTGTCCACGACCAAGTACATCTCCTGAGCTCCAACCTGGTGCTGGATGTCAGGCTTTGATAGCGAGAAAATGGCAAAAGAGACTTACATATTCCTTCTGCTGACATTCCTATTTCATCAGGAAAATTCCAAATGCCTCTAATTCGAGTCAGTATAATTTACTCTAAAGATAAAAGCACTCAAAGGCTTTTGTTCTACGTATTAATATGATGGTCACAGGTCTCTAATTTACTGTAAAATATGAGCAAACAGACAAACCGAATCAGCCCCCAGAGAGCAGAAGGCAGGCAGCCAATTCCACCTTCAGACAAGGAGCGCTCCATCCCCGGGATCGCTTGAACACCTGCAATACATTGATTGCACTTAAGCAGCCACCATTAGAATGTTAATGCCATCCCTGCCTCCAAAACACTGGATTTTTCACACACAAAGCACGAGCTCTCCAGCTTTTTTTTTTTTTTTTGTTTTTTTTTTTTTTTTTTTTTTTTGCTTTTTTTGCTGTATGAAGTAAATGGAGCAAGTGATTTTTTTTCCTTAACTACAGGCTGGAAACTCCGTTCCTGTTACACTGACAGCAATCTATTAGTTAAGGAAATCAAGTTTTTACTCACTACAGGAGGGGAAAGAGATACTTAAGCTTTTATGTCAGTTCATTCTCTATTAATGATAAACATTGGGAGCCTGGCAAGGATAGATCATCTTGCACTTATTGCTGCGAGGATATTAAGAATTAACAGCAGCAGAGCAGTAATTAAACACTGAATGTCTGTGCCCATCGTGCTGCCAAAGCACTTCACTGCACACCTGGGCTGGGCAGGAGAGGGACCAGAGAGGAGCTCAGTAGCCCCAGAAATTGCCAACAAACAATGTGGGAACCCTTCAGCCTCATCCCTGATCCTAGTGGGAAGGTCACCAGCATCCCAGGAGATCATCCTCCATCAAAAACAATGGCTATTGTATCTCTGCTACTAGTGCTGGAATTAAATTTTAATTTTTCTGTTCTGCCATTATTGTATGTTTTTTTCCCTAACTGGTTTCTTGTACTGGTTATTGCCTCAAATTCGGGCTCCAAACATTCCAAACATTTATTTATGCTGCCACAATAAATGTTAAGTGTATTTTGTTTGCACCATGTTTTCCCTTCCCTCTCTCATTCAATGCTTCCAGATTTATTAAATACAAGTGCCCTAAAGCATACCAGGCTTGTTATCCCTTTGGAAGACCTCAGGACATATTTGGTTTATTAACCATCTTAGATGAAAGCAGTTAATTTATATTAGTGTAAATAAAATACACAAATTACCTTAATGAGAATCTAAAGCTTAATTTGATTTTGTGTAATGCAACATCTGAGAACACATAAGTTTTCAGCCCTTATTTTCTGCTCAGGTTCAACCATACCCATGAATTCCCTTATCATCAAAAATACGTAGAAAACCACAAAGAATTTTCAAAACTAAAATGCATATTTCCATTCTGTCTTTTAAGATTACTCTTCCTCCCAAAAGAGCTTTTCTAAGCAACTTTTCACAGCTTAAAGTTCTGTTCAGTTTAAATAAGTGTCCACACATTCTGATGATTATCTGAAGTTCCTCCAAACTGCTTTGGGGAAAAAAAAAAATAAATCAGATTGAGCCGCAGTGTGCATCGTGTCTCTTAAAACATCCAGCTCCCAGGCCCTGGGAGAGAAGCTTAAAAAGAGATTTTCAAAATTCAGATTTTTTTGCCAAAATGCAGCCAACACACTGGGCTTTGATCCCCGTCAGTGCCCACCACCCACCTCAGGAGCTGCAGCCTGACTGCTCACAGCACGCCAAAATCTCCAGAGTCCCAGCCAAAAATTCTACTTTGTCTGATGCCAAAGCCAGTTTCGAATTTTATTATGTCACACATTCAGCAAGGGGAACTTCAATGCCTTTTTTTCCCCCTCTGCTTACAGAAATCGGTTGTTTCCAGATTTTTGTTCAGGAGCTTCTCCAGCGGTTGAGCCCTGAGAGGTGACAGCACCTTGCCGAGAGGTGACAGCAGCCCCTGGGGAAGGTGCCACATGCTGATACACACAGGGACAACCTGATAAAACAGAATTGAAAACCTCTGTGACTAAAGATAAGGCTGCTCCAGGTAGCCCAGCCCCGGGGTCAGGTTTGCTCCAAGAGTACAGTTTTTTAAGGGCAAACAGGGACTCTAGGATGGTGTGGCGAAGACATTTTATTGTAAAAATCCAGAGTTCTTCAACTGTTAGTTTGTTCTGAGTTTCCATCCTTGTGAGGCACAACAGATGTGCTTAACCAACACCACAGACCAGATAGGAACAGCATCAGGTGTGACCAACCACAGCCCCACGGTGAGCACTGATGGTTCTAATCATTGTTTTACAATTCTGTAACTTGTTCTTCACCTCTGGTTTAGCTGAGTCATTCCCAGAATGCTTTTCTAGTTAGCCAAAGGAACAGAAGTGAGCAACGATTTTACAAGGGCAGCAAAACCCTCACTTTGCAAAGCCTTTCTGCTCCACAGCACTGACAAAAGATGATGTGGATTTTCCATAAGCAAAGAGGACTCTGCTGCACCAAGAATTCCAGCTCTCCTGGGTGCACTCTGCAGGAAACACCCCAGAAACCAACTCTTGGAGGAGCAGCATCTGCCAAATTATGGTCATTGGAAAAACCAAACTGTCCTAAGAAAGATAAACACATTACTGAGGCTCTTGCAGGACTCCAGCCTGCAGCAGTTCTACCTTTCTCCCACGAGATCTGGACTCAGAGCACATCTGGGGGTGACAAGAAGCAGAGGAATGTTCATCTGGTTCCCACTCTCAGACAGGTATTCTCGAAAACTCCAGCCTAATCTTCACATTATTTGCTTTATGGAACACTCTGAAAGAAATCAACTTTGCAAGGACTTCTATCAAATGTACATATTAGCAGTTTTCACTGTGACCTATTTCTCAGGCATTCTCATGTCAGAGTATTTATAGCAGTTCTGCAGAAAGGACTGAAATTAGAAAAACTCCCTGAATAGAGCAGCAGGCACATTGTGGTTCGTTTTATTATTTAAATGTGTTCCTTTTCACTCCAAACAGCAAAATTAAATAAGGAAGGGAAAGAAATATTCTAGCAGTCAGAACATTTCGAGTGACTTGCATTCCTATCGATGTCCACATCTCTATATTCATGCACAGAGGCGATGGCAATGCAGCAATTCTATCTGGCAAACCGAGTTAACTCTCATCCATAAAATGTGCCATTTAAATTCCAGAAGGGCTAATGAACAGCACAGGAGAAGAGACCACAAGAAAAAAAACACAATAAGCAATTGAAAACAGCTTTGAATGACTACAATGTACTTCTCTTCCCAAGCCTGCTCTGTGGTTTTTCATTTGCTGGAGGTGTGGACACCTGCCAGTTTGCTGGAGCAGGTAAGTCAGTGGAACCCATCAGCCATCTGTTCTCATCCCACACACAGCCCAAAAAGGATCATAAATATGCAAAGAACCACAGAGCCCCCCGAGGGAGCAGCTGGATAACAATAGCTTTAATTTTTCATTTGTTTATTTGATTTGCTGTAATGAAGGAGCTACTGGAGCAACATCTGAAACAAGTGAAATGCAACAAATGGAACTTCGGGGCAAAATGCATGGCTTAGAAGCAAATCTGCACTGTTTGATTTGGTGCTGGGTTGGGTTGTTTGAGTTCACACTCTCTGCTCAGTCATCAGCACCACTGTGTCATGGGCAGGGCTCTGGCTTTGTTTGAGTATTAACTGCTGCTTTGAGGGACTCAGTTAATCTGCAACGAGACATTTCCATGGCTCTGTCACTCACCATCAAAACATCTTTAATTTATCTCTGATTTAATGCTCGGAGCAAGCTGGAGGAGCCACTGCCCCAGCCCATCTGAATGATGTATCTCATTTTGCTATCAAAGATGCTGAAAGAATTTTCCCCGGATCTTTGCAATTCAATGGCATCAAAAAGCATAATTACAACTGGAGGGCAGGGATGGATGGATTGATGCAAAATCATTTGAACAAAACCATCATAATTATAAATGACAGGGAGCTCGGGGTAACCAGCAGTGCCATGGAGAAGAGAACCAACCACAGGAAAGGAGAACAACTTCAAAAACTCCATGTTTTCGTAGAAAGAAAGGACAGAAAAGAGCCCCCATACCCATCCTCAGGAGGTTCTCACCATTACAACCAACCAGCAAACATTTACTACAGGTATTTGCCCAGAAATGGCCCTCAGAGCAATCTTCTTGGATCATAACTGCAGCTGATGGGACTTATATTTTAATTTTGCCTGTATTTTGGTTTGAGGGAGCTGCCTTTGAGGCACAGAGCAGGGAAGGAACCCCAGGCTGGGAGACAACTCAGGGCAGTAGGACAAGAACTCCCTCTGAGCTCCACCTCCTCCCAACACTCCCAGTGATTCCAAAGGAGCTTTAATGCATCTTACTTCAAGCAGCAATTCTGAAGAGGAAATAGCAATCTTCATTAAGGATTAGGCAAACAATTAACTTATTATGTTCAATCTTTTTAATGTGTGTCTGGGTACACAGGAACAAAAACAAACACAGCTTAAGCGCACTACAAGGGGAAACCCTATGTTGGTTTCCTCATTCCAAATGAGCTCCTAGTTTTCCCTTTGTTTCCAGCTTAAAACTCTGAAATCAAGTCAGCTGAACCAGGCTGGTTAAATGGGAAATTCGAGAAGATACAAGTCTTCCCAGTAAGTTTAAGGGGTCTGGGATTTAGCATTTAGGATTTACCATCACTATCCTTTGGTCTACAGGTGCTCAGAGTATTCACCACCCTCACCCTGAGGCCAAATTTGGGGCTGACCAGGCTGTAACAGCTGTTTTAATTGTGCTTAGGTTATTAACATGGTTATCTATTCATATAGCTGGTTTCCAAGGTACCACACTGCAATGCTGATTATGAGGCTTCAGCTTGAGCACAAAACACAGGAGCCACCCTCCAGCACCCCCTCCTCCTCATTCCTTCCTCCTCTGTGTAAAAAAAGGCACTAAAGCAGCAGCAAAAGCCTGATGTTTTCAACAAAACTTTGTCACATTCTGAGATTCTGCTCTAAGCTTTTTTGTCTGTTTTATTTTATGGCGCTTTTAATGAGAGGTTTCAACAACCCCATCATTAAATGAAAAGGAAAGAAATAGGAAAAAGAAAAAGAATAATTAAATTTTTTAAGATTCATTCTGAAGGAAAATGGTACTATGTCATTTTAAATGTTTAAAATCCAGCTGACTCCAGCATTTCTGCTGATGACTTCAGCAACTCACAGAGCAATTTAAAGAAATTAAGGCAGCTGGGAAATACAGTCTACAGTAAAACTACATAGATTATCCTATTTCAGGGGAGAAACAGCACAACAGATGTTCTTAACTTCTAAGGATCTTCCATAAATCATGCATTTGTATGAAGTCTGACACCACCAATCCCACTGTGGGTCCCACAGTACAGAGACAGTGACACCTTGGTCACCTGTGGGAAACAGGCACAGAGAGGGGAAGGATTCTCACTGCAGCAAATTCACCTGAGGCAGGTGCAGCTCACACTGAAAGGTGCAGCTGCTGGAAACACCAAATCCCAAAGTGTTTGATTCCTAACTCACCATCCAACCCACCTGCTGGCTGCCTGTCCATCTCTGGAGAGCACGGGGAGCACCAAACCCACGTGAACTCCAACCCCTTAACCACAAGACTCCTAGGTGTTTCAAACAAACATGAAACCCAAGTCAAGGATCAGATGAGAAAGGTGAGGTTTGGCACCTGGACAGCCAAACCAGGAAAGAGGAACTGGGGAAGAGGGGCAGCTTGTTTAGCAGGGGAAATTAAGCAATTAAGTTGTACCAGGCTGAAGGTATGAGAGCTGCAGCATTGTGCTCAGCCTTGATGCTTTTTGGGCTCTGATGTTTCCAAGTGAAGAAAGAAGTCTGGGCTGGTGGGGGGAGGAGGGAGGAGCAGAGAGAAGGGAAAATAAAAGAAATGTGGAAGCTAATCCCAAGCACTGTGAAAAGGTCATGTGCTTCGATATGAGTAATTAATTTTCTTAGAGCAATGTTGAAAAGGTTAACCTGATTTATGGAATGCAATTTAATTTAAAATGTGTTGTGTACCTTGTTAAAAGGGTCCAATTATGGCTGCTAATTCTGTGGACTGACACATGTAACGGGGTCTGATAATACCCTGGTGCGAGGGGGAACACATGTCAGTCAATAATTAGACATGGCCTATCGAAATTTGAGGGGGAAGGAGAATTGGTAGAAGTGCTGAGAGAACCTCTATGCCCAGAGCTCACAGTGTCCCTTTGCAATTTCCTGCTCTGTGGAGCACTCGGGGATTCATTTCGAGGCAGGTTTGTGCTCAGGGTGGTTTATCATGGTGCTTTGAGACAGGAGTAAAAATGCCAGATTTGAACAGGTCAGCCCATGCTGCTCCTTGACCTTCATTCTGTTAATTCATCTTGCAAAAACCAAACTAAACACCCCACCCTCCTTCCTTGATGACTTGGTGAAGCAAGAGGCTGACAGAGCTGCCCCAGTGGTGATTGTAAGAAAAACTCAGTAACAATCTAAATATCAGAGGCTGTGGGGATCCTCAGCAAGAAGGGCTTGTGGTTGGAATTTTCAGTCTGGAAACTTTTGTCCTAATCCACTCCTCACTCAGCTGCTCATCCTCCCTGGGCTCTGTGGTGTCCCCATTCCTGCCAGTCCCAGGGAATGTGTCCCCAGCATCCCCAGGGACCTGCTGGAGTGGCTGTGCTGCTCTACTCCTCCACGGCAGGAAAACATCCCATGGGGATGCAGCCCTGGAGCCACTTCTGCCCAGGCTGCAGTGAAATATTTAGTGTATTTTAGAAAAACTTTGGTTTCCTCTCACACCTTCTCACTTCCTGTCAGCCTCCAAGTCCAGCAGCCAGAGTTACTCCCTGGGTGTTTTCTAGCCACTCCTTTAGTGAGCTGTTAATGGTGTGTGAGTGCAGTGAATATCAGCTGTGGGGTTATTCCTCAATGCCATGTTCCCCAAAATGTGTGTGCAATGCTCCCCCAATGTTCCCTCCCACGATGAGCCCCTGCCCTGTTTGATACTCTGCAGATTGACAGAGCGACTATTGCAACCCAAAAACCATTTGACAGGATAAACATGCCTACAAGGAGCAGAATAAATCAATTAACTCATCTCCGAGGTACCTCTCGTTCCTAAACTGGGTTGGTAAGTGGCTTTAAAAATAGTGTGGCTACAAAGGGTGGCTCCAGCTGTATGGACCAGGAGCTGTGTTTTTGGGAGGGCTGTGCCTGGCCCCAGGTGAGCAAAAGGCAGCTGAAATGTGGTTGTGGTTGTTGTTCACCATGAAGCCAGAAATATTCTGTGTTCAGCATGGAGTTTGCAATCAACACCAACAGTGTTTGCACTGTCAAACACAGCGAGCTGTGTGCAGGTGGATTTCTGGGTTATTGCAGACTGTCAGTGCTCAGCATTTGCTGAGTAACAGGCACTGTGTCTGCATCCTTCCAGGACATCTTGTGCATCATTTGTCTGCAGAGCTGGAGGAAAATCAGCTGAGCTGTACCTCAGAGGGGATATTTGATGAGCACAGCATTCAGCACCCTGCTCTAGTGGAAGGTGTCACTGCCTGTGGAAGGGAGGTTGGAACAAAACAAGTTTAAGGTCCCTTCCAACCCAAACCATCCTGTGATTCTTATTCTTTTGGTGTTCCTTCTGCTGAGAAAAAGAACATGTGTGCATTGGGCTTTCCTGAAAAACCTAATGGAATTGCACCCAGAGCAAGATTTTGTTTTATACATTGAATGCACAGAGGCAAGAGCAGCTTGTAGTTACATTGATCTTTCAGATTCCTGTTGCTGTGACATTGAGTATTGAAACTTTTTTGACATTTTAGAAAAAAAAAGCCTTGTCTGAAAGGGCGAGGAGGATGGAAGAAACTCCTGCCTGTCCTCTATAACCCCAAATATTCTCATGTTCCCTTCTGCAAACAAAGGTCTTCCCAGAGCTGGTTTATATTGCCATCACCAAATTAGCTCAGGAAGCTGCATCTTGTGATAACTTCATTATGTTCTATTGACTTCTCAGGGAGCTGAAAGGAATATAATGGCAATTTCCCATAATGGATAACTGGCTGGGGAAGCCAGGCCAGGGAAATGGCCATTCCCTCCTCTACCCTTATGCAGTCAAATCACTGTCAAACATTTCATTTTCTGATGTGCACGTTGGCCTCTTATCAAGCTTTTTTCACCCAAAGAGGATTCCTTCTCAGAGGAACATGAGGATTAGCATCAGATGGGGGAAATGCAGTTTGTATTAGCAGAATATTAAAAGGGCAATCGTAATTTCTCAGCTGCAAGGGACACTTAAAGCAAATTACCTCAATTAAGAGAATAAGAATCAGGGAACTGCTTTAAATTGAAAAAACATTCAGATAGGATGTGTGTGTCTGTTTGTCATCGGGGGCTTAATATTTACTTCTGCTGATGAGACTTAGTCATGCTCTATTACAATTCATAGACTCGTGTTCCCAAATTTTATGCACCAAAATGCTTTGATTTATAGGGTATAAGTCCCTTTTCTCTGCGAATTCCTTTAATATTGTCATAAATGTGGTCAGTGATGCTTATCTCATGGTATTAATGTGCCTCATTTAATTATATTGTCTTGCTCAAAAAGTGCACTTAGTTTGAAGGAAACGACAAATTGTTAACTTTTGGTAAATGCACATTTCTCACTAGAGAATGGTGCTGGTGCCTTCTGCCTTCTGGGATGGGTGTTTGGGAAGGACCATGGATTGGGTCAGTGGATACAAATACATGTAAGACTCTTGGCTCAGTAATAATTCAGGTCCTTTCAGTCTCTGCTTCATGTGGAGCCTCAGTTTGTGGTCTGACCATCAGTTCTGTGCTTTGTCCCTCATTCCCTGCTCTGAAGCTGCTCCTGGGTTCTCACTCCCCAACTTTAGGCTCAGGAAGGTGTGATTCTCTATTGATTACTTGATCTGTGCAATTACAATCAAAACTGCAGGGATTTCAAGCCTGATTGACTGCAAAATAGAAATCTATTGGCTTGGCTGGACTCTTAATCACCAGGATTAGGAGAGAACATGGTTTGGGGCTGCTCTTTCTGTGCAGGATTGGTTTTAGGTAACTGGAGACTGGCGAGGTGTGTGAAGGAAGGCATTGATCCCACCAGAGCAGGCTGGGGGGGGTTAGTTCTGTCATCCCTGCCCGTGGCTGTGCCTGTGGCATCCTGGCTTTGTGACCCTTCTTCAGCAGCCTGCTGTCCACAGGAGTCAGGAACAGAGCCTGGGAGTAACTGCAGGGCTAACCAAGGAGCTGCAGCAGGCAGAAATCCACCAAAAGCCCCTCTCAGCTGCTCCTGGCATCCCTTCTCCCACTGGATGTCCCCTTGGCCAGCGTGTGAGCTCCCAAAATAAGCCTAGGGCCCGGAGTTTTGTCTGTCCCCACCCTCAGAAGCTGAAAGAAGGAGCACCAGCAGGCAGGGAAAGGACCTTTTGCTTTTTTTAAAATAGGTTTTCATTTAAAAGATGCCAGAGCCAGCAGATTAGTGTCTTGACTATATAGGTTTCCTACAGATAAGGCAGAGAAATTGATTTCAATTACCAAAGTGGATAGACAGGCTGCTCTGCTCTCCCGAGGATTTTTAACCCTCGAGAGGCAAAAGTGAAAACCAGGAGGGGGTTTGGAACCTCAAGCCATTTCCTCAGGAGCAGCTGTGCCTCTCGGAGCATAAATCCCCACAAAGGGAGAGAGCTAAAGAAAGGAGGTTTATTTAAGGATGTACAATGATCCTTGTGATACTCTGGGATTTCAGCAAGCTTTCAGATCCTTCAGCGAGGCTCTGGAGGCCAAGGGTTAAAGTGGCTGCAGGGATTAAAGGATTTGGTGCCTTTCAAGCACCAGGTTCACCTTTTCCAAGAGCAGTCTGGCTGCTGGGAAGTTTTCCTGGGAGGTTCCAGGGCTGGGGCAGGGCAAGGCTGTGCAGTGCTGGATCTCAGCTGGACTGGGAGCAGAATCCCAGGGTGTTGGTGCGTTCATGCCCTGCTGCTGGGCACCTCCAGCACTCAGCCCCAGGTGACCTTTGGGTGTCCAGGGGGTGGACAGAGGCACAGGCAGTGTGGAGGGACAGCAGCAGGAGCACAGCTGGGCATTTCCTCAGCACATGTGGGGAGATAGCTTCCAGTGCATCCTCAGACCTCTCCCATCTGCTGCTCCTGCATTTACACACCCTGCAATTCCTGAGCTGGCTCTGTAATTGTGTCCGCAGGGTGCCTGCTTCCCTTCCCTCCTCAAATCCAATTTGCTCCTTTTTGCAGCTTCGCTGCTGCCTGATAATGGGCACCTTGCGATAGATTTTTCCACTGTTCACTCGCTGGGTCTCTTTTGTCCCACCATAGGGAAATTTGCCCCTGTGGGTCTCACAGTTGGCTTCTCAGCTGGGTTTCACAGAGGCTTTTATTGCCAGCAGCATCTGCTCTCCCCTCCAATTACTCCAGCACATTGCTTTGATTCTTTGCTTTGCTGGGTTCACCAGCAGCTTCTGCCCTGGCTGAACTCCCCGGCAGACTCTCCCCGCTGCCTCCAGGTATTTGGGGGGTCTGGCTGGGGTCAGAAATCAGATGTTGCACATTGTTGTGTTGGAACAGAAGGAATTCAGTGGTGCTGCACAGCAAGAAGACCGGCATGATAAGCATATTTAAGCAATCACAGGAAAACACGGCGTCTAAATAAGATTTTGTTTCAGGCCACGGAATACAATTGTTGCTGGAAGCAGCTCAGCAACCGCAGCTATTGTGTCCTTTCAAATGCAATTACACATTTCGGAGAAACATCCTGTGGTTTGTACTTTGCATTAGTGTTAATGTGGACAGGACTGTCCTCTGTGTGCTCAGCAAGCTCTTTCCTTTCCCTTTTGCTTTTCCCAAAGCTTGGGATGTTCCTGCCAATGCAGTGTGGTACAGCCAAATCCAGGTGTGGCCTCTGGCAGGTTCCAAGTGAGGCTGCAGCACAGCAAACAGCATTTCTGCAGATGCCTGGGTAGTTTTTTCCCCCTAATGAAAAATGATTTCTGACAGACCGGATACGTGAAAATATATCTAGATAGAGAAATGTTTGGTTTTTATTGTGTCTGGAGCTCAAAACGAATGTTTTCCATTCCCAGCAGTGTTTTCTGCAAGGAAAACCTAATCATTCCCTTCACGGCAGTTCAGTTATTTTCCATCTCACTCTGTGGACAGCTCCTGGATTTCAGATAAGGATCTCCTGCTTGAATGCTGAGGGAGGAGGTGGCAAAGAATATGTCAGTGGAAAATACCCTCCTACCTGCCCAACTTTCTCCTCTGCTCTTCGGTGGGGAACCTGATGGGACCTCAGTGATACTGGAATGAACTTCCTGGAAGAGCCAGAGGTATATTATATCGAGGTCAAGATGCTTTGAGAAGGCTAATTGGGTAAAACTGGGTTTCATTCACAGCCCAGGATTTCCAACACACTTGCAGATTTTTTTTCCCCCTTTCCTCTTGTCTGCTGGCATCATTAATGCTGGGATTTAAGATGACAGAACTTTAATTGTACAGGACAAAGGCGTCTGGTTCCCTGCTTCACTGATCAATTCCAGCTCATAAATTGTAGCAGGAACAAAACTCTTTAGCAGTGCTGACAATTAAGTAACATCCTGATAAACATCCCCTTTTGTTTTATTTAAATGAAAATGCCTTTATTTCCACAGAGTGGTATCTTGTAACAATAAGATTCACTGTCCCTGAAGCTTGGTTAATTAAACACAGTATTTGCAATCTACCAAAACAAGCTGTTTTATGCAAGCTGATAACAGGGTTTCCGTTTCATAATGTGAACAATTGGGTTATGCAAATGCCAGGATTTTAAGCCCCTGTGATCTGTTTTTGTTGCCTTATTATCTGTTTCTGTCTACAAATGCCAAATATAGACATCCCAATTAAAGCAGTTAAATGCCATTAAGTCCAACTAAAGATGTTTTTATCAGTTAAAAACTTCCCCGATTTAATTAAAAATAAGGTTTGAAATTGGCCTTTCTTAACCCAAACTCTACTCCCACACTTCCATCTGTTTGATTGATTCTCCTCCCAACTCCACCGTGAGTTTTATTCCTTGGAGCCCTTTGGAGACATGGTGGGAGGCAGTTACTGAGCTGAGGTGATGCTCACCTGTTGACAGGTGCACTGACACCTCCAGCAGGTCTGGAGGAGTGGTTTTTTGGGTGGTTTGGTGGAGGACCATGACCTGGATGTGAAGTTTAAACCTGCCCAGGTGATGTTTCTCACGGAAGCTCATCCTGCACAGCTGCTCTGTCACATATCTGCTGTGTGGAGCCCAACCCACACCCAGGTAAGGAGCAGGAAGATGATATCACTGTGGAATAGAAGGGAATAAACAGAGCAGAGGCATCCTGGTACAGATGTTGGCTTCTGTTGCAGAGCAGAAAGGCCTTGCAAAGTGAGGGTATTGCTGCCCTTGGAAAATCATTGCTCACTTCTGTCACTTTGGCTAACTAGAAAAGCATTCTGGGAATGACTCAGCTAAACTAGAGGTGAAAAACAAGTCACATAATTATAAAACAATGATTAGAACAATCAGTGCTCACAGTGGGGCTGTGGTTGGTCACACCTGATGCTGTTCCTATCTGGTCTGTGGTGTTGGTTAAGCACATTTGTTGTGCCTCACAAGGATGGAAACTCAGAACAAACTAGCAGTTGAAGAACCCTGGATTTTTGCAATAAAGTGTCTTCACCACACCATGGTGGAGATGGTGTGTTTAACATCACAGGCTTCTGGTGAGCCCTGAGATGTTTGTGCTCAGTTAGCTCTGAGTTTGCACATCCTCCAGCTCACTGGGTAAGCTCACAGCCCTGTAAGCTCAGCTGGGCTGTGCTGGGGACACCAGAGGCAAATGTGGAGCCTTTTCATTCCTTCATGGACCAACAGAGCTCTTCCACTCCTCTTTGTCCCCCACAGCAGGGCTGGAGGAGCTCCTTGCTCCCTGCCCTGTGACTCAGGGCTGCTCAGCCCAGGAGATAAAACATCCCTCACCTGCAGACAGGTGTGTGCAAGGCTTTCAGTGATGCCACTCAGGGAAGCCTCTCGACTCTCATCTTTCCCCAGGAGGATGTGACAGATCCCCCGGCGACGTTCAAAGCTTCGCGCTGCTTCCAAAGTGCAGTAATTTAACTTTATACCAGCCATGTTTGCAGCAGCTGTCAGTCACCATGACAACAATATTAACACTCGTGATGGCTTTGTTGTGAGCACCAGAGAATGTAATATTCTGGAGGGAAGAAGCAGCAATTGCTCGAGCAGTTGCTCACAGCCCGAGTGACTCTATTGAACTGGGAGAGGTTCAAACTGTATTTTAAACATACAAGAAAAGACTTGCTTTTGGAGTATAAAATGACTTGAATTAACTTCAGTCTGACAAGGGGAAGCAAAGGGAATCACTGGAATAAATATGTGTGAGACTGGAAGATTAGAAAGACACATTCCAAAATCTCACAGAAATGCAAACTCCCTCTTTTTGAAGGCACTGCCTCTGGAATGGCAATTTACATTTCTTTAAACTTGGGGAAGGGGAAGGAGAGTGACTTAAGATTTAAAGGGGGGTTTGCCAGCCTTGTGGTTCTTGTCTTAAACATAAAATAGTTACTCAGAGAATACTAAGGGTAGCTCTTAGTCTGTATTTTCTCTAAGAATTAAAACAAGGGAAAAAAGTGTCCTGGGTTTCAAACACTGGAGTTTGTCTCTTAATCCATTTCCTTTTTTAGGGCAAAACAAATCATTCTCTCTCTCTCAATATTTAGTATCTTTATTGTTTCTAACCTCCCTTCTTCCCCTCCAGAGGTACCCCTGCATTAAGATAAGGCATTGATCGTCTACACTGGGAAATTCATTCTAGTTAATTAGTTCATTATTCCTTTTTTAACATAAGATTGATGACTTATTAAGCTATGGTTAATTACAGAGTTTATTACTTTGAAAATAAGGAAAACTCCACAGTTCCAGCTGATTCTGCTCCTGGCTAATCTGGATTTCTGGCACTGCTGTGTCCTTTGGATCCCTGTTCATTGAAACCCAGTTTTGGGGTGTGCTGCTTCCCACCTCTGTGGCCTGGTTGAGCAGATGATCTGGCAGCTGCTGGTCTTCCCTGCACGTCCAGAGCTGAGATCCCCCAAAACTTCAGCAGTTTTAGAAACCTTTGTAGCTCCAGGGCCCCAGTGAGGACCAGAGCTGGAGCATCACCTCAAGCCATCAACACAGGGAGCCTCCTTGAGGAGATCCACCCTGATCCATCAGCCAAAGGAGAGAGCACCAAGCACCAGCTAAGTGAGGGAAGGAGTCTTGTATGTCCTCAGCACCCACCCTACATTCATCTCCCTGCTCCCAAAATCATCCCCTTCCAGCAGAGTGGCCAGAGCACCTGGTGCTCTCTGACAGCCACAGCAGAGATGAGCAATGGAGGCTCAGGGAGCATCCACAGCCTCATCCAGCATGCAAAACCTGAAATTTCCAGTGACTTTGTCTAATAATCCAGCCAGACAGCAGGGAGTGCAAGGCCGTGGTGCTCATGACTCCAGCAGCACCTGCCACGATTTTGGGAGGAGCTGGGAGACAAACCTGGCAGTGCAGCCACAGTACACTCAGGGCTGCTGCTGCCTCCCAGTGAGGGAGGACACAGCAACAGTTGTTAACCACATTATCACTGCGTTTGCAGCTCCAAAATTGGAAGTTTTGATGCTAAAATTAACACCAAGCAGGCTGAAACTCAGGGAAGTGCAATGTGGATTGGGGGGCATGGATGGTGTTATTGCTGTTGGGCTTTGTTGTTCTGCACCACTCCTGCAGTCACTGTTCTGTGGTGTCTGTGTGAGAGCAGCACCAGTTTAGCAGAAAATTAAAAAATAATCAAACACCTGTAGCACAGAGTGTTGCATGGGAGAGCCTGCAGAGCAGCAGGGCTGGCTGTGAGCAGAGCAGAGAGGCAGAGGGACACGGCAGGAGCTGAGGGTGGATTTCTGTTCCAGCACCATTTCTGGAGCAGTGGTGCTCCCTCCAGGCTGTGTGTTGGCTCAGGCAAGGGACAGGCTGCAAAGCCACCACTTTCTGAGCAATGTGTGAAACGAGCCAAGAGGACAAAGTTGCAGTGAGCCCATATTTTCTCACTGTCAGTACTCCAGGTGGTGGAGGAGCTTTGAAGGAGATGCTGCAGCCTCTGAAGCTTTCCTTTGCATCCTCTGCTCTGTTTCACCATCAGGACCACAATTAGCCGTGAACCCCACTCCTGCCTTGTGAAAATGTCAGCCTCCCAACATCCCTGAGAGAGCATATTTTCAAGAAAAACACAGATGTTAAATCAATTCCTCCATCTTTCCGCCCTCCCATCTTTTCAAGCTGCTCGCATTGTCCTTTTGGGAATGTACTCATGAACCATAAACATCTGTCGGTCTGCTGCAAACAATTCCCAGCCTTTAGCTGAACAGGCTCCTCTCTCTCTTTCCTGGCTCCCAGCAGCAAGGCTGGTCACACTGGGATTGTGTGAGATGAGGGGCAGGCAGAAGCTGACTGACATTTTGTCTTTAGACATGAAACTCGTGCTCGTGGTTTGTTTTCCCCCTCCAGAGGCAGCAATTTAGAGAGAAAGAAATTAAAAGGCATTGGGATAGGAGCAGAAATAGCTCCAATGGCAGCTCATGAGAGTGGATTTCAGTTATGGAAATGTCAGTAAGGGAGCAATGGGGTAAAAGTTTTAGTGTCCCCAGCCTGTGTCCTGCTCAGCATAAGGGGTTTGTGGACATTGCCACCACATGTCCCATGTCACTGCATGAGGATTCCACCCTGGGCTGTGCCAACCACCAACACAGATGCAGAGATAGTGACACCACTAAAACAGGCACAGGTTTTGTGGTGCCAGCCCAGCTGAGTGGGCACCATGCTCCAACAACCCCCTGGACACATTGGAAGGTCCCAATGACCTTCGATCTTTGGGCTTAAATAAACAGAATTTGACAATTCCACTCCTTTGCTCCAAAACCAGTTTAAATTTTCATCTTTTGGGGCCAGGAATCACCATTTCTACACCACAGATCTCAGTGCATCCTTCAAGAGAGGCAGCAGGAAGAGCAAGGAGTGAGCTTGGGAATTCAAAGGAACGTATTTTCAAGCAGGGGGTATCAGGTCTTGGTTTCCAGCTGTGAAACCAGAAGCCTCTGGGGGTTTCTGGATGTTTTCCAGCTGCCACCTGCTTTCCTCCATTGTGCATCATTTGTCCCTGCTGAAAAATAACTCAGCTGTGTGGCTTTTCTCAGTTTTATGAAGAGTATTGTTGTTGGTTTATTTTCTCTTCTTTTCCAGAAACATTCACGTTCGAGGATAAAGTGCCATTCACATAGGAAGATTTAGTCCCTCTTCATAAAGTTATATATTACAAGTGAAAGGGAAACAAGCATGGGCTGGCAGCAGAAAATTGAATTAGCTCAGCAGTACACTACACAAAATAAGACAAATTTTGTACAGAAATATAATTGAAGCTGCATTATTTATCCTCCCTTTCTGGGTTATTTGTCAAAGTGAGCTGCAAGTTGCAAATTAAAAGAGCTATTGATTCTAAAGTTGTTTTTAAAGTATTTTCTACATTCAGATCCTTGGAAACAATTATATCAAAGTGGTGCCAAACAGCCAAATCCTTATTGGTGTTGCATTCAGAGGGATGATGTTCCAGTTTCTCTCCATGGTTTGTGGGCATTCAAACAACTCTTTTTGATAGAATCATAGAAACATCAATCATTAAGGTTAGAAAATTCTTCCAAGGTCATCAAATCCAACCTGTGCCAAATCTCCACCTTGTCACCAAGCCCAGAGCACTGAGTGTCATGTTTAGCTGCTCCTTGAACATCTCCAGGGCTGAGGACTCCAAACCTCCCTGGGCAGTTCCAAGGCCTGACCACCATTTCCATGAGGAAATTCCTCCTGATGTCCACCCTGAGCCTCCCCTGGCCCAGCCTGAGGCTGTTCCCTCTCCTCCTGTCCCTATTCCCTGGAGCACAGCCTGACCCCCTGGCTGTCCCCTCCTGTCAGGAGTTGTGCAGAGCCACAAGGTCCCCCTGAGCCTCCTTTGCTCCAGACTAAGCAATAGATGTTTCTTTCTCTGGGAAGAAACGGGAGGAAGATGGGATCAGAAGGGTTTGTGCAGTTGTGCTGTTGAGCACAGCAGCAGCATCTGCAGGAGGAGCTCTGGCTGTCTGGGAATGTCACCAGAGAGGGGACAGAGCCTCTGCTCCTGCCACAGCACCAGCCAGCACAGCCCTGGCACGGCTCATCCCAGGGTCATCTGTGAAATTACACTTCTACATTCCTGTTAAACATTCCTGCTCCATTGAGAGGGCAAATAGCCCATCAAATAACGTCAATCACTCATTTCACAAATCCCCACTGAGGACAAGGACCAGGAAAGGTCACCCAGTTGTTTTCCCATCCAAGGCTGGAGGGATGACAGGGTGCTGGCACACCATTCCTGCCTCGCCTGTGCTTGTGGCACAGGAGATTGGGGGACAGTTTGGGGAGGAGGGGGGATTGCTTTTGTTTTGCAAAACAAACAGAAAACAGCCCTTGTGAATACAAAAGAAAAAAAATAAAGCATAAAAAAATCCATCCACAGCAGCATTTGAGCCATTCTCCACAGGCCCTAGGAGCCTCTTACTGTTTGAGTTAAGGCTCCTTATATAAAGTTTATGGGTCCCACCGGGGTGTTTTGAGTAGATTACATTCACACCAGCTCATGCAACGCGGGCGTGAGCAGTCAGTAAATCAGCCAGCTTAGCTCGTAAGCTCCTACTCGAGCCAGCGATGGGTCTCAGGGCTGGGATAACACCTCCCATTATTAGCTGACAGCTGGTAAACAAAGATCCTGCTCTGATACACACTGTCAGGGCTTTTACAGCCTCGGCACATGCACAGAGCTGGGGAAAACTGCTGCCTCCGTGAGGATATGTGTCCGTGAAATGGACAAAGTGTGCCTGATAGTGGGAAAGCCAGGCTGGTTTCACCAGCCACCCAGCAAACAGGATCCTTCTGCCCTCTGAAGTTTGGAGAGGTCAAAGTGACAGGGAGATGGATCAGGATAGCTCAGATCTTGTAGTAACACGGTTGATCCTGGGTAGTGAAATTCATCCTTCCAGATCCAACTTTTCAGTGCTGTGTATTGCACCAATCCAGAGCCTGTGGTTCATAGGGTGGTGCAGAATCCATAAATTCCACACTGGGACAGCTGATGTGTCCCACAGGCCCCTAAGGAGGATGTAGTCCTTCATTTTCTGGGGTTTATTCTGGAGACCTCACTCTCTGCCAGACACCAACATCTTGCTTCCAAATTGATGCCCTCACTCTGAATTTATGGCATTTATGGCTCTCAGATTTCTGAGCACCCCATGCCTTATACATCCCTCCAGCGATGCTCCTGTCCTGCCCAGGGGCAGAGAAAGATGGGAAGCTGCCAGCTGGATGAAATGCCTTTAATATGAAGAAACAAAAACTGTTTCTCTGATATGTGGCAACAGTAGGGATGTGATTTGCCAGGGAAGCCATCAACAAGTAATTCTTCCAGTGGCAGATTGTTTAAGTCAACTGCACACTGATTTATTTGCTGTGCTCTAATTACTGAAGGAAAATGAGGGGAAGTCTGGTATTAACAAAATCCCTTGGCTTGTAATTACCCCATTCGAGGGGCTCAGGTTTCACCACAACACAATCCCACCACTACAGACGAGCACTCCAGCATTTAATTAAGGGCAGATAAAACTGGTGTCGTTGCCATTTTCCATTCCAGCTCTCACACAAAGCCAGCTTAGGAGAGGCAGGAGAGGCTGAACGCTGAGTGTCTCCTCTGAAAAGCCAAGGAGACCTAACACAAAGCAGTCGTCTATCCATTTCACCCACTCCATATGGCCAGAGCTGTATTTGCTTGGGAAATCTGGTGTGTCAGATGAAGGCAGCAGCACATCAGAGCTGGCAAAAGCTCTCAGAGGCAGCAGCATTGAGAGTGTGCTGGTGGCAGCAGCAGGAGCATCCCTGGGGCAGAGGTACCCATGGGGCTCCTGCCCTGCAGCACCTGGAGGAAAACAAAATATTCTTTGCTGTTCTGGAGCCTGAAACATCTTTCTTTTTTTTAAGAAGTCAGGAATTTGAAAGATGCAGCCCAGGCATCCAGAAGGAGGGGAAAAAAATGAATATTTCTACATTTTAAAAATTGTTTTGAAGTTCTGAATTTTTAGAAGCAAAGCCCTGAAATGCTCAGAGAAAAGGCTTTTCTGTGGGGAAAATCTGCCGGAACAGGCAGTTCTGAGCAACCCTGTAATTGCCATGAAATAAATAAACAGGTCTTGCTTATCAGTATCTGCAATAAATTTTGAGAAAAATAACATTTTAAGATACAGAAGCATATCTCTGTTTTGATAAACACCTCTACAAGTGGCACATTCCTTCTCCCTCAGGGTCTGTCCTTCCCCTCTCGTTGTGTTCCGCATTCATCACCAGAGAGTGAATCTCCTCATAATTTAGATCCTGCAGCCGATAGTTTATGTGCAGCAGCGTCGCAAATGGAAGCTCCTCTTTGATTTCCATTATGCATTACCTTGTCTGACTCCCTTTTATTGTGCAGTGGAGTAAATGACCTCCCAGATATTCAGGTTCAGATGTGGATGTGATGGTAAATGTAAGTCCTGAAATTTCCATCCAGTGATAAAATTGTATAATAAAAAAAAATCACTTTCTTCTGTTAATATCTGCTTTTGGCTGTCACATCAGCGTTATGGTTAGATTGTATTTTGTAATATATCAGCATGGAATCCAATTGTTGTGCGCCGGTTTCTCTTTTGAAAATAATACAGCATAGCCTGAAAAATCAGTATATGAGTCGTTCTGCTTTTATTACTATCGGTTTTACATGAACTTGACAGATGATTGTTGGTATCAAATTTGTCGAGTATAACATTTAATTAAATACCTTTCCTCTCAGTGCTGAACACCACCTTGAATAAAATTACCCACCTCAGATTCAGGCTTGGAAAGGTGTTTTGGGAAAGGAACTTGATTGTGTAGTCACACAGCCAAGTGTGGTGGATTCCTCATCCCTGGAGGTGTCCAAGGAATGACAATGTGGCACTCCAGGCTGGGTGACAAGGTGAGGATTGGGCACAGGTTGGAGGCCACAGTCTTGGAGGACTTTTCCAGCCTCAGTGATTCTGGGATTCTGATTCAGTCCTGCTGCTCCTGCTCCACTCCAAATCCAAGCAGTGCCCTGAGCCCACGGTCAGTTATCCCTCTGTGATGCAGAACATAATCAGCGCATTTGTTTCAACACACACAAACGTGTGCAGCGTTTCTCAGTGGCTTCTGAGGGTTAATTAATTAATGGTCCTGATGCCTGAGCTTTGTGTTAGTGTACAAACAGCGTAGGAGTTGCTCAGCAGGGGCTGCCCAGGAGCCCTGGATGCTGCATTAGAGAGCCCAGTGCTTTGTTATTACACGGATAAATGTTATCCTGTTCATCTCATGTAGAAATTTATCCGGTTTACGCTGCAACCGAGAAACATTAGTCCTATAAACTCAAGTAATCTTTCTTCAGAGAACAACTGCCCAATTACTAACATTACTTATTGAATTGGTTGCTTTCTCTATTAAACGGGACACGGTGCCAATCAAATCAGATAATTCAGCCACAAAATCAATGGCACCACATTTACTCAATCAAATACATTGCTCAGTATCTTATATCCATATGAAATTAAAGAGATGGATGTGCCAGCTGCACGCTAGAATTGGGCTTCAGAACTTTGGCACATGCAGGTTAAAAATAAGGAAATCGATGAGCAAGAGAGAATGTATTTGACATCAGTCACTGCTTTTAATACATTAATTTCTTCACTCGATTAATCAACTATTGATCATCCTTCAGCCTTCCGAGAAGCCAAGCATGTGATCTCTTGCTGAGCAATCCCTGTCCAAAACCTCTGGGCACAGGGATGGAGCATCCTGCCCAGCCTCTCCAGAGGGTCCCTGTGGATCAGAGATGTGGCTCTGGAGCAGCACAGTCAGATCCCAGGTGTGCCATGTCCTGAGCTGGACCTTGGTTAAGCCTGATTTATGTGACCAGGTATTTTCTTGGGCCCTGCAGTGGCCCTGGCAGCCTGTGCAGAGCTCCCTGAAGAGTTAAGTGTGGGTTTCCTTGTCCTGCTGGGTTTGCCATGTCTAGGTTTGGCTCCGCACCAACCTGGAGATGTTTGGTGGCCAACACAAGATGAGTGGACCAGATTTGCTGCTTCGGTCTTGCTTTAGTGATGGCATCATGGCAGGGTTTGCTCATGAGCTCAGCCTGCATTGAGAACAGAACCAGGCTCTGTCCTTCTGCAGACGAGTGGAGACTTGATCCTTGCCTTTCCCACTCCAAAATGAAGTGTTCAGAAACCATCTGAATGGAAAATCAAAGTGCCTGCACACACGGGGAGGGCAAGAAATCATCACTTATTTGTAGACAAGCGACAATTTCTAATCTCAGCTTTGTGGAGGATCTGATTTACACCAGAACTGCTTATCTCAGTGCCCTCGCTGACCCCCTGCTTCCCTTTCTCAGCACTGTGCCAACAACACAGCTGCTGTTTGTCTCTGAGAAAAGAAAAGAGACGGGAGGGGAAGGAAAAAGACATTATAAAAATACATTGTAAGTTACCAGAATAGAAACTGTCCAAGTGCTGTGTCCTACTTTAGAACATGCTGATGCAAATAACAGGCAGCGAGTGCTTCGGATTTGTAACCGGAGTGGCTTTGTGAGATGCAAATATCCCTCCTTTGCCCTGAAATCAATTCTACAAGGCTGAGGATTGCCTGGGTTTGAGTAGAAGATAAAGTTAATTAGCAAAGCAAGTGGCAGTGCTGGAGCTGGTTTGACTGGCCCAGTGTGTTAGACATCAACAGCAGCTTTATCAGCCCCAGGGGCCCTGCGGGAGGTTATCACAGGGGACGTGACAGCCACAATTGCTGCCATGTGGAGATCCTGCACTGCAGAGCCAGACAGGTTATTGAAACAGTGATTTTGCTGTGAACACCTGCTGCCAGCCAAGGGAATTAGGAAATGCCAGGCTCTGGTCACGTCCTGGGTTTGTACTAAAACCACAGGTGAATTAGAGCAGCCTCCTTGCTCTCTCATCTATCTTGGGGCAAAAATTTTTTTTCCAGGGAGAAGTTCCCCATCTCCAGCTCAGCCACACCGAGAGAGTTTAAAAGCAGATCAGGAAAGGCTCGTGGCAAAGGGAGCTGTCCCTGAGCTTTTTACAGACCCAACCATGAGTCACACCCCGGCTGCAAAACCTCCTGCTGCCTTGTAGGACACCAGCAAGTGCCTGCAGGCAAAGACTTTCCCTCTCTGGCCTTTTACAAAGGTTTGGGCTCGTGGGGACTCTGCAGAGCCGAGGCAGGGCTGGGGCTCTGCCCATTCATTAATGTCAGCGCTCTGACCCAGCACCTCGATCGATCTGCTCTGAGCACTCATCAATAGCACCGTCACACCGAGCCCCTGTAAGGAGAGCAGGAAAATGAGCACAGACAGATCTCTAATAATCACAGCTCCTCTTGGAGGAAACAAAGCATCTGGTTTTTTTCTGAATACGGAGGCAATAAACACGAAGAATCCATTTCCTGACTTTGGTTTTCCTGTAGAAGTGTTTGGCTGGGAGAAAAGTTTCCCTTCCTCCAGGATGGGCAGGTTCTGAGTGAGTGAGCCCTTTTCTCAGACCTCCAGGTGTGATTTTGAGAGGTGAGGTGACTGAACAAACTTATGTTTCACGATGAAAAGTTGAGGTTGAAATTTCACACTGGAGACAAACTGAGATAGATGTCTAGTGGGAGCTTCCCTACAAAATATAATCCTCACTTGAGTGGGTAAATCACCTTTTGTTCTCTCCGTGTGTGTAAATATCACCAAAAATGCTCGGATGGGAGGTCAGAGCACTCAGCAAAGTACAGAGCTGGGATGGACCAGGGGCAGGAGAGGGTGGCACAGGGATCAGCACAGATACTCCCACGCATGCAATCTCATTTTGTAAATAGGAATGGAGCTTAAGGATCACAATTCTGCAGGGAGAGCTTCTCCACTAATTGCCGCAGTTTTGTTCAATTGACTGTTTGGCAAAGTGCCCTGTGCTTATCAAAACAATCAAATCCCAAATATACGCTGCTGGTATGTGGATTTTTTACAGGAATTGGGGTAACAGTGTCACTGGGCAGCTCTGGTGGTTTCCACTGAGTGTTGCCCTGGGCTAGAGCCTAAAACAGGTCCATAAGACAATCTGAAAAACAACTTGTAGCATCACTGTTGGAAATATTAAAAAAAACCAACATGCTGATGTGGAGTGTTCCAGAAGGGACACAAACAGGTGGCTGAGTGGTTTAACCATCCCCACTGCCAACGTGCAACTTCTGCTTTGGCTAATACAATCCAAAGTATTCTAGTTCAATTATTTAAAATAAAACTTCTTTCTGCAATTCCAGTGACTCAGTAGAAGTGTCTTGGTCTCCAGAGTTGAGGATCACATCAGCTCCCATGAGAATTGAGTTGTTCGAGTTACATCAGTTGAGCAAGGACCCATCTCTGGATTCAAACTCTGTCCTCAGGCAGTGCTTACTAAATGGGAGCTTTATCTTTTGGTCAAATTTAACTACTCACTAGAAATTGCAAGAGCTGGGGAAAGACAAGAGGAAGAGCACCAGGACAGATCCAGGATTGCTGGAAGGGAGAAGAGCTTCTTACATGCAGAACAGAGATTGTTCCCTTAAAATGCAGCTCCAGTCTCATGCTGATATTGGGCTTCTATTACACAGGATTTGGTAAAAAGCAGCTTTTTTGTTTCTGCTGCTTTCATTTGTGCTGTGCAGAGCGCTTTGCTTCCTTCTGCTCCTCTAGTTATCCAACTGTCAGGCTTTAAGACAAGGAATATGCAAGGTGCAGTGATCCCTCTGGCCTTTGGGCTGGATGCTCAGGGGTTTAGCAGAGGAGCTGCAGCCCTGATGCCACGGTGGCTCTTGGTGGCTGTGCCAGAGGCTGCAGGTGATGTCTTAAAGCTGGTAAAAATACAAAGCAGACACAGCAGTATAGGGGCAAAAGGGTATTCCCTGGGTTTTAATAGGATCCTAGGTGCTCAACTCATCAAAGGCGGAAAACATGCCAAGGCGTACACCCCTTGTACAACGTGTATACAAATTTATGGACCTCACAAATTAGCATATCTACCTAAAATCCCCCAATAAGAAACCCAATAAATTAGGTAATTGTCTCCCTATTCTAATTTCACCCCCAAATGAGACTACAGCCTAGTTTACAAAAAGCATATCCCAGAGAGGAGGCTCCGTCCAAGGTTGGAGACTCTAGTTTTGAGGCAGTAGGGATTGTCTTCTCCCCTGCAGAACCTCCAAACTAAGCTAAATATCAGACTACATGGGTTATAAACACATGGGGCTAAGGTACAAGGAGTGTTTGAGAAGGGTACAAGGAAAGAGAAAGGGTATAAAAATGTATTAGAAAGGTACAAAAAGAAAAGGCAAAAAACCATCAGGCATCACAAGTGCCACACGTGGATTTGGTGCTCACAAGGAAAAACTCTCCATGGCTCCACTGCTGCTGGCTCTGGGCAGCTGTGCACCAGCAGCTCCATGAATTCCCATTCTCTGCTGGCAAAATTAGGTGTTCTGCTGGCACAATTTGGTGCTCATGAGACCTGAGCAGGACCCTGGTGCTGTCACTGCCCTTGTTCAGGGCTCCACTGAGCCCCTGGTCCCCCAGGAGCCTCCTGCTCCATCACACAGCCATCCGGCAGCAGGAGCAATAAGGGTGATGGATAACCTCCAAGGTGCTTCCCGACAGCTTTTACAATGCTTAATGAGGTAAACTAATTGTAAATTGTGGCAAAATGGGAAACTTAATGACACTTCAGCTCTTGAAAGGAGTTTAAATACTGAGGAATTGGCTAATGTTTCTAGGTGTTGGGAAGAAGTGGGGAAGCCCCAGAATTCACCCAGACAGAATCCCAGTCTCCCCTGATCCCCAAGTTTTTCATCACCTCACACAGACTCAGTTCCTGTGGCAAACCAGATGCAAAAACATTTGCTTTTCATTTTGAGGATTCCAGAATCTCTGGGGCTCCAGAGCATGAGAAGTGAAGAGTTGCCTGTGCTGGAGCCAGGAGCACCTGCCCAGCCCTGCCTGGAGGGTTCCAAGTCCCCCTGTCCTGGCACATAGTCCTGACCTGGGACCAGAAATGCCACCGAAATGGGAAGCATCTCCTCCGACTGATTCCGAGATAGAAGAGCCTTTTCTCACTTTCTCTCTTCTGTTGAAATTTAACTGGCTGCCTGTCAAAGCGCTGAATGAGAATAAAATCACAGCTAAGAATCCTGAAATCTGGAACATATTCATGTCATATGTTCCTGCTGAACCACTGCTACCCCTCGGTTACACATCACCACCCGGTCCCGTCTGGGAGACATGAGCAAACTTTGGATATTGTGTGATACGAAATATTCACACTGGCTTTGCAGCAGATGCCAATGGCTGCAGCAGCTCCTCTGCTCTGGGTTCATTCTTCTGCTTCAGTGAAATTTGCTTCTTTTCCCACAAAATCTGTGAAAGCTGCAGCTGCTGTGATCCTGCAAACAAGCAATAACATTCCCTGGCATTGAGATTCAGAGCTGAGTTTGCTTTGCGGCTTTGCTTTCCATATCTGCTGTCTGGCAGAGGTAGTTCTGAGATGTCACCTGCCCAGGACAAATGGTCAGCACTGGCAAAGCATTCCCAGCCTGGACAGACTGGGAATGCTCCTCCCTGTCCATTGGGAGTGTCCTGGTTCTGCAGCAGCTCACATCAGCTCCTGGTAGGAATTTTCCCTGTCAAGCAACAGGCCCTGAGAGAAGGAAGAGGGATCGCAGGGATCTTGGACACACTTGGGCAGATTCTGTTCCTTCTGTCCTGCTCCCCAACATGTCGAGACCTCATTGTGCCAGCAGAAAATGGGAATTCACAGAGCTGCTGGTGCACAGCTGAGCAGAGCCAGCACCAGTGGAGCCATGTAGAGCTTTTCCAGCTGCTGTCCTACTTGAGTGGAAATTTAGGCTGATTTTCAGTTAGCTGGTGCAGAATCTCTCCCCATGCTCTGATAGACTTGGTAAGTTTTGCACATTCAAATATTGACCTTTCATAAATCCTTCTCAGCCTCCCACTGGGGCAGCTGCTGCTGCGAGGGGAAGCAGGAGCTGGCAGGGCCTGAGCAAGCTGAATATCATTCTCCTTAAACAGCTCTGAGGTGTTCAGGGGCATAAAACCTTTAAGAGCTGCAAATGGCATTTTTCAACACGCTGCCTCCCTCTCGAAAGGTCAGGTGGGAGTTAAACCAGAGGCTCCTCTTCTCTCCATCTTAATCAGCCATCGCAGGCGCTTATCAAATTTCCCTCCTGTCTCGTGACTCTGATGGAATTGATAGCCTGATCTGGATTCTCCCAGAGCTTTGCTGGTGGAAGATCAGCTGTGACAGAGCGGGGCACTCATGGCAAGAGCCACGTGAAATTTGGATGCCTCAGCTGGTTCAGCACGCAGGAGTTTCTGCATTTATTTGCTTCCTGTGCCTGCTCTGATCCCATCCTGTTCCGTCCAGGAGTTTTCCAAATGCCCACAATCTGCCAGAGTGACACCACAGCCCTTCTCTGAACTGTCACAGGCGTTGGGGACAGAGGTGACCAGGTGAGTCACCATGATCTGCCTCTGTCCCTGCAGTGTGGAGAACTTCATTAACATCCTGCTAATGAGTCACTTCCAAAGCTTCCTCCCTTCCCCTAATTACTCACAGAAGGTATCATCACCAGTGACAGTGATTGAGGTGTGCTTTAGGGGCACACATGGAATCCACAATGGTATGGTGAAGACACTTCATTGCAAAAATCCATGGGTTCTTAAACTGTTCAGTTTGTTATGAGTTTCCATACTTGTGAGGCACAACAAATGTGCTTAACCAACCACCAGAGACCAAGATAAAAACAAGCATTAAGTGTAACCAATCACCAGTCCTACCCTGTAAGCACTTATAGGTTTTAATAATTGTTTTACAGTTCTGTAACTTGTTTCTCACCTCTGGTTCAGCTGAGTCATTCCCAGAATGCTTTTCTAGTTAGCCAAAGGAACAGAAGTGAGCAAGGATTTTACAAGGGCAGCAAGGCCTTCACTTTGCAAGGCCTTTCTGCTCCACAGCACTGACAAAAGATGATGTGGATTTTCCATAAGCAAAGAGGACTCTGCTGCACCAAGAATTCCAGCTTTCCTGGGTGCACTCTGCAGGAAATACCCCAGGAACCAGCTCTTGCCATTTGTTTCCCCAATATTTCTCAGGCATGAGGTTGCAGTCATGTGTCCCATTGCAGATCCTCATCACCAGCTCTTCGAGTGCCACAAACCCTTCCTGACCCCTGTCCCTGCCACCAGGACAGTTCTGGCACTGCTAGCACTGCCAATGGAACTTAAAACCACCCAAAATCTGGGTCAGCACCAACCAGCTGTCCCTGTCCTTGCAGCTGGAGATGCTGAGGGCCAGAAGCTTTGGGCAAAGCTGGGGCAGGATCCTGAGAAACGCTGCCCTGATTTTTAAAGGAATTTTAAAAACTATCCCATTTGAGGTCAAAATCTGGCAAAGACACTTCATGTAACTGGTTCACCAGCCGTAAATATCCAGAACCACGGAACTTGTTTCATAGCAGCAAGTATTTGCTGGGAAAACTGTCTATTAAACAAAAGAACTAATTTCCAGCAAGACAGTCACAGAAATGCTTTATCCAGCCCAAATCCCAAGCTTCTGCAGAGGACAGAGGGATGGCAGCAGCTGGGAACAGGCTGGGGTGACCCTGCCCAGCCATATGTGCACCATCATAAAGGACATGGCACCAAGGACAGATTTCCCCGGTCATCCACGTGTCCCTGCCCTTGCCAGGTGGGGAAAGCATTTGTTATGCCTCCTGAAGCTCCCTCCTTTGCAGAAAAGCCTTTCCAATCCGTGGACATGCTGGCTGTGTTCCTGGGGCAGGATCTGCCATGCTGCTCCCCCCGGTTGGTGCCAATCTGCTCAGTTCCTGGGATGCAGCTCCACTTGCTGAAAGCAGATGCCATGCCCAGATTTCTTCTGCTGCTGAATCTCAGCTGTAGTTTGGCAGTTCCACAGTGATGTAGTGTTTTCCTCTCTCTCCCTGTCATGCCATCCCTCCTCCGAGGTGAGCTGGCCGCGTTTTCCATCAGCTGTAAATTCACCCTGATGTTTGCATTTCTCTCTCTTTCCTAAGCATCACAAATCACGCTGCTTCTCCCTCATGCACACACCCGAGGGGAGAGGGAGGCTTCAGGAAAACATCCTGGGAAAGGAGCTTTGATTCCCTGCCTGCTCCAAAAGGAAATAATTTTAAAACGGGAAAATCTCTCATGATGTTAATCAGTTCTTTCAATATTTGCTGTGCTTGAAGCACTGACTTGCTTTTCCGATTTTAGAGGCAAGAAATATCACACAGATTTTGAATGAGGAAATTGCACACACACAATGACACACTTCCCCTCACATCCCCACTCACAGCCCAGACTCCCCACACCCCTCACACCCCCAAAAGCTTCTGGGATGTCCCTGGGGTGTCCCTGTGCTGCTGCTGGCAGTGCCCTGAGCATCCTGCACCCAGGGTTTGCATCCTTCCAGAGGAATCCTTACCCTGGCACATGACTGCAATATTTTAAAAGTCAGGGAGTTGCATTATGTGTCAGAAGTGGTCAAATTAAGTTAATTTGACCTTTAAACTCCATTTTTAATCCCTTTCTTTGGCATCTAGCGTGATTTGCATTCCGCTATACTGACACTCGGCCTAACAAATGACTTTCTTTCCAAACTGCCTTTGAAGTATCTGAACTTAATGGACTATAACATTTATGAACATCTGAGTTCTTCTCTCAGCAGCTGCACTGGGTTATTGATGATCTAATTGAAATGCTGGCAAATATATCCCAGCAGTATATGGGGAGCAGCAGCCGACTCGGCACGACCCCAGAGCCTTGGAAGCGTATGGTTTCCATGCTATTCATTAGCAGCAGACAGTATATTTTCAGCTATGTTAAAACAACAACAAAGAGCAGAGCAAAGACACCAGAAGAGAGAAAAAAATTAATCCACATGCAGGGAAAAGGCTGATTTGTTGCTCTTCTGTGGATCCCCAGGCAGCTCCGCTGCAGGGAGCACTGGGGGCAGCTTGGTGCAAATTGGGCACCTCTTGGAACCTGGGATTTATTTGTTTAGAGAAATAGCCAAGGGCAGGGCAGGTTATCCAGGGCACATCCACCTTCCTGTCTGAACGGGTAAAAATACATGGACAAGCTGAAAACTGAACAACTGGGTACAAAAATCTGGGGGTTTTCATTATTAGCTCCGAAAATCATCACACCCTTCTAAGTCCCGTGAGGGTGATCCAAGGTGGAAATGTCCAAACTGTCCATGGCAGGCCATGAGCTGCTCCCAGTGCTCCCCAGAAACACAGCTGGCACACACTTCCACCACAGCTTCAGTAAGGTGAGGTTTGGAAATGCCCATTTCCGTAGTAATGTCGGGAATTGCGTGGCACTCAATATTTATCCAGCAACCAGCTGAGAGCACACTCTGCTCTACACTGATTGGCACGTAATTAAGCAAAGGAAAGAAAGTCATAATGTTTAGCAGCAGCAGCACTTGAGTATTCAACAGTAACAGGAAAGATAGGGATGGTATGCTGCTAAAAATAAATAGGGAATGGCTTATTAGGAGGTGTAGTAAGTTCCTGTGCCGTGAATAGCTTCAGGCAGTCCATTCCCTTCCATTTCATTTCATTTGATAGTCAGGATTTACACCAGGGATAAAAGAGGAAGAAAAAGGATATTGAAAAAGTGGAGAAAATTTTTGACATGAAAATAAAGATGAGGGGAAATCAAATTTGTATCTTTGAGCAGATGGAGGCTGAGCTGTTCCTGGCATCATCCACACAGCTGGATTCACTCTCCCGGTCCAGGCTGGCTAAAAGACGCCGATAAAAATGAAAAATGCAAATGAATTCTCTACACCTTACTGGACACACTGGAATGGAGGGTGCCACTCAAAAGGCAATCTCTCCACAACATTTAAAAACATTGTGCAATTTATATCTCGTGCTTGACAGAGCATCCAAAAGTAATTTCAGCAGTGTGTCCTGGTGCCACCGCGCTCCGCCGAGGGTGCCAGTCACTGTGCCGTGCCTGCAGCCCCGCTGGATCATTTCCCTTCCCTCTCCAAGCTGCAGAGCTTTAAAATGCAATACGAGTTGGCTGCTGGCCTCTCATTTCTGCTGGAAAATCTGGCTGTGCCAGCGTGTGTAAGGTCAACAGCACAAAGCTTGCTTATTAACTGGAAATTTGGGGGATCTGGTGCCAGGAAATAGCTTTCAGCCTTTGTGAGGAGGAATAAAGAGGTTTCAGGGCAGTGGTTTGCTACAGAGGAAAATCAGGTTTGAGCATATTTCATGGTCCAGATTTGCCTCTGTTCCAGGGCACCAGGAGCTGTGTCTTATCCTACCAGGACACTCAATTAGGCCTTTTTAATCCAAGCATAAAGCTCTTCCGAATCACATTACACCACCCATGGCATTACTGTCCCCCAGAGCACAGGGAACAGCATCCCACAACCTCCTGGCACACTGGGAGTTCAGCACTCCCACTCTGTGTCTCTCTCCTGGCTGTCCTAACTCGAGATGTTTTGTTATTTAGGGATCAAAACCACTTTGGGCCGAGCTGCACAGGAGACATTCCCAGCTGCCTTCATGAAAAATCCGTTTTTCCAGCTGTGCTGGATGGACACTCAGGCTTTCCCACTTCCTGCTCCTGCTTTGCCAAGCAGGGATTTACTGTTGAGGAGAAGCAGTCTAAGCAGGCAGTATTGGGGGTCTTCTCCCATTTTTTTCCATTGAGTGGAAATTCACAGTGGATTCTTAAGTATGAGAAATCTCAGCACCTGAGATTCAGGCTGCAATACCTGAAGGGATTTAGGGTGATCTTTTAGGAAGCTCTTTTCCAACCTAAATGATTCCTTGGTTGCAAGGTCATCCCAAACACAGGAACATCCTTATCTCCACTGATTTCCAAGCTGACACTCACCTGCTGAGATTCACATGTGGATCTTGGTAATTTGCTTTTGGGCCAGCAGAGTTAAAAGCAACCATATTTGTAATAAGAGAGATTGGAGAAAATACTTCCACTCATTTACAATTTAACTTTGAAACTGCTGCAGGGAAGGCTCTGCAGGTGCTGGTGACCTGATGGATTCTGACGCACCAAACCCACCTTGGTTTGTCCGTCCCCAGCCCTGTTTCCAGGGAGAAGCAGAGCCAGTGTCAAACCTCAGGTTTCTCTGTGCTCACGTTCCAGATCCAGATGGAGCAGCAGCAGGACAGAACAACCGGTTGTTTCTCTGGCACTCGCTGTGTGAACAGTTCTTAAAGGCTAAAAATGTCTCTTTTTTTGCAACTTTCATCGTTTTTAACCTTGAAGCCTCTACTCCTGTTGCAGTGTGGTTCAGGGAATGGACAGTAGCTCACAAATTTAATTTCTCTGGTTCCCAGCAAAGGGGACAAGGTTTACACTATTGGTGACAAGAAAAAGGCATTGAAGCAACAGTATTCCACTAATTTTTGCAAACAGATTTTGGATAGAAAGAGGAGCAGTCCTACTCCTGGCTAATGTAACATGTAAATTCTGCTAATAATACAGCTCCCCTCTCACTGGAGATGGTAAATCATTTCCTGAGGCTGCTCGCAGAATATCTGCTTCATTTAAATCCCCTCTCTTCTCTCTCGCAAACAATGAATACCAGATTCATTCCACGGATTTGTCACTTAAAATTTCTATTAAGAAAGGGAATTCTGATTTAAAAGCAGAGTTTGGGACCAGTTAGCACAAGCTGTGACAGTGCTCCAGCAGTTCTGTTGTCACACTAAACAGATACGGAGACTCTGGGCGTAATGAGCTTTCCTTTGTAGGAACAGACAGAGCCTGGAAACAATGGAACCTCTGATCTGGGATTTGGATGCATTTGGGCTGGGAAATGAGCACGCTGGAGAGATAAGGCAGATGAATCATCCAGAAGGGATTGCTGTAGACCAGGCTGTCAGTCTTCACGTGGTTTTGTGGAGTCAAATTTTATTCCGATATGAAATTATGCAAAAAAACCCACACATTATAAATCAGGGAATAAATCAAGGCTGGAGTGATGTCCGGGTCAAAGGCAGAGGGACCCTGGGAGCCTGGTCTCTTTCCAAACATATAAATCATCCTAAAGTGATTCCAAACTCGCTGGAATGCTTCGTGGACCTTGGGAATGTTTCCAGAAGAGCTGGCATTAGTCCTGGTGAAGAATAGAAGCGCCTTGAAAATTAGATGAATTTCACCTGAAATTTCACCCGTTTTCAAGGGTTTAGCTACAAACTTCTTGGCCATTTCTGAGCCTGATGGAGTGTTCCCACAAAAAAGGCAGAAATACACAAGTTTTCCAGGTTCCTGTTTAGGAGGTGTCCTAGTGCCAGTGGTTCATACTGGGATGCTGACAGAGCTCATCCCAAAGGAGCTCAGGGAAATGTTCAACAGCAATTAGTAATGCTAAAAATAATGTTAGATTCTACTGATTTGGAGAGCTGGTTGTCCAGAAGGCCTGGCCAAAGGGGGCTCTGCATGTGTCATACGGATTTTTTACTTTTGTTCATGAATCTTAGAGGAATGGATGAAGTTCAGAGGATCAGAGTGAGGTGGATGTCATGTCTTGGGCTGGGAAAGGGAAGGTGTGGGAATAGAGCTGTGATGTGTCTGCTAATACATCATCCAACCACTTCAAGGAGTGGAAAGGTCTTGATTAGTGAAACACTAAGAAGTGATGACGTGATTTTGAGGAAGCCAGGGGTGGGCTGGAGCAGCCCATGGCTACCTGCTGCTCTCACCACGGGGATTTAGGGTGCTGCTGCTCCTGGGATGGATGCACAGGGGATGTGCCAGAGGTCAGATCACCCCAGGGCACTGCCCTGTGGGACATCCCCTCCCTCACACCCATCCCCACCAAGTGGCTTTGTCCAAACATCAACCCCATCAGCAGCATTTCCAAACCCAACAGCAGCTGCTCCCGAGTCCCCTCTCACTGCTGGGGGCCTGGTAGAGTCTCATGTACAGGAATATCAGACAATTTCTTTTTTTTTTTTACACCATTTTTCGTGCCTAAGCGAACACAGCGTGTTTTCTGATCTGCATTTCCCTGCTTTGATCATCCGTTCTGCAGATCAGTTTTCCTGTTTAGAGGTACAGCAGGACACGTAATGAATGCAAATGCAATGCGGTCGGAGATAAATGTCTAGACTTCAGAGCCTAATCCTCCCAAATCTTACACCCTGATACAATGTTTTCATATTTAATACATTCTGAGGGATTTTGCTTTTATAAATAATGAACTAATCTCATCTTCAACGCATCACTTTGCAGTTTAGGTGTTAAAAAAAAAAAAAAAAAAGCAGTGTTCTGTCCTCAGAAAAATATGTTTTAACCAATATTAGCTGAGACATCCCCTCAGAGAAAGGCTTTGGAAGGTTTGTTGGGTGACAACCTTAGGAACAAAAACACTGGAAAACTACGTTGTGTGAGGCAGGGCAAGAACTGGGATGAGGAGACATGGAAGGGAACTATTTGTCCACAATTCCAGGTGCCCCCACTCTCTGTGGAACAATGTGTGTTGGTGTCAGGACAGGGGGAAGCAGAGAATTGCACAGATTCCCCAGCAAATCCACATTCCCCCAGCTGCCCTGCGGTGTGTCCTGCCAGCTGAGCAAATGTGAGCAACAGTCCTGAATTATTACAAAATAATGTGCTGTCTGCACCTCACGATGGATGAGCAGCAGCAGCTCCGAGCTGGAATCACCCTGCAGGCTGGAAAAGAAATGAGGCAGGAAGTGGCCTGGATTGCTGGAGCCCAGCTGCACAGAGCAAGGAGAAAGTGCAAAAGCAGGATGGATGGTGGGGAAATCCACCTGCAGCTCCCTGAGCTCCTGAGATGGAGGGAACCACACTGAAATAACAACAGGAATAATGGCACAGAGTGTATGTTTGTGTGCCCCAAAAAGTTTTAGTTCTTCTCGTTCAGCCAGGAAAGAACAACATCAGTATTGTTTAGAAACCTCTTTAATAACTGTTTTAAATTTATTAATAACTTATAATTAGTTTTGCCAGGGGGCTGGAATCCCACAGCTAATGTTTTGCTCCCAGCAAAAGCAGGTAGCAGAGATAATTTGCTGAGCATATTATTGGTGTCATTCTGTTTCTCTGGCACCAGCAGAGGGGTTTACATTTCCTCTCAGGTTAATGGCATTTCAAAATAAATGGAATTGAGCCTGCAGGGGAAGGGTTGGAACAGACTGCCCGGGGAGGTGGTGAAGTCCCCATCCCTGGAGGTGTTCAAGAACTGGATGTGGCTCTCAGTGCTCTGGGCTGGTGACAAAGTGAAGATTGGACTTGATGGTCTTGGAGGGCTTTTCCAACCTCAACAATTCTGTGACTCTGTGAGAATTCCTGGGATTTTGGGATGTGGGTGCTCAGGGCTGGGTCAGGGCACGGCAGAGCCTGGCTGTGACCCTGGGAGATGTGGCTGGGCCATGTTTCAGAACAAGAATGTCTCCTTTGATATTTGTCATCTAAGTGGCAGAAGTGAAGCCTCCCTTTAGCACAGCGAGCCCCAAAATCCACCCAGAAGGGTGGAGAGGCTGTGGAGAAAACTGCTGGCAGCAGAGCTGCTGCATTTCCATCCCAAACACAAATCCCACCTAATGGCATCCCCAGAGAGGAGCCAAAGCCTGTCCCTCCCTGTTTCCCTGCACAGACACAAACACACAATCCTGCAGCTCCTCCAGCAAAGCACAGTCCAGGAAGAGGATTTAAAATGATTGACCGTGGCAAGAGAATGGTTTTAAATTGGGAGCAGAAGCAAAGCTGGAGCATTTCCAGATCAGAGAGAAAAATAAGTTTTTCCCAAGGATGGGTCTGACTCTCTGGCAAGATTTTCTCCTGCTGCCTCACACAGGGATCAGCTTCAAGATCCTCCAGCCCTGCAGAGTGATGGGAAAGGTGTCTGCATCTCAGAGGAAAAAGCACCTTGTCCTGGCCTTGCTCCAAACTTGGACAGCAAAGCAACACTGAAGGCATTGAGCCCCCCAAAAATTTGTCTCTTGCAGGGAGTTCTTGGCAACCAGCCACAATCCCCCAGAGTGTGAAACCCCCAGCATCCCCCTGTCCTCAGAAATCCCATAATTCCCTTTTCTGGGCTTCAAGATGCTCTTAACCAGCATCCAACAAATTGAGTTCAAAGGGACCAAGGCTGCTATTTAAGTGCTTTCCCAGGTGGAAGCGTTCTAACTCACACGTTACTCCTGTGAGTAGCCCCTGCACACTGCCAGGCTGCTCCCAGGAGTCCCTGTTTGCACAGTTTAGCCGTAATTACTTTCTCCTCTTTCTCCAGCCAGCCTCCAAGCACTTCTTTGCAAGGGGAATTGCTATTCCCTTGTCAGGAGATGGGATGCTGGTGTAATTGAGAGAACAGCAGCCTGTTTCTGACTGAGGCTCTTTTCTCCCTCCCTCCCACTCACTACTTATTGTATGGGAAGGAGAAGCCCTCAAGATATGCTGGACAGACTCTTGGAAATAACCTTTTTCATCTCAAAGATCCTGCTGAATTTTAGATTAAAAAGGAAGCTTTTCTTTCAATAATGTATTTCCCCCTTGGCTCTCTGGCTATCAAGTAACTTTCCCTGAACAGAAAGCTCAAAAGATGAAGCTTCCCCAAATTCAGATTCATGAACTGAATCTCTTACCTCCCAGAAGCCTGGCTGGAGAGAGGAAAGGCAATCAGGGCATGAATTTCATATTAAGAAGAATAAATAAAGCAGAACCTCTTTTATTTCATTCCTTCTGCCTGTGCAGGTGAGCAGGGGTTGTTAACCTCTGCTTAAATCAGCACATCTGGAAGGAGAGGATCACCCAGCCCTGGCTCTCCACAGACCCTGAGCAGCTGCAGGCACCAACAAAGGGAGAGCTGAGCTTCTGGAATGGAGGTACTGGGCCTTGGGGGGAGCTTAAACACAGCACTGCAGTGTGGAGCCACAAAATAATCTGTGCAATCCTTCCCTGCAGCTCTGACCTCTCCAGATCTTTAACTCTCTGCAGAGCATCAGCTGGAGCAATGGCCTGGCAGGGGAACCGGTGCCAATCCCACTGTTGTGATGTGACACCTCTGCTGTCACCAGGCATGGAGGGGACACAACACTGACAACACACAGAGGATGGAGCACAGGCTCAACCTCAGAACCCCTCGGAATCTCAGGAAATATGAAATTAAGGAAAAAATGAAAGTACAGTTTTCCAAACGCTGCTCTTCACAGTCACAGTTTTAGTGAAGAAATTGCAGGTTTTTGGGGCATTGACCCACCTTGTGTGAGCTGAGCTGAAACCCCAGGAAAGGCAGGAGTGAGATGGTGCTTTGGGTCACTCTGACAACAACAAAAATCCCACCCAAAGGCACTCAGCCCCGTGCTGAGCACTGCAGTTGTGTGTGTAACATCTGCCAGGCTGAGCACTGCAGGAACACATCCATCCCAACCTCCTGTGCAGCTGCTGGATCCTGCAGCCACATCCCAAACTCTGTGTGCAAACAGTAACTGCAGGTTTGGGGTGAGCTCTGCCTGGGGCTGCACTGAGGGCACAGAATGGCCAAACTCATCCCTCCAGGATGTGCTTCACCAGGATTGACTCACCTGCTGTTGATTTTGATGCTCCTGGAAACCCCATCCAGGCTGACTCCCCAGCCAGCCTTGTCAGGGTTAATGATGCCAATACATGGCTGAACCTATTCCTGCTGCAATTCCCTGCAGACCAATTGTTTCCCTGCCACTGGGGCTGTATAATGATCACCTGGGAAGCCCAGGCCACCCCACAACCTCTCATTTCCCTGTTGGCAGCACAGAGGTAGCAGTGGCAGCGTCAGGCAGGCAAAGTATTCCCTCCTTTTGGGTTGAGAAATAATGGGAAACTCCTCGGGCGGTGATCTGACCTGCAATAAGGAGCACAGCAGCAGGTACACCTGGGGAGAATATTGATGGCTGGATCTCATTTCAGGAGCTGCATTCCCACATGTGGGCACAGATAACACAGAGCTGGGATCGATGGATGGATGGGGTTGGTTTTCAGGACACCAGCAGAGGATTCATTCCACGGCTGCAGACCCTGTTACCATGCAAACATGCTGATTGCTTTGTTTGTACAGGCAGCACAAAAAAAAAAAAAAAAAAAAAAAAAAAAAAATCAGGTACTAATCTCTGATCTCTGCGAGAGGGACAGGACCCAAGGGAGTGGCTGTGTCAGGGGAGGGTTTAGGTTGGATATCAGGAAAAGGTTCTTCCCCCAGAGGGTGGTTGGGCACTGAACAGGCTCCAGAGCTCCCAGGAGTGTTTTGTGCTCTCAGGCACAGGCTGGGATTGTTGGGGTGTCCTGTGCAGGGCCAGGGCTTGGACTAGATGATCCTCATGGGTCCCTTTCCCCTCAAGACATTCCACAATTCTATGATATTCAGTGAAATTAAATAAAGGATTTTCATTCCTTTTGCTTTTCATCCTGCCTAACCCTAAACCCTTCATTTGCCGAGGGCAGGCAGTCCAGACAACAACCATGATTCATTCCTGGCACAGCCTATTTTTGACACAACAGCAGCAGCCAACAATTTGCAACTCCATAAACCGGATGCACGATTCTAATTTATGTGTGAGCTAATGGATCGTTGCTCCTGTAATAAACTGCTCAGAGTGGGCTGGATTTATCAGCAAGCGGGTTGCCCTTTACACATTTTTATTTAATTTTGTTTTATACCGTGAGGTGCCAAGTCAACAAATGATTACATATGAGCAAATATTTTTCCACTGGAGTTTTATCAAGTTACCTAATCCAGTTAAGAGATGGAATGTAATTGTTTCTGGAGGCAAAGCTTGTTTTCCACCAGGGTTCTCAATTAAAATAAATAAATAAAAAAATAAAGGGGTTTTCCCTTCTGAGTAGAACAGGAGGTTACAGAGCGTGTTGTGCCTGGAAAATAAATAGGAAACTTGTTGAGATAATGGAGGCTTTGGATGGGCTTTTGCACAGCTCTGCTCTCACAGTGTGTGTCCTCAGGAGGTATTTGCTTCCCTTACCCATTTTGGGAAGCTGCCCCTGCCTGTTCCTGCTCTGCAGCCTTCCCCTGTGGGGCACAAATCAGTTTCTGGTTCCCAAAGATTCACCGGTCCCTCTCTGCCCCTTTTTCCTTTCCAAGAAGCACGGGGGAATCAAAAGAATCTTCCCTTCCCTCTCCTCCCAGGTGCCACTCTTGGGGCCATAACGAGGGAAATGTCACTTAACGAGGCCATCGCCTGCCCGGCTGCTCTTCCTGCCCGGCAGAAGGGCAGCAATTACAGGAGAACATCGCAGAAAGCTCGGGGAAGGGGCAGGGGACCTGCAGAGGAGGGACACGGAGCATTAGGAAGTCTGCTGGCAGCACCAGGCAGTTCATTAAACGCTCCCGGGAGCCGCAGCCGCTCGCTCTTTACGGCGGCGAGGGCAGAGGGTAAAGTGCTGCGCTTGGCAGATCCGTGTGATTTAGGGCTTCAGGTTCATCAGGTCGAACCGCAAACCGTATTTGAGTTACCGTCAGTCACTATAAATATCAGAGACACGAGGGCTTGGGAAAACCTCGCTGTGAGAGCTTTGCATCCTCCGTGCGGCATTCCCGAGCATCCCCTCACCCAGGGCTGCCTCCGGGCAGGATTTTGGGTGAGAAAACCTCCCTGCGGAAGGTGACAGCGACCCAAACCTCCGGGCAGAGGAGCTGGAGGCTCCCAGGAGGAGCATCCCTTCTCAGCCGCTCCAGCCTTGGAGGGAAGCTCCGCTCCTAGAGGTGCAGCTCCAGCGAGGGAAGTGTTTGCGCTCGGGATTACCTGTGTCACATTTTCTGTTGTTCTGGGGCTGAATCATCGCAGTCAGCGCAGCCGAGCAGCCTCTGGCTCGCCGATGCTGCCACCTATAGCGGCTATGCGGCAGCGAGCAGCTCCCGGCGCTGGCCCGGAGCAGCGCGCAGGGCACAGAGGAACCTCTGGAGAGGATTTCCAGGGAGGAAATCCAGGAGGAAGGAGGCTTTGCCGCTCTCCTCCTGAGCGCAGAGCTCGCCTGTGCCCAGCCTGCTCCGTGCCAATCCCTGCAGCACCCACAGTGTGGGAAACCTCGGAAGTCAGAACTACAGAGAGGGTAAAGGATAGAACAGGAAAACTCATCCAGGGAAGGGAAAGACAGCTCTGCAGGCAGCAGATTAGAAGGGAAGCACCAGGAAGGGGAGCAGGTGGGGGTGAGGAGTGCTGAGGTACAAAAGGGCAGCAGCAGCTCCTTCCCTGAGCCTTGGATTGACTCAGCGGTGGAGAGAAGTGCAGGTAGGGCTGTCTGGGCTGCTGTCTGGGCTGCTGCTCCTTCCTCAGTGCCAGCCTGGGCTCTGGGCAGGCTGGGGACATGCTGGTGCACACTCCAGGCTGGCTGAGGGAAGGTGCAGGGCACGGGCAGCTGCCTCTGTCTGTGTCTGTGCCGCCAAGGAGAAAGGCAGAGAAAAATCTCCGAAAATCTGGCTGGCAGGCAGAGACCCTGGGAGTCCTTTTGTCCTTCAGCAGCAAATCGGAGCAGCTCCAGCTCTGCCACCCTGACAGGGCCAGGCCAGGACTGTCGTGGATGCAGACGAAGCATAAATGAAATCAGAGAATCACAGAACCACAGTGTTTTGAGTCGGAAGGGACCTTAAAGCCCATCCAGTGCCACCCCCTGCCAGGGCAGGGACACCTCTCACTATCCCAGGTTGCTCTGAGCCCATCCAAGCTGGCCTTGGACATTTCCAGGGATGGAGCAGCCACAGCTTCTCCGGGCAACCTGTGCCAGAGCCTCACCACCCTCACAGGGAAGAATTGTGTAAATTGCTGTAAATATTCAGGAAATGCTAATTCAGCCATGCCCACACCAGCCTCCTCTGCTGCTGCTCTGCCTGTGAAGCCAAACTCTGGGTGTTTTCAGGTACATTTCTGGTTGTACCTCTACTACCAGACACGGTGTGTTCCTCTCGGATTTCCAGCACATGCAGAGCAGCCCATAAATATTGCATCCTTTTTTGTTTTAATTTGAAGCTGTCTTGCACACTGAGCTGTCTAATCCACGGAACATCTGCTTGGAGCAGGCAGCAATCTCTTAAATGCCACTGTGCACTTAAGGAGTTCTTGGCGGCTCTGCGGGAGCCCCTGGAAGAATTTAACTGATATAAGGCACCTCCCACAGCTCGAGCTAATGATCACAATACAAACGATATTTGCATGCTATGATATTCCTTTTGTGTGGAAGGCGACCTGCACACCCAGCATCCATTCATCGCTGGCAGCTTGTTTGTTCCCCTCCTGAACATTCTGTCCCAACGCAGGTGATGCTGTCCTGTCTCCCCGGGTCTCCTGCTGCCCCTCAGGGTTCTCTCCTGGGTGTTGTGGTGCTTGGGGAAGACTGGGGAGGTTTGGGGACACCTGGAAAAGGGATGCTGCTCAATGACAACCCCCGGGGAAGGGAGGGGGTGCTCTCTGCTGCCTGGTTTTGTGTTGTGCTGTGGCACCAACCAAAGGCTGCTTCCCATTGTGGGATGCCTTTGGGATGCCCAGGATCTATCCTGACCCTAAAGGCAGCTGCTAATCAGCTCTGGCAGGGCTGAGATGTCAGCACCAAAATCTGGGGGAAGGGAAAAGCACCAGCACTGCTCCAGAGCTTCCTGCTGTGACCCTTGGTTCACATCACATCAAATCCCTTCAGTTTGTGTCTTTCCGCCTAATATTTTTCCACTCTTAACTTACTTTATTTTAATTGATTGGGCTCTCCTGTGGTGTAGCAGCTTATTGGAAAGAAAGGCAGTAACAGACACAAAAAGAGAAACCAGCCCTAATATTTACTCCCTTGCCTTGGGGATTTGCACAGCTCCCCTGCCCCAGCCCTTAATGACACAAACCAATAATGGCTCAGCTACTGCAGCCCAAGGGACTCAAAATCAATGGCATGATGTTGGAATTACAGAAGATTTGTTGGAAAATGTTGTTTCCTATTGTTTGCTCACTGCAAATCCCAACAGTCCCACCAGAGCCAGTTCATGCACTGAAAGCTCCCAGCTGGCAGCAGTTTGACAGTGGCATCAGCACTGTAAAATGCGCTTTTAGGTCAGTGTCTGCCAGCAGCATGAGCCATGGGGTGGTTCAGGAAGGCAGGAATTGGAGCTCCTGCTTAGGAGGGGGAAAGTTTCCTTTTTCTGAGTGGCTGCATTGTGTTCCCACTTCATGTCCTGCTGCTGCCTGGCCCGAGCTGCTGCCCCCCAACTCCTGAGCCCCCACAAGCCACAGCCAACTCCAGGAAGGACTCTGTGGAGCTCACTTGCCTGGAGGAGCTGTGGCAGAGCATCTCTTGCCTCCCCATGGGTGTGAGAGAGGACTGGCTGGGAAATCTGAGCAGAGCACGAATGATGGATCTGAGTCACCCAGCACCCCTTTGATGTGTTCCTGCAAATCCTCATCTGATTTTACAGGAGGGGTGTGAAAACTAAACGGAGTAACACTGCTTTAATTTTGCAATCTCTCTGACCTCGGGGCTGTGGCAAGAGCAGGATCTCCCTTTGCCTTTTGTTTACTCAAAGAAATGAAAGAAAATACAACAAGAGCAGCTTAGAAACAGCAACGGGTTAAGTTGCTCTGAGTCAGAACAGACCTTCAGAAGAGAAATACCTGAAATCCCTCTCCCCTGCCTGCCATCGCCGGGCTCGACAAAGCAGCCAACAAGACAGATTTTAATGGGACTTACAGCCAGGAAGACAAAAAGAGGGGAAAATGGAGAAACTGAATTAAAAATGCTTCCAGAACTGAGATGCCAGAAAAGATAAATAGGGATCATCATTCCTCCACTCGGGGAGGTGCTGCCACAGCGCTGCTCACCTGGGCAAGGCAGAGGTAAAATTAATGCCACCACAGGCACGTTAATGCCACTCACCCCTGGCCCATTTGTCTCCTGGGGCTGCCAGGCTCCAGGTCATCCCCAACACCTTCCCTGTGTTACAGGCAGCTGAGCCAGGCAGGGGTTTGGCTTTTCCCTCCTCAGTCTGCTGCTGAATGCACAGGGTGAATGCTGGCAGGGGCACGGTGAGGTCTGACCCCCCCAGCTGCCCCCAGATGTGGGGCTGGAGCTGTCCTGGTGCCCAAGGGCAGCGCAGGAGGGGAGAGAGCAGCAGAGTTGCAGCAGTGGGATGCACATCCACCCAGGCAGAGGAGATGGGGACCCGGGGGACATGTCCACCAGGCAGTGGAGGTGACACCCTGCACCCTGTGGCATTGGCTGCCGTGTCTGGTCCCACAGCTGGCACTGGAGCAGGAGCTGAGCTCCCCTGCGAGCCCCAGGCTGTGTCTTGGCTACCAACCCTGTCTCTCCTTCCAGTGCCAGAGCTCGGGGCTGTCCCCACTGCCAGAGCTCACCAAAGGGGCTCTCTTCTGTCCCCTTGTCCTTCTGCAGAGTCCTCCAGGTGACATTTCGGGAGAACTGGAAGCTGTGAAATTTAAGCATCAGGAGCTCAATCCATTAGCGTCCTGACAAGCCTTTCAGAGATTTACAATGGGTTTTACCACCTGCTGAAGGTGCAGCAATGAATTTCCATCTCTAACTCATTCTTGGGCCAAGATTTACAGCTGCCATCAGCCCCGTGCTGTCACTCAGTCCCCTCTGACCAGGTGGGGAAAGGTCACTTTTTAGAGATACAAATGATGAGGTTGTGACAAAGCCACCTGCTCCTGCCCCAGCCAGGCTCCACCTGCACTGAGCCTGTCCCCAAAGCAGTGACTGTCACCAAGGGCTTCAGCAGGGGGAGAATTAACTTCCCTGTGACTCCGTGAGAGAACCTCAGGAAGTCAGGGGATTCGTGTTCGCTGCTCATCTCTTCCAGGGACTTCCTAAATCCATGGAATTTTGAAGCCAAGAGGAAAGAGGGTGTGAAGGAGACAGGGCTCTGCTTGCTCCCAGTATTTATTGCAAACGAAACCTCCTGCAATTTGGGATACAAAATCCCTGCCAGCTTCCCACACTCCACAATATTTTCCCAAATATTGCCATCCCAGCATGGCAGCCCTTGCCTTTGGAAGCTCTTCTGTGCCTGAGGGCTCTCCCTGCTTGCACATTTCCCTGCTGTTTAGTGTAAATCCCATCTCTTAATTTCGTTCCCTTCCTCCTTCAGATAAATCTCTCCCCATCCTCGTGCCCAGGATCTGCCAGGAGGGATTTTATCCTCGCTTTACACGCTGCTCTTTTTTTTTGGGTGCTTGAACGGAACATGCTTACTGAAAAATAAACCTTTTCATAACTTACAAGAACAGCAATAGAGCACGAGTAGGAGCTTATAAAGGGAGAGAAATAAAAGATTAATTTCCTCCTATTTTACACTGCAGCATTTAATATATGGCAGTGGCTGTTCCTGTTGCCTCCAGAGTTTATCAGCAGCTGTAAAAAGCCCTCCATGCACACAACACAGCGACCTGCCCATACAGGGAGCCAGAGTGGTTGGTAAACTCAGGGGACAGTGAAATTATCTCTAAACAAACATAAAATCACAGCCCTTGAGAAGAGCAGGGCAGAGACAAGACAGGCACAGACACAGGAGTCTTTTCCTCAGCTTGCACCGAGTGGAGTTGCAGCATGTGAATGCCAGCAGGAGAAATTTCAGCATAAAAATAAAATTAAAATGCCCAGATTACTGGCCTCTGGCAGCTCCCCCTCGGAAAACCCCGGTTGGGGTGTCCCCCCTGGCTGTGTGAGCAGGCATGTGGTCACCCCATTTCTGCCCAGAGCAGGGAATCACCATCACTACATGCTGTTGTGCCCTGGCTGCTGCTCACGTTTGAGGCTCATTTCCAAAGGGAACGCAGGAGATGCACAGTTGGATATTAAATGGATATATTCATCTCTGCAGGTGGGCAGCCATTAGTGTGTAGCCTTTGTGTTACAGCAATCCCCAGGTGTGGGGAGCTGGAGGGATGGGGGAGAGGAGGCAGCAGGGCAGCTGATCCCCCTGGCTGGAGCTGCCTGTCCTCACCCAGGATCCCTGCTGGATCACCACAGCTCTGAACAGGAATCCTGCAGGCACCTGGGAGTCCCTGTCTCACGGGCAGCCTGCACCCTCCCAGGTGTGGTCACAGGAATGGGGACTCCAGCTTTAGGGCACTCCCCAGGTCACCAACCACCTCACAAGGAGGTGGCAGCCCCTGCCTGGCCCTCACCCCCCATGCTGTGGCTTTGCTCTTTGGCAGATTTCTCTGTACTTTCAATTTTCATCTTCAAACCCCTCCTTGGACCCACAGACCCCTGGTGACAGTGCAGTGTCCCCACAGCAGTGGCAGTCAGAGCTGTGACAAGCATGCTCCTGGACATGGGTGAGACATGACAGAGTCCCCAACATGGGATCTGCCTGAATACCCTGTTCAGAGTAAAATGCCCCAATCTGGCTGGATGTCCCACCTCTCCCCTCATCTCTCACACTGCCTTTGGATTTTTCCTGCTGCTCTTTTGCCAGATCCTTTGCACAATGTGTTTGGCCCTGGATTGCTAAGGGAACTTTTCTCCCTTCCCCAGTGCTGCAGCTCCACCCTGAACAGGGAACATGCAGGGTAGGACAGACACAAGAATCAGGCCTGCTTGGTGTCATGACATCTTCCCATGGGGTTTTGGACTCCTTTTTCTCTAACCCAAACCACCTCAGAGTTACCTGCAGCAGCAGGAGGTGAAAAACGCTGGGGGAAGGGAGATTTGTTCCTTGGCATCATCCTTATAATGCACATGGGGAAATTAACTTAAAGCCTGGGTTATGAAGAGAGCTAATTAGTTAATCCATGTAAAGTGCTTTAAGACTCTGGAATGAGGGGAAAGAATAGCTAATGGGGGAGCTCAGACAGGGCTCTCCTGATGCAAAGTGAATTTCAGACAAGAAATCCTTACTGTACAGAATGGAATTAAATTCAAGGGCCTGTCTAAAAGAAAAACCTCAGAATTGATCACATCCCAGTGAATAAAGACAGTCCATCAGTTCAAGGGCATCTTACACGGATATCCATGCCCACTAATTATTCTGCTTGAAACCAGCCTTGCTGGCAGATTCCCAGAGTCGATGCATCGAGGACCTCTGTGTCAACATTAGCTTTATACCAGACGGATAATTGGTGGTAAGTACCCAGAGCTGGACTGTGCTGGACAACATAATGGCAAAAATTAAATTCTTCCAACAAAATAGCTCTTTGTGAGCGTGTTCATGCAAACCAGGCTCGGGAGAGAGCTCCTCTGCGAGGCAGTGCAATTACAGAGCAATTAGAGGGGTGAACTTCAGCAGCTCACCTGCACAACACCTATTTTCTCTTCTACAATCATCTGTCAAGGCTTCAAACATTTCCTTTGTTACAAACAACAGTCACTGGCTGAATTACCATCAGCAAAAACACCATGCAGCCGCACAGCCAGCAGGAATCTGGGAATGGTGTCTCAAAGCATGTGCCAAAGGCTGCTGCATATTCATTTCTGGCTGAATCCTGCATGTTTTAGAAAAACTGTTCTCCCCGTGGGCTCTCCTGGGAGAAGGGATGTGCACCTCTGAGCATTGGTCATTTTGGTACCCAGGAGATGATAGTCCTGTCTCCACTGTCTGCAACACCAGAGTGGCAGTGGAGAGAGCATCCTAACTCGCTGAGGAGTGGGGCTGGATGTCACCTGCCAGAGCAGCCCCTGTCCCCACCCGCAGTGGCAGCTCTGGGGGCACCAGTGTGTGGCAACAGGAGCAGGAAATCTTTTCTCCCCGCCATCAATGGTGGAGATAAACCATCTGAATGTTTATTTTAACACCTTCCTTCCCTCCCTCTGGCTCTCACGTGAGCAGCCTTTGGGTGCTGGTAGCCAACATGGAGTGGCTGAGCTGTGTCAGGGGAGGTTTAGGTTGGATATCAGGGAAAGGTTCTCCACCTTGAGGGTGGTCAGGTGCTGGACAGACTCTCCAGGGAGATGGTCAAGGAGGGTTTAGACAAGACTCTCAGGGACACAGTGGGATTGTTGGGATTTGGATGTGATGAGCCTCGTGGATCCCTTCCAGCTTAGGATATTCCATGATTTTATGATTCTAAGATGCCATTGCTGTGGCTAGGGAAGCCTGACAGCATTCCCATCCTCCCTCTCACCCTGCACTGTGGCTGGGATCCTTGGGGTGCTGGGACATGGGGACCCACTCCTGGAGGTGTCCAAGGAACGCCTGGCGGTGGCACTCAGTGCTCCGGGCTGGGTGACAAGGTGGGGATCAGTCACAGGTTGGACTCGACGATCTCAGAGGTCATTTCCAACCTAAATGATTCTGTGACCCCTCCAGGATGCTGGAATTTGAGGACTCCCAGGATTCTGGGATATGGGATGCAGCCAGACCCTCCACCCCAGGGTTCACTTGCAGTCAGCAGCCACTTGGCCAGACAGAAAGGCCGAGCTGTGCCAAGTTGTGCAGAACTGTGCAGAGCTGTACCAAGCTGTGCCAATCTGTACTGGGCTGGGCAGAGCTGTGCCAAGCTGTGCCAAGCTTTACTGAGCTGTACCAAGCTGTACTGAGCTGTGCCGAGCTGTGCCAAGCTGTACCAATCTGTACCAATCTGTACTGAGCTGTGCAGAGCTGTACTGAGCTATGCAGAGCTTTACCGAGCTGTACCAAGCTGTGCAGAGCTCTACCAGGCTGTGCAGAGCTGTGCCGAGCTCTACCAAGCTGTGCCGAGCTGTGCCGAGGTCTACCAAGCTCCCACTCACCCTGAGTGGCACGAGAGGGAAGCAGAGGTGACAATGATGCAGACGGCTTGAATCAGTCCGGCTGCTCTGTCTAGCGAACGGCACAAATTGGATTATGTTGTGAAGTTTCCGATGAGGACAGCTCTGCCGTTTGAGTGGCATTTCCATATTCTGTCGAGCAACCCACATGCCCATAAAATCTGATAAGTTTTCTCGGTCATCACTTTGTGTATTTTTATGAGTCTATTAAAATGTGATTTACATTTTTCCAATTTCCCCCCCCTCCCTTCCCTTCAATATGCCCAAGGGATGGGTGAATTAGATTGGAGGGAGCCCAGGACCATATGGCCAATTGGATTAGGCTCTCCTAAGTGCTCAGCAGAAAGTAATAGGGGTTTTAAACCTGTATCCCAAATTCTGGATGCCTGTCTTGTCTGAATTGCCAAGCAGCTCTGTTTTATAAGCTCTTGTGGAGTGCTGGGGACAGTGGCGTGGTGACAAGGATGCCCAAGGTCTGTCCTGGCAGCTGACCAGTGACAAGGACCTCAGGGCTAGTGCTGGGGTGGCACTTGAGGCACATGGCTACCTCCACCCCCTTCCTCACGCTCTGAAATTAATCACCAGTTAATTGTTGTTCAAAGCGAGTATTTTTAGTCAGAACAACACTTTCTGTTTGAGTCGACAGAAGCGTGAGTTGTGCTTCCTGTGTTTCTGCTTGCTCAGGGCAAACGCTGCCGTGTTCCCGGGACAGGACCACAAAGGAGCTGCTTGTGCTGCTTGGATGGAAATTTCCTTTCAAATTTGAGAGAATATTCCTAGGAATTCCTTTCTCTGCTATTTGCTTAGTTCTGCTAACAACAGGCTGCCAGCCAGGTTCAAGGACAGACGAGCAATGGGCTCCGAGCAGCCGCTGTAATTCTCTTTGCTCTGAAGAGACAGAGGGAGATTAATAGAAAAAGCAGCAGCAGGAGGATTTGTCAAGAAAAATAATCATTTTCAGGCCAAGGAGGCTTTGCTATCTTGATGGTGAGCAAACGGCAGGAGCAAAAGGACTCCTGAGCCTGCCCCTTGTTACTGAAAGAAGCAAATTAAGGCAATTGCAGTTGAACAGAAAACTAACATTTGGCTTCTTGCCCCTCTCTGCTGCTCTCGTTATCCCTGAGACCCTCTCAGCCCCCTGCCCAGGGCCAGGAGACATTTTCCAGCCCATGTTTTCATCCACAGGGCGATGGGCAGCTTTTGCTCCGAGTGTCACCGAGCGGCGCTGAGGCACCGCGGGCAGCTCCTGCCACCTACAGCGAGAGTCCGGCAGGAGCAGGGACAGCGGGGACGGCGGGGACAGCAGGGACCGGGAGGTACAGGAGGGACCAGACAGGGACAGTGGGGACCACGGAGGGGCGGGGGTCCCAGGCAGACACAGTGGAGACCAAGGAAGGGATGGTGGGGACCAGGAATGGACAGTGGGGATCAGGCAGCAATAGTGGGGACGAGGCAGGGACAGAGGGGACAAGGGAGGGACTGTAGGGACCAGTTAGGGACAGAATAGTTAGGGACAGACAGTTAGGGACAGAGGGGACCGGGGGGAGCAGGAGGTCCAGGGAAGGGCAGGGGGGACTAGGCAGGGACAGCAGGGAGCAGGGAGGGACAGTGTGGACCAGGAAGGGGCAGTGCTGGACAGTGCCAGCAGGGCAGCCCAGGTAGAAACGGCAGGGACCAGGCAGGGCCAGGGGATGGGGAGAGCAGGGTGATGTTTCAGCCCCGAGCTGACACCTTCCAGCCCCAAATACCGGCTGGAGCATCCAGGAGCCTCTCCACCTCATCCCCCATGGGATGTGACACGATCCCCCCAGTGTGACATGGCTCAGCTCCCCCTGCAAAGGGACAGCAACGGGGGAAAAGGCACAGTGGAGGTTTTCCTACCCCATTCCCTTTGTCTCCATAGGCAAGGGACCAATTTACACTGATTAACAACCAAAAATAATCCAGGTTCACTTTCCACCTCCACTGGCAGAACATGCGTCTGCGGTTTGTTTGTTTTCATTCTCCGACAGCCTCTCTATCCCCTGACATTTTTTCTGCTTGTAAATAGTCGAGTATCACATTCCCCCTGTGGAAACTGTGGAAACCAGGGTCGACAAAAACCTGAAATCCACCTTTTTTTTTCCCCCCTCTTTTTGCAGCTGTGCTGCAATTTCAATTACCATATGCCTTGTTTTGCCCCCGGGGAATGGTGGTGAGATGAGGAATAGGGGAAGTGTGGCAGGTAATGAAAGACACGTTCTCATTTCTGCTCCAGCAGATAGTGCAAGTGCCCATTAAATGCTGAAATTAATTGTTTAAATTGTTCTGAGCAGCATTTACGGCGAGCTCCTTGTCGGTGCAGCTGGGCATTGGCTTTCAAAAGCTTTCCCTGTGCTATCTGCAGACGAACATTCCAGCGGCGACTGTCTCACCACAGACTAATTTGTTCTACACACATTTATTGCACAACACTCACAAAAATACGTGGCAAAAATGCAGATTTTTTCCCCCCCCACCCCCCACCCTCTTGTTTTCGTGCTGTTCCAGGGACAAAATGCTGCAGCACTCAGTGGTGTTTTGTGATAAGGTTCCATGGGCACAGAGGTGTTTGGTTAAGGGTTGGGTTTGAAGATCTTGGAGGGCTTTTCCAGTCTTAATGATTCCATGATTCCATAACAGGAACATCCCAAGGCACCTGCCTCGCACTGCTCCCACCAGACCAGCTGGAAAACCACCAAAAATCCCACTGGAGCCATCTGAGGGCACAGGCAGTGCCTGTAGAGGGCAAAGGGAACCTGAATGAGCAAGGAGGGAAGAGCTCCCAGTGCCTCCAGCCTGCCCAGTGCTGCCCAGCCAAGCTCCTTTCCATCCTGCTCGGGCTGCAGAGGGAAACACCCCGGCTGGAAGTGGGATAAACTCCCTATTCCAGTCCATTTCAGAGGCTGGATAGTTGGATAAACCTTTGGCTGAGTGCTGGAAGATTAAACAGTCACTGGCTGCTCCCACCAAGGACCTGTCCCCTGGGTCTGGGATTGTTGTGACTGAGATTCCAGAGCCAGAGGCAGGGACTGGAACCACCACAGGCAGGAAAACGTCCTGTCAGGGCAAGGGACAGCTCGAGGTCAAGCCCTGCCAATACCGAGGGAGGCAACAGCTGTCAAGTGATATAAAATTCCAGCGTCTAATAATTCCTTCTGCTTTTCCAAAGCCTCAGAGCCTGGGTGCCAGCAGGGCTGACAGGGACTGTTCTGGGGACCAGCCCAGGGAGGCTTTAACAGACATGTGGCTGTGGCACTTGGGGACATGGGCTCGTGGTGGGTGGGCAGTGCTGGGGGAATGGTTGGGCTCCATAATGGTCTTTTCCAACCCAAATTATTCTGATTTCTCCTGTCAGATGAAGCCTCCTGTCCAGGAGGGGCTGTGCAGCCCTTCCCTCATCCAGCTGAATTTCTGGTTACCCACAGTGCCAACACTCAAGGCTGAGACGAGGAATCACTTCTGTGGCTGTGAATATTGTATGGCTGCTTAGAAATTAAAATGAATTTTGAGTTGTGTAGCATTTATCTGCACTCCTAATTTATATTTGAACAGGAGAGGAACTATTTTCTGTCTTGAAATCCAAGCTTAATTTTTATCTTTATTATCTTAAGAGCTTAGTGAATAATTAATTCTTTTTTCTTGCAAGTTTTTTTTTTTTTAGATTTGAAGCAAAATTAATTCAACCAAGGCCCCGGCTTTGTTGTCATTGATTTTGCAGGAGGCTGTGGAAGTCCCAGAACAGCTGAAGCTCCTCCTGGGGCCACAAAATAAGGCAGTTTTGGGAATAAAGAGACTTTTCCTCTGAGCAGAAGAGCCAGGGGAGCAGGGCTGGGATGGAAATCATGACAAGGACTGGGATGGACAAAAATCAGGACAGAATGCAAATGGGTGTGAGGTAGTGGGTTGGGCACGTGGTTTCTTGGATTTGGTACCTCTTCAGGGATGGACACTTGTTTCCGATGGGACTTTTATTACTTTGTGTCATTGTAAAATTGTATTTATCTTTAATTAGAGATGAAAACCAATTAGAGATGAAAACCTGGAGCAAAGGAGGATGTGGAAAACACCAACCCTGGGATGAATGAGGGGCTGAGCAGCCCCCACACTGGGGGCACCACATCAGAAGGACCAGATTGGGGCAATAATCTATTTTCACAGACAAAAAATTGTCACAAATGAGGGTGAGAAAGAGAAAGCGCAGGGGGGTTTTGCCCCCTTGGAGCCCCCACAGCCCCCCAGGCTCTCCTGCCACAGCCAATTCCCATTCACAACCTGATTTTTGCTAACAGCTTAAGGTGTGGATCCACAGAAATTAATTCCAAACTCTCTGAATATGGATTTTATTATTAGTGGGAGGAAGAGCCTGTTACTCTGACAGCATCCCTTTATGTAGAAAAATTAATAAACTCAGTGTAAATGCTCTGTTTCCATCAGCTCTGGGCTGTCAGTGCTGGCAGCCAGGAGTCAGTGCTGGTTTGGTGTGAGTGAGTCCAACACCTTCCACATTTAACCCTTTCCGTGCCCTGTGCTGCCTCAGTATCCATTTTCTTCTAATCAATTGCTTGTTTCTAGGTGTTTTCCAGCATTTCTTGTTCTCTCCAAGCCCAATACATTCACCTGCTGTTATCAGCACCCCAAGCCCATGGAGCCCCTGAGCACCCCAGTCCCTCTCCTGGTCCCACCTGGCTGCAGGTGTTTTGAGGGGCATTTGCAGATAATGAAGGGGAACTGAGGGAGCTTCTTCTTCCACAGACATTGCTGTTGGAAAGGTTTCATTTGCCCTGGCAGGAGCTGGGACCCTGCTGTGATTGGCATCTTCATCCATCAAAACACTCAGCTCATGGCTCACCCTCCCCCTGCAGAGCCCTATTTCACTCCAACCTGGATGTATTTATGAAACAATACCCGTGTTTTGATAAGATTATTGTTTCTACCCAGCTGATGGTTTTGCTCCTGTGAAGCACAGGCCAAAATGTCACCACCAGCACTGCCATCTCCCTTGGGTTTGCTCCAAGTGGTGCAAGTTTTTGTGGATTTTTGCATGTCTCAGAGCTTGGGGAGAAAGGACAACACTGGATTCTCCTGTGTTTAGGATGAACTAATACACAGATCAGAGAAATGCCAAGGAGGAGGTTCCATTACTGGGGCAAAACCACTCAAAAAGGGAAATTTTCAGCACTATTATACTGTGTAGTTAATTTTCAGCAGTATTACATGGTGTAGTTAATTTTCAGCAGTATTGGGCTGTGTACTTGACCTCCCTGACCTTAAATAATTGCATCTTAAAACAGTCTTAAAGGAGCTAGTTAAGGCAGGGAGTACAGCTGGCCATATTTCAGCATTGATTTTCTGCCAGCTCGCTGTACTTTCGATAACATGAACTCCACAGATCCCTCAGTGAGCTCTCCCTCCCTGGGATGGGGCTGTCCCCCATTTCGGGGGGACAGAGGGACAGGATGGGATGGGCAGTTTGTGTTTCACCTGCCCCACACTTCTCAGGGTTGAGATCCCCCCAGATGATGCTTAAACCCGGGAGAAGGGTTATGTGTAAACAGAATTTCCAAGTTTTGCTAAGAGCTTCGGAATGTTTTGAAACAACTTTACCTCTTAATTCCAAAGTCTGTTTGAATAACCCCAAATGAGATCAGTGTGGAAGGGCTGGAAGATCATCTAACAAAGAGCAGCAATTCCTTTCCATTCAACTCAATTATCCCTGGCTCAGTCTTGGGGAAACAGCCCGATTGCTTTCCTGCCAGCTCCTGGCTGCCGAGTTAATAACATCGCACGCTGCGTGTGATGCACCAGAGGATTTTGCAATTACTTCTGAAGAATTTCCCTGGAAGGGGCTGGGAGGGGTGCAGGGGCCGGGGGCGAGTCGGGAGGTGCCTCGTGCCGGTGAATGTCACCCTGTCCTCGCTCTGGTTGAGTGTCACCCTGTCCTCGCTCCGGTCGGGTGTCACCCTGTCCCCGCTCCTCCTTTCGGGGCTCTGCGAGCCTCCAGCACTGTCAGACTCCGCGCTGGGGCTGCTCGGGCCCCGGGCAGTGCATCGCTCCGGGCTGGGCGAGGCAGGGATGATCCATGCCGGACAGATCTCCTTTGCTCCATCCCCGCCGGAGCCGGACGGGCGATGAGCAGCAGAACGCGGCAATCGTGCTCCCTGGCTGCCGCACCGAGCCCTGCAGCTGCCGGGGATGGGGAGCTCGGGTTCGCACCCGTGCCAGCCCAGGGACAGCTGCCAGGGGCTGCCAGGCGCTGCCAGGGACTGCCAGGGGCTAGGGCTGCCCATTGCGACTTTGCAGAGCATGGACCAGTCCAGGGGCACGGCTGGAGCTGGACCCTGTCGGGACTGAGGATGCTCCCGATGGACACCCCCCGGCCGGGAGGATGGAGCAGGGCTCGTCCCCAACGCCCTCGGGCAGGACACAAGGTGTGATGGCCCCAGCAGGAGCTCCGTGTGACCTGGGGGACACGGGCAGAGCTGTCCCGCACACCTGAGCCGGGCCCTGGGCGGTGCCAGGCAGCGAGAGCCCCGGGCGGTCCTGTGGTCCTGTGGCTGTCCCTTCCCCTGGAGGTGATGTTGGAGGCTTGGCTGTCACCGCCGGGCTGTCCCAGCCCTCTGGCACCTCTGATAGCACCGCGGCTTCGCTGGAAATCCTGACCTCAGCTCCTTTATTTCCAGTGCCGGGCTGTGACCCTTCCAGGCTGCACAATTCCCTTCGCCAGCACAAGGGTGGCTCACGGTGCTGGCAGCCGGACCTGGCGGCACGGAGAACTCTCTAGGTGTGGGGAAAACGGGACTCCCTGGCCGCTGCCACACCGACAGGAACCCACCACATGCCCAACGCTGTAATCCCTCCCTAAACACCTCGGCAATGAGAGGATTAACCAGGGATCTGCCATGGCCACGTGCCACGGCTGAGCCTGAGAAATCCTGACGGGAATCGCCGTGCTCTCCCTCATCTCCCTCTCACCAAGGGGTGTTGCTCATCGTCCCCTCCCACACAAGGATGCTCCTGTGGTCCCTGCTGTGCTCCAGCCCCTAAGCCCGAGCCCCTGTTAATGAGCAGCCCCCATTTTCCAGCCCTCACTGAGCCCGGTGGGGCGGTGATGGATGGGGCAGCACCTGTGGCCAGGTCACCTTGGCTCAGCACTTCTGCAGGGCACCTGCAAACACGTGGAGGCTCCAAAATCTAAAACCACAGACTTTCCCCCCTTCCTGCTATGAACTATCACCCCTCGGGCGCAGCCCCCTGGCCCCTGCTCCCCAGCAGGATGTCGCTGGGACATGTCACCAACCAGTGCCAGTGGCACGGTCATGCTTCTTCCAGCATCCCTATTGTCCCTGTCTCTGCTCCATCCCCTCCGCCCCGGCCCTGCAGTGGCACAGCATCCTCTCACAACCCCAGATCTACCTCCAGCTCCCCACACTCAGCACAGACATTATTTTTAATGACGTGCAAATTGGTTTAGGGCACGGCGATCAATCAGGGGCTCAACACCTCGGTGAGGGGACCTGGTGGCTCTTTGTTCGGGGGCAGCAGCTGGGGAGGAGGGAGGAAGGCTGCAGCCTGGCTGAGCTCTGCCCGCGCTCCAGACACGCAGGAATTGATTTGGGATTGTTTCTGTGCAGCAGGCGATCCAACAATCAGATATATTTCTCTTGCAGGTCTGAGTGCCGAGCTCTATTATTCATACTCTGGCTTTAAGTTATAGCCAGTGTCGTGTCAAATGTACCAATTCCAGCAGCTTTAATGGAGTTGGCCTCTGCACCCCTCGCCAAGTGGCAGCTGATATTTTCTGCCCACATCAGCTGTATCTACAAGGGAAAAATATCGAATGCTCCCTGTGGCTGTTGTTCCAGTGCGTGCGAAGGGGAGGGGAGGTTTGGTGGCCGTGGTGACACCGTGTGTGCCACGTGTGCTGGTGTGCACATGGCTGGGCACGTGTGGCTCCTGGCACAGCCAAAGCCTGGCACTGCCACACGGCTGCACTCCAGGGCCACCACAGCCACCTCGTGCTGCTGTGACAAACTGGGCTTTGCTCCGCTGGTGGATCTCGGGGGCTGAGAGGGCTCTGGGTGTGTTCCCATATTTCCTGGTGGGTAAAATCCTATCCATGCTCCAACATTCCCACTGTAGCTGGGGCAGAGATCCTGCAGACATTTGGTTCATGTCCTACTGCTGCTCAGAGCTCAGCCTTTGGTCCAGAATTGAATCAAATGTTTCAAAACAAGCTTTGATCCCTTGGAAAAGGCAATTCTCCTGGCTGACCCCATCACCATGGCACCTGTAAACAGCTGGCAATCTGCCCACCTCCTAATTTTAGTAACTAATTACCTCTCCTTATCTTCCATCAGGCCAGTAGCCAGCATGTCACTAAGTGATTAATACAGCTCACACAGCAACGTGAAGCTGCATCCTTCATTCACCACCAGAGTTAGCCTGTTTGCCCTCTTGTTTACCTTAATAAAGCAGTGAGAAAGGCAGGAAATACAAAGAATCAGTATTTGCTGTGGGATGAGCAACTGGGAAGGCAGAGGAGCAATTGGACTGGGCCAGGATCTTCTGGAGGCAGTAGAAGTGGCCTTGAGGAATTTATATTCACAATTTAATACAGGAGACTCTAATGGGCTTGTAAATCCTGTGCCCCTCTGTGTGACCAGTGCAGTCTGTGGCCTGCTGATGCACTGCTGAAGGAATTTTAAACCTAAAGGTCTTGAACCACAGAGGAATTTCTCTTTACTTGCTTTGCACAGGTTTTTTTTCCCCCACAGCTTCTCCCATGAGGCCAGGAAAGAGCCACTTCCACCATGTCCCATCACTGAGCCATCGGCTCCTGCACGTGGCTGGTCATGGGATTGTGCACTGAGCCAATAAATTAAATTGTGGTGGCTTCATCAATATCAATTCTGGTGATACTCAAAAGAGCCTGACCAGAGGCACCAACCCTGCTCTCAAAATTAAAACAGACTGGTTTTTTACCCCTGAATTTGTCCCATTCCGTCAGCCCACGGCAGGAGCATCGCTCAGTCACTTTGGAATATTGGGTGTGTGAGTGTTGAGGAGCTGAGTGGGCTTGGTAGGAGGACACACTGGGTGAGTGGTCTGGGGCAGGTGGGCAGCTGAGGGGGGCAGGAAAGCAGGTTTGGGGTGTTTGGGGCTCAAACCTGCCAAGGGCTCAGTGCTCTCCTCACCCCAGCTCCTCCCAGCAGCAAGGGCAGGCGAACACTTACAATAATGAGGTATTCACCTTTTAATTCCCCAAATGATTAACTTGCAGCAGATTAGAGCTGGGATGGCTATTTAATTAACAGACACGTCAAGCTTGCTTATGAGTCATTAAAAAAACCCACCCTAATGATTGACTTGTTAATACGGAAGAAATCAATTAGATTTTTTTTATTCCTCCTCTGAAGTTTTTGGATCCAGCCAAAAGGATGGAGGAAGAAAGAATGCTGGGATTCAGCAGAGCTTTGTTCTTTACAGAGGAGGTTGCAGAAACAGCTTGAGGCAGGGATTTGGAGGGTTTCTGGGAGGCAGGGACTGAGCCCTGTCCCAGGATGCAGAGGAGGATGGGATCAGCCCCTCAATATCAGGCTGGTTGTGCTGGAAAGCTGCCCTGTCTTCCCTCAATCCCCCATTCTCTCCTCCAGGGCCAAATTCCAGGTGTTCCACTGGCCCTTCCCAAAGCCCCCTACCCCGAACTGCCTGGCTCCCACTGTGGCTTTCCCAGAGAGCCTGGAAGTGTGGGTGGGAATGGCTGGAGTGGGATGGGGGACACAGGGTGGCTGCCTTGGGGCTGGGGCAGCTCCTCAGCTCCAAGCTGGGGTGACTCTGGTGCTGCTGGGGCAGCTGGGCTGTGGTTAGGGTTACAGATGGATCCTGCAGGGGCTGAGTTAATGATGCATCCAGGGAAAACACAGCGTGGCTTGGGCAGGAAAGGCCAGACCTGAGCAGGAGTCATCTGCTCAAGAACAGCAGGTGAAGTTCAAGGGCAAAGAGGATTTGGCAGGATTTGGGAGCTGCAGCCAGTGTGGCCTACAGAGCCCTGAGCTCAGCAGGGTCAGGGCTGGGGAGATCTAAAGATCTTCCATGCACCATGTTGGTGTCAGGACAGGGGAGAGCCAGCTCAGCCCTCCTGCTCCCTGGGGAAAGCCCACGAGGGGTTAAATGCCTTTCTTACACACAATTATGGATTGCTGTCTTCGGAGTCTGACTTAATGCACAGAAACTCTGATTGCTCAAGTCGTAGATTGCCTCTTGACATTAATTACTATGTAAATCCAGCAGATTAACATTGTCAGATGATGAGTGGCAAGTCTCACTCGCAGTCAGTCTCCCAGGAGCGCTGCGGTTGCAGAAGTTGCCATAGCGATTTTTTCCTCTTGGAAAAAAAAAAAAGGCAATAGAATCAACTCAAAACAAGCCAACACATCCTTTTGCTCCCACCAGGCGCTGCTGCTCTCCCTGCTGATCCCAGGGCCTCAGTTGGACCCTGCTGGGGCAAGAGATGAAGTTGCATTTTGACCCATCAGTGGGTTTAATGCTCTTCAAGTGCTTGTCTGGCTCCTCTTAGTGCTTCATGCCTAAATGACCGTGATGGGGAGCTCATCACCACTCCACAGGAGCTGCCTGGCTCCTTGTCCCCTGGCTTTGGTCACTCTGTGCCCCCCTCACACCTCTGGCAATGGTCCTGACAGGCAATACAGTCCTTTTGTGGGAACAGAAAGCCCCTCTGGGTCCTCTTGAGGAGGAGATTTGATGTTGTTATCCCAGTCTCTAAAGCCAAATAGTGAAAAGAAAAGGAAAAAAAAAAAAAAACCTCATTTTTCACTCAAGATTAAAGATGCATGAGCAGAATGAGCAGGGCTGCTCACCAAGGAGTCAGGGGCTTTGAAGGTGAGCTGAAAGCTCACTACATAAATTGATAAACTGCCTCAGATCTCTGGTCAGGAGAGCACAGGCAGCCAGCTTCAAACCTCGCTGTGTCTGGGGGAGCTTTGGGCTAACCCCCCCAGCCCTGTGCCCTGGCTCACCTCAGCCCTGGCACTGCCAGGTGGATGCCTGAACCCCGAGATGCTTCTGGGGCTGCTCTGCTCCAAAATATCCTTGCCAGGGCCCTGCTGTACCCTCCTGCAGGTCACCCAGCTCCCAGGGACTGAAACAGGGGTCCCCAGGGCCCCCCAGGCCACCCCAAACCCCACTCCTCCCCAGCACTGAGGTCTGGGGTCAGCCTCCCCCTCCCCAGGGACACACCGTGGGGCTCTGCAGCACCGTCACCTCCGTGTCCCCCGAGGGAAGTTGCACGACAGAGGTTGTTTATTGCCTTTGAAAGGCAAGAATATGTCTCTCATCCATGTCACACTTCTAAAAATACCAGACGTGTTGCCCCGACTCTCCTCTCTCGTGTGCTAATGACAGCTGAGGAGCGACGTCTGTATCATAATGGATGAGAAACAAGTGCCTCTGTACCCGGGAGAAGGCTGATTATTTTACTGGCAAGATACATTAAAAAATGCCTTGTGACACAAAGTAACATTAATGTCAGCAAGCGGCAGCGCGTCGCCTCCGGGGAGCCCCGCTGCTGTCACCCTGATTAAATTAGCGCCTTCCCCGCATCCAGAAGCCATCAATATTCATGTCGGGGTGTGCCCGAGCCGGGGCTGCTACTGATGGCCCGCAGGAGATGAAGCAGCCTCAGCCGGGGGGATATGAGAGCAAATTTTGGGGTCGTTGCCCTCCAGACAGTGCTGGAGCATCCTTTTCTCCAGCCCCAGGCTTGAAGAGGAGCAGGGATGCTGCCAGACCTGCATCCCGGAGGGATGCTCCACAGGGAATTCCTGCTCGGTCCATGGGATATTCCCTCAACAACAGACAATTTTCAGGGTGGAATGAAAACCTGCCAAACTCGGTGTTTCTCACTTCCAGAAGCCCCAACCTATGGGAATTCACGGGGGGTCCTGGATGGAATGCCTGTGCCTGGAGTTGCTGCCCGGATCTCCTTCCTCCCCTCAGAAGGTAATTATGCTCTACTGGGATCTGCAAAATTCATGGCTATAAATGTCTCCACGCGAGGAAGGTGCTGTAACTCATGAAGAATCAAATGCCAAAACGCCACTGAGGAAAGGCCGGAAAGAGCTTTAATTGCCCCAGTGAATCAGTGTCATCCCAGGCTTTCACCACATCACCACTCCACCCGCTGCACATCAGCTCCATTAGCAGCCTGGGGTGGGGATATGTTCCCAAAAGTGATGCTAAACTGATGGTTGTGGATCCCCTCCCAGCTCCCAGCTCTGGGAGTGCAGCCCCAGTCCTGTGCAGGGTCAGCCCTGGCTCCCCAGCTTGCCCCCATAACTTCTGGAGTCAAGAGCAACATCTCCACATCTTCAGGAAGGAAAATGCAGGATCAGCAGGGCCTGGGGAGCTGCAGGGGGAGCTGCAGGGACACCAGTGGCATTGCTGGTTGTGAGCAGCACTGCTAATAGTGGGACAACTATTCCTTAACTTGCCTGCTGCACTTTCCACTATCCCTGATTGCTCCAAGCCCTGTCCAGCCTGGCCTTGGACACTTCCAGGGATCCAGGACTAACCACAGCTTCTCTGGGCAACTGTTCCAGTGCCTCACCACCCTCACAAGAAATAATGTTTTCCCCAATATCTAGTCTAAACCTACTCTCCTTCAGTTTAAAGCCATGTTTCAGGTGACCCCAGCTCCATCCTCAGCTCAGGGCTGGCTTGCCAAGGGATCCAAGCACAGCTGCTGGCACTGACAGGCGCTGGCACTGCTCCTGCTGCCATCACCCAGCGTGGTGTCCTGTGGGCTCCCAGAGCCCAGTGGTCAGTGTAGTTAACAACCTGTTTAAAATTTAACACCCTGGGAACTTGTTATTCCAGGATTCTGGCCGTTAAGGGCTTGTTAATATTTATGAAATAATTAATAGATGCACCTCTGTTCTTTAATAACTCATATGAAGTTGTGCTGAGGAAGGCGGTGCCAGGCGTTCTGCTCAGAGCAGCTCCGAGCAGGAGGAGCCCTTAATTATGTATTAAACACACACAGATTTATTACACAAAGTTATGAAAAAATAAAGGCATTTAATTTCAGAAATAACGAGGCAGGATCTGCTACCTGGAGAGCCGTGTTAACGAGGCAACTGGCTGTGAAGCTCTGCTCCATGGAAAAACACTTAGAGGGCACTGGCTCTGTTGTGGGGAGGTCCTTGTATTTTGGGAGATTCGGTGCTCACCAGGGTGGGTGTCAGGGCAGGCAGGGTTACCCCAGTGCCAGCTGTGCATGCACACAGTGTGCATAATCACACACAAAGATTTTTTGGGAGCTTTCCCACTGCCAGCTCCTCTCCATGAGCACAGGATGCTCCTTTGCTCCAGGGACCCCATGCAGCTCCCCCCACGTGGGCTGAGGGTCTCTGGAGCAGCACTGGAAGCCCCAGTGGCAGCACACGCACAGATCCCTACCCAAACAATGATCCTTATTTTCAATTTCCCAAAAGATTATGTTTCCGTCTGAAAAGATGTTGTCTCCTGCTTTTTGACCTGAATAAAGTGAAAGATAATAGAATCCAGATGAAGTATACATCTACATTAATCTTACACAGCCTGCGCCGTTTCCAGGTGCTGCGGCAGGAGCAGATCCAGTTGCAATCAGATGCCCACCTGGGTCTGAGTGATTTCCACTCTGATTTAACAGGATTAAGTGCTGCTGTGGGATGCAGCTGATGCCAGGGCAGGGAGCACAGCTTCCCCCAGGAAGGGTGGTGGAAAAGCTCAGGGGTGCATTTTCCCCCTAGGCACATCCATGGTGGGGGAGGTGTGTGGCCTTGTCACCTCCAGACATCAGAAGGTGACACTGGGGGTGTCATGGAAGATCTGCTTCAGGCTGGGCCACACAGCTGCTGCCAGCTGGGCACAATGGTGCTGTGCCCAGCGGGATCATGCTGTGCCAAGTAGGATGGTGCTGTGTCCACCAGGATGGTGCTGTGCTGGGCAGGATGATGCTGTGATGAGGAAGATGATGGCATGCAGGGCAGGATGATGCTGTGTCCAGCAGGATAGTGCTGTGCTGGGCAGGATGATGCTGTGATGAGGAGGATGATGCTGTGATGAGGAGATTGTGTGTGGGAAGATTGGATGCAGGCAGGATGATGCTGTGATCAGCAGGATGATGCTGTGATGAGGAAGATGATGCAGTGCAGGGCAGAATGATGCTGTGATGAGGAAGATGATGGCATGCAGGGCAGGATGATGCTGTGTCCAGCAGGATGATGCTATGATGAGGAAGATGATGGTGTGCAGGGCAGGATGATGCTGAGCCCAGAGGGAGGATGCTGTGCCCAATGCTGTGCCCGATGCTGTGCTGGGTAGGATGATGCTGTGCCTCCTGGATCATTCTGTGCCCAGCAGGACAATGCTGTGCAGGGCAGGATGATGCTGTGCCCAATGGGATGATGCTGTGATGAGGAGGATGGTGTTGTGCCCAGCAGGATGATGCTGTGCTGAGCAGGATTAATGCAATCTCAGCATTTGGACAGGCACTTTCACACAGATTTTGGCAGCAGGGGCAGCTGCCAGGAGCTTACAGGGGCAGCCAGGCTGGGTTGGCTGTGAGCTGCCACCTCGGCCAGCAGAGAGGATTCACTTCGCTTTGCATCTCCTCAGCTTCCTCCTGCAATTTGCATTTCAAAGCCTCTCCTGTCCTACCTGTGTCCCCAGACAGGCCCTGTGCAGCCACAGGTGCTCGAGGTCAAGGTGAGGGACACTCACAGCCCTCGCAGGCACTGACCCCTGACACAGACAGGGATCTAAATCCTAAATTTGGATCCCAGAGCCAGGCATGGTGGGGGCTCCAGCTGTAGCAGGGGGGTACTGGGGGAAGGAGAGGGAGAAATTGGATTTAGAGACAGCAAATGCAGCTCCCCAGAATGGATGTACATTTTCATTATACACTGAGTAATTGGTGGTAATACAAGAGATATGGGCAGTATCATTATAGACCAGGCTGTGCTGGAGATGGATTATCATCATCTGTCATTATCTGGGCTTCCTTGTGGCTGCTAAAATTGTAGAACATGATTTTAATAACCCTGGAAGGCAAGAATCATTTTTCTTTTGTCACTTAACAACTTGGCCTCATTCACTGATACCTTTAAATAAGAAGGGGGGATTAATTTCTAGTGGGATAAATGCAGACCTAGTTGTTTCCTCCTCTCTTCATTTGCAAAGGGGCCCCGTCGATGCCTGACAGCTTTCAAGGAAATTGCAGATAATGGGGATAGGATGTCAGTGTGGAGCCAGGGCACAGGATCACCCGGAGATGGGTGCTGCTGACACCCTGCCAGCCCTAGGGCACTCACCCTGTGTCCCCCAGGCAGGGCACTGCTGGCCCTGGGGAGTCTTGGCCAGGAGATTTGGGCAGTTTCAGAGCCATCAGGGTGGTCCAGGCACCCCAACCTTCAGTCCCCTCTCACAGCACACAGACACAGCTGTTTGCTGGGAGCTGGGAGAGCTGCGTCACTCCTGACCCCCCTGGACACTGTCAGGCCTCATTCGAGGGCGTTTCATTTGTCACTCCTCTTGGCCATGGAAAAAGCCAGCAGCAGGAGAGGGACAAATCAAATTACAAGGCAGCTAATGAAAATAACGGGGAATAAAGCACTTTTGGAGGCTGCTTGGTTGGATTCCTATTTCCCTGTGTCACTGGGTTTAAACAAGGATGTTTATAACCTGGCGAAGATATTTCATTGCCTTTGTGATTAGCTCAATTGACCGTGGGTTTTTTGCTCTCACAGACCTGAGCCCTTGGAAGAGGAGAGGTGCCAGCTCTGAATCACATTCCTGCCCCACATCTTGAGCACCCAGAGCTCCCCTGTGCCATCCAGGGGCCTGGCATTGCCAGCATGTCCTGGAGTGACATGGATGGGGGTGAGCAGGGTGTCCCTGGGCAGCACAGCCGAGATGGGGGAGCAGGGAGGGGAGCAGCTGGGAGGGTTTGCCCCTTTTCCATGCAATACTCCAGCCACGAGCAGCTGCCAGCACCTGCCCAGGCTGTTGGCCCCCACCTGCGACTATTGACTCAGAGTAAATAATTCCCAGGTATCCTTTTCTCCCGATAAAAGCTGATTTTTTTCTATTATTGTCAGAGGTGTTTATTAGAGCAGAAAAATAATAGTGCTTTTCTCGCAGCCTGATTGCCGGGAAGTGTCGGGAGTGGCCGCGCTGCCCCGGCAGCTGGGATCAGACTCTGCCTGGCACTGCAGGCACAGCAGGGTGAGGGGGTGAAAAGGGGGGTGAAAAGCCCTTGCTCAGGTGGTTTGATGAAAGGGAAATTTCTTTTCAGCACTGGCAGAGGGAGAAGATGCTCCATAAGTTTGAAGTCTGGGGCAACTCAGCAGGAAACAGCAGGGATTTCCAGGAATATGAGGGGTGAGAGGCTGGCAGGGCTCGGCCAAAGGATGTGGGGAGCTTCCTCTGCCACAGACACCTGTGCAACAGAGGCAGGAATTTGGGGACAGGCAAGTTCTAGGTGTTCCCATGGAAGATCTCTCCCTCTTGCCCATCCACCCTGTTGAAACCACTCTGCCAAGCCGGAGCTGCTGCCCCTTGGCACCACTTTGGCATCTCACAGAGTGGAGATGAATAATGGCAGCACATCCCCTCCTCCCCTCCCGGGGCCTCCCCAGATCTGCCACACTGAAGTTAATCTTCCTGCCCCATTAATTGCAGGAATGTGTCGGGAGCTGTTCAAGGTCAGCCTCTCAGCTCCCTGCCATCAATCCTCCCCAGTTTGCAGCACTGGGGAGGAGCTGGCAGTGGCATGGAAGGGACAAGCACCAGGAGAATCCCTGGTGTTTAGGTGACCAGAGCCTGCGGACAAAGGAGTGTCCTAGATGGGGTCCTGACCCCAGAGTGGCTCCAGGCTGGCAGGCTGCCTGTGGCTAGCACAGGTTCTTCCCGTGGGAACATTTTGCTATATTTCATAAACAAGATAAAGTTTGGATGTTTTGCAAACAGTTTCTCCGGATTGAGTCAGTTCGGGCTTGGCCAATTGGGCCTAGGGGGAGGTCTCGGGCTGACCAATCTGGGGCACCTCTGTAGACTCTATATATATGGAATTCAAAACAATAAAGTTCCTCTTCTCCTCTCTTTCCTTGTCTGAGAACTTGGGTCAGTCCTCAGCTAGCCGCTCAACAGCGACAGGCTGCCCATGTCCCCCTGTCCCCCAGTGATGCCATCCCAAGCCAAAGGTCCTCTCCTGACCACCTCTGCCCACCCACAGAGTGACTGGATGGGGAGCCCCCTGCTCTCTCCTCATTGCTGATGGCTGAGCGAGGGGGTTGTTTGAATTAATTGCATTGGGCAGCAATTAACCAGCTCTCCTCACCCATTAGGGACTTGCAGAAGCTTTTGCACTTAGATCTTGTACCTTACATGACTGGCAATATTCTACTTTTTTAGGGAATGAAAAGAAGAAAGGGAAAATCCCTTTAGAGGAGATGGGGTTTGCTGCCTTCAGAGCTGATACACGCCAGGAATGTATTTTATTCTGCTTAATAGTAATGATCCACCCAGCAGGGATGGAATCAGAGGCACTGGAAACACGGAGACAGGTGAGAGTTCCCAGGCACTGAATGTGGGGCTGCTGCCTGTGGATGATGACCAGAGCTGCCCCCAGAGTCTGGCCATGCCCATGGGTGGCTTTCCTGTGCCATCAGTCCCCATCCCACGCACTGCAACCAGGAAAAACCCCACATCCACTTCCCCTTTCCACCTTCCCCCTTGCCTGATGGCCTCGGGCTTGGGAGGTTCTTGTGTCACCAACTGGGAGCCACTGCCCCACCACTCACCCCAAAACCTGCTTCATGAGCGTCCACCCTCCCTCCAAACCGTGCTTCCCTTTTTGTCCTGCACCACGGCCCGTGTCACCACCTGCCTCTGCACCGTGTCACCCTCTGTCACCCAGGTGGCTCTTGCACCCCAGCAGCCCCCTCCCCATGCACCCTCCAGCCCTCTGCCAGGCTGGTTGGCACCCACGGCTCAGGAGCTCTGCAGGGATGGCACCCTGCGCCCTGCCTCTCATTCCTGCCCCATCCCAGCGATCTGTGAGCTTGTGAGCGTGACTCAGAGCCGAAGGGGAACCGAGAGCGCTGTCAGGGGGCACGTCTGCTCCATCCCCGCTCGCAGGGAGCTCCCAACAGACTGGCACGCTCGGAGCCTCCTGGGACAAGCCCTTTCCCTGCTGAGGTGAGCCCGAGGGCAGGCGTGCCCTGGTGTGGGACAGGATCTCCTCCACACACTGCATCCCACCCCGCGCAGGGGCCCCATCGGCAGCGGGCGCTTGCCGATGTCCAGCTGGGTGTTTGCAGCGCTACGCCCTCGGTTCCCACGGAGATGCCCACGTCGCCATGGCTACCCATGGATATTCCTGTAATAAACAGCCTGCGCGGCACCAGCTTCCGTCCCGAAGTGCTGGGCGTTGCTACACCCCAGGGAAATGTTGCAAGGGCAGCTCCCCCGGCCCGGGCCGGCAGTGGGCATCAGCCCTGTGCCCCAGCCCAGGGTGCCGAGCCCCCAGCACACCCCTGCCAGCAGCCTGACCCGTTACAAGCAGGGCAGCTCTGGGGTGAAATGTCTGTGCTTGGACTGTCGGGGCTGTGAGGTTGTTGATGACAGCCCCAGGCCATCCCCTTCGGCCAGCACCCGGCTCTGCAGGAGGCGATGCCAGATCTCCCCAGGCTGGTCTCCCGCCATCCCAGGACACCCTGCTCCCAGGAGACTGCTCTGGCCCCCAGATTTTGGCAGCGTGGGACTGTGTGAGAACTGCAGCGTGCCGTGGAGATGAAACACTGCCCCAACACCGGAGTAAACAGCTATTTGCACAACTGCCGCCGTGGTTGCAAAGGCTGTGAGTGTGTGGAGGGTTGAGCAACCGTCTGTTTACCCCCCACGCCAGCCCCGTCCCACCAGACCCGGGATTCCCCGCCGGGGCTGTGCTCCAGACTGACACGGGTGTGCACAGCAGCTTAGCACGGCCCTGGGCAAGGAGCTGCTGAAATAGCACAGGTTGATGGCCTGCACTGGGAGATACTGGTGGGAACATCATGTCATGGGCTGCCTTTGGGCATCTTGCATGTCCCCTCACTCTGGGGCAAACTGGACCTGGTGGACATGGGCACAGACACAGGCCTGGGGATGTGAGCTGCTCCCAGACATCATCACACCACAGCGGGTTTGCCTCCTGCTCCTTGAGTTGCTCATTCCTCAGAGCATGGCCCTCTGCCACGTTCCTCTGCCGTGTCCCCCAGCCCAGCCCGCTGGCCCCAGGGCAGTTGCAGAGAGGTACCGGCTGTGCCACATCCCGGCGGTGCCAGCTGGGGCGGGCAGGGTGGAGGCCGGACGCCGCTCGGGTGTCTGCGTGCCCTGGGCTTTCCTGCCTGCGGCGGGCGAGGGGGTCTCAGCCTCCAGGGAAGTGTTTTGCAATCACCTTCTTCAGAGCGTCACAGCAACTAACGGCCCTGGTTTTGAGGAACTAACGGGGAAAGCAGCATGTTAGCAAACAGGCTGAGCACGGACAGCCGCCGGCAGCCGGAGCCCCGCGCTCCGAGCGGGCAGTGAGCGGCGGCCGGACACACCGGACACGGAGGAGAGGCAGGGATGGAGGCGAGGTAGGGATGGAGGTGAGGTAGGGGTGGGTGTGCGGTGCTCAGGTCCCACTGAGCACCTTGTGTGTGGCTGCTCTACCCAGTCCCCCGGCTGGGACAGCCGCACGTGCCCAGCGCTCAGGGGTGGCCGCAGTCCCACTTCCCACACTCGAGTCCTTTGTCTCCCTCTGGATGTTGGCTTGGAGGGCTGAGGAGCTGTGGGGACCCGGAGCTGGGCACAGTGTGGGCAGCCCCTCCTGGGCCACGAGGGACCCAGCCGGGGCAGAGGATGCAGGCTGGGGCGGCCGGGCAGGGGCGGAGGCAGCCAGCGCTCCCAGGGCCATTCCCAGCAGCAGGCAGGGGGTGAAGCTGGCGGGAGCAGCCGGGGGCGTGGGCAGGACCCCGCAGCTTTGGCCAGTCCCGCTGTGCTGCTGTCGGTCATTCGCTTCCCTCTCCCGGCTTATCGCCCTCCGCCTCCCCAGCGCTCACCCGCCCTCAAACCGCAAATCTCTGCCCGGCCGCGGCTGGAGATAGTGGAGATAAAATCAGCCCGTGCCTGCGGCCGGGCACAGGGTGCTGTGTCCGGGATGGAGTGCGGGGCCGGGCCGGGTGTGGAGGGAGCTGCGTTCCGGGATCTCTCCCCTGCGCTTCCCACGCCGGCGGCTGTGGCAGCGCGGGCGCCGAGCCGGGGGCGGAGGTGTCAGAAGGGCTGCGGGAAGGGCTGACGCTGACAGCGAAAAGACATTCTGCTCCAGGAAGCGCCGGTGACAATGGAGCCCGGATCCTTCGGCCCTCCTCGTCCCCAGCCCTTGCCGACCCTCAGGACAAGCCGCTTTCCCCATTCCAGGTGATGCCAAAGCCACTGAGGAGACCATGGCCAGGAGCTGTGGGACACCTTTCCTGCTGCAGCTCTCCCTGCTCCTGCTCCTCCACCTGGGCGGTGAGTGGGGTCCATCCTGTCCTGTCCACAGCCACACCATCCCCAGCACCCTGCGCCCATCCAGGCTGGCCGGGGCCACGGGGCAGGCAGAACGGTGGCAGAGCAGCAGGCACGGGAAGGATGGGGCCCGGCACGTGCCGGTGGCTTGCCCAACGCTCGGCTCTTCCTCTCCAGGGCTGGGGGGCCCATCTAAGGGAACAGGCTCGTCCCTCTGTCCTGTCTGGGCGCTGAGGAGCTGAGATGGCTTTGTCACAGCTGTGCCCAGGATGTGACATGCTTTTCCTGCCTGCAGGGACGCAGGGCTGCGCCTCGGTGGCTGTGGGCTCACCCATTGTGCCCCTGGGCTCGGCGGTCACAGCCTCCTGCACCATCCAGAGAGAGCTCTGCCGCGGCTTGGAGCAGGGGAAGGTCCGGATCAGCTGGATGCTGGACAACAAGTTCGTAGCAGGGAGCCAGCGCCAGGGTCCAGGGGGCACGGAGGTGTCCAACCTCACCCTGCCCCGGTTCAACCGCACGCACGCCAGGCTGTGGTGCTGTGTGGAGTGGAATGGGACCAAGCAGCGCGTTGGCATGGCCGAGATCAAGGCGGGCTGTAAGTCTGCTGGCAGCACGGGTCACCCTCCTCCCCAGAAGGCACAGTCACTTGCTCAGACTCTTCCTCGGCTGCTCTCCCCCAGACCCTCCTGCAAAGCCCCTGAACCTCAGCTGTGTTCTGAACCTCGGTGACTACGGGCTGACGTGCCAGTGGGAGCAGGGAACCGACAGCCACCTCCCCACCAGCGTCGTGCTGATGTGTGCCGGGTAAGTCCCAGGACCACGATCCCCTGCCAAACCCCACGGCAACCCTCTGCCAGAGGTACCCCGAGCCCACTGCTCTGGCTGCCGCAGGAGCAAAGCCCCAGCTGTGACGGGCTGCACCCCACAAGGGGGACACAGCCACTGCACCGTGCCACGCCCGCTGCTCCAGCTGTACCGGCAAATGGAGATCTGGGTGTCTGCCACCAACGCCCTGGGCACGGCCGAGTCGGAGCATCTCTACATCGACCCCATGGACGTCGGTGAGTGACGGCGCAGAGGTCAGGGGCCAGGGAAGCTCATCAGCGGTGACAGGGGTATTAAAGTGCCATTAAAGCACGTCGGGCTTGGAGGTCACATTTGACGGGCATACATGATGAATGTCCTGCCGGGATGAATCGGTGCCAGAGCTGTGTTACAGACTGAGCAGCACACGCGGCGGGTTATGAGCTGCCAGTTGACCTGCTGCACTCAACAGCTCCTCCAGCAATTGATTACCCATTTATTCAGGAGGTCTATTAATAATGGATCCAGTGCCTATAAACTATTTATAAAAGGAGCCTTCCCAGATGGAGAGGCTTATCATCCCTGATCTGGGGCTGGGAAAGGGCTGCCCAGGAACCAGCTGAGCCCTGCCATGGCTGTGCCACGCTCTCACCCCCAAATGTGGGGTGTTCCAGACACCAAACCCCATGGAATCTGCTTTCTCTGCATAGGCATTGATGCAGAGCAGTGCTGGTGTTCCACTCCTGAGCATCACCCCATCCCAAGCATGGGCACACACTTGTTTCTGTCCCCTGCCATCAGCTGTTCTCCCAAATATTTTGGCGTGGTTTCTCCCTATTTCTTGCTGCAGCACCCTGGCTGCAGCTCCTGGCATTAACAGTTGGCACATGTGAGGTCGTGGCTCCGGGCACTGCCCACCACACACCTCTCCAGCTCTCCCCTGCTCTTCCTCCAGCCAAGCTGGACCCCCCAACCCTGCAGAGCATCCAGTCCATCCCCTTCCAGACCGACTGCATCGCCCTGGCCTGGGACGTGGCGCAGGGCACGGGGCACATGGAGCTGCAGTGTGAGCTGCGCTACAGGGCACTTGAGGACTCTGCTTGGGCCCTGGTGAGTGCTGCTGGGGCAGAGGGACCGGGCAGGAGCTGAGAGCCTCTCTCTGCTCCGAGCAGAGGGAGCGGCAGGATGCTCGTGCGAGAGAGGGACGGCAAGGTGCTTCCCTGCACCCACACCAGGGCTAGCCCCTGCCCGAGGCAGGAGCCAGCACAGCCCTCGTTCCGGCTGCCACCAGGTCACCGGGATCATCGGCCGGGCCGGCACCGCGCAGCGCTGCGGCTTCCTCTTCGGCACGCAGTACCACTTCCAGATGCGGTGCCGGCGGAGATCAGCATCGGCACTGGCCTACTGGAGCGAGTGGAGCCCGGGCAGGAACTACACCACCCACGAGAAAGGTGAGTACGGAGTCACCCGGAGGGTCCCCTCTGCCCAGGGACACGGCACAGTGCTGGGGACACAGCCACGCTGGCCCCTCTCAGCTCCTCCCACCCTCCTCCCATTGCAGCCCCCACAGGGAAGCTGGACGCGTGGTGGGGGGCTCAGCCGGCCGGGGCAGGGGGGCGGCTGGAGGTGCAGCTGCGCTGGAAGGTGAGCAGGGCGGGCAGGGGCTCAGGAGCTGCCGGGGCACTGCCCTGCAGCCCGAGATCCCGCAGGGACTGACACCAGCACCCCCTGCCCGCACCCAGGCCCCACGGCAGCGGGAGGCCAACGGGAGAGTGCTGGGGTACCGCGTCACCCTGAGCCCCCGGAGGAGGGGCAGGGACCCTCCCACCCTCTGCAACACCACCCACACCCAGTGCAACTTCTCGGTGCCTGCGGGGACCAGGAGGGTCTATCTCTCAGCCTACAACGCTGCTGGCGAGTCAGCACCGACTGAGGTCGTCCTCCTGGAGAGGAAAGGTGAGGGCAGTGCCCGAAACCTCGGCGTGCCCCCCGGGGCTCTGCTGCCCCCCGAGCAGGCTGCCATGGGGTGCACAGCCTGGGTGAGGAGCAGGGCAGGCTCCGGGCAGGGGGACACAGGAGGTGATGTGGGAGAGGTGCTCCCCTCTCCCATCATCCCGGCTGCTTGTCCCTGCAGGTCAGCCCCTGGCCGGGCTCCGGGCCGTGCCTGGGGGCGAGGACAGCCTCTGGGTGCACTGGGAGGCACCGCTGGCCCCAGTGGTCGCCTATGTCCTGGAGTGGCAGCGTGTGACAGCAGAGCCGGGGCACTGCAGCTCGTGCTGGCAGATGGAGCGTGACGGGGCAGCCACCTCAGCCCTTATTCAGGGTAAGGGGGCTGCCGCGGGGCTCTGAACCCCTGGTCAGCTGTCCCAGAGAGAGCTGACACCCATCCTGACCAAACCAGGACCAAGCCCTGCCCCCAGCCCACTCCCCACCCTCCCTCCTTCCTCTGGATCACACCCCAGGGCAGGTGGGCTGGCGGGGCGGGGCGGAGGTGACAATGTCCCAAACCCCCTGCCCCCTCCGCTCTTCATTGCAGGCGGCATCGAGCCTTTCCAGCGCTACAACATCTCGCTGTACCCCCTCTACAAGGGCACGGTCGGGGTGCCTGTCCACACTGCAGCCTACTCCCAACAGAAGGGTACGTGTGACCCCAGCAGCCCCCACAGCCAAGGCTTTGCCCTTCCAAGAGGAGGGACAGCCTCTCCCCAATGCACCCCCAATCCAGGGGCTGTAACAAAGAGCTCAGTCTGCAGGGCTGGATTTGGCTCGTCTCTGAAGGTGCTCTTAGCTGCCCGACAGCATGGGCAGTGTCTGACCGCCACACCTCGGGAATGGGACCCCCCAGCCTGTTCCCGCCCGAGGTAGTGGCTCTGCTCAGCCCCTGGTCCCTTGTCCTGCTCTTTTCAGCCCCATTCCATGCCCCGAAGCTCCATCTGAAGAGGATCAGCAAGTCAGAGGCAGACCTGTGCTGGGAGCCACTGCCAGTGGAGATGCAGAACGGTTTCATCACCAGCTACACCATCTTCTGGGCCAACAGCAGTGCCGACGTGGCCAGTGAGTCCCGCCCACAGCACCACTGACCTTGCCCTCCATCCCACCTCGATGTGCTGGGTGGGGACATCGGCAGACCCTGTGTCCTCCTCAGAGAGGGTCGGGGGGGTGTATGGGTCTCTCATAGGGCCCCTTCCAGTGGAGGGGCTGTGCAGGTGAGGGGATTCCACCACACCAACAGCTCCGTGTGTCCCCAGGTGCCACCGTGAATCCTTCTCTCAGCTCCTTTGTCATCCAGGGGCTGAAGCCATCGACCCTATACAAAGTGCACATCATGGCATCCACGGCCGCTGGCAGCACCAACGGCACCAGCCTGACCCTGGTGACCACAGTGCTGGGTGAGGGCTGCAGCCACCCGGGGGGCTGTGGGAGGGGACCTTGCCGAACCTCGTGGCACAGCACAGCTGGCGGTGCCCACTGCAGTCCCCTGTGACCCTGTCCTGCTTCCCAGATGATACCGAGATCCAGTTCCTCTTCCTGACCCTGGGGCTGGTCTTTGTCCTGCTCATGGTGTTGCTGATCTGCTTCCAGAAGAACGAGCGGTGAGTATGGGAGCCCCGCCCCAGTCTGGGCTGCCGGTGGGACACGATGACATCCCGCCAGGAGCTTGGTGTGAGCCAGTTCAGCCCCGAGGCCACCTATTGCAGCCCCCCTTGCTGAGTCCCCGTGCTCCCCAGGATGAAGGAGCAGCTCTGGCCCAGTGTCCCCGACCCTGCCAACAGCAGCCTGGGCAAGTGGGTGCCGGCAGCGGTGCCGCAGGTGAGACCGGGCCGGCTGCTCCCCGGCACCCCGATCCCCACCCAGCACATGGCCCTGAGGGGCAGCAGGGGCAGGTGGCACTGGCTGTGACCTCCCGCTGTCCCCAGGAGCCGCTCCAGGTCGTCGCCTCGAGGGAGCCCGGCCCGGCTGCCATCTCTACGGTCACCGTGCTGGAAGGGGTACCGGGGAAGCAGCCAGGGAAGGAGCCCCCCGTCCTGCCCGCTGCGCTCCCGGCGCTGCCCCGGCCCTACGTGCGGCAGGAGGGTCCCGGGGAGCCCGTGCAGTACGCGCGGGTGGGCGGCGCGGGGTACCGGGGGCAGCGGCTGCTCCCCGAGCCTGCTCCCCGCTTCTACGAGAACCTGCGGGGCCGTGGGGACGGCGGCGGCGGTACGGGGGATTGGGGGTTCCCCGAGGAGCCCCCCGCCACCTTCCCGCTGCTGCAGGGGCTCCGCATCGGCGGGGCCGAGGAGCTGCACGAGTGCCGGGCGGACTAGCGAGGGATGGAGCCGGGCGGCGACACCGGGTCCGCCAGCGGGAGCCCCGGGATGCGGGGCACACCGGCGGGGTTCCAGCCACACCCCGGGGTGCTGCCTGGCTCCACCCCGCGCTGTGTGTTTGTCCCCTCCTGACCCTCTCCCTCCGAAATAAACGGGGACCTGCTGAGAACAACCCGGGCGCCTCTGTGGGATGGGGATGGGGATGGGGATGGGGATGGGGATGGGGATGGGGATGGGGATGGGGATGGGGATGGGGATGGGGATGGGGATGGGGATGGGGATGGGGATGGGGACGGAACCGAGACGGGGACGGAGATGGGGATGCTGATGGGGAACCGGGACGAGGACGGGGACAGGGAGGGGTTCGGGACAAGGATAGGGACGAGAACGGGACCGAGACGGGGATGGGGATGGGGACGGGACCGGGACGGGGACAAGAGGGAGACCGGGACGAAGACGGGGACAGAGAGGGGTCCGGGACCGAGACGAAGACAAGGACAGGGAAGGGTCAGGGACCGGGACGGGGAGGGGACCGAGATCCGCGATGGCCATCGATGTGCTCGGTGCTCGCTCCCTCCGCCCTGTCTCGGCGCTCGCCGGTCGCCCCTGGGCAAGATGGCGGCGCCCATGGCGGCGTGTCGGTGAACGCGAGCTATGCTGGCGCTGCTGGGCCGCGGCCTGGCGGGGCAGGCCCGCGCTGGGGCCGCCGTGCTGGGCAGGGCAGAGCCCGGTGAGGGGCGCGGGGGGCTCGGGAGGCCGCTGGGAGGGAGGGAGAGGGGGTGGAAGGGGAAGCGGCCCTGCTGATGGCATTGGGGAGCGGGCGGGGCCGGGCTGGGAGCTGAGGGTGCGGGGCAAGGAGCGGTCTGGGGTGGCCGAGGGTCACTCAGGGGGCCACACACCGGCCCAGTGGTCTGTGCCTCCTGAAATGAGACAGGGGCTGGGTGACCTTGGGGGTGCGGCTGGGGAGGGGGGCTTGGGTGGGATCCCGGGGGTCTCTCGGAGCACCGTGGGCGAGCGGGGATGGCCGAGCAGGGCATAGGGAACGGCCTGGAGCAGGTCCTGATTCCAGCAACAGGCCCTGAAAGAGCAGCTGGAAAAGTTTGTTCTTGAAAGGTCAAAGAATGACAAAGTCCTGGGTGGTGATGATTTCACCGAGATTCTCTGTACCGAGCTGTGTCAGACAAAGATTGTCCCCAGGCTGTCCCCAGGTGTCACTGCCCCGCAGCTCTGACACTGGGCTGGTCCAGAGCAGCCTCTCCTCCACACTCATGAGGCTGAGCTGATTCATCAGTTAATTCACCAGTTCAAACCCTTTAAATGAACACATTTGCACAGGGGAGCTCTCACACTCTGCTCAGAGTTTGCAGTCTGTTCTGCTGCTCCAGCCTCAGCATTTGCTCATTCTCAAGCAGCACAGCTTGGTTTGTTTAAACATCGTGTGAGAACCACACTGAACCTTCCCACACTCCTCTGGGACTAAAGATCTGTCTGGTCTCTGATCACCTCAGAGTCTCAGTGCTCTGACCTCGTACAGACCAAGCAGTATTTGACATGTACAGAGCTGGAGAAGTGCACACAAGTCTGATATCTCTTTGTTTCTCCCACCCAGCCTGCAGTCCCCTTCTCCAGGCAGCCAGGGGTTATGCCAGACCTGTGACAAGGAAGAGGAAAGGTATGTCAGGACCCTCAGGACCGAATGTTTTACTGTTGACATGCTCAGAGTTGTACCTTCATGGCACAGAAATCATTCCAGAAAGAATTCCTTGCAAGCGCAAAAGTTACTCAGAAGATTCAGCAGCTCCTAAATGTGGGGAAATGAACAATTGTCAGTTGCAGGAGATCTGTGAGGGTGGTGAGGCCCTGGCACAGGATGCCTAGAGAAGCTGTGGCTGCTCCATCCCTGGAACTGTCCAAGGCCAGGTTGGACAGGGCTTGGAGCAATCTGGGATAGTGGAAAATGTCCCTGCTAATGGCAGGGGGTGGACTGAGATGGGCTTTAAAGGCCTTTCCAGCACAAACTGTTCTGGGAGTCTGTGATCTCTGTGCTCAGTGGATTGTTGTAAATACATGAACACCATGGTGTAAGTCCAGAGTGCTGAAGGGAAGAGATTGAACCTATTTTATTCACTCAGCTCCTGCCATCTTGGCTGGATCTGCTCAGTTCTTCCTTCTTGTTTAGAGCATGCAGTCAGTTTCCTTCAGAACATGTTTCCTCTGATCTGCTTTGCAAGGTCAGAGGTCTGACTTTGTCCTGCTCTTGCTCAAATGTTCATCTCCTCTTTGCAGACATCCCCAGCCATCTGGATGACCTTCCTCCTGCCATGCTGAAGAAGGATTATGCCAATCTCCCAGTAATGAACAGGTATGAACAGGGAGAGGGAATGTCTCTAATCTCCAGGGGTTTCTATCTTACATGTAACCATGGGACATGGAGTGTCACCTGCTCACTGATTAATTATTGATGCTCTGCAGGCACAAAAATTGCAAAGTCAGTTGGAAAGTCAAATTTACAGACACAGTCAGTGATCAGAGCCTGATTGTTCTGGTTGCCCACATGCTCTGTGGGCTTTGTTGTCCATAAGGAAAAAAAAAGGAAATAATCTTGAAATACTAGAAATAATCACCTTGCAAATAATCTGTGTCTGTCTTGAACTCGGGTGATGGAAAGTGTTGTTAAACAACTCAACCTGAATTTGGCTGCTGCTGAATTTGGGGTCTGGGGCTCAGCACAGTTGTGCTCTGATGCAGAGCTGCTCGTGTGTGATGCAGGGAGGGCCCCCAGTGGCCCGACTGTGACTTTCACTGATCTCTGAAGGAACCAGTCTGAAAATGAAATATTCTTGCAGCTAAACTACTCGATGCTCCTGTAATCTGAGCCATGATTTTGCTTAGGAATGCGAGCACCAGTTTATGGCTGCCAGGTTTGGGAGGGGAGGAGAGTCCCTGTGAATTTGTAGAGCATGTCCTGAGAACCTGAGCTCATTGCTGTTGTTAAATAGACTTGTTTCTGGTTTATAAGCTATTTTTCCATCTCCTTGCAGTGTGGATGATGTAGTAAAAAGGATGTTGTCCCTGGAAATGGCAAGTCAGGTCAGTCTCATTCTGCTTCCTTGAAAAATATAGATTTAATGAGCACCTTCATGAGACACTGTGTTGTTAAATATCTTTCACTTACTGTATTTTTAAGTGACCATAAATCTGGGGTGATAAAATACATTACAGTGATAAGTCTGGTTTGCTCTTAAAATTTATCACACATTCTTCTTTACGGTAACAATTGCATATTAAAAGGAGAGAAGAAAGTATTCAGGGGTCACAGGGCAATGAGCTGCTCTGTTGCTGCTCTTGGCTGACCCCCTGTGTTCTAGAAACCACTGCACTGGGCAGCAGATGTCCTTCAGGTTATTTTTACATTCCATATGCCCAGAAAACGAAGTAAATAGGTAATAAAGTGGCACAAAGATCTCTATGCCATTCCTCTGTGCTTGCCAGTTCATCTTAAAAAAATGGAAGAGCACTGAATAAAGGTCTGAATTACAAAGCCTGTATCTGGGTGTTTGGGAAGAGAGCTGAGTGTCTCTGACCTCTAGTGTTCCTGAGACAGTGACAACCTCTTTTCTGTGACCCACAGAGGGAGAAGATGAAGGTAAAGATACAGCAGCTGGTGGAGAAGGTCAGGAGGTCTCCAAATGACAATGGCTCCTTTGAGGTGCAAGGCAAGTTAAAAAAGGGAAGGATATTGTCGGCAGATGAAACATTTCTGCTTTTGTTCACCTGTTCCCACCCCAGCACTTCCAGTTTGCTGTATAATTCAGGAGAATCTCCTCCAGGAGAGCCCCTGAGAGGCAGGTAGCCTGCAGGATGCCCTGCAGGACTGCTCCAGGTCTGGAAGCATTGCAGAGGCTGCTGTGGTGCTTCCAAATTCCTGCTCCACATCCACCCTCCAAAGGCAGTGTGTGCATTATTCTGCTTGGAGTGCTTCTGTGACATGAAGCACTGAGCTGCAGCTGTTACCAAAATAAACAAATTTTGCCATGGAACCCAAATTTCCCTCTGCATCAGAGAACTGTTTCTGAAGCACAGTGGGGACAGTGCAGGGACAAAGGCCATGGTGCACTGACCAACACTGACCACTGCTTTGACATCAGTAAAACCCTTCAGTTCCTCAGGATGCCACCAGCTCCTCCCTCCAGAGCCAAAACCCCAAAGACCTGGTTGTTGTTTTTGGAAAAAACCCCTTTATTGGTGCTGCTCCCCCAGAGCTTAAATCCTGTGAGGTGAAATGAATGTCAAATCCCTGGGAATTGAATGAGTGCAAGAGGAATAAATTCACAGATGAATTCATATGATGTGTTGTTAAAATTTTGCCTTCTAATTAAGCAGCCTAGTAACAATCACAGCTCTGCAGGTTGCCTGTTGTGGTTTGTTGTGCTCTGTCCAGTGGGCTGTGGGCAGTGTTTGCTGTGGACAGTGTTTTTGCCATGGGCAGTGTTTATTGTGCTGCTGTGGACAGTGTTTGTTGTGGGCAGTGTTTTGCCATGGGCAGTGTTTGCTGTGGGCAGTGTTTGTTCTACTGCTGTGGGCAGTGTTTGTTGTGGACACTGCTGTGGGCAGTGCCTGCTGTGTGCTGTGGGTACCTGCAGGAGCAGCAGAGCTGAGATGACAGCTTCAAGCAGGGCAGATGATCTCAGATCACCTGGGAAAGCTGCTGCTCTCACAGTTTCTCTCTCTGTTCCTTACAGTTGCTATTTTGACTGCCAGGATTCGCACGCTCGAGGAGCACCTCCAGAGGCATCCCAAGGTAACTCGGGCATCTGAGCCCACATGCAGCAGCTGCTCAGGTGGTTTTCTCAGTTTAGAACAAAAGGATTTTAATCCTGGGGATTATGGCTTTCCTGAGGAGGTTTATAAAATCATTCTGGCTGTTCCCTGGTGCCAGTGTGGGGAGCTGCTGGCTCAGGCACAGCTGGATTCTCGCCGACTCTGGTCCATGTTCTGGTTTGTTGCTGTAGTGGAGGAAATGGCTGAGCAGATCCCTTTGGGCAGAGTTGAGCTCCATTTCTCCTCGCTGCAGATGTGGCTTCACCATGTAGTTTTCACTAATTAATGAATGCAGCTGCAGTTATAAACAAAGAGCAAAGTCTGTGCTTGTTCTGCTCATGGAAATGTTTGGTGGACAAGACTGTGTGAATGTCCCACTTCCCTGTGTGCATCTACCTGGGTTCAGGCCCAAATTTGAGACATCTCAACTGAATTTATGAACAAGAGATATTAAAGAGAGGGCAGAAGGTGGGAAATGGATTGATAATTGCATTTGAAAGAAGTGAATAATTGTTACTCATGAAAACTTGAAGGGTAAAAGAGAACAGAATTCAGCTTTTTATTACAGCCAGAAGCTGTACTGAGTGTTGCAGCTAAAAGACCTTTTGGAATTCCTTGGCTGAAGCCTGTTCTTCACACAAATCACTTGTATAGGACAGGGAGATGTCTCCCATGAGGGATTGCCCTGACTGGTGTGGCTCAGGCTATGCTTGTGCCCTTCCAAAGAACAGCCAGATAGTCACGGAGCCAAGTCACAGATTATTTTTCGTATTTAATTTCTGTCAAAACAAAGATAAATGCAAAAGGTAAAAACAAAATAAAATAAAAAGGTGTTATTCTGGAGCAGCACACTTCAAGGGAAGCAGGTTTTAGCCAGAAGACCTTCCCTGCAGCTTTGGCACAGCCTGAAGCTGTACACAAGCTAACAGTCTTCAGGGAAGGTGAAGGTGCAGCCACGGAATGGAGAAAGCAATTCCAGTGCAAAGTAAATTATATCTCCTTGGATCAGCTTGTGCTGACCTGATGTACTCACACTATCTGCCAACAGAAGTTGTTCTAAGCCTGTCCTTAACCTGATCATTCCCTATCAGCCAGAATCTGTTCTCAGTAATTGATTGGAATGGCAGGACAATCTGTCTGCAGTGGAGTGAGCGTTGGGTGCTTTGCAGGACAAAAGCAACCGCCGGTGCATGCTGATGGAGCTGGACCGGCGGAGGAAGATGCTGGGCTACCTGCGGCGGGTGAACTACAGCACCTTTGAGAACACCTGCAAACAGCTGGACATCCAGTACACTCCCCCCAGCCCTACACCCGCCGCATCACCAAGCGCTGGCTGGTCAAGAAGGCTTTGTGCATCAAGGTATGGAGCAGGCTGGACAGGGAGAAACTCCTTTGTAGAAGTTAGAAATGATTGATAGCCAAGTTCTCCTAAGCCAGGCTTTGACTTTGATCATGTAAAGTTCTGTAAAGAAGTGCCTGAGCTCAGCCAAAAGCTCCACAGATAACAGTTACATTGTGGGCACTGACAACACATGCTGTGCTCAGGCACTTGAGGTTGTGCTACTGGTTTGCTCAAAAATGTGCAATTTTAACTGGCTTTTTTTCTCAAAGCCTGGTATGGGAACTGATATGTGAGATAATTTGATGGCAGTTTGGAACAGAAACATGGGTGTATCCACTGTCTGCCCTGATTTGCTCAGAGTATATGGGTGTAACTGCTGGATGTAGTAGATCTTGGTATAACTGAGCAGAACTAAAAGCTGGGCGTGCCTTCGGTTAGTAAATGCCAAATTTCAGTCCAGTGGAATTATAACCAAAGGACTGGACCAAAGGTGTCCAAGGAATGACTGGATGTGGCACTCAGAGCTCTGGTCTGGTTGGCAAGGTAGGGAGTGGTCACAGGCTGGACTCAGAGGTCCTTTTCCAGCCTCAGGGATTCTGTGATTCTGTGCCTGGGTGGCTTCTAACAGAATAATCGCAGATGGTTCCCTGGAGCAAAGAAGGCACAGAGAGAGGAGTGGATCTGAGTTGTGGTGGAGCAACTCTGCAGGCATCTCCATCTCTCACTTTCCCACTTCCTTTTGCTCCTGCAGGTGTTCCAGGAGAAGCAGAAGCTGAAAGCAGCAGAGAGACTGAAGCAGAGGAGAGAGCGACAGGCAAGGGCAAGGGCTGCACGGGAACAGCAGGAGCAGCAGGCGCAGAAGAAGCAAGCAGAGGAGGGAACACCTGTGTAATGGCACAGCCAGGCTGACAATAAACACCTGCCCTAAGACCTCAGGCCTCTTTGCTCATGTGGTGTGGTCTGTGCCATTCTGGGCACCTGGGAAGGGCAGCGAGTGGTTTAAGTGGTTTAGAAGTTTAATTTCAGGCCAGGTGCTGGACAGGTCAGTCTGTGAAAGAACCTGGGGGCTCCAGCACAACCCCACAGGTCTGTAAGTGGGAGCAGCCCACGGGCTGCCTGTGTCCTGCCAGCACAGCCAGCCCAGAGGATTGCACTGTCACATTTTGATATTTACAAACCAAAACTCAGACATTTAGATTGGACGTGATGAATAAATTCTTCCCTGTGAGGATGGTGAGACCCTGGCACAAGCTGCCCAGGGAAGCTCTGGCTGCCCCATCCCTTCAAGTGTCCAAGGCCAGGTTGAACAGGGCTTGGAGCACCCTGGTCTAGCAGAAGGTGTCCAGCCCAGGGCAGGGTGTGGAACGAGATGGGCTTTAAGGTCCTTTCCAACCCAAACCATTCTGCACACGCACTGGGGTCACGTTCGTGTGGATGATCCGCACGTGGATTAGGGCGATGCGCACACTCGCCGCGGATGACGCGCGGACTCAGCCCGTGACGACGCGCACACGCACCGGGATGACGGGAACGCGCACTGCGGACGATGCGCAGGCGCGGCCCGGCCGGCCAAGACGGCGCGCTGCGATTGGCCCCGCGGCTGCCCGGCAACGGCGGCGGCGCTCCGGGCTGCGGGGCCGGGCCGTGCCGTGCCGTGCCGTGCCGTGCCCGTACCCGTACCCGTGCCAGTGCCGTGCCGTACCGGGGCCATGTCGTCGCGCACGCTGCCGCTGCTGTTCCTCAACCTGGGCGGGGAGATGCTCTACATCCTGGACCAGCGGCTGCGCGCCCAGAGCATCCCCGGAGATAAGGCGCGCAAAGGTGAGCGGCGGGCGGGCACGGGTCCCTCCGCTCCCGGTGCCCCCGGGTAGGGGCCTCCCCCTGCTCCCCCTCCCCGGTACCGGCTCGGGCTGCTCCTCCCGGGATGCCGCACCGGGACACGCTGTGCTGTCACCGGAGGATGCTGCCAGCTAACTCCGGTCCGGGACAGGAGTTTCCTTGCCCCGATTTAAGGGCTCTGTCGCAGTAATTACCGCAGTAATTATCACAGTGATCAACCCTCGGTGTTGTCTGTCTCCAGCTGGAAGCGCAGCCCGATGGGTTGGTCAGCTCTGTGGATTTCTGCGGTAAGAACAGCCCGGAGGTGTTGCTGAGGCTGATTTGGGAGATTCTCACCCAGAAGGAGAAACTGGAGTCCCTGTCGGTGTTTCTGTGTTAAATTCGGGGTTAAAGCTTCAGAAATGCACTTTTGGACTCAAAATAACTCCGGATTTGGTTATTCAGCCCAGGTTCTGGGCTGTTTTGGGCAGACCAGGTTGCTCTGCAGTGGGGAGAAGTTCCCAGGAGTAAATTTGCAAACCCCGTGCAGACACAGCACGTGCAGTCGTGTGAAATTGAAATAACACGAATTGGGCTCCTGAAACCTTGTCTGGCTTTTGCATAATCGCATTTGGCCAAAATCCTTGGCCAAGCAGAGCCGTGTGCTTTCACATGGGGCACAGAACTGCAGCTCACAGCCCAGCACCTCTGTATTTACCACTTTAAATTCGCACAGGCTTGCTTTACAAGTCCTTGCAGCTCTGTCATGGGATGGGGAATATGCCTTGGGATGTTTGAATAAAATATCAGCTTGATATGAGCTTGGTGTTGCTACCCCTTCTGCCTGTCCTTTAGGAAGTGCTGAACAACAAAGGGTTCACTGTGTAATTGTTGTGTTGTTTGTGAGGAGACAATTTGTATTATTCGTGTGTGTCCTGAGAGAATGATCTGACAGCAGTTTACTGCTGTTCATACTGGGACGAGTTTAGGATTTTAGCTAAATTAAATCTTGGAGTATCTCAGTGGGAGAATTGGACTGTTTTAGGTTATCCACACATGGATTTTTTTTTTCTTCCAAAAAAGTTGTGTGTTAATTTCACTGAGATGTGGTTCATCCACACTGGGGTGTTTGTCACTCAAATATTGGTCACTTGTAGGTGTAAAATGCAGCTGAAAACTGCCCAAGCTCAGTGCAAAGGGTAAAACTGGATGTGCATTGAAGCAGCAGGATTTTATCCAAGGGGAGGGTGAGGTTCTTGTTCAGTGCTGAATGCTGATGAGAAGAGACAAAATCCATTCGTTAGCATTTAATTTTTTTTTATTTTTTCTTTTTTTTTAGTTTATTTCTTTTCTTCTCCTTGCAACTCTTGTTCTTACATCTTGAACTGCTGTTTTGTTTTATATGCTTCGTGTAGATGAATGGACAGATGTGGACAGGAAACGAGGTACAGTAACTGCTGGCTGCATGCACCAGTCCAACCCCACGTGCACACCTGGGGCTCATCGTGCCTGAACACCTGAGGCTGTTCCTGCAGCCTTCAGTCAGTGTCACAAATGAATAATAATAATAATAATAATAATGAATTTAATAGTCCTTAAATGCACTTCTGACTGTAAATCGGTGAAAAAACAGACCATAACTCAAAAATCAGCTGTTAATTTAACCAAGACTATAAATGGATCAAAACTTTTTATCCCAGCGGTCTTGCCTGCAAAAATGATGTTTGTGTTTCTCTACTGTTGTTTTAATGCAAGCATGTAAATGTGTGAGCATTGTGCAGGTTTGTTTTTCTGCTTAAATGCAGGAACTATTGGGTACACTCCATTTTCCCAAGGTTTTATCTAATTCATTGCTCAGGGTTTGGACAGGTGAACTCCAGGGATGATCGAAGGCATTCCCATCCCAGCTGCTTTACCCACCTGTGCTGGTGGTCACACCTGGCAGAGTGATCCCAAAGGAGCAGATGTCACCCCTCAGCCCAGCTCATCCTGACTGGAGTCACCCTGAGGCTGGAATTGAGCCCTCAGGTGTTGCAGGGGAGCAGCCGAGGTGTGAACATTTCCCTCTGGAATCTGCCCTGGGACAGAAGCCTCCAGTAAGAGCAGTGCTGTGCTAAGGAGTGAGGAAATGAATCTCTTGAATCTCAAGTTGTTGCTGGTTGAGCACGAGCAGAACTCCCAGGGTCCTTCTGAGCAGCCCTTTTTAAAGAGAGATCAGGGTGATGATTCATGTTTTGCAAAATAAGCATCATAGGTAGGTTTTAATATTTACTGAAGGTAGACACTGATATCCTGCAGTTTGCCCAGCTTTTTTGCTACTCATTACATCCTGTTTCCAAGCACACCCTTTTTCAGCCTTTAACATCTCAGAAGTCTAGGAACAGATTCCATCCCATCCAAAACGATGAGGAGATGCCCAGAGCTGTCATGTAGTGAGATGGGGTAGTGGATGGATATAGTGAGACCTCAGGGCAGGTCCCAGGCTGACCCATCAGTTCTCTGGTGAGAGGGAACACTTTTCCTGTGCTGAGTGCTCCAGGGGATCTCAGGAGAGTCCTGGAGTCACCACCCAGGGCTGTCACTGGTGGAGCCATGACGAGGTTCCCTTAGGAACCACAAGCTGTGGCTGTCCTGAACTCAGAATGTTCTTCTGCTGCCCCAAATGTCCTCCAGGCAGCCCCAGCATAACCCAGGTGTAGCTCCAGTCTCATGTCATGCATCCCAGCCATGCGAGTGACACGTGCTGTCTGTCACCAGTGACTTGGCACAGGGAGGCCAAAGCCACCATCACCCCCAGCTTCAGTCCTGTCCATCGCACTGGCTATACTGGTTTCCCTCCTCTCGTCCCAGTTGATGACCCCTCTCTCTGCTCAGTTGCTTTTTCTGTGTTGCTTGTGCCATGTCCCCAGGCTCCTGTGTCACCTGCCATGGCCACCCTGGTGTGAGCAGCTCCCCAGGGCTCCTCTGAGACCTTTGCTGTGTCATTATCAAACATGTGAGAGATTTATTATCAATTTGCCCTTTACGGTGATTTTTTTTTTTATGTCTTTCTCAGTTCTTTTTATAGCCCACACAAGAGGTTTTAATTTAACAAGATAATTTATGTCTCTGGTTCACACAGACCTTTGATTCTGTTGAAAAATCACTGTACTGGGAGGTGTCTGACTCCTGGTGGTTTGGGTTGTTTGTGACTCTCCGAAGATTAAAAATATTTTCCTTAATAGCAGTATAAAGCAGAAGTTCTTATTGTCAGAATTGATTCCTGCAAAATTAACTAGATACTAATATCGACTAGAACTATTTTCTAGTATATTTTATTTTCTCCACTAAAAAATAGGGGATTTCTGCCTCACATTGCATTTTATGGCCAGTTTATTTGAAAGGAAGGGAGGAAGGAGGGAGGGTTTTTTTCCCCATTTGTAATTTGGTGTCTTTGTAATCCAAGCTGCTCAGGAGCTGAGATCTGTCTGTGGTTTTGGGGTGTTTAAATCAGGATTAGCTCAGCCCCTGCTGAGCTGTGTATGAGCAGTGCAGGAGGAACCTGTAACCAGCAGGTTTGGGGAGGGGAGACAATCACCCACCTTGGCAACACAGCTCTGCCTGCCCAGGCTGCCAGCAGTCCCCAGGGAGTTAATCCTCTAGGAAGAGGTGAAGACAGGGAAATTATCTTTGTTTTGGCTGTTGGTGTAGGACAGGGGTGAAAAGCCAGGTGTCTGAGCCCCCAGGGAATCATTAGGGCAATAATTCAAACCATTGGTCACTACTGCTAAATGTATGTTCACTTTTTCTCCTTTTCTTTTTTTTTTTTTTTTTTAAAATTTATCCTGAGATTTTTCTAATCCACAAGAATTGTCTGGCATTATGAGCTTCCTAACAGTCATCTGCTTAGGAAAATCCACACTTGTACAGTACTCTGTGACCTGACATATTCCTTTACCTTTTATTTGATAGAGGAAATAAATGTTTATTGATGATAACTCCATCGAGTGTATCAAGGAGATAATAAAAGCAGCAGATCGAGCAAAAAAGCTCAGATGCTGCATCTGCTTGAACCACTGCACAGTGTTTTCCATCTTGTTTGCATTAAAAGCTCAATAACCAGAGCACAGCCCTCACAATCAGCACTCCTGAGTAAGTCACATAACAGTTCCATGGCTAAATTTACACATAAAAAAAATGAACCACATGTAAGAAAGTTTGAAGTTCTGCATTTGAGCTGCTCTAGGGCCTGCAGATGTTGCAGCTGTGAGAGCCCTGAATGGCTTGATAGAGATCCCAGGGATATAAATGCTTTATTAAATAACCTGCCAGCGTTAATCCGTTTGGAATGAAGATTACAGAGAGCCCTGCAGGAGCTTCTGTTGGGAAGTTAAAAAATAGCCTGATAGTGTTAGAGTGTGGAGGAACAAGCACAGCCAGGTAGCTGCAATCTGCAAAGATCTACCACAATGCAAAACAGTCTCCTTAGGAAGCAGAACTGGAGCTTTTTCAGATAACACATCAGAGCAGCCTATAAACAACGTTATTTTTAAAAGCGAAAATTGCCAGCCATAGCTGTAAACCCAGGGAACAAAGACAAAGCCAGCCTTATTCCCACTGGGAAACAGGGACTGCTGCCTTCAGCTCAGGTGGCATTTGTGCCCTGAGGGACATCAGCTGGCTTAGCCCAGGTGGGACTGAGGAAGTGTTGGATCCAGAGGTGCTGTTCCCCCTGTCCTGCTGTGCTCTGTCCCCGCTCTGCACAGGTGACCCTGGTGTGAACCTCGCAGCTGGGATGGACCAGGAGCGCCCCGTTCTGGAGCAAACCACACAGCCTCTTTGTCTTTGCAGTTATGAACGACATCATCGCCACCATGTTCAACAAAAAGTTCATGGAGGAGCTGTTCAAACCGCAAGATCTCTACTCCAAGAAAGCCCTGCGCACTGTGTACGACCGGCTGGCTCACGCCTCCATCATGAGACTGAACCAGGCCAGCATGGACAAGGTAACACCAGCCTGGTTCTGCTGCACTTCCCTGCTGCCCTTCACCAGTTTCTGTTGTAATAATTAACCTGTGGGTTTACCATTTTGAAGCATTTTGTAACAGCTTTCCTTGTGAAAATGGTTCTCAGCCGAGAAAATCCATGGTGGCATCAGCTACTTCAGAATTGAGTATTTCTGCTTGAACAGCTAAATCTTTGATTTTTAACAAGCTCACTAAGCGTTTCTGAAGTTTATCAGATGTTTTCATGTATGTTAAAAATACACACATCTGTGGGTGTGGATAAATGTCTGTATTTCTGGACTGACACCCACAGTCTTGCAGCTGCAGGTGTTAGAATTATTACCTGCAAACAGTGTATCCACAGCCAAGTTACGAAAAAATAGTAGGAATGGGATTACCAGAGAATCCTCCACGTGGGTGTCAGGGCTGCTGAAATTCATAGAATCACTGAGGTTGGAAAAGCTTTCCAAGAGCATTGAGTCCAACCTGTGACCAACCTTGTCACCCAGCCCAGAGCACTGAGTGCCACATCTGGTCATTCCTTGGACACCTCCAGGGATGGGGATTCCACCACCTCATTGGAGCCCCTTTCAATGTTTAATTAAGCTTTCCATGGAGAAATTCCTCCTGGTGTCCAACCTGACCCTGCCCTGCCACAGCCTGAGGCTGTTCCCTCTCCTCCTGTCCTTGTTCCCTGGGAGCACAGCCTCACCCCCCAGCTGTCCCCTTCTGTCAGGGAGTTGTGCAGAGCCACAAGGTCCCCCTGAGCCTCCTTTTCTCCAGGCTGAGCCTCCTCCAGCTCCTTCCCCAGCTCCATTCCATTCTCTGCACACACTCCAGCCCCTTGGTGTCTCTCTTGCACTGAGGGGCCCAGAACTGGACCCAGCACTCAAGATGTGACCTCACCAGAGCATTGGTGACATTGGAAACGCAGCAGGAGGGTTGGGGATGGCACTGCAGCAGTCTTGTTATCTTAGGAAGTTAAGCTAAAATAATTCCTTGTGCCACAGGCAGGCGCTGGCCTGAATCCCTCTCTCCATCCCAGAGAGGTTTCCTGTGTGACAAGACCACCATTCCTATTTCCTTTGCAGCTCTACGACCTCATGACTATGGCCTTCAAATACCAAGTGCTGCTGTGCCCTCGACCCAGGGACCTTCTGCTGGTCACATTCAACCACCTGGATGCCATCAAGGATTTCATCTCCAACGCCCCTGGCATTCTGAACCAGGTGGATGAGACTTTCCGGCAGCTGATCGAAGTAAGGATCCTCAGAAAAAGGGTGGGACAAACTGTGGTTTGATTTTATGGTTTTTACCCCTTTCAGGTTCATCTTAGAGGTGAATTATGACATTGGAGAGGGCTGTGAGTCAAGTGGTATTTTTCTACTGCTCCAGTTAAAATCAATATGTTGGTTATTCAGCTTGATTTAAGCAGAAATTAAACCAGACTTTCAGTCACAGACAATAATTACTGATGATAACCAGCAGCCCCCTTAAAGCATCTCTGCTCCCCCTGCAAGTGGATCAGAATCTGCTGTATAGACTCTGTATCAGAATATTCAGATGTAATTGTTCCCCCTTTCCCTGGGTGGGACATGGAACACCTGCAAACCCTTCTGTGATGCTTTTCTTTTTCCAGACTTACAACTGTCTCTCTGATGGTGAATTCCAGCTCATCAGGCAAACACTCCTCATTTTCTTCCAGGACATGCACATCAGGGTAAGAGCCCAATACAGCCAGGCAGGGAGAATGACAGGGAGTTTGGGGCTGGAATACAAAGGGATCTGCTTATAAACACTGCAGGTTTGGGTTTGTTATCTGTCCTTTCCGGTCGTCTTGATGTGCTTGTAATTGCACTCAAATTTCACAAATTGAGCACATAATGCTGAATAATTCTACAATATTATGAAAAAAAGAATCTCTACTAGCATGATTTGCTGACTGATAAATCTGTTTTTCCTATCATGAAAAACTTAATATGAAACCTGAGGGTGAAGTCTTGATATTCTCTAAATAGATCACACTCACATGCACAAACAGGATGTAGTTTTTAACATAATTTTTTTAATGTCAGGTCAATCCTCTCAACCACAATACCACATCACTGGCTTTGTAAACACATCCCTATACACACATCAAAATCTCTAAGAAACCTCCCCCAGTGTAGGCAGGGAGGCTCAAGCTCAAGTCTCAGGGAATTCGGATGGGAAAATCTGTGATTTCCCCAAGGTGTGACGTTTGTGATGTTCCTTTGCAGGTCTCCATCTTTCTGAAGGACAAAGTGCAAAACTCCAACGGTCGCTTCGTGCTGCCAATCTCAGGGCCTGTCCCGTGGGGCACAGAGGTGCCAGGGCTCATCAGGTGAGCTGTGCCATGTGTGAGGCTGCTCAGGGAGGAGCATTTCATTGCAGAGGGCTCAGCAATCCAGCTCAAACTGCTGTTCCTGTTGCATGGATAGCTGAACCTCCAGTAAATACTGTTTAAAGGGCAGGATTTGGGACTAAGTCACCCAGCAAACACATGCTGAGCTGCTTCTGGAATTTTCTATCCTAGTAAATTAGCTATTAGTAATTTATCCTATAGAGGAGGCATTTACCTCCCATTTAGCCTATAAAAGAGGCATGTACAAAATAGAATTTTATTCCCCTTGTGCAGGAAGCAGAGGAAATAGGTACTGAAAATCAGAACTAAAACTACTAAATGTTTCAATAATGCCTTGTTTTTAAGGATATTCAATCACAAAGGAGTGGAAGTTAAAAGGGCTGAGTTCACCACTGCTGGGAATTACATTACTCCACAGAGGGAAGGATCTTTTGAGCTTTATGGAGACAGAGTCCTCAAACTTGGAACAAATATGTAAGTAATTTTTGTTCTCTGTAGACACCTGAACCGAATACTGATTGTTCAGAAGCACATCTTTAGCCTGGTGTGGTTTTGGCCTCTTTTGCTATTAATTAATTATTAAGGTTGACTGTTCTACAAGATGCTGTCCTGCACCAGGATATGTGTGGACAGTGTATAAAGAGCTCTGGAAAACACCAAAACTTTGATTTATGTCCACAGGGGAGCTCCTTGAAGAAAGAGTGTTCTCACCTGGTGCTGCATATTATGTGAAATGTGATTTAATTTAACAACATTCAAAGAAATTTTCTCTGTTCTCCATGTTTGCCTCAATGTACATTTTCCATCCAAAGAGATCTGTGTTCTTCTTGCAGCTTTGTCCCTCACACACCTTAATGTCTCGATACTACACCATGCTGAGTTGTAACTTCTCATTGCAATTGTTCAGTCTTCAGAAAAATATCCTTCTATTTTCCCCTCTAGGTACAGTGTGACCCGGCCAGTGGAGACACATGTGTCAGGATCATCCAAAAACCAGCCATCCCAGGCAAAGGTCAGTGTTGTCCTGTTCCTGTCACTGCCTTAACAGGCCAAATTCTTAGTCCCTAGGTGTGGGATAAGCTCAGGGCAGTTTTCCTGTTGTCCTCAGAGCTTCATCCAATCCTCCCCAGTCCTTTGAAGCCAGGGGAAGGGCACATTTTCCCCAAAAATCCACGTGCAAGGATGTGCTTGCTTCCATTTTAATCTCCTCAGAAAACAGAAAGTTGGCTCTACAGATTTCTCATCTGTCCAATTTAGCTGGAAAAGTATCTTGTGCTGAGTCTCTCAATTCAAGCAACCATTTCCAATCCTGAGCTGGTGATTACTAGTTATCTGCACAGTCTGTCCCAGGAACAACAGGGAAGTGTGTTTATATCCCTCTGAAGGATATGTATGGAATATCAGAAAACACAAAGCTCCTTGCAGTCCCCACCTCCCTGGTAATTGCCCAAGGGGTCTGTTGCTGTTTCCTGCAGGAGAACATAGTCCCCAACCCTCTGGCTAAAGAAGAGCTGAAATTCCTGGCCAGGCTGCTGGGAGGTTTGGACATCCAGAAACCTGCTGGTGGCGAGACAGGATTTCGGCTGAACTTGTTCACGACAGACGAGGAGGAAGAGTATGCTGGAGTCCTTCTTGGTTTGGGTTTGGAGTGCCTTGGGGGGAGCCCTGGAGACCAAAGCTGGCCCTCAACAGCTTTAGGGTCAGACCAGATGTCCCCTGGGATGCAGCCTTGCTCCCAATGCCACTGGCTGGCATCTGTCTGGAGGGACAGAAACATCCCTTCAGCCCCTTTAGCAGGGTGTTTCTACCTGCTTTTAATCTCAACTGGAGAAATATTCTTGCTTTTCCACACATAACAAAAAAATCGAGGACAGAAGCCTCCAGACTGGGGTGAATACATTAATTTGCCAAGTAGAAACTGAGGCATTGTCCAGACTTCATAGAATGCCAGAATGGTTTGGGTTAGAAGGGACTTTAAGGGTCATCTAATTCCACCCCTGCCATGGGAAGGGACACCTTCCACTAGACCAGGTTGCTCCAAGCCCCATCCATCCTGGCCCTGTGAGCATCCTCTGAGCATCCTTTGTGCCTACAGGATCCTCATGAAGCCTGATTTTTATCATTTCCATTTACATCTTCATGTGATCAACCACTCTTTTCATGTTTTTGTTCAAGACACGCTGCACAGACCAGACCAGAGGAGTTATCCTACAAGGTTATCAACATTGAAGCCACGCAGGTAGGTAACATGTTTCACATCACTCTTTCTCACCATCCCTGCCTTGCTCAGGACTGCAATTCACCCAGAGCAGTGACTTAAAAATACATTTTTTCCCATTTCACTTAAGCTCATAACTAAATAATGGCCAATTTTCTGCCAAGCCAGTGGAACTGGTGATTATTTACCAAGAAAACTTGAATCCTGACAAACACCGCAGCAAGTTTTAAGCCGAGCTGGGTGTAGAAGGGACACGTCCCAGTCCGTAGCACGGGCGGTGCTGAGCGCGCTGTGTGTCCCGCAGGAGCCGGGGCGGCGGGCGGAGCTGTCCCGCATCCTCGGCGAGATGGAGGTGGCGGAGCCGCGCCCGGGCAGCGCCGAGAAGGGCGAGGATCTGCTGGCGCTGATGGACGGGCTCTGAGCGGGACACGCGGACAGCGGGACGGACACCTGGACTTGGGGACAGCGGGACAAACAGCGGGACTTGGGGACAGCGCGACACGTGGGCACCGGTCGGGGGGCGGGGCGAGCACGCAGGACGCCCCGCCCCTCCCAGCCTTGGGGCGGGGCCGCGCATGCGCGTGGGGCAGGGCGAGCGCGCGGGAGGCGGCGGCGCGTGAGTGCGCGGGGGGAGCGCGCGGGGCGCCCCGGTGTGCGGCGGGGGGGACACGGGGACATCGGGGACCTGGGAGAGCGCGAGGGGGCACGGAGCACCCCGGCGTGCGGGGGGGCACGTGGGGCCGGGGGAGGTGTGCCAGGGGGGTGGGAGAGGAGAATGGGGGTGACTGGGAGAGGGGCGGCGTGCGGTGAGTGTGCGAGGGGTGGTGGGAGTGTGCGGGTGAGTGCAGGGATGGTATGAGTGCAGGTGGATGTGCGGGTCAGTGTGAAAGGGATAGTGCGTGTGCAGGTGAGCGTGTGATAGGTGAAACGTGCAGGTGAGAGTGCAAGGAGTGATGTGTGTGTGTGTGTAGATGAGTGTGTGAGGTTTGGTACATGTGCAGGGCTTGGTCTGTGTGCAGGGGAGTGTTTAAGAGTTGCTCCGTGTGCAGGTGGGTGTGCAGGGCTTGGGGGGGTGGGTGTGCAGGGCTTGGTCCGTGTGCCGGGGCTGGTCCATGTACAGGAATTAGTCTGTGTACAGGTGTGTGTGCAGTGTACGGTCTATGTGCAAGAATTAGTCTGTGTACAGGTGTGCATGCAGCAGATGGTCCATGTACAGGAATTAGTCTGTGTACAGGTGTGTGTGCAGGGGATGGTCCATGTGCAGGAATTAGTCTGTGTACAGGTGTGTGTGCATGGGATGGTCCATGTATAGGAATTAGTCTGTGTACAGGTGTGTGTGCAGGGGATGGTCCCTGTACAGGAATTAGTCAGTACAGGTGTGTGTGCAGCAAATTGTCCATGTACAGGAATTAGTCTGTACAGGTGTGTGTGCAGCAAATGGTCCATGTACAGGAATTAGTCCGTGTACAGGTGTGTGTATGCCGGGGGCTGGTCCACGTACAGGAATCAGTCTGTACAGGTGTGTGTGCAGGGGATGGTCCATGTGCAGGGGTTGGTCCGTGTGAGGCACAGCAGGCACGTGTCCCAGCCCTGCACCGCCGTGTCCTGCCACAGCCGCCATGGAGGTGAGCCACTCGGTGAAGGAGCGCACCATCGCTGAGAACAGCCTGGTCATCCTGCTGCAGGGCCTGCGCGGCCGTGTCACCACCGTGGAGCTGCGTGACGAGAGCGCGGCCACGGGGCGCGTCACCAGCGTGGACGCCTTCATGAACGTGCGCCTGGCCGAGGTGACCTTCACGGACAGGCAGGGCGCCGTGTCTCACCTGGATGAGCTCTTTGTGACCGGCAGGAACATCCGCTATGTGCACATCCCCGACGAGGTGGACATCCGGGCCACCATCGAGGAGCAGCTGCAGGCCATCCACAGGGTGCGGTACTTCGGGGGCCGCGACAAGGGCCGCAGGGAGTTCCCTCGTGCCAAGCACAAGTGAGCGCCTGGTGCTGCCCGCAACAGCCAGGATGGACCCAGGATGGGCCTGGGATGGACATGCCACTTTGGTGGACTGCCCAACCCCTCCATGCCAGACATCCCACCCAGGAACATTCCTCCCCAGGGACTTGGGGCTCTGCTGCTCCCCTGGCCGGTGCCTGTGGAGGAGCAGGGCTGTTTTTTCTAATGAATAACACCACTGAAAAGGCTCTGTGGTCTCTCTGCTCGTTTCCTGTTCCACTGGCAGCTACTCGTGTCCCTCCTCCAATGGCCAAAGGATGCTTGGCCAGAGCTGCCATCCACTACCCCCAGCTCAACCTTTCCCTGCCCACAGAGCACAGGACCTGCTGTCACCAGCATGGCTACCCCAGGAGCTGGAGCAGCTGGTGCTGAGCTGGGCAGGGGCTGGTTCTGGTCTGTGCTCAGCTCCCTGCTGAGCTGCCATTCTGGAAGTGTTCAGCAAGCAGAGAGCGACATGAAGGGGAGTGAACATGCAGGGGAAGGGACAGCACCGTCTGCCTCAAAAAGCAGGAATGTGCTTCACCCAGGACACAGGGAATGTTGGCACTGCCGGCTCCTGTGCTTCCTGCCCCTCTGTCACCACAAACTCTGCGATGCTACCAGAGTCTGCAGCCCACCACAGCCTGTGCCCACAGGGACCCCGTGGGACACGGAGCTTCTGCAAGCAGAGCTGGGGGTTTTGCTCTGGGGATGCTTGTTTGCACGGGGCTGGGGCTGGGTAGCAGCACGGAGGGTTCCAATCCAGCAGGTGCCAGGCCGGGGCTCACAGCTTGGGGGTTCTGTGCTGGGGGTCCCAACTCAGGATGTCCCGGACCAGGGGTCCCAACCCAGAGTTTCCCAGTCCGGGGGTCCCGGTACGGCCGAGCGAGCCCCGCGGGGTCTCTGTGGGCGGGGCCAGCGGGACAGGCTCCGCCCCTCAGCCAATCACGGCGCGTTCGAATCTCCCGCGTGCTCACCCAGCCTCCGGGCTCCCGGCTCCAGCCCGAGCCAATCAGCGACGCGCTCCTCCCACCGCAGCCAATCGGCCTTCGCTGCTTGCTTTCCTCGCCGCCGCGCACGCCAACCAATCAGAGCCCGCCGCAAAACCGTGTCCAGCCGCCGCGCTCTCCTCCAATCACCGCTCGCGCTGCCGCCGTCGCCCAATCAGCGCCGTCGCTTCCCCGTCTCGGCGGCGGCCGGCAGGGGGCGGGCTGGCGGTGGGGGGCGGTGGCTGCGCGTCACTTCCGGTGCCAGGCGGCCGCCGGAGCGGAGCGAGGCCGGGCCGGGCCGGGCCCGGGGCCATGGGTGAGTGAGGGCTGAGAGAGAGCGGGGCGAGCCGTGGCCGAGCTGCGGGTGGGTGAGGGACGAGAGAGAGCGGGCCGAGCCGGAACCGGGCCGTGAGTGAGTGAGGAGTGAGAGAGAGCGGGGCTAACCGGGGCCGGGGCCGTGACTGAGTGAGGGGGATGAGACAGTGGGGGGAACCGGGATCGGGGCCATTGTCCTGTGTGGGAGAGGAAGGAACGGGGGCCATCGGTGAATGAGGGATGAGACCGGGCTCAGGGTGGAGCGGGGGGCATGACCCCGGGACCCGTCACCATCCCGGTCCCGCTGTGCGAGGGCCGGCCGGGCACCGTGTCCGGGAGGCGCTTCCTCAGCCCCGCGTTGGGCCGGGCCGGGCACTGCGGGGAGGCGCGCCGGTGTCACCGATTCTCCGCCGTGCCTCGGCGGGACCGGGCCTGGGGAGCCCCCCAGCTGCTGGCGGCTCAGGGAGCCCCGGCCGCCCGGCTCGGCTCGGTGCTGCCGGTGCACGGGTGCTCTCCAGCGCCGGGGGCTCGGGCACCGGCTGGGTTTGGAAAGGCCCCTCGGTAAATCGCTAGTCTGTCCCTTTCTGCCCGGCAGCAGCTCGGGGGGCTAGGTTGCTGCTGCCAGCAAGGGGTCAGGTCCGGCGGGCCGAGGGAGGCACAGCCCGTGGTTGGGGCTGGTTTTGCCTCCAGTCCGGGTAGGAACCTCTGAATTTAGTCTCTTGGGACCTCAGTGCCGAGGAGGAGCCTCGTGTGCCTCAGCAGTGAGTAGGTGAGGGCTGCGCCTCTGAGTGAGGGTGAGTAACATTAGCAGGTGTCGGAGTCAGGGACGGACCTTGCCCTGCGCTCCCGGGGGAGCTCACCCGAGGGGCTGAGGGAGCTGGGGGAGCTCCCAGAGCCAGGTGCTGTCCCTCTCTGGCTGTGGCCTTTGGGAGCTCTGCTGACTGTGCAGTACTGAGGGTGTAAAAGATCTTACTGCTGGGGGGGGACCTTGTGGGACAGCACCTCCCCTCCCTGACATGGAGGTTTGGGGTTCCTCGTGTCCCCAGCCAGCTGCTCCCTCCTGCCCAGGCTGTGGTGGGATGTGCTGCACTGGTGTTGGGGATTCAGTTCTCTGCTAGTTTAGAGTGAGCAGTAATGTATGGGTGTAACATATCCTGGTATGTACAGCTGTGCTGGGGGTCTCGGGCTGCAATCCCATGTCCGGAGGGAGCTGGAGAAGTCAGAGCAGAGGCCAGTGCCCAGTGTGGTGGGGCTGAGCCACCACTCCTCTGCCACATTCTGCAGGACAGCCAGCTCCCTCTGAGGCAGCAGGAACACCATGGGGCACAGGTGAGGCGTGACCTGAGGGACAGCACAGGAACACTCACCTGCTGGCAGGGAGCCCCAGGCTGGCATCCGTCAGGATTCAGGACATATTTCCCCATTGCTGGAGGGCTCGTGCTGCATCCTTTGATTGTTTCTCTGTGGTGTCCATGCTGAGGGTTTGATCATATAATTGTGTTCTTTAAAACCAAAGTTCATCTGGGTTGTGACCCTCAGAATGTTATAGAGCTTGGAAGAGGCAAGGGAAGCCTCACAGGCACCGAGCTGTGCTGTGATTCAGCACAGGAAGGACATCGACCTGTTGGAGTGAATCCAGAGGAGGCACCAAGTTGATCAGAGGGCTGGAGTACTTCTGCTGTAAGAGAATTGGGGTTGTTCAGCCTGGAGAAGAGAAACTTTGGGGTGTTCTAACTGTCCCTTCCAGTACCTGAATGGGCTACAGGAAAGGTGGACAGTGACTATTTACAAGAGTCTCAAGTGACAGGACAATGGGGGATTGGCTTTACACTGATAGAGGGCAGGGTTAGATGGGACATTAAAAAAAACAATCTTCCCTGTGAGGGAGGGAAGGCTCTGGCACAGGGTGCCCAGAGAAGCTGTGGCTGCCCCATCTCTGCAAATGTTCAAGGCCAAGTCAGACAGGGCTTGGAGTGACCTGATCTAGTGAAAAATCTTCTTGCCCATGGCAGGGGATGGCAGGGTCTTTAAAGTCCCTCCCAACCCAACCTATTCTGTGACTCTATGAATAGGGACAACCCTGGGCATTGCCCACTGAGCAGCTGCCCAGTGCCACCTGTGCAGGGTACTCAGGGTAGGTACAGTGTGTGCCTCCTTCCTGCCTGGGAGTTCCAGCTGGCCACTCTTGCTGGACAGAGCAGGCTCCATGTGCTCACAATCATTTTCTGCGTGAAACAGGCTTTTGGAGTTAATCCTTTTTGGTGAGTGTGCAGTACCTGTTAGTGTGTTGTCATACTGCAAACCCCAGTAGTGTTGGCCTGGCAGTGTGTTCAGGTAACTTCAACACGTTTGTCTCCAGGTAGGGCCAGGTGAGTCACTGCTGTGAGAAACTGCAGCCACACCTCGCTGGGAAGTGTCAGCATGTGTGCAGGTCACGCTGTGTTCTGTGTGCACAGAGGTCCTGCTGCAGGGGGGTTATGGCATGACAATAACGTCATCAGCAATAAATGAGAAATAAAACCCTGTAATGCAACCCACCCCTCACCCCAGTGGGGTTTGGAAGGTGAGCACAGCCTGACCACAGGCACAGACTGGGTCAGGGACTCTCATGCTGGGGCAATGGTGCAGCCTCAGGTGCTGCAGCTGTATTTCCAGGCTCCTGCTGGGAGGGTGTTGGGCTGGAGTGGGGATTTTTCCTGGTGGCTGTGGCCTGTGGTTCAGCACGAAAGGGTTAAGCTGAGGTTGGTATTTATGTAACCAAAGAGGGAACTCCCAGAGATGAGTCCTTGGCTATCTCATGTGTTGATGCATCAGAAGGGCTTGAAGAAAGCCCGGCTTGTTGCTTGCGCTGTAATTACGCACTGGAGCCCTGTGCTTCAGAGTTTCCCCAGCTGCTTTGGGGGAGGCCAGGATAGAATTTGCTTTCCCTGATGTGTGACTTGGCCTGTGGAAGCCTTTTTTGTCCCTGAGGAGCTGGAGACTAGCCACAGCTGGATGTGGGTGGAGGTAAGGTGTGTGGGGCTCCCAGGTGCTGGCTGTGCCTTGTTCTTGTGCCTGGGATTCAGCTGATCCACAGGCTGGGCTGAGGAAGGAGGTTCGCTGGTGGGGGGGGGTTCAGCAGGGGCTGCTGGAGGTATTCCTGTACCCCAGCTTGTAAAGCTCAGCAAATCCATACTTCCCTGGGTGCCTTCTGACAGCACTGGAGTGTCCCAGCCCCTCATGCTGCACCAGCGTCCCAGGATTCTTCCTATTCCTCTGGGCAGCGAAACTCTGCGCCTGGTTTTGAGCGAACTTCTCGCTTAGGGAAGAAGTTGAATGAGTCTCTGCTCGGTTCCAAGAAACCTGTGAGTCAGGGCTCCGTTTCGGGAGCAGGCTTCCCTTCCCGGAAGGGCAGCGCAGCGGAACACAGGCTGTACTGAGTCATCCAATGGGCTTTTTTTATATATATATTATTACTTCTCTTAGAGAACGGTTCAGTTTCCAGAGCCTTCGGTAACGTTAGCATTCCTGCATAAGGAATCTCCCCCGTGCTGTGCAGAGGGAGGGGAGCAGAGCCTGCCCCGCTGCCCCCACTTCCTCTCCCCACATGCCCGTGTGGGATGATGAGCAAGGAGCCAGGGAAGGGCTGAGGCTTCCCCTGTGCATTCCACGTTATCTTTGGGGATGAAATTGTTCCTGGCTGATGTCGGGAAGACTGAGCTGGCTGCAGGAGGAGGGACAGTGCAGACAGGATGGGCCTGGTTTGGCGCTGAAGAACAAAACAAAAGCCCAGTGACTGAAACTTTGAAGGACACTATGTCCAGAAAGTAACTTTTGCCTGATTAAGGGTCATTTAAAATACACATCAGTTTAATGAAGTACATGCTACCACACATCATGACTCTCTTGCTCAATTTCCCCCCTTGATCATGCTGTGTGTGACTTGGCAGGAGGAGGACAAGGGTGTGCTGTGGATGAGGAGGGCAGAAATTTCACCTGGTGAGGAGGAAAAGCTAAAAAGCCCTTGGAGACACTTAGTGAGTGACTCTCCTCTCCCTGCTTGCGGGGTGGGATGATGCCTCCTTGGTGCACTCCTGGTCTCCAAGGACCAGCTGGGACACAAGGGGTGTGTTTTTGACCAAATTTCATACACTTCATGCAGCAGCCTGCTTTCCTTGGGATCTGCCCTGCAAACATTCCCTTTAATCCTCCAGCCAGTGACTACTCTGCAGGGCTGCCTGATCCAAGCTCCGCCTGTGTTCAGGGAAGTTTTTCCAGTGAGAGCCGAGGCTCTGTCCCTGGGAGTGCTGATGACTCGGGTCTGAGCTGTTCCTGGCTGGGTTTGCCCGGGAAGGAGTGAGGCAACACTGGGATCGTCACTCCTTGCAGCGACACTGACTTTTGGTATTCCATGTGGGAAGCTGGGCCGTGCTCCAGTTTTTACCCATTTAATGGTTTGTTCCTGGAGGTTTTTAGGTCATGTCCAACACAGCTTCCCATGAGCCAGGCTTAAATATGAACTTGGATTAACCCTCACTGGTAAATACTGCCCATTGTAGTATTTGGGTGGGAAAAGGTGCAGCCTGATGCTGCTCTTGTGATTCCATTTCTTAGTTTCGTTTTTCCAAATGCAAAGGCTGCACAGAGAGGGACAAGAACCTGTGGAGCAGGTCTCCAGCTTCATCCCAGATGCTGAAGCTTTTGGCTCCCAGGAGAGAACACCAGACAGGAATGCTGCTGCATAGGGTGGCAGGATGTCTTCTGTCTGTGAGCTCCAGAGGCAGGTCCCTGGGACGCTCTGAGCTCCTTGAAGGAGCTTCTTCTTGGCAGTCCTGAACTTCCAACAGGTGCTCTTGGGCTCCATGGCCTGCTGCTGGTTTCCAGTTCATCTACTGCTTTATTCACCATAATCAGCTCCTCACAGCAGCGGGGTTGAGCATTTTTGGGGGTCCCAGTCCTCACACAAGAAGTAGAACCACCACTGAGCTCATACTGTGCACTTGGTGTGAGATGAGCTCCCCCCAAAAAGTGCAGTGGGGGCTGGATCAGCTGGTCTGGAGCCGTGAGTGGTTTCTGTGCTGCTGAGTAATCCTGCTCATGCCCCAGAGGTACTTTTTCCAGCTCTAGCTCTGAGCTGTGCCTGCCGGACTGCAGGACCTGCTTGTTCCTCATTCTGGGGTGAAAAGGGCAGTTTCCTCCTCTCATGTTTTCCATTGTTGTTACACTAGGCACTGGGACATGCAGTAATTCAGTAATTAGATAATTTCCTTAAGCTACATAATTAAAAGACATTACATTTAGGTCTCCGAATTAATTGATTAATAATTTTATTAAAGTCATAGCTAGCACAGTGAGAGGCTTTGAACACTTCTCCAGTGAGATGTTTGATACATCATCAAACATGTGTCACATCAAAACTAAGAATGAATTTCTGTGCTGGACTTGTAACTCTGTGTGAGGGACTATTTTTGTTCCCATGGGTGGATAAGGGAGCAGGCTGGTTTGGACTGTTTGGATTTGGTGTGAAAGGGAAGCCTCTGTCCACAGACAGCTGTCCTGCAGCGTAGGGACTTCCAGAGTCCTTTTTATTCTCTCACATGTTACCGGGAACATCAATCCTTTTCCAAGCCCAAACAAACACAGATGTTTGGGGCTGTAAAGGTTCGGTGCATCCCATGTTATCATGAGCAGAATAATCCAGAACTGCAGCATCAAGTGTATCTCATTTCATGTTACAGAGTCCTCGACCTTTTGCCCATCCGGCCTTCTCCAAGGTGATGACTCCTGTCTCCTGAGACGTTGGAAAACCTAGTTTGGAAGAAGAGTAACGATACAGTTGATGCTGAACTACGTGAGTCCCCAGGTTGTTTTGTTTACAGTAACACTGTTTGCACCAGTGAGCTGATCCAGCCCGGATTGCACAATGGGTTTTTCCCAGAATTCCTGTGCAGGGGGTTTCTTTAGTGGAAATGTTACTCACATGTTTCCAGCAGAGATGATGATGTGCAAGGAGTGGAGGAGTTTATAAGAATGTTGGGTCAGGGATGTGGAATGAACAAAGCGAGGAGCACGTGGGGCTCAGAACTGTGTTTTGTTCAGCTCGTTGGGATGGTGACACTGCACTGTGGAGGTGTGAGGGTGCTGGGAGTTGGGAGTGCAGGGATGCAAAGTCTGCTGCAAGACTCCTCCCTTTATCTCCTGGCTATCTCTGGTCCTGGGCAGGTGCTGCTGGATGAATCAATGCAGTGAGATCAGCCTCTGTCCACAGAAAGGGCGGGACTGCCAGAGGGTGAACTTCACTCAGAGGGAGGTGATTTATCAGTCTCTTACGTGGTGAAACACTGGGGCTCTTCTAAAACAAATATGTACAATCCAAAAACTATTTTCGCAGTCTGTTGCAGTAACCTCTTAGGAAAGAACTCCCAGGATTGGGTTTGAGTAAGGAATGGAGCTGTGCTTGGTTCCTCTTCTCACCTGCTCCCCAAAATACCTTTAAACAGTGAGAGCACAGACATTGAATGTGTAGATGTTTGTGAAAGGCTTTGAAGTTATTTTCCAAGAGCTAGAGGTGAAGAGGAGGTGTACTGGGAACAAAGCTTCTATTGGCTGGAGCTGATGGATGTGAAGAGCTCACAGCACACCATGGCCAGCCCAGCAGCTCACCCAAGAGGTGCTTTTCCAGCTAAACTGAAACAAGACTTTACTTTAGGGAAGGAAGTGTTTTAGACATAAACCTTTAATTTATTTGGCCCCTTAAGTCTTGGTTCTTATTTGGGTAATACTGACCCAAATTCTCTTGATATTTCTGAGCATCAGAAAATGCACATTGCAAATCAGACTTTTTGCACTACCTGAGTAAGAAGGAGGTAATTGAGTTTTTAGTTGTTGGTGCTGAATAGTGGTGGTGTGTGGACCTTGAATGAATTCCTGGATGCAAACAGTGAGATTCACATTTAATAGATCAAGTGGTTTTTTGCCCAGAGTGGTTGTGCAGGAGAACATACATGTTGTCACCACTGTTGCCTTTCAGTGGAATGTCCATTGGAGCATTTAATAGTGTGTTAATTCTAAACACAGCATGGATTCCTGCACATGGAGGCTGAGGTGACAGGGTTTTATGTGCTGGACTCCAAATTCTAGCTGCATTGGATGCAGGTAGATGGAGATGTAATAAGGTCAGAGCCTAGTGAGGTACAAAGAGAGAGGGGCCTTTTTTCAAGTCTAAAAATACGTTTTTGAAAAATCATTGTGAACTGAACTGAATCTCACAATAACTATCGTGCTTGTTTTCTATGCCCTTGTAGGGAAAGGTGAAAGATACTAATTTTTATTGTCAGTTTTGTGCATTCTTGCCTGTTTGAGGAACAGACTCAATCCTCTGAGGGACTTAGTGGGCAGCTGTGATACCTCATGGGGATCCTCTGTGGAGGAACCTCCAAAAGCCCCCAGCCTGCTGCAGCAGCAGCAGACACCCATGCACAGGGCTAACTTGGGCATCTTTTTTCCGAGCTTTTTGGAATATGTTAATTTGCAAACTTGTTTTTGCTGTAAAACAAGCTTTAATTATCTTGGCTTGTTCCCACTATGTCTCTCAAACAACTGTCGTAGGAAATGTTGCTCTGAATAACGAGGCTGATTTATGCCTCGCGAACTTCTCCGAGCCTGCAGCCCACCCCTGGTCTGTCAGCAGGGAGCCAGGGCTGTGTGTAGACACACAAGTAGGCAGAGCCACCAGTGCATCCGTAGGTGAGAGCCTTCCAGTGCAAATCAGGGATAGCAGGAGAAAATAACTTGGTGGCTCATCAGATGTGATCTCTCTTCTCTTTCAAGAGCTGAGGATGAAGCGGCGAGCATCGGACAGAGGAGCCGGGGAAACATCCGCTAAGGCAAAGGCTCTGTGCGCGGGGATTTCTGGGAATAACGCCAAGAGAGCAGGTCCTTTCATCCTGGGTAAGCAGGGAGGGGGCTCTGCAGTTGGTAAGGTGGCTGCTGGTGGCAAAACTGAAAACAAAAGGCGCTGTGGAATGAGGGGAAGGTGTGTAACTCAGTGATTAACCTGAGAGAGCAGTGTCACTGGATGTGCAGAGCAGCAGCCTGGCAGCTCCTGCAGCTAGGCAAGCTGAGGAGATGTGGGATGCCAATGCAGCAAGGCAGGCACGGCTTGGGAGAGAGTATAAACCCTTGATTTTAGCTCCTTTGGGTTTTTTTTGGGATTTTTTGTACTTTTTTAACTCCATTCTTAAACTTTGTTAAAGAGCAAATTTTTTGGGGAGCTTTTTGATTAGAAAAAGCTGTGGGGAGATGTTTGACCCTGTGGAGCTGGAATGTACTGTCACATCAGTGTTGGGACAACTTAATAGTGGTCACTCAAAGTGGTATGTGGCAAGGCAAGGCCACTCTGCCAGCTCTGAAGAGTTGCAAGAATAGTTGTTGGTTCAGAACTGGTTATGTGAACTGTCAAAAACCATAGACTTTACATTGGAAACCAATGGATAATCAATTGGAGCTGACTGATATAAACTGAGTAGTGGAGACTGTATGTTAACTTAAAACCTGGGCTAATTTGGACACCCTGAGCTGTCCCTGCAGAGGTGGCAGCTGTGTTCCCAGGTGTGGCAGTAACAGTTGCCATGGGTGTTGCTGTGAATGTAAGAGCAGTGTGGTTCAGGCATGCACAAATTAGAATTTCTGCAAACAGCTGGACCATGTGTGGGCTTTGATAAATGTTTCTCCAGGGAACAAATGAAACATTGTCCCAAAAGGTTTCAGAGTTCAAGACTTTTTTTTTTTTTTTGGCTTTAGATTTATGAAAATACACTCAAGCTCCTGCAAAAAAGGGAACTTGGTGTAAGCAAACGTAACTGGTGACAGCTGATGTAACTCGGGTTAGTCACTACTGCTGGAGGGAAAACAAGTCTGTTTCTGCTTTCTGCTGTAGGTCCACGTTTAGGTAACTCCCCTGTGCCAAGTATTGTTCAGTGTTTGGCAAGAAAGGACGGGACAGATGACTTTTATCAGCTGAAGGTAAGCAAACTGCAGGCTCCCAGGCTTTCAGGGCTCTCCAGCTTTTGTGCAGAAGCACTTGGGCAGGGAGTGAGTGGTGTGGGCTGACCCAGTGCAGTCGGACACTGCTGGAGCTTCCCCTTGGCAGGGCAGTGCTGGCAGGCACAGACCTGTGTCCATATCAGCCCCTGTTGCTGTGCTGCTCTCCCAGAGCCCTTGGATCTGTGCCTGAATGGGGCACCTCCAGGAGAGAAAAATTACGTGGGATATTTGCAAATAGCCACCTTTCCATGTTAATGAAGCTGCTGCTGTGCATTCTGCATGGTTGGTGCTGAGTTCAGACAGGCCTGTGGCAGGGACACAACCATCAGAGCAATTACACGAGCTGTCAAACACGTGGGAATGCCAAAAGTGAGAGAGGGCTGGAGGCATCTGGGTGTCTCTGGGAGCTGTAAAGGTCTTTTCCCTTTTCCTGAAGATTCTCACCTTAGAAGAAAGGGGTGATAAAGGAATAGAAACCCAGGAGGAGCGACAGGGCAAGATGCTGCTGCACACGGAGTATTCTCTTCTTTCCCTGCTCCACAACCAGGAAGGAGTGGTCCATCATCACGGGCTCTTCCAGGTACACTTGGTCACCATCCAGGCTGGGGCAATGCCAGGGATTGCTGATGAATTGAGCTGCTTTTGTTTAATGTACAGTTCGTGCTGACCCTGTTCTTGTGTGCCCAAGTTCCAGTGCTCTGAGGTCAACCACTGCTGCTTCAAACAGGAGCTCTGGAGAGTAAACTGGGATTTTGGGAAATAGGAGAGCATTCACAGATAGGACAGGCACTCAGCACTCCCCCCTTCAAACAGAGCAACAGCTGTTTCACAGGCAAATTAATTAGCACCTTTTAGAATTAAATTTGTGCTTTCTGGTCTCTGTACTGTTTATAACTTGTAAGAGGGGACAAATTGCCAAGAAACTCTTTCAGCAAGTTAAACCAGTGACTGTGCTGGTTGGTTTTTGTGTGAGTGGATTGTGTTGCTGCTGGTGCCTTTAGGGCTGTTCACTGATGTCAGGGGCTGATGGAAATTACTGCTTTGGGTGTTGATATTGCCTGCCTTGCTGGTTTACATTCTGTCAACACACTTTTCACTTGAGACCATCTGGACTAAACCTTAAATAAGCCAAATGTCCAATTCAGCTGTGTCATGTTTAATGTCATGGAAGAACTGCTAATTGTGCCTTGAGATTTCTGTTCTTCTTGTGAATGGTGTGTTGGATCCCTGCTGTTCCCAGAGGCTGCACCACTGCAGAGCTGTCCTGGCTTCAGCTTAAGGTGTCTGTGTGTATAAACAGCATCAGTGCTGATGTGCACAGAGAGCCATGCAGCAGAGACTTCCTCTGCCTTCTGCACTCATCCTCCTCCTAGAAAAAGTTCTTCCCAGTGAGGGTGGGGAGGCCCTTGTACAGGCTGCACAGAAAATCTGTGGCTGCCCCATCCCTTCTAGTGTCCAAGGCCAGGTTGGACTGGGCTTTGGAGCAACCTGGGATAGTGGAAGGAGGAGGTGGAATGAAATGAACTTCAAGTTCTCTCCAACCCAAACCAGTCTGGGACTCTGTGATTCATTAAGTAGAGCTCCTGTATCTTTTTGAAAACCTACCTCGGGGCAAAGACCAAGCATGGTGATTGCATTTGCTTATTTTGAGATCACCCCCCAGCTACTTATTCTGCCAGGCTCTGTCCATGTGTCCTGAAGCTTCCCTGAGGGGTTGCTCCTGTGTTTGCCTCCCTGCAGGACCGAGCTTGTGAAATCATAGAAGACCTCGAGGCCAACAGGATGGTCAGAAAGATGAAGAAGCGCATTTGCCTAGTGTTGGACTGTCTCTGTGCTCACGATTTCAGTGACAAAACAGCAGATCTGATCAATCTGCAGCATTATGTCATTAAAGAGAAGAGACTCAGCGAGCGGGAGACTGTAGTGATATTTTATGATGTGGTACGAGTGGTAGAAGCATTACACAAGGTAAGAGCTTGGTTCTCCCTTCCAGTGCTGGGAGGCAGAGTTGTCCCAGTTTAGCATAGTAAATGCTTCAAAATTTCCTGGGGCAGGCAGTGGCCAGGTTACAGGGCATGGATGTTAACAGTGTTCTGCATAAGACCTCATGCTCCAAGCCCTAAAGAACATTCCCTTCCCCTTCCTCCCTGCTCCTCACATTTCTGGATGATAATGTGGTGTTTGTGGGCTGTGGAGAGGAGCCAGCTGGGCTGAGGGTGGGTCAGGTGAACCACAGTGTGGTAACCTCAGACAGGGGCAGTCAAAGAGGAGAGCAGAGCCTCATCAAACACAGGAAACAGAAACTGTTTCCTTGTGAACCAAAATAAATCACCTTGTGAGAATTTATCTGAGATCAGAACCTCAAGCTACAAGTTTGAGATCAATGAACTAGAAACTGCTGTAACAAAAATTGATTCTGCTGATGTTTGACTTGTTCCCCCATGACACAGGACATTTGTCCTGCCTTGGCAGGGCAGTGCAGCATGGGTCTGTTAAAGGAATGCTCCTCACATTGCTCAAACCAAGCCTGGACATTTCTGTTTCAGTTCTCTTAGGTACACGAAGTCTGTGTTCAAAGTAGCAAATTTGCTTGTTCTGTCCTGATCAGAATCAAAAGTGAAGGGCATAAAGTACCAATGATGAAATCTGAAACCTTGACCTGGCTTATTTCAGAGAATGCAGATGCTATGATTTCTTTTTAGTGCTCTTGTCCAAGTATGAAGTTTATACTTCTATAACAAATAGACTTTTGCTCATGTAATCCTCTTACATTTTTTACAGAAAAATATTGTGCACAGAGACTTGAAACTAGGAAACATGGTGCTAAACAAAAGGTAAGTGTGCTGGAGAGCTGCTGGCCTGGCAATGGTCTTGTTTCTTCCCTGAAGCAGATTTCGAATAGAAACACAGCCAAAGGCAGCACTTGTTGAGAGCCCTTGGGCAGGAGGGTGAGGGAAAAGGAAGCAGGCTATGCAAAAACACAAATCCAGCTCAAAGTTGTATAAGTTAATCTCCAAAAATTAATTTAGTCCCACCTAGGTAGTTCACTTTTCCCACCCAGTTTCATGGCCCCTTGTCAGGACTTCTTTTTGGATTTCAACTGCTGAAAACTGAACTTTATAGTAATTCAGTAACCTGCAAGTGAAGTACTGATTTTATATATATTAAAAGAAAAAAAAAAGAAATGTGGTGGTTGGTTCTGTTCCCATCATTCACCCTCCATCGTGCCGAAGGCATTCCTAGCCCTGCCGGCTGCCCTACAATCACAGCAGTGTTAGATCTGACTGCTGCACTGCTGTGTTTTTGCTAGCAGTGAAATATTGACTTATCTAAACAAAAGCACTTCTGTCCAGTGTGTGTTTGTGTATCAAATGGCTCCCTTGTTCCATTTGCTGGTTTGATGGGAGCCTCCAGAGCCCGGCGGGTGCTGGATGCTGGTGCAGACCTGGAGGGACCAGCCTGGAGAGGGGCAGGAGCTCAGCAGGAGCTCAGGGCACTGGGTGGTGACCTGGCTCTGCTTGGTGCCTCCTTGGAGCTGCTCAGTGCCTTGGGGTCTGTGTTATTTAGCTGGCAGCCTAGTGCAGCTCAGATCCTCTGCTCTCTCCTCCAGGATTACATTACTGACTAAATATTTTGCACTAACTTGAAGAATGAGTGGAATTCATCCTTTTCGCACTGTCTGGGTTTCTGTGGAATGAATAAAAAGCGGGAAGGCTGGAGTTCTGCAGGCTTTGAGTCTGTACAAAGCTTGCAGGTTTGCTGGGCTCACAGTTTGTTGCTTTATCCTCCCTAACACTGAAAGGAAACAGGTTTTATCTAGAGAGCTTGAACTTCTTGGTTCCCCACACACACACACACGCAGCAGCTGCTGCTTCTCAGGGCCACCTCTAAGTTGTTTCAAGTTGTTTCTGTAGAGCTGCTGTCAGATAAATCTCTTCTGCTTGCTGCTTTGATTCTCCTCCTTGCTGGAAGAGGCAGACAAAGGTTGATGCTTTAAAGGATCCACACAGAACTTCCCTTTTTTCTGGGCACAGAGTGCAGGGGAGCACCCCACAGATGGGGTGGCACCCAGGGCCCCACTAGCAGGGGGAGGTATTTGAAGCTTTGAACACACTTGCCAGAGTCATTCTTTGTGTTACATCTCTGGTTTTGCTTTTTACTAACAAGCCCATCAGCGTTGGTGAGGGAAAGCTGCAGCCTGTGCAGCAGTGAGTCATGGGGAAGGGTGGGAGAGGCGTAAGAACAATCTCCATGGAGAGGAGCAGCCGGTGGGGCTGAGCAGAAACGTTTGTTCTGCTCCAGCCATGCTCACAAAGAGCCAGGTCCCTTCTCATGGCAGGTAATAATGTGCCACTGTGAGGACATAGCAGGCATGTCCCACCTGGGGCTCCCTCAGACCTTGTCCCCCACAGAATTTAAAGTCTCTCAGGTTTCCCCATTAGCCAGTGCAGGAGTTGGGTGATTACAGATTAGATCAAATTTCAGGGGCTAAATAGAACCAAGCATCCCTGAATATTTTAGTGTCCTATAGAACACTTAGTCTTTTAAATCCTTAACAAATCCTGCAGCTTGTTATTCAGCCAAGGAAGTCTCCTGACAGTTGGAGCTAACACTTCTTAAACATAAGTCTTTCTGTTTTAATAACCAGCTCTCTGTGGCCAACCCACACTTAGTTCTATTTCATTTGTCTGTGAGACTGGCTGGAAATGTTCCCTGGTTATTGTGACTGACTTAATCCATTCTCTCAGGCTCTAGTTGTGGAACACTTTTTAAGAAATCTTCCAGACAGTGTTTTTGTACTCACACCTTTACATTGTAAGTTAAAATCCAAATTACCTGAGTGACAGGGAAGATTAATGGGACAATAGTTCTGTAATTAGCTCACTTTCACTGGAAAAAATCACTAATGGGAGCTGGCAGTATCATAGGGAAGTAGGGGTAAATTACTAGAGAAATTTTGTGTACCTGCAGCTCTCCCTTTTCTGTGGGAGGTTTTTGGATGTTGATCAGGCTTTGTGTTGTACACACTTGTGTGTGGAGAGCAGACCTGTGGATCAGGTGGAACTGCTACCAGGCTCCCGTGTGAGATCTTGGGTGACACAAAAGTGGTTGTGCTGAGTCTGATCACATGTCCTGCAGCTCCTCTGGTGACTGTAAACACACAGTACTCAGGGGCCAGGCACGGGGCAGCTTCCACAGGGTGTTTTCCCTTGGCTCCCAGATAATGCTGTGTGGAGAAGATGCTCTAGAGGTGGCAGCTGGGAAGCACAGGGCAGGATCAGCAGCTAAAATAAACCTCAGCTTTGTTGATGCTCATGGCCTGCAGTGGTCAGGCAGCACCTGGGGCAGATCCTGCAGCTCTGGTGCCAGCAGCTGAGATGCTCCTGGGAGATTGGCCAAGGCACCTGTGTGGCTGCAAGGTGAGCCAGGTACACCCTGTGCTTACAGCCACGCTGACACAGGCCACCCAGACATTGTCACAGCTGTCACACACCCTCTTAATGCCATTGTGAGCACCTTGCAAGCCTTGCTGGCAAGCATGGAATCTCTTCCCTTTGGGATGGAGTTCATTTTATAGCTCTCTGTGTCTTCTCCCAGCACTTCCAGCTCCCAGCTCCCCAGAAAGCCCCACAGGCACAGTCCCTGTTATGGAGCCAACTTCCTGTCTGTGCTGCATGGCCTGTGCAGGATGGTCTGTGTTCCCTGACACCTTGTGCTTCTCCCCAGGACTCACCGGATCACCATCACCAACTTCTGCCTGGGGAAGCACCTGGTGAGCGAGGATGACCTGCTGAAGGACCAGCGCGGGAGCCCTGCCTACATCAGCCCGGACGTGCTCAGCGGTAGGAATTCCCCCCAGCCCCACCTCAGCACTCATTTGTGCCTCCTGACAAGAAATAAAACCACCTCTTGTGTTCCCATATGCACCTGCTTTCGTGAGAGCCTCTTAATTAGGGTCCAGTTAGGAGACTTGGTCTGCTTTTCCAGCTGGGAAAGTTGGAGGGAAGGAGCAAGCCTGACTTTTTTTCTTAAGGCTTGTCTGAACTTCAAAGCTAACTCAAATCTGACTGTTTTGAAAAGGGTCTGACTGCAGACAGCATGTTCTGTGTTCAGTGTTGGAATTCAGTTCCTGAGGCTTCTCTTAAGCTGCAGGTAAATCCCTGGGCCTGAGGGGCAGCCAGTCCAGATCCCACCAGGATGTCCGTGTATTCCAGCTGTGCACTAAGAGGAGCAGTTCCTCCAGCTGCTGCTCACTGCCAGGAGGGAACTAGTGACCCTCAGGGCAGCTGCTGGACCAACAGAGAGGAGTTACTTAAAAATAAAGGAATGATGACAGCAGGCCAGAGCAGTCTGGGCTGGAGCCCCTCTCCAGCAGCCTGGCTTGTGCCTTGTCTCCAGCAGAGGCTTTGAGCAGAGTCTGGCTCTGGCACACAGCAGCTTTCCTTGGTGTCATCCTGCCTTTAACTGTTTCCAGTGCTTGGGACCCTTGGGAGCAACTGTGGTTTCTCACAAGTTGCTTCAGGAGGTTTCTCTCTGTGAGCTCTCATCTCTGCTCCTCTACCAGCCTTTGAATAGGCAGTGGCAGTCCTGGTTGTCAGTGTGGTGACCCAGGCATCATTTTGGGGAGTTTTTCTTCTCATGCAGATGAGCTAGACTAGTGTTGAAGGGTGCAGATACAGGTGGGACTGTGCATGCAAAGCCTCTCCCTCTTGTAGATCCATATATCAGGCATTAATGCATGAGTTACTTGTTCCTGGTGTCCCAAGCAACTGTATTGCAGAAATGCCCTCAGAGGGAGCCAGTCCTGGAACATTCGGCCCCAGTGGACTCCCCTCAGGAGGTTTTTTGTCAGGTTTGCAGGCAGCAGCAGTAAATGTAGCCAAGCTCTTCCATTGTGAAGTGCCAGGCAGGTTTGAGGTGCTTCCCTTCCAGCCAGGAAGGGAGCAGAGGCAGGCAAGGAGGTGGATCCTGGGGTTTTTGCAAGCCTTTCCTGTTTTGCAGGATATCCTGAGGCCCTTGTGACCACATGGATGATAGAAGCCAACTGCTCTGCAGGAGCTTGGAGCAGTTGTGGCTCAAGTGGCTGGAGGAGGATACAGGGAGCTGCTCCTGCCTGCTCCAGGGTGCTGATCTGTCCAGGCCTCCAGCTACCTTCTCATGTTTCTTCTATGGGCTCTCTTGTGGTATAACTGGCCACAGAGCACTGAACAGGCTGTATTGCATGATCTCTGACAGCTGAGGCTGTTTGAGATCCTGCAAGGCATAGCCTTAGCTCAGGACTCATCCTGCTCTGCCCAGCCTGGCTCTTGCTGCCATTCTGCTGCACCCCAGCTCCAGACCCTGCCAACAGCCCTTGCTGTGGGGCCCATCCTGTGCTTTCTAAAATGCTCTCCCAAAATGGCTCAATCTGCAGTTCCCCTCCAAGTCTCAAGGGAGAAGTTACTTGAGGATATTCCAGGCGTCACCACCACCTTCAGGCTTGGAGCATCCCTCTGTATTGCCGATGCTCCTGTGCAGGGGGAAGCTGGAACGCCTGAGGAATTAATCATTGTTGTGTGTCTCCAGGAGAAGCTGTCTCTGCTGAGGGATGGCTGCTGAAATGTCATAGCAGGAAAAGTTGGAGGAGGAGGGAGAGGTGCCTTTTTCTGAGCATATAAAGCAAAGAATAATTAGTACAAATACCAAATGCTGCAGCAGTGACTCACTGTGTGAGTCAGAGGAAGTTGCTCCCTAGGTCCTGTGCTGTGCTGCAGCACTGGGGTTCAATTTTGTGACCCTGTCCATGCTGCTCTGTGCTGAAGGGGCTTAGAAGCAGCATTTCCATCAGGTGAATCCTAGGGCTGCAGCAGCCTCAGGAGTGTCTTTGTGCAGGTAAGCACCTTCCTGCACACTCTGGTTTTACATCCAGCTTCACTGGCTGTGTGCTAGATCCATCCCACAGTCAGAGTCCCATCTCCATGAGTTCAGTCTTACCCTTCCTGGGCTTCTTTCCTGCCTCCCTGTGCTCTGTGCCCTGTGCTCCCTGGCCCTTGAATTCCCTCTCCCTTGGCCCAGACTTGCAGCCACGTGGCTCTGCAGAGCCTGCCAGGCCTGGGGCTGCAGGGATGCTGAGGGGCACTGGCCTGAGAACTTCAGCACAGGTCACAGTGGTTCCAACTGCCTGATGCCCTTGGATCACACCAAGGCCTTTCAGCAGGGATATTCCAGCTCTGTAGGGAACAGGAAGGCTCTTGTGTAGAGATGCACAATTTGCTTACTCACAGAGGATGCACCTTGGAGAAGGTTTTGGTGTCATGATGGGAAGCCTTGAGCATTTTGGTTAATGCTTAGAAAAAGGGTCCCATGTGGGCATTGCTCAGCACTTCTGCTATGGGAGATGAGTGGGGTTGCCAAGGCTGTGCTTTCCAGGATTTTCAGGCTGTATGCCCTCTCCCCACAGGCCGGCCATACCGTGGGAAGCCCAGCGACATGTGGGCGTTGGGGGTGGTGCTCTTCACCATGCTCTACGGCCAGTTCCCCTTCTACGACAGCATACCTCAGGAGCTCTTCCGCAAAATCAAGGCTGCTGAGTACACCATCCCCGAGTGAGTACAGCCTGCCCTTCCTGCCTGGCCAGAGGGGGCTTACTGGGGGCAGCTGGAGCTGGAAGGGCTCCCCTCAGCACCCTGAGGGTCACAGCAGTATGACAGCAGGCTGTGTGCAATACCAGGAGTGGGGCTGGGACAGCTTGTGGGAAAGTGAGGCAGGCCCAGAGCTCGGGGACAGGACCCCCTGCTTAATTTGGGGGTCTCTGGGTCAGAGCAGTGGTGTCTCCTGTAGCTCCTGGCTGTGCTCCCAGCGTGTCCATCCTGCCACCACTCTGCCCACCCCAGGCTCACCATGTGTTGTCTCTCCCAGGGATGGTCGGGTCTCGGAAAACACTGTGTGCTTGATCCGGAAACTGCTGGTCCTGGATCCGCAGCAGCGGCTGACGGCTTCTGAAGTGCTGGATTCCCTCAGCTCCATCATAGCATCCTGGTATGTGCAAGGGGAGGGACAGGACACTGCTGTCTCTGGCCACAGGCTGTGTTGTTCCAGCTGTGGCCGGCTCAGCTCACCAGAGGAGGGTCTGGGAACTGCAGCAAGCTTTTAAATCCCATGTCTCCGCCACTGTGTGCTGATGGGTGCAGCTGGAGAGGCCTGTGCAAATGGTGGGGCTGGGTGAGGGTGGGTGAGCCAGTGCCATGCTCTGGATCCCAGTGCTGTGCTCTCCTCCAGGCAGTCCATGTCCTCGCTGAGCGGCCCTTTGCAAGTGGTGCCAGACATAGATGACCAAGTGGCTAACCCTGAAAACCCCCAGGAGGTAGGTTTCCCTGCTTTCCACAGAACTGCTTTCCCATGCCACTGTGCCAATCTGTCTGTAATGGGAATGGTTGGCACCCACTCTGTCCCCAAGCTGGGAAGGGGAGGGTGGGGAGGACACAGCTGAGTCCCTCATGTTGTGCAGCGGAAGGAAAGGCTGATGCTGCTGGGAGCAGGAGGCACATCCAGCTGGCTGAGCTGCCAGGAAGTGAGCTCGGCCCCGGAGCTGATGAGAGCAGGTCACTCCACTCCCAGCAGCACTCACTCCCTCACACACAGCTGGGAATGCTGGGAGGAGGCAGCAGCGTTGGCTCTGGCTCCCAGTGAGCTCTGCCATGGGAGCAAACATCCTGCTTTCCTGCCGGCTTGTTTCATGCTGGAAGTGCTGGCCGTGGCCTGGCTGCCTGGGGACAGCCGTGCAGGATCTGTGGCCGTGCCACAGGGACAAGGGTCAGGCAGCTGCAGCCTCAGTGCTGGCAGGGTTGGGATGAGCCACGTAAGGACAGAGCTGCTGCGGTGACCAGAGCTGTGTCCTGGTGCCACTCCTGGCTCATGGGGAGTCCTGCCCATGTGCCCAGCAGCAGGTCCTGCTCCGTTAGGACTCTGGTTATCCTGTGGTAGCTCTGGCTCATCAGAGGAGCCGTGGGACTGCCAGGTGTGGCTCTGACAGGTCGGTCTCTGCAGGTGAAGGTGACAGAGGAGTGCTCCCAGTACGAGTTTGAGAACTACATGAGGCAGCAGCTGCTCTTGGCTGAGGAGAAGAACACCTTGCATGAGGCCAAGAGCTTCCTGCAGAAGCGGCAGTTCGGGAACATCCCGCCGGTGCGGCGCCTGGGCCACGACGCGCAGCCCATGAACCCTTTGGACGCGGCCATCCTGGCCCAGAGGTACCTCCGGAAGTAGCTTCCCACACCCCGAGAGCACGAGCACCACCCTGCAGTCTGCCCTCACCTCGCCTGCTCCAGCCTACAGCAATACCGGTGTCCCACGACGGGGAATAATGTAGCAATCCCAAGCTCTGTCCAGGGACACGCACTCACACCCGCTCCGGAGGGAGAAGACTTTTGGAAAAGCTAGTTTTGGAAGCAGCAACCTCTTGGCATCTTCTGGAATCTGTTTTTTTTAAAATCGAAGCCTAGATGACTAATCTGCTTTTAATCATGACTGTAATCTACCTCTCTTGTCTTTTTAACCATGCTGTTCTCTGGATCGAGCAAAGCCCGTGGGAAAGGAGGAGACTTCCAACGGTGAAGCTGCTGGCACAGAGCCGTGGCCCGTGGCGCCCGCTCCGTGTGGTTTGAATAAGCTTGGATTTACCAGGGTTTCTCGAAAGGAAGAATTTCTTGAAACCTCCCACTTCCCTTCATCTGCATCAAATCTGTTTCTGTCCTTATGTGCCACTTGGTCTGGCCATGCTGGCCAGTCCTGTGTGGCCACCGCTGTGACCGGAGAGCCCAGCCGCCACCTCGGGCAGGAGTTGAGGAGTCATCCAGGCAGCACTGGCTGCAGGGATTGGATCCTGTCCCCAGTTCAAAGGTTTCACAGGACTTGGCCCACCAGGGCCCCTGCCCCCTCTCCCACCTCTCACTGATTCCTTTAGTTTATAAGGATCTATGATTTAATCTTATTTTTCAGTAGCATATCCCAGGTGCAGTTACAGTTGCATTAATTCTGATTTAGCATTTTTCCCCCCCTCAGTTGTGGTACAGATGTAATATATGAGTTATAATGTGAAAAGCTTCCCAAAATAATCTGCCTAGAGGTAGGAGGGGGCTGGCTGAAGTCTCTACTGTATTTGTTCCCAGCTTTTCTTGCCATCCCGGCCCAAACTTAGGGCTGCCTCTGCCCTCATGCCAAGGCAGGGGAAGGACGTCCTGGTTTGTCACCTGGTGCCACTGGAAGAGCTTTGGCCTGTGCTGAGAACAGGAACGATTGTTTCTGAGCCTCATTTATGAACTGGATGCCTGTCTTGCCAGATGAACTGTTCTCACACAGAGCTCCCAGGACTCCCAGTGCCCCAGCCAGGGCTCCTGCTCGAGGCAGCAGCTTCTCCAGCTGCCTCCTTCCCTGCTCCCAGGTGCATCACCCTCCTGCCAGCCCTGTGAGCAGGGAGGGTTGGAGCTGGGTGGGCTGCTCTGCTTTTTGGGGCTGCCCTGCTCTCTGCCCAGCTCTTGCAGCACAGTGGGCGTGAGCAGGGAGCGAGTAGCAGATGTTTGTAGCGTGTTGTTGCCTTCTCTTGCCCCGGGCTGGGGAAGGGAATGGGGTCTAAGCTGGGTCACCCCAGCAATGGCTTTGTGGGGACAGGGGGCTGGACCTGAACCTCCCTGGCCACGTCGGGCATTACGTCCTGCCTGCGCCTCGCCAAGGCCCTGTGGCCAGGCAGGGCCTCATGAACACTAACAAAGACCAGCTCCCTGCACCACCCCAGCTGAGCCAGTAGCCCCAACTCTTTCGCCTTATTTATTTTGAAAATGGTGGGTCTGTCCCGGCACCCTCCGGTGTGGGCCTATCACCCCCTGTGCCACCAGCAGCAGGGCAGGGACCCCCTGAGCACCCCACCAGGGCCCCGCTCTCTCCTTCTGGTTCTCTCCTGCCTCGTTCCCACCTCTTTATTTTTACTGTTTTTCCCCAAAGTTAAAGAAAAAAGCAATATTCTGGGACTCCCTGAGGCTGTATCACACCAGGATCCTGCAGTGGCAGCGCCGGTCAATCCACTTGTGCTAAGGCAAACTGGAAGGGGGTGGTGCAGGGGGCACGGGGGGGGCCAAAGGGCCGTGGCGGGACAGAGCCTGTTGTAAGGAAAAAAACAAAAAGAAAAAAAAAAAGAGGAAAAAAATTTGTATAAAGACGTTATTTTTGTACTACATCGGAACTACTCCTGCATGTCGGCAATAAAACTTCATACGACAGCCCGGCGACCCCACGGGGATGGGGGGAGAGGGATGGGTGGGATGGGGGATTTCGGGGGACTGATATGCTCTGGGAGATGTGTGGGAGTTTGGAGGGGTCAGGCTTATGGAACAGTGACCCTGTATGGCCCCGTGGGACCCCCAGCCCTGTCCTGAGGCAGCCACTGAGTGTGTCCCTCCCAGTCCAGCCTGGAGTGACCACTGGGGACGGTGGTTGAATGCAGAGCCTCGTGTACCCAAGGTCCCCACCAGCCTTGGGAACACTGGTGGCATGTGGAGCCTCGTGTCCCCGAGGTCCTGCTCCGGCAGCCCTGGCACGTCCCACACCTCGGCCAGCGGGGCTGAGCCAGGGCCAGGCACTGCCAGTGGCCAGGGCTGCTTCGGGGCCATCAGGGCAGGACCCTGCGTGTCCCCCACCTGCGTGGGGCTGGCACCAACCCCCACAGTCCCCTCAAACACTCAGCCTGAGCTGAGGTAGAGCCCCCCAGCCCGGGGAGCTTGCCTGGGGTCCAGCTGGGCACAGCCAGGCCTGGCCTGGCTGGATGGGCGCTGGACGAGGCTGGGATGGGGCCTGGAGCCGCCCATGGCTCTGCTCCGGGGCGGCTCCACTGCAGGGCCGAGCGTGGCGTCCCGGGGGAGCAGGACGAGCCCCGGCCCCGCGCCCCGCTCAGCACCGGCCGGGGCTGCCATTGGCTCCGGCGGGAGCGCTGACCGCCAGCCGCCTCCGAACTATTTCCTGTTGCTGCAGCGTTAATGCTAAACAGACCTTGCTCTCTCTTCCCTCGCTCCAGCCAAAGTGCAGCGGCTCTGCCGCCGCCGCCTTCCCACCCGGTGAGTACCAGCCCGGGCACCGCGCGGGGCTCAGCTCTGGGCGCCCGGAGGGACCTCAACACCCGCGGCCACCCAGCCCCGATGGCCACAGCGGCTGTCGCGGCTCGGTCCCGTCCCGCCTCAGGTGCTCTGGCGCTGGGGGACGCGGGGCAGTGCAGGGGCTCGGGGCTGAGGGCGCAGGGTTCGGCGGTACAGAGCTCGGGCTGTGGGGACGTAGCGGGTGAGGATGCGGAGCAGGCGGCTTGGGGACACGGTGCAGTGCTCGGGGACGCAGCGCTGAGCGACTCGGGGCTCGGCTGTTGGGGCCGCTTGGGGACCCGCAGAGCCCCATAGACCGCCCAGCCCTCATCAGCACCCTGCCACCGGCGGGGGTCCCTGGGGTCCCATGGTGGGCCTGTGCCCCTCCAGCCCCACAGCTGCCCTTTGCCGGGGTAGCGGCTGGCAGTCCAGCTGCTGCACGGGGAGGTCACCCATCCCTGCTAGGGACCCTGCTGGCCTTATTGTGGGGTGTCCCACTAGAGGGGCTGCTCAGCCCCGGGACGTGCTGCGGCCCCTCAGCTCTGGACCGTCCGGGATGGTTTTGCTGATGTGTCACATTTTCTGCATTTCTTTCCTCATTCCTCCCTCCCTGGAGCCGTTTCTGGGAATGAGCTCGTCCCCTGCCAGGACCAAATTGCCTCCCGCCCTGCCCGCTGCCCTGCCTCCCGTCCTTCCTACTGTCCCGCTGTCCATCCTTCCCGCTGTCCTGCCTCTCGTCCTGACCACTGTCCTGTCCTAGTGGCCTTTGCACTGTGCCTGGCCTTGTCCCTGCACCACAGGACCCGGTGGCAAAGGGCCAAGGTTGGAGTGGTGTGGGGGACAGGGACTGGGACAGGGACACTGCCCCACGAGTGTGTGTGGAGCACACGTGTGTGCACATGAGCACCGGCAGCGCTGTGCTGGGACCCTGCTCTGCCCCTGTCCCTGCTCTGCCCCGTGACACATCCCACGGCCGGGCAGGGGACAGAAAGCCTGGCCCAGTGCCACAGGTCCGCCTGATGCCGTGTCCAGGAGGAGCCCTATCCGTCCCGGTCCCTCAGGAAGGACGGAGGGCGGTGGGAGTGGTACGGCTCCACCTCGACATCTGTGGGGTTCTAGCCCTGGATGGAGCAGCCCAGCCCAGGCAGGACCCCCTGCTCAGCTGGAGCTCAGCGAGGAGCCCCTGGGTGCACCCAGGCACGGCCTTGAAAGGGACAGGCACCTTGGGTTGGGGTGAGTTCCAGCCCCCTGTAGCGCCCTGCTCAGCCCGTGTCCCGCAGATGCCAAGCATGTGCCATCCCTGGAGCCGCTGAGAAGTGCCAGGCACAGGATGGAGAGTCGCCGGAGGGACATGGAGCTGCTCAGCAACAGCATGGCCGCGTACGCCCACATCCGAGGTGAGCCAGGAAGCGCCCGGGGGCTCCCGGCAGGAGCGGGCAGCTCCCTCACCCCCTCTGTTCCCCCCGCAGCCAACCCCGAGAGCTTCGGGCTCTACTTCGTGCTGGGCGTGTGCTTCGGGCTGGTGCTCACCCTGTGCCTGCTGGTGCTGCGCTTGTCCTGCCGGCCCAACCCGCGGCCCCCGGCGCGCCCCGGAGACCTCAGCGAGGACGACGACGATGACGACGACGAGGACGAAGAGGACACCGTCGACCGCGCGGCGTCTGAATCGCTGCTGCCGGTGACCGAGATCCCGCTGGAGAGCCACGGCCCCGGGGATGGGGCGCTGGCTGTGAATGTGTTCGCGTCGGCCGAGGAGCTGGAGCGAGCGCAGCGGCTGGAGGAGCGGGAGCGCATCATCCGCGAGATCTGGCGCAACGGGCAGCCCGACATCCTGGGCTCTGGCACCATCGGCTCCATCGGCACCCTGGGCCGCGTCCACTACTACTGAGCCCGCCAGCTGCCCTGGCACGGTGTGTGCTTCCCCACAGCTGATCCCACACCGTGCCAGGAGAGACCAGGAGGACAGCGGGGCTGCTCACTGCCCCTGGGCTGGCGGAGCTGAGCTGGACTGTCCCTGCACCATGGACAGCCAGACCCCGCTGTCAGGGGCACTCCCGGGGCTGGACTCGCCCCCGCCGCTGTGGGACAACGATGCACTTTGAGCCATTGGTACGACGGCTGGCACCAGCCGAGCAGCCCCGGGACACGCGGGGATGGGGACAAGGACAGGACAGCCCTTGCTGCCCGGCTCAGCCGGGATCTGGCGGGGGTTTCACCGGGTGGGGCAGGGCCGGGCTGTACGTCCGTGTGAACCGTGGGGTCCTGCCCCACAAACATGGTGCTGTTGTACACGAACTAGAGCCCGGCGTGGCGGGTCCGGCGTTTTGGGGGTCCCTGGACACAGCGACGGCCGCGGCCCTTCCCCGCGCCAATTCCCTTCCCGGCCCCACTAAAATTAGCCGGGTTTTTCCGGCACCGCCCGCCGTGACCCAGCGCCCTCCCGGCCGATCCAGGGCGGATGTTCCCGCTGGACTCTGGGCTGGCCGCTGCTCCCCAGGGATGCCGCAGCTCCCGCCGGGCTGAGCCGCATCCTGCCCCGCTCCCAGCCCCAGCCCAGCCCCGCGGGGTGCGGGGCCCCGCTGCCCCCTCCCCAGCAGCTTTATAAAAATAGCTCCTTCCCAGGCTGGTCCCCCCTGCCGCCAGCGCCGGCGGGATCCAGATGTTTTCCAGATGTTCTCCAGTGGCTGGAGGCCAGGATGTGCTGGGGCTGGGACTGGGGCTGGCCTGGGAAACTGTGCGGGGGTGGAGGAGGAGGAGGGGGAGGAGGAGGAGGCCCTGCCCCAGCCCTGCCGCGGGCCCTGCTGGGACCCCCAGTGCCATGGTAGGACTCTTTGTGCCCGGCAGGACCAGCCCAGCCCTGCAGGGACATGGCAGCCAACAGCAGAGCCCCGAGCAGCCCCCACACATCACTCAGTACCCAAAATAGTTTATTTTAAATCATTTCTACAGATCCAGGGGCTGTTGTGCCTCAAGGAGTGATGCCTGGGTGCAGCGTGGGCATTTCTACCCGATGGGTGCAGAACGGGGCTGGGGGCAGTGAGGTCGGGGAGGCACAGACCACCATGTGCCACCCACCTGCCCCCTGCCCCGGGTGGGCACCACAGACCCCCCATGCTAGCAGGGCAGCCCCTTCCTCACCCGCTCGATCTCTGCCTGTGGGGAGAGGCTGTGAGTGTAGGGGGGCACAGGGGACCCCGGGATGGGGCAACCCCTGCCAGGGACTCACCTGCAGTGCCTGGCGCTGGGTGCGCTCCTGGCACAGCTCCTGCCGCAGGTCCTGCAGGTCCCTCCTGCAACACACCAGCATGGCTCAGATGGGGCAGACCCAGCAGCAAACAGCTGGGAGCCACTGGGGACCCCCTGGCACCCCAATCCCCACTCACAGGTGCTGGACTCGCATCAGGTCCACCAGGATGTGCAGGGTGCGAACCTCAGCCTTCAGGTCCTCCAGGGCCAGCAGCCTCCCCTCTGACCCCTCTGACCTCTCTGACCTCTCCAACCCTTCTGTGCTCCATGGTGGGACAGGTGCCTGCCCCGTGCTGGGGATGGGGGCACAGAGCCCAGCACGAGGAAGGCCCCTGGGGCTGCTCCCCCATGCAGGGACTCCCCGTGCTCCCCAGGACAATGCTGGGTGGCCGCTGGCCAGGTACTCGTGGCCGAGTGGCCGTGGGGTGGCTCAGCCTGGCTGTGGTAACTGAAACAGTGTTGAAGCTGTCGGCATCTGCCAAAGAACAGGAGTTGGCACCTGGTGCTGGGCAGAGCCCGGCCAGCCTGCAGCCCCCTGAGTGACCCCTGGACCCTACCTGGGTCACTGGCTCTGCCCCACTCCATGTCAGCTGAGGTGCTGGGCTGGGGGTCACAGGGCCTGGAGACAGCAGAGGTGTGAAGTGGCAGAGCCAGGGAGCTGCCAGCCCCATGCCAGGGCCAGCCATGGCCATGAGCATGGCCCCGGCACTGGGACATTGCAGTGGCCCTGGACACCTCAGCACAGCCATGTTTCTTACTTGCTGGCCAGCATGGGGGCTGGTTTGGTCTTGGCAGGAACAGGGGGAGCAGGAGCCATCCTCTTGGTGAGTGGGAGCTTGGCTGGCTCCATCCTCGCTGGGAGCTCTGCAGAGAGGCAGGAGCAGGGCTGGAGCTGGGACTGGCACCGTCAGGCAAGAGCAGGGCAGGAAGTGTTTCCTGCTGGGGACATGCTCTGTCCCAGGAAGCCTGTCCCTGTCACATCCCTCTCATGCCCTCTCCTCCAGCCCAGGACTCACCCAGGGGCTCCCTGTCCTCACCCTCCTTGTCCTCCGCTGTGGTTCCAGGCAGCAAAGGGGTTCATCAGGCACTGGGAAGGACCTCTCATGACAGCCTCTCCCAGCCCCACACCCATCCCTGCACCAGCCCCGCATCAGCCCCGCTGTGGTTGGCGCTTCCTCTGTGTGTGGTGGAGCAGGCAGCTGCAAAGCTCCCCGGAGCGCCAGCACTGTGGCGTGGGCAGGATGTCATCCCACCACCATCCACGGCACAGCAGCATCCCTGAACTGCTGAACGCTGGGGTCACACCAGGACGAGCCCACTGGCATGGTGGGATGCAGGATACCAGGGTGATGTGACCCTGTTGTCATGGCAGGATGCCCTGTCCCCATGGCAGGCCTCCCTGTCACCACGGTTGGCCACGCTGTCTCTGTGGTGGGTCACCGAGTCCCTGTGGTGGCCCACGTTGTTCCCATGGTGGGCCAGCAGCCCTGCTGCTGCCGGGTCCCTGCTGTGGCCACCAGGCCGTGTCACAGAGGCCTCGCAGACACCAAAAATGGTGCTGGTCTTACCCACCCAAGGATAGTCTGCAGCCCCGAGGGCTGTGGGGATGAGGACACCTCTACCCAAGGCCCCAGAGCTCCTTCACTCCAACTGGCACAGGGGTGATGGTGCCCAGAGGTGCCCAGCATCCCACCAGCCCCTCACTGGCAGCTCTCCCAGACCCCAGGGCACAGCCCAGCCCTGGAGCAGTGTGAGCACACACAGGTGTGTGCGATCCGTTGGGATGACCCCCGTGTACAGGACCCTCGGAGCTGCTCCCTCCTACCTGCCCCGAGGCCGAGCGGTGCCGTGCCGTGCCAAGCTCCCCACACGGCACACGTGATGCTGGAGGAAATCGGCACTGCGCCGGGAAGGAAGTCGAAGCAGAGAGCACCTCAGTGCTGCTCCACACCACATGCCCGTGCCCCACAGGGAACTCCTGCTCCCCAGCCCTGCTGGTTCCCCAGCTGCCCCAAGCCACCTTGTGCCCAAGGCTCCTGGCACCAGATGGACACCAGGCTCACTGGACTTTGTGTGCTGGGATGGCATCGCCAGCTTCAGCTGTGGGAGAGTGTTTGAGTGAGGATGGGACCAGAGGGCACCAGGCACAGGAACTGCAGGCAGGGACTGCTGGCACAGCACAACCCCAGAGCCCTGTGTCCCCCTTGGCCACTCCCAGCTTGGAGCCACCACCCACCTTCTCCAGCCCTGGGCAGGGCTGGGCCATCTGTGCCACTGCAGGGTCTCAGCGCTGGCATTGGGGCTCCCTGTATGGCAGAGCTCTGGGTATGGGGGGAACCAGAGCCAGCGCAGTGCAGAGCAAGGTGGCCCGAGGTGACAGCTCACATCACACAGGTCTCACAGCGGTTGTCACCCTCGGCTGGAGGGGAAGTGAAAGCCAAACCACAGAGGGGCCGAAACCCACTGACTGAGTGCAGGGGGTGGTGTGGCCGCACCACTGCTGTCCCTCCACAGGGCCTGAAGGGTCAGTGTGACACCAGCGATCCTGGCTGGTGCCTGGTCCAGGAGACTGGATATTCCTTTTGGCCAAATGCATCTGACCCAGCAATACCAAACTGGGAGCAGGGAAGGAGTTGAGCATCAGCCCTGGGGCAGAGGAGGATGGTGAAACAGAGGTTGCACTGCAGACCAGGGGCTGAAAAAATCTATTAATCCATCAACCCCAACACAGAGTTGCTCCCCTGTTGCTCCAGGCACTTGTTGGTCCTTTCAGGCTCCCCCAGCAACTCAGGACACAAACCAAGCAGAGTTACACCTACGACTTATTTTATTGTATTTTATTTGCATAAACAAACTTCGGGGCTTTGCTAAACAGGAACTGTTCAAGTCAAAACAAACCAAACTCTAGCTGGTGTGTGGGGAACAGCACAGCAATCCTGGGGAGAGGGACAGGGGGAGCGCGGGCACGGCTGTGCCTCCCCGCCCAGGCTCACAACCCGGCCGGGAGCCCTCCACAAACTGCTCCAGAATATCTTTGAAAGTAGAAGATAAAAAGAAATGCATCCTAAGGGCCATCCTCAACCAGCTCAGGAGGAATCTGCCTTTTGGTTTTATAAAAAGATTAATAAAAAATATTGAAAAATTCTCATCTCTGTTTATATTTTTCCCCAAGAAGAATTCGGAAGTTCCTTAGAAAACTGTGTCACTTTGGAAAGGGCACTCGGGTCACAACCAGCTGCAGGGAGGAGACAAATGCTACAAGCAGTTTGGGGTCCAGCACACACCAGGCCTAATAGTGAACACAAACAGTGGCCAGAAGTAGGGTGTAATCTTTTTTTTCTCTTTTAAACCATGCTAATTTTGTTAAACTTCCAACATAAAAGGAAAACAATAATTTTTAAAAGGCCCTAAACTCAACTGTTACATAAAAAAAAGTTAAAAAAAAAAAGTCATAGCAGTTTGGTCCCAACAAGTGAACATTTAGATGTTTACTCACATGCTTCATTGTTTTCTTATTTATAAGAACCAAAAATAGTTTCCAAAATTATCTCTGAATTGATGTTGCTACGTATGTAAAGGCCTAAAATAAGCAGAGTATGAATTTAGAAAATTGAATACACAATAGGGGAGGAAAATTTGAGTGGGCTAGTGAACCCCGACTGTTACTGGGTCAAATTATAAAAGAGAAACAAAATGTCAGGACTGGTGGGGTCAGGTGGGCACAAACTGAAACCACATCGTCCTCAAAGCCTGTTACCAAAAAACAACCGACCATCCGTAAGGTCACAGAGAAGGGAAAATCTGGGGTCTCACCCAGTGCTTGACCGTATCCAGTCCAGAAGGGAAGTCTTTGGGAAGAGAAACTCCAGGAGTGGATCCGAGCGTAAATGAAGGATCAGTCCCAGTCCGTGCTTGGGAAGGCTGAACTCTGGAAATGCAGTTAAATAACGTCGGGATCGTTTCCGAGCTGCTCTCCAGGGCTCTGCTCAGCACGTGGGGATCACCCTGACACCCCAGCACCAGCCTGACCCCTCCCCTCCTGCCAGGGCTCCCGGAACCGCGCGGACCCCGCGGCTACTCGGCCGTCGTCTGCAGGGCGTCCTTTTCCTCCCGATTTTCCGTTCCGCTTTCGTCGTCTTCGATTTCTCCCTCTTCCCCACTGAACTTGTCATGAGCCCACTTGGGGCTGGTGCTGGACTTGCGGAACATGAAGCGGCCTCTTCCCCGGGGGAAGGCGCCGCGGCCGCGGCCCCTGTTCACCCACTTGTCCGTGCCCTCGCCCTCGCGGTCGTCGTGCTGCACGGGAAGCCAAGGACAGCAGGTGAGACAGGCTGGCACTGCCCTGCACCGCGCCTCTGCGACCGCCCTTGGGGATCCACTTAATGGGAACCACTCTACAGGGAGCAGGAACAAGCTGTCTTTAGGCACCAGCCAGCAGCTTCCTGTGAAGCGTCACCCGACGCCTTACCTGGTGTGTCAGTGACAGATGGTGCTTTCACCTCTAAAGCACCCCAGACCAGACACACCTGGAGCACATGGGTGTCCCAGCACCCAGCTACGTACCAAGTAGTACTTCTTGCTCTTAGGCGTGTATTCAGGATCCCACTCCTCCTCTCTGCTCCGCTTCTGGAAGTCGTTGTTACCGCCGCTGTTGCTGTTGTTGTTGCCTGAAAAGTTGCCTCTGCCCCATCCTCTCCCTCGAGCTCTGAACTGCTGCAACAGGAACACAGAGGAGAAAAACTGAACAAAGTAGAACAGCTGCAGAGGCAGTGCCCTCCCACCTCAGCCAGTTTCTAGAGCTTCCAAGAGATCCAACATCCCTTCTCTGACCATCTGAAACACCTTTAACCTATCACTAAAGCAAAAGGACAGCACATTTTTAGGTTTGTAGTTCATCTGATCACACAGCACATCACAGTTCCTACAAAGCTGCTGAAGATCACGTAGAGGCATTTCCAGGGCAACCCTAAGCAGGTGAGATCCCTCTGTACACAGACTGCAAACAGTGTGGCCAAGTCCCAGAGGAAGCACTGCATGTGCCAATCAGGCTGCTCAGCATCACTAATGCACAGAAGCTTCCAGGCTTTGATCTGCTCCTCCCATCTGGAATTTACTGCCCACAGCACATCCCCAGCAGCATGGTTTGTGTCCCAGACCTGGAGTGATCCCGCTGGGCCTCATCACACACAAGCAGGCATTGCCTGGGGGCTTCTCCTCCAGGGCAGCTTTAACCAAAGGATCAACACCCAACGGCCACTTCCTGCCCACTTTGGGAATCAACACTCGAGGCAGGGGTGGAGAAAACACTTACAAAGGTCCCTCTCGCTCTTCCTCTCTCATTTGGACCAGTGAATTCCTTAGTCCCAAGCCGAGACTTGTCGAAGCCTGTGGAGCTCTCTTCCCTCTCCTCAGTCTCCTCGGGATACTCCTCTGCTTTGACTGAATGAGAGGACCACGAAGATGAGGAACTGGATCTCGATCTCTCACGCACCCGCCGGTGTTTCCTGTTTCAGTGATGGGAATGAAGGGGAGTGGGACATAACAGCATTAGGAACTCAGTTGTGACCCAGCTGATAAAAAAAACTATATTGTTACCACTTCCTCATCAATGCCACGCTCTCCTTTTCCCATTGTAAGAGGAAAAGCCATAGTAAGAGCTCAGGCTCTAACACAGGACCCAAGATGTCTCCAGAAGGAACTTGTTGCTCCTTCCTAAGGTGTTTACACCATCTGCTCTCAGCTTAGCATGCATCCATGAAGTCAAATGGCAAATTAAGCTAATAGCAAAGGATTAAATGAACATCAAAGCCAAGTCATTTTAACACGGCTGTTTCTCTCTGACACAACAGGAACAAGAAGGTAAAGCGACTCACCCATCCTGACACATGGAGCCTTCCCATTTACCTTTTATAATTTAGTGTTTCTGAGAGATACAATCATAGCAAGATGACAGGCAGAGGGGTAGCTAAGGCCACTGGAGCAGTTATGTCACAGGTGCACAACTCTGTGTGCAACTGTCGTAGTCGGTATCATCCCCAGCCTGAGCAGCAGAGACATGAGAGGCACAAGGAAATGGCTACTGGCATTCCTACATACTTTTTCTTTGAGCCTTTGTGACTTTTCTCCGTTTTCTCAGTTGATCTTTCCCTTGAATGACTTGAATCTCTCGAGTCCACCGACTCCCTGGATTTATCGCGTTTAAGATCTCTTTCCTTATGTTTTTTACGGCGTTCAATATCAAGGCGCAGATCAACAGGGTCGTCCTTATATTTCCCTTCAGCCTACAAATGCAGGGGAGAGGGAGGGCAGAGTTGAACACAAGGTCTGCAGTGCCCCAGCTCAGCACCATTTACTTTGCTATTGACTGCACAGACTTCTGGAGAACTGGAGTTTAACTGAGCACTAATCAATATTCCACTTTAAGATGTCAAATAATGCACTATTAAAGTAAGTTTACTTCTGTCAGAATTCAATTTTCCTACACTTAACATCACTGCTTGTTAAACTTTTAATCTCTTTAAACAGCATTAAAATAAACAGTCTGGAAGAGGGGAGTGAGACACAGAAGCTGACACTTACTGTACACCCCAGCCAGCGAGGGATGTGAACAGCTTGGGAATTCTATTCCCATCCCCACAACTTGGGAATCCCATCCAGCTGATTATGGATCACAACTACAGCAGGGCAGAGCTGTCTGACACCTATGGGTGCTTGGTCCTGCCCAGCAGCACCTGACATCCTGCTGACAAGGCCTCACCTGGCAGGGGCCAGAGGGATTTTAATCCCCAGGTCTGGAAGTGACACTCTGGGAGAAGCAAAAGCTCTTTGCTGCTTGGAGATCCCCAAGATTAGTGATCCAAGGGGCAGGAGGACACTACTTAAAGGGGTCTCCAAGAGGTCTGGGAGAAGGCCAACATCCCATGGACAGGGAGGCATGACTACGTCTGTCAGGAAGATTTACTTGGTGCAGACGTCACCTACAGCTCCTTCCCCTGGGCTGGAGGGCTGGTGTGACAGATGCCACAAAGCCCCACAGACACACTATGTGTGTCTCCCACAGTCCTGCCAAGTCTGCTAAAGCAAGCTGGTGTCTCACAGAGCAAAAACCCACCAGCTGCTTGAAAAATTAAAACTAAATTTACATTGCTAATTAAAAACAAACATAAAAGACACCTGGTAATGCTTGCTTTGAGCTGTATTTAAATTGGTAATTCAAGGAGGGATTGGGAGTTTCTTTGGGAAAGGAGCAGTTGTGCTCCCTCCCTTTGAGCCCTGTGGCACCTGGGTGAGATTCTGCTGCCTGCCCAAAGTGACAGTGGCTGTGGTTTGACAAACAGGGCAGCAGGAGGGCTGCAGGAAGCCTTACACCATGTCGGTACCAACACCCAGCCTCAGCCATTGCTACTGCATTTACACAACACCCATCCTGGGAACTGTACGACTTGATATGCAACATACATCAAATTAATCGTCTTCAATTAAATACAAAAGGATTAGTAATTCTCTAGCTGTTAAATTTTTTACTTACATGAGTTTCTAACCACTTTTTTGTTTAAATAAATATGTCAAATAACGCAGGAGTGAGAGCAGGCATTTTGTTTTGGTATTTTGCTCTTCTACTTTCCCCAGGCAAAGAGCTTTAATTTCTACTCTGAGAATAAAACTGCTCCCAACACGATGGATGACAGATAAGTGACAAAATCGGCAGCAGCTCCCTTATGTGGCACAGCAAACACCTATTTGGGTTTGGGAGGGCACGTCTGTTTTCACGGAAGGCTGGCGAGCTGTTTGGAAACCACGTTTATAACACACTCTGCGCCAAGCTGATGCTCAGAGTTCAGGCCCATCAAATCCATCTCACCATCGTCCATGTCAAGCCACAAGTGTGTTTGGGGAAAAAATCGAAAACAAATATGAAACAAGTAAGGTTTCAGCAGGACTGATTAAAATCTCTTCAATGTAAATATGTATGAAGGTGAATAAACAAAGGTTAAAATCTCAAACATTTTACGTTAAGCCTTTTTTATGATTGTTTACAGTGAGTGCAATGGCTTAACATTTATCTACTCAGCAAAGCTAAAACACTCAATTCCAAATGCTCTGGATCTAAGACAAGTGCTGAATGTTAAAGTAACAGCAATCAACAGAAATGGCACAGTCAGTTGTTAGAACAAAATTTATCATCTGCTTAATAGTGTATCTGCTTTAGCTCAGCATTTAGTTTTACTTTCCTCTTTTTGACATGCATGTCTTTGAAAACATGGTTGGCAATATTGCACGTAACAATGGAGTTAATCATACTTACAAGCAGAAAAATATCACAAAAAGTCTCTTCTCTCATCATGGGCACTTGTTCCAAAAATCCTCTCTTTTTTCTCAAGCTCACCTCAATTGACTTTGGGGTCATTTACCATAGTCTAACCACTTCACAAAGGTTGTTGATACATTTTTAATAAAAATTAACCCTTTGTAGTTCATTTTTAGAATTATGCCCATCCTTAAAAGAAAAACACAAACTTAAGTAGAGAGTAATTTAAACAAAAACATCACTGTTAAGTTCATGCCCAATGCACTCATTTTGTTGAATTAAACTAATCAGAGAAACAGTTCACCTTGAAGCCAGGATCTCTGGAGCTTTTCGATTCCTCTTGAGAGAATCCATGTTTTCTAAAAGTACTGGGAGATATATCTATCCTCCTAAAGCAAAGAAAATACATAGATACAACCTTGCTTATAAGAAGAATCTGAAGATTTAAGATCAAATGCCATTTAAAGCAGATCAATATTTCCAAAGGTATTCAAAATTTGTCGGTTTTTGGGGTTTTTTTGTTTGGGTTTTTTTTTTTTTTGGTTGAAGCTAGTTATATACTTGAATTATTCTGGAATTATTCCAGAGTTTAAGAAATTAAATCTGGAATACCTCTGCAACATTAAGACAGTGTATAATGGCACCCACCTGTGGATTTCAGGGCTCTTTTTGTTTTTAGCTGCATCTTGTTCCATTCCTTTCTTTAGATATTTGGTAAAACGTTCATTCAGTGTCATTGCTGAGGACCCAAAGTGATGCTCTGTTGGGGGATTGAACAAACAATGCCAAAATTTTAGTGCCAGTATTTTAAAAAAGACAAAGCCCACCAATCCCACAGCTTGTTAAAACCCAGCTGCAGCACAGTGAAGCACCGTGGGGATGAGCTTTAATGCTGCTGACAAATTCCAGTTTCAATCTTCCATGTTTCAGTGAAATGAACAATTTCTTTGAGTGAGTCACACCTTCACCAGAACACACGGTTCTAAGTCTCAGACTGGGAATATTCCTCAGGTAAAAACAAAAACACCTTCTGCCTGTGCAGAAGAGCATTTACATAAATAAAGATGATCACCATCAGGCTACTGGTCTCATCTCTGGAATATCTGCTGGAAAACAACTCTGAACATTTGGAGTGCACAAACCCCACTTATTTGATCAAGAGAGGAGTGAACCTTTCCCGAGGACACACGGACTCCTGACCCACCTCTTACATGATGGACTATAGTCACTATGTGCTGAGCAAACAGTTCAGAAGGGCTTCGCTGCGACTGAGCCGACTGGATATGATGGAAAATGGAACGGAATTCCTGCTCTTTCTTGTTGCTGTGCACGAGATCCCGGCAGAGCTTGCGCTCCTGAGCCAAAATGCCACTGGGACTGGAAAAAGAAGAGCTCATGAAATAGAAGAATGGGGTGAAGGGGGGCATTTTAAGTTGATTAATTCTGCAGAAGCTGGGAGCTCACTGATGTTTATGTTGTATAAGGGAGGCACCCTTGAACACTCAACAGCGTGAGCAAGGAGCTCCTTTAAATATCCCCTAACACACTGTTCCAGGTTACTGAGATAAATCACGTCACCAGTCTAATGCAGCATGGAGAGTAAGAGTAGTAAAACACAGTGCAGAGAATCAAATGGATTTAAATAGCACAGTAAATCCCCTACCCAACTCAGCCCAACTACTTCCCTCAGTCAAGAGTACCTGACTCCATCTGGGACTCTTCCCAGAGCCTGGTGCACCCTAAACTAATCTTACATCCAGTCATAGCAAAGGTTAGGAAAAAGTTCTCTAGCTCCCAAAACCACAAACAGTGATGCAATATTGCTTAGCCTCCCTCACACTTGGCAAGCACATGGGGATCTCAGGAAGAGAAACAGGAAAAAACATCACTACTGAGACTGCTCCAAAGCTGGCAGATCCTTACCGTGCAAGATCCTCATCAAAGGAATCCATTCTAATATTGACCTGGGCCTCACGAGTAATGGAAAAGGAGGATTTGCCAGGAGTTAGCCCCTCCACTTTGGTGCCTGGCTTCTCCTTCACTTCAGAAGCCTTCCTTGGTGGAGGGGAAGAGCTTTTTTCCTGGCTTGACTTGTAAGTGGTCACTCTAAAATTCTTTTCAGGTACAAAACCCCTGTGACCAGGCTCAGCTCTCTTGGATCCTGATCTCTCTTCTTTTTTGGATCTTTCAGAATAGCTTTCCTCCTCCATTTCATCAGATTTCCTTTGCTTCTCTTTCCCAGGTGGCAGGAAGACCACACCTTCCCATTTTCCTGACCTATCCTCTTCTTGATTTTTACTTGAAGTCGCTACGACTTTAGACATAAATTTGGGCTCATCATCAAATTCCGAATCTTTCCGGCCCTTTGCCTTGTCTTTCTTGTCCTGCTCATCTGTTTCATCTTTCCCATAATGACCTTCCTTGTGGAACTCTGGGACCTTGAGCTTGTCAAAGTCATCCCTGAACTTGTAGCGCTTGGGCGACTGGCTGCCGCGGTATCCCTTCTCCGAGTCAGTTTTTGATCCATACGAGTCAGATTTTGCCTTTCCATCTGTTGATCCCAACTCAGAGAAATTCCCTTTTTCTTTACTTTTTTCTTTCTCAGCATTTGTTACTTTCTGGTCTTTGTCTTTCCCATTCTCAGTCTTCTGCTCTTCCAGATACCTGGTCATAAACAGACATTACAGGAAGTTTCTTATTAGAGTTCAATGAGGTCAATACTTCAGTTTAGAAGAGTCAAACTTCAGAGAACACCAAGCTATGCATATATAGAAAGCTGCCTCTAGGCCCTAAAATAATTAAAATGTCTAGCAGATTACTCAGCCTGGATTCAGACTTCTGTTCTCACTAAATTCAGCAAACGTACAAAGAAATGGATATGCAGAACTGATGGAATGAGGCTCAATAACAAATCAAACCCAGCTGACCCACAGATGCATTGGAAGGAAAAGAGGAACATCTTACCCACTCCGTTTATTTACTTACAAACCTGGTTCAGGAGAACAACACATCAAACCTTTCAAATTGGGCTGTTCTGCTTTAAACAACACACTGGAAATAAAAGCCTCAAAAGCTACTTCAAATTTGGGATGCAAGTTTCATAGGTAAGCTAAATATTTCATGACAGACTGCAAATACAAATAAAAGCAAACAGGTTAACAGAGGAGAATACACTGCTGGGAGAGATAAAACACTTCTGGTGAGAACAATTCAGCTCATTTATAGCATCTGAACATTTTTAAAGCATTCACAAATCAAAACCCTGGCTCTGTGGGACAGCAGGAAAGCCCACAGACACCAGCTCAGTGCTTTGGAAAGCCCAAACAGTCACAGGGGTTTTTTTTTCCCTTTTCATTTTAAATTTCAGACATCCTTGATATAGAATCAGATCAAAACATCTTTAAAAGCAATAAAGACTTGAAAGCACTTGTGAATGGTGCTATATCTTTTAAAACAAAGAGTCACCTTTGGGCACAATCTGCAGCAGACTATTCAAGAGAACGATGGAAGCAGATGCTTCTGCATGGAAAGCTGTCCCCATTTTAGAGAGGTATTTGGTGCTTTAGTTTCTCATCCTACCCACATACACAGGCACAAGCACTGCAGCTGCACCTGCCTCGGGCTGCTTGCAGCAGGATATGCAGTAGGATTTAATTAATTTCTTCTAATTTACAGTACCTAACACAATTCCAGAAGGCAACACTAAAAATGTCTATAACCAACATGTAAATAACTGGGAAATGTGAGCTTCCAGCTGCCAAGAAATCTCCTTGGGCAATCTTCAAGTGTTCATGGGCTATGAACATTTTTGCAGAGAACATATACAATCTTTAAAACCATCCAAGTTGGGGAACCAATTTCAACTTTGTACAACTCTGGGCTGTCTATATTTTTTCCATAATTCAGACAGGACCAGGCCCAGAGCTGGCAATGTGCTGGCACAGCTTCCCAGCTGGAGCCTTCCCCAACCCCTCTACCTGCTCATGGGGAGCACCCTTATGTGCAGCTGGCTCCTCAAAAATATCCCAAAAAATAACACAAAACACATCACTTGCCTCTTGGAGAAGGCTCCTCCTCCAGGAGCTGTGCCCTCCTCCTTCGGAGTGGCACCATACAGCGAACTGACGGGTGTGGGGCTTTTGCACACTGGGCTCTTCCTCGTGGGGCTCATCCCTGCCGAGCCATGCTCGAAGGGGCTCTGGTGGGAGCCCCCCTGGAAGGAGGTGGAGCCGCTCTGGGCGGCAGAGCCCATCGGGGATGGGCTGGAGCGCGGCGGGCTCTGCTTCTGCACGGGGCTGGGTCGGGGTGAGCGCCGCCGCACCACCACCGACTGCAGAGGGCTCTTGAGGGCAGGGCTGCGCTCCCGCGGGCTCAGCTCCGACACTGACCCTCTGGACGCCGACCCCGTGCCATAGCTGCTCACATCTTGCCATGCTTTTGATCCCTCAGATGCCTTGGCATCTTGAGTCCCCGTTCCTGAAAACTGCTGCTCCTTAGACTCATCTCCTTGGTTATCTCCCGAAGCCTGGGATGCCCGGGCATCCTTGGAGGATGATTTCTTCTCCTTTCCAGATTTACGCTTGGAAGACTCAACTCGACTGTGATTCGAGGACGAGCGGGAAGACGAAGACCTCCTTGACCGGTCAGAAGATGATTTATCAGAATTCCTGGAATGGCTTCTGGACCGTGGGGAAGGAGATCTTCTCTTGGGTGAGCGAGAGCGCGACCTCCCCCCTGCGAGGGCTGTAGGCCTGGCGGTAGTTTTGCCAGTTGGACCTGTAATTCCCATATCCTCCTCGGTTGTATTGGCCCCAGGGATAAAACCCTCGGTTTCGGCCGCGGAAATAATACGGTCTCCGGTATCCTCTGTTATGACCTCTGAAATCCCGGTTCTGATAGACTCTAGGATGGTTCCTTTCTCTGTTATGAGATGGAGAATAGGATCTTGAACGAGACCTAGAACTGATAAAAGAAAAAAAAAATTACACCAATATATTGTAGTTTATTTTTATAATTTATGTTTAGTTTATTCTTCTACCACAACTCTTTATTTGAAGCCTTATAAAAAAAAAGAATTTGAAAAACTCATTTCTAAGATTTTAGAAGAAATTTCTTTGGTCTACCCTTACCTGACTGAGGTATTACATTTTGCCATGAATAAACTGCAGTGAAAATAACTTGTAGCTGTGATACTGTCAAATATTTGATTTCAGGATCATTGCAGAGACCATGACAAGCACACATTGCTCTCCATTTTGCTGGGATGAACATGGCTGCTATCCAGCTTCACAAAAAGTGACAAACCTCAAGCATCCAGCCTTTAACAGCTCAAGATCACGGTTATACCTCATCCACAAAGAAGTATTTTTTATGCAAATCATGCTAGTGTTATTGGAACAAATCCCAAATCCTCCTCTTGTGTCCCAACTTCTCGAGTACTTTAAAATTCTGATAATCCAGATAAATGGCTGCACCTCAAGAGGAGAAGGGCACTCTGTGGTTTTAAGCTCCCAAAGGTGCATCCCAGGCACAATCCCATGGAATTCCCGGGCAGGGACAGCGCTGGGACACCGCCAGGTGGCGCTGCGGACGCCGCCGCCCGCATCCACCAAACCTGAATCCAGGAAAGCACAAACCCTGGAAAAACGCAAATTCCAGGGGCTATTTGTCCCAACAGTGTCTCCCATTCAATTGCTGCGGTTGTGTAACTGTTTAAAGGTCCCACTGGAGCTCGGATGCCAGAGCTACGGGAAGGACTGTCCAAACTAGGAAGTTGAAAGAGAAAAGAGATTTTTTCCAAATGGAACTTTATTAAGTAACATTCATTGGAACAGTTTGCACAGCCCTTCCTTGCATTCCGAGCTCTGGCTCTGACACACACGTTGGTCGTACTCCAATGGACATGAACTTCCTCACACAGATCTCAGTGCTGCTCCTCACCCCTCACACCCCAAACCTCCAGAACTAAGGGAGAACCACCTGCTGGTGGAATTCCTACACAATTAGCACATGTGTGCAGTCAGAGATGAACTTTAGTTCTAATTCTTCCTCCTACCAAACAAGTTACAGTTTAGCCGGAAACTCTTATTCATACTCCAATCATTGCTAACAAAAAGCTTAATGATTTTAACAGATTTTTCAATCCTTCAAACGACCAAGAAACTTATCTGAGACACTTCTTCATTCAAACAACAGCGATCAGAAGGAAAAGCAGAGAGGCAGGAGGCAAGGACCAGTTATAACAAGCTCTAGTCCAAGGCAGGAGGAACACAGACGCTCAATTTTCAGACAACTGCTGCATCTGTGATCAATTATCAGCAAGGACCTGTCGTATGCCGCTTCCAAAATCTGTTCTATTGCTTTAGAGAGGCTGCAGCAGGAAGATTTCGCTTCAAAAGTTGCAGAGACTATTTACCGGAAATATTTTTAGAAAAATACAGTAAAAGTTATATAGTAAAGGAAGCACCAAAAGTTATAATTCCCCCAACTCTGCCAGCCCCAGAGCTGTTGGCACTGCACTGCTCCAGGGCTAAATCCCCAGCATTTACAAGAAGTGAGAAATAAAGTCATAAAGAAAGCAGGAGATATTAAGCAGACTCCAACATGGCACTGTAATTTAGAAGAAACAGCAAACCTACCAAAGGAAGAGTAAAACAATTTCTGGTGCATCCTGAAGCACACAGCAATGGCCTTTTATGCCGAGATCCCACCAGACCTACCTTGGAGCACATCCCAAGACCAGGCAGAGGGGCTGGGCTGGGCTGATCCCCTCCATTCCGACTCTTTTTTTTTAAAAAAAAGGAGTTATTTACAAAGCAAAAGTAGCTTCAGCAGCAGCACAGAGGAAACAATCATGTTTGCACAGGGTGCCTTTTTTTTCAACTGCCAAAGGTCCTTCACAGCTAGGAGATATTCCCAGATGAGCACGGATCTTCCAGCATTCCAGCTTTCTTCTGCAAAGGGCTCGGCTGGACTCAAGTCTCCGCCTCTAGTTTAGTTTTGTCATGTCCTTTCTCAAACTGTACATTCATTAGAGTGCCTGTATTTTAAAAATCTCTAACTGTTAACACTTGCATGTGTTCAGAGCCCAGTGGTTTTCAGAATACGTGTTACTCATTTGAGTGAAAAGGCAGGAGAACACCATTACACCCCATCCAGCTGGAATGGCTTTGCCAGATGCAGAATGCTTAGCCAAGAGAAAAGGAAAAAACAGACATCCAGGGAAGAGACAAGTCTGTAACTGGCCTGCTCAGAAGCAATTCAGGGAGACAAAAACAACTATTATGCACATTAATGACTTCTCAATAGTAACTGCAGCAAAATTATCTTTATCCACCTTAGCCCTCCAGAAGGATCTTTCCTGTTACCTGGCTCCTGCATATCAAGGGGAGGGGCAAGGGAATAACAAGAATTGCCCCCACCTTTCACAGCAGTGTCTTAAATTGATATTAAAACTTGCTTGAATTCACTTCTCGAGAGGGGAAAAGCACACGACGTCTGCAAAGGCCCCTTGAGTCTGTGATCAATCACATTAAAGCCTTAAAAAAGCCAAAGTCTCCAAAGAAAGATCTTGACTTTGCTGACAAACACCTCACTCTCCTAATTTATTTATTTATTCACAATTTATTCTCCTAAGTCATTGAAAACACCCAAACAGCACCAGTTGGCAGGGAAACAGCCAACACAAGACATTATCTGTTCTGGGATCTAATCAAAGCCTTTCCCTGGAAAAGAGTTAAGTGACAAACCACCTGCAAGGGAGGAAAAGCGCTGCTCCACCCTTTGGCTCCAGGGCTGCACATACTCACCTCAGCCTGCGTTTCCTTGACCGTGAGATGGAGCGGGATCGGGAGCGGGATTTGGAGAAGGAACGGGAGCGTGACCGCGATCCAGACCTCGAGCGGGAGGAACGGGACCCAGACTTGGATTTGTTAGTTTTGGACATCTTTGCAAGCACCTGTCAGTGCACCTGAGGGAAACAGGGAAATACAGGTATTTGAGAAACGAAGCATGTGGTTGATAGGAGGAAAAACAGGCAGCACCTGGCAGGCTGACAGACTCCAGGGACATGGAGCTTGATCAGGCTGGAAATAGGAATGTCTGAAGTGCCTGCTAGGAACAGATGAATGGTGCTGGGCTCAGAATAGAAGGGTTATTTTGGTCTGAGGAGGAAAACTGCAAAAAGAATAAAAGGCTCTAAACCCAGAGTAAGCACAAACGGGAGTGTGACAGTTCAGTTTGCACCAAGTTAATGCAAACCTGGGAAGAGGCAGGGCTCTTCGCTGAGACAAGGACACTTCTAGTGACAAACCAGCCCATGGAAGTGAAAATTCCACGTAATTGCAGCCCACATCCCTCTCTGTGCAGCCAGTTGCCACTGCTTTAAAGGACAGGGAAGAAATAAAAAAGCTTACCATCAAAAAACCCACCCCACAGACTTTTATCTAAACTTTCAGAGGGAATCACAAAAAAGTTGATACTCCCAAGACACAGGAATGTGACCCTATTTGCACAGCTCTGCTCAGGTTCAATCCTGTCCTCTCTGCTTGTGCAGTTCGTGCAGTTGCTGTGATCAGTCACCAGAGAGGATCACCCAGCCAGGAGTTCTGTTGCAGCCAAAATAAATCAGATGTCCTTCCAAATATTCAGAGACAGAAGAGATTACACTGTAGCACGAAATTACTCAAAATAGCCATAATTATGAATTACCTGGGCTATTTTCAGGCATGTATACAGGTAAAGGTTAGAGAGTCCCTTAGAAGATGATTCAGGGAATAATGTGACCACACAAATCTTTCAGTTACATCCTCCCTGATCTGTTCTCTTGTACCAGTGAGCCAAATTTGCATTAAATGAGTATTCCATAAGTTATCAACAAACTTCTCAGCTAAAATGACTAATGAAAAAGAGCCAGAAATAAAAAGGAACTATGCTAGTACAAACTTAATTTTTTTTTTACCCACTGATTAAAAATAGAGACATTCAGGTACATAAACACAACTGATCAAGTACTGCTGCTGTTATATCCATTTTAAGGAAATTCCAGAGGACTGACTTGCAATGCCCTCACTTTCAGTCACTCTCCAAAATTACATATATGGTTAGCAAAGACTTCAACTTCTGCCAGAGCACTTCAAGGAAGAACACAATGCCCAGTACAGGAGCAACTGCTGGGAGAGTGGGTGGTGGTTCATAACAAGAGCTGGGACTTTCTAGAAATGGGAAGTTGGCTTTTATTTTAAAAAATCGTGTTACATGTTCTCGTTCTTCCCTTTCGCTATGCTAAAGATGTTAGATGAATTCAACTGCAGTATTTGAATATATTCCACATCAGAAAGCATGCAGAAAAAAAAAAAGTAAAATTAATGCTTCCTGTTCTATTAGGAACCAATAAGTTGCCCCAGGGATGAAAATCAGAAGACACCACCACAGAGAATCAAAGTTTGTTCTCGTTCATTTTTCAGGGAAAGAATGTGTGAAAGGATAATCTTTAAGTATTTACTTTTAATTTACTGAATATATCTGTTGAACCAGCAACACTTCCTACTCTGTTGGCCAAAATAATCCAATGCTGAGCACTGGAAACCAAAACACGGAAGAGGAGCAGAAGAAATGGTAACAGGAACTACTGCAAGATACAGAAGATGTGGCACTAACGCTCAGGAAATCCCAAGAAGACCCCAAAATAGATTTTAAAAGTATTACTTTGATCTGTTTAAGCATTTTTGTCTTTCACTTTGATCCACAGCACTTCCCAGCCAAACATCACCCTGGTGTGTGTGACGTGTGCCAAACGCTCACGTCTTGGAAGGATTCTTTATCTTTGCCAACGTTTTTAAAGTTGATTCATTCCAAACACATGAGGTAACACCTACTAGGATAGAAACAGAGTTGCTATGTTCTATCAGCACTCAAAAGGTTAAAAAAATGGCACACTGGAGTCATGTCAGCTCCCTGAGTTAACTGCAGCTGTAAACTTACTGTGATACACATTTAGTTTTAAGAATGACTGACTCATAAAGTATGTTCAGCAAAACACCCTGCTCTGACAGAATCTGTTCTTACTAACAGGGTTTAATAAATACGTTTTTTAAGTAAAGAGGTGCCTGTAAGCGAAGCAAAGGAAAACTCTGAGAACATCAGTGGCTGCTGACCTCCCATTCTCATTTTTCCCCTGCCCATGGAGCTGTGCCCAGGGCACACAGCCCCTGGAGATGCTGTGTCTGGCCCTGAGCAGGGACTGCAGCAGAAGCATTTGCACAGTCCTATGTGGATTTGTCCTTAACAATCTGCCCTGCCAGAGTCCTACAGCTTCCTATTTCCTTCTACAGCTACAGAACCCCCTGACACCAGCTCCACCTGCACCAGGGAAGGGACAAGGCTGATGCTGCTGCCTGACCCAGATCTCTCACAGCAGACAATCGTGACTGCACACATCTGGAGGGCATGTCCTGCTGGAAGCATTGCCAGGAATTTTCAACTTTTGTTTTTTTGGTTTGTCTCTTCTGCAGGGCCAGTTCTAAGCTGTCCAACAGATCTTCCCAAGGACTGAAGTCTCCCTTCCAAAAACATCCACTGTTTTTTGGATGTGATGTGTGCTGAGTTTAGAAGTTCTAGTGAGGCATTACCCCCTGAGAAACAGACACCTGACAGCTTGCTCATCTGTCATAAAACCACACATACAGCAAACTTTGCCTTCTCCATTCCTGAATCCTCAGGGCAATCCAGCACACCACTGATGGAAACAATAGAGGAGCAAATGCTCCCACTACAGCACCACGATGGACTTTGACCAGAAGGCAAACTATTGTCAGGAAACAGGGGCAGGAAAGTTAATGTTTTACCTCCTGACAGAACTCAAAATAGCAGCTCAGCTCTGCTCTGCAGCAATGAAAAAAGGTCACCATTGAGAGTCTCTCACTGCTATGCACTTCCATGATCTTCCACAGCTTTGGAATTTAAATGTTCACAATAGTTAAGGAAATTTTTTTAAGGCCACTGACTGAAATCACTGCAATGCTCTAGCAAAGAACAAAAGCTGGAGGAGGGCACATGGCAGAATATAGAATTTAACACTTAAATCAGTGTGACATTTAATAATCTGGCCAGTTAAGGTATTTGGGGGGAAGCAATGCTCTTTTCCCAAAAATCACCAATGCGTAAATCCAAAGATTAGTCAATACAGAATTAAACAAACAAAAGTAGGCACTACTTCTTCCAGGACATCCAAGATTATTTCACTAAATTGTTATACTTTACCCTTATATTTTGCAGTTACTTGAGAAGACAAGCCCCAACACTCCAAGACACAATGCTGAGTTTTTTCTTCTAAACCTGCTCCATACTTTTTGCACAGCAACGTCAGCAATGAAAGCAGAATTCTACCATCAGTTTAACTTGTAGCATGCCCAGAAGAAAAGAGATATAAGAAGGCCTATTCCAAAACCCGAGACAGGCAGTTTTACCTCTTGTGAAGACTTTATTTTCTGTGCCTACCTGCTTGAGCAGGCTTGCACTTTGCACCCTTCAGTCAGATTTCACTGTCTCAGCTTTGCCAATTATGAAACCAGGAAGGAAACCTGAAATGAGAAGAAAATACACCTTTGTATATGCATTGTTGTACTACTTCCAGAGATGAACTGGCTGCTCTAAGCTCCTGCTGCAGCCAAAACGTTCATCAGATCCTCAGTGTTTCACAGAGCACATACACTGCAGTTGACCAGGAATTTTTTCATGGACTTTTTTCATGAAAAATGTTTTCTTCCTTCCTTGTTCCACCTCCCTGGCCCCATCCCACCTCCTGTGACACACATCTGTCAGTGCACCTGTAGAGCTGTGCTGGAGTCATTTCTCTCAGCCCATTTGAATGGTCTTACTGGGCTCAGGACTAAGGATTTTCCCATATTGTTAAAGGAATCCACAAGCGAACAGAAACAATTGTTTTCCTGACAATTCATCCATCAGCATATCACTGATATCCAAGGGAGCCACCACTCCACCAGGAGCTTTTCTGACAGGTCTACAGTTATATTTCAGAATCCTTCCATGCGTTGTTGGAGGGGTGGAGGTTTTAGAAGAGAAAACAACAGTAAACACAACCTCAGAAATTACTCCATATTATTAAACCTCTAATGTAACAACAAGAATGTAATTTACTCTGTGTTCAGCCATAAAATAGACTTGCTCAAAGCCATTAATTCTTGCCCTTACTTCACTGAAAAAGCACAATTTTCAAGAAGCCTTGAAACCTTTCTCTGAACTGGTGATTAAGCCCTGCTCTCATCCAAGAGGGAAGGTTGGATTGCAAAGTTTTGTGATTTTTATATTCTGCTTATCAATCTTGGGAAAAAGCCACAAAGAACAGCACGCTACAGACCTTCTTTTATTATTTTTACTGTTGTCCATCTGTCTAAATGCCCATAAAGAGAAATCTCAACTTACATCTTACAAGCCTTTCACAGTGGCAGAAAGAGTTTGCCATATCCATTATTTCCTGCCTTGTGACAGAGCACTTGGGCTTTGGTTTTTTGCCTATTTCTCACTTTTACCACCAAGTTTTGGCACAATTCCACACACAGAGGTGTCATCCAGAGCAAAACCTGGATTCTCCTTTGGAGAAAAATACTGGTCTTGTGTTTAGAGCACAGAAAAAGGAACCAAGTCACAACAGGCAGGAGCAGCAAACAGACACATAACAGGCAGGAGCAGCAAAATTTTCTTCCAGATAGGGACAGGAAATTGGGAAATCTGCTCAACGCTCTCTGCTGAAGTAGAACTCACAGTCCAGGAGTTTCTTATTCTAGAACACTGTAAAGAACATTTCCATGTGCCAAGTCATGGGTCAAATGAAGAACATTACTGGTTGTCACAATGCCTTTTTCCAGGAATTTGTTCCCTGTGTCCAATTGGCCTATATTACTTTATGACTCTTTCCATCTTCCACTCCTTTGTTCGAGGTCTTTCAGGCAGCACACATTGGGATTTCAGCCCTTCCCCAGCTGCTGCAGAACAGCCCTGCCCAGAGCAGCCAGCTGGCACAAGTTCCAGCTGAGGCCACTCCATCCCAAGGTGTCAGTGAGGAGCACCACAGCTGCCCAGCACACACCTCCCTGCCAAGGCAGCTGTTTGTGTTCACATCTGAGCATAAACCCCAAAACACCTGCAAACAAGTGACAGGGCTTGTGTACATAGCTCAGACATGAGCACGGTGTGGTGAAATTCCTTACGGTGGTTTCCATTTATCATATGGTGTTTGCAAACACTCAGCTTATAAATATTAAGTGTTTTGTAAAAGCATTTGTAGAAAGCTCCGTAGAAGTGTAGTAGGAAAACAAAAATTTGGGTTTTTTTCTGGCCATCATTTGAGTGAAGCTGTTGTGGTTTATTTTGCTGTGAGGCCCAAAGCAAATGAGGTGGCACCTCATTAGAGAGCACATTTCTGCCCGAGCCTCTTGGCATCCATTTGGTGTCACCAGCACAGACACTCAGCTCGGGAGGAACAGCTGAACTTCTCCTTCATTTGCTCAACACCCTTCATTATCAGGGAAGAAAAAAAATTAATTCTCCTTCTGCCAGCTCTACAATTCCTAATCCCAAGCCCCAAAACCCAAACAAGATTAGTTCATTCTGAAAAAAAGGAATAATCCCACAAAACACCTTACAAAGCGTGCTCTGTACGATGAGGCAACAACAATCACTGCAAAAATAAGCTTATAAAGAGTTGCAGCTCTCTCCACATCCCTGAAGGGCAGCAGCAAGTGCAGAGAGCAGACTCATCTTTGTTAGCTTGGAACTCAACTCTACATTCTACTGGATTCTTCCTTTTTAAGATAATTTTTGGTGCAAGACCAAACCTTAAATATGTTCTTGATATCAATAAAACACTTGAGAGGAAGGGAAGAGCTACCTGCACAGCTCCTACAGCCACCAGCCAGGGAGGAGCAAATTAAAATGTTATTTCTAATCAAATTTCATTGGAGGAACAAAAAGCAGAATGATTTCTCTTCCCAGATCCAGTCTATGTTTTCAGAAGGTTTATGACCCACGTTAACTAAAGCAACAACTACACCTACCGACCTCCTCAGCAAAAAATGTCCCAGACAACACTGCTAAAAAAAATGACCAAAAACCCAACCACAAAACAGTGTTCTACTCTAAAACAAAAGGTAAACCTCCAGAATTGTTCTGCCACAGCAAGAGAAACACAAATTTGTCAGCAGCAGTTTCAATTTCTCTCTAGTCTATGTGCTTTCAAAATTAAGATTTTCCTTCAAGCACATTTGGGTTTTCACACCATTAAACTAATCCCTAAAGAAGTTTAATCCTGAGCTCCAGCCTTGGATTCAGATAATTAGAAGCAGGTTCTATGGAATGGCTGGAAGAGTATTTACAGGTTCTTCTGGAAAGGACTGACTCTGCAGATTGCAGTGCTGAACAATCCCTTTCCAAATAATTTGATCAGCTACAAACCCCAATCAGTGACTTTTCTGAAACTGGCTCCTTGAGAGAAACTATTTTATATATATTTGAGCTTAAAAAGTCATATATGTTGTTATTCAGACAGTTTAGTGACAGGGAGCTCAAGGAAACAATCCAAGAAAAAGCTGATTAGAAATCTGGGTGGTTTTATTACAGAAGTCTGGCAGCTAGAATTTCTATTAAACACAGAAGAAAACACCCATAATTTAAAAAAAGGGGGGAAATTTATTTAATCAGCTTTTTCCTTCTAAATTTACACATCTTGGGAAAAGCTGAAAAATCAGGTCTTTCCCCAAACTGATGGCATTCTCACAGTATAGCCCAACTTTTCTGAGCAGCTTTGGATGAGAACTAAAGCACTGACAACACTGCTGGGGGTTTGGGAATCCCTGGGGGGCTGGAAATCCCTGCCTGGAGTTTTGGAACGCCCACAAGAAGCAAGAAATGGTCCAATTTACTTTCCTTAAGAAAGCTACTCACAATTTAATTAACTCAACGAATTCAAAGTTGTGTGTAAGTGAAGTTCTCAGCAAAGGGAGGATGAACTGCACCCACCAAGACATTTCCATCCTCTCAGGTGTTTGCCAGCTGGAGCCCAGCAGGCTCTACACACACTTAAAAAATGTGGAAATTCTGCTTCCAAATAAACAGCAAGTAACAGAAAAACTGTTTGACTGGGGGCTCTTTAGAATTTCTTCTGCAACACACAAATCAGAACCTCCGGAGGGATTACAACTCTCCACACGGTTGAGCTATGAAAATACAAACTCCAGCAAATTTCATTTATAAGCTGAAAAAAAGCAAAACTACTCACATATTCTCAAGCCAGCACTTTTATCTCTACCTTAACTGGAATCAGAACTTAACCACCTCAGCAGAAAACAATCAAAAGGATTTCCATGCCCCAGTATAACATTTAAAGTTCTTTTTAAAAGAAAGAAATTTAATTGTGGCATTATTGTAAGCACAAGGCACCAGACTACGCCATCCCTACACTGCCTGGCTTTGAAACAGAGGGAAATGCCTGTCCACAGGAATCCTGTACATATAGAATAAGCTTATTTGAACAATTTTCCATGCTGTGTTCACATACCTTGTGCAAGCGTCCCATCAATTCTGGATCTAAACACTGCCTTTTTAGGAGCAATTGACCTAAGTAAAAAAGGGGAAATCATATTGAAACCAAACCAGACACTGGCAAATCATCCTATTTTAGCAGCACAAGAAAGGATTCTGGTTTTAGCCATTCATCCCAGCAGCATTTCCCAGTAAAAAAAGGCCACCAAAATAACCTCATTTAATCAGATAGTGCATACACAGGTCTCAACTTGGGAAACCAACCTCACCCACAGCCCCACAGGAGCAATAACCATAATTATTTCAGGTGTAAATTACAGTGCACACGATGCCACCTGGTATCACATGTCCAGTCCCCTGTTAAGGCATAGGTTAGTTAACATCATTAATGCTGAGCCTCACTCCCTGGAGGACAGAATTCCAGCCTGACACCCCACACTGCCCCATCACCTTCAGTGCTCCCAGAGCTGACACTCCCGGGGGGCTCCCTGCCCCGCTCTCCTCTGCTGCTTTCAGTCAGCTGAAGGCAGGAGTGACCCAAGGCAGCAGCAGGAGCAGTAGCTGGTTCAGCCAGCTCAGCACCCCGCGGTCCCAGCAGGGGCTCCTTGGGGTTTGTGCACCCACCTCACCCTGTAAATCACGGCGGGCTAAAAATGGCCGGGTGACGAACGTGGAGGTGAAATGGTGAGCAGGGCACTTGCTCTGGGATCACTGGAGCTGCAAGGCTGAGCTGTGCACAGGCCTCATTCTCGCACACTGGACAGGTACAAACTGTGCTCACGTGTGACAGGAGAAAGGGCACGGACAGAAAACCCCTCCTTGGCTGGGAAACAACCCCCAGTGCAGCCGGATGCCATCTCTGTGTGCCATTAGATCCACTTTTTCTTATGGCCCGGCAGCTTCCGGTTACCATGGAGTGAGGCAGCGCAAACACCATTCCCAGCTGGCATGAAATGTGATCCCGTGATTTCACTATTCATAGCTCTGACATGATAAAGCTAAATTAAGCAGGAACTCTTTAACTTCTCCAATCTCCCAGAAGTGACTCCCTCAACGCTGAGGCTCTGCTAACACAGTTTCTCTGTGAGGAGGGGAAGGATGTTTCCTTTAGGGTAGGAGACTCCAGACCCACACACCCAGCCTGTCATCCGGAAACAAAATGGCACTAGCTCCTTCCCAGGCACCACTTCGGCCTGGCTCCAGCGGGAACAAAGACCTGATGAGCTGCTAGGGCCAAATTTAACAACTTACTCATCTTGGGATTCACTACAGAACCCCACAGAGCAGTTTAAGCCTTGTTCCCAGACCCCTCCAGCACAGGCAACACTGTGTCCAGGAACAGGGGCAGCTCAAGGGGCACCAGCACAGCCCCAATGCCACCAGAAGCTGTCACACAGCGTGGCACCATCACCTGGCACAAGCTTCCTGGGGAACCTGAGCAGCTTCTGCAACCACCACCACCATTCCTCCCTCTTCCAGTGGTATCTTGAAATTCCTGCCCTGCCAAAGAACTCCCTGAACTGCCACAGTTCCGAGGAAACCACACGACCCGAACCCCACGTTCCTGCCCTGGCACATGCAGCCATGAAACACAGCTCAGGATACTGTAAACTTTTCCAGAATTGGAGAAAAAGTTCAAGGGCTCCGTGGCTGCTTAAACAATTAATGAGTTCCACCACGACAAACTGTCGTTTCACAAAGACAAAGCCAAGTGAGCTGAAAAATACTCAAACTTCTGGCAAAACCATTCTATTCCTTCAGGGATACAACTAGGGAACATCATAGCCTTACAATGAAAAGCATCCTCAGGCTTATCCAGTCCAGTTTAGCGCTCCCTAGGCCTCCCAAAGCAAAATTTCTTTAACAGCAGAAAAAGTGGAAGCAGGTAAACCAAATTTAGATCTGCTGATGTGTTTGAATTGTTATTTATTCTATATCCTGGTGTTTTATAACCATAACATTTTTGTTTTCTAATAGCAACACCCGTGTCTGAAAGCATTCACCAGCTCTCCTGCAGCCTCAAACACCTCACTGTGAGCACACAGGCCTGGCCTGACCCAAATGACCGTTTTCTTTAATATTTTACACAACCTCCATTCTTAAATGAGCTGGAGAAAGCATCAGACAGCTAAAGTATATTATCATGACCCCAACAGCAGAATACCCATTTTATTTACAATACACGGTTACTTCCATGAGAAAGAATTAGAAGTGAAGCTAAGGTTAGGGCACACAGCTGCTCCAAAACCCCAGTGGTCCAGGGATGCCTCTTCCCAGACAGCACTTGCTGAAGCACTGACAGCAGAACTGTTTTCCAGAGACACAGAGCTCACAGAGAGGCAGGGAATTAAGAAGGATGGACAACAGCAGGAAGCCACCAGTGTGTAACTCAGCAGAAACACAGGCAGGACTCCTGCAGACAAAGAACATGAGCAGGGACCTATCACCATTTGCACCTGCTGCTGCCAAGACAGTCTGGGCAGACACGTGGCTGCAGCCAGAGCTGCCACTGTTCCCAGGCTTTACAGCACCTTGGAAAGGCAACTCCTTCCCAGGGCCGGGTCACTTCTTTCCAGAATCACTGAGGTTGGAAAAGACCTTCAAGTTCATTGAGTCCAGCCTGTGACCAATCCCTACCTTGTCACCCAGCCCAGAGCACTGAGTGCCACATCCAGGTGTTCCTTGAACCCTTCCAGGGATGGGGACTCCAAACCTCCCTGGGCAGCCCCTTCCAGTGCCTGTCTACCCTTTACAATAAACTGGCAGGTAGAAGTCTTCCCCTTTGGATCTCTGGACAAAAAGGATGTGAAAGTGAGATAAGAGGCAGCAAGGCCTCGGCTGCCCTGTGTCTCCCTCATCCCACGGAGGGGAAGGGGGTTCAGATCCCAGAACTCTGCAACCCCCAGTGACCAGACTGTAGCATTTCCAAATCACACACTCTCATATGAACAGACACCACAGCCCATGCACTGGAGCACTGCCAGAGGAGCAGCATTCCCAACCTTCAGCTTCCTAAGGACATTGGAGGTAACTGCTCAAATTGAGTTCTTACTTGTCCTCCCTGTTCCTGCTGAAGTAGGGACAATAATTCCCAGAAGGAATGATGCAAATCAAAAATATGTAGCAGCACCCAAAGAAATGTTAGACAAAAATCACAAGGCCATGTACCCTCCGGAGGATCCTACGACACAAAAATGTACATTTGCAAAAGCTTTCCACAGTAACTGCCCTGTTTTGTCCTCTGATCTGCTGTGAGATTGTGCAACTCACAAGAGGTCACCAGGCCAGCCATTTCCTCACTCCGTGCTGGGCACCTGTGAAGTTCCAGAGCAGGACACAGAGGAGCCATGGAAGACTCCAGGAGAAGGCACTGCTGTGTCCTAGCACTTGCTTTCCTGTGCCTACAACTGACTCCCTTTGAGGGAACCTGAGAGGTAAAGCCTTGAAACACCTTTTGAGTGAGTGGAGCCAAGGTTATGACACCCAATACCTGGGAGCAGCACTCCCAGCCTGGCACCCAGCAAGGGCACAGTAAAGCCCACCCAAAATGTCACACAGCATCAGCACTGACACAGCATCTGCCCTTGCTCCCTGTGAGGGGGAATTCTCAGGAGACCTTCCAGAGAGTAACTGGATGATTTAATTGTGCTCTCAGGAAAAGCAGCCTGAAAACATCCATTTGCTGCTGTGACCCTGCAGCCTCTGTGCTGCTGCTGTAATAAAGGCTCTTCTCTTCCACCACCAGCTACAACACAACCCAAAACAGCTTCCAAACAGTTTTAAATTGCTTATTTCAAGGAACAGACCTCTTATTGTGCCACAGCACCTGGCACATCGCTGTACACATAAAAAAACAAGCAATCCCCAACTCTGACAGGTCCTGAGAGGATGCTGTTGCATTCATACTACACACACCAGTTCACCTGCACCTCCCAAGGCAGGACACGGGGAACAGCTTCACACTGAAAGTGGGTTTATATCAGAGATTAAGGAGAAATTCCTCCCTGTGAGGGCGGTGAGGCCCTGGCACAGGTTGCCCAGAGCAGCTGTGGCTGCTTCATCCCTGGAAGTGTCCAAGGCCAGGTTGGATGGGGCTTGGAACAACCTGGTTTAGTGGAACGTGTCCCTGTCCATGGCAGGGGTGGGACTGAATGAGCTTTATGATCCCTTCCAATCCAAACCATTCTGTGAGTCTATGGAGCACTGTTAATTTCAGGCTTATCGTGTCACTTTCCACGCAAACACCCAGAAACTTATCCAGCACGAAATACAGTGACAAGCACTTTGGGTAGGCTTTGAAATGCATTTGCAGAACCCCCAAACACGTTCCTCTCCCCAACACAACACGAACTAGCGGGAAAAGCCCTTATCAGCCCGAGTAAAATGAACACTCAGGCTTCACACGTGTGTCTGAGCCACTGCAACACCCCTTCCGTCACATCGCCTCAAGTTCAGCCAAACCTCACGGTTAAACAAGAAGCAAAGCAGGCGATGGGAGAGCACAAATCCTTCCTGCTGCACCGGGAAGCGGCCGGTGCTGAGCGCCGGTGCGGGACCCAGACACCCGCGGGAGCTGGGACGCGGGGTCACGGCTGCGGCCTCCCCGAGCTGCCGCTCCCGCTGCCCCGGCCCCGCCCGCCTCCCCCGGTGGCCCCTGCAGCGCCTCCCGAGCCGCAGCAGCACGCGGAGCCCCCGGCACCGGCATGGGACCTACGGGACACACCGACGCGGGCGGGAACCTGCGGTGGCGCGGGCCAGACGCGCGGGCGGAGGACGGGGATCTCCGGGAATAGGGCAGAGCAACAGTCTGCGAAGACCACAGCGGAACACGAGCGGCCCCGGGAAAGGCCCGGGCGGGCCCAACCGGCCCCGGGGCCGCCAGGAAGCGCCAAGGCCTGGCCGGGCCCGGGCCCACCACGAGGCGCACTGGGGCCAGGCCGGAGCGGTCTCGGGAGCCGCGAATGAGCCTCGCCCGGGGACATGCGGGGCCACGACACTGGGGAAGGAGGGTGCAGCGCCGCGGGAAGGCCCAGGATGAACGGGAGGGGGGAGTGGGCAGAGCCGGGGCGAGGCGGCCGCGGAAGGCCCGGTGGGGAAGGAGGGGTAAGGGGAGCTCCCGGTGGCGGCGGGCGGGGCGGAGCAGGGACCCCGCGGACCATTCCCCGCGCCCCTGCACTCACCGGCGCCGCTTCGCCGCGGCCCCTCCGCACCAAGCGCCCCCTCCGCCTCCGCCTCACGCACTTCCGGCCCGCGCGCGCTCTCTGCCCGCCCGCGGGGGCCGCCGGGAGCTGTAGTCCAGGCGGCACAGCTCGCACCCTGCCTGGCGGAGCCACCGCACTACGGCTCCCGACACGCGGTGCGGGCACGGTTCCGTCACTTCCGCCTCCGCCCATGGCGCGGCGGTGCGTGCAGCCCTTCCGGCGGGGAGCGGCACCGCGGGCGGGAAATGGCGGCGGGGGCGGTGACGGGGCGCGGCCGCCCAACTCGGCCCGGGCCGGCCTCCTCCTCCTCCGCCGTGCAGGCAGCCAGCGTGCGGCGCGGCCCTCGCCGAAGGGCCCTTGCGGGGCTTCTCCCATCCAGCCCTGACAGTGCAGGCCCCGCGCTCCCGGTTTGTCCCACGTGCTGCTCCCCTGGGCCCGGCAGGGAAGTGGCAGCACTGGGGCAGGGCCCTGCTGGGGGGTGGGACCGCCAGGCTCCCCCCATCCCCGGGACGGAGCTGATGGAGTGGGCACCGCTGGGGGCTCCGGGGGTGAGCCCGGGTACGGGGGCGAACGTGCCCCGCTGTCGTTGGGGCCGGGAGAGCACCCTGACCTACCCTGCCCTGCGGGAGCACCGAGGCGCGGACACGGACCCGCCCAGTCCCCTCCCCGGACACAGAGAGGCACGCCGAGGGCATTGTCCACTTTTAATTGTTGTCAAAGGTTGTCTGGATGCATAACACTGTCACAAGGGCACAGAGCAGCGTGATGCCAGCCGGGCCCGGGGACACCGGACACACGGACATGCGGGGGGACGTGGGGACAGGGAGCTGTGACCCCCCCCAGCCCCCCAGAGCATCCCCACGCCCGGCCGGCTCTATTTACAGTATTCACAGACGTTGTACCCAGCGAGTTAAATAACTACATCATTACACCACACGTCTGGGGCGGCTCCAGCGGGCTGCGAGGGTGGGCTGTCAGTCTGATAAGGTGCATGTTTAAAATAAAAAAAAAAACCAACAAAACGAAATAAAAACGAGAACAAACAGAGGAGCCAGGCGCTCCCGCCGGGGTCCCCCAGCCCCCGGGAGCCTGGGAGGAGCAGCGAGGGTCGTGTTCTGACGACAGCTACAGGTCTGCGTGGGCCGCCGGGGTCAGGGCGCGGGCAGTGGCCCCCGGGAACGTCAGCCAGGCCCTCACAGCACCTCTGCAGGCAGGGAGAGCAGGGTGAGCCTGAGGTGGGCGCAGCGCTGTCCCCTCACACCCTTCCTGCTACTCACCTGTCACCTGCGGGGGCTTCACCACGGCCTGCTTGAGGAAGGGCTCCTTGTCACCGAAGGGGATGATGCTGCCAGGGCTGCCACCGTGGTGGGAGAGGTCCCGCAGCTCCGTGGAGCCCTCAGTGCCCGAGAAGCCGTTCTCGTGCTTGCTGGGCTGCACGCCGTTCACCAGGGCCGCCGCCTCCTTGGAGCTGCGGGATGGGAGGGCTGGGCTCAGCCCCAGCCCCACCGTCCCCCGGCCCCCCCGGTGTCCCCGCGCTCACCTTGGCTGCAGCCCCTCGCCCACCAAACCCTTCGTTCCCCCCCGGCGTCCCTGCGCTCGGGGTCTCCATCTCCGGGAGCTCCTCTGCCTTCGGGATTGGCCCCAGGTGCTTCTCACGGCCTGAGGGCATGGCAGAACCTGGCTCAGCCATGGCCCGGGCCAGACCACGGCTGGGGGAAGCAGGACCCCGGGGTGCCCACACACCTGGGACATCTTCCTGCTCGGCTGCTTTCCCGTTCACCACCTTCTTGTCCTCCTTCTTCTGCAGGGACAGGAAGGCTATGAGGGTCTAGGGGCAGGGGCAGGAGGGCTCTGTAGAGTCCCCCAAGTCCCCAGTGCCCTGGGATAGAGGACAGTCTCCCACCTTGGTGTCCGCTGCGTCCGACTTGCGCGTCCTCTTCATGATCTCCTCCAGGCGCTGCAGGCACAGAGGGGCTCACACACTGCCCTGGCCACCCAGACCTACCCCTGGTGCTAGGCAGGATCCCTTCCAGGGAAAACTTGCCACACCCCATGCCCAGAGATGTCCCCCACCCTCACCTTCTTCCTCTCCAGCCGCTCCTGCTCCTCACGCTGGAAGTGCTTCTCCCGCTCCAGGCGCTGCCGCTCGGCCTCTTCACGCGCCCTTGCCTCGGCCTCTTCCTTCTGTGTCAGAGCAGGGCAGGAATGGATGACACAGCAGGGAGGGATGGGATGGGATGGGGCAGGGACCAGGGAAGGGGACATGCTGCCTGAACAGCTCAGCACAACCCTGCCCCATGTTCCCTCCTGCCACCCTGGGCCTTGAGGGGCTGGGCTGGTTCTCACTCCTCCATCCCGCTGGAGAGGGAATCACAGAACATCTCTGCCTTCCCTCTCCATCCCTGCCTCTGTCCCCCATCCCACACCTTCCTCCCCATCCCCTGCAGCCCCTTTCCCCCACACCCTGTCACCCCAACCTGTCTCTGCAGCCGCTCCATCTCCTCTCGCTCAGCCCGGGCTCTGTCCTGGGCCTCTCGTTCTTCCTGCAGCCGCCGCTCCTCCTCTCGCTGCCGTGCCAGGGCTTCCCGCCGGCTCTGCTCCTCGGCTGCCCGCTGTGCCCGCTCCTCCTGCGCCCGCCTGCAGGGAGGAGGACCTTAGCACGGCGGAAGGCTGGGGCTGGGGGCCGGGGGGAAAACACCCACCTCTCCTGCTCCTCCTGCTCCCGGCGCTCCCGCTCCTCCCGCTCCCGCTGCTCCCGGGCCTGGCGTCGCTTCTCCGCCAGCAGCCGGGCAGCCTCCTCCCGGTCTGTGGTGCCAGCGGGGGGTCTGGCTGGGGGGCTGGCCGGCACAGGGCATGGGGCTGCAGGGGCTGGGGGGACAAGCAGTGTCAGGGCTGCTCCAGCTTCTCCGAGGCCTGCGGTTCATTCAGCCACACTGTACCCACCTGCTGTCGGCTCTGCGGGCACCTTGGGGGGGCTCGGGAAGGGCCACGGGTGCTGGACCCCGCTCCTCCTCCTTCCTCTCCCGCGCCTTCACTTGGCCCTCCTGCTCCCCCCGCTCCTCCCGGGCCCTGACCCGCACCTTGGGGGAGGAATGGGTGCTTCGAGGCAGGGGAGGCTTGTGGGGAGAGCTGAGGGCCAGGCTGGGGGACGCCGGGCGAGCCTTGGGGGTGGCAGGGGATGAGGGACGGTTCTTGGGGGTGGCAGGAGATGAGGGACGGTTCTTGGGGGTGGCAGGGGATGAGGGACGGTTCTTGGGGGCAGCAGGGGATGAGGGACGGTTCTTGGGGCCGGGGCTGCAAACAGAGCAAGAGACCATGTTAGTGGGGCTGGGACAGCCCCCGGGAGGGGTCAGGGGCTGGGAAGCCTCAGGGTGGGTTGTCCTGACCTGCTGTCAGCCGCAGGCAGGAGCCGGGGCTGTGCCGCCGGCAGCGTCTGCCGCTTCTTGAGGCTGCGCTCACGGGACAGGGCGCTGCGCTCCTTGGCATTCTCCCGATCCTTCTCCTTCTTCTCCTTCTTCTTCTGCTTCGGCCAGGGACAGACAAAGGTGGCATCAGCGCTAGGTGCTGGGCTTGGCCAGAAGCCACGCCGTGACCCTCAGTTGCCCTGGCACCCAAGGTCCCTGCGGGAGGTGGCACTCACGGGCGAGGGCTCGGTCCTGTGGCGCGGCGTCACATCAGGGCTGGCAGCGGCTGCCTTCCGGCGCTCCCAGCAGCGGTGCGGCAGGCGGTGGTTGTGGCAGGGGCTGAGGGGGCTGGCAGAGGCTGAGCGGGGGCACACGGGCACTGGGGGAGGAGTGACCACGGTAAGGACCGAGCTGGCACTGACGCCAGCTGCCCACTGACTCCAGGCTACCTCATCCCGGCTCCCTGCCTGTGCCAGGAGCCATGTGTCCCTGACCCCCTGAGGGCTCACCCTGCTCCTTGCCATTCCCAGCCAGCGTCACGGCGCTCCGGCTGCGCGCGAGGAAGGACAGGGTGGGCGTCATCAGCCGGTCCACAATGCTGCTCTCCCACGGGCTCAGCTGCAAGCTCCGGTCTGGGGAGGGAGAGGGGCCATTAGTGCACCACAAACCTCTAGACCCCAGTCCCGGCCCCAGAGCTGCCGCTGGGAGGGAGTAGCCGTGTGTCTGCAGCAATACCATGGCACATGCACAGTTCCAGGAGTGCCCAAAGCTTGGCCATGCTGGGGAGGGGTCCCCATGGCCACAGGTAGATGGAAGGGTCCCCTCTGCCCCACACAGCTGAGCAGGATGAGGGGCCATGCAGGCCCAGGTATGGGTGGGCGGCGCTGTGGCGTGACGACGGTGTCCCTGTGTCCTGTGGACACCGCAGTCACCATGTATCAGCAGTGCTGGGTGCCACCCTCATGACAGCAGCCCCTCCACTCTGCCCTCTCCTTGTGCCCGATGCTGGCACCCCTCTGTGCCCCTGCCCTGTGGTGACCAAGGCCCTGGCATGTGCCAGCTGCCGCGGGGACACCACAGTGTGCCCTCATCCTGCAGGATCTGTGCTGAAACACTGAGAGTGCCCCAGGAGCCAGGCCAGGCTCACAGCACCCACAGAACAGCGATGCCTGGCCACGCAGCTGGCTCACCTGGGCATGGGCCTGCCACTGGCTGCCCTGCAATAAACACACCACGGCGCATGGGAAGCACTCATGGAGACAGGGCACCTCTGCCCTCTCCACTGGGCATCAGACCATGGGCAGCACCAGCTGCCAGGAGGGGAGAGCACAGAACCATGGGTGCTGCAGGGGACAGGGTGGCAGGTCTGGCACGGGCCCAGGGAGATGCTGCTCCCATCCAGGCAGTGCTGACAGCCCCTGGGTGCCTCTCCCTGGGCTGAGCCCCAGCACGGCATGGTGGGACCTGCCTGCGTCACCACAGCCGCCGGCATCAGCTGCTCTGGCTATTTATACCCGGCCGGGAAGGCGCCCATCGCCAGGCAACCCCGAAACACAACAGCGGCCCCGGCGCTGGACACATCCCTCTTCTGGACACATCCCTCCAGCATGGCTGCAGCCCTGGGCAGTGCTCCCAGGGCCAGGATGACCTTGCAGCACCACGGCCACAGTGCTCCTGGCACCCAGCGCCAGGAGCCTGTGTGGACACCAGCAGGGTGCCCAGCTGCAGGAGGGTTGGCAACAGGTAGCTCCTCTGTGGCTGCACCAGCACCCACTGGAGCTGCCCCAGGGCAGGGAGCCAGGCTCCCATCCCCGTCCTGGCGCCCCACGGGGCTGCCACCACCCAGCCATTCCTCCTCCTCCTCTTCCTTCTCCTCCCAGCCCACACAGCCTCAAAGAGCCACCAGCCGGTTCCAGCCTCCTCCCGCAAACAGCAAACGGCTTCTCCTCTCTCCGCGGGCACCTGGGGATGGGGGACCCTGGCCTTGGGGGTCCCCAGCGCTGGGCGGGGGCCGGGCTGTGCCCCCTGCGCTGGGGCAAACGCAAAGGGCTCTTACTTCTACTGGGAGAGTTCCAGAGGGTGGCGGAGGATTTGGAGAGCCGCTTGTTGATAATAGAGTCGACGTGTTTGGGGAGGTTTACAGCGGACACCGAGCACCGGCTCGCACCTGGAGGAGGGAAAAGACACAAGGGCATTAAGGTCCCGGGGCCAGGGCCAGGCCCCCCACATGCAGCATGCACGGTCGTGCCGGGGCACTGGGGCAGGAGTGGGAGGACCAGGGGAGATGCTGGAGTCCAGGGACACAGCACAGACTGGGGCAGGAGATGCTGGAATCCAGGGACACGACATCGAGTGGAACAGGAGATGCTGGAGTCTGGGGACACGGCACAGAGTGGGGCAGGAGATGTTCAAATCGAGTGACATGGCACAGAGTGGGACAGGAGATGCTGGAGTCTGGGGACACGGCACAGAGAGGGGCCAGAGGAGATACTGGTGTCTGGGGACACGATACACAACACTGGCATTCAGCACGAGAGTGTCTGAACCCCGCAGGTTCATGCTGGGATCATGCAGGGATCTCATCCTCAGAGAGCCAGGGTGGCTCCCAGGCCCTGCTACAAGAGTTTTCCCAAACACAGTCCTGGGAATCAGGAGCGGGGTGGCCAGGGACCTCAGCAGCACCAGGCGAGCAGCCACCCTGGGGGAGCAGGGTGAGGGCAGCAGGTCCAGACAGACACGAGACAACATCACACTGGTGCTGGGTCACTACGGCGCTGCAACAACGCTGGTGGCTGGCAGCACCTCCACAGGTAGCTGGGATCCCCTCACCCTGGCCGGGCTCCTCTGGACAAAACAGCCAGGGAAGCTCGGGACTGGTGGAGGTGTGACATTGGTGAGTGGGAGCTGGCAGCAGCTCCAGCAGCACATCCCAATGAAAGGTGGCAGGGGAAGGTGTCCCCTTGCCAGACCCTGCCAGGTGCCACGGACACGTGGGGCTGTCTCCGAGCGTGCCATGAGCCACAGTGGCACACGTGGCACCCAGACAGGTGTACCCAGAACACGGTGCCTGTACACACAGCCCAGCCAGGTACAGCTGGGCACGCAACACCTGTACGCACACGGCACCGGGCACAGGGTGCCAGTATGCACAGCCTGGCATACACCACCTGTACACAGCCCAGTCAGGTACAGCCAGGAACACAACACCTGTACACAGCCTGGCCAGGTACAGCCAGGGCCACCATAGCTGCCCCATGGCACATGAAGGTCAGACAGCTCCCAGGGACACGGTGCTCCCCTCTATGTCACCATCCATGCCAGACAGTGCTGGCACCTGCCAGCACAGCACAGCAGTCAGGGGACAGTGGAGATCTCCACACGCCCAAGTGCTGAATCGTGCAGGGTGTCCCTGAGAAGTCCCCAGTGAGCAGGACCAGCTTCTGCAGCTGCACATACAACCATAGTTACCCCCATACTGGCCCTGGAGAGGCCAAGCACTGGCCCCATCCAGATGGGGGACAAGGGGACACACCGCAGCACAGACCCTAACCAGAGCCCACAGAGGCCTTGTGCAGCTCCACAGCCCCTGCCTGGCTTTTCATAGCTGCTGGAGACGTGGCAGCATGGCCATGGCACCCCAGGGCAGTCAGGGCTGTCCCTAGGCAGGTCCAGGAGTGGAACAGAAACTGTGATGCACAGCCTCCGGCTTCCACCCAGCTCCATGGGAGAAGGAAACAGCCACAGGACCCCATCAGTCCCCAGCACAGCCCAGAGTGATGGCAGCATGACCCCACCAAGTGGGGCTGAGCTGGGTTTGAGGGTTGGCAGAGCAATGCCCAGCTGCCCCCACCACCATCAGAGCCACAGGGTTCCAGGTGCCTGTGTCCAGCCTGGCACTCACCGTCCTTGTGTGCAGGGGAGCCGTGGTGCAGGGCCCCGGCCCAGGACCACCGCTGCTGCCGGATCTCTGCCCACGTCTTCTTGACCGACCGCTGGATTGCTGCCTCATAGCGCTCCTGCCCAAGGGAGAGGGACAGGCTGAGCCCGGCAGCTCTGGTATTGGGGCTGGGGTCAGCCAGAGCCTCCCAGAATGAGGCCATCACAGCAATGGCAATGCTTGGAGGCAGATGGGACAGTGATGCCTGCCCTGGCCAGGGCACATGTGCCAAGGAGCTGGGCACAGCGCAGGCTCTGCACCGGGAAGGAGGGGCAGCAGAGGACAGGCACAGCGGGCAGCTCATGAAGCATCTCCTAAAGGACTGCTGAAGCCATGAGGACTCCGTAGGGACTGCATCCCATGTGCCACCCCAGCCCTCTGCCCACTGCACCCGTGATACCCATCCCCATCCCCACCTTATTCTTCTCCAGCTTCTGCCTCTGCCGCTCCTCCAGGACTGCCCGGCGCTTCTCCGCCCGCAGCCGCTGCTCCTCCAGCCGCTTGCGCCGCTCCTCCAGCTGCTTCTCCCGCAGCAGCCGGGCCTTCTCCTCCTTCTCCAGCCACAGCACCCGCTTGGCAGCTGCGGGGGGCAGTGGGGTCGCACCGGAGGCACAGCCCTGGGCAGCCCCGTGCTGGGGCCGCGTGTCCATGCTGGCGGCGTGGGGCCACAGGCTGGCCGTGGCCGGGGCACGCGGCCGGGCTTGCGGGGCAGGCAGCATCGCGGCCGGCTGGCCGGCGAGGGAGGGGTTTGGGCCAGGACAAAAGGGAGGCCGGGAGCCCGCCGGGAGCCCGCCGAGCCGCGCGGTGAACAATGGGGGAATGAGGGTGGAAAGAGCGCGGGGACAAGGAGGCCCCATGCGCGGTGCAGGGGCCCTGCTCGCCCGCTGCCCCGAGCCACTGTGGGGCTGCCTGGGGCTGTCTGCACACAGCAGAGCTGGGCACCTGGCTGGTGGCACCTGCCCAGACCCAGCGAGTATCCGGAACAGGGAGCAGCAGTCTGCCTGGGGAATCAGTGGTGTGCCTGGTGGGCAGAGCTGCCAGCACCGCAGTTCCCGCCCGGGGCTCAGCTCATCGCAGCTAATGGGATTGCCCATGACCCAGCAAAGCTCCTTAGCCCCTGCCTCCCTCCCATCCACTTTCCCTCCCAGCCCCATACCCAGGTACTTGGCCCGTTCCTCACGCCGTTCCTTTGCCTGCTTGTGCCTTGCCTGCGCTTTCTGGGCATCTGCAGAGGGGAAACACCATTAGGGTAGCACCCACCAGGCATCAAGTGGTGCCCACAGGGTGCAGCATCACCGGAGCACCCCAACCCACTGGCACTCACCTTGCTTGGGCCGGGGGCTGGCAGCAGGAGATGGTGAGGGGCGGCTGCTCCGGGGGCTTACATCCTTTGAGGGCCCAGCTGTGGCACCCAGGGAGCTCTTGGCATCAGGAGGGGCCACTTCAGCAGCAGCTGGGGCTGGGGGCTGGCTCTGGCTCCCATGGGGCAGCGTCTCCGCTGGGCAAGGGGCGGCAGCGTGGATGGGGACAGGCTGGCCAGTGGCGTGGGGCAATGCCTCTTCCTTGGGGTGCTCTGTCCCAGAGGGCTTCGGGGGTCCAGGGGGGAACGGTTGCACTGGAGGGGTGACTGTGCTGAGGGGGCCACAGCCGCAGGGCTGGGGGACACGGGCTGTCCTGACAGTGCCATGGCTGGAGGGACGGGTCGGTCATGCTGCGGGGGGCCGCTCTCAGAGGGGGGCATCATGGCCGGGGGGCAGACAGGCTGTCGGGAGGGGGGCACAGCTGAAGGGATGGGCGAGATGGTCTTTTCAGAGAGGGTGAGAGCTGCAGGGATGGGTGGGACGGTCTTTTCCGAGGGGATGACATCTGGAGGGCCAGGTCGGTCACGCTGGGGGAGGCTGCGCTCTCCCTGCAGGGCATCCCCAGGCGAAGGGGGTGGCGCAGAGGGTGGGGGGATGCTGTCTCCCATCGGGGATGGTGGCTTCCCTGCAAGAGGGACAGAGCAGAACACATGGTCACTCAGCTGGGGAAGCCTGTGACAGCCCCGTTCCCACCAAACAGAGCCCTTGGGGGCCACAACCCTCTCCCCCCAAACACAGCCCTCAGAAGCAAGCCAGTGGGACCCCACCTCAGCCCTGCTGCTGCTCCCCAGTCCTGGGGGGCACCAGGCACTGGTGCCAGGCGCTGGGCACACAATGCACAGAGGGACAGCCGGGCTCCACCAGGCACTGCCACCACAAAGCTGCCCTTCATCCCCCGGCAGCTGCCGCCTGGCCCTGCCATGGGGGGACACGGTGCCAGAGACCCCCCAGGGGCATAGGGACCCACACATTCCCCTGCTGCTCTCCCCAGGGGGACGAGGACGTCGAGCGCTTCCGCGGCACCATCGGCTCAGCCGGAGGCAGGATGGGCGCGGGCCGTGGCCTGACGTCACCGTGACAGCCCATGGCCCCCATCGCGCCACGGACCCGCAGCCATGAACTCATGGCCCAGGAATGCACATGAGGCCGCCAGACACAGCCCCCTCCCCGCGTGGGGCCAGCCGTGGGGCAGCCTGGGGGATCGCCCCCATTCTGGCTGGACCCCGGGCACCCCGAGGGAGCCCTGAGCACCTGGCAAGGCCACGGCACGTGCCCTCTGTAGAAGTGTTGTCAGAAGCGTCCACGGTGATAACAGTGGTGGTGACTCCCCCGGCCCACATTATCAGCTCTTTGCAAACAAACCCTTCAGTACTTGCCAGGATCCCAACCCTGACCCCCACGCAGCAGCAGCACCATCGCTCCTGCCTGGAATGATGCCAGACCCATCCCAGGACGCACAGCTCCAGCCCCATGGGCACCACTGCAGAGTGAGCCCCAGCTCCGGGGGGGGATGGCAGAACCCCAGTGACCAGACCCACCACCAGCTGATGTCACATGCTGGCTCAGCCATGTTTGCAGAGCTCTCCACAGCCCTCAGCGAGGGGCAAAGTGTGGGCTCTGCAAACATGGCCGGCGCCGCTCCTCACCCACCCCACGGCTTATCACCCTCCTCATGCTGGAGCCCTCCAAGCCAGGGTCAGCCCAGGCAAACCGGAGAGACATCACCAGCCCCCTGCACCGACAGCATGGGCACACCGCAGGTCCCTTGGTTCCCACGGAGGGGCTGGGGGTGCTGCTGCAGCCCCCCAGGCCAGGCCTGTGCCAACAGGGTTCCCCTACCCTGGACTCTGTGGGGACACAGCCAGGCCCAGCCCTCCCGCAGACCTTCCGGGTATTTTCTGCTGCAGGAAGCCGGCCCATCCCCTGGCCCCGATCCTGCACATCCCATGTCCTCAGCCAGGCAGCCATCAGTCTGATGACGGGCTGGGACTGGGGGTCCCCTGCTCTGTCTCCCCAAGGGCTGCCCCAGATGGGCACCTACAGGCAGCAGGTCTTGGCAGTCCCCAAGAGCCAGATCCCAGGGTGGCACCTGTGGTGTCACCAGGTGTCCCAGCTGGGAGGGGTGACCCTAGGACCACTGTGGTGGCACAGCCAAGTGCTGCCCACAGAGCCGTGCAAAAGCATCAAGGCCAGGCTGATCCCCCGAGCAGACAGAAATACCTCACAGAGCCCTGGATGTGTGGGGAGCACTGGCAGGGGACAGTGGGTGCCTCCTGCCACCCAGGCACAGAGCCTTGGGCAGGATCTGCCCTGCCCCACTGGCTGGAGAGACAACAGCACCTGTGGCCAGGGCAGGGCTGTGGTCACGGCCAAGACCTCCAGGCCCGGCCAAGACCCCCAACGTGGGGCAGGGCCAGCCCTGCCGCCATCTGTCCCTGTCGCTGCTCCAGCACAGCAGCTGCCCTGAAACCCAACGCTGCCTGCGCCCAGGCGGCGCGGGCGTCCCCTCTCCCCTGGCCAGGGCATTCCGCACGGATTAGCTCCCGTCCCCCCAGACAAGCAGGCACGGCTGCCCCGCGGCACCCAGCCCGGGTGAGCCTGCATGGCATCGGCCCCACTGCTGGCACCGGGACGGCGCCGTGCCCAGCCCAGGGTGAGGTGCTGCCCTCGACGCCGCATCACCCAGCCCATCCTGCTCCTCCCGTGGGTCCCTTTGGCACCGGTGCCTGTGCCACCAAGCACCAGCGGCACCTCGAGCCCAGCAGTGCCCTGCGCAGCGCGGTTCCTTGGCCGGCACATGGCCGGGGATGCTCAGCCAGGCGGAGGCAGATCCCCGGTGCCGTGAAGCGAGAGCACATCGAGGCCCGCGGGCGCCGCTCGGACCAGCGGCCCTCGTTAACTGTCCGTCGAACACCCCTGCAGGGCACTGCCCATAAGGACGGGGGGGCACCCGCCTGATGTCACCTCAGCTCCCCCCAGCTCCGTATCCTCGTGTTCCCGCTTTGCGGCACAGCCGGGGCCACCACGGGCTGCTCCGCGTGCAGTGCCCAGCGGGGCAGGGGTCATCAGCCAAGGACCACCTCTGCTCTGGGGGGTGAGGACAGCAGGGCTGATAGTGCAGTGGAGGTCATCGGTGACCGCTGCAAAGCCACCCAAAGGTGCTGGTGTCACACTGCCCAGCCAACCTGGCCATTGCACCAGTCCCTGCTGGGTCAAGAACAAGACGCTGAGGCCAGCCTCAAGAGCCACTGCTGGCCCTGCAGGACTGCTCCCCACAGCCTGTGGGGACACCCAAGTGCCCAGTACACCCTCGGGCTCTCTGTGGTGCAGCTGTTGCCAGCTTCCTCCCCCACCTCAATGGCAGCTCCATGGGGAGGATGGGTCCCTGGGTCTCCTGTTGCCAGCAGGTCCTGGTGCAGAGCAGGAAGGTAGCCGTGGCCCCAGGAGACAGACTGCTCTGTGGATACTGGCGTCCACTCTACCTGAGGCCACCGAGCACTGTGGGATGCACCGGGATGCTCCAAGCCCCAGGGGTGCTCCAAGCCCGGTGCCGACCCTGATCCTACCCCGCCTCAACACAACTCAGATGTGCCTTGGGGCTGAGCCCTGCCCTGTCCCACCCAGCTCCTGGGATTCCCCTGCACTGCAGTACCCTTCACACCTGGATGACAGGGACAGTGAGCAAGTGTTCCTGACACATCCCTGGCACGTCCACACCGCATTCCCAACACGTCCCTTCTATGTCCTGTCTGCAGGCACAGCACTGACATGGCTCACATGCCTGGGCAGGGAGACATGGGCAGTGCCAGCAGCCCCCACCTCAGGGGTAGCCAGAGCCACCCTGGCAGCTGCCATCAGCAATGACACCCTGTCCCCAACGGAGACAGCCACTTGCAGACTGTCCCCAGGCACACGAGCACTATCACCCATGACTGGCTCCTCTCCCCGCCAGCTTGGAGCCAGTGAAACACAGCTGGCAGGGCTGGGGCAGGCTGGGCATCAGCCCATGGTGCCTCACCACTGCCCACAGCTCCGCTTCAGGGGACAGGCCCCGGGAACAGGCTGGAGCAGGGCAGGAGGGGACAGGCAGCAGGGTCACTGGGAGGGCACAACCAGGTGCCAGGCAGGAGGAAGAGGCATATACAGCCCCCTTTCCCAGGACCTGTGTCCTGTCAAGGCTCCGTGATAGGGATTTGGGGGCAGCCACTGGGGAACTGCACCAGCCCCTGGGCCAGGACAGAGGTCACTGAGCTCCTGCAGCACTGCTGAACTCGTGGTGACATGCCGAGCTGGAGAGCAACAAGGGGAACCTGGGATCTTGTGGCAAGAGTGAGGCCAGAGCCAGGGGGTTTCCAGGGCTTAAAACACATGTGGAGGAAAGAGCTGGAGCTGCTGCTGCCCCGAGCACCCCCTCAGCAAACTGTGGCTGTGGTCACAGCACAACCCCAAACAGCCCAAGGGCAGGAGCAGGAACACCTGCCCACCATCCATCTGGGCACGCTGGCAGTGGCGACAGGAGGTGCCCTCGTCCTTGGGGCGACCCATGTGGTGCCACCAGTGCCCAGGGCAGCCAGCCCAGCCATGCTCCCAAAAACCTGTCTGCTAGCATCACGCTGGGAAACAGAAACCTGGCTGAAAGGCAGAGCATAGGGCTCTGAGCCTGATGGCAGCCACTCCCTTGGGGAACAGGTCAGTACCCCTAAAAAACAGGTCCTGTGCCTCACAACACAAATGCAGCACCTACCAGGGCTGGGGCAGTGCAGGATCCAGCTCCGGTCCCAGCAGGCTGCCTGTGGGGCTGCCCGACCCTGCTCACAGCCCTCCAAGGAGCGAGAGCTGTGCTAACTATTTTGGACATGGCACCACAGGACTGTCACATCACCACTCTGCACGTCGCATCACGTTGCTGTGACGGTTTCGCAGCAGCGGCTCCCGCGCTGGGAGAGCTCCCGAGCTGCTGCTCCCAAACACAGGCACTGGCAGGCAACCAGCTCGCCCTCCCTCTCCGCTGTGCCAAGGGAAAAAGGCGAGAAAAGCTGGGGGAAACCCGGAGAAGAACAGATCTCTGCCTGCTCCCTGCCTCCGTGCTCATCCCTCTGCCCACTGCCTCCCTCTGTCCACCTGGGCAGCTCTGCATGTCACACCCTGCCCTGGCTGCCCTTCACGAGTTCCTGGCCTCCAGTGACACTGGCTGCCCCAAACCATGGTGGGTCCTAATCCCTGGAGGGAAATCCTGTCCCTACTGGTAGCTCTGACCCACTCTAGGTGGCAAGGCAGGGCTGCCCAGTCATGCAGGTCACCCACATGGGACAGGTCAGGGATGGTCCCTGAAGGAGGACATGGTGCAAAACCGCCCGTGCTCCTTCAGCACCATCCTGTGCTCACAGCAGAGCAGCCAATGACCCACTCGGGTGTGCGGGGGGCTCAGGGCAGCCGGGAGCAGCCAGCCCTGGTCCCCGGGCAGCGACAGCATCGAGCGGGCAGGCCACGGCGGGCGGGAAGGCGGCGGAGGCAGAGAGCGGGACTCAGACAACATGTCTGGCGCAGGACGCGTCGTTCGGGCAGCGATGCCGGGACCCGCCGCCGGCTGGTGCAGAAGCCGCCGGTTTTCAGCATCGCCGGGGGCCGCAGCCATCCCGCTCCTCCCGCCATCCCTTCCTCTCCGCGGGCCCGGGCCGTGGGCGATGGAGCACTGGGGCCGAGGGGGAGGGGAGCCGCCTCTCCTCTTCCTCCCGCGGTGGGAAGCGGCTCCGCCGCGGAGCCTCTGCTTAGTCACAGCGAGCTCTGCGCTGGAGCCCAGGGAGGCAGCGCCAAACCCGGCCCCGAGCGCGGCCCCGCCGCCACCGCCCTCCCCGGTTCATCCCGGGGCAGCGGGACCGGCCCTGCCCGGACGAGCCGCCAGTCCACGCGGCGGGGCGGGGGCGGCCCCGGGCGGGCGGGGGGCAGAGGGTGCCTCCCACAGGGGGCATCGCCCACCGGCCGGCGGGGACGAGCCGGGGCAGAGCCGGCGCCGCCACCCAGGGCTCCCCAAGGGCAGCCCCGCTGCACCCCCCAAGGCGGCGGGGCCGGGGCCGGTCCAGCCCTCCCCAAGATGGAAGGGCCATGCCCGGGCTTTGTCCCTCCCGGGAAGCCGCCCCGGCCCCGGCAGCGCGTTTGCCCCCCCCCGCTCCCAGCTCCTCCACCGCCTCCCCGGGCCGCCGCCCCGCTCCGCTCCGCCGCATTCCGCGCACCCGGCATCTCCGCCGGCACCGCCGGCTGCATCCCCCGGCAGACCCCGCACCCCCGGGCCGCATCCCGCACCCCCTCGGCCGCATCCCGCACCCCGACTCCGTACGGCCCTGCGGTGCGGGAGGGGGCCCGGGCGCCCCCCGGAGCCGGTACCGGTGCCGGTGCCGCCGCGGATCCTTACCGAGGGGCTGGGGCTGGGGCTGGGGCCGGGGCTGCGGCTCCCGCCCGGCGCAGCTCCGCTCCATGGCGCGGCAGGCGCAGGGGCTGGCCCAGCCCCGCTCCCCCCGGCCCGCGGGGGAGGACGCTCAGCGCTCCCCGCCCCGGCCCCGCGGCCCGACTGGGGGGAGCGGCCGGGGGATGCTCCGCCTCGCCCCGGCTCCAGACGCGGCCCCGCAGCCCCGACCCGGCGCGGCTCCTTCCGCAGTCGCGGCTGGGACCCCGCGCCCGTCACCGCGGCCTCGGGCCTGCCCCGCTGGATGTCCCCGCAGTGCTCAGCATCCCCCAGCTTTGCTCGGCCACTCGCCCGCCTGCAGCCCCTGCTGTCCCAGATTTTGGGGCTCGCACACACATTTTACGATGCTCCGGTCACGCGCGAAGCGCTGGCCCCGCATCAAACACGCCCCGCCCCGAGCAGCACCGCGATGCACAGCCAGCGCCACCCGGACCAGCCCCAGGCACCCCAAAAAGACAGCGATTTCCCGTCCCCGGGCCCCACCTCAGCTGTTCGAGAAGCCTTGGAGCTGCGGCTTCCCCGCTCGCCATCACACGTGAGCCTTAGTCACTGCCAGCAGCCGCCCCCGCTCGCGGAGTTCCCCCCCCCGCATCCCACCGTGCCCCGGTAACCGGCAGACAACACAGGCCTCTGCCGCTCCCCGGGCAGGAGCAGCGGCTCCGGCTCGGCCCCGCTCAGGGCTGAAATCCTTTTCGGCCCTGCAAGGACGGGGATGCAGTGGTACGGCCAGGGTAGGGGACAAGTGGGCAGCACCAGCAGTGGGAGGAACACGGCTTCGGGCTCTGCAGGGGCACCGGGAGCCAGGGACATGTCCTTGTCCACCACGTGGCCAGCCTGCTCCAGGCATACTGCAGAGTGTCCGGCTCTGGGTGTGTGGATGAACAAAGTTAGTTTTCTGCGGGCAGCACCCATCAGAGATGCCTGTTTTGGGGATGATGTCACCGCAGGCCAGGAGATCCCCTGCCATTCATTCTTCCTCACCTACCAGGCAAACAGGTTTCCCGAAATCCCAGCCCTTTCCCTTGGTAGTGCATTCCCCTGATTCAGGGATGAAGAGCTCCTCAGCAGACAGGGCGGCCCCACTCTGTGATGCTGCAGGGGTAGCCCTACACCCCAAATCACCCCAAAGTCATCACCCTCCTACAGCCTCCAGCCCTGCACCCTCTCACCTGGCTCAGACTTCAGCAGAGGCTTCCCGAAACTCCCAGAGCCTCACCCACCAGCTGACTCCCCACCAGGGAATGCTGCATGGGCAAGCCCTGGCTCTACGAACTGGGCACCCCAGGAGGATGGCAGGAAGAGCATTGTCCCAACGAACTCATAGAGCCAGGAGATGCTCTGGGGCAGGGAAGGGGAACAGCTTCACTCACACTGTTGCATGGTGGAGCACCCAAGGGGCTGCAGCAGCCCCACGGCCCCATATTTCCATGGCACACAAGGGATCTGGCAGAGTGGGACTAGAGCCACTCCCCGACATGCTCCAGGGGTGATTGTGGGTGGCTTCCAAAGCCTCTTTGCCTGTAGGTCCCACAGAATCACTTGGAGCAGATGAGCAGCCCCAGGCTCTGGGACAGCCTGGCACTGGATCCAGCCATGCCCATGGTCCTTCTCCCAGCAGTGGATCAGTCTGGAGCAGGAGGCATGGTGAGGAAGGGGCAACCACGGGTGTACAGGGCTGTGGCTGTGCTCTAACAGTGCAACATGAGGGGATTTGTGAGTGCCCTGCCAGCCCAAGTCGATGGACTTATACAAGCAAGGATTGATCAATCATCCTGCTGCAGGCAGAGCCCTGCTGTGTTGGGGTTCCTGGGTCCAGCCCCCCATTCCCATGGTGATGGGAACAGCTGCCCTCCCTGAGCTGATGGAAAATCCAATGAGCTCATGATGAGCACAGCGTCCAGCCCTGGCTGCTGCATGCCCCAGCATTCCCCGTGCTCCTCAGCCCTGCAGCACTGGGTGCAACACTGCCATGGCTCCCTTGGGCCAGCCTGGGCAGGGGGCTGCACCCTGAGGTAAAGCATCTGGCCCTGACATTGATTGTAGAGACCCAAAGGGATCAGCACCTCAAAGTCAAAGGGCAACTGCAGCCACAGCTCAGCCCTGCCAGTGTGAGCCAATGCTGTGAGAGTCTGGGAGCAAACAGAGATGAGGATGGCAAACAAACCCTGCTGGCACCTCTGGGCAAAGTACCATCTGGGACACCCCATCCCACCCTTTCCCACCTGTTACCTCTCCCTCTGCCCCCACCTCTCTGCTCAGCCCCTGGCCCCAGGCTGCTTCCACCCTGCTGCTCTGTAACAGTGGCCACAAGAGCTGATCTGAAACCCTGTCCCCAAAACACTCCAGCTGATTCCCACTAGCCGTGGGGCAGTGACCCAACAGGACCCGAGGGATGACTGTCCTGTGTCCTGTCCTGGGGTGGATGGATGCAGTAGGAGCTCAACACTGGCAGCATGTCAGGGCAACAACGAGTCCCCCAGCATCTTGCCATGGGGCTACGCCACAGCCCATGGCAAATCCCGGCTGCTGCAGGACAATCCCCTGTGGGTGTCAGTGACAAATGGGCCAGCAATGGGCAGAGCCACAGCGGGCTGTGCCCTGCCCTGCCACAGCCCGCGCCTGCTCTGTAATTATCCCAAGCCGCATCTGTAATTAGTGTCCTGATGTCATGGGGTCAGGCCTGGGCAGCCCCACGCGCTCCCCGCCACCCCCCACCTTGGCCTCCGGCCCCAGGGCTGGAGGAGATCACAGTCTTCCAACACCATCCGGAGGAGTTCCTGCCTGGCTCCGGCTCCCCGCCAGCATTGCTGCCGGAATCACGTCCCAGCCCTGCTCCACAGCCCCCAAGCTGCTGCAGGGTTGGATCTGTCCCTCGGGCCAGTGCAGGGCTTGGTCGCTCCAACCGCTGCATCTCTGCCCCCTTCCCTTCAGCATCCTGCCGGGGAAGGAGATCCTGTCTGGGAAGGAGAAGCGCCAGCCCCTGCCCTCCCAAGCCTCCTAGGGCTGCCAGTCACCCGCTCCCTCGCTCCCTCAGCAGAGGGAATGTGCTGGAGCAGCCCGGCACCTATAAATAGAACGGGAGGCGCAGGCACATGTGGCCGCAGCACACGCGGGTCTGGGCGGCCGCTGCCCCATGGCCGGTGTGGGGTACAGGCAGGGTGTGGAGCTGCAACAGCTCCTCGACGTGGGACAGTGACAGGAGGAGGGTGAAAACACTGGGCAGGGTAAGAGCAATGCAGTCCTGCTTCAGGGAGATCCCAGCTTTGTGCCAGGAGGATGGAGGGGAGACCCCACACAGCTGTCACAGAGCACCAGCAGTTTATTGCAGGGCAGAGAACCACCACACTGCCCGCGGCACACAGGGTACCTCGCACCACTTCCTCCTGCTAGCACCCTGTGGCCACCACCACTGCTAACACCCGCTCAGGGGCTGGGCTGCACCGGTGACACTGAATTGAGCACTCAGAACCTCGGAGGGTGCCTGCATCTTCTGGCCCGGCTGCTGCCCACCGGCAAAGAGGGTGAAGGTGCCGGGCTCCAGGCGCCAGTCCTGCGCCCAGACTGCGCGCTGCTCGGCCAGCACCTGGAAGAACAGCTTGGTCTCCCGGCCGGCCAGCACGGCCACCCGGCGGAAAGCCACCAGCTGCCAGCGGGGAACCGGCACGGATGACTGGTCCCAGCGCAGGTACAGCTGCACCACCTGCATGGAGGGATGGGTCAGCACAATGGGACCCTGCAGCGGCCCCCTGCCAGGGGGAGCTCGGGGACATCTGTGCCTTGTACAGCCGGCTCAGTGCAGAGCAGCTGTGCCCACCTCCTCGCTGTCCCGCAGCCCCGTGTTCTCCAGCACCACAGACACAGAGAGGTTGGCACACACGGGCAGCACTGGGGGACTCAGCACCAGGTCCCGGTAGCGGAAGGTGGTGTAGGACAGCCCGTACCCAAAGGGGTAGAGTGGGGCCTCCTGTCCGTAGTACCGGTACGTCCGTCCCTCCATGGTGTAGTTCTCCATCGGCGGCACCTGCAGGACAAGGAGCCAGTGGAACAGGGCAGGGCTGGATGGGCACAGACAAGCACCAGCCCTGCATCCCACGGCTGCTCCAGCCACCGAGGCAGGGAAGGGCTATGGGTGCCACCAGCCTTACCTGGTGCATGCCTGCAGGCCAAGTGGCTGGCAGTCGGCCAGCCGGGCTGGCTCCCGCCTCACCCAGCAGGACCCTGGCGATGGCCAAGCCGGTGGCCTGGGCGGGGAAGAAGCAGGCCAGGATGGCCCCCACACCGTCGTGTGCTTGCGCCCAGCTCACATCCAGGGGCCCCGCGTTGAACAGCAGCAGGATGACAGGATGCCCAGCGGCTGCAGGGAGGTGGCTGTCACCAAGAGCCCTGTAGTGGCACTGCTGGGATGGCCCCAGGATGTCCCATGGATGGGGAACACCTGGGCAGGTTGTGGTCCCACAGAGCCCCTACCTGCCTGCACAGCATCCTGCAGCAGCTCCAGCTGATGCCCCGGCAGGGACAGGTCACTCCGGTCCTTTGCCTCTGTCTCCACATCTACTCCTGGGTGGGGACAGCCAAGGGATAGCCCCTTATACCGCTGTGGGCAGACAGGGCACTGACCACTTCAGAGGGGGTTCATGGGCACCCTTCCTCTCCCAGAGCACTGCCCTTTCCCAGGCAGTGCCCAAACAGTGCCCTACCATTTCCACCTACCTGTCCCCAGGCAGACCAGCACCACATCGGCTGCCCTCACCACCTTCACCAGCTCTGCCCGCGAGTACCGCTGGCACCGTGGCTCCCTGCAGCCTGGCGCAAAACTGACATTGGCTCCCAGCGTCTCCAGCCCCCTCCTGCACCAGGGAAGAGCAGAGGACACAAGGGCAGCTGTGCCCCAGGGTCGAGGCACTATGGGGACACACCCTTTGCCCTGGCCATCAGTCAAGGGCCACGCAGCTCCAGCAGCAGCCCTGGGCAGTGCCCAAAAGAGGGGTACAGTGACCAGGAGAGGGGAATATGAGGTGGCACCACACAGTCTCACCGGGGAGTGTAGATGTACTGAGGGTCTGGCACTGGTGCATAGTCCCCAAACAGTACCCGGGGATTGTCAGCGAAGGGTCCTACAACCTGCAGAGGGCAGAGGGGTGAGGATGGGCACGAGCAGCCCTGTGACATCTGCGTGCCCCGGGCGTGGAGCCAGCATTCTCCCCTGCCTGCCCCTTTCAGGGGCTCACCGCAAGACGCTGGCCAGACAGGTCCCGGGCCTGCAGGGGCAGAGTCCCCCGCACGTTCTTCAGCAGCACAAAGCTCTTGACAGCAGCTTCCAGTGAGAGGTTGCGGTGCTCAGGGCTCTGCACAACACTCAGGTCCAGGGAGCTATAGGGGTTCATGGCTGGGGGGTCGAACTCCCCCAGCCGCATCCGTGTGTAGAAGAGGGGCCTGACCCGGTCACGCAGCATCTGTGGAGACCCCGACCCCAAAACCTCAGTTATGCTTGGCAGGGACAGCCCCTGCTCTCTGCCCATGCCCTGGTCCTGCTCCCCTCGGCTCACCTGCAGTGTGATGTTGCCCATGGCCAGAGCCTGAGGGATGTGCATGAAGACGTTGTTCCTCATGCCATAGGAGAGCTCCAGATTGCAGCCAGCATTCACTGAGGCTGCCATGCCGGGGAGAAGGGAGAACTCCCGTCACGTCTGCGTGATGTCTGGGGACCAACCCCACACCCAGCCCGCGAGCTCACCGACCGCCGTCTCCAGGAAGCTGTGTGTGTAGTGGTGCCCCAGCATGATGAGCTCCACGGCCCCCTCGTCACTCACCACGTACCCATCAAACCCCCACTCGCCACGCAGAATGTCCGTCAGCAGCTTCTTGTTGGCACAGGCAGGAACGCCATTGATCCTGTTGGAGAGGGAATGGGGCAGCCCGGAGAGCCAGGCGCTGGCCATGCCAAGGGCAGTGCAGCCCACGTGGCCCCCAGCACACTCCACACCTGTTGTAGCTGCACATGAAGCTGTAGGAGCCAGCACGCACACACGCCTGGAACTGGGGCAGGAAGATCATGCGCCAGTCCCGCTCCAGCACCTGCAGGTGCCATGGAAGAGTGGGGTCAGCACCTGGAGTGCTCCCTGCCCTCCTAACACCCCTGGCTGCTGCACTCACCTTGGCGTCGAAGCTGAGCCTGGAGACAGGGATGTTCTCAGGGCCCCCGTGCACACTGAAGTGTTTGCAGCCAGCACTGGCCTTGACATAACGGGGGTGCTGGCCCTGCAGCCCCTGCACAAAGCTGCGGGCCAGCTCCCCACTCAGGAATGGGTCCTCCCCATAGGTCTCCTGTCCGAGGCACAGGTGGGTCACCGCTGGGACCCCCTGCCCCACACCCCCGCAGCCCAGTGAGCCACAGACACATCCGGCTGGCCTGCCACTGTCCTGTGTGGCCCAATCCCAGCCAGGGGTCACTTTCCCAAGCTGGCACCTGGTTCCTGCCCCACAGCGGATGCCTCATGATGTTCAGGACGGGGCTGAAGCAGCTGAGCCCAGTGTGGTCACTGTAGCGGCCAGCAGCGGCGAAGCTGTTGTGCTTGGCTCTCACCTCGGTGGCCGTGGCATTGGCCACACGGTAGATGAGCTCGGGGCTGTGGGGACAGTGTGTCAGTGTGGCGTAGGCAAGGGGGAGCTGTCTCACAAGGTCACATCCCACGCCCCCGGATGCCCACTCCCCGGTGCCGGTACCTGAAGGCGGCGGCGAGCCCTAGCGCCTGTGGGAAAGCCGTGGCCCATCCGGGCGCCTCGGCGTCGCCCCTCAGACACTCCGTGTTCCAGTTGAAGGGCGCGATGCCCAACCGCGGGATGGGGGGCGCGGGGCCGTTCCCCATCGCTCCCCCCCTCGCCACCTGCGGGGCAGCGGCGCTGAGCAGGAGGTCCCGCGAGGGTCCCCGGGGGGTCCCGCTGCCCCCTCACCTGCAGCACCAGCTCGGCGGGGCTCAGCCGGCCCAGCAGGTCGTCGAGGCGGCGGTGCCAGGGCAGCGAGGGGTCCCAGAAAGGGAAGGGGGGCGGCTGAACCCGGACCGCCCCCGCGCTTAGCGCCGCGCTCAGCACCAGGACCCGCAGCCCCAGCGCCGCTCCTGGGGGGGCCCCACGCGGCATGGCACGGCTCGGTCCCCGCGATCTCCACGGCATGGCCCGGCCCGGCTGTCGGGATCCGCACGGCATGGCCCGGTCCGGCCCGCCCCCAGCCCCGGCGCTGCGAGGCCCCGCCGACCGGGGCGGAGCGCGCTGCAGCCCGTCCTGCGCTCACCGGACGGGGCGGAGCGCGGCGGGACGGGATGGGATGGAGGACCCGGAGTTCAGCCAGGTCCTCAGCCGGCCCCACGGCCGGTTTGCCAGATACCCCTCCTGCTTCGGGGTCTGCATTTGGGGGACGGCGAGCCCCGAGCCCCGCGCAGCCGGGCCCGCCGCGGGGACAGGTTGCGGCGTTTCGGTTCCGCCCGTCCCCCGGAGCATCTCCCGTCTGTGGGCGGGAACCGGCAGAGCCGCCCGGCGCCGTCAGACCGGCTCTCGGTGCCTTCGGCTGCAGCGGGGCGGGCTCGGCCCCTGCCGGGATCCGGGGAGCAATAACTGTTCCACCTGGGAAGGGTCTCCATGTGCACACTGAGCCTTAGGGCAAGACACGGAGCGAGATGCCAGCGCGGGTGCCCTGTGTGCCACTCATACCCTACAGCTCAGCACGGGGACACACTGCAGTGACCAGAGACAAGGTGTCTTCTTACACTGCATATTAGAAAAAGGTTCTTCCTCCAGAGGATGGTCGGGCACTGAACAGGCTCCCCAGGGAATGGTCACGGTCCCAAGGCTGCCAGAGCTCCAGGAGCATTTGGACAATGCTCTCAGGCACAGAGAGACCCCGACCCCATTGGGATTGTTGGGGTGTCTGTGCAGGGCCAGGAGCTGGACTCCATGGTCTTTGTGGGTCCCTTCCAACCCAGGATGTTCTAGGAATCAATGATCAGCAGCCACCAGCGCACTGTGGCCACTGTGGTGGAGAGCACAAGGTGGCATTTGGGACTGGGAGCAGGAGGGGAGCTGGCACTGCAGGGCTGGAGACAGGGAGCGCAGACATCCCATCAGCTCACTGGCACAGCAGAGGTGAGGCTGGCAGCCCCCCAGCTTGGGACAACCACACCACACTCCAGTGACGGGCCCGGTACCTCCCCTGGTGTCCCGGGGATGCAGCCATGTAAGGCAATGCCAGCGGGTCACTGCAGCCCAGCCGGTCCCCACGGCGGTGACAGCAAGCCAGCTCCCAGCTGCCGGATTCCTGAGCAGCCGGTGGGAGTGGGGGTGTCCCTCTGTGCACAAAGCGTGTCCTGCCCCAGCCACACCACCCCAGCCGGGTCAGTGCTCAGCGCTCACTCAGTGACAGGTCTGGGACAGAGACATAATGGAATAAATAAATAAACAACAGGAGATTAAATAAAAAAGTAAACAACACCAGGCACAGTCTGTCTGGGAGCAGAACCCAGTGCTCCAGGGGCCTCTTGGGGACGGTTAGGAGAAGCTGGGTTGTTCCAGGGAATATTCCCTGCAGTTCCTGAAGCCCCAAGCGAGGCTGGTTTCTGTACACCCTGTCCTTTGCCCTGCTCTTGCAGGGCCATTTGCATCTCAGACGGGAAACCTACTCCTATTCCACATTGAGCCACAGCCCGAAGCTCTGAGCCTGCCCAACCCACCAGCACAGGGCTCACTTCATCCACTCCAGGGACACCAGCTACCCTTTCCCCAGGAATCAGCCTCTGCCGAGCCCCTGGAGCTGGGCAAGGAAGGCACGGGAACAGGCTCCCCAGGGCCTGACCCTGGCAGAGCTCAAGGAGTGTTTGGACAATGCTCTCAGGCATATGGTGGGATTGGTGGGGTGTCCTGTGCAGGGCCAGGAGTTGGACTCGAAGGTCCTTGTGGATCCCTTCCTGCTCGGAGTATTCCATGATTCCATTCCGGTTCCAAGGTGGTAGTGTGGGACCAAGGTGGAAGCAGGAACCCAGCCCAGGCGCACCGGGAAGGGCCCCTTTCCCATGGCGAGATCCTTGCTCCGCCGACGGCCCGTGAGGAGTCATTGACCCAGCAACGTCAGCCGGGGCTGGGAGCCGCGGGGAGGCCTGCAGGACACGGGCAGCCACCACCCGGACCGACCGCAGGGAGCAGCACCGGGGCCACCATCCGTCACCGGCCGGGCAGGGGCCGCACGCTCCCGGCGGACACCCCGGGACGTGAGGCCGGGGTTGAGCGGGGCCGGGGAAGCGGTGGCGGCGGCACCGGGACAGGCCGGGCCCGGCGGGCAGCGGCAGCGCCACAGTTGCGGCGGGCGGGAGCGCCCCCTGGCGGCGAGCGCGGCCGTCACTTGACCACCCTACACGCCGGGATTGGTGGGTGCCTCAAGGTCACATGACGCGAAAAATGCACACACTCCTGTTTCGCGATGCACTCTGGGATTTGTAGTCCAGCGGTACGGGCGGGGCGCGGATGGCCGCGCGGCGGGGACTGCGTGTCCCGTAGTGCCCCGCGCTGCCCCGGGGGTCCCGTGGTGCCCCGCGGCGGACGGAGCGGCCGGGCCGGGCCAGGCGGACACGATGTCGCGGCAGGGCGGGCGCGGCACCGAGAGCAAGAAAATGGTAACGGCGGGGCCGGAGGGGCCGGCGCGGCGAGCGCAGGGCGCGGGGCACCCGGCGGACCCGGCCCGGGGCGGGGATGATGGGGCCCGGCCCGAAGCGCCCGGTGCGGCGGGGCTGGGCAGCCGTCAGCGGCACCGGCCGCTCCCGTTTGTGGGAAGTTCTCACCCAGAACGCTTCCCTGGCGTGTCTCGCTTCCCCTGTCCGACTCATTCCGCGTTAGGAGCCCGGCTGAGTCAGGAGCTGAGAGATGGAGCCCGAAGCTCCAGAGCTGAGCTCGAATTCTGGGTCAAACCAGGTCGAGTTCATTAATTTTTAATGCAAAATCAGTAATAATAATAATAATAATAAAAAACCCTGGTTTTTTTCTCCCTCTGGCCGTGAGGAGGGGCTGGGCCGGACTGCTGCCCCCTCCTGCCTCTCCATGCCTGGGGGTTTCTTTTCGAGGAATTCAGCTCCTTAAATACAACGATTATTTAAGGAATTGTGTTAATTCACTGGAATTCTGACACTTCCACAGAACAGATGCATAGTGTGGAGACTCTACACTGCTCTGCACTGTCAAATAATAAAAATACTGGGAAAGCTTTAATTACATCAGATGGGCTGAAAATGAAAAATTTCTGTCCAAACCTGAATTTAGGAGTTTGCCTTACTGTAACAGCTTAAGTTGTCTTTAATAACAGTGTCTAAGCAGTAACTGAGATCAGCTCTGGGTGTGCTGGGGCTGATGGTGGCAGGTGACACCTCCATGGCCTCACACGGTGACAGCACCTCAGGCTGGGGACAGCTGGATTCTCTCCATCCATCCCCATCCCCTCTCCACCTCTGTCTTTACTAAAACGACTGAAACCTTAAACCCAACACGACCTGTTCTGCATGTCTGTGAAATTCTCTGCCAAGTCTCTGACTCCAGCTGAGCCACAGGAACTTCCACCTTGTCCTTCCAGTGATGTGAATTGCCCAGCTTTTCAATTTTTCGAGAGGAAAGCCAAATCTTAAGTAAAAACCCCAAAGAATGTGTAAGTTCTTTAGATACAAAGTGCAACAGTTCCAAGCAGTCTGACTGGCTCTTTTCATGAAGCTTTTTGGTCCCTGTTGTCCTTATGAATGGCAATCCCAGAGCAGTTTGGATTAAAGGAACCTTAAAGCCCATCCTGTTCCACCCCCTGCCATGGCAGGAACACCTTCCACTATCCCAGGTTGCTCCAAGCCCCATCCAGCCTGGCCTTGGACACTTCCAGGGGCAGCCACAGCTTCTCTGGGCAGCCTGTGCCAGGGCCTCCCCACCCTCACAGGGAATATTTTTTTTCCCTAATCCAGGAACAAGACAAGGTGGAATTCCCTGTGTCCTCTACAAACCCAATTTCTGTTTGTTTGGGGGTGATTCCTCTGTGTGTTTGTTGTGGCTTTGTGTGAACTCGTGGTGATCTGTGTTGTCACTTAACTCTGATCTTGTCTCTTTTCCCTCCCTGCCTGCTGCTGCTTTCATTCTCTAGTATTGGTATTTGCCATTCATTTCACCTTCTGCCTCTCTGCAGCTCATGGTAGGTGACAGATCCCAGGTCAGCCCCTGTGATCCCTCTGCATGCCAAAACTGACAGCAGAAACCAGTGCTGGGGGTTTGTTTGTTCCCCAAAATGCTTCCTTTTGCACAGTGTTGTTCTGCAGCCTGTAATGACCTCGTTAATTGCTGGTCTGACTTAACAGCTCCCAAAAAATGCTCTTTGACATCATTTAAGGGTGAGGATTGAAGGTGGTGGCTGGGAGAGGAGAATTTTTCCCTTTTTTTTCAATTTTTCTGCAAATCTGACAATTGTACAAAGAAAACCTGAGTGACTTCAGTCCTGGTCAGTCCCAGAGTGGATGTGCACAGCACCTGTGGGCTGAGCTGGCCTGGGCTTGTCCTCTCTGAGTCTCTTCTGTGTCTGAGGGACTGATTTCAATCTGTGAAGCAAATTCTGTGCCTGGAGAACTTTCTAGGGACCAGAGGGGTCCTTTTTCTTGGTACAGAATTTCATAAATCCCTGACTGGAGGAGCATTTTGGGCCTGTTGGAAGGACCAGAACCAGAGCCCAGCTGGCACTGCCTGTTTGTAACATGTTCATGAAACAAAGGGAAGAGTTTGAGTCAGATCTCAGCTCTAGGCCAGTGGTTGAAGTAAATTCAGGGCCCTGGCACAGCACCTCCAGCTCTCCAGGAGGTGTTGGTCTCTTTCCCAAAATCCCAGAACAGTTTGGGTTGGAAAGGATCTTAAAGCTCACCCAGTTCCACGCCCTGCCACGGGCAGGGACACCTTCACTAGACCAGATTCCTCCAAGCCCCATTCCGAGGAGAATGACGTTGTTGCCAGAATTGGAGCTGGGATCTCTCCTTATTAAGCACCAGATTCCTTTGAGACAGCAGGTCCCTGTTCCCCTCTCCGTGCCGAGGGTGGCGGCGCTGGACACGGAGGCAGCGGAGCTCGGGTGGGTTCTGTTGGGTGAATCCCTTTTCCTGTGTGCAGAACTCAGAGCTGTTCACGCTGACCTACGGCGCCCTGGTCACCCAGCTCTGCAAGGACTACGAGAATGATGATGATGTCAACAAGCAGCTGGACAAAATGTGAGTGGATGCACAAATGGGGATGAATCTACCATGTGGGAGCTGGGATCACAGCAGGGATCAGAGCCACCTGGGTGTGCTGCTCCAGGAGCGAAATCCTGGCAGGCTGAAGTTATATGACACTGACATTTCACACATCAGACTTTGCTTCTCCACTGTCTTCTTTTATTAATCTTTGTTGTCTTTCTAAAGCTGTTGCTCTGGTTCCTTCACAGGGGTTACAACATCGGTGTCCGGCTCATCGAGGACTTCCTGGCCCGTTCCAATGTTGGGAGATGCCATGATTTCCGTGAAACCGCGGATGTTATTGCAAAGGTAAATGTCCAAGCGCAGCTTTGTCAGGTTTTGTCGGGGTTTTGCGTGTGAGGATGGAATATTTGCTACTCACAGGACTGTGCTGAGAGTTTGATGGAGATTTTGGGGAGGAAAAAAAGATTTAGCCCAAGTACTGTTGGCTGGTGGGAACTGGGAGAAAGGAGAGGTGTTTGCAAACCTCTTCAGTAATTTTACAAAGATCAAAGCTGTGCTGTTGCCTCACCTGTTCTTGTTCCTCCTGTTTGACACAACAGATTGCATTTAAGATGTACCTGGGCATCACTCCGAGCATCACCAACTGGAGTCCTGGGGGTGATGAGTTCTCCCTGATCTTGGAAAACAACCCCTTGGTGGACTTTGTGGAGCTCCCCGACAACCACTCAACCCTCATCTACTCCAACCTGCTCTGTGGGGTGCTGCGAGGTGCCCTGGAAATGGTGAGCCACCTCTCTCTTCCCTTGGGATGGGTGTGTGGATAGCCAAGTGTCAGCAGATACTTTAATTCTGGTCTGTGTTCATGACTTCTGGGTATGCTTTGGACTTGAAACACATTCCCAGGAGAAGGGCAGAGCTGTAGGAGCACTTGGCTGCTGTCATGTGTGACAGCATGAGGCCCAGAGGTTCTGCCTGAGCCCCTTCAGCTCATGACCCAAGTTCAAGCACTTGTAGGTCCCTGAGTTTGTATGAAGCTCCAAAATCCTCACTGTTCAAATGCCGTGAGCCCTAGCTGGGAATTGGCTGGGACAAGAGAGCAGCTGTGTTTCAAATTGAGGACTATGCAGTGCCCTGTATGTCATGTCATGCCCTCAGAGCCCTTTAATGCTCCAGAATCATTCAATCCCTAGAGAAGCTGCTGTGAAGAGGAAGTTACCAGCTCTTCTTTCCTCTTCCCTCACTCAGGTGCAGATGGCTGTCGATGTGAAGTTTGTCCAGGACACCCTGAAGGGCGACAGTGTCACAGAAATACGGATGAAGTTCATCAGGAGGATTGAAGACAACCTTCCAGCTGGGGAAGAGTGACCCATGGCCCCATCTCCGTGGGGACTGGAGGGACCAGCTGGGTTTGGCCATTAGCTCTCTTCACAGATCCATAGGAATCTCCTGCCCCTGCACACTCAGACTGACTCACTGACTGTTTCAGATGTTATTTTCTTCTACTCTCACTTCCATCCTCTGTAGAAGATGATTGTCTGGTTGGTGTTTATTTCCCAGGTTCATTCTGAAGCTTTTTCATCAGGTGATGTCCTTTTCCTTCCCCCAGGGGCTTCCTACGCTCAGTTTCCAATTGTGACCTGGGCTGTGTGAGAACAACTGCTCAGACTCCAGGAGAGCTCTGTTCTCTTCACATCTGGATTGGTGTCAGATGGCCAGAATTGGAGACCAAGCTACAAGAGCCCACTGATTCCCTGCTAAACCCTGTCCTTCTGTAACTGAGGTGTTTAAAATCCGTTTGGAGATAAGTGTGTAGTGTTTCTGTAGACCAAACTGGCTTCCTGCACTTGATTCTGAAGTCACTGGCAAATGCAGGCTTGATCCAAAGGGGTGACTGGGGAGAGCTGTTGGAGTGCTGGCACCAGGGCGGGGGCTGCTCTGCTCAGGGGGCTGTGACACCACAGAAATATGGGAATCCCATGAAGTTTCCAGCGTCCCTACCCCAGAAGCCTCACCACTCCCCTCTTGGGAGGGGAGGAGATCAAACTCCAGTGGAGCAGCAAGAAATAATTTATATGGAGAAAGGAAAGAGTGGCTGAGATGTCATCAGTGTCCACAGTGGGCACAGCCCAGGGCTGTGTGGGGAGTCACAGAGTGAGAAGCAAACTCGTGCTGAGGCATGGAAGGTGTTAAAGGCATTTCAGACTCTGTGCTGCTGTTGGGGGGTGTAAAGGCTGCACGGTGCGAAGGTGGTGCTGGGATTTGTTCTCACTGGTGTTCAGGCTACAGCAGAATTTCCCAGTTCCTTGACCTGCAGCACCTGCTGCTCTGAAAAATAAGTACATAAAGAGGTATTAGATAACAAAAAGCAAGAGATTGGAACATCAGTTTCCTCTGCCACCCAGAGCCAGAGAACAGTCGACACATTGGTTTCCCGAATCACTTTACATAGCATGAAGGCACAGCCCCATGAGGTCTTTGGGAGCTCCAGGATCTGTGTTGGTTGATGCCCGAGTGTGAGGTGAGAGGGAGCAACCTGCTGCTTGTGCTACTCTTTTTTGGGTTCTCTGGAGGAAAAGTTGGGTCATCTGGCACTGGCTGGCTCACTCTGTCCTTCTTTTGGCCCCAGAGTCCCTTTGGATGCCCCATGTGATGTGTGCCCCTGTGAAGGGACAGTGAGTGGCTGTAAGAGCAGTCAGAGGCCTGGCTGTGGCAGGTGGGTGTTGGGGGCAGAGGTGCCACACGGTCACGTTGCAGAGCTCAAAACCATCCCTTATTTCTCATTGTTGACCATTCCAAGTCACTTTAAAGCTGCATTTTAGAAGCAATTGCATTAAAAGAATCCTGGTGTCAATTCTTTGGTCTCCTGTTGCTTGTGTTCTGGTGGCAAGTGCCGGTGGGGAGTGGCAGCAGGGGCTCACCCCCTGCCTGGGGCTGGCAGGGTGACAGTGGTGACAGTGGTGACGGGGTGCCCAGGGCTGGCAGGGTGACGGCAGCACTGCACCAAGAATTCCTGGCTGCCGGCGCGCCTGGAAGCTGCTGCCTGGAGAACCTGCCCAGTATTCCACACACAGAGGGACTGGGGTGGCACTGGGGGCAGACACTGGGCGACTGTGAATGCCTCTTGCTGCTGCCAGCCTGAGGCAGCTGCTGCAGAGCAGAGAAGCTCTTTGTGGGCATTTACAGGGGCAAAAAATCACCTCGAGGGTCATCTGTGCCTCTGCTCTGTGCCAGCTCGATGCTGCTCCGTGGCTGGCATCAGCCATGCAGTGCTGCAGCCAGGAGCGTGGAGACAAGGAGCAGCAACGGCTGCTGTCCAGGAGCAGGAGTTCATGTCTGCCTTTCTTGTGTAAGTGCTCCCCAGGAGCTCTGCTTTGCGGGATCTCCTCTCCGTGCTTGAGGTCATTCCCCACTCCAGGGATCACCCGGCAGTCACACTCCATCCCCAGCACGGAGCCCCCAGGGCTGTGCCCCGACCTCTGCCAGCCCCGAGGACGGGGAAGTGTCAGCTTTTGCAATAAATTGGGTTTTTCTTTCTGGCTGAAGCTGGCGAGTACCATGTGCTGGCCTTGCCAGCCAGGGTGGCCCCAAACAGCCCCAACACACACCCAGCTCCTGAGGCTGTATCCCAGAGGGTCTCGGGGGAGTGAGATCCCGTGTCCTCACCCCTGCAGAGAGTGAATCCTGGACTCCTGCTCCCAGCCCCTTGGGAATGACAGTAATTTGCTGGGGCGACAGGGTCAAAACCAGCCCAGACCTTCTGGAAGAACAAAAAGCAGAAATTGCATTAAGTAAATTAAAACTGTCTACTACCGAGCAGCTTGCTGCAGACAAGGGAGAATATGCAAAAAGCTCTGTTTGAAACCTACTAAATATTACCATGTGCTGTTTATAGGAAACAAATGGGGAAAGGCATCTGCATCAATAAACCCCAACGTGGCTGGGCTTGGACTGAAGCCTTTCCATGGCTCTCGGTTATTGAATACCCGTCGCTTTCATGTGGTGCCAGCCCTGACCCCTGACACATACCGCGGAGGGGAAAGTTGACTTGTGGGAATAATAGACATTCCTAGTGAGCGATTTAACCTGGCAGGAAAAGAGGCGACTTCCAGCCTCTCAAATCCCTGCGTGATATTGGAGATGACAATAGCAGCAAGTCAAGGCGGGGATGAGGGACATGGGGTGGGAATGGTGATGTTGCAGGACCCTCGTGACTGGAGTGAGCCCCCCACCCAGCCCTGTGTGCCCTTGCCAGCCTGAGATGGCATTGGCCACAGCACCATGTCCCAACCACATCCCAGGCTCCCACAGCAACAGGATGCAGGAACTTTAGTTGCCACAGTTCCCACAGAGGTGGAAGGGGCTTTCCAGACCTTGTCCTCCTCCAGCACCGTTCCCTCCTGCAGGAAAGTGGGGCATTGGCTGGTGTCCTGATGGAGAACACTGGCAGGAGCTGAAGTTCCGTGTGTGACTCACAGGGTCCAGGGTGAGGGTTTAAAGCAGTTCATGTCCCCAGCATAGGGACAACCTGGCCAGTGTTGGAAAACCTGGACAACCTGGCTGCTGCTCCTGGCTGGTCGTAAGCCTGGCCATGCTCCCCACCAGCCCAGAGCCAGGTGGTCCACTCTCTACTCTCCAGCAGGAAGCAGAGCTCCCAGCCCCACTCCTGTCACCCAAACCAGGGTGCGTGACAGCCCTGGGCATCGTCCAGCCCCCACAATCCAGCACTTGCTGAAGGGGCAGGGACGGTGCTGGGAGAGGATCCCGGATGGGACAGGAGAATCTCTCTGGGAAAGAAGCGTTTCCGGGCTGGTGTCCTCATTGCCGGGGCAGCTGCCACAGCTTTCAGCCAGATGTGCTTGGCCGGGGTGCTGGGCACTTGCTGGGGCTGTGCAAAGGATGTTTCGCCCAGGAGGGCTCACAGACTGGGGATGGGGCTTGTTGGCAGGGCTGGAATGTTGGCGGTGGCCCCAAGCAGCCAAGGTGTGGGTGATGCCAGCAGAGACAGGTGGGCACCAGCTCCTCAGGGGGCTCTGGTGTCGTGTCCCTGAGCACCCATCACAGCCAGGTATGGATACTCGACGTGTGGGTACCAGTCAGGTGCAGATCCAACCCCCCAGGATGCCCAGCTGTGGCCAACCTGGCCGAGCATCTCCCCATGCTTGGCACCACATGGGCACCAAACCCACGAGAACATGTTCTCTGCCTGATAATGATCTGGCAAATTTGGGTACCTGGATATTTTCATAACCCTTCTTGGGCCCCTGGACTGGCTGCAATACGTGTTTGGCTACCCTGGAAGCCCAGGCAGCTGACAAAATCCTCTCCCAAGACACGGCCACGCTGCACCCCCCTCCCCTGGCCCAAACGCAGTTTCCAAAGCTGGGAATGCCGCTGGCAACAGCGCCGGGTCAGGGCAGCCCTTTGGCGATGCTCCTTGGCACCCTCCCTCCCACAGCATCCCTTGCCAGGGCGAGGAAGAGGAGGTGTCCGCAGTTCCTCCCTCGGGTCAGGGGACACAGGAGCAGTCCCGGCAGCGCTGCTCGGAGCTGAGCCACATTCTGGTGGCGTTTGGTATTTGGGGTGACGGGAAGGAAGCTCCATTGTTCCTCTTTCATTGTTTTGTGTTTCCTAAGCGGGACCGGCACCCTCCTCCCACGCTCTGCCCGGCTGCGGAGCGGATCCAGCTCTGCGAAAGCCAACGCTGCGCCGGAGGAGGCTGCTGAGCGCTGGGAGAAGGGAAATGCGGGGAGAATAGCCCTGCTGCCAGCACAGACAGGCCACCAGAAGCACGTGAAGGGGGTGACGAGTGGCTGCGGCAGGGATGCGACTCATGTCGGTGTCCCTGTCCCTGCTCAGGTCCGTGCTCCCGGCTCTCCGCCGTGCTTTGTTCCTCTATGTGGTCATTGTTCCTCTATGTGGCCATTTAGGCAGCGGCAGCTTGTGCCAGCTGCCATGGGAAGGGATGATCCGGTGGCAGGGAAGGAGGGTGACATCGGCCACGCCACCATTCCCAATGAGTCGGTGAGGGCGTCAGGGCTCTCCCAGCACCGGACGGTCCAGCCCCTCGTGCCTCATTGCTCCCCACACACCCAAACCCCAATCATTCGAACCACACCACAACTATCCCACCAGCACCAGCTCCTCGAAAAGCCACCCTCAGCTGGCCGGTGGCACAGGATGTGACACGGGGACACGGGGTCCTGTGGAGCTGGGATCCACCCCAAACTGTGCAGGAGTGCCCATGGGATGGGCACGGCTCAGGCTCCCGTTTTGCACCATAAACACTGCAGCCAGAAACCCCAGGGCAGCAGGGCAGTGCCACTCTAGCCTTCCTGAATTTCCACAGGAAAATCTCCATTTTCCCAGCTGCAGCCAGGACTCGGAGAGCCCAGCATACTGGGTTTGCCCAGAGGCAGCCTGGGGAGCTGCTGATGCTGAGCAGCCTTGGCGCACAACAAGAGCCAGGAACAGGCAGGAATTTTGATGAGAAATGTTTGTTTTCTTTTAAAATAGTTTTAATTGTGGCTTCCGAGTAAGGGAGCTTCTGGAATGGTCGCTCTTTCCCTGAGCCTGTTGTGAATGAGGGGTTTGGGGCTGAATTGCTGGCAAAAGCAAGTTTGATATAATATTATCACTCTGTTTCTTATGGTATAGATAAATCACACCAAGGAAAATCGGATTAAAAACAATCTGCAATGATTTAGGTGGAAATGGGGACAGATAAAGGAAGGGAGGAAAAAGTCGGGGATGTAAGGGGGTGAGGGACATTCCCAAGCTGAGTCACCAGGTGCAGAGAGGATCCCCTTACTAAATTTAGCCTCAGACTGGATCAGTGGATTAAGTCTAAAGGATTTACCAACACTTAATCATAACAATACCTCATTAACACAGCAATAGCAGCACTTGATCAATTGAATAATTTAACTCATAGGAAATGACTGAAATGGGGTTTTCTATAACCACAACTCTAATTGAATTAAAAATCCAAAGTAGCAACATTCATAATGTGCATACACATGGATATAAAGAGCCTGCACAAAGGAATAGACCTGTGAGAAATTCCCCTGGAGTTCAGCAAAATACTCACATTGATGCATCTTCTCAAGCGAAGGGTTGAGCCCCAAGGAACTGGGGGGTATCAGCCAAGGCTCCTTCATCATCATTGGTCCTCGGGGTATCACAGACAGGATGAGCTCCAAGAGGAATTCTGCACTGAGGGAGATGCTGGCAGCTGCTGGAGCCCAGGAGAGCTCAAATATTGTCACTCAGGACCACTGGTTACAGGGTCGTGAGATGACTGCCTTCAGTCATCAGTGAATTCCCATCCCAGCCACAATCCCAACTGGTAGCTGTGGGAATTTTCCTCAAAGTGTCCAATAACTAAAATATTATTCCACTTGGGCTGCTGTTCAGGCAGAAAAGTAAAGTCTTGAGGCTGTTTGTGAGAGACAACAAGAGCTCCTGAGAGACCAGGAATTCTGGGAGCAGAGCGGGTTTCTGATAAGCTCAAGGGGAACCACCTGCCCAGAAAACATTAATTAAAGTGGAGACCTAATGAGCCAGGCTGTCTCTGGTCCCATCCCATCCCCTATCCCATCTCAGCCCAGATCCCATCCCCAAATCCATCCCATCCCTGCCCTGGTGAGCAGCTCACCACAAGCAGGACTGAAGCAGATGCCTGGATGACCAGGGATGGCTGCAGTCAAGCCTTCCAAACATTTCAGTTAATAGAGAGACAAGAAAAAAAATTGAAAATTAAAAACCAATCCCCTCCCTGAATGAAGCGAAGCCCCAGACGTTCCTTGCCTCCCCAGGATCCTGTTGGCTTCTCCCTGCCCGTCACACAGACACAGGAGCTGACTCCGGGGAAAGTGCTCAGCAGAACAATGTCTCTTTTTACAGCAAAAAAATATTGATTTTATTTTAATTAGTGCTAGTGCTGACATCCAAGAGCTCAGGGAGAAGTTGCCAGGCACTGGGCTGGCTCTGCCCTGGGCTGTGTCTCCGTGTTCCTGTCCCATGGCAGGCACAGAGCCCCTCACAGCTGCCCGCGTGCCCCGGCTGGAGCCAGCGACTGCCCGGGGCTGTGACCAGCATTGTGGCCTCTTGCCCAAGCTCTCGGCCGGGGCTGTCACTGCTCCTCAGGCCCCGCAGCGCCGAGCCATTGCTGGGAAGGCGCTTGAGCAAGATGCCACCGAGGAGCTGGAGGGTGTTCCCTGCCAAGGGGAGAAATCCAGTGGCTTCCTCGAGCATGGAATACTGAGATGACCTTGTGGGACCTCTGCTTGCCTAGTGCTGAGGAGCCTGGAGGGGACAAAAACGCAATTGGGCTGTCTAGGGCTCCTGCATTCCTCCAGCCTCCCTCACTCCCACATCCCCTGATCTCCTGCATCCCTTTACCCCAGGGTTCAGCATCTCTCTGCCCCACATTCCTGCATCCCCCAGGCTCCTGCACCCCGGCCAGGCAGGGCACAGGCATCATGCCATGGGTGGTGGCTGGCCGGCCAGGAGCTGGAGAGCGGAGTGTTAACCAGGACAGCCGGGCCGGGGAGAGGAGCCTGAGGAATGAGGAAGCCAGAGTGGGTACCGTAGTGGAAAGGGCTTGGCACAGGCTGTGGAAAATGGAGGCCTAGAGAAATGTGACAGCAGGCTGGCCTGGCCGGCAGTACCACACAGGCGTAGTTAAGCCTTCAAGCCTGCCATTGTTCTCCCCTAATTATTCCCACTCCCTGAGTATTACACCCCATAATTCAGGAAAGCTGAGTAATGGAAGAAACAACAGCAATTTTAATCTCTCAGTACCGGTGGTCTCCACCAAAAAAATGCTTTCAAGAGCTCTGCGGTTGCGACTTCCTCGGTTTGGTGGGCAGTGGAGGGGAGGGGGAGCATGGCCACTGGCTTGTGGGTGCTCGGCCGAGGCTGGAGGTGAGGAGGCCAGCAGGGATGGGACCCGGACCTTGCTCCAGGTGATGGGAGGTGATGGGAGAGGAACGTACTGGATGCTGGCAGCATCCCCACCAGGTACCATGTCTGCCCCACGCTGGCAGCCAGGCTGGCATTGGGGTGATTCCAGACCCTTGTGCCCTGCACAGGGGGACTTGGTGTCCTCAGTCATGAGGACCAGAGCTGGGCAAGCCACTCTCACAACCGACACTGTATCTTCTGTTCTCAGCTAAACCACACAGAGCTGGGCATCGGTTTTTGGTCAAAACATGTTTTCCTTCCTGGGAACTGGCTTTCAGGACAGGAAATTCTGAAGTCTCTAGAAATGCTCTTCTTGGTTTTTGACAAAAGCTGCTGTGGGTTTGTTCCCTGAGGAGCAAGCTCTGCGTAAACACATTCCCACTCCTGCAAGGAGCGAGACCAGGAGTCAGCACTGGCAGTACCAGGGTGCTCTGGGGGACCCCACATGGGCAGGAGGGACCCCCAGCCCTGCCTGTGCCCCTCTGCCCACTCCAGCACCCCTGGCCAAGCCCAAGCACTTGCACTGTCTCACCAACCCTGTTCCCACTGTGGCTCTGAGCATGGGTAACGTGATTGGTGGTCAAAATGAGCCTTTGGCTGATTTAGCATCACCTGCTCGTCACATCTTGTGGAGCAGGAAGGGGAGGATGGGCAGTAGTGCTCTCAGTGGGGTCAGAACTTGTGCTGGAAGCAGGCATCTCTCAGGAGCAACTCGAGGCCAGGGCAACTGCCAGCCTTCATCTATCCTTCCATACCTCCACCCCTCCCTCCTCAGCTCTGAAATGCTGTAAAAGCAGGAAAATAAGCACTGCCCCAGCTTCCTGTAAGCACAACACTCACCTGCTGTAAACCACCACGGTCATCTTCCCGCTTCTCAGAAGTTTTGGCAATAGCAATGCTCACTGAAATAGACAGTGAAGTCACAGAGCCAGGCAGGGACCTGACAGCCCCTGAGGTGACCAAGCAGGGCAGGCAAGGTGGGATGGGGTGGCCTGAAGGTGACAGTGGCGGTGGGCGCTGCCTCTGTGTGGTCTGAGCCATCTGGATGCACTTACAGCAATACTGCAGCAATTGCGGAAAGATCAAAACTCTTCAGGCCAACCTTGATTCCCGGTGCATTTTTTGCATTTTTGAGGACTCGAGTCTATAACCTGACAGCGGGAGGGGTGTTGCCTGCATAGCCCTGGAGTCCTCAGCACGGTGCTGCCAGATTCTGGGGGTGATGGCTGGGCTGCCCTGGCACTGCTGCAGGATCTATGGGATCGTGGGAACGACCCTGAGGAAAAGGTGTTGGATTTTTTGTCCATACCCAGCACTCAGAGCAGGCAGGGGGTTCTGAGCTTCTGCAGGGGGGTCAAATCCCTTAGCAGGGCCCTGCTGAGACCCTGCTGCACACCAGGGCTCCTGCTCACAGTGACTGGAGGGGCATTCTGGGTGTCCCCATCCCTGGGACCAGGGGAGATGGCAAGAAGCAGCTGACACCCACACCTGGCACAGGGAATGACACAAGTCCCATCCCCACCTGCTTCCTGGGGCTTCCCATCCCCTTTGAAGCTCAGATGGGTGCTTGTTCCAGCACCCAGCATGGGGCATAAAGGGTTTGAGAGTGGCTGGGGCACCAGTGCTGTGCTGGGCAGACTGGAGATCCACTGCCACCTCTGAAACAGAGGCTCCCCTGCGGGCTGTGGTGAAGACCAGGGTGAGGCAGGCCGTGTCCCTGCAGCCTGTGGGGGTCTGTGGTGGATTACAGCAGGAATCCCGTGGCACTGAAGCACTGTGGCACTGTGGCTCTGAATATCAGCTCCTCTGAGAGGTGGCAGCCCCAGTAATTAATCATTAGCTTGGTCCTAATGGTGGGGCAATGGAGAGGGCACAGGGAAGGAAGAGAGGGCACAGGGTGTCGGAGGGGACACAAGGGTGTCAGAGGGGGCAAGAGGTGGTGCAGGGGGCACAGGGGTGGTAGAGCAGGCACAGAGGTGTCAGAGGGGGCACAGGGGAGGTGGCTCCTGCTCCCATGCCAATCCTGCCCATGCTGACTGACTGGTTCAGTCATTAGCAGGAGTGGGGCCGTTTGGCTTTTCCCTTCTCTGTCTGGAAAGGGGCCACTTACTGTTTTACAACTAAAATAACAAATTATTTCATAGAGGCTGGAGCTGCTGGGAGTTCTTGGGCCATGGTGTGGCGCCGGGGCAGGCAGACCCCCAGGCCCCCTCCCCATGCTGGCACAAGCCATGACCCAGGGTCCCCAAAATGGTCCCATGCAGAGCACACAGCTCCTGTCGGCACAGGCAAAGGGGGCACATGGGGTGGAGAAGGAGAAAAGGGATCAGCAGGGCAAGGTCTGGCATGTCCCCATAATTGCCTGTCCCTGCTGATTCTCATCCCACCTTGGGGACACCACCCCTGGGGGTGCGCAGGGACCCCCAGCCCTGCATTCAGCTCTCCAGGGGGAGCAGGCTCTGTGCAGTGCTGGGTCTGCAGCAGCCCCAGCCCCCCAGGATGGCATCTGCATCCTGTGGCAATGCCACATCCCAAGCTTCCTCTGGGAAAGGGATGCTGAGCTGTGCCCCAGCTTCCTCTCCCGGGGGAAGGCGATGGGAACCAGCCCTGTTGCCAGCTCCCTGCCCTGCCCTCTGGAGCTGCTCACGCACTGTCTGGCCCTGCAGACGGATCTCGAGGTGCCACAGGATGCAGCACCCACCAAACAGGACCTCCCACGCCCCCTCCCCAGGGCGACCTGCTGACAGCCCCGACAATAGTGCAGCTGATAAAACCCTACACGTGCCCTTCCCTGTCCGTGCCCACTGTGGCTCCAGTGCCAGCCTGGTGCTGGGGGATGGATGGGGGCTGGAGGAGCTGAGCTGGGGGTGCCAGAAGCCTGGAGCCCACCAGGACCTGGCCTGATGCCTCTGCTCTGCCAGCCTGACCTCCACAGAGAATGACCCCCATAAAACGAAGCAGCAGCTGTTTGGTGGATAATAAAATGTTTGGGGGTTTTTTTCTGTTTTACAACTAGTTTACTGCATAAAGGTTTCAGCAGCTCAGCAGAGCACCGGGACAGCGAACTTCCTCTCTGTGCCCCGGGCAGCTCCCAGACAGGCTGCAGGACCCTGCCCTCATCCCGCGGGGTGGGTCCCCAGCACTCATGGGAGCACCCACCCCAGTCACCAGTGCAGGAAAGGCACAGGGAGGAAGGATACAAACTGGGAGGGTGACAGCAGCTGGGCCAACCTGCTCCTGACAGCCTCTTTCTTGAGCCACCTCCTTTCAGAGACAGCTGGGTGCTGCGGGGTCACCCTAGCTCCAGGCTGCAGCAGCCCCCAGGACCCAGGGACTCCATTCATTCACCAGCTCTGGAGGCAGATTTACTAGCTCATAGCCAGGGGTGTTTATGGTGGGCTGGAATGTGCGTCCCCAGCACGTGATGAATTTACAACGTGCCAACGAGTGGATTTATTCCCACCCCACTGTCAGTGAATTAATCACAGCAGCCACGGGAAGGCTGGAGGTGCAGGTGGGGAGAGGTGCCCGGAGAGGGGGTGGTGGGGGCACATGGGGGCACCGCAGGGATGGTCCTGCCTCTGGTTGTGTTGAGCTGTAATGAGCTCCGGGGCTGCCACATCTCCTCCAGCGCTCCTGGGAAGGGCTAGCAGCCTCCAGTGCTGCCCTGGGGAGAGGTTTAAACTTCAGCTTCCAATTCCACGTGCCATTTCCAAACAGAGGGCCAGGGGCCGCCAGCTACCACCTGGGCTGGTGCTCTGCAGACAAGGGAGCCCTGGAAACTGTAGGTGAGTGCAGTTTTTCCATGCATATGTATATAGGAGCGGAGTCAGCTGCCAAAGTAAATACAACCCTTCCCTTTCCAAAAATGTCCTCCAGGAATTGTAAAGGATCCTGGAGCAAGAATCCTGTCTCAGATCCTTTTTGCTTTCTATTGGGGGAAGTGTATAAACTCGCTCCGATTCAGCCCAAGCAGAGGCAACGTGAGAGTGTTTTTTTATGACATGCACCAAAGGTGCTGGGAGCCGGAGCCACCATGTGTACCCCGGGCAGGGCTCACGCAGGAAAACAATCCCAGTAAAGAGCTTTACAGCCACCGAGGAATGTGGAACCTCCACCAGCCCGGCCGAGCCTTGCAAAGCTAATTGCTTTGGGATTTGCTCTTTGGGGGGGTCGAGTCTCCATGGTTGCTGCCTCAAAGGGTCCCAGCTGCCCTTGCGGTTCATTAGGATGCTGAGCGGGGAACTGGAGATGCTTTTAGGAGGCTGCAGCGGTTGTGGGGCAAGGGAAGGAGCCCTGCGGTTCCCAGCTGCAGCCCTGCCTTCTCCCGTTACAGCCGGGGACCCTTCCTGCCCCGGCGGGGTCCGCGATGGGAGCCGGCGGTGGCGCTGGTGGCCCCAGAGCTGCTGAGCCGGGTGCTGTCCTGACCCCAGCGGGACCATTCCCTGCAGTCCAAGCCCTGATTCCCCAGGAGGAAACCCAGGGATGCTTTTTGAGGCCGATGCATCCTCGTGTCTCCCAGGGCAAGGGCTGTGGTGTATGACCGTGACGCGGTGCTGTGCCCGCGGTCACCACAGCCCGTCCCCCCAGGCCCCGGCTGTTCGCGTGTTTTCTTAACTGATCTTTTCTTGCTCGTTTAAGTGACTTTGGAAAATGGGATTTTGGCTCTTAAATCGTTCAGGGGCTTTTGAAAATTTGACTCTAAATACTTTCCGAAGTGCATTTGTATGAAGTAATTCTCTCCAACCTCCCACAGTGGTAGTCAGATTGCATTTAATCCATCACTGAATGTTCCCGAAGGCTGGGATCTGGCACCATGCTCCACACGGAGCCGTGGCTCGCCCCCGCACTGTGCCGACACCCCTGCTCCCTGCCCGGTGTCCTCCTGCCCGGGTCACCTCTCACCTGCTGGTGATGCCTCCAACCCCTTGTCTGCCCTTGGCACATCATGCTGATACCCTGAGCGGGCACAGCAGCACACCCCAGCTCTTCTTGACGCTGCCAGCCCAGCTCCTGGCCTCCTCCCACCCCCAAGGCACATTTTCCCGCTGAGCACCAAGGGCTGGTTATCCGAGCACAATTATCCGTCTTTGTGGAAAAATGGAAACGATATTCCAATGCACGGGGCTGATTCGATTACATCCGTGACCCACCGAAATTAAGTTAAGGCATTTTTCAGCCCTAGATTGAATTATGTCTCCTCCCTCTCTCTTGCTCCTCCTGCACGGAGCAGCGGGATGGCTGGGACGGGGATTTTGGGAGGCAATGAGCCTGGGACCCTGAGGTGCTGCTGTGGCACTGGGGCACTCAGTGGCTCACGTGTGGCCCTGGCAGGGCCAGCACGATGCCAGGGGCACCGTGGAGCCCTGGCACAGCAGTGGGTGCAGAGCTGCCAGGAGATACAGGCAGCGTAGCCGCTAAATCCCACGCTAAGCCTGGCTTCCCTCTCCCACTGTGAAGGGGAGCCATCAGCAGTGGCTCAGCACAGTGCTGAGAGATATCAGTTGTTTAGCTCAAATAAATAAATTTTAAGTAGGATGAGCTACACGGAGGTTTGGCACAGAGTGAGTTGGGATGTTGTTTGCTTTCCTTGCTCAGCGAGGATTGCTGGGATTGCTGCAGTCTCAGGCTGGTGAGCTGTGAGCTCACACCTCGATATGTTTCGGGCTGGAATGGAGTTAATTTCATAGTAATTTTCCCAAGAGCTAGTACAGAGCTGGGTTTTGCCTGGTGGTATAAGAATATTGATAACACACTGATGGGTTGGGTGTTGCTTGGTAATGTTTATTCAAGTCCTACACGTTTTTCAGTTCCCTGTTCTCTGCCAGTGAGCAGGTGCACCAGCACCCAAACCAGAGGATCAGAAGGCTGCAGTCAGCAGAAGATGTAACTCCACAAGATAAAAGGGAAAAGACCCAGTGAGGGGTTAGAAGACCCCAGACCAAATATGACCATTGCTGGGCAGCAGGAAGGAGCCTGAGCATGGGCAGGAGCAGCCAGAGTGGCACGGCACAGCCAAGGTGGCATGGCCGGGGTGCCAGGGCTGCACCCCAGGCTCCATCCTGGTGAAGGGACAGGCCTGTGGAGGAATGAGCCAGCGTGGGAGAGACCAGCACAGAGCAAGGCGGCAGCCGATGGTTTGCTCTGTGGGACAGAGGAATGTCTGTGCTGGCAAATGAGTTTCTGAGCAGAGGAAATGCTTTGCCAGTGAGAGCTCTGGTTAAACAAGGCTAGTTCACTTCTGCAGGAGCTGCTGTGCCAGTGGAGGCCCCTCCATGCTCTGCCCTGTGCCCAGGGCTGCAGGTGGGACAAGGGCACGGACAGGAGAGCTGGTACTGCTGGGACATTGTGGTCGGGGTGCTGAGGTGGTGGCAGAGCAGTTGCTGCCCCCAGCTATCCTGCCGGGACCACCATCCCTGAGCTGCAGGTCGCCATGTGCTGCGGTTCAGCCAGGCTCAGCCCCGGTCTGGAGCAGCCTGGGGGCTGCAGTGGGTACAGAGGTAGGGACCAGCAGCGGGTGGACCCCCAGCCCTGCCTGGGCACGGAGGGGACCTCAGCCCGTCCGCCCGTGCAGGGCACAGCACATCAGCATTCCTGGGAGCAGGGTCCGGCCCCACGGCGGCTGCTCGCCGGGGGAAGGCATTGAGGGGGGATTAGCCGTCTGATGCCCCCCTTGCTCAGGCGCTTAATACAGAAAACAAACACCCTTGTGCACCCAGCGGCCTCCATCCCGACGGGCTTTCTCCGTGCCCGTTGCCTGAGCAAGCCTAATCTGCCTCCCGGGGCACACCGGGGCCCTGCACCTCCGGGCCCGTGCACCCCGGCAGCTGCGGCAGTGCGGGCGGTGTCCCGGCCGTGTCCCCGCGGTGTCCCGGCGGTGTCCCTGCCGTGTCCCGGCTGTGTCCCGGCTGTGTCCCGGCTGTGCCTGGCACGCGGCTGCCAGCGGGACGCCACTGCTCCTCCGCCTTGGGAATGGGGATCACACGGTGGCTGGAAAGGCAGGAGGTGGGGGCTGAGCGCACCCCGCTCTGCTGGGGCTGGGGGACCTCTGTCCCCCGGTATGTGATTTAAAGCTGTGCCAAGACACGAGGCAGCCGGACCCGGCCGCGCTGGCACCATATTTCCAAAGTGTTCTGCCCAGGGCAACAGGATTTTCAGGGTGGTGAACTCCCCCAGAAATGGGGAGCATCTCCTGCTGTGGAGATGCTATGTCCTGCTTTGTGCTATGTCAACAAAGAAAGTGGGCAATGGTTTTGGGGGAGCATGGGGGCAACGCTGCTCCAGCCCTGGGCTGCCAGATGGGCCAAAAAGGGGAAAGAGGGTTGAACCCCATTGCGCCCCATCCCAGGGGCAGGCAGCGCCCAGTCCTGGGGGCTCTGCAGATGGAGGAGGCTCTTTTCCCACCCTGTGCTGGTATTGCTGGCATCAGCATCCCCGGGGTGCAGGGCATCCCTGCTCTGGGGAAAGGCAGGCGGGTGCGGGGGGGCCGTGCCCACTGCCCCCTGTCCCGCGTGGGGTGGCGAGGAGGGGCCGCAGGGGCGGGAGCAGGGGCCGCGCTCTCGGGGGCTGCGGTGCGCGCAGTCTCCCTCCTGCGCTGGAGGAACGAGCAGCGCGGCCGGGCTGGGACCGCCGAGGGGAGAGAGGAAAAAAGAGGGAAAAGAGAGAAATCGCAGCAGCCGCCCCGGCGCGGCCCCGCTCCGCACTCCCCGCACCTCTGGTCCCGCTCTGCATCCCCCGCACCCCTGATCCCGCTCCGCATCCCTCTCTCCGCATCCCCCCGTCCCGCTCCGCATCCCCCGCACCTCCCGCACCCCCGGCCCCGCTCCGCCCTCCCGCCCGCCCCGCTCCGCCCCGCAGGGTGCCCGGCCCGGCCCGGCCCGGCCCGCCGCTCCCGCCAGCGGCCGCCCGTGCCCGCAGCTCCGCTCCGCTCCGCCGCGCCGAGGGGAGGTGAGGTAAGGTCCGCGCCGCTCCGCCGGGATGGGTCAGGGCTCCGCCGCTCCCGGCCCCGCTCCTGGTCCCGCTCGCCCGCGCATCCCGCGGGTTGCGCCGAGCTCGGGCGGGAGTTGATCCCGTGGATTTCCCAGTCACGAGTCCCACTGTTCTGGTGCCTTTTCCCTGAGGAACACCGCAGGACGCTCCAGCCATCCCTCCTCGGGCAGGTCTGAGCCCGCTTTCCTCTACTTTTCCTTTTCTCATCTCTTCTCCCTCCTCTGAACCCACTTCGGTCACGTCCCTTTCCCAGGGAATCCTCCCCAGAGCCTCTGCTGTCTCCCAGTGCCCAGCCCATTCTTTCTGCTGTTAGGAAATATGTTTGTGAGAACAAAAGTGTTTTGGGGAAAGTGCCGTGACCTTTGGGACAGCCACTGCTGGCACTCACTGCCCCAGCCCTGCCTGGAGCCTTGTCTCCTCCTGCAGCTCCCAACATCTGCAGCCGGGTATCAGCACCATTCCTGGCTACTGGCATTGCAGCTCTTTCCACAAAAACCTTGGGAAACACAAGGTGCTTATTTTTTTAAGAGTGCTGCTGTTAATTGGCTCCTGAGCTACCAGGTTCTCCAGCTTTGAACATTCCCAATAAGCCAGGAAAGATCCCCCCTGTACGGTAGCCCCAGGCCAGGCAATAACCGACCGGAGATATTTCTCATCTATGGGCAGCTTTGCTATAAGGAACATGTTTAATAAATCATAAGGCCGGTGAATTCCTGGGATTTTTATTGCTTCTGTAAAAATGCAGTTTTGATCCGTCTGCGAGGGATACCGGGAAACAAAGCGGCTCCTTTCAGAGCCGGATCCTACGAATTTAGGACACAGAGCTGGCAACAGGGCTGGTGGCTGTGAGCCCCCCGGGCAGGGGCTGTGCCGCGGTGGGGCACAGGGGCTGTCCTGTCCCCACTCTTTTAGGGACCATGTGCCTGAAGCCCTGTCTTGGCTTCCCTCGCTCCGCTGGGGCTGTGGACACAACCGCGTGCGTGGAGCCGAGGCAGCGATGCCAGGGGAAACATCACAGCTGGAAATGCAGCGGGGCTGCGCCAGGCTTCCAGTTACATTTTTCCTCCTTGCCCTGTTGTCCAAGGGGAAAAGAAGCAGCAAAGCCCAAAGTGCTAAAAAATGGGAGAGGTTCTTGCAGGAAGACTCGCCTGGTTTCCATCAGCCCGGCTGACCCGACTCCATAGCAGTGGGGTGGTGGATTGTCCCAGACCCCAGATTGGGCAGAGGAATGGCAATAAAGCAATTTCTTTTGATTTTTCCAGTCTGAAAAGTGGGGTTTAGAAGCGGGAGCAGAGCTGAAACACGAACAGCACACAGAGATGTGAACCCAGCAGCTGTCAGGGGCTCACTGGGATTTCGGAAACCACGAGTGCTGCAGCCGGGGCACTTGGTTGTGGGTTGAAATAGGCGGTGGAGGCTCTGGCCAACCGCACTGGGCTGAACTGAGAGGCCAGGCTGCCCTTGTCCAAGGAGGCAGCAGTTTGGTGATCGGGATTTGTCCCGTCTCCTGCCATGCCTTTGTTTTAGGCTGTGCAGAGCCCGGCCACAGAGGCGGGGAGGGAGCGTTTCTTTGTACAGGGAAGCATTTAAATTCTTTGCAGTGATTCATATATTCCATTCATATGAAACACAGTCCTGCCGAGTGTGAATGGGGACTGCGGGGGGATTTTTTTTTAAGGCAATAAGCCCTAGAAGTGTCAAAAGTTATTCACACCTTGGTGAAATCAAGGATATTTCTGTCCGTGGCTCTTGGCAGGGGCTCAGCACAGCTCGCCTTGCGTTGGGTTTTCGGTTTCCCACTTGGATACGGAGCGGGGGGAACACAGGGGCAGCGCTCCCATTCCCCCTGCCCAGTGCTGGAACATTTCCTGGTGCCAGAGGGGCCCGGCATGGGCTGTGCCTGGGGGTCGCAGCTCAGACCCCTGTGGATCACATGTCCAGGAAGCCTCAGGGCCGATGAGTGGCCACCTCGGTGAGCCCATGGCTGGGCGAGGTGCTGTCCCTCGAGTGATGGTCAGCAAGGCTGTGACCAAATCTACAGACCAGCTGTCCCCACCGGGGCAACGCCTGTCGTGTTTGCCCTCAGCACAGGGCACAGGGTGCAGGGCACAGGGCGCAGGGCACAGGATGCAGGGCACAGGAACAGCCCAGAGAGGGGCCTTTTTCGGGGATGCTGGGACCGTGGTGAGGGGCCCCAGGGGTCATGCATGACCCTGCGGTCACTGACCTCCTCTGGGGGGCTGCCAAGTCCCCTTTGGGACTGTTTGGGAGGAATCAAGCGGCGTGGCTAGGGGCTGAGATGTGCGGGGCATCACCCCGATGGCACGGGGTGCCCCAAGTGTGGGGTCACCACCCCCGGGGGCTCTCGCCTCTGCCGGCCGCTCCGGGATGCTTTGAGCCACTGTAAATCCTCTCCAAAGGAACCGGGAAGACAGTTTTATGGCTGCTGGGGAGGCAGATTAGCAGAGTGTTGTTTTCAGTGCCGATCCATCACGGGACGCCGGCGCTGCGTGGTGCATCCGAGTGCTCGGCTGCTGGCGGGCGGTGCAGCCTCTCCCGGGAAGGTGGAGATGAAACCGCCTGGTTTTAATGTTCTGTCTGCTCTCTGGATCTGTGAGGTGAGGGACAAAACTGCCTCCTGGGCCCTGGCCCTCCGTGAGCCAGGCTCTTGACACTCCGTGACAACGGCGGATCAAGGGGATTTGGGCAGCAGCACCTGCAAAAGGCATTAACCCGGTGGGGAGGGCGTGGGGCTGGTCCCGTCTGTCCACACACACCCCTCTCTCGTTCTCTCCTATTTTAGCTTGTCCACAGCCCGGGAAGGAGCAGAGTTTCCATTCCTCTGTGCTAAAGAAAATATCTGTGACAATAAAATCTTGTAGTTGAGAAGGGGGAGGAATAAAAATACACCAAATTTCATTTGTCTTCCCTCAGTTTCTCACTCCCACCATTTTTCTTCTGGGAGAGTGTGCAGGCCATGGACTCTGTTGGGCACATGCTAGGCTCTGAGCATCCCCAGTCCCCCATACACTCTGTCACAGCTAATTAGAGAAGGTAATTAACTGCCTTAACAAAGCAGGGGGACATTGACACATCCACTCCCCTCTTTGCATTCAGGGGAACATCCTGTGCTGGACATTTGGGGAGCAGGGCACGGTGCTGCTGGAACCTGGCTGTATCCTGCAGTAATCCAGTGGGATTGGGACCCTCAGGGTGGCTGGTGAGGAGGGGCTGATGCCCCACACCATCATCCCCCCAGCTCTCCCCTCCTGCTCAGGGCTCAGCTGCACGTTGCTTCCCTGCGTTGGCGACTTGGACGCCGGCACAGACATAATAAACCGCTTTTCCTTTTTCCCTTGTCACCGGAGCCGTTCCTGAGTCACATCCCTGGCCGCCTGGCTCTTCCCCAGGGCTGTCTGCTCTGGCTGCATAACCCTGCGCATCGGCTGCAGACTTCAAAGCAATGGGATCCATCCCGGCCGGGAAAGGCTGGAGGGATGGCAGCGCTCCGGGAAACATCTGCGCGGGGCAGGGGGGCGCAGGGGCTGGCCCGACCGGTGGGATGTGATGCTCTGCTCCCCAAAGCCTGGCTCACCCCTGGGCATCGCTTGGCTGTCCCAAAGAGCTGCAGGAGCTGGAGCCTTCACCAAAGTCACCTCCTGCCCTGTTCTCCTGTGTCCTTGCAGGAACAACCCACCAGTGACCCACAGCTCCTGATGGCTGCTGCCTCCCTGCAACACTCCCAGTCTTAGCCAGGGGCTGCAGGTGGGAGATGAGTCCTACCAAAAATGGGATGGGATTAAAAAGGAGCCAAATGTGGCAGTGTGAGGTGTCTGCTGTCCCCTCAGCCTAGTGGCCACAGAGTGCTCCCATGGCCTCAGGCCCCAGTGTCAGCCGAGTTCACGGAGTGAAGCTCCAGATCACAGGCAGCAACTACAGCCAAACTCTGCAGAGCAGCCAGGTCTGGTCTCTGCAACCTTCCCTGGGGCCGAGCCCATCCTGCTGGCCCATCTGGAGATGTTTGTCCTCAGAGGCTCTTCCAGGCGCCTCCATCCAGGACAGGGCTTGGCAGGGAGCAGTCAGGGAGGAGGACAATGACCTCGATGTCCACCTGCTGTGGATGCAGTGGCCAATGCAATGCCTTGCCCAGCTTGGCTGTTTTGCACCAAAAACTTGAGTCCTTATTTCTTGCAGCACTCCCAGCCCAAGTTCTGCCATCCAGGCAGGATGTGGCCCCAGAAATTGCCCCAAACTGGCAGATTTCTGCAAACCTGCTGCACACCGGAGCAGCCTGGTGATGCCAGACCCCTGGGACCTTGCAGCGCTCCTGTGCCTGCCCCGCAGAGCTCTGGCTGTCGCTGAGAGCCTCTTTATTGTTCTGGCGGAGGGTTTTGTTTCACTGCTGCCTTCCAAGTTCCCAGGGATCTAAATTCTAAAGCAGGGTCTTGTAAAGAGCCCTGTCCAGATGGGCGAGATGATATTGCTCTATCAGATGAGAACTATCCCCGTCTTTATCCGCAGACAATGCAGCAGTGGGAGCAAACAAGGATAGAGCCTTTCTTCAGAGGCACATTAGCCAAATAAGAGCCTTCACTTTGTTTTGTGCCGAAACCTAAGGCCTCGAGGCCAGACCACCTCAGGGAACTGCCCTCATCCTTGCAGCCACGTGAGGATTTACCCCTTTCCCTGATGCCTATTTTCCAGGCAGGGCAGCAGGTCCTGCGGTATTGCTGGGGTGTTCCCTGTCCTGCCCCTGCTGTCAAAGTGGCATCTGTGTCCCTGGGGCTGGGAAGGTCTCAGCAGTGCTGCAGGGCAGCACTCAGGTCTCTTCCGCCCTCTGACACTGACAGAAAGTGGAAGATGCTCTGGTTGTTCCCCATCACTGTGGGAGAGTGGAACCCACTCAGATGAGAGTCAGGGCTGTCCAGGGCAGCCGAGGCTGCTCTGTGCACTCACTTGTGGTGATGCTCAAACCCTGCGGCCAATTCACCTGCTTTCAGATTTCATTACAAGACCCAGAATTCAGCCCAGGTTTGTTTTAAGAAGTTACCAGAGGCTGAGAGAGCCTGGGACTGATTTATGGCTTCCCATCAAAATCATGTGGTTTCACCACAAAACTTGGAAGCTCTGGCTGCATTTTTCCTTTGGAGATTTTGGCTTCGCTCCAGGGGCGAGAGTGTGAATCCAGGGTGTGCATCAGGGCTGGAGTGCTCGGGTGCTGTGACTGAAATGGAGGAGATATGGATCACCACAAGGAGAATATTTAATGTCAGGACAACACAGCCATCGTTTCATCCTTTTCGATAAGGCGGCGGGAGGCTTGGCACGGCACGGAGCTGCAGCAAGTCCTTTGCTCTCACTGTAGCTTTCATTTCAACACTCACCACTTATCACCCTCACATCCTGCTCCATGTCAGGGGCTGGAGCAGCATCGCCTGAGCTGCTGTGCCCAGGCAGGCTGGGAAGTTCCACTGCCCTCCCCGAAACCCTGCTCCGACCCACAGGGTGAGCTGCCAGTGCCCATCGGGGTTAAATATGTGGGCTTTTGCCAGAGAAGCATATTTTCAGCTTCAAACATGCATTGTCAATGACTGCAGAAAGGTATTTCTCACTGCTCGGTGTGCTGTGAGCCAGCGGATGGGAACAAGCCGACTTTTATTGCTATTTCTTCATATTTCCTGATATTGCCAGTCTGGCACTCACAACCCACAGGCAGATCCTGACCTGGGCCTGGGTTTGGATTACAGTGGCGATACCTTTGTCTTTGCTTTGCCTTGAATTTCAGGTGCTTTGGGCCCCTGAAGGGCTGAGCTGATAACCTAGGAGGACAGAGTCCACAGCCCTAGGGTGGGCAGCCTGGGTCAAGAACAGACCCCAAACCAGGCCTGTGACGTGGGGCTGTGCTCAGGCACTGCAGGCACACAGAATCACTAAGGTTGGAAAAGCCCTTCGGGATCATCAAGTCCAACCTTCAACCAAATACCCCATGCCCATTAAACCGTACTGTGAAATGCCACATCTACTCTATTTTTTGAATGCTTCCAGGGATTCTGACCCCATCACATCCCTAGGGAGCCTGTTCCACAGCTGGAGCCATGCCAACCCCCTGCTCCTCACAACAGCTCAAAGATCCCAAAGCCCAGTGACTGCCATGGCCCCACAGACCCCTGAGGGTCACATTGCAGGGGTCTCAGCAGCTGGCTTGTAGCAGTGCATGAACAGAGGAAAAGAGCTTTGTGTTACATAAATAACAAGGTCAGGGCCCTGCTAGCTGCTCCTGCTGTGCTCGAGCGCCGCGTCCTGCTGAGCATCCCCTGGCGCGGGGGCCAGCGGGACAGCAGAGTTGCTTCAGGGCTTGGGTGCCTTTGTGGTTTTAATTTAGCAGCTTTTTAAAGTCAAGATGAAAGGGAGAGCCGGGCAGGGCCGCAGCAGTTCCCCTGTCTGCATCCAAAGGAAGCTGGTGGGGCTGTGCCGAGCACCAGTGGCTCCATGCCCGCTTCCCGAACCTCCGCTTGCTCCTTCCCACTGCCGGCACAGACACGTCTGCACCACGAAGGGATATTGTCTGTGCCAGCACTGAGCTGTGCTAGGAAGTGCCAGCCATGTGGCAGTGTGAGATGACTCCTCACAGCCTGGTTTGGGACACTCAGGTGTCCAGCAGCTTCCTACAGCCCGGCATGCTTGGTGCTGGTGCTCTTTTCCATTACACCTCCCATAGCCATTCATTAAAGACCATGCGTGATGTCACTGCCAACCATCAGTTACGGGCCAGGACAAGACCCCAGTGCTCCTCAGGCAACCATAAATTGAGCTGTACTAGGAGTCTGTAATTATTTTATGCCAAGCCTGGTATTTTCTTCCCCCCAGGGAGGCACTAGAGCGAACAAGAGGAGGCCTGTGCCAAACCATGCCCAGGCAGTGCTTTTATGAAATCTTGGGTTCGTCAGAATTAATTTCATTTAAAACATTCTTCTCGTTTTTCATAAAGCACAGCAAATCCACGGTACTTAGGGCAGGAATGCAGCCAGAGAGCTGCCGGGCAGGCGGTGAATTACCCGCGGCAGATGGGCTGTGACGGCGGGGGTCGCCCACGGTCCGGAGCTGCGCCGGCCTCGGCTTCCTGGGGGCATCTGGCTGGGAAGAGATGCTGGAGTGACCCTCTGGGACACAGTCAGGTGTGGGGTTCTGGCAGCCTCATCCCGACCTGTGCTCCCAGGGGGTGTGGGAATCCAGGTGTGTTTGTCCCCAAAGCTCTGTGAAGGCTGTGGCCATGGCCATTCCCACCCCAGTGCCCGTGGCTGTCCCTGCATGTACAGGATGTGGCATCACAAATTGTCTGCTTGGGTCCCCTGACCGGTGAAACCTGGTCCAAAACTGGAACAGAACTGCTCAGATTGCCAATAATTCAAGTGAGTTTTGGGGCTGGAGGTACCTGACTGGGGCTGGGGGTACCTGACTGGGGCTGGGGGCCAAAGTAGTGTGGGGACAAGGGTTGGGAGTCGATGCTCCCTTCAGCCTTCCCCCTCTTGCAGCCTCCCAGGACAGGACCCAGGTGAGCATCCCAGCCAATGTGTCCTCTTAGGATGCAAACAGCAGCTCGTGACCTTGGGTGACCCTGGGGCAATGAGAGCAGGCATGGGACATCCCCGTGGGAGTTAGAAACCAGAGGGAGCCATTGGGTCTGTCCAGCTGGTCCTGCTGCAGGCTGGGATCATCCCTGCTATGCTAGGAACCTTGTTTGCTCCAAACCTGCACCTCCCACCCGGTCAGTGGGGTCTGGCCTGCTGGGAAGATGGCAGGGGTGAGTAGGGACTGAGAGAGTTTAGCAGGTCGACCCTCATCTTTATCCTACTGCAGAGAAATCTATGGGTTGCTCTTCCCTGTTCCTGCATGAGTCCTTCCCTTTCCCTCTGTGTGTTTGCTGCTGACTGGGATGGACTGGGAGATGGAGTTTGGAACAGCACTGGGTCTGCACCATGCCCAGAGCCCTCCGAGCTGCAGCCAGCTCAGTTTTGGCTGGATGGAGCTCCAGAGGAGTGGTCAGCAGCTCCAGCACTGTGTGGCACAGCTCGGCTCATGGCATTTGCCAACCACAGGGTTGGATTGATCCACGTCACTCCACAGTTTGCCGTGGAGCGTGAGAGCACAGGGCTGGGCGTGCTGTTTATTTTGGTTAAATTGAGTTTTCTCTGGGAGATTGGGGGGCACGGGGGCCTCCAGACAAGGGGCTTTTGTGAGCCGAGCTGCAAGCTGATCCCCTTTTGTGGTTTTGCTTTTTTGGATGATACAATTTGTTATTCCAAGAACTACCCAGCAAATGGACCCCATTAGCTGAGTCCCCAGAGCAGCTGGAGCTGGAGCTGGCGCTCGCAGCGCTTTTGTCTGCACCCACCTTGGCCCACTGGGAGTGTCTGGGGCTGCTGGCACTACTTTGCCCCCAGATGGTGCCCGGGGGAGATGGGGGGGCCAGGAGCTGCTGTCCCTCCTTGCTGGTTGTGCTGACAGAGCATCTTATGGGATTAGCCTGGGCTGGGACCAGCGGAAAGCACTGGCTTTGTTGAATTCCCCATCACACTCGTGTCCCTGGCACACACTGACAATACCCCAGTTGTGGCCACACTGCTGGGGGCTGGAGCCAGTGCTGGGGCAGTCCATCCAGAGGCAGCCCTTTTGGCCCCTCAGACAGGGCTGGACCTCACCCTCATGCTTCATGGGAGCTGTGGGAAATCACATCCCTCTCTGCCTTTGGGCACAATGACATCCCTGGGGAGAGCACTGGCCACCAGTGAGGCCAGCTGAACCAGAGGAACGTCTGGGGAGCAGGGTGAGAAGCAGGGGCAGCTGCAGTGTCAGGGGTGCCACGGTGGCTCTGCAGACCCCGAGCAGGTCCCTGACACAGCATCCCCTGCTCTTCGGGCAGCATTTGGGATCCTGCTGGCATCCCCCCACCTGCTCCAAACGGCCCCTGCACAGCTGGCACACAAAGGGCATCTGCTTGGATGCCACGGCAGCCTGTGCTGTGGGAACCTGGCCCCGGGGCCCTGGAGTCAGGGCATGGTCATCCCTGGGCACCGGGGCCGGGCGGTCCAGCCAGAGCATCCTTGGCCCGCTCGGCGCTGCCTCCCGCTGTTCAGGGATGCTGCTGGCTCTGTTTGTCTTGGCTCCGATGGGCTCTTTCCTGCATGCGAGCGGCTGGAGCTGGGCGGGAGCCAGTGGGTTTATAAATAAAAGCGTCGGACACCTCTCTGGGTGGTGCTGAAAGCTCCTGAATTAGCCCCACCGCCCTGACACAGGGCATGTGGCTGCTGCACTCCGAAGACACGCAGGGGCTCTCCCTGCTCCCCAACCCCATCCCGGCTGACCTGTGTCCCCCTCCCCAGTCCCACTTGCACCCATCACTCCTGACGTGCTGGGACACTCTGCCCTGGCCAGCTGGGATGTGTCCCTGCTCCCTCCAACCTCCCCACAGGACATGTTCCCCGATCCGACTGCCCCCCAGCTAGGAGAGATGTCCAGGAGTGGGCAGCCATGCCCGGGGATGGGTTTGCCACAGGGGCTGGGCGCGGGGAGCATCCCTAGGGCATGGTGTGTGCTGGCACTGCCCAGAAGGGACTTTGGCTGCTGCCAAATGGTCCCTCGGCCATCTCCGGTAGCTGAAGAAGCAGAGGAGAGTGCTGGCTTTCCCACTTCACCTCCCGCACTGCCCGGCCGCACACCGTGCTGGTTCCCCAGCGCGGGCAGGAGTGGCCGGAGGCCGTGGGACACTGGCCTTGCACGGCATTTGCTTTCCATTGGCTCATCAGGGCCATGGTCCGGCCCTGGCAGAGCCCAGCGGGGGCCGTGGGAAGGGGCAGCAGTAACTTCCGCAACAAAAGGAGCCCGGCAGTGGGCAGGAGACAGCGCCGGGAGCCAAGAGCAGGGGCAGGACCCTGTCCAGGGCTCCCCGAACCGGCCGCCTCCGCTCGCCGCTGCCCGCGGTGTGCCGGGGGATGGAGATGGCCGCAGCCCCCGGTGCCTCCCCTGGGGACAAGGGCCAGCACGGACTGGGGGTTCCTGGCGCCCAGCCGCGACCAGAGCCCTCCTCCCACCGCGCCCCCGCCGCATTCCACCCAGGGCCTGACATTTCAGCGTGCCGAGCCTTCGGAAAACAGCATTTTAATGCTCTTGCTGTAAACGCGGTGGAAAATGTCCGTGGGCTTGTGCAGGAAGGCTCCCGGGAGCTGGCCACGCCGTGGGCGTGCCGGGCGCTGGCTGAATGCTGCCAGGGCAGCTGGGACGGGGTGGGATCCAGTGGAGCCCCGCGTCTGTCCGAGACACCGCTGCAATCGCAGCCAGCTCTGCTTATCGCGGTTATTTCTGTCACCAGTGGTGAGGCTGGTGCTGCCTGTCCCAGGTGGCTTCTGCAGCCGCTCGGGGCACAGAGGGAGCTGTCACCTCACCCTCCCCAGCCATTGATTGCCTGCTGCCATCCCTGCCTCCAGAGCTTTTCCCTGCCCTGTTCCCACACCAACTCTGAGCTGAAGGCTGAAGGGTTCCTTTGGGCTTCTTTCTCTTCTGTTTTTTGGGGTTTTTTTAATTTGTCCTTTAGGAAAACGGACTGAGTAAGTCAATTTAATTTTCTCCCCATGTTTCATTGCTCAAAAATGCCAGGCCAGTGTGGCAGTGTGGCATCTGCAGCAGATGCCCAGTGCCTGCCCAAACTGAGGCTGCGTGCTACTTCCTAGAAGGCAGCAACATGCCCCAGGTTGGGTCTGACCCCTGGATCTGGGTCTGATCCCCAAGTTTGGATCTATTCCCCAGGTCTGGGTCTGTTCCCAGGATCTGGGTCTGCTGCTGACATGGGGAGATGATTAGCATAATGATTGGGTTCCCTTGGGTGAAATAACCATGCCAGCACCCTCCTGAGCATCACAGCAGCCTCCTGGCACCTGTGCCCAAACAAGGGGGTGCCCCCTTGCCAAAGCAGGATGTCCTGACCTCTCCATGGGCAGGAGGAGACCCTCTGGGCAGTGGGTCCCAAGAGGAGACCGAGGGAGGTTCCCACATGACACAGCCTGGAGGAGAACTTGGAGGGAGCTGAGTGTTTTTCAGCTTGAAGCCTAAACAAAAGGTTTTGTAATAAGCGTCTCTCTGTCCCTGGGTTCAGTGTCCAGTTTTGCGCCCTGATGCTTCCGAATGGGGAGCATTTGAATGTACCAGATGGGAGCACAGGGGTGCAAAACCAAGGAGTGACCCTGAGGGACAGGACTCCATCCCATTCTAGTCCCCTGGGACACTGCAGGGACATGGAGACAGCCCTGACCACTACCCTCCATCCAGGTCCGGCATCTCTAACAGAAACAAATGAGTCCTACTAAGAAAATATTCCATATATTCTGCACTGCTTTCCACTGGTGCAGGAGCTCCAAGTCCCCAGTTTTGCTTGGCAAAGGGTCAATGGTAACAACGACGCCCAGGGCAGATGCTCTGGAGCTCTGAAGGTCACCAGGCTCTTCTGGGCCATTCTTAGCCAGTTGCCAGCACTGTCCCAGTTGCTCCGTTCTCCAACCTGGGTCCAGAAGACGTTTTTCCTCTGGGATGGCCTGGGACTCATGAAATCCATCCCATTTCCCTCTGGGCTGACTCGTCTGGGTCTGGTTGCTCTGCAGATGCTGTGTGCCCTGGGCAGGGCGAGTCTGCTGGACAGTGTCACTTTGGGAGGAGGAGAGCAGTGGGAGATGAACTCATGTGTGGGTGCAGGGGTCCAGGTGAAGGGGCTGGTCTGGAACTCTCTGAAGGAAATTTAATGGGATGCTCGATTACACTGGAAATTTGGAACCTGGAAACAAAAGTGTGGCTGTGAGTCGTGGCACGCTGGTGTTGAATGATGTTGAAATGACAGAAATGGTGCACGTGGGGACACTGAGTGGCACCTCGTGTTCCCCAGGACACAGCACTCGTCTGGCCAGGAGTGGAGCTGCCCCATGGGACTCTGCTGCCTTTGCATGGGGTCTGGGGGATGGGGGTTTGGCATAATCCCCAGGAAAGCGGGGCGGCTGGAATTCCCTGTGAGGCTGTCGGCTCCAAGACAAAGGAAATGTGGAAACTAAAAAAAAAAAAAGAAAAAAAAAGAAATTTCAAATTGAAAAATCGAAGCAGCTGATTCAGCGATGGTGAAACATCTTGTGACAGCATCAGACAAATTTTTTCCAAACAAAATTCTGGGAAAAAATCAGCTTGATTTTGCACAACCCGCAGCTGACCCAGCGGAAAGGCACGTGGGGGGTTGTCCACTGGGATCAGGGCATGCATCCCCACAGTGCAGCCTGGCAGAGAGGATGCCCACCAAAACAGGATTTACAGGGCACAGGGGATATCTGAAATCCAGCCAGAAGCACAAGGCTGTGCCAGACAGGAGCGTGGGATATAGGAGTGTCTTGTCAGAGTTTCCACTGAACCCCTCGGGCTGTCTGGGGTCTCGCATCAGCTCACAGAAATTAAATTAAATTAAATAACATAAATACTGCCTGAAACGTGTACTCCATCCCCTTCCCTGGGTGTGGAAATGGGGAAGTAGCTTTGCACGGCTGCCGTGCCAGGAGTGCTCCTTTATGGTGCATAGCCCTGGGGGCAGCAGGGGATGGGGGTAGGGATGGGAATGGTGAGGGGATGGGGATGGGGATAGAAATAGGGACAGGGATGGAATGGCGAGGGGATGGGGAGGGAAGCCGATGCTGGCTCTGCTCCGCGGGTCATCGAGGCGAGGGCAGAACTGCGGCACCGCCCCGGCAGGTAACTCCATCCCCCAGCGCCGCCCGCCAGGGAGGGACACAGCCGAGTCTCCCGCTCCTGAAATTTATTTTAATGTAAACCTAGCTGTAAGGCAGCTTTTTCTCATTTTTAAACTATTTCATATCAATCCTAGGCCTGACATTTGTTTTCTTTGAGTGCGGTGGGGAGCGCGGTCGGCATTGCTGAGGATATCTCCTCTGGAATCTTGGCAGAGGCGGCTCCCTATCTTTGAAGAAACGGCAAATGCAAAACAGAAGGCCGATATTAGAGAAGCATAAACAATATTTTCCCCCCCGTTAACCCCAGGAGTGGCGCAGGGCCCGGCTTGGCGACAAGACGGTGGAGGGGACACTGACCCGCCCTGGCCACACGGCACCTGCCCAGGCTGACCCCCAGGCAGGGACACGGTCCCATCACCTGTGCCCGTGGCCAGCGCGGTCCCCAAGGGCTGTGACAGACCTGGCGGGACAAGGAGAGGTGGCAGCCGGGCAGTGGCCACTCCGGGAGGGTTTGCAGTGGTTGGGAGTGGGGGCTGGTGAAGCCAGGAGTGTCCCAGCCAGGGTCTTGCCCTGCTGGGGGTCAGAAGCCAAGCTCTGTAGTCTCCCCCAAGGAGATGCAGCTCCAAGGTGAAGGGAGTCTCACTGGGTGTTGTGTCAGAGGGGTTTTGTGGAGGATGGACACGGGGAGGATGTGTTGGAGCAGGGCTGGCTGGGAGGGCAGGCACAGGCAGCAGTGCTGGCACCAGCCAGGCTCACCTGGGGGGTTGCTAAAGAGCTGGAAGAGGAGAGGAGTGGAGATCAAAGGACGCAACAAAACCAAGGAGACAGGATTTCAAATTCTGACATTAAAATAGAATTACTGTTCGGATAAATGCTGCGAGGCAGGTTCCCGTCTGGGCAGCTGGGTCAAGGATGGGGGATGTTCCTGGTGTTTCACACAGGAGGCGATGTTTCCACAGCAGCTCACACATTTGCTGTCGTACCTGGGCAGGCGCTGAGGGAGGAGCAGAGAGCTGAGCTGGGAAAACCACAGCATGGGGGACACCGTGGTGGGGATGCTGTGCCAGGGACTGAGCTCTGAGCAGCAGCACCAGCTGTCCTGGGGCACTGGGAGCTCGGGAGCTGCTGACTCCATGTTTTCCCACTGCTCTGGAGCTTGTATTTACCATGGTGTGAGGCCAGCACGTTTTTCCCTTGGGAGAACAGGTGCTGCTGTTGAGTCTCCTCATTGCACCCAGAGCCACCGTGGGCTCCCCAAGTGCTGTTCTGGGCTCTCACTGAATCCCCCTTAGCAGGGGTTCCCTTCCCGTAGGATGGGTGGGCAGGGATGGAGCATTCACAGTGTTGCTGCCCCACATGTCCCATCCTGCAGCCCCCCAAAGGGAGCTGCCCTGAGCACCCTGCCTCAGAAGGCTCATTATAATGAAGCCAGTGACCCCAGCACGAGGCTGGAAGTTTAAATGTCTGCGGTTGATGGCCACTTGCCCGCAAATTCCCTGAGATGGGAATCTCTCTCTGCGGGTCCCTCCAGGCTTAGCAGATTTCTTTGCAAAACACCCGTTGCCTTAGAAAACGTTACTTCTGCACAGGAGCTGTGAGAGCAAAGTGGGTCTGACCTGCGGACATCGGGGAAACTCCAGCTGCTTCCTGCTGCTCCCACCGGGACTTATGTGTCCCTGGAGCAGGGCTGGCCCAGCCAGCACAGGGTCCTTGGAGAGAGATACCTGATGCTCTGGCAGCTCACTGGGGCTCTCAGCCCCTCCCTCCCTGTGGTGTCTGGGAAAATGCTTCACATCCTCACCAGGATCTGGGGACAAGTGTCATGGTATGAGTCTGGGTTCACACAGCAATTCAGACCCCACACAGCCCCTGTGCAGACTCCTGGAAAGAGGCTCCAGCTGGGGAAACAGGACCCTCCAGCACCCCCATCCCTACTGCACCCCAGATCTGGCACTCAGCTCATGCTCTGCTCCATCCAGCCCTCAGGGACAGTGACACAGCTGCCCCCTGGGCAGGCCACCATCCCACTGGGAAGAGGAGGAGGAGAGGGGAAGAAGAGGGGAAGAAAAAAAATGAATCCCCACAAAAATGTCTTCATAACAGGAAACGTCTCATAAAATACCTGTGGTTTGGCATGTGTGATTCGACTGGTCAAACTATGCACCTGGCAGGGAACCCTGCTATTAATGCTGCAGCTCTGGTATTTCGGTGGAGTGGAGGCTGGCGGGGGGGTGGGACCGGGGATTTGGGGTGCAGAAACCCTCTGCTGGGGCCGGGGCAAGGGGGGACATGTCCCTTGGGTCACACTCACCTCCATGGTTGACTTCCCGGCTGTATTTCGGTGAGGTAATTGCAGCACCCCAATGATGCCATGAGCCAGGCTGAGCCTTGCTCCCAGGAAGGAGCCTGGTGTTCCTGCAGCTCTGAGCCAGGATTTTCCACCCAAGCTCGGGTCCCAGCCAGTACCGACCCGGGGTCCTCCATCTGGGTCTCTCGCAGGGATGGCCTCACCCCCACGCACACCCTCTGAGCGACCGCCGGGGCTGTGCCGCGCTCCCGAGGAGTTTTGACAGCTGGAGGTGAGGGATTAAGCCCTGAGCCGTGACCTGCGGCTGCGCTCCCGGCACACACGCCCGGGGTCACTAATCCGCCTGAGCTGAGCCCTGACCCGGCGGCCGCGGGATCAAGTGGTGGCACCGCCGCTGGTGTTGGCACCGCTGCCGGACCCCCGGATCCCCTGCTTCAGGCAGCGTCAGCCACGGGCAGCTGGCACCACGGCCGAGCCATGCCATGCCATGCCATGCCATGCCATGCCATGCCATGCCATGCCATGCCATGCCATGCCATGCCTATCCAGTCCCGTTCAGGGCCAGGCACGGGCGCTGTGCGGGGGCAGCAGGTCCGTGCAGATGGGGTGGGGTGTTTTTTCTTCGTCAAGGAAAATGTTTTCTTGTTCCCTGGGCTGCTGGCGGGCGAGGCTCCGGCTCCGGCTCCGGGTCCGTCAGCGCGTACAGCAGCCTTGGATGGGATCAGGTGTCATGCAGTTAAGGACAGCCTGGTGCCAAGTCTCCCCCGCGCTCCCGCGCTGCTCAGCCGAGCTGCTCCCCGATGCCTTTGGCTCTCGCAGCCCGGCCTGCGGAAACAACGTGCTGCTCTCCCTCTTCATAGCTCACTTTTCGTTTTTGACTCGGTTTATTATTATTTTTAAAGCATGTGTAGCGCAAAGCAAATCATCGACCTCCCGCTGGACCCGGGCCAGCCCCGTGTTGGGCTTGGAAATCCTCCCTGCTTTATTTTTTATTGTAAATGACCGGAGGATGGAGCGGCTCGATGGGACACGGCGGCGGCCAAGCTCGCCTGCTCCAGCCCACCCACACGCGCCGGCTGCTCCTGGTGCTTCCCCTTCCCCGTGTCCCCCCCGTCCCGCTTCCCACTGCTCCCCCACAGCCCGGGGCCAGCTTCTGGCACGGCTTCCAGGGGTGGTGGCTGTGCTTTGTGATCCCAGAGCACAGAATGGGGTCTGGCATGGGCACAGGCAGGGGTGTGGGCATGGGGACAGCAATGGGCATGGGGCCAGGGGCCAGGGTGGGCGTTGGGGCAGGGCCAGGATGGGGTGAGGCCACACTAGTGAGCCTGGGCATGCAGGTGAAGTGCATCAAATTCACCATCCTGCCTCATCCCTGAGCCCCTCCAGGTGGGGCTGGCGTGGCCATAGGATGGATGTGGGGCTGGAGCTGGGGCAGGGGCCAGGGAGCACATGCCATGCCCCAAACTGACCACGCTTTGACTGCTGGGTTTAAACAAGTTCCCCTTGTGCCGACCTTCAGTCACAATGGCAGATCCCCCGTGGATCACATATATTGACTTAAAAAATAATTAGCCTCGAAGGGAGCAAGCGCAGGGCTGGCCAGGCCCTTCATTAATATTTAAGTAACAGGGGTCATAAATCAGGCACAGCTCAGCCAACAGCCCTGGCCGTGTCCGTGGGGAAGCGAGGCCATGGTGTTCACAGGAACGTTGCCCAGTCCACAGGCATGGGAGTGCTGACATGGGCTCTGTGGGGAGAGGGGAACAGCGCAGGGGCAGCTCCCCTCTTCCACTGGGAATGACCAGGAGCACTCCAGGAACACGCTGAGAGCTCACCTGGTTGCCCAGCACAAGCCACAGGCAGTTCTGGAGCGACGCAGGCAGCACAGGCTGGTTGCTTTCCTGCGAGAACAAGGTGACATTTCTTGTCTCCTTTCTCGTGCTTTAAGTGTGAGATTTTTTCCCTGTTCCCAATGCTTTCATGGCGTGCCAGGGGTTTTTAACACGTCTGCTCACCGCCTGCCAGGGGAGCCGACACTCGCACCGTCAGCGTGGCGGCAGCGGCTCTGAAGCCGTGCCAGGGGTCTCAGTGCTGGGTCGGGGCCCTGCTCCCCCCAGAGCTGAGCAGTGTGGTGCTGCTGGGCCCCATCCTGCTCCAGCATCCCCAGGGAACAGCATGGACCCCTCAAGTGCTGCCCCTGTATGAACCCTCCTGGCTCAGCAGCTCCTGCTGGGCTTGGCTTTGCAGCAAGGGATGGTTTTGGTTGTACTGGAGTGTGATGGGGGGCTGGAGCTGCCTCTGAAGGACAGACAGTGCCCAGCCTGGTGGCTGCAGTGCCCAGGCAGAATGGGGTGAGCCAGGAGGGGCTGCAGTTCCCAAAGCATCTCCCCTGCTCCAAATGGAAGAAAAATTACTCTTGTGGGATTTCTGTTGGCCATATTAGAGCGGGTTCTTGAACCCAGACGCCAGGATGACAGGCAGGTGACCCCCAGGAGGATGAGCAGATGACCCCCAGGAGGACAGGAAGGTGACCCCCAGAAGGACAGGCAGGTGACCCCCAGGAGGATGGGCAGGTGACCCCTGGCTGTCTGTAGCCACCCCATCCGCACAATGGATTGCGCTGTTTGCGACCTGCCAGGCGAGATGGGAGCATCGTGTGGCTGCTCCGTGTGATTAATTATCAGTTCATAACACAGGAGATTTCAAGCATGAAAGAGCCTCTCCACAGGCACGTTGTGCACACTTTATCCATCATATGAGACTCCAGATGTTTCCATTTTATTGTTATTAAATCACCGCCTGGAGAGCATGGGTAACGGGAGGCCTCCTGCCCCACTGCTGGGCACAGCCAGGGGGACAGCACAGCACCAGAGACCCTTTTGCTGAAGAACTTGGGGGGCTCAGGCCAGGCTCCCCCCATTGTTCTGCAGAGAATGGGGGCAGCTGAAATGACCCAGGTGGATCAAAAGGGAGTGTGCAGGAATTAAACCCATGTCTGGAGCCTCTGAGTGACAGAGGACACAGAGCAGGGAACTCAGTTCCACATCCAACACACAATGAAACCATGGTCAGATTCCCCTGTCTGCCCTCTCCCTTCACTCTGGCTCCATTTTCCCTGCATCCCACATCTCTCTGAGGCCTGAGGTCTCACAGAAGGACAGGGGGATACAGCACCCAGCAGTGAGGGGCTGAACCACCCCAGGGTGCTGCTGCCGTGGCAGCATCCCAAGAAAACAGCCCCAGTGGAGGGGAGGAGCAGGGGCAAATCCAGCCCAGGTGGGAGAGGAGAGAGCTGGGAAGGGAGGGAGGTAGAGATGGAGGCACAGGGGTCATACCAGGTAAGGAAAACAAGTAAATAGCTGATTCAGGGGTTTGTTCTCCTCTTTTATTTAACAGAAACTGTATTTTTACAGCTGCAATCCCTTAAAATGGGATTCTTTTTCCCTTAAACAAATCCTTGTAAAATAATGCTTCATAAAAAGAAGCGTTCCTCTCCCCGACCCTGAAGACAGAAAAACAATAATGCTGGCGAGGCTCTGGCCGTGCTGCCAAGGAGGCTGGGGGTGGCTGTCACCCGTGTCAGCTGGCAGTGCCACCCGACCCACAGCCATGGCTCCAGGGGTCTCAGTGGGAATGGCACCGCTCTAGGCCCATGGAGCTCCTCTTCCAGCATCTGCCACAGCCACCTGCATCCTGCCAGGGTCCATCATGCTGCCGATGGCAGGGCCATCCCTGTCCCCTCCAGCCCTCAGCTGACTCCAAGAGCATTTTCCAGGCACAAGAGCAGCTGTCAAGGCTTCCTCGTCCTTGGAGACACCAACAACCTGCCAAGCCCTTGTGGCATCAGGAACAAACCCATGCCAGGGCTCCCTGCTCCCTTGACTTAATTTGCTTTAATTTTGGTTTAATTTGGGTTTTTTGGGTTGTTTTTCTCTAGGCTGCAGCTTTTTTTTTCGCTGCTGCTTCAGCAAAAGCGATTCAGGAAATTCCGATGAAATCCCGGCACACAGCAGCCCTGCCCCTGCTCCCTGGCGGGACAGGCCAGGAGCTTAATTCTCATTAATAACCACCACGGGTCAATTATTGCAAGAAGCAGGAAAAGCAGCAAAAGGCTCTTTGGCATCACGTGTTGTTTAAGCTTCCGAAAATAAATGTTCTTTGCAAATCAATCTGTTTGCAGCTCCGCACGTGGAGCCGACAGGGAGAGTTGCTGGAGGAAGAGAGTATTTATAGAGGGGGTTTATTTTAAATAAACAGGCACTTAAGGCTGAGGCTGCTGCTCCAGTGTCCCATCCCTCGTCCTCCATGCGAGCTCCCGGCGCTGCCCGCGAAGCGCCGCAGTTGAGCCGCAAACGCGGCGAGTCTCTGGCTACCACGCCATGAGTTTAGCCCAGCACCCACTTGGGAGGCTCAGCACCCACTTAGGGGACTCAGCACCCACCAGTTGCCCCCGGGGAAGGCAGGGCTTGGCAGTGGCAGCCTGAGCCTCCCACAGAAACCATGGACACAGGGGCCATGGCTCTTGTGAGAGGAGCCCCTGCTCACTTGAGGGATGTGACAGCAATGCTGGGCTCAGTGGGCTGCAGGTCTCATCTGCCTGTTCTCCCCCTCTTATATTTGTTAAAAATATTTAAGGGATGTGAGAGTTACCACAGACACTCAGGGCAGCTTCTGTAAGACTCCACTGGGCCCCCCCATGGTTGGTTACTGTGCAAGATGAAGGAAGAGCTTCAAGGTGCACCATGGGATGTTCAGGCTGGGCATCAGAAAGAATTTCTCTGTGGAAAGGGCTGTCAGGCATTGCAAGGGGCTGCCCAGATAAGTGGTGGAGTCCTCATCCCTGGAGGTGTCCAAAGAACAACTGGACGTGGCACTCAGTGCTCTGGGCCAGGTGACAAGGTGGGGATCAGCCATAGGTTGGCCTCAATGGTCTTGGATGTCTTCTCCAACCCCAGTGATTCTGGGATTCTATTCTATGATTCTATAAACTGTGTCTGTACCGTGCATCTCCCAGCTGTGGTGTGTCGGGAAGGGTGACATGTTCAGGGTATCTCTGATCCACAAAAAAGTAAATTCAAGGAGTCCTGCTCCCACGGGGATCATTCTCCTGGTCCCCATGAGGCTGTGTACACAATCTCACTGTTGCTTTGTCTGCAGGAGCTGTGGGAGCAGGATGCTGCCAGACGTTGTGGCGCTGCTGGTGACGATGGTGACGATGGTGATCAGCCCTCGCTTGGCCGCAGGAGGTGGCGTGGGAGGCTATGCCCAAGTCAAGTACATGCAGCCCATGGTGAAAGGACCCCTGGGACCCCCGTTCCGTGAAGGCAAAGGGCAGTACCTGGGTAAGGGATGCATTCCGCGGGGCTGTGGGAGGACACGGGTCAGTGGGAAGGGGATGTGGCACCTCACAGCCATTGGGCACTTGTCATCCCCCTACCCTCAGGGTCACAGCTCCCAGGAGCTGCCTGGCACAGCTGAGGGTGCTGCCATCCAAAACACTTCTGCCAAGCATGGAGGGACTCTTTGAGTCTCTAACCCAGTGCAAAAGGACAGGATGAACAAGGGCAGAGGCTCAGCAGGGAAGTGAAGCCCTTTGCTGGGGCTGGAGGGGCACCCATGGGCCCCTTGGTCTGCAAGCCAGGGGACACAGGTGACCCTCCAGCCTCTGGCTCCCACCCTTCTGCCAATCTCCGGCAGACATGAGATGCAGAAACCTCTGCACTCACCGTCTCTGCCTCTCCCTGCTGTTAAACCTGAGCCGTCCTGGCAAGGCTTTTTCCACTCCTCCACCTATTCCGTTTCCCTGTCTGCATTTTGCACCAGCTGGGAAAGGAAAGAGTGCCAAGGCTGGAGCTGAGACCCAGCCTGGCAAGGGAAGAGCAGGAGAGAGACAGTTCCTCTCTCAGAGAGCAGCGACCAGAAACTTTACACATATTAAATCACTCCCCACTGAGTGATGTGCACCCAGAAGGGCTGAGGCAGCGGGGTCATCACTCTGCACAGACAGGGCTCCAGCACCCCCAGCCTTGTGTAACCCCCCTGCCCTCAGCTGCCCTGCCTGCACCCATCCCAGAGCTGGCACCACCACAGGATGGGGCAGCACTGGGCTTGGGTATCCAGATCCACCAGATTGGTGCTTGGCCCTTGGGAAGAGCTGATGGAGCCTCCCCGTGGGTTGACACAGACTTGGACACTCCCAGGAGCTGAAGTCTTGGCTCTGGGAGGAGAAACAGGAGAAGGCTTGGCCACCAGTGGCTGATTTACTGTAGGGCTGAATGGCTTATCAGGAGTTCAGCTCAGCACATGTGTCAGAAAACACACAGCAAAACCTGGAGCCGAAGTGTGCTGTGAGCCCCCCCTCCCTGCCCCCTTCCCAGCTGTTGTAAAGCTGCTCCCTGAAACCCAGCCAGAGCCAAAACCTTCCAGCGTAGCACAGGAACACTTCAGCTGCTGGTGGGACTGAATTCAAATCTCTCCCTGCTGTTTTCCCTTCTTTTTTTCCCCTTCCTCCTATGCATAGGAGCAGCTTGCATCGCCTCTGAGCAATGCTGCGTATGGTGTGGAGAGCAGTGAGTGTGCCAGACTGGGGTAAGGAGGTGTTTGGACAAGGTCTGCCAGGTTAGACGAGGCACAGAGGGAACACTGAGGCAGGGCAGAGCAAGGGAGTCCCCTGGACATTACTCCTCTAAAACCCTTGGGAAAGAGAGGACAGGTGGGGGACAGGAGAGGGGGACGCAGGGACAGCTGCAGCCCGAGCCACCGGCTGTGGGGCTGCACGGAGGCAGCTGGGGAAGCCGGTGCCTCCTGGATCCCACCGAGCTCCCATCTCTGCTTAACCTCTAATTTGGCAAGGAAAATCCCTGCTGGCCTTCTGCCCTGCTCGGGGAGCTCAGCTGACTCGCCGCGACGGCGCAGGGCTGTCCCGTGCCCCTGCTGGTTACCCCGACCCGGCGGGAGCTGTGCAGGGCCCCCCGGGCTGCCCCAGCCTGGCCCAGGGGCTGGGACCCCCAGCTGGGGGGTGGGGGGTTCCGTCCTGCCTCCAGGTGCCATCTGGTGAGGGACAGGTTTCCTCAGGGTACCATACACCCTTTCGGACCCAAAACAGCTGCCCCAGAGCACAGAGGGAGCTCAGGGGAGGAGATGCTGCTAAATGCTGAAACGCTCAGAACACTGAAGCAGAGATTTGCACACTGGGGTTTATTTTGGCTTAATTTAAACCATGTCTGTGGCCCTGCAGCCAGGCAAACCCACGAGTGAGTGCTGTGCTGGGGCACCCGCTGCTGGGGGAGACAGTACGAGAGGTGCTAAAACACTGATCCCACTCAACATCCCTGTGAGCCTGTGAAACTCTCTCACGAGACAGAGCTTGGCAGCAGCTCTGGAACAAGCTCGGCCGAGCTCCGCCACAGAGCAGCCAACCTCTCCTTCCTGCAGTGTCATCTGGCTGCGCTGGCCAGACTTGCTGCTGGCTGCTCGTGGCTGGGAACCACTTCCCATCCTGCTGGATTATTCTTCTGCTGGCCGGTCTGCGCTGCTGGGTCTCTCCTGCAGGCAGAAGGGGTCCTTACCAGGATGAACACAGCTCCAGAGGGGCTGCAGTACCCACCTGGCCCTGTCCATGCCCTTCGGGAGGTGGAAGGCTCTGTGGTGTCCAGGTGGGAGCTCCCAGGGGTCATTCCTGCCCCGTCCCCTTCCTGCTGCCCCAGCTGGCTCCATGTTAACATCCAGGGCGGCTCTGTTCATACTTCGAGGGGAACACAGAACCCCACGCTGGTGCTGCAAAGCGCAGAGCTCCGAGACATGTGTCTGTGGTAAGACATGGGCTTTTGAAATCGGACACCAGTGGGGCTGCAGTGTCCCAGTTTCTCTCTGCTGACGGCCCCGGTTTGGTTTTCCCGTCTGCTTTTTTGGCCGCCTGCAAGCTGGCAGCTCCTGCCTGGCGTTTCTCTCCACTGCCTTGTGTGAGAGAGTGTGTGTGTGCTTTTTCCTTCCTTCGTGGGCTCAGCTGTAGATCCTTGTTCTGATTCCATGCAAAATGACCTAGAAAACTAATTCTTTTCAAACCATTGCAAGAAAAAAAAATTAAAAAGAAAAAGTGGGGGAGAAAACACATTGAAATAATTTTCTGGAGAAAATTTTTTCCGGAATCCAAACCCCAGAAATAGTGCAGCACTGCACGGCTCCCTTGCCCTCTTTCCCGCACTGTTTTCCGGGGTGAGGAGCAGGAGTTTGCAAAATCCAGTGGCAGTGTCATGACATACGAATATTTCCTTCATCAAGAGAGCCAAGTGACCGCAGCTACAGCTGAGGATGGGTGCCAGGCTTTGATTTATAGATAAGCTCTAAAAATGTTTCCATTACCCAAAGGAAAACACAGCGGCACCAGGCTGGGAAGGGCCAGAGCTAATTGCTGTGCTTAGGGCAGGCAAAGCCACCTCTGATGCTCTGGGAGCTGTGCCTGCTGCTGCCACAGTTATTCTTTTCACGTGTCTCAAATCTCCCATAAGCTTTTCCCGTTGACTGAGGAAATCTCCGTGCTGGCGGATCCCAGCACCACGGGTGTCCATGCTCCCAAAGCCTGGCTTGGCTCACTGAGGGGGCCAGACTGGCAGACCTTGTATCCCTCTGCCAGGCAGGATCCATCTCCATCCTGGAAACTTGTCCATAGAGATCTCTTCCCAACTGGAATGATCTACCTTGGGTAGATTTGATTTAAATTCACCCAAGATGTCACAGCTCTTTTCTCTGCCTTTCGTATTTCTCATCATCGTCCCGTGTACATGCGACTGTCAAGTACTTCCTTCGTTTCAAACTGCCCAAAAAAGAGTTTGTCAGATTTATTCTTTCTCACCCTTTCCTGGTGTCACGTGGGAGGTGACACCCTGCCTGGGCCAGCCTTGAGGAGTTATTTATGCTCATGTCTGTGCTTTCCATGCTGAGCTGTGGTGGGCATGTCATCTGCCTCTCCTCGCCTTTGGAGTCTCTCAGCCCATTAGTTTCTTTCTTATATCCGTTTGCAAAAGACCTCAATAAATTCTTGAAATGTCAAGTGGTTGCAGCCTATTCCCAGCTGGGCTGACTCATTTGGACAGAGCTGAGGCTGCATTTCCCTCCCAGCTCTTGGCTTGTCCTCCATCCCCAAAGCTTTTTTCCTTTTTGGTTTTCTCTGCCTTGCTGGACACGGGAGCTGTGCCAGTGAGCACTGTGGGCATGGCCTAGCCCATACAGCCATTGCCTCCTCGGCCTCTCAAGTACATGCCCAAGAGTTTTCTTTTTAATCCAAAAGGATTAAAGGTCTCCCAAGGCCCTGGACTCACAGGACAGGGTGAGGGATTATCCTCAGTCTTGGCTCGCTCTGTCGCCATGCTCTCAGCTGAGCTCCAGCAGGAGCGACTGAATCCCACAGTGCTTTCGAGGCTGCTGGGATGTGAGGCAGCAGGAGGTTTGAATCCAGCTCCAAAAGCACCCTGCAGTAACGCATCACAGAACATCCCTGCCAGAGCTGACAGAAGTGCTGGCACCTTCCATGGTGTCACCTGGCATGGAGAGATGGGAGGCTGGAAACCAAACCCTGGACTTTGGCCTTTCCTCAGGACAGCCCTGCCAATGCTGGGGTCCAGGAAGCTGCTGTGGCCATGTTTAAGTGGAAGGGTCACCCTTCCAGCCCAGCCCAGGTGCAGAGACCCAGTGTCCAACATCCCGAGAACATCCCACACCTGCGCACTCCTTGACCACCGCCAGCTCTAGTGACACTCTGTGTCTCCTCTCTCCACAGACATGCCGCCGCTGCTGCCCATGGACCTCAAAGGGGAGCCAGGACCGCCAGGGAAGCCTGGCCCACGTGGACCCCCGGGCCCCCCGGCTATCCAGGAAAACCAGGCACGGGGAAGCCGGGAATGCACGGCCAGCCTGGGCCTGCTGGGCCCCCTGGCTTCTCGGGCATAGGGAAACCCGGCATCCCAGGACTGCCCGGAAAGGCGGGTATGAAAGGGATGCCCGGAGCTAAGGGCGAGCCTGGCATGCGAGGGGAGCAAGGGCCGAGGGGACTTCCTGGCCCGCCGGGGCTGCCTGGGCCAGCTGGCCTCTCTGTCAATGGGAAGCCAGGTCCCCAGGGTGGCCCCGGCCTGCCCGGGTTTCGGGGCGAGCCTGGCCCGAAAGGAGAGCCGGGTCCCCGCGGAGAGAGAGGGATGAAGGGTGAAAATGGCGTGGGGAAGCCGGGGTTACCGGGGCCCAGGGGGAACGGGGGTCCTCCCGGCCCCGCGGGGCCCCCCGGGCCCGCCGGCGTTGGGAAGCCCGGTGTCAATGGACTGCCGGGTGCACCGGGGGACAAGGGCGACATGGGCCCCCCGGGCGGGCCGGGTGTCACCGGGGAGCCTGGCCCTGCGGGGCCGCGGGGACCCCCCGGGATCGACGGAATCGGTGTCCCGGGCGTCGCGGGGGTGCCGGGGATACAGGGCCCCATGGGACCGAAGGGAGAGCCCGGGATCCGCGGCCTTCCTGGCCTGCCAGGCCCCACAGGCTATGGGAAGCCGGGCTTGCCCGGGCTGAAAGGAGATCGCGGGCAGCCCGGGGCGCAGGGAGCCATCGGCGATAAGGGGGAGCCCGGCGTTGATGGGGAGCCGGGTGAGCCGGGTCCTGCCGGCATCATCGGCCCGCCAGGTCCGCCGGGGTCCATGGGGCTGCCGGGCAAGCACGGGCTGCCCGGCCCCAAGGGGGACGTGGGGCCGAGCGGGCCACCGGGAATGCCGGGGATGCGCGGCGACCAGGGCCCGAACGGCTTCGCGGGGAAGCCGGGGGTGCCGGGAGAACGGGGCCTGCCCGGGTCACTGGGACCCCCCGGCCCAACTGGCCCTAAGGGAGAACCAGGGTTCATCGGCCTTCCGGGGGTGCCTGGATTAACTGGTGGCCCCGGGCCCAAAGGGGACGGTGGGATCCCGGGGCAGCCGGGGCTGAGGGGCCCCTCCGGCATCCCGGGATTGCAAGGCCCTGCTGGTCCCATGGGGCCTCAGGGGTTACCAGGGCTGAAAGGGGAGCCCGGGCTCCCTGGCATTCCTGGCGAGGGGAAGACTGGCGAGCCTGGCATGGCTGGACCCATGGGCCCGCCGGGAATGCCGGGAACACCAGGGCTGAACGGGCCACCGGGCCCACCGGGGCCACCCGGGCCACCGGGAGCACCGGGAGTGCTGGACGAGACGGGCATCGCGGGGCTGCACCTGCCGGACGGTGGCGTGGAGGGGGCTGTGCTGGGCAACGGGAAGCCGGGCAAGCCACAGTATGGCCGTGGAGAGCTCGCTGCCCGCATCGCACCGGCCTTCACCGCCATCCTCACCTCCCCCTTCCCCGCGTCCGGCATGCCCGTCAAGTTTGACCGGACCTTGTACAACGGGCACAACGGCTACAACCCGGTCACCGGGATCTTCACCTGTCCCATATCCGGAATCTACTACTTTGCCTACCACGTGCACGTCAAAGGGACCAATGTTTGGGTGGCCCTGTATAAGAACAACGTGCCGGCCACCTACACCTACGACGAGTACAAAAAGGGGTATCTGGACCAGGCCTCGGGCAGTGCCGTGCTTGAACTCAAGGAGAACGACCAGGTCTGGGTACAAATGCCCTCGGACCAGGCCAACGGGCTGTACTCCACAGAATACATCCACTCCTCCTTCTCCGGGTTCCTGCTCTGCCCCACATAACGGCTGTTGGGCATGTTTCCTTTTCACCCACTTTAGCCATAAACTGTCTTTTTTTTTTTTTTTTTTTTGATAAAAAAGTGTTTTAAAATTAATACAAAAAAGAAAAATCACTGGGAAGAATGAGCAAGCCATTGTCGTGGGACCTTGCTTCACGCTGTTTGATCCATGAGTCAAGAGGGGTAATCGGGAAGGAGACATCGATCCATGAATCTTTCTGTTTTTTCGGGAGGGAGAAGGGAGGGAGGGAAGCGACTTCCTCAGTAAAGCAACTTCCTCAGTAAAGCATATTTGGAATAAATTTTACCCCAGTGACTGGACATCAAACACAGAAACACGCTTGGGATAGCAAGGATCTGGCTCTGTGATGCAGAGAGGGCTAGCTGGAAGACCAGACCCTCCTGGTCTGTATCAAGTGCCCTCACTTCCATTTGGAATGCTAGATAAATAAATCCAGCTGTGTCACGGCTGGCGTGTTTGGTGACTGACACAGGGTCCCAAGCACTTACACAAACCTGTACAGCAGCAGGGATCCACGCTGGATTGAGAAATTTCCTTCCCAACCATCAGATGCCCGAGTTCCAGGCTCACTGTCGCCTGCTTTTCCAGACTGTGCTTTGGGGCAGTCTCTCCGATTCACTCCGGATTCAGTGTGGTTGGATTTATAATCCTAAAAAGTGGAACACTTTGCATAAGCACCTTCTTCTAAGAAGTAAATATTATTTTTAACCCTCCCCCCAGCACCCTTAGGAATAAAACCATCCAGGCACTGCTGCCTGGGAGGATGCCACAACCTATTCCAAAGGCAGTGAGGGAAGCTGGGACCCCCATGATGAACAAGGATCTGCCCTCTCCATTCACCTGCTGGGAAGTCCAAGGGCTGGTCCTGTCCTGTCTGTCTCTGCAGCCCAAAGACTTGCTTGGCCTCGGGAGCATCTCTGCCCACACAAGGATGGCAGTGTGAGCCCAGCTCATGGTGCTGCCAGCTGGTGTGACATAAGGAAGTGCCACTGATGGACAACTTGCTTTTCCTGTCTCACTATTTTGGGATGTGTGAACTCTTGCATTGGTGTCCCTCCTTTCTCTGGGGATCTCGGAATCAAGAAAAAATAGTGTTGGTTCTAACTTTCCACGCAGTGATTTCACCACGGTGCTATGACCCACTAACAACATTACTTACAAGGGTAGTGCAATATATACCTGTGACAGGGCACCAGCCCTGCAGCCTATCTGTGATTTAGGTTAAATAAATCAACATGTGCCTGTTGTTACCACTTTGTCTCACTAATGCTTGGAGCATTACTGACCTGAGCATGAGCTGCAGGGCTCTGGGGCAGGCATGATGGCAGTGCCCACACAGATCCTGTGGCTCTGCAGGTTTTCTCACAGTAGAACAGTCACTGCCACTTCCAGGACAGGGATGCTGCTCATCCCAGGCCAGAAGCATGCTGCTGAAGTCAATCCATGTGCATATCCCACTGCATGTCCCTCTGCAAAGGCACATCCCTGAGAAACAGCAATAATTTGGTCACCAGCTCTGACCTTTGCATTTTCCTAAAGCCTGTTTGATGGCCAAAGAAACGTAGCGAGACTGGGACGGGGCTGGTTCTCCAGATGGACTCCATGAGATATTTAAACAACTTTTCTTTTCCTCTTTCTGTTTTGTTTGTTTTCTCCTCAAGCCTGTCCTGTGTTTTGCCATTCGGGCCTTCCTTTTAGAAACTCACCTATCCCTGAAATAAAGAAACAAGGAAATTTGCAGTTGGAAGGCCACTGCTCCAGGCACTGCCTGTTGGGGCTGTGTGTCCCCTCCCTGGGATTTTCTCCCTGGGATTTTATCTCCTTAAAGCTGCAAGTTTCATGCAGAGATGAAACTCCACGAGCTGAAAGGTGTCTGATCCCACTGGATGTTTTTAACTCCTGAGAGCGGGGCGGGGTCAGGACCATTTGGGTTGTGATCCTAACAGGTTATTTCCCAGCAGGAACAGTCCCTAAAATTAAAAGTGGAAGCTCAGATGATTTTTCCAAGCCCAGGTTTGGTAGGGGAGGGTGCTGGGAGGGGACCTGTCTCCTTTCCTGTGGAGAACAGAGGGATTCCAGCTGGTCCAGCCCCACTGCACGCACGACCCACACAGGGCCAGGAGCTGCCACACCTGGTGGGAGCTTCATCCTGCTCCTCAAAGCGATTTATTTATACTGTGCCTAACCTACAGCCCATCTCTTCTTGTTCTGTTCTGTTTCATTCCAAACTTCTCCTTCGAGCTGGCAAAAAGCAACGACCAAACTCCTCACTGTAACCACCCCCAGATTGAGTTTGTGCTGTAGATACTGTTTTGCAATTCCACTTTCCCTTCACGTGCAGAGCGAACCCATAATCACCCCTCGCAGCTATTTAACCTCTTACATTTACACACTAATGGAAAGCAAAGATATTACACGCACATAGTTAGGCTAAAAAAACCGATGCACAGGATGAGGGAGGCTGTTCACTCTCCAGAAGGATTTTTTTTTCTGGAATACTGAGTACATATTAGCCAGCAGAAAGGATTATTTTCTGTCGTGTGTGTGAGCACGTGGGATTTTGGTTTCAATCACAAGAATAAAAAAGGTTGGGTTGGATGAGGTATGACTATTTTTAATGCTGAAAACTGCATTACAATGTGCATTTTTATATACAAATTCTTACTATTTTTTTTAATTTGCCTCTAGTATCTTCATTTCTAACCTAGTATATAGAGGTTTTTAGTTTTGTAAATACTTATTACATGCACTGTCCTAGTAAAAGTTGGTTTAAAATGCACTCTTTGTGACCCAAAACTGACCTGCTCTTCACAACTAAAACTGCAGTACTTGATTGTATTGACAAACATCAATAAAACTTATTGTATAGAGGTGGGCTCAGCTGTGCTTTGTCCTGGGACTTGCTCTGCCTCATACAATTCTCTTGCACTCCATTTCCACCTCAAATCTCCTCACTCATTCCCAGCAGATTCCCTCACTAATTAATATCCTTATGCAAAAATTTATTGAATGTTTCTTGTGATTAAGGAAAACACTCCTGTCTTCAGAAATTCAGTTTTAAAAAAGGTTGAAACCCAGATCCTTCCAGCCTGGTGATTATTAACTTGAGGAACTCAAGTTGAAGTCTTAGGGATTCCCTTTCCCTTCTGTATGTGTTTTTTTCATTATTTTTTATTGCTATGTCACACACCTTGGCCACAGCCAACCTCCATCCTGAGTGAGTCAGCAGCACTCAGGACTGGTGAATCACCTGCAGCAAAGCACTTTCCCAAGGCTCACAGTCCAAGGAGATGAAAATGTATTTTCTCACCTGATCTCACCTGGCAGAGGTGAAACATTTCCAGGGAAGCCTGGTTGACACAAAGGCACCTTCCAAGGAACAAGCCATCCTCCTGCTGCCATTTGTGGGGCTCCCAGCAAATTCCCTGGTCTCTGCAGCACCATCACATGCTGGATTCCAGCACCTGAGCTCTTTCCCCAGGCTGGAAGGTAAAGGGGCCTTTCCAGAGGCACTCCCTGCAATGCTTGGTGTCAACTCACCCTTGTACCAAAAACCACTCTCTCGGCAATGAGGATGCACAACTTCATGACTTGAGTGCAAACACAGGAGCAGTGGCTACTTAACAAAGATAACTGAGGGGTTTTATTTCTTTTGAAGGAACCTAAAGGGTTTAGGACACATCTAAATTCCGGCCCAAAGAGCTCTAGTCTTTAAACAGGAGCTCTTTGCTTGTCAGTTCCAAACATTTAAAATTATAAAGCTGCTTTAAAAGAAAAATAGCTTCTTTTAAATAATTCCATGAATCTGGTTGCCCCTTTGGCAGAATAATGTGGAAAACCTGATATTTGACAGCTCAGATCTGCAGCACAATACAAAAATATACAACAGACCAAAATTCCACATGTTCCCAGGACACGAATCCATTTATACAAGGAAAACCCATTAAAGCATCACACAAAAGACTGGCACTTGAAGGAAGGAGACTACAGGGAAAACTGGAAGGACCTGTGGCAGCCAGATTTCCCCATGTGCATGCAGCCTGACACAACCACCACGTGCCGACACCACCGGGGAGCACAATGGCCACTTCCCGGTGTCACAAGACATACTGCAGAAATAACAAGAGTAACACTGTCACATTCAAGTTTATAAACATTCCCATATGATGACTTTTTGTTTTCAATTATTAAAAAGCTTCCAACCCTTTCTAGACGTGCCATTCCCAGGCTGTTTTCTCCCTTTTTGATCAGCTCCACTAGGCAAAGGTTTAAAATGTAAAATTCTGGAACACAGCTGTGCTTGAACGTTCTTGGCCACTGACACCAGCTTCTTTTAAACATTGATGTCCCCAATTAACCCACCTTTCCCATTAATTTTGGGGCAATTTTTACCAAGTACAGAGGTTTAGACTGTGAGAAGTTAACTCCTGCATCCTGTACAAGTCACTTTTGTGACTGATTGCAGCAGAACCAGGAATTCTATCCCTGTGCAACATCAGGTTTCACAAACACCTCTACTCCCAGATCTGCATTCCACAGGAGCTGGACTCCAATGATTCTTGTGGGTCTCTTTCAACTCGGGGTATTCTGTGATTTAAACAGGAATCTCACTTGGTGCTCTGGGCATATACAGGACTTTAAAAATACAAGATGCATGGATTAGGAACACAGGAGCAGCCAGAGTGGCTGCAGCAGTGTGATAGCAGCTGTGCAAGAGTGGACAAAGTGCAGCAGGTGCCTCTTGGATCACAGGACCAAGGACACAGGAAGAGCAGCAATTAGTGACACTCTCTCTCACAGAGACACAGGTCTCTCACAGAGCCATCAGCAATGCAAAGAAATCCCTTCTCCTTTCCCCAGCCCTTCTCATTCTGCCTTTAGGGCAACAAACCTCCCTGGGAAGTCTGCGCTCTGTTATCCTAACTCAGCACAGGTGACAACCTGGGCCACCAGGACTCTCTGGTGACTTCTGTGACATCCCTTAGCTGGCCAGCTGAGTGACTTGCTGCTGTACCAGGGGAGTGGAGCCTCCCAAAGCCACTGGACAAGCCACTGACCACCAAAACACAGCCCACAGACACAGGAGTAGAGGAAAACAGGGAGAAAGTCCACAGATTCAGACACCCACCAGTAACTGCAATGACAAATGGCACAACGGTGGACACAGCAAGCAGCAGAAATCCCATAGAAAATGAGACACTCCTGTACACTCAGGGGAGCTGCACCCACTGTCCAAGTGCAGCCACTTCCCAGCTGATCCGAGACTGAAAAGGATGTCCCCTCTCTTCCAAGCTGGCTCGTGCTCCCAGCTGACAGCAGCAGGCACCCTGTCCCAGGTGAGGCTCGCTGGCATCAGCTGATGGCACAGATCCACCACTGGGTCTGACCAGAGAAGCAGAGCTGACCATCCCTTCACCTTCAGGAAAGCCCTGGAGCTTCCCCAGAGCTCAGAGCCGCTGGCAGTAGAGTTCATAGAGGCTCTTGGCCATCCTCTGGGTCTCCTGGAAAGCCTCACAGCTCTGCTCCCAGCTAGGGGGCACCTGCTCCTCCCCATAATAGGCCCCGGCGATGGCCCCTGCCATGGTGGCGATGGTGTCCGTGTCTCCCCCCAGGGAGATGCAGTAGATGATGGTTCTCTGCAGGGCGTTGTAGCGCTCAGGAATGTCGGGATCAGCGTCCATGCAGCGCAGGAAGGAGTAAATGGCAGTGGGGACGGAGCGCAGTGCGGCGATGCCATTGCCTGGAACACATCCCATCATCACCCTCTGGGTTTCCTTCCTTTTCCCCTCCTATGGCAACTTCCTGTTGCCAGTGACTTTCCATATTGACATCATGGATTTTACCAGGAAAAGTGTAAGTTTGTTCCTCAGAAATCCCCCAAGTTCCCCAGTACCACTCACATCCTGCAGAGCAATTCCCAGTTACCCCAGCATAGTCTGGCCATACCCATCTACCCATCCCCATCCCCATCCAACATGACAACCCAACAGCCCTTAGAGATCTTGGAATATTAAGAAACATTATGAAGATAACATTTCCTTAACACGACCTTTTTTTTCTTCCATCAATACAGATGGAATCACTGGGTTGAGACTCAGTTTTCCTGACTGGTGAGCACAGGCAGCTTTTCCAGCACATTCTGTGCCTGACAAGCAGCACAGGCCAAAGATGAATCTGAAGACACATCTACCAGCCTTGCTGAGTTAGTCCTGCTTCCAGCTCTTTCCTATTCCTTGTACTAAGAAAGGTACTCACCCAACTCAAACAATACATCTTCTTTGGGAACACTGTTGAGCTCCAAAAATTCCTTGATTTTCTTCAGACGCCTGGAAAATGGTAAATCCTCAAACCCCAGCCTGTAAACAGAGGGTGCAATGAGAAGGAGACAACATGAAAAGCCAGAAGAAACCACCACAGCAGGGCTGGGGCTTCCCCACAGCTACTCACGCTCGGGCATCACTGAGGGACTTGTCATCTGCCTCCACGTGCTCCATGTGGCTGATGAGCTGCTCCAGGAAGGCTTCCCTGCTGAGCCCTTCCTGCAGTGCCAGGTGCACAGCCAGGGCCTGTAGGATGGCCCCGTTGTAGCCCAGGGAGTTGGCGTGGGTCAGCTCCGCGCTCAGCTTTGCAAACTGCCAAAGAAACCCCAGTGTCAGCAAAGCTTCCTGGGACACTCCCCTGGCAGCAGGGATGCCCAGAGGAGCCCAGAATGTTCCATTACCTTCTTGACATCCTGGATGTCAGAGTAGACAAGGGAGATGCCAGCCACCCTCATGGCTCCGCCGTTCCCATAGGAGCCCTTCCCATTGAACTGGGCTCTTGCAGGCTCAAACACATCGCTGCACTTGGGGCTCAGGAGCTTCTTGAAGACGTTGACAACAGCCATCCCATAACCCCTGTTGGGCTCCTTCTTGAACTCCTCAGCAAACCTGGTGTGGGCAGGGGGAAAACACCCGGGGGGTTTGGTGTGTTACTGGGGCTTGTGATCGGATGAAGCCTCTTGCTACAGTCAATTAATAACACACACAGAAATCAGTGACAGTCAGGGTTCAGTGACTCAGTTCTGCAGGGAAACAATTCCCAAAAACAGTGTGAAAGGAGGATGTATAAACATCACCTTCCATAACCCACTTGTTTCCCTCTCAACTCTGCCTCAAAATAGAAGCAAACTAGAAACATTTCCGTGGGTCACAACCACAAGGAAAGTCTTTTGTTCAAGTTCAATGGAAGAGTTTTCTAAACAAAGAAATGCTTTCCCTTAAGTGGAACCAAATGCTCCCAGGGCTGGGGATTCAACAGGGAAACAGATCATAAACAGAGTCAAGCTGAGCTCACTCCTATTCCCTCACTAAATTAAGGGCAGCACAAACATAAATAGCAACAAATAAACATGAAATGAAATGTTTCTGGAATCTGCAAGCATTCTCCTCCCCAAAGGTGAACACTGAAGCTGATACTGCTGCACAGTCCAAGGCATGGCAAAGCAACAACAAACTAAAGGATTAACCACCTCTTTCCTAATTTCTTCCTATCCACGAATTAGCAATTACTCTGCCCCTGTTCCATTCCACATACAATCACAGTGATGGTTTCACCTTCAGAAAGCCTCATCCTCACCTCTTGGCCATGTCGACCTCATCAAACTCCCGCTTGGCCAGCAGTGACTGCACCACTGACCTGCTCATGGCCGTGTCATCCGTGTACGACAGCGACTCTGCAATGGGAGGGCAAAGAGTGACACCTCCAGCCAGGGACAAACTGCTCCTGCCCTTGGCCAGCACCACCCACATCTCCAAGGCCTGACTGTCACACGTTGCCTGGAACAGCTGTGGTTGCACAATCCCTGGAAATGTCCAAGGCCAGGCTGGATGGGGCTTGCAGCAACCTGATCTAGTGGAAGGTGTCCCTGTCCATGGCAGGGGGTGGGACTGGGCGAGCTTTAGGTCCTTTCAAACTAAAACCTGTCTAGATTTAAATTCCTCAGCACTCTGAGCTTGACACTACCACAGTCATCAGAGGAAGGAGACAGAGCCAGGGAGCTGCATCCACAGCTATAATGACACAAATTGTACTTCAAGATTAGTAAGAGCCAGGAGAGTGTTTGACATTCAGAGGCACATATAGACAAGAGTCAGGCCAACGGAGAATCACACATTCCCAGGATGGTTTGGTTTGGAGGGGACCTTAAAGCTCATCCAATTCCACCCTCTGCCATGGGCAGAGACACCTTCCACTATCCCATATTGCTCCAAATCCTGTCCAATCTGGCCTTGGACACTTCCAGGGATAGCTGCAGCTCTTCTGGTCAACCTGTGCCAGGTCCTCACCCTCTCACAGGAAGAATTTTTTCCCCATATCCCATCTACACCTGCCCTCTGGGAGTGGAAAGCCATTCCCCTTGTCCTGTCACTCCAGGCCCTTGTCAATAGCCTCAATCTTTCCTGCATGCTCCCCTCAGGCATTGGAAGGTTGCAATCACTTCCTAGGAGTTAAATAACAACTCCGTGCTTCTCTCACTCTCCTCCTCCTCAAGTTTTGATACCTCTGCTGCCAGCTGACGCCCCAGCACTGTGACACCCGTTCCCAGCATATCCACGCCCCGACTTCCCTGGTGCATGAACAGCATGGGCTGAGCACAGCAAACCACGGGTCCCTTCACACCAGCCGTGTCCCTAAGGAATGCTTAGGGAACGAGTACGGTCAGGGGGTTGAACCCCTACAGCACAGGGGCACAGGACAAAGCAGGGCAGGGCGCAGCCACGGGTGTCACAGGGGATGTGCCCTACGACCTGGTGAGGAGTAAGAACTGGAGGTATACAACTTTCCAGAAGGCAATGGCGCTGGGGGTACGAGGCACACCTCAAAACCCAATCCTGGGGGTGCTGAGGGTGAGAGAGACACAAAGCACAGTGCCGGGGAGTGCTGAAGTCTAACCCCAATCTCCGGGGTGCCGGGTGCCGTGCACAGCGGGCTGTGTGAAGGGGGACCAGGGGGTGTCCCCCGCCCCGCTCCCCGCTCGCCCCCACGCACCTCCCCGTGCGCTCCCCGCCGCCTCCCCTCCCTCCTCAGGCGGCGCCGGTTCCAGCCCTTTGAGGAAACTCAACAGCTCCGGCAGCTTCACGACGCTCCTGCCTTCGAAAACAGCTCCCAGGCAATCCCCCAACAACGCCCCGGCCAAGCAGCCCCGGAACCGAGCGGGGCCGGGCCGGGGCCGAACCGGGACCCGCCCAGGACCTGAAGCCGGACCCGCCGCCGCCATCTTGCCGCGCGCGGCGCCTTCTTCCTCCGGGACGCCAGGGGACACTGTGAGAGGAAGCCCCAAAGGCGCTGCGGCGCACACCGCCCCCTGGCGGCTCGGAGGACCGAGTTGCCGCCAGCACACCCGCCTGTTCCCTTAATCCCTCCTGGAATCCAGATGGATTTAATCACCGCGGATGACAACTGGGCACAGGCCCTTTATTGTTTATAAATCTTCTCGGAGCGCGGGAAGCTGTAAGCATCATCCAAGGGCCAGACGGTTATAAAACAAACTAGGAGGAGAATTCCATTCTCCCCAAACACGACACAGATGTCGCTTTTCCTCGCTACGGAACTGAATCACCGGGAGTTTTCCCCGCCGCGCTTGCACAATTCCTGGCGTGCTAAGCCAGCTCCAGCTGACTGTTCCTCGGCAGGTTCCTGGTGCGGCTGACAGCGTCAACCTCTGGGTCAAACTTCTCCACAGGGATCACGAGTTTTTTCCGGGTGTCCATGCACTTGTTGTCCAGCTGCAGAGAATTGGTTTTGTAGCCAATATCGGTCTGAATGCGGTGAAGCTGTCGGTAAAGAGCGTCCAAGGCATCCCTGGGAATGAGCAGAAGTGACAGGAGTTGGGATCAAATGCTGCATTTCTTCCCAGGAGCAGGTTACCCAGGGAATGGTCACAGCCATGACCCTGCCAGAGCTCAAGGAACATTTGGAAAGCTTTCTCAAGCCCAAGGTGGGATTGTTGGGGTGTCCTGTGCAGGGCCAGGAGTTGGACTCAGTGATTCATGTGTGTGTCTCCCTACTCAGGATATTCCATTATTCTAAACTGGACAGGAAACACCCAACTTCCCACTTTCTGGCAGCTTTTGGCCCTGTACAAAGAGCAAACTCATCAGATACTCATTGTTTGGGGCAGTGAATAGTGAGCCCACACACTGCTCTGAGAGGGCAGCAGAGATGTGCACCCAGGGAGCTGCCAACCCACAGCAGCACTTCTGTTTCTTCCTTTTCACCCTCTTTTTTGTCCCTTTTGGAAGAGTAAGGGCCTGGATGAATTCAGAGTCAAGCAGGGGCCGTGGGAGCCCCTCTCCCCTCCCTGCACAGACCCCTCATACCTTCACCCTGTGCCCACCAAACCCAAACACTGCTGCCCCTCATGAGCCCAAGAACCACAAGCACCATAAGGCAGGAGGTGTGCCCGGGGCAGGGACAGCCAGAGCCACGTCCTCCCAGGACACTGCTGGGCACTGCTCTGCCTGGAGAGCAGGACACTCACTGTGACTCTGTACGCTTCTGCTGGAGTGCGCGGATCGTCCCCTCCAGCTGCTGGACCTCATCTGTCAGTCCGTACTGAGCCTGCAGGGAGGAGGGGACAGCACTTAACAGAGCTTTGACAAAGGCCAGAGTTCCCTCATTCCCCTCTCCTCCAGCTGTGACATTATTTCCTTGTTTTGCTATGTCACTGCAGGATCCATTGCAGGATCCATTGCTTAGCTGCTCCAAAACTCATGCACGTTTTTCAGAGCCACCTTCCCAGTCAGTTCCCTGCAGGGACAGTGCCAGGTGAGGTACCTGATCCCGGCAGAGCTCAAGGTGGGGTCGGTAGGTGCGGGTCTCCAGGCGGGTGTGAGCCACTTTCAGATCCAGTGTTCTCTTCCGGATGTTTTCTTCCAACTGTCGGATCTCCTCCTCCATATCAGCAATTTCCTCCAAGGTCTAAGGATAAGGACTTGTGTCATGAGGGACAGTCTGGGATGCAGACTGGGAAACAGCCCCCATGTCTCAGAATTTTGCTGGGGATGGATTTTATTCAAGGGCTTCTGAGGACTGAATCCTCTGCCTCCACATGGACCTGGATGGTCCTGTTGAGACAAGAGGTGAAATAAAAAGGCCCAAACCTGGCAGTGCTGCCGAGCAGTGCCAGAGAAGCACCTGTGAGAGGTGGGATACTGCTGGGATCATACATGTGCCACTGAACAGCAAATATGTGGAAACTATTCCCAAGCCAAGTCGCTTTCCATGTGACAGACTTTGGAATTCCATTCCCAGCCAGGGTTGTGGTAAGTGAGCAAAGAAACAACACTTACGTTCTTCTCCTGCCATCTCAGCTCACTAAGGGCTCCTTCCATGTCTCTAATCCTCTTCCTCAGGGCAAACTCTGTAGCTATACGCTGAGCATCCAGCTCATTGTTTGTCTGAGGAGAGAAGAGCTCCAGTCACACATGGCTACAAGGTGTCCGTGTCCCCTCCAGCTGTGCCTGGGAGGCTGGGACAAGCCCAGGAGCAAAATCAGATGGGTTTGGCTGCTGCCACATGGGTGCAGGTCACACTTCCCCAGAAGCCAAAAGGCAGGGATCAATGGACAGGGACATGTCCTCCAGCTTGCTGAGACTGCTGCAAGCTCTGCAGCATAACCAATCTCCTATTTAAACCAAGAAGGCAGCTGTTCCCAGACAGACCCAGAGACACGGCTGCCACTCTCCCACACCAGATCCAGAATGGCACCACAGATTCCTGGCCAAGGTAGCCATTTACCTGAGCAATGGTGAGGGTGATTGCTCCTCGGAGATCAACTGAGGCTCTCATTTCTGCCTCAGCACGGTCCTTGATGCACTGGTTGTTCAGTTCCCACTCACGAAGTGCAACTGTCCTGTGAACAAATCAGTAATGAAAATAAATTGAGTTTTTGCAAGAGAGTTTAAAGGAATCACCTGTTGCAGGCTAGGATGGCAGCACAAAATGATTCTGTAAAGCTGGAGGCACATCTTGCCTGGTCTCCTTAGGCCCAACATCTGCTCCACTCAGGGACACATCCAAACCATGGAAAGGAATGCCAAGCAAGTGCAAATGTGCAGCAGGTCCCCCTGTGCTGTGCCAGAGGTGACACCACACCGTGAGTGTCACCTACAGCCAGGCAGGAAGGAGCAGGTCCCTGGACCCACTGGGTTTGTGGTGACAATTTAGCTACCTCCCAAAAGTCTGTGGCTTCCCCATGCCACAGCCAACTTCTATTCTGAGCTCTTTCCAAAACTGTACCCATCAAGCCAGGACACAGCATGGAAGGAAAAAGCATCCCAGGGCTTGGTGTGGATTTGGCCACACAAGGACAGATTCTTTCCTTACCCATCTGGGATCCGTGTTGGGTTGACCTTGAAGGAGATGTTGCCAGAGGTGACGTTGAAGGACAAGCACTGCCGGTCAAGTTCCAACGCTTCCACCTTGTGCCGGTGGTCACAGCTCAGCTGCTGGCGAGTTTCCTTTAAGAGGCTGCAGAGAGCAGGGCTGGAGTCAGAGGGGAGCAGGCCCAGGGCAGTGGCAGCTCACAAGTCTCAAAGCTTTCATCACCATGTCAGTCATCTTTGTGAAACGAATGATGAACTCCCACCCTCCCTGGGAACTGGGCATGACCTGCCCAGCACTGCCTGCCTGGCTGCCACAGGCTCTGCACTGGCATCATGGAGAATGGAGCTGTGAAGGATTCCCACAGCATATCAGGGCCTGGCAGCTTTAACACGTCCCTGCCACTGATTCCTAAACCAGGCAGGTGGCACAAGAGATCTGGGACAAAATTCCCAAAGTGTGCTTGTGAGGTCTCCCTTGACACACCCTTCCCTTCCAACCCCCAGACCGACAATCATCCAAGTTTTCTGTGTGGTTCCTTGCCTGCCTGCCCATCTCAGTGCGGTATTAGAGGCACATTAAATATCTGGGGCCAAGCAAGGAGAGCAGAGTCATTGGCCAAAAGCTGAGTCATTCCTCACCAGAGCTGTTTGAAGGCTTCATCCACTCGCTGCTGCAGCTCTTTCTTGGTTTTCTCAATCACCTTCACCTCTCTGATTAGCTCCTCTTCCACAGGGTCCCTCACCACATCAATGTCACGACGGCTCTCACGGAATGTCAGGCACTCAATGGCAACATCCAAACACAGGTTCTTTGCCTGAATGGCATTTTCTGCTGCCAACTTCACCTGAAAGAAGCAGTCAAACAGGTGTGGGGTGGATCTTTTAGGGATGGGAGGAAGAAAGGAAGAGGAACCCACCCACACCACCATTAAGAGGGAATCGCATTGTCTATCTTTGCAGTTCTGGAACCTTTTAGCAAGTCAGGAATAAAAACTGCCAGAGCCAAACACCTTAGTCCCCTACACCTGCCATTTGCATTGGGAATCACACCTTTCTGGGGGTTAACAACTCCAGAAGCAGCAGCAGCCTCTGAGTTTAGAACTCACAGTATCAGAGATGTCCCATTGCTATTCACTATTTAAAACCAAACATATTTGAAGTGTGGTGTTAACATATTTCTTATTATCCTCCAGAGCTTTGTAAAAAGTCCAAACAACAAAATCCACCCAGAAATCCAAACAGGAGCATGCAATACACAGCTGCATGACACAGCTTGGCTCAGCCAAGAACACGGTGGTTTGTTTTCCAGGAAGTCATTTAATCAAGTATGGATCTTGGTATAAAATGTACATATATATAAAATATATCTAGTGATAAGCCCCCCTTAAACTTCAGATGGGCTTGCCCATTGCACAAGACAAGCCTCAATTATTTCACATCCCATGTTGAGAGTGTAAGTTCCTTTCCAGCCATCTGCCTTGCCAACATACTTTGGATAAGGCATCGATTTCCAAATCTATGTCTGTGAGGCATCTGGCCATGATCTCTCTCCATCTGTCCACGCTGGTGACACGATCATTGAGGCGGGTTCGAGTGTTGTGCTCATCCCATTTTGCCTGGAATTAGAGAGAAATGCCATTATTCTTTTTAAACTTGTAGTTGTGAATCTTGCTGAAGCCTTCCCCTGTTTTCAGGACTGACTGAGCCGCTCACAGGAATACAACACGTTGCCATTTGGTCTCACAGTCATTTGCACAAATGGAGAGCACAGAGAACAACACAAGTGGCAATGGATGTGAGAAACACACTCAGGGATTTCATGACTGTACAGATACATCATTGTGGGTGAGTTTACAGGGAGTAAATGTACATATTTAGCATGTTCTGTACAGGTAAAGCCCTTTTTTCCCTCATCCATACACCCAAATCTAGACACTCTCCCCGGTTCCTCAGCCCACTATCCTGACAAACCTGGGAGCAGCCCCCCTGCCAGAGAGCCCACCTGGTTGCCGGTTTCATTGCGGAGAACTCGTCCTTCCTGCCGGATATGATGGGAATTATAACGCTGCTGTTCAGCGTCGGCCGAGATGAGGAGGGAGTTGTTGTGCCAATCCGGCATGGTGAAGCGCTGGCCCGGCTTTATGCTCAGCGACGCCATCTCGCTGAACAGGTGACTGAAAGGGAGTGGAAGATTTATGTGTTTGTTCATGGAAATACACCTGAAATGGAGATGCAGCCACAAACTGCAGAGCTCTTCAGGAGAAAAGCATCAGCAAGCTGCAGCCTGGCACCTGGCCTAATGCATACACATGTTCTTAAAATGGGGGAGCGCAAGGGCAGGTGATAGGAGCCATCCTTTGCCCTGGGCCAGGGAGAAAATCTGTCCCACCTGTCCCTCCCTGGAAATGGAGCTGTTTGCAGGGACAAGGAGCTGCTCACAGCACCAGCTCACATATGGTATTTACTGAGCTTGGACAAAATTGCTGAGGACGTGACTGATTCTGTTGTGCTACCGCTGAAGGCTCAGCCCAGGGCTGTGATCCCAGAGGACTCCAAGGCTTTGCAGGAACAGCAGAGTTTTTAGGCTTCTCCCTTTTCACCCAGCATATCCTGCACAACGGGCAGGAACTGCAGACCCCACTCCAGAAGGTCCGAGGGGCTGCAAGTGCCCAAAACTACAGTCAGGAGCAGCTGTGGGACAGAACCCTTGCCAGCAGGATACCCCATGGGTGCTGCAGCCCCTCGGGTGCAGGGCACTGGGCCGAGATAACCACCGACACCAAGGGCTGACGGGGATGTGCCCTTCAAGAATCCCTGAAGGGAAGAAAGCCGGGAGGGAAGGCACAAAGGGCGGCAGGCCACAGGGGCCCGACCACAGCTGGAGGGGAAAAAGGGAAAGAGGGAAGAGGGGAGGAACTCAGCCGCCAGCTCGGAAGGGGCCTCACCCCGATCGCTGTGAGGGCACTGAGCTCCTCCGGGCTGACCCTGCTCCCTCCCCGCCTCAGGGCTGGGGCCGCTCTCTCCCTCAGTGTTCCCGCCTGATTTCCCCGTCTCCACTCACCGTTCCCGGCCGATCTCCCCCTCTCCGCTCACCGCTCTCAGCTGACCTCCACTATCCCCTCACCGTTCCCGGCCGATCCTCCCCGCGCCCCCGCCGTCCCCGGGCGATCCGCTCTCTCCCCCTCACCGTTCCCCTCTCTCCCTCACCGTTCCCGGCCGATGCTCGCTGTCCCCTCGCCGTTCCCGGCCGATCCCCCTCTCCCCTCACCGTTCCCGGCCGCTCTCCGCTGTCGCCTCACCGTTGCTCTCTCGCCCCGGGCTCGAGCGGTGCCGTTGCCGGTGGCCCGGCAGGTGCGGTGGCGGCTCTAGGGTGCATAGGGGTGACAGGGACACTGCAAACCGCAGCAAAATCCCACACGATAACCCATAAAGCAGGAGGAAGCGGGGGGTGCCTCCAGAGCCCTTTCCCAAATGCCACAGCAGCCACCCTGCACCCCAGGATGGCTGTGGGCACTTCAACAAGCTCTTGGCTTTACTTGTCTCTTTTTTTTTTTTTTTTTTTAGGTTTTTTTCCCCACCTTTTTTTATCCTTTTTTTTTTATTTTAAATTTATTTAAACGGCATTGAAGTACAAACAATAATGAAACTAAATAGTTTTCTGTCTTGGGTGTGCCTAATGCCTCCCTCCACATCCCCCCAACCACCCAGACCAACACCTCCATCCGCTCCTGGCTTTAGGAGTAAATTGAAGTATAAATAAAGTCTAACGCATGTGCATTTCAAAAAAAAATTTATTTTTCAAATGAATACAGTTCGTTTACAATACACTCAAGTTGATGGTATCTATAGCCAGCAGAGATCGATGACTGCTGTGTCCTATACACAGTCGTACAGAGGTTACAGATGCCTACGAGAGGGAAGGAACAGTGAAAGAAGTTGACATTTTACTGTGCTGGAAGGAAAGCAACTCTTGCAACAGGTAGAAAATTTTGGCAAGAACAATTTGTCCGGAAAGGGAGAAGGGGCAGAGGACACGGCTTCTGCTTAGCAAGTACATCTCAAACACCAACACGTTCCCTCCCACCCCGCACGGCTGCAGCCCACGGTACAAAGAGGCACACATGGTCAAGATGGTTAAGTAAAAATAAAGGCTTTTACCAGTTTGTTTGCCATCCATCTACAATCTATTTGTGCAACGTCTCAAGTCACAGCTCTACTTTTGAAACATTTCCCTTTTGCTTCGAAAGCCCCCAGGACTTTCATGGTGGGAACACATTCAAGCTCCTGCCGAAGCAATGGGACACCAAAACAGGGGAGCAGTTACCAGCATATGAGAAAGAGCAGACACATGGGAGGGGATCAATCCACTGGACTGGTTTATTAGACTTTTATTCATAAAAGGAATCCCAAACAGCATGATTTTTTTTTCTAAAAACAATTTAAACACATGGTATTAAATACTCAAAATTTCTATGCATGGAAATAGCTTCCAGCAATCTCCAAAACTAACACAGCTCACTGGCCAGTGGTGTTTATGGTACACACGATGCCACCTGAGCCACATTCTCCTGAAAATCCTTTAATATTAGCTCATAACCAAATGCTATCAATTACTGTGAAAGCTTTAAAGTAACACCTGCTGACAGACCATGTCCTTGTCCATGATCACACACCTCCAGCCAGGTGAACAGCCCAGTTTCTCCCCATCAAGCACCATTTATCCACCACGAGGCTACCAGGGGAGCTGAACTGCTTATACCAAGGGAGGAGACAAGAACTACAGGCAGGACAGTCTGTACCCTGTGAGCCCAAAAAGTGTCACCGCTCCCCTGGAATGTTGATCTGTACACCAGTGCCTGTAAAACCATTTCCAACCCCAAACTCGCTCTGCCAGCCCCACTGCTGTGCTGCAGCTCACTTTTCACACCTGCCCGCAAACAGACACCAAACACAACGAGCTAGAAGCAGGTTTTTCTACAGGAAAACAACATGAAGTTGTCTCAAGGTGAGATTCAACACTGAAAACTGCAAAAATGAGAAGATTTCACTGAAAAACAGAAATCAAGTTCAAAGAAAAGTAAACACTACAGCCACAGGAGAGAAGTGATGCACAAAAGCGAGTACCCAGAAGACACTGTTCTGCACTGCAAAGTTGCCAGAAGCCAAACTTCATCTCTGGCAGTCTTCCTCTCACCAAGTTCTGTTGGTGTTCAATTATCCTCACTACTTCAGGAACAATACTTAAGTTTCCACTTTGCTGGCACACCATCAGGATTCAAAACTTGCAGAAGTTCTTTAAATTCAGCATTGCTCCAGTGGGCATCACTTTGCTATTACATCTGAGTGGACACTACCTACCAAGACATGTATTTTCTATCAAAGAAACTGGTTTTGAAGATATTTAAGAGATTTGCAAGTGTAAGCAAAATGAATGTTTATTAGTAACTATTTTAAAAGCTAACTTTTGCACACCTGTACTGAAATGGGTTGTGGATCTATGATCTATGGGCAAGCATGGCCCTAAACTCAACATACAGCCGTATTTTTGTGTTGCTAGATAGTGTTACAGTATTAATTTTCCAACTGCCAAATGTGTTTAAAAGACCTGTGTATTTCTCAGCAATGAAAAAATCCCCTTTCATTTAAATAAACTTGCCCTCTGAGCATCTGTTTTACAACAAATGGATTATTTTAAAGAAAGCAAGATGGCAAACATGGGACTGACACCAAGGGCCTTCAGCCTTGGGCAGAGCTGCAATGGGATGGGAGGGAAGAGCTCTGGATCCCAGCAGGGTTGGGCTCTGAACAACTGGATTCACTGAAGATGCAAATGCACAAGAGGCGCACAGGTTTGTACCATGAAGTTACCATTATCATGACCCTCAGATCACCCAGTAACCCACTTTCCTATGGCAACATGAATCATCACAAATATTTTCTAGATGAAAAATGAGGCAGAATCGTTTCCCCCAGGTCAGAAAGGGAACCTGCTTCAAAGCCAGCGGGTTCCAGAGCTCCTGGCTGGACAACTCATCAATATCTCAAAACAGCTTCAAACAGAACCTGCTGGAAAAGCTCTTCCATTTTGGTCTGAAAATCCACTATTTTAGCAGCCTAAAGCCCAAACCACCCTCTAAGCACACTACTTCTGCACAGTGCAGTGTCTACAGCAGGGCCCTGGTGTCAGAGGATGGGGGATTGTTCCCCTTCCACACCCAAGTGACTACACAATTCTGTTCCCAGACATCGCCACCCACTGCTGCTGGCAATCTGCTTCTTGAAGAGTTATCTGTGATGTTTAATCCTCACCTCCATGTTCCCACTGAGTCAGTGCTTTGCACTGCTCCCCAACATTCACTGGACAACATTCCCCATGTCCCTGCAACCTCCAAACGGGTGGAGAGGGGAGAGGCAATGGAGTGTATGGAAAGCTGCAGGAGCACAGTAAAGAGCGAGGACATCACTGGACAGGCAACATTCAAATAAAGGCAGAATTAATGATTCTCATTAGATAAACATATCAAGGGTAAATTTTATTTTAAAAAATTGCAAGTCTACCAGGAAGTAGGTTTATTTGATGACATTACTCTCCAGAAACCACTTATTTTAAAAGCTTCTCCTCTCTGGGTAGTTCTAATTCACAAATAATTCAGGGCTTGCTTTGATTAAATAATTAAACACAAAACCAACTCTATTCTGACCAAGGACTTCGAGCTTTAAAAACAGTTCAAGAAAAATACTAACCATCCTACCAATGCAAATACAAGTTTTTCCAGCTCTGTTCCTGGTCAGAAAAAGGCACATACTTGCTCTCAGTGAGTTCAAGTCCAACACAAACAGTTCAGGACACCCAAGCTCATGTCTGATGTCCCTATCAATGTCCCTGAAGGGCTTGAGCTGATCACAGCTCACCTGACACCCACCCACCTCCTACCCAGTCCTTTGTTTCTACAGGCTTTTTGTCACCATCCGACCCCCACCCTCACATCCAGAGCTGATCTGTGCTCCACACAGCCACAGCATCCTCAACATGGCTAATTCCATACAGGCAGTGGAGGGAAAGCGACCCTGGTCAGAGAATGGGGAGGTAGGTAAGAGCTGAGTAAGAGCAGAGCAACTGCAGTGCTGCAGCAAAATTACCTCTACACCTGCCTGCTGCTCTTCCTGGGAGCCAAGCACACCTCAGGGCAACCAGGAATCTCTCAGGGCATCTGTGTTGTACAGAAGGGTCACATATTGCTCACAAAACCCCTTGGGTCAGTGCTATCTGAACCAGCAGACCCACTGGAAACTGCATCTGTTTGACCCAAGTAAGGAATTCCAAGGTTTGGAAAAAAAAACCAGTTTGATTTCAGGGGGCAGCTGTCACAGGCACTGCCACCTGCTCACAGCACAGTCCCGGAGGAGGAGAATAGGCACCCCTAAAAATATACAGGAACATGCTTTTTCCCTCATATATTAGTATTTGAATTAGCAATCACAGAATGAGAGAACAGTCTGGGTTGGAAGGGATCATTTAAAGTTCATCCAGGCCAACCCCCCTGCCACGACCAGCGACCTCTAGACCAGGTTGCTCCAAGCCCCATCCAACCTGACCTTGTGTGTTTCTAGGCATGGGGCAGCCACAGCTTCTTTGGGCAACTTGTGCCAGTGTTTCATCATACACACTATAAAAAACTACTTAAATCTAATTCGAACTGATCTCCCTCAGTTCAAAACCATCACCCCTCATCCTGTGGCAACAGGCCCTCCTAAAAGTTCGCCCCCATCATTCTTACAGGCCCCTTCAAGTACTGAAAGGTACTGAAGGAAAACATCAGCTGTCAAGTTTTGCTTTTTTATTTGCTATAGGAGGCAAAGGAGGATCTGCTGCTTCTTCATTAGCTTCAATATTCCATTGAGATTTTCCCACTTGGTAATTTTTAAAGGAGTCTGAATAACTCCTACTGGGCTCTGTTACTCTGAGTCTGCCCTTGCTGCCTCTTCCAATACTATTTTTCTTTCCCTTGCACAGCTGCCCCAACAGCCACAGGATCTCAATGTCCCACAGGTTCTCCAGCTCCTTGAGGAGGCCCTCCCTGTCCACCTGCAGCTACTTCTTGTGGTGTTTTGGTTTGCTGGTTTTTCTTTTTTAATTTAAAGTATTTTAATAATGTCTATTTTCAGTGGTTTGTTAGCTCTTATTTAACTTGGATACTTTAAACCATCATGCACCCTCCAATGACTGCAACATAAACATTTCTACTGGAATTAAACCTTGCATGTGGCAGCTCATGGACACCAAGGCAAGAGATTTGTGTCCAACAGAAAACTGCTTCATCAGGTGCAAGTTCATTCCTTTTGATAGAAAGAAGAGGCAGCAACTTCCTTCTAAATCTCAACAAGTTCAGTACAAGCTAAATGTAGAGAGGAACAAAGCGGTTCGTTGACAGGCAAGGGAGGAGATGGAGAGTATTGCTGCAAACAAGCTGATGGTGCAAGATTTTTGGCCCTTTTTAGTCTAAAAGATAAAAACAGCTACTACTAAAAGGGTCAGGAGACACAATTTTGGCTCAGAATTTAGACTGAAAAATGCTTTCTAAACCCCAGCCTAGTAACATTGAGAAATTGGAAATATAAAATAATTGAACATCATGGCAAGCTTAAATACCAACACAGTGGCACTGGGCACTGCAATAAGACAAGAAAGTCAGTACAAGCACAAGAGACATTGGATCATGCCTCGAACTTGAATCAGAAGAAATTACAGAGCAAAGAGAGAGTCAACTCGTGCCTGGGGAGCTGCAGCATCCCCTCAACAACGAGGTGTGGGCAACTCAGCAAGGGCACTGCCCAGTGCTGGGACTCTGAACCCCACATATTTCATTGAGTGTGTCCAGAAGCTCTGCTTACACCTAGAAAAAGTCTGGACATGAACATATTCCTGCAAAGAGACCACTTGGAATTACTCAGTGAGTTCTGCGCTTAAGCTCCTGATATTCAAAAATATCCTGACATCAAGTTATTCCACATCTTAAATGCCCAACACTATAAACAGTAATAAAATGCACAAAATCATTTTAGCTGTAGAGAAATAAGGTACCAATGAAGCATCTGCCTATGGCGAGCGGGTTAATTGTCTCCTCTCAAACACGACTGGTTAAGCCAACTTTCTTTGGAGAAGAAAACCAAAACATTCAGAAACTTCTCCTGCCTAAAAATAAGTGTTAAAAGCAACACACAGAGCAGACACACAGACCTATGAGCTGCACACAGACCACCAATAAATATACAGAAACACCACAACAAAGGACGAGGCTCATCATAAAAGAAAAGTCCCATAACTGCTACTCAGACCGATACCAAAGGAAAGGGAAGTGTTTTTTGCAGGCACGTGCAAGCACATTACAGTGTCATCAAAGCACAACTTTGCTATTATTATTACTTTATGCAGCATTACAAGGTTACTGAGGTGCAGTGTTTAATAGTCTAGTCTACAGCTTTTCCTGACTGCAGGAACGCTCACCAAACTCACCATGGACCCACCCCTTCCACGGCATCAGCCACCCACCAAGCTGCTCCCATCCAGAGCATCCAGCTCCCAGCTGGGCATCAGAAGACCCACTGATCCATCCTGGACACACGCAAGCCATGTGAGGACCAACCATCTCCCAAGCCATCCTTAATTCATCCTCCTAAAACACCATCCAGTTTTTCTCCATCTTTGGGAATGTGTTTCCCTCTAAGAGACAACATCCTTCGGCAGCTATGGATTCCTTTCGGCACCAATTGTGTCCCCATGGCTTCTCCCACACCCCAAACCCCCAGCCCCCTCAATATGAAGAGGTAAATCACATTGACCAAGCCCAGCCCAACCCCAGCCTACCAGCTGAATTTGGTGATCGCTCCTCAATGCCTCTCCCTCCAAAGGAAAATACCTTCCTGGTTTATTCTTGGTCCTGACTCAGAGAAGCTGATGCTTGAAAGTACCTAAAAGATACCATCAAACACTTGGCATTTTCAGTAATTTATCTTAAATTTGCAGCCACGTACAACTGGAAAATAAAAATCTACAGCACCATCTTCTAAAAAGGCACTTTCTGAGGACTGTCTTGCTTAAAAAAAATAAAAGTCACTCCAAATTTTAAACAGTGGAACTGCTTTGTTTGAAAAGGACCCTACGATAACGACCCGTGTCAGGTGAGGGGGTACCTCAGACAGGATGTGAAAGGCCAGGGCATGTGGGATGGAAAGTGGATGGAGTCTCCCCAACACCCTCATTCCTGCCAAACCAATGCTTTGATATTTTCCTCTAACTTAAAATTTCCTTCCCCTCCATATGCACCTTTGCCTACTCAGGGGACAACAATTTGGGTTTTAGTGTCACGGAGATCAGGATTCTTAAGATTCTGCTCGGGAGGTAAAATGTAGGATCCTATATCCATCTTGCTCATACCTCAACTACAGAAAGTACAAAATCTTCTACCAGCAGAAAGCATCAACGAGCTCAAGCTCTAACCACGATATTCTACAAAAATGAGGAGTGAATTGGCTAAGTGAAGTTTGATTTCAACGTGTGCCAAACCAAAAATGATATTCCGAACACCCAGCATCAACCTAAAGTACCATCTTTGGGTAGAAAAGACAGACAGAAATCTTTCCCTTTGACACCCCTATGGAATTTTTCACTAGATCCAATCAACCTGCCAATAGCAGCTCCACAGCACTGTGGAAACTCCACAGCACTGAAAGGGACAGAGCATCTGCCCAGCCTGACCAGAGACCATGATGGCCATTTAGAAACAACCTTTGAAAACTGAATTTACAGGTCCAACATACATAATCTGAGCTTTTGATTCCTCGGTTATAAAAGTGCTTTGAGTAAGGTTTGAAACCCTCAGTTCACAAAACAGGGAAAATATCAAAAGTGGACAAGATAGGAAGAAAGTGTAAGGAAAGAAAAAAAAAAAAAAAAAAGGCCTCAAGCTTGAGCTTGGAATTTCACCAGAGTGAACTTTAAGACTAGTAGAAAACCAGTATTTGTAGCTGGAATTTTTACAGCAGACTATATGGTATCTCATGTTGAGCATTTTATAGGACAAGTATTTGTACATGAAGTGAAAATCATTTAGGACCAAGAGCATCTTGAAATAATTTGACTGACAACTTCCAGAAAACCATTTTACTCCTGAAAACCATTTCTGTGGCCAAACTTCCAAAAGAATACCAGAATGAATCCTATAAAAATAACTTTTGGACACGTGTAACCAGATGACACATTGAACAGTGACACAGCGATCCTGAGTCAAATGGCCACGGCTCAAGTCCCTAGAAGGGGAAAAAGGCGACTTACAGTGGAGTCACTCCTCCTGTTGGCAGATGTCACAAGTTTAACGCCTCAACCACAAACATTCTGTGATTCTCTCCAGCTCTGGATCTACCAGTGGCCAGGTGGGAGGTTTGGGCAGGGCTGGCTGGGTGAGGAGGGGCTCAACTGGCAGCCCTAGGGTCTGTCCCTGCAGCCAGAGATACCCTGGGGCTGCTCCTGGCCCTGAGCTGGGGCCCTGGGCCTGTCCCCACCATGGGAGCACTTAGTGGCACTTGTTCAGTACAAGTGAAGTCTCGGTGCAGTGTCTGAGGAGATGGGAACTGCCTTTCTCCACAGGCAGAAACCCGAGGCCGGTGTCTGCAAAGCAAGAAGAGCCATCAGCCTGTGCCCACCACGTCCCTCTTTGGACTATCCACAGCCAGCTCCCGGCTGGAGAGGGGGATCTGCTGTGCCACTCAAGATTTCCTCAAACAGCACATAAAATTTGAGATTTTTTTTTCTTTTTCAAGGAGAGCAGGTACAAAAATAAAAGAAATCCATATACTCTGAAAATATACTGGAAACTGCCACCACAGATGAGGTACCATTTATCCCGACCCCCCACCCCCAAACTGCAAACATCAAAATATATATGTTTTTAAACAAAAGAAGAATATCTGGCTATTTAATCTCAGTTAAAATGACAGCACCCTTTGTTACACTTGATATTTCACACCATTAATTCTCTTTTGAAAAAAAACCAAGATATCTAACTGACCTTGATTCCTTGCTTTTCTCCTCATTCCTTAGTGCAGTAATTGTCCATCTCCATTTAAATAAATATAGCAGCTACAGCATCATAAATGTGTGGCCCTCACAACGTCAGTAACTTGATATCGTAATAGAAAGAAGTATCGGCACTTGACGTAGATATTTGCAAAACCAAGAAGAGAGATTAAAACTTCCAAATACTCTTCACATGAAAACCAGGTACAATGTTACCTTGACAACTGAAGTCACTTTGCCAATGAAGTTTCTTTAGTTTTTGGTGAAAGTAGCAAGCAAAAAAGCTTCTCAAATCCGAGTCACCGAGCGTGGGTGGGATGAGAAGCGGCTTTGAAAGGAGAGTTAGAAGGCTTTGTAAAAAGGAATTTTCAGCTAAATGCCAGAAGTCCACAAGAACCCTTTGTAAAACAGGATTTTTTTTTAAAAAAAAAAAAGTTCTCCATTTTAAAAGAAATTTCTGTATAAAGCTTAAGCTGAACCTTTTACAAACGGCACTGCTACTTAGAGAGCTTTAGGAGAAAAGTGTCAGGTCACAGACTAGGAAAACATCTGAGAGACTCACCAAGAAACCACCTCACTGAACGATTCAGTCACACCCCCTCCCTGCACCAGGTGCATCAAAGGTGCTCACAGGGAAAGGCCATTCCAAGGTGGGACCCCCTGGCTCCAGGGGTCCCCAAGCCCTTGGGACCTGCTGAGCCCTCCAGCCATCCCCCAGCTCCCCTCTGAGCACCCCCAGCCATGCCCACCCCCACCACTGCTTCCAGTGCGATTCTAGCTTTGCCAAGTTAGTCTCTTTACATTATTTTCCTTGATTTTGGAAGATAAGATAGATATCTACACCAGCTGTTAGTAAAGCTCTTGCAGACAGTGTTGGGAGCAGCACTACATACAGACATTTCCATACAATATACAAATGCACAAAATACAGTACTTGGTTTTCTGGCAGAAAAAAGGGGGTTCATGCCTGGTGAAGCAAAATGGGCTCAGATTTTAGGCTCAAAATACAGTATATTGGCAAACAGCGGATTTGGTGAGAACGAGGAGAGAAGCTACTTAGACCAACCAGGTTTTCATGTGAGAGCAGGTGGAGGTCGGGAGGGCTGGGATCACAGCAATGCCCATACAAACAGCTGCAGTAAATATACTATGAACCAGTGCAAATAAAAACAGTCAAAAATGCAGTTCACGAGTTTACAAAGTGCAAAACTCCCCAGTCCCCTCGTTGAATAAACGCTCGTCTCTGACATCCTAAACATTGGTTTTAAAGTGGAATGAAAGAGTCCCATTGGTTTGTTTCACATTTCAGTGATTTAACGTTAGAACTATCCCAGCCCTCTTTATTTGCAAAGTGAAATGAAGTTACCAATAACTTAATTTTAAAAGGAAAGTCACTATCAAAGAGGAAAAAAGCCTAAAAACTTTTATTAATTCCAGACATTTTACTGATGTCAAATAGGTTTAACTAAGCATGTAAAAACTGAGATCTTAATACAAAACCCTTTCCATTTAATTCAAATATGCTCCACATTTCAAAGCCAAAAGTAAGGCCAATTCCTTTGTTAAATCAAAAGACTGCAGCGACAAGTAAAGCTTGCAGAAGTCTAGAAGCATTTTTTGTATTTTTTTGATTTAAAAAAGGAAAATTCAAGATTCCTTCTGACTATAAAACTTTCCTTTCAAAATTAAGGCTTTTACTTTGTCCTTTTAAAATCCTGGAGGTGTCCATTCTCCCACAGTCCGTGGTACAGACACTGCTTCAGTACAGCTCAATGGACACAGTTTTTCTTTAGAATGCTTATTGCACTAAAAGATAGCAAAACAAGTTGTCAGTTTCTTTTTTTAAAAATAAACATGATTACATTTCTAAAAAATAAAAGTTGCTGTTGACCATATGTTCTGTAATAATTAAATTAAAGCATTATTATTACTCTAATAAATATAAAAGAAACAAAAGGAAGCTAAACTTCAAACACACATACATATGAATCACATTAAGGTGTGAGAGGCAGCAAGTAAAGTAGCAGGTTTCTTTTTTTCCAAAAAGACCTTAGCTCTAAAGTTTCAGTTCTGGTGGTTACTGTATGTCATCCCAGAAAACCTGGGACATCGGATCTCACGTGAAGCTTCAACAGATTTGACTTGCCAGATAGGAAAAAATTGAAACTTTTGGACTAGGTAAAACAGCAGCTTTAGTAAATTCCCCCAGGGAGCAAGAAGAGTTGGGTCATTACTGCCTGCACATGAACCACAAGCTTCTTGGATTGCTTTTGAAAGGGAACTCTTGGAGCTGAGAACTCCAAAGCTGTGAGAAAAGACACAAAGGCAGCCGTTGGCTAAATTAGGTTCAAATTATTGGATTAGTGTGCAAAACATCTTCCCCCCGTCACTGTTTCCTAGCTAGTGCTGTACATTCCAATGCACTTGGATATGTTCACATTCGAATGCTCGATGGCAACACTGAGAGAAAGATTCCTCAATGTACGGGGGGTTAAAAACTTAATTTTTTTTTTTTGCACACTTCCCTCCTCCAAACAATCACTGTGATTGTTCCTAAAAGGTGGTTTGTTTTCTGTTTTAAATTACACAATAGATTTTAGTTTATTATTACTATTTTTTTTTTTTTTGCAACAATAGTTGTGCTGCCGAGCAACTTGAGGTAAAGGCAGAAGAGGGTTAAACTACGAGAAATAATAATTAAAAAAAAATGATGGCGGTGCTTCCCACGGGAGCCCGCCCCAAAAAAGCAGTTGGCTGGTTTCATATTGCATAATAGTGCTGTGTTCCTGGATGAAGTAAACAATCTTCCTCGTGTCAATTTAAGGGTGAGCCTCTCGCCCCTGCACAGCGTCAGCTCCAGCACGATGGGAGGCACAGCCCCTAAACCAACCCCCTGGAAACATACATTGTATGTGGCTTAAGTTCTCAGTTCTCCTCTCCATGAGTGTCTCCCGGGTCATTGACTTAAGCGAAGTACATCGTGCGTAAGGTGTCTTGGTGAATCTGTACAGCCTTCGCCAGGGCCTGCGGGTCTCGCCCGTTGCTCTGTCCTGACACGTGGCTCCCTTCAGCACTGCAGGGAACGAGGGAGAGACAGGCAGGGCTGTAAATTGTATTAATGCAGATCAAAAAGCTGCTTTCGCATCTCTTCGACAGAATCATAGAATCGCTGAGGTTGGAAATGACCTCCGAGATGGAGTCCAACCTGTGAGCGATCCCAACCTCACCACCCAGCCCAGAGCACTGCGTGCCACATCCATATCCAGCTGTTCCTTGAACACCTCCAGGGATGAGGACTCCACCACCTCCCTGGGCAGCCCCTTCAATGCCTGACCACCCTTTCCATGGAGAAATTTCTCCTGATGTCCAACCTGACACTCTCCTGGCACAGCTTGAGGCCGTTTCCACCTGACCTGTCCTTGTTCCCTGGGAGCAGAGCCCAACCCCCACCTGGCTCCACCCTCCTGTCAGGGAGTTGTAGAGACTGAGAAGGTCCCCCCTGAGCCTCCTTTTCTCCAGGCTGAGCCCCCCAGCTGCTCCCCATAGGACGGACTCCAGACCCTTCATCAACACAGCACCAGTGACAAAACTGGACACTGAGAAATATCAACTCTTGTATTCACCCAGCAACCTTGAGGCTTTTGACAAATCTCTTCACCATGGCTGCTCAGCTTGATAATCTAAAAATAAGCCTGTTATAAATACATTGATGGCTTGAAGGTTATAAAATATTTCTGACGTACAGAGCTAGGTAAGTGGAAGCACTTAACATTTGGTTCATTCATGACTACTGATCCTAAAGCAAAAAAATTAAATCCGTGGCTTGATTCCCTCAGACCATGTCAAAGTCATAACAAAATACTTCAGTAAACTGAATTCTTTTAATCTCAGTGTTATTCAGTAGAATCCACCAGCCCACTCTGGTCTGATGTAGAGCAGCAGCCGCAAGGAGTGATGATCTTAACATCAGTCCCAGAGCTAACAAAAACTAACTGCAAAACCAGCACGAATTACCTGTAGTAAAACAATTTTAAGCCTGACAGTGGAGGAGAGCAGTGGGCACCAAACCCTGAGCACAGGCTATGATTTACCTGTCGTGTTCCTTGTCCACGAGGTGGTAGCGTGCTCTGAATGCCACCAGGTGAGCGTAGTAGGCAGGTGCAGGGATGGAGACGGAGCGGGTGCAGCGCACGTAGGTGTGGCACAGCTGGTAGGTCAGCAGCTGCAGCTCGTCTGCTGTGAAACAGTTGTCATCCCACAGGACGTGGTAGTGGGAGGGACGGCTGGTTCCCTGTGGACACAGGGACTGGGGGTCACTTCTCTGGGTTTCCATAAACAAGTCAGGTTTTGATGTTCAGAAAGGGCCAGGCTAGCTAATGTGAACTCCTATGTGACAGCGGCCAAAGCTCAGTTTTATGTCAGGCCTAAATGTATTTAGAGATGAGTAAGTCTAACATATGCATGATTATATTGCTCTATATATTCTTGCTTGGATAAAATCCCTTCTACGTAATCCTCAGTGATCAACACCTGCTCCCAACCACAATTACACCACCTTTTACCTACCCACAATCACACCATTTCTCACAAAGACACATTTCCCAGAGAAATAACCAGTGCTTTTACATCCTTCCAGCTCCCGAGCACCCTAACTGCAAGTATGAACACAAGAAACTCAAGTTAAATCTTACAGTGCATCTGAATTGGGTAAATAGTTGTGCTTTAGCCAAGCTCCAAGTCTCTCTTTTTAAAATAAATATATCTGAAGTATCAATTTACTTGAGGTTTATGCTTTGCTATATCAAACACAATGAGCTGCAGCTACACCCAGCATTCCAGCTTCAACTTCGATACAATTTTTTTTCCAAGGAGCCAAAAATCAGTGTAAAGATTGACAAATACCCCACTGAAATTATTTAAAACTGGAAAAGAAATCATGCCCAGCCAACCTAAACAAAACTGATGACAATGTGGTCAGACTCACATGATAAAAATTTAAAGAGTAAATTCTTTTTTTTACATTTTAAGCAATAGCTGATACAAATAGCAAGGGTTTTTTTCACAAATAACGTCACAAAATAAAGTGACCTCTTTAAAGTAAACTTTAAAAAAGCATCACTTACCACCAGTGCAAATATAAAGGTGCAGAGACCACCTCTTAAGTAAGTAATTCTCTATATCCCACAATAATGTCTTATCTCAGGTAAAACTGAGCTAAAAGAACATTTCCCTTCTAAATAAGTATTTGCAAATAGGTGACACAAAAGGGAGAAAAACAAGGTGTCCTAAATTCACATTTACTTACACAAAGCAACCATACCTGTATTCCAGCATGGCTACAGAGGTAAAAATCAAACTCGTAGGGGTGTGTAATGTCTGTATCTACAGTTGTCCCAGCTGGAATATTGCCACTTCGTCCAACCTAGAGAAGAGGTTTGTTAAGTATGGCCTCAGCTGTTTATACAGCTCAACTGTAATGAAAAATACAAGTTTCTATTCACCACTGGCGAGGTTTCGGCACATGAAGTGCCACAGAACTGTTTGGAATGTGCCACTACATCAGCCTTGGAGATTTGACAAGGACACTGGATGGCTCTCTAGCACCTTACACAACACTGCACCTCCAGCACATCAGAACTTTCCAGCTCAGGCTGAAGAGCTGATCATTCGTATTTAGAATTGTCAGCTTCAGTTTGGATCGACTGACTCAGAAAAAAGGTTCCATCATTTTGTACTTTCTTCTCTTACAATTGCTGGAGATTGGTCCTGAGTAATCCATGGACTTTAGCTCCAATGCAATGTTGTGGGGTTTTTAAACATACTTAAGGCCAATGATTTTTCAATTTGGGGCCTCATTTTATCAAATCAACACTTCCCTGCGTGCACAGACGACCAGATGGACACAAGCCCAAGCTAATATTTTTTCCAGCAGCCTAAAAGCTTGACATGAAGCTTTCCCAAAAGGCTCCTCTCAGAAGGCACTGATTACCCTTTCTGTTCTGTCAGCACAGAACAGCCGCGTATGATGTCGCTTCTGCACCACAATGTAGGTTATTCCAGGCTGGTAATCCTTCTCCAAACTGATGCAGGCTTCTCTAATGGCCAGCAGTTCATAATACAAAACCTACGAGCACAAGAACAGAGGAGTTTATGTTTTCCTTCCACTTTATTCTACACACAACACCCACTAACTCAGTGTAGTTAACAGAAGGTACAATGTTGGCACACAACTGGTAACCTTAGAAAGTACTTAAGAGATATGTGGTTTCCCAAGTTTGAAGACTTCTTCTTCCCAGACAGGAACTGAGCTGCAACTCTTCTTACCCAACAAGATTAAGAAATTCTCTCTTTAAAAATCTCACTTATTTTGTGTAAATATAAGCAACTCAAACAGTACAAAACAAGACCTGGAGTTACTACAGAGTAACAGAATCCTTCAGGAAACCCACAACTGAACCAACCTGTCGGAACTGTCCCTCAGAGACCCCGTCCCTGTAGAAGATGATACGGGTGGGCTTGAACCGTGTTGATTTGTAGAACTGGATGAGCAGCTCCCTGACCATGGAGGCCAGGTCCTGGATGATCTCCTGCCGGGGCCGCTGGACCCTCACCGTGGCACAGTACCGGCTGGGATGAGCATCCATGCTGCCTACAACCTGGGGGGAGAGTGCAGCAGGGAAGGCTTCAAGCTCAAATCTATACCAAAACAACTAAAAGCAAAACCAGCCAAGAGTAGCAAGTACAAGATGCTTGTGCTAAACAACAGCCAGAGTAACACTGTCAATAGGAACTTCCACATGGTACAGGTTGAATACCTTTTGCCCCCTAGCACCCTCAAATGTACCTGCAGAATTTGGCTTCTTGCTAAGGCGTATTTTTATAATCCAGACAGGCATTTTTCTGTGAAGTTTTCTCACCTTTTACACAGAGAAGAACCTCAGCTTCCCTTAATTACTTTAAACACAGATGCAGTTTCCATAACTGCAATCATTGCATCTAAAATACCAAGGGGACAAAGCAGGAGAGGACTGACCAAGCCTCCAACCACCACCTTGAGCTCCCGGACTGTACCAACACAAAAGGTAAGAAATACCAAGACCACTTCTGCCAAACCAGGCCTTTAATTACACTTTTCTCCTTTAAAAAGACAAAAAATGTTATTAGCTAATGTTACCAAGCTGTGTTATTTCCTTGGGAATATTTCTGTAGAAATATATTATTTAACACTGCCATTTTACCTTGATTTAAAAATTAAAGAGCTAAGAAACCAGTCTGAAGTATCAAGCAGTTTTTTCCTTTAAACACATTATTTTTAATATCATCGGGAATGTGTACAAAGAACTGGTATAAGCCCTGAAAGATATTTGATACAGACATAGTCCATGAGTTGCATTTACTATTCTAACATTTACCCAAGATGAAAAAACCTGCACATAAATTTAATAAAACTTACAGCAGCAATGGAAGGCTTCTTTCCATCTCCAGCTGGAGGGTGAGTGACATCAGCTCCCAAAAAGATCACTGGCTGCTGGAACACAGAAGGTCTTCAAAAAGAAAAAAGTGCTAAGTCACACTCGTAGCTGAAGAGCTGCCACAAGGTCATCGCTCACCGCGGGGGTTCTTTCTGTCTCAGCCTTATCAGGTACCCGGGCCAAGGCTCAACAATGGGATCTTTGTGCACAAGAGGTGAACTTGGAACCCTCCCCAGCAGAGCCCAAAACACACCACAAACATGCTGCCAGAGCTAGGGAGTGACCGGGCTGGGGACCAGCCCTGGGGCTCGAGTAAAGCAGTACAGATGGGGGATTACGGAGTACCCAGTGCTTGGGGTTCCCCAAAGCACCAGCACAAGCATTATTCTGGTCTCCAGGACTTGAGCAGCAAGATGGTCTCACAATGCCTTTAAAATATTCTTCCCCCACACCACTGTTCCACATTTCAACTTTGATACTGATCAAACATTTGACAAAAACCTTGGCTGAAGACCTAACTCACAGACCAACCACCACTCAGAGTCTGTGCTGGAAGGAATTTAATTCTACCTCAAATATCACATGCTATTATCAGACGAATACTTTAACATAAAACTTGGCCATATTTAAATTTTGGGTGCTAAATAGCAAATGTAACTACATCTCCAACACAGTCTCCAGAGTCTTACCTTTGATGAGGTACAAGGATGTTGTTGATTCCTCCTAGTTTAACGTTAATCTTCAGGCACAGATTTGAGAGAGTCTGTGGAGATGTTTTAATGACGTTCTTGACCTGAACACACTGTGTGGCCATTCCCAACAGTGTATCTCCCACACGCTTCACCTCCGCTGAGAAGTAAACACAAGGAGACAACTTGAGTCCATTTGAGGTTATTGTTGTGTTTTGATCTTATCTAAGTCACAATAATTTCAGTGTACATACTCTGCAGTAAATTCTACCTTATCTGCATACTCAGACCTCCTTCCAATTCATCTTCAGGCACAAAACAGTGGTTTCTAATGCCTAAAGGATGGTTCCGAGTAATTTTTAACATATGCCAAGCAGCAGATTTCTCCAAGTGATACCTGACGAAGCAGGTAAAGACAGAGGTGTGCCCTTACCATACACCGGTGTCTTCCCTGGCAGGATGACAATGATGAGCTGAAGCCCTGAATAGGTGTTCTTGAGGTGTCGGAACATGGGCTCCACACTGTCTGCACCCTGGGCGTACTTGCAGAAGCAGGGCTGGCCCTGGATTGGCATCCCGGCATCCTTGGAGATCTTGCGCAGCTGGTCTGTGAAGCCCCTGAAAATGAGGAGATTTTTGGATTTTTGCAGTAGCAACAGTATATAATAACCAAAGCACAAAAGGACAGAACTGTCAAAGGAGAATGATTCCAAATAGCTTTTAAAGCAGCATTTAAAAAACGTTCATTTTGTGAAGACTGTACAGCTGTGAAACACCATGAGCCAGAAGAGGCTAAAAAATAGTTTAGACATCTTTAGTACTTTGTTCAAGATGCCAGAAGGGACTATATACACTGATGTCACAGGATGAACACCCCACTGTGTACCCAGCACAGTATTTTGACTGTAGCTTCCAGCACAGAAGCAAACCAGCCTGGATTCTAACATCTCAGATTAAACCCAGGTAAAACGCTCATTGTAATCCCATATTCATGTTTCGCTCCATTAACAGAACAGTCCAAAGCCTGAACCACGACATGCCTTACTTCAGAATTTCTTCTCTGCACTGTCTCTGTGTTGCAAAGCAAGCTATGGCCCACATCTTGATCTCCACCCCAGTGTGGAACTGCTTCCCTCGCATGTCCCACACGCCGTGACTAGGTGTTGCCACAGTTCGATTCTGGAGAAACAAAAGAGACAGATGCTCAAGTGACTGAAAAAGAAGCAGCCTGTGCTATTTGCAGTTTCAGGATGACAAAAAAGAGTTTATCATTATCATTCGAACTCTGATCCCTGTAGAGTCAAGCTGTACAGGAAATCACTCCTCAAAGTGGAAACCAAAGGAGAAGCCAAAGCCTCACCCGTCCTCCGTACTGCAGCATTGGGGCTGGGAGCACACGCCCTGTCACATGGGCCATCTCATCCCGCACTTTGAACTGGAACTCTTGGACAAATGGATCTGCATCATAATTTGCACTTCTCACCTAGGAGAGATTTTTCCACGTTACAGAAGTATGTGATTATAATCCGTATAACAATAGGCTAACAGGAACACTGCAGAAGTGTTCTTACATTGAAAAAGGCTTAGACTTAACTGCTCACCACTATCAATCCATCCCCAGTGAAAACAATCACTACCATGAGAGATATTGGATGATATGGTTTCTGTTCCCTTCATTACTCAAGTGCCCATATGCAGTTTGCTCATTCAAAAGCATTTTGTCTCCACAGTAAATTAATTGCAGAGATGATAATGCAAGAGCCCATACTACATACTCATGCTACTGGAGCAGCCATTTAAAATAAATCCAATTTTAAAAAGTAGTAAAAATCTATTAAGTTAAAGGACAAAGACGAATGAAAAGACTAGGAAGTTTTGCATGGAAGTAATCCAGCCCAGTGCCATTCTGAGCAGTGTCCCACAGAGCTGGGATTGGGGCACTCACCAATCTGCTGATCTCCTCCTGCCTGTCTGGGGCAGACCTGGCCGTTGCTTTGATCATGGTCGATGTCTGATTGTCTGTCAGCTTCTTGATGCACCTCTGGCCAGCCACGATGTTACACACCTGCAGGGGAAAGCAGAAGCATTAATTCACACCAGGAGCACTCCAAGATCACCACACTACACACACAATACTGTGCTGTCACTATAAACCACAACCCCAATGTGTTTAAGCAACTGCCTGCTCTTTCTCGTAGTTCTAAACTTTAAAGCACTTTGAGATGAAGACAGTCGTTAGTGAAATTAAAGAGTGATGAACATGTAAATCTGTAAACACACTTGTACTGCAAAGAGCACTAATTCTTCATGTTTTGCCAACTGATAGAACCTACCCAAACCCAGATGATCTATCAGAGTAAGGCCCTTACTTCTAAAGGCAGGTAGGTGTGTTTTTGTTCCTGTCCCACTTGCAGACAAGGAAGGTGAGGGTATTTCAGCTGGAGGTTGTATTTCTCTCTGAAATACTGTGCTACTGTCCTCTCCACAGTCTGGCCATTTTCTAGCTGTAAAGGAAAGCTGCAAAGACAGACCTTTCAGTAAAGTATTAGTTGTCAAAAACCATCATCCCAAAATTAATGGAATATCAGGTCCTGTTACTCAGTGTGAAACAATCACACATTTCATGCTGTGACAAAAAGCCTCTTACGTTTGATGACTTGCAGGCCGTCTCGTTACATTACAGACTCGGTACTTCCTTCTCATTGTCCCACAGTGAGTCACTTCTACCTTTAGACCTGCACAAAAGCATAAAAAAACCTGATGCCATAACTACACAAAAATGTACACAGGGGACACAGGGTTTCAAATGATAGAACATAACAGCTTTAGGGTAGAACATAACAGCTTTAGGGTCAGCACTGAATAGCTCAAATTTAAAAAATTATTATTCTCTAAACATTTTTACTTTCATTATAATTTGAGTTCTGACTAATCCTGATTACTATCCTCAGAAAGAAATCACGACGTAGAATATTTAATGTTCACTGTCTTCTGAATTTCCTGTAGCAGTTTCATTTAAAAAGCATTGACTGAACTTGGGGAGCTGTTTTCACCATAACCTCTTGTTCTCATTCTCAATCTTGCACATGTCTCCTAACTTATCAGTTCCAATGTAATTGAAAGGACAAAACCAGGTTTCTACTTTATCATCTTTACCCCCAGCTTTGTGCCCACATTCAGCATGTAATTCTCTCTAATTTCACTGGCCAATTTTAACTTTGCATTTTGAGCATCTCATCTCAAAGCACCCAGCCTACACACCACAGCCTCTCCAGACTTATCTCTGCCCACGATAATCTTGACAGTGGCAGCTCCAAAAGGCTCTGGGGGTTGTTGCTGTGACTGTGCACACACCGTGCTGTTCACACAGAGCAGCCTCAACATCTGCTGGGAGCACTGAGCTTATCACACGAGGGCTGCACAGCATCCCCACGCTGCTGTCTTTCCCCAGCCCCACGGGACAGAAGGCAGCTAAAAACAGAGCCTGGGTACTCAAAGGATTCACCTACAGTAGTAAAGTCTAATATTAGTGAAGTCTAATAGTAAGGGCTTTTGAGAGAGCAATTGGTTGTCTCATACTGTTGAGGCTCGTGTGGATTGTGGACCAGTGACTGAACAGCCACCCAAAATCAAGTTCCCAGGTGCCAGACACCGGACTGTGTTTAGTTTACTGGGGACACAGACATCACAAAGAAGCACTGACTGTACCTCCTTGCTCCCTGACAACACTAATTGCATCAAGAACATCAGTATTACTCAGAGGATGGCATAGTCAAAAATAAACCACCACTGCCCAAACACGGCATTAAGAGAAAACAGAGAAAAAAAAACATGGGGCACTGTGACCACAGTCAAGGGCTGATGAATACAGAGAGATCTCAAACTCATTCCCTGCTTGTCATTACTGCTGTGACACTACCAAGGGAGTGCCCTCCCCCAGTGCTGCTTACACACTGCCAGTTCTAATGCAGGGCTTGTTTTGCTGTATGTGGTCACATCCTGGCTGGAGCTCCCAGATCCTACAGCAGCAAAGACAAGTCTGAGAGCAAAGGGGAAACTTTCAATATTCTCTGACTATGGTAACAGAGTCTCTGAGGCACCTGAGATCAAGCAGAGGCAGTTTCTCCATCTCTAGCTACCTGTCCTCCAGAAGGAAGACAGACAAGCAGATGTAAAAGGAGGCATGTCAGGACTAGTACAAAATAATTTCTTTAAGTCTTTTTTCAGTCATGACTATTCTTTGAGCACATCCCTTTATGACTATAGTTCCAATTTACATTTTTGCTGCCCAGTATTTCAGCAGAGTCTAACCTTGCATCAAGTGTTTCAGAGCTGAGCTCCTTCAAGGCTTTTCTCTCTGCAAATTACACTGGAATGAAGGATATGGGAAAATACAAGCCCAAGTAGCATATATGGAATGAAACCACTCAAACCAGCAGCTTATGCAATTCCTTTGGAATGGAATTTGGCCTTCAGCTGCAAGTGGTACTTGTTTTTCCACAAGGCAACCAGTTATTAGGAGTCACTGTAACATCACTCTTTCAAAGAATCAATGTTAGCCTTGAAATTAATGTTCAATTTGCCACAACATATAAACAGCAGGAGCCCACACACGATGACAGGTGGCATCAGGGACCCTGGGTTAGGAGAGGTTGGCACCAACCACTCACCTCTGCCCAGGCAATGAACAACATGCTCCCTCTTTCCCTCTAAGCCACTGGGAATGTTTTTCAGCTCCCATTTCTGCAGAGCCACATTGTTTCTCTCGGGATTAGAGCTATACACATGGGTACTACAATTTTCTTGGCAGTTCCAGGCCCTTCCGATCCACGTTAACTAGGCTTCCAGTCATAACAATTCCCTTAGAATTACCTTGATTGTCTTACCTGGGACAAAACAGACCCATTTGTACTCACCCTTTATCTCTTTGGTGAATTTTACCCGATGAGAATCAGTCAGAGGTCTTGGTTGTTCATCAATATTGTGAATGTCAAGGACTTCACACATGAACTGAATTACGGGTTGTGCTTTGTAGAAGGCAGTGGCAGAAACTACAAAGAGCAAAACATTCAGTGTAAAAAACCCCAGTGAAGGTGGTGTGAAGCAGTACATACATCAATATTTCTTAGAATACCACGTAAACCTCAAGCACATTTAGAAACAGAACAGTGAGTCCTGCAAGAGTAAAAGATCAAAAAGCCATGAGAAGGTCCACGGTGACACATCTGTCTCCAGTAGAGTCATCCTGCTATTACTTGGAATTTCGGGGCTTTGAAAGGGTTTTTCCCTGAAGAACATTTATTTCTAGAGAGCTGCAATGCCCTAGAGAGACATTCTCTTTCACCTCTGTACGGAGCTGCAGAGACAGGATTAGTATCTCTCTGCTGCAGACTTTTGAATATTAAAAGCTAACATTATTCAACATGCAATATAATTTTGTCAATTACACAATCTGCTCAATTAGTGAAACAATATCTGGTATAGATATGAGCACTATTTTGACTACGCAGAAATTGTGTTGGTGTAGTGGGGAGTGAAACCCTTGATCTGTTCAAATCTCTTACCCTCCCCACGTGCTAATAATCCAATTACTTTAAGTGAGAATATGCTGTTTTTAAGCAGGACAGCTGACTCCTTCCACGGAAGGAACATCATAAATAATCTTCTTGACAAAGTTATAAGCAACTGAAACACCTTTGGTAGGAAAGGTGGGGTAGCACCAGACACAGCTTAGACACAAACTGTTCCACATGTTTAAAACTTTAAACGGCAACAACAGAACACTCAACAAGCATTTATTTATCAGTTTTCCAGATCTCATGTACCAAACCCGCCACACATCTGTGCTCATACAACCCAACATTCTTCAGACATGCGTCACTTGAGCAGCCTGCCAACCTCACATGATGCATCGGCCAACACCTCCGGATGCCTGAATTGCTCCGGATTTCTGAGTGACCCTCAATCCTCACACTACCCACCCTGGCAGTGTGTGGGTTGTCTCCCACAGCAACACTTCCATGGAGAGCCTCATACAAGTTAAACAACTCAAAAGCCTCCAGTGATAGGATCTGAAGGCAATTTCACAGCCTCAAATCAGGAAACAGAGCAACAGCTCCATGAACCACCGCTTACAAAGGGCTTAAAATTTCTCATTCACAGGCAGGACTGAAAAATTTCTACTCCAAGAGTTACTACTGCACTTGCTAATGTTGGTAAGAAAAACTTGCCTGACAAAGTAACAGCACAGCATGTCATCAATTGGCATAAATTCATCCTCTTCTCCTACCTGAACTGCAGCTCTCAGTACATTGCCTACAGATACCAGGACCAGTTGTTTCTGGGACAGGTTAAGACTGTTACATTTGTTTTTCAAATCGCACCTGCTGTTAGAAAGGCAATTTTACAAGAACAAACCGTGTGACTTCAGTCACACGAGAAGCACCGACAATTTACGTAAACCAGAACGTGTGGACTTGCAAATTTTCAGCAAGACAGCTCAACATCTGCAATATTTTATTATGCTCCAAGCAGATGCTAAGCACAACCTGACTTGGAGTGCTCAGTGTAGAGCAAGACAATTTACCTTGGGTTTATGAAGCATTTCAAAGACAGTGAGAACTGAATGTGAATCAGAAAACCTCAGGCAGCACCTGCACCTCCACCACTGACACTTTTCAATGGGGGTTTAACAACTAAATAGAGTGGAGTGCTTACAGGACGTGAGTCTGACACAGGCACCAGTCGGTCTCACATCCATTCATCTGGGACTCAATACAGTGCTGCAGAGATTATGCTTTTGCATAAGAAAGCCCATCCCAATCAGCCCTATTCAGAGAAGTGTTTGGGGTATGTTTTACAGTTTTCTTGGAAGTACTGAGCACCACTCACTGTGTACAGCTGCACAGAGACACAGAGTAGGCAACCTGCCTCTGTCACAGGGGATGTACTAATACTGAAATTAAGTAGGAAAACAAGCCCTGTGCAATTCCTTCTTATGTAGGGATATCGGTTTTAATATGGCAGTTAAATGCCTGCTCAAATACTGACATGATGATAAATGCAGAGAAGACTAGAATTTCTAGGTAGCCTTTGCCATACAGGTCTGGTCTGAATCTCAGCCCTGAATCTCCACTTACCATCGATGTTGAGCATCATTTTCCACATGGCAGGTCGGACTGACTGATGGAACCCAAACCAGACCTCCCTGCCTCCTCCCAGGGGGTGGTCATAGCCTTCTGGAGCTGAGAAGAAGGAGCGGCCCACAGGGGTGTACCTGGTGAAAAAGGTGGTCACACATTGATATTCTTGCTTTCCAAACATAAAATTCATGTAACAAAGATTGTAACACGCAGCATTATTTTTTGGTGTTTTGTGCACTAGCAACCTGTGACACGAAGCAAGTTTAAACAAAATACCCTGAATACTTCTGTTCTTACTGCAATGCATTTAAATTTAGACAAAACATTTACTATTTTTAGCAATGCACAAACCGCTTTCAGTTTTCACAACAAATCAAGAACTAAGTTAACTTACCCTTCCTGATCTTCTGCTTCAAGAAAGTGGAATCTCGATCACAGCAGAGTCTGTACAACAGCCTTGTCTACACTGGCCTGACCCTCAAATACCATTTTACCTATTTCATAGGGAACTTTTGAACACAAGATACACTGAGAGAAGTAAAAACTATGGGGGAAAACGAAGAACTAGAGGAAATAATGTTTCTCCCACAGGTAGAAAACAGCTGCTCCTGAGCCTCCACACCTCCTGTTTTGTAATGCACAGGCATTAGTACAGAGGTTAACATCTTTGGATGTGGGGAAGCTGAGGAACACTGGCTTCCATAAAACCACAGGACACTTTTTTTAGGAGTCAGTTACACCAAGTGAAACCCACCAGAGCAAAGCCAACCTGCTGTCTAAAACCAGCAAACTTCAAAAGTAACTTTTATCGACCAGATCAAGTGAAATTTGCCTTCTCTAAATTTCAGTGTTCTGAGATAAAATAACAAACATTTTTAGGACAGGTATCTGGTCCCACCCATGGATTTCAGACATGAGAAGCGTGCACTGGTGACTGTGTATCAATGGATTAAAGAGACTCGTGCTTTTCACAGGCACTGCCATCACTTGGCTCAAGCAGAGCAGAACCAGGACAGCAGTGCTACAGCTCACTGGAACCTCTCAGCATTTCAATTCAGGCCTATTATAAATGTCTGCTGTTTCTTGATATTTTCCAACACACACATCACCTGCTCTGCCTACAGAAACACTTGTACAGGACTGCCTACAAGCTCCCCATTCAGCTCACCAGCTGTGCTGCATAGGGGAATGAACAGTTTCTCTTTTCACCTGTGAAGAAATGGGGATGAAGGTCTCCCAGTGGGGATACTTCAGGTAAAGACAGACTGCAGGAAGACAGTGAACCTACTTCATGGAGGGGAGGTGTCGTAGCACCACATCGACAGCATGAACAGGGTTAGTGCTGATAGGTTTGTCTAGTTCCAGAGGCTCAGGCAAGGTTCTTCCTGTCAAAACTTCATGCAGCAAGTGCCAGCTCACCCGAGAAACAAACTTTATTGACACTTTGAAGGGACGATCTTTTCCACCTTCTCCGGGTAGTGTCACATCCAAATCCACCTGAGCAGGGGAGGAAAAGAAAGAAATAAAAAGCAGCTGCTTAATCTGGGGTCTGGTAGCCTTGAGATCCCACTCCTTCCCATAACTGGGCCAGAGACTCAAAAACTCAGATGTTGAAGACACGGCACATTTGATAAAAGTATGTTATCCAGTGCACAGAGTAAAGAGAACTGGGCCCTGACCAAGCAGAAGAGGATCATACAACTTTGTGTCACCTCAAATCAGAAAGCAATACATTCTAGAAAAACTTTGGTTTGTTTTTTTAATTAATCGTAAGATCATGTGTTACAGTCTGTAAAACTAAATGTTTTAATAGTTTTTGCTGTAGAAAGCAGCTGCTAAAGTCTACAGGAAGTTCTTTTACCTTAATGTTCTATTACCTGAGCATTAACACACACTGGAATTTGCAGGAAATACATCAGAACTCAGTTTTGGTACAGATACTATAAGATACTTCCAGCTCTTCTAAACTCAGCAATATTTAAAGTTGTTTTTTTCTTCTTCCCTATGAAGTTTTTGTTTTCCCAGTTTTCCCAGTATAATGTTTTCCCAGTTATCTTACCCCAGTAGTGGCCACAGGAAGTGGATTGGCTGTATAGAGGCTTCTTTTCCCATCATAAACTGGTCTACGGTCCCCAAATATTGTCACTTTAAAATGCTGCACCATAGAGTCCACCACGTCCCTGGAAAAGGTGATATTGAAGAATGTATATTGAAGATGTTTCTAAAGAAGGATCAGACCAGAGCTGGCTACCACCCCTCCTTATTTTGCTGAAGCAGTTGCAATACACAGTGCTTGAGTGAATTATAAACACCCACTGCTATTCCAAAAGGTGCTTCAACTAAATAAACAAACACGAAAGAATAAGATCAGAACCAACGCAAATACTCAAATACTGGGAAATATCAGAACTGAAATAATTTCAGAAATTCCTAGAAATTACCAAAGCCTTTGCATTATCTTTATTATGGAGAACAACGACACTGTTACCTTGGAAAAAACCCACAAAGTGGTACTGTAAAAAACCAGCACGAACACCCAACTGGAAGCTCTGCCAGCTCATTGTACTGTCTGCAGTAATGCTTATCTGCTCCTCAGTTGATGAGAGTTTTGAATTCTGCCTACACTGGTTATAAACATGTGTTTATAACCCTAACACATGTTAGGGATGCCCTAACAGAAAAGACTTGGCTTTAAGTCCTTAATAACCTGAGTTTTTACAAAATCATGTAAAAACCTGATCCAATTTGCACACAATTATAGATTCACCTCCCTTGCTTTATTATAAACTGATGGCAATAAATGTTGACCTGACACAAGCACGGAAATTACTCTTGAAAAACCATCGTGAAATTTTCAACTTATACAAAAATGCTTCTTGAGGCAAGTAGTAGATAAAAAGAGACTTTTGGAACACCTCCAACTGAAACAGGCTTTTGGGATCTGAATTCCTTGGGCAGTCTTGGTGTTTCAATGGCACAACTGTCTCTCACTTGACACACCACAGTTCCCTCATTCTACAGAATGGAAACACTTTCTTTCAGCAGGTGCAAAGCAGCCTCCCTGCACAGCAGCACCTTCCAGCCACCACATCCTGACCAGCCAATATTAACCTGAAGTACTTCAGGAAGATGATAAATATTGACTTCCTCTTTGAGCTGAATGAGCAGCAGCACTTTCGCCTCCCAGCTGGGACGTGGGGAAAGGGAAAGAAATTCTCCCTTTCACATCTCTTCATGTCACTCAACACTCCCATCAGTATAATTTACAAGACAAATGTATCTTCTCACCTGTTCACCCTCCGAGGACACTTATCTGGTTTGATATCCACCTCATAGAGGTAGACATCAATCTTTGGGATTTCAACTTGGAAGCAGTTGGCCAGCAGTTTAATGGGTTTGCCCATGGTGCCATAGCCGGGACGTCTGGGCACCATGAGCAGGGGCTGTGCCCCCACGGGTCCTGCAAAAGGAAAAATCCCACAGATTAGGAGATAAGCACATCACACAATTCCCTGAATCAACTCCCAGCACAACCAGGCAGGCACCAGAGCCAGCACACTTGAGGAAAGGAAATCAGCTGTCTCCAACAGTATGCTGCCCATGAAATTCCAAACAAATGTTTGCCCATTTTTATTCCTTAAGCCTCCACCCACATGTAGACTGTTCTCTTACTTATGATCTGCATGAATAAAATCAGGAGGTTTTGTTTAGGAGATTTCCTAAAAAAAACCCAACCAAAAATCCTGAACAAAACAAAACAAAAAAACCTTAAACAAAAAACACCCCCCAAAATTATTCCAGAAAGTTTTACAAGTCTTTTCCGAACACCCTGGTGATAACTAAGTGGTTGCAGAGTACAAAAATACAGAAGCAGCTCTGGACTGGTGCAGAGGATTTGAGATAAACTCTTCATTTCAGTGCCAATATCAGCTTAGTTTTGGAAGAGAGATTATTCTTGAACTTTGCTGTCTGAAAACGGATGAAGAGTAAGACCATTACCTCCCATCTAACTGTCCCCATAAAGCCAATTTGCCAGAAAAGACTCAGATTAAGACACAGGATTGTAAAACTCTTAATTACTTGTAGGCTAGAGTAGAATTCCCAGAATTGCTAAGAGAAACATCCAAATCTTCACTGAGATGGGTATTTTGAAAAGCAGCTAAAATACCTGCCCAGATTTGTTCCATTCTCACCTACTTGATTTGCTTTGCATCATTTAGTTGAGAACCCTCCACTCACGATTTGCATTACTTATGCCTCACAAACCAAACACAGTAGTAAACACAGCCCATTTCCCCAGAATTTCTACTGGTATTTCCACTTAAAAATACCTCTTTCCAGTTAAGAAACAACAACAAACCCCAAACACAGTAGCCTGTGTTTGAAGAAGTTACTCGTGGTACAAATGTCCTGATTTACAGAGCATGCAAGTGAGGCAGTGCAAAGTTCTCCCCTCTCCTCCTACTCAGTGACGCAGGCAGCAATTCCAGCCCACTCATTTTCATAGCAGAGTTAAAATGTCAAGTGCTGGGAAAAATGTTTTTTTATTTGCCTTTTGATTAATCTCCATAATTCCTGTAAAAAAATGTGCATTATCTTGAAGGAAATCACGTCCTGAAAACAGGTGAACATCAAAGCCAAGTTCCTCTGTAACATTTGTCTGGCTCTACCCAGAAAACTACTGAAAAATTCTGAGTGGGGCTGGCTTGGAGCCACAAGATAAAACAAAACAGAAACCAAGAAGCATCATTTAAAACCCGCTCACAGACTCCGCTTATGCAAAACTTGTTCCAAGCATCTGCTCTCTTCAACTTTTCCTTCATTTTAATACTCTCACATGAGTAAAAGCAGCTCTACAATTTACTCCAGCTATATTTGCAGAATATAAGCATAAGCAAAAAGAAGTTACTACTAAACATTTGAGTGGCATAAACAAGTCAACAGCTCATTTTAATATTCTGAAGACATACACACCAGAGTTTATATTTAGTTCCTATCTGTAGGAAAGACTAACTAAACTGCTGAAATAAAGATAACATTAAAAAGGTTCTTTTAGTCTGGTCAGCCTTGTGTCCTGCTCATGCAGGACACAATTTCTCTGGAAGAATTTAGAACCCAGATTTTGGCAAAAAGAATTAAGTGACCAATAAATTAATCAGAAGTGCAGGTCTACACACTGTTCAGGTATAATTGTTAAAAATTCAGCCATTTTGCTATTATTGTGTGAATCATACACTCCCTTGGACAAATGATCTTAAAACACAAGTATGCCATTACTGCCCAAATAATTACGAGCACCCACTCAGAAGACCCTGCTTCCAAGAGACACTGACTTGACAGATTCTGTTGTGAAAATCTTGTGTCAGTGGCTTCAAAGCTGTGACTCAAACCCCAATAAAACACAAATAACCAACGACGCTCTGGGGATGGTTTCGCTGCCGATCTATCGGTGACTCACCCAACCTCATGCCTAAGTCCTGTGTCAAGCCCATGGAAATATAAACACAGAAACCAAAAATACTCAAAGTACTATTATTCTACAGAGTACAGGATGCCTGAGTGGCAGATCCTTTCCTTCAAGTTCTTTAACCATTGCAAAAACAAAGTGGGTCAAGGCTTGATAACCTTTCTCAAAGCAGCAGCACCGTGAGGCCTCCTCTGCAGGGGATGAAGCAGCTCCTCGGTGCTTCCAGAGTGTTCTGCACTGCTCAGCTGCCCACAAGTTTTAGAGGAGAAACTTCTTTGTGTTAAAGAAACCATTACACTCTGCCATTACAGCACCAGGTATGTACATACCTTAGAATCATGGAATGGTTTGGGTTGGAGGGGATCTTAAAGCTCATCCAGTTTCACCCCTGCCATGGGCAGCAACACCTTCCACCATCCCAGGTTGCTCCAAGCCATTCCCTGTGTCCTGTCACTCCAGACCTTGTAAATAGTCCCCCTCCATCTTTCTTGTAGGCTCCCTTCAGATATATGCCTAGGATGTTCTCAAAAATCCACGGAAAACCCCCAAGCCAAGTCGGTTCAGTGTGCCGGAGCAGAGCTCAATTCATAAAACCAGCTCAGCACAGTCCCCAGCACTAAAACGCGACTGATTTATAACAGAAAACAATAAACACACAAACAGGAACTAAAACTGGTGCCTCAGACAGATTCTTGGAAGGCTTTTGTGCAGCAAGGGAGCACATCTCAAGATCATGGAATGGTCTGAGTTGGAAGGGACCTTAAAGCTCCCCCAGTTCCACTGGGGAAGTCACTCTAACGGTTTCAACGAGCTCTGAGTGAGAATCTTTTCTTCCATGAACTATTGATGTTCCAATCAAGCTCAAACACAGCCGAAAGCGACGGCGATTCCTCGGCAGCCCAGCCAGCACACGGACATGTCTGGCCTGCATCCAAACACTGGCTGCATCTACCTAGCAACCAGAGAAGCCCTGTCAGAATAAAGCCTGAACACAGAGAGCAGGAGCTCAGAAACCTGCAAATGCTTCCAACACACCATTGTACGAAAAACTGCAGCTTCTGGCACACACAATCTTTTTAGAGAATGAAGCAAAATCCTGATCTCCAGCAGGATGCTAATAGGAAATGCAGATTTCCTTACAGAAAGGGCCATCCCCAGCAAGGTTCCAGAAAAAAAATTATCCTCTTTCCCACTGTGGCTTCAGCATTATAAAGCCAAACTATATTAACAGAGATAACTTAGTAGTTTTATTTTTGTTTATACAACAGTTCTAAATCTCTAATTGGATAGGTGCTGGAACAGCCTGAAACACACCAGCACGGCCTGACCAGGTAAATATAACTTACTCTGGCTCAGGAACATGAGGCAGATTTGTGGAACAGATCCCAGCCTCAGGCTGGAACTGCACAGGGGAGAGCTCTCCATGGAGGGGGAAAAATAGAAGATTCCCTTTCACAGGGCCCCTGGCCTCTACTCAGAGGCCCAGTCTGTGGAGCTCTAAGAAAATCTTATAACTAGCAAAAAATAACTTAATTCTGGATCAAAAAAATACATAGGGAAGATTTGATTCAAACATTGGTTTCAATTATTGAGCTCCTTCTGCCAGAAATCATGAATTGCCTCATTTCTGTCACTCGGCCTCGCTGGGTGGCATTACATTATTTATGAGAAATGCAATCCATGTTTTCTAAACATTCCTCCTTGCAATTTAGGGTTTGGCTTTTTTCAAGGTTTCAGATACTAAGTCATGTTCAAACTCATCAAAAGCCAACATTTTGATGCCATGCTCAGTGACTGCCAACTGCACAAGCAAATACTGGTGTGGTGTAGCCTAATGGACTTAAAGAAAATACAGCGCAGTGTTTTGGGAGAATTTAAAAGACAATCAATGCTTCTGAACCATTTAAAAAAATTTAAACACAAAAAGCTTTAAGCCCAAAAAAGTATCTTATATGGACATAGTGAAGTTAATACCTAATTGCTCTGGGAGAAGAGAATGTGCCAGCCCACACAAACCCCACAAGACTTTTCCCTGGAAGGTATTTCCACAGACCAAAATCAGGAAGGTAAAAATTAGCTCAAGAAATACTCTCTGACACTTTCACCCCTTAGGAGTAAAGCTCTGAGGATGAAACAATTTGTAAAGTTCATACTGTGAGTCAAAGAACTTCCACAGCATCTCCAGAGGAAATCTGCCACTGTATTTCACAGTAGAATAACTTTTGAAGGCAACTATGAATCACCCCCTTCCCTGCTCTACCACACCCACAAAAATGGGACTTTTAATGGGCCTCCCAGATCACTACTCAACTCAGAGAGAAAAGCCGCTTCTCAGGGTTTTGTCTGCCCAAAGTTTGCATGGAAAAGGAGCAGAACATGAAGGATGCCTGCAGTGTATGCCCGCTTCATTAAAAACTGAAATAAAAAATCCCATTCCAACACAATTTAACACTTTTAATGCAAAAAGCCACGAGCTTTGAAAGAACAACGTAGGACATGGAAATGAAGATATTCAGCACTGATCTGACTCAGTTACACCACAGAACATCCCCTGTCGGTTGAACATCCCTGCCTTTTGGAAGTTTATTAAACACTCTCCTGGTGGAAGTACAACACCTGGCACTGGATTTGATTAGTGCCGGGAGCACCTTTTCCTTCACTTCACTTTCCACACTGAACATTTTATTGCTGTTCCTCAGTTTAGTTTCCCCACAGCCTGCGCCCTGAGCAGCCACCTTCACATCCTGCTCCTACTTCAGTGATGTGCAAATTCCAGGGACCAGGAGAGCCATAATACTTGCCAGATTCCTTAGCCTAAGCCTCTCACAGAAGCAGGATATCACCAACAGCACTGTTTCACCCAAGATGTGCTGGGACACGCTTCCACACTTTACTCCAGGGATACTCACACACCAATCTTTGTTCCCCATTCTGCTTATTTTATCCCATGTTTTCCCACAGAAAACAAAGCACATCTCAGTGCCCTTCCTCCTTTCATGGCAGAGCTTTAATCCTAATTTGTTCCACCAAGGATGGTTTGTGTCCTCCTGTTCCAACACCCAAAACTCAGAACATGAACACTGCACTAAACACTTCCCTCATCACACAGCAGACTTGGGAAGAACCATCCATTGTGCTGAACATTGTCTAAGCCCACAAGGAACACTCTGCAACAGCTTTGCTAAAATCCATCATATTGCACCCTAACAACAGATAAATTCACTCCAAAGGAAAACTAAACCATTTATGGGCTGCTCTTGCAAATCTGTTTATCAGGAGACAACTACAATTGCACCAGGTTATAATTAGAGTTTATTTAACACTGTGTAAGAGAGCATCATACGAATTCCACCAGATTGCTAAAATCCTGCATCTTAAAATATTTTCAACCCATCACAACCTCAAGCCAGACAACAGCTGAGGTAGGTAGTTTTTCCAGCCAAACCCATCACTGTTCTTAAATCTCCAAGTATGTTAGAAAAGGATCTACATATGGAGATGAGAAGGCACATTTTGTGTTGACACCTTCAGTCTCAGTCTTGTGTTTTCACCACCTGTGATACATATTCAAAGGACAGACATGGAACTCCAGGTGGCTTTGGACATTCCCTTCACCATCAAGGTACAGCCAGGGAACTGTTGATTAAACACTGCCCATCCCTGAACCCTTCTGCGCTGTTCTGCCACGCTTGGAATAAATCATCTCGAAAAACTGAATCAGAACTTCCTTCTCCAACCTTAAAATCCATTTAAAACACAAAGTTGATAAATACCGAGCACACGCTTTTCCGGCAAAGGGATCAAACGGCCAAAAAGTGAAGATTTTCACAGAATCACAGAACGATTTGGGTTGAAAAAGACCTTAAAGCCCATCCCATTCCACCCTCTGCCATCGGCTGGGACACCTTCCACCACCCCAGGTCGCTTCAAGTCCCATCCAACCTGGCTGTGAACACTTCCAGAGAAGGGGCAACCCAGCTTCTGTGGGCAATAACCACCTCGGAACGATAATTGCGAAGCAGCACACCCAAAGGCACAGGAATTAGTCTCAAAACTCAGTATGCTGACACACAGGGGCCAAATCCCCGGTGTGTGGCCGGCAGGAGCTGCTCGAGGGAGCGCTGCCCGGTCCCGCCGGGCTCTGCGGTCTGTCCCTCGGGCACCGGCACGGCGCGGGTTACGCAAGCCGGGCACACCGGTTATGAAATACCGACAATTCCTCCTCCACCTCCGGCACGGGAAGCCGGGCACGGAGAGGCTCGGCCGCGGCTCTGCCCGGTACCGCGGCCCTGCCCGTGGGGCTCAGCTCCTCCCGCCCGATCCCCCCCGGGATGGGCTCGGCCCGGCCGCTGCCCCGCGCCACAGAGCGGGCACCGGGGTTTGAGGGGAGGGGTAAACCGGGGGGCCCGTTCCCCGACCCCGCCGGGCCCCGCCAGGCCCCGCCGGGCCCGCGCTCACCTGCGCTGCCGATTTCCATTCATGGAGCTGGGGCGCAGCCGCTCGGGGCTGCGGCGGCCGGCGAGGGGCTGCGCTGGGCGGCGGTTCCTCCGCCGCGCTCCCGGCTCGGCCGCTCCCGGCGCTGCTCCCGGTGCCGCTCCCGGAGTTCCCGGCGCTCCCGGCGCCGCTCCCGGCGGTCCCGGCCCCTCACGCGGCGGCGGAGGCGGAAGTGGCGTGGCCGCCCCGCAGCCCCGGCTCGCGCGGCCGCTCCCGCCCCGCCGCGCGCGCGCCCCGCACGCCGGAAATCCCGCCCACGCTTCCCCTTCCCCGCGCGCGCCCCTGCCTTTCCGGGGGAAGGGGAAGCGGGGCCGGAAGCGGGCGGGGCGCGAGCCGGCGCGGTTGCCGCGGCAACCATCAGGGGGAGGCGGGAAAGGCGGCGGGAGGCGGCGGGGCCCTCAGGGCCGGGGGAGGCCGGGGGGAGCCCTGCAGGCGCCGGCGGCTGCCCCGGAGCGGGAAAAACCGGGCTGGGACACCGGCACCGCCCGCGGAAAAAGCGCCGGGAAAGCAGAACACGAGCCCATCGGGAGTCAGAGCGGAAGCACCTGGGGGTAACTCCCGACCCCGCAGTGTTGTGGTGTTTCAGTACAACGCACTATGGCTGCGGCGTTGTCTCCCTGCCGCAGCACCTGCCGTGTGCGGCGGCTTCGAGGGCTTCCAGCCCGGTTCCAAATGAACTCAGCTGGTGTTTTGCTAATCCTCACTAAACCCGCCGGCAGAACCCCCGGGCCTCCAACACTTGTTCCCGTGCGCAGCACACGGCCGCGCTGGCTGGAGCGCCGCGAGCTGCGGCACGTCCCGCACGCTGAGCCCGCTCCGGGCTGCGGAACCTCAACACCCGAACGTGTCCGGCTGCGGGAGCCCGAGGGTGGCCGGGCTCTGAACAGCCTCCCCAGGGAATGGTCTCGGCCCCGACACTGCCAGAACGCAAGGAGCGTTTGGACAACGCTGTCAGGCACGGGGTGGGATCGTTGTGTTCTGTGCAGGGCCAGGCATTGGACTCGATGATCCTTGTGCATCCCTTCAATTTAAGGATATTCCATGGTTCATGATTCGATTATTCACTGTATCAACATATATTCAGAGCGTATGCCTGCCCTGTTCTCATTTTTGAGACTTTTTAGCAATGTTCAGTGTGTTACAGGTTTGTTACACAAACTGGCACCAAACAAGCAGAGGGTGAAAGGGGCAAATGACATGAAGGGAAGAGATTCGGATGTAACAGACATAACAGGCTCAGTGCTGGGTCAGGCAGTGACACCTTTATCTCCATTTCCTCTGCCCTCAAAAGATCATTTTTTGGCAAGAACAGTATACTGGGACTTGTCCAAGTGGGTGTGAACCTGCTAGTCATTGTGAAGAAACGACGTCATTTTTTCTGGTAGTGACAGGGGCCCTTCCCCTGGGAAACAGCTGGGGAGGTACTGAAGAACTTTGGGCCAAAAGAATTTAAAGACCCATAATCCAAATTTGAGGATCATTATTAAGAATTACCATCCTGAAGACTCCTGGCTGAATTAGTCTTGAGAAGCATAAATTTAATTATCAGGTGAGTGACACTAAGGATTTTAACCCCATGCAAATGAAAGGTAAATTACCAGAATATTTCATTAACTGGAATCCCGAGTGGGAAAAGAAAATGTGATTGCCAGGATGAAGCAGATATGTGGGAGAGAGGCATCTCTGGCAAACTCAGGGGCATCTAGTCCTACAGCTCGGGCACTGTAATCAGCACCAGGGCTGGGGCTCAAATGCCAATCTAACACTTGAAACCAGTTTTCTGACCTGTCTTCCAGGACTCCAGACCCAGCTGCACAAGGCACAATTTGCTGTTGTACTTCTTACAGAACAAGCCCCTTTAAAACTGCAAAAAACTGTTATGTAGTAGGAATTGTTTAAAGTAAGTGATACAATGCACAAAGCAGGCGGGTGTGTGCAGGACCTGTACAGGTGCCCAGCTCAGGACGGAACGTTCTGGTGCTGCAGTTAGGTAAATTAACTGACGAGTGCCTGCATGCCATTAGCAAGCACTTCCTTAAAATTCCTTGGCATTATTCAAAAACCCAGGTACAGCTCAACTGCTAAATCATTCATTGGTTAAGGTCTGTCTGTGCACCTTTGCAAGGTGAAACAAACTCCTCCAGCAAAGAACTCAGAGGATGGCAAACAACCTCCAGTTCTGGACCCTGAAACTCAAGCATAAGCTGGCTTTGGAGAAGACTAGGATGTTTGCAAGAATTACAAAGCTGGGAAATGTAAAACATGATGGGAAATGCAAAACATGAGACAGTGCAGAAACCCAGAGGATCAAGTTTAACCTCAATCCAAAAGGAGTCTGAAATCTGTCCTTGAAGCACCTCAGAGCCAAGAGCCCCTGAAGCACTTGCTGGAGGAGCAGCAGATTTTGGTGTAAATTTCTGTTATCTAATAACTCAGGAGCCCAAATTCAATCCGTTCTCAGGTGACATTTTAATACAAAGTGGAATTGTACTGTATTCCCAGAAGTTTGAAGCAAGTATTTGTTTGCTTAAGTGTTTCTCTCATTAAACTGAGATCTGGACAGTGAGGGGTGTTGGATCCTCTGCAGTGTCTGCTGCAATTCAGCTCCAGTCAGCGTCTCCCTGTTTGTCCCCCAGCCTTTCCCGAGGGAATGGCTGGGATGCGCATGTCCCTTCCCCACGCGATGTGACTCAGGAGTGTCACCCCGACATATTCACATTGCTTTTATTTAGGTCTTCTGCCAACAGTTACAGGGTAACAGACACTTGGGACTGCAAAGTCGAAGTTGCAAGCAAAAATCAGGACCAAGGCAAAAAAAAAAATCCACAAAGGCAATTAAATCAAATCCAATATAAATACAATGTTCTGGAGCTCTTTAATCATACTGCTTTCTTTAATAAAGAGGTGGTTAGGATCTTACAGTATTTTCTTTTGGCCTAATCCAAGGATTTTGTTACTATTTACCAGTCTTAATTCCACGCATACAAAAAAAAAAATTGATATTCAACCTTTAAAATATAAGCCATATTTTCTTAATAAAATAAGTTTTGTGCTGCTGCTTGTTTAGTAAGTACTGTACATCAACTGTTCACGGCTATTTAACAAATGGACCATACAGAGTTCAAGCTAGAGCAAAAAAAACCCACAAGAAAAAGAACAACCCAAACGGAGCGTCCTGTAAACACCCTATGTACAGTCCCACACTTGCTCATAGAAAGGAGGTACGAAAGGGGCTGGAAATCGAACACAAAAGCACTGGAGTCCTGGAAATTTTCTTTCACAACTATTGAAGTGCAAATCACTCAGGCAAGATATGAATTTCACTTGTTTATTGCTCTCCTGCTGTCTGGCTTCCCTTCCTGAAACAATCACATTCTTTTATTTCACACTGATTTTCCAAGAAGAAAACCTTCCGTGAGGCAACGCTGGATGCTTGGGCTGTTTGACACTGAGACACGTGCGATCCCAGAACACCACAACTGCCCTGGAAGCTGCGGGGAGAGGGCAGAGCAGCCCTCCCGCCCCATTCTGCTCAGATATGAGATAAGGGAAACAACAGCATTCAACGGGTAAATGAAAGCTACTCCTCTTCCCACAGAACTGCATGCACCCAGCGACGCTTCCAGTCGCAGACGGAACTCGTGCGCATGGAGAAGGCAGAGACTCGGAGCCAATCGGGATGCCTGTGTGGGGTTTGTGGCTAACTACAGATCCTGATATGTACCTGGGGTAACACCTATCCGCTACAGGCAGCAAAACGCACCTCAACATGCAGCTACTCGTTTGCATCTCGGACAAGAGAAGGGGAGAAATGCCGATGCTGGAGCATGGAGAGGGTACGGTGCATAGTCCAGTATAGAAAACATGCGGGTCACTCCAACCTCTCTAAACTTCTTCAAAGTGGAAACAGGGTTTAAAGGGCACAGCAGCTACTGAGTTTGGCTTTTTCGTTTATCCAAAACCATGAAAACCCAACGCAGAGGGTGAAATAAGGGCAGAACACGATCTGCAAGTCAACAGCTGAGAGTTTCAGAAGCTGTGAAGCTTTTGTGTAGTTAAAATTGCTGTTAAAAGTAGGTGCTACATCAGCAAGTCTTCATTCATAGTTTTCTATGAACAGCCACCTTACAAATGAGTGCAAATCTTAAAGGTCCATTTTACATTTCAAGTCTCAAGGTTAAAAAAAATTGTTACAGAGCAACAAGCTGTTTCTGTAAATGCCCACACTATCTCTTTTCAAATGGTTAAAAATGGCACGTGCTATGCCACAGCTACTAAAAGACATTTCAGAATTCTAGACCCAACTAAAACACTAAAATAAAAACGAGGAACCAAAATACCTTTGCCCCTCGCTGCAGAGCAGCAGCCAGGCGCGTTCCGGTGTAATGCTGGTGAACAAACTGATTTGCAGAGAGAACCTTGACCTTGACCCCGATTTTATTCTTAATGAGGAGCTTTCTAACACCAGGTGAGCGGGAACAGCCCCTCTGAGATCGTTTTGCTTTCAATGAACACAAGCCAGAGTTCGGAGGATGAGATGGAGGTGCTGATTGGTGTCACTATGCAGGCACTTGTGTAGAGGAATGTAGGCTTCTCATGTTGACACTTAGTGTTGATGTGTTCCCTACGCTCTAAAAGCCTTCCTAAGAGTTCCCTACCTACTGACCATGGATAGTTCCTGGTCTCCTCCCTGTCACCTTGAGGATATACAGCAGTGGAGGTTGACACAAGGTGCAAAGGAGGATATGAACCAAACACTGTGGTCTTGAGGAAAAACAGGACTGTGCTAAACGTAGGATCTTCACCAAATGTGACATCAGTGGGCTCAGCACTTAGTTTGCATAGCATAGTGATGTCTTCACTGTTCACAAACACGTTGCCCCAAAAGAAAACAGGAAGAGTGAATTCCCGGGGTTAGGACAGCTCAATGGGCCAACATGACCGGTGTGGTTTTCATGAAGGCAAGGCAAGTTTCAACGTCAGAAAGTACAAACCAAAGAGGTGTGTGTAGATGTGCTTCTGTCCACGCACGGGCCAGGGGCAGCACTCGCATGGGGCTGCCTGGGAAACACGTTCGGCAGGAAAATGATACCAGAGCTCTTCCCCTCAGAGCGTGGCAGGAGCGTGCGCCTCGTTTATCTCTTGAAGGAAGTGCTGTGAACACTTTCATAGAAAAAAACCCAGATAATGTGCCTGGATGATATTGGATTGGTACTGAGCTGCCACCATGGCCCCACCGCCGTGCGTACGGTCACTGTGCAGCAAAACAGGTCTGAAAAGCAGTGACCAGGTTCCTGTGGGGAAAAAGGCTGTTTTCCTGGTAAAAACACAAATCAGGAGTTTCCCCCATGACAACAACAAGGATTTCACCATTCTAAGGAACAATCTGGTGTGCTTTCAGAATCAAAACCCTGGGCATGAGAGCAGTGATACCATGACACGAAGAGCAGCAAAACCTAGCAGCAGAGAGGGTGAGAGCCTGGAGGTGCTGGAGGTGGGGATGTGGTAGGGAAGTGGGAAAGCAGCCGGCCCAGGCAGACACGTGCCAAATGCACATGGGCAATGGGCGCTGCAGAGCACCCAGCACGGCACGGGCTGCAGTCAGCAGCACTCATCAGACAGAAATGTTGGGAGAACTGTGGTGTGAACACACAGCCTCAGGAAGTGTGGGGATGTAAACTCTGAGAATGTTAATGACTTGTGGATTTTGGCAACAGACTCAATATCGTATAAAAATAATGTTTAGTAAAAAAATCCCGGTGTCCATCATAAAAATTCAGGGGGGGAAAAAGAAAGAAAGAAAAAAAAAAGATAGCGCTTTCTGTCCTCATGGGATGGAGATGCCCCCATTTGTCAGAAACAATTTTAAATAACAAGTAGTACATTGGAAACAGAAATGGGTCAGCAGCCATTAAACGTGTCCTGTATGAAAGTGCACATCTTTCAATGGGGTTTAACCACCGTGAGGTCGTGATCTGACACAAACTGCAACTGAGGACCATAGAAATTAACTCCTTCTGATGGAAATATGGACCACCATCAAGACAAGATTACTAGTTTCCTTACAAGATTAAAAACATTGAAATTTTGCAGCATCATAGTAAGGCACTCACCCATGGAAAGTCTGTGACTGTTGCTTCGAGCGGCAGCAGCTGACTAGCTTGTAACACGAGGAAGACAGTTTTCAGTTCTGAGCTAAGTGCTAGGGTGCCTTACATTATCTGGGGGGAATTACTCAGGGGCGGGGAACTGTTAGTGTTACAATTCTCCTATAAACTAGTTGGTTTTTTTTTTCCCCTCAACCCATTAAAGCATCTCATAATCTAAAATATTAGTTTTATAAATCTAGTCTTCTGTTTTAAGGCTCTAAAAATCCCCTCCCCCCAACCCCCACAAAAAATACCTACCAGCGCCTGGTGGGCAACGGAGGACCAAAGCCGCCAGTTCACAGTCAGGAGTCTCTAGTATTGCATCTTAAAAATGAAAACCTGCTTCCGCCTCCCGGGAGTTTTATCCCTTCCCTTGAATGCCTTCATGTGTTTGGTCAGGTCAAAATTTTGCAAAGCCAGAAAAAATTAAAAAAATAATCATCATCATCATCAGTCTCTTCCAATCCTACAAAGGTGTTGGATCGTTCTGTCTCGTGGTGCTGGTCTCCTGCCTCGAGTCGACGCTGCCTGCCCTGCAGTGATTTCTCATTGGAAAAAAAAAACAAGGTGTCCCAATGCTTCCTTTTTTGTATGGCTCCTACAAATCTGAAAGCTTTCTTGAGTGAGGTAACAAAAGTTAGGCTTTCAAGCAAAGTACATGGTACGTAAAGTGTCCTGATGAACCTGCACAGCCTTCGCCAAGGCCTGGGGGTCTCTGCCGTTGCTCTGTCCAGATATATGGCTGCCCTCGCCACTGAAAATCAAGGAAATCACTGCATAATTATTTCATATTTTACTCTGAAAAACGTTCTGGAGATGGGGATCAGCTGAGTGCTGGCAGCACAGGAAAGTACCTCACTGCAGTGCACAGGGATGCTGCACATGCCAGTGATTGTACCTGGACTGCAGAGATTCCAGCACCTTGAGGCAGCTGGAAATGCTCAGACACTCCAGGGATGTTCCCACAAGCCTGGGATGAGCTCAGGATAGGAATTAACCCTCCATTATCCCCGTTCCCCCTGTGCTGGACCTCAAGAGGATGCAGCTGTGTGCAGGTCTTCCCCTAGAAAGGCTGTGCTGCAGCACTGCTCGAACATGGGCACTTTCAAATATCAAGGTCCCCTACCCATGCCTGGCTCTGCCCTCCCAAAGCTGTGTGCTGTGCCCCTCACCTGTCATGCTCCTTGTCCACAAGATGGTACCTTGCCCGGAATGCCACCAGCCGGGCATAGTAGGCTGGGGCGGGGATGGAGACGGAGCGGGTGCAGCGCACATAGGTATGGCACAGCTGGTACGTGAGGATCTGCAGCTCGTCCGCCGTGAACCGGTTGTCATCCCAGAGCACGTAGTAGTGGGACGGCCGGCTTGTGCCCTGGGAAGGAGAGGGGCAGGTTGAGAGGTGCTGCCTGCACCCAGATGCAGCTGCCTTGCATCCTCATCATCCCCTCCCTGAGCCAAATGATCTGTCAGCTAGCCTGGGCAGGAGAGATGCCTATGCTTCCCTGCTGTGAGAACCCTACATGGCAAGGCAGGAAAGCCCATGGCACCCAGTGCAAAGCAACACTAACACTGCTGCCTGGTGCCTGTTCTCTCTGTACCACACAGCCCACTGCATCCCCCACAGCATCCTCACCGACCCGGGCCGGCTCCCGCTGTCTGTGCAGGGGAGGGGCAGTCAAGCAGCCTCCCTTCTGGAAGCAGCTGCAGATTACACGAGTGCAGTTTTTCCAGTCCAGTTTCTGACTAATCTTGGCTGCCTGCAGCCAGGCAACTGCAGAGCAGGCAGGGACGGCTGGCTCAGCTCTCCCGCCCACGACCAGACAGCAGGTCCCTGCTGACGACCAGGCGCCCCGGCGAGCCCGGCACACTCAGACACCAGCTGACAAGCTGCTGAATTGGCTGCTCCAAAGGAGGAAAATCTCTTAGGAGAGACCCTTGGCTCCAGGAGAGAAACCGAGTACGTGCCACACAATGCAGCAGCAGCATGAACCCAGCACCTGCTTGCCAAACCACCGCAGTGGCAGCTCAGATCCAACTAGCCTCAAATCCAACTGCCCACATCTCCATGCTGTGACAGGGCTGGGACAAATGCAGGAGAGCACAATCTACAACAGCAGCCAAAAAACCCAGCAGCATCCCAAGAGCCAGCACAGGAGCACAGTACCTGAATGCCTGCATGACTGCACAGGTAGAAGTCGAACTCAAAGGGGTGGGTGATGTTGGTATCCACTGTTGTTCCTGCTGGGATGTTCCCACTCTTTCCAATCTGCAGGGAATAGAAAGAGATTCAAGCACTGCAGAGTTTGGTTATTTCCAGTTGCCAAGAGGATTGTCCTTAACACAGCTGCCCTGTCCCAGGGCCATGGTGCAGTGTCCCCATCTCAGTTTGAGAAGCAGAGACAGTCTCCAAGTGCCTATTCAGGGGGGACAGAAGCAGCTCATTCTACTCTGCTCCCTGCCTAAATAGGTCTGCTGGCATTTTTTGCAGGCATCAACACCAGGCATGACACAGACACATAGCCAACAGCATGGGAAAGAGAGCAGCAGGGTGAGGGCTGGGCAGGGGCCCATCCCACCCCAGAGATAAGGATTGAGTGAGCAAAACTCCAGAGATCTCTATAGATCATATGCTGGAGTCTGTGCCACAAGACACTGGGGCTTTTACATCCTGATCAAAAACTGCCCTTAGTTCCCAAGATTAAATCTTCCTGTTCACATGAAGCAGTCTGGTTGGACTCAATCTAACCACTAAATTCAGATGACATCTAGGAAAAGTGACAGCAATTAATGTTACTGCAGAGCACACACGAACAAGCTGTGAGCAAGCAAGGGGTTATTCAACCTGTCACGTCATCAACTCCAGCTATCACCAAAACAACAGATGTTTTCAAGCTGACAGAGGCTATTTCAAGAGTCACCAGGATCATCAGCACCCAGTAACTCATAATAACAGCAAACAGCTGGCTGGGGTTCTACAAGCAGACTAATCCATGTGGCTGTAGGAGTCCACTGAGCAGCACGTTTCATTCAGAACAAGCTCTTCCTGCCAGGGGTGAGATTTCCCCTCGGCAAAGCCAGGGCTGGCTCTTCCATCAGACAGGGATGAATCAGCTGCCTCCAGCCCCGGCACCCTGCAGCACTCACCCTCTCATTCTTGTCTGCACAGAAGAGTCTGGTGTGATGCCTCTTCTGGACAACAATGTAGGTGATGCCGGGCTGGTAATCCTTTTCCAGTTTGATGCAGGCGTCTCGAATCGCCAGGAGCTCATAGTGAAGGATCTGGAGAGACAATGGCACGCAGAATGAGAGGACACACTGGCACTCAGTTGTCCCTGGCCATCTTTAGGGAACCTCACAGGAGCTGGTGGTGCCCCACTGGCCAATGGGGATCTGAGGGTTACTCACCTGTGGGAGCTGCCCTTCGGGAACACCATCACGGTAGAAGATGATCCTGGTGGGTTTGAAGCGTGTGGATTTGTAGAACTGAATGAGGAGCTCCCTCACCATGTAGGACAAGTCCTCGATGATCTCTTGGCGAGGACGCTGAACACGCACTGTGGCACAGTACCGGCTTGGGTGGGCATCCATGCTGCCCACGACCTGCAGAAACAGACAGGCCAGGCCCACGTGTTACACCAGGAAGGACAAAGGCAATGTGGAATATTCCCAGCCTCTACCTGCTTCCCACATGCACAGCTGGCCATGGGCAGAGCACCTGAACTCACAGATCAGATGGGACAGCAAATACTATACAGGCAATCAGTGCCCAAAAGGGACATCCCTGGTCATAGCCACAACCTGGTGTCACACTGCCGTGCCCTGTGCAACATTTACGGGAATTTCCAGTGAGACAACTTTGGCTGGTGCCACTGAGTGCTGTGGCTGTGGGTACTGCTGTTGCTCTGCCCTTGCTTCACTTCTCCTGCCCGGCAGTGAGAGGGAGTGGGGCTGCCCCAGACTGCCAAGGGCTGCCCCAGACAGCCACAGGCTGCCTAAGGATGTGGTAGGTTGAGTCACTGCATGGCAGCCATCGAGCAGGGTGTTCCCATCACAGCGCAGGGCAGACCTCAGACACATCAGAGCAAGAGGAGCAGCTGGAGCAGCTGGGTTTGGCTGTGACAAATGGCTGGGGGCACAGTGTGAATCAGGGGCTGGCCCACGCTGGGGAACAAACGCCCAGCTGCCTCACTCCCCACCCTCAGCAGCGACTGCACCATGTGTCCCATGTCACCCAAGCCGAGGGGAAGCACCAGAGGCTACACATCCCCAGCTGTCTGCGTCTGCTGCCCCTGCTCTACCCAACACTTTCACTTTTGCTTTGCAAACTGAGCTCTGGGGCTGGGGCTCCTCCAATGGAGCCAGTGTGTACAATAGAAACAGTTCCTTTAGTTTCAGCCACACACCCACTTCTACTGTCTGATCAACAACACACCAAGGACAAGGTCAAGTTGCTCCAAAGGCTCTACCCTTCTCCTCCCCTGCAGCTTCAAAAGAGCTTTCACAAAAATGAAGAAAAAAGCCCCAGTGGTCCTGCACAAACCACAGAAGATGTTTTCAGAGGGGAAGCTCTGCCGCCAGGAAATAGACTGTTCTGTCCCACCCACACCTACAGCAAACAGCCCAAAGCCTTTCCCAACCCCTTCTAATTAAGAAAAAAACACTCCTTCAAAGATGCATTTGCATGCCAAGGAAAACCTGAGCTGTGAGTCCTGGAAAGTTAAGAACTTAATAGGAAAATGCTGACGTCCTTATCCTGCATGGCAACGAGCACAGGGCAGTGTCTCCCAGCCCAATGGAAGGCACAAGCTGTCCCTGGCCCCGCTGGCACCGAGCAGCACTTCACTCCACGGATGCTCATTATTCATTTGAGGAGAAATCAAATCCTCCTCCACAAAAGACTGAGAAGCCCAGTCACCCCAGTCTCCCTCATGTCCAAACCCCAGCTCTCCTGCCACGGGAAGGTCCCTTCAGGGCTGCAGCTGGACTGGGATGCCCCAGGATGACTCCATGCAGCACCCAAGCTCCTGGCACACTCAGGGCCACACTCCGGGCCAGCACATCACGAGCCCCATCTGGTGGCAGCTGCCAGTCTCCCTGCGGTTCTCAAAAACTGCAGCTTCCCTGCTGAGAGGCAGGAAGGGATCAGGACCTTCCCAGGACTGGGATCAAAACACCTGACAGGGTACAGGGCCACCCTGAGAAGTGTCATCATGGGGACAGCAGTAACACAGCCCCCTCAGGGACACATGAGTCCCATTCCGGCTCCTGCAATCCTGGAGGGTTTTTGGGCACCAAGCTGTAAACTTACAGCCGTTATGGAGGGTTTCTTCCCATCTCCTGCTGGCGGGTGAGTGACATCGGCTCCGAGGAAGATCACCGGCTGCTGAAAGACGGCAGAGCTGGTGGGAGAGAAAACAAGCACTCAACCTTTGGGGCCATCTCAGGGTGATGTACAACCCAATGGAGATGAGCAGATGACATCGAGGACATCTCCTGACCTCCAACTCTGGCCTGAACACATTAATAGCTCGTTAACAACGTGAAACAAGTTACAAACCCCCATTTCAAAGAGCTACTTTATGCAGGCCCCCTCTTCTCCATGTAAAGCCAGGCAGGCAGCACCACCAGAGACTTGGGATACAACCCCAAAACTATGAGGCAGCAGCCTGCCAGTACAAACCGCTGGTGAGGCACAAGGATGTTGTTGATCCCGCCAAGCTTGACGTTGATCTTGAGGCAGAGGTTGGAAAGGGTCTGCGGGGAGGTTTTCACCACATTCTTGACCTGGACACACTGTGTCGCCATTCCCAGGAGAGTGTCCCCAACACGCTTCACTTCGGCTGAGGGCAGAGGAAGCAGGTGAGCACACAATCAATCAGCACTGCACCATTCCACCCCTCAGGAATAGGGAGGGAAAGCCCTGCAGGAGCCAGCCCTGCTGAGCCAGAGCAAAGCCCTTCTCTCTGTACTCGCCCCACACGCACCATACACCGGTGTCTTCCCTGGCAGAATGACAATGATGAGCTGAAGCCCTGAATAGGTGTTCTTGAGGTGTCGGAACATGGGCTCCACACTGTCTGCACCCTGGGCGTACTTGCAGAAGCAGGGCTGGCCCTGGATTGGCATCCCAGCATCCTTGGAGATCTTGCGCAGCTGGTCTGTGAAGTTCCTGTGCCGGGAGGAAAAGCTGTGAGCCCTGAGCCCTCCTGTAGCTGTGCTGCTGAGTGCAGAGCCCCACGGCTGAGTGTCACAGCATGAAACAAAGACAGGCCCATCACATCACCGGGTGGTGGCTCTATGGCACTCAGCACATGTGTGGCACAGGAAACACAATACCAGCATGTGTCAGGGCTGCACTGTCCCCTCTCAGTGCTCTCTTAACCACATAATGACTCTAATGCAATGGAGCTGAGCCCTTCTCCTTCAGGAAGCTGGAGAAGCTGGGAACAGATCTGCTGCCTGGGACAGCTGCTTCCCAGGTGACTGCAAAGCTGATGCCAGCCTGCACTCACCCCAACTCAGCCACACTCTGGATTCTTGGAATGCCACAGATTGATTTGATGCAAGAGCCAGAGGGAACACAGGGCTCACAGCTCTGCTGCAAAGGGATCACAGAAGGAGTGCGGCGTCACTCCCACCTGCACCCAGGCACTGCAGACATGGGCTCTCTGAGATCTTCCAAACCCCATACAATGACCGTGCCAAACACCCAGAAGAGGCACACAAAGCACTGACCTCAGTGTATCCACTCTCAGTCACCAGAAGCCTGAGGCCCCAGCAGAATCCAAAATCAAAGTGACCATTTCCCGAAATCAAATAAACTGTTCCTGCTCTATGTCACTTTGCTACAGAAACATATTCTCTAAGCTACCAAAGCTTTTCAGAAAGCCCAAAACTTCTCTGTAAGAACCCATGGGAAGTTAGGATGCTTGCCAGATGAATTGCATAATTTCATATTATTGGGGAAACTTCTAATCAAATATTCCTCCAACCCCTTCTCTCTGGGGAGATGCAGATAGGAGTTCAATACATCTTTAGAGCTGGCAGTTTCACCTCTCAATACTGCAGCTCCCTGATGCAGAGTAGATCAAGGAGAGCCTGACTGGCAGCTCACAGGTACTCACTGCAACCTGGCAGCTTTGTGATGGCTTAGGGACCATCACAAAGCTGGGACAGTTAGGCTCTCTGGAAAAACCAAAAACAATAGGAACTGGACACCCCACATCAGATTGGTACCACAAGCAGTGGAGCTCCCTGCAGCTCCAGCACTGATGATGCCAGACACGCAGCCCCAGGCTGGGAGCAGCAGGGTGGCCACACCTGGAGCCATGGCCCTCTGGCTCCCCCCACCCGCATGGGCTGCCCCTTTCCTTACTTCAGCACCTCCTCTCGACACTGCTTCTGCGGGGCAAAGCAGGCAATGGCCCAGACTTTGATCTCAATGCCGTTGTAGAACTGCTTCCCTCGCATGTCCCACACGCCCTGGTTGGGAGTTGCAATGGCCCGGTTCTGCAAGGCAAACAGAGGGTCAGAGTGCGGCCGCAGCCTGCCCGGCCCCACAGCCCCCACACGGGCTGGAGCTGTGCTCCCTGTCCCAGTGCTGGAGCTGGAGCTGACTCCCTGGTGATGGGCAATCCATAGCTCAGCTCCTCAGCAGAAAATTCACTGGAGCTGCCCTACCCTGAGCATCCCTCTCCCCTTCAGCTCATGGTTTTGTCACCAATGACTCTTGGATACAATTTTGACACCAGTTATATTGCCAAAAACCCAAAGCAAACACTTTGATTAAACGTTCCAGCTCTAACATAAAGGTAACAGAAGTTTTGCTCAGAAACACCATTTCAAGGTGTGACAGCATCTCCCTGCACAGCACAGCTCAGCCCAGGCAGGGCAGCCCTGCTTACCCGGCCGCCATACTGCAGGATGGGAGCTGGTAGGACCCGCCCTGTCACCTCCGTCATATCATCCTTCACCTTGATCCCAAACTCCTGAATGTATGGATCCAGGTTGTAGCTGGCATTCTTCATCTGCAGAGGGAAGGAAGGGCCGTGGGAAGGAGTGAGAACAACTGCTGCATCCTGGGCAGCTGCAGCTGGGGACCTGAAACCCTGTTTTCCACAGAGCTGCAGGTGGAGCAGCTCCATCAAGGGAGGGCAAGCAGATCAACACTGAGGCCCAAACCCCCTCCAGCAAACTGACCCATGGGGACCTGATTTTGAAACACACTAACCAATGCAACTAACAGCAGAGCCTGCTCCTGGGATTTAAGACTGACAGAGAGGTTCGGACTGGCAAGAAACTCATCAAGAGTCCCAGAAGGAACACCAAATGTCCCTGGCTTCAAAAGCCCAGACACACATGTTTGGGGAACAACATCTCCATTAACCAGTGGCCAGGCACAGACAGAGTTCCCGTACTGAAACCCCACCACACACAGCCCCATGTACACTCACAGCCAGGGGTGTGTCACTAATTTGTTTCCCATTTTTAGTACCATCATTTGGGTCTGGTTCCATCAGTGTAAGGGCCTGAACATGGTGCATGTGCATTTTGATGGTCACTTTGAGCCGGACTCCCCTGTGCCAGTGTCCATTACACACATACAGGCACCTCTGCTCAGAGGTTCAGTGGGAAGAGGGCGATAAAACCCCACCATTAACCTCACTCACACCTTCTCAGCAGGTCACAGCTCTCCAGTGCATAGCAGCTCAGGAGCAGGACCACAGCCATGTCCATCACAGACACAGTGCCATAACCTGCCATTGGTGCCACAGCCCTGACCCCATCCCCTCAAGGGACTTATGTCACATACCAAGCGACTGATTTCCTCCTGCCTGTCTGGGGCAGACCTGGCTGTTGCTTTTATCATGGTTGATGTTTGATTGTCTGTGAGCTTCTTGATGCACCGCTGGCCTGCCACGATGTTACACACCTGCACAGGAGGGGACAGACAGCAGCCATGTGGGGGGGACAGGTAAGACACGGGGGACCACAGCTGAGCACAGCCCCAAACCAGAGGTGCCAACACTCACCTCCAAGGGCAGGTATGTGTGTTTCTGTTCCTGGCCAACCTGGAGACAGGGCAGGTGGGGGTATTTCAGCTGCAGGTTGTATTTCTGCTTGAAGTACTGAGCCACTGTGCATTCCACTGTCTGACCGCTCTCCAGCTGCAGCGGGAACCTGGAGGAGGCAGGACACAAGGGATGCACCTACTCAGAACAGACACTTCCAGGCCTCACGCACTATGTACTGCAGCTAGGAAGAGGGAGCTGCCAGGCTCACACCCTGAGCTGCCATACAAACAAAATAAAAAGCACAACAGTGGTATTTGCAGAAATGGAGTCAGGAATACTCTGACCTCAGTGTGGGACTGAGATCCCTAAATAAAACTCTCCTCACTAATCCAGCTAATCAGGGCAAATGTTTATTACAGGACGTGCCACACATGCCATGGTTGGGTACAAAAATACTGCACACTGGCACTCAGGAGGGCTTCTGTGCTTGGTGTCCTCCCTGGGAGGTGAACTGAGCTCCAGGGAAAGGCTAACTGGTCTCTCCAGGTACAGGACAGCAGTTGCAGGGTGGGCAGAGGGATGCAGGAGGGGAACATTTCCCTTCAAAAACAGAAGGGGAAAAAAATCAAACTTCCTGTCTGCAAGGCTGAGGGGTGCCACAATATCCGCAGCTGAAGTGCAATACCCATCCTCAACCAGCACCAGCTGCTCCCAGCTCCATGAAAATGCAGAAGTGGCCTGATATTCTTTGTGGAACCAAAATTATACGAGAGCCATGCTGACTACCTCAGAGAGGTGCCACATTTCTCCTGTGCTCACCAAGCCCCAGAGCTGCGACCCAAGGGTGCTGGTGCACAGGGGACACCGAGGGGTGTGCAGGCTCAGCCTGCTCCCAGGCATACACAAAAAATCCCAAGACAGACACTTGTGTAGTCCCTGACAAAGTCTCTGCTCTAGCAGTGACTATTTTAAGAATGAAGAAAACCAAACCCGGACGTGGAAACTAGGACAATTCCTGGCATGTCAGCTCCCGCCCGCCGCCGCACTCCGCCTGCCAGACACAGCATCCTCTGCACTCCCATCTCCCTACATCCCACTCCACACATGGCACAGGGCTGCAGAGCCCCAGACACGTCTCCTTTTGCCATCAAAGACTAGAGATTCCTGTCCAGCTCTCCCCAAGGACACCAGCAGCTGTTAAGGAGAACAGTGTGGATTTTTCCAAGGGCATCTGCCCACCCGCCTTACGTCTGGTGGCTGGCCGGCCGTCGGGTAACATTACACACACGGTATTTCCTCTTCATCTGCCCACAGTGGGTCACCTCCACCTTCAGACCTGATGTGAAGACGGGGAGACACAGCACAGTCATGGGGAAGGTGGGAGCAATTCCCCTTTGCCCAACTTCCCCGGGACACTGCCAACAGCTTCCTTAACTGATTCCCTGCTTGCAGACACCCCAACAAGAGCGTGAGGGATGGAATGGTGCCCCAGGAGACATTTAAAATGTGCAACCCCTGTATCTCCAGCTCACTGCAGGGGCTGGGTGGGACACAAGCCACAGCCAGTGTCAGGGTACAGGTCCCAGTGCTCCCCAGGGGCTCTACCTTTGATCTCCTTGGTGAAACGCACTCTCTGTGAGTCTGTCAGGGGCTTGGGCTGCTCGTCGATGTTCCGGATGTCAAGCACCTCACACATGAACTCGATGACAGGCTGGGCTTTGTAGAAGGCAGTGGCCGACACTGTGGGACAGACACTATGATGTGTCTCTGCTCTCAACCAGCTTTCCCAAACACACACAGCCCCCCCACTGCAGTTCCCCAGCGTGAGAAATAACGTCACCATCGATGTTGAGCATCATCTTCCACATGGCAGGCCGGACTGACTGGTGGAAGCCAAACCAGACCTCCCTGCCCCCTCCCAGGGGGTGGTAGTAGCCTTCAGGGGGGGAGAAGAAGGAGCGGCCGACAGGAGTGTACCTGTGAACGGGGGCAATCCATGTCATTGGCACACACTGGCCCCACAGCAGCACCCCCAGACCCCCAAGCTGGCACTCACCCTGCCAGCTGCACCACCCCCTCTATTTCTTTTGCAAGAGCACCCAAGGACATGGCTGGCACAGCTGCCTCCTCTAACAGCTGTCAAGGCCAGTCCCAGCCACAACAGCCTGCCAAGGGCAGCAGTCCCCTCCCCTCCCTGGCACAGTCCCATTGTCCCTAGGTGCAAGTACCTCATGGAAGCCAGGTGCCTCATGGCAACATCCAGCGCCTGGACGGACTCCAGTGGGACAGGGATCTGTCCGCTGACCAGGGCCTCGTGCAGCATGCGCCAGCTCACAATGGCCATCCATTTGATAGAGACCTTAAATATCCTGTCCTTGCCTTCCCCTGGGATCGTCACCTCAAAGTCAACCTGGGTGCAGGAGTGAAGAGAAAGTGACCATGGCATCCCCACAGGAATGAGGTGGGATTATTTTCTGCTTTTCCAGGCAGGAGCAAGGTCACAGTGCCTGCACAGGACTTGCTGCCCCCTCTTACCCGCTCGTTCCCAATGGGTAAGGCTGTGACAGTGTAGATGTTCTTCTTCCCATCATAGACTGGTTTTCGGTCACCAAAGATCTGTGGTTTGAAGTGCTGCACCATGTACTCCACAACTTCCCTATGCAGGCAAGAAAGAGGGGCAGGAGGAGAGAAGGGAGAGGTTTGTTTTGTCACTTTCTTTACAGCCCGATACCTTCTGCAACCTGTCCAGTCCACCCCAGCCTCCCTCCCTGGGGCAACTGGAGCAGAGCTGAAACCCCTGGGGCAGAAAAGCCCCTGGACAAGCAGCCATGTGCCTTGTCCCACAGCTCAGTAAATTGGCTTTGGCAGGCTTTGGCACTGGGGGGAGGAAGCAGTGTACATGGCACGGGGGGGGAAGAAGCAGTGTACATGGCATGGGGGAATGCACAGCAGCCAGAGCTGCCGCAGTGTGACTTGCTGCTGAAAGCACGTGCAGCATCTGCTTGCCTGCCTTTGGAGCATAGAGCTCCCCAGGCTATGAGGGCAGGAGGGGACAGGCAGTGAAGAGCACATCAAAAAGGAAAACAAAGAAAAGAAAAGTACACGATGGCCTGAAGGTCTGGGCTCGCTATTTTTAAATCAGGGATTGTTGCCAAACTAGCACAGCTGCTTTGGAGCAGCAGGGATTGTGCTGAGACTCTGGACCTCTGACGCTCCCAGGCCAGGAACCAGCACTGCTGCACGAACAAGGCTGGGGGGTCCAGCCACCTGTGGGCATCATGCAGTGCCATGACCCCTGCCACAACAGTCACTCTAATGGCTTCTATTGCCAAGACTGAGACAGGCACTTATGGAGCCTCCACAAGGAGACTGGAAGCAGGGAACAAGTGCCAAACCCTCTAATACTTGCCTTACCTGTTGACTCTGCGTGGACATTTGTCAGGTTTGATATCCACTTCATAGTGATACACATCGATCTTGGGAATGTCCACTTCAAAGTAGTTGGCCAAGAGCTTGATGGGCTTCCCAACAGTTCCTATCCCAGGCCGACGTGGTGCTTGAAACACCTGCTGCAAGGGGGGCAGGTATGCGCCTGCAGCTGTGGGAGAGGACATGAGTCAGGAGGGCTGGGAAGGACCCCATACCCAGACAGACAGACAGAGAGACAGATCTCAGAGAGTCACAGCACCCTCCATCAACACATCCTGAACTGGGAGGTCTCCCACTACCCCTCCTTCTGGCAGGAGGTGGCAGTGGGAGAATTCAGAGCAGCACACCTGGGAGCAGCTTCCCTGGGCATCATCTGGGGAGCGCTGGTGCCAGCTGAGCTGTTGAAGGGCAGTGCCAGGCCACAGTGGCCCCACCAAATCCCTTGGCACAGGCTCCAGCACTGCTGCCTCTGATGGAAGAGCAGCACCAGCTCCACTGTCACGAACTGTACATCTGCCCCTTTCCAAGGGGATGCAATTCCCTGGATACTCTGTCAGCAGGGACATACAGACACATGTGTTTCCCCTCCATCCTCCAGCAAATTCCGACTCACTGCTGGAGGGAGGATGACACAAGAAACAGGAAACACATTATTCCATCTGCACTACACAATTGTTGAACTGCTGGCTTTTGCAAAAAAAACCCCAAAACAAACACAAACCAACCCCTAATCCCCACTTCCAGTGTGGGGACCTGTAAAGAGGGAAATACCAGTTTTTCCACAATTCCCATTACACAGACTCACTTAAGAAGCTCTAGAGATACAGGATGGTATCAGCACATGGCTACAGGACTAAGCTGCATTTCTAAATCAACAGCACACTCAGAACTCAAAGGCATCTTAAAATATTGCCAAGGAATCATTCCACCCTGTTGCTTTCTGAGGTGAGCTCTGCCCTTTGTGCCCCATTCCCACTTTGCCCATCACCACCCCTCCCAGTTTGCACCTTCTATTTGTTCCTCAAACCCTGTGAGGTCCGAGCCAGCTGGGCCAGAGTGGGGAGCGAGTGTGGGGGTACTTGGAGTGCTCCATCTGCGCGGCCAACTGTCCACATCGGCCCACAAATGGCATCCCAGCTCCAATTCAAGCTCCTGAACACATGGTGCTTTTAGCACCCCTTTCTCCCATCCACTTTCTTTTTAAATCCAAATTTCCATTCCAGGCTAAAAATACCAGAAGCAGAAAAACAGAAGAGCAGCAAACTAAGCTTCAAATTTGCCTTTTACTTTTGCACCCAAACTCTGCAAGGCTTTTCCTGCCGATGGAAGGCCACCAGTGCTGCAGGACATTGAGGGGATGGGAAAACTCTTGCAAGTGTCCAGGGGATGAACTGCCGAAGTTAATGCTCCAAAGCCAACCTCTGCTCCTGCTTCTGCCCTGCAACAGGAGCTCATAAGATCCGAAATCTGCCAGGAGCCCCAAGCCTGGGCTAACCTGGCCCCAGCAGCTCCTTGGACAAGGCAGCATAGGACTTGGAGCAAGGTGGGGATCCCCGAGTCCACTGCAGGGCTCAGACTGTGCAGGCACCACAGCTGCCCCAAGACAGGGTGACTGCCAGCCACCCCCAAAAAATGTCTGTGCTGCGCTCCGGAGGCAGCTCGTTTGAAGGAACTGATTTTCAGATGAGCTGCTCCTGATGTAAGTCATGTCTCCACATGATCAACATTTCTTGGCAGTGGCCAGCTCCCTGGCTGCGAGCTGATGCATTTTTAAATCATGGCTCACAAGCAAAGAGGTATTTGCCAGTGCTGCTGGAGCCTCCAGTCCCTGAGTTTGAGTGAGGAACCATGCCGCCCACCTGCAAGATCTGTTGGGGGACAGCAGCTCTCTGCTGCCTTGCCTGCAGCCATGTCAAGGCCAGCACCCACAGCTTCTCCTCCTCTGGATCGTCTCACCCCCCAGACAATCACGGCAGCCATGTGTGAGCAGGGCCATGACTCCATGTGCCGATGGTAACCCTGCAGATGCAGGGAACACAGGGCAGTGGCCACAGTTAGACAGCTGCTCAGTGGCACTTGGGTGCCCAAGAGGAGCTGAAGCCAGCTTGGGGCTGGCAGGAGTTGCAGAGGTGTGACCAATTGGCCCACACCAATCCCACACTCAGCAGTGCTTTGGAGTGCCTCAGTCACTCCAAAACTAAGCCTTTGCCATACAAACCCTCTTGCCGGAGGATCCCCAGATCCTTCATGAACATAACACCCCACAATTAGGCTCATGAATCACAGAGGCAGGAAGGAACCAGCCTCCAGCAACACAAAAGTTGGCTCAGAATTTTTATGTGACACTGGAGATACAGCAAACACAGGGTAAGATAAAGGGGCAGTGTGTAAGATAAAGAGGGAGAGTGCCCAATGGCACAGGAGATGCTCTGCAAAGACCAGGGCAGGACCATGACCAGCATCAAGGACCAGCAAGTTTACCCCTGGGCTGACTCGGAGGGTTTTATTTTGGTGACCACAACACATGGTCCCTGAATGTGACAAGCCAAAGCAGCTGCCCAGGCAGCACCTCCAGCATGTGAGCCGGGCTCTCACCCAGCCTTGGCTGCTTCAGCCCAGGTGGGAGAGACCCCAAAACTCTTTGGTGAACGTGCAGGCTTGGTTCATCCTTTCACATGCCACATTCCTGCCCCAGGGCGCTCAGGGTCCCTCCATGATTTGCCTCAGTGAAAGCCACCTTCCTGGCTCAGAGGATGCTGCCAGGGAATCCCAGGCAGCTCGACTGTCATCCCCAGGCACTTCATGCCTGCAGCCAGCTCAGGGCAGCAGAAAAGAGGCCAGCAAGAAGAAGCCTTGTTAAAAAGCTACCCAAAGTGCATGGAAACAGGGGGGTTCCTGCACATGGGGGGGCTCTTGCATAGGGGGGTTTGGCTCCTGCATACCTCGACTCTCCATGGCGAAGCTGCACAAGCTCCCACTTTGTCATGTAAATGCGGGCGCCGGGCCGGGGGCTGCAGGGCGAGTGTTGTTCCTGCAGCACAATGCGGCCAGTGAGCGAGATGAAATCCGCTGCCATTAGAAATTCCGCAGCCCGGGAGGAATCACAGACTTTCGCACACAAAGCCGTGCCCTGGGGACGCGCCGGCGGCGAGAGCATCGCCGCCCTTGCGCCGAGTACGGCGGGCAGAGACGGCGGCGAGGGCAGCATCACCGAGGTGAAAGCAAGTTTGAGGTAATTAGCGCTGGAATACGCTTTGTTTCTGTTATTTATTGAAACAGCTGGGGAACACGACCCGCTGCCCAACAGCTGCCTGCACCGGGCGAAGCCGCCGGTGGGACGGCATGAAATTACCATGTCATTGAAATCCTCTCCAGCGCCGCATTCAGCCGAGGGGCCGCGGGAACGGGGCCCAGACAAAAGGGAGTTTTATTGCGGCGGCGGCGGCGGGTCCGCGCCGGCCCCCTCCCCACACACCCACCCGCCAAAATACAGCCGGGAAGCGGAGAGGTGCAGACGGGGCCGCGGCACAACAAATGCCACCAGACACGCAGCGTGGTCCATCCTCACCCTGAGACATCGCCTATCCTAAACCACCCCAGAAACCCCCTGGGACGTGAAATCCCTGTCGGGGAGCAAAGCAAGGGGCACTACCAGTGGGAAAAGCAGCTGCTGGAGGGGTGAGCAATTGGCATTCCCAATCTCCAGGCTCGACACGTTCAAAACCACTGGCTCTAAGCAGTGACCAATGCCATCCCACACAGCCTACACTTCAAAAAGCCCCATCTCAGCTCTGCCAACCTGGACATCGTCGCCTGTTTCTTCCCAAGAGCCCTGAGCACTGCCAGGGTCACGTAGCTGTGTGTGCTTTATGGTTTGACATCAAACTGAGTTTCAGCAGGTGATGCACAAGTGGGACAGAGGCTCCAACTGCAGCTGTCAGAGCACAGCATTAAACCTGTCTGTGCACCATTGCCCGGCTGCTGAGGGCAAGGCTGAGTTGCCCAAACGCTGCTCCTGCCCTGCCCTGGGGTGGCTGCACGCAAAAAATGAGCCAAAATGGGCTCTAAACTGTTTTACTACAGTACTGACATCTGAAAGCAGCTGAGTCCTTTGTATCCCCACACTAAACATTGCAAAGGACATTGCTGTGCTTTCCACCTGGAAATCACAGGTGACAGCCTAAAGTGCAAGCTATGAACCTGCCTGGCAGAGAAGCGTGTCCCTGCACCCTGGGACTCACAGTCCTGCAGGCTGAGCCGGGCCAAAGTGAGAAGCTGCGGGTGCTGCGACAGAGCACAAGGAACATCAGCAAGAGTAGTGCCAGCTCCATCACACCCGCAAGCAAGGGGCTGCACTTCAGCTGCTCTGGCTCCAGAGAGCAGCATGGTGATGCCAGTAGTTTAGTGATGCCGGCAGTGTGGACACAGCTCGACCATGAGCTGACCCGTGAGGGTCCTGCAAAGCTGGCCTCAGCTGTCCAGCAGCTCCAGGAGTCTCTCTTTTCCATCCCTCTGATGGGGTTTGAGAAGCACCAGCACAGCCAGTGCCAGCACCCCTGCTGAGCACACCAGGCGGCACATCAGGTTGTGTGACTCCGCTCGGTGACCCTGGGGTCCCTGCTAATGGCCCCTAGGCTGGGCGGAGGCTGACACCCTCTGCCAGCCCCGCGGGGTCTCCTGCTGCTCCTGCACTGCCCAGACAGCAGCCAGGGACACGCAGAGCCGGCAGTCGCAGACAAAGGCGGCCCCCAGTGCCGGAGGGGCAGGACAAAGGCGACGCCAGCTCCTCTCCACGTCCTACCGCGTCCCTGCAGAGCCACCGGCTCCCGGTGTGGAAGTTGAACCCACCCGCGGCCCTGCACGGATCACCCTGCCCAAGGAGCAGTTTCTCTGCCTGATTTGGCTTCCTCGTCGCGTCTGCCATCTTAATAACTTGTCTGTGTTTTGCTCTTCCCAGGATTTAGGGAGAGGCTGCAGAGAGTGTTTAGAGATAAACCATCCGTGCTGTGTCTCCAGGCAAGGTGCTTCTCCTGGCTTTGTTTCTTGGTCTAATCCCGTCCCAGAACCAGGCATATGCAATGTCGTGCTTCCTGAAGATAAAGAACCCCAACAGATGGAGCAGCATTGGGGTTTTTGCAAGGTTCAGCACAGGAAGACAACGGTTGAGATTAACAGCCTTTAGGAAGTTTGCAAGGGATAAAGAAAACTAAAAGTTGGGGGAAAATAAGTTTAGTTTTAAAAACCATTGCATGTGTGTGCCTCCCCTAGTGCTGCCTATGGGTCAGATCTTCTGGGTTTTCCTGCTGCCTTTCCAGGCATCTCCATGTTGGGCACATCCAGGCACACGGCAGTTTCTGCTTTATTGCCCTGATAAGCCACAGTATCATCAGAGCTCGCACGCGAGGCTCAGCCCATAGCCAGGGTCTGGCACAAGCAAAGGGGTGCCACAGCAGGGCAGGATTCGCAGCAGCTCTGACAAAACAGGGTTCATGTGTCCCTGGCACACAGGGTGAATCCAGGCAGGAGCAGATAAACCCCAGCCAAATTTGGGGACAGAAATGGAAACTCCCAAGGGTGCAGCATCGGAGTCCTGCTCCCAGTGCAGCCCCCACAGGCCCAGGGACTGAAAGCCAAACCTGTCCACAGAGTGTGTCCCCATCCCAACACAAGAGATTCTATTAAAGAATCCTTAAAAGCATCAGTTCAGGCTGGGGTAGGAGGGTGCCTGGCAGTATTATCTGCGTGGCCCTGAGGCGGCAGCGCTGCTATCGATCCGAGACGCAGGCAAAGCCTGCGGTGCCGCCAAATCACAGCTTCCAGAGGCCATAAATCAGCCCAAACACAAAGCGCCGGCAGCCAGAAGGTAACGCAGACACAGGGAGATTTCTGTGCCACAGTTAAAGTAAATATTACAAGAAAGGACCGAAGTTTGCAAATACTCCGCAGGTTTATGTCAAAATCTCACCAGGCTGATGTGTTACGGTGGGTGACAAACCCATCAGCACAAGAGAGGTGGCAGGGCAGACTGCCGATCCCATTGCCCTGTCCCTCGGAAGGGCAGCAACACATGTCTCCATCACCCCATCCCTCCCTTTGCGTCATTTTAGGCACCGAAATCCTTCTGCGACTCAGAAGCGCAAGTTCACGATGCTCAGGCCAGGCACAGGAGCGAGCCGCTGCCAATGCGACGGCCTAGGGAATGGATCTCCAAACCCCCGCGGAGCAGCCCGGCACGAAGGGCACTGTCAGCTGCTCCCGTCCCAGTCGGCTGTGCGGAGGCTGGGGCAGGGGACACGGGGGTACAGGGTGGCTCTGGAGCTCGGCCCCGCGGGGCCATGCTCAGCCCCGGCTCCGCGCATGCCCTGGCACGGGGAGAGGAGAAGCTTCGTGCTGTCACGGCACACGGCGTCGCCGGCCTCGCGCCAGCTCCAGCCTGCGCTCCGCTCCCTGAACCCGGGGAACAGGGAGCTGGGGGATGGATGGGGAGCGGGGGGATAAAATATCAGCGAGGGGGGTGGAATTGGAGCTGGGGGGCTGGAATTGGAGCTGGGGGAGGTGGAATGGGAGCGGGAGGGGTGGATGGGGTGGGAGGTAGGGGGAAAGGATGGGGAGCTGGGGGAAAGGATGGGGAGCTGGGGAGATGCTGCTGCTGCTGCTGCTGCTGCTGCTTTGTGCAGAACAGGCCCCTTGCGCAGCGCTCGCTCCGCGCTGTGGGGACCTACGGCTGGACGTGCCCCCGGCCCTGTGCCCCCGGCCCTGTGCCCCCTCCTGCGGGGTGTCTGCGGGTCCCTCCATCGCCCCCTCCCCTGCGCCCGCACCGCTGCTGCCCTCGGGGCACCCGGGGGACGCGCCTGCCCCCGGCCCAGCAGCCCCCTCCGCACCGCCGCTGCTCAGCCCCCCCGCGCCTCCGACACCCCCGACAGCCGGCATCGCCCCCGCACATCCCGCGCCTCGCCACATCCATCGCCGCCCGCCGCGGTCCCCTCCGCATCCCACCCCCCGCGCCCCCCCATCCCCCCCCCGGTACAGCCCCCCAGGTCCCCGCCGCACACCCGCTCCCCGTTCCACCGGCCTCATCCCTTTTGCCCCCCGCCGCCCTCTCGGCGCTCCCCGCCGCGCTGCGCCTTGACCCCCATCCGCGCCGGCGGTACCTGTTCCCGAGGGTCCCGCTTCCATCCCATCCACGCGGGCGCCGCTCCGAGCCGGGGGCCGGGGCAGGGCCGTGCCGGGGGCCGGGGCCGGGCAGGGCCGGGGCCGGTGCCGCAGCCGCCTCACGCCCCTCACGCCGCGCGCACGCGCCGCCGCCGCCCGGCCCCGCGCGCAACAAAGGCGGCGCCCGCCGGCCTCGCCGCCATCTTGGGGCCCGCGGGGGAGCGGGGGGACCTGGGCAGAGCGGGGGCTCCGCCGGGACAGCCCGGGGTGCCGCCCGGGGCCTCGCTGCAGCCTGAGAGCGGCGGAGCGCCGCCCGCCCGCGCCCGAGCCTCCCGCTGCGCCGTTGCCACAAATATTTGCGTTTTCTTTTTTTTTTTTTTTTTTTTTGTTTTGACTCATATTGTGCGGCTGGGCCGAGGAGGAAGCACTGGGAACTAGTTCTTGTATGGCCGCTGTACAGTCACTCGTGAGGTGCCCTGAGCCTCGCCAGGCAGGAGCAGGGCAGGAACTCCCCGTGCCCCTGCTCCATCTAAATAAATTGAATCGGGCAGAGCATCCCTTTTCCATCCCTTTCCCACTGCCTCCCAGACCTGTCCTTCCCAAGAAGTGCAAATCCCAACCCTGTGCCTTGACTTTGTCAAAATCATAAACCCCAGGAGCTTCATTCCCACATGGTGTCCAGTGGGCCTGAGGTGTGTGATCCTGGCTAGGCAGTTCGAGGAAACGGTGGAACAGCCACAGGAATTCAGGCTGTCAAAGCATTCCCACCTCGTGTTGCCCTCCCATAGCATGAGCAGCAGCTCTGCTGTCCCGAGGGAGCAGCTTGATCAGGTACCTGCTGGGATTTTGGAGTCAGAGCTGCCAGGACAGTGAGGCTGTGGCACATAATCCCACACATCACTCAGCCCTGGCTTCCTGGGGTTTGATCCAAGAGGTCTTTGCATCATGTTTGGAAGACACCCCGACAAGCAAACCTTGGGGTTTGGGCTCCTCTGGTTTCTGTGAGGCTGAATAACCTCAATGCCAAAGCCCCAGGATCGTCCCTGCAAACGGAACTGACACCTGACGCGGGGCTGCAGAAGGTGCTGGGGATTTCAGACAATCCTGTCCCGGTTTCAATCACAGCTCCCACGCTCTGGCCTCCTCCAAAAGCTTTTCCTGTCCTTCCTTGCAGTATTTTTAGTGCCATGCAGCTGTCTGAGGAGACAAACCCTCACCTCATAGAGAAGATGAAGCAGCCAACAGCTCTTACATTTATTCATTGCATCTCTCTGATATAGAATCCGCTCTCCGGGCAGGTACAGTCCATTAACACCAAATTTCCTCTGTAATTTCCCAAACAGTATAAAAATAGGCCCATTCTGAACCCCTCCTCTGGTATTTGCAATTTCAGCTTCCTTTAGGGTCCCGAGAGATGTCATCCATACATATTACTGTAACTTGGTAACTCTTAATGCATCAGAAATGGACATATTGTGGTAATGAGTTCCACAGGTGACACATTGTGTACAAGTTTTAATTAAAAGTTAAATAGTTTAAGACATTTGTTTACAGGCAACATAATTGGTTGCTCACTCTGTACATTGCATTTATTGGACAGCAATAAGGAAAAACAGAACATTTGGCACGAGAATGCCAATTTTTTTTATTATTATTATTATTATTTTTGGACACATGAACACAAAATATCCCTGCAGGCTAAAAAAAAATACATTGCAGTTGTACACGACCAGCATCTTATCTCGACACGGGGCTGTGAGCCCCAGGACAGTTTAGAAAGTACCTCGTATTGCTAGAGACATACATCCAGTCCAAAGATAATAAAATACCATTTGAAACATTACAAGTCTAACAATATAGAAACCAAAAAATTACATCAGAAGTCAAACTGAACAAATGCAAACATCTTACACTGAAGTTGCAGCCTCTAGACATAGAAATATGAAAATGTCAATAGCAAGGTCTAAGAAAATCTGTAAGTGATATTTAGTGCAAGGCCTTTCCTCCAGTGCACAGGGAAAGAGCCTTGCAGTGGATCAGGATGGATCCAACATCCTCTAGCCCTGCCTTCCGAAAATGAAAGCAGAGTCACTCCCTCGCTATTGAGCAAGAAAACTCCTACAGCACATCCACAAAGGGGTTGGGGGTCGGGGCTGTCAGACGCCGGCTCTGAACGAGAGCCCTTCCCCAGCCGAAGGGCTGAGCGAGGGTGGACACGGGACATCCTGTCCACTGGCCTCTGCGCCCTTGGGATGCAGCTCCAGGCACGACCCTGGGTAGCTCACAGAGATACACGAGCCAGACTGGTGGAGACAGGCTAACTAGGGATTGCCAGAGCTTGTTCAGAACTCAGCAAGGACAAAGCAAGCAGAACCGGGTGGAAAATGGGATTTCTGCCCCCTCCCCACCTTTTTTTTAATATATTTTTTTAATATATATCAACCACCCCCTTCCCCAACTCTTTGAACTTTGCTACATTTAAAATCTTTCACACCACAGAGCTAAACAGTGGCCAACAGGCTTTATTTGTAAAAAAAAAAACCCAAAAACCAAAAATCAAAACACCCTAAAACTACAGCTACAGAATGCACATCTTCCCATTGATTGACACATGCAGAACGAGTCACTCAGGCCCACAGGGCTCACCCAGGTCCTCAAGTCCTCCAGACTTGGGCTCAGACCTGCCTTGGGCAGCACTGCTGCAACTTGGATCCTGAACTTCAGTGCTTTCCCGCCAAAACTCCAGCCCTGTGCCCGGGGTGGGCTAACTCCAGCACCACTCTGGTGCTGGCTCAGGGCTTACCAGGGGCTGATGCTCCACCTGGTCTGAGGTCAAATATCCAGTCACAGGCAAACCAAGGAGAGGCTCTCCTTTCCCTCAGTCTCAACCAGGAGTGCTTGGCACTGGACAACTAATTGGTGATAAAATTAATTTTCTATGCACCCTTGTTAAACCAGCCCCATTCCTAGTGCACAAACTCAAATCAGGGATCTTGGATCCTACCACCTCCAACAGGTGCTCAGGTGCTTTTCAAGGTGCCAAAGTTCTCCGTGTGTGTTGGGTCAGTCAGAGTTCACTCTAAAAAGGGTTTTTGTGTCTTCTCCCTGAACGAGTACTGAGAAAAGCAGCGGTCAGTCTCCCACCCACATGTCCTGATTTTATTACACAAGTGAGGTATTCTTTAAAAAAAAGTTTAAAAACTGAAAAGAATCTTCTTGTTTTTTCAATCTAAACCTGTCCTGGCGCATGCCAGGGGCAGGGTTCACTTCAGTCCCATTCTCAACAGAAATGAAAAGAGGTTAAACTTAATTTATGAGACGTACTACTGGCAAGGAGGTTATAAAACTGTTTGAAGATGTTCAGTGTACTCTGGTACAACTGAAAACAACAGCATTTAGAAATGTAAACTTTCATTTATTTACAAGCTTAAAGACTGAAGGAAACAGCATTTCCTATTGCTGAAATTTGGAGGGGGCTGGTTCCTAAGCTTTGGGACAGCAGACAACTTAGCAGCAAACCCCACACGAGTATCAGAGACCACAGTGCAATCCTTGGGCTTCTCAAACTCCTCCTCAGTTTAGGAATAAGCTTTAATCTGCACTAACTCAGGTATACAGTAAGGAATCTAGTCTTAAATTACTACGTTCATGGATTGTAGGAATACCAGGGAAACCAGATCCCTATTCTGGATTACAGGTTGCAGATGAAAAAAGCCAAGCAGAATAAAAACCCCAATTTCTAGGCTGGGACAGAATCAGCATTTGAGACTCACATGGGTTCAACATGCTGTAAATGCAGTTGTGTGGGCAACCCAGATTCCCAGGAAAAAAACAGTTCAAAATGCTGGTACAAGTCCTCAGGTTGCCTGTCACACAATACATTTCGACTGTACACGTTGGCCTTTCCTACACGGAACACCCAGTTTCCAAGCTTATAAAAAATGTTGTAGACAGGACACCAACAGTGAATATAAAACAGTTAAAAATAATTCTTAAAAAAAGCATGGAAATGCGTCTTTTCTAATTAGTTTCAGAAACTGCCAAATTGTGTGTTCAGAAAACGACACGAGAATGTTGGTTAAACTCATGCACAATCCTCAGCTAGAAAATTACACTGTTGGGGGGGCTTAAAAAACAAAGATTTATTGCCAAAGTTAAACCTTCTATGAGAAAAAAGTTTTAAAATCACTTAGATTTATCAAACCACACAGCAGCATAAAGTGGGCACTTTTGTAAAAGTTTGCAAAATACCTAAAAGCTAATTTTTTTTTTTGTTTTATCATTTTTAGAGGGGGGAAATGATGGTTCAGTACTTGTTACGATACCATGGCAGTATTATTTATAACCATTATCATTAAAATCTACTGACAGGCATCACTATTGGTTATATTACACATTCACAGAACAAGAACCACCTATTAACTCGCAGTATAGTGCAATTGCTTTGCAGCCCAAGTCTGCAGAGATTAAAAAGATAATTAGTAAAACTGACAAAAAACTGCAATACCTGTGAAAGTTATGTTTGTTAAAAGGCATTTACAGTAGTGAAATCTAAAATCTCCATTAAAAAATCTATGGCCCCACACGACAGAAGGATTACAGCAAGCTGGATAAAACATTTTGCCATCACATCATACTCACGAAGCAGGGCACGGAGACAGGGCAGCAGTCACCATCAGCTCATGGGATGAGGAGAACTGAAAAACCACAGCTAGCAAAAGATTCGATAGAAACCTTTCGTGCCACGTCCTTGAAAAATTTCAGGATGATCGGCCTTTGCGCTTTGAGGTAAAAATTCAGTCCAATGCATCAGAAAAGACAAGTCTATGGATTTCTAGTACAGAAAACAATGAAACAAATGGCTCAATTGTGTTGGTGCATCAGACGTTGCAGTGAAGAACATATTCAGTGCGACTGTCCGGAGCTGCTGGTAGTGGGCAGTCCGAAATCCCCCGGCCCTGGATAGAGCAGGAGGCTTCCAAACACTTCAGGACTGCGTGGGTTGTTGTTTTGCCTCATCTTCCCAGGTGCTCTCAAGCGAAATACATGGTGTGCTGGGTGTCGTGGTGGATCTGCACGGCCTTGGCCAGCGCCTGCGGATCACGGCCGTTGCTCTGCCCCGACACGTGGCTGCCCTCAGCGCTGTGAGCAGACACACACCCATGAACAACTGGGACAAGCAGCTCAGCCTCACTACCTGCCTACCAGTATGACGAGGCCATTTCTTACCTGTCATGATCCTTGTCCACAAGATGGTACCTGGCCCGAAAGGCCACCAGCCTGGCGTAGTAGGCAGGTGCAGGGATGGAGACAGAGCGGGTGCAGCGCACGTAGGTGTGGCACAGCTGGTAGGTCAGCAGCTGCAGCTCGTCTGCTGTGAAACAGTTGTCATCCCACAATACCTGGTAGTGGGAGGGACGGCTGGTTCCCTGCAGAGAACAGGTGAACAGTCAGCTGGAGAGCAACAGCAAGGACAGAGGTGGTACCTGCAGGCTGCACTTTCCAGCAGGCACTGAGGAGGCAGTGCCAAGTGGGCACCGACACACTCTGAGTCTGCCAAGCAATGAACAGAAGTGACATTTCCCATGGGGACAACTACAAGGATTTAGTCCCACAGCCTGAGCACAGCAGAGCTGACATTACCTGAATTCCTGCATGGCTACAGAGGTAAAAGTCAAATTCAGACGGATGTGTGATGGTGCTGTCCACAGTAGTGCCTGCTGGTACATTGCCACTTTTACCCACCTAGTGAGAAAAGTTTATTATTAGTCCACGGGCTTTTTTAGAAGTGACCCAAAAATACCTTCAAAGGTAGGCTCTATTGAAAGCTTCTGGAGAATTTACTGCTCAAAAAGGTGAAAAAATATTAAGGTCGTTTACATAGGAGGAATGAAAATGTTCTCTGTGAATTCATTTTTAGAAACTCCACCAAATCCAGCTGGTGTGTCATCAGAGGAAAATAAAACCCTTGCCAGCACCATTAAAACTGCAGAGTGGGATAAAGCCTACACAAGTAATTCAGGATCTGAAAATGCAGGCTCCTGAGATAAATTTATTTCGTACCCTTGTTTGCCCTCATACCCCAGAGATCTGGGTTTTTAAGCAAACCTCAGATCAAGTGCTTCCCTGAAGAAGATTCCTTAGCTGGCCTGTGGATTTCTGCCACAGGCACATCTTAGATGCACCTGGAGACAGAACAGGGAACAGACTGAACAGCCAGGTCAGCTCACCATCAGGAATCCTGGATTATAAAAACCTATGGTACAGCTCCTGGTAGACAAATACTGGGATACACAGCACACCTATTTCTAAAGGGGGAACAAGCTGTTTCATCTGATGTAGAGCAACAAAAAAAGGGAGGAACTGGTATTTTGGTAGAGAAAGCCTGTTACCACCCAGTACTGCTGCTGCTTTTACAGCTTTAGTGGGCAAGATGGATCCCACCCCACTGAATCAAACAATCCCACTTTCCTGAGCCATCACCTCCCCCTCATGGAGTCAGTACTTGCCCTTTCGGTTTTGTCAGCACAGAACAGCCTGGTGTGATGCCTCTTCTGCACAACGATGTAGGTTATTCCTGGTCTATAATCTTCTTCCAAACTAATGCAGGCCTTCCGGATGGCGATCAGCTCTGGCCAAGCTACCTACAAGCAGAAAATTTAACTATTATGTGATGAATTCAGCAGGTGTTTGATAATTTTTTTTTTTCCTGTGTACAAATGCCATATCATAAGAACACGATCAGATGGGTAAGTGTACATTGTGCTTGCCGAGGACAACTCAATGAAACTTTATTTTTCCAATAACAAATATAATCCACATAAATATATATATTTTTTTCAAGGGCCAATCCTTTGTAATCCACATAACTATACATCAATCCCTTTTCAGGAGCAACAAAAAATGATCAGGCGATACCTGTTTCATCTGTCCTTCCGACACTCCCCCTCTGTAGTAAATGATCCTCGTGGGCTTGAAACGAGTGGATTTGTAGAACTGGATCAACAGCTCCCGCACCATGTTGGTCAGGTCCTGGATCACCTCCTGGCTGTAGAGCAGCTCCTGGGAGGTCTCCTGGCGCGAGGTCTGCACGCGCACCGTGGCGCAGTAGCGGCTGGGATGCCCATCCATGCTGCCCACCACGGCCGCGATGGACGGCTTCTTCCCATCCCCAGCGGGAGGGTGAGTGACATCTGCTCCCAAAAAGATCACTGGCTGCTGGAACACCGAGGGCCTGTTTGATAAGATTAAGATTTATTAATTAAAATCACAGAACTCCAGAAGGGTTTGGGTCAGAAAAGACCTTAAAGCCCATCCCATTCCACCCCCTGCCCCGGGCAAGGACACCTTCCACTATCCCAGATTGCCCCAAGCCCCTCCAACCTGGTCTTGGACACTTCCAGGGATGGGGCAGCCACAGCTTCTCTGGGCAACCTGTGCCATGGCCTCATCACCCTCTCAGTGAAGAATTTCTTCCTAATCTCTAATCTAGACCTACTCTCTTTCAGTTTGAAGCCATTACTACAGTCCCTCTCCAGCTTCCTTGTTGGCCCCTTCAGATACTGGAAGGTGCTGTGAGGTTTCCACGCAACCTTCTCTTCTCCAGGCTGAACAACCCCAACTTTCTCACCCTGACTTGAGAGCAGAGGTACTCTAGGCCTCTCATCAACTCATAATAATAAATAAGAACAGCAAAAAGAAGGGCCAGGAACACAAAAAAAAAAAAAAAAAAAAATTAAAAGAAAAAAATACAGCTGAGGAAGGTGCATCCAAAACACTGAACAGACCTAAAACCTGTCAGGGACAAAGTTCTCTCCCTTAAGCACTTACAAGTCCAGAAAGAACAGAAAGTGACAAGGACAGGATCAAAGGCAGACCAAGTTACAAGTATTGATTTCAAGTCACTCCTCCTCACTCCTTCTCTTTCAATTTGGAAGCAAACACAGGATGCGTTAGGAGGTGGCAAGAGGAAAAGGTAAACTGAGTGAATCCAAAGGCAGGAAAGAGACAGGAAAAAAAAACCTTGGTGAGTTTGGTGGCTCTGACTGCTGGATGGCTCTGACTCCCCTTGGCTCAGGGCTTACTGGGAACACTCCAAATGCAGACATATCCTCCACTGTCCACTCCAGACTGTGGGAATTTCTAAAGTGTGTTTTATTTTGAAAAGTATCATTTTAGCAAACACAACAAAACAACACCATTTTCCTTGACAATCCAGATATTACAAAGAGTTTTTGACTGAATCTCACCTTTGATGAGGTACCAGCACATTGTTGATTCCTCCGAGCTTGGCGTTGATCTTCAGACACAGGTTGGACAGTGTTTGTGGTGAGGTTTTGACCACGTTCTTTACCTGAACACACTGTGTAGCCATGCCTAGAAGAGTATCTCCAACCCGCTTGACTTCAGCTGTGACAGAAAAATAAGGCAGTGGTTCCTGTTCGCTCTTTTTCAAATGTTACTGTAATGCAGATCCTTTGAACTTTACTGACAAAGGTTCAGTTTGCTCTTTGGTAATACTAATAATTAGTTCTCCAACCAGGCCTTAAAACCAGCTCCAAAACATCCTTTTAAAGAGAACCCCTTGCCTCATCTGCCTCCTTCCTGCCACCCACTTGCAGTACAACTCCTGATCACTTTACAGCCCCTTCTCCATACCATACACGGGTGTCTTCCCAGGCAGAATCACCACGATGAGCTGCAGGCCAACGTAAGTCAGCTTTAAGTGTTTGAACATGGGCTCCACACTGTCTGCACCCTGGGCGTACTTGCAGAAGCAGGGCTGGCCCTGGATTGGCATCCCGGCGTCCTTGGAGATCTTGCGCAGCTGGTCTGTGAAACTCCTGAAATAGAAGTGGATTTGTCCTGGCCTTTTCACTATGGTTCACTCATCAGTTTTATCAACCAGATCTAAGCTGTTTCTGCTATTTCACAGCACTACAGTAATTATTTTTTAGCAACTCTATCCCTATCAGGAACTCACTAATACTACTCTAATCCTCTCTGAGGTAGGTCATCAGCTTGTGTGATTTTACAAGCCTTATAGAAACAGACATTTGAGATGAACATCCCGAGGCAGATTCCCAAACTAATACTGATGCTCTGGTAAATTTTCACTTATCCACCTAATTTATCTGAGCATTATCGCAACCATGATTTTTACCAATTTGTGGTTCATATAAACTCTTTCTTTAGGATTCTGTTGAGTACTTTGAAAGACAGGGGAAAATCAACTTATACCACACATCACTTTTCAGAAACATGAGAAAAATACATCTTGCAATAGAATCCTGAACAAACAGGAAAATACTTACTTCAGCAAGTCTTCCCTGCATTGTTTTTGAGGAGCAAAACAGGCAACAGCCCAAACTTTAATCTCAATGCCAGCGTAGAACTGTTTCCCTCTCATGTCCCACACACCTTGGTTTGGTGTGGCCACAGTCTTGTTCTAGGTAAAAACCAAAGGCAAATTAGAAATGAAGTGCTGCTCTGTTTTGACTGAAGCCCACCAGAGGAAGCCCCACGAGAAGATACACAAAACACCTAATGAATTTTAATAACCTCAGGATAAGGAGTTTTGCAAGACATGGAAACTCACCCTGCCTCCATACTGCAGCATTGGGGCTGGCAGAACTCTGCCTGTCAGCTCCGTCATTTCGTTATGGACAACAATTCCAAACTCCTTCAGATACGGATCAGGCCCACCAACCATACTGTTACTCTTCACCTGGGGACAAGACAAGTGTACATGTCACTACACTAAAGCTTCAGGTGACTGCCCTCTTTGCCATCAACAGCTTTTCTGTTTAAAAGGATATGTTTTAACCAAAACAGATTTTTTAACTTCTCTCTTGGTCATGCTACTCATCATCACCTACTCCAATGCTCTGGAAATCCATGAGAAGTGACAAACACAGACTGTACAGCTGAAAAAGCACTCACCAGTCTGCTGATCTCCTCCTGCCTGTCTGGGGCAGACCTGGCTGTTGCTTTTATCATAGTCGAGGTCTGATTGTCCGTGAGCTTCTTGATGCACCGCTGGCCTGCCACGATGTTACACACCTGCAGGGAGCAGGGAGAGGTGCTGTCACACCATTTAACAGAGGACACATCTCAGTGCAGGACCTGGATCCTTACCTCCAGTGGCAGGTATGTGTGTTTCTGTTCCTGTCCCACTTGGAGACAGGGCAGGTGAGGGTATTTCAGCTGCAGACTGTATTTCTGTTTAAAATACTGAGCTACTGTGCACTCCATGGCCTGTCCATTCTCCAGCTGCAAAGGGAACCTAGAAATGACATTTGTTCTGGTTAGACTCCATCAGATTTTCTTAAGGGGAAAATGATATGAAAAACCTATTCTAGACTATCTTTAGAAAATCTCAATTTTCCTTAGCTACTGCGTCTCTTCTTTATGAAAAGATTTTAGCCTATATACTGAATTTCTTGTATTTTAGCTATTTTAAAAATGGGAGCTTTTGATAACTGTATTTAAAAGCCAGGATATAGTTCAGTTTTCCTGGGCTGAAGGAAATAAAGCCGTAGTCAAAACCCACACTATTCCTCTACTCCACTAAAACAAAACATTCCTATAAAGCCACGCAGCTGCTTCACCTCCAGAATCAACTATTCCTGCATAAACAATATACCAAATTATTCCAAATATATTTAATAGGTTGAAGATTTTAAAAACTGTCAGGTAGTGCTTGATACACACGTCTGGTGACTGGCTGGTCTCCGGGTAACATTGCAGACTCGGTATTTTCTCTTCATCTGGCCACAGTGGGTAACCTCTACTTTTAGACCTGGAAACCCAACAGAAAATAAATCCAGGGACAGGAATCACCTTTGAGGAGGATGAAGGCAAAAGAAATAGCCCAGCTCCCCATGTGCCTTGCAAATTTTCATTACAACATAGTAGGAGCAGGTTTCAGTATTTTCTTGCAGCAGCTTTAGGACAAGGTTTTACCTCTGATTTCTTTGGTAAACTTGACACGCTGGGAGTCTGTCAGAGGTTTGCTTTGCTCACTGATGCTCTGGATGTCCAAGACCTCGCACATGAACTCAATGATAGGCTGGGCACGATAGAAAGCAGTCGCTGACACTAAGATAAAATGATAGGACAATTAACTGAGAAGCACAAAGAACTCTGTTACATGAGTGGGACAAAATCTCCTACACACCATCGATGTTGAGCATCATGTTCCACATAGCAGGACGGACTGACTGGTGGAAACCGAACCAGACCTCCCTGCCCCCTCCCAGGGGGTGGTAATAGCCTTCAGGAGGGGAGAAAAAGGAGCGGCCGACAGGAGTGTACCTGAAAAAAAAAAAGAAAATTAATACTCCAATAATTTCTTTCTGATATACCTTTTACATTCACATGTATAGTGTTTAAAACACATTTCTACTGCATGTTATAACAGCCAGAGCTCACTTATGGCAAGCACACAAAGCCTTTTCCGACAGTGCAGCTAGAAAGGGTACAGCAAATTCCTGTTAGAAACATGACCAGCAGACACAAGGCCTTAGTTCAGATCACATTTCCCTATTCTAGTGCAAATTTGTAAGGCAGGTGTTGAATTACACGGCTGCATCCTTCATCCCTTCTACCACAGGAGTGTAACAGGAATCAGAGCAGCAGCAAGGACTAACTAACACAAATGTTAAGATGGATAGAAGCCAAATGCAGTCAGGAAGGCCCCGCAGGTACCCACCTCATGGAGGGAAGGTGCCGTGTGATTACGTCCAGTGCCTGTACAGAATCTTCAGGAACTTCATTCAAGTGTCCTGCCAGAGCTTCCAGCAGCATCTGAAGACTGACGACTGACACCCACTGAATGGAAACCTTAAATGTCTGGTCCTTCCCCTCTCCTGGAAGTGTAACCTCCATATCCACCTGCCATGGGCACAAGAGAATTAATTAAGCACAAGCTTTTGTTATGGATTGCAGACAGACACAACATTCAGCAATGGTACAGTTTTCTCCTAGGTCTCCTTTGAATCTGTATTTTTGATGATTAGTTTGTGTAATGACCTTAAAATACTACAATTGGTTCCCTCAGGACTTTGAAAGTTTGTCATGTATTCATCTGAGAAACTGCACTGAAATATCTTTAAATGTAAATTTTAAGCAGTAATTAGTATGGTGACATCAAAGCTCTGGAGAATGGTGAGTCATTTTTTTAAGTCAGCCAATTAATAGCAAGATGTTTTGTGAACCAAATGGGAAGGCAAGAAAACCTTTTGGTCAAATAGGAGACTTGCTGGGAAACAAAAATTTCAGAGTTCTGGCACAGCACTTGGGATGATTCTCACACCCTACAGCCCAGAGGGCAACTGAACTCATCCTGGGCATCTCCCATGGCGCAGCAATGAGCACATCCCTCTGGAGAACAGTAGATGGGGTGAAGTTTTGTTTAGAGCTGGGGTCTACATGAAGGGCAGAACAGCTGATTCAGTTGTTCTCACGGAACAGAAGGACATATCTCCACAGCGCAGCCAAACCCAACCGGAGTAATTGTCAGCTACAACAACTTTATCATTCAGCAACAGAATGAGGGTCAGAACAGGGAAAAGGGAAGGTCCCATCAGGGTGAAAGAAAAATAGTCTCCTTGCAGCTGTTAGAGCACAACATAGTTCTCATGTCTCGTGACATTCTCCAGCTGAAGAGCTGGGAATTAGAAACCCTAAGACACAAACTTCAGTAAAACACCAGTGAGCTCCTAGAGATCCCAACTGGCCTTGCCTGCCATTTCCAAGACTACACCAATAGATGTGACAGTGCAGGTCAATAAAAGAACACTTTTCAAATGACACTGTTAACAGTTTTCCCACACAAACTTAAAGCAACACTCACTCTGTCCCTGCCGATGGGTAAGGGGTGTGCTGTGTACATGTTCCGCTTCCCATCGTACCCAGGCTGCCGATCCCCAAATATCTGCATCTTGAAGTGCCTCACCATCGTATCCACCACCTCCCTACGGAGTGATTCATTGAGTTAAATGGAAGAACAGAAAATTCAGCAATGGGCTTACACAATTTAAAATTCTTTTTTTTTCACTTTTTCTTGAAGCAAGATATGAAAACCAATAATGCACGAGAGCACGCCCAGGTCACATCAGGAGCTGTCAATGTCACTTCCAGGTTAAGACACCCAAATGCCACACACAGGTGTCTGTACAGGTATCTGTACTGTCAGCAGAGCTAAAGCCAAAACAGGCAGGGGAATCTGAAGAGATGTTCACACACAGGAGCAGACACAAGCACCTGCCTTGGATGAGTGGAAGCGCTTCATGGATTGATCCACATGTGGACTACAAAAATCTACAAGCTGAAATACCTCCCCTCAGCTGCTACATGTTTGTGTAACAGACTGTGGAACAATTACCAGGGACATTCACTTGTAAAATAAAACCAGCTGGAGGTCAATGCTCAGTATGTTTCCCAGAGCCTTCCAGATTAGGGGCCAATTGCAACACATCTTTAGAAAATAAGAATATTATGGTTCACTAAAAAGCAACTGCTGACCACAGTACAAATACACACAGGTCTTTAGCAGATGGAAAATTCCTAGGATGCACAGCTTCCTTAGATTCAGATACACACACTTAATTTAAATCAATAAACATTTATTAAATATCTCCTACCTGTTGACTCTTCGAGGGCGTTTCTCTGGCTTGATATCTACGTCATAGTGATAAACATCAATCTTGGGGATCTGAACCTGGAAGTGGTTGGCCAGGAGACGGATGGGTTTCCCAACAGTGCCCAGGCCTGGGCGACGGGGTGGCTGGAAAAGGCTTGTTGGGGGCCCTAGAAAAGTCAAATAATAATGTATGAGATGAGATGTGATGTGCACCTCTCAGGCATGCTATGGGTGACTTTTTGACCTGGCAGGAAGAAATCTTAAGCTTTCTGAGATTGTGAACAGAGGCATTCCAAGAGGCTCAGCCTTCCAGCTCCTCAGAACTTCCAGGTAAAAAACGTGTTCCCTAAATCATGTATAGGTAGGTGCCATAAGTAATTTTAAAAATTTTAGTGGCATTTATTCATGACTGTGGTTATGAACTTCACAGAGTCCTGAGAAGAAATGCAACCATAAAGATATTATGTATTTTCATGTAATGCAAAGATAAATACATCGCTACCTCCATATCTAGAACAAACTAACAGCCACACAAGCCATATTTTGTCTTTTTTTTCACTACGGGATTAAAGTTCAGAGGCTAATGATCCAATTTAAAATTTCAACACAAAGGCAGGAGTGAGGAAAGGTTTGGGCTTTCTTCTAAATAAAAGGATAAGGGAGAAAGCATTAGACAGGTATGGACTCCTACAGACATGGAGGAGATATTTTATTTGGAGAAAAAAAGAGCTTCAGGAACAGCTCTAAGGAGGAAATTATTAGAGGCCTGGAAGCATTACTCACATGCAAGCTGGTCACTAGGGAAGCCTTTAGTTACCCTCCTCAAAGTGTTAAGATCTGAGATACCATGTTAACGAGATTAAACTGACTATTTTTTTTAAATCGATCACAGCCTCAGCTGACACTGCACATAAAGCAAATGACATTGGTATATTTTCATGGGTTTGTCTATATCTGAGCAGGGCTCAGTGTGATCAAAGTGTCTTCCCTCTGCTGTAGAGTAGCAAAGGAGAGGGCAAGAAGTCTCACTAGAGTGCAATAATAAACCTATCATAAAACTTAGGGCAAATTTAGCATTAGAACCTGACAGCATCCATGTAAGACAAAGGCTCAGAGTTTGTATCAGGAGAGGGGAGAGGCAGGTGACTCCTATTTGGGTACACTTCAGGGTGCAGCAATAAACTTTAACGCAACCATAAACTAAACTCAAATACTAGGAGATTCCACACTGTGGATTTACAAGCCATCCACTGGCTACTGCACTACCAAATAAAATTACCAACCTGAGGACACCAGTCCTGGAATATTTTTAAGCAGAAGGAGCACGGAGCATGTGAGCAGCTGAAGCCCACTGCCACGTCACCTCCACAAAGCTGCAGTGGCAGGGGGCTGTTGGGGACAGACACTCCACAGGACACGTTCCTGGCTCCGCACCCGCCTGACAGATCATGCTCTGTCATGGTCAGACCAGTTGTGGGGTACAGTTAGTGTTTAAAAAAACTACAGCTGTCTTGACAAGCATGAATCATTGAGGGCAATCAAAGTTTGCTGTGCTTATTTGGATACGAGAGATGATCCATTAATCCCATGCTAATTAATCTGAAGGAAGTGCGGGCACTGACCTCCTGCAAGAGATTAAATGACAACTATATTTACCCATTTTCCTCCCTTGATATTGACAAGTTCTGCAAACACGCACAGCAACGCTGCCCTCGGTTCTGACCACAGAAGATAAAACTTACATCTCCTCCTTCCTAAAGCTGCTTCTCAAAGGATTCCAGAGAATCAGCTAAAAACTGTTTTCCCGTTTGAAGCCAGGCTGCCCTGGCATCACAGGATTTTTATCTGATCAGCCTGACAAGGGTTCTATGTGCTGCTATATTTTAATATCTCCTACCCCACAACCATTTTGAACTAAGCACCTCAACTGAGTTGCTTCAGACAGGAAGCAGTTTTCAAAACTGAAAGAGGATCTGCTTCTCCAGCTGGAACTCAGGGAGGCCACGACACACCACACACACACAGCAGGCTCTGAGTCAGCCCTCGCTACCTCAAACTCTGGATTCTTCTGGAATTGCACCTTTGTGTCAATAAACATTTCCTATCACACCAAAATTAACATCACTTCGATTACACCAATCGTTTGAATGGGAATTTGATGGGTCAGGTGCACAGGCCACTGAGGGCTAGAAATACATCCTGCAAGCATTTGATGGAAGAATAATCATGGAATAAGACACAAGCAGGAAAACGCCACATGCAAAAACCCACCAAGATTTAAGCGAAGTTTGTTAAAGAAATAAACAACCGTATTTTCAGGCAGTATCACCTTAAACGCTCAGAAATGGCTCAATGTCAAATATAAAACTTATCATTGCACAGGTTGCAGGGCGCACATCGCTGTGCCACCACAGCTCTGCGTGTCCCCGTCCCCTCGCTGTCGCTGTCCCGCCCGCAGCCCCGTCCCGTTCACCTCGGGGAGGACGAGGCGAGTCCCCCGGCAGCCCCGGCAGCAGCGGGGCCGTGCGGACATCCGCAACCCCCGCGCAAAGTTTCGCGACCCGCTGCGGCTCCTCCGCACCGGGCAGCGCCGGTGGCTGCGAGCGGGCCCCGGTGCTGCCGGGGAGCCCAGCCGGGCCCGCGGCCTCCTTCCCCCGCTGTCACGGCCCGACAGGCCGCGGCCCCCGCGCCCCCCCCGCGGCTCTCACCGGGTCCCAGCGCCTCCATGGCGGTGGTGGCGGCCTCGCTGCTCTCGCCGCCGGCCCCGCCGCCCGCCCCGGGCCCCGCCGCCGGCCCCGCCGCCGCCGCGTAGCGCTTGATCTCAGGAATATTGGCGGCGGGGCGGGGGTCCGGCGCGGACACGGGGGCGGCGGGGCGGGAGGCGGCAGCGGCCGAGGAGGAGGATGAGGAGGAGGCAGCGGGGGCGCGGCGGGGAGCGCTCCCCGCGTTCCGCTTCCCCGAGCGGCGGCGCGAACAATCCCCGCGCTGCGCCCCCGCCGAGCCCGCGCGCGCCCCCGCCGCCGCCAGCACGCGCCCGAGCGCGCTCCCGGGACGGGGATGAGGAGGAGGAGGAGGAAGAGGAGGAAAAAGAGGAGGAGGAGAAGGGAGGGAGGAAGAGGCCGCTCCGCGCTGCCCGGCGCCGCCGGCTCGCGCACGCGCGCCGCCCCCCCGCCCGCGGGAGCGCGCACGCCGCCCGCGCGGCCCCGCGGCCGCAACAGGTGACGGCTCTGAATCACGGAATCCCAGAATATTCGGGGGTGGAAGGGACCTCTGCAGATCATCCAGTCCAACCCTCCTGCCAAGGCAGAGCCACCCGGAGCAGGTGAGAGGAACGCGTCCAGGTGGATTTGGAACGTCTCCTGGCAGGGAGACTCCATGCCCTCCCTGGACACCTGTTCCGGTGCTCAGCCACCCTCAACATAAAGAAGCGCTTCCTCACGTTGAGGTGAAACGTTGTGTTTTAATTTATGGCCATTGCTCCTCATCCTGTCACTGGGCACGACCAAAAAGGTCTTTTTCAGGCACCATCCTCTTGCCACCTGCCTTTGAGATATTGGTATGGGTTGATCCCCTCTCAGCCTTCCCTTCTCCAAGCCCAGCTCCCACGGTCTCTCCTCATCAGAGAGATGCTCCAGACTCCCCATCATCTCTGTGGCCTCTGCTGGACCCCCTCCAGTAGCTCTTTTTCCTTCTTGTCCTGAGGAGCCTAGAAGTGCACACAGCACTCCAGATGTGCCTCACTTGGGCTGAGTGGCAGGATTCCCTCCCTGACCTGCTGGCTCTTCCCAGGGTGCACCCCACGATGCATCTCACACATGTGGCCTCTCTGGAGCTGCCTCAGGTGGGGAAAGAACTGCCACTCATAGGGCATCAGGAAGGAGGAAATTATCTGTATTTCCCCTGTCCTGTCCAAAACCTGACACCTGTTTGCAGGTTTAATAATTAACCCAGAACTCTGGCATGCTCTTTGACAGCTGCTCTGATGGTGCCTGCTCACCCGCAGTAGTCCTGCTCCAGCTCCAGCTTCATCAGCTGGAGCTGATGCAGCTGGAGCCACTGCTCCCCAAAAACAGGTAATAACCTCCTGAATAACTGCCAGTACCAGCTAAACAGCCTCAGTGGGGTTTAAATCACCTGAAAAAACAGGATTTGTACAAGTCAGGCAAGCCACAGCACTAATCCTCTCAGGGTTGTGACCACCAGCCCTTGAGGTGCTCCCTGGACACAGAATGGCTGATGATCCATGACAGATGGAGATCCATGAGCTGCTGGCACAATCATGGACATCACCCAGGAGCTGCCTGGGAAGCAGTGGCGATGGGAACCAGCTGTGCTCCACTGACCAGGGCGTTCAGCTCCTGGGGTGCACCTTGCCATGGCCATGTCCCCTTATCCTGACAGACAATAAATCTGTCTTCTGTTAAAGAGACAACACTTCCAGCCAGATGCCATTAAATAAAGAGCCTAGGGACTTTTTGCCTTTTTAAGCAGTTTACGCTGTTTTAGCAAGCTGCTCCCTTGTGCACCCCCTGGGTTCTGTTTAACCAACAGCTCTCTGCTGACTCACCAGAAAGTAAGAAGTCAAAACATTTTATAAATAATAAATGCCGAGTCCACTTTATTTGCCTTTTTTTTAACCTGTGAGGCTGGTATTTTCCAAGTTGAAACATCTAATTCTATTTTAAAATGAAAGGAAAACTGAGATTCTCATATAGATCTGATGTTCTCTCATAATTCCCTGACAGCAGCTGAGGAACACCTGAGGAAAAATCCAGTTTTACCAGACCAGTAACAAACTCCACAGTATCTGGCAACATTCCCATGCTATTATTCAGCATATCTATGTATAAAAAACACGTATGTAGGGCTAGACAGATAGTACTTTAAAAAAACATGAAAGAGACAATCTGTCTCAAGAAATCTGCAGCACAAAGTCTCAGTCCTGTAAAATGTTGAGTGTGATAACTAAAGTCTAAACTTTATGCATTATAAATTCAATTAACTTGTTAAATATTACAGATATTGAGACATCCCAACTGCCACAGCAGTCAGAACCCTATTTCTCTATGTTAACCTACCCTTATGTTGAAAACAGCCACATTTCTAGGGGCAAGACTGAATTTCGGAATGACAGACCAAAGTGGTGACAGGATTGGTTCTGAAGATTTGCTTCTAAACACCTCACCTGCTACAAGTTGGGGAAGCAGTATGTTGTTCAGTAAAAAACAGATTCCTAAACCAGCTTGTATAATATAAATGTCTTAACACGGCGCTTGATTCAGTGCTAAAAGTCTGTGTTTAATTTAGAACCTCCTTAACGGCAAACGTTTTACCTGTTCCATGGCTGCCTCTGTGTGCCAGGTATGAGTAACAACTCGGGATCGGAAATTACCTAATAAGGCCAATCTTTTTGCCACCTTTTTCTTGTCAGCTGACTCTGACTCTCATCCTGACGCAGCAATGAGAGCACAGCCCTGAGGAGGTGTGTTTGTGCAGAGCCAGCATCTGTCCCCCTGTTACTAAACACTAATTATTAAATTGATTACTGCAGCTCCTGCAGCAGCTACAGGAAAGCAGAACTGTGGTGTTTGCAGTGGGTTTCATGGACATTTGCTTTTCTCACTTCCTCAGTTCTCAGGCTTATTGGCTCTGTGGGAACTGCAATGGTAGTTCAATCCATCTGCTCCCTGTCCCTGACAAAACCATAGCTGGTAGCAAACACCCCAAAAACTGTGGCTGGTACCAAACACCCCAAAACACACATTTTTTTTCTGGGCTTGCCTCCAGTGACAGCAGATTCCAACTGGGTGACTTGGAAGGAAATGTATTACTGTAGCAGTACGTTCTACAAAGTAAATGTTAGGATAAAAAAGTGCCAAACATCCCCAATTGTAGATCAGATCAGGGTCCTTGACACTCACCTCAGCCCAGGCCTCTCCCTCCATCTATTTGCAAATGAACCACAGAATTGAACATAGCAAAAAAAGGATAAAGTAGAATATTTTCATAATTGGATTGACTCTGTACTAGAATATCCCTGTGCAGGCCATTCACCTTCCAGTCAGACTCAATACTCCTTGTGGGTCCCTTCCAGCTTAGAATATTCTGTGAAATCTGTGAAGTATGAAGTGATTTGCATCTGTTGAGTAGTTCTTCATTGACTTATGTGTTTTCAGTAGATTTTCTGGCTTCAGAAGCCTTTCTTTTCTTCCTTTAAGGAGCGTAAAGTAGCAAGGTTAAGTAAAAAAGTCATTAAACAACTCCATAATGAGACTTGATGACTTATGGTAAAACTTAAACCCTTTGTATGTAGAGGGTGTATTGAGAAATTCAAGGGAGAAATTGAAAGAAAGAATTTACCCAAAAGGTTCGAGCCTTCATTCACCTACCATGAGTGGGTTTGGCTCAGAGTATGTCTGTACAGAAGCCAATGGAAAATGTGTATCTTTTATTCTGTAAATAGGACACTGCTGACACTAATAGCTGTGTGTATCTAATATCCTGAGCTTGACTTGTGTGCTCCCACACTGCACGGTCACCTGCAGACACGACATAAAGCATATCCCGAAGGTCAAAAACAAACACATGCTCTGTTTAAACCCATGAAAAAGTGAAATGTTTTGGCAGCACAACCCCATCCTCACACTGTCAAAAACTGGCGGAGCTGTAAACCCCCGCCAGAGCTGTAAACTCCCAGCCCCTCTTGTGCCGGCGCGCTGCCCTGCCCCTCTCGGCCCCTCACATCCCTCTCGGCCCCTCAAGTTCCCTCACGGTTCCTCAAGGCCCCCCACGGTCCCTTTCAGCCCCTCAGGTCATCTCTCGGCCCCTCACGGTCCCTTTCGGCCCCTCAGGTCACTCTCGGCCCCTCACGGTCCCTTTCGCCCCTCAGGTCACCTCTCGGCCCCTCACGGTCCCTTTCGCCCCTCAGGTCACCTCTCGCCCCTCACTCCCTTTCTGCCCCTCAGGTCACCTCTCGCCCCTCACGGTCCCTTTCGGCCCCTCAGGTCACCTCTCGGCCCCTCACGGTCCCTTTCGGCCCCTCAGGTCACTCTCGGCCCCTCACGGTCCCTTTCTGCCCCTCAGGTCACCTCTCGGCCCCTCACGGTCCCTCCAAGCCCCTCAGCTCTCCTCACCATCCCGCCTCACCCCAAGCGCAGGGAGCGCCCCCACCGCCAGATGGCGCCATAGCGGCCTGGGAGCGAGAGCCGCGATTGGTCCAGGGCGAAGGGGCGTGGCTAAGGGGAACCCCGCCCAACAGGGCGCCGAGGGGCGGGGCTCCCGGGGCTGTTCCGGGCCGCCATTGGGCGATGCCGAGGCGGGGCGGGGCCGGGGCAGCGCGCGAAGGCTCGAAGCGGTTCCCGGGCGGCAGGAGCGCGGGCTGGATATGGCGGCCGTGCTGGTGACAACGGAGGGCCCCGCTGAGGTGAGTCCTGCCGCTCCTCTCCGCTCTGCGTGACCAGCCGCCTGCTGGCGGCGGAGACAGCTCGCTGCTGCCTGCGGTCTTGCCGCTTCTCTGGCTGTGGCGCGGTGGATGGCCGTGAGGGACAGCGAGGGAGGTGGCGGTTCCAGTAACCGTTTCGGTACGGTGCTGATTCGGGTAGAGGTGCCGGTGGCGGTGCCAGTAGCCACCAGCCATCCCTGCCCGCCACCCTTGATCCGGGCGATCCCGCGCCGCCACCGGACTCTCCTCTCCTCGCGGACTACAGCTCCCAGCATGCTCTGCGCCCGCCCTGCCTGCCGCGGGGCGCGCTGGGAAGGCAGCGCTCAGCGCGGTGCATGCCGGGAGCACTGCTCGGCCCCTCTTGACGGATGTGAACAAACATCAATAAATAATAAAATAACGAGTGAAAGGTTCGGCCTGAACACAGTCATATGAGTCAGTGTCGATCCTGTGCTTTTGCTGTGCAAACTCGCTTCTAATTACCGCCCTAGATGTGAATACCCATTGGTATTGATAAATATGGTAAATAGCAATAATAATAAATATTACTAAATATGTAAATATTAATAAGGATAGTTAAGATATGAGGAGACTGTATGTGTATTTCATTGTGTGTGAGGGCTTAGCCAAGATTTTGGACTTAATTTGGATGCCAGGAGATAGAACTACATAAACAATGTAGTAAGAAAAATTATATTTTGCTTTGTAGCTTCCTTTGGCAGATCTGAACCCAGACCTGCAGAAACCCCTGGACAGCGACTCTGACAGCGGCCAGGGCAGCTGTGAGACAACTTCCCCAGGTCCCCTGGGCAAAGGCACAGCATCCTTTGAGGACAGAGGTCTGTAACATTTCTGTTAATTGTTTTTCTCCAGCACTACATTGTTGTTTCATAAATACCTTTTAGAAGGTTGTCGCTGCTTGACCTGCAGGAATCCAAACTCCTTTTGTTGCTCAGAAGGTGGGCAGGCATCTTTAAACCTCTGAAAAGTGGTTTTTCGAGCTACAGAAAGAAAAAGAGTAAATGGGATGTATCTTAATCACTTATTCCCTTTTGTGTTTTGTTTAGTCTGTGTAGTGTGGCTTTAATTACTATTTCAATTCACTACTAGTGAAGGATTTTCAGCTTTGCCTTTAAAAAAAAGGTTAAAAACCTTTAACATCAATTTGGGTTAATTAAATGCTGCTCTCTGGGGAGAAGTCGACTTTGAAAAGTTGAGTTCTGATTTGATGGTGACATATGTGGAATTTAATGGATGTAAATTTGGTTGTTTGTTAATCAACTGGTGGCACTTCCCTCTTTTATTTTCATGTGTTTTGCCAGATTCAGAGGAAGAGATTTTTGTGCGGAAAAAAGCCAAAAACAAGAAGGTGCTTCAGGACAGTGAGGGTGAAGAGGGGAAGGATGGAGACTCATCTGAGCAGGAAGATGCTTTGAGTGGAGACAAGGAAAATGGGGAGGAAAAGGAGAATGTTGCTGCTGAAAAGAAGAAGAAATCCCATCGGATCTGCCCGGCTCTGCTGGACAGTGATGACAGTGACACTGGTGACCAGTTGCAGATTGAAAACCTTGAAAGAAGCAGGACAGCTGGCTTGCCTGAGGGTGAGCTGGAAGAGGAGAGACCCCTAAAATCTGGGAAAAAGTACAGAAAACATAAACATCAACACAATGTTGAAGAGGAGCCAGCAAAAGAAGTTGTAGGAAGATCCAGAAGAAGGAAGGAGAAGGAGAAAATAATGGAGTCCATTCAACAGCTGAGAAAAGAAAAGAAGCCTGTGGCAGAGGTGGGTATTCTGGCAGAAAACCTCAGATAATTTCTCAGCTAAGATCAATTTCTTATTCCTTGTGGTTATTCTGTTCCAAAGCTTCAGTGCTGTGTCCACATTCCTGCAGCAAGTTTGGGATCCACAGGGATCCATGGAACACCATACAAGTCTAACCTGCAAAGTTTGCAAATTCATTTGAATTAAATTACATTAAATTTACAGCTTAAGGAAGTACAAAACCTAGTGATTGACAATTTAATGTCATTTTAAATTAATGTCAAAGAACCAGAGGGACCTTCTGAAAGGAACCACACAAATAATTTATTCTTTTGGAAGCAGGTGGATGGTGGTGAGAGGTTTCCCTTCAATGACAGTGGATGTCTTCTGGATGACAAGGAACTCTTTGATAATGGCTTGGAAGAGGAGGATGATCAACAGCCTGAGGACGAAGAGTCAATAGAATCCATACGAGCAGCTGTGAAAAACAAAATAAAACAGTACAAGGTGACAGTTGGCTGTGATACAAAACTATTGTAAACAGACTCTCTTTCAAACTGGTAGAGAATAGGTTTAGATTAGATATTGGGAAGGAATTGTTCCCTGTGAGGGTGGGGAGGCCCTGGCACAGGTTGCCCAGAGAAGCTGTGGCTGCCCCTGGATCCCTGGCAGTGTCCAAGGCCAGGTTGGACAGAGCTTGGAGCAACCTGGGATAGTGGAAGGTGTCCCTGCCCATGGCAGAGGGTGGAAACTGGATGATCTTTAAGGTCGTTTGCAACCCAAATCATTCCATGATTACTGGATTTAGTAGGAATTTGTACCTGAGCAGGTTCTAAAACTCTCTTTGACCATGGTGGAGTTGTACTGCTGTGGCAGAGGACAGAAGAGTGTTCTGGTTTTTGTTTTTAAAGATGGAGGGATGCTGTCTTGGCAAGTTACAAAGATAATCTGGAGTAGGAGCTTTGGAAATCTGCCCTCATGTGGGATTTGTGGTGGTTTATGAGTACAGTTGCTGGCTTTTCTGACCAGTGGTGGTTCTGTACAGTTATTTTTTATGTGTTTGCCCTTGATAGTGCCAGCATATGGAGAGAAATTGTTGAGTTTCTTCTTATGCCCCACAGAACAAAGAACGTTTTCCTGAGAGTGAAGGCTACAAACATGTATTTGATGAGGAGAATGAGGAGCCTGTGTTAAAGGAGCCAAAACGGAAGGTGAAGTCTTCTTCTTTTTAAAGCTCTAAATTGTTTTTTGTCATTACTAAAATGTTTTGTATACACAGTGTCCAATAGTTTTTGCTGATTTGCTATTTTTAATCTTTTTTTTTTTTTTTTTTTTTTTTTAACTGGGTGCTTTATTCTGACTCCTTTCTGTTTGAAAAGAAAAAATCTATTTAAGAAGTAGAGAGAGAGCTCCCATGTTTTGTTTCCTGACTTCAGAAGCCTTTCTTTTCTTCCCTTAAGGAGCGGAAAGCAGCAAGGTTAAGTAAAGAAGCCATTAAACAACTACATAGTGAGACCCAACGACTTATTAGAGGTATAACTTAATTTTTTTTTAATGCAGAGGGCTATAAACTGTTCAGAAATTCAGAGGAGAAATTGAAAGAATATATTCAAAAGTTTAGAGTCTTCTATGACCTAACATGATTTATTGAGGGTTGAAGGGTGTGAGACCATTTTTATTGAAGGACCTGCTAAAGGTATTCTTATAAATAATGAAAATAAAGATACTTGTTAATAAATAAATGGCTCAGATGATATTTTAAATATTCTCTCACCCTCTTTCTCTGGCAGAATCATCTGTGTCTCTCCCATATCATGTGCCTGAGGCCAAAAGTGTTCATGACTTCTACAAACGCAGACCTCGACCAGCATGTCAAGGAAATGCCATGGCCCTGCTGAAGTATGGACTTCCTCACACAATTTTTTCATAAACTTTAAGCATCTCTAGCTTTTCTTTTGAGGTTAACCAGACTTTCTTAGACTTCTTTAGTCCTATAAAAGTAGGAAATTAGGAGAATGTCATTGCTAACATAAGGCAATACTGCACTCCTGACACAGTTGTAATATTGAAGTGATCAGGGCCAGGAGTAACTCAGATGAAGGAACTTGCTTATGCAGAATTACTTTAGTGGTATTTAGGCTGGACCCCAACATTTTAATTGGACTCTTTCTTCTCTGAGTAATGTGCATTAAATACTGAAGCTACAGTAGTCACAAAATCCCTTGGGAATTTCATACTTTGATACTGTAACCAGTACAAAGCTTTTACATTTCCTTAAGTTCTCATGATGAAGCTTTCCAAATTTCTGTCCTTCACCTCTTCCTACACATTAATGATGATAATTAGGAAATGTTTACTTTCTCTATTAGTTCTCAATCTCATCTCCCTTTCACACTGGCCATGGGTGATATGTTTCTTTCTGCCTTTGTTAGGTCCTCTAAATACCAGCTGCCCCTAAATGAAGAATCTACAGCCACTGGGATCTTGAGCAAGGATTGCAAAGATGGGCCAGTGGAAGGTGATCAATCAGCAGTTGCTGAACCAGAAATGAGCCTGGGCAGAGATGCTGATGCTGCTGTGACTGAGCCTCTTGCTGCTGTAGGGAAGAACTTGCCAGAGGACTGTGCTGAGCAGCCCAGGCAGGACAGGAAGGATTCTCATGCAGTTACAGGGACTGTAACAACTGATGATAATACAGAGGAACAGCAGCTCTGCAACTGCCTGAGCACTGATTGTGGTGAGCAAAAGGAGAGTGAAATTCCTCCAGCATCTGGAGATGACCTCATGCAAAGCGGGGATACAGCACCAGATGTACAAGGTGAAGCAAACAGTCAACAAATGGGGCCTGGACTGGTGGCACAGCCTGAAAAAGTGAGGAAATCCAAGCTGGATAAACTTCGTGAACTGGGAATAGATTTGTCCATCCAGCCAAGAATCTGCTCTGACAATGAATCCTTCATAAACCTCGATGAAGCTGAATCAAATAAAGGTATTGCTTGTGTTGTAGGCCTAAGTAGTGTTGATCTGAGCTTAGCTGGAAAATCTCAGAAATATTTAGGTGATAGAACTGTCAGGCACTTTCACTTACTAGTGTGGATTCTTTGAGATGTGTTAACAGAAATTTAGAATTGCCTGGTGGCTGGGAGGCTGGGCTGGGATGGAAGTGAATTGAGGTTTTGTGGATAAATGATAGTCAATGGTAATTTAATATTAGCAAATATAAATTAGCTACAGCAAAAATATTCTGTAGTGGTTTACTATTAGCCAAATAGAATGGTTTTGCAAATATTTTAGTATTAAAGATTTAGCTTTTATGCTATCTTTGGGGCAGAAAAAGACTTATTCTCACTACAACTTTTAACAATCAATGCTTTTACATGCTACCACATTAATTGAATTAATATGTACTTAAAGAACTAGAAGCCCTGAAAGCACGTTTCTTGAAGCACACACTGCAGACATCGAAATCCAAGGCAGAACGGGCCATAAACATGAACATTATCCGTAAGGAAACGACATCTGATGGGAAAGAGGAGCTGAGAGCAGACGTGGTGCCAGCAGTTTTGGCTGCAGAGAGCCTGGAGGAAACAGTCCACACAAAGCCAGGTTAGTTGGGGAGAAGAAGAGATAAGGATTTAATTGGAAAACACTTTTGTCTTTATTTTCCTCTCTCATGCTCCGTATCCCAATGCTGCCCTACGAAATACAGGTGAAAGGATCATTGTCTGTTGGATTACTATGTTCCCTCTAAACTTTAAGGTCTCTTCCAACCCAAACCCTTCCCTGAATCTTTTCCTGTGCAGGTGAAAAGCTCCAGGCCCTGAAGGCCAAGCTCCAGGAGGCCATGAAGCTCCGCAGGACTGAGGAGCGGCAGAAGCGACAAGCACTGTTCAAGCTGGACAATGAGGAAATGCTGGAGGAAGAGGAGGAAGAGGAAGAAGAGATGACAGATGAGTCTGAGGAGGAAGAAGAAGAAAAAGAAGAAGAAGAAGAAGAGGAAGAAGGTGATCATGAGGTCTGTATGCAATGTTTTTCCATAATCTCATCAGCATCTCCATTCTGTTTCCCCTCTCCATTGGAATGTGACTTCTGTACACTACAAATTAGGGAAATAGCTAAGAATTCTTCCTATAAGGTAAAAAAGTGCTATAGTTGGCATGTTCTGGGTTTGAATTGTCTAAGCTTGAATTTATTAGTATTTTCTTTATTTGTCTGAACACTATTAAACCCACACATAAGTGTATAAAAGGTTCTGGTACCCTGTTATGGTTTGACCCTGGCCAAATGCCAGACACCATGACAGCTGCTCCCTCTCTCTCCCCTGCCACAGCTGGGCAGAGGAGAGAAAAAAAATTTAATGGAGTGGTGATCAGATGAGATAAGATGTCCATCATCTTCAGAGCCATCAGGGATTGGCTCTGCTGGACATGGTGGAAGCTTCTGGCAGCTTCTCACCAAAGCCATCTTTGTGGCCCTCCCTGCAACCAAAAACCAGGCAAAGCAAAACCAACACATTGCCCTTTCTCATTTTATAAATCCTTGACTCATTGCTGGCAGGGCCAAACAGGTCACTTGCCTGACCTGGGGTAGGGTTTGCCATGGCAATAATCACCATATCTGTGCTGTGTTTGGGGATGTTTTTTAGAATTCAGAATTTCTGATTGATGAAGCAGAGGAAGATAATGAAGATACAGAAGAGAAACACATCGAAGATGGTGATAAAGAAACTGACAAAGAATCAATTGATGGAGAAAAGCTGGAGAAATCTGGGCACTGTGATTCTGTTCTAAAAAATCCTTCAACAGAATCTACATTGATGCTTTTTAAGGACAGCTCCTCAAAAATGGGGTAAATGAGCCAAGCGTTAAAAATGGTGACTGAACAATTTTAAATTTGATCCGCATGTGTAGATGTTTTTATTTAAAGTGCCTTTTATAAGTATTTTTATGTTACCTTGGTTTTTTTGCAATTCATCCTGAATTTATTAGCAAATACCTTTTATTTAATGAATTGCAGATACTCTCTTCCTGATGAGAAACTGGAAATGGAAGAAACTGCAGACAAAGGACCTACCAAGTTAGGTAAAGTAGAATTATTGTCCTAGATAGCTTCTTTTGTTTCACTTGGCACATGTATAAGGTTCTATTCAAGATTGGTATTCAGTATTTCTGTTATTTCATCACCTGTATAGTTCTACAGCATGATTATAAATGTTTAGATTGATGAAAAAAGGGGAGGGTTTGAAAAAGCTAGAGGATAATAAAGTTCAAAATAATACTGGAAGAAATATGTCAGAAATCTGCAAGATGAAATTCAGTAAAAAAGTGTAACATGCATCATCTGAGAAGGAAATTCAACATGACCACAAAACAAATTTTTAGCAAGGTGTTGGTGATGCAAAATAGTTTTGAGGTTTTACAGGATCACACACAAAAAAAATGTTAAGCACTGTTTTTTTTTTTATTTCCAGAGGATGATGATTCATTTTCCCTGCCAACTCTGGCGAAGGAGAACAGCCACAACAGCAGCTTTGAGTTCATTGGCTCCATGATCCCATCCTACCAGCCCTGTAACAAACAGGCCTCACGAGGAGGAAGCTTCTTACCTGCAGCAGGAGGGTTCAGGTCACCCTCTCCAGGTTCCTTCAAAACAAGCTTTATCAGCTCTGCTTCCAAGGTGAGATTCTCAGCCCTGGTCCTGGCTTATATTAACACAGTGGGTAGTGAATAAAGGTATTTTATCCTGATGGTCAGATCTATCAGAAAAAAAGCAGACATGCTTTGATGTGATTAAGATTTCGGAAGAGCAAACTGTCCCTGGAGTTTGTGTCCCCATTGTAATGGATTAAAATAACATTATAAAATTTGTATTGTAAAGCATTGAAGAAAATATTCTATAATCTGGCATTTATATCTAAAATATGTACATCATCAATATGGTTTTTAAGAATGAGCTACACAACATCTGATATCAGTGAACTCCTGTGGTTTATTGGAGCAGCATGGTCATAACTTGATTGCTGCATGGTTTGGGTTGAAAGGGACCTCAAAGGTCACCTCATCCCAACCTCTGCCATAGCAGGGACACCTTCCACTATCCCAGCTTGGTCCAAGCCCTGTCCAGTGTGGCCTTGAACACTTTCAGGGATGGGGCAGCCACAGTTTCTCTGGGAAGTCTGTTCTAGTGCCTCTTGTTTAGCAAGCCTAAATTCAAATGCAACTGTTATATTTTTATATTCCCTTAACTAGAGCTCAGGAAAGACCTCAGAGCCTTCTCTTCCCATAGAAGATTCCCAGGACCTGTATAATGCCTCTCCTGAGCCCAAGAGTTTGTTTCCAGGGCCTGGGGAGTCAAGGTTTCAATTTTCTGTGGAAGATGACACTCAGAGCCAGCTGCTCGATGCAGATGGGTGAGTAATGGGTGTAAAGGATGGTGTTTTGTGCCTGTTAACAGAAATAGGATGTGCAGACCAGCAAGCTTTTTCTAACTACAGCCTTTCTTTCAGGTTCTTGAACGTTGGACAACACAGGAATAAATACCAGTCTTCAAAGCATCAGCTACCACTGGCTAGCATGGATGAGAATGCCATGGATGCCAACATGGATGAGTTACTGGACCTGTGTTCTGGACAGTTCAGCAGCCAAGCTGAGCATGTACCAAACACCAGCAGCACCAAAAAGCAGAACATGGAGGAACTGCTCAATCTTTGTTCAGGAAAATTTGTGTCTCAGAGTATGTCCTGAATTCTCTTTCCAGCTTTGCTTGTTACATGATTTAGAAGTCTTTTGCTTCAGGTCTGGGCAGTGATGCCACATGTAGAATTTTATCTTTGTTGAGAGCATGCACAGTGTTATTTTTAGGATGTTCTCTGACGTTTTAAGAGCAGAAATAAATTGCCATCTTACTGCTTTCTGTAGCAGGTTCTCCAATATGGGCTTCTTCAGTGTCTTCCAAGGCAGAAAAAGACAGTGACATAGAAGATCCCATGGCAGAGGCTCTGGAGCTCTGTTCAGGCTCCTTTCCCACCGACAGGTTAGCATTGCTCTCCTGAAATACACACAAGTTTATTTAGGTGGCTGTCTCCTTTCACTCTCAAAGTGCTTTCTTGTTTGACCTCAATTTTCTGTCAGCAAAACTGTGCCTTATTTTGGAGAGGAAGGGGAAGAATATTGCAAATTGCTCAGCAATTGCTCTCTAATTGGCAGCATAAACTGTTTCCCACAGCTACTGTGAAGGGAAATTCTTTGTCTTTCACTGATAGCGAAAGAAAGAGTGAGGAACTTTCATTAAACTGAGAAAAGATGATTAAAAGTGGGACTTTTGGAGTCTGTTCTGGGCTGTTGCCAAACTGCCATAACCAAGTGTAAAGTTGGATAGTTGGAGTTTTTTATTGACTGAATTGAAAAGTGTATGGCTGTCTTAGAAAAGCATAATGAGGCTTAACAAGTGGGAATGTTAGGGGGATCCAAGAGGAATTTGTGAGTGGGGGGAAAAAAATTGGAAATTAGTACTTGTGTCCCATGGTTTCTGCAAGTGGAGACCTGAGATCTTAAGACATCAACACCAATGGGGATTTGGGGATCAGGTATAATTCAGATTTATACCTAAATGCTGCTGGGAGATTGTAGCTCTGAGCACTCACAGGGAATTGCCTGAGAGCAGCTGGGGTGGGCATTGAAATTCTGATTTACTGGAGGTAAAATGAAAATGCCATTCTCCCATTTATGTTTTCCCTAGGGAAGAGGAAGAGGAGGAGGAACAAGAAGAACTTGGGGGTTTTCAGCTTTTAACAGATGATGAGGCCTTTGCAAGTGAAGAGGTGTGGACTGACGAAGCCAGGCAGCTGCTGGATAAAATGGATAATTCCAGTTATCTTCCTAGGTTTTTAATATATCCATCAATGCAAAGTACCACTACTCCCATAACAAGCTACTGAAACATTTTTTCAGAGCAAACTTTGGATCATTTAAAAGATCTCCTTCATACAAATGATACAGTAAAAAATGCAAATTCTCTGAAATATGCCTGGTGTTGTATTGTGTTGTTAATTGAAGAACAGACAAATCTGTCATTACAAAGCAATCAACTCTCTGAAATTCCTTATTTCTGAAAACTTTCTCTTTGACAGGATGAAAAGGGTGAAGATAGTGCTGCTGAAGAAGCAGAAATGAGTGATGAAGAGGAAGAACTGCTGAGACATAGATCAGGCTTGAAGAAAAAACTGTAATTACTTTTTTTAAATCTTAATTACCAGAGAGACTAGAATATTAATGGCACTAGAAATTTAGTTTGGAATATTCCCTCTCCAGCTTTAGTAGCTGATGTTTATGAGGTCTGCTTTTTCATATGTCTCTGGTTTTTTTTTACTTTGGTGCTGTCACATTGCATGAGTTTAACTGTGTTGCTGGTGAGTTATAGATGATTTCCATTATAATTTTCATTATAGATGGAAATCCACAATAAAAAGCCACAATAAAAGCAGTGCAACATTTTTCTGACCACAAAAAGGGATGCAAGAGTACTGTTGTCATTCTTCATGTCTTAAGATCTTTATTGTTCTAGCAAGTAAAACACAGAGTTGACAGTTACTGCCATTATCTTTGGCTAGGAATCTGGTGGATGACAATGATTTGGGCTGCTACATGATGTCAGACTCTGTGTATGTAAATGTGCAAAAACTCAGTGCTTGGCCTTCCCAAAAATTACCTGAGAAGTTATGATACATCCTTAGGAAATGTGTTAATTTTATGTCAAAAGATAAATCTTGCTTTCTGAAGGTTTATCTGATGGCTGTTGTGCTCCCAGACTGAACTCTTTCAACATTCTTTCCTAGAAAACTGCAGGATTTCATGGAAGATGAGGCAGAGCTGTCAGGGAGTGATGTGGGCAGTGAGGATGAGTATGATGGTGAAGACCTGAACGAGTATGAAGAAGAGATAATCGATGAGGAGCTCCCAAACGACGTGGAATTAGGCAACCAAATACAGAAATTTCACATGTCAGTGCTAATACCAGTAGATATTTGTGTGTGTGAGGCCCTGGCTCTGGGGAATAACCTGGCCTAACCTCTCCCTGTGTCCTGTGCTGGCAGGAAGGCAATGCTGGATGATGACAAACGCCAGCTACGGCTGTACCAGGAGAGGTACCTGCTGGATGGGGATCTGCACAGCGATGGCCCAGGCAGGACCAGGAGGTTCAGATGGAAAAACATAGGTGAGCTATGATCCAGAGTTAATAGGGTGGAGGGAAGATTGGAAACAGAATGTTTGTGTGTGAGTGAGAAATAACACTTAGTAGTCCGTAGTGGTCCTAAATAAAGTGTTCTGGAATAAATTGGAGGGGATGATTCTGGATTTTTTTGTTTGTTTATTTGTTTTGTTTTGGGTTTTTTTTTGCCTTGTCGGTTTGATTCAGTTTTGGGTTTGGTTTTTTGTTGTTTTTTTTACCAGCCTACGTTTTCAAAGTTAGTAGCTAACTCTCTTGTTCTGTTGCCCAGATTTTGCTTCACAGATGGACTTGTTTCAGAGAGATTCAGATAATGATGAGGAGAATGAGGAGTTTGATGAGACAGAAGTGAAGTGGAGGAAGGAGCGATTTGAGCGAGAGCAGTGGCTTCGTGAGCAGGTACTGGTGAGCTGCTGAAAGACTTGTTCAGTCTCTATATCATTGCTGGGTGTGAAATTGCTTATTTTGCAAGTTAAACTTCAGTATTAGGTCAGTTTTCCCAGCTGAACATGAGGCTGTTCAGTAATAGAACAAGGATTATAAGACATCCAAGAAATTGGAACAACCTCTTACAGTAGAAAGTCAATATATAATAGTTTACATAAAGAAAAGAATTGCTCTATTTAAAATACTGAATGAAATGTCCATTTGTAATATGATTTTTTTCAATTTTACAAAGTGTCTTCTCTCTGCTACAGAAGGAAAAAAATAAAGAGCCGGAGGAAGAAGAGGAAGAAATTGGTGGTAACAGTGAATTCATGAAACTGGCAAAAAAAGTGACTGCCAAGTCCCTGCAGAAGAAAGGTGAGCTTGATTTTTATTGAAGTGACAAGGAAATGAGAAAGAAAGAGTTTAAAAACTGACCTTTCCCCCATGTCTCTGCTAGCCAGCCCAGCAGTGGTGGCACAAGACACAACTCTGTTACCCAGGAATCCATTTGAAGCCTTCAGACCTTCCAGTGACATCCAGGTGGGTAACAGTCCTCAAAAATGGCATTTTCCAGCACAGCCAAGTCAGCTGTCCCTGAATTCTGGGCTGTCCTGGTTTGTTATTAAGGAGTAGATTTTTTTTTTTTTTTAAGAGTAACTTACTAAGCAACCTGTCTTGTTCCTGTGAGTGGTTTAATGCAGCTTTTCTTTGCTTTTCAGATAAAAAATGGGTCACTCTTGAACAGACCTAAAGCTGTCCTTCAGAAACTGGCAGCAATATCAGATCTTAATCCAAACGCCCCTCGAAATTCAAGGAATTTTGTCTTTCATACACTTTCCCCAGAGAAGAATGAAGAAGCAAAGGAGAAATCAAAACCTCAGGTAAAGATTTGGGTGGCCAATTGTGGAGATTATTTGAACATACAGGCAGTGAACTCTGCCAAGCAGTTGAGACCACTGCTGTCTTAAATATTCCCTATGTGCTCTCACGCCAAATAATTCTCTCATAACTCAGAATTTAAACTCTTTTCTGGACATTTTGTGTATTCTAATGTATTTGACTCCCTTTAGGTGAAGAAGAGAGGCCCTTCTGCAGTGATAACATCAGTGGCAAAGCGGCCCAGGGTAGAAAGCTCAGAAGAAAGCAGTCAAAGCCGAAGCATTTTCCAGTACTTGGAGAGCTGAATATTCCTGTTTGGAGCCAAAGGTTGTGTCTCCTCTTTGCCAGTTGCAGTTTATTTTGCCAATCTGCCAGAAATCACCAGGCAGGGAAACAAATTGCTGCCACCTCCTTCCCAAGTTGCAACAATTTTCCAGGCAGTGGTTTTGTGCTTTGTTTTTTCTCAGTCCTCTGTGGCAAATTGGAGCACAAGATCCATTCTTGGTTTGGAATGAAATGCCTAGTTGGTCTTTGCCAAGCATTAAGAAAACTTCCACTACTGTGGGCTGTCCTCACAGGTGCTTCAGAGGTACCAGTTCCACCTGGAAATGCCATTGGTGTGACACAGAAATGCCTCAGGTAGCTGAAAGCACAAAAAAGGAGGGATTTCTACAGCTCTGGGAGACAATGAAGCAGTGGTGGCCATGGCAGGAGACTGTTGTTTGCACTTGCAGCACAAACTTTTATCAGTGGCTTCCTCCAGTATCTTATTTTCTTTAATGTTGAGCATTTATTAAGCTTCACCTTTTAAGAAGCTCTAATTTATCCTTGAAATGTTTACTTTGTGGAAAAGGTCCCAGCCTCTTCTGAGGCAATATGAGAAGGGTTTCTTTCCAAGTTTTTATTACTGTTGATGTCCTTAAACTTGCAGGTGAATGTTTGTGGAGAGGGAAAAAGTGTGAGTAACGTGGGAGAGGAAAAGGAGGTTTGGGGGGGGTTTATTTGCATTGGTTGGGGGGAGTTGCTGGGGTTGGTTTGGTTTGGTTTGCCCAACTTCAGGCTATTTTAAATCATCCATTCCGTTATTTTCATGGAAGGTGCACTCATCCAAGAGAAACCATCCATTGCTGAGCAGCCAGTAAGGAAAGGGCTGCTTTAGGATGGGGGAATTCATAAGGAACCATCATTCACAGCTATTCTAAATAGTGTGAGAGAAACTTGAGCCAGAGCATCCAGCATTCCTGATTTTCCTGATCCCATGTTGAAAGTGTTGGAGAGCAGATAATGGTGCCACAGGGTCCTGCTCTAAGACTAAACATCTGTGGGACTGGATGTCACATACTTGAGGTGCTGACACTGTCAGAGCAGTGTCTGAGCTGTAAATGTTGTAACATCATCAGCACACGCCTGGTGTGCTGTGTGTAAAATATTTTATTGTACAGTATGTTATAAAGAATTATGGTACTAATTGAAGTGCAACTTTACAATAAAACATGGTATTAATTTTAGTGGCAGTTGGAATTAATTTATAGGATTTCACTCAGTTGTGTCTGTCTTGATTTTTTTTCCCTAATGTTTTTTATTTCTGTCTGTGTCTTTTTATTTTTTCATTGCTGCCTTTTTTTTATAGCCACAACTCAGCCCTTCACTAGGAACAGCTGCAATAATATTGGAATACAACAACAACAACCCCTTGTGTTTATTGGAGTGTGAATTTTCAACTGCTCAAGTCTTCCACTTGGGTTTGCATAAAATTCTTGGCCCAGAGAATGTTTTTTTCCTGCTTCAATAGTTTTGAATTTTTTAGTTCCTAGACAAAACTCCTTTATCTGTGTCTTAAGAAGTGTCTATTTCAGTTCATTGCAGGCATTCTAATAATTACTGTACCTGGATTTGGGATGGGAGGTTTAGGGAAGAGGAATGACCTTTTCTCCTTCATTATCAGACTTTCCTTGAAGGACCACATAACTAAAAGATTCCCGAACACCTACTTAATTCTTTATCAGTGTTTCACTGATATGAAAGTTGTACTAATTCAGCACAGATTTATCAGGTAAAAGCATTCCAAACTCCAAACTTTTGGGGCATTTTCCCTGAATTTTGCTTCCTCTCTGCCACTAGAGCGCAGCAAGAGCATGTGCTTCCTCTGGCACAGGGGCAAGGCAAAATCATTAAAGCTTAAACTGTGTCTTGACTCCAGGGGAAATTCTTGCAGTTTTCCATGCTCTAGCATTGCAAAGGATTAAATTTATAGAGACCCATAATTGCTACATTTTTGCGTTAGAAAGTGGTAGCTTGAAGAGCACCTTTAGAGGGTTGGCTGAGTCCTGGTGGTTTCCTGGCTTCTCCTCAGCACATGCTACTAGCCATAATTATGGCTTTTATTTTGCTTTCCCAGTAGAATTTTCCCTTTAAAATACATTTTCCTTGTTCCAGAGCCAAGGCTAGAAAAATAATGTTGAGCCTGAAAAGCTTATAAATTGAAATACATGGAATGGGAAGGTTTCTGGCTGCATTTCCCCGCCCTGGAACTTTGCAGTAGTTCAGGGTTTGTGAGTTGCTGCTGGAAGCTCTGCATTGCACCCCAAAAATTCCTTGCCTGGGAGCATATTCCATGCCAGGGAGTGGGAGCAGTGGTAGGTCTGACCCTCACCTGTGCTCCAGTTTTTCCAGTGCTGCCCACCCTGCTCCTGTCTGGCACATCAACTCAGTTTTGCCTTCTCATTTTCAGGTACTCGATTCAGCTCCCTGCTCCTGGCACTGACATGAAGCTGCTGTGCTAACAGGGAGAAAAATCCTCTCTGTTGTTGCTGAAGTGCCAAGAGTGGGCTGGGAAGGAGGGAGTGACTCAGGGCAGAGAGGGTTGAGGGGAGGGGATGAGGGTCCTGCAACCAGCCCCAGGCACTGCTGCATCTCAGTCTGAGCAGAATCTGGTCACAGGTTGGACTCAATCATCCTAGAAGTTTTTTCTAACCTCAATGATTGTGTGAAATGGTGTCTGCAGGGCTATCCTGGGGTGAAGGAAGAGCTGCTTCCACTTCCCTCCCTGCTTTTCCCCTCTAACTGTGCCTTGGGATGACTTGGAGCAGTTACAGTTGAGAGTTGTGATTGGTGATGTTTGGTTTGACTTCGGTGCAGAAGTGGCTGCAGCCTGGGATTTTCATCTGAGTTGGGCAGCTCTAATAATAACACCTCTCTGTGCCTCAGTTTCCCTTTCCCACACAGGGGACAGGAGGAATAAAGCCCATGGGCTCCCAGCTCCTGATCCTTGACAGCACCACAGGAGCCTCAATGATGCTCAGTGCTGCTAATACACAACATTACCTGCTGAGTTTGCAGAGGCAATGAGCTTTTGGGAACCCAAATGATGATGAAGAAATTTTTAAAGAGGACTTAAAAGCAGAGGGAGGAGTGGCCCTGGGTGTGTGGTAAAGGTTGACATTGCAGACACGTTTATAATCCCAGCTCCCGCCGCCGCACACCTCCTCGGGGCTCAAGGCACTCACTGAATTATGTTTTCCTTCCCTTTTTTGCCAAGAGACTGAAAGGGGGAGAGAAAAAAAACTATTTGTTTGTCTTGTCTAATTTAATTTATGTTATTTATCAAATAGACAGGTTATTTGGGAAACCAGATGGACCCAGGCTAAAATCATCTGTATTTCCAACATGTGAAAAATTATGTTGGAGTGGACACATGAAAAGGCAGCGTGGAGCAGGTTTGGTGAGCACTCACCACATGAGCTCTGCACCTCATCTGTCCTGGGCCTCTAATCAGTTGTCCCAGAGCCATTATGAGGGTTAAAGGACAAAAAGACCCCCAGGCACCCACAGAGGTGTCTTCCAGAGCAGCCATGTCACAATTATTTACCCTCCCTGGCTTTCACCCCTCTCATTGACTGGCACATCCCTTCCCCAGGGATGGATGGGGCAGGTTTTTGGGCCTAAATAAATGTTTTAGCTGGGTTTGGAAGCAGAGCAGGTGATGGTTTTGGTGTCTGTTTCTTCCCCTTTGGGTTATCTTGTTGGAAAAGGAAAAACAGGAGATTGAGAGCAGCAGGGATGGCTGATAACTCAAGAAATAAATACAAAAGGAATCTAGTAAACCCAAGAGCCCTATGTAATTAATGAGTTGGACACCCTGATTGCTGCTGTATTGCCAAGAGCTGAGCCTGGAGCAGCCTCACCTCCCTGACCTTCCCTGTGCCCCAGGGCAGGACCCTGGCAGCCAGGAGGGCTGCTGGCTCTGCAGAGTCCAGCTGAGCTTGTGACATAGAAAACAGCCCTGTGAGACCTGCAGGGTTTAGTGGGTGACCTGTAAAGCAAAAGTTTCGTTCTGTAGGAACTATTACTTATTAATTCGAGCACTGTGCGTGCTCTGTGCAGACAGATGTTCAGTCCTTGGGGGTTGTTATTTTCTCTTGTATCATCCAGGAGCCCAATTTAGGGCTGACTCCAGCACTGCTTCTCCAGGCAGCAGAGATCTAAACCAGCTGTAATTAAAGAAAACGACATAAAAGATTGCAGGGGGGAGGGGGGATCATCAAATCTTACAGCTTTGCAAGAGATTAATTTTATTTTTAGCTAATATTTTTCTCTGCTCCGCAGGGCTGTTTTCATGGAACACACAGTGCTGCTTCCCTTGCAGTGGCCCATTGATTTTCAATATTTGATGGTGTTTGTGCATGTGGCCATGGGGGAGCAGTATCTGAGAGGCACATTCATGTGTGTCCTCGTACCCCAAAAGGCACCTGTGGTATCCCAGCCCTCACCTCTGCTAGGGGGATGCTGCACAGAGCCCAGGGGACCTGCTGCATCCCAGCATGGCTGTTTATGGCCACTGTGCCAGGCCAGGCTCAGCCTCAAGGTCCCAGCTGGACAGGGACACAGGCCAGCCCTGCAGCATCCTCCTGCACTGCCCAATTTCCAGTTGCCCCTTCACAGACACTCATTTCTGTGCAGGAAGAATAATTAACCACCGAAGCTCTAATGTTGCCTTCCCATCTGCTCAGGATCCAGGGGTGGCATTGCCACATTCCTACTTTACATGGAGCCTGAAGGAGGACTTTGAAACCCTCAGCCTTTCACAAATAACCACCAGATTAGAGAAAAAAAAGGCTTTCCCTCCCTCCAGCTCCTCAGTGAGCCTGGATGGGGCAGAGTAGCCTAATCATGCTGGGAATGTGAAGTCCAGGAGCTGCTACTTGGGCTGGCTTTTTCCCAGTCCGAGCTCCAGGCTGGCACTGTGGTGGAATGGGACATTGCTGTGCTTCATTGGGGCATCCTGAGCCCACTGGCTGGCAGGGTTGGGGTGCCTCAAGGTGCCTCCATGAGCCACTCTCAGCAACCTCCCAGCCAAGGAGCCACAGAGAGGTTTTGGCATCCAGGACATTTCCCATCCAAGCTCTGTGACAGAGCAGTGGTGACCACAGTCAGTATTTCCCACAGGATGCACATCCCAGCTCCACCAGAGCAGACATTCCAACCAAAGGCAATGCCAACCCATCCGGCCAATGCTGTAAGAAGATAATTAAATCAACAGGCAATTAAACTCACCATGTGGTCCTGATTTCATGTGATGTGAGGGTGACACTCACGGTGCAAAGCTCTGAGTGAGGCATCTGGGATGAGCTCACAGGCAGCACTGGGCTGGTTTTTGTGGCTTTTGCTCCACCTATGGATTTGCTGAGGGTGTGTGATCTTCAGAGCTGGGATGACATGAGCCCCAAAGTATGATAACAGCTCCTGAGGTGTGACTGCAGCCAACCTCCAGCCTGACCCACCACGGTCACTTCATCCATCCTCTATGCTGCAAAGGGAAAAGAAAAGGAAGGAAGGGAGGATTAGATGGGATCAGCACACTTGGCAAAGACCCCTGAACATCTGCAGGGGCAAAGGCAGGGCTGGAGGAGCTGGGTTTGGTACCCCTCAGCCAGCACGTGACTCAAGTCTGGAGAGTTGGGATTTGTCCCACTGGTCAGGTCTTGCCCAGGGCTCCTGCTAAAACACTGTGAGCAGCACTGCTGGAGTCTCCAGCTTGAATGGAAACTGGAGATGCCAAACCAAACCCCATCGTGGTGCTGGTGACGACCCCAGTCTGCTGAGGCTGGTGCTGGTGGGTGAGCCAGGCACTGGATCCACTCCCTAAAGCCACACCTCCATCCCAAGAGCTGTGCCACAGCGGCCACAGGGTGTTTTTAATTCAAAGTGCAGGATGTCACAGTAAAATCCTCACACAAATGTCACCAGGGCCGCTATTGAGGGCATGGGGCTGATGGCATCACACTGCCCCGGGGGACTGATGTCCCCCCAGTGATGGGGGACAGCCAGAAGGGGACACTGCTCCCTGCTCTGCCCCAGTCCCCCATGGTCCCCCAGCTCTGGGGTGGGGGCAGGCTGAGCCGGTGTTGCCGGGAGCCACGCGCACATCCTGCGAGGGGAAGAGCTCTGCTCCCAACATCTGCTTGGCGTTTGTTTGTCTTTCATTCCCATTCCTGCCCTGCCTCCCCCTCTGCTTTCATCCCTCCATCTGCACAGGCCTAAAAATAGGGCCGTGGCCAGACTCAGTCTGTGCCTCATCAGCCCGTCGGGACTTTGGTGTGATCCCATTTGTGGCCTGGCAAGGAGGGGACAGGACCCAGCAGTGTCCCTCAGATGCCCCTTTCCTGCCACAGAGTGATGATGCCAAGTGGCTGTGCAAGTGTCCCTGCACCCCCTGACTTTCCTCCTGGTCCCTATTCCCTGCTCCCAGCCCAAAATGCTCCATCCTGGGCACGGCTGAGCCTCATGTCATCCCCTGCATGGTCCCACTGCTGTGCACCAACTACAAAGGTGCCCTTGTGGCAGAGGAAGAGCAGAGGAGTGTCCCCAAACCCCCAGCTCGTGTACCCTCCAAAAGTGCCTGGGGTGAAGAAGTGAAGCCATGAGGACACCCCTGTCACCTGGCTGGGGCTGCAGTGGGACCTGGTTGTGCCACCTGGGCTGCTCTGAGGTCACCAGGGGCTGCTCCGGGGCTTTCCATGCCTCCCACTCCCCAGGCAGGCTCATCCCCTGAGCCTCTCCAGAGCATGGAGCACGATGAGCATCACTTTGGCACGTCCCCGTGTCCCCCTGCCCGTTCCCCGAGTTGCTATGAATAAATCATTGTTTTATTAAAGAGAAGCAGCTGCTTTTTTTCTTCTTCTTTTTTTTTTTTTTGACACCCCATCCGTACCCACGGAGCCCTTTGGCACATGCTCGAACGCTGAAGCCCCATTGAGGGCCCCCAGAGCATAGCAATTGATACACAGAGATCCCCAAATCCTATTCAGACCCCGCTTTTCTGCACGAGCAGCCTCTAAACAGCTCATTCACTGCTCTTTTTGTCGCCGGGGTTAAGTGGTTAAGTGTGTGTGGATCCCATAAAAGGCCTTTACTCCATGAAAAGCTATATTTACATTGTAATCACCAAAGAACTGTTTAGGCAGTCAATAGTGGGGCAGCAGCAGCGGGGGCTTGGCGGCTTGTCCCTCACCTCTCCCGCTGAGCCCCCCGGAGCAGGACTTTTGTGGGATTACGTCCTCCACGCCAGCTGCTGGGGGCCGCGGGAGCTGAGGCTCTTTGTCTCTGCGAGGAGCTGGGGACAGCCCAGGCTCCCGAAACAGCATCCTGCATCCCGGTGGCCCTGGTCCCCCGGCAGGGATGGGACTGTGATTCCTGCTCAGCACTGGAGGTTTGGGATGAGCCTGGTGGGATGGTGGCTCCTGGCTGGTTTATATCCCAGGTGGGTTGGTGTCAGAGTGCTCATGGCCATGAAAGCAGCTTGTTGAGCTCATCCCATCAGCGCTGGAAGAATTAGGTTGGATATGAGGAAGAGGTTCTTCTCCTAGAGGGTGGTGGGACACTGAACAGGCTCTCCAGGGAATGGGCACAGCCCCGAGGCTGCCAGAGCTCCAGGAGCATTTGGACAGCACTGCCAGGGATGCACAGGGTGGGATTGTTAGGGTGTCTGTGCAGGGCCAGGAGTTGGACTCAATGATCCTTGTGGGTCCCCTCCAACTCAGCATATTCCATGATTCTGTTCTGTGGTTAACCAACCTCCTGGCTCCAGGAGCCTCCCTGGTACCCTGTGAGCGAAGTGCAAGCTAAAATTTTATCACTTGAACAAGATTAATTGAGCACAGCCAAGAATGGCAAAAGTGAAATTAATTCACTGAGAGCAAGGCAAGGGCTTCCCTTTCCACCAGCAGCAATTCCCATGTAATCAATTAGATGATGTTCCAACTGATATTCCTGTCAGGGAACATGCCTGCCCTCCCCAAGTGGACGTGAATATTTGTAACAGCAGCACTCCAAGAGTATACATGGGAGAATCCCCCCATATTCCCCTGGAAGCCCCAGTGAGGTATGCCCAGGAGGGATTAGCACTGGGACAGCCAGTGGAAATGGGAGGCTGCATCCCAGCAGGCACTCAGACAGGGATGGAGATGGTGATGGGGTCTGGAATGAGGCTGGAGATGGAGATGGAGATGATGGAGATGAAGAGGAGAATGGGATGTAACAGGATGGTAGAGAGGATGAGGATGAGAATCAGGATGGGGATGCTTCTGCCAGACACATGCCAGCAGAGATCCCAGCTGAGGAACAATTCCAAGTCACACTGGTCCCATCACAAACCATGGGAAGCAAGGTGGGTGCAGGACATGGGACACAGCCAGCACCCCTGCATGCTGGAGCTCCAAACGGTGGGTGCTTCCTTCCCCTGCTGTGTTTGTCCTGTTTGCTCCTGAAGAATGGAAATTGGGATTTTTTACAGTTCTCAGTTACACACGCCAGCTTTTCTTGGTGCCTCGTGCCAGCTTTGTGATGCAAGAAGTTTAGAGTCTTTTACTGCGCCATCCTGCTCAATGGGAATTGGAATTATGAGGCTGGACAGGCTGGTTAAGTGAAGGAGGTGGGCAAAACCCCATGGATTGGGTTCCTGGCTCCAGCATGGCCTGAAGGATGACATTCCCTGGATATGAGCTGGGAGAAGGGTGCTTGGTGCCCTGCGTGTCCCTGTGCTGTGACCACCATATTTCCAGCATCATGGCTGCAGCCTGCAGCACCAGCTCTTGTCCTGGCCCTGCCTTGCCGAGCCATTCACATCATCCCAGGGTTTTGTTTTCCCTCTGGTTTGGCTCCTGCCTGGATTTTTCAAAGGCTCCGGAGCAGCGAGCGCCCTTCCTCCCCCGGCCGGCGCACATTGTTTGAATTAGTGCCTAAATGAAAGGATATTGTTGGTTCCTGTTGGGAGATAATAACCTCGGTAGAGGAGGGAATTTCACCCATGCAGAGAGAATTTGCCGGGCTGTTCCCGCCAGCAGAGCCCCTTGCCTGGGTCTGTCTCGCTGGGACGATGGCTGATGGGAACGGATCCGCCAGGAAGCAGGGGTTTATCTTGGCATGCTGCTCTAATTGCTGAAAACTCTGCTTTCTGACCTCAAAATCATGCCACCGCTCCGTGTCTGGCACAGGGGCACCTGTGGCATGGCAGAGTCAGTGTCAGCAGCAAAAAGCAGCAGTTGCCAGCTGTGATCCCCATGGAAAAGTGCTCCTGTTCCCAAATTCCTATGGGATTTTGGTTTTTCCTCTTCCTTCCCATCCGTCTGCCTTCTCCCACGGCTTAGGGAGATATAAACCCCTCACTGTGCCATGGAAATGGAAGAAAGAGGCAGGAAAATGAACGCAGACAATGGAAATCCCAGTATTTCCATTTTTACTAAAGCACGGAGGATTTCAAGCACATGGAAAATGTCCTTGTCAGCCCAGAAGGCACCCTGTCCTCTATTTCTCTGCTGGGGGGACCCCAAGTGGCTCCTGCTGTCTCAGTGGCCATCACCACTGTCCCCATGATGCCACAGCAGGTGCTGGTGGGGCTATGGAGCTCACAGGGACACAGGGACAAGCTCAGTGGCACCTGGATGGTGCCAGGGCAGGAGGGGATGGGCTGTGGGACCCCCTATGGGACCCCATTCCTCATAGCCAGTGCTGGCCAGGTGGGCAGTGGTGCTGAGACAACATCCGGCTGTCCACCTGGCTTCAACCTGGACAGTTGTACATTTCATTGTACACCCCAATTTAATTTTTTTTAGCCAGTTTTGCTCTGATTGAAGTTTTAACAGATGTTTTGACTTGTTACAGGTGAAGGAAAAATAACTCAAAGTGTTTCTTGATTAGAGCTTGTTCAAACTTCTCTAGTGGAGCTGTTTCCACATTAGAAAATCCTGACTATGTGCAATCAAACATTTAATTTCCATGGATGCAATATCAGAGAATTCCTTCAGGTTAGAATCTGTTACAGTTATTAATCAAAGCGGCGCAGCTGAAATGAAACCTTTTATTGAATGTTGTGACAAAGGGATAAATTAAAGCATTTCTGGAATGTATCAGATTTGAGTCCAAGGCTGAAATTTCAAAATCTTGAAGTTTTTCTGCATTATGAGGTCCAAATGTGGAGCCTTTCTGTGTCAGGACAAGCGTGGCAGCAGTTGGGGGGTGCTGGGGGATGCATCACTGTCACCATTCCATGGGCAGGGAGGGAGGGGACAGTCCTGTCACTGCCGAGGGGTCTGCAGGACATGTCACACATCCCTTCCCAATTAATTCCCACCAGGGACATTCCAGTGAGGATCCCGTGCCCAGAGGGTGGTGAGCCCCCAGCCACCGGTATCAAAAATTGGGAATTTTTCCCTGAGTGCCACAGCCCCGGAACAGCAAGGGACAGTGATCAAATAAATATATATATACTTCAGTGCACACAGAGGTTTTCATCACCAAATCCTTGCGGAGAGACAGATCCATCCACTGGAGAGCTCTGCCTGCAGCCACACTGGGATGGGACCGTGGCTGGAGCAGGTTTGAGGTCCCCAAGGCGGCTCTGGGAGGTGACACCAAGGGACAAAGCCACCCAGAGGCACCGGCTGTGGTGAGCGCCCATCCCTCCCCCTTCCTTTCCATTTCCCAAACAATTTCCTAATCAGACCTTTCTGTCTGGAGTTTATTAGTGATTCACAGGCCAAGAGGAAATGGTGATTTTGGGTCCTGGGCTGATGGAAGGGGTGGAGTCGGCAGCAATATTCCCCTTTTGTGGCTCAGCAGCAGATAAACCGCATAGGAAACGTCTATGGGAGCCAGCCCTCCTCCCTTGGCCAAGAGAAATGCCTTTTTTGGGTTTTTTAGGAAAGCAAAGAGTGAGGAGGCTTCCTCCCCAGCGTGAGTGGTTTGGCAAAGGGATCTCTGGCCCTGCTGGGTGACAGAGCTGCATGTCCCAGGGTCCCCATCACCGGTGACCTGGTCACACCTCCGCTGGGCTCCCTGGCCCTGCAGCCCCTTCCTCCTCCTCTTCCTCCTCCCGGTGCCACCCAAAGGCTGATCCTTGGGGCTGGGAGCTGTTGCAGTGTGCAGGCTCTGACCTCCAGTCTGGTGCAAAGGATCTGCCCTCCGTGGGATTCCCAGCCTCTCTGAAATCCAATCTGGCTGCAGATTCCTGGCATTTTTCATCAAATACCGTGCATCTGCCACTGCTTTTGAGTCTGATTTAAACTGAATTTGGGTTACAGGTAGACATCAGGTAGCAGGACCAGCCCAGGGAATGGGGTTGCCTGGATCCAGCGCCCTCTGCCTTTTCCCCAGCTTTCCAGTGGTGTTTTCCCCAGAAAGCCCTGTGGGAAATGCAGACCATGGGATGGTGTGTGTGAGAGGGCTGGGGCTGGGGCTGGGGACAGGGATGAGGATGGAGCAAGGCCAGGGATGGGGCTGGGCTGGCAGTGATGCTTCCTCCCTCAAGGCCAGAGGCTTTTCCGGCCCCTCTCCAGAGAGGAACGCCAGCACTTGTACAGCCTGGGGTTGCTTTTCTTTTCCTCAGCCTAAAAAAATGACCAGGATCTATGAAAATAAGAGCGTTGTTTTTAAATTTTGTGAGGCCAAGAGGACAAACCTGTTAATAGCATCCTCCTTCTCTTCCTCCCTCCATCTGCAGGACCTGCTCCCAGCATGAGGTTTCCAGCACCAACCCTGCAGTCACAGGGCAGTGTGGTGGTCCCAGTGGCTCCTGTTCCCACCAGCAACATCAGACCTCAATCCTCAGCCATGTGAAGCCACTCACAGCCAGGACATCCATGGCCACATTGACCAGAGACATCACCCGTGGCTTGGACACGATGCTCAGCCCCAGTTTCAGCTGGCTGTGGGGAGAGCTGCTTCCCCAGGACTTCCTCACTCCCCTCCCCTTGTATTTACCCGAATGTGTTTACAATTACAGGGAATGCCAGGGAAGGCAGAGCGCCGTGGCCAGCGAGTCAGCAGCGGGGCAGCGCGGGCTGGAGGTCAGCACACTGTTTACTTTAATTTCTCTGAGAGCTTTTTGGGAGATTTCCCTCCTCCATTATTAAACTCAGATGAGCTGCTGGGGAGGTTAGGTCGCATGTGGTTCAGGGCACTTTTTTCTTTTGTAATTTTCTTTTTTTTTTTTTTTTTATTTGCAATGTTTCGCCCTTAACTCTTTCGGGACAAACTGCCCGTCTCAGTTTGTCAGGATGAGCCCATGAGTGGGATGGTGGCTTCTGAGGGACCTGAGTCCCAGGTGGGCTGGTGGCAGAGTGCTCAAGCTTGAAGACACCAGGCTGAGCCCATCTGAGGAGGATTAGGCTGGTTATCAGGAAAAGGTTCTTCCCTAGAAGGTGGTTGGGCACCAAACAGGCTTCCCAGGGAACGGTCACAACCCCAAGGCTGGCAGAGCTCAAGGTGCATTTGGAAAATGCTCTCAGGGACAGGATGGGGTTCTCAGGGTGGTGCTGTGCAGAGGGTGTGGGGGCTGCAGGCAGAACCTGAGGAGCAGCAGCAGCAGCACTCTCTTGCTCCTGCACCCCTAGCTCTCACAGATCCCTGACCCACCATGTGCTGGGAGGCTTTGAGCTCCAGTGCCTCCTTCCCAGCAGAGGGGTCAGGACCAGCCATGGCTGTGACACAGGGCTGATGTCATGCGGGCACAGGGCCAAGTGCCACGGCTCCTTCTGGGACCAATTTGGTTCAAAGCCCGTGGCACGCTGCAGCGGTTAGCGGGACACACAGCAGATGAGAAGCAGACGGTGGCTTCCCTGAGCGGGATGAGCACAGGGAATGGGGAGTTGGGCCCTGGGATCGAAGGCTGATTTCCAGCATGGCCTGTGCCAAACTCCCATTTCCCACCATGGCCTGGTCACAGAGGCCATGGAAGTCTCCTGGGTGCAAGGGGGCTCCAGCCAGGACAGACCCCGAGGCCAGAGAAGGACACAACATCCAGGCCCCAGGGAATGGCTCTGGTGGAGTAATCTGGTGCCAGTGCCTTCTGGAGAAGCTCCAGAGGGTCACCCCAGCACCCTTCTCCCTTCCAAGCCCAGGATTCCCAGCTCCAAAACCCCAGTGCATCAAGTCCTGTGCTCAGCCTTCTTAAATTATTTTTAATTTCCTGGAGGGAGAGCTTTTATTTCTGGAACAAAGTGGGGGAAGGGGAGGGGAAGATGACTCTGAAATCCATCACTAAGCCCCCTGCACTTCCAAACCTTCCCTTTCCCACTGTCCCCAAAAGGACCAGTCCAGCCCTCCCTGAGTCCCCATGTCCCCTCTGGAGCCAAACTCCAGTGGCACTAATGGTTTTCTGTGCTGTTGAAACCTAAACCAGTGATCAAAAAGGCCTGTTTGGGATGTCCCTCTTGGTAAATAGAGGAAGAAGGTCCCTAATGGATCAAAATTCCCTCTGTGCTCTCAGTGCTGAAAATTTCACTGTTTGAGTTCAGGCCACGGTGTGAGTGAAGCCCAGAGCAGCACAAAGCAAAGGCTCCGCTGATGGCAAAGGCTGAGCTGAGCCCATTGTGTGCCCAAACTCCTGTTTCTGTCCTGCCCATTCCCAGACGCCTGAGTCAGCTCCTGCCTTTCCTGTGCGACGGGAAGGGTTTGTTGCTTTCATCCCAGGCTCCCCCTGGAGCTGCAGCCCAAGTGTCCCAGTTACAGCTCTTGGTCCTGCCCCTCTGACTGCTCCTCCATGGCGTTATCGGAGCCTTTGGAGCAGCCAGGAGCAGGAGAGGCTGTCAAGGGGCCTGGCAGGCAGATGAGAAATTAAAATAACTTATTTATTGCTCATATATTCTACTGCTCCAAACCCTCACAATATCATGGGGGAACATCTGCTCTCGGCGTTTCTCCCCTACATCCCAACTCCAGCAATCCAGAGCTTTCAAAAGGATCTTTGTCCACCCTGAAAGCACCTTCATCCCTTCTTCCTCCCCCCTCGGGGCAGGAGGGAGGCACCGAGCGAGCCCAGCGTGGGCTTGGGCTGCGGAGCACTCGGGATGCCGGTGCTCTCTTGCCATGTTTATCCCAGAACTCGCATGGGATGACAGGGAAAGCCACATGGGATGGACCCAGCAGGAGATGGGCTGTCCCCGCCCGGGGCAGCTCTGTGGGTGTCGGGGGGCTCTGTGGCACCGGCTGTCCCCACCGCGGCTCCCAGCCCTACAAAGCCTCTTTATGTCCCCAGACGCTGCCGGTGCTTCATGTGACCCCCGCGCCGGGGAGACTCGTGGGAACCGTCTGATGTTCCTGAGCGTTTTCCTTTCCCAGTGTGGACACCCCGGCTCGGGGCGAGGGGAATAAAGAACCCACAGAGCATCCAGCCCCATCCCCATCCCCACGGGGACCTGCTGAGGCTCACGGGACCCACGGGTCTGTGGGAAGCAGCCAGCGTGTCCCAATTTAGCCACCCAGCCCGTGTTGGGGAGAGCCCACCAGCAAACACCCAGCGCCGGGGGGCTCCAGCTTCTTTGCCCTGACAGTGGTGGGAATTTCCCCCTTTCCCCTGGAGGACAAGGGTGGGAGTTTCCCAAGGGATGCTGTGGGTGAACAAGGACCCATAGGGATACACAGTCACGGCAGCCGGGGCAGAGCGGCACCGGGGGTATCGGGCAGGACCGGGCGGCCCCGGGAGCGGCCGTGCAGCCCCATCACCCCCCGGCATCCTCGTCCCCCCCGAGCATCCTCATCGCCCCCGAGCATCCTCGTCCCCTCCGAGCATCCTTGACCCCTCCGAGCATCCCCGCTCTCCCCGAGCATCCCCGTGCCCTCCGAGCATCCTCGTCCCCCCTCTCCGAGCATCCCCGCCCCCCAGCATCCCTGTCCCCCCCCAGCAGCCCCGCCGGCGCCGTCGGAAGTGCTGCCGTGACGCCTCCCCACGCGGAGCCGCTTCCGCTCCCGCTCCCACCCGCGGCGGCGGCGGCGGCGCACGGAGCCGGGCCGGGACCGGGACCGGGACCGGAGCAGGGCTGGAGCGGGGCGTAAGTGCTCGGGGCCGGGCGGGCGGTGGGAGCGGAGCGGAGCGGCGGGTCCCGGGGGTCGCGGGGGTCACGGACAGCCCCCGGCCGGGCTGCGGGTTCAGAGGGGCTTTGCGGCGGCTCTGCGGGGCCAGGAGGACCTCCCCGCGGGGCTGGGGGCTCAGGGAGCTCTGCGGGGGCTCTGCAGGACAGGGATGCTCCTCGGCTTGCCCCCCCGCCCGGCCCCTGTGGGGTGCAGCCCTTTTGTGGGGTGCAGCGGTGTTACCGGGGTGTCACCCAGCCCTGGACCGAGCAGATGTCAGTGGGATGCGGGATGGGGTGCCGGGGTGCCAGGCCTCTGGCAGCACCCTGAGCAGGTGCCTGCACCTCTCCTGCTTCCCTGCTGCTCTCCGGGGTCAGACCGGGATACCCCATGGGTTCCTTCCTGGGATTCCTTCCTGGGATTCCGTGTCCTTGTAGGAGAGAGCTTGGAGAGCAGCTCTCTCTGCCAGTGACCTGGCAAGGAACGCTGGCATAACCTTTCCTTTTCTAGCCCAGTTTGTTCCCAGTCCTGCAGAGCAGGAATGCCAGTGGGGTCACCAGTTTGGGCGTGGGAGGAAGCCAGCCCCCCATCCTCCCCCCATCCTGATGCAGGGCTGATGGCAGAGGAGCTCAGGCAGCCTCACCTGCTGAAAGACATTAATTGCTGTTGGAAAATCATCTCCTTCCAAGCACACCTTTACCAGCATGGAATTAATTGCATCATCCACAGCCCAAATGCTGCCAGCAGCACGTGCAGCTGCATGCCTGCGCCCTGCGATGCCCTTTGGCATCACCCAAGGGATACCACAGAAATGTGGGGTTGGGCTGGAGCTCACAGGGAGGACAGATGGGATGGGAGGTGCCTCTTTGAGCTTCTGCAGCAGGTGGGAAGATGCCCTTGGATGGGTGACATCCCTGCCCGTGGCAAGGGGTTGGAGCTAAATGAGCTTTAAGTTCCCTTCCAACCCAATCCATTCTGTGATTCCACGATGTTGCATGGGAACATGCTGAGAGCAGCAGTCAAACACCCAGGAACGCTGAGCCCATGATGGGTCTAGTAGCTTTAAATAGGTAAATAAAGTAAGAGTGTTTTTCCCCACTCTGGTTGTGCCAGCCCACGTGCCCACAGGCGTGTCACAGCTCCGTGTCTCTCTTGCAGCCAGGACACCAGCAAGATGTTTGCTGTCTGCCCGGCGAACGCCCCATTCCAGCAGGGCCAGGGGGCCCCAGCGCTGGGCACGGCCATCCCAGGGGCAGGACATGGGCCAGACTCCAACTCCAACTTCGTGGGAGAGGTGTGTGACAGCAACGAGAACTGGAGCCAGCCAGCGCCAGGGTCCCTGCCTGAGGAAGGCTCCAGCCAGAGCGAAAACACCACAAATCCGTCTGATAATCTGCTGTTATTAATGCAGAGACAGATGGTCCAGGGCCGGCTTAGGGACGCCGCCCCAGGCCTGGGTGACGTGCACCCCGAGCAGGGGGTGCGCAGCCCTCCCGAGGGAGCAGAGGTCGGCGGGGAAGGAGGACAAAACGCCGCCGAGGAGGCGGCCGGGGGACGTGTCAAACCCCCGAGCTCCCCTGCAGAGGACAACGGCTACGCCAGCAGCTCCCTCAGCATCGACAGCCCCGACAGCACCTGCAGCACCACCTGGGACCCTCCTGCCTCTGCCCCCCAAGCCAGAAGCCCCCCTGAGCCAGAGGCGGCCGAGCCCGAGCCGGGGACTCTCTTCCCGGCGCTGGTGGAGGCTGTGCAGCACCTCCAGGACAAGGAGCGCTTCAAGGAGCAGGAGAAGGAGAAGCACCACATCCAGCTGGTGATGTACCGGCGCCTGGCCCTGCTGCGCTGGATCCACGGCCTGCAGCAGAAGGTGGTGGACCAGCAGAACCGGCTGCAGGAGAGTTTTGACACCATCCTGGATAACCGCAAGGAGCTCATCCGCTGCATGCAGCAGGGTCCGGCCTGCCTCGCCACCACGGCCACCCCTGGCCCCTGAGGTGCCACCAGCACTGCCCAGCCCTCACCTTCTGCATGGTGTGGCATTAGCTGGAGGCATCTCCATCCTATGCCAAGTGCTCATCGGGCCCCTGGGTGCCCCCCCTGCCCTTCCCATCTCTCTCCAAGGCAGCCAAGAGTCTCCAGTGTTCATCTCCATTATCCCTCTGCACTGGAATTTGTGTTGTCCTGCAGCCCAGTCTGGGGTGGCACTGGGCTGGGTCAACCTCAGGACCTTGGGGTTTGCTGAGCCCAGGGTGAGCAGGCTCATTTTAAATCTAATCTAGTGCTTTGTTCAGCCTGGCTGAGCCACATCAGTGCTGGGATGGCTGTGCTGGAGCTGCAGGGCAATGAAGCTTCTAAACCTTCCTGGGCAAAGCACTTCCAGCATGTGCTTCATCCCCACATCCCACCTGCACCAGTGGCTGTGTCCCTGCAGCCACAGCCCAGCCACTGGTAAACATTACTTGTTGGTGAGAGTGAGGTGTGCTGGGCTGTGAGAGAGAAAAAAATCATTCTGAAAAGTGACCTCAGAATGCAGAATTTAAGTCAAATCATCTGACACCAATATATGTTTTTAATGTCAGTATTACAGAGGAGTTAATTTAGGTCTGTGTGTGTGTGCACGTCTGTCTGTTGTGGGTGATGCTCTCACTCAGTGCATGATCCCAAAGCTGCTCATGAACTCGTGGTGTTGGTGTTTATATTAATTTATCACTTGAGAGCAAAGAATATTTTTTTCTAATCTGCATTTTATCCAGTGAGAGCTGTACACAGAACCCAAAGAACAGTTGTCTTGACTAGAGATGGAAAAGGAGCTGCTGCGTGTGTTTGCTGTGCTTTGCTGTGTATCCATAGGACATGTAATCCATTTAAGTGCTGATGTGGTGGAGCAGCAGTGGGCAGTGAGGGCTCAGCCAGAGGGGTCTGCACTCCCTGTCCTGCCCCATTTGCCAAGGAAAGCCAAGCACTAATTCCATTTCTTATCTGCAAAAGGAAGGTGATGAGGAATTCCAGAGCTGCTGTGTCCCCTGAGCCAAAATGCTTCCTGCTGTCGGAGGAGCCACTTCACCCAAGTGAGCAGCACCATCAGGCAGCCTGGTCAGATCCTGGCAGCCACCACCCACCAGATGCTCCTGGACTATGGATAAACAACCATGGCCAAGCCCACCACTGACCCACGGGCCAGGGGCAGCACCAGCTTCCTCCCACCCCACGTGGGGCACAGCCAGGCTCTGCTCCCCTGGGGCTGCTGCTGGTGGGTGAAGTGAGGAGATCCACAAGAATCCTCTTCCAAAAAGGACATTTTGGTGGCAAAGGGATGCATTCAGCTCAAAGCAACCTGTGCCAGCGCTGGAGGATTCTGGCAGCTTCCTGCAAGGCTCATGATTCCTCACCTCCCTCCTGCTTGCTCGCGTCCAGCGCCTGCTGCCTCTGTCATATCCCAGACCTGTGATCGTGGGCATGTTGCACACCCTAATAAAGCCTTGGAGCTGAAGGAGCTGAGCCCCAGCTGGATTTGTTCCTTTATTTCCCTTCCCAAGCCTGCCGGGCTGGGAGCAGCCTCCCCGTGCTGGGGCTGGAGTGTGCACAGGCAGGACCGTGGGTGATGGCAGGTCAAGGGCACAGGTCTTGGCACCTTCCTCCCATCCCTGCATCCCTGGCTGTGCTGGCCTGCTGGACTGGCAGCACTGCCAGCACTGGCAGTTCATCCAGGCTCTGTTTTTAAAGGTTTTTTAAACACTGTGATGTGCTGCTCTTGCTGTCTCTCCCATGGCCATGGGGCACAGCGAGACAGCGCTGGGTGCAGGGTGAGTGCAGGATTTACCTTCTGCCCCAGGAGAACGTGGCTGGAACCGGGGGGACTGGATTCCTGGCACCCTGCCCTGCAGCCTTGCTCCTGGGGAGGGCTAGGGGCAGCTCCGGGTGATGGGGATGGCTGATAACAACACCTGAGTGTTGACCCGAAGGTGACTTTGCCTCAGGCTTCACAGAGATTAACTAGAGATGAAAAAGCAAGGCTGTAGAAGCCCTTTGAACCCTCACCTTTCTCCCCCTCCCTGCCCCTTCCTGCTTCTCCTTTCCAGCCTCAGAGTCTGTGGGAATTCAGGGATGCAGTTCAGGGATCCGTGTACAGATACAGCAAGGCATGAAGGGCAGAGTGGCCACATTTTTCCATCCTTATCCATGCCGTGCAGCCAGGGCTGCTGGGAGGTTTGTCCAAGCCCTCGAGGGTTCCACAGGATGTGGGGTCCTCCACTCTGAGCCCTTTTCTCACCTCTCCCACTTTCCACAGAGCCCACGTTCTGGCAGGTTTGGGGGAACATGAACCCTCCCAGCCCTGCAGCAAGACCGAGAGATTCTCTGTTTATCTTGGTCGAATGCTTTACACAAATAATTATTTCCAAGGTAAATATTGTGAAAATCCAGATTATTTGCTCAAGAAATGAAAGAATAACTGCAGGAGCACATCAAAGAGGTGGATCTGCTCCGGCTGCAAGAGGCTTCCTCCCTGGTTATTGGGAGCCCAATGCTCCTGCCCCAGGACCTGGCTGGAGATGGCCAGAGCTGATTTGCAAAGTCAACTTCAGACAGAGCTTTTCCACCCCCAGCCCCGGTGCCCAAATGAGATTTGGGAATTAATTAAAAACCAGACCAATTGTGGGAGGAAAAACAATAAAGACACACAACTCTGCAGGGCTGAGCCCAGGCCAGCCTGGGGGGGCAGAGCCCCACTCTGCCCCTGGCACCCACCCTGGGTCACTCTGACCCTACATGCCATGTTCAGCCCCCTCTGGGTGCAATCCGGATGGGATGGGTGCCACAGGCAGGCACTGGCATGGGACAGGGACAGGGTTGTACCCCAGGACTCCATGCCAGGGATTTCCCCATTCGCAGGGATTGCCAAGCCTCTGTAAACAAGGGGCTGAATTCTCACCTCATGGATAGCTTAACTTGGCTCTCAGGGGAGATGCTCTGGCCCCAAACCCCCCCAGGTCGGTGGGAATGCCAGCAGCAGGATCTGGATCCAGCTGTTTTGGGCAGAACCCTGGAGCTGTGTTTGGGCTCCCCCTGGCATGGGGGGATCTCAGCTATGGACCCCATACCATCTGAGCTTGAATTCCATGCCTGACCAATGGCCCCTCTGGTTTTAAGGCCTCCTCTGAAAGTTTATTGTTACTATTATATCAAATCCCTGTGACATTGGGCTGGTTTCACTACACAAAGCGGGATTTGGCAAACATTGCTGTGCTTTGAAAGTTAAAATAATGGCATTACACCAAAATCAAGTATTTATGAAGCTTTGGAGGGAAATATTTTACCTTGTAATTGGAATCCACTCTAACCCTTTCCAGTATTTTGTGGGCTTAGAAAACATCTTTAAAAATAAAATCTAATGATGTGACAACTCATGTAATGAAAGTAGAAAAGAAAATTAATCATCTCAGGCCATTATCCAGAGATCCAGACTGGGACACACTTAAAGCATCCCAGGATCCCTTGTTTATTGTGTCTCAGAGACTTCAGATCCCACATGTTTGGTTTGCAGTGGGAAAGGGCTTTCCTTGCTCTCAGCTGGGTGGATGAGCACAACCAGGGCTGCTCTCCTCATCCCAAACGTCACATCCAGGCAGCACCTGGTGTGGTGAGGGGTCCCACCTCCCTGGGCACCCCATATCCCACCTTCACCATCCCTCCCAGCTGCACCTCGAGGCATGGAGGAGCAAGGCTGCCTGGAGAGATGAGCTCAGCCCTTATAGGATCCATATGTGCCACCATGCTGGCAGAACCTGGCACTGCCTGGGAGGTCTGGGAGGGTGATGGGGAGCAGGGGAGCTCTGTCCTGCTGCTCCAGTCTCTCCATGGCGAGATCCTCCTTGTCCATCCAGACTCTCCTCTCCTGCAGCCCCAAGTAAGTGACGCTGACCAGTGGGAACTGGAGGATCGGAGATCCTGGGAATTCCCATGTGGCCCTGAGCCTTGGTGCATCCCTCCTGTTCCAGCAGCATCCACTGGGACAGAACCACCATTCACAGGATTTTTCAGGCTATTCTCACTCCCTAATGTTGTGTATTTCATTTTAACTGCTTCACACTGACAGAAGAAATACAGTCACCTCCTGCTTGAAACAGAGCAGAGCACTGATGCCGAGAGCTCAGGGTGGACAAGGCAGGAGGCAGGATTGGGAATACCAGGATGCTGCACTGCTGAGGTGTCAGGACACACTGCAAACCCCGCAGCCCTTCCAGGGCATTTCTAAAACCTCAAATGAATTAAAATCTGGGCATCATCCCAGCTTGATTGCTGCACCTGGAGCACTGCTGCCCATCCACAGCCAGAGCTGCACCACTCTGGGATGTGACCAGCACAGCCCCACTCAGTGTGAGCATCCTCCTCACCCTGGCTGGATGGTTCATTGTCCAAGACCTGCTTCCTGCTCGTCCTTTCCAGCGGCATTGGGATGGGCAGGACCCGAGTGCCGGGCCGTGGTATCTGATGGAAACGCAGTTTGAGCCTCCCTTCTTTAATGATTCCCTTTGAAATGTTGTTGCTTCCGCACATCCCCCTTCGGGGTAGAATATTAAGCAAGAGCAACTCGGCTGGAAATTCAGATTGTTTTTGTGTCTGTTTTCATTTACATTTTAATGACAGAGGGATCGTAGCAATGGGGCTGTTTGCAGCAGGGCCAGGGAAAAGGGGAAAAATCACCTGCCACCCCCTCACCTTTGCCCCTCAGAAACAGCATCAGGAGCTGGGAATCACCAACTTTTGGCATGAAAATGCTCTTTTTCCCTTTCCCCTGCCCAGGCAGGCAGGATTTAAATAAGAAATGGGTTCTTGGGCCCCTTGCAGGGGCTTTGCCCAGGTGCAGCATTGACACGGGGAGCTTTGGTGCTGTGAAAGGGGATGTGGTGTGAAGGAGTGAGCACAGGGATGCTGTCCATTTGGGATGGTTGGGTGCTGAGATCAAGGGTGCTGGTGCTGCTCCAGGAGCTTGCTGCTCCTGCAGGAGGAAGGGAAAAGAGGTCCCAGGCATCATCTGTCTGCCTTGGACAGAGGTGAGGCAGGATTTTCTGTGTGAGAGCAGAGCCCCATCCCAGGAACCAACACCTCAGTGCCCACAAACCAACTCAGTGCCTCACCAGCAGCCCATGGCTCTTCAGATGAGGTATGGGGATCCAGGCCTCCCTGAGAAAACAGCTGGGAGTAAAAATCACTGGAAGAGGGGCAATAAACTCACGGTTATTCTTCTGCCAGGGAGGCCAATCGAGCTGCAAAGAGTGCCCCAAGGCCAGCCGTACATCATTATTTCCTCGCACAGTCCCGTGTGATGTAGTGGCTGTCTCGCTGGAGGGAATGCCTTCCCAGTTTTCAGCATCAGCACTGGAATATCTAGAGCCCTGGAAGCATCAGGTAAAATCCCAAAAGCCCCAGTGCTGTATTTTATTCCTCCAAGATGATAATAATCGGAATGCTGCACGCACAGCCCGTCCATGAGTGTTTGATTGAGAGCTAAAAACAAAGGTTCTGCCTGGACAGCCAAGAAACCCCTACACAGCCCCAGGGGCTCACTGTGGGGCTGCTGGCTCCTCCTGGACATGATTCCCCGGGGGCTGCTGCACCTTGGGATGGGGCTGGGGGCTGCCAAGGACAGGCTCCAGCTCTGTGACACTGCTGGGACTGCAGTGCTGCCACTGCCAACCTCTACAGACAGGAACCAGGTTCAGCCCAATGGGAAGCAGTGGCCCTCTGGGATGGCTGAACTGGCCTCCAAGCTCTCTGTGGACCACTGGGAGTGGACAAAAGTTCAGCTCAGGATGGTGGAGTGAGGCTTCCAGCTTGTCTGTGCTTAGATTCAAACTGAAGTGCCTGGCTTGGCTGCACTCACAGACTCTATCTATGTTTTCCATCTTGGAATCTCCATTTTCCTCTGTCCTGGCTGAATTCCTCTGCTCTAGACAGGGCTGGAGGGAGAAGGCAGCTTCCAGCTCGCAGTCACGGATGGAGGCTGCATTTCGCACCAGAACAAAACAACAACAAAATACATTTGGGTTTTTGAAGTCCGTTGAGGGCTCAGCTCATTTTGTTTTCCCTTCCCAAATTCTCCTTCCCCCGCGGCTCCAGCCCTGCCCTGCAAGTGGCACCATCTGTATCTTCACGTTTGAGTGCTGCTGGAGGGAGGAGTGGCACCCTGGCACTGGCTGTGCCAGAATTCAAGCTGGATCTGATCACCACTCTGGCCCTTTCATCTCCTGATCCTGGCACACTCGGCTTCTCAAGCCATCCAAAAACTTCCCAGGGTTGGGAGATCCAAGCTGACTTTCTGTCTCCTTTGTTTTCTCCAGGAGGGCAAGAAGGAGGATGAGGAGCCAGCACCAGGGCAAACCCGCCAGAACCCGAGAGAAATGGAAACTTTTTAAAAATTCATGGAAACCGAGGCACACAAAGCCGAATTAGGAGAGCCAGTAGTGCTGGGCTGAGTCTGTTTGGTGTTGATACTGTGCAGAATTAAGTCAGACTGGTCTTTCTTGTGGCTAGAGGGTAGGAAAAGGGCTCCCAGTGGAGAGGACCCAGCCTGGCGCTGGCGATGCTGAGCGGGGATTGATAACCCGGCGCGGGGGGCCGCGGCTCCGACGGATGCTGCTCCGGGCCCAAAAGCTGCATTTATCCCAGCGATAGCAGCCGAGCCAGAGCTGCAGGCCTTGGGGGCAAAAAAGGCTTAAAAACCCATCCTTCATTCATCAGGCAGCTGAGACAGAGAGGGGGAGGAGGGGGAGGCAAAAATGATGGAGAACGAATTAAGAATTGGAGGAAACACAGAGCAGGAGCTGCTGTGTCCCGGACAAGGGAATCAGCCCTGCCTGGACCCTCATTCCCAAAGCCAGGAATGGGCAGGAGCCTGGGTGGGGGGTGCCCAGGAGGGCATGAATCCCACCTGAGGTGTCACTTCCCAATCTCCAAATAATACCCCTCTCCAATCCTGCAGCCACCCACCACAGTTGCTGGTGGGTGGGAGGCAGCAATGGGTGCTGAGGTCTGGGGTCACCTTTGCCAGCATCCCCCTCTGGTGCCCTGGCAATGCCAGGTGGCCACTGGGAATTCTGCAGACAGGGGAACAGCAGGAGAAGGTTCATCAGTCACTTCTCACGAGCAAATAACACAATGTGACAGCACAAGGCTGCGAGGGGCTGCGGAGACCCCTGCACTGAGGGAAACCCACCATGCAGAGAGAATGTGCCCAGCAGCATGGGCAGGGACCTGCTGGAGCAGGGATCAGCCTGGGCAGGCAGCAGAGAGGGAGCAGGGGGCTGGAGATGCTCATGGCCGGGACACTCACCCCAAAAATTCCTGCCTGCTGTGGGAGGTTTCTGCTCTGCCCTCAGCCCCCAGCTCCTTGGGACACGCAGGCAGCTCGTCATGGAAAATTTTCCAAAGGACTCGGTTTGGTTGCATGCTGGAAGAAAACCAAGTTTTAAAACCTTGAACAGTTGATGAACCAGTTCTTGCTCCCCAGCCAGCCCCAGCTCTGCGCCCATCGACTGCGGGGCCAGAAGGAATCATGACATGAATCAAATTTGATGTGTTACCCAGATGGGGCCAAGAAAACTCACCCAGAACCTTCTCCACCAGCCCCACAGTTTCTGACAGCAGCGTTGTGGCTGGGAAAGCATCTGTCAGCTCTGTGGCAACAAACGAGGCCACGGGCACAGCAATTGACTTCCCACACCCTCCCAGGTTCAACATGGGGACACCCACGGCAGGTCTGAGGAGAGATGTCAAATCCCCCTGTCCACTCATCTTTATGGACACCTAAAATACATTTGGGAACCTGCTGAAGAGGGAAGATCCTCTCTGGGTGCTGGGAATGAGCTGTTTGCACCCCATGGGGGTCACCTGATGGCCATGCTGGTCACCCAGGCCAGAAGCACAAGTGCCATCACCCGACTTCTCCTCATTGAGGAGACAGTCTCCTGCCACATTAGTCAGTGGGGTCCAAAGCACCAGGATTGCACTGTGGAAATAATTCACATTAGGCATGCGTGTAATTACCGATATTTTATCCAAACAGGAGGAGCTGGAACATCCCTGGGTATCTGGGGAATCATCTCACTAGATGCAAAGCAGGAAACGATGTGGTGGATGGGGGACAGGCTGGTGCAGATGCTGCCCAGGGCTGCCTGGTGGGACAGGGGGACAATAAATGTCCTGAGAATGTGCCACCAGTGTGGGCATCTTAGCCAAGCTCCTCCTCTGCCATCCCTCCTGTGATGTATCATGGTGGGACAACAATCCAGACAGTGGGTATCCATCTCCAAGCATCCTAAATGCTGGGAATGCCAAGCTCCTGTCCCATCCTGCCCATCTGCCAGCTCTTTCCAAACCCTGTCAGAGGAGGCTGTATCCCTGCTGGTGCTGCCATGCCAGACCCTGCACCTTCCTTGTGGCTGGAGGACAAGGCTGTGGCAGCTCCCAGCTGTGGGACCTGGCAGATGGAGAAATTAGATCCAGAGACCTCCAGGGACTGCCAGCCACCAGGAGAGGTGACAATTGAAACCAGCCAAGCTCCTCCAGACCAGCCCAGGTCTTGCTTTAGCTCTGAGCAAGTTTTCCATGCCCTGCATTTGGTTATTTTCGGTTTTTTGGTTTTAGTTTGTTTTTGGTTTTTGGTTTTTTTTTGCTTGGAATGAGTCCAATACACCAAGTTTTGCATGATTTTCTGCCTCCAGCTCCAGACTTTCCAGAAACTCAACCTCTCAGCTCGTGCCAGACGCCTGCTGCCGGCTCCTGGCGCTGCCAAAACTGCCCTGGAGGCTGCTCAGGAGTCACCAGCCTGAAGGCTGGGCACGAGCCTTACCCGGTGCTCGGCAGCAGCCCCGCGGCTGAGGGGACAAGGTGGGGACACGCCCGGGGCATGGGCTCATCCCGGTGCCGCACGGAGCGTGCCGGAGCAGGTTCCTGCAGTAAAGATGAAATTTGCAGGGAGCTCCTCTGAAATGAAAGCAGCCCCTGGAGCAACCTTTCCTCAGGAATTACCCTGCTGATTAATCTCTCCCGAAGTCACCGGTGATAAATGAAGCGATTAAGGGACTGACCTGCCTGTGGGGCCGGGGTTTTGGGGGGGTGGGCAGGGAGGGATGTTGCCCCCACCACCATTTGGGCTCTTTACAGACCTGACGCCTCCTGAATCCATATCACCGGAGCAGCCCTGGGCGGCTCCTGCAGTGGGGACTGTGCTGGGAGAAGGTCACTGATGACCACCCAGGTCTGTCCCTGCTCAGAGGGGACTATGAAATTTGGGGAGTGCATCCGGGGGCCAGGGAAGAGGGCCGGGGGTGCTGCTTCTCTCAGCTGCGTTTGGTGGTCCCCGCGTGTACCAGGGGCTAATACGTGTGAAAAGCAGATTTATTTTTGCCTACGTTTCATATTCTTCACGCTCCACGGCGGGAGACAAAGGATCAGCTCTTCAATGGAGTCCTAAGAATAAACCTTAAACCTCATCAAATCCAATCCGGCAATAAAAATTGCCCGAACAAAAGGCCAGGGACGGAGGGTGGCGGCGGGGCCGTTTCCCCACGATAACAAGTTTTCACAAGACTGTTTATCCGCACAATTTGGAACGACACTTAAAATCTCTAATCCCAATAGGCATGAAAGTGCTTGTCCCGGGCAAGCAGGTGGATTGTCCCGGAGCAGCCGCGTTGCCAATGCTGCTCGGTGGCCGCGGCGGTGCCCGTGGGGGTCACGGGGAATGTGCTGAGACGGGGCAGCTGCAGCCTGAATGCTTCTCTTCAACCTCAAAGCCTCGGCCCCTCTCCCCCGCACCCCTCTCCATCCCACCCCCTATTCAAGCCGGTTTTAAAAGGCAGCAAAATGGTTACAAGGTTTAAGGCAGAGGCGAGCAAAATGCTGCACAAAGGGAGGACAAAGGCGTGCGGCGGCCGGTCCCTAATCCAGCATCGCCCATGGCAATGCAGCCCGGAGCGGGGCTGCGCGGATTAAACCCACTGCCAACGCCAGCGGGGCTGGGGGTGCCGAGGGTTGTCCCCCCTTCCCGGCCCACCAGAAGGGGCGTCTGCCACCGGAGCCCTCCGGGGCATCCTTCCCTGGAGGAAGGCACTGGGGTGGAGGCAGCGAGGCAGAGCGGGGTCACCCTGCTCAGCCCGGGGAGCAGCGCCGGTCCTCGGGATGGTGAGGATCCTGCGGAGGTGGGATGTTGGGAGCTGAGTGATGCTGGGCTCAGCAGAGATGCTGAGGGTGGAGCAAGAGCCTCTGTGTCCCCAGTGTCATCTCCAGCCCAAAGAAATCCTTTATTCCTCCTGTTTTTGCACAAAATCCCGGAAAGTGTCCATAGCAAATGACAGCTCCTAAATTGTCTAATTTGAGGCCTTCCAAGGCTGTGCCATGAGCCACTGGAGCAGCTGCTTTTCCCTTATGGCTGCTGCCTCCAGGGTCCCAACTCAGCTCCATGCCAGGAGAAGGTGCCCTCATTCCCAATATAACCTCTGTACAGGGGGAATCTCCTCTCTGGGGAAAGGATGGGGTGAGACACAACCCCCCAAGACCAGCAGCCTTATAACCACAAGGGTGAGTGACTGAGAGCACCCACACCTCTTTGCCCCACATACCCTAAACCCCACAGCCTGGTGGCATCCAGCACAGTCTTGGCTACATGCTGCCTGTCCTCAACTTATGAAAACTCCTTCCTCAGAGCCTGACATTCCCCCAACACCCAGAAAAGGAGCCGTCTCCCCCATAGCACAAGTTTTCTCCTCTGTCTAAAGTTGGTCTTGAAATTAAGGTAATTATTTTCGCAGTCCCTGCGTTATCAGCCCGGCGCTGTGCCCACCCGGCTCGGCAGACGGCTGCTAATCCCTTTAGCACTCCAGAACTATCACCCAGACAGTAACGGGGTTCGGGATGAAACCAAACTGACATCCCTTTCACACGTGGAAGTGAGGAGAGACACATCGGAGGGTCCTTGCTGGGAACAGGGTGGGCTGGGACCCTAAGGGTGTTGGGGGACGCCTTGCAGTGGCAGCGACACTGCAAGAATGAGTGTCAGCACAGTGCCACCGAGCCGTGTCTGCGGGTGACAACGGTGGCACCCCTAAGTGGCACTGCAGCCCTGCCCTGCTCCCCACGCCCACCAGGCACAGGCTGCAGTCAGGGCATGGCTTGGCTGCGGTGAGAACCACCAGGCTCAGGGCTGGGAGATGCCCTGGGTGTTCCCGAGGTGGGGGACATGTCCCACGGGGGGCTGGGGCATCCCAGGGGAAGGACCTTAGAGGACAGGCGAGGGGTGTGCTGCATCCCACTCCCCAGGGCTCAGGTGTGCTGCAGGCCTCGGTTGGATGCTCTGAGGCTCCTGCTCGCTGCAAAGAGGCTTTTAATTACTGTCAGTGTCCTGCAGCAAACTGCTCTTTCCTCTCCCCAAAGACGGGCCTGGGGCAGGTCAGGGCTTTGGGCCATTTTCAGGCACAGATTTGTGATCTGAAGGGAAGCACAGATCCCAGGAGCACATCGTGTACAGTGTGGCTGGTTTTTAACCAACAGGTAATGGGGCACTGTGACTCAATCCCTGCCCAGAACTGCCCAAGGCATTCCTGGTAAGGAAATCCTCAGAGTGAAAATCTCTTTTCTCTACAATTATGACCAGTGGAGCTGTATTTGGACACACTCAGTCTGCACAAGGCCACCCTCTCCTTCCTTAAGTAATCTGCCTTTAAAACATCATCTATGAAACCACAGCAAAAGCAATACCCTATTTGGCCAAGTTGTGTATTTTTTCCTCCCCAGGTTCCTGGCAAAATAAAGGCACTTGAATAAAGTTGAAAAAAAAACCCAAGACAGTGAGGTTGCGCTTTAAATTAGCATTAATTTACAAAGCCCAGACAGACCCGCTAAGCAAATTGTGCCCATTAATATATTAACAACAGATTTTCCCTACTCCTCCTTTGGGTCCGGAGCCTGAACGAGGGTTGGTGATTAAGGCTTTTTTAATTCTAAGAGCCTCAATGACCAAGCTGGACCCGCGTGTGCCCACGGCCGCCTGTGCTGGGAGGGTGTCAGGGTGACCTCAATAAAGTAGGTGACCACGGCACCTCTAATCCCCTCTTTTAATTGATTACTCTCACCCAGCCCCCGAGGCCATGAGAATGGGGGACCCACCCTCTATAGATTAGCACCCTTTAGTTTACAGATCAGCCACTTTTTCAGTCCTTTGCCCTGCAGCAATGCATGAAAATAACACTAATCTCATTAAGGACAGAAGGGAGCCCTTCAAAGTTTATTAATAATGGGAGCAGACAGGGAGAGAGTCAGGCTCTGGGTCAGATTTCAAAGCCGGGGAAGTGGCAGGAGCTTTCCAAGGGCCTGGTTTTGCCAGGGAGGAGGGATTTTGCCATATTTCCAGCTGGGTCTGGAGGTGCTGGTGATGGCTCTGAGGAGCACTGGGGTTATCTGGGACCCCCAGATATGGCTAGAAAGGAATGGGAAGTGCCCACCACGGGTTTGGCTGCTTGGGAGCAATCCAAGCTCTGCTTCACTGCACAGGACTGTCTTCCCTGCAACTCTCAGCCGAAGAATTTCTTAAATTATGGCAAGATCTCATCACCTTGAAAGAGTCCTGGCAAACAAGACCTTAAGCTTTAAACACCAGAATGAAGAGGCTCACATTAAAAGAGAGAATAATATTTTCAAGGCCAAAGCAGCATTCTAGCCCTGGTGTTGGTGTTTTAGATGGAATTGGAGAGCAACACAGTCCCTGAGAGCTGATGGCTGTGGGGTTGTGACCCTGGAGAGGGGCACAGGCTGCCCATTCCTGCTGTCTGGGGAGGTGGCTCAAGGGGCTGCTGGCACCAGGGGCTGGGCTTGTTTCACCTTCCTCTTCCTCGCTATGGAATGAGAGAAAAACCCTTTCAGCTCAGAGGTCTGAGGCTCTATAAATGCATCTATAAATACCATGAAAAGGCTGTTAGAGGTTATGAGAGATCACCCAATTTCTCCCAAGCTCCCCCAACAAAGTCCATGAGTTCTTAAAGCACAATCCACGTGCAGTGTCCCCAGCTGGGATGCACTTTTAGGGATGAGCCCTGATTTACTCCCTGGCTTCAAAGAGGAGACAGTGGCACAAATGCTTCAGGCAGAAAAGGGACCTCAGTGCTGCCAGACCTGAACTCCACCTCTGTGATTTCCCAAGCATCCTGCAGGGCTGGGGTGTTGGAACCCTTGACTGCCCCTGTGGAATGCTGTGAATCCCAGGGGATTTGCAGAGCTCCAGGGAGACACCTCACCTGTTAGAGGGCTGAGCCCAGAGAGAGGATTTTCTCTATCAACACGAGTGGGGACAGAGCATCTCACGCCTCAGGAGCTTGGGATGAAACTAAACTGGCATCCTTTTGTCACCTGGAGGTGAGGAGAGAAGCAGCTCATGCACCACGTGGCAGGAGCTGCCCCAAATCAATGGGATAAACCCACCAACACCCCAACAGGGCTGGATTTTCAGATGGGTGTTTGGGGTGTAACACCAAGGGTTTGAGGAGGGCTTGGAGAGAGGACGAGCTGGATGGAGAGGAGGGAGGGTCCCAGGCTGTGCTCCCTCCAGGCCTAACCTAATCACCATCGCTCTGCATTATTACCCTGCCTAACGCGGCATGCTTTTAAATAAAATATGCAAAGATTTCTCAAATTATTTCCCCGGGGCAAGTGCGTTTTCTATCTTCGCTCGTGCATGTTAATCTGAAAAATGCAAATTCCACACACACCCCCATCTGTTGGGGCTCGGCCATTTATTAACTTTTTTTTAATGCAAAATGTTTCTTTCTTTTATATATATATATAAATATATATGAAAAAGCAATGAGTTTTGTTATCTCTGCCCCTATTTTATTTCATTTAGAGAAAACAGGTTTTAATGGGGGAAAAAAGTAATAAAATGGCCCTGAGGTTCTGAGAATTACGACTCACTCAGCACCAGACTTTTAATCAGAGATTGGCGTTGGGCAGGATTATGGTTGTGAGAAGGCTGGGCCTGTTTTAAGAAGAAATGCTGATGTTCAGGGGACAAGATTTACTTATTTATTTATCCAGGATGACTTTGATATTCAGGCCTGAGCCAACAGCACATCTCAAGAGACTGACAGCTCCCCTGTGGCTGCCTGGACTTTGGTGGCACTTCCCCAGGCTACAGGGCTGTCCCTGTCCCCATCCTTGCCTGCCCAGGAGTGACAATCCCAGACTCCCCAGAGCAGCACACGGACAGTGCCCTCATCTCCATCGTTAGGGCTCCTTTGCAAAATCATTAAAAACATCAAGAAAAAAGCAACCACACACAAAAAATGGGGGAAAGGAGGACCCCAGTGTGGCGTTTTCCCTGACAAGAACCCGATGTGACAGAGCTCGGCGCGCTGAGCGTAATTGGCAGCCTCTGCCCAGGAGAGACCCATGGACAAACTTGCTCCAGGATGTGAGGATGCCCTGTCCCCGAGCCCGAGGGTCCCCATGGCGGGGGACAAATGGGGACCGCAGCTCCGGCACGGCCGCCGTGGGGAACATCAGCCTTCACCTGAGTAATGAGACAAAACCCAGGGAAAACACACATGAAAAGGAAGGGAAAGAGAAACTCTTAGGAAATAAGATCAAAGTCCTGCCTTCAAAAACGTTGTCCTGCAGCTACGAAGAAACCCAGATCGCCCTAATTGCGGCAGCAGCGTGCAGAGCTCGGCGCAGTGCCGGAGTGGGGGACTGGCTGGGGGGACCCAGAGGTCCCAGCACCCAGCTGGGAGGGAAGGAACAAAACAGGGATATGCTGGGCTTGCTGGTTTCATTTTTGGAGTACTCCTGTCCCTGCTCCCACAGGTCCATGTAGATCAGCATTGATTCTGAAGGAGAGCCGTGGTTTGGGTCCTGATGAGGAGCAAAGGGAAGCTGCTGGCTTGGGACACATCACAAATTGCACTTAATACAACTGTATTAAACACAATGTCATTAAAATTTATTGTATAAATGTAATGTTTTATTAATATTGTTCCCACTAGACATTTGAAAGAGAAATATTGGATAAACTGATGGCCAGCTGCTTGGACATGGAGTTGGTTTATGCAGGGCAAATGGTAACAGAAAAGGAGGAAAAAGTCTCTCTTTTGGAAAACTGCAAAGAACCTCCAGAACAGAGGCTCTCCCAGGCTCCCTGAGCAACTTCCTGAAGAAGCAATGGAGCAGATGGAGCTCCAGTCATGGAGTGCTGGGGGCCAAGGGATGCCCAGGCGTGCTGGGTGCTCTGGACACAGGAGAGCTGCTGTCCTGAGCTGGCCCTTGCCAGCCCCCACTATTTATTACCATGTTCAGGGCACAGATTGGCTCTGCAGGCAGACACTGCTGCCTTTCCATGGGGCACGGGGCACAGGGATGGATGAGCTGGCAGGTTTGCCTCCTCTCACTCCTTTTCAGCAGTTGCTCCCTGTCCTTCTCTCTGCCACGGCCCCACAGCACCCAGGTCCTACAGCACCCAGGCAGCCTCTGGTCCCAGAGGGGATGTGGGGTGCTGGGAGTCATAGCCCCAACCAGCCTGATCCCTGTAATGGGTGCAGAGCACCCAGATCCCCACCACAGTGCAGGGAAGCAGCTGGCTGGCCCTTTAAAGCCTTTTTTCCCCCTCTCTTGTTAAAAGATGTCTGGGAGGGGAGCTGCCAATCTGAAAAATGATCCTTCCTTTTTTCCATTTTCTTCCTTCTCTCCTTCTAGCTTGTGCTCATCTGTTCAGGTGAACCGCAGGCACATTCATTAAATCTCTGTCTTTGACACCTCAGCTGCTTTGGAGCCCTGGGCTGCTCTTTCTCTTTTCTTTCCATGTTTTTTTCCTGTTCCCCATCTCCGAGCCCGCCTGATCAGCACACTAAGGCAGCGAGAGCGAGCTGCAGAATCGTTAACGAAGCACAACTCCGCTGCTGAGGTGCTGAGTGGTTGGTTTTGGGGAGGGTGCTGGGGGCACCCGCTGTCCCTGCTCGTGGACAGGAAGCACCAGGGCACTGTGAGATGCCACTGCTGGCATCAGGGTGGCACGGAGGGAGATGAGCACGGTGACAGCACAGCCTGCACCCAGCCAGCGCCCCAGGGCTGAGGCCGGCAGCCAAGGGCTTGGCTCTCTCCACTGTCCTCAGTCCCACTAAATCCTGTTACTCCATGCAGGAACGCCTTCCCTGCTCCCCAGGCTCCCCTGAGCTCCCCAAAGCTCCCCAGAGCTCACCCTCTGCACCCATTCCTTGCCTCTTCATTAAGTCCCATCCTGACAGGGAGGCACTGATGGCTCACATTGCCATGGATTTGCTGCTTGGCCAAGAAGGACAAAGCCCATCTCCAGCAGCTGCCTCTGGATCGGCTTCTGATGCCGAGTGGGGCTGGAGCAGAGAGATAACCCACCCGGCTGCCGCCAGGAAAGATTTGGACTGGGCTGTGCTGGCCCAGGCTGTGCTGGCCCCTGGCCGGGTACCTGCTGACTGCTCCCAGCCCTGGAAGCCCCAGCGTAGAGCAGTGGTGGGGAATGAGATGTGGGGCAGATGGTGGGGGATGAGATGCTCTTCATGACTTTTGCCCATGGAACGAGGGGTGGCTGTGGGCTCAGGACAAAGGGGCAGGAGAAAAAGGATCCCTTTGGTAGAGGCAGAGACCTAAGGACGAGGAGGAGGGCAGGAGGACTGTGGGTGGACCCAACACCTCGGGAAAGCACGTCCAAAACCCTCTGTGATGCAGTGCTTGCACCCAGGGCAGGGCAGAGCAGTTTGTCCTGTAGGAAGGGGACAGCCTGGTGTGGAGAATGGGGCCAAGCAGCGAGTGGCTCCAGGAGGTTCAGCAGGACTGGGACTGTAAAGCTGCGAATTCCTGCAGAGTTTTGTTAGCGGGATCGGCGCGCAGCCTGGTGCCCTGCTCCGAATTAATTATCCGCTGACACGATTTCGCTTCTTTCCCTTTGTGTTATTTTAATTAACAGAGATCTCCTCCAAGCAAGCCAGCTGTCATGTAAATTGTAAAACTGTCAGCATGTACAGGAACTTAACAGGGACTGGAAGAAAGCCTTGCACAAAGGGATGTGCTACTTTCCCTTTTTGGTTTTCCTTCTCTTTTTTTAAATCTGGCACATTTGTAAAGTTTAAAAAAAAGTGTGAAGACTGGGGTGGGGCAACAGATGGAGAAAGCCCAGCTTTTACTTTAGATCCATTTCGTGAGGCAGAGGTGCAGGACAGAGGTGTTTTTAAGTACTTTGGGTCAGGACTGTTTCCTTGCACATCCCTGTAGCCCGGCCATTCCTCCCAGTTCCCTTCCCTTCCATCCACACAGGTTGCAGGTGGGATGAAATCCACCATAGGAAGGACTCAGCATTCAGTTGGGCGAAAGGAGACATCCGTGGCTTTGATACAATTAATCTGGTCTGTGTCCATTGCAGATTTCACCCGCATTCATCCTGAGCTTGTTGAATCCCTGCGTGCCAAAAGCCAGCTGCAGGGCTGGCTTCAGCTCCCCGCTCTCTCCTCCTGCATCATCTAGGCTTGAGAGTTTTAACTATGAGCTGAAATCAGCCAGTTCTTCCCGAGATCAGACTCTGCAAACAAGCAAAACCGTGTTAATGGGCCCCATATGTCTTTGGTTAAAAGCTGCTCCAGCAGCAAGAGCAGCAGATGCAGAAGGGAGCACGCAGAGCCGGAGGTACGGCGGGAGTTCATGCGAGGATACTCCGTGGACATCCCATCTCCCCCAAACGCGAGCAGAAGCCTGTGGTAACCCTGCAGCGATCAATTAATAAATGTTTAGGCAAGTCAATGAAGGTTACAAGGCTCCAGCTCAATGGGAAGCTCGGGGAGGACAGGGGGAAGTGGAGATTCTCCAGAGCAGTGGATGGCAGCAGGACACCAAGGGGAGATGTGCTGGGGCTGCCGGTGGTGTCAGCACTTGGTGGGACCTCACAAGGCTGTGGGGCAGGAGGGATGCTCACCAAACCTGCTTGCTGAAGAGGCAGCCCCATTTTTGTAGGAAAATCCTCTCTCCCTCCCTGATTTTGGGAGAAGATCAACAGCCTGGGATTGGGCTGGATTTTCTGCAGTGTGGTTTGCAGTGCATGTCCTATCCTTACAAGCTACTGACCTGGGCCATGTCTGGACGAGAACTGAGCTACTTAATTCCATTTCTTCTCTTCCACATCCCAAATTGGTTTTGTTGCCCTTTAACAACAAAGCAAAAAGATTCCAAACCACATTCTGCTAAAGAAGGATGGATTTTCTTTCCCAGCTGCAGCAGCCAGAGATAAAAGCCTGGAGACAACTGAGCAAGCTGCAGCATCACAGCCCAAATGCTGAGCTTATCCGACGAGCACAGCCGGGCTGTGAGGGCTCCAGCCTGATGCTGAGGGTTCCACAGTGAGGCCAGGGGCTGGGATATGCCGATCGCATATGGAGGTTCCCTCTCGGCCCCGTTTGCATGCCAGGCATGCTGCTTGTCCACTGAAACAAATGACCTTGAGCAGCGCTGCAGGTCAATAAAATAATTTGCTAACTGATCCATCTTCTGTGGCAAACAGATGAATCAACTCTGGCTCCCTGGGCTGTTTTATGTACGGATGGGAGAGCCATGAAGTTAAAATAACGTGTGCGGCCACATCCATCTCTGCACAATGAAAGGATGGGTCCGAGTGAATAAAGTTGTGTATTTCAAGATGGGAAAAACCCATCTCTGCATCTCCTGACACGTGGTGAGGTGGGTGCTGTTCCCCATTCTCCCTTGGTGGAGCATTGTGTCCCCTTGTCCCTGCTTTCCACCTGTCTCCTCCAGCAGCTCTGCTGCCCTGACATGTTCCTGATGCCCTTTCTGGGCTTCAGCTCCCAGACAACCCTTAGCCATCCTGTTCCACACCTCATTTCTCCATAAGGAATGGACTGAAGACTCCAGTTTCAGCCACAAAGGTGACTCACAGCCAGGAGCTGGAGTACAGTAGGAGGCACACTCAGCTTTTACCTGTCTCCAGTGCAGCAAAGCACTAAAAGCAGTCAAGAAATGGCCATTTCCATCCTGGCAACACAACCTCCAGCAGCATTGGCAGGGGACAGGCACGAGCTGGAGCCACCAGGGCTGGTGCACGCGGCTGGGCTGCATCTGTCAGAGAGTGCAGCAAACTGGGGCACTCGGAGGGAGCAGAAAGGCCCCGAGGCAGCCTGTGCTCACTGAGCCCCTAATCACAGTGAGGTGATTAATGCCCTTCTGCTCCTGTGCACCGCTGCTCTGTTCCGTGCTCCCCTTGCTCAGCCCTGCTGCCTCGGCAGGTCCCACACTGGCAGGCACCAGGCACTCGGCTTTGCAGGGATGGCACTCAGTTTTCTTGGTACTGAAGGCAGGGATGGAGCTGGCAGTACAGGGACAGGGCAGGGCAGAGCAAAACCAAGGGTTCATCTTTGGCCATGAAATAGTCTGTCAATTAATGACTGTTCTTGGCAGAGGGGTTTTTGTCACCATTCCTCACAGATCAGCCCAGTACTGCAGCTGTCCAGGGCCAGTGTATTTCAGGAATCCCAGGGCTGAGACTGACCTGGCTCCTGCCTCACGCAGCTTCGGACAGGCTGGAACTGCCCCAAATCCACTTCTTTGCAGGTCAATCTGATGAGTGCACTGCTGCTGGTTTTAGGCTGGTGCAATGAAAGCAGGGTCTGGGAGCAGGAGACATCCCAGATTTAAGTTCAGGGCCTCCCCAGATTTAAGTTCAGGGCCTCCCAGTGGGCCTCCCCACTCCAGGGAGTGGCATCCCAGGTTTCAGTGCTGAGGCAGAGGTTGCTGGGGTTAAAAATTCCCTATGCCCTGCTGTTCCAGATGCTTCTTTTCCAAACCCTTTATTAAAACTGCTGGTACAAACACAATTTTGTAGGAGGTCCCTTCAGTCCCTGTGAGCGAGAGGAGGGTCCTGGTGAGTTCCTTGTGCCATAAACAAGCCTGGTGCCCAAACTCCTCCTCTGACAGCTGGAGCACAGAGCTGGGAGTAGAAAGGGGAAGTCCTGGAGTCCAGCACTCGCTGATTCAAGCACTGTATCCTGCTGCAGAATGGACACCTTCCTGGGTGGAATGTGTCCCCTTCTGCTCTCCCATAGTGGGGTGGGATACCTAGCCATGCTCCTCTGGATTCTCCCTGCAGGTTAACAGGGTTAGGCCCAGTTCAGCCAGGTTAGGCACAGCTCAGCAGCACCAAATGTCAGTGAGCAGGAACAAGTGGCCGTGCTTATTCCCAGGAGGAGAGAGGTCACGGTTTGCCTGTCCCAGAGGTTAACAAACCCTGCACAGCTACCCTGAGGGCACAGGAGCTGCTTTAGCTGGACACCAGAGATAAAAGAGCTGCTGAGAGGGCTCCGAAAAATGGGGTCTCTTCCACAGGGCCACAGGAAACCCCTCGTGCCCCAACAGCGTCACACCATGCTCCTCATCCTCAGCCAAGTATCGGGAAAAGCTCACTCACACCGGGATTGCTGCAGGGCACTTCCTGCGAGCCATTAAAGCACGTTGGGTAATTAATACCTTCCATGCATGAGGAAAAATGAAAGGCAGGTGGGAGGAGGAGGGGAGCAGGGAGGAGGCAACTCCATTTTGAGGGCTGTCGGGGTGGTTTTCTCTTGGTGTGTTGTTATAATTTGGAGGCTCCCGTGCGCTGCAGAGTTCACACCTCTCAGACATTATTCACAGCCTGATTCCAGCCAGCGCCACGATGCTGCTGTCAGACTGTGCAGGATCCATACTGCCTGCTGGAGCAGCTCTCCTCCTCCTCATCCCTTGGGACCACTGCAGGATGAGCTGAGGCTGCCCTACACTCCAGGCTCAGCACCCAGCCTGGTTCTCCAAACCCCCTCCATAGCTGAGAGTTACAAGAAAGGCTCCTCTGTGCTAAAGAAAGCTCCATTTCAGCACCTTAAATACAGTTTCTTAACAAACAAAATGTTTATTTTCTGAATAATAATATTAATAAAAAAAGGATTCCAGCCTCAGGGCGTGTAGGGGGATGGCTGCAAGCTCACTGGAGCGTGTGTCCATTACCGTCCGCGCTCCAGACCCCGGCGCAGCCCTGGCGCTTTATTCCAGGAGAGTGACTGACAGACCCTGATCGATGCTGATCTGGGTCTTAAATAAACACATTGGCCCTGGTTTGCCGGGAAGAGTGAGGTGTCGGCATCTGGCTGACAGGCAGAGAGAGGCAAACTTCGCCAAACGGGTATTCTTTGGAATATTTCCCTTCTTTGTGATTTATTTCCCTTCTCTCAGCACTGTGCCATGGGAGCTGGGCAGAAGCTGGGATGGAGCAGTCACGAAGGTTTCAGAACAGTTATTTTGCATTTTACGTCTTTAACGTATGTGTTCTGTAGACAGAAAAATAGAGTTCAAATATTCAAACACAATCATGCTGCTAAGAGCCACCAGATCTCACTAGTGCCTGATCAGACCATCAAGCAGGGAAAGGTGCTTCACTGCCGACAGCTGCTGTCAAGAGAACAGCCCTTTGATAATTTGCTGAGCTGTGGCAATTCACGTCTGCAAGAGCTGTAGAGCTCCAAGGAACCCCGAGATTCTTGGAAATGTTTTTCACCAGCATCATGTAGGTCTTAAAATTACTGGAAATGGCACTTGAGAGTTGAGTGACTCAGGCTGCTGCAGTTTGGAAAATACCACTCAGGTCATTTTTTTCGCCCTTTGAGCATGATTTTGTCAAATCCAACACATCCCCAATGCCCATTTCTCCTTTACTGCCATGTCAGGCATCAATATTGAAACAGCAGCAGATAAAGTTTGCTGCTGCAACACCCCAAACACTTCTGTGCACCCCCATACTGGTGGCTGTCAGTGGGGTGACTCTGTTATCTCCACATCTCTGACCCTACGTGCCAGCAGATTCCAGCCTGGGCACAAATGAAGGTCACAAGTTACCGAGCCAATCTGGGAAAGAAATTCCAGGAGAGCAGATTTGGATTGTTTTAATTAAAAGAAAGAGGCAGGGGAAGGGGGGCAGAGAAACACCCGAGCAATCAAACATTTTCCCCTTGTGAAGATGAACGGTTTGAGGTAGGATTAAGAAGGCTGAAATTGTCTTTTTAAAGGAATGTAAAAATGTGGATGTTGGATGATTGACAAATAAAGGGCACTTTCCTTTAATTTAAATATGCTCCTAGTTTGTGCAGAATATGTTAATTTATACATTGCCTAAATAGCCAGTAGCTATTGTCTGTAAAACCACATCAGATCAGGGCAGCAGGGCAGTTAATGTACTGGCTGGATGTTATGGCTGGTCAGTGAAGCGATCCGAGCTTCCTTCCACTGGCTCCCAACCCCTAAATGGAATAGCTGAGCTGTAAAAAACTGCCAGGGGCATAAACTGAAGTTCATTCTGTCAGCCTTCAATAGGACAAGGCTCTCCTTCCCACAAGGACCCGTCTGTACCCTCAGCCCCAGCCCGGCTCCTGCCCCTCAGTGACCCCAGAGCTGTTCCCCTTCTGCTGGGGAGCCCTCCAAGCCCCTGTGCTCTCCACAGGGATGATTTCTTGGGGAATGTACAGCCCACCCCAGGAGCTGTTCACAGCTTTACAGCACCTTCCCCTGACCCTGTGCTCCCCCCATGCCTCAGTTTCCCTGGCTCCAGGCTCTCCCAGACCCTCCAGCCCAGCTCTCCTAGTCACATCTCCTCTCTCCAAAGGTCCCACAGCAGCTCTTAGCCTCACCAAAAAGTCCTGCTCTGCTCCTGCCATACCATGACCTGCTGTGGGATCTTCATCTGGGCCTCCTGAGAGCCTTGGGGGCTCAGCTGGATTTTTAACCCTGATATTTGGCAGCCTCTGCCCCAAATAGGTCCTGAGTGTGATCCATCCATGCCTGACCTGCCTCTTCCTCTGTCTTCATGTGTAGCCACGACTTGGTCTAGTCTCTGGAGCAATTTTTAATGCAGAGAGGCTTCTAATTAACAGGATTCTGAAGTTAATTAAGACAATCTCATTGAGATCTCTCTATGAGTGCTCACAAGGGCAATGCTGCTTCCCTGGGCTCCTTGGGAGCCTCTGCTCACCTCACAGATCACATCTCAGGGGCTGTTGTGTCTCCAGGAAAGGGTTCAGAATGTCACCTTAAAGGCTGCCAGGTCCTGGAACATGTTTGTCCAAAGGACCAAATGACCAGCACAGAATTCCAGACTCCACAGACTCTGTGGCTGTGCTCCAGCCTTCCTGGGCTCTCCATTCCCTTCTTGGAGAAACCTACTGCCTCAATAGGGGACTCCTAAGAGGAAATTCTTGTCACCCATGTCAGCCCCAAACCAGCAACATTACAGACCCATCTTGTTTAAGAAAGGTCCATCCTCTGCATTCTTGATGTCTTCCCAAAGATCAGTCTGGATTAAGTTTAGAGTGATATGATAAGTAGTAATAATACCACTGCCTTGCCCCTAATTATTTTCAATATAATTACGTACCCTCAAGAAACCTTTTAAATAGCACACTCTCCTCAGTGCTCCGGTCCAAGGGATTCATTTGTCTCAGGAAAGAAATATTCTTGGGGCTGAATCCTTCATTAGCCTTTCCTGGAGAGACTCCTGCTGAAGTCAGTGTGTCCCACTGGAGGAGGTGGGGCTGTGCCCACCTGGGCAGTGCCCACCACAGGAAGATTTTACGAGCCTCTTGGAATTTGGTTTGTTGGCAGCACAAAGCATTTGGCAGGCAAAAAAAAGCCTGGAAATCTGTTGGAAAGTATCAGCAAAAGACACTGAGTTTCTCTCTCTTTTATCAGCTTCTTAGACTTCTTTTTCTTGTGTTTTAATCCCACACAGGTGCTGCAGTTCCAATGTGCAAAGGGAAAAGAGGGAAGACACTCAAGAGTCTGAGATCATACTGTCTGAGCAGGTGCAAACCAAAAATGCATAACCTACACATCATTGTGGTGCCCTGCCCTACCTGGAAATCAAAACTGGGAAGGAACAGCAAGGTCAGTGTGTTTGGAAGGCAGGAAATAAATGCATACATTGAATTATTTATACAATATATTTTCAGGTGGTCCATTGTTTTTCTGAGCAAATTGACTTTTCATTCAGAATGTGCTTAGGTGGGATCCTGTATGTGGAACCTACATGGAATGTCTCGTAATAAAAAGATGGCCTTGGCTGGATTCTCCACTGTCCCAGTTACCTGCTGTCCTCCTGTCCCATGGCTGGCAGCCTGTCCAAGGGCTGGGGTTCCCGTGCATAACCACAGCTCTAGGATGGGATTCCCATGCATGCCCACAGCCCCAGGACAGGATCTCCACCCATGCCCACAGCCCAAATCTGTCCTGATGCTCTCCTGCTTTCCTCATTCAGACCCGTGGGCATCCATCAATCCCGTGCTCAAAGCAGGATTCACTTTGTGTGTTTTCAGCAATTGATCATCTTTTAAAGATGAAAAACCTTTATAAATGGATGCTTTCCTATGATCTTGTTTTATTTACTTGCTGGCACGGTGGCTGTGAGTCCACTTGGATTTTCATCCTGCAGAGACTGTTCTGTGCCTTATAGGGTGTCCTGAGTGCTTCCCTGGATTTAAAGGTTATTCCTTGTGGTTGAAGCATCTGCGTAAATCAACACCTGCTTGACCCCTAGACCAGGAAACAGGAACTATGGCATCCCCATAGTTCCTGATCAGTCTTCATCCCCGAAATCCTTTGGGGAAAGAAGGACTCTTACTGGGAAATGACAGCCCAGCCTATCCCTCTCTGTTCATTCCCACATACCTGCATTCCAGACTGTCCCTTCCGTGCATCAGTGTCTGAAAACCAGGGATGGCTTTCCAAGGAAATTTTCTCACTGAAATAGTTAATGAGGACTGATCCCATCCCCCAGCTCTCTCCCCCCAGCTCGCCACCCCTCTGAAAAAAAAAAATCAGAATAATAATTAAAAGATGCCTAGAAACGCTCTTGGAAGAGCATAAATTCTGAAGATGAAAGTAAATGATTAAAATAATTAAATACTTCAAGTTGACAAGCAGAAGCAGAATCTTGCCAACAGACATTTGTCGGTAATTAGTTAATTAATCCTAACACAAATTATAAGCCATAACAAACCAGTCAGGCTGAACGCAGCCGGCTGTTCGGAATTAAACTTAGAAAAAGAGGGAGTGAGAGAAAGAAGAAAGAAAAGTTTGGAGATTCTTGCAGATCTGAGGGAAGATGCTGCGCAGGAGCTCATGTACCCCTGGGAATGGCAGCCAGGACATGGACAGGAGCTGGGGCAGAGCAGGTCTGTGTTCCCACCTAGCAGAAGCACAGTGGGATGGGACGCATGGAACAGGCAGTTCAGAGTGGGATTTGGGACTTCCACCCTTCTTCTGTGAGTAAATGCAGCACAAAGGCTTCTCAGCTGTGTTTCCCACTCTGGCACTGGTACCAGTGTGCACTTGAGCACATCCTTGGCATGGGAATGAGCTGGTCTGGGCAGTTGTGGTCCCTTCAGGTCCACAAGCAAGTGGTGACATTAATCCAGGGGTTTCTGGAAGATGCACAGACCAGCACCTGTGAAGGGCTCAATCCTGGGCTTCTGGGAGAGCAGCTGCAAACAATTAACACCCAGGAAAGTGTTTCTAGAACAGGCTGGAAAAGCAGGGCCAGCGCTTGGGAGCTGGGTCCTGCCAGAGAAACTCGGTGCAAATGACACCAGGACACGTGTGTGGTCAGCAGGGACCCGGAGCGAGCCTGATGCCATCCAAATTGCTGGGAAGATGGGGAAGACAGAGCCTCTGTGTGATGGGAAGAGGTTAATGAGCTGTGGGCTGGCTTCCCACCTCCGGTCACCTTGGCTCAGGTCCAATTTTCAGCCCTAGATTAAGTGAGGTTGGTCATCCACAGGCACCACACAGTGACTGACAGCTCATCTGGGGCTGCACCGCTGTGTTCACACGTCCAGCCAAGGCTGTGGAGGCACTGAAGTGCTAGGCTTTGCCCTTCCTCCCACACAAAAAAGCTCTGGAGCAGCCAGAGTTGGTGTTCTGACAGAGAGGACCTGCACATCCCCAGCACAGGGACACTGCTGGGTGACAGACTAGGCCAAATGACAGCTGGCAATGCAGCTTAAGTGAGAAATGGGACATACAGGTTGCAAATGGACTTTTAACAGGATGGAAAAGAAGGCATGAACTGTTTTGAAAGAATAAACAGATACCAGGGAAGTGTGACTATCCCACAGATCCCACATTGTCAGAGGAGCTGCCAGCAACTGATGTGCCACGTCTGGGCACATATCATGTGAGGGGAAATACAAACATGTGAGCACACATGACCATCTCCTGACGTGACTTACACGCAGACGGAGAAAGAGATTATTTACAAGACAATGAGAACTAACACTGAAGAAATGCAAGGCCCATCTCTTTTGGCCCAAACTCCATGAGTTGCCTGCACAGTGGGCTCCTGTTTTCCATCAAACCCATCCAGAGATCTGCTGAAGAGAAAGTTTCATCCGCATGTGCGTGAGCATGTGTACACGCGTGTTCTAAGTGTTTTGCATTATGTGAGCTCTGACCTTCAGAGGGGAACAGAAGGAATATTTTCCCCCCTGAGGCTAGAGTTGTCAGTGAAATGTCTGTCTTCCTTAATAATTTCAATCCGGGTGACAGGGGACAGGGCATTTTGCTCTGAACGAACGTACTGTAAAAACTGTCAGATAGAATTTGTCTCAAGAAGCAACATTTCTATCCATTCGGGGTCATAATTACAGGCATCTTAGGACCTGTGGAGCAGCACATTTTTCTCAGCCGAAAAAAGGAGTCCTAAAATAGGTGGTTTGGTCTTCTGCAGAGCTTTGGATTGAGCCTAAATGGATTCTAACAAACAACGGTGATCTGCAGCAGAATGCTTTCTTCATGTTTGCTGGCTGCTTTTTAAAATCCAGAACAAACCGTGCACTGAAGTGACGTAGCAGAAAAGAGGGATAGAAATTGCCATTCACTGGGCTGGAGTAATGGCCTATTTCTCCTATATCCTGTCTCCTAACTGCCTGCCTCTCCGAATTTCCTCCACATTGACACTAGCCAGCGTCTTGTTAATGAACTGAATAAGTAACTAAATGGGTGATTAACCAAATGAGCATGACGATAATTTGATTGTGCTTTCCTCACTTTTAAAGCACAGGAAATAGTAAGAAAAGAAATAACTCAGTGACCAGCAGGAATTCAAACAGGACAGAGCTAGAGGAGCTGGGGGGAGCTTTGACTAGATGTGGCTGTCAATAAATCCCCCACAACACTGCAGAAATCTCTGGCTAAATATTTAGATTTCTTGATTTGTGCCTCCAGACAGGAGAAAAAAACCTATTCATTGATTTGAGGCAGATTTTACTTTTATGGTTTGATTTTATAATTAGCAACCATCATGAAACGGATCATCCTGCTGTTATGTGCAGTTACGAGTCACACACCGCTCAAAGCTGTGGTCAGAGCAATCCCTCTGCAATGCTGCTGTGCCCCTGAAAGCAAGCACTGAGGGGAGATCCTGACAGCCCACTCGGCACCCCAGGAAAGCCAGACACAGGATTTAAATCCCACTGACAAACCCCTCCATCCAGATAGTGTCTCACACTGTCAAAACAAACATGTGAAAGAGATTCTGTAGCTTTGCTCACTGAAACTTCAGTGAGAGCTGCTCTCCAGGAACTCTGAGGAATCGTGGTGGGAAGGAGAGAGCCAGACTTGGCACCAGGGTTGACACAGCCTGGGCATGGGAGGAACAAGGCAAGGCTTGTCCCTGCCCATCCCTAAGGGGAATCTGTTTAAAGACAAGATGTTTAGGCCCACAGAAAGTCAGTTCCAGGAGCTCTGTGGAGCCCAGACAGGGAGATTAAGAGCAAAGCCCCGTGTAAGCCTTGCAGGGTTCATTTCGGGGTTGGTGATCTGAACCGCACGCTCCGGCAGCCGGAGAGGAGCTCAGTGAATCAAGACATTTCTATTCCCATCCACTCCGTTACCCTGCCCTGTGATCTCCTAAATCACTTCTCCTCTCTGCACCTTCATTTCCTGCACCTGAAATAGCAAGAACATGAGGATCCTTTTCTTCTCTGGCAAGTAGGAGCTCCTGCAGGAAACCTTGTCCAGGCACTCAAGTAACTGTAACATCATCTTTACTAATATCATGCTAAGAGAAACGACAACAAAGGGCAAAGGCTGGTGCAAGCACTGCTCAAACCACCCCTGGAATAACAAATCCCTCCCATCCTGCCATCCTGGGTCACACCACAGCCCCACACTGGTTGTATGAGACAGGAACTGAGCAGAAAGCTGAGCCCAGATCCCTCGGGACAGCATTTCCCAGTCCAAGGCAGCAGCAATGCACCCAGGAGGGCTCAGTGTTGCCCTTCTGGAAGGGGAAAAGGACATTGGGATCACCAGATGGGGAAGCAGAGGTGGAACATGCAGAGTCTTCCTCCTCCCCTGTCACATTTAGGGCACTGTGTTCCCTGTAAAATGTGTTCTTCTGCTCTCACAGGTGGGAGAGGGAGGAATTCCAGTAGCCAGACTACTCACAACTTTTCCTTTTGGAATATCCCCATGGAGGTTGTGGAGCAAACAACACATATTGATAACTGCAGTGTTTGTCTTGGAAATAAAACAGGCAAAGGCACATTCCGTTTTAAGACATGCAGCAGCCTGGACAATTTCCCTTTAATGGTGGAAAATATTCCCTGATTTCTGCTGGACAGAGCTGTACTGCTAGTTTCATGCATTTGTGTGAGGGAACACCTTCACCCCAGGAAGAGGCAGGTGTGCGCTGGCTGCATGTGTGTTCCTAAACAGGGAAATCCAATCTGTCTAGAAAATTCAGTAACAACTTTCACACTTAATTGTACCCCAGGGCCCCAAAAAAATCAACCAGGATGGTAGTTGTGGACTTTTCATTAACCTTCTCTTAAAAAGGTCTCAAAAAATAACACTGAATGTGAAGGGCTAGTTGTACATGTGGAATATGTGCAGAGATCTACAGGGAAAAAAATGTGTAAAACTTCAGGTTGGATCCACACAGAAAATCCTTCAGTAAAAGGAAACACCCTCGTTTGATTTACACACGCAGCACTCGATTGAACAAGTGTAGCTACAGGCTGTTGGAAAACAGTCAAAATGGTGAATTTGCTGCTTGCACACATTTATACTGTTTCCTGGAGACAATCTGCTGCTGCTTTTTGGCACATTTAGTATTTTTTAAACCACACAAAGGTTACGTCCAGTTCTCCCAATGACTGGGTGTTTGCCATGTGCTGGAGCATCCTGAGTTTTCCCTCCTTTTGCCTCAAACCCACAGATTTTGGATGGTTTGGTGGCTCCTTTCCTCCGCGTGGGGCTGGATTTGTGGAGCTGCACTCAGAGAATGTGTTAATCGTAGAACATTGAATCTTGATGGGGCTTAGCCAGGGACATAAAACAAGGGACAGTTGGAGTCACCTCAGCCAGACAATGTCCAGGCAACTCCAGGAGTTGTTTTGTTTCTCTTGTTATGAATTATCCACATTACATCCACACCTGGAAGACTCTGTGTGGAAGTATCCAAGGCCAGGCTGGACAGCGTTTGGAGCAACCTGGTCTAGTGGAAGGTGTCCCTGTCAAATTTTATGGTAATTTGATGTGGACGCAGCACTTGGGGGAACATAGTTAAGTGGCTGGGCTGAGGGTGACCTCAGGGATCTTTTCCAACCTCAGTGCCTCACTGTCACTTTGTCTTTGGGACCTTTTCCACCTTTACCCAGCCCATGATTCCAAGGGATTGGAACTGTGATAAATGAGTGGATATTGGCTTTGTTGGCTTTCGCAGATATGAATTTAGCATTTATAAGTGATGATGTACTGTGTAAAGTAGCACTTAGATAAAATAGAGTTAAGTAGAAACAAAATTAGAGTGAATTATTAGCTATGTAATAGTTGGAGTATGCTAGAAATGTGGTAAGAAATACATGGTAATAGATGTCTTTTAAACTGATAAGCCACAAAGGCAGAGATCAAGACGCCCTGAAGGAATAAAAAGAAACAGATCTCATGCATCCCAGGAAATCTGTTATTTAGTCACACCTCCCTGAGAGGAGTGTCAGCTAAACTTGAATTAGGGGATAGAAGACTTCAGCCTTCAGCCCTGAGACAAACCAGAAGACCAAGATGGGCTCTGGCCTGGCGGACAGGGGCATAGAGCGAAGAAGGAAGAATGATTGAAGTGTAAATAGGGTTTTTTTGTACTTAATGAATATGTAACAGTTACAGAAAGTACTTAAACGCACATTAAAACGAATAGGGTGCGGGACTGAGAATAAGGCAAACCAGCCACTCCCGCCGGGCCGTAAGTCTTTGCTCTCCTAATAAATGTTCAATATTCTATTCCTAACAGTGCAGGCTGGTGAATTTGTTTCTATTAGAGCTCAACCCCCTCACACTCACACACCGCCCCCCCCCCCACTCCCTCAGGGCTCCCAAGCCCCGCGCGGGCGGGCGGCTCTCGCGAGCGGTGACGCCATCGGCGCGCGCGGGCGCGCAGGCGCGGCGGGGCGGGCAGGGCCGCGCTGTGTCACGGCCATGGAGTACCTGATCGGCATCCAGGGCCCCGACTATGTCCTGGTGGCCGCGGACACCGTGGCGGCCTCCAGCATCGTCCAGATGAAGCACGGTGAGACCCTGGGACGCTGCGGGGTTCCCTGATAAGCCGTGCCCCGGTAGGGTGTCCCGGGGCGTGACTGCGGTGTGCGCGGTTGGGGTGGTGCTGCGGGCCCGCCGCTCGGCCTGAGGGGAGGCTGTTCGCTCGGCCTGAGGGGGGAGGCTGTTCGCAGGGGATGAGGCTTCTCGGTTTAAGCGCTGCCGGGCCCTTCAGCAGAGGTGTGGTCGCTGTAGGAAGTGCCAGGCGGCCTCTGGACCGCGGAACTTAAATCGCCGCTCGCTCCGGGTAAAGTCCCCAGTCCCGGCCGAGTGTGACCGCTCTGGGTTCGGTTGTCAGCTTAATTGACCTGTTCTGATAAGCGTCGGCTTGTGATCGCAAAGCTCGCTCTGCACCGCAATGTGTTAAAAAACTGCGCAGGGATAACGATATATTTCAGGGGATGCTCGCTTCTGCCTAATTCACTGGCAAAACGTAATTCATTGGGAAAAAGGGATTATGGGAAGTAAAAGCATCAATGAAGATCGTAGTGCAGGGCACAGGAGCCAGACTGAGACATGGCTTTGGTTTATTTGTGTGGTAAAACATCTAGGGCATCACCACGCCTCTGGAATTCTCTAAAATAAATTTTTCTTCTTGCTGTTGCAATGACCTAGACTGCAGTGTGTTTTATTTTAAGTACTGTGATTTAGAAGCTTTTTGAAAAAATGTTGTAGAATAGAGGATTGATAAATCCATACAAATTAATATAAATAAATCTGTATAAGAATGTTACAGTACTGCTTTTACCTCAAGTGTTTCACTTCAGTCTGTGATAGCCAATTGGAGCAGTGTTAGAGGTTATAAAAGCTTGTGGCATGTACAAAATAAAAATTTAATCACTTTAAATAATGTTTTCTAAGATAATATTGGTTCCATATAGGTTTGTTCATAAACTTTAAGGAAAATGTGCTTTCAACATAGGATTTAGTTGCTTTTGCTGGGGGGGCTGAGACAACCCATGTATGTCAGATCTTTATTTAGAGTGATAATTTGTAAATTAATTTCAGCCTGGAGAAGAGAAGTTTCGGGGTGACCTAATTGCTCCTTCCAGTACTTGAAGGAGGCCTGCAGGAGAGATGGACAGAGACTGTTTACAAGAGCCTGAAGTGACAGGACAGAGAGAATGGCTTCCCACTGGGAGAGGACAGGGTTAGATGGGAATTCTTCCCTGTGAGGGTGGGGAGGCCCTGGCACAGGGTGCCCAGAGAAGCTGTGGCTGCCCTTGGATCCCTGGAAGTGTCCAAGGCCAGCTTGGACAGGGCTTGGAGCAACCTGGGACAGTGGAAGGTGTTCCTGCCCATGGAAGGGAGGGGCTTTAAGGTTCCTGCCAACCCGAGCCAGTGTGGCATTGCAAGGGCTGAGCAGTGTCAGTGGCCTTCCCTGAGCTCCAGACAGCAGCTCCTGTGCTGTGATAACTTTTGAAATAGTTCTGGAGGATTGTGACACTTTGTGCTTGCCTTGCAGCAGAGGTTGTTCAGCAGCATTTAATGATCTGGAGGGGAAGCTCAGAGGTGGAGGTTGGGTGTTTGTCCATGACCTGTCTGCAGTGGAGAGAAGGGATTTTCCCTTCAATCCCAGAGCTGCTCAGTGTCTGTCTGGGATATCCAAGTGCCAGATTCCTGCTCTGGTGAGCCCAAGAGTGTCTGCAGCACTGTCATTGCAACAACTTGGATCCCCTCAAATGTGCACAAACTTAAAACTGTTTTAAACTGCAGTTATGACTAAAAATGTGGTTTACTGTTCCTTAATTTTCTGTTTATCGGTGGGCTTATTTACAATTTATAATCATTATTTAATTATTCTTTCTTTTTGGTTGGTTGTTTTGGGTTTTTTTACAAAAAATATCAAGTAAAAAAATGTTTCTGGAAAAGCCTCGTTCACATAAGCTTCTGATTTTTGAGACTGCTGGGTATAAGGAAAAGGGGATCATTTGACAGGGAATTTGTTCTGTGATTTCTTAACACTGCTGTTGCTCAATGCGTTGATATTTCAGCTTTATATTAAATAATTTGCTTCTGTTGCAGAATATTTGATTAAAGCTGAGTGGTCATTGGGCAAAATTCTTACTCCTGATCCCGGGAAGCAAAATCTTATGCTTTGAATATTCTGTGTGAAGTGTTATTCTTTCCTACCTTGTTTCTAGGGTAGGAAGTACTATATATTTCTGGAATGCCTTCCTTCCCAAAGGGTTTTGTTTCTCTTTAACAGCTCTTGTGTTCTGTGCCAACAGCTGTGAGACACCAAATGTCAGTGTTTGCTCAGGAAGACTTTTTGCTGGTGCTCCAGGTCATGATGCAGTTATCCAAGTCTCTTTCTTCTAAAAAATCCTGATCCGTCAGGATATTGGCAAAATAATTTAATCTTCGTCATGACCATGGCTCTCAATGTTATTTTTCTTTGTCTAGACCATGACAAAATGTTTAAGATGAGTGAAAAGATCTTACTGCTGTGTGTGGGAGAGCCTGGAGACACTGTGCAGTTTGCAGAATACATCCAGAAAAATGTTCAGCTCTACAAAATGAGAAATGGTGAGTGAAGCTGGACAGGCACTGAGGGTGGGGAGCAGAGCTAAGGGTAGTTTCTGGGTGAATGTTGGTGGAAAGTAGTGTCCTCAAATCTTCTGTAAAGATTTCTCCATTTTTAGTGTCCTGCAGAGATGGTAATTCAGGCAGGGTGCAGAAATGAAGCCTAGATTGTACAGTATAAATTAAAAAATATATCCAAATCCCAGCAAAGCTCTTTGCAATATAAATGACACAAATATTTTACCAACAAACTTACTGTTCTCTTAATATGTCCAATACATGCCAGCTGTTACCAATTTTTCTGATATATTGGACAAAAAGGTCAAGCTACATGTCCTTAATATTTTAATTTTTTGAGGCATGTGTTTCTTTGGTCCATCCAGAAATGAGCTACCCAGGGTTTGAGGGCCCTGTGTATGCTTGTAGCTTTCAGAATAAACCAGAATTAGACAAAAGGCACAACATTTTGTCACTAAAGAACATCTTGTTATTTTGAAATAGGAATGGGAGGGTGGGAGGTGAAACATGAGCATGGATTTGGGCTGTTATCAAATCAACAGTCACATTTCTTCTCCAGGTTATGAATTGTCTCCCACTGCAGCTGCAAACTTCACCCGGCGAAACCTCGCGGACTATCTGCGGAGTCGGGTGAGTAACAGCTGAGAGATTTTGGCAAGGACTCCCAGGGAACATTTCCATTTTCAAATAATGGAGTCTAAAAAAGGTGGGAGCTGCTGTCTTTAGTGGTGAATTTGGAACTGGCTGCCCAGGGAGGTGGTAGAGTCACATCCCTGGAGGTGTTCAAGGAACAACTGGATGTGGCACTCAGTGCTCTGGTCTGGGTAACAAGGGGTTGATGGGTCACAGGTTGGACTCTATGATCTTGGAGGTCTTGTCCAACCTTAATATTTCTGAGATTCCGTGAGTTCATGTTGCTGAAAGAACGTCTTAGTAAAATAGAACTTGATTTGTTCGTTTTATACACTTATCACATCACTTATCAATAACTGATACAACCATAGACTTAAAATTCCAGCCTTGGGCCCAGTAAACACTTTGTCACACACTGCAGACGTGAAGTGAATTAAACTTCTTGAACATCGAGATAAGGTTGTGGGTTTTCATGCAAATGCACCAAATCCGTTTAATCTTCTTGGAAAATGATTTCATAGAGCAAAGCTGTTTGATGTACTTAGGAAAACAAGTGCCTTTTGTAAACAGCAACATGAGGCTTTTGGTAAATACCACATCCAAGCTGGGGTTGTGTTTTCGAGTTACTGAACTGCAATTACTGATGTTTCTCATGGTGATTTTTTTCAAAGTATAAAAAGCTGCTGTGAAGGGGCAAACAGACCTTTAATGATCCAAGGTTAGGAAGTATTTCATTGACAAGAATGTTAATGTGCTATATGAAAGAAAACAGGAAAAAAGAGAATGTTGAGAATGAAATTAATCACCTCTGTTAGGGATAGAGTGTGGGCTAAACTGTGTTGCTGTTCTACCAGTGCACTGCTCAGGCCTGAAATCAGGTTTTACAGTAGCAAATATAGGGCAGTATTAACCTCAGAGCTGTATTGTTGAGAACTATATATGTGTGAAGTGAGAGTTCTTCAAGAGCTCATCCACAGGAACAGCCAGAGATCATTGTTCTCCTTTCTGACGTGGATCACAGCTGCAGGTAGCAATTTTTCCTTGTGAATCCCTTCCAACTCAGGATATCCTGTGATTCCACACTACTCTTCTGGTTTAAATGCTTCATCCAACTATGTGCCTGGCAGGTGATGGTTGGCAGTGATGCTGTTTGCTTTAGCTTGTGTTGAGGTGTGATTTGGAAGGTCTGTGTGTGTTTTGTGCATCCCTGTGCAGTTCTCGAGGCTGATGTGAAGCCGTGACTGCTGGGGTCTGACCCAGGTGCCTGTTGGCTGCCTGATGCTGCTGGCTCATCTCAGGAGCATCTGACCTGCACAGATGAGACTGAGTGTCCTGTTGCCTTTCCGCAGAATCAGCTATTTCTTCCATATGATTTTAAGTACCTTTAACAGGCTTTTTGGTCAACCTGCCCGTCGGGATGTGGCACTGATGTGGCACCTCTGTCTTCCTCTGTGCCACATCCCTTGAGGCCTGATCCTCCCTGTGGCTCTGCTCCTTCCTGAGCCCATGCCTGTCTTCCAGCTCACCTGCTCCAGATGGGCAGCACAGTGGGGAGGACACTGGCAGAGGCAGATGTGTTTATTTACCAGAGACAAAACGCTGCTCTGGTGCAGATGGCAAAGCCCCAGGGCACGCGGTGCTCTCTGACACTGCTGTCACACTACACTGATCTCCACACTGCAGGCAGAACCCTTTTTCTCTAACCGTAGCACTTAATGGTTTGTTTGTGGTATTTAGAATTTGACAATACAAGCCTTGCCATCAGAATTGGTTTTTTCCCTCTGAATTTTGTTACGTTTGCATGGTAATATGTGGGATACCAGAAGGATTAACATTAGTGCTTGGTATCTATTGAAATTTCATAAGGGATTCTTGGAGGCTACTAATGTAATCATGTGGATGATGAAAATAAAACTTAAAAAATTAAAAGGTAAAACATGCTGGCGCCTCCTGTTAGGAGTGGGGAAAATAGTTAGGAGGTAAAAAGTTTGGTAGGGAAAAGGTAGTTTGTTACTTTATTGGCACTCACTGTGAAGCTATTATAGGAGGCCAGAAGGTGTGTGAAGGGGGAGGTTAAACTGCAACAGGATTTTCTCAGGCATTAGACTCTTGTTGTGGCCAAAACCAAAATAAAGCGTGTTCTGCGTTGTTTATCACCATCTGGTTCCTCTGTTATCCAGTTTGATTTCATTGAGGAATCTTGTGGCCTGTCTAGTCCAAGTCCTTAATATCTTGGGGATGGCTCATAAGGCAGCACCTTGAAGATGTTCTTCTGGTTGAAAGCATCAAGTGTAGTGACACCAGGCTTGTAGCTTGAAGCCATTACATCACTCTGCTTTTTGCTGTTTGCTTCTACTTGATAGTCACCATGTGTTTTTTCACAACATTTCTCTTTTTAAAACACAAGATTTCTGCTCCACAGCAGGATCTGAAAAGAATCTTTGTGATTTCCATTTATATGTTGAGGTCAAGGCAAACCTGGAAGGTGTTTTGGCTTTCAAGGAGGTGAGTGATGCTGTAGTGTGTAGTGACAGGACAAGGGTGAATGGCCTTAAGATGAAGCAGAGTAGGGTTAGATTGGATATTAGGAAGAAATTGTTCACTGTGAGGGTGGGGAGACCCTGGCACAGGTTGCCCAGAGAAGCTATGGCTGCCCCTGGATCCCTGGAAGTGCCCAGGCCAGGCTGGACAGGGCTTGGAGCACCCTTTTGAGTGGAGGGTGTCCCTGCCCGTGGCAGGGGATGGAATGGAATGGAATGAGCCTTAAGGTCCCTTCCAAATCAAACCAGATTGGGATTCTGAGCAGGTGAACCAACACCTCACTTGGTTCACCTGCTGAATCCAGGGCAGGGTTTAGTACATTTAACCTACTGCCGAGGTTGTGTGTGTGTGGGAATAGGGAGAACAGCCCCCTGCCCTCCAGAGGTGATGAAGTTCAGTCTCTGGTTGTGATGCTGTTTAATTATAGGTGACAGAGTCTGGCTGGATTCCAAAAGCAGCTTTCAGCTCATCTCCCTGTGTCCACACTTGGCAGGAAGCTTCCTTGCTCCCACCTTTTCCCCCTCACTGTGACTTTGGCTTCCGCCAGATGTCACAGGGCTGTGTCACCACCACCCTCCCACCGCCGAGCTGGGTTTGGGGTGTTTAGCACAACTGTGCTCTTCAGCTGTAAATTCTGAAGAATTTGACACATCTTCTAATTGCTGTCGTTATTTTAAATCAAACAGCGCCAAGTGCAAAACTACTCGGGATGAGAAGTGGTGCCTCTGTATGAAAGGAAGTTTGGGTTAAAAAAGTAATGTCCTGGAGTGTCAGTCATCACTTGTTTGATAGCCCTTGTAAATCACACCAGCCTTGTAAAGAGTTGAGAAGTGTTGGCATGGATTGAGTTGCAGAAGCCAAGGAAGGCTGCCTTTGGAATGGACAAAAGAATTGGGATGTACAAAGAATTCAAGTCCCAGCATCGAGGTGTTACGCTGCAAATTTCATTTATGATCATGGAAGTAGTAAATAGATTATGTATATTTGCTAATGTTTAAATCCTGCCTTTCTTGAATAATAAGGCATGGGGGATAATTATTTACATTTGACTTCTAAGAAGTCTCAGAGACCATTAGCAGGAGAACTTAAAACTGAAAATCAGTTTACGGATGGGTTTAAGTCTGTATAACACCATTTATTTATGGTTGAGTATCTCACATATGCCAATGTTGGTAATTCCAAGTCACACAATAATTTGAGTGATCTTGTGTCATGGCTCTTAAATATCAACTTATGTGATGTTTCAGAATAAATAAATGATGAAATACAGCCTAATTAAACAAATACAGCTGCATGGTAACTTCTCTCCAAATATTCTTGGATGCTTTGAAGATTAAATCACACAATTTAAAGTGATGTTTTATATATAACTGTAGCCTGCTTTATTCTTTCATACTGTCTGAAAGTAAAAATATAGTGGCCTGTGATTTTTTTTGTGTGCGTGTGGAAATTTACTGTACTGAGTATCAAAATGAACTTTTCCTGTGATGCAGCTAATGTTTTGGCTTTAGGGTGAAATTCTGTTTGCTTTTTTAATCTGGTGGTTGCATCATCATTTTTTTTCTTATTTTGTTGCTTTGTTGATCCAGGCTTTCCAGCAGCTTGGAGATATCCTGTTAGTACAATTAATTTAAAAAGAAACATTATGTAGATATGGAAATACTGGAAGTATATAAAAGCTACTTTTAAAAATACATACAATTCCCAATTTTTTTCTGAGCCTATGTTTAAAAATAATACAGTGCACGTGTGTTTCATGGTCTTACAAAGTACAGATCTTGGAAGGGGATGTTGGAGAAGAAGGGATGTCTGATTTATTCATGATGGTGGAACACTAAACCCGGAACATGAAGTAAACTGCCAAATATTAAAGATTAAACTTGGTACATGCAATAAAAATCAAATTGCCAATGAACAGGACACTGTGTGTAACTGTCTGCACTGTGTGAGAGCTTTCATATGTGCTGAGACAGGCTGTGCTCACTGGGAGGGGGACTGGGAAAAGAGCAAAGAGCAGGTTAAATGAACAAAGAGTTCTTAGAAACTGCAAAATGTTCATGTTGTGCTCACGTGTCAGCAGTAAAAATCCACAAGTTTTATGTTGAGATGAAAGAATCTGGCGTGAAAACTGCATTCAAGTTTTTTAAAGTTTGAGTGTGCTGTGAAAGCTGTAAAAAAACCCCAAACACACTGGTATTCAGGAGAATATGAGTTTTATGTTTTTATTTGCCTGTGCAGTCCCTATTACCAGAAGACCTGATTTTAGATTGAGACCCACAATGTGCTGCAGACAGGATTGATGTAGCATTTTATGATAAGGAATTGGCTAACCATCTCTGTTGCTGTTCCCTGGTGCGCAGGGAGCCAAGATTCAAAGATTAGGTGTGACTGCTCTAACAAAAACATCATTTCTGTTGGCAGACCCCTTACCATGTGAACCTTCTCCTGGCTGGCTACGATGACCACGAGGGCCCTGCCCTGTACTACATGGATTACCTGGCAGCTCTGGCTAAGGCTCCTTTTGCAGCACATGGATATGGAGCATTCCTTACCCTCAGCATCCTCGACCGCTATTACAAGCCAGGTGAGTGGAGCCAGTGGACAGGAAAATTCTCCTGCTTCAGTTTAGGCCTTGAATGTATTAACCAGTGAGACTGACATTTGCTGATGGGATTACTCTGGTGCTACAGACTGAAACTTGAATTTTTGTTAGATAAATGGAGCTCTAAATGTTGCCTTTGGTTTTGCTGGCATGGTAATGGGAAGCTAGTCAACTCCATAATTTTTTTTCCTGTTTGCAGCATAACAGACATCCAGTGAAGGAAGTTTCAGTTTATTCTAAAACATGACTAGACTTTCCTGGACCATTAGCAGCTGGTAGTCTGCTTTTAATAAATAACGGTTTGATAACTTTATCTTCTTGCTTGTCAGTTGGCTCTGACATGTACATTTTCCCAGAGTATCAATATTCAGAGGGCAGTCCCAGATCCTATTGCTCCATATCTTGGACTGGCTTTGAAAACATTCAAGTGAAAAGATATTCCTAGCAAGATCATCTTCAGCACTGTGAAGTGGTGGTGATCAATCACAGAGTATGGAATGGTTTGGTTTGGAAGGAGCCTTAAATCTCATCTCATTCCACCCCCTGCCATGGGCAGGGCCATCTTCACTATCCCAGGTTGCTCCAAGCCCTTTTCCAGCCTGGCCTTGGACACTTCCAGGGATGGGGAAGCCACAGCTTCTCTGGGCAGCAGAGAGGTTTTAGACTGATTCACAGTTCTGTGCACATGGCAGCTGCTCATCATAATCCTTGTACATGTTTGTACCTGTCTAAACTTTTAATTTTAGAATCATAATCCATTGCCAAGGAATAAACATGGCCCCATCCCCACTGTGCAGATAAGGAAACGTGCAAAGCACGGAATATTGTTAATCTGACATCTTTGGCTTTAGCTACAAAACTACTTGACTCCTGTGTGCAAAGCTGAATTTAAGTTATTATCTCTGGTCTGAGACTAGAAACCCTTTCATCCGCCTCCTGCAAGAAATGTAGCTATAAACTGATCATTTTTCATTTAACTTTTGTTTGAGCAGTGGATGCAGGTCTGGAACAAAGCCTAGAAAGAATTTTCAGATCCACGGACCCTGGATGTTTTCTAGTCATGTCCCTTAACAATTCTATTGTTCCATTTCCACCATTCCTTGTGGAACAGAGGAAAATAATGAACTTCACTGTCATGGCTTGTCACCCCTACAGAGTGCTGGATTTTATCCTGAAGTGTGAGAATAGCAGGAGCATCCCACACGTGCCTTGCCCTTTGTTGAGCTCATACCCAGCAGGAACTAAACCCATCTCCACCTCCTGCCCTGGACTTGCAGCCGGCCGGGGCAGCTGGAGCTGATTTAAAGCTGTAATAAACTGGGGGAGAGGGAGGTGGCTGGGTTTCTCCAAGCTCAGGCCCTGGCCATGGGAGGCAGAATTCCGTCATGCTTCCCATTCCCTGTAACAAATCGATTCTCAATGGCTTGTTGTGGCGTGAGCACTGCGGTGCAGGGCGTCCTCAGGACATCTGGAAAGTGTTTTCTGTGAGCTGGGAAGTAGAGGTTTTTGGTGCTCAGCTGAAAAGTTGTTTAAATTTAATAAAAGTTTCTGTGGAGAGAGATGGCCTCTAATGAAATCAATCTGTGGATGTTTTCCCTTTCAGGTATCACACGTGAGGAAGCTGTGGAGCTCTTAAAAAAATGTCTAGAGGAGGTGAGTTGCCAAAGTCAGGCCCTGATGCTCCTGAGAAAGGAATGTTTGTTTGCATTCATTCACTGATACTTTCCTGTTCCTCTTGTCGCATTTCTTGCTGCCTTTGCCAGAAGGGTAATAAATGCACTTGGCAGATGTGGAATAGCTACTGAGGAAAAGGGTTTACGGGCAGTTGTGTCGCCTTTGCACGGTTCACATCCTCCAGAACGTAAACTTGGAGCTTAATCACTTTGCTTTATTTCTGCTTTTTGCGTCCTTAGCATAATATTGATCCAGACTTTTCCCTCTTATGTTTCTTCTGAACATGCTGCAGCATTTTTGTCACTTGTGTTACACTTAAGCACTCTTAGAAGTATATACTAATTATTTTCCAGTTTGTGAAGTGATACCTGAGGTAAAGCCTTGAGCTTAAAGTTCACGACCAATTTTAGTGTAAACATAGGGCTCCAGACATTTCAGACACCATGGCTTTTATTGTAGGAAAATAGTCTTTCTCCTTGTCTTTAAGAGATTAATTTGAATGTAGCATCAGGAAGAAGTGCTCTGAAGAGGTCCTGTTTGAGGTATCTTTGTGATATGTACACTTTGTGTCCAAAGTTGTAGCCCACTCTAGTCATCCTTGTTAACAGGCCTGTGTAGTTTGCATCTCTACCTGACCCTCTAATGCAGGTCATCTTGCAACAGACAACAAGCTCCCACTAATTCACTCCTGAGCAGTGAAAAAACCCACTTTAGTTCCTAATATTCCATGTCACTAGAACCAGGATGGAAATTAATATCATACTCTCCTCTTTTATTTATGCTTTGAGTGAGTCTTATTTCTTCTTTCTTTTTGTCTTTGCTGAACAGCTTCAGAAACGCTTCATCCTCAACCTGACCTCCTTCAACGCCCGGTTCATTGACAAGGAGGGCATCCACAACGTGGACAATATACCCCTTGCCAAAGTGGAGTCCTAACCCCTGAGATCTTTCTTCAGCAGTCTTCTTGTTTTGTTCTCTCTTGTTTTTTTTTTCTATTCATTTGAAGCACACAAATAATGTACTGCGGTGGGAGCTCGAATAAAGCCTGACATTTATATAGCCAGTTTTATCTTTTTATTCCACTGATCCTTCCTGAGAGGATTTGAGTAAATTGTTCCACAGTGAAGGTGAAACTTGATTTACAGTTCATGGGGGCACTTTCAGGTTATTTATCTTTCCTCTTCTGAGATTTTACTGCTTTCCAAATTTCTTACTTGTGAGAAAACTGTATTTTCTAGATGACATTGTGCTGTCATCTCCTCTCATCACTAAAGCTCAGCAAACCCCAGACAAGTGTTCCATGCCAAGCAGACAGCATCTACTTTATTTTTTCAAAGATGTTACCACTCTTTACTGTATAAAATAATAATCAGGTTTTCAAAGACCTAATTTGCTTTTGATAGAGTTTTGCTTCACTTGAATTAGATTGATACAAAGGGTTTCAAGTAGAATGGATTTTTAAATGGACTTTTAACTTGCCTGGCAGTGGTTCTGTTACTGGGTAAGAGCATTCTGCTGGCACAGTGAGTTCATAACTACATTAAATAGAATTTAAATAGTAGTTTAAGTAGAAACTAATATATCAATTGTGTGATTTTTCTTAGTTGATGTGTCTCTACATTTAGCAGTACATGAAAGCAGTTCAGTGAGAAATTAAACTGCAGCACTCTTCATAAATCTTTGAATGACTCTGAGCTAGCTAGAGCTTTGTTTCCTTGAGAATAATCCCTGATGATCCATCTAGGCTCTAGATGCTGCTTCCTTATAAAACCCCCATTCATGGAACAGTCTCAGATAATTATCACATGGCTGATACTTGTGGTCTGGCCAGAAATGATTCTTCTGAGAACAGTTTTTGGTGTGACTCCTTCCCTACTTGAATTGGCATTAAAATTGCTCTGGGTGCTTATTTTATGTTTGAATAAACTCGGAAAAAGAATCTTGGAAATAGGGTAGATGTGTACAGGATTGTGTACAGACTTGGTGTGTCACAGCATAACACCCAAGTTATCAGCTGGAAAGGGTGAGTGACAAACTTAACTCTTTATTTGTCTAAGCTTTTTGGTCCTGCCTCAGTGGCATGTTTGAGAATGTTCTTCCCAAAAAAAATTGTAAGTCTTAAAGTATTCCTGTCTTCTGGAATGGATGAGAACTGGATGAGACTGAGACTTGCTTAATGACAGAAGAAATTTGCAGTTCCAGTGCCTTAACTCACCCTGCTTCTTACTTAAATCTAATTCTTCCCTGGAGTCCCATCGGGCTTAGTAGTTTAATTTTTCCCAGAATGAGTTTAATTACAGCCGGTTTTGCTATAATGGCTGCAATGGCTTTTATTTAAGGCCAATGGCACAGAACTCTGAAACATTTTGCTGAAACTCATTTTGTATCTTGGAAACGTTTTCAAGTTTTACACCCAGCAGTCCCCAGCCTGGCGATTTCCTCTTGGCAGGTCACATTTAACACGAGCAGAGTCGGAGTGTTCTTGTTCTGCCACTGAAATCTCACCCCTTCGTGTTGCATTAATGTACATGTTTAGCTTAATGCAGCATCTCTAATTTATTTTACCACTGATGTTGAATGTTTTTGCAGGTTTCTTGTCTTGTTTCAAACTCGTCACTGCAGAGGGGCTGAGCTGAAGTGATATTTTTGTCACTGCATATCAAAGCAGCGATGCCTCTTCATTGGAGGGATTCATTGTTCAGACACCAAACTGGGGTGTGGAGCTCTTGGATGATGTGAGCCTGGCAGAGAATCTGCCTGGAGTTTTTATTGGCACCTATTTGCATGCAGGTGATTAATAAACATAAAACAGTTATTCCCTGGTTGGATCCAGGTTGGAGTGGAACATATGTTTTGCCCAAGGGCAGGGCCCAGGATCTGAATCCCCCATGGAAGGAAACGTCCAAGGGGTTGCATCCAAAGCCAGTGGAGCAGCAACCTTGAGGAATGAATAAATACAGCCTTTGATTCCAAACCAGGAACAAAAGAGCTGGCCCACAATGAGATTGGACTGCAGCCTCTAACAAAGCAGATTTTTTGAGGACTTTCCAAGAATTTATGCTTTTTAAGGAAAAGTGTAATACTTTTGCTGTATAACTTATTTTTTAAAATATCTACAGTGCTGGTATTTAAATTCAGAAACCAATTTTCATTTTTGACAGTACTACATGGAATCTGTTTGAAAAATCAATACTTAAGTTAATGAAAGAGTAGAAAACTTCTTACCTGCTCCAAGTTTAGCCCTAAAGCTTTTGAAAACCATGTTTTGCCTAGAATCCAGGAATCCCATTTGGAAAGAATTCACCTCTCCATTTATATTTGTCATGACAGGCCTCTCTTTCATAAGAAATCTTTGAAAGAATTGAGCACTGCAAGAAAATACTGCTTTGTACTAATTTTTGTGGTTCATATTATGAGAAATGAATGTAGTAGTCAAGGAACTGTGTTCCTGGGGCACTGTGGCCACGGTGAGCTGCTCTGCCTTGCCTTGGCTGGTAATTCTCACCATATGTTTTGCTCTCAAAGCCTCAGGGCCCAAAGAGTTAACAAGGCCCTTTTTCTCGTGTTAGGTTTCCTGTTTAAGGATGGTCTTTTCCTGGGGAGCAGATCATCACCAGCTCATCTCTCTAGAGCTTGGAGTTAGCTCCAAGATCAGTTTACAGAGTCTCTGTGCCTTAGGCCACGTTGGGTTGGGAGTGCTTTGCTGGAAGAGGAATGTGAGCGTAGGTGCAGCGCTCACAGGGCTTTTTCTTGGTGTTAATTACACCTTTCCAGGGAAGAAAATCTGTGTTTTGGGGTAGACCTCCCTGTGACCAGAAGCATTGGCCCAGAGGAGCCATCAGGGCTCAGCTCCTCTTGGAATTGTCCTCACACAAATTTATATTGCTGCCAGGACAGTTCTGCTGCCTAAAAGAGAATCCATGACTCAAAAGTTGTCTTGAGTGAAGTGACAGCCAAGCAGGGACATCAATCAAAACCTGAAATGCCTGGAAGGGTAAACTGTCTGCCATCCTGCTGTATTCACTTTTATGGGGAGCTGCTGGTGAGAGGGAGACCCCCAGGCTGATTCACCTACCTTTCCCCAGGGTTTCTGCAAGAAATCCATGGCCCTGGTAAGTTAAAGCAAAAGATGCTCCAGGCCCCAGGCAGGTGAATGGCTTCAGGCAGGGACTGGGTATCAGTGCAAACCTGAGTGTCCTCAGCAGAAATTAGTGAGACTGCCCAGCAATAATAATAATAACAACCAAAAAAAGTAGGAATAAAGCATGTTTGACTAATCCTATGGAGTATTCTCGGCACTTCCTTGAGTTAGACTTCTGTTCATGGTGATCAGTCGCTGGCAGAAGCTTTGTCACCAAATGGAGCTGTCACTTCTCAGAGTCAAGGCATGGGAGCAGGGGGGAGAGATCAGGCTGAGCTCTCCCAAGGATGTGTTTTCCTTTGCTTTTGTGTCCAATTTTGACAGTAGGCTCCTCCAAGAGGCATTAGCCCATGCCAGGGCTGACATTAGGGATTATGCTCATAGGATTTGGTTGAGTCCATTTTCCCATCTGAAGCAGGGACAGACTATTCCTTTTGTATGAAATAACTTGGCGTTTAAGGAAGAAAAAAACCTCTAACTTTGCTACCTGTGAAGCACTGGATGTATTTAAGGGAAGATTAGTTTATCCTACTTGTAAAAGGTTTATCCTTCAAGCCATTTTTAATTCTTTAAAGGTTTAACCTTACACAGAATTTCCATGTGTTGTTATCAGCCATCAACAGTAATTTAGTGCAGGAAATTTTCACTGATCAAGCTAAACAGACATCAGTTGTTTTAACAGATTAAAAAAAAAAAAAAGCAAAATGTAAATGGTGGAATTATAATACAGAACTTGTCTGTTTTCCATGCCCCTGACTATGTTGGTTTAGGTCTCTGACTGGCTAAGGACTATGTTAAAAAATAAGTTAGTTGTCTTGAAAATGTAAAGTGACAGTTTAAGTGTTTTGTTTCTGTGCTAATGTGCAATTAGGTCGTTATCCAATAAACTGATTCATGTAGTTTAACTCAAGACAGCTGTGGAAGGCAGAGAAAACCCTTCACTGTTGGGGCATGGGGAGAGGGTGTCTAAAAGGATCTGTTTCAGAACTGCCAGGATGGTCTTTTCTCCTGTGTAATACAGTAAAGTTAGCAAGATTTGTGAAAAACTAAATTCTGCTGATTAAATCTATGGAGAAAAAATTAAAATATAGGTTGATCTGGATGCCAGCAAGTGTAGTATAATTTTTGATCTATAAATCAACTCCAAGACAGCCCTACAAGGTGGGGCCAACCTAATAATTGAATTCTCTGAAGTGATTTCTTGGTTGGGTGTGTTTTGATTTGGTTAAATTACCTTTTGCTTAGTAGAAGTTTCCTTGATGTTGTTAAATATTTCTCGTGTTTATGCACAAACATGAAAATAGTGGATCTCTTTGAGTTAATTTACAGCAGACAAAGGAAGCTGCATCATTTTTCGTGTCAGTATTTTGGGCATTATTGACAATATCCTACTCCTGTACCACCAAAACACCTGGGGGCTTCAGTGATGCTTGATCTCGTCTTGCTGAATGTTGCACTGGGAATGCAGCAGATGCATGCAATTCTCTGCTTCCAAAGCTTTGGTTTGTGGGGAACACCTGTGTGTCTCCCCAGCTCTGGATTCAGCAGAAGGCAGTGATCTTGCACTCTGCTTCCTCCTCCCAAACTGGTTTGGCCTTTTCCTGCCTTGCAGATCATCTGGTGGTCACAGAACCCATGGAGGGAGGATCAGAGGGTTGTCCAGAAGTGGCAGGTGGGATGTACAGGGTTGTTTCTTCCTTTGGAAGACATACATTTTATTTTCCACAAATGTTTGAGAGTTGTGCCATGGAACAGGTTATTATCCGTATTTTCACAAAGGGAGATAGCCAGTGACTTGCCAAAAAATCCAAGAAGAGCAGTTGGAATCCATCCTCTCCTAGTTTGTCCAAGCACTGGTAAGCAGGGATGTGAAACTAAGGTAAATCTACAGTTTTTTTAGGATTATACAACTCTTCCTTGCAAAGCTATTCTGGAAATTTGCTGCTGAGTGCTCAAAATGAGGATGCTCACAGGATTTTAGCAGCAGCTCTGCTGGGGAGGAAAAGCTCCGGCACCACATGGTAATGTTTTCAAAGAACTTTCTGTGATCCCACAGCAAAATTTGCTGAAGAAAAAAAAATTGGGAAAAGTCAATGGCTGGTTTGGAATCATAACCCAATAATTTGCTCCTTCCCAACAAGCCTGCAGTGTGCTGAGGATGTGGCTCAAGGGTGGCATTAGGGGCCTGGCTGGAGCAGAAAATGCACTTGTCTGTGTAATTAAAGTGTCCCCAGTTGGATTATATGGGAATCAGAAACTTTCAAGTACATAGCCAGACTCTGACATGGGAATTAGGAAAACATTTCCAAAGCTGTCAGCTCGTTTGGTGGTTTTCTTTTTTTTTGAACAGCAGTTTCTTGAATCTTTGAAACTTTTTTTACTAGGCAAGGCTGCATTTGGGATATAAAAGGATTTCTAGGGATTACTTATTCCTTATTTGCTCTGATTTAAAATGATAAGGTTCAAACGTGTTTCTCTTTTTTCTTTTTTTTTTTTTTTTGTAATCATCTTTAAACTCATGTAGTTCTTAGTGAGCACCTTCAAGAAGAAAACAATTAAAACAGGGTTTTAATTTAATTTGTCTCACAGAATTCACTCAAAGCACATAAGAAACCTGCCCAGAGCATCATGCCAGGGGCTTTGCTTGGGCACATCTGATATTCCAAGGTTTTTGTGTTGGTTTTTGCCTCAGGATTGCTGGTCTGTGCTGTGATGAACCAGAGGAAGGCTGGCTGTGTGAGCTCCACATCCCACATCTACGTAAGCCAGGAAAGGATTTGAGGTTGACCCTCCTGATGCGTTTAGGAGCTGTGAAGCCACACGGTCACAGTTTTGGTTTTGGTTCCCATGTTGGCTCCAAAATTTACAGGGTACTAAAGCAAAAGGTTCTTTATGTTCAAAAGCTGTGAAAAAGCTTATTAACACATGGAATTAATAGAAAACATTTTTGCCCCAAGCTGAGCTGAACGGAGCTATTTTTCCTCACAGGATTTGCTGAATTACTCCTTGGCTCAGCAGGTTCAAAGGCACTGACAACTTTTTTTAGGAATACTTTTAAACAGGAATATTTCTTTTTTTTTTTTTAGCATTCATCTATGTTTTCTACTTTACCAGCTAAGACCTTTTCATTCTCCAAATGGTCCATACTCCAAATGTTCTGCAAGATGCTCCATAGGGTTTTCCCATCTCTTTCGCCTTGCTCACTTTCCTGGGGACAGCTGAATGCTCCAGTTTGTCTGAAACCTTCCCAGTTTGCCCAGTGTCCTGACAAGGCACAACTGGGCTGTGGGTGCCCTGTGCCTGTTTCGGCTCTGGAGAACTCTGGAGGAGTTTTTTTGGAGGAGTTTGGTGCCAAACCCCAACTTCCTCACAAAGAGAACCTAAATGGGGCCAAGTCAGGGTTGTCTGTGCTACAGGACTGGTCTGATTTCTCATGGTGATTAGTGTGTGCTCCTGGAGGATCCCTGTGATGACCAAATTAGCAGGAAACTCCAAAAGCCATAATCTGTAATATATAATATATAATATATAATATATAATGTGCTGCTGCCATATGACAGGGCTGGGAGAGGAAATGAAATGAAAATGGGTCAGGAGTGGGAGGCCTGGGCTGAAACAATTCCCTGTGGTGCCAGGGTCCATTTAAGAGGCAAAACAGCAGCACATTACCAAGAGGGTGTAAGAAAGGTTGTTTTCATGGTCTGGACTGAGCAAACTGGCCTTTCCACCAGCCTCCTCCTCCTCAGCAGTGCCTTCATCTGATGTGTCCTGTCTCCTTGTTGGAATGCTTTTGCAAGCAGTGAAGTAGAACAGGGATTCTTCAAAAAAAGAGCTTTCTTATAATTAGAAATAAAATTATAAGCATATAGGTTATATCTTTAAAACAGACTGTTGAAACGAATTTTGGGGGTTTTTTGTAATTACCGTGCTAAAGTTGATTTATCTGGTTTTGAATCCCAGCTGTTTCCTAAACTCCCCAACTCCCTTCAGCTCTTCATGTCACATCTGTTTTCAGTGAGGTACAGGTTGCTGTTTCCTTTGTAAACTTATCTACTGAAATGGAAATTCACAGGTAAGATCTTTCAGTGCAGGGTCAAATACAATGAGGATTTGATGTTTGATGGCACACCAAGGTACTATGGGAACATAAATGGAACCCTCCTGAAAGAAAGACAGATATTTGAATTGGATAAAATGTTTTCATAGGAAATACTCCTTTTTTTTGAAAATATTTGCTGCATGCTGAGAAAAAAAATATCTCTGGAAAGCAACGATCCTGGAAAATCCAATCTGCACAGGAAATCTTGTCAGAATTCCATGTAGCTGTCAGAGAGGTCTCCAACATGAAACTGTCATACCTCCTGAATAAAAGCATGCAGGCATTGATGTTCTGAAGCTCACCCAGTAAAAGGCTCCATGGATCCACTTTGGTCAAGCCTGTAGCAGAGGAGAAGTTTGACTGGAAGACCTTGAGTGTCCAATGGGAAGAATGTGATTTACTTCTAGTAAGTGTTTAAGGGTGAAGAAATCCAAGATGCCATTGCAGATTTAGCTGCAATTTCTCTGTTCTGTGAGGTAATAAATAGAATCACAGAGAACACGTGGAATTTTGGGACAGAGGAAGATGATGGGCCAATTGTTGTTTTTCGTTTGGTGCAGGTCATTCAATCACACCAAGAAAATGCTGCCCCTTGGGGATTCTTCAGGGAATTTAAAGCTCTGTAGAGAGGGAAAACTCAAGAGGAATCCAAAGTACTTCTGCACAGCAGAGCCATTGTCAGGTGAGAAGCTGCAGCATCCAGATGCATCTTGAGGTTCTGCAGAACTTCTTGGCTTGGAGCAACAAATGGATCTTTTTCTGAACTCATTTCACACCCCAAAAAAAAGCTGAGTGGTCTCCATTTAACATTTTCTTTGGCTATAAGATTTGCTGCTAAAACAAAGCTATCCTGATGAGAAATCCTTCTGGATCTTAGGGATTTTAGCCTTTTCTCTGCTGAAAATAATCAAATTAGAAGCATCTGAAGGTATCAGGATAAAAACACACAAAAGAGCCATCAAGAATAGCCCTGCCATCATTTTTCCTGCCTTGGAAAGGTTCTGGGATGCTTCAGCACCACAATCATGGGTACAAAGCTTGGGTGGATGTTCAATGTCTGGAATTATTATTGCTATTTATGATATCCTATTGGAAATGCTCAGGTGTCTGCAGTGGGAATTTTTTTCCATATAAAGGAGGTGAGGCAGGAAGACCAAAGTGATACCTTGTGGCTCAGCATGGCCAGGTTCTGGGTGATGGTTGGGTCAGACTCTCTCCTCCAGCTCTGTTTGGATAATGAAGGCTCCACATGCTGCACCTGGACAGGGAGCACATGGTCTCCAATAATCTCAGGAACATCATCACACCCTCACAAATACCATTTATTTTACTGCCTGACTTGACAGTGTTGGTGTTTTGATTCAGTTGCAGTGCCAGGAAAAACTTCCCTTGCTCAGTGGCCATGTGGCTCATTGGATTCTGCATGTAAATCTGGGGATTTAATGGACTCTCCTATAGGAAGGAATGCATTAACTACAGGTCAGCAAACTCTGGTTATTGGGTTGTTTCACACCGACAGCTGTTATTACCCTGTTGCTTTTAAGGTGCCTGTTTAAAGGTAATTATTTAGTCTGTCCAAAGCCATGTGGAATTCCAGCACAGCCTCTACTCCCTGGCGTTAATGATGCAGCACAGTCACAGCTCCATGTTCCCCTTGGTTTGCCCTTGGGACAGCTGACTCTTAGGGATTGAAGAGTTTTTCCTCATGTTCTCTTTCTTTTTTATTTGTCAAGGATTGGCATGTGGTTTCCCCGGATTTGTCATTCATTCAGAATTAATTCAAAAAAGATTTTTTTGTTTCAATTCCCCTTTAGGATTGAAATTCCAGCATGTTCTGTAACAAGCGTAGAAACCATGAGCCTGGATCTATTTTTACTCTTTGACACAATCCTATGTATTTTCCCACGGTGAGATTTGTAATCAGTGTGGGAATTCATACCAGGGTTGAGCCCAGAATTGTGTAAAATGTTTTTTTCTCTTAGGATGGAAAGGAAAAGGACATGTCAGGGGATGGCCTTGTTTGACAGCGAGCTGGGAGGGGACTGCAGTACAGATAAGAATTGGCACAACCCCTGACTCTTCTGGAGTGTCTCTGTGGGCCTGCAGGAATGAGGGTGTCCAAAATCTTGGGAAGCCTTGATGCTTTTAGAAAGTTGCTCCTATGTGATGTGTCTCTTGCTCATCTTGAGCATCTGTGGTGGAATCAACAAATTAATCCAAATCATCCAACTTCCTCCCACTCACAGGTCATTGGAGGTGTCCTGGCCTTTCGGGCACCAGACTGTTCCTCATAAAACATTCCAAAGACTTGCAGGTACCCAAAAAGGAAAATGAGGAGGGAAGTATTTTCCACCCCATGGATGTGGTGTGTAATTACTGGAGGCAGATCCTGATTCTCTGTCTGCGTTGCTCATCCATGCTGTGTCTAAGAATTCCTTGATATTCAAAGTGCCCCAACCAAGCCAGGTTTGCATAATGTGATTAAATTAGGAAATGATATTTCGTGCCTGGATATTACAGTGTGCACACACACACTTTCATCCTGTGTTGGAGCGTCACTTGCTCTGCTCTGATACCATGCACCAGAGGATGTCTGCAAATGGAATTATTTCAGGATAGTTATCCTAAATAACCCCATGTAGGGAAACCTGTATTGTAGCACAAAAGCACCTTACTCTCCTTTATCATAATCCATTTAAATGTGGATTATGCTGAAGCAGAACAGGGCGCTCCTACTTTGGAATAATTTTAAATAGGAATAGTTTTTGTGCTTTTGGCTCACACCCTGCATTATCCAAACTGGCTTTGAAGTGTAAACAAGCCTCTGATGTGTCTGTAGGATTTCCATTCTGTTCCCTGACTACTCCTTGTTTCTTGGCTCTTCCTTTGGGAAGGTCCAGAGCAAAACCAGACCTGCAGAGCTCGTCATTTAGGTCTTTGCTTTCACAAACCTCATACCAAGGGACGTTTCCAATCCCATTCCCAATTTAAATGCCTCCCTAAGCTTTGAAGGGAATATTTAGATGCAAGTTTCTGGTGCTGAGCCATCCCCACAGATTATATTAGGACATTAAATGTTTCCTTTCACACTCTGCTCAAAGGGAGAAGGTTTGTGTTTCAGACCTCCTGTGGTTTGTTTTGGGACTGATTGGGGTTTTTCCTCTATTGCCATCAGCCTGTTCTGCACCTCGAGAGAAACCTGTGTGGTGTGACTCTGAGAAGGGTCAATGCAGGGAGTGCTGCCATGGCTCAGTCCCATTCCAGCTGCTTAGCCTCTGGCCGTGAGGAGCAATGGATGTGTAGGCAGACTGCAAACAGGCTCCCTAAAATCAGGCTTTTCCATCTTTTCAAAAGCCATTTTTACATCTGCTCCCATGAGAAGTCGCAGCTTCTTACCTGAGACAGGTAAGACTTATTCAAACCTGCTTCCTGACCATTTCATGGGTGTTCTGCCTATTGTTTTGGTGTTTTCTTTACCTGTTTGTGTTCTTTTATCCCATAGTTTTCCACACTTCTGTCCCACACTGCTCCTGGGTTTCCTCCTGCAGCTCCAGCCCTTGGATTTACCCTTAGATTTACCCTCTAGATTTACCAGCTGGACTGGCCATATCTGTAAGTGCCATTCAGGACAGAGCAATACAGATGTCATGCAGCATAATCTGTTTTTTGGTTTGTCAGTACTTTTTCTAACCACTGTGTTTATTTCTAAGCTCTGAGAGTACAGGGTGCTGGTGCAGTTCTGCTCATGGTGACACCACGGACACAACTAATTTGGAGCTTCATTGCCTGGAGATCAGTGGGGCTGTTTTATCTTCTATTTCATCACTGATACCATGAGGTCCTTCTGCAGCTCTTCACAGACAGGTTTAGATTTGACTACCCTGAGTAATTCTGAAACATCAGCAAACTCATTCATCTCCAGCGGCGCCGGCTGGCTCAGCACAAGGCCTGGGGACACCAGGCAGGAACACCAGCTCCTGTCACCCCTCAAGCTCTTTTTTGGGCATCATTCAACCCCCAGCCATGAAACTAGAGAATTCTTTCTTAAATCTATACAATTTTATATAATTTCCATGTAATTAACCTGTTTTAAGATACAACCACAGAGGCGAAGGATTCTTCATCACAAAGACGATGGAGGTGCTTTCTTCAAATAAAAAGAGGTTTATTAAGAGAATGAGAATGACATTGTGGTGTGGGTGTTGTACATCTATTGCAGCATTAAGAGAAACAACAGCAAGTACAAAATCCTGCAGAACTTCTAGAGTCATCATCATCACAGCCTAGCTTGTCCATGCTACAGTTTGGTGGATCCAAAACTTCATTCCCATTTCTATTGGCAGAAAATCCAAAGACTTTCATCTTTCAAAAGAATAAAACCCAACCCAAAACAAACAAACAAACAAACAAAAAAAGGCAAAACAAAAAACCCAACTCAATTTGATATAAATAACTTGCACTGGACATTTTAAAACTTTCAGATTTTAATTACACATAAATAAATATATACAGATTTAGAACAGTTCCGTTTGGCCTGGTTCAAGTTCTGCTCCTTGTGCTTTATTTATTATTATTATTACTAACTTTAGAAATTGGTGTGCTGTTATCTGTAGGTTGTGGAGTTTTATTTAGTCCTGGGTTTAACTTCACCTTAGCCCCAGCAGGGAGGGCAGCAGTCAGGAGGCTCCCCTCGATCCTGCCCTGGGATCTGTTGGCTGTGTGGTTTTTCCTCCCTCCTGCTGGGGCTTGGGACTCCTCAGCGAGGGAAAATCCACAGTGAGTCTCAGTTTGAAGCTGTAAACAAAGCCTGGACCTGCTTTAAATCCACAGCAGTTCTGCTGGCAGTTTTCCTGGCGTTAGGACTGGGCTGTGGGTGGGGAAATGGGAAGGTTTCCTGTGTGTTTGCCTCAAAACCAGCAGATAAATCCAGGTAGAGCCAGGGTTCCATCCCTCTACCCTCGGCCACTCCTGCTCTGGGTCTTGCACTGATGAGGCTTTTGCTCTTTCCTCTCAGTTTTTCAGTTGGAAGAAATTCCTGGAGCACGTCAGGATTTCACTATGGGTTTTTAAAAAAGCAAAATAAAATCAAATTGCACATGACTTGGCTTCCTGCATCCACGTTACAAAAACAACAAAAAAAAAAAAAAAAAAAAAGGCAAACCCCCCAAGCCATCAGCCTGGCTTCTCTCAATCTCACTACGTTCATCAGCACTGTTTTCTTCTCAAATTCTTTAGCTCTTCTCTTTTTTTCTGTCTTTTCTCTGTTTGCTTCACAAGTTTCCTCTCACGTCCAAACTCAGCAGTTTCAGAAAACAGTGCACTGGGTCATCTTTCCCCCCTGGAGCCATCGCTGGTGCCCTGGGGAATCTCCCACCGGGGGAGGCAGCGCCGTTATTTCCGATGCTTCACCTCTTTGTCTGACGCTTTGGAGTCCCCGGCTGTGTGCCCATTCCCTGTGCTGTTCATGAATATTTTATCCAGCCCCTTGAGGGACTCCACCAGGTAGTTCTGGAAGGCGGTGAGGGCAGCACAGATGGCTGGGCCCCCGAAGCCGTGGGTTATCAGGCTGAAATGAGTCAAACAGCTCTGGACTCCTGGCTCGAGGATGAGCGAGGGGCGGCTGTTCCCCAGCGGAGAGCGGTCCTGGGCTATCAGGTCTGCAAACTCCTTGCAAATTTGCCTGAAAGAGAGAGGTTTGGTCACTGTCACTGAGAGCTGCAGGATGCAGTTGTAGAATCGTGGAACAGTTTGGGTTGGAAGGGAGCTGAAAGATCACCCAGTTCCAACCCCTCTGGTGTGGACAACTTCCTAGACCAGGCTGCTCAGATTTTCATCCAAACTGGCATTAAACACTTTCAGGGATGGGGCATCCACAACTTCTCTGGGTGTATTTGGGAGATTTTTCCTGCTCTCTGCCCTAACAGCCACCACCCCACTGGGAGTTTTTGGCTCCAGCCTGGGGAAAGCCCCTAGGTGCAGAGCTGGAGCCACTGCTGCTGCTCCTGCTCTGAAGGGGCACATGAGGCAGTACCAAAATGCTCCCTGGGGCTGGGTTGCCCTCTCCCATATGGGAGCAAACCCTTCAATCCCTGCAGGTCATTCCCCTCACTGCACACCTTCCCGCAGTGTGAGCCCATCTCTTCCCTGCAGAAGAATAAACTTAAGGGATTAATGCTGCCCTCCCAGGCTGGTGACACCAAACACACTGGTGGCTCGTAGCCCTCTGTACTCACTTGGTAGCCAGCAGCATGTTTTTCCTGGTGTGGAGCTCCGTGGGGTCAGAGTGCTGCCGGCACAGATACTCTGCCGCCGCCTTGGCTGGGAACTCCGTTTCGCAGACGTAGCCGAAATCCCGAGCCAGGTGAATGGCTTCACCTGCAAGCAGGACAGATGAACATCAGCACTGTGCCAACACCAGTGGGAAAAGGGAGAATTTCTGCAGCAGCTTCAGCCACTTCACTAATGGGGCTTAGTTTTGATGGGGCTCGGTTCTGGTGGGATTAGGTTCTGTCTCTGTCTCAGTGGTCACCCAAAAGTTCTCCCCACCTTCATCTCTTGCTTCAGAAACACCACTGTGAGTTTCTTATTCTCATCTGTAAAGCAATTAATCTGTGTGGGCCAAATGAGCCATTGCCAGCTCTAAACAGCAGCTGAGTCCTTCTTTTACTGCCTTTTACGAGAGCATCAAGAAGGTGCTGGCCTTGGAGCAGGGTGAGGTGTGACTCAGGGCACCTGAACCTAAAGGAAGAACAGCAGAGGGGTTTCTCACTTGGGAACATCCCCTGCTGCATCTTTCCCTGCTTCTTCCCAAATTTCCTGCTTGGTCTCTGCCAGTTGAGCAGAGATTGAAGAGGGAGGACTGGAGGGTCAAAGAGTGACCTCAGCCCTGTGAGTGCTGGACAAGGCAGGGCAGGAAGAAGGGGCAGGAGGAAGGGGCAGGAGGAAGGGGCAGGAGGAAGGGAGTAACATCCCCCACAGAGCCCAGGGGCCCTCAGGCTGGACGTGCAGGCAGCGTATCCATCACCCCGTGGAAATGCCCACCCATTGATGGGATTGATCCATCTCCAGGCGTCCCCGTGGAAATAATCAGAGCTGATGGCAATTGATCATGCCCAACACCCGAAATCCCGGTCGGGCAGGCAGAGCTAATTTGCCTTGCCCCCCTGCTGCTCACATGTATTAGGCCATCCATCCTGACAGCATTAACCCAGATCCCATCCCAGCCTGCCAGAGCTCAGCCTGTGGAGCCCTGGTACAGGGAAGGGTCTCTGCTTCCCACATAATGACAGTACTTGCCACATCATCTCCTCCTCCAAAGAGAGAGTAAATAAGGTAAACCTAAAGAATCAGAACTGCAGTTGTTTGTGTGTGGAAAAAACAGTCAGAAAGGAAAAACTGCTGGAAAACTCTTACTGGGATGGTAAAAAAGATCTGAGTGACCCTATGGTCAGAGCCAGGGCTGGAGCCAGGATTTATTTCTTCCATGAGTGTGTGAGTGGCTGCAAATCGTAATGTTTTAAAGGCAGTTTGGATGCTGGATAGGAGGAGTTTTGAGGGATAGGGCGGTCTGTCTTTGGAAAGAGCTGTTAAAACCACACTGAGCCAGATCCCGAGGAGGAGAGGCTGCAGGAGGGAGCACGGAGGGCTGTGGTGGGCAGAGGGGCAGAGAGAGCCTGGCTGAGGGCACACCTCCTTCCAAGAGCTTAGGGATGTTTCTGGAGTGGAAATACAGCCCTGCTGCTCCTCTGGGTCCAGGCTGGAGCTGCTCTTGTGGCTGCCCAAGAGAGGGTGAGTGCTCAGTGTACATGGTGAGAACTCCCAAGGGAGCTGCTTCTACCTGGTGATCCCTGGGTTCTCCAGGAACATCCTCCCCATCTGTATGAGTGACTGTGGGTCAGTGTAAGAAAAAATATTTCATTAGCACTCAAAAACCCACCTGGTGGCTCTTTTAAATGATCAGACATCAGGAAGGCAGAGGGGAGAAAACACATTAAGCCAAGGAAATGTCCAGGAAAGAGTGGGGTGGAAAGGCACAAGCCAGTTTGTGTGGGCTGGGTGATGACAGTGTAGCAGAACCTTCCTCTGGGTGGAACATCCCCTGGTTCCATCACACTTACATGCAGGAGGAAATTATATCCACCAAACACACACAGCACCACTCCTATTAACTATGAGCTGGGAAGCAGGAGCCAAAACATCAGCAGCCACTTGAAATCAAACTGTACATTTCTTCCTTCCTTTTCTTTCCTTCATTCTTTTCTTCCTTTTCTTTTCATGGAAATCAGCCTTTCATTCAGCACGAACCAACTGCCCTGGGTAACAACCTCCGCCTAATGAAGCGGGTCATTTAATTTGCTGGCGACAATGGAGATGATTTTCTATTCAGGATCCGAAGGCAGCTGCCTGCACCGCCCGGGCACAGACACAATGGATTCCTGAGCTCAGAGGGAGGCAGAGCTGTCATTCCATTTGTTTGCATCCCCGTGTGCTTTTCTCCCAGGACGCAGTGGCAACATCATCATTTCCATGGTGCAGAGAAGTAGGAGGGGAGGAGGTAACCGAGTTAGGCACATCACATGCCTGGGCAGGGCTCTGCCTGCCAGGGCAGCACCTTTTCCGTAGCTCTCAGGGCAGCTGCTACACACCTGAGCTCCACCTGCATGACCTCGGAGTGGTTTGACATCTCTTCAGTGTCTCCCTCTTCCCCTGGAGGAGGAAAGGTCTTGGATACGGGGCATTTCCTTCTTACAGGAGACAAAACCCGAGCTTGGGATGCTGGCTGAGGGTCAGAAGCAGCCAAGCTGTGTCCTAGGTGGGCCCACGGGGCTGCAGAGCAGATGTGAGATTCTTGGCAGCTTTATTCAGGCTTTTTTTTGTTTAGTTTCTGTGACCCAGCTATCAGAACCAGCTCATAGGAATGAGGGACACCCTGAGCTCCAGCCAGCAGGATGCCCACAGTCCTGCTTGGCATCCATGGGGAGACCTTTTCCATGGGCTACATCTGATCCAATAGAAATGGCTGAGTTTTGGAAGACAAACATAGAATCATGGGGTTGTAGAATGGTTTGGGTTGGAAGACACCTTAAAGATCATCCAGTTCCAACCTCCTACCACAGGCTTGGACATTTTCTTGGACATCTGCTGTTTTGGTTTCATTTGTCTTCTGCCCACTGCTTTCCCAAGAGTCTGTTCATTTAAAAGGACACATTTTTGAATCGGTGTGGAGACTTACATGGGGACATTGCCATCCCCATTCAATGGTAACCACTCCATACTTTAAGAGTTCTGGTTTGTGGAAAGCTGGGAATTAAAGGGATGGAAGTTTTGGCACTCCACCCTCCATGGGACCAGGGAGAGACTCTTACCTTCCACGAGGGATGTGAGCAGGGTGACGTTGGCAGCTTTGCGCCTCCCTGCAGGTAGATTTAGTCCAATTTTCTCTAACCTTTCCCTTAAACACCGACCCCCATTTTTTGATTTGGCTCTGAAAAGAGAAAACAAAGAGGGGAAACAGATTTCCATGTAATTCATGTTAAAATAACCATAATCCTAGCTTAAGCTTTGAGGTTTGAAAGAAAAGGAGAAAAAGCCATAAAAATACTATTCCTTAATGTACCACACACCAGAATTTCTCATCTTTTTTATCTGAGAGGTAAGAGCTGGTGCTGAACACAGCTCCTGGGGCTCTCAGAGCAGCTTACCTGCGGAGAACCCCGCCAAGGAGAGAGGCGTTGAGACACTCGGGGGGTGAGAGCCTCCTCTGCACCTCCCCGACTGTCACCTTGTACTTGGAGGTGGAGCTGAGCAGCGAGAGGCGGCCAGGAACAGAGCAGAAAACCTCATTGGGATTCGTGACCCCTCCGATCAGGCCATCTTTGTTCATGGACAGCGTGGAGATGGTGGTGCCGTTGGCCTTCGAGGGGATGGGCACTGGAGACAAGGAAGAGGGAGAGAAGAGGAGATAGTGGCTGAGAGACCCAGACTCTCCAGGCAGCTCTCCAGGCCCCCCAGATGGCAGCACAGCTGCTGGGGTGTCTCACTAGTTCCTTATTTTCCTCAATGAGGGAAGCGAGGTTGGGCGATGAAACTAAACTAAATAAAGGTTAAAGGGAAAGAAGAAGCCTGGACACTGCCCTCGCCTGCCTTCCCGCACCTCCCAGCTCAGCTGTAATTAAAGCCAAGGTTTGGGCTGCTCTTCTGGAAGGCTGAGGATTGTCTGCAGTGTGGCTGGCTGGGCTTGTGACCAGCTGCCCTCCCTGTCCCCTCTGGGTGCTCCATGGAGGTGGGTGGCCAGGCAAAATGTGTCAGGTCCAGCTGGCCAGGACACCAAATCCCCTCCCAGGATTGAGGTTGCAGCCCAGCTCTGTGCCAGCACACCCTGCATCCCACCAGGCAGGATCAGCCACCTCCATTCCCTGACCCAAACCCAGGAGCTGCTGGGATGGCTGAGAGCTGTGCTTCCCTTATGTGCCCACAGGAACCAGGGGATAGAGTTTCTTTGCCTTCAGCTTTGGGATTAACCCCACAACAAGCCGCAGCCCTAAACTTTCATCATCCCTGTCTTAAAGGAAGCTTGAGAAGATCAAACCCAATTAATCCAACACAAGCTTCCCTTTGCTTAATGGGCAAAAGTCAATTAACACAAGGTTAGGCAGGCACTGGTGACTGCAGCATCTCATGGTGCCCACGCCATCACAAAGAGGCAAAGGGGCTCAGTTTTCCCTTTTGTCATCCCATAAGAAACCTTCTTAGACGCAATAAAGGTTTATAAGTTAAAACTGTGGCTGAGACTTGTGCCAAATCTCTTTGGCTTTTGTGCTCTGACATTAATAACCAATTTAACTCAGGGGGGAAAAAAGGAGGTTTTGAAAGAATCCAAAGATCATTTCAGCCCTGGCATTCATTCTTTGTGGTTGCTCAGGAATGACTGTTTCACAGTCAGATGGTTCCTGCAAGTAACACAGCAATGAATGCCAGGGTTTATAAAGGAAATACACATGCCCAAAATGAACCAGAAGCCCCAGGATTAATCGGGGAGGGTACATGGGCTGGACCTACGAGGGGGCGCTTACAATCGGCATATTGTAAATCCAGCTCAATGACTTGCTAGCGTGGCAATAAAAATCAGCACATGCTCCATAAAAATGACTCATGTTTTAAGACTAAGGGATGAATGGAAAGGAGCTGAAGGACATGGAGTTTCCTCCCAGCATGAAACTTGCACAACATCGGGGAGAGAAGGGCTGGATGCACCAGTGCCCTGCCGGAGCCAGCAGCTGCGGTCAGTGTTTGCCATGACTGAGGTTGGTTCAGGGCAGAACAAACACAGGAACATCCCCACGAGATGTAGGAAACCAGAACCATTTCCAGGAAGGAGCAACTTCAAAGCTTTCTTCCACAGCACCAGAACAGGTTAGGTTAGTCTCTAGGGGATCCCTTAAAATCAAAAGTCAGAGCATGGTTTGCAAATATCCGTGCAGCGCTGCCGAGGCGTGTGGCCCTGCAGGGTCCCAGGCACAGGGGATCCTCTGCAGAAAGGGCCACCTCCAAACCAGACCCCCTGGGGAGCAGGTGTTGCTTGTAGTATCGTGTGAAGAGCTGTGCATAATTGATCACTCTGCAATCTGGATTGTATTTGGATAAATCCGTGCATGCCTGCCATCATGCCGTGGCTGCGCTCAAGCCGCATGCGTGGCCAAGGAGCTGCAAACACACCCGAGGGACAGCAGAGCCATGCAGGGACAGGGATTGTGTCTCACCACACATCCATGGGACACAGTGTCTGGGGAGGAGGCAAACCCAGCTGGCACCAGTGTGAGTTAACACTGGAGCCTATGGAAAACTGGGTTGGTACAGCTCTGGCATGTTTACCAGTCACCCCACAGGCAGCACAGGGAGGCACGGATGATGTCAATGCACAGCATGGAGACACAACACTTGGGAAACACATACTGGGGGTTTTAGGAATGATGCTACTGTCAGAAACAAAACCCTGGGAAGCTGTGCCCCGGAGCTGGCCACTGTGAAGGGTAAAGCCCAGCGCAGTCGGGTCAGCCCAGCTGTGTGCCACGAGCAAACCAGGCAGGCACTGAGCGTGGATATTGGCATTGCTCTTCAGCCACAGCTCCGTGGGCACGTGCAGGTGTGGGACAGGATGCCTGTGTCACACAGAGCCTGTGCCCTCACGAGGCACATGGGGTGCGAGGGACAGAGCGGGTGGCAGCGCCGGGAACTGAGCTGGCCACGGAGTCCTGTAGCAGTGCTTCATCCATTAGACAGCGTTGCCTCAATACAACAAGAATAAACAAAGCCACATTCGCCATTAATCATGAATTATGGTTATTGAGCCTCACCTGCTGCTGTTTGCCTGGTCTGATCTGCAGCTTGTTTGCCCATAAACATGCTGCAGGAGGGAGACAAGCTACCATTAAAGCCTGACAGCTTTGTTTCCTTGGCTTTTGGGGAACCAAAATTGTCTCTTGTCATCTGAGTAAACCAAAAGTCCCCCTCGATCTTCAGCTGCTGCTTTCCTGTTCCCGCAAGCAGCAGGTGATCGGAGCACCTGAGCCAGCCTGCAGACAAGAAGGAAGCATGAGAGCGGTGCGGGCGCCCAGCGCGGCCGACAGCCCCACCGACCCCCTGGCCCTGCCAGCCCAGCCGGGAAGAGCTCGGTGCTGCTCCCACAGCCTCCTGCAGAAGGCTCATCCCGGCTGCGGCACAGAGAAAGGACACAGCAGAACGGAGATGGGGTGTGCATGATGAGATTTGGGGTGCTGAGCGGCTCCGGGGTGAGTGGGGGGCTTGCAGTGCCCGGGAAGGAGCAATCAGGCACAATGCAGACCTGAGCCCCACGTGGCGCTTTGCAGCTGGGGATGGAGATGTCACATCGTGTCACTCACTCGTCACCCCTTCTGAGGTCCTCCAGGATCAGCCATAGGAGACACACAGCACGGGAGGAGGACATCACCTCAGTGACAAAGGTGTCCCCCTGGTCGTCCCCCTGGGCAGGCTCAGGTCCCACTCCTGAGCATGGAGGATGAGCTTCTCAGCAGGAGCACAACCCAGAGATGCACACAGTGACAGACCAATATGTTACACAGGCTGAGGAGGGAAGGGTTGGATGCTGATGCCCAAACAAGTGCCCCTCCAGCCCTGCCTGATGAGTGGGACTGGGCATTCCTGGGTCACCCCAGCCCACCCCAGGAAGCTGTAAATGACAGGGCAGAAGCTGGGTTTGGGCCGATTCAGCCAAAGGAAGGGGAAGAGGGAGATATTAGATCTTTTGCAACTGCTCAGAGCACTCCTAGGGAGTCCTTTTCTCTAATGTCCATCTTTGCTATCTATTCTTATTGTATATCAATTCACTCTGTCCCCCTAATTTTTTTTTCTCTTTTCTTAACCTGCTTGGTGTTCCTGAGGGGGTTTTTCCCATGGAAGAGTGGTTTATTCAGATTAAACCTTCTACTTCTAAATCAGCAAATCCAGGTGAGCTTGGCTGAAGATTTCACAAACTAAAGCCCCTGTAAAGAATTTTGACCTGCCCTGGGGATGCTGCAGCTGGGACTGGACACAGGTAACCACTGGCACAGGTCCGAGAGGTCAGATTTGAAAGGGAAAACTGGTTTTGGAATAAGGTTATGCTGGCAGACCTCAAAGGGCTTCACGCATTGCTAATCCTCAGCCCAGTGCTGGTACAGCACCAGCAACCAAAGCCATTAACTCACTCCTGGCTCAAGCCAGCTCCTTAGTGCAGCTGGGGAAAACTGAGGCACAGAGCAAGTTAAATGATTTACCAAAGCTCAGGTACATGAGCATGATCTTTGTGTGCAACTCCATTCTGTGGGAATGCCTTCCTAAGCAATCCAGGCTTCAGCTATTGCCCAAGTGTTGGGAAGTGCTGTGCTGCAGGCTGATTACATACAGCCTCTGTTTTTATAGCTCCGGATTTTCTGTGGGAAGCTGTGAAATAGAGCTGTTTGTCACTGCATCCTCTTGGCTCGTGGTGCTCTGGTGATTTGGAGAACGGCAGCGTGGCAGTAACAGGAGTACAGCAGCATCTTGCTGAGTGTGGGAAGGGAAATGATCCTCATTTCTTCTGTACAACATCACAAGAAGTGTTTCCATCAGGCTCAGCCTCTCACTGCTGCCTTTAACCTCGCAGGGCAGGTGCCACTTGCAATCCATCGAGTTTCAGGTGTGTTGAGCAGCACTGGGGAGTCCCAAACTCCCACGCCAGTCTCTTGCCCCAGTGCTTGGAGCAGATACATGTTGGCTTCGTCTTCCCTGTGAACCACGAGGTTTGTGATCTCCCATCAGAAGAGGCTTTCTGTGCTGAGTCAGCTCTGGTTTGTCTTTTAAACATACCATGGTGTAACTGTCAGATGATGAACTCACACAGCTCCATTTCCTGTGGCTTAAAAAACCCTGATGCAGAGAGAGAGAATGATTTCAAACCAGTCCCGATGTCCAAAAACACTGAAGGCTTCATCCCTTGACTTCCCTGAGCTGGAGAATGCCCTGCCTGCCTGGGGTTATCTCCTTGTGTCTGGCACAGCCAGCATGGAATTGTGTTATGACACAGGACAAGCCACTATCCCAGTTTGGGCTTGACTGTCTCCAGCAACAAATTGCAGATAATGATATAATAATGTCTACCTGGGAGGGATGCTGTGATACCCAGTTAAAACTTGCCAAGTAATATCTGGTGAGAGATTTCTCCAGGTGAGGAGGCCTTGGGTGTTGAATGTAGCCAGAAGGAGTTGGTCCAGCGCCTGAGCACAGGATGTGATGATGCCTCTTGGAGCAGACAGGCAATGGAAAGGCAGGTCCCATGAAAAACAGGAGGACCTGCGATGCTGCAGGTGGGATGGGATGTCACAGCCTTGTCTCCCTAAGGGTTTTTCAGGAGACAGCTAGGCGAAAGATAAAAGCACGGCTGAATGGATTGCTCGGCTGTGAATCCAGTGAATGGAGTAAGGAGCCTAATGCCTTCAAAATGTCCCAAAAGAAAGCACAAAGTTCATGCCACTTCTGTTCTGGTTTGCAGAGGTGCATCCCTTGGCTTTTAAAAAGAAGGTAAAAAGAGGAAGGAGCAAATCAAACCCATTCTTCAAAGGCTTTTACCTAGAAAACCTTGGAGAATTTCCTGCTTTTCCCCAGTGAGTTCCAGCACGAACCGATCCGCAGTTCACACCTCATCCTCCCTCTCCTGCAAGGTCCGGGCTGACGATGCTCCATCCCTTAGCTCCTACATTCCTTCTCCTTCCTCATCCAAATCATTCCACAAACCAAAGTTTGTGGCTGAAATTACCATTGTGATTCCTGAAAATGGACACTTTGATATGTAAATATTCGGTGAAAAAGGTGCATCTGCAGCCCGGCTCAGGCTCCGGTGCGGGAATTGCCGGGAGCTGCGGGAGCTGCTGTCCGTGCTCAGGGCTGGCAGCAAACCGACCACTTTTGGGTCTAAGGGCAAAGAAACTTTGCCTACAAAAAGAGAAAAATACGAAGTACTGACTCATTTCCATAGGAGAAATGTGCTGCCTGCTTGCAAAATGATTTGTAAGCAGGAAAATTTGTGGTGCTTGGGATTTGAGTTGCTTATCGTGGTGTTATTTGTTTTGTTCCATTTCCAGCTGGAGCTCGGAGTGCTGTGAGGGGAAAAACAAGTCCAGAGGGAACATGCAAATCGCGTGCACGTCTTACAAGTCTGTTTTCTTCTCTCCCCAGATACATTACAGGTAAATTCTCTTCCTCGGCAAGGCGGAATCCCTGGATATCGGAGCTTTTATTGCGACATCCCTTGAAAAGTGGGAGTGTGCTACTGTTGAGATTGCATTTTAAAAAGGTATCAGTGAATCGCCTTAGGAGACAACCTGGGACAAAGCAATCGCTCATCTTCAAGCACAACAGCGCTGTCTCCAGCCCCCCGCCATGCCTCTCAGCCCCCCATCCCTCTCCGGGGCCACGCTGCGGTCAGCTCGGCTGCCTCGGGCGTCGCTGCGGGGCAGAGACCTGAGCTTTCTGCCCGGCGAGGGGACACCTGCACCCTCCAAGCCTGCCGCAGGTGCCGAGGTTTTGCTTCCGTGACTCTGCAGGTGCAGCGATGACAGCCCCAAGCCCCACGGTTTGTCCCCGAGGCGGGGGTTCTGCTGCTCTGCCCCGCTCGGGGCTCCGGCAGCGGTGGGAAGCTCGGGCTGATGGATGTTTGTGCGCAGCCCCTGATGGAAGTGCTGCAGAGACCTGAGGGATTGCTGCTGTCTTCCAGGAAGAGCTGTCAGTGAGCTCATCTACCCTTCGTTTGAATGTCTCTGATGTAAATTATAAGATGGAGATACATATATAAAAAAATATCTGGATGTGGGTGTGAGCCGGGGCAGCTGCTCCCGCCATCCCTTTAAAAACCCTTTTTCAGGGAGGAGGTGCTGCAGAGTTCAGCTGCTCCAATTTCCTGGTGTTTCAGCAGAGAGGTATTTATTGATGGTCCAGGGAAGGAGGTCAGAGCCATCAGCTGTATTTCAAACGCGCACTCTGTAATTATCCTCTCTTCCCAGAGGGGATTATACAGGTATTCTCTTTATCTCGAATGCACAACCTGAACCAAGTCCCCGTGTCAAAGAGCCTCTCTAGGAACCACCATCATCGGCCCTTTCAAATGGAAGGATGGAAAGAATCTCGGTTTTATCTGCGGGTTTTCGAGATGGCTGAGTCCTGATAGGGAAATGAATCTCGGACCCTCAGAGGAGAGCAGGGATACAACTTCAAACTATTCCCATGAGAAAGTTAATCAGCAGAGGTCCCATGCCTATGCAAAGCTCCCATATTTAACATTTTGTTTCCCATGCAAATCAATTCATCATGTTGGGAAATAAATATGAAGGTGCTGTGTGATATTAATTCCGTTTTTCATTCTGTGCCTGTTTGTCCCAGTGAAGTCCCGACCATGTGTCACTGCAGGTGTCTCCCGGAGAGCTTTGGGATGGATCGATGGAGCAGGAAGGTTCAGACTCCCCCAAATCAGTGGGGACAGTGGCTTGGTTAAGGATGGTCACTGCTGAACACATTGTGCTTTGATAGAAATGGCCAGCTGATATAATATTAAAATTTACTCAGCCCTCTGTGCTCCTGAAGGACTGGGAAGGGGATTAGTAAATGTTTTGCAATTGATTGTTTCAGTAATGCATTTTTCTGCTTTACCATTTAGGAATGGCTCGGCCTCAAATATGCTGCTGTTCAGAATAGTTTGTCAGTTTTTTGGAAATTGCTCACATTTAATCTGTGGGGGGTTCCCACATGTTTCCTTTCTATCTTCATTTCATGGAGTGGATTCTGCTGTGTGGGGAGCCCTGATGTCACAGCCTGAGCAGTAACTGCAGAAAAACCTCACTGCAAGGCATCAAATATTAATGATTAAAATGTCCCTCTAAATGGTAAAACTCAGGTGTCCAAACCTTTGAAGGGAATTAACGAAAATTATTTGGGTTCTGCTTATGAATGACAAAGTGTTGGGAGATATTTCCTGCACTGTTGGTCGGGAGCTGCCCCGATGCAGCGACTTCATTGGAGAAGTCAGTTCAGTCTGGTAATTCACATTATCTCCCTCCCCCTGATTCTAAATTTTTTTTTTTCCTGAATCTACAGCTATGCCCTTTCATATCTACACTGGAAAATTAACTATTTAAATTTCAGTTCAACTACTGAATAATTATTTAAAATTCAGTTCCAATTCTGCCCGTATAGAATTCATGTTTCACAGTACAAACCAAGCAGGCCTTGGGAAGGCAAAAAATAGAAACAGGAGGCTGGAGAGCCTGAGGATTTAAGCCAGAGGAACTGGAAACCCACACTGCTCCACGCTGACAGCAAGGGAAGTTTCCCATCCAATGTCACCCCTGGCTGCTGTGCTGCAGCGAGTGCTCCCAGCCCCGCACCCTCTCCATCGCTCTGCCTGTAGCATCAACCACCCCAAGTTTATTCCTTTAGCAGCACAAACACTTTGGCACCCGGGCAAATGGGATCTTTGCGTGTTTAAACAGTTTAATCCATTTTACAATAACATGCTTGGGAGATTTTCCCTGTATTCCCTACTGATGCACCTGAATTTGGGTGGCTGGGATCTCCATAAGCTAAAAAGGGAGAACAAAGCTGGGACGCCGCGGTGAGCTGTGGCCGATCCCGTGGAAGCCACCGCCACGTTCCTGTCAATTTGTTAAATGTATTCAGGTTGTTGAAGGGCAAAAGACCCTTCAGCAAAGATTAGACATGAATAATAATAGAAAAAATTCTTCCCTTCGTACTGAGCCCGCTGCCAGCCCGCTGAGCTGGCGGGGTTTCTGTCTGGGTCTGACCGCAGCAACGTGAATCTCTCGGTTCAGCGGCTCCTCCAGAGCTGCCGGCTTGTCCAGGGATCGCTCCGGGGACAGGCAATGCTCACCCACCATCACAGCAAAAAGGTTTTTCCTTTTCCTTGCTCAGATGCCCTGGGTTGCTGACACCAGTGTATTCGTGGGACAAACCCTCTGATGATGGTTTTTCAATGCCTGCCCCGTCTGTTGCTAACTGGGATCTTGTGCTTGAAACCACCCTAAGCACCCTCTGATCCTCTGCTCACACCTCTCCAGCCCTGGGATGGTGGCTCTGCTTTCTCCCATGCATGTGGCCACTTTGGGGCTCCCAGGGAGCCCTGAGGACACCACTTGCTCCCTGGGACCTGTCTGACCAGTCCAGAGGGAACAGGACCTGACCCGATCCCTGGCGCCTCGGCACTCTGGTGACTGATGCCAGATAAATGCCTGAGATAGAGGGTGGGGAGACTCAGCCCGGCTGGAATCCCAAGCACGCACCGCAGACGCTACGATGGATTTTTAAGCCTCGAAGGTGAACCTGCTCCCAGCTCCCCTTGTCCTGCTCCAAGCCCCGAGCTCCTGGCACATTGTTTTGGGGTGTTTAACTGCCATGGGTACCTTGGGCTCGTTTCTAGCAATTCCCTCTCACTCCCCTGTGCTTCTCAGCCCTTTCCCACCAAACCACAACACATCTCACCAAATGGGAGGCGATATTTGGACGCGGCAGAGCTGGGCTGGGGACAGGCCAGGGAGATGAGAGCTGAGCACGCAGCAGCTTCAAGCACCACATCCACATTTGCTAATTAGTTCCTCCATTAAGAATTAAAATAAACAAACAAATGGAAGGACAGCAAGAGTGAGTAATTCCCTGGATCACACAGGAAAGGGTGGGATGGTTTAGTGGTTAGAGTACTAGTCTAGGACTTCAGAGAACCTCATTTAGGCTCTTCAAATAATTAAGACAGATTGCAAACATTTTCTTTTCTGAGATCATGTATCTTGGGATATTATTAAACTGGGAGGAATAGTGTGTGTTTGCCTCTGCTGTGCTGCAGGTCTGGTGTGACCCTGGGCTGGAGTGACATTGGTGGGTCCCTGTGGGTCTTGCCTGTGGCTATGCTGCTGTGGGTGGAGGTTCTGTGGGACCCCAGGGAGGTAGATACCTGTGCTGTGGCACACTCTACAAAATTAAGATCTTGGCACCACTTCCTTTGCAGGGACAAACACCACGGGTGTCACCTGGCCAAGGCTGTCCCACTGCCAGTCCACCTGTGGGTAAAGTAGCCCCTGTGGGAGCCAGGGTAGGGATGTGACAGTGGCCACCGAACTGCAAAAACACCTCACAGCCCCAAAATGAACGGAAAGGTGCTCCAGAGCCAGCCCAGCATGTCCATGGAAAAGCCTCACCTGGGGTCCACCTCCTGGAGCAGAGGTGCTGCTGCTTTGGCTCAAGCCACTCGCCAAAAAACAACCCAAGCTGGCTTTCCTGAACCTACCCTTTAAGAGTTGCTCTTTATTTCTAACAAAGAAAAAAAATTCATTTAAAAACATCTAATTAAACAGTAAGTCATGACAAGGTACATGAAACTTGGAGATAACACATGCCTGGGAGGCACTGGGGAGGTTGAGACAAAGCCCAGCGCCTTCACCAGTACCCGCGTGTGTTATCTCACATGAACACACACCTGGGCTTATCCCGGTGCAATTATAGGACATTAAAAATATAATTTTAATGGAGGAATGGTGATCTGGATGCAGTTCAGAGTAAAAACTTTCTTTTAAGTTTCTCTGTTTGATTAGTAGGTGTTCCTGCCGCGCACCGTGTGCGCGCGAGGGGGAAGCGCCGGGCTCGGGAGGTGTGACTGTGTTTTGAGGAACGCTGCTCTATCTCCCGGTGTGTGCGAGGGCTTGTCGAAACTTTAAAGCATTCGTGAGCAGCGCTAAGGCGGCAAAGCTTCCAGTCAAGACCCAGCTTGTCCCGGGTGAGCCCCTTTTCCATTCAGGCGATGTACCGCCGCAGATGAAGCTGCAGAGAGCTGGGAGGGCTCCTCGGTGAGCCCAGCACCCTGCAGCTGACTGGAGGCCAAGAACCTCCACCCACGGCCCTGGACAGTCCTATAAAAGCTGTGTCTTCGCAGCCCCAGGTGTTTTACAGGATGACCTCATTTATTACCTTGCTCGTCACAGGAAATGATGTTTATCTAATCTTACCATTCTTTCAGGATTTTTTTTTTTCCCCTGCCACATCTGGCTTTTTACATTTCTTACGGCTCAGTTCCTCCTTGCACCAAAACAAAGGAGAAATGGCACCGCTGCCGCCATGCCAGTGCCCCAGTCCCACCAGTCCCACCGGCTCGAGAAGCACACGGGGAAACTTGGCTTCAAAACCTGCAGCTCGCGTGCGGTGGCGAGTGGATCTAAGGATCTCGGTCTTAATCTCCCTCCTCTGCCGCATTCCTTAGTAGTGACAGCTACTTCTTGCAATATTCCTGACTGTGGGCTCTGAGGCACAGCTTTCCATCTGTCTGTCCAGTATCCAGCCAAACAGGTCCACATTCCTGAGCAGAAACGCTAGCACTGCCACTCGGAGCGGCTCGAAAGCCTCGGATGGAAATTGGAACAAGTCACAAACACGAGGGAGGGCAGCGGCAGCAGCCGGATCCACGAACACGAGGGACAGTGGCAGCACCAGATCCACAAACACGAGGGACAGTGGCAGCACCGGGTCCCACTGTCCCACCACGCAGCCTGGGGATGTGCTCCATGCACGCCTGGGTGCCAATGTGAGCCCACGCTGGTCACACCCTGCTCTGTCTCTACTGCAGGTTGTAAAATGCCACAGCCAAAACTTGTGCCCGCGAGCGAGTGCACGGCCCCTGTGGCTCACCCTGCTCCTGCTGCCACAGGGCCCCAGCTCACCCCAGCCCACCGCCGGCAGGACCCTGGGCTGCTACCGCACCCCAGCCCGTCCCCAGGTGCCAGGGAAAGAGATTTGTATTTTTCTTTGTAATAAAAAGGCTCTCTCAGAAGCTTTGTGCTGATCCCAAAAGGATGTGAAAGCAATAAAACCCCTCCTTATTTTACAACCAAGCTGCAGGATTTTTTGCTACTGAGCGCAACGACCTAGTGCTTGATTTCATAACCAGAAAGTCGCACCCGGCATCAGGAGCTCGGGGCTTGCTGAGTCCCCAGATTTATGTCTGGGGGATCTCAGGGCCGGACCTCGGTAGCTGACCTGGGCATCTAAACACCAGGGCAGCAGGTGAATGGAGCAGAAAATGCCTGAGCTGCTGTAGACTAAAGCAGCCAGAGCCCCAACGAAACTTTTTCAGAGCTAATTTTAATGTTTCCCAGCCTCATATCTTCCTGGTCTTATATAAATGTTTGAAAGGAAAAGTAAAATTAATAATGATAATAATAAACAACCCCCAACCACAAACAAAACAACAACAAAAGAAAGACTCCGAAAACCATTCCTGAAATACTTTTGGGGAAAAAAAAATAAAGGGAGAATGAACAAACGGGGTACAAGATACTCATAAAGGCTCTGCTGCCCTATCCAAGATTTTATCCATTTAATTCCTGAACTAAATCTATCACCCCATTTGTCATGTCAGCACGGGGGAAAAAGTCATCCTCTGTTTTTCAGAGCTATCACGTCTCTCCCATTTCTCCAGGTGAAATCCCAACTCACTCCGCGACCGAACTGGACCCTCTCACCACGGGTCCCCCGGTACCCCGCATCACCCAGCACATCCAGCCCTAGGGATCACCAGGGGGATAACGAACCGGAACCAGTCCCGAGGGACACGGTGGAAATGGATATTTGAACGCCTGTTTCCAGCCGGGATCTGCCTCCCTGGGCTGCCCCCGCCGCGATGCGGGCACCGCGCAGCCACCGCCGGGGCTGCGGGATGGGGGTCCCAGGGAGGTGCCCCTAGCCCTTGCTGGGGCGAATCCCCCCTTTCCTCTCCACTTGCTAAATTCGGGATTACCTGCAGCCAAGGGGCCGGAGCGCTGCCGGCTCGGGAAAACATTCGCTTGGGGAGAGGGTGTCAGTGCACCGCATCCCGGAGATTCCCACAGAATCCCTGGAATTATATTAACGGCTGGAACCGCGGAAGTTTTTTTAAGAAGGAAAAGGAGGGAAAACAGACACGCTGCCGGGGATGCTCCCACATCGCGCTCCGGGCGGCATCTTCCCGGAACGGAAGAACCCGCAGCCCCGCGCTGGTGGCAGAGCCGGTCCGTTCGGGGGGACATCGGCAGTGACATCCCTGCATCGGGGATGGACTCGAAACCCCGGGATACGGGAGGGGACAGGCTGCGGGGACAGCGCGGGGCTGCGGGTTCTTCCGTTCCGGGCTGTTCCTGCCCGGGGACTAAATGCGACTCCAAGGACGGGAGTTAAAAGGGAGATTTGGGGCTTTGGAGCAGGTGATTAATATTTTGTTGAACCAGGACAACAGTATCTCGGCAACTAATTAGGAGAGATATATCTGTTTTCACAGGCACAGATTTCTATCAGCTTTCTGTCCGACGGCCATTCCGCCAGGAATTCCAGGATTAATCGGTATTTGGAATCTCGGTGCGATTTAGGACAAAACTGCGCTTTTTAGGGTTTACCCTCGCTCCCTTCAGAGTTAGGGTCCCCGAGCCTTGTTGCCCAGCCGCCCCCTCGGGCACCTTCTGCCCGGGACCCGCCGGGAGCTGCCTCAGCTGGGTTTGATTGAATTTTATTTTTCCTGGGGTGTCATTCACCCGCGGGGGCCCTGGCTCGGCTCTGGCCCCGCTGGGGCTCCAGGACACAGCTCAAAGCTGACAGAGCCAGCGGAGTGAGAACGACCACATTTTATATATTTTTAAAAATTAAATAAAGCCGAATGTAAAGGAATTTATTCCCCGGGCCGAGTGGAGGGCAGCGGCGTTTTATCCGGGATTCCCGGCTGCGGCTTCCATAATTCCTCAGATTTCTTTTGAGCTGAACTCGCCCGTTTGGGAGCTTCCAAGGCCAGCGAAAGGGGAGCCTGGCCATGGGCTTTGGTCCCCATTCTCCCGAGCCCCGGCAGCGGGGTGGGATGACGGAGCGGTGCCGGGACAGAGCGCCCGATGCTGCCGCCGCTCCAAAGAACCCCCGGAGGCTCCGTCCCACCGCTTCCAGTGTGGCTGCCCAATTCCCCCCACAAAAACGCTCTTGCCTTTGGATTTATCGATTTCTCCAGCTAACTCGGAGCTTCCAGCTCCAAACACAGGAATAATAATAATAAAAAAATTAAAATAGTAATAAAAAAGAAGGCAAAAAGAGGAAAGTAAAATAAATATTAACATTTTAAAGTTAAAAAAACCCAAACGAGAAGTGGCGTGGGAAGGGCAAGTGTCTGTGGGCACAGGGGCTGCGGTCGAGCTCTTTGCACCATGCCTGCCTTCAGCCAGAGATATTTTAATTTTATTTTTCCTTTCCTTTCCTATTTTTTTTTTCGTCTTTCCAAGACTAGAGGACTGGAGAATCTCCAGGCAAAAACCATGCACTAAACAACGACCAATCCTCCCGACAGGAGACGAAAAATTCTAACTAATGGCACCTTTGGAAAAAGGAGGGGGGAAAACCCCAACAAACCACTACAACTCCAACCGAACTTCCAGACAAACATTCCCACCGCGGGGTGTTTCCCGAGGGTTCCGGGGTGTTCCTGCCCGGTCCAAGCCGCGGAGGTAAGGCCGATGCCGGCCCACGCACCCCTCAGCTTCCTGCAACCTTTCCTCGTGCCCGAATGTTTAATGAAAAGCCTCTCCAGCGTTCTGATTAAAGCTCAATTAATGCGGGTCATTAATGTCCCGCTGGCAGCCGCGTGTTCCTAGAACAGCCATGTCTAGGGAAGGGGCTGCGGGGCGCCGGGAGCTCCGCTCTCCGCGTGAAACGGCCGCTGGCAGCGGGGGAAGAACCGCACGACCAGAGAGATTTTCCGTGCGGTTACCGGGGATCGGCTACGGCCGGGACCAGCACCGGGACTGCGGGGCTGTGGCACCCACGGGCCCACGTTACCGACCAGCACCGGTGGATGCGGTTCCATTCGCACCGGGGCTCGGCGGTTTAACCCGTCTTTCCCATCCACATATTTCTGTAAAACATCGCGGGGAGAGGCCAAGAGCTGTGCTGGAATATTCCATAGTAGGGATCGCCCCGAGCGCCGCACCGAAAGCTCCCGGGCTCACCCTCCTTGCTCTCGCAATGCCCCGGCGGAAGGTTTAGTACAAAAATATTTTAGGGAGGTGAGCTGCTGTACCCACCGGTTCGTTGGGATGTGGGAGGACTCGTCAGCGTGCGAGGTAGAACCGGACGCGGGAGACCCCGGGGGTCGTGCGAGACCTCTGCCCGCAGCCCCGTTCCCCGCGCCGGCCCCGGACGGAAAGGCTGCTCCTCCCCTCCGGTCCCGGAGAGAAGCCCCGTTTCTGGAGCGGCAGAGGAGGGTCTCCGCAGGCTCGAGTTTTGCCAAGACGGGGAGCGAGCCGCCCGGGGGATTGCTGGACGCTCCCGGCTGCAAGGGCGAGCAGCATCGGCCGCTCGAGCCGCGCCACCTCTTCGTCTCCGTTAAACGCGTCCTTCCCCTCGGTACCAGTCCCGCCGAACGGGCCCGATCCGCCGCGGCCCGGGGCGGTGTGAAGCGGTTCGCGGCCCGCGCTGCCTCCCCCGCCGCCGGCCGCGGGGCTCCGACCCGGGGCGGCGGTACCGGGAGCGCAGGGAACTGCCGCCGAGAGCCGCCGGGGCATCCCCGGGCTTTCCACGCGAACCGTCCGAGGCCGCCGGCGGGGTGGGCCCCGGGGCTCCCCGACGGCGGGATCCGCCCGTCCGGGTCGTTCGCTACCGGGAAGGAACGGCGGCCGCGGTACCGTGTGAGAGAGAGCAGCGAACCTGGGGCGGGTGGGCGCGCTGGCCCGCCGGGACCCGCCGCTTTCGTTTCAGTCTCGCCGGGGACAGCAGCGGACCCTTCCCGACGGGCGGGGGGCTGCCACGCGGGACGGAGGACGAGGGGGAACACGACGCTGGGGAGCCCCGAGGGCAGGAGTGTGGCCCGGTCCGGTGCCGCTTCCCGCTGAGCCGCCGCGTTCTTACCTTTCTTGATCACGGACTGATCGAGCAGGTTCATCCCGCCGTCGTCCACGGCCTGAAAGCACCGAGGAAAGAGCCGTCAGCCGGCCCCGGGCACCGGCTGCTCGCTGCGCCGGGACAGCGCGGCCTCGGCCCGATCCATCCGCTGCCCCCGGCCAGAAGGAATTCTGGGGGCACGAGCGAGCCCCAGTAATCCCCGGCCCGGTGTTTCTTCTTGCCCTGGGGTACGGACGCCGTGGGGCCCGACTGGTCCTGGCCGAGAGCCCCCGGTAACACAGGCAGCGCGATGTGTCCCCGCCGCCCCGCAACCAGCCCACCCCGGCCGCCCTCCCGGTGCTCCCGCCGTCCCCCCGTACCTGGATGTCCTCGATGCCGTGGTGGCCGAGGCCGTGGAGGCCCAGCGGGCCGTCGGCGAGGCCGTGGCCGCCGTCGGGCAGCCCGTGGAGCAGGCGGGGCACGGCGGGGTACTCGCGGCGGGGGTCGAGCCCCAAGGCACGGTGGGTCTGCGAGAGCAGCCCCGGCTCGTCCTGCCGGCCTCGCTGCGGGGGCCAGGCCGGCTGCTGGTGCTGGTGCAGAGGGCTGAGCGCCGCGTACGGGTCGGCCAGGTGCGGGTAAGCGGGCTCCTGGCCCTGCGGGTAGGGCAACGGCGGCTGCGGGTACGGCGGGGGGAAGTAGGGCGGCTGGAAGTCGGCGGCGGGCGTGTGGCAGAGCGGCGGCGCCGAGCCGTAGGGCGCCTGGTTGAGCGAGGGCAGCTGCGGCAGGCGGGTCCCGGCTGGTGCCCCGGGCAGCCCCTCGGCGCGGTCCTGAGGCGGCGAAAACAGCGACGGTGAGGTGGGCACCGACCCCCGGCCCCAGCCTCCGACCCCTTGTCCCGTCCCGTCCCGCCCCGGCCGTGCTCGTCCCGCACTCACCATGCCCGCGTAGCTGTGCACAAGCATCGGTGCGGGCCCGCGGCAAGCCCCGGGCGGGCCGGGCCCCGGGGGTGCCCCCGTCTCCGCCCCTCTATCCCGCTGGAGCGGCGTCTCCCATCGCCCGCCCGCTCCTCTGCGCCGGCCCCGACTCCATGCACTCCAGTTATAGCGGCGGGGGCGCGCCCGCCGCCCCGGGAGCGCGCGTCAGAGCGCGGGGACGGGGACGCGCCGCCCGCTCCCGCGGGGCCCCGACGGCTCCCGACAGCGGGCGCGGCGGGACGGCGGCGGGAGACGGCCTGGGCAGGGGGCGAGGGACATCCGCCGCCCCCTGGGAGCGCGGCTGGTGCTATCCCCGCGCCGTCGGGCTGCCCCGTTCCCTGTCGCACTGTACCGCACACCCTCCCCCCGGTGCCACCCCGGGTTCCCCCGCCCCGGGCCGCGCTGCCTGCGAGTCCTGTCGCGGAGTGCCCCGGGCCGCACCGGGGAGCGATCCCCGAGGGTCGGGAAAGCCCAAGGGCGCGGGCGGGCTGCGGGGCCGCGGCGATGCTCTACGGTTTGATTTTATTAGCCCGAGCCGGGAGCGGGGCCCCTTCGGGAACGCAGAGAGGACCCCGGCGGCAGCTGCGAGCTCCCGAGACGGCGGCGGGAGCGAAGCCCGGGGCCGGTCCTGCCGGGAGAGCTCGGGGCTCCTCCCGGTGCGCTTCACCCTCCTCCCCGACGGGGAACAGGGAGCCACAGCCCGGACTGGGGCAGAGAGAAGTGTCTGGGGGTGCTCCAGGCCTGGCTCCCTGCCCGAAGGGACGGACGGGAGGGTGGGCGCCGGGTGCAACAGAGCCAGGGGAAAACGGGGAGCACCGACGGGCAGCGTGCGCGCCTCCCCGCCCTCCTCCATCCCTCCCGCCTCCTCTCCATCCCTCCCGCCTCCTCTCCATCCCTCCCTCCGCCTCTCCATCCCTCCTTCGCTCTCGGTTTGGGCCCTCCCTCCGGGGCAGGACAAGGCGGGCCAGCAACATCGGGTCCCTGAGCGCGGCACCGGGCACCGGCGGGGCGAACCGGGCAGAAGGGAAAGCCCCGCCAGCGGCACCGAGCGACCCCAATGACATCCCGCGCTCGCCCCACTATCAGCGTGTCCCCACGGTGCCACGGCGGAGCGGCGATGCCCACCCGCACGGGCACACGCACACACCCGCCCGCTCTCACATCCCGACACACACTCGCGACATCCGGACACCACGGTCACAGCTCCCCGCGGCCCACGGGCGCCGTGGCGTGTCACCGCAGGTCCCCGCGGTCTCACCGTGCCACCCGCAGGGTGCCGGCAGCCCATCGCTGGGCGGGACGTTCCATTGGCAGTGGTTTGCGCGGAGCAGAGCACAAACCCTTCACCCCCAGCTGTAACACGCTCTGCTGTGTGATCGACATCAACAAACACAACCTCACACTGCAGTTAATTTAATTCCACTCTTCCCGCCCCGAGCTACAGCTCCCTTCATTTTCATTTTTCCTCTGAATTCCCACAACTCAGACCTCTTTGATTTCCAGGTTTAATTAACAATGCTCATTAAATGAATTTTTATTCATTTCTTTTAATATTACCCTGCCACCTGTCTTTAGGAGGCAGGGGCTGATCGTTTATTCTAATTTATTTCTGTTAAAGATGGCATTTAAGGGTGGGAGGAGGGTTATGCAGAGGTATAGAGGGTTGATCCATTCAAATCTCTTCATCCCCCTCAAATGCTCTTCAAGGACGCTGCTCCTGGAAGTTCTGTATTTATTTTCCACCAGATCAGTTTCATTTGCTAGGAAAAATTGGATTGGACATGCTGTATTTTGCAGTTATGTTCCAGTTCATTCTTAATGTCCCTCGCTCGTCTAGTCCGTATAATGTCGAGTCTTTATTCATCTGAAAGAGGTGAAACTGTGCAAAATCCAGGCGGGAAGAGTTGTGAGTCGGACTGCACAGGCGAGTGGGAGGATGGTCCCTGGCAGCAGCTTGGAGGGAAGCTGTATTTCCCCCCAAAAATGAAACAGAGCAGAGGAAACCTGTAACACTGACAGACAAAGGGAAGAAAAAACAAAAGGCAGAGCTATCCCACTGTCCCTCACGGAATATGCTGGGAAAACTGGGGTCATGGCAACACATTAAGCTTGTGGCAGTGGGCCAGGGCAGCCTGGAACTGTGGGGCTGTAGGGCTGCTGGGGGGGTCTCACCCTCTCCCGAACAGCACAGCAGTGCCCAAGAAAAAGACAAGGGACCTTGCAAGGGACTCTGGGCTTTGGGAAGCCCCCAGCACTGCCTCCATCCTGGCAACTTCTCTCACCTTCTCTGGGAGAACAATGAGCACCTTCCCAGCCCTGGGGTCCTGCCCAGCAGCACCCTCAGAGCTCTTCGAGCACCAGAATGGTCCTTGCAAGATGTCTAAGACCTGTCTGAGTCCTTCACTGCCCCAGACCCTCTGCACAGCACCTGCCTGATGATGAGGGCAAACCAAACCCCTGGGCCTCTCACAGACAGGGGGCACTCATTAAGCCACCGGTGCTGATGATGAGCAATTATTCACTTTAACTTGCTGTCCCGAGGTCCCAGCCAGGGCCCAGGACTGTCACACGGGGCTGCCAACACATCTCCCAGCAGCTGCCTGGTTTTGTTACTGGTTCAACCTGGCTAGGGCAATTACTGGAGTCACCTGAGCACAGGACACTCAAACACAGCTCACCACTACCTGTTCTTTAGCATCCCTCTTTAAGGACCATACATTTAGCTGTGTTTTGCTCTGTCAAATATCCTTTGTGTTTCCTAACAGTGACATGGTCCTGCTGAGGTCCTCAACACAAGAGCTGCTCCCTCACCCCCACCTATGGGGAGCATTTGCCATGAATCTGGGTGAGGTCTCCACCCCAGGGACCACTTCTTGCATTTGGACCGAAGCAAGAAATCTCTGAAAAACTGGTTTTGTAACAAAGGTCCCAGAGCTCCTTCCCAGGAGATCAACGTGTGCATCAGCACTGTCAGGAGCATACAATGGGTTTGAGGCAGCAACCTCTGCTCCTGGAGGTCAGCAACAAACATACCAGCGGAGCAGGGAGATGAGAGCATGGAGATTAAAGTACAGAAGCAGAGCTCTTCCTTCTTCATTCCCAGTCAAAGATGAACCAGCTCTTCTCAAGAAGCTCAGCTCCCATCAACACCTCAGGGAAACAGGCTGCTCCTATCGATTCCCTCAATCCCTTCTCAGGAATCCAAGTGGGGAAGGAATCTCCTTGCTATGGGTCTGCAGAACCAGGCAGGGCTTTGGGGAGATCCGTGACCCTGCTGAGGAGTGGGCAGGGAACAGGGCAGCCTCCTTGTTGCTCAGGCCTCCACCCTCACCACCCCTGGTACATCTCACAGCAGGAGGGAGGGGGCTGGGCTGGGTTCCTGCAGCACAGCAGCCAAATAACAACCTTATGAAATATTTAATTTTATTGCCAGTGCTTTTGGGGTAAGATGAATAAATGCTGTAAGATTATGTATGCCATGGTCAGGTTGCAATGGCGTTATGACATTTAAACTGTCACAGAGAAACAGAATGTGGATCTGCTCCTCTGGGGCTTTGTCCGTCTTGTCAGAGCACAGTGAATGATCATCTTGCTCCTGGAGAGCTTGTCCTGATGTTGGAAATGCACTGGGAGATGAAACATGGCTTGCTCTGGGTGTTGCTGGCTGCAATCCCGCTCCAAGCACTGGCAGAGAGGGGACATTGCATGATGCCACATCCACCTCTCTGGCACCAGATCATTGGTGCCTGCAGATGCCAATTGCTGGGGGCAGAACCTGTGGTTGGGCTTGCAAAGCTCGGGGTGGCTGAGGACACCCCACAGCCTTTGAAGCCTTGGCCAAGCTGCTGGGGCACCATCTCCCTTGCGTGGGCTGAGCCAGCTGGGCATGCTGGGGCCTGCAGACTGGCACACGCAGAGCCAACCGAGATGCCCACGTGGCAGGAGGCCTCCAACAGCTCCAGTGCCCTCCCCTCCTGAATGTGCAGTGCTCACTGTTGTTAGAGCCCAGCCTTGGGGAGGCAAAACAATATTTTGGGGGTGACCTGTCAGAGAATGTTTGGAAAGTGTCCTGGGACAGGAGAGCAGTGATATTGCTCAAGGAGCTTTGCCATCTCCACGGGCATTCAGCCTGGTAATGCCAGAGCAAGGCAGGTGTCTCACCCCTTGCTTTATCAGCTCAGAAGCTGTGAGGAGCTCCTGAGGGCCATGTTTTGTTTCATGCAAAGAAAGAAGTACGTGACAAGACATCAGGGTCTCAAGGAGAGTCCAGCTCTGGCAGGGCATGGATGGTCCTGCTCACTGATGGGACTTTCCTCTGAAGAGTGTGAGAATGAAGCACAGGTGCTGCTCTCCAGGTACCTGCTGGTGGCTAAACCCCACTCCCTGAGATATGGGGAAGGATAAAACTGAAGGACTTCCCGGGCTCTTGGTTTGCTCCCAGGTAGCCTCTAAGGGAATTAAAGACCAGGAGCCAAAGGCCTCCTGGTTAGGACTGTGCTGGTGTTGGACAGGGTCCTGCGGGCCCAGGCTGGATCTCTGGTCAGGTGTTGTGGGAGCTCCAACCACTGCCCACGGGGGTGAACCATGGCCAAACCAGATCAGCTGTCCACAGCGAGCTCAGCACTTCTCCAGGGATAGCAGAGCATCCTTCTGCTGATAAAAGTCATATCTCTCATTAGCACTAATTAGTGGCTGTCATTAATAGGAATCCCACACCCCTGACCAGAGGCAGGAGAGTGTACAGGACTGGGAACATTAGAAGGTAAAGGATTTGAGGGTTTGGGTATTTTTTCTGACGCTGCAATGTATTCCTAACTTTTCCTGCTGATGTTTCCCTGCCATGCAGAGATGTGTTCCTGGCAGGCTGAGGAGCCTCTACCAGCCCAGCTCTGCAAAGTTCTGCTCTTTTCCAAGGCCAGGAGGCTCATTTGCCTGTTTGGCTCACACCGCTCTGCTGGGAGCACCAGCCTTTGTTCCAACTTGCACTGACTGCTCAGGGCTGAGCTGAAAAGATCTAAAGATACTTTCCCTGAGCAATAGCCTCCTCTCCAGTTGTGTAAGGCATTCACTCTAATAAAGCAGTGAGCCAAAAACACGGTGTAAAGCAGGAATACACCCAGAGCCAGAGCTCCTTTGGAGGCAGCTTCATGCTTGATTTTCCCTTGATCAGACGATTCCACAGCTCCCTCCAATGAGTTCTGATCAACGCCTTGGGCTGGCAGCAAAGCCAGTCCCAGCGAGGCAGCAGCTCCCAGAGAACTCCTCGGCTGACACCTGGTGGAAAAGCAGGAGCAGGGAGCTCTGTTTGGATGAAGCCAGCCTCAGCAGCCACCCTGTGCAGCTGCTCCCTCTGGGAAACATCCTCAGGATAACGGGGTACCCGAGAGCTGGAAGGCCAGGCTGCAAAGCCAGTGCTAGAAGAGATTCATTCCATGGTAGATGTGGCCTTTCTCTTCAGTAAAGCAAAGTGTTCCTTGGTCTGTGGGGAGTCAGCAAGGGGGAATTGATTCATTTCGACTTTCACGCCCTAAAGAGAGCCAAGGCAGGTTGAATCTTTCACCTTGCAAGAGTGGAAAATCCCCTGTACATCCCATCCCGGCAGTGAGAGGGAGCAAATAGAAAATCCCTGGGATGTACTTTGTTTCATGGGGCAAAGCAGGCAAAGCAAGTGGTGCTGGGAAAGTTTTGTAGGTGTGAATTTGGGTTGATGGTACCAGTGGTGGATATGAATGGGGAGATTATCCTGCAGCATGGCATCTTCAAGTCACAGGGAGTTACTCCCAATGCTATCAGTAAATAATAAAGCTTCTCCCATTACTGCCTTTTTCAGGCTTCTATGTGTAGTGCCAAGTTATTTACTAATATGTGCATGACTGACAGAAAATAAGGTGAAAACCTGCAGGGCTTGCTGTGACAAAACTGTGACCATATTAATGGGAGAAAAAAGCACCCTGTCAGGGCCCTGGGCAGAAGGAAATCCCAGCACTGAAGAATTTGAAAAACAAACCAACAAAATGTCTTTAATAACAAAACAGGCTCTTTTTACAGAGAAATCCTGACAGGAGGTCGAGCAGGGGTGTGGTGAAATGTTCTGAGGCAGCAACACTTCTGCACATCGATGTTGACAGTGCTGATCACGCTGGGCTCTGCTGCATCACTCCAGTTTTGCACAGTTTGGTCATTTAAATGGGTTTTTTTGTGCCCACCTGACAGCAAAGAGCACGGGAGAAGTGTTGAACACACGCTGTGCAGGTGCCTGGCTTCATTTCCCCCCTGGAGCGTTGCTGGCTCCTCCCTGCTCAGCCAGACACTGTTCCAGAGCTGCCATTCCATACAGGTTGGCCCACTCCATGCCATGGTGGGACAGGATCACATCCCTGCATTGCTCACTGGCTCTGGCCAGCTCCACCAGCACACCCTGGAAAGCAGTGATGAGCTCAAAATCCACGGAGGCTGGAGCAACACGGGACAGCAACTGCGAGAGTCCTTCCAGCCAGCGTGCCTGGAGAGCAGCGTGTGGCAGCCAGGGGAACAGTGGGATGCAGCCAGCCAAGGCCTGCATTCCCAGGAACCAGAGCTCATGGATGTCATCCCAGGAGCTCACGTAGGAGGGTGACACAGCCACGGCCAGGCCATCACTGCTGGGGTCTGCCTGGGCCGTGTGGGCCTGGGAGAGGAAGCGAATGGCAGCTCCAAAAAACTCCTTGGCAGATTGTGTTTCCTGAAGGGCTGGAAGAAAAAGAAGGAAATTAATGACACAATACAAAGTTTGTTCACTCAAAGAAGGGCTCTATGTGGAGCAGGACAACATCCTCCTGCCCTAGAAATCTCCTAATCCCAGCATATCAGCCTGTTGAATGTTCCCTGTATTCCTTGCTCCTGCAGATTTTTGGTTTGTCATTTTTCCAATGACAACTGGACCAATCTCCCTTCTATTTGCTTTCTCTGGCCCAACCTCCCAGCTCTCTGCCCATGCAGCACAACGTGGGCTTTGCCAATTGGAACTTCCTTTACCTGCTGACCCCGTGAGGATCCTAGCCATCATCAGTCCCAGAGTGGCAACGTTTGCTGCCAGAACCAGATGATGCTCCTGGGGCAGCAGAAGTGGAAGAGACTTCAGCAACACATCCATCAAGGAGGAAAAGGTTTTGTCTTGCCTAGATAGAAAATAAACCCTGTGACACATTTCCTGAGCAAAGCCAGAAGCAGCTGAAAATGTCAAAGGTAAATACAGCACCAAAAACGGAATGAAATTGGGGTTGAAAAAGGAACATCCCTCTCTTCCCACTGCCAACCTCAAAGCCAGCTCCCACAGCTGTTACCTGATCAGGTCTGGAGCAGTCACAACCAGGTTAAGGAAAATCCCACAGATGGTCTGGAGACTCATTTCAGTGCTTGTCAGGGGTGCTGGCAATGTGGACTTGGAGGTCAGAACCTTCCACTGCTGCAGGAAGTACTCATACAGCAGTGCTGGTGCCCCATTGGAGATGAGGATATGCTGGGGCCTGTCCTCTGCTGTCAAATGGCAAAAGCCAGGTAGCAGAAATCTGAAAGGGAAAAGAAACTCGGAGCATGAGGTAGAATGGGTCTAAGCCCTGCATTTACATCCATCTCAGGGGAAAAAGCCCCATGGAATTGACACCGCAGGGAGAATGAAAATAGAAAAAATATTTGAGCAGGTTTATGCTAAAATGCAACAAATGTGTGCTTAAAATGCTCACCTCAGAGCATCCCGGGGTAAGGCAGAGCCCTCGGTGCTGACCAGCTCCGCCTGGGGAAGATTCACAGCTGAGCTGCCCTCCTTGAAAAGCTTCCTGGCATAATCAACAAGAAAAGGCAGGAGCTCACAGATTTCCTGCTTGAGGGAGGATGTCTCTTCTGCCATCCAGGCTCCAAGGATTCTAACAGAGGCAAAGATGAAAGGATCTTGTAGCTCCTCCTGTTTAACCTGCATGAAGAAAGCAAAGTGACACATTATTGTCACTGTACATCAACTACCACAGGTCTGAAAACCACAGTGGACCAAGAGGCACAGTTTGCTTCACACAGAGACATCCCCAAAACCTGCTCTTCATTAAAAGCCCGGCATTACCTCCCTCAAGTAGAATATCACAGCTCCAAATGCCTCCTCCATAATCCTCATGAGCTGCATTTTCTGCACATCTTCTAGCAGAGGGCTCTCCTCCCTCAGGCACTCCTGGATCCCCATCTCCATAAGGACATAGCAGGCTGTCACCACTTCTTTCTTCCCCTCCACCTCCACGGCATCTGGCTCCTCCAGGGTCAGGCGGACCTCCACACAAGCCAGGTTCACCAGCAAGGCCAGGAACTTGCTGCCAGCACTCCCTGCTGGGATCCACTCAGCCCCATAGGCCTGCACAAGGCTGGCTGCGAGCTTCAGAGCAGGGTCCCGCTGTGACTGGCTGAGTTTGCTGCCCAAAATGTCCCCCAGCCCTGCGTAAAGTCTGTGGAGGCACTCAGAGCCCTGCGAGTTCTCTGTGAGTGGAGGTGACAGGGGGATGAAGTGAGGCAGAACCTGACACAGCTCAAATTTGGTCATGTCTTCAGCCTTGAGAAAGTCATTGGAGAGCTTGCTGAGCACAGCCAGGAGCTGAGGAGCATCTCTCTGCCAGCACTTGGCCTCTGCTATGGCCAGCAGCCCTACGAGCAGTGTGAGGGCACGGTCAGAGCTGTGACCACCATTCAGGAAGGCCTGGCACAGGGCAGACACTGTCCCTTTGGTCACCAACTCCCTGGGGCCCCTGGCTGTGGCCAGGACAGCGCTGAGGCACTGGTACACATCATCAATCATGGATGTGCTGTCCGGGTCGCAGGGGGAAAGCAGGATGTCGTTGAAGGTCGGGATTTTGTTCAGGATCTGGGAGTGCCCAGCTAGCTCTGGGTCGGTGCAGAAGCAGGCCAGCAGGGTGAGGCCAAGGGCACGGAAAGTGTGTGGGGGGCAGCCGGCCGGGGGCTGCCGGGAGGTCAGCAGGCGGGTCGGGAACGTGAATCCAATCGCATCGAAGATCTGGCGGCGGGTCTTGGCATCCACTTCTCCCGCTCTGACTGCTTTGGTCACCTGCGAGGCAAAACAGGGGTGAGCGTGAGCATAGCAAAAGGAATTGTTACGTTTATAGGATGGAACAGGCAAATCAGAAGCCAAAACAACTTTCGTTAGTGCAGGGAAGTACCCACTGAGCTGCCACTTGGTCCAAGTGCTAATCCAGAGGTTTAACAGGGCGTTCCAAAAGTGTGGCAGCAGTGACTGACCCTCCACACACTCCGGTCAAGGCCAGGCTCCCTCGTTTTGCTGATGGGAACCCCAAGGCTCTGAAGCACCTTGCTCCGAAGCTCCCAGTCCCCATCTCCCCGCGTCCGCCGGGCACTCCTATGTCTAGCGGGGGGTTTGGCCTCCCCCCTGCCCGCCCGTCAGGCGATTCCGCGGTTCCTTACCAGAAGCAGCGCTGCGAACTGCTCGCTGTCATTCCTCGCGTCTCTGAGCACACCGAGGCACCGCTGCAGCGTGGCGTGCCTCTCCCCACAGTCCGAGGCCATGGCTGGGAAGCGCGGCAGAACGACTGGAGGGGAACACCGGCAGCCTTCTCTCAACGCTGTCCCTCACGGCTCCAGCCCCTTCCCTCACGGCTCCAGCCCCTTCCCTCACGGCTCCAGCCCCTTCCCTCAGCCCCTTTCCTCGCCGTTCCAGTCTCTCCCCTCACGGCGCTCCGCCCGCGAGCGCGCGCACTGCCTGCATCCCCAGCCAATCCGCGCGCCGCTTCCGCGCCGCCGGCCAACCGCGTGCCGCCTTGTTGGGTGGTGTCTGAAGCCACCCCCCGCGCGGAACTGTGGGCAAATCACCTGTGGCTGCGCGGCCTCCGCGCCCGCCCCGCCCGGTGCGACCGGGACCGGCGGGGGAGCGAGCGGCTGCGATTCGCGGCTCCGCAGCCCTGGCACCGCCCGCACGGCCGGACCCAGCCCCGGTGCGGGGAGGCGGCGGTTCAGCTTCCGGGTGAGCGTGCGCGGGCGCCGCCATGGCCGCGGGGCAGGAGGCCGCGGTGCCCCCGGGCCCGCCGCTCTGGAGCCCCGGCCGCGCCCGGTGCCCGGTGCCCGCCTGAGCTCGCCGAGGAGCCGCCGAGGAGCCGCCGAGCCTCGCCATGCGCCCCTGGTACGTACCTGCCGGCGGCACGGGGCGCTGCCGCCTCCCGCGGGGTTCGGGCCCGCCGCCGGGAGCTCCGTGCCGTGGGCTCCGGCCGGGAGGTGCGGGGATCGGGGTGTGGGGCGGCGGAAAGTTTCTTCAGGGACCTGTTGGCTGAGCGGTGCGGGGTTCGCATCTCCCCCCGTGAAGTTTGCCTCCCGCGGCTGTTCCTGCTCTGCTGCGGACGGTTGAGTGTAATTCCTCGAGGTGTAACAAGCTCTGAGTGCTTGAGCAGCGCTGGTGGTTCTGGCTGTAACAACATTCCCTGTAACAGCATCCCCTTTGGATTCTTCCGAACTGGCAGATTTAATGCTGTTTAGTGCCTAATGATGCATCATTGCTGCCTTAAAATAGATACTATTTATTACCTGTGAAATAATTAATGTTCTCCTATCGCATCACCTAGAGATAATTTACATTTAATTAGCATATGAGGCTGTTAAATAACCTTTGGCATTGGAAAGGCAGAGAAGTTTGGTGATCCCTGCCCTTTGGAGCAAAATAGGAAGCCAACCAGGGCGTTAGCTTCCAGTTTCCCAGCGTTGCTGTATTCTCGTTTCCCTGTTTCTGGCTGGTACCAGCCAGCACGGACGTGCCTGTGATGACATCGCTGGGCAGATGTGCAGGGCTTCTCAGTGCCTGTGTTATCCTCGTACTGCTGCCTGGGCGTCCAATCCTCGGGCATGTTTGAAACTGAAATTTTCTAAGTGCCTGTTTGGAATCCGGTGGACAGCCACTGTAATATCAGACAAAAAAGGGGGTCTGGAGGAGAAAAACACAAGGGATAGGCTCTCTGCACTCAGCAATGGGAGCTGTGCCATTACAGATTTCATTTTGGTATCAGACATTGATAGTTCCTTAGCAACAGCTGGACTAATCACAGCAGATAAGGCATGCCTTTTCCTGCACAGGTGCTCTGTTCACTTTGCACTGTTGCTGGATCTGTGTAGAAACACTTCAATTGCCACTGGATGTTTTGTGTTTCATACCCTACGTGTTTCTAGAACCCCGCTGCTGCCCACAAAGGCCATGGAGAAGAGGCTGGAAGCCAAGTTCAGCATCAGTGCCCGGTTCCTGTCCCAGTACTGCCTGGGAAAAGCTGTGAGAGAGCTGGGAATTCTGCAGCTGTTCTACCTGTGCACTTGCCTGTGTGCCTTGTGCTCCTCTGCAGGTGACTCTTCTGTTTTCTCTTTTTTATGGTATTTATCCCTCTCACTTGTTTAAAATATTTTGAGAGAAAAGTGAAATTACTTGCTGATAGAGATTGTGGGATTGTTTGTTTATTGGTTTCCTTTTTAATTGATTTTTTTAAACTAATAAACCAAAGCTGTTGTTTATTTTAAACCAAACAAAACACTAAATGAGCTCTCAAAAGTGTAGCCTCCATCTCAGAACGAGCTTTTTCTGACCTTAATTTTTGACAAAAGGAACAAGTGATAATCTTGAAAATAATTAATTTGAGGAAAGCAACTTGGAAAGGCAGGAATGTCTTTTAGCCCTAAGATGTTTAACACTCTCCCCAAGAGCAGTATGTCAGAAGTCTTTATTTGCCTACAGGCAACGGTTATGTTTGTTTTTTTTTATTTCCTGTTCAAACTTGAGTAACCAACCTCCTGCTCAGGTAAATAACCAAGTTAGTGGCTTGGTTGGAAGTTTTCCTCTAATGGATTGTGTGGTGTTTGGTTTGGGAAGGGGGTTGGTTTGCTTTGTTTCCCAGTTAGGTGGATGTGTTCTCCAGGCAGCTGCAGTGTCCCTGTTGTGTTACTGGACCTTCCTGGACAGCTCCCCGTGGCAGATTTGATTAAGCTAATGAGCTGTGTGGCCTTAATCAGTTAATTTAGACCCTGGAAAGACATGTTTGTATTCCTGGTCCTAGCAAAGGGTTGTGTGTTTGAATGGTGATTGTTTCCTTGTCAACTGGGCTTCCTGTGTTCATTTCCTGGCTTTAGTAATTTCTTGGAATTTTAGAGTTAGAGCTCCTATGAGACTCTTAGAGGGTGTTCTAGACAGTGTTGGTGTGTTTAGGGGCTGCTCTACTTCAAAGAGTAAAGCCAGGAATCATTGAATCGTTAAGGCTGGAATGGTGCAAGTCCGAGATCACCAAATCCAGTGGTTAAATGGGTGAAGATTCCGTTAAATTAAGGGTGTTGCTTGTGCAGAAATAAATATAATTATATGGACATGGTTGCCCCGATGTGGACACTTTTTCCATTGCAGGGTTTTTGTTATTTTGAGCTTGTGTCACTCAGGCAGTGGAGTTTGTGAGGCTGAGGAGGAGTTATGGCTGCCTAGAAATGAGTGTGGTCATGTGGAGTTACGCAAGGGGGACTGTGTTGACATAACTGACTGACGTGTGGCAGGTTTAAAAAGTCCACAGAGTCAAGTCTTTAATCATTAATCTGGTATCAGGCAGGATTAACTGCCTGGGCAAGTCTGTGAACCTGAGGTTATTAATAGAAGCTGTTCCTGTTCCATTCCCCTGCTGCTCAGCAAAGCTGTGAGCTGCATCCCTGGGACAGGAACTCCTGAGTTCCTGGGAAGAGCAGTGTTTTCTGCACTGATGTGACAAAAACAATATGGAAAAGTGACTAAGCACACCCACTGTGCAGGTGTCTTGTGACTTGTGTGGTGCTGAGCTTTGGAGGGAACTCATCCTCAGGAATGTTCCTGCTTTCCTGCCAGTTTCATCTGCCAACAGATGAAATGCAAGTGTAGGCTAAAGATCTCTGTTTTCTCCCAGGGAACTTCGAGTTATCTGAATGTTTGATGCCCACCAAAGGCCATGGAACTTGAAAATGAAAAGTGAAAATCAGTATGTCTCTGTGGAAAATTCACATCTGGCATGCTGGGCTGGCATGCTGGGAGTTGCCTGTTCACTTCTGTCATTCCTGAGAGTTATCTGAGTTTTAAGCTGTCCATGTACAGCAATTCAGAAAAACATACTGGTTAATTTCAAATAAACATGTCCCAGGTGGGCATTAGCAGAGTTCTGGAAATGAAATGTGGCCAAAATATTATTCAAATCTTGTTTTAGCAGCGTGTTAAAAGAGAAGCAGAATGCTCTCAGCATGGTAGTGTTGCGTCATCCAGGATAAGTCATGGCTCTGACATGCTGAGGAGATGTTTCTGGGGATTCAGGCTTTACATTGTAGATTAATAAATATAATACTTGTGTTATGTAGTGATTTGTCACAAGAGATATCTTCCCTGGGAACATTCTTCTCTTAAATATGCCTCATTCTGTGTGTGCTCCAGTTCTAAGCCTGGTACTAGAAACTGCTGCTGAACTTCACTGCTTCTATATCAAGCGTTAATTTGAGTGGTATGTGTGAGCCAGGGCTGACATCTGAGGAGAGATGGATGAGTAGTGGTGGAGGAGGAGGGGGAGGGATTTTAGGAATGTGGAAAGCATCACATTTTCCTCATGCTCAGGATATATTAGGGACAGTGATTCACCTTTAACAGAAAGGAACTTTTGTAGGCAAAATGTGGATCTGAGTGGATAAGATCCTGTTGAAATTCACAGGAATGGTGTAATTCTTCCATTTGTTATTGTTTCTCCAAGTCTGGAGAGAGTGTGTGTGTGCATACACGTGGGTTTGGTGTGTACACACGTTCCATACTGCATTCTAATTCCTGACCCATCAGGTTGGTGCCAGGTGCTGACAGTGGTGTCAGGAACTGTCTGTCCAGGCATTTCAGGTGTGATGAGGTTGGCTGTTGCCCTGGGCACACAAATTCCCGGTCTGTTCTCTCTCCAAGGAAGTGCTGTGTGTTGATGAGGTGTGACAAGGGTGCTGAGGATTTTGAAGGTGCTGATGTCAACTTCTCTTGCTTGTTGAACATTTGCAGAGTTTCATTTACAAGTTTCATTGCTCGAATGAGGAGCTTCTCCCCCTTCTACACAGTGGTGGGTTCAGACACCCACAGAGAGCTCTGTCCCCCATGACTTGGTCACTGATCTCACGTACATTCTTGATCAGAATATTGTAATTTGAATTCAGACTTTATTTGAATGGAGAGAAAAGTTTTGCATTTGTGTTGTGTTCAAGAACTCCATTCTTAACAGTCAGGGAGCCAGATCTGGGGCATATTCTCCAGCTGCACAACTCCCAGTCCAGCAACACTGTTTGTAAAGTAATCTTCCAATGACCTATTATCGTTTGGATGCTGAACACAGCACAGTGTAACACTCCCATAGGTCATTAGGCTATTTTTAGGGAGTCCTTAATCTGCAGAGCTCTGAATTTTGGAAGCCTTTAATCCATTGATCCCTGCAAGCACTCAAAATTTTCATGCTAAGAAAAAAAAAATCCATATGCAAAGCAATTGCTGCTTTACTGCAGAGCTGAGACCTGAAGTGACTTGACTCTTAACAGAAATTATGTCAAATGTTTGGGAGTTTTTAATGAAAAACACTATGGCAGGGTGGGTGGCAAGGCTTTGCCTTGTTCAAGAAGCTGTAACAACTTCCCAGGTGGAGCAAACTCAGTCAGAATAAGCAACTGATGCCAGATAATCAGCATGGAAGAATTAAAAATGCCTCTGTACTGTGTACCAAGTTAGAGTCACTGTTTGCAGTGTTTTCATTCTGGGCAGACTATGGGGCAGAGAGACAAGGCCATAGTTAGAATAAGGAACTGGTTAGAATAAGGAACTGCACTTGGGATTTCAGGGTTCAGTTTCTGGCTCTGAGCTTGCTGTGTGACCTTGGTCTCTCTGCTCAATCTGTGCCTTATGAGCTCCTCTGAAACAGGAATGTTTCTGTCTTCACTTCTGTTGCTGTAGATGGCTTTAGCTCCATCCCTGTTGGAAGCTTAGGTAGGAGGAGCAGATTGTTCCTTAAAATCTTGTGTAAGTACTGGATACAGAGGCCAGGTAGAGATTCTGAGAAGTCAGATTTACTTTCCTATATCCTCTCTCCTGTGTTATTCCTGTGCCCCAAATTCATCTTGACAATAGCAATGAGAGCTATTATCCACTGCTTTAAAGGATTGAGAATTGTCTCTTTGTCTTCACTTCTCTTTGCCAGATGCAAACAGGAACAGATCTAAATGCGAGCTGGAGAAGATCCTGCTTGGTGGCCGTTTGAGATCGTGGGCAGGTGACCATTTGCAGCTTCTGGAAGGGTTCCATACTCTGAGCTCCTGTCAGACCACTTGCTGCCAGCACCCCACCTGTGATGCCTTTTGGTTCTTGGAAAATATGTGCATCCAGGTGAACTGCACTGTGCCTGGCACATGTCAGGCCAACAAGACTGGCTTTTCGGGTTCTGTTTTGGTGTTTTTAAAGAAATCAAAAAGCACAGAGCACTTGTTAAACTTTCATATGGAAGGTGACATGAAGACTTGGAGTCACAAGTGGTTGGACTGGGACATCCCTCTCCAGAGGAAAAAAAGACTGCAGAGATCACTCCAGAAGCTGGCAGGTAACAGGGTACAACTCCTGAGAAGGGATCTGGCAGACAGCTCCAGAAGCAGCCGGAGTGAAACAGAGCGCTTGAAGGATCAGGTCCTGAGACACTTAGTGGCAGACAGAGCTGCTCCTGAGAAAGAAAATCAAAAGCAAGACTTGCTGAAAAATGGACAGAATCCAAGAGAACAGAACCCCAGAAGCCCACTCCCTCCTAAGAGCAATAATGTGAACAGATCACAGGATGCCGACAGTGACTTGCCCCAGGTAAGTGTGGTTGCTGGGGAGTGGGGCTGTCTGGGACAGCTGTCCCCCTCCTCAGCCTGGCTTTAGGTAGATTTTGTCTTGAAACTGCCAAGTGATGGGATACCTTTACAGGTTACCACTTTTCAGCCTCCTATCAACAAGGCAAGGCCAGTGGTTTGGGTTTTTGTTTGGGTTTTGGGGTAGGTTTTTCCCCCCCTTTTCTTGGCTGGGATAAACTGTCTTTAAGTGGGAAGGTGAGGCAGGATGGGGTCCATGATAATGCCTATCCTCTGTATAATCACACACTGTGTTTGCCAGATGAGAAGGAAAGGTGAAATGTGATATCAGTGGAAATTGTCTGGGAGTTGAAAACTGTTGCCTGTAAAAGTACCTCTTTAGATCCACACAATAAAATAAGCTGTTTTCATTTAAATGCTGAATCAAGGCAGTTAAATACATTATTTTATAGAGTCATGCACAGAGCTCACAGTGTACTTTGATGTCAATCTGCTTGCTAGTGTTGGCATCTTAATGCCAAATGTTCTGTTTTTAAGAGTGCTCCAGTTTCTCAAATCCACCGAAGCTTACCTTGGCACTGTGTGAATGAAATCAGTTTAGTCTCTACTCCAAGCACATACAGTGTTAAGCCAGTAAATCTTGATCTTAGAGAGAATTTGGCACATCTGAATTGTTAGGTGATGTTTGTATTTTTACATCAGCAGCTAATTTTTTGAGCCTTATCATACAAAAAAGCCTGGGCACTCACAATGGTGAAATAGAATTCTACTTTGTGGAACTGTTCCTGAAATAGCTTTTGCCATGTTTCAAGGATTTGGCGCTGTACAGAACTGGTACCTCTGGTTCTGGAAATGACTGAATTTTTCTCCCCATGTATTCAAATCCTGGTTGCAGGTAGGGCTGTGACTGCCTTAGCCACCACCCTGGAGCAGGATGTGGCAAGCAGCCAAGGGACACAGCTGAGAGCACCCAGGCAGCCCGGGTGACACGTGTGAAACCAGGCACTAAAACTTCACAAATGTTTGATTTTCCAGACCCCCCCGAGCATTCAGGGCTGACTTGAGCTCAGCTTTCTCTCTCCTCTGCAGTGCTGCAGCATTTCCACCCTCCCTGTTCTTTCCTTCTCCTAGCAGTTGAGCTGAGCAGGGTGACCCCATTCTCTCAGCTGTCACACATGTGAGGAGACATCTTCACAACCACTCTTAAATGTCTTCTCTTGCTCTTGGGGAACAGCTTTTACATCTCCCTGCCTGTACAGTTTGGAATGTTGCTTTCCAAATTATCCTGCTATTACTGTCCAGCGTGTGTCTAGTAAACTGGTTGCAAATATTAAATTACACTGATTAATCAGCTTCTGAATGTTGCTGAACATCCAGGATTTCCCACATTTAGGAATTGCACCCTTTGTCATTGATGTGCATTGTTGGATGTGTGCTGGGGGAAGGTTTTTATTCTCCTTGGTGGTTTTTGCTAGTAAGAAAGTCCATGTCTCTTAACAAAATACAAGTTCATCAAAGTCTCTGATGGAATTCCTGGCAGTCACATTTTTGAGGTTGAGGATGGAGTTTTTGAGGAGAAGGAAAAGTTAAAATACCCACCTGGGCTAATTCTGGGATTATTGAACCATCCAGCTTTACCTACAAAATGCAAACCCAGCTCTGCAGCTGTCCTTGCACTTCAGATCCAAGAGCAGTTTAATGTGAGCCAAGGATTCATCGTTGGAGGCTGTGTTCTTGGGACATGGCCAGACCTTCCAGGAGGGAGATATTCCAAATTGGCTTGGTTATGGACTAAAATAAAGTTACACATGTGCTGAAATTGGTAGAATCTCACCTGGGCTAGATTTGGCCCAATCCATGGAGCGCATGGCTTGGAGTTTAATGCAGTTCTTTAGGAAGGGCTGAAAGATGGAGACAGTACTGGATCATACTGGCCATTCACACCTGGGAGCATCAAACACCTGAAGTAGGAAAGGACATTTGAAATCAAAGTGCTTTTTTTCATCTGCTGCTGCTGAACATTGAACGCATGGAAGGCAAATCTTTTCCTTTGCTCTTGCAGGCTCAGAGAGGAGAGTGACAGTTTTGGGAAAACATTGCCTCAGTGGGTTATAATTTTCCTCTTGCAGTTCTGATGGCTCCACAGCCATCTGCAATGGCATTTGCTAATGTGCAGTGAACATTAATTTGTGGTTTTACTGTATCCATGCTGTGGAACCAGGATAAACCACAGTGCGTCCTGCTCATCAGCCTTTAACTGAGGAAGGGAGATTTGTGCTTTTCCATTAAAGTGAATGACATTTTCCAGGCACCAATTTTTTTCTGTCTCGTCGTAGAAGTCCTTGTCAGTTTTAAAATATAGGAACACATTTAATAACCAGTCAGGAGAAACATTTAAGTGCAGCGCTGCTGATGAGCAGGGCTGCTGCAGCACTGCAGCAGCTCTGCAGACAGACTGGGAAAGGCTGGAGCAGGAGTGTTGCAACAGAGCCAGAGAACTCATTCCTGCCCTCACATCAAGCCCTGCTTGGCTCTTGCTGCCACACTTCCTGCAAGTGCTGGGTGCTTTTCATCCACGAGGAACAAGGAAATGTCTCTCTTTACCACCAGCCCTAACTCTGTAATTGTTTGTGACATTACCCACATTTTAGTGTCTTAAGAGTCTTCACAGATGTGGCACTTACTGCAGACAGCAAGGACACCATCTGAGCTGAAAAGAACCCATTTTGTAAATTCAGAGTAGGTCTATTTAAATGAAAAAATAAAAGAAAATTCCAGGACAGAGGTGTTTTTCTCTCAAGTAACTTGGGCTCAGTGTGGATTCTGATGCACAGGGCTCCTCTACTCCCTCTAACAGACATGGGACTCTCAGACAAGGACACCAGGTCATTTGTCTTGGGCCAAAGGCATTTAGGGGTTGGAATCAAAATTGTCTGAGGCTCCTGTGTTGACTCAGGCCAACGTGTCACTTCTCTCTATTTTCTAAGCTAATAAGATAGGACAGCTGGCAAACTTCTAGTCTCCTTGTCATTTATCCCCAAGAATGAAATAATCTGTTCTTTGCTTTAAAGAATTCAGAGTTATGGAGCAAAGATAAGAAATGTCTCAGCTCGCAAGCATTAGAGGCATTTTTTACTGTTATGTTGCCCCAGGCAAAGCTTATCTAATTCGTGCTCTCCACAGACATTTGGCTGTCAATTCATCCTGAAGACTTTTGGAAGGAAGAAGATCTCTCTTAACTGTAAAGTGGGGGTTTTTGGGGAATTAAAAGTGAGTCAAGAAAGCATTCAGCTCACTGGAAATATTACCACGCAAAATGGGGACTCGGGTGTGGCCAGCGGGTGAATGTGGATCTCCTGGGTGTTGTTTGTGACTCTTGGTTTTGTGACCCATCTGGGTTGATTCTTGAGAAGCCAAAAGTGGTTTCCCATAGTGGTGGGAAGTCATGGAAGCATTCTGCTCCTGTGCCTTTCCTAGAGTCTGTCTCACTTGAGTTCCTGCCTGGTTGTTCCCCTCTTTGTCCTGCCAGCACTTCAAACTTTATCTTGGGAAAAGGGAGTACCCTTTGCACTTGTCAGTGAGTGGAAGGTGATACAGCCTGGGACAGCCAGCTGTCCTGACGCCACAGATGAAGAACAGCATGCCAGATTTTGCCTGCATGGATTCCAAAGAATCCATAGTTTTGTTCGAGTAAGCCCATTAACAAGTAACCAAATAAAGGAAGGCAGTTTATGTCTGTAGCACTAACAAATAGTGTTTGATTCACTGGTCCATAAAACTCAGATGTTAATCAAACAATTGTTGTACATTCTATGAGCAAAAGTGAGCTGAGATACGATGAGAGGAAATGATTTGCCCAGGGCTGAAAAAAGCCCCTTGCAGAGAAACCTTCAGTGCTGCTCCTGGCTTGGCTGGTTGTTCAGTGTGGGCAGCACAGCTTTAGTTTTACAACCAACATTTAGTGTTTTCTAAAGCCCAGCCCATTCACTGACAAGGATGTTGCCCACCATGGTCTGGAGTGTTTTCCCAGTTCCTGTTTCCTGGACTGAATGCCAACAGCATGGTCTAAAAGCTGAAGTATATTTCCTCCAATATGAGCTTTTAATCACTCCTCTAAATGGGGAGTAGTGGTGGGAAATTCATCTCCAAAGCACTTTCTGAGTCAAAGATGGTGAATTGCTCCATTTAAAATATTTAGCAGATGTTCTCAAAATAGAGTTAGCTAAAAAAAAAAAAAAAATGTGCTACACACATGGACTTCACGGTGGAGGGTAAATTGTCAGGAGTATGGCCTGGCAGGCTAGGAGCTGAAATGGGGCTAGGTAAAAGGAATTTTCTGATGAAAGAAAGGAAATTGTTCCTGCCACTCTGATTATTTTCAATCAAGTGGCTCATCCTGTGTGGAGGTAAGCAATCTTTGTGCCCTCCAGCTCCACTCCTTGCCCCAGCAGCATCTCCTGGGGCAGGCATGCAGGGGGCTGTGTATGTGTCAGTTCACCTTGCTTTGAAGAGTAATTCCAAAATAAATTTCCTCTTGTTGCAACAATTCAGTTATTACATAAAAATGCCACTGCAATCCTCCTGTTTTGTGCTGGCCAACTGTGTGGCTTCAGGAAAAGGAAATCACAGCCAAAGTAAATGAATCCCAGTTTGTGGTCCCTGTTTTGGGGGCTATCTTATCCCACCTCTCTGTTCTTTTAGCTCCACTCACTGCAGTTTTGAACCTGATCTTCTCTTATATTTGCCACATCAACAGCCTTGGTACTTAAGATGCTGTAGCTAAATCTGGTGGTAACTGGTGTTCAGCTGAGGTAGAAATGGCCTGTCTGCTGTGGAGGAAGAACATGGAGAAACATTTCAGTAGAGAGAAAAGGAAGCAGTAAAAATTCCTGCTTCTGGGAAAACAATCCAGGGATTTTTCAGCCTCCCTAACTGGAGGAGGAGAAGGGCAACTTAAAACTGACATTCAATGCTCAAGCAAAACTCAGACAGCTTTTTCCCTTACAGATCCACACAGGAACATCTGCACCAGAACCATCAATGCTGGCTACATTCTCCAGTCCTGCAGCACAGGGCTTGACAGCTCCAGGGAAGACTGAGAAGCCTGGGCAGCCCGATGATGCCCATGCCCACTCCTCTGAGGCATTGCCCACAGCCAACCCTGTGCCCCTAAAAAGCACAGCAAAGGCACAGGTGGTGACTCCTGTGCCCAGTGGAGTCCCCACAAATGGCAGCGTTCCTACAGCCCAGACCAGCACTGCTGCAGCCCCAAGTACTGCTGCCACCACGCCAGGTGAGGACTCCATCAAATGTCACCTCTTCAGGTTTTTTCAAGCCACAGCAGTGTGGAAAACTTGGAGATAATTATGGTATCTTGGAGAAAACAACGAGGTACCTGTGTCAGCACATGTGCTGTTGGACCCCAGTGACTCCTGAGGTCTGGGAATGGGACTTGGGCATCATAAATCTGTATGTGACCATTGCATGTGAGGACAGCTGGAAAGTCATGGGGATATCTTAATTCCCAAAGTGAAGGCTGAGACGTGATGTGGGGCAGAGTCCTGGGAAGCATTTTTCCAGTAGCCTTGGCACACTGCTATCCATCAAATCGAGCAGAAATCTTAAATGTCTGCTCAAGAAATGGTGTAACTGATTATTTTCTGTCCCTGAAGTGTCACTGCACAGTTCAGCCGTGGAGAACAGTGTACTTGGCTGTTAGCCCGTGCTTTGCTTTGCAGCATGATGATGTTTCTGTTCACACTGGTATTTCCTAAAACAGACTGTTGAAAATGCATAAAGGCCAAAATGCCCTTTGGCAGCTCTGTTCCCTCACTCAGGCTGTCAGCTCTCCCTGCAGGGATGGCTATGCACAGGGAATGGTGTGTACTGCTCATGTGGTGTCTCAGAATTCAGTTAATCCAGTTTGCTGAAGGATTCACAGCTGAATTTCGTTTGAATTTAGGGTTCCTTTCCCTTACAAGGGAACAACTGGAAAGTGTAAGGGAAGCACTGCATCCAGAGATGTTTTTGGCAGGAAGCTCATTGGCTGCCAGTGCTGACAAGTTAATGGTTTTTTCTTTAAGGGCTTACCCCAGTTAAAACTGGAAAATATACTTTAAACATCTTCATTGGCTTGTGTTGGAAGACTAACATAGCCAGGGCCTCTTCATCTTGCAATACAAAGATGATTTAAAGAGTAGTTTTCCCAAACTAACAGATTTTTTTCAAGTTTTTTTGTCCATTTCTCTGGGTTTTGTTTTTCTTTTTTCCTACTGAGATCGGATTGCGTTTTGCTTTGGAACTCTTCGCAGGTGAAAGGTTGAGGTAGTATTTGAGGGGGGGGAAAAGGTGGTTAATTCCAGTAGCTACTAAAATTGGAAGGTAGATAAATAATAGATAATAAAGGTAGAAAAATAGCTAAATGTTTAAGGACCTTTTTTCTTATCTTTTCTAACTTGAATTTTTGGTGCATACCTCTGAACACTGTCTTTGACAGGGTCAAACTAAGGAAAGCATATTTTCTATGCATAATTCCCAGGTCCAATAATGAAAAGACAAACATAAAGCAAATGGGAAAGGAAGAGGTGAATGAGGAGGCTGAGAGGTGCTTTTAAGAAATGTATTCAACTTTCTGGTTATCTTAATGCTAATAAAAAGCAGGAAAAATTATGTCCCTGGCCATAGTTTTCAAGGTTACCCTGTAGTCTTTAAAAACAGCCTGTCAGTTTATTTGAAATGGAGTGGCAAGAAAATTCTTGAGCGGGGGTGGAAAAGAAAATATAAATAAAAGGTCCAAGTTTGTATTCTGAGCTTCCATACCCAGAGTGGCAGCCATGCAGGTTTAAAAAAAAATCCCTTAGCCCTCAAGCAGTTTTTCAGAAAAGAAATTCTGTGGATTCTTTATATATTTGTGAAGCTCTGGAATTGCAGTTTGGAAGTAGCAGTGTTTGTCTTGCTGTGCCATGAGCCTACAGCCAAGTTCTCTGCCAAAAAGCTGTCAAGTAAAACCCTTCCCATCCCGCTGGACCTGGGTGAAGAGCTTCCCCTGTGCAGGGCCCAAGGGCCACATTTCAGCACAGTTTCTGCAAAGAGAGAGGTGACTGAGTAATTTTGGGCTTGTCTAAAAATTGTAAGCCCCCATTAGTGCTTTTGCATTAACAAGGAGGGCGAAACCTGAAATAGGAGCTGTGTTGGGGGACAAAACATTTACAAAATACGTCATTTGTAGCTGGGGTTTATTCCATAAACTGAAACCAAGGTGGATTTATGTACATAAGAACTTTTTTCTTGTTCCTCTCCCAATTCTGTGTTTGTCCCTCTCAGCTATGAAGGAGCTGGTGGTTTCTGCTGGAGACAGCGTGGAAGTGACCCTGCCAAAGAATGAAGTTCAGCTGAACGCGTTTGTGCTTCCTGAACCACCCCCTGGTAAGGCTTCCCTGGGAATTCTGCTAAGGGCTTGGGATGGGAAATGGCAAACAGGCATTATGTGTGGCATGAAATAAGGGCAGTCTTGAAAATGTCTTTTGCCAGAGAGCACTTTCCTGTAGAAATTTTTCATACTGTCGTGCTGACTCTTAGAGAAAATAGACACAAAAAAATGGAAAGTGCTACAAAGCCACTGGATTTGGGAGATGGCACTTTCTCAGGGTGGTGTGTGAGGAAGAAGTGGATTTTCAGCATCTGTTCTTGATATTTGCTGATAGGAACTGAGCTGTATTAGCAAGTGATCAAAACCTGAATTGGGGTGTTTGCCTGCTGAGGAACACAGTCTGTACGCTCCTCATTTCATCATGCACATTGTTGGCAGGTATTTGTAAAGTTCCTATCTTAACTCTGTCCTTTGTGGCAGTGGGAGCTGCAGAGGAGAGGCAGATGTGTTCCATGTTGTGAAGCAGCAGGGATTGATTCATTCCTGCTCAAAAATTGGCGTTCCTGTGTCTGTAGGATCTGAGGGTGTGATGAGGCTTTTCTCTCTTATTATACCGGAACTGTGATTGTTCCAAAGCTCTTTATTGCCTTAGAGGCTGAAAGATGGGGTTTGACTCCAGAGTAAATGAGTGTAGAAGCACAGATTGTCTCTTTTCCTGGGTGTATTCCCAAAAAGCCGCAGCCCAAGCTGTCTCACTTCTCCACAGTGCAGCAGAATGTGCCTTGTAAATGTTTAATACCTTTGCAGTTCTTTAGCATGGCAGAAAGATATGCTTTGAAAACAAACATCTGGACCTTTTTTGTTTTTTTAAGGAACCACATATTCCTATGAGTGGGAGTTGATTACTCATCCAAAAGACTACAGTGGAGAAATGGAAGGGGGGAAGCACTCCCAGACCCTGAAGTTGTCTAAGGTAAAGCTTTTGCTGCTGCATATCCTGTTGTGTTAAATGCCAAGTGGTGAAGATGGGGACCCCGACAGCCAGGAAAGACTTGTATGGCATTTCAGGATGAATAGGAAATTGGATGATGGGCAGGCAGCCAATATTTGACTGCAAGCCCTCTTCTGAGGCTCTTAGAAAAAGGAGATTGATCTGGCACGAGGGAAAGAAGAAATTGATTTCAGGAGGTACAAGCTGCCTACAAGCAGCGTGACAAGGCACACAAATGGCACAATTTAACGGTAACAAGGGGTGGGAATATTCCTGGAACAATGTGGTGGTCTGGTTAGGTCCAAGCCTTGTACTTCCCACTGGAAGAGGGACTTGCTGCTTCCATTAATAAGAGCCCTGGAATACCTCATGGCATGTCTCTGGCTGCTGCTTTTAGACAAGCTCTAATGGGAATGGTTGCCAGTTCCTGCACGTGGGATTCTGAACAGGGAAATGACTCTAAGTACTGTGAATATACAGTTCTGTATTTGAGACATTCCTTTGAACATCCTGGGTTATACTGCACTTAGAAAAAAAATCTACAGGCATTAGTAAGGATATTGTGCAGAGCCAAGCTTTTTGAAAGGAGTGTGCAGATCTCTGTCAGGTTTTCAGCCTTTTGGGTATTAAGATTGTTATCCAGCACCTGGTCCTTCACCCTCTCCTTTCGGCTCAACAGTGAATGGTGAAGGGGTGACTGCCTGGCTCATGTCACCTAGAAAGAAGAGAAGAAACACTTTCATTTATGAAAACACACAAGAAGAGATTTTCTTCTTACATGTAGCCTTTCTCACCTCAAATGCAATCTGCTAGCACAGATTCCTATGGCCAGACAACCTGAACTAATCTCTGTTATCTCTTTTCTGTTCGCCTGTTGTTGCTGGGAAATAAAGCTTGACTGACAATCCTGTGGCAGAGAGAAATATGAATCTTTGGTTTCTGCATAGCCATTGTAAACTAAAATATGTGTTATACCATTTTGCCCTGGAAACCATCCTTTGCTGTGTATGCAGAGGCTGAAGCGCAATTGCTTGGCTGCTCCTGTGCCAAAGCACAGGAACTTGACCTTCCAATAAATCCTGACAAGGTGCCAGCAACCTGTAGGTAAATAATCCTTTGTGTTTGTTTCCAGCTTACTGTTGGGCTGTACGAGTTCAAAGTCGTCGTCAATGGGGAAAACGCTCACGGAGAGGGATATGTGAATGTAACAGTGAATCCAAGTGAGTGGTGGGATTGGATCTTTCCTTGACTTCACCTGTCTCTGACAAGCCAAGAGATCATGTATCATGTGGTTTGGTTATTTGACTAGACCCTGGTTTAGCATGGTGATAATTCATTGTGCTGTGAACTTGCTGTGTGTGTATATATAAATATACAGAGATATAAGTATGTGTTAAATAATTTCCTGAGATGGGAAGCTATTGCTATTACACAGCTATTTTTGCTCTACTGTATCAAGCCAACCACTCAATAAAAAAGCTGGAATCCTGATAGAGAAGTGCTCAGCAAACACCTCACCCTGAAAGGCCACTGCTTCCATAAAAACTAGCTACAGTCTGGCAAAAAGCTTATAGCAGCAGGAGCGAAAACTGAAGAGAAGCCAGAGCTTTGAAGCTCCTTTGGAGGTTCTTTTCTTCCCTGTCCAGTAAGCAATATCATTCCCAGACACAGGCTGGTTAAGTCAAATCTCATTCCTTATTGTAAGACGTGGTTTGCAGATGAGCTGGTGGAGATACAGCAGCTTGTGCTGACTGCCTCATTTTTTAGATGGCCCATGTAAAGAGACAACCACAGGTTTCAATAAAATCCCTTCATTTTGCAGTCTTCAGCAAGACCTTTTCTACAACCTTTGTGGGCAAAGAACGGCTCTCGCACTCCTTAAATTAGCAAGTGTGTGTGGCTGCTCTTCTGGGTGCTGTGGCTGATCATTTCCTTATAAGCAGTGACTCTGCAGCTGGCAGCATGCACCAAAATCCTTCACTTTTCAGAGCAGCAGCCACACTGTGGCAAGAAGCTGTAGGTGCTTGACCCAGTAGGGGAAAACTGATGCAATGCAGCCGTCCCAGAGCACTGGTGTGCTGACAGTTCACCTCCACACTCTTTGAACCCCCTTTTGGTAGCACTGATTCCCCAAGTTGGTGCAGAACATGCTGGAAGCATAAATCACTGTCACTGATAGTTTTGCAGCTCCTTGGCCAGGGTTTTCTGTCGTGACCTGCCTGTAGTGTCATGGTAACAGCTGGGTTGTTGTTGCAGAGCCCCGGGTGAATCAGCCTCCTGTTGCCATCGTGTCCCCACAGTTCCAGGAAATCTGCCTGCCAACCATTTCCACTGTTATCGACGGCAGCCGTGAGTACCTGCAGGTTTAAGTGCAGCATCCAGCAGGGCTGGTTTGTGTTTGGTCCTGGGTTGGCCCTTTGCATAAAGTTTAAGAGAAATTGTGACACTGTCAAATGCAACTCGGTGAAAAGAATCAGCCTCTCTTGCCAGGAGAGGAGAACACACACAACATCACCTCTCTGTGTTCCCTTTTGAAGGGCACTGGCCTGAACCAATCTCCTAAAAAAGGAAAAGCTCTGGAGGTTGCTGCTTAGAATCAGAAAATAATTAGTGTCAGTCAAAATTACTGGGCTCTTGGTTAAACTTCAAACCTGTAAGTTACTGACACACCACCTTCAGTGATCATGGCCTGCACTAGAGCTTTTCAGGAGTTCTTTAAATAAATTCAGATTGTCTTAGCCCCAATTAGCACTGATTGTTTTACAGTTTGAGCGTAACAGAGGCTCTGGGCTTGGACCAAAAATGCCTTTGCCCACTAAGCCCAGGACAGAAGTAGGGACTGACCATCTGGGATCTGTGAAGAAGCATTTTCCAATTCCTTGCATGTATGTTTTCCTCCATTACTGAAACAGAAAGCACTGATGATGATAAAATTGTCAGCTACCACTGGGAAGAGCTGAAGGGTCCCCTGCGGGAGGAGAAGGTTTCCAGTGATAGTGCCATACTGACACTGACCAACCTGGTACCTGGGAATTACACATTCAGGTAGGTCACACCTGGGGGAGTCCATCAGTTCTCATCCCTTAAGAGTGAAATATATGAGATTCCTGAAGGGTTAATCTGGTTTTAAAAAAAACCCCAACACAAACAGGGAGAGAACTCCATTTTGTGATGTTCTCTCCCTCCACTCCTACACTTTCAAGTAGTTTTGTAGCTTTGCACTTCAGGAGAGATAAGCTGTCCAGCTACTTCTTATTCTTGACTTGTAGCCCTGGTTAAGATGATGGCTGAAGGGAACAAATGGTCTGTCAATGCTACAAAATGTCTCTTGAAATGTCAAATCTAAACTCTTTGGGTAAAGGCTTAGGAAGAATTCAAATCCAATTTTTAAATGCAATGTGTTTGTCCCAGATAAGTGAATGAGGCCTAATGGTTTTATGCACAACCTGGGCAATAGATAGTAGCTGATTTTGCTTTTGTGTTTGTCCTGTGTTTTTCCTTTGGCCTGTATTTTGGTGTGATGTCCATCACTGCATCAGCAGATCTATTTAAAATAAAATAAACTGGAGGACCTCTAACTGAGCACTGCTTTCTTCTTAAGCAGTTAGTGTATGAACTAATCAGATCCATGTTCAGATCTAGATTTAGCAAAAAGCAGTTGTGTTTTGTGGTACCAACCTACCTGAGGAGATGTGCCATGTCCAGGCCACTTGTGGGTTAGTAATGAACTTCTGTGTTTCACCTTAGAACTGAGTAGTAGATTCCAAGGGAGAGATGGATGTGGCTGTTGAATTTCCTGTATCACTTTGAGGCTGATAATTGGACATTTGGGGGAAGTTTCTATTCAGAAAAGGCTGCATTCAGCTCTGATCACTATCACTCTTCAGTGCTTTCACTTCTTTTTTCTCCTCTTCAGCCTAACAGTTGTGGACTCAGATGGTGCCAGCAACTCCACCACTGCTAACCTGACTGTGAACAAGGCAGTGGATTATCCTCCAGTGGCCAATGCTGGCCCAAACCAGGTGATCACCCTGCCCCAGAACTCCATCACGCTCTATGGCAACCAGAGCACAGACGACCACAGCATCGTCAGCTACGAGTGGCTGCTCAGCCCCAACAGCAAAGGGAAGGTGATGGAGATGCAGGTCAGTGCAGGTCTCCAGTGTTCCACCTGGATTGCTGAATAGCTGGGGTTTTATCTATAATCAAACCAGTCATAATGGACTGTTAGCCAATGTCTCCTAGAATCCTATAGAGCAAATGTGTGATGATTAAGTATATGCTTAAAATTAAATCCCTGTGAAGCTGGTATTGGTTTAGTTGCTGAGCTGGTGCACCAGCCTCACCACCAGTGTCCTGTTCCTTTTGTGAGCAATGCAGTTTTAAATCCTGCTGAAGAAGGGGGATTGGGAGAGATGGGAACTTTTTAGTTGAACCGTGGAGTTTAAATTTTGCTGATACTGGCCAGACTCTCCTCAGTCCTAAACAGTAAAAGTTGGAACTTGTTTCTGTGTCATCATTTTTCTTTTAAAGATTGTTATTACTGTCAAATTTATAGAATAAGAAAGTCCATGAATCAATTTCACAATGTGTGGGATTTGCACAGGGCTCCCCAGAGGTTTTGCTGGAGTTGGGAACTACTGAATCCCAAGAGGTCTGCTTGTATGGCATTACTCTTGTTATGTCCCACAACAGTGTCCTTGTAGCTGTGCATAAATTTAGCTGTAAGAGCTTTGCATGCTGAAGTGGCACAGACTCCTGCCCCCATGGCAAGAGTTGGTAATAACCCTCTAGAATGTGCTGGTAATAGTTATTTTAGAATCAGAGTCCATCATCATCTGTGTAAGGATTGTTTTTGCTTTAATCAATGAATATCTCTTCTCACAGGGTGTGAGGACACCAGTCTTGCAGCTCTCTGCAATGCAGGAAGGTGATTACACCTACCAGCTCATAGTAACTGATTCTGCTGGGCACCAGTCCACTGCAGAGGTCACTGTGATAGTCCAGCCAGGTAAGCTGCCTTTACCTGCTATTGCTGCTTCCCTTCCAGGAGTTAGAAGTAAGCAGCAATCTGTCAGCAAATTATAGATGTTATGGTTACTTTCAGAAAAGCTGCTCTGATTTAGGACCATTCCGGGTGGTGTATTGCTGATAAGTGAGCAAAAGAAAGCTTGTAGGAATATTACCTTTCTAGGCTGTTCTCTTATTTTATACAATGTCACCGAATTGATGATTTCCCACAACAGAGGCAGGATTGTATTTCCAAACAGCTGTGTCTGCCCACAGTGCTGGGTCCTGGGACAGGTGCAGGAAAAGTGGAGCAGTACTTAATAGAATGAGAGCAAAAATCAGAACTCCTAGATTTCACTCTCATTTTGTTGCAGATGTGTGAAATGCTGATTGGAATTCTTACCTGGTTTTAACCTCACTTTATCTGAGTACACAGGAGTGGCCAAGGGATATGCTCAGGATCCTGGGGAAAATCTGAGTAATGGGTTTTTAAGCTCCACCTTTACGGCATGTGTATGAGAAATCCTGCATTCTTTTCCAGAGAACAACAAACCCCCAAAGGCAGATGCTGGTCCAAATAAAGAATTGACTCTTCCTGTGGACAGCACCACTCTAGATGGCAGCAAGAGCTCGGATGACCAGAAGATAGTCTTCTTTCTTTGGGAAAAAACACGGTGTGTGTCACCTTCCATGTTCTTGTGTATCCAAACCTTTCATTTAAAACAAGTCACACCTCCCTTGTGTTCAGTCTTGATCACACTGGGCCTGACAAGCTTTACCAGTGACCTGAATAAGACAAGGATTTGTCTTTGATTGGAGAGAGAGGTGAATTTTTGTTTGAGCATGAGAAATGGCTTTGCCTTCGTCTCTAGGCTGTGTTTCCATTCACAGCAGTGGAGCTTGGTCTTGATCTCACAGAGAGACTGACTTGTAATCAAACAACAGCAGGGCCTCCTAACTCGATGCTTTTGCAGTTTGTTTGAATGAGGCAGTTCTCTCTTATTGTCATGCTTCCCTTCCAACTCTAAATTCCCTGAAATGCTTTAAGCAATTCAGGAAAAAGCCTATGAGCAACTTGCAATAGCTTTTTCTGTTTGTGAATGCAAAGTCTGTGAAAAGCCCTAGAAATGAAGGACTATTTTTGCTTTGCACCGTTTTCTTTTTTTTCCCTAAAATTGGCTCATTGTGCAGTTCACAAGCCAATTAGATGAAAGTACCACTATTTATAAACACCACCTAAATGCCATTATCAGTGCTTCCCTGGTTTAAAATTAACCAAAACATTAAACCCCCAGAAATTATTCTTTTTGTTCTGGATGCTGCGCTTACTCTTTAGATTATCTTGCTGTAACTGGAGAACATAATTTTGCTTTTTGCCATGGACTCTTTATTTCCAGGCTCCTGTTTGGAGCAAGGCTGCCTGTAGTGCTCTGTGCAAAGTTTAAACTGAACAAAACCCCTGAAAAAGGTCAAAAACTGAACAAACCCTTTGTGTCTTGGTTAGGGGTCCAGATGGTGTGAAGCTGGAGAATGCCAACAGCAGCATTGCCACTGTCACAGGCCTCCAGGTTGGGACATACGAGTTCACTCTGACAGTGAAGGATGAGAGGAACCTGCAGAGCCAAAGCTCTGTCAATGTCATCGTCAAAGAAGGTATGTCCAGCCACGAGCAGAGCTGGGCAAGTCACAGGTTATCTCTGAGCAGTTCAGCAAAACCTGTGTTCAGAGGCACAGTAAAAATAAGGAATGGAGGGAAATAATGTGGAGAGCAAATAGCCTTCGCTAAATCAGGGGTTTGCCCTTTTCTGGAAGGACAATTATCTTCAGCTTAATCCTGCGTTATTTCCCTTCTCTTCCCTGGGTTTAGACAGGGATTTCTGGAGTACACTGGAGATCTAATGCAGTAATTTTTGATTGGGCATTACCAGATCTTTCTCCAAGTGCTTTCTCTCTGTTTATTTAGAGATAAACAAGCCGCCTGTAGCAAAGATTGCTGGTAACGTTGTCATCACCTTGCCCACAAACACAGCGGAATTGGATGGATCGAAGTCCTCTGATGATAAGGGGATTGTCAGCTACTTGTGGACCCGGGATGAGGGGAGTCCTGCAGCTGGGGTGAGCTTTCTTTTGTAAAGCATCACAAAAATCAGAGCAAGGTAGTGTTGACAGCTCCTGAGGAAATACAAGGCTTATTGTTGGGCTGTTACCTTGTAATATCTTGAAGTATGATGATACATCGTGCTACTTTGATTCTTTGTTTCCTCATGCTTACTTTGTTCTGCCTTCAGGAAGTCTTAAATAATTCAGACCATCATCCTGTCCTCCTCCTGTCCAATCTGGTAGAAGGGACCTACACATTTCACCTCAGAGTAACAGATGCTAAAGGAGAGAGTGATGTGGAAAGGACCACGGTGGAGGTCAAACCTGGTGAGTCTGGGTTTTGTGCTGTACCATGTTTGCCTACAGCCCTCTGGGTATAGTATACTGGGATTAAAATGTGTCATCTGGTCCTGCTTATAACTGTAAAAGTTCTAAGTTTTGGGGGATGTGGTTGTGTTTTCCTGTGGTTCTTGAGGGCTGATTCTCACTGCTTCTGTTACCTGTGAAAGTCATACTTGTGTCCCTTCCTACAGTGCCATTATGCAGTTCTGTGTTCAAATCAGAAACATCATAAAAAAGGATACAAAAAACCTGCTTTTTACCCAGGCTGCTGAATAGAAACTCTAAAAATCTGAACTATCTGCCTTCTCCCTAGATCCTAGGAAAAACAACCTGGTGGAGATAATTCTGGATGTGAATGTGAGCCAGCTGACGGAACGGCAGAAGGGAATGTTCATCCGGCAGATAGGGGTGCTGCTGGGGGTCCTTGACTCAGACATCACTGTACAAAAGATCCAGCCATACACTGAACAAAGGTGGGATTCATCTGGGAGGCTACATGGAGGGGAATTGTTTGAGGGTTTGGAAAATCAAGGCCTCTTTACTGTTGGAAAGCAGACTGGACCATCAGAATGTGTGGAGTTGTTATTTAGCATTGATATTCCTGCTCAGATCAGAGTTGCCAAGCAGGTCTTGAGTATCTTTCCCCTCTGGAGATGGTGCATTGTCCTTGAAAACTGCTGCTGCTAATGTCTTTTTGTCTCAAACCTGTAAAATAAGAACAAATCTGATTTGTTTTTTGAAAATTGTGGAGACTGCAGTGGTGATTTATAACTGGAGAGGTAACAGGGCTTGGTCCAGGAGTTTGGTGAAACACGACACACCAGGGGTGGTGTGTAATGATCCTCCTCACCTTCTTGCCAGATTGGTAGTTCATAGAATCACAGACTGGTTTGGGTTGAAAGGGACCTTAAGGATCGTCCAGTTCCAACCATGCAGCCACAGGCAGGGACATCTTCCACTAGTTCTGTGTTTGCTTTATTGCCTACACAACTACTTCAACTTAATGTAAAAAAAATGTTGAAAGCCAATGTAATTTCTATTTCAAGAGATGAAAAAGCTTAATTTTGATTGCTAGTTAGCTTACAGAAAACGGCATTTCTCCTAAACACATGGAAGTTGGCTGCTGAGCAGGGCTGTAGGTCAGGGTAGTGTTGCCTGCCTGGAGAGCAGCAACAAGCTATGAGTGGCAATCTGTAGAAATAAGTGCAATATTGCACTTAGTTTTTATTAAAAGGAGAGTAGTTTTAAGATACCTAAAGCACTGAAGAAGATTTAAGGGACATGCTTGAAGTCCTGCAGTAAGTCAGCAATAAATCTGCTGTTACTTTACACTTCCCTGAGTGCAGTGATGTATTGATTCCTTCGTGTCCATGTGGCCAGCAGGAAAATCAGAATTCATTGTCCATGCAAACCTGGAGATCTGAGAACAGAGGAGCCAGCACTTTCTGTTGTAATATTAGCTCTCTGTCTCTGCCATGACCAAGCCAGTCGCCCCTGAGTAAGGCAAATGAGGGATTCTTGTCGTTAATGCTTCATCTGTTTATATGTTCAAGCAGACAAAAGAGTGGGAAGTGTTATAAAGGAGCAGAGATTGTTTCCTGACAGATGGCTTTAAGATCCCATTTTTGCCTTCACTATCAAAGTAACTTGTGCTGTTTAAGAAAGAGCTTTTTCCTCTGACATACTCTAAGGGTTTCACTAATATCCCACTGACTCATAAGCTCACTAGTGATAATAAATCCCAAACACTCATGCATCCTTTTGTAAGTCTAAAGGATCCACAGGGCTCTGCAAGATGAGCAAGCCATGAGGAACAAGTTCTTCTGTCATAAAGTTAATTCAGTAAAAGCTGCAGAATACAAAATCCTTCACACCTGGGTGAAGGATTCACCTTCAAACCTGGGCTGTTTTCTGGCTGTAGCACTTGGTGCTTTCAAACTGAACTCTGCAAAAGACTGTACACTTCCACTGTCTGGTGCTGGAGCTCTGTGCTGAGCAGGTAAATGAACCCCCAAATTCCAAGTGTAGTAAAGTCTAAGGATCCCACAGGGAAGAAGGGAGAAGAATATGAAAACAGAAGGACCTTACAGTTTGGGGATTTGATGCTTAGAATGAACATGCAAAGATATGCTTGATGTGCAAACTCAAGAACAGTGCAGCCCTAGCTTTGAAAATTTGAATGGATCTGATATCCTGAAGGGTTTCCTGCTGTAGGGCCATGTCTGCCATTGTGGCTTTCAAACAGAGCCACAAGTCTGATCTTCAGATAAATTTGGGATTCTGTGTAAGTCCCTCTATTGACAGACTGGAGAGTGTGGCTCTCTACGTGATATTTGGAGAAGCAGCAGATAATCATTCTTGTTTGTCTTCCAGCACGAAGATGGTGTTCTTTGTCCAGAACCAACCTCCCCATCAGATATTCAAAGGACGAGACGTGGCCTGGACACTGAAAAATGAACTGCGGAAACAGCAGTCAGACTTCCTCATCTTCCGGGCATTGGAGATTAACACAGTCAGTAAGTGAGAGTCTCTTGGGACAGGCTTAACATCTTTTCCCTTCTTTTTAGCTGCCTGACAGAATAAGGACCTTTGTGGGTGCTAAAAACACCCACATGCCCACACACTTCCACTCACTGTAGGAGCTTTCATGTTAATAAATGGAGAACAGAAAATTAAGTCTATTAGACTATTCACTACTCAGTTATTTACCAACTAATTCTATCTATTCGCTATTCAACTCCTTATAAATAATTATGTGCAGTGTTGCTGTGAAGATAAGAGTTCACAAAACCAAAAGCAGATTGATGTTTATGAAACTAAAATACAGTGTTCATGGACTACAGCCACTGAAATGAGTGTTATCCTGAAAACAATAAACTGCACATCTTGGTAGCTGTGAACCCACTTATTTCCTGCACAGCACAAACATCAGTCTGCAGGAAAAGCTCCCCTTCTATCATTATTTTACAACTTTACATTAGCATTGTTTTTCTTTTATGAGATCCATCCTGTGAGGATCATTTGCTGATCAGTTAGAGATTTGAAACTAGAATTGTGTAAAGTAATTACTGTCATTACTTCCTGATCTTACCATTTTGTGGCCTTCTAAAGACATTTTTCAGTTCTGTTTGAATCGTCCAAAGGATCCATTTGTTTCTTGTCTGTCTCACAGGCTGGGTTTGAATTGGGAAATCAAAACTTCGTTTAAAAACATTTACTTAACAAATACACAAATTCCATAACTTGTATATCAAAATGAGGATTTATTAGGCAAAATGTATGTTGTTGGTGAAGTGGGATGTTTCAGTTTGGCATGAAGCCCAGGTGCTTACGTTTGCACTTCTCACCTCTTATGATTACGGCTGAGCTATGAATGAGCTACAGAGGGGCCACATTCCCGTCAGAGCCTGCAGGGGTTGACTCTGTTGAGCTATTTTGTCCCATTTTTGCCTCACCTGTGAGTCATTTAGTTCACCTTGCTGGTTTTGGCCCCCAGCCTGTCAGCTGAACTGCTCTGAGCACGGGCGCTGTGACTCCTTCACCAAGCGCTGTGTGTGTGACCCGTTCTGGATGGAGAACTTCCTCAGGGTGCAGATGGGGGACGGCGAAAGCAACTGTGGTATGTGAACTGAACTGCCCCAGGATGGGCAGCTTTGCAGAGAAACCCATGTTTGAAACCCAGGGTGGGCACAATGACAGGCACCTGCTGTCTGCCACTTCCTTTGCTGGGATGCTTACACAAGGACACAGCCCCTTGTCTCACCTTCTGGGCAGGTGATGTTTGATAGGGGAGTGACTCCTCTTCAGACCCTCCCAGTGAACAGTAAGAGTTGAGTCCATTCTGGGTGTATAAATCACAGCTCTCTTCTGTCATGTCCATGCAGAGGCTTTTCTGCCACAGGAAAGCAAATTTTTTAAACCAGCACACGGTAAAAACTGCCCAGCAAGTCCAAACTGCATTTTGAGCTTCCTGGTGCTGCTGCCAGTGGGGTATGCCAGCCTCTAATTCTGCAAAGGGCCAGGCCTTGCTTTTTCTTTCCCAAGAACAGTCCCCTAAAATGCCTGCTGTCCACCTCTATGAGTTGCCAAAATATGTTTATCTCTGGGGTTTTGCTTGCAGAGTGGAGTGTGCTGTATGTGATCATTGCATGTTTTGTCATCGTGGTTGCCCTCGGAATCTTGTCCTGGATGGTGATCTGCTGCTGCAAGAGGTGGGACTGAAACCACAACCCCCACTGTATCCAGGCTTCAGAGCCAAGTAGCTGCAGTAGGAGGTTAAAGATTCAGACCCATTGTCTCAGCAGGTCATCTGCTGAGCCCTGGGATGTTGGGTTTTCTCACTCAAGTGTTTCAAGTGAAACATTGAAGTCTCAGAACTCTGGGTTATGTTAAGGAGCAAAATTTGGATTAACCTATAAATGTGCAACTTAGCAACATTTTAATGTTTCACTTTGTAATATGTACATAATCCTAAATAGCAAGTGCTTTAGCTTTGAAGATTAGGGTTGTTTTTCTTCTGGCTCTTTTGGAAATGGACTGTCTCTTAATTCTTTTTCCTCCCCTTTAGACGGAAAGGAAAATCCAAAAGAAAAAGCAAATACAAGATCTTGGATGCAACGGATCAAGAAAGCCTGGAGTTAAAACCAAATCCCAAAGCAGGTAAAACATGAGAGGGAAGAGCTCAGCACTTCCAGAGTGCTGATTGAGAACTCTTCCTCGGTGGACTTAAAATTACAGTGAAACAAACGTGTTGTAGGGACTGACAGAGGGGTCTCAGAAGATCTAAGAGCTTGTCTCAGATCTGTATATAGGGTATTCAGTGAAGTCATCTAACTCTTAGGTTTGGAAACTGGGGCTGAAGCTGGCCCGGTCCTGATGCTTCCACTTGGTGTCTCAGAAGTAGGAAGTGGTTGTATTAAGCTGTGCAGAACAGCCTGACCCAGGAAGCCCAAAATCTGGTCTTGACTGTAACTTCTGCTCTAAAGTTTTCCCCTGGGTTCTAGTAGTTCCCTTCTTGCCATTCCTTGGTCATTCTCTACAGCAAAGCAGGAATTCAGTGGCACTAAACATTACACTAAACCGATTGACACCTGGAAACAACCTGAAAATACTTCCTGTACTGGAGAGATTGAGGTTTGTTTCTGCTGTGCTGCTCGCCCACCACAAACAACTGGTTCATTAACTTATTTATTCTTGCTGAGCATTTTAGCTCATCCTCTAGTTTTCCAGTAAGTAGGTGCATTTAGGAGGGAGATCCATGAATTCCTCAGTGCTCCATGTGGCTGCAGGCCCGTTGGCCCATTCCAGAGGCACAGGATTTGTGTTCAGTGTTCTTAGCCAGCATTTTCCTGCCCGCATTGCTGTCCTGAGGATGCTTGTCAAGTGCTTTGCAAAGATCAGGGAGTTATTTCAGGCTGGAGAGTTTTTATCTGATACCTGAACCAAGCTGTGGTCACCTGCTGACTGACCAGGAAAAGAGGGAAATGTGGGAAAGGATGTGCCAAGTACAGCTCTGCTGAATGCCAGGGAGCTCTGCAGCTGCTGAAGTGTGTGTTTCATATCAGAGTGTGTCCTGGTTTTGTTTCGAGAAGGGGATGTGTTAACTGTGCGTGGAAAAGAGCCCCTGATCCTTGTTTGCTAGCAGAAAATAACTGCTCATCCCAGTATTATCCCATTTAATGGTGTTCCAGCAAAGTGAGCAGTGCCCAAGAGCAGCATGGAGGGCATTGCAGTGACAGACTGATCAGCTGTTCCTCCAAGGACCAGCCTGTCCCAACTGCTCAAACACGGATACCCTTGAAGGAAACCCGGGTGTGTTTCCCTCCCTCAGCACCCAACCCTGCTTTAATCTGACCATCTGTCACCTCAGAGCCCACTGTGCAATAAATGTACTAAATGTGCCTCACCATTTGCTCTCTGGTAACTAAACTCATCTTGCTGCTTCCGAAGCTGGCTGCTGACTAAAGTCTTTTTTCCTGCTAGATATGTCCAGGGAGCTTTCTGCTAACAGAGGAAATGTTGCATTTCTCCATTAAGGAAAAGCTAAATTTAAATATTTCCTCTGCTGACAATATCAGTAAATGTCTCTCTCCTGTCCTTGTGCGTTAATCTAAATTCATCCCGCTAATTTATCTCTCTTCCCTTGCAGCCAGGAGCAGCAGAGAGGAGAGTAGAGAGAGGGTAGTGAGATGGCAGAGATCTCCCCTCACACACCTGCATACTCTCTTAGTCCAGCCACGAGCCCTCGGAGCATTTTCTAGGCAATGCCCTGAGCAAGGTCAGGGAGACACAACTCCCACATGTACTCACAGCCCCTTCTGGTCACATCATTGCCTTCCTGCCTGCTTGTTGTGCTTTGTGCTGTCTTGGAGTGTTGTTGCGACCTCTGACATGCCATTGTGTCTGAGACAGGATCACTTTGGCTTCAGCTTCGGAGGGAATAAGAGACACACAGGGAAAAGTCAGATTCTGCTGCCTCTTAGACGTGATTGGAAAAGGAGACTTAGAGGGGATGGAGTAAGGTGAGGTGGTTCAGTGGTGTTAAAAGCATTTCTAACCTGGGAATGTTTCTCCTTCAAGGTGGCAGACAGAAAGCCCAGGTCCTCAACACGAGCCTGATGCACTCAGAGTCCGAGCTGGACAGTGATGAAGCCATCTTCACATGGCCTGACCGGGAAAAAGGGAAGCTGCTCCGCAGCCAGAACGGCTCCTTGCGCAACGGACAAGTGACACTCAAACCCAAGAACCAGAGGGAGGAAATCCTATAGCTCCCCTTGGGCAGCCTTGGCTGGAGCTCAGCAGGGAAGGCCACTCCCGTCCCTGTCCTACCAGGGCCTTTGGAGGCCACTTTGATTAGGACAACGCTGCTAACTCGTTTCACAGAAAATAACTTCGGTTTTTGTGGGTTTCTTTTCATTCAGTTAAAACTGGTTGTACTTGAATTTGAACTTCAAGGGAAATCAAAGGGAGGAGAAGGCAATTGTGAGCCCCAGGAGAAGAGTCAGAAAAGGACAGAGCTGGCATCTGGAGACGACAGGACAGAACCACTTGGAGCAACTGTGAATGTGCAGGATCCTCCTAAGCCACCTCAGACTGCAGTGGAGGGAGCACCTGTGGACTTCCAGCTCACTTGCCTTGGAGCTCCTCAGAGAAGGAAGGTCAAGCCTTTGAGCTGTGCTCTGAGCTCCCTTCAGGCTCCTGTAGCCTACCACAGGCTACTTGTGCTGTCCAGTAACTTTCTTCTCCTTTACTCCCACCTTCCCTAATGGTTTAAGCACTATTTTAATGTAGACTTGTCCTTTCACATGCACTTGGCTGCTGTTGGAGTGTAGAGAAGGGGGAATGTAAACACACTGGTCACACTCCAGCAGTTGGCAGGTAGGAGAGGGGTTTGTGGCTGTTCTAAATTGCTGTCAGGCCACTCTCACAGGGAGTTGGGGACTTGGTGCCTGTTCACATGTGAAAAGCTGACCTGTGGTTACTGCCCAGGCTGGGAGACCCTCTCCTGCAGCAAAGTCCTGCTGGGTACCAGAGCTGGGTACCCACCTTTGGTACCTGTGTCCAATGTCTGGCTTCATTCCAAAGCTGTGACATGTTGCGTGGCCCCAGCACCTTCTGTTGGTCACCAGGCCGTCCATGAGGCTGGACGTAAACCATATCTCAGTTATGGAGCACTAGGTACTGTGGGTTTTTTTTGGTTTGAGTTTTTTTTCCCCTTAAAATTTGCACATCCCAGGTGATGGGGATTGGTCTCTGCAGTCCCCAGCTGGCTGCTCCCTGGGCTGGCAGCTCACTGGCCTTGTGCTGTTGTGGCTGCAGAGCTCAGTGTGCTCCTATCACAGTGTGAGGAGCACACGTGGTGTCCTTTCATGATGGAAAAGGGAACTCTGGGTATCTGAGGGCACTGGGCAGTGCCAGCAGCATGTGGCACAGAGTGTCACTATGTCCCTGCTCCCTGAGCTCGAGGGACCCCCATTCCCACTCTCTTATCTCACTGTGCTGCTGTCATGAGTTGCACCCCTGTCCTCGGGCAGAACTCAGCCTCGTGTTGGCATGAAGGATGCCACTGCTCCTCTGGGGATGGGTGGGCAGTTCATTGCCTTTCTTTGTGTTTAATTTAAAAACTGGAAACTTGTTTCACTGGCTTTTTTTTTTTTTTCTTCTTTTTGAGCTATGAAAGCCAAAAGGCTTTAAGTTCCTCAGTTGTATTTATATTGCTGCACTACTGATTTGTGTTGAGCTAGATGAAGATTAAACACTATTGAACGTGAGGGGATGTTCCCTCACTGAATGTAGTTGTGGCTGCTGCTGAATTTATTTTTTGGGCAATCAGCTGCTCCTCAGGCCCAGCCCTGGAGCCTGCAGCTCTCCCAGTGCCGAGGTCACGGCATTTGCTGGCGTCACAGCACGGGCCACTCTCTGCCTGGGCTGTCTGGCACACAGCTGGGGCTTGGCTCAGGCTTCCCCTTCCTGGAGCCTCCTGCACCCTCTCTGCCCGTGGCTCCTTCCCTCCCAGGACCACACACAGGGAGGGCTGATCCCGGGATGCTCCTCAGAGGGCACAGCCCAGCTGGCTGTCCCATGGCCTTAACTCTTGAGTGACACCACCCTCTGTGTGTCACTTCATTTGGGTGGAAGTGAACAAATTCTGGGAACAGGAGGATTTGGAGTTGCAGGGATTGACCAGGTGTGGTCCTGAGGCTGCCCCTGGGAGCACTTTGTGCTGGGAGAGGGGAGCTGTTGGGCTCTGCCTGGTTCTGGTCCTTGGGGTTTGTGCTTTTTGAGCCCCTCGCTCCTGCCCATCCCAGGGAGGACCCCCAGCAGCAGAAGGGGGCTCAGCCATCAGGCATTGGTTGCTGCAGGGGTCAGTGCCCCTCTCAGCAGACACAGGGTGAGCTTTCCAGCAAGCCTGGCTGCCAGCAAGCAGGAGAGGGAATTAAAATCCATGAAGCTGTTACTTCCAACACCTTTGTTCAGCTGCAGTTGTTTCCTTCATCCCTGTGTTTCACTGTGGGGTCACACCCTTGGGGCAGGGGTGCTGTACTGAGGGGCTACACCCCAACCGAAGGCTGGGCTTTGGGGAGGGCTGTGGCCTTCCTTCTGTGCACAGTGGCTTGTAGTCACTTCACTGAGTGCAGGTTTGTGACAGCACAGCACAAGTTCCCATTAGACTCCTATCTCCCATTAATATTCCCTGGCTGTGCAGCTTCTTCCCCCTCCATGTGTTAACCCTCAGTGCCACCAAGCCTGTATGGGGACAGGCAGCTCTGCACACCAGTTTTGGGGGGCACAAGGACGTGTGGAGCTCACAGAGGCAAGGAGACCCCCCCAGGCTGAAGGTGGGAACTTCTGGCCCAAGGTAGGAGCAGGGTGGTCTGTCTGCTGTAGTACCCCAGGAGCACAGCCCCCCCAGGTGTCTGCACAGAGCCTCCCTGGGATTTTGGAATCTCTTTCCCCACTCTCCTCCTCCCCCAGCACCACTAATTTTGCTGCCGGTTTGTTACCCGAGCGCCATGAGCGTGACCTTGCTCAGGAAGGTTTCTGCATTGCTATGCTTTATGATTTCACAATTAGAGACACTGGCTACAAGTTGCCCACGTGTGGAAGTTAAAGGCTGAGACATCTGTCAGATGAACCAGCACCTTCACTCAGTTTTGTTTTCTTTAACATATTCAAGTGCTGGTGAAGATGTTTGAGGCAAATTCTAGTTTGAAAATACTTTGCTCTTAAATCTTTTCCTCATCCTGCTGCATAGCTGGGACTGCCCAACCTGTCTGCACTTTGGTTAGTGATGGTTGGTGATTGCAGTGTTACTAGGGTCAACACTAAAAGTAATTTTTTAAAAAACAAAATGTTTCTTGCAAATAAACAGGGAAGACATTTTGCTGCTGCCCAATTGCTTTTTCTGGTTTCAGCTGCCAGACAGTTCTCACCGAAGACTTGATTTCACAGGAAAGCGAAATAGCAGCAGTGTCAGGGCTCAAGCTGCCCCACACCGGGATAGCAGCACCTCCTCATGCAGCAGAGGAATGTTTATTAGTTACTGGAGTCCTTGAAGATGCCTGTGGCTGCCCAGCTCTCACTGAGGCTGGCTATGTTGGGAACACACTTTAGCACCGCAGCAGCCAGGAGGGACCTGATGGCACTCTGGGAGATGGATTTTTTGGGGAGGGGAGGAGATTCACCTTCAGAGCTGCCCTTCTGTCCATGAACAGCTCACGTGGTCCATGGGGTGGGCTGGAGCCCTCAGAGTTCACTTTCCTCAATGTCACCTAAGGACAGAGGAAGCCAAATCTGCTGAGCTCCCCAAATGCGGGCTCAGCGTGGTGGGTGGGGAGAACTTGCACCACCCCGGGGCAGTACAGGGAGAAGGGATGGAGTTTCTCACTGCCCTGAAGGCAAAGAGCTGCTCCTGCCTCCAGCAGCTTCTGGTCTGTGTCAAATCCCCGAGGGGGGATCAGGCCTGGGCTGGAACCTCAGAACAGCCCCAGGCTCTCAGCCTGTGAAATGGGTTTTATTGCTGGAATTTCACAGCCCGAGAAACTGAGGCAGCTGTGACGGTGGCCAAGGCAGCAGCTCCAGGACTCTGCCCAGCACGGCTGTCAAGGTGTTTTGGTGGTTCAGCAGCCCGGGAAAGCCCCGCGCTCCCTGGGGAATGCGGGTGCAGGGATTTGGCTGCAGGGATTTGGCCGCAGGCACCGGGGCCGAAGCCAAGACCAGGAGCCTGTCGGACCGTGACAGGGCTGGGGAGCTCGGGGTCAGAGCCGCAGCTACCCCACCTGTGCCCCCCTAAGCAGCACCCGGGGCTAGGAGGATTTAAAAAAACCAAAAAGCTGTTTTCTGGAGCCAGGGGAGCACGGTTTTTCCTCTCTTTGTACTCATCCTGCTGCATGTGCTGTCCTTGCTCCGACCGTGTGGATTTGGCGCTGCTCCCCAGCGCCTTCCTGTCATCAGGATTCCCTGGATTGCTGCTGCTTTCCTCCTTCCAGCAGGGCTCTCCCTGTCCTCGGCACTGACAGGAACTCCCACACCTCGTGGGGGTCTCCCTGTCGCCGCGGGGGGACACAGTTACAGTAGCGATGTGCTCCTTAAATCATCCCTGTGCCGAGGGTGTTGGCACACTGCAGGGGTGCTGGTGGCTCCTGGGGAGCCGGGGACACCGCTGGCATCCTGAAGCGACCCCGGCTGCGGGGGATGCCCGCGGGACTGTTCCAGAGCCGGGTAGGAGCGCTGGTCACTGCCCTGAGAGAGGCCGGGATTTGCACGGGGCTCGGCTGAAGGACCGACCCTGTGCTGGCCACATCCCATGGGAGCAAGTCATCCCACCACAGCCCACCTGCTCCCCGCCACCAACACCCCGCACGTCCCTCCTGACCGGGCACAGACCCAGCGCCACTCCCCTGGTCGTTGCTGGCCATTGAAGGGTTGTTACAGGCATTTTGGGGCGAGCATGGCTGGCTCGGGACGGGAGTTTTGCGGAGCATCCCTGCTCCTGCCTCCCCTCTCCCACCGCTCCTCCTGCTGAGGCAAAACCCCGGGGGACATCGGGGCGATGCGGGTGCTGCGGTGGAGCCCCGCGGGCACTGTCACTCTCTGTCCACCCCTCCGTCCGCCCGTCCGTCCTCGCAGGGCCCCGTGCGCCGAGTGAGTCCGTCTTTCCATTGTTCAAACAATCCCTTTTCCACACGCGGTGCCAAAGGCTCCCCGCTCGCTCCCGCACGCGCCAGTATATTTAGCTGCCTCCAAGCCTCTACCTTTCCTTATATAGGAGAGGCCAAACGAATTTCTCACTCTCATTATTAATAGCCTGAGAGGAGCTCTTAGGAGGCTGCCAAAAATAGCAGGCAAACAGAGCGCACCCGGGGTGGGGAGGGTGTCGTGGCAGGCAGGGAGCCGCCGGGACCGCCGCGGGAGGGATGGCACGCTGCTGGTCCCGGCTTTTCCCTTTGGGAACCACACTAAGGTGTCTCCCAGCATTCTGCCCCGGCCAGGGGGTCCCCCTCATCCCGCCAGCTCTCCACAGGCAGAGGTAGGACCGGCGGGGCTCCGGGTGGGCAGAGCAGCCCTGTACTCCTGGACTGGGCTGTGGATGCTGGAACAACTTCCCCGTGGGTGTTGGGGACACTCCAAGCTGGTGGTCTGAGGCAGCCTAGGGATCCTCACCCCCACGGGGTCCCCCTGGCCATGGGGATCTCCTGTGGCTGAAGTGGTGACAGGTTTTACCCTCCTGTGATCTCCATGAGCTCCGCTTTGCCCTCGAGCTGCCCTGGGTTGCTGCTGGGCCAAGCAGTGTGTGCCAACTCCCCCCACGACATGGCTTTGGGACCCCCGCCGGGCACCTGGGGGACGTGGGGCAGGTGGCAGAGGTGGCTGGCTGTCTGCATGCTGCTGGCAGCCCTGGCTGTCACAGTCCGGGAGGGAGAGGGTTTCTCAGCAGAGATCACCCACGGAGCATCCCCAGAATTGGGCACGTGTGCCGGGACACCGAGCCCGGGATGGGGTGAGCGAGCAGGGAGCTTCGGGGTGCCCAGCGAGCGAGGGGTCTTCAACTGCACCCTGGCGATGTTGCATCCCAGGCAGGGTCTGCCTTAAATCCCTCCCTCCTCCCTCCCTCCCTGGCGAGGAACTTCTCCCGCTGAACTGGAGGATGCTGCAAGCTCCTGCGGACGAGCCGGAGGAGTCCTGTGGCAAAGTCAAGGCGAGCGGGGAAGCAGCGTGCTCGTGCCGGGTGTCACCGCAGCTCGCTGCCGCCAGCCCAGCCTGCTGCGGCCGGTGTCACCTCCAGGACCGTGAGTGGCCTTGCGGGCGGGAGGTGCGGGGTCTGCGGGGGGCAGCGGGGCTTTCCCCGCCGCCCACGTTTAACCTTCAGCGAGCCCGGCCGGTGCTGAGCACGCGGGGCCGGGGATGCTGCTGCTGCTGCTGGGCTCCGGCAGCGGCTCGGCGTGGGCAGGGAGGGGACACCCTGGGGTGGAGGTCACTGCAGCCCCCCCCGCTTGGGCCCAGCCCGGGTGGAGGAGTGGGGGGCAGCAGCAACTCTCTGTGTGGCTGGGGGGGCAATGGGGCCCCCCGGCAGGTCCTGGCTGCAGAAGGGTCCTGGACGGTGAGTGCTTGGCTCTGCGGGCAGCACCCGGCCCTGCTGCCTGCTGGTGCACCGAGGCTGCTCGCCCCCTCCCCAGGGAGCCGGGGTGCCCTCGGCCACGCAAAGTGGGGACACCCCATGCTGGTGTGATGGGGTGGGAAGGGAAAACCAGCTCCCGGGCACTTCGGCATGGCATTTTGGACTCGCACGGAGGGAAGTGCTGATCACCACGGCCGGGTGCAGCAGGGCCATGCACCCACAGCCCCGACACGGGCAGTGCTGCGGGTGAAGGGGTGGTAGGACCGGAGCAGGGGTGCTCCTCCAGGCACCCTGTGCCAGCGGTCCCCTTGCACCCACCTCCCTCCTCCTTGCTGGGCCTCCTGGTATTTTATAAGCCACTCAGCAGCTGCTGCAGTGAGTTTGCCGAGGATGGATAACTCGGGGGGAGCCGGCTGGGGGGCAGCGCAGGATGGGAAAACTTGGAAAGGCCCTTGCGGGGCAGTGGCTGCAGAGCTCGGCCAGGGACGCGGCGCTGGCGGAGATGGGAAAAAAAAACCTCTTCCTTTTATAGCCAGGCTGGGGTTGTTGGGTGCCTGCGGACGCGTGGGTGCCACTACGGCCGGCCCCGGCAGCCCCCGGCTCCTCCACCTCCCCCTGCAAAGCCCCTGGTGTACACAAACCACCCTGCCCGGGCAGGGAGCTGTTCTCGGGGCAGGTGGAGAACACAGGGTGCTGCCCTGGCCGGGGACTCACAGCCGGTTTGCGGGCATGGAGAAGGCGTGGAAGAGGGGCTGCCCCAGATCACAGCTCCCTGGTGGGTTTCGGTTCGGGGTCTGCAGCTGCCAGAGGCAGCGCTGGGCTGGGGACGGCTCAGGGATGCCTGCGGTGGTGGGGGGCACGCCCAGGGCTGCAGAGGGGTTGGTGATGACTGGGAATGTCTGGGCACAGAGAGGGTAGTGGGGTAGAGCCGGGCTGTGGAACAGGGCAGGGGCAAGGAGGGGTGGTGGGAACAGGCAGGGGTGGCCTGGGCTGGAGGAGCCCCGGATGCAGCGAGCATCCCGTGGAGCTGCGTGCAGCCCTCCAAGGTCACTGGGAGAGCCTGGTTGAGAGCCGTGGGAACTGTGCCATGGGATGGGGCTGTGTTGGCCCCTCGGTCTGGGGTATCTCAAATCCCCAGCCCTGGGAGGCTGCCCAAGGTCAGCCGAGGTGACTGGAGATGAACTCAGCTGCAATGTGAGAGCCTGGATGATGTCCCCTGGCTCTGGGGCTTCAGGGTGGATGAAGCCATGAACTTTTGGCTCCCTCTGAACCCCAACAGTGCTGCCAGTCCCTGGGAGCCTGGCACTGCCACAGCAAATCCTCTCAGCAGCATCACACTGCACTGCAGGGCCGGCAGAGCCCCAGGGGTTAAGTGGGTGAATCTCTGCGCCTCTGGCCTCAGCACACCCACTCAGTTTGATCTGGGGTGCGACGGGGTGCTGGTCCAGCCAGACATGCTCTGCCCCACTAGTGCTGCTGGGCTGGGGGTTGTCTTGTGTCCTGGAAGTCGTGTCTGGGATCCTCAGGGCAAGAACATCAAAACCAGCCATGCAGGAGGTCTTGGGGTGCTGGTGGAATATCCTCAGGGGACCACGGCTGTGGTGGCAGCCACCATGTGCCCCATGGCAATGGATTCTGGCTTGGAGACTGAGCAGTGACTCTGCTGCCTGTGGGTGCTGTGAGCAAGACCAGTGATGTGAGGCTGTACTTGGCACCCAGAGGCTCCTTGCAGGGAGCTGAGGTGTGTGTGGCCACGGCTCCTGGTGCTGAGTCACGGCTGCACCATGTCCGGCCAGCCCCATATCCCTCCTGACCACGGCCAGGATCCCTATGCACCCCTCACTCCCCTGTCCTGGGAGGGGGCGGAACTGGGAACCCAGGGACACTCCCTGTACCTGCCACTGTGCCACTCCAGCTGCAGATTTAGGGGTGAGCAGGTCGCTGGACTCAAGGTGCATTTGGGAGGTGGTGACACTCATACGCTCTGTCACCCTGCCCTGGCCAAGCTGTGCTGGGGCCACGGAACCACCCTGCAGCTCTGTTAAGCTCTCAAGCCTCTGACTTCTCAGCTGAACCACCCTTCCCATGGGCAAAGGCATCTCCAGCTTTCCTGTCCAGAGCTGCTGCATGGGGAGCGGGTGGGAAGGGTCCAGACCCCTGTGTCCTTCTCCTGGCCCTGCAAATGAGGTGGGCAGGGGCATGGGGGTGTGGGACATGGGTGACCCCCTATGCTGGTTCTGACTGCACTGACCTGGAACCACAGCCTCTGGCACACGGACTGGAGGATGTGGAGTGTGGAGTGTCCTGGGGGTTTCAGGGTGAAGCAAGTTGGTGCATCCTGACCCAGCAGCAGCAGCAGCAGCAGCAGCAGCAGCAGTAGCAGGAGGGATCACTGCCAAGCCAAGAGCCAGGGCCAATGGGGATTCCCCCTGAGGAAGTGGCTCCCAGCACGGGCACCCACCTCTGCCATCCACCCCTGCTGGCCCCTGTGTACTCATGGGATGTGGCCCTTGGCTGTGTCCCCATCTCCTAGCAGCTGCAGCTCCCCAGGTGCCCCCACAGCCCGAACTGCTGAGCCTCGGCTGCATCCTGGAGCATCCCATCACCCACAAAGGGCAGACACTCCCCAAAACACCAGCCTGAGAACTCTCCAGTTGCCGAGGGTCCAAGGCAAACAGCTTGGACAAAGGTCGGTCACAGCTCTGTCTCGCTCTCCAAACACGTGGATCATTGCAGCCTGGTGTGGCTGTGGGCACAGGGGGCCATACGGGCAGTGCCTCCAGCTGGGCTGCACCGGGCAGATGCCGAAAATGGGACTGGGGATGGACAGGAGGTGCTCCCCACAGCCTCTGCACAACCTCGCATTCCACCATGGCCTCTGGCTCTTTCCAGGATCTCGCTGGAGCTGGAGGGCACGGCCGGGAGCAGGGACAGCCCCGTGCCCCGCGCCCCCAGCCCCGCGCCGCCCGCCTCTCCCTCCCAACCCTACATACTTCTTCATATGCCCATACGGAGCCGGCCGGCCTTATGGAATGTTAAGAAGTATGTATTTTTGGGCTGGGACCCCCACGCCGGGAGTCCCCATCAGCAGCACAGTCCACACGGCACCTCCGGAGACACGATGCGTCGCTGGGGCTGGTAAAAAGGAACCAGATCAACTTGCAACTGGATTTGGTCCCCTTCAACCAGCTGCAGCGGCGCATGAGCTACGACACCCACTGCCCCTCAGCTCCCGGCCCGGGCTGCTGCCGCCGTCCTGCCCTGAGCGCACTCGGGGTGAGGAGTGGGTGCAGGGAGCGGGAGAAAGGGGAGCTGCGGAGTGGGGCTTGGGCTGGATTTTGAGGCTGCCCGGTGGAGGGGAGGCAGGCGGAGTGGCTGCAGCTCTGCCCTCCATATCGCCCCGAGCTCTCGGCAGGACCTCGGAGCTGTAGAGGTCCCAAAGCTGTTCGGGAAACGCCCCGTGATGCCACAGGAGCTCTGGCACAGGCGGGAGGAGCCTCCGGCCCTGCGCGTCCTGCCCCGCAGCCCCCCGGCACCTGCCGTGCGAGGCGGTCAGGGGAAAAGGGCTCCGTGCTGGGACACCCCCAGGGTCCGACCCCGAGGAGGGGAGAGCCCCAGCCCTGCGCCAGCAGAGACAGCAACACCAGGAGTTAACAGTAAACTCAGCGATCCAGTTTAGAAAGCTGTAGTCAATCAGGTGACCAGAAGATTCTTTGGCCGAATCTTTCCGGCGGCACTTGGCTCCACAGAGCACAGGTGACCCAGCCCAGGGTGGTAGGCGTGTTTGGGAGCAGCACCCTTTATCTGAGGGCGGGACAAACCGCCCTGCACGGCGGAGCAGCCAGAGAGCCCCGGGCCGGGCAGGAGACAGGGAGGAGGCTGAGGGATCTCTGCTTTTGCAGGGTGGCCGGGGTCTCCTGGGTGGGACGGGCGTGGCTGGGTGCGATCGGGCAGGACCTCAGAGCCTGGGCAGAACACCAGAGCCCCGCCGGCCTCACCTGCCATCCACGGAAAAAATCTTGTTCTCGTTTTCCAAAGGACCCTCTTAGAACACTCATGGCAGCTGACGGTGCAGGCCAGCCTAGCATGGGTGAGTTGGGTGACTCGAGGGGTGGGGGCCCAAGCCATGCTGGGGACAGGACAGTGGGGGCACGGCGACCCTGGGATGTGCCCCTTCTCCCCTCTCCTCCCGGCCGGGCCGGCAGCGGAGCTGGTCCCTTCGCCAGTCCCGTTCCCGGACGTGTGCAGGAGGCTGGCGCTGGGAGATCTGCTGCTGGCACCGGCGGCCTGCCCTGCCCGGCACAGGGTGCTGGGCTGCAGCCGGGAGCAGCTTTAGTGCCAACACTCGTGCCCCTCTGTCATTTTCCTTCTTAGGCTCCAATCATATGGTCATTGTACTCCTCCTTGGAATCGGCATTGGAATTGCAATTGCAGGTGAGGATCTGGCACGGGATGAGCAGTTTTCAGCTTCACTTGGGGTGCTGCTGAGAGGGAAGGGGCAGCACTGCCCCTGCTGCTGCAGCCCTGCACACTGCTCCTCTCCTGCCGAGCATGGGGTGTCCCTGTCTCTGCTACCCCCAGTCCTCGCTCCCCGCTCTGGTCCCTGGGTCCTTTGGAGAGGCCATTTCTGGTGCTGGTGGCAGGAGGAGCCATGGAGAGCACCCTAAAGCTGTTCTGTTTCCCCTGCAGTAGTGGCAGTGGTTGGCATTCCAGTAAGCATCAGCACACTGGGGTTCACAGGAGCTGGCATCGCTGCTGGATTCATCGCTGCCAAGATGATGTCACCAGATGCCATCGCCAACGGCGGCGGAGTGGCTGCCGGCAGCACTGTGGCTGTGCTGCAGTCGGTCGGTGAGTGGGGAAGGCAGGGGAGCTGGGCTGCCCTGGGGTCATCCTGGTGAGAGGGAACACGGAGTTGTACAATGGGCTTGCTCTACAGCCAAACCAGCCCTTCAACCCATCATTGGTATGAATTGCTCCAAACTCTTTGGGCTCTCCCTGACCAGGAGGAGTTCTTGGCTGTCTGTGCCCAGTGCTTGGTCCCTCAGCAGGCAGCCTCGATGCTCCTGGGACTTCACACCTCAATCTGTCTTTGAGGAACCTGCAGGGTTCTCTGCTGGTGCCAAAATTGGGCTGACATCTATCCTGCTGTAAGTCCGTGCAGCAGACTCTGCCAATATGTCCGAGAAGAAGCCAGCTCCGGAAAAGGAACCCGAGCAGGAGACAACTCTGGAAAAGGAACCCAAGAAAGAGACAGCTCTGGAAAAGGAACCCAAGCAGGAGACAACTCTGGAAAGGGAACCCAAGAAAGAGACAGCTCTGGAAAAGGAACCCGAGCAGGAGACAACTCTGGAAAAGGAACCCAAGAAAGAGACAGCTCTGGAAAAGGAACCCAAGCAGGAGACAACTCTGGAAAAGGAACCCAAGAAAGAGACAGCTCTGGAAAAGGAACCCAAGAAAGAGACAATTCCTGGTGCCAAACCTAATGGTAAACCTAGACCAGGTAAACCTGAGTTCAGGGTAGACATCAGGAAAAGATTCTTCACTGAATGAGCGACTGGGTACTGCAGACATCTGCCAGGGAAATAGTAGAGTCACAATCCCTGGAGATGTTAAAAAAAAGACTGGACGTGACACTCAGTGCCATGGTTTAGGTGATGGGGTGTTAGGGCATAGGTTGGACTTGATGATCTCAAAGGTCTTTTACGACCTAGCTCATTCTGTGATCCTGTGTGACTTCCCAAGGGAAGCCAAGCAAGTGCCTGGTCCCAAGATCTCTGCCAGGCAGCCTGGTAGGCACTGGGAAGCCCCAGCAGCTGGGCCACCCTATTAAGAGCTGGGGATGTGCTGGAGCAATGGGTGCCCTGAAAGCAAAAGTGCATTGCAGGTGGGGCTGTGTTGGTGGTGGATGTGCAGTCAGGGCTGAGGTACCTGCCAGGTGCCTTGGGGTTTGCTGTGCTCCAGGAAGAGATTGCAGCAGGCAGTGTTTCCAGCCCTGCTCCCTCTCCCCCTGCACAGGGAGGAGCTGGCAGGTTAGTGAGGGGTTTGTTATGAACTGTGTTTGATCCATCTTGTGCTGGTGGCAGGTGACAGACTGGGCTGACATGTGCCATGTGAACTGTGCTGTTCTGGGCTGGTGGGTGCAGCAGGCAGGCAGGGCAGGGCAGGATCGGTGAGCAGCCCAGGGTGTGCCTTTCTCCTTTTTCCTCCCAGCCTGGGGGGACAGCAGGACCCACCCCAGCAGTGGGCTCTTGCCAGGGCCCTGCAGGGGTTGGGGCAGATGAAGGCAGAGGAGGCAGGAGGAGCTGCTGCTGGCACTGGGGCCCTGCTCTGCCTGGCACAGGGTGCTCGGCCCTGTCCATACTCCTGTCCTTCCTGCCCTCCTGCCATTTTCCTTCTCAGGAAAGAAAAAGAAAGCCATTCAAACTGCCATTGGAGTTGCAGCGGGAGCAGGTGAGGGTCTGGCACAGGATGAGAAGCACTTGGGTTCACTGCCTGGTTCCAGCCCTGTGTGGTCCTGGGGACTGGGCTGGCCTGGGGGCGGCAAGTGCTGGGGCTGGGGAGAACTGGGGTGCAGGCAGGGTGGAGGGGGGCAGCCCTGGCTGCTGCCTGGGATTCTGCCTGTCCCTGCTGCTGCAGCCCTGCACACTGCTCCTCTCCTGCCGAGCATGCGGTGTCCCTCGTCCCTGCTACCCACACTCCTCACTCCCTGCTCTGGTCCCTGGTTCTGTCTGGGGAAGTAATTTCTGGTGCTGGTGGCAGGGGGAGATGTGGGTCACAGAGAGCAGCCTAATGCTGCTCTGTCGTTTCTTCAGGAATGGCCCTGGTTGGCATCCCGGTGGGCATCACTGCTCTGGGGTTCACAGGAGCTGGCATCGCCGCTGGCTCCATCGCTGCCAAGATGATTTCAGCAGCTGCCATCGCCAACAGCAGCGGAGTGGCTGCCGGCGGCACTGTGGCTGTGCTGCAGTCAGTCGGTGAGTGGGGAAGGCAGGGGAGCTGGGCTGCCCTGGGGTCATCCTGGTGAGAGGGAACACGGGGTTGTACATTGGGCTTGCTCTAGAGCCAAACCAGCCCTTCAACCCATCATTGGTATGAATTGCTCCAAACTCTTTGGGCTCTCCCTGACCAGGAGGAGTCCTTGGCTGTCTGTGCCCAGTGCTTGGTCCCTCAGCAGGCAGCCTCGATGCTCCTGGGACTTCAAACTTCAATCTGTCTTTGCAGGAGCTGCAGGTTTGTCTGCTGGTGCCAAAATTGGGCTGACATATGCCCTGAGGTCAATTGGTGCAGCAACCCGTGCCTGGCTGTCCAAGCGGAAGAAACCTCCTGGTAAAAAACCCAAGAAAATAACTTGGATGACAAAGCTAAGGAGCAGACTACTCCAGATGAGGAATTCAAGAGAAGCCAAGGAGGTGCCTCATCCCAATGCTTTGCCATATACAATTGCAGGTGATGAGAATCCCCCCACAGACACCTCAGGAACTCATCCTCTCCTTAAGGAGGAGACCCTTGAGGAGGAGGAGGAGGAATCCGAAGCTTTGGATTTCCTTGAGGAAGAAGCACTCTGAAGCCAATAAAGGTGCTTTGCCTGCAGCAGAGGTGGTGGTTTTGTGTCACTGCGGCTCTTCGGTGATGGTGGCATTAGAGGGTGACAGAGCACAGGGATGTTCAGTCCCCAGGACTGATGGGCTTGCTGACAGTGCCACCAGTTCCCCTGTCCTCGGTTTGGGGAAGGTGTGTAGGGACAGCCTACCCAAGAGGGACAAAACCAAATGCGAGTGGGAACATCAAGTGGGAACCACCAGGTGTTGCTGTGCAGGTGATCAGCTGCAATTTTATGGTGGCTTAATAACAGCTGAGCCCTCCCTGTTTGGAATCTGTGAGATTCTGCTTTTCAACTTGGATTCCAACACCATAGAGGAAAGGAGGATGCACTCTTTTATTAAGCTTAAAGATTTTTAATCACTTCTCCTGAATACAGATACAATTGAAACAAAAACTATTTTGGGGGTCTCAATAATTCACTTATTAATACCATACATTGAACTCCATAAATTCTCATATAAGAAAAAGGCATTTTAATACAGATTATGATGCACTGGTGACCTAGTTACATCTTCTGAAGTAACACTTTGAAGTTTTATAGCACCTTTCATCATGGGGCTGCAAAGCATCCTATGGAATTCTGCCTCATAATGCCCAAATGAGGTAGGAAAGTCTGGCCAATTTACAGAGGGTACAGCCGAGGTACAGATGGGAAGGGACAAGACATGAGGTGTCATCAATCCTGGATCATCCCATCACCCACAAAGGGCAGACAGCCCCCCAAAACACCAGCCTCAGCACCCTCCAGGCACCAAGAGGTTCTGTGTCCAAGTCACACGGGATTGCCACAGCTCTGTCTCGCTCTCCAAACACAAGGATCTCCGTGCTCCAGGGTGGCTGTGGGCACAGGGGGCCATATGGGCCCTGGGAAGCACTGGGCAGAGGCTGAGGCTGGGTCTGGGGGTGGGCAGGAGGTGCTCTCCACAGCCCCTGCCCGGCCTTGGGCTTCTCCATGGCCTCTGCCTCTGTCTCAGTTTGAAAGACAGGTGTCTGCTAAGAGAGGTTGAAACCTCCCTTATGACAGAGAGTGTGATTTTCCCCTCCCTCTGAATTATTTAATTTTGAAAAATAACGGACTTTCAGGCAAAGGTATGGGCAAAGGAATAACAGTTCTTTACTAGTTTCTCTAAACAAGCAATAATAATAATAGCAACCACAAATAGAACCAGAAACCAATGGCAGATGACTTTTGAGCTGCCGAGCCTTTTCCCGTGTGGTGTAATCCAGGTCGCAAGCAGCAGGGGCGCTGTTGAGCTCCCGGCCAGGCATGGCATGTGCGATGACTGCCGAGCGGCTGCAGATGGCGCTGTTGAGCTCCCGACCAGGCAGGGCAGGTGCGATGACTGCCGAGCTGCTGCAGGTGGTGCGGTGGCGCAGAGTCAGGTCAGCTTCACGCAGCTGGTGATGGCGAAAGAGGCTGAAAGGCAGGCAGGACAACAAACAGCTCCGAGCGGCGAGCAGAGTGGCAGAGGGGAGCAAAGGGCTGGCTCTCCTGGCTAGCCAGCAAGGTAGCAAGGGCTCCACAGTCACAGCAGACGCCATGGTCTCATGCGGCAAAGTGGGGCAGGCGGCAGAGGCAGCCGGACTTCCCCGGCAGCTGCTGCGAGAAAATGCAGCTGGGGAAGCACACACTTCCCAGTGGGCAAAAGGTTGAATCAAAGCTCACCCAGCCAGGAGGAGAAAACAGAGCACAGTTGGATTTTTCTGCGGTCGCAGCCAGAGGCAAGGAGCAGCCTCTCCTCTCCGTGTCGGAATGATGAGAGACCCCGTGTTCCAACGGCCCGCTCTTCCCTTCCCCTGCCTTGCCCAAGCGCACCCTTTGTTTCTTACAAAAGAGTTGATGGCTCTAACCACCCAGCTATTTGTTGCTTAGTAACAGTGATGGAGGAAAATTCCAAGGCATCCCCCAAACTCTGACAGCCTCCCATCCAGGTATTGCATGGTTGTGTTACAAACTCTGTGATTTACCTTGTGCTGGTGACAGGTGACAGAATGGTTGATGATTTAGGGTAAAATAGAAATTATTAGTTTAAAAGAACTAGAAGCTGGATAATAATAATAATAATAACTTTTGAACTGATTTAGAAGGCAGAGATTGTAGATAATTTATTATTTCCCTAATGATTTTGTGCCTACCTGGTATCGAGGAGGATACAGAGAAGAGAGCCAAATAATTGAGAAAAACTACTAAGTGTAACCGAGAGTCCTGCCCCTGGACCCCAGGACCAGTACAAGTTGGCTCTCAGGTTTGGACTTGGACCAAGAACCAAGGGAGCATGCGCAAGGGAACAGGGTTAACAGTTCATCATGAGGAAGACTATAGATCACACCATCATCAATCATTTGGGACCCCTGCCCAAAATTAATTTGAGACACTGCGCTTGCGAAAGGATATTTAAATGAACTTTGAACTCATTATAATATGAAGCGGGGATAGGTAATGAATATGCATAGGGGCTTTGTCTAACTTTATGCATATGTAATCTGTAACCTCATATAAACCAAATGAAGTGTTGCTGAGGGTGTGCATGCCTTTGGAGGGGCTACCCCCCATGCACCCCAGCTGGAATAAACACATACCTACTTCATAACTATCTGAGTTGTGGAGTCATTCCATGCTTCAGTTGACAAGTGCTGTATGTACCATGCTGTGCCCTCAGGGCTCAGCATGTGTGACCTCAGGGCTCTCCCCAGACTCAGATGAGTTTCACTTCCTGGATTCTCTGTATTTAATTACCTAGAAGAAAAGCATTATACAACAGGGTTGGTCAACAAGGCAGCACAATATTTCCCCAGTACCCTGTTCTTTGGCCCCCCTGGGCAGTGCCTGCAGTGTGTCCAGGGCCTGGGCCAGTGTGGCCCTGCTGCCTGCACTTCTCTGGGTGTGGGGACACCCGACAGCAGCAGGGAGTTGAGGTCTGGGGTTCTGCTCCTCCTTGGGTGCTCCCTCAGGGAAGGGGGGACAGTGGGGGCCCCATGCTTAGGCTGGGCCAGCTAGGGGGCCCGGGCTGATTTCTCTTCCTCAGGGCAATAGGACTCCTCAGAACTGCAGGGGCTGTCCTGTTGGTCATTGTGCTGCTTTAGGCTGGGGTAGAGTTGATTTTTATCCCCTGAGGCTGTGTTTAGGGTTTGTGCCGAACAAGGGTGGATGATACAGAGGTGTTGTGTTAGTGCTGAGCTTGCCCAGAGCTAAAGCCTTTCCTGCCCCTCTAGGGCTATGCTGGGGAGGGATCTGGGAGGAGACATGGCAGGGACAGGTGACCCCAAGTGACCAATGGGATATCCAAGCACATGTGATATCAAATGAATGGGAGAAGGGGGAAGGAGAGGAAATTTAGAATGATGTCGTTCCTTTTCCCAAGTCTCTGCTCTATGTGAGGAAGCCCTGGAGGTGCTGAACACCTGCCTGCCCATGGGAAGGAGGGAATGAATTCCTAAGTTTGCTTTACTTCCGTGCACGGCTTTTGCTTTCCCTGTTAAGCTGTTGATTTCAACCCACGAGATTTCTGGCTTTCACCCTTCCATCCTCTCCCTGATCCCGATGTGGGGGGTGGGTGTGGGCGAAATGCTACAGGTGGGGGGTGAGTGAGCGGCTGCGAGGTGCTTGGGGCTGCCTGGGGTTAAGCTGCGACAGCCACCAAAGCTCCCAAGAGACGTCTGGTTTGGCTGCCGTGCCATGACTCCCCGGATCCACACCGGGACCCTCGCAGCTGTCTGCCCTGACGGCGCACTCTGGATCCCGCTGGGACCCTCACCTCTGTCCCGTGCCCCCTTGCTGTATCTGACCCCCCCAAATAACGATTTTCCAGCCCAGCCCTCCTCCTCCTCCCTGGGCGGGACGAGCCGGGCGTGGGCGGGACTGGGCAGCCTTGGGGAGAGCATCGCTCCCGTTCCACTGCACAGGGCAACGCTGCGGGCAGGTGAGCAACGCTGCGGGCAGGTGGGCACCGTGGGCAGTGCTACTCCTTTCCGTCTTCCAACTTCCCTGTCCTCTTTGTCTTCTCCCTCTTGCCTTTCCCTTCTTAGTCGTGAGACACAGAGGCAAAGGAGCTGCCACTGGAGCTGCTGCCCGAGCAGGTAAAGGTGTGGCACTTGGGTTCACTGCCATGTCCCAGCCCAGTGAGGGACCCGGCCGGGCTGGGAGCTGAGACTGCTGGGGCCAGGGAGACTCAGGGTGCTGCTGCGAGAGGGGGGTAGCTCTGGGCTGGAGCTGCAAGTTTCTTTCTTGCTGCTAAAATTGGGCTGACACCTATCCTGTTGTCAGTACAGCAGACGCTGCCAATATACCCAAGAAGAAGCCAACTCCAGATAAGGAACCCAACGAGGAGACAACTTCAGGTGAGGAATCTGGAGGGGAGACAACTCCTGGTGATGAAGCCAATGGTAACTCTAGTCCAGGTAATGTCCAGAGGAAGTTTAGGTTAGACAGCAGGAAAAATTTCTTCACTGAATAAGTGATTGGGCACTGGAATCATGTACTCAGAGAGGTGGTGGAGTCACCATCTATGGAGGTGTTAAAAAAAAGACTGGACGTGACACTCAGTGCCATGGTTTAGTTGATGGGGTGTTAGGTCATAGGCTGGATTTGATGATCTCAAAGGTCTTTTACAACCTAGTTCATCCTGTGATCCTGTGTGACTTCCCAAGGGAAGCCAAGCAAGTGCCTGCTCCCAAGATCTCTGCCAGGCAGCCTGGTAGGCACTGGGAAGCCCCAGCAGCTGGGCCACCCTATTAAGAGCTGGGGATGTGCTGGAGCAATGGGTGCCCTGAAAGCAAAAGTGCATTGCAGGTGGGGCTGTGTTGGGGGTGGGTGTGCAGTCAGGGCTGAGGTACCTGCCAGGTGCCTTGGGGTTTGCTGTGCTCCAGGAAGAGATTGCAGCAGGCAGTGTTTCCAGCCCTGCTCCCTCTCCCCCTGCACAGGGAGGAGCTGGCAGGTTAGTGAGGGGTTTGTTATGAACTGTGTTTGATCCATCTTGTGCTGGTGGCAGGTGACAGACTGGGCTGACATGTGCCATGTGAACTGTGCTGTTCCGGGCTGGTGGGTGCAGCAGGCAGGCAGGGCAGGGCAGGGCAGGGTCGGTGAGCAGCCTGGGGTGTGCCTTTCTCCCTTTTCCTCCCAGCCTGGGGGGACAGCAGGACCCACCCCAGCAGTGGGCTCTTGCCAGGGCCCTGCAGGGGTTGGGGCAGATGAAGGCAGAGGAGGCAGGAGGAGCTGCTGCTGGCACTGGGGCCCTGCTCTGCCTGGCATAGGGTGCTCGGCCCTGTCCATGCTCCTGTCCTTCCTGCCCTCCTGCCATTTTCCTTCTCAGGAACGACAAAGCCAGCCATGGAAACAGCCATTGGAGCTGCAGTGGGAGCAGGTGAGGGTCTGGCACAGGATGACAAGCACTTGGGTTCACTGCTTGGTCCCAGCCCCGTGTGGTCCTGGGGACTGGGCTGTGCTGGGGCTGGGGAGAATTGGGGTGCAGGCAGGGTGGAGGGGGGCAGCCCTGGCCGCTGGCTGGGATTCTGCCTGCTGCTGCAGCCCTGCACACTGCTCCTCTCCTTCCGGCCGTGGGGTGTGCCTGTCCCTGCTTCCCACTCTCCTCGCTCCCCCCTCTGCTCCCTGGGTCTGTCTGGGGAGGCTGGTTCTGGTGCTGGTGGCAGGGGAGATGTGGGTCACAGAGAGCAGCCTGATGCTCTGCTGTCCTTTCTGCAGGAGTGGCACTGTTTGGCATGCCGGCGGCTGTCACCGCGCTGGGGTTCACAGGAGCTGGCATCGCCGCTGGCTCCATCGCTGCCAAGATGATGTCAGCAGCTGCCATCGCCAACGGCGGCGGAGTGGCTGCCGGCAGCACTGTGGCTGTGCTGCAGTCGATCGGTGAGTGGGGAGGGCAGGGGAGCTGGGCTGCCCTGGGGTCATCGTGGTGAGAGGGAACACGGGGTTGTACAATGGGCTTGCCCTAGAGCCAAACCAGCCCTTCAACCCATCATTGGTATGAATTGCTCCAAACTCTCTGGGCTCTCCCTGCCCTGGAGGAGTCCTTGGCTGTCTGTGCCCAGTGCTTGGTCCCTCAGCAGGCAGCCTCGATGCTCCTGGGACTTCACACCTCAATCTCTCTTTGCAGGAGCTGCAGGTTTGTCTGCTGCTGCCATAACTGCCCTGAGCTCAATTGGTGCAGCAACCGGTGCCTTGCTGTTCTTGTGAATGAAACCTCCAGGCAAAAAACCCAAGAAAAAGTAACTTGGGTGACAAAGCTAAGGAGCAGACAACTCCAGATGAGGAACCCAAGAGAAGCCAAGCAGGTGCTTCATCCCAAGGCCTTGCCATGCATGATTGCAGGTGATGGGAAGCCCCCACAGGCACTCACCTCCCCTTTTAAAAGCTTTGGATTCCCTTGAGAAAGGAGTACCCTGGCTAATAAAGATGCTTTGCCTGCAGCAGAGATGGTGGTTTTGTGTCACTGCATCTCTTGGGTGATGGTGGCATTAGAGGGTGACAGAGCACAGGGATGTTCAGTCCCCAGGACTGATGGGCTTGCTGACAGTGCCACCAGTTCCCCTGTCCTCGGTTTGGGGAAGGTGTGTAGGGACTGCCTACCCAAGAGGGACAAAACCAAATGCGAGTGGGAACATCAAGTGGGAACCACCAGGTGTTGCTGTGCAGGTGATCAGCTGCAATTTTATGGTGGCTTAATAACAGCTGAGCCCTCCCTGTTTGGAATCTGTGAGATTCTGCTTTTCAACTTGGATTCCAACACCATAGAGGAAAGGAGGATGCACTCTTTTATTAAGCTTAAAGATTTTTAATCACTTCTCCCGAATACAGATACAATTGAAACAAAAACTATTTTGGGGGTCTCAATAATTCACTTATTAATACCATACATTGAACTCCATAAATTCTCATATAAGAAAAAGGCATTTTAATACAGATTATGATGCACTGGCGACCTAGTTACATCTTCTGAAGTAACACTTTGAAGTTTTATAGCACCTTTCATCATGGGGCTGCAAAGCATCCTATGGAATTCTGCCTCATAATGCCCAAATGAGGTAGGAAAGTCTGGCCAATTTACAGAGGGTACAGCCGAGGTACAGATGGGAAGGGACAAGACATGAGGTGTCATCGATCCTGGATCATTCCATCACCCACAAAGGGCAGACAGCCCCCAAAACACCAGCCTCAGCACCCTCCAGGCACCAAGAGGTTCTGTGTCCAAGTCACACGGGATTGCCACAGCTCTGTCTCGCTCTCCAAACACAAGGATCTCCGTGCTCCAGGGTGGCTGTGGGCACAGGGGGCCATATGGGCCCTGGGAAGCACTGGGCAGAGGCTGAGGCTGGGTCTGGAGGTGGGCAGGAGGTGCTCTCCACAGCCCCTGCCCGGCCTTGGGCTTCTCCATGGCCTCTGCCTCCCATCCAGGTATTGCATGGTTGTGTTACAAACTCTGTTTGATCCACCTTGTGCTGGTGACAAGTGACAGACTGGGTTGACAAGTGCTGTGTGCCTCATGCTGTGAGGGCTCAGAGTTTCACTTCCTAGATTCTCTGTATTTAATTACCTAGAAGAAAAGCATTATACAACAGCGTTGGTCAACAAGGCAGCACAATATTTCCCCAGTACCCTGTTCTTTGGCCCCCCTGGGCAGTGCCAGCAGTGTGTCCAGGGCCTGGGGTGGCCATGGCAGCAGGGTCCAGGTTCAAGGGTGGCCAGTGTGGCCCTGCTGCCTGCACTGCCCTGGGTGTGGGGACACCCAACAGCAGCAGGGAGGTGGGGTCTGGGGTTCTGCTCCTCCTTGGGTGCTCTCTCAGGGAAGGGGGGACAGTGGGGGCCCCATGCTTAAACTGGGGTGCAGGCAGGGTGGAGGGGGGCAGCCCTGGCTGGTGCCTGGGATTCTGCCTGCTGCTGCAGCCCTGCACACTACTCCTTTCCTGCCAGCCATGGGGTGTCCCTGTCCCTGCTACCCCCAGTCCTCGCTCCCTGCTCTGGTCCCTAGGCCTGTCTGGTGAGGCCATTTCTGATGCTGGTGGCAGGGGAGATGTGGGTCACAGAGAACACACTAACTCTGCTCTGTTCCCTGTGCAGTAGTGGCACTGGTTGGTATCCTGGTGGCTGTCACCGCGCTGGGGTTCACAGGAGCTGACATCACCCCTGGCTTCATCGCTGCCAAGATGATGTCACCAGATATCACCAACGGCGGCGGAGTGGCTGCCGGCAGCACTGTGGCTGTGCTGCAGTCGATCAGTGAGTGGGGAGGGCAGGGGAGCTGGGCTGCCCTGGGGTCATCGTGGTGAGAGGGAACACAGGGTTGCACAATGGGCTTGCTCTAGAGCCAAACTAGCCCTTCAACCCATCATTGGTCTGAATTGCTCCAAACTCTCCAGGCTCTCCCTGTCCTGGAGGAGTCCTTGGTTTCTCAGCAGGCAGCCTGGATGCTCCTGGATATCACACTTCTGTCTTTGCAGGGCAAAAACAAAAGGCCTGACTCTGCCCTGGGAGCAGCAGCAGCTGGTGCCATGCTGTCCTCAGAAAGAGCTCCTGATGAGCAGCACAAGTGACCACAAGTAGATTTTCTTCCTTCAAAGTAGCCTGATCTGTGTCTTCCCATGGCAGGCACTGGAAAGCCCCTGCAGACCACCAAGGGCTCATCTGCCCTTTTATATGTTTGTCGGAGGTTGAGGGGCATTGGAATTTTTTTTCCATCCCTGTTACTAAGCAACAAATATCTGGGTGATTAGAGCCATCAATTCTTTTGTAAGAGACAAAAGGGTGTGCTAGGTGGCGCAAGGGAAAGAGGTCGCCAGCCGTTTGGGTCTGGCACTCGTTTGTGGGACACCGGGAGGAAAGGGACTGCTCTTTGCTTCTGGCTGCGACTGTGGGAGATCCAGCTGTGCTCTGTCTTCTCCTTCTGGCTGGGTGAGCTTTGATTCAACGTTTTTCCCCTTGGGAATGCACGTTTTCCTGGCTGCGTTTTTCGCAGCACCTGCGGGGGAGTCCGGCTGTCCCTGCCACCCGCCCCGCTTTCGCCGTACGAGACCGCAGCATCTGCTGTGACTGCACAGTCCCTGTCACCTCGCTGGCCAGCCCGGGAGAGCCAGCCCCTGCCCCTGCCACTCCGCTCACCGCTCCGAGCTGCCTGCAAGCTTCTCAGCCCGTCCACCATTACTGGCTGCGGGAGGCTGACCTGACCCTGCGCCACAGCGCCACCTGCAGCCGCTCAGGAGTCATCGCACCTGCTGCTTTCGACCGTAATTACACCACGTGGGAAAGTGCTCTGCAGCTCAAAGGATATGTTACTGTTTTTTTCTCTGGTTCTATTTGTTGTTGTTATTCTTGTTATTGCTTGTTTACTCTGCTGTAGATACTAGTAAAGAACTGTTATTCCTTTTCCCATACCTCTGCCTGAAAGCCCTTGAGTTCAAAATTAAAATAATTTGGAGGGAAGGGAAATCACATTCTCTGTTCTAAGGGAGGGTTCCACCTCTCTTAGCAGGCACCTGCCTTTCAAACCAAGACAATGTTTTAGATTCTCTTGAGCAATAAATGCTTTGAAAGGTTTAATAGAAGCGCATTGTTGCTCTGTGTGGGTGGTGGTTACTGTGCACTGTGGTTGAGGTACTTGCCCAGCACCTGGGCATTTGCTGTGCTCCAGGAAGGGATTGCAGCAGGCAGTGTTTCTAGCCTTGTTCTCTCTCCCCTGCCCAGCAAGGGGCTGGCCACTCCCAGGAAACCCTGACAGTGCTGCCAGTCCCTGGGAGCCACAGCAAATCCTCTCAGCAGCATCACACTGCACTGCAGGGCCGGCAGAGCCCCAGGGGTTAAGTGGCTGCATCTCTGCAGCCTGTGGCCTCAGCACACCCACTCAGTTTGATTTGGGGTGGGACAGGGGTGCTGGTCCAGCCAGATATGCTCTCCCCTGCCACTGGTGCTGGGCTGGGGATTTGTCTTGTGTCCTGGGAGACATGTCTGGCATCCTCGGGGACAGATTCCCAGGGACTAGGCCATGTGGGAGGTCCTGGGGTGCTGGCAGATCATCCCAAGGGGACCTTGGCTGTGACATGCTGCACCACATGGCAATGTTTGCTCTCTTGGGCTAGCCACCAAGTAGCAATGGTGTGAGCAGGGCCGGTGACATGAGACTGTACTTGGCACCTAGAGGCTCCTTGCAGGGAGCTGAGGTGTGTGTGGCCACAGCTCCTGCTGCTGAGTCACGGCTGCACCATGTCCGGCCAGCCCCACTTTCATTCTGACTGCGGTCGTGCCCCCTGCATGCCATTCCCTCCCCTGTGCTGGGAAGGGGCAGCCCTGGGACCTCAGGGACACTCCCTGTACCTGTCACGGTCCTGCTCCAGCTTCAGATATTGGGGTAGAAAGGTCGCTGGGATCAAGGTGCATTTGGGTGGTGGTGACAATTGTCCCCTCTGGCACAATGCCCAGGCCAAGCAGAGCTGCAGCCGGGGAGTGCCCTGACAACCCTGTTAGGCTGAGGATGTGTCTGGGGGTGGGCAGAAGATGCTCCCCACAGCCTCTGCACAACCTCGGATTCCACCATGGCCTCTGGCTCTTTCCAGGATCTCACTGGAGCTGGAGGGCACGGCCGGGAGCAGGGACAGCCCCGTGCCCCGCGCCCCCAGCCCCGCGCCGCCCGCCTCTCCCTCCCAACCCTACATACTTCTTCATATGCCCATACGGAGCCGGCCGGCCTTATGGAATGTTAAGAAGTATGTATTTTTGGGCTGGGACCCCCACGCCGGGAGTCCCCATCAGCAGCACAGTCCACACGGCACCTCCGGAGACACGATGCGTCGCTGGGGCTGGTAAAAAGGAACCAGATCAACTTGCAACTGGATTTGGTCCCCTTCAACCAGCTGCAGCGGCGCATGAGCTACGACACCCACTGCCCCTCAGCTCCCGGCCCGGGCTGCTGCCGCCGTCCTGCCCTGAGCGCGCTCGGGGTGAGGAGTGGGTGCAGGGAGCGGGAGAAAGGGGAGCTGCGGAGTGGGGCTTGGGCTGGATTTTGAGGCTGCCCGGTGGAGGGGAGGCAGGCGGAGTGGCTGCAGCTCTGCCCTCCATATCGCCCCGAGCTCTCGGCAGGACCTCGGAGCTGTACAGTGCCGCGGAGGGGGGAGGAGGGGTGGAACCAGGCCTCTGCGTTTACCGAAAGTGTCTCTAAGGCTATTGAGAGATCACTCCAGCCAGCACTGCCTGGTGCTGTACAGAACGACCCTTCTCACACCCGTGCCGGTGTATGGCACATATTCTCACTCACCCACAGAGTTGGATAGCTCGTGCGTCACCAGAGACAAAGAACTTAGAGCGCTCAGTCAGCTGGATATTCCAGAAGTTTATTCTGAAGGGTTCCAAGGTGAAAGAGGAAGAGAGACCCTCGTTGTCTATATTTATAGGGATAGCTGGAGGGTCAGGTAAGAGGAGGCGGGGGGAACATCACAACCAATGGGGAGAAGGAAGGGATGGGATCAGGGGTAAGGTTACAGCTGGGGGGATTTACATAATTTGGGGAGGGACCATCGTGTTCTCCAGGGGGGAGACTAGGATGTCTCCCACCAGTGAAGCCCTGCTGTACTGGAAGCACTCGGCTCCCCAGCAGTTCCTGAGGTGGTATTATCCACCACAACAGTAGAGGTCCCCAAGTTGTTCGGGAAACGCCCCGTGATGCCACAGGAGCTCTGGCACAGGCGGGAGGAGCCTCCGGCCCGGCGCGTCCTGCCCCGCAGCCCCCGGCACCTGCCGTGCGAGGCGGTCAGGGGAAAAGGGCTCCGTGCTGGGACACCCCCAGGGTCCGACCCCGAGGAGGGGAGAGCCCCAGCCCTGCGCCAGCAGAGACAGCAACACCAGGAGTTAACAGTAAACTCAGCGATCCAGTTTAGAAAGCTGTAGTCAATCAGGTGACCAGAAGATTCTTTGGCCGAATCTTTCCGGCGGCACTTGGCTCCACAGAGCACAGGTGACCCAGCCCAGGGTGGTAGGCGTGTTTGGGAGCAGCACCCTTTATCTGAGGGCGGGACAAACCGCCCTGCACGGCGGAGCAGCCAGAGAGCCCCGGGCCGGGCAGGAGACAGGGAGGAGGCTGAGGGATCTCTGCTTTTGCAGGGTGGCCGGGGTCTCCTGGGTGGGACGGGCGTGGCTGGGTGCGATCGGGCAGGACCTCAGAGCCTGGGCAGAACACCAGAGCCCCGCCGGCCTCACCTGCCATCCACGGAAAAAATCTTGTTCTCGTTTTCCAAAGGACCCTCTTAGAACACTCATGGCAGCTGACGGTGCAGGCCAGCCTAGCATGGGTGAGTTGGGTGACTCGAGGGGTGGGGGCCCAAGCCATGCTGGGGACAGGACAGTGGGGGGCACGGCGACCCTGGGATGTGCCCCTTCTCCCCTCTCCTCCCGGCCGGGCCGGCAGCGGAGCTGGTCCCTTCGCCAGTCCCGTTCCCGGACGTGTGCAGGAGGCTGGCGCTGGGAGATCTGCTGCTGGCACCGGCGGCCTGCCCTGCCCGGCACAGGGTGCTGGGCTGCAGCCGGGAGCAGCTTTAGTGCCAACACTCGTGCCCCTCTGTCATTTTCCTTCTTAGGCTCCAATCATATGGTCATTGTACTCCTCCTTGGAATCGGCATTGGAATTGCAATTGCAGGTGAGGATCTGGCACGGGATGAGCAGTTTTCAGCTTCACTTGGGGTGCTGCTGAGAGGGAAGGGGCAGCACTGCCCCTGCTGCTGCAGCCCTGCACACTGCTCCTCTCCTGCCGAGCATGGGGTGTCCCTGTCTCTGCTACCCCCAGTCCTCGCTCCCCGCTCTGGTCCCTGGGTCCTTTGGAGAGGCCATTTCTGGTGCTGGTGGCAGGAGGAGCCATGGAGAGCACCCTAAAGCTGTTCTGTTTCCCCTGCAGTAGTGGCAGTGGTTGGCATTCCAGTAAGCATCAGCACACTGGGGTTCACAGGAGCTGGCATCGCTGCTGGATTCATCGCTGCCAAGATGATGTCAGCAGCTGCCATCGCCAACGGCGGCGGAGTGGCTGCCGGCAGCACTGTGGCTGTGCTGCAGTCGGTCGGTGAGTGGGGAGGGCAGGGGAGCTGGGCTGCCCTGGGGTCATCGTGGTGAGAGGGAACACAGGGATGCACAGTGGGCTAGCTCTAGAGTCAAATGAGCCCTTCAACCCATCATTGGTCTGAATTGCTCCAAACTCTTTGGGCTCTCCCTGTCCTGGAGGAGTCTTTGGTCCCTCAGCAGGCAGCCACGATGCTCCTGGGATATCACACCTCAACCTGTCTTTGCGGAAGCTGCAGGTTTCTTTCTTGGTGCCAAAATTGGGCTGACATCTATCCTGCTGTGCAGCAGACTCTGCCAATATGTCCGAGAAGAAGCCAGCTCCTAATAAGGAACACAAGAAGGAGACAACTGCTGGTGACAAACCCAATGGTAAACCTAGTCCAGGTAAACCTGAGTTCAGGGCAGACATCAGGAAAAAATTCTTCACTGAATGAGTGACTGGGTACTGCAGTCATCTGCCAGGGAAGTAATAGAGTCACAATCCCTGAAGATGTTAAAAAAAAGACTGGACATGACACTCAGTGCCATGGTTTAGTTGATGGGGTGTTAGGTCATAGGTCGGACTTGATGATCTCAAAGGTCTTTTACAACCTAGTTCATTCTGTGATTCTGTGTGACTTCCTAAGGGAGGCCAAACAAGTGCCTGCTCCCACGATTGCTGCCAGGCAGCCTGGTAGGCACTGGGAAGCCCCAGCAGCTGGGCCACCCTATTAAGAGCTGGGGATGTGCTGGAGCAATGGGTGCCCTGAAAGCAAAAGTGCATTGCAGGTGGGGCTGTGTTGGTGGTGGATGTGCAGTCAGGGCTGAGGTACCTGCCAGGTGCCTTGGGGTTTGCTGTGCTCCAGGAAGAGATTGCAGCAGGCAGTGTTTCCAGCCCTGCTCCCTCTCCCCCTGCACAGGGAGGAGCTGGCAGGTTAGTGAGGGGTTTGTTATAAACTGTGTTTGATTCATCTTGTGCTGGTGGCAGGTGACAGACTGGGCTGACATGTGCCATGTGAACTGTGCTGTTCTGGGCTGGTGGGTGCAGCAGGCAGGCAGGGCAGGGCAGGGTCGGTGAGCAGCCCAGGGTGTGCCTTTCTCCTTTTTCCTCCCAGCCTGGGGGGACAGCAGGACCCACCCCAGCAGTGGGCTCTTGCCAGGGCCCTGCAGGGGTTGGGGCAGATGAAGGCAGAGGAGGCAGGAGGAGCTGCTGCTGGCACTGGGGCCCTGCTCTGCCTGGCACAGGGTGCTCGGCCCTGTCCATACTCCTGTCCTTCCTGCCCTCCTGCCATTTTCCTTCTCAGGAAATAAACAGAAACCCATTCAAACTGCCATTGAAGCTGCAGTGAGAGCAGGTGAGGGTCTGGCACAGGATAACAAGCACTTGGGTTCACTGCCTGGTTCCAGCCCTGTGTGGTCCTGGGGACTGGACTGGCCTGGGGGCGGCAAGTGCTGGGGCTGGGGAGAACTGGGGTTCAGGCAGGGTGGAGGGGGGCAGCTGGTGCCTGGGATTCTGCCTGTCCCTGCTGCTGCAGCCCTGCACACTGCTTCTCTCCCGCCAGCCATGGGGTGTCCCTCTCTCTGCCAACCCCATTCCTTGCTTCCTGCTCTGGTCCCTGGGTCCTTTGGAGAGGCCGTTTCTACTGTTGGTGGTAGGGGGAGATGTGGGTCACAGAGCACCCTAATGCTGCTCTGTCGTTTCTGCATGAATGGCATTGGTTGGCATCCTGGCAGGCATCACCGCACTGGGGTTCACAGGAGCAGCTGCCATCACCAACAGCGGCGGAGTGGCTGCCGACCGCACAGTGGCTGTGCTGCAGTCGATTGGTGAGTGGGGAGGGCAGGGGAGCTGGGCTGCCCTGGGGTCATCGTGGTGAGAGGGAACACAGAGTTGTACAATGGGCTTGCTCTAGAGCCAAACCAGCCCTTCAACCCATCATTGGTATGAATTGCTCCAAACTCTTTGGACTCTCCCTGACCAGGAGGAGTCCTTGGCTGTCTGTGCCCAGTGCTTGGTCCCTCAGCAGGCAGCCTCGATGCTCCTGGGACTTCACACCTCAATCTCTCTTTGCAGAAGCTGCAGATTTGTCTGTTGATGCCCAAATTGGGCTGACATCTGTCCTGAGCTCAATTGGTGCAGCAACCCGTGCCTGGCTGTCCACGTGGAAGAAACCTCCAGGTAAAACACCTAAGAAAAAGTAACTTGGGTGACAAAGCTGACGAGCAGACAACTCCAGGTGAGGAACCCAAGAGAAGCCAAGCAGGTGCCTCATCCCAATGCTTTGCCATATACAATTGCAGGTGATGGGAAGCCCCACCCAGACCCCTCAGGAACTCATCCTCTCCTTAAGGAGGAGACCCTTGAGGAGGAGGAGGAGGAATCCGAAGCTTTGGATTCCCCCGAGGAAGAAGCACTCTGAAGCCAATAAAGGTGCTTTGCCTGCAGCAGAGGTGGTGGTTTTGTGTCACTGCAGCTCTTGGGTGATGGTGGCATTAGAGGGTGACAGAGCACAGGGATGTTCAGTCCCCAGGACTGATGGGTCTTTATCTGAAGGGGGGACAAGAACGGGGTCTGCACACCTCGCTGAGCCAGCCGAGCAGCCAGGGAGCCCTGGGCCGGGCAGGAACCTGGGCGGAGTCTGAGGGGTCAAGGCTGAGGGTGTCAGGAACTGTGCAGACAAGTCACTGCTGCTCTGTGACAAGAACAACACCTGGCAGCAGCGGCCAGAGGCAGAGCAGGAGAGCAGAAAGGGGTTGGGTGTGCTCAGGGGCAGAGTTTGCTGCTGGCCAACTCCGTGGCACAGTCTTGGGAGAGCCTTGCTTCTCCCTGCCCAGGAGAAGTCACTGGCTGTCCCTGCCTTGTGCTTGTCCCTCAGCAAGCAGCCTCGATGCTCCTGGGATATCACACTTCTGTCTTTGCAGGGCAAAAACAAAAGGCCTGACTCTGCCCTGGGAGCAGCAGCAGCTGGTGCCATGCTGTCCTCAGAAAAAAGTTCCTGATGAGCAGCACAAGTGACCACAATCCAATTTTCTTCCTTCTAAGCAGCCTGATCTATTTCTTCCCATGGCAGGCACTGGAAGGCCCCTGCAGACCACCAAGGGCTCTGCTGCCCTTTTATATGTTTTAGATTCTCTTGAGCAATAAATTCTTTGAAAGGTTTAGTAGAAGTGCGTTGTTGTTCTGTGTGGGTGGTGGTTGGTGTGTGTTGTGGCTGAGGTACTTACCCAGCACTGGGCATTTGCTGTGCTCCAGGAAAGGATTGCAGCCGGCAGTGTTTCCAGCCTTGCTCTCTCTCCCTGCCCAGCGAGGGGCTGGCTGCTCCCAGGAAACCCTGACAGTGCTGCCAGTCCCTGGGAGACACAGCAAAATCCTCTCAGCAGCATCACACTGCACTGCAGGGCCGGCAGAGCCCCAGGGGTTAAGTGGCTGCATCTCTGCAGCCTGTGGCCTCAGCACACCCACTCAGTTTGATTTGGGGTGGGACAGGGGTGCTGGTCCAGCCAGACATGCTCTGCCCCACCGGTGCTGCTGGGCTGGGGGTTTGTCTTGTGTCCTGGGAGTTATTGTGTCTGGCATCCTCCCAGCCTCACTTCCGCAGAGGCAATAGCATCACGACTAAACACTGAGAATGAAAGTGAAACTCACGGAGCAGTCTGAGAAATTTCTAGAAAATCAGGTGACCCTATATACCCTCTTGGGATATTTTCCGGCAACACTTGGTTCCTCAGACCGCTGCGCAGGACAGGTTGGTGGCGTGGGGTGGGGTGGTCTGGCAAGGGGTTTTTATCTGAAGGGGGGACAATAACGGGGTCTGCACACCTCGCTGCACCAGCCGAGCAGCCAGGGAGCCCTGGGCCGGGCAGGAACCTGGGCGGAGTCTGAGGGGTCTCTGCTTTTGCGGGCTGGGCGGGGACTCCCGGGTGGGAGAGGGGTGGCTGGTTGCGATCGTGCAGGGCAGCAAAGCCCCGCCGAGCCCCGTGCTGCCCACGGAGGAGTTTTGTTCTCTTTCCCGGAAGAACCAGGTTCACACAGGACCCAGCGCAGCTCCCGGTCCAGGCCAGCTTACCATGGGTGAGTTGGATGGCTCGCGGGGTGGGACAGGTCTGGGGGACACAGGGACCCTGGGATTTGCCCCTTCTCCCCTCTCCTCCCGGCCGGGCAGTAGGACGGTCCCGTCGCCGATCCCGTTCCCTGGCGTTTGCCGGGCTGCAGGAAGTTGGGTCTGGGAGATCTGCTGCTGCCCTTGTCCTGCCCGACACAGGGCGCTGGGCTGCAGCCGGGAGGAGCTTTGATACCCGCACTCCTGCCCTTCTGTCATCTTCTTTCTAACTTCAGCCGTCGTTGTAGGTCTAACCACCTTCCTCTGTGTTCTCGTCGTCGCAGCTGCAGTTGTAGGTAAGCATCTGGCACGGGATAATCAGTGTTTGGCTTCACTTGGGGTGCTGCTGAGAGGGCAGGGGCAGCCCTGGCCGCTGCCTGGGATTCTGCCTGCCCCCGCTGCTGCAGTCCTGCACACTGCTCCTCTCCTGCTGGCCCTGGGGTGTCCCTGTCCCTGCTACCCCCAGTCCTCGCTCCCCTCTCTGCTCCCTGGTTCCTTTTGGGCAGGCTGGTTCTGGTGCTGGTGGCAGGGCAGATGTGGGTCACAGAGAACAACCTAACGCTGTGCTGTCCTCCCTGCAGCAGTGGCAAACCATATGCCGATGTCCTTCTGTGCGGAGGGGCGTAACAAGGACAAATCCTTTAACATCGGTCTCAATGTTGGTGAGTGGGGAGAGCAGGGGAGCTGGGCTGCTCTGGGAGGGAACACAGGATTGTATCCTGGGCTGCTCTAAAGCCAAATCAATCCTTTAACTCCTCAGTGGTCTGAATGTCCCTGAAATCTGGGGAAGGGATCAATCCTCAATGTGCTGGGAAGAGCCAGGACCTGCTGGGCTGGGGTCAAGGCTGAGGGCATCAGGGGCTGTGCAGGCAGGTAACTGCTCTGTGACAAGAACAGCACCTGTGACCACTGGCAGCAGTGACCAGAGTCTGAGTGGGAGAGCCGAAAGGGGTTGGGTGTGCTCAGGAGCTGAGCTCACTGCTGGCCAAATCCCAGCATAGCCTGGGGAGAGCCTTGGTGGGGGAGAAGTCTTTGGCTGTCCCTGCCTTGTGCTTGTCTCTCAGCAGGCAGCCTTGATGCTTCTTGGATATCACGCTTCTGTCTTTGCAGGGGAAAAACAAAACGCCTGACTCGGCCCTGGAAGAAGCAGCTTGCAACAGTGCCTTTTTTCCAAAAAAAGGACTTCTGCTAATCAACCCAATCAAAACAAAATAAGTTTCCTTCCTTCCAAGTAGCCTGATCTGTGTCTTCCCATGGCAGGTACTGGAAAGCCCCTGCAGACTCCCAGCTGCCCCTTTAAACAATTTGGATTGCTTTGAAGGATAAATATGGAAAGATTTGATAAAGGCGCATAGCTGGTCTGTGTGTGTTGGTGGTGGTTGGTGTGTGTTGTGGCTGAGGTACTTGCCCAGCACTGGGCATTTGCCATGCTCCAGGAAGGGATTGCAGCAGGCAGTGTTTCCAGCCTTGCTTTCTCTCCCCTGCCCAGCTCCCTGGCTCCCTCTGAACCCTGACAGTGCTGCCAGTCCCTGGGAGACACAGCAAAATCCTCTCAGCAGCATCACACTGCACTGCAGGGCCGGCAGAGCCCCAGGGGTTAAGTGGCTGCATCTCTGCAGCCTGTGGCCTCAGCACACCCACTCAGTTTGATTTGGGGTGGGACAGGGGTGCTGCTCCAGCCAGACATGCTCTGCTCCACTGGTGCTGCTTGGCTGGGGGTTTATCTTGTGCCCTGGGTGTTACCGTGTCTGGGATCCTCCCAGCCTCGCTTCCGCAGGGCCAATAGCATCAAGGCTAAACAAAGAGAGTGAAAATGCCATGTCATTTCAAGTGAAACTTTTGCCAAGAGTTTTAAGAATCTTGTGAAAAATTATGTGAATTCTATAAACCCTGTGAGTCATTTCCGGCCGCACTTGCTCTCTCTGACCACTTCACAGGCAGTACAGGTTGGTGGCGTTGGGTGAGGCGGTCCGGCAATGGGTCTTTATCTGAAGGGGGGACAATAACGGGGTCTGCACACCTCGCTGCACCAGCCGAGCAGCCAGGGAGCCCTGGGCCGGGCAGGAACCTGGGCGGAGTCTGAGGGGTCTCTGCTTTTGCGGGCTGGGCGGGGACTTCCGGGTGGGAGAGGGGTGGCTGGTTGCGATCGTGCAGGGCAGCAAAGCCCCGCCGAGCCCCGTGCTGCCCACGGAGGAGTTTTGTTCTCTTTCCCGGAAGAACCAGGTTCACACAGGACCCAGCGCAGCTCCCGGTCCAGGCCAGCTTACCATGGGTGAGTTGGATGGCTCGCGGGGTGGGACAGGTCTGGGGGACACAGGGACCCTGGGATTTGCCCCTTCTCCCCTCTCCTCCCGGCCGGGTGGGCAGTAGGACGGTCCCGTCGCCGATCCCGTTCCCTGGCGTTTGCCGGGCTGCAGGAAGTTGGGTCTGGGAGATCTGCTGCTGCCACCGAGCCACTGTCCTGCCCGACACAGGGCGCTGGGCTGCAGCCGGGAGGAGCTTTACTACCCACACTCCTACCCTTCTGTCATCTTTCTTCGTGCAGGTCTAGCCGGCCCTATAGGTGTAACCACCTGCTTCTGTGTTCTCGTCATCGCATCTGCAGTTGTAGGTGAGCATCTGGCACGGGATAATCAGTGTTTGGCTTCACTTGGGGTGCTGCTGAGAGGGAAGGGGCAGCCCTGGCCGCTGCCTGGGATTCTGCCTGCCCCCGCTGCTGCAGCCCTACACACTGCTCCTCTCCTGCCGGCCCTGGGGTGTCCCTGTCCCTGCTCCCCCCAGTCCTCGCTCCCCTCTCTGCTCCCTGGTTCCTTCTGGGGAGGCTGGTTCTGTTGTTGGTGGCAGGGGGATATGAGTCACAGAGAGCAGCCTAACACTTTGCTGTCCCCCCTGCAACAGCGGCAATGGGTGTGCCAGTGTACATCTATATGTCACGGAGAGGCAAGAATCGGCGTTTTAGATTCCGTTTCTTTATGGGTAAGTGGGGAGGGCAGGGGAGCTGGGCTGCAGTGGGAGGGAACACGGGGTTGTATCCTGGACTTGCTTTAAAGGGGAACCAGTTATTCAACTCCTCACTGGTCCAAATCTACCCAAACTATGGGGGAAGGATCGAGCCCAACGTGATGGGAAGACCCAGGACCTGCTAGGCTAGGGGTCAAGGCTGAGGGTGTCAGGAACTGTGCAGACAAGTCACTGCTGCTCTGTGACAAGAACAACACCTGGTGGCAGTGGCCAGAGGCAGAGCAGGAGAGCAGAAAGGGGTTGGGTGTGCTCAGGGTCTGAGCTCACTGCTGGCCAACTCCGTGGCACAGTCTTGGGAGAGCCTTGCTTCTCCCTGCCCAGGAGAAGTCACTGGCTGTCCCTGCCTTGTGCTTGTCCCTCAGCAAGCAGCCTCGATGCTCCTGGGATATCACACTTCTGTCTTTGCAGGGCAAAAACAAAAGGCCTGACTCTGCCCTGGGAGCAGCAGCAGCTGGTGCCATGCTGTCCTCAGAAAAAGTTCCTGATGAGCAGCAAAAGTGACCACAAGCCAATTTTCTTCCTTCTAAGCAGCCTGATCTATTTCTTCCCATGGCAGGCACTGGAAGGCCCCTGCAGACCACCAAGGGCTCTGCTGCCCTTTTATATGTTTTAGATTCTCTTGAGCAATAAATTCTTTGAAAGGTTTAGTAGAAGTGCGTTGTTGTTCTGTGTGGGTGGTGGTTGGTGTGTGTTGTGGCTGAGGTACTTACCCAGCACTGGGCATTTGCTGTGCTCCAGGAAAGGATTGCAGCTGGCAGTGTTTCCAGCCTTGCTCTCTCTCCCCTGCCCAGCGAGGGGCTGGCCACTCCCAGGAAACCCTGACAGTGCTGCCAGTCCCTGGGAGACACAGCAAAATCCTCTCAGCAGCATCACACTGCACTGCAGGGCCGGCAGAGCCCCAGGGGTTAAGTGGCTGCATCTCTGCAGCCTGTGGCCTCAGCACACCCACTCAGTTTGATTTGGGGTGGGACAGAGGTGCTGGTCCAGCCAGACATGCTCTGCTCCACTGGTGCTGCTTGGCTGGGGGTTTATCTTGTGCCCTGGGAGTTATCGTGTCTGGGATCCTCCCAGCCTCGCTTCCACAGAGCCAATAGCATCAAGACTAAACAATAAGAAGGAAAGTGAAACTTCATTGCAAGTAACAATTTCTCAGAAGTTTGAGTGATTTCTGGGAAATCAGGTAACCCTATATAACCTGCCGCAACATTTGCCGCAGCACTTGGTTCCTCAGACCGCTGCACACACAGGACAGGTTGGTGGCGTTGGGTGGGGCGGTCCGGCAATGGGTTTTTTTCTGAAGGGGGAACAAGGACGGGGTCTGCACACCTCGCTGCACCAGCCGAGCAGCCAGGGAGCCCTGGGCCGGGCAGGAACCTGGGCGGAGTCTGAGGGGTCTCTGCTTTTGCGGGCTGGGCGGGGGCTCCCGGGTGGGAGAGGGGTGGCTGGTTGCGATCGTGCAGGGCAGCAAAGCCCCGCCGAGCCCCGTGCTGCCCACGGAGGAGTTTTGTTCTCGTTCCCAGGAAATCCAGGCTCACACAGGACCCAGCACAGCAGCTCCCGGTCCAGGCCAGCTTACCATGGTTGAATTAGGTAGCTCGCGGTGTGGAGGGCACGGGCCCTGCAGGGGGACGGGGCGGGGTGGCACAGGGACCCTGGGATTTGCCCCTTCTCCCCTCTCCTCCCGGCCGGGCGGGCAGTAGGACGGTCCCGTCGCCGATCCCGTTCCCTGGCGTTTGCCGGGCTGCAGCAAGTTGGGTCTGGGAGATCTGCTGCTGCCCTTGTCCTGCCCGACACAGGGCGCTGGGCTGCAGCCGGGAGGAGCTTTGATACCCGCACTCCTGCCCTTCTGTCATCTTCTTTCTAACTTCAGCCGTCGTTGTAGGTCTAACCACCTTCCTCTGTGTTCTCGTCGTCGCAGCTGCAGTTGTAGGTAAGCATCTGGCACGGGATAATCAGTGTTTGGCTTCACTTGGGGTGCTGCTGAGAGGGAAGGGGCAGCCCTGGCCGCTGCCTGGGATTCTGCCTGCCCCCGCTGCTGCAGTCCTGCACACTGCTCCTCTCCTGCTGGCCCTGGGGTGTCCCTGTCCCTGCTACCCCCAGTCCTCGCTCCCCTCTCTGCTCCCTGGTTCCTTTTGGGCAGGCTGGTTCTGGTGCTGGTGGCAGGACAGATGTGGGTCACAGAGAACAACCTAACGCTGTGCTGTCCTCCCTGCAGCAGTGGCAAACCATATGCCGATGTCCTTCTGTGCGGAGGGGCGTAACAAGGACAAATCCTTTAACATCGGTCTCAATGTTGGTGAGTGGGGAGAGCAGGGGAGCTGGGCTGCGCTGGGAGGGAACACAGGATTGTATCCTGGGCTGCTCTAAAGCCAAATCAATCCTTTAACTCCTCAGTGGTCTGAATGTCCCTGAAATCTGGGGAAGGGATCAATCCTCAATGTGCTGGGAAGAGCCAGGACCTGCTGGGCTGGGGTCAAGGCTGAGGGCATCAGGGGCTGTGCAGGCAGGTAACTGCTCTGTGACAAGAACAGCACCTGTGACCACTGGCAGCAGTGACCAGAGTCTGAGTGGGAGAGCCGAAAGGGGTTGGGTGTGCTCAGGAGCTGAGCTCACTGCTGGCCAAATCCCAGCATAGCCTGGGGAGAGCCTTGGTGGGGAGAAGTCTTTGGCTGTCCCTGCCTTGTGCTTGTCTCTCAGCAGGCAGCCTTGATGCTTCTTGGATATCACGCTTCTGTCTTTGCAGGGGAAAAACAAAACGCCTGACTCGGCCCTGGAAGAAGCAGCTTGCAACAGTGCCTTTTTTTCCAAAAAAAGGACTTCTGCTAATCAACCCAATCAAAACAAAACAAGTTTCCTTCCTTCCAAGTAGCCTGATCTGTGTCTTCCCATGGCAGGTACTGGAAAGCCCCTGCAGACTCCCAGCTGCCCCTTTAAACAATTTGGATTGCTTTGAAGGATAAATATGGAAAGATTTGATAAAGGCGCATAGCTGGTCTGTGTGTGTTGGTGGTGGTTGGTGTGAACCGTGGCTGAGGTACTTGCCCAGCACTGGGCATTTGCCATGCTCCAGGAAGGGATTGCAGCAGGCAGTGTTTCCAGCCTTGCTTTCTCTCCCCTGCCCAGCTCCCTGGCTCCCTCTGAACCCTGACAGTGCTGCCAGTCCCTGGGAGACACAGCAAAATCCTCTCAGCAGCATCACACTGCACTGCAGGGCCGGCAGAGCCCCAGGGGTTAAGTGGCTGCATCTCTGCAGCCTCTGGCCTCAGCACACCCACTCAGTTTGGTTTGGGGTGGGACAGGGGTGCTGGTCCAGCCAGACATGCTCTGCCCCACTGGTGCTGCTTGGCTGGGGGTTTATCTTGTGCCCTGGGTGTTACCGTGTCTGGGATTCTCCCAGCCTCACTTCCGCAGGGCCAATAGCATCAAGGCTAAACAAAGAGAGTGAAAATGCCATGTCATTTCAAGTGAAACTTTTGCCAAGAGTTTTAAGAATCTTGTGAAAAATTATGTGAATTCTATAAACCCTGTGAGTCATTTCCGGCCGCACTTGCTCTCTCAGACCACTTCACAGGCAGTACAGGTTGGTGGCGTTGGGTGAGGCGGTCCGGCAGTGGGTCTTTATCTGAAGGGGGGACAATAACGGGGTCTGCACACCTCGCTGCACCAGCCGAGCAGCCAGGGAGCCCTGGGCCGGGCAGGAACCTGGGCGGAGTCTGAGGGGTCTCTGCTTTTGCGGGCTGGGCGGGGGCTCCCGGGTGGGAGAGGGGTGGCTGGTTGCGATCGTGCAGGGCAGCAAAGCCCCGCCGAGCCCCGTGCTGCCCACGGAGGAGTTTTGTTCTCTTTCCCGGAAGAACCAGGCACACAGAGGACCCAGCGCAGCTCCCGGTCCAGGCCAGCTTACCATGGGTGAGTTGGATGGCTCGCGGGGTGGGACAGGTCTGGGGGACACAGGGACCCTGGGATTTGCCCCTTCTCCCCTCTCCTCCCGGCCGGGCGGGCAGTAGGACGGTCCCGTCGCCGATCCCGTTCCCTGGCGTTTGCCGGGCTGCAGGAAGTTGGGTCTGGGAGATCTGCTGCTGCCACCGAGCCACTGTCCTGCCCGACACAGGGCGCTGGGCTGCAGCCGGGAGGAGCTTTACTACCCACACTCCTACCCTTCTGTCATCTTTCTTCGTGCAGGTCTAGCCGGCCCTATAGGTGTAACCACCTGCTTCTGTGTTCTCGTCATCGCATCTGCAGTTGTAGGTGAGCATCTGGCACGGGATAATCAGTGTTTGGCTTCACTTGGGGTGCTGCTGAGAGGGAAGGGGCAGCCCTGGCCGCTGCCTGGGATTCTGCCTGCCCCCGCTGCTGCAGCCCTGCACACTGCTCCTCTCCTGCCGGCCCTGGGGTGTCCCTGTCCCTGCTCCCCCCAGTCCTCGCTCCCCTCTCTGCTCCCTGGTTCCTTCTGGGGAGGCTGGTTCTGTTGTTGGTGGCAGGGGGATATGAGTCACAGAGAGCAGCCTAACACTTTGCTGTCCCCCCTGCAACAGCGGCAATGGGTGTGCCAGTGTACATCTATATGTCACGGAGAGGCAAGAATCGGCGTTTTAGATTCCGTTTCTTTATGGGTAAGTGGGGAGGGCAGGGGAGCTGGGCTGCAGTGGGAGGGAACACGGGGTTGTATCCTGGACTTGCTTTAAAGGGGAACCAGTTATTCAACTCCTCACTGGTCCAAATCTACCCAAACTATGGGGGAAGGATCGAGCCCAACGTGATGGGAAGACCCAGGACCTGCTAGGCTAGGGGTCAAGGCTGAGGGTGTCAGGAACTGTGCAGACAAGTCACTGCTGCTCTGTGACAAGAACAACACCTGGTGGCAGTGGCCAGAGGCAGAGCAGGAGAGCAGAAAGGGGTTGGGTGTGCTCAGGGTCTGAGCTCACTGCTGGCCAACTCCGTGGCACAGTCTTGGGAGAGCCTTGCTTCTCCCTGCCCAGGAGAAGTCACTGGCTGTCCCTGCCTTGTGCTTGTCCCTCAGCAAGCAGCCTCGATGCTCCTGGGATATCACACTTCTGTCTTTGCAGGGCAAAAACAAAAGGCCTGACTCTGCCCTGGGAGCAGCAGCAGCTGGTGCCATGCTGTCCTCAGAAAAAGTTCCTGATGAGCAGCAAAAGTGACCACAAGCCAATTTTCTTCCTTCTAAGCAGCCTGATCTATTTCTTCCCATGGCAGGCACTGGAAGGCCCCTGCAGACCACCAAGGGCTCTGCTGCCCTTTTATATGTTTTAGATTCTCTTGAGCAATAAATTCTTTGAAAGGTTTAGTAGAAGTGCATTGTTGTTCTGTGTGGGTGGTGGTTGGTGTGTGTTGTGGCTGAGGTACTTACCCAGCACTGGGCATTTGCTGTGCTCCAGGAAGAGATTGCAGCAGGCAGTGTTTCCAGCCTTGCTTTCTCTCCCCTGCCCAGCGAGGGGCTGGCTGCTCCCAGGAAACCCTGACAGTGCTGCCAGTCCCTGGGAGACACAGCAAAATCCTCTCAGCAGCATCACACTGCACTGCAGGGCCGGCAGAGCCCCAGGGGTTAAGTGGCTGCATCTCTGCAGCCTGTGGCCTCAGCACACCCACTCAGTTTGATTTGGGGTGGGACAGAGGTGCTGGTCCAGCCAGACATGCTCTGCTCCACTGGTGCTGCTTGGCTGGGGGTTTATCTTGTGCCCTGGGAGTTATCGTGTCTGGGATCCTCCCAGCCTCGCTTCCACAGAGCCAATAGCATCAAGACTAAACAATAAGAAGGAAAGTGAAACTTCATTGCATGTAACAATTTCTCAGAAGTTTGAGTGATTTCTGGGAAATCAGGTAACCCTATATAACCTGCCGCAACATTTGCCACAGCACTTGGTTCCTCAGACCGCTGCACACACAGGACAGGTTGGTGGCGTTGGGTGGGGCGGTCCGGCAATGGGTTTTTTTCTGAAGGGGGAACAAGGACGGGGTCTGCACACCTCGCTGCACCAGCCGAGCAGCCAGGGAGCCCTGGGCCGGGCAGGAACCTAGGCGGAGTCTGAGGGGTCTCTGCTTTTGCGGGCTGGGCGGGGGCTCCCGGGTGGGAGAGGAGTGGCTGGTTGCGATCGTGCAGGGCAGCAAAGCCCCGCCGAGCCCCGTGCTGCCCACGGAGGAGTTTTGTTCTCGTTCCCAGGAAATCCAGGCTCACACAGGACCCAGCACAGCAGCTCCCGGTCCAGGCCAGCTTACCATGGTTGAATTAGGTAGCTCGCGGTGTGGAGGGCACGGGCCCTGCAGGGGGACGGGGCGGGGTGGCACAGGGACCCCGGGATTTGCCCCTTCTCCCCTCTCCTCCCGGCCGGGCGGGCAGTAGGACGGTCCCGTCGCCGATCCCGTTCCCTGGCGTTTGCCGGGCTGCAGGAAGTTGGGTCTGGGAGATCTGCTGCTGCCCTTGTCCTGCCCGACACAGGGCGCTGGGCTGCAGCCGGGAGGAGCTTTGATACCCGCACTCCTGCCCTTCTGTCATCTTCTTTCTAACTTCAGCCGTCGTTGTAGGTCTAACCACCTTCCTCTGTGTTCTCGTCGTCGCAGCTGCAGTTGTAGGTAAGCATCTGGCACGGGATAATCAGTGTTTGGCTTCACTTGGGGTGCTGCTGAGAGGGCAGGGGCAGCCCTGGCCGCTGCCTGGGATTCTGCCTGCCCCCGCTGCTGCAGTCCTGCACACTGCTCCTCTCCTGCTGGCCCTGGGGTGTCCCTGTCCCTGCTACCCCCAGTCCTCGCTCCCCTCTCTGCTCCCTGGCTCCTTTTGGGCAGGCTGGTTCTGGTGCTGGTGGCAGGGCAGATGTGGGTCACAGAGAACAACCTAACGCTGTGCTGTCCTCCCTGCAGCAGTGGCAAACCATATGCCGATGTCCTTCTGTGCGGAGGGGCGTAACAAGGACAAATCCTTTAACATCGGTCTCAATGTTGGTGAGTGGGGAGAGCAGGGGAGCTGGGCTGCGCTGGGAGGGAACACAGGATTGTATCCTGGGCTGCTCTAAAGCCAAATCAATCCTTTAACTCCTCAGTGGTCTGAATGTCCCTGAAATCTGGGGAAGGGATCAATCCTCAATGTGCTGGGAAGAGCCAGGACCTGCTGGGCTGGGGTCAAGGCTGAGGGCATCAGGGGCTGTGCAGGCAGGTAACTGCTCTGTGACAAGAACAGCACCTGTGACCACTGGCAGCAGTGACCAGAGTCTGAGTGGGAGAGCCGAAAGGGGTTGGGTGTGCTCAGGAGCTGAGCTCACTGCTGGCCAAATCCCAGCATAGCCTGGGGAGAGCCTTGGTGGGGAGAAGTCTTTGGCTGTCCCTGCCTTGTGCTTGTCTCTCAGCAGGCAGCCTTGATGCTTCTTGGATATCACGCTTCTGTCTTTGCAGGGGAAAAACAAAACGCCTGACTCGGCCCTGGAAGAAGCAGCTTGCAACAGTGCCTTTTTTCCAAAAAAAAGGACTTCTGCTAATCAACCCAATCAAAACAAAACAAGTTTCCTTCCTTCCAAGTAGCCTGATCTGTGTCTTCCCATGGCAGGTACTGGAAAGCCCCTGCAGACTCCCAGCTGCCCCTTTAAACAATTTGGATTGCTTTGAAGGATAAATATGGAAAGATTTGATAAAGGCGCATAGCTGGTCTGTGTGTGTTGGTGGTGGTTGGTGTGAACCGTGGCTGAGGTACTTGCCCAGCACTGGGCATTTGCCATGCTCCAGGAAGGGATTGCAGCAGGCAGTGTTTCCAGCCTTGCTTTCTCTCCCCTGCCCAGCTCCCTGGCTCCCTCTGAACCCTGACAGTGCTGCCAGTCCCTGGGAGACACAGCAAAATCCTCTCAGCAGCATCACACTGCACTGCAGGGCCGGCAGAGCCCCAGGGGTTAAGTGGCTGCATCTCTGCAGCCTGTGGCCTCAGCACACCCACTCAGTTTGGTTTGGGGTGGGACAGGGGTGCCGGTCCAGCCAGACATGCTCTGCTCCACTGGTGCTGCTTGGCTGGGGGTTTATCTTGTGCCCTGGGTGTTACCGTGTCTGGGATTCTCCCAGCCTCACTTCCGCAGGGCCAATAGCATCAAGGCTAAACAAAGAGAGTGAAAATGCCATGTCATTTCAAGTGAAACTTTTGCCAAGAGTTTTAAGAATCTTGTGAAAAATTATGTGAATTCTATAAACCCTGTGAGTCATTTCCGGCCGCACTTGCTCTCTCAGACCACTTCACAGGCAGTACAGGTTGGTGGCGTTGGGTGAGGCGGTCCGGCAGTGGGTCTTTATCTGAAGGGGGGACAATAACGGGGTCTGCACACCTCGCTGCACCAGCCGAGCAGCCAGGGAGCCCTGGGCCGGACAGGAACCTGGGCGGAGTCTGAGGGGTCTCTACTTTTGCGGGCTGGGCGGGGACTCCCGGGTGGGAGAGGGGTGGCTGGTTGCGATCGTGCAGGGCAGCAAAGCCCCGCCGAGCCCCGTGCTGCCCACGGAGGAGTTTTGTTCTCTTTCCCGGAAGAACCAGGTTCACACAGGACCCAGCGCAGCTCCCGGTCCAGGCCAGCTTACCATGGGTGAGTTGGATGGCTCGCGGGGTGGGACAGGTCTGGGGGACACAGGGACCCTGGGATTTGCCCCTTCTCCCCTCTCCTCCCGGCCGGGCGGGCAGTAGGACGGTCCCGTCGCCGATCCCGTTCCCTGGCGTTTGCCGGGCTGCAGGAAGTTGGGTCTGGGAGATCTGCTGCTGCCACCGAGCCACTGTCCTGCCCGACACAGGGCGCTGGGCTGCAGCCGGGAGGAGCTTTACTACCCACACTCCTACCCTTCTGTCATCTTTCTTCGTGCAGGTCTAGCCGGCCCTATAGGTGTAACCACCTGCTTCTGTGTTCTCGTCATCGCATCTGCAGTTGTAGGTGAGCATCTGGCACGGGATAATCAGTGTTTGGCTTCACTTGGGGTGCTGCTGAGAGGGAAGGGGCAGCCCTGGCCGCTGCCTGGGATTCTGCCTGCCCCCGCTGCTGCAGCCCTGCACACTGCTCCTCTCCTGCCGGCCCTGGGGTGTCCCTGTCCCTGCTCCCCCCAGTCCTCGCTCCCCTCTCTGCTCCCTGGTTCCTTCTGGGGAGGCTGGTTCTGTTGTTGGTGGCAGGGGGATATGAGTCACAGAGAGCAGCCTAACACTTTGCTGTCCCCCCTGCAACAGCGGCAATGGGTGTGCCAGTGTACATCTATATGTCACGGAGAGGCAAGAATCGGCGTTTTAGATTCCGTTTCTTTATGGGTAAGTGGGGAGGGCAGGGGAGCTGGGCTGCAGTGGGAGGGAACACGGGGTTGTATCCTGGACTTGCTTTAAAGGGGAACCAGTTATTCAACTCCTCACTGGTCCAAATCTACCCAAACTATGGGGGAAGGATCGAGCCCAACGTGATGGGAAGACCCAGGACCTGCTAGGCTAGGGGTCAAGGCTGAGGGTGTCAGGAACTGTGCAGACAAGTCACTGCTGCTCTGTGACAAGAACGACACCTGGCGGCAGTGGCCAGAGGCAGAGCAGGAGAGCAGAAAGGGGTTGGGTGTGCTCAGGGTCTGAGCTCACTGCTGGCCAACTCCGTGGCACAGTCGTGGGAGAGCCTTGCTTCTCCCTGCCCAGGAGAAGTCACTGGCTGTCCCTGCCTTGTGCTTGTCCCTCAGCAAGCAGCCTCGATGCTCCTGGGATATCACACTTCTGTCTTTGCAGGGCAAAAACAAAAGGCCTGACTCTGCCCTGGGAGCAGCAGCAGCTGGTGCCATGCTGTCCTCAGAAAAAAGTTCCTGATGAGCAGCACAAGTGACCACAAGCCAATTTTCTTCCTTCTAAGCAGCCTGATCTATTTCTTCCCATGGCAGGCACTGGAAGGCCCCTGCAGACCACCAAGGGCTCTGCTGCCCTTTTATATGTTTTAGATTCTCTTGAGCAATAAATTCTTTGAAAGGTTTAGTAGAAGTGCGTTGTTGTTCTGTGTGGGTGGTGGTTGGTGTGTGTTGTGGCTGAGGTACTTACCCAGCACTGGGCATTTGCTGTGCTCCAGGAAAGGATTGCAGCCGGCAGTGTTTCCAGCCTTGTTCTCTCTCCCCTGCCCAGCGAGGGGCTGGCTGCTCCCAGGAAACCCTGACAGTGCTGCCAGTCCCTGGGAGACATAGCAAAATCCTCTCAGCAGCATCACACTGCACTGCAGGGCCGGCAGAGCCCCAGGGGTTAAGTGGCTGCATCTCTGCAGCCTGTGGCCTCAGCACACCCACTCAGTTTGATTTGGGGTGGGACAGGGGTGCTGGTCCAGCCAGACATGCTCTGCTCCACTGGTGCTGCTTGGCTGGGGGTTTATCTTGTGCCCTGGGAGTTATCGTGTCTGGGATCCTCCCAGCCTCGCTTCCGCAGAGCCAATAACATCAAGACTTAAAACACTGAGAATGAAACTGAAACTTCATTTCAAGTGAAGCTGTTTCAGCAGTCTGAGAAATTTCTCGGAAATCATGTGACCCTATGCACCCTGCTGGGAGATTTCCGGCCGCACTTGGTTCCTCAGACCACTGCGCAGGACAGGTTGGTGGCGTTGGGTGAGGCGGTGCGGCAATGGGTCTTTATCTGAAGGGGGGACAATAACGGGGTCTGCACACCTCGCTGCACCAGCCGAGCAGCCAGGGAGCCCTGGGCCGGACAGGAACCTGGGCGGAGTCTGAGGGGTCTCTGCTTTTGCGGGCTGGGCGGGGGCTCCCGGGTGGGAGAGGGGTGGCTGGTTGCGATCGTGCAGGGCAGCAAAGCCCCGCCGAGACCCGTGCTGCCCACGGAGGAGTTTTGTTCTCTTTCCCGGAAGAACCAGGTTCACACAGGACCCAGCGCAGCTCCCGGTCCAGGCCAGCTTACCGTGGGTGAGTTGGATGGCTCGCGGGGTGGGACAGGTCTGGGGGACACAGGGACCCTGGGATTTGCCCCTTCTCCCCTCTCCTCCCGGCCGGGGGGGCGGCGGGGCCGGTCCCGTTCCCCGGCAGCTGCCGAAGGCTGGCGCTGGGAGATCTGCTGCTGGCACTGGGCCCCTGCCCTATCTGGCGGGGCGAGCCGAGCGTGGCCGGGACTGGGCAGCCTTGGGGAGAGCAGCGCTCCCGTTCCACTGCACAGGGCACTGCGGGCAGGTGGGCAACGCTGCGGGCAGGTGGGCAACGCGGGCAGCGCTACTCCCTTCCTGTCGCTGTTGAGCCGCTAGCAGAGAGAAAAGACCAGTCTCCATGTGGCATAAAAGATCTGTATTTTATTATTTAATTCCAAGTTACATAGAGTTTCAAAGGTCACTCAGATTGGTCAGTCCGAAACCTCGCCCTGGGCCGATTGGCCAGGCCTGAACTGTGCACATCTCGAGAAACTGTTTTAACAACATCCAAACTTTATCTTTGTTTATAAAAACACAAGAAAAGAGAGAAAGAATTCTCACAGGAAAGGTCTGTGCTAGCCACACCTTCCGTCTTCCAACTTCCCTGTCTTCTTCCTCTTCGTTTTCCTCTTCCTTTTATCCCTTTTGCCTTTCCCTTCTTAGTTGTGAGACACAGGGGCAAAGGAGCTGCCACTGGAGCTGCTGCCCGAGCAGGTAAAGGTGTGGCACTTGGATTCACTGCCATGTCCCAGCCCAGTGAGGGACCCGGCCGGTCCCAAGATCTCTGCCAGGCAGCCTGGTAGGCACTGGGAAGCCCCAGCAGCTGGGCCACCCTATTAAGAGCTGGGGATGTGCTGGAGCAATGGGTTTCCTGAAAGCAAAATGCATTGCAGGTGGGGCTGTGTTGGGGGTGGGTGTGCAGTCAGGGCTGAGGTACCTGCCAGGTGCCTTGGGGTTTGCTGTGCTCCAGGAAGAGATTGCAGCAGGCAGTGTTTCCAGCCCTGCTCCCTCTCCCCCTGCACAGGGAGGAGCTGGCAGGTTAGTGAGGGGTTTGTTATAAACTGTGTTTGATTCATCTTGTGCTGGTGGCAGGTGACAGACTGGGCTGCCATGTGCCATGTGTCCTGTGCTGTTCCGGGCTGGTGGGTGCAGCAGGCAGGCAGGCAGGGCAGGGCAGGGCAGGGTCGGTGAGCAGCCTGGGGTGTGCCTTTCTCCCTTTTCCTCCCAGCCTGGGGGGACAGCAGGACCCACCCCAGCAGTGGGCTCTTGCCAGGGCCCTGCAGGGGTTGGGGCAGATGAAGGCAGGGGAGGCAGGAGGAGCTGCTGCTGGCACTGGGGTCCTGCTCTGGCTAGCACAGGATGCTCAACTCTGTCCATGCTCCTGTCCTTCCTGCCCTCCTGCCATTTTCCTTCTCAGGAACGACAAAGACAGCCATGGAAACAGCCATTGGAGCTGCAGTGGGAGCAGGTGAGGGTGTGGCACAGGATGAGAAGCACTCGGGTTCACTGCTTGGTCCCAGCCCCGTGTGGTCCTGGGGACTGGACTGTGCTGTGGCTGGGGAGAATTGGGGTGCAGGCAGGGTGGAGGGGGGCAGCCCTGGCTGCTGCCTGGGATTCTGCCTGCTGCTGCAGCCCTGCACACTGCTCCTCTCCTGCTGGCCCTGGGGTGTCCCTGTCTCTGCTTCCCACTCTCCTCGCTCCCCGCTCTGGTCCCTGGGTCCTTTTGGGGAGGCTGGTTCTGGTGCTGGTGGCAGGGGAGATGTGGGTCCCAGAGAGCAGCCTAATGCTGTGCTGTCCTTTCTGCAGGAGTGGCACTGTTTGGCATCCCGGCGGCTGTCACCGCGCTGGGGTTCACAGGAGCTGGCATCGCCGCTGGCTCCATCGCTGCCAAGATGATGTCAGCAGCTGCCATCGCCAACGGCGGCGGAGTGGCTGCCGGCAGCACTGTGGCTGTGCTGCAGTCGATCGGTGAGTGGGGAGGGCAGGGGAGCTGGGCTGCCCTGGGGTCATCGTGGTGAGAGGGAACACAGGGTTGTACAATGGGCTTGCTCTAGAGCCAAATCAGCCCTTCAACCCATCATTGGTCTGAATCGCTCCAAACTCTTTGGAGAGTCTTTGGACTGTCCCTGCCCTGGAGGAGTCCTTGGCTGTCTGTGCCCAGTGCTTGGTCCCTCAGCAGGCAGCCTCGATGCTCCAGTGACTTCAAACTTCAATCTGTCTTTGCAGGAGCTGCAGGTTTGTCTGGTGCTGCCAAAATTGGGCTGACATCTGCCCTAGGCTCAGTTGGTGCCTTGCTGTCCATGAATGAAACCTCCACATAAAAAACCCAAGAAAAAGTAACTTGGGTGACAAAGCTGAGGAGGAGAAAACCCCAGATGAGGAACCCAAGAGAAGCCAAGCAGGTTCTTCATCCCAAGGCCTTGCCATGCATGATGACAGGTGATGGGAAGCCCCCACATGCACTCACCTCCCCTTTTCAAAGCTTTGGATTCCCTTGAGAAAGGAGTACCCTGGCTAATAAAGATGCTTTGCCTGCAGCAGAGATGGTGGTTTTGTGTCACTGCAGCTCTTGGGTGATGGTGGCATTAGAGGGTGACAGAGCACAGGGATGTTCAGTCCCCAGGACTGATGGGCTTGCTGACAGTGCCACCAGTTCCCCTGTCCTCAGTTTGGGGAAGGTGTGTAGGGACAGCCAACCCAAGAGGGACAAAACCAAATGGGAGTGGGAACACCACGTGGGAACCACCAGGTGTTGCTGTGCAGGTGATCAGCTGCAATTTTAAGGGTGGCTTAATAACAGCTGAGCCCTCCCTGTTTGGAATCTGTGAGATTCTACTTTTCAACTTGGATTCCAGCATCATAGAGGAAAGGAGGATGCACTCTTTTATTAAGCTTAAAGGTTTTTAATCACTTCGCCCGAATACAGATACAATTGAAACAAAAACTATTTTGGGGGTCTCAATAATTCACTTATTAATACCATACATTGAACTCTATAAATTCTCATATAAGAAAAAGGCATGTTTAATACAGATTATGATGCACTGGCGACCTAGTTATATCTTCTGAAGTAACACTTTGCAGTTTTATAGCACCTTTCATCATGGGGCTGCAAAGCATCCAATGGAATTCTGCCTCATAATGCCCAAAGGAGGTAGGAAAGTCTGGCCAATTTACAGAGGGTACAGCCGAGGTACAGATGGGAAGGGACAAGACATGAGGTGTCATCGATCCTGGATCATCCCATCACCCACAAAGGGCAGACAGCCCCCAAAACACCAGCCTCAGCACCCTCCAGGCACCAAGAGGTTCTGTGTCCAAGTCACACGGGATTGCCACAGCTCTGTCTCGCTCTCCAAACACAAGGATCTCTGTGCTCCAGGGTGGCTGTGGGCACAGGGGGCCATATGGGCCCTGGGAAGCACTGGGCAGAGGCTGAGGCTGGGTCTGGAGGTGGGCAGGAGGTCCTCTCCACAGCCCCTGCCCGGCCTTGGGCTTCTCCATGGCCTCTGCCTCCCATCCAGGTATTGCATGGTTGTGTTACAAACTCTGTTTGATCCACCTTGTGCTGGTGACAAGTGACAGACTGGGTTGACAAGTGCTGTGTGCCTCATGCTGTGCCCTCAGGGCTCAGAGTTTCACTTCCTAGATTCTCTGTATTTAATTACCTAGAAGAAAAGCATTATACAACAGCGTTGGTCAACAAGGAGCACAATATTTCCCCAGTACCCTGTTCTTTGGCCCCCCTGGGCAGTGCCAGCAGTGTGTCCAGGGCCTGGGGTGGCCATGGCAGCAGGGTCGAGGTTCAAGGGTGGCCAGTGTGGCCCTGCTGCCTGCACTGCCCTGGGTGTGGGGACACCCGACAGCAGCAGGGAGGTGGGGTCTGGGGTTCTGCTCCTGCTTGGGGTGCTCCCTCAGGGAAGGGGGGACAGTGGGGGCCCCATGCTTAGGCTGGGCCAGCTAGGGGGCCCGGGCTGATTTCTCTTCCTCAGGGCAATAGGACTCCTCACAACTGCAGGGGCTGTCCTGTTGGTCATTGTGCTGCTTTAGGCTGGGGTAGAGTTGATTTTCTCCCCTGGGGCTGTGTTTAGGGTTTGTGCCGAACAAGGGTGGATGACACAGAGGTGTTGTGCCAGTGCTGAGCTTGCCCAGAGCCAAAGCCTTTCCTACCCCTCCTCGGGCCATGCTGGGGAGGGATTTGGGAGGAGACATAGCAGGGACAGGTGACCTCAAGTGACCAATGGGATATCCCAGCCCATGTGACAGCAAATGAATGGGCGGAGGGGGAAGGAGAGGAAATTTGGAATGATGGCGTTCCATTTCCCAAGTCCCTGCTCTATGTGAGGAAGCCCTGGAGGTGCTGAACACCTGCCTGCCCATGGGAAGGAGGGAATGAATTCCTGAGTTTGCTTTGCTTCCGTGCACGGCTTTTGCTTTCCCTGTTAAGCTGTTGATTTCAACCCACGAGATTTCTGGCTTTCACCCTTCCATCCTCTCCCTGCTCCCGATGTGGGGGGGTGGGTGTGGGCGAAATGCTACAGGTGGGGGGTGAGTGAGCGGCTGCGAGGTGCTTGGGGCTGCCTGGGGTTAAGCTGCGACAGCCACCAAAGCTCCCAAGAGACGTCTGGTTTGGCTGCCGTGCCGTGACTCCCCGGATCCACACCGGGACCCTCGCAGCTGTCTGCCCTGACGGCGCACTCTGGATCCCGCTGGGACCCTCACCTCTGTCCCGTGCCCCCTTGCTGTATCTGACCCCCCAAATAACGATTTTCCAGCCCAGCCCTCCTCCTCCTCCCTGGGCGGGACGAGCCAGGCGTGGGCGGGACTGGGCAGCCTTGGGGAGAGCATCGCTCCCGTTCCACTGCACAGGGCACTGCGGGCAGGTGAGCAACGCCGCGGGCAGGTGAGCAGCGCTGCGGGCTGGTGAGCAACGCTGCGGGCAGGTGGGCAGATCGGGCAGCTCTGCTCCCTTCCCTCTTCCACCTTCTCTGTCCTCTTCCTCTTCGTTTTCCTCTTCCTCTACTCCCTCCTGCCTTTTCTCCTCTTTGTCGTGTGACACAGAGGCAAAGGAGCTGCCACTGGAGCTGCTGCCCGAGCAGGTAAAGGTGTGGCACTTGGGTTCACTGCCATGTCCCAGCCCAGTGAGGGACCCGGCCGGGCTGGGGGCTGAGACTGCTGGGGCCAGGGAGACTCAGGGTGCTGCTGTGAGAGAGGGGTAGCTCTGGACTGGAGCTGCAGGTTTCTTTCTTGGTGCTAAAATTGGGCTGATACCTATCCTGTTGTCAGTACAGCAGACTCTGCCAATATGCCCAAGAAGAAGCCAACTCCAGATAAGGAACCCAAGGAGGAGACAACTTCAGATGAGGAATCTGGAGGGGAGACAACTCCTGGTGATGAAGCCAATGGTAACTCTAGTCCAGGTAATGTCCAGAGGAAGTTTAGGTTAGACAGCAGGAAAAATTTCTTCACTGAATAAGTGACTGGGCACTGGAATCATCTACCCAGAGAGATGGTGGAGTCACCATCTATGGAAGTGTTAAAAAAGTGACTGGACGTGACACTCAGGTTAGGTCATAGGTTGGATTTGATGATCTCAAAGGTCTTTTCCAACTAGTTCATTCTGTGATCCTGTGTGACTTGCCAAGGGAAGCCAAGCAAGTGCCTGGTCCCAAGATCTCTGCCAGGCAGCCTGGTAGGCACTGGGAAGCCCCAGCAGCTGGGCCACCCTATTAAGAGCTGGGGATGTGCTGGAGCAATGGGTGCCCTGAAAGCAAAAGTGCATTGCAGGTGGGGCTGTGTTGGGGGTGGGTGTGCAGTCAGGTCTGAGGTACCTGCCAGGTGCCTTGGGGTTTGCTGTGCTCCAGGAAGAGATTGCAGCAGGCAGTGTTTCCAGCCCTGCTCCCTCTCCCCCTGCACAGGGAGGGGCTGGCAGGTTAGTGAGGGGTTTGTTATAAACTGTGTTTGATCCATCTTGTGCTGGTGGCAGGTGACAGATTGGGCTGACACGTGCCATGTGTCCTGTGCTGTTCTGGGCTGGTGGGTGCAGCAGGCAGGCAGGGCAGGGCAGGGCAGGGTCGGTGAGCAGCCTGGGGTGTGCCTTTCTCCCTTTTCCTCCCAGCCTGGGGGGACAGCAGGACCCAACCCAGCAGTGGGCTCTTGCCAGGGCCCTGCAGGGGTTGGGGCAGATGAAGGCAGGGGAGGCAGGAGGAGCTGCTGCTGGCACTGGGGCCCTGCTCTGGCTAGCACAGGGTGCTCAACCCTGTCCATACTCCTGTCCTTCCTGCCCTCCTGCCATTTTCCTTCTCAGGAAAGAAAAAGAAAGCCAAAAAAGCTGCCATTGGAGCCGCCATTGGAGCTGCAGTGGGAGCAGGTGAGGGTCTGGCACAGGATGAGAAGCACTCCGGTTCACTGCTTGGTCCCAGCCCCGTCTGGTCCTGGAGACTGGGCTGTGCTGGGGCTGGGGAGAACTGGGGTGCAGGCAGGGTGGAGGGGGGCAGCCCTGGCTGCTGCCTGGGATTCTGCCTGCCCCTGCTGCTGCAGCCCTGCACACTGCTCCTCTCCTGCCGGCCATGGGGTGTCCCTCTCCCTGCTACCCCCAGTCCTCGCTCCCCGCTCTGGTCCCTGGGTCTGTCTGGGGAGGTCATTTCTGGTGCTGGTGGCAGGGGAGATGTGGGTCCCAGAGTGCAGCCTAATGCTGCTCTGTTCATTCTGCAGGAGTAGCACTGGTTGGCATCCCGTTGTGTATCAGTGCTCTGGGGTTCACAGGAGCTGGCATCGCCGCTGGCTCCATCGCTGCCAAGATGATGTCAGCAGCTGCCATCGCCAACGGCGGCGGAGTGGCTGCCGGCAGCACTGTGGCTGTGCTGCAGTCGATCGGTGAGTGGGGAGGGCAGGGGAGCTGGGCTGCCCTGGGGTCATCGTGGTGAGAGGGAACACAGGGTTGTACAATGGGCTTGCTCTAGAGCCAAACCAGCCCTTCAACCCATCACTGGTCTGAATTGCTCCAAACTCCCTGGGCTCTCCCTGCCCTTGGCTGTCTGTGCCCAGTGCTTGGTCCCTCAGCAGGCAGCCTCGATGCTCCTGGGACCTCAATCTGTCTTTGCAGGAGCTGCAGGTTTCTCTATTGGTGCCAAAATTGGGCTGACATCCGCCCTGAGCTCAGTTGGTGCAGCAACCGGTGCCTTGCTGTCCAAGTGGAAGAAACCTCCACGTAAAAAACCCAAGAAAAAGTAACTTGGGTGACAAAGCTGAGGAGGAGACAACCCCAGATGAGGAACCCAAGAGAAGCCAAGCAGGTGCTTCATCCCAAGGCCTTGCCATGCATGATTGCAGGTGCTGGGAAGCCCCCACATGCACTCACCTCCCCTTTTCAAAGCTTTGGATTCCCTTGAGAAAGGAGTACCCTGGCTAATAAAGATGCTTTGCCTGCAGCAGAGATGGTGGTTTTGTGTCACTGCATCTCTTGGGTGATGGTGGCATTAGAGGGTGACAGAGCACAGGGATGTTCAGTCCCCAGGACTGATGGGCTTGCTGACAGCGCCACCAGTTCCCCTGTCCTCAGTTTGGGGAAGGTGTGTAGGGACAGCCAACCCAAGAGGGACAAAACCAAATGGGAGTGGGAACACCACGTGGGAACCACCAGGTGTTGCTGTGCAGGTGATCAGCTGCAATTTTAAGGGTGGCTTAATAACAGCTGAGCCCTCCCTGTTTGGAATCTGTGAGATTCTACTTTTCAACTTGGATTCCAGCATCATAGAGGAAAGGAGGATGCACTCTTTTATTAAGCTTAAAGGTTTTTAATCACTTCTCCCGAATACAGATACAATTGAAACAAAAACTATTTTGGGGGTCTCAATAATTCACTTATTAATACCATACATTGAACTCTATAAATTCTCATATAAGAAAAAGGCATGTTTAATACAGATTATGTTGCACTGGCGAGCTAGTTATATCTTCTGAAGTAACACTTTGCAGTTTTATAGCACCTTTCATCATGGGGCTGCAAAGCATCCTATGGAATTCTGCCTCATAATGCCCAAAGGAGGTAGGAAAGTCTGGCCAATTTACAGAGGGTACAGCCGAGGTACAGATGGGAAGGGACAAGACATGAGGTGTCATCGATCCAACAGGAGTGACGAGAAGCCTGGGCTGGAGGGTGAGTTGGTGGCTTAGCTGGGGAGAAAGCTCAGGTGCCATCATTCTCACCCTTCTCTCCAAACTGCAGCCTGGCTCACAGCAGGTCAAAAAGATCTTTTCAAATTGCTCTGGCTGTTTGTGTCATAAATAGGCAGAAGAGAGGATAAAAATCCCAGGACTCACAGGTCCAAACCCCTTTCCTGACATATCCAAAGGCTGGAGGACCAAGACAATCAATCCAGGGTGCATGGCTTGTGCTGCCCACACCCACATGGATATTTTGAGATTAAAACTGTGTCCTCTGGATTCATTTTGAGATTTGGGATGTGATGCTCTGTCTGACTTCACTGTTTCGTTGTCATAAATTCCCTTCTCCCACCTGGCAGGTGAAAGTCAGGTATCCCAGGTCTTGTTTCTTTTTAAAAACTGAATCTCTGCTGAAAATCCATAAGCTTAGGGAATATGATGTCCAGTGGACGTTTCAGTTCTTTGGCTAGAAGAATCCAAGCTGCCCATTTTTTCCTTTGAGCCTTTATGACTTCAAAAGCCATTCTGCAACTGTGCAACACTCCCTGGAGCAGAGCCAGCACCAGTGCCAGTGGCTGAGCATCAAGGACTTCCACATTAAGATGACTTAAATGTAAAACCATAAATCTTAGGGACTTAATATTTATATTAATGTTTTGCCATGTACCATCAATTACCTGCCTGCCCAAAGCACCTTCCCAGCACCTTGCAACAGCTCTTCTGCCACTTGATCTTCCTGGTATGTCCAAAACTTTTCCCTCAGAAAGCTCAACACAATAGAAAACTTTTGGAATGCTTCTTGGGAACATGGTGGGGAAACTGAAGATAAGAAGGCAAGTTCTTACAGCTCTGTTGCTGGAAGAAACTTGTGCCAGTGGTCAGACTAAATGAGTGATTTCCTCCTTAGTTTAAAAAAATCCATCTGAAAAGGGCTGGGGTCAACTTCATAACAAACAGTAATATTGTGCAAAACCATTTGACTCCTTCCCCATCGTTTCCAAGCCAATTGTTTCCTCCTGGGGAAGATGCAAAAGCAGAGTCAGTCCTACCAGCCCAACTCTCTGGCCATGATGCTGGACCAAAGGGATTTCCCTGGAGCAGCTGAGCCCTGCAAGGCAAAGGAGGGGATCCTGTGGGAACTCCTCTGTCACTTCACCCGCCACAGGTGTGAAGCTCTGGCAACATGAGACAAGACTTGCAGCTCTCAGAGGCACAACACACCCATTTCAGTGCTCCCAAAACTCCTTCCAGCCTTTCTCCTCAGCAATTGTGCATGATTTTTACACATTTTTGGTGCTTGTACACAGGTACAAAAAGAAACCAACAGTAAATGCCTGGGAGCTCAACGGCTCAGAACTTATTTCTTACTTATCATCTTACAAGGCTGATTGATGATGCTACAGGGGAAGTACTGCCAGAGAGCAGCTCTTTAATAAAGACAGAAAATCTTAATTTTGTCTCTGAAATGTTTAGAATGGATGACAGTCCAAGGAAGAATGGGGAGGGACTTGTTGTGCTGAGGGGAGCAAAGCTCCAGCCTCACCAGGCAGTGATGAGCACAGTAAGCATTCGATGCACGAGGATTTGTTCTGGGTTCTTTTGTTGTTAAGGCAACAGTGAAACTACTGCTCAAGGGACTGGGGAGTTACTGAGATTGTTAGCAAAAAAACCAATGATTTTATTGCACATTCCTCTGAGTCACCTCTGTGAGCCCTGGCAGTGAACCAGCAGCACACCTGGGGACACACCTGGGGACATGTGGCAAGGGACTTTGCTGCTGTTTTAAATCTCTGAGGAATTGGAAACTATTCCAGAGAAAACCTGGGGTGTTTTTCTTCACAGTAATTGGCAGAGTAATTCCCAAGATAATTTAACTTCCTTTTACACCTAATTCTGTGGCTTTCAATGTGCTCCCAGTTCCCTTTTTTAGTGAACTGAAGCCAGGATGGAGCAGCAGGTTTGCACTGAGCACCTCCTGCACTGGGACCTGCTGCCACCTTGGTAGCAGGAAGTTTTCTATTTTTCTTTCTCACACCCATCTTTATTGCTTCTCTGTCCACACTGAGACTACAGTTTAAGAAAAGACTGGATGTGGCACTCAGTGCCATGGTCTGGTTGACCAGCTGGTGTAAGGTCTCAGGGTGGACTCAATGATCTCAAGAGGTCTTTTCCAGACCAGTTAATTCTGTGGTCCAGCATGATACAGCATGATTTTAAAGAATTTAAAAGAATATCTCAATAAATCTTCTTGTGTGCTCAGGAACTGAGTCAGAAATGTTGACTACTAACAAGTTTGTGCTCAGAACTTTGAGCCAACTGTGTGTATTACCTACAAATGTATTTTAATCCCTTAAGGTAATCCTTCTTGTGCGTCAGTGTGAACTTGAGCCGGGGCTGACAAGAAATTCCTGAAGAGGCAAAAACAGCCCAGGCAGACCCTGCAAAATGCAGACCATTGCCAAAGGGCCTCCAAATTGAAACTGAAACTACTTACTGTGTTAATTATTACCACGGAACTGCAATGAAATGTTTCTCAAGTCACAGCCACCGAGTCAGAGGAGTTTACGCAATGTTTAACAACTCTGTTCACAGCCAATAAAACTTAAAGTGATTTCACTTTCCTTGATGAGATAATCCGAAAGGCAAGTATCTTCCATTCTAAGTACCTGCAAAAAATTAACCTCAATGAAAGTGTTCCCAGACAAGAATCAGTGAGGATCTCCAGCAAAAGAAAAATGTTTTTTATCAGGTACAAATATCCTGCGTTATTCTATGGGAATATTTCTGTTAGTGTCTATCAAGGAACACTCAGCTGTGGGATTATTTTTCACACCATCCCCACCCAAAGAAAGCCTGTCCTCACTGCTGCCTTGCTCATTCCCAGAAGATCAGGGAAGGAGGGAACAGGAAAGTGCAGCATGCATCCCACAACAGCTGCCCAGGAGACACAGGAATTCCTGGAGCCTCCCTGTGCTGCAGACACCAACAGCTCTGGGCACAGCTGTGTGCAGCAGACACACCTCAGACCTTTCTAATCCCCTACAAACTGATCTTTGCAGAATGGTTTTTTTTTCCCTGAACCTTCCCAATCCAATCCACTGTGCCTGCAATTTCACTATTCAGGGTAACAACGAGGAGGGGCAGGTTGGTGTTCAAAGCATCTCCCCAGGAATGCCGGGCCAGGCCATGGAGAAAGCAGAACCTTTGCTCAGAAATGACAGACACAAATGGGTTTTGGTCAGACAGAATCAGGGGCAGGTTTTACTTTTCACATAATTTTCTGTATTAAAAAATACATCAGTGAAATCTGTTACAGGCAGGGACAGGACTACCGAGTACACAACGTCAATAGACTACTTTCTGATTTAATTTTTGTTAAATTACTTTTGTAACTGCTAAAAAAATAATTAAAAAACAAAAAACCAACCAAACAGAACAAAACAAAACAAAAAAAGGAAATATTATTCAAGGCTGTTGATTTTCATCTCTTGAAATTTTAGTGACAAGCTCAAATATCAGACCCCTGTTACAGAAGATGGATAACTGACCAGAGCTAGATAAAAACCATACAATTCTCTTCTTTAAAAATAGTTTGGGTTTCCAATGAATTTGTGACCACTGGTCATCAGAAACACACACCTAGAGCTTGAGAAAACAGAGATACAGACAGTATCTGATAATGTCCTGTCCTCTAAACACCACATGGGAGCTTTTCTCTTCCAAAAGACTCAGTAACAGCCAAGCCTTAAAAAAAAAAACTCTTTCAATTTCCAACACTATGACTAAATCTCTTTGGGTGGGGCGGGATAAAAACACACATGGTCGTTTTCTACCACAGGTCTGTTGTCAGAAGTAATACTGCATCCTTTGTACAACACTGCCCGCATTGCAAAGGTGGAAAGAGAAAGAGTGTGTGTGTATTTCTGTTTGAAATGACAAAGCCCTCTCTACATTTGCCTTACAAAATAATCAAAACCATAGGAGTAGGGAAAGAGGAGAAAGGAAAGCTGCCTTAAGGGAAATAAACTTTCCGCGCACCACAGTATTTGCTGGGTTATATGGACAGACTGCAGAGCTACTGGGCTGGGGAAGGGGTTCTGCACAGAGCCCAGGACATCCCCTCCTGTACAGCCCCCAAAAAGTCACTTGGAAGTTTGACCTACAGCACCTCTTCCAACAGAGTGAGAGTTGGCGTGAGCCCGGAGCGGGAGGCAGAGCTGGCCTCGTGTGACCAGTTAACAGCAGCCAGAGTTGTCCATTGGGATGGCCAGTGGCTCCTGCCTTCCTAACATTTGATCCCAGTTTCAAAAAAAAAAAAAACAAACCCTATAAAAGTGTATGTGTAGGTGTATTTATAATGGGAGGTGTCTGTTTGTCTAAACCTCACCCCCTTCTCTCGTATCCTCTGGAAGAGCTCGAGGATCTCCACGTGTTCCTTGGCAGCAAGGGCTGCCAGCCAGCAGGCTGGGAAGTCACCTGAGCCACAATCTAGCTCTCCATGCCCAACAGTGTGAGGGTAGATTTTACACAACCATTTTCCTTAAAAATATCTCACAACTTTTAAAAATCCTAAACAGAGAAAGGATTTATGCACCACTCCAATAGATGAGTTCCACTTGGATTTGTTCCGAGGATTGATCGGTGCCACAGGACGTTGGGATTTGCAGTTTACACAGCTTGCTTCCTTCCAGTTCCAGTTTGTACATCCACTGTGGTACAAAATCTGCCTGTAGGTGACATTATCTTGGCTTATTTGATACACATTTTCCAAAGGCTGGACGTATTCACATTTTGGTGCTTCTGATGTGTATTCAAAGGAAAATACCCCACTGCAGTTAGTCTGATAACTCAATATCAGACTCCTCTGTTTTGACTTTGGCAAGTTCTTCGTGTACCTCCCTCACCATAAGAATCCGTGTTAACATGATGTCCAAGGTTCCTGGGTCTACTGGCAATGTGGAATACCACATGGGGCTGTTGGGAACACAGGAGCGCTCAGGCTGCAGGTAGAACACATCACTCCTCTGCTTCACGCTTTCAGAACTGCCACGGGAAAGGAAACAAAGTTTAGGAACGTTGGGTTGCATTTACAATCTTACCATTGGGCTGCATTTACAATCTTACCAAAAGTTTAAGAGTGAATCAGCAAAGAAATCAAAGTAACATTGAGATGGCAACACTGTCTCCCCTTTCCACTTAGGGAACAGTTAAGTTGTTTCCAAGTCACTCAGCATTAGTTGCTTATAAAGAAACAAAGAAAATCAGAGTAACTTTTTTACAGCAGTGCTTCTCCAGCATCATCCAATTAGTGGCACTAGCAATGTCAGGATTGACAGATGCATTTGACATCCAACCTCTGAATAAAACTGGTTCTGGGATTCCAGAATGTGGAATGTGGATGAGTGGAAATGGTCTGAAGGCTTTGACTGCATTTTAGGGAAAATTTCTTCACTGAGAGGGTTATCCAGCCCTGGCACAGCTGCCCAGCAGACAGTGGTGAAGTCCCCGCCTCTGGAGGGATTTAACAGCCATGTGGCACTTAGGGACATGGGTTAGTGGTGCCCTTGGCAGTGCTGGGGGAACAGCTGAACTTGATGAGCTTAGAGGTTTTTCAACCTAAATGATTCCAAGGTGATGTTCAAGAGCAAGTAAAACTAAATCCCAGCTTGCCTGGCCGTGCTGCAATGCTAAGCCCATCTGCTTGAAAGACTGACTGACTCCAGGGCAGCTTCCAGCCTCTGGTAAGGTTCTAAAGTTCTCTAGAGCCAGGATCCCTCCTGCCTGGCTTTGGGATAATCACATCAAAACAGCAAAGAGAATTTGTAGTGCTGCCTGCACTACTTCAGAGGCTCAGCTGTGATACATGATGAGGAGCGTGAAAATGCTTTCCCAGACCAAGAACAACTAAAAGCCTCTAATGATGTGCCAGGGAAGACAAGGAAGGTAAGAAGAGGGAGAGAAAGAGTCTGGACAGCTGCAGGCCTGTCTTTGCCTCAGTAATGGGATATTTGTAGTAAGCTCAGTAGGTGCATTTCTGAGGGTGATTTATCTGAGTTTCAGCTGACACTAATGAGATACTGTTTCATTTTGCACGTGTATTTTCTTTGAAGAAGAACATCAGCTTCCACCTGCTCAAGGATCTAACTGAAGTTTATATAGAAACAGGGAAGAAAAATGATTTATCTCTGTCCTTGCTACAGTCTCCTTTTTAACTCCTAAATACAAGTTAATCTCTCATCGCAGCAGGCAAAATTTATCAGGAGTTTTACCTGATTCACACTTCTCCTACACTCTTTCACAAGGAACATGATGTTCCTTGGGTATTAGTTATAATCTCCTCACAAGAAGGATGGTATACAGGAATTAAGGGAGATGAGAATGCCATGGGCACCGTGGTAATGCCCCCAGTTTACATTTACACCAAAAAATTTATTTAAGGTATATATCTCTGTCTGTAACTCTGCTCTTGACTCAACACCAGTAATAAAAAAACCCTATTTGGGGGTCTCACAGCAGTGCTGCTGCTGGAATTCCTGTTCCACTCACACTGAGGGATTGGGAACTTGGGAGAGGAACCACAGTACAGGCACAGAGGATTTGAGTGGGCTCCTTGCCCACATGCCTGCTCTAGTCTACACACAGACCAAAACTCAAGCTCTGTCACTTACCATTTTGATAAGTAAAATTCATAAAGTCGGACTGGACACCGCAGGGGATTATCTGTGTTTTCAGCCATTTCCACTGCTGTGGGAACCTCTTCATCTTCACTGCGTTTCCTTTTGCCTACTGATAATTTATCTGGGTACACAAAAATGGCATCACAGAAGCTCAGTGAAAAGCAGCACCTTCAGGAACAAGGCCTGATCTCAGCCCAGCACCCAGTGATGACTCTGAATCACCCAAACCCACTCCTTGAACTGGTTTTGTCACATGTCACCATCCAACCATAGTCACCTGGTGTGATCTGCTGGGTGGGCAAAGGACTGCACATCCTACAGGAGTCCACAGCCCATTCCTTATCTAGAAAATCCACAAGAACTAGCAGGAAAATATGGAGGATATGATTTTATTTATTAAAGAAGAATTCACGTAATGCACTGGAACTACAAAATGAGTAAGACAATAGGATCACAGACTTCCCTTTCCCATTTGCCAAAACTAACTGAAAACAAAAATCTGTGTGTCTTTGCCTCTGAGTGGAAGCCCTTTAACTGCTGTTCTCCACTGGGGCTGCCTGATCTGTTCCCCACACAGACCTAGGACAAATATGGGAATTAAAAAGGCACCATAAAGGTCTGGACCTCCAAACTCCAAGATTATGAAGTGCTGAGAAAAGGATTTCAGAAAAGGCCTTTGAACCAGTTAATAAAGTTTTATGCAAACCAGGGATGTTATGAAAGACTATTAAACAAATTTGCAGCCAAATCTGTGACACCTCCTTTTTAAGTTTTTCCTGGGTGCCTCAGCTCATTCAGAATTTCTCTTTAAAGCAGTGAAAAATCCTGCAAATGTGTTCAGGATAACTGCATAGCTCTGCTTACTGCAGAACATATTTGTTCTCCCCAGCCCTTTTTAAAAGAGAAGCAGACAACACAAAATCACAGAATTCTCTCATTCTGTAATTCACACCACACAAATGTGATTTCCCAAATCCTGATAATCAAGGAGCACTCACCTGATTCTACCTCTTGTTTTTGAAAGGGTGGGAAAAAACGTAAATATGTCATCTTAGTATTATACTTCAGGGTTCGGGTGCGCCTCATAACATGGGCAAAGGACAGTTTCAGGTGCTCGCTGACATTCTTTAGTTGGAAGTATTTGGTGTTGAAGAACAGAAGGGTGTTCAACAAAACGATGGGGGAATATGCACCCAGCTGCTTACATTCCCACAAGTGTTCCTCTTCAATTCTTGAGAACATATAACCTACAAAGAACGGGCAAAGAAAAAAGAAAATAGTTATTTATGCATGTAAATGCTCTTTCAGCTAACCTCCATTAATGAACCACACATCAGGTCAAATTCACACCTGTCATCAGCAATTGTAATCCAAGAAAACGAGAATACTGCATGCGCAAATATAAGAGCACAGAAAACCAAGCATGATCTTCCAATACCTGAAGAGTAGGATATAAAGGAACTGCAGAAAGCAGCAGATTCTCACTAAATTCTAATTTCACTGTATGAAACCACAGTCAGCCAACAGCAAAAATGTGTAATTCCTACAACATGGAGCATGAGTTTAAAATGTCCCATTTTATGCATAAATAGCCCATTGTGATTACCGTAAGTCCGTTAGGAAAGGGAGATATGGGGGCTTAGAAGAAATTTGTTGTAAAAAAATATCACTGTGTGCAGCAAACTATATGTAATTGGATTATTTCTGTATTAAATAGAAAGTTCATTTTTCTAAATGAAAAGCCAGTTGTGGAATTGCCAACATTACTCAAGTTTCACCAATACTTCAAAATCTGGAAAAGATTTTGTGTGCCCATAGGGCTGGTGTCCAGCTCTATAAACCACATAATCAAGCTTGAAAACCAATTAAAAGCATCTGCAAAATTTCAGAAGTCTTAATTTGGAGTTGAGACAAAATTCCAATGATTTGCTAATGTGATCCTCAAACTTACCAGAAGTATTTCCAGCACTAAAAGGGAAATACCAGTGCAACTGTACATGGTATTTGCAGTAACTCATCTCAAATATTATATTCAATTCTGGCTAGTTGTACTAAAAAAAAAAAAAAAGAAAAACAGCTAAAATTTGAGGGAAGAGAAAAACTGATGTGTTGAATACCAGAACTGGGATCCTTTCTTTCCAAGGATTGATCAGAGGCAAAGATACATTTAAGTGTAACCCTAACTGGTAGATACAGACATAAAATCCATGGTGTAGAGAGAAGGGATAACATGAGAGTCTCAGATCACATTCTCTTTCTGGCTCTGAGAAAACATTAATTTAAGATACAGCTTTGTCATGCAGCTACACAAAACAAAAGAATTGTCCTACCATTTGGAAGAATTGTAGGCTCCCAGATTTTCAAAAGTTTTGTAAGTTCAATCATAAACCTGGAATAGGGCTCGGTGAAAATGTTATCTATTCTACCATTCTCAAACAGATACTGTAAGAGAAAAAAACAGGAAGACAGTTTGTGATTTTATATATATATATATAGTCTAATAAAATAGGTTTTATGTTATAAGAAGGTTTTGACTCTTTATCTCGAAATGACTGTTTCAGAACAGGACCAAGCAGGCTGTTCTGAAAAAAACATAATAGAAATATATTGAATATTGAGTTTAAAACAGAAATTAGTGTTGCTCTTGGTTTGTACTGTTACTGCTGCAAGGCAGTAGTAAGGACTTATTACATTACTCTTAGTATTCACTAATTACAATGCAATTATTCCCAAGGTATTTTTTCTGTAAATATTGCCAACACAAGAGGTATCTGTCTTGTCACTGAGAATCTTTCCTGGGCAACCTCTTCCATGTAAATTTATATATTGGAAAAACATTGTGCACTTATTTTAATCTAAACCATTCCATCCTAAAACAAGTATTTCTGAGGAGCAAATCTTTCTTACACAAGAAAAATGATCAAAAAAGTTCCAAACCCAAGTATTTGTGTCTAGGTAGAAACACTCAGCCCCCACATTACATTCCTATAAGGACAGAAGAACTGGGTCACTGTGATCATAAAAACGTCCAGAAAAAAAAGAGTCATACATGGGACTAAGGAAAACAATAAAACACAAAAAAGAGACATTCTTGCCTCCTCTATAAACCCCAAGCTGCTATGTGGGATTGTGGATGTCCCATAAGTAACCAGGGCAAGTTCTGGATGTTCTCAGCAGTGCCCTAATTCCCTGAGTTACCTGCTGAATTCCAAGGCACAAGTATAAGATGCTGTCAGGATCATATTTTTCTCCGTTTGGTCTCCGCACCTCTTGAATAAACTGGCACAAGCCAAAACTCAGCTCAGCAAATGTGCATGAGAGAATGTCCTCCTTGAGCTTCACAGGGTGAACTGGGGCCAAGAAAATTATTAGAAAAATTAATTCAGCACATTAAATCTTCACACATTCCTTATTATTTCAGTTAGGCAGAACTCCTAAATCTCCCATCTCATACATGAACTAAATGGTGAACTCCTTCCTATCTGTAGGCTGAGAATTGAATGATTTGGCCAATAAAACCAAACCAGCTGCATGTGCAATCAGTATAAATGTTACTGGGAGTACTGAGGCTGCAGGAATTTAGAGCTCAGCCATGGAAATGTTTGGGAGTCTGCTGACCCCAAAATGTGGGATGGCAATGAGCTTGAGGAAGCCTGGGGCTGCTAAATGGGTTTTACCCCTCCAGCTAGACTCAGGGGAGTGGGAGACTCACCCAAGTGACAGAAAGACCCTGAGTATTTCTGGACATGAGTTGAGTGCAGCATATCACACTTCTTAAAGGAAGAAGGCAGGAAGAGTTCAACGGGACACGGAGAGGGATTGGAAAGGGAAGCAAAGCAACCAGGAACTGATTGATTAAATGATCTGCAATGAAATTACCAGGCTTGGCTGCTCCACACCTCAGAAGTGCCTGCTTGGGAATAAGCAGGGAATCTTTCTGGGAGTGGGCAGAGTTTCCTGGAAATGACTGCAGTATTTACTTCCTTAGCCACAAGAAGAAAACATAGTAACTCATGTGAATACTCCACTCCTGGGAAATAAACCCCAGCTGTTCTCATGGAATGACAACAAAAACTCCAAATAAGAGATGAAAAAGCAGATCTCATCTTAGCTCGAATTTTTCCCTTTGGGGTTTTTCTTATGCTGGGTAAGTCCTGCCATGCTTAGTTCTTTACATTGCACAAGTATTTATTATGGTTTGCTCTCTTCTCCACCATCCCCAGAGAGCTCAGTTCTATTCCTAACTTAAATTCTCTGCTTGACTCTGAAAATTTGCCCACAAAACTCAGGGCAATGACGTAAGATCTGAGACCAGGGAAAAGGGGAGTTAGACACTGCCAAATCCCAGGACTGCAGGGCTTTTGTAAAAAAAAACAAAATAATTCATCATTGGAAAAATAAACAAAAATTATATTTAACTGTCATTATTATCCATCACCCCAGGGAGACATGAGGAGCAATGTTAGTTTCAGGCAGGCTGCAGCACAGAATGGGCAGACTTCTGAAATGTTTCTTTCCAGCTGTGAAGCCTAGAAATAAGGTGTTAAGATTTTCATGTTGGATCACACCTTTTTTTTGCAGCAAACCTTTCTGCTGACCAACAAATACTTTGGGAATGTGCCAGCTATAGATAAAATGGATGGGGCCAAGCTGGTGTTGTCAACTTCGAATTATGGCCTGATGAATCTGTAATTTCATGGTTCTATAATAGCTCAGAAAAGCTCTGCAGCTGCATAAAGCATCTGCGCTACAAATGAAGAATTACTATGTGCAAAGGAAGGCCAAGTGGAGATTTCTAATCTTTTAGAGACTGTTTTTAAAGGAAACAGATCAATTAAGAATGCAATAGCTATGATTTTTAAATGCATGGAAAGATGCAAGACAGAGTTCCATAAAATCTGTTCTCCACTCATGGGTGTTGCAAAACTCAGAGATATCTAATCTTAATTTTTATTTGAACAATGAATCAAGACAAGTGCTCCTCAACAAAGTATTTCTGTTACCACTGGGAGACAAATTTACCTGAAAACTTCAGGTCCCCTTGTTCCTCCTGTGCGTTTTTCCATTGGACCCAGTTTTTCCAGGCGTTTACCCCATACATGTACTTTAGGGTCATCCCAGAAACAGAGCAGCCAGGGTAGGAGCCCTGCATCAGATTTCGGGGCTCCACGGCAACTACAGACTTCTTCCGGCCCTACAGGCAAACAAACACATCCAAACACAGCAGCATTTCATCAGCTCCTCATCCATGGATGGGTAGATTAGGGCAGACAATGTTGTTATTTCAAAATGTAAGGAATTTTTGTTCCAGAAGTATTTCCTTACCCTTCTTTTTGGCTGTGGGAAGCCATCCCTGTGTCTCCGTCTTGCCCGTGAACGTGAGTGTAAACCAGGTCCTTTGCTGAGAGGGTCAAATGAGTCTGAAGTCAAATCAACACCATGAAGAGTTTAATTACATGATTTAGCAGCCCAGGTAGAAGTGTCACTGTCACTGAGATACTATGGAACACCTTACAGTTGATAATCACACCTGTATATTCAAATAATGCTGACATTCGACTAATTAAGCAATCTGTGCACTTGCTGTATAAAGGAAGTAAATTCTCAAAAGGAGAAAAAAGCCCCCAAAAGAGTGGGTTTATTTATTCAGGGAAATATGATCCTACCCCCCACTCACATGGATGATACCCAGGGACACAGAAGTGATGAATTCAAAGGAGTCAAGCAAGGCTCCCTGCTGCTCCTGTCAGGGGTTCTGCAGAGTGCTGTCTTTAAAGTCAGCAGTAGTATTTTTAAAATAGTAATTTTAGTAGAGCTGACCAACTATTGCAGCTTTAAACATTCAGTGGCACTACATGAAAATACACAGGCTGCTGGCACAATGCTCATGCAGAAAATTGTATGTGCTTTTATAGAACGAGTTTTTCTTCACATTACACCAACCTGATGGGAAATCTGCCTCCAGGTCCTGTTCCACATCACCTTTGGAGAACTGCTTGAGCTCTGGATCAGGTTCTGGCAGGGCACTGGATCGTAAGGCATAGTGATTCAACTCCTCCTCCCAGCTGTGTGGAGTGGACACTGCTTCTGACTCCAGATCTCCGCTGTATGTGCTGCCCTGGTCTGCAACAAGAGGGATCACAGGGACCATGGGCTACAGGAAAGGCAGAACCAGGAGTTTGCAAGCAAAGATGCAGCAGGATCAAAACCCATTTGCAAAATCAAAAATCTGACTGACCTTTCTCAAATATCTTGGGGTCCAGGAAGAGCTCGTGCTCGGATGTTTGAGATCCTTGAGAAAAAGAAGGAAATCCGTATCTACACATGACTGACAGCTTGCACAACTAATATAAAATACGTTTCAACAGCAAAAACCTATGTATTAGGTCATAATATGAACACACATGCTGTGCCTTCTCCCCCAGTGGAATTCTCCTAACAGGCATCTACCTTGGTAATGCTCTTGCAGGGGAAACAGAAATGCACAGCTAATGTAGCTTTGCTTTTCCAAAGGCTTCCATCCCTCCCTATTCATTACTTGAGTCATCTGTAGACAAGCAAGATATTTTGTTCATCTCTTTCCAACTTGTTCCGCTTTTATTACATGGGTTGATCACTATCCAACACACTCTGACCTGCATCACCCTTCAAGAATCCCCCATAAAAAGCCTGATATGAAAATATTCTTTTAAAGCAGCTGCTCTCTCTTCTTGATTTTGACTCCTCCTTCTAACACACCATGCACTGATCTCAGTACTCTCATAACCTGTTCCTGTCAACACAAGTCAAATCAGCATCTAGGATTAGGGAAAGGGAAATTTCTGTGGTGAGAGAGCCTTCACCTCACTGCATTTCATTTCCTTTTTAAAACCACCACCTACCACCATGAGAGTGTGTTTTGTCTCTCTCTGTATCTTCTGCAATCATTTCTGCCATCTGAAGGAGATCAGCTTCAAATGGATTAATGGAACCCTTTTCCTTGTTTTCCTGAATATTTTCAATGGTCTTATCAGCATTATCTAGAGTAGTTGGGATGAACATGGGAACCGGTACCTATAGAACATGGGGAAAATATCAGAATGTACTTAAGGGTGAAGGGAAACAGCAAATACACAAGGGAGATCACTCCCATTTAACCCAAAATATACTTTAGGACTTTAGGAAAATATACTTTAAATGAAGTTAAAAATAATGCCAGACTGGGCACCTCTGTACTCTCCCTACAATTTGGAAGTTTTGTGTGATGATGTTTAACCAAGTATGATGAAATAAGGAGGGAAATGACTTCAAGGACTCCAAATACCACTTGCATGACCAGACACAACACCAGTGACACTGTGCTGGGTGTGCTGGACACAAAACAAGCCTGTAAACCACTGATTTCTGTAATGAACTGAAGCATAACTTACAGGTATGGGCATCCCCAGGGGAACTGGTGTGTACTGGGTGTAGAGGTGGAGGGGCACTGGCACAAACACTGGTACAGGAACAGGTACCACAATGATCTGGGGTGGAACAGGTGCTTCTTCTTCTGTTATACCAAACACAGGACAAATCAAAAATTGTTGTAAAGTACCATACAACAGCCTGGAAACTAGTTAAGCTTTTACAACACATTAAAAAAGATTCTCTGTTACATAAATAATGTACAACTCTCCCAAATGCAGTACAGACAATTCCAACAGGGGTAGGAGATCAGACACCCACCTGTCTGGCATTCTTTGTGTTGTGTGTGAGGTTTGCAAGAGGTGGCCTTAGTCTGGGTGATTGGTTTGCACAATAAAGCTTTGTTTTTCAGAAGCCTGGGTGGTTTTGATGATGGGAGCTTTAGGGCATCTGTCTGGGTACTTGCCTGTTTGGAAAACACAAATGAGGGCAGAGTCAGTATTGGATGGAAGGATAACATAAGAGTAGTGTTTGTTCTCTGCTATGGGAGGCTGAACAATTTAAAACTCTATTTGCTGATAAAAATAATCATTTAAAAACTACTGCAAAACAAGCTTGCTAATGTATTTGGTGCTTTCTGGTCTCCATCTCAATTTACTTTGATCCAACAATAATGTTGTTTAAAGCTAATTTTACTAATAAAGCTAATTTTGTTAACAGTGCAGTGAACAAATCTGCAAGAATATTTGGTTTCTGTAGTCAAATAACTGCTATAAACTTTTGACCTGGGAATCTCACTGATGGCAGAGACATAAAGAGAAATTATGTTAAGATACTTTTGATGACTAAAAGTCTGGCTGATACAGACATCGATAAAACTGAGTAAACTAATGTGAAACCACTGAAAACAAGTAAATGTAAAAAATGAACACCAATGCTGGCAGCAGCAGTATCATTTCCTGATTACACACAGACTGACTATTCATGCTTGTACTAATTCCATGTCCTGCTAACTGTAATTTTCAGTCATGCATTCAAATAACAGGATCTATTTCAACAGGGAAAACTCATACTCTAATCCATAAGTGATACTCCAGCTAAAAGCAAAGCTGTCAGTCTTCCAGGACCTAAAGCTACATAATAACATCTCTGTATTTTAAAAGAGTTGCAAGATGTTACACCTCAAAGAGCTCAAGAATAGGAATTCTAAGAGTTATCCCCAGGTAAGTGTTTTCCCCACAGCTCTGTTACCACACTACCAGGGAGTGGGGAAGGAAAATGAAGCTGCAGGGGCTTGGTCACATCAGTCCCACCAGCCCAGGCTGGTCCCTTCCTCCCAGGCTGGTCCTTTTGCCATCCTATTCCACTTCTGGGCACAAAAGGCAGCCTTGAGTGCAGAAGCACACAGGAATTACTGGAGAGCCATAGACATCTCAAGAGCTACAGTCTAACAAGTTTTGCCTTAAAACATCCAATCTGTCAGTGGACACAGTAAGATTTTTGTACCATGTAAGTTCTATCCATTTTTTAAAAAGCATCTGCAAGCTGGATGAATTTTAAATCCCAATCAAAAATCAGTTACAAAGTGATGGTGCCAAATTCCTGTACATTTTACTTGTTATTGATACAATCTGGGCAAAATTGAGAAAAGTCTTTCATAAAACTTACATCTCCTATTGTTTTTGCTGTCACAGTAGGGACTGCACCTGTGAAGAAAAAAAACATACACTACCATGTCTACTTAGCATCATAATTCATATTCTGCCAAGGTCAAGAAAAAGAATTCAAATTAAAATTCGTTCCCTGATGAAAGTACATAAATTTAAGTCATTATTTATACCTAGATAAAGGAAGGACAAACGCAACCATCCGCACTGACGTGAAGCATAATGAAGAAGTGGCCATTTTTCTCAGCAAAAAATAAAATCCCTGAGCAAATATAAATGTTCAGGAATAGAGATGTAAAAGTACAGGCATCATATTCAGCTGCCTTACCCTGTAAAACATTGTTGGAGTTAACAGTAGGCTGGGCAGCTGGGGTGCTTGCAAGGGACACCACGTTTGCTATGACAGGGGTTGAGTCCTTTCTTAAAGAAGGAGGGCCTGAGGAGGAGGCTGGTGCCATGGAAAGGTTTGCTGGACACAGTGGACAGAAGAAAATGAGAATAAGCAGTAAGATAATTTAGAAAAAAAGCATTTCTGAAACAACACCCACCCTTCAGATCTGTCTCCAGATGAAAGAGGCTGCTGTGTGAGAAGGGGATGTAGGTGTGAAGCTGCAGCATTTCAGTTTGAACAGGAGCTGGTTCCACAAGCAAATCAAGGAGGAGGGGAAAGGAGCTCCCACCAACATAAGCAGCAGATATGCACCAAGCTGAAAAGCTGAATATGGCCTGGTGCACACTAGAAACTTTCAATTAGTATCTTACTGGTTCTGGGTACCTTACCCTTGCAGCCACCGTCACTCAGTGGGAGATTATGCCCCTCTAGGATCAGTGATATTCTTGCCTTTTGTTTCCCATTCTCTTCCTGTCTTTGTGGGCCTTTCATCCCTTTTTGTCTCATTTTATATAGAAACTCACAGTTCCTATTCCTGTGGGCTTCATTCCCATTCCACCTGCTCAAGGAAACAGCTACTGCACTTGTTCTCCTTGGGATTGATACTTCCCAAGAATCAACTCTTAATGACACAGAAATGTGTCTTCATGTGCCTACAAACTGCACAGAAGTGGCTGGTTTAAGTGCATATATGGGAGTATTAAAACCATTATGTCTACTAATTTCACCACTTGATTGTTTTTGTTAAATGAATATTAATGTTCTACCATATCTTCTAAGTGTGATGAAGACAAGCTAGATATTTAACATGTCTTCACTAGGTATCAGTACATTTTACCCCAATGAAACAGGCCTTTGTTTCATGAAAGCCACTGACTTTCGCTTCATCTTCTTCAAAATTTGTTTGGTACATGAAGCAATTGCATTTCACACCTACAGAAGTTTGAAATTGTCTCAAGTAAGAGCGATCCAGACCTGAGCCCACTCAATAGCAACAGACAAGCTCCCCAGCAGAAGACAGATCTTAAAGAGATCACTGAAGTGAGTTTGCAGACAAACATCCACACCACTACCCCACACATCAAAAGGCAATGCCATCCCCAGCCTGGTTTACCTGTGTTGTTTGGGAGTGGAGGGTCAGAAGCACCTTGCTGTTTACAGAACAACAGAATACAAAGCAGATTGCAAAAATGCTTCATCTCCCCTTGCCATTTTATGGACTCGTTGAGTTTACCTTGTCTCTTACAACCATCACACTTTGCCATCTAGGAAAACAGAGTGAGGGACAAATTGAACACACTTGGAAACACCAACAAGGGGTATGTATCCTTTTCTAGAGGATGTGAGAATATTGCTTACCTGGTAAAACAAAACCGTGAATTTAGACATGCAATCCTCTGAACAAAATTCCTCCATTTTCCCCCCAAAGTGATTCTGGACCAGTTTGGGGGAAGTCTGTAAACAGTAACTGCACATTTTACAGTGGGTTCCCCAGCGCTTAGCCAAGTCGTGTTTATAGAGCAGCTTACAAACTGAAAGAAAACAGCAAAAACATCCTTTAATACCAAAATGACAATCACTCAGCACTTCTAATTCCTGCATTTAGTGATGTCTGCAATAATTCATTGAAACATACCATTAAAATGTAAAGTGTGAACATGGTTCTGTGTTCCTAAAGCTAAAAAACAGATTCCTAACTTAAAAATATTAGATTTTTAGTATCACCAATAATTTTAAGGCAAAACACTTGTGACTTGATTTCTCTGAGACAGGGTTTTGCCCTTTCTTACCTTCACTACAGAATGATCTATCTACGCCTGAGAATCTCACTGTCTCCTTGATAATTTTCTCAAGCCTGCAGTATTCACACACAGCCGTCATATTGCTCTTCTTCTTATAGTCATCACAGCAGGTCTTCCCACAGAACTGGAGCATTTTACCCTGCAACACAGCCAGAATGTTTTGGTTTCAATGTTTGAATGAGTCACATCCCAGATAATACATTTAAATTGTTAATAGAAAGGCAGAAGTGTATTTATACGCTTAGAAATCAGCAACAGACAGCACCAGCAAATGAGTCTCCCCATTTAGCTTTATAATAAAGCAAAATTTCCTGCAGAGAGCCCTCACCAATGTGCTTTGTCCTTGGATTAAAAGGAACATCCTTGGGTCCAAGAGACCGGAATGTGTTTATTTAGACAGTCAGTCATTTGGTTTGGAGGGGGTGGGGCTTCTTTTTTTTCTGGTTTAAAGATCATAGAGCTAGTATCAGTATTAATTTGATACTGGTTAAATGACAACAAAATCAGTTTCAAATCCCTCCACAGCAAGTCATAGTAAGCAATACTGACAGACCAGTGCACATAAACTACAATTTCTTGAGCTTCTGTTGCAAAAAAAGAGCTCGGGAAGCCCTTATGTTTATTACCTTATACTCAAGCAGCTCTGGTTTGGTTGCAAACGATCTGTTACACTGCTGACACTTGATTTTGACAACAGAGCGGGTAAAGGTGACCTGCTGGCACTGGGCAGCCAATCTCTGGAGCCCTGCTGCAGCTGAGGTGCTCGTGGAGCTGGGGGACACAGTTGAGGTGGTGCCAGTGGCCGAGACCACTGTTGCTGAGGGGATGCTCACAATGACCTGCCCTTGTGTGAGGGGCACCACCGAGGAGTTCAGCCCTGCAGGCTTGTTGAACAGATTCTGTGGGAAAGCAAATGGACAGACTTTATTTTACGGGGTCACACCTTGCACCCGGGTATTTCCACCATCAATTTAGCATTCCGTTAATTCAGCTAAGAAGAAATCCTAGATGTCACACCTGAAAAGCTACTACACAATTGTAGCTGCAAAAATTGCGTATGCTCCCATCTGACATAGCCAAGTGATACTGAGGGTTTGCTGAGGTTTTACAGCTGTTGCACTGAACTTGAACACCTGAGGGTGAAACAGAGAAGAAAAAGTGATTTATGCAACATCAAGTTGTATTGCAGCTAATTTTGCACCGTGCATACAAAACCAGAGTCTGAATGACGAGCCAAGGCACAGACAGAAGCCCGAGATGACGTTTCCACAGATTCAGAAGCAGACACTGCAGCTGCTGTGCCTGTTCCTTGCCAGAAATTTAATTAATCTCCCAGTATCCCTAGGATGTCAGTAAGCATTTTTCTATTTCCACAAGAAAAATAGCTGAGGATATGTTTGCCTAGCTCCATGCAACATTGGGCAGAGGTAACAAAGCTCATCACCCCAGTGAACAAGGGGCAGCAGAGTCTCAGCAGTGGCAAATGTCCACATAAGAGGTTTGTCTAGCTGGGAAACCCATCATCTGCACTTGCAAGAGCAAGAAAATAGATTTAAGATTGGTTAAACCAAAATTGAAATGGCTATACTGTCACTGCTATGTTTATCTATGGTAGAATGTCCTCATGTTCCCATCTCAGTACTTCCCTTTAAATAAAAAGCCACTTCCCACCCACACAGAAAAAGACTATCAGCCTGAAATTTCAAGACAAATAAAATTTGGATATGAGCCACATGAAATTAAGCTTCTACAGAAGCAAAAGGATAAGCTTACCTGCTGCAGTGACCATTTTTACTCTGTATGCTGACAAACAGTTAACAGAACAAAACAGTTCCGTCTTCCCCACGTTATTTGTGCCCTCCACCATCTCGGCTGAAGATCTCAGAGATTTACACAGTGTGCAGGGTGTAATTTTAGCTGATTTCTGTGGAAACGGGGAAATTGATTGTTCGTTTGAAACCTGGCATTTTTATTAACCTGGAAATTATCGCTCATATATGAAACATTTATAAAATGTGCCAGTGTGCCAATATGCCATCTAACCCTGCCCTCTGGCAGTGGGAAGCCATTCCCTCTTGTCCTATCACATGTACCTGCTTGTAAGCTGTCACACATATGGAACTGCAGAACTTTTTGGACTGTCCCTCTATCTGCAGGAGATGACACTGGCCAGAGCCAGTGTAACAGTATCCTCCACAATATTCACAGCAGTTCATGGTCAGGTTGTTGGCTGAGCGGAACTGGGAGAAACAGGCATCGCTGCAGAGCTTGTGCACCACGTTCTGGTAATTCACCTCGTGCCTGATCTGAAGAAAAGAAGGAATATACAGCAAGGACAGAAAAAATATGTGTGCTCATCTCTGAGACAGCAAATTGTGCTGAGCTGAAGAAATTCAAATGAGGAAATCTGCAATTACCACTGCATTCTTCTGGCACATGCTGCACTTGCTGGAAATGCTGTTGGTGTGGATAGTGACAATGGGTTTCCTTTTCAGTTCATATGTGGACAGACAAGACTGGCTGCAGAAATCCTTACTGGAGTCTGTGTTGTCAAACTGGGCAGTGATTACATCCTTTGGATTTAGAATGTCTCTATGGAAAAAGAGAAACAAACACAGAGATAAAGGATTAATGTCGGTTTCATGTCAACTTGGTGTTCTTGCTTCCTCTAGAGACTAAACATTCTCCAGGAAAGGGTGGATCCATTTAATTTAAATCTTTCTTGTTTGCTGTCTAAGTATCTGACTAAATTTTTGCTTTCCTATTGAGAAAACAGGTAAGAAGTACAATTCTTAAGTTGGCATTTTGTGAAACATTTTGTACCTGGACTTAGGAGCGGCCTATAAAAAGAACAAGCTCTATCATTAAATCTTTTCTAAAGGAACTTGGAGAAAGTAACTGTTTAGCGCAGTCTTTATTACAAAAAATTTAGAAAGCAGCATATGTGGAATAATTCTTTTTAACAAATAAGGGGGTCGGGAAAAAAGGGAAAAATGAAAAGCCACAATTTCTAATCACCATTAGCTCCATCCACCATGGTCTGATGAGAATTTTAACTTTCCCATCTCCCATCCAGAATTTTGTTTATTTGTTACTGGATTTAACACACTGAACTTTCTCCTTATTTCTTCTCTCTTTCAAAACAGCCCTTCACAGAAAAGTTTCGAAGCCCTGAAGTCAGAAAACTAGGAGAAAATACTTCTATAACTTCCTTGCTTGGAAGGATGCCTCCTCACTTGTCCTGTCAGAGGTAACCCATTTTTCAACAGAATAAATACAAATTACAGCCAAGACTTTAAACTTTGTCACAAGGCCTTTTCATATTAAGGCAGAAAGTGAAAAGAATAATTAACTGAAGCCTCAAGATTAAGTTTGGTTGCCCTTGTAAAACTTAAAGTAATAAATTTGTTGTTGAAGAAATGATAAACAAAGCAGCATTCCTCTGTCAAAGTAACTTTCATAACTAAAAATAATACATATGAATAATTCTCCATAAAGACTGTAGTATGATCAGCCTGGAAATTATTTGCCTCGAGTGAATGTATAGTAATGACATCTTACAAAGGCAGCCACAAAGGTCTCCTTTTGCTAATCTGGACATAATAAAAATGAACAAAAAATTTTAGTAATTGAAATGGTTTTTAGAGCTGAAGATTCAAGACTGTGTATCTGACAGGACTGTGGAAAATGTAGGTATTTTCTAAAGGATTTTGTCCAAGTAGACTCACCTTTCCACTCTAGGCCTAGGTAGAAAGTAACTAACTTGGGTGCTGAAACTGCCACTTCCTAAAAACCTCAATTCTTAATAAATTTAATCTCTCTACAAGTTATGAAAGTAGCATGAAAGTAGATGTGGTTTGAAAATCCAAGACCTACAGAAATCTAAAATCACACAGCGAAGCCTCAATGAAAAGTTTTGGGGTTTGTTTTTTTTTTTTTTAAGAATCTAATGAAATATTCTGCCTTGAATACATTAACTCACCCATATTTTACTTCATTTTATGGATTAATAGATCTATTTTCCTCTAGAAGAAATAATGCATAAAATACTTTTTGAAAATGTACTCTTGTTAGTAGTTTTGAGAGTGCAATGACATTTTGAAATGGCAGGAAAATGCAGGACCTTTTGAAATACAGTTTTTCGTATTTGGCTCACTTAAATTAAAAAAAAGAGAAGATGCACTCTGCACCACAGAGGCTTTTAAATCTATGTGTACATAAAACCCAATTAAGGAAATGGAACTGCAAGCAGACAGACCAATTAACAAGGAAGAGCATCAGCCACCGATTTTTGAAGAGAAGCATAACAGGAGCGGCGCTACCAACACAGCAAGGAGCACAAGAACAGAACTGAAGCCTTTCATTATCTGCTTGAATATCAATTATTAGTAGAACAAATTAAAGCACTGTCCTACTTTGAGCAGCTTGAGCAGGTTTTCTTGGTAGAAGCTGGTGGGCGAGAAGCTGGAATGGTGTATCCAGTGAGGCACAGTGTGGAGCAGAAGAGCTGGGTTGAGCCTTTCCTCTGGTAGGCAGTTTGCCCCTTCTGCAGGAATTTTTTACAGCCAGAACAGGAAACCCGAACAGCTGTGCTTGGAACTGAGGGAAGCATTTTACTCATGCCAGAGGATGCCACAGCAGGCTGGAAACCTGATGACAGCTGTGGAACTAAAAAAAAACCACACAGAGAAAACACAGAGTAAGTGTTACGGCTCTATTACACAGAACTCACTGGGGTGCAGGGGCAAGCACAAAGCTCATGGCTTTATTTGGGTTGTCAGGGTCTAGAGGAGAATCAAATAGCAGATGAACTCTCCACAAATACTTGCCCTGTGCTGGTTTTCTGCATAGCAGATTTTTATAACTACTCTGAAGATGGATAATGCACTATTAATGTGCACATGGAATCACAGAATGGTTTGGGTTCGAAGGGAACTCACAGCCCATCTCATTCCACCCCTTGCCATGTTCAGGAACACCTTTCACTATCCCAGGGTGCTCCAAGCCCTGTCCAACCTGGCCTTGAACACTTCCAGGCATAGGGCAGCCACAGCTTCTCTGGGAATTCCATCCCAGCCCCTCACCACCCTCACAGGGAACAATTTTTTTCTAAACCCTAATCTAAACCTGCTCTCCTTCAGCTTAAGACTATTTAACACATTCAGCTCTCTAATGCATTTCACATTCAATTTTCCTATGCCTCAAAACCACAATTATTTTATAATCTCAATTTCATTCTCTCTAAGCCAAACTAGTTCTTCATTCCTACTGGGATCAGACACAGCGAATGAAGTGCAGAATGACCTGCAAGACTATTTGCAAAGGTGACACATTTTACAGATTTAAATCAAGTTAGTTTTGCCCATTTCTTACCAAGAGGATTGCCACTGACTGAAAATACAGCACTGATTTTCAGCTCCCCTTCCTGAGATTTTGGCTGTTGGCCGTACTCCTAAAACAAAGGGAAAGGAAAAGGAGAACAAATACACACATGTGATAACAGGTTACATAATTTCCATTCTCTCACAGTGCTGCATTGAACCTTAGGGAAGAGTGAGTGTCCTAAGCTTGCTCCGAAGGCCTGGTGACCAGTGTTACTTGTCACCCTCTCCTGCTGCACTCCAAGACACCTCAGAATTCAGCCAAAGCTTAAGGAAATCTCTGCTTTCCACTCAAACTCATCTGGAAGTGCTTTTGCAGCCCTTGCCCCTCTCTGGGAAAGAAGCTTCATATTCATGGAGGGTAGCAATGAAATAGAGCTGGGATCTTGATGGGGAGCATTCTGTATTACCCAGGAGTTAGGACCTTGGAGCAGCCTAAGGTGAAGCTTTGCAGCAGAACAAGGCTGGCACCACCAGGGCCAGACCATCCCAGTCCCAGCTCCAGCGAGAGGGGAATCACCTCACATTTGGTACAGGATGAGAAAATCCCTGGACAGCTGCTGGTGGAATAGCTGACATGCTATAAATGACTGGCTTAGTCCCCAGCAGCTATTCACACTGACACTACGCTTCCTGCCCGTGCTCTGCCTAGAAATCTGAGCCAGAAAGCAGCTTGGAACACTCCACATGTAAATCTTAATAGGCTGAAAAGCATAATCTCTTGGAACTACAGAGATGATAAGATTTAGCCTACTTACAGTCGTTTGGGAGTAGTGAGGCATGATGTCATGTTATGACTGAGCTAAATTCACAGCTGCTGCCTGGCTGCCAGGGAAGCCAATTCAGAATCACTAAGCAAAAGGAAGCTCTCCCTTCCCAGTGGCAGTGAGATGCTTCCCCAGCTTGCATCAGCTCCCACAATCCCACAACAACCTCCACTCAAACTGAACACTCCTCTTACTGCTGTGGGAAAGTTGGAAGTTTCTATACTAGACAACCAAACTATTTCTCAGCAGGTTTCCCAGGAGAATGGTGTTCCTTGATCATGTGAACCATCAGACTGAAACAATCAAATCTCAGGTAAGAGAAGCTCTAAGCTAGGTACGGGCATGCTGTGATGAGATTCTCAAGAACCATTTTAATTATTATTACTATTAAAAAGTGAATCATTTGCAAACATACAATTTTTTAAGCACTTTAACTGCAATTGTATCCTTAGCCAAGAGTAGGAAAAGAAATGGAGGCAAATCCTGACATCAACTGTGCATGATCAAGCAGTTTCACAGCAGCGTAACAGAGCTGAAAGCCAAAAACCTTCAGCTCAAACTATTGGTTACAGCAACAAATGCTCTTATCTTTCAGGAAGTATTAAAAAAAAACCCATTAAATCCCCCCCATATTAATTCCAATCTAAAGCAAAACAAAATGAACTCAGTTGTCCTACTTTTCCAGTATCAGGCAGAGTTGATAATCACAGGATTTTACTCCAGGAAGGAATATTTTGAACCATACGATATTTGACATTTAAATTCTTCAAGTCTTCATTTTTACTTATTAATATGATCTTTGATAACCACAGACATCTCGCCTTGCATTCCACACAAATCCACACAGCAGATGCCATCTTGGGAGGACAAAAGAAGAGACAGATTTAACTAATCTACACGTGGTTTGACATTCTATAGGTTCAAGGAAAAATAAACCCAAACAATCCCACAGAGACGGAACAAATCAGAAGGACAGTAAAAGCTGAAGATGCAAATACTTTACTTCTTTATCTTGTTGAGAGTATTATGGGAAAAGAAGAAAAAGTGCTAGGAAGACAGGCCCAGAGAGCAGAGGAGGTTTAGCAGAAGGACAAAGACTGATGCTAAAAACTAACACCTGCACAGGAACACCAACACTCATGTCAGTGTGAGGGGATGGATCACTTTGGGAAGTTTTGCACACCTTTAACATGCAAAATCTGACATGTAACCCAAATATAAGCAGTGGGGAGACAAGAATTGCAGCACAGCTCGTTTTCCTGGTGCCACACAGCAAACCAATGGCACAGAGGCTGGCTGGAGCTCAGCAATCCTGGCCCCAGCACTGCTCAATCCATAGGTCAGACCTTTACCAGGTTGCAATTATTGAGCTTTTACCTGTATCATCACAAAAAATGTCAGTCTTGAATGAGACAGTCACTTAAACACATAGTTAAATTGACTTCATTGATGTGTAAGTACTTAAATCTTTTGCTAAGACCTCTAAGTGTTAATTTAAAACAGGAACAAACCACTGTGCTTGCAAAGGCAGCTTTTAAGAAGGGAGTAGCAGCAGTAGAATTGCTTTAATTCATATCTCTAATTGTGACTATTCATAAAGTATTTAACAAAAAGTATTTTACAGTTTATTTCCTAGTTAGATAAAGCATCTATGTTGCCACAGATTTAGTAACAGAAGTTTTAGAGCACATGGCTTTATTTCTAACTGAAAAGCAAAACATTTTCAGAGACAAGGTAACAAGACATCAAAAGGTTTGGGGGGGGGTGAGTTTCACAGTAGTGTAAGAGGGAAAAATCCTTTTACTAAACTACGTTCTTCAAGTTAAGTTTCGGTCAACAAATGAATTGCTGAATTTATGTTCAGCTTAATCGGTCAGCTGTGAGACCAAAATGAGAAATGCAATGGGAAACTTACCTCAGAATTACCAGGTTCATCTTTTATTTTGTCTAATAGTCCCTGCTGTGGGGCCATAGCTTTAGCATATTCGTCATCCAAAGGCTCCTTCTTAATTCTAATATTTGGTGCAAAGGAATTCCCCAGCTCTTGTCCAATAGATTCCTTACTAGAAAATAGGTAGCTAGACTCCTGAAACAATAATATGAAAAAGAATTCACCCTCCTGCATCTGCCATGAGGAGTTGGGCTGCTGCCAAGGGGAGTTTGTGGTGCAGACCGGGAGATTTGGGTCCTGCCAAGGTGGGAGAAATGCTGGGCAGCAGCTGCTGCCTCAACCTCCCTGCAGCCCCCTTTCTCATCCCACCCCCGATGCTTTCCACTCCTCTGGCCAAAGCAGAAGCCACCCAGCTCTGTAAGTTGGTTGTTTGGGAGTGTCTCCTGAGGATACAGCTGCTCCCTGGCTCATGTGGAAAAAAGGCAGCAGGTCAAGTGGATGCATCCAGCTGTAGGTTCGGCTCACTGGTCACTGCAACCATCCTGAACAGCAAAGTGGCTACCAAAAGAATCCTCAATCCAAAGAAAGGGTCAGGAAAATTTTACAAAATTATATGTACTGTTAAAGTAGCAATGATGTCTAAGAGTCAGAAGATCAGTTTCCTTAACACTCAGATTTACACTCAAATACAAAATACGTATTTTGAATTATTCCAGCATATTGCTGCACTTGGAAAAGTGGTTGAAAGATCTATAGCTTACCCTGAAGTTAGTTTCTGGAGTTTGTGGCACTAACTGCGTCCGTAATGTTTCTTCTACTTGATTATGAACTGAGGAAAACATATACATTAAATAGAAATGAATACAGGTTCCAATGCATTTCCTTTAAAACTATCAGTCTCATCCTACTCCCCAACCCCAGTGTCTGACAGCACCTCACCACTATCAAACTACTCCCTTTCTCCTACCTGCAAGTAAGGTGGTAATCCCTAAAGAGAATTGACTTTTTTTTATTATTCTATTGGATCATTATTTTCCCATTCCAGCAAAATAGTTGTAAAATTCCGACGTAAACTGTTCATTCAGAATTTTCCACACCCCAGCAAGTTCTGAACTCTCCCATTTTGACATTTAAATCAGAAAATACTTTTCAGAGCAACATCTTCCAGCTTTTTTCTTTGCTGTTCTGATCTTTTGCCTTTTCCCCTCTTCTCAGGAAATAGCATCTTCTGCTTTTTTAGAACATATAATTTAAAAACTCTGGATTTGCCTAGATATTGGATAATACCATGAATATTTATCATTCCTGTTTCAACTACTAACTACTTTACCTGATCTTTTAACTGTAGGTGTTTACAATTTTCTGAAATATGTCTTATGTACAGAAACATTCTTCCCTTGATGTCTAACTGAAGGTAAAAGTAGAGAGACATCTGTAACTTTATTAAAAAAAAACCCAAAAACTCTATAGTTTCTCTATCACTGGTGCCACCTGGAAGCACTGATTTTAAGATGCTGTTGCTGAACACATAAAGTTTAAATCTCAGAACTGCAAGCTGTGAATGTGAACAAGCAGCCAGGAGTCCCTCACGTGTTGGCTCAACCTCCCTCTGCTGAATAAGATTAAATCATGTGTTCCTGCCTGGTTATTCTTAACTCCTTCATTCGCTGTTCTGCTGTAACTTGGAAAGTCAAAAATAAGTGTGTGGGCAGCAAGATTATGGTGACTGTCAAATGAGAAAGGGATTTTATGCATCTTTGGTTCTCTCCATGTTGGCTGGATGAAGTCCAAGACACAAGTATTTGAGGAAGAAGGAGAGCAGTCTCCCAGGAAAAGCAGATTTCAAGCTATGCTCTGGCTTAGTTCCTGCAGACATTAATTCATTTCTAGTAAGCCTTTCCCTGATGCTACTATCAAATCCACACTGCTTTAAATGCCTAGGCATTAGTGAAGAATAGGTACTTTGCTCAAAAAAAATCTTTACTGGCCATCAGCTGAACCTGAACTTCACCTTTTCTTTCAAGGAACACCATGGGCTATAAAAAAACAGTGAAAAAAACCAAAAGGAAGCTTGAATTGTCACTCAGCTTGGTTTAGGAAACCACAACAATGGATTTGTTGAGGCTCTGTAACAACCTGTGGAGGATGAGACCTCCCTAACACTGTCAAGCCCTTTGCAAATCCTCCTCCTAACACAGAGTTCATTGGATTTCAGGGTTCTTCATAAAGTGCTCCCCTACACACAGCTCTGCCTGTTCTCTTCAACAAGGTGATGTTTTTAATAATTAGCCCTACTGCTGATTTCTCTCTAGTTCTTTCTTCTTCTTTGCTGGGCAGCCAGGTCTATGATGTCAACAGTTACCTGCTTTGTCAAGAAAACTGCTTTTCAATCTAGAATCCATATCTTTAGGGTTTTTTTCCAACCGTTTTTCACATTCTTGAAAATGTCCTTCTCTATTCTTGTCCTTGGCTGAAAAAGTCTCTTTGCCATTATCTCGTGTTATGCTAAAATCTTTTCCAAGTGATTTAAATACAGGGCCCTGCTCAAAGGGGGAAATGATATCCTTCTGGTTTGCATTCTGAACCTGAATTTCTTTTTCACTGTCCAGTTCATGATCTGTAACTCTCTTGCCCTCTTCCAGATGATCTTCATCATGAATTGCTGAAGAAGGAGCGTCCTTTGGAGTGAAATTCTGATCATCTTCATTGTCACTCCCAACAACAGGTATGCCTGCAAGATCCCCAGAGTTCAGAAAATAATCATGATCATCACCCTGCAGTGAATTTTCAGGTCCTGCTCGGTTCGGTACTCCGTAAGACAAGCTGTCGAGGGCAGGCGTTAAGCTGTGGTCAGCGTCCTCAGACATCTCAGCATCCAGAATTTCACCACCTAGGCAGAAAAAAACCCCAGTGAACAGTCAGAAAATTGACCAATTTTATGTGTAACAAAGGAGAAAGCTGAGTGTCCTAATCTGGCTGATGCTGCAATTCCTTGAATACTCTCTCAGCCTTCTTGGGCCAACACTACTGTAAAAACACTGCTGACACAGAAACAGTTCAGTCGCCCTCACCACTCGAAAGCAGAAGCTGAACTGAGTAAAAGCAACCAACCAAAGAAAGAAAAAACATTAATTTCCATTCACCTCACTTGTTGCACTTGTGGAGAAGGCAAAGCAGGAGGGAATGAGCAGGAAGGGCTGGGATGAGAGCAAGACAGTCTTGTTCAGCAGCAATGACACTTCCAAGAAGCGCTTTGTGAAACTATGACATTAGAGAATAAATGGAAATACTTACATTTTTCTGTAATATCAAATACCGCATCAGATTTATCTTCAAACTGTAAAAAAGGAAAGCACTGTGTCATTGTCTTGATCAGCTGCCACATACTTCACTAAAAAGTATCTGATCAAAACCAAAACCAAGCAGAAGGATCACAATTCCTCCTCCTCTATCCTTCCTTGCCCCAAGCAAACTTTTATGAATTAAGACTGTTACATCACTAAGAAGCCACACTTACCCTAATGAGCTCAGAATACATAGAAAAGGCACACAAGGAAAATTTAGAAATAGTGTTGCTTCCCAGAGGAGAGAGGGAAGGGAATGAATATTTTTCTCTTCTACCTGGGATACTGGTACCAGGTCAAGGTCACAGATTCTGCCCTGATGCTCTACAAGCTTTCATTCCCTCTGAACATTGTAACTCCCACTGCCGTGGGCTGCACAGATTCAAGGGTTTCACCTCTCCTACAGGGAATGTTCTCTTTCCAGGAACAGGGAAATGTAATGCTTAACTTCCCAACACAGATGATGAGTGTCAGTGTGAGCATAAGCACAGAACCAGATGATGACTGAGTGCTGCACAAACATCTGTCTGCATTAAACATCCTCTGACAGATGTTGAAGTCGATGGCATGCTTGGATGCTGCCTGAAGAAGGGTAATTAAAGTTTCCTTCAGAATGTCCAACTCATTAGCAGACTTCCTTTCTGCCCAAGAGATAACAGTAATTCATTTAAGCCCTCTCTCCTTTCTCTGCATTGCCAGCTCTACACTTTCTTTCCTGGTAGATCCTGCTCACACTGCAATTCTTAAGCCATCTTAGGGAAAGTAATGGGATTTGATAGCAAAGGGATGAGCCCTAATTTCATTTAACTCAAGTCATTTAGTTGATAAATCCTGTATTCCTCAGACTGCGATGGGAACTATCAGTTTGGTAGCAGCCAGCTCTGGAAAAGGATGACAACAGACTGTCCCAAAGCTCATTTGATGGCAAAAAGTCCATCAGTCCCTTTCCAATACCACTTGCAGGTCTACAAAGACACACATGGAACAGTGAGGACCTGCCCAGCATGGTATCAAGTTAGCTGGATACTGCACCAGAACTTTCTAGTTTCTCTGAGCAGACACTTGAGGCTGGAAAAGTGAAATGCAGAACCAAAACAAACAAACAAACAAAAAGTCACACTGCCACAAGGCTGATGCAAGTCTCCTCCTCATCATTATCTACAGGGAAAAAAAGAGTACAGAAATACCTCCCCAGAAGGTTTGCAATTGTCTGAGCTCTGTTCCTGCTGTCATGATCTCAGGAGTGTCTGGGAGATGGAGGTTTAATGTTGACCTAGAAGCCCATTCATAGTCAACTAAGTTTACACAAGTGTAAAATTAATCCCCATAAATATTGGATTTACTAAGTGCTCAGACAAGCTGCTGAGAACAAGGACTGCAGGGGTGGGCTGCTTTGAGAGAAGAACATGGAAAGGAACTTGTTGCCATTTGATAATAATACCAGAGCACGAACTTTTGGGAGGTAAAAACAATAGCCCAGGTCCTTGACTCTACACTGACTTTTTCAATCCTTTTTGCTTCCTGTCAGTAATTCCCTATCCTCTCCAAAAATGTCACAACAGAATTTGGTGATAGGATGAAGGAAGTTTTCAATTGAGTTGAAGCATGAGCTCATCCTTTTCTCAGAGCAGATTTGTATCAAAGTTAATCTTTAACTCTTTTGAGACCCAGAGCACCTGTGGGAAAGTATTCCAGATCCTATACAACCCTGGTTGCCTTATACATCCAAACTCTAGGTATTCCTCCTGCTTTTCCTGTGGTAACAAATCTTTTGCCAACAGGCGACAACCCCAGGAATGCATTTATTAGCAGAGGATACATTTTGTAGCGTGGATCTCTCTGTTTCATTCAAAGAAACACTAACAGCATTAGGGGCCACCTGCAAGAGCCTTGGGGACTCCCATAAATATTACAGAGAACCTGGGAAACATTTACAATCTACCTGGAAGGAATTCAAGACACTTCCCAAACACAAGGTCATCCTAGGAAAAAAACAACCCTATTTGGTTTCTTTACTCATGATTTTGTGAGGCTATCAAAAGAAGAGATCATCTTGTATATCTTCTTCTTCCAAAAGGTTTTCTAGTACAGAGGAAGATCTGTATCTGTGGTCAAAATCTTTCCCTGGAAATATTTATAAACCAGGAACTCCAGTATCTGACAATACCAGCAGCCTTATCTAAGTCACCATCTAGTTTCTGACTGCAAACAGCATCAGAACTCCCACATAGTGTAAATGTTCTGAAAAGCAGGGAAAGTGTTTGGATGATGGCTCTGTGTGTGTACACATATGTATCCACACACACATAAATATATATATATATATCCCCAACAAATTACTCATTCCATAAATCTATAACTGGACTGTCCCTGAAATTAGAGCTTGTATAGTTTTTTTCTTCATTAGTGTGGGGTATATTTTGATTATACACTTCAAGTCCCTTCCCCACTGCTATTACAGCCTTGTTTGATGCCATCTCAGGAGGAAATTTTGTATATCACCTGTTACATAAAAGTGTATCACTTTAATCAATCATGTATGTTAGCTTTTAACTGGATTATGGTCTTGTATTACAAGAAATGTGAGGAACAATGCCCAATTTACTACTTCTATATTATTCTATTACAGTTCTGCAAGGCAATTCCCTCTCTCCAGTCCTTGTGCTTCCTCCTTTCATTAGCCATCATCCCCCTTAACTCCCTTTATTTCTTCTGCTCAGATTTTTTAAGATTTGGTGAGGAGTGGGGCAAAAGTACTTGAGGGACAAACATGGAACTGATGGCGTTTCCCCTGGGTCACTTTTGCCAGATCTAAGGAGAGGTACCTCAGTACCCTGCATTAAGTCCTTGGTAACTACAGAAGGAAAGGATAAGGAACATAAAGTTTTCTGTTCAAATACTGAGGCTTCAACTCTTCCACTCAGTCCTCAAAACACATGTGCAGTTGTAAAACGAAACTCAATAATATAATACTCTAAAACACCTTCATTCAATCACCTTGTCCAATATTTGCCAGAGAATAATAATACTTAGTGTTTTTAATAATTTAACTCTCTAAGAGTTTAATACAGAACGGTTTGAATTTAGTATTAGTGAAATTCAATGTTTTAGGCTGTATCTTTCTTAGTGACTGCCTCATTAGCTAGCACTGCGCACAAAGCAGTGCTCTGCCTACTCAGGCTATAAAAAACAAATAAATGAATGAATGAAATGAAGCAAGAATACAGAAATGGTGACAAAATAATGAGGTATTTCTGAAAGCAATGTGATTTGCTTAAAATTAACTACTCTATAAATGAAGACAGCACTGCTTTTATAAAAAAAAAAATTAAAATTCTACCAGATATGTCACTGTTTTTTAATAGATGTACATGAGATTCTAAGGGAGCAGTGTCACAGCCTCAGCACCAACCCGCCTTTGCTGGGAGTGGGGGATAGAAGGGCACTGTTTACACTTCAATACAATGTGCTAATTTGAAATAACTAAAAAGCTGATCCATACCTTAATGGTGTTCAACATTGCCATGGCATCCATAAATCAAACAATTCATAGATTATTTTTGTGCAGTATAAACAGAGAAGCTGCCTATGGCTATATTCTTGCTTTGTATGCAAAACAGACAATTCCATTAAAAAATAAACAGAACAGCATAACTACTTTAAACATACAGACACATGTCTTTCTAGTAAGCCTTCTGAAGTTTGATCCTAGAATTTAATGCATCCATAAGTAAACTGTGGAAAGGAAGCAGATGTTAAGAAAACTGCAATTAAAAATGGTCAGAGATGATTCTCAGTTTGCCTACAGTTTCCTTGTCCCTCTATGCACAGCATAACCCCCACTCCAGAATTCATTCAACTGATAAGACAACGTTTGAAACCAAAAAATAATAAAAAAAGAATTGAAATTTCAATTGCTACTCTCGAGGCAGGTGGGGTGAGCTCAGGAAGCATCCCCTGACCTTTCCCACATGACATACCCTGGCAGGGATGCCAGGCAGGCAGCCAACCGCGCTGCACCTCTGCCACCGGAAAACTCCGCGGTGCGCGCAGAATTACGCAGCGGGTCCTGCCGGAGCTGCTTCCCACTGAAACACAGCCAGCCCTACGGATTCATACCTTCGGAGCACCTGGAGAGGGAAGAGAGAGGGTAACAAAGAGCCAGGCTGCTGCAGATACCTGCCACAGGAAAAGAAGGGCTGCGGCAGGAAGAGAACCCGGCGGGGTCACAGCCATAGAGCCGAGCGCGGCCGGGCCGGCAGAGCCCCCCCTAGCCGGCTCCGGGACCCCTGCCACCGCCGGGGACAGGGACAGGACATCTTCCCGCCTGGGAACGGGCTGAGTCCCTCTGGGGAGAGGGAGAGCCTGAGCTCGGCAGCTTGGGTGTCTCTGAGGCTTCCCTGAGCCGTGTTGAACACTTGAAAAGATTATTTTTAATCTAAGGGTAATACAGTGGAGATGGTGATGGGAGTTTTTAAAGGCAAATCCCAAACAAGCTCCAGTATATGTAAAAAAGCAGGCATTTCCCAGCTGCTTGTGGCTCCCTGTATTCTGTTCAAGAAACACAGTTTTATCTTGCATTTCACTTACACATCTTCGATTTTTAAGTGTCAGGACAGAAGATTTTGTGCTGCTTCCCTTTCATTTCTGTGTTATAAGAATTCTGGATGATTCACCAGAAATCACAGGGAGCAGTTCAGCATGGAAGTTTATCATCCCTTTCTGTTACCAGGTTTTTTCTGATATTCCTGAGCTTCTGGAATATTCACAGGCCAATTCCAAACAAACCTTATAGTTTCCACACCCACCCACCCAGCATGCACACAGAATCTGCACATTGTTACCAACATACACAGGGCCAAGATTAATCTGTCAAAGACACAGGAAGTCACAGCAAGTCTTATCTTTTCTGAAATATTGGTGGGTTTAGTCTATACCTACAAAATCCATAAGGGTATCCAAGCCCTTCTCCCATTCACCTACAAAATCTTGGATTTGAGAAGGAAGCAGCTCCACGTGTGAAGGTTTCACCTTGCAGTCACAGAATTCCAGACTGGTTTGGGTTAGAAGGAACCTTAAAGCTCATCTTATTCCAAACCCTGTCATGGGCAGGAACACCTTCCACTATCCCAGGTTGCTCCAAGCCCTGTCCAACCTGGCCTTGGACACTTTCAGGGATCCAGAGGCAGTCACAGCTTCTCTGGGCACCCTGTGCCAGGGCCTCCCCAGTCCCACAGAGAAGAATTTCTCCCTAATATTTGTTGTTAACAACCAATTTCCTTGCAATGGTCTTTGCAAAGACTCCAGATTTTCATGTGCTGATCTTTGGGCTTTGCAAGTTAAGAAACACACACAGACACAAACCACACAGCAAGCAAACAAACCAAGACATCCACAAGAAAGACTTTCTTTTCAAATAAAGAGCTTCTTCCCTCAAAACCTCACCCCGGCTCCATGCTGAACTTCTCTGCTGCTGGTAAGACACAAACAACCACTAAGGCTGGGATTTTGGTTACACTAAGGCTGTAAATGAGCTGAAATAAAAATAATTCCTGTTCCTCACAGCATAAGGAATGAAAACTAAACTGAAACTACAAGGATGTAAAAATCCTCAACATCAGAGCAGGGTCTGTGGCATAATATGTATGTTTCTGCTGTGATGCTCTGCAGCTACTTACTCCAAACCAGGTTACATATTTTAGCTTATTCCACAAGCAGGCCAGCACTGCCCAGATCACAAATGTGTCCTTTAGGCCAAAGCTTTCAAAAGTATGGCTAGTGAGAAGATTACATTCTGCAAGTCATGGAATCCACTTAATTCCATTTAGCTCAGAAGCTGAACAGCTCAATAACAGAGAACCATCACCGTGTCTTTTAGGGAAAGCCAGTCCATGGAACACAACTAAGTACCAAGGGTGACAATCCAGGGTGGAGCAGCAGCAATAGAACATCAGGAAGATCACTCTACTCAGTGTCTCTTCCAGTAAGATGATTAACTATGCTAGTAATTAGTTGCTACTAGCTATATTACTAATAGGAGGAAAAAAAAAACTCCAACCCGCTGTAAATTAATTTTTAAGGAGAGTGAACTGTCTGAACCTGAAGCTCTCTGCTTGTCATTAGAATCTGTCCTCAATTAAGAAAACTACAAGGTGGTTTTGTGCACAAATTGGGAAAATTTACAACTGCAGCACATTTTGTTTGTTGACAAACACAGTAAGACCACCTGCTGCCCAGCCTGGTTTGTGTTCCCAGCCCCACACTGGTGACTTGGCTCAGCTCCATCAGGTCCTGCAAGTCCTTTCCCTTCTCCCAAAAGTTCACTGCCAACAGCAATTGATGGTGAAAAAGGGAGAGCCTGGATGTACATCCAATTCTCTCTATTGCAGTATCTCTGTCCTTAAAGAAACAAAGTACCTACTTCATTCTACAAAGCACCTTCCTAACTCTGGCTTCCTTTTCGCCTATTCCACAATTATACATAATAAAAACCTGTTTATAGGCTGCATTAACTGTACTTCATAAAGCTTTCTTGAGCAAACAGCACCATTTAAAGATGAATTTCAATACAGATGAAAGTTCTCCACATACTTTTGCTGTTTTAAGAAATACCAAGATTCACAAGACTACACAAAGAAGTTATTAAAAAAATAATAATAAAAAAGGAAGTACTCCAAAATGTCTCCTGTGGGAATAACTCTGTATAGTTGTGCTAATTCTGTTTCAAGTTCTTCTCACCTAAATTTAGACAACTAAACATTAGTTTATTAGGCTAATGATTCAGATTTCCTCTCTTTACAAAGGAAATTAAGAAATTCTGGCAGCAGCAATTTATCGTGCCCTGAGACTGTGGACCAGCTATCAAAAAGGAAAAGTTTTTGTTACCAAAAATCTGATGTAATAAACTTTGGTTATGACAACAATTGGTTATCGTGCATTTTTACTAAAAAATTTAAAGGTGTTAGACACAAAACACTTTAAAACTATCTAATGTAGAGGTAACTCAAAACACTTTAAAACTATCTAATGTAGAGGTAACTCCTATAATACTTCAAGCTACTTTTAAACAAATTTATCTAAAGCAGGTAGGAAACATAGTAACCAATGAAATACATTACCATCACTCTTCAATCAGTATTTACAGAAAGAACAGATCCACCACATAACTTTTGCATCAATACCAGTCTGGTAAAGCAAGTTAGAGTCTCTTGAACTTTTTATTTCCCTTGAAATTTTTGAGGAGCACTTCCAGAGGAAAAGAGAATGGTTCTACAGGCAGAACACAGGCTAAGAGGATGGACACTGAGAACACACCCAATTGTGCTGCTATATCCTCAATTAAATATTCCCTGCTGCAGAAACGTTCTTTGGAAGAGTTAGATGATCCCAGAGAACAAGAGTTATGAGCAACAGCACAAGTGAGGTCCAAGGGCTCCTAGGCCTTTACCACACTCATGGAATGGATGATGGAAAGCATCTGAATCATGTCAGTCATTGACAGAAAACCTTGAAGTTCATGTGATAAAACTTCCTATAAGACTTATTTAGGGAAAGGCAAATAGGACTTGGAATGTCTGGAAGAAATGATGGGATGTAACAGTCATTAATCATAGAATCACAGGATGGTTTGGGTTGGAAGGGACCTTAAAGATCATGCAGTTCCAACCCCAAATGAGAGAAAAGTTGAGATAACAACTTCAAGAACATTGTGAGTGATTTCAGAATTAAATTCCACAATCCTAATCATGCAAAAGGCCTTGAAGCAGGCACAAAGAGCTGACAACTTTTTATACTTTACACAGTGTGAAAAGTCTTAATGTAAATGCCTGAGATCCATTTTACTCATTTTTAGAAAGAGAATTCAAAGATTATGACATCAAAACATCCTTTGAGAGGTGCACAAGCCTTGTCAGAGAAACAGTTTCATCATCTTTGTAACCATTCTGGAGTAATTCAGCAACAAAATTTCCTAAATGAGATGGCCTCCTTCAATTTTTAATTACAGTCATGAAAAATTAAAAATCTTTTGCAAACACCTGTTTTATTGATGCGGACACCCAAGTGTTCACCTGTTCACACCAAATTAATTTTCAAGAGACCCAGTATCAAATTTCAGTACAGCCCAAGTTGTCTTGTCTAGTCCAAGGGGTTATAGAGAACTGTTGTAAATAAATGAACATTCCAGTCAAAACAATAAACTGTTCGAGACAATGATATTATACACAAATTAAAGTTGAATTGCCAAAAAAATTTTTATAAACTACATAAAAAATATACTAGCAGACACCCTTTCAAATTAATATTGATATTACTTCGTAAATTTCAAAGTTTAATACGCTAAATGCTCTTCTTAGCATATACAACGGTTTTGATTTGGGGCAGAAATTAACCAGCTCTACAACAATTTAGCCATAAAAACTTATCCAAAACTATCAAAAATCAAAATTAGACAAATTTATGTCAGTCTTAGACCAGCAAAAAATTTATTCTTCAGTTATTCATGGACTGAGTTAAAAGATGGTGACTGCTTATCTTTGGGATTTGCAACATGCCAGTTTCAGAGTAAGTGCTTCTGGAATAATTGCAGAAGATTTTAATACTGAAAAGAACAATTCTGAAAACACCACCAATTGCTAAGCTCCTGTCTGAATAAATCATTAAATTAGTGTTTCTTTTCTCCACACAATGGAAAGTAATTTTTATAAGAAATGCTTGTTATGCCTTAGGCACATGACTTGGAAGAATCCAACATCATGACCTCCTGCAGAATGGGAAATGGGCCACTGTGGGGAAGAGAACTGGGCTATGCAGGTCTTCCATGACCTCGTTAATTATTAGGAGATCTCTGTGTGCTGGATTTAGAGTTTGCTAATCTCACTGTTCACAGGCTCCATCAGCCTTTGGAGCAGCCCAGGATTCACTTTTCCCCATGTTGCTCGAGAACATCTTGGCGCAAAGCTGGCTTTGGGATGATGCCTCATTGGCAAGTTGTGCTGCCTCTTTCCTAACTTACTTGCCCAGGGCAACACCACTTTCCTGGATCATTCCTAAATTTTACTGAAGAAGTTCTCTGCTTCAGCAGGAGCAGAGAATATTGTCAATGCCAACAGCACAAGAAGCTTTCCATAACTGATGGAGACTTCCAGACTTGGCACCCAGGGAATAATTAGCTAACGGATAGAGAAATTATTTTTTCCTGAGACCAATGAAGATGATATTGACTGGATGATATTTGTTATTCCTCAGTGGATAACTGACAAGCTTGAGAAGAAAAAAAGGCAACATTCTATTTTTCTGCAGGTGACACTAAGTAACTCTACAGAAAAATTGAGCTTGTCAAGGCAAAGAGCATGAAGACACCAGAGACACCAGGACAGAGCTGCACAACCTCTGAGCAACCTGCTCCAACACTTGACTGTCCTCATGGTGTAAAAGTGTTTCCTTATGTCCACTAACACTTCAGTCACTGGCAATGAAGTTTAAATCAAGATTTCTTAGGTTACTGTCCTACATGCAGTCACTTCCCTTCAACTTCTTGCAGGTAGCCAATGTTTGGTTCCCGCAAAGACCTGCGTGTTTATGGACTACCTGTGAGAAACTCCACAAAATTCCTGGAGTTTGCCTGTAAGTAAAACGTTTGAAATTCACAGATGATGTTCATTCCCTAACAGCAGAGCAGTCAGACATCTACACAACTCACTGGGTGAGACCCTGAGAGGTCATGATCTGCTTGGTAACTATGAGTTTCAACAATTAGTTTCACTGTAATCACAAGTTTCAAGTTCCCTGATACAAAATTAGCAATTATACTCCTCTCCCATACACCAATGGAAAACTTGAGCCTCTACTCCTGTCTTTCCCAATGCTGGAGAATGGGAAAACTTCTTCATCTTTGGGAAAAGGGAACTGGGCAGCTCAGTCTTGTAGTGGGGTATGGATTTCCACACAAGCACAAATGTAACTTAAACTAATTCCTGACGGAAAGCTTTCAACCAAACACTCCATGTGTGCAGGAAAGAGGACCAGACTCACGGCAAGATTATTTTCAGCACTGCTTAAAACATTCACCTGCAGTTCCTTCACAGCTACGAAGTGCTGTCCACAAAGAACCTTCCACTGATTTAAGAGAAGAAGTAATTCTTCAAGTAAAGTTGGACTTCATCATCTTGGAGGTGTTTTCCAACACTAATGATTCTATGATTCCGAGCAGATGAGTATGGACAGCGTGCTTACAGACCAAGAGGTGGCAATGATGGCCCAAGCTGTGACAATGAAGGACCAAGAGCTGGCATGTGCACGGTTAAAGGTACTAGCACAAGGGTTACAGACAAGTCCTGGAAGGGGCACGGCTAATGGAAGAGAGACAAGGGTTACAACTAAATCCTGGAAGGGGCACAGCTAATGGAAGTCACACAAGGGTTACATACAAATCCTGGAAGAGGCATGGCTAATGGAAGTCACACAAGGGTTACAGCCAAGCCTTGGGATGGCCATGGCTAACGGAAGTCACCCAACGGTTACATCCTGAGCACCCAAGAACTGGATGGTGCTGCCATCTTGACTCACTCTGGCCCGACATGGACAACTGAAAGAAAGAGGAGCAGCAAGGACATCGTGCTTTAAACAAGGAGACGGACGGTGACGACAGCTCCCGGTTAGCCGCAAGTTTATTATTTAAGTGATGCCAAGACGCTCATGGCGATGATGCCCGGACACTGGCCTGGGGGAAAGGAAGCTGAAGGGCCCCCAGGCCGGAGGGGCAGCGCTGGCCGCCTGGGGCCGGGCAGCTCGAGCGGCACGGTGCCCCCGGGACCCCCGGCGGGACCGCGCCTCGGCCGCCGCATCCCGCCCCCGCCCGCGCCCCCCGCGCCCCCCACTCACCCTGCCGCGGGGGCCGGGCCCCTCCTCCTTGGCCTCCGCCATGTTGCGCCCCCCCTCAGCTGTCCCAGCCCGGGGCGAGGGGCCGGGGGTCACTCCCTCTCAGCCTCCCCCGCGCTCCGGGGGGCTGCGGCTCCGGGGCTCTCCGGGGCACGGCGGGCGGGGCTGAGGGGGGGGCCCGGCGGCTCCCCGAGGGCGGCGGGGGGGTGGGGGGAGTCGAACCCGCCAGGCCGCGGCCGCTGCTCCCGGAGCTGCCCCGACCAGCCCAGCGCGGGGCCGCTCCGCGCATGCGTCGCGCGCCTGCGCGCGCCCGCGCAGGCGCGGCGGGGGCTCGGCGGGGCGGCGGGGTCGGGGGTGCCCGCGGGGCGGGGGGACGCGCCGGGATCCCGCGGCGGCAGAGGCACGGCAGCTCCGCCACCGGCCCGGGGCTCCCAGGGGCGCCGCGGGGGCGCTGATCTCGTGCCGCGGCTGCCGGGGCTGTGGCGCTGGCGGCAGGTGGTCGGTGGTCTCGCGGCTCGTCTCCCGCAGCCCGGTTGGGGCCCGCGCAGCACGGCCAGGCCTCAGCACCGCCCTCACGGCCCGCATGGCGCCCACCTCACCTGCTCTGCTGCTGGAGCCTCCGCCGCGGCATTCGGGAATTAATTCAGTTGGAATTAAGTAGTTTTTTGCTGGATTTAACAGTGGTTGGTGCCGTTGCAAAATGTGGGATATGTAAAAATTTTCTGAAGGATGTTCTGTGATGTGTGTGCTTTCAAGCCTTATCAACAAGAAGGGAGATTTAATCCGTGGGACAAATAGCAGCTCGCAGGCTCTAAGTGATGTCCAAGTGTTAGAAAGACAAATTGTCGGTAGAGTTGCCTTGTTAAGGTTGAGGGCTGGATCTACTTCATGATCTCAGGTGTAGAGGGAGTTTAAGAAAGCTTGGGGAGAAGGTTTTACCACTGATGGTGGACATGGGGAATGCAGAATTGATGGGCCACAAAGACATCTGGCAGAACTGCCTAGATAAGGAAGAAACTAATAAATCCAACCTGGCAACTCTGCTGGATCGGCTCCAAGTGGGTAAAGGGTAATTCTGGCAGGGGGAGATCACAACCACCAACTCCTGGACCACTGACCCAAGAAACCACCGACCCAAAAGAAGAGAATCACTGAACATGGTACTAACTAGCATGAGAAGAGAATCCTTAACCAATAGGAGATAGAACATTAATTAAAACAGAACTACGTAACTTGTAGCCAATGAACACTGATGGCTTGTTAAGAAAACATTTGAAACTAAGTGTGAGATACAAATTATCGAGTATTTTTATTGTGAGCAATGTAGGACATTCCCAGCACCCACAAGTTGATAAGGACGATGTGTTCCTGTCTCTTTAATAATTAAATAATTTATCTGCTAATTAAAACTTGGTCTTAAAGGAAATCTCCACTTCCCAGTTTATCTAATTTGAACAATTAAAGGCCGGTGCTGAGCAGCAGCTGCATTTCAGTGGTGACTGAAGGGGTCCTTATGGAAACACTGTCTTTCAGCTGGCCTGAAATGCTGGATACAAAATATTGGGATTAATTTAGGAAGTCCTGTCAGGTCTCCGTAGAAATCATGGCATTCCAAGGACAGAGATAATTAATGTGATAATTTAATAATATTTTTCACTTATGCAATAATCCTCATCCTCAAATCTAAATTAAAATAATCTTTATCCCAAAGTCTAAATTCTAGTTGATGAGTCGTTTTTGTGAAATCTCAAAGAATTTTGGGGTTTTTTTAATGGCAAAAGATGTTATATGTGAACTGTGACCCTGGTGTGAAATTTTATAGTAATTAAAAAAATAATTTTATCATTAGATAGCTACGAATGAAAATAATTAATATTTTAATCTCTTTCTAGTGGGCACAAAATACAGTAACAATAAAAAAAATGTAGTAGGGATTTATATATAATTGTTTTAAGAGTTAGGAATTCTAAAATAGTCTCAGTATAGGGCTGTACATGTCAGGGTTCCCCAGGTGTTGTGCACAAAAGGCCACTGTGAATACACTGGTGTCCCGAAGTCATGTGAGTCACAGCACAGATGTGCTGTTCATGTGTGGACCAGCTGAAAATGCACAGATTTCTGAATGGGATTTTCTAGGAATACAGAAAATAGAGAAATCAATTTAATAGATATAATAAAGAATAAATGTTTATTAATATAATGAAAATGTCGGGAAATTCAAGTGTAAGGAAGATCTTAAAAGATGAGTTTGGCTTAGGAATTAAGATATAAAGCAAAATAAACTTGCTTTTTCTTTTTGCCTTCTGGTTTCTGAGGCATTGCTAAAGCTGCGTGCATGTTTTCAGGCTGAAGTTTAGAAAGTGTATGTGCTTTTGTGTTGACTAAACTTCTGTTTTCATGTAATCCCAGTGCCAAATGCTCAGCCACTCAGAATAACCTCAAATACCAGGAGACCTCCAGTGGCATCACAAGACTCGCCAAAACTACTGTAAGTACTTGGGGCTACATTGTAAATTTCCTTAGTATCAGATAAAATGAAATTGTCTGAACATTCTAATGGGAACAGACATTTTTATGCCATTGCATGGTTCTCCTAAGTAAATCAGGGAGTGATGGAAATATCTGAACTTAAAACATCCAACAGAAAATACTTTCAGACCACAACCACTATCCACTAGGGTAGGTCATAAATCAGCTGTGTGCTGTTGAAATCTTTGCCTGCTGCAGGTTTGCTGGGACTGATGGATGATGGACAGACAAGGGGTGACAGTGAGATCCACAATCCAAAACCAGATTGACTCTGGTGTGGTCTGAGGCATCTCAGCCTGTTCTCTGTAAGGTGTTGGAACCAGAGCAGGACCTTCTCCTGTTTGTTCAGTCCTGGCTTACTCTTGAATCGTAGGTGGTGTTGTTGGCTCAGCTTTGGGGAGACCTAATTGTGCCCTTCCAGTGCCTGAAGGGGACAACAGGAAAGATGGAGAGAGACAATTTACAAGGGCCTGGAGTGACAGGGAAAGGGGGAATGGTTTCACACTCAAGAGGGCAGGGTTAGATGGGATATTTGGAAGGAATTGTTCCCTGTGAGGGTCAGAAGGCCCTGGCAAAGGTTGCCCAGAGAAGCTGTGGCTGCCTCTGAATCCCTGGAAGTGTCCAAGGTCAGGCTGGACAGGGCTTGGAGCAGCCTGGGATAGTGGAAGGTGTCCCTGCCATGGCAGAGGGTGGCACTGGATCGGCTTTGATGTCTCTTTCAACCCAAACCATTCCATGACTCTGTGATTCTACATGAACTGTCTATGTACTAATGTGGCTAAAAAAGACACTGCAGAATACGTAGATAATGTGGTGATGACTCGTGCAGAGCAGACCATGATAAATGCCTGGATAAGGCAGGGATAAGATAAGATTGTTCCACACTATTGTTTTTGAATTGCTTTTTAATTCACCCCTGGAGTGCCGATATTACAATCTGCTGCACAATCCTGTGTGAGACTATTCCTCTTTAAAGCAGTGACATTTAAAAAGGAACCACGAAACCCCCTCCACACGCAGGCTGCAGTTCAGTGAACTGGATGAATGATCTTTGCACATCCCCACGGGCATGCACAGCTGAATATAGATCACCCAGAAAACCTGCCAGCTATACGGAGTGGGGCTGGGCTCTCCTGAAAACCTGCCAGCCCTGTGGGTTTGGGCTGAGCACTCCTGCCTCTGCTCCAGCATGGGGTCTCTGCAGAGAATTCCAGCTGCAGGTGGAACAGCCTTGCTGTTTGTTTTGGGCCAAACACAAATTGATAACAACAAATAATCTTGTTTCCTTTCCAGTGAGCATCCAAATAGGACAGCTTTGGGAGGTGGGCGGAGGGAAACACGGCTGTTGCAGATGTTGTACCCACATAGAATCATGACATTTTTAAGGTTGGAAAAGACCTCTGAGATCACCAAATCCAACCATGAACCCACCACCACCGCCACAGTCACCACTAAACCATGTAGTGCTTTGGGCACTTCTTTGTCCTCGTTGTGGGGGACCGAGACTGGATGTGGAGATGAGTAGCCAGTGGCCTTTTCTGTCTCACAGATGGGCAAAACTGTGGAGACCTCTTAATGTTCTTGTGCTGCAAACTCTTCGAAGGTGGGGGCTGTAGTGCTGTAAGAAAATACAGGGAATGTTTCAGTGGAAAAACAATTACAGTGGCGTCTCCTCTCGGGCCCTGAGCAGATGAGGGAGACCCGGGGGCAGTGAGGACATGGGTTTGTGTCCCAGCTCAGGGGCTGCTCTGGCTTTGTCCCTCCACGTGCTGGGTGGGATTTGCGTTTCCCTGGGCCTGGTGATCTCAGGGGCTGGCAGGACAAAGAGGAACAGCAGGCTTGGAAACAACAAGGATCAAGGAAAGAGAAAAGCCAACTTTTAAAAACGAACGCTTAGTCATAGAGACACAGATGAGGGAGGGCTGGCAGGGGCCTATTTCCATCCTGAAACTCCCCCTCATTCCCAGACTTGCTCTGGCTGTGTTTGCTGTTGAGATAACATCCCCTTCCCCCACCACCCACAGATAACTGAAGGAGCAGCCGTTGAAAAAGGAAAAAAAAAAAAAAAGCAGTTGCCTTGCTCTGCCTGCAGGAGAAATGTCAGGAAGTGTCTGGTGGTGGGTGGGATGAAAGGAGGAAGCTGAACTCTAAAGAGAATATTCTAGTTCTGCTCGTGCAAACAAATGCCCCTCTGTATTCTGCTTGATAAGAACATCCAGGAGCAGGTCCTCCTGCGTGCAGGAGCGTGCAGTAACTTACACACCTCTGAGGGATTTATTTGTGCATGCTGCATTACCCCCAGCACTCCATGAACTGGAGGGGAAAGGATGGAAACAGCTCGGGAAAAGCATAAGCATCATCAATAATTAATAGTGCCTTTTTTGTAGTAGGAATGATCCAATATTAATTATGAAGTTAATTTCTGTTTGGATGGTTTGTGCATGTGTATGAAATTTGGACCAGGATTTAAGTTCAGCGCAATCATGCTTTTATTCTAATTACAATAATTATAAATCTATTTTGCATCCTCTTTTTAAGTCTCAATAACACAGGCTTTTGTTTCCAAACATGCCAGACAGCATTTTTTGCGCATCAAATATGGCAGCTCTCAGCTCCCCAAAGTGAATCTGGTTATAAATACAAAAGAAGTTGTTTTCATTCATTGTCACTATACAAATGTGAAAATAAGCCCAGAACACAGGTCAAGATAAGTACTTTGGATTTCTAAAGTCACAGAGTCAACAGGGAGGAAGGAACCTAATTGCACACATCATGAAATATTTAAACAGACAGTGACCAATGTGCAGATGTGGGATGCACACTTTTATAGCTAATTCTGTGTTACAAACAGCTGATGCTGCTCTGCATCTTTCTTACTCTGGGGCCTTAAAAATTGTCAGTGCACCATTTTGAAGCTTAGTTTTTGTACTGGGTGATCTATTGGGAAAAATTCTATGGCAGAAGCTTGAAACCCAGAGGGAGAACTGAGTTTCTTATTTAACTGTAAGCCATCAGCTCGATGTCCCCTCAGGACATGGCTGCATCTCATCCACAGCAGGTTGGTGGGTTGGAGGTTGCTATAAGAGCAAGCAGAATACTTCTCTTTGTTGCAGTTTGTTTTCTTATACACTCATTATCTATTTCCCAACTATATTCATGCCTTGTTTGTGCTACAAGGATAGATTTATTGGAAAGTTTTTCTAACAGAAATCCAGTTTATAGTAACAGACGTTTTGTCACAGGTTCATGGCAGATTCTTTTGTTGAGGCACAAGAGAGGAAATGTGCTTTTTCTTTTTGCTTTTGGGTCTTTCCTTTTTTCCTTTTGTTTTTTCATCTGCTCTTGTTTCCCTGCAGAAAATCCAAACTCCCACCCCAAGTAAACCTCCTTGCTGTGACAGCCCCGTGGTCCTTTGGCAGTGGGAGAGTTCATGCTGGCACCAAGCTGTGCCCTCTGAGCCCCTGGAGGAAAATGGGGTGAGATCAGTAAAACTTGCACGAGACTTATCAGACTGCAGGTGCTGCTAGACATCGTGATACCATGATGTTTAGAGAGTATTATTAGTCATAATAAGATGCCAAAACTAATTTTCAAAAAGGGAACTGTTAGACTTTTGCAAAATCTGAGTGTGTTCAGGGTCTAGGATAGGTGTCATGGTAATCTGCTGGGAAGTCTCTTCAAGTGCCTGATGCTACAGCAGGATTAATTTTATCTTTGTTTTCTGAGAGCCACTGGAGCATTACATGATTAACCTCTGGAGTTCTTTGGCCATTTGTGTTGTTTGGAGATGTCCTCTTGAATTTTTATTGGAAATTACTGCCCACGCACAAACTCTGGTTGCTGCTTTTTAATATTATCTTGAATTCGTGCTGTGACTACATCACTTTTTCCAAAGGCAGAATAAAACTGTTTATTTTAATACTTCCACCATTTTTGTGTTATGAAAAAAAATGCTTTTGATTTTCTGTTCCCCCTTTTGTGTGAGTTTATCTCTTAGAAGTAGCAGTGGATTAGAAAAATACATATACAGAGAAGACATTGCCAGTCTTTAAATTTTGGGAAAGTCATGGCAGCATTGTGAGTCTACTCCCTTCTGCCCCACTGACATTCCATGCATAGCCAAACATTAACCAGAGCTCAGCTCAGAACTGCTGGGATTGTGCAGAGCTGATGTATCTGTTTCCCTGCTTGTGTCTCTGTGAGATGGAAGAATGGGATTCTCTGTAACAGCTACATCCCATTCTTGTCACATAATTATTGTCACAGAATCACAGAATGGTTTGGGTTGGAAGGGACCTTAAAGCCCATCCAGTTCCACCCTCTGCCATGGGCAGGGGCACCTTCCACTATACCAGGGTGCTCCAAGCTCTGTCCAACCTGGCCTTGGATGCTACCAGGGATCCAGGGGCAGCCACAGCTTCTCCGGGCAACCTGTGCCAGGGCCTCACTAGCCTCACAAGAGAGAATTTCTTCTGTATGTCAAGCCCAAATTTCCCCTCTTGAGTGTGAAGCCATCCCCCTTGTCCTGTCCCTCCAGTTCCGGATGCAGAGTCCCTCTCCATCTTTCCTGGAGCCCCCTGCAGATACTGGAAGGTGCTTTGAAGTCTCCAAACAACCTTCCCTTCTCCAGGCTGGATATCCCCAGTTCTCCCAGGCTATTTCCACAGGGGAGGTGCTCCAATCCCCTTGTCAACTTCATGTCTGTCCTCTAGACTTGCTCCAAAAGTTCCATGTTCCTCTTATGTTGGGGGCACCAGAACTGGATGCAGTATTCCAGGGTGGTCTCACCAGAGAGGAGTAGAGGGAGAGAATCCCCTCCCTCAACCTCCTTTGGATGCAGCCCAGGACACAGTTGGCTTTCTGGGCTGCATCTGAAGGAGTGAGGCCAGTAGGTGACAAAATGTGACAGAGTCTTAAATTCTCTTAATTGAAGAAATACAAAATTAAATTCTTTGTAGTAGAAAACCATAGAAAATCCAATTCTCTTAATAGATGACATGGATGCTGTTAACTGTAGGGCAGTGGGATAAATTCTGGTTAAGTCTATCTCATTTCTCTCTGCAGCTCAAGGACATGTCTGGATTGACAGCTTTGTCATACAACTGTGCTGAGTGTTCCTGCAAGGCAGTGAGCATCCTTAACTCCAATTAACATCACTGGGAACGGAGGGCTCTTGGAGCCTCTTGGAACACAGTCTTGGCATGCTCAACTATCCAAGGATCACTCTGCCCACTGGCACAGCAGCTACTGCTGAGAGAGGAGACACAGACAGCAAGAGGAGGGGAAGACCAGTTTGTCCAGATTGTGTGATCTTGTCAAGTCACAGAACTTCCCAATCTCAGGGCTCTTATAGTTTTTAAGCCTATAGACATATTTGTCATGGTATAGAAGAAAAATCTCTTGGAAAGCAGATTTAATCCATATGCAAAGAGGGATGAAAACAGTGCCAGAGGGAGAGGAGAACTCTCATCACTGCGTGCCAAGGAAAGCTGCTGTGAGCTGAAGAGCCATTGCAGGAGCTCTTGGTCACTCCTGCCCTCCTACCTCAGCTTCGGATACCAGGTGATGCTCTTGGCATTTTGGTTCCTCCTTTATTCTACCAAAGGTGACACTTGTTCATGACACTGTGGTGAGTCCCAGAATGATGAAATATTCTGCAGGAATACCTGCACTTCCTTGGTTTAGGAGAGCCTGCAGCAGGGCAAGGACTCTCCCCTGCACCTTCTGGGTGCCTCCCTGCTCTGCTCTCCCTTCCCACGCCTTCCTTTGCTTCCTGATTCTTAAAATTCCTGAGCACCTCTAGTTCTGGGACATACTGGAATTTGTGCAAACAGCCCTTAAACTGTTTTCTTCTTGGTCAAATATGCCCAGGGAATGCCCAGGGAGTGCAGACATGGCATCTCCTCACAACATTTAATTGCTTCTTCAGTGGGAAGGGATGTTAGTGGGATTCATGTTTGTTTGTACTTGGGACACTTATAGAACCTCATGGGGTAATTATTGCTAATTAGCAGCTTGGACACACGCTGCTCTTTCCTCCTACAATCTGAAATTAATAATGCAGAGATAATTCAGATTTCTCCTTGCCAGCCTTGTGTTTATTTTTATAGGAGGAGGAAACAGTTTAGGAAAAAAAATTATCTAAATCAATCCCCTGCTGAGCTCCATACAGGGATTACCTGAGGATTATCCTTTGCTCATGGCAGCTGAGACATTCAGAACTTTGGGCATCTCCGTGTCAGCCTGATTCTCTCTGTCATATTCCTCTAAGGCTGCTACAGGTCTTTTCCTCATTAGTCACAGACTGCTTCTTACCACAGCTTAATTCAATTTCTAGATCAGTTGTACAGTATGAAAAATCTTCAGAAGTATTAACACTGGTGTTATTTTTAAATAGATTAATATTCTAAAGGTGAAAAAGGTCTGGAGTTCTTCCTTTTCTGCGTCTCTCAATGGCCCATATTAAACTGAGTTAATTTATGTGTGCACTGAACATTCCAATAAGCAGATCAATGTGAAGGATGGAGAAATACTTACCCCAGTTGTCACAGAGCATTTCCAGTCTCAGATATGTTTGTTTACAGTGGAACATACTGGGGAGAACATCCCAAGCTTTCTTATTCCATGTTTGTTTTTGTATGAAACCAGCAAGCTGCCCAGCATGAACACTTACAAAACAGGTGATTGTTAACAGAGGTTGTTTTTACTTCAAGTCCTGCTCAGACTCAGTCTTTTCTTTGATTTGAAGACCAGGATAAACACTAATATTGCAGCTGCAAAACATGGGCTCTTACCCTGGCCTCTTCTAGATCTGGGGCAATTCAAAGCTATTTTGTGGACTTCAGGTAAGTTCTACAGATTTTTGTTGTACAGATTTTTCGTAGAGTCATAGAATCAGATAGAGGAGAATTATACTCTTTATTTCTTTTGAAGAATGATAAAACATTAGTAGCTCCCCAAAACACAGTTCACTTATACTTAGGACACAACAGAGGCAAAACCAACCCTTTTCTACTTGATATTATTTCTTTCCTGAAGAGACAGACCCAGATGCGACATTGAGGCGGCGCCAGTTGTTTGTGTGTGATAAGAGCCAGTCCCAAATTTGTTCTTGCAGTGATTTAACCTCTGAGACACCTCGTGGTGGAAACACTCACTGCCGGGAGCAGGGCCACGGCCAGAATCCATTTTAAAACAACCTGGAGTTTACATCCTGCAGCGCTTGGAAGTGGCTGAAGTCCCACAGGCAGTACAACAGTTATTTGGGGCCAGGATCAATCTGTGGCTCCTTTTCATTTAAAATATACAAAACCACAGGGAAATTTGTTTTGTTGCTCTCCTGTGAGGAAAGGCTGGGAGAATTTGGATTGTTCAGCCTGGAGAAAAGAAGGGTTTGGGAAGAACTAATTCTTTTCAGTATCTGAAGGAGCTGACAGAAAAGACAGAGACAATTTACAAGAGCCTGGAGCGACAGGACAAAGACAAATGGATTCCTAACTGCCAGAGGGCAGGGTGAGATGGATATTGGGAAGAAATCCTTCCCTGTGGAGGTGAGGAGGTCCTGGAACAAGTTGCCTAGAGGAGCTGTGGCTGCCCCTGGATCCCTGGAAGTGTCCAAGGCCAGGCTGGACAGGACTTGGAGCAACCTGGGATAATGAAAGGTGTCCCTGCCCATGGCAGGGAGTGAAATGGAATGGGCTTTAATGTCCCTCTCAACCCAAACTATTCTGTGATTCTATGATTCAATGAAGAGTGAAACTGGCCTTTGACTTCCCCAGGGTATGAGAAATATTTATGAGAGTGATGTTTTATCACAGCATTGCCACAGTTCCAGGTCTGTGCAATTAACACGGGGCTTCCCCCTGAGTTTCATACGGGGTTTGGTTTTGTTTTTTTCTAACCTGAAACTGAATGTTAAACATCGCTGGGAACTTGAGAGGGGGATGGACTGAAACACTGGTGAAGGGAAGGTATAAAAACGTCCTGCTGGTATCACGTTGTGACTTCCTCGTGGCACTGCTGAAGGGGACACTACAGAGATGGAATGTGCTTTTAGCCTGTTTGCTGTAATGGAACATGGAATATCGGGACTGTAACCGCTATGGACTTTGTACAGCTGCTTTATTTTTTTACCTCAGAATGCGCTGTGTACATTTTGGGGAAATGGAGAATCGCTTTTTGTCGGCACCAAGACGTGTTCTGCATTCTCAGGGCGTCTGGAAACCGTGGATCGCTGTTCCCAGATCAGGGTTTTATTTTTGGTGCTTCCTTGCCCGACTTTTCACACCAAACAGAGTGAACGCTGTGAATGTTGGCGCGGGGTTCCACGACCACCCTTGAATGCATAAATCGAACATTTTTTATCCCAGATTGGATTTCAAAGCAGAAGCGATGGCTCCGGCTGCACTGAAGTAACGAACTCTAAACGCAAATACGTTTATTTGACATTTTTCTACCCGCAGCCAGGGCTGAGGGTGCCCTGAGGCGCCGCGCAGCCGAGGGCGGGCCGTGCCCCCGCATGACTGACAGCCGAGCCAGCCAATCACCACCCGCGCTCCCGCCGTGACTTCGCCTCCCGCCGCTCAAACTGCCCAATCAGCACACGGGGGGTTAACGGACCGTCCCGTGCCAACGTCGGCGGTCAAACGCGCCAATGGACAGAGGGCAGGCTCGTTACCAATGAGATCAAAGAGTTACAGGAATTTCGTCACACTATTGGTGATTTCTTTTGTCAGTCACCGGCGCCGGGTCCAGGGGTTGGCTGGTGGGTCGGACGGGGCTTTCCGGGGGCGGGGACACTATATTAGGGGCGGACAAAGGCGGCGGCGAGGCCGTCCAGCTCGCCGCCATTTTGCGCAGCGGGCGCTGAGCAGCAGCAGCCGTCGCGGCCGGAGCTCTCACCTCCTCTCCGCCTCTTCCCTCCGCTTCACCATGTCGCGGGATCGCTTCCGTAGCCGTGGCGGCGGTGGTGGCGGCTTTCACCGGCGCGGCGGCGGTGGCGGTCGCGGCGGCCCCAACCATGATTTCCGCTCGCCGCCGCCCGGCATGGGCATGGGACAGAACCGCGGCCCGATGCCGGGCGGCCCGCAAGGCCCGGGCGGCCCGCCGGGAGGAGGCCCGAAGCCCGAACCGCCGAAGCCGCCCACGTCCACCTCTGCTCCGCCTTCTTCATCCTCTTCAGCCTCCGCCACCACAGCGGGACCCACCGGCAGCCAGGCGGGAGCGCCTCCATCCTCTGCGCTGCCCGCGGGGCAGCAGCCACAGCAGCAGCCGGCGGTGTCGGCTCCCTCCTCGTCTCCCTCCGGCCCACAGCCGCAATCCAAGCCCAGCCCCAGCCCGACGCCGGCCGGCGGCCCTAAGAAAGGACAAGGACAGTCTCCCGGCGGCGGCCCCAAGGGGCCGGGCGGCCCGCAGCAGGGGCCGCACAAGGGCGGCCCGGGGCACCGCGGCGGGCCGGGCGGGGAGCCGCGGGGCCGCGGGCAGCAGCACCAGGGTCAGCAGAGCCTCGGGGCTCAGCAGGGCTCGGGAGAAAGGAGCGAGAAGCTGTCGGACGAGGTGAGTCACGGTCGTCCCCCGCCCCCCACCTCCTTCAGGCACAAGATGGCGGCGGCTCCGCGCGCCCGCGCCGCCATCTTGAGGGGAGGAGCGGCGGGGAGGTGGCGGCGGCTCGGCGGGATCGAGCGGTCCCCGCTGTCCGGGCGGTCCCCGCTGTCCGGGCGGTCCCGGGGCTGCGCTGTGGGTCCGTCGCGTTGTCTGGGGCTGCGGTTTGGATTCCCTCGAGGTGCCTCTCGCGGTGGCACGGGGCTACGATTTGCATCCCCTCGCGGTGCCCCCGGCGGTGCCGGAGCTGCGGTTTGGGTCTCTTCGCGATGCCATGCGACGGTGGTTTGGGTCCCCTCGCGGTGCCCCCGGCGGTCGCCGGGCTGCGGCTTGGGTCTCTTCGCTGTGCCACGGGACTGTGGTTTGGGACCCCTCGTGGTGCCCCTGGCGGTCCCGGCGCTGCGGTTTGGGTCCCACGGGGATCCTCAGGGCTTCCTGCAGCTCGGTGTGCAGCACACAGTGACGGCTCGAACTGGTCTGATTCTTTGTAGGGGTTTAAAGCGAACCTCTCTCTCCTGAGGCGGCCCGGGGAGAAGACGTACACACAGCGCTGCCGGTTGTTTGTTGGGAATTTGCCTGCAGATATCACAGATGAAGACTTTAAAAGACTGTTTGCCAAATACGGGGAGCCGGGAGAGGTTTTTATCAACAAGGGCAAAGGCTTTGGATTCATTAAATTGGTAGGCATTCATGTTGTGTGTTCATCCGTTTCCTTGTCGCGATGTGGTGATGTACAGCTTAGTTTTCTAAAACTGGGTTTTAAACTTCCCCCAGGAATCTAGAGCTCTTGCAGAAATCGCAAAGGCAGAGTTGGACGATACCCCCATGAGGGGCCGACAGCTCCGCGTTCGCTTTGCCACACACGCCGCTGCCCTGTCGGTGCGGAACCTCTCACCCTACGTGTCCAACGAGTTGCTCGAGGAAGCTTTTTCCCAGTTCGGTCCGGTGGAAAGAGCTGTTGTGATTGTAGATGATCGAGGTAGATCAACAGGAAAAGGCATTGTTGAGTTTGCATCAAAGCCAGCTGCAAGGAAAGCATTTGAACGGTGTACTGAGGGGGTGTTTTTGTTGACAACGTAAGTACTTTTCTAGGATTTTTTAGTTTTAAGCTGAATAAAGATTCTAGTATTTGAGAATGGAGGGTCTTACAGAGGGGTAAAATGAGTATTTTCTGTTCAGCACTCCCAGGCCAGTTATTGTGGAACCATTGGAACAACTGGATGATGAAGATGGTCTTCCAGAAAAGCTTGCTCAGAAGAATCCGATGTATCAAAAGTAGGCACTATGTTTTGATATAAAGAGGGTATCAATGAAGGTTTAAGTAGTATTGTCCCTGGCACTAAGGAAGATGGAAAAATTTTCAGAAACAGGCTTTAGGCTTTCAGTTGTATTTCCAGTTCTTGGGGGGCTTTTTGTTCGTAGTTTAAAGTAACATGATTTGTTTAGTGTATTCACCAATTGTTACACAAGCAGTTTTCTACATTGTATTACAAAGAAATTGCAGCTCGACAGATGGTTTTGGTGTGTGTAGAAACTTGAGAAATCGTACTTGAACTCTTTCATGCTATTGTTAAAAGCTGTCATCGCCCTTAAGGCATGTCTTGGGTTGATGATCCCATGGGGAACTTGAAAATTTACATTCATGGGTTGAAATGAGAAAGTAAAATTTTAACTCATTCCATGATTAGTATAAACTTGTTGCATGTGGATTTGCCTTATGAGGTGACTACTGGCATATAGGGAGTCTAGACAAGTATTAAAGAATCAAGAATAATCTTTCCCAAGACAGCAGTTTTGTGTTAAAATCTCTGTATTAAACCTCTATATTTGTTGTAGGGGTTTTATATTTTCCCAGATCACAAAAGGGAGTGCAGGAGGGGAGATCCAGTCAGTCTGGTTTGGCTCAGAAAGTGTTCAGAATTCCTTGCTTTGATGAAAAATTGTAAGTGGTTTAGAGGCGGCTTTGAGAAGAATGTGGATTAGTACAGTTTTCCAAAATGTTTAAGTACTTCATATTGCTAATGGAAAGCTTTTGAACTTGGTAGTTTTGTTCCATTAATTACGGAATTTTAAACACCAGGTCTTTATATGACAGAAAAACTGTTGGCCCTCAGGCATTTTGAGAACTGTTTTAAGTGAAAGCGAAGGCTGTTACTTGCCTTTGACACAGAGTGCTTTTGCACTGGAAAAATTCACCTCGGTTGGGCCTGCTTGGGCAAAGACCTGTCTTGTGTGAGGATTTTGCACCTGGAATTGTCAGCTGTAAAGTGTCTAAAGACAGTTGAAAACAAGATAAACAAGCAGTAAAATTCTGAAGATTTGCGTGGATGGGATAGTGCAGGAGTCTCCATCTTTGCTGTGGTATTTATTTTTATCAAGTGCTGTTGTCATAAGTGTGGAAGATGCAGCCAATTCTGTATCCCATGGTTGTCAGGTATTCTCAGGGTGCCCTTGATGTTCCCTGATAATTCAGTTACTTTGTGATCTTGTATTGACATTGAGTTTCCAGGTTTGCCTACTCTGAGCATCTTCCTTTCTGCAGGGAAAGAGAGACTCCTCCCCGTTTTGCCCAGCCTGGCAGTTTTGAATTTGAATATTCCCAGAGATGGAAATCTTTAGATGAAATGGAAAAACAGCAGAGAGAGCAAGTGGCAAAAAATATGAAAGATGCCAAAGACAAACTTGAAAGTGAAATGGAAGATGCTTATCATGAGCATCAGGCAAATCTCCTGCGTCAAGGTAATTGGTTCTGAATTCTTACTATCTTCTTGCTTTAAATGCTGGTTTAAAATATATGGCTGTTGATGGTTTAGTGAGTAAATTTATGTTTCTGATTATGAACTTGAGAATTTCAGAGTTAGAAAAAGAGGAACTGGTAGTTTCTTGATACTTGTTTCAGTGGGATATTGATAAGAACAGTGACACTGGGAGGTACTTCCCTGTCACAGTGCAGCTGAGGTGGATCTAATTCAGATACTAAAATGTGACATTTTGTGAAAAAGCTGCTCACAGGCTTTATTCCTGCAGACCTCATGAGGCGCCAGGAGGAGCTGAGGCGTATGGAAGAACTCCATAATCAGGAAATGCAGAAACGCAAGGAAATTCAGCTGAGGTTAGTTGGGCTTTCATGGGATTTTATTAAAAGTTACGTTTATGCTTTTTTTTTTCAATTACTTATATACGAAAGTTTTTATTTTTCAAGAAACACCATTGCTGCTTCAGTTTGTGTTTGCGAAATTGAACTGCTGTGTAAGTTTCTTCTCAAATATTTTAGCATCATAGAGTATGTTTTTTTTGCTGAAGTGTAATCATTCAGTGCCCTTATAATTGCTGGAGCAAGTGATGTTGGTGTGTGTTCAGTGTGCTCCACTCCTGGGATTTAACAGTCTGCTTTGGGGTGACCAGGCAGGAGGAGGAGCGTCGCCGGCGGGAGGAGGAGATGATGATCCGTCAGCGGGAGATGGAAGAACAAATGAGAAGACAGAGGGAAGAGAATTATAGTAGAATGGGTTACATGGATCCAGTAAGTGACATCACGGCGGGTTTGGGATGCGTTACCACGTTCAGGAGTTGTGTTGATGTATTTTCAAGGTCACTGTGTTTTGCTTCCTTTGGGTTGGCTACTGCACTGTGTTGGTGTAGGGGCAGTGGCAGTAGCTGGCTGTAAATGTACTTTGTGTCCAGGAAAGTCTGGATTTTGGTGGTTAATTATCCAAGTTAAGAGTTGTTTCTTCCATGCAGAGGGAGCGAGACATGAGAATGGGTGGTGCTGCTACAATGAACATGGGAGGTAAAGAATCTTTAAATAATTACTTCATGTGGGTAGCTTGGAAATTGTCAGAATATGATTATATATTTCTCTTCCTTAGATCCTTATGCTTCAGCAGCCCAGAAATTCCCACCTCTGGGAGGTGGTGGCGGCATAGGTTATGAAGCTAATCCAGGAGTTGGCCAAGCAGCCATGAGTGGTTCTATGATGGGAAGTGACATGGTAACGTATCCTGTGGTGGCTTTAGCTTAGCACAAGGGAATTGTTGTGGTTGGGAATGAGTTCTCTAGTGTTCGGATGGTTGTGGAAATGTCACTGTTAACTGCTGACTCTCTTGTCAGGTGTTTAACATAGGACAGTGTGGCAGTGTGTAGCGCTAGAGTAGTTTATAATCTTTATGGTAGCTTACACACTCAGAGATTGTTTGTAAGTGAATTCAAATGTGCTCTTAAGCATATTTGCAATTAACTGACCTCATTGGACTTTGGAAATTCTGCGTCACTGTTAGGCTTGGAAGGATTTTTTATGAATTCTAGAGAATCTGACAAATATCATCAAAATACATAATGTGGTAGCTTTTAAGTAATTTGATGTTCTGTACTGATGGACAAGAGAGATTTTTTGTTCTCCTTCCCAATATGTAACTCTGTTTTGGCCCTTCCAAGCCTAGGTAGGCTGGATGCATGTTGGTCTGGGTATGCTGTTCAGTCCAAAATCTGCGCTCAGGTCTGTTTCAGCAGCAGATTAATTTAAGTAATCATTGGTAAACAGCATATCCCTTAGTCTGTGCTGATGTTGCTGTAGAAGAGCAGAAATGCTGGTTTTTAGCTTCAGGCATGTTCCAGCTATCCTGGACTGTAGCCATTTGTGGTTCCTGTCTCCCAAAGGAATGATAGCCTGGTCTGTTTCCCTGTGTTGGGCATGACACAAAGGTAGAGCCTGTTAAAGCTACAGCATATCTCCTGTTCCGAGGTATGTTTCCAAGCCATCCTATTTTTGGCACACTACATGTGTGACTGGGCTTGGAGCCTGCTTGGTGTTCCTACACTGAGGCACCACGGATGCATACGACAGAAGTGCTTAATGGTCAGGATGGAAATCTGTTGGTTTAGGTGGCGATACCAGTGTGCTTTCACCCTCCCAAAAGGGTGTACACATGTAGCACAAGCTGCAGTAAATGATTTTTGGGTGGGTTTCGGCCTCTGGCTTAATGTGCAGAGCTACCATAGTAGCTTGTCAGATACCTTCTGTTTTATCTTTTTGGGGAACCGTATCTTTGGAATGGTAACTTTACAGAGCATCATTGATTCAGCAGACAGTGCTGTTGGCCTTAAGGTATCTCAATAACCTACTGATATCTAAGCAGTTCCTGAGCTTCCTGTGAGCAGTTAGGCAGTGTGTGGTGGATACTATGTACATTTTTCTCCTGAAAATCATGGTACAGGTGCATGTTGAACTTGTGCAATACCTGAAATGTGATCTGGTCAAACAAAGGGTGTGACAGTGAGGTGGATTAAGTGCCTGGAGTTTCTTAGGCTGGGGATCTCTGCCACACAATGCTGTCACAGTTCCTGGGCTGATACCTTTAAACAGAACTGTAGATGAGCTGAAGCTGCCATGAATAAGGCAGTAATAACCTAAATAATATTTGTGAAACTCCTTTCTTGGAAGGATTGATGCTGACTTTCAGAAGTCAGGAGCTCCGAAGTGTGCATTCTCAGTTACAGATATTTTTTGTAACAAACCACCTACCATTGTTCTGTGACTCGGTAGTGGGAATCTTGGTTGAAATGGAAATTTAAAGCTCTCTTTGACCTCATAATGTGTCAGTTCTGTAGGTTGAATGCCGATCACACCTACTAATACAGTAACTAAATGAAGTACATGCAACTAGAGGTACTAGTAAATAGACCTGAAGTCTGCTTTATTGCAGAGTAACTTAGATGTTACATCTTGGTGTGAAACCTTTCAATGCTGTGAAGTTGTGAATTTTCCAAGAGCTTGTGGTGAAGGTGGGGCGGGAAGGGAGATACTGCCTGGATGCACACAATCCTCTGTGCATAGCTCTAACTGGAAACACTGAGTGCTTGGAACACGTTTTGCATCTGATGCAGCACCAGCAGCTCCGGAGTACGTGGGGTTTGAACGAGTGCCAGTCTTTGCTCGAGCAGTTGCGTTGGTTAGGTAAAGCACTGGTCAGTAGCTTTTTTCACTTTTTTTTTTTCTTCTTGCAATGCAGTAGTGCTCACAATGAGTTTTGGTACTGCCAAAGGCCTCTGCAGTTTAGTCAGCAGACCGTAGTCTTAACCCCATCTTGAAAAGCACATGGTCTCTAGACAGCACATGCCAGTCCTGGTGAGTAGGCATTCTGTTACATGTGATGAATGTCAGCTCCTGCTTCAGCCAACTGGAGCTGCAGTCTCTCATTAGGCTTATTTGGAAATGACAGTGATGTAATCTGAGCTTTTACTGCACTAAAGGTGAGAAGTTTGCAAGCTACTTGCATTAACTTGGTTGAAAATTTTGCTAGAGCTCATTTGGAAAAGTTGTTAATTCACATCTGCACTAATGCTTACATTTCTAGCACTGCAGGGAGGATCTGTTCTTTGTAACAGATGTATGAGAATGCATCAAGTGGGAACATACCTCAAGGCATGTGTTACAATAAACTAATTTTTAAATTACCCTTTTTTCCTTTCTATGTTCCCGGTACCTGTGGATCGGCTCAATGGTGATTGTATCGACGAACCTTGACTACGGAACCTTCTAAAAATATATACTTAACACACATGGACATCAACTACTTATAATGAACTGTTAATTCTGTTCCAATAGCGTCCTGAACGCTTTGGGCAGGGAGGTGCGGGGCCCGTGGGTGGCCAGGGTCCTAGAGGAATGGGGCCTGGAACACCAGCAGGATATGGTAGAGGGAGAGAAGAATATGAAGCCCCAAACAAAAAGCCCCGATTTTAGATGTGACTTGTAGTTTCATTCCAGTTTGTTTTTGTCTGTCTTGTTTAGACACCAACTTCTTAATTCTTGCATTTTAGTAAGAAAGCTACGTTTTTATGGATGTTAGAAACTTACTGACCTAATATTTGTAAGTGGTCTGTTTGGGCGAGTACAATTTAATTATGTAATGCAGTGTTTCAAAATCAAATTTAGCTGTTTTTTTGATGTATAACGTCCCTAACTTGATGGCAGTGTACCTTGTGCCACTGAATTCCCAAAGTGTACCAACCTTTTTTTTACTGTGCTTCAAATAAATAGAAAACTAAATGTAGTAACTCTTCTTGCCAGTCGTGGTTAAACAAAGGAGGCCTAATACCACACCTGCCACAGTAACCCGAGAGCCTCGAGCTGAGGTCGGACTAGAAACCAGGGTGTGGAACTGCAGTGAAGAGTGAAATCTCTTCCCACAGTGCCTCTCTAGCCAAAGATTGGGTTAAATTGTAGCCAAACTTTGCAGTAGGTGCAGATTTTTTGAGCAGTAATTGTGCTGCAATAAGGAAGCAAATGGAAATCTTAGAAGTGCTGTAAGATACATTATTTAAAGCTTCACTGCAAGCAGTGCAGTAATTAATTCCATATTTTAGCTACGGATGGTGGGATGGTAGCACTTACCACCCTGGCAGTTAACTGCTTGGAATCTTGCAAAGACTTTAAGCAGAAGACCTAGCAATGGTTATTTTAAAATAAATTCATAGAATGCCTTGTATTGGCTGACTTCCTGACTAAAGGATTGTTAATGTGATATTTATATGCTCTTAAGCTGTTTTGAGATTACAGGATCTGGCCTTGCTCCATATTGTACACCTGCCTGAAATTGCTTGGCAAAAAGACCAGAAGTGTTACTCGAGTGATTAAGGTTAACTTGCTTATGTCCTCATGCTAACAGTGGACTAATTTGCCTAGTTCAGAATACAATCATTTGTATTATGGGGACTGCAGGAACTATTCTTAAATCGTGTAGCTGGTGGGCAAATCCTAAAATCCTGTATGTAAAATACAGCAATCAGCTTGCTTGCATGATGGTTATCGCTCTTTTATTATTGATGTTTGGAGATAATGCTTCAAAATTAGTATCTGAATCTGGAGTTCTAAGAGTTAATACTACACAGTGCAAATAAACTCCCTTTAAGGTTCTTTTTGTAGAAGATCTGATGAATTCGTTAGTTTGCTGTTCATTTTATTAAGCCCCAGAAGAATTTCAAAGCATTCTGGACTCATTGGTAAGGTAGTTGCTTTGCTTGTTTTTACACTGTACCAGGTGAGCTGGGAACATGACTTCCCAGCGTCAAATACCTCAGTGTTAATGCAGGATACATCAACCTGCTTGGCACAAAGTAGGTAAATGTAGCTTGGCTGTACCTTCACATGATCCCCAATTACCAGAGTTCTGTGAATAGCTTTAATCTTCCCAACATCTTTCCATTCCTTGTGCTAAGTATTGGCTAATTCTAAATTTCCTGCTAAATTTTCCCTGTGGTTAAAACATGTCAGATTGCAGTATTTTAGGGTGCAGATGTCTGATCCCTCTTGAAGTACTGTTACCCCTTAAATGACAAAATAGCAAGTTGGGAAATGCTGATACAGGTAACACTGACTTGGAACATGAAGCTCACTAAAGAGCGATTCAGCTTGTTTGGTGAATGCTTTTTGTTTACCCAGAAAAGTTTGGGGGTTGATAACATGCTACAACAATGAATTGCTCTTGAGGAAATTCCAAATTAGCAGTTCCTAAACTGCAGACCAAGTATTTGGGAGTTACTTGTATTGGATAGTTCACAAATGAGCAGTATCGATGCAATTTGCATTATTGAAGCGGTTTTAAACAATATCTTTTCTGGAGGGTGTTCATGGGACACCCACAAAAGGTGAAGGTGTCCGAGTTGGGGAATTCTGAACGTGAACATTAAATTAATTTTTTCAGTTTATTTTTCAGATTACATGTCATTCTTTATTAAAAGAGATGCTGGTGCATATCCTAAAGTATGTTCTTTTGTAGTTCTGTAACTTGGAAGAGTGAAGGATGCTGCTGTCCTTGTACCTTTACAGAGCTTGTCTTTGGGTACCCCTGTTTTGTACGTAAGCTACTGTTGCTAGGTATTAAAATAGCTGAGTTGCAAACCCATGATCAGTAAATATATTGAAAGATTTGGCAGTTTTCAAAACATCTGAAAGTTTGGTTAAATCTGGCTTTGTTGTAGCTGCATAAGCAGAATTTCTAAAACAAGTTCTGCTTTGAGTTGCATGTACTAAACAGGCATATGATGAACTAGCCAACTTCTTTTCAAGACCTTTTAAAGATGGTGCCTTAAAAGCTGGCAAACGTCAACTTTAAAATCTGACAAAAGTTACTAAATGTGGGAGGCGAGAAAGTGACGTTCCTTTGATTTGTTCCTATGAGGTTTTGGACTTTTTCATTAACTCAGATTTATATAATTCAATCTTTAAAACCATTCAGAAAAGTGCTTTGCTGGTCAGACCTGTTTTTGGATGGTCTGGATCACATAACATTTTTGTACTGGACTTGGAGGACATTGGCTGTTGCAATTTAGCTTGTTTTATCAAAATTGAGCCCATTTTGACACTTGGAGCTCTAAAAACTGCAGCAAGTAGAAACTGGTATCGTTACACATATGTCTTCAAACTTTCTCAGAAATGAATACAGAATAATCTTACCTTCTGGTGTAGATACATTACACTAATCATTTATACAGCTGATGAGAAACTGAAACTGCTTTTGAGATTTTGTGGTATTTTTGTGGTAGACAAATTCTTGGCTTCTCCTTGGCAACCATTTACTGTGGCAGCAAGTTCTTGCTGGAGTTTGAGACTGCTATTTACTCTTAAAACTAGTGGCCTGCTACATAACTGCACTTAGCCAGCATTTCTGCAGTTCATAACTGTGAGGAACGTAGTACCACAAATGGCAATGGACATTAGGACCCGGATGTAGTATTCCTGCTTGCTCCAAGATTCTCATTGCCGACTGCATACAGGTAGGTAACAAGCAATATAATATAACTTGGTGACTTTCTATGTAATCTTACACTGTGGGTATTCTGACATCACACTTCTGACTGTGGAATTACAGTGCAGCACTCCATACCTGTATGCTGAGCTTGCATCAAAGCTGTGTGGTTTTCGGTTTTAAGCTTTTGTCTCATTCAGAGACGAGAAGTAACTTACTGTGGTTCTTAGATGAGGATTTCCAGACCCGATTCCTCTGTACATACAACTTGGCTTGGGTGGATTTTTCTTAGTTCCGATGTAACGAAGATATTCTTACATGAGCATGGTGGGGAAGAGGGAATGTGATCTTTAACTCACTTGACTAGTTGATAAGGTGCTCTCAGTGCCTAGAAAAAAACATGTTTAAACTTTCTGTAGTGATGAAGTGGCCCATCTGCAGCTCATCCCTGTGTAGAGTCTTGGCTTGGTGGGAATGTGTTAGTAATCACTGCTCTTGCCTCGTGTGTGCTACGTGAGAATCACCTCAAACTACGGGTACAAGCAGCTCTGAGACTGATCTGAAATATTTTTGAGGACATAAATGAGTGCTTGATTGAATATCCCTGTGAGTTTCATAGAGCTTATTGGACATTGCAGTTGTCTTAATTTTAACCTTTGATTGACAAGCCTGATGCATTCCTTTGCTTTAATTGACAGTGATGAGATTCTGTACTTCTGCCTCGTAGATTCATCTTGGTAGTGTAATGTATAATTTCATTTTTCATCAGTCTTGAGATGTAATTCTAAACTCTTCATTGCTAGAACTCCTGACTATGGTGTTCCAGGATTAACATGCTTATGTTGCCAGACATCCAGACATGCTGATCTCCAGCTCTTTTGCATTAGCTCTTGAACCTGAATTTCAAGGTCTCTTGTTCCATCAAATGATCTGGCTCTTGTCTGATACTCTGTTTCACAGGTGGTGTAATGTGTTTTCCCTTGTTCTGCAAAGTTCTGCTTTGCATACTTGTTTCTGGTCACTTCTATTATCACTTCTGGACCCTTCTTTGTTACCTTCCAGGCAGGACTCCTGCTGGTGAACAGGGATTTGCTGGACAACCTTGCCCTCCACTGTAGCCACCTTTCCATGTTCCACTGAACTCTTGAAGTAGCAGCTGCAGCGTAAGATAATGACAACAGGTCTTTGGTTACACCCCAGCGAGTGTAGCCTGTGACCCCAGCTGGTCACACAGTGACACCTTGTCACAAAGTTAGTTTGGCTTTTCATGATGGTTCACCTTTACCTGTGACTAGAATCCGTTTTGTGATGGCTTATCTTTGCCTGGGACTGGGATCCAGTAGCAAACCTGCTGGCAGCCAGTGTGCTCTCAGGTAGCAGAACTGAACTAGTGATCTTAAACCATTGCTTAGAACTGACTTAAGTTTTTCCAGTGTGCTTTGGATACTTGACCTGCAGGAATGTTACAATGGGGTTATTGGCACATCTGGCTCATTCTGTGTACTTGAGCTAAGCAGGTTTTTGACACTCTTGGAGCAAGCAGTCTGTGATTGAACCATGGGGCTCAGACCATCTCTGGCTGCAGTAATGAAACTTGGTGTGGTAGCAAACTTAGTCATGTCTGCTCTAAGTCAGTCTGTAACAAGTGGGTACAAGAAGTGACATTCAAGTGCTTGCATTGTGTTTCATCTTGGTTTTATCTGTGTGTGAAATACACATTTTCTCAAAAGCTTACCTGAAGCTCAGAAGTGTGGTGTCAGAATACATCTGCGTACTGCTAGGCCCTCCGAGCAGAGCCTGGTGCTGGCAGGAGAGCACAGCACAGTGTGGATGGGGCTTTATTGTAACATTAAGCATACAAAGTGTTGATTTGCTTGCAGTTCTCCCCATAGCTAAACACTGAGGCCTGTGAGTAGTTTTAGGACTGGAGCAGTAATGGGGTTGCATGTCTCTGTTAATCATTGCCAGCTGCAGTGACATGATCAGGAAGGCCAGTGTTCTGTTCCATTATGTTCAATGAGGCTGAGCATGTTGGGAAGGATGCATCCAAGTGTGCTGCTCTGGGGAATCACTTGGCTTCTTCCACTACTAGCAAGTTTGGAATCAGCTAATTAGCTTCAGATTTTTTCACTCTCCATACCAGCTAGTGGGGCTGTTAAATAGCTGCTGCCTGGAAAAGGAAAAAAGGGAGGATTGGCCTTCTCCCACCTGTGTCATTGCTGCTAGGTAATGATTGACATGTTAGGACTTGGCTGTGCAATCCCGCAGTGGTCTGTGAACACCCCATCTCTATAAATGTTGCTTCTGAACACCAGTACTGAAGAGCTAACTGGGGAGGGCTGGGAGGAGTGTGGCTAGCAGGGAATCTGCAGTTTTCAAAGGATGCACAAAGATATAGTATCCCTTATGCATGGTGTTTGTTGCTATGGCAGAGAAAACAAAACGTGCATAACTCCTGCTCCCAAGGGCTGTGAGGAAACCCAGGTGGTGGGTTGGAGACTAAGCCTGAAGCTGTCCCTGCCTGGTCAGATCATGCTGTGCCCATGGTGGGATCTGTCTCCCAACTGGAGCTCTCCAGAGTCTTGGACCACATCCCCTGCTCTCACCACTGCAGACTGGCCTCAGCTATAGTAAAGGGGGGATCTTGAGGAGGGGAGGAACCTTGCTGAGGATAAAAGCAGTGACAGTGCCAACCTCTAGTGTCTGCCTTTGGCATCTGAAGCACTTGAAGGACTAGAGAACCCGAGGGCTCCAGGAGGCCAGGGACACTGCACTCCCTCAGGAAGGGGAAGAGAGCACTGCTGCAGGGGACAAATAGGGTCATAGAGTTGAAGTAGCTGACAAAATTAATGCCTTCACATAAGGGATAGTATACCTCTGGCTGCAATCAAACCTCACTGTGCTCAGACTGGGGTTATGGTTTGTGCTCAGGGTGCAGTTCTTCAGGCATCTGCCTGCATATTCCTTCAGCTCTTGATGAGTGTTTAGGCTAGCCTATTTCTGCCCCTTACTCTTCCACGTAATAGTTTGGAATAATTGATAAGATCCCCCTCATAACTAATCAGTCCATGTATGTTAAAACCTTGTTTTTAAGTTAGTTTTGAAATGGTCACGATTTGCTGTATATGACTCTAATAACTTCAGTTGTTATCCTTTAGGTGAAGATGAAAGCTGAGTGACACCGGAGTGCTCATCCATGGGAAGTAAGTATCACTTTTTGTCTTGGATGGTTGAAATAATAAAGGTTTCTGGACATTTGGTGTGTTCAGTCACAGAGTACCTTTGAATTGGGGAACACTCAGACGTTGGAATGAGTGACTACATTAAATATGTAGGGTAGAACTTAGTCCCTGCTGTCACATTGTGGGCTTGAGCACCCTGACTCCATCTGGGCTTGATATCTTGACAGCAACGGCTAAAAATACCTTTCTAGACGTGGGATTGTACAAAAGATTTCAAAATCACTGCAGGTATAATAGCTTGGGAATATTTTTCCAGTTGAGGAGTCGAGCATGAGCACATCCAGCACGGTGCCCAGTGGTGTGTGGAGGGACCAAGAGAACAGGTGGACAAGTAAGTAGTTTGTGTCTTTACACTGCTATGAGGGCTTGGTAGCCCATCACCCTGTACTGGTTTATGTAATTCCTGCCTGAAACGTGATTAATCTCAATTTTATATAAACTTTCTGAATTGTGCTTTTGTAGAGCCAAAACCTAACCGTTGTTTGAAGCCCTGCAACAGCAAATAAATTCTGTCCTTTACGTGCTGCAAGTGGTCAAACAAGAAATGACTATTCCTGCACTCAGGCTGCAGTTGGTGATTGTCAGCCTGGGAAAAAGAGAATAGAGCAGCTGCTTCTCAGATGTTAATTCAACTAAACTTTGTTAAAAAGCTATTTTGCTGAAATACTTTAACACTGAATTTGAAAAATAACCTGGTAGATAAACCAGCATGTGCAGGGCACAGCAAATAGCAGTTCAGGGGAATAAACCAACTTGCAGAGCTGGAATTAATGACATTTTCCCTCTAATTTGCCACTAAACTGCAAGGGGAAACTTCAGGTATTTAAAATCTTGTTTGAGGAGCAACATGCTGATTACCTTAACGCGGGAGTCACAGGTGAGTAACAGTAGACCTGTAAGGTGTGAAGCCACTGGGATTCAGTCAGTGAATTCCTATTGAATCCTGTGTGGTTTGTCACTGCTGCTCCTTGCCCTGGGGTAGGAAAACACACAAAGCCATTTCTGATCTTAGAAATACATGAATTCTGTTCATTTTGTTCATTTAATCTCAAATCTGATGTGAGTACTTGAGTATATTTGGCTGGCCCATGGCCTGGATTCTGAATGGTGATTCCATGTCATATAGTTTCTACTGTTTTCTTTCTTTCTTAATCTAATTGTGTGCTTTGCACTTGCAGAAAAAGAAGTCTGAGTGCAGTGAAGAGGAACCAGGAACATACAGCTCTTAAAAATAAAATATTTAAATATTTTTATAAATGACTTGTGTTTTATTCCAGAGGCTGTTCAGTGAGTAAGCAGTCTGTCAGTGTGGAGTGGTATGGCTGGGTCTGAGCAACATGAATTTCTGGAAATTTCACTCATTCCTTACACACATTTCGAGTGTTGCATAGTTTTGTGTTGTAGAATTCCAAATGTTTACCTGTGCCTGGTTGGTTTTTAAGAGCTTTCTTGGTGGTGACTGTAGTAATTAAGCCTGAGATACTAAAGTTAAGAGTTCTGTAGAAGCTAGAACAGTGCTGGGTTGAGCTCTTGCAGCATGAATTGCCATGTTGCTTCACTTAATGCTTTGGCAGCTGTACCGCGCACATACGTGGTTCATGCTGTCATTCGTTAAATATAATCCTTTGTTTAAATATCAAGCTGTTTAATATGTTGAAATACACCAGTGGTGGCTCTGCTCATTGTAGCAGGGTTTCCTCCTGCAGCGGCATAAAGAGTTATGAACATATGGCTGGGACCTTCTTTGCCAGATCAGAAACATGAAAAATTAATTTCATGTGGCAAAGTGGTATGAAATGCTTGAGAGGGGTCTGAATTCCTGGGACTGCTCCTGGCAGGGAGTGTTGGTGCTGTACAAGGAGCTGCTGCTGTTCTCACTGTCAGGCAATGGGGCGCTGGGTGAGGGCAGTCTGAGGTGTTTCACTCTGATTTGATGACTTTGTGCTATTGTCTGGATCCTGAAAAGGGTTCAGTGAGGTTTGTGGCTCTTCAGTAGCTGCCCTGCAGGGGCTGGGGTTCAGTGTCTTTGTCTTTACAGCAGCTGCAGCTTGTGCAGCCTTTTTTCTTGAGATTCTGTTATTTTCCATTGACTTGTCCTCATTTCCACTATTGCAGCACTAGCTGCTTCCTATGTGAAACTGTTCCAGCATTCCATGTGCTGCACTTCACCTCCTCAACTCCCTGCTATGAGCAAACCACAGCCTGTATCCTGTAGGGGAGGGGAGGGGTTTTCTGTGCTGCTGCTGTCTGTTATTATCTGGGGTGTCCTCTGGCTGCTGAGGCCAACACCTCCTACCAAATAGCTCATTAAGTAGCTTCTGTAATTAATAAAATTATTAATCACCTGAGAGAGCAGGTAAGCTTGAACAATAGCCTGGGAGCAGTGATGGCTGCCCTGGTGCCACAGCTCTGCTTCTCTCCCTTTTTCAGGGTTTGGTCTTTATTTTTTAATTCCTTTTCAACCACGGAGCTTTCCAAGCTATGAAGCCTGCTTGGCCTGTTGCTGTCTGTCATTCCATGGAGTGCCAACCCGAGCTCCAAATCATGGTGAGCAGCTGAAGCATCATGTGCTGCCAGGAGTAAAAATAGTGTCACTGCCCTGGGCCCTGTCCAAGCACTGCCTGTGGCAGCCCCTGCGAGGTGGTGGCTGAGCTGGGGTTGGTGCAGGTCCAGGCTGGCTGTGCTCTCCGTGCCCCAGAGTGCTTCCTCGTGTCTGGAAAACACTTCGGGCTCTCATGCTTTATTGGCATTAAAAAAATATTTCCACTTGAGTTACACAAACGTCAGCGCCTGCGGCTCCCCTGGGCCCAGCTCTCGCCAATCCCGGGCTGCCTTTGCTGGGAGGCTCGGCCAGTGCGGCGGCTGAGCAGCGCAGGCGATGACGCAGAGGCCTGGGGAGCGCGGCCGCCTCCGTCACCCCAAAGCGGCCTCCCTGGGGCCAGAACATCCTCGCTGCTGCATCCTCAACCAGCTCCTGCCTGTTCGCTGGAGCTGTGGCTAGCACTGCCTGCACCCTGCCTGATCAGACTCCCCGCAGCCCTTGCACCCCAAGCCAGCAGGTGTTGCCGTAGATCGCACCTGTTCATAGAGCCCGCAAAGGGCTTTGTTTGGAGGGGGTTTCCCCTTTCTCCTCCAGCTCTGTTTTGGTGGGAGGATGGTGCTGCTGGCGGGGGGTGTCACAGCTCGGGGGTGACGCTGCACATGTGAGCAGTCGCTGCCCCGGCAGCACCCAAAGGCTGGGGGGTCCGTGTCCGTGCGGGGCCGGGGCTGGGCCGGGCAGGGAGCGGAGCGCGTCCGAGCTGGGAACGGGGCTGGGCTGGGAGCTGGGCTTGGAACGGGGCCGGGCCAGGCTGGGAACGGGGCCGGCCCGGGTTGGGAGCTGGGCTGGGCCGGGCTGGGAACGGGGCCGGACCGCTCCGCCCCGCTCCGCCCCCGGGCCCGCCCGTCCCGCCATGGCGGCGGCCTTCACCGCCCTCCGTGTCCTGCTTGGGCTCTTCTTCTCCCTCACGGGCGCCCTGAAGGTGTCGGACTGGCTCTCTGCCGACCTGCACCGGCACATGGTGAGCGCAGCCTCGAGGGGAGCAGGGCCGAGCCCGGGGGGAAGGAGCAAGCTGGGGGCGGCGGTGCAAAGAGCACTTGGGCGTGCAGGGCTGAGCTCCGGGGGCAAAGAGCAGGTTGGGCTGCAGGGCTGACCCTGTTGGGGGTGTAGGACTGAGCCTTGGGTGAGACTGAGCAGGCTGGGGGTACAAGGGTTCAGGGTGGAGCACTTTGTTGTGAGTCAGCCAGAGTCCCTTGGAGCGCAGGGCTGATCCCTCTGGGGTGCAGGGTTGAGTCACTTGGGGTGCAGGACTGATCCCCCTGGGGAGAATGGGCAGATTGGGGTGCTGGGCTGTGGGGCCGAGCACTTTGGGGTGCAGGGCTGATCCCCTTGGGGTTTGGGGTTATTTAGGGTGCAGAGCTGATCCCCTTGGGGCGCAGAGCAGAGCAGACCCACTGGAGGGGCTATATCCCCCCAGCCCCAGGCTCAGGGCTGCCTTGTTCCCCTCCCACCCTTCCCAGGCATCGGAGTTCGTGCGCTTCGCCAAGGTGTTTCCCCTGAAGGAGCTGGGGTTCGTGCCGGAGCCAGGCAGCTACCTGGTGGCTGTGGGCTGGCTGGAGGTGGTGGCCGGGTTGTTGCTGGCATTTGGGCCTCAACTGCTGCAGGAGATCAGCAATTTCATCCTCAGCATCGTCATGATTGGTGAGAACCAGCAGGCAACCCCTGCCCTTTGTGGGGTCTTGGGACACCCTTGGCTGGGGACTCCCATTCCCACTCTCTGCTCCTCTCCCAGGTGCCATCTACACGCTGCTGGCACTGCGGGAGCCGCTGGCCATGTGTGCCCCAGCCACCCTCTGCCTCGGCCTCCTCCTGCTGCTCAACATCCGTGGGTACCCAGCCACCCCCCGGCCCAAATTCGAGTGACCAGAGGCGGGAAGGAAGGATGGCTCGGCTGATGGGAAGCAATGCTTTTATGGTATTTTCAGGGACAGCATTGCATCCTGCAGGATAACTTGCTGCTGAGACAGCGTGTCCTCTCCTGCCTCTACCAGTGACTCTGGTGCTCGTTGTCCCCACACTGTGGGACCTGGGCTGGTGCTGAGGGATGGTGGCTGTGGCACCACTGTGACACTGCCGTGGCACTGCTCTGGCAGCTCTGTTGCTAGACTTGCACAAGGTGTCCGGCTCTTCTCAGCATTTGGCCACACTGAGCAGGGACTGGCTCTGCTCTCTTGGGGGCTTTCAAATTTTGGAATAAAACCTCTTGTTTTTCATGTTTTGCCTCCCTGTTTATTTCTGTCTCCCCCACCATGCTGAGCCTCAGTGGCAAAGGGGATGTCCTGGGGCTGGGGGCCTCAGTTTCTGGGGACAGTGCCTGGAAACAAGGCCTGGGGACATGTGGGAGCTGCCAAGGGAGCTGGTGTAGGGGCAGAGGGACAGTGGGGAGAATCCATCTGGGGTGGCACCCCAGACTTCCAGAGAGACCTGAACTACCTTGGGGTGACATTTTTGGTGTCCCAAAGGAACACCCACAAATTGCAGGGCCACACAAAGCAACAAGTCAGGTGCTCACAGAGCTTGGAGAAGCCTGTGGGGCTGCTCCCCCTAAAACCAGCTTTGAAGCCAACAAAAGCACAAAGAGCCAGGAGGAGGCAGATTCCTGCTTTGATGCCTTTGGGGCATCCCTCTTTTCCCCAGCTGCCGGGTGCAGAAACTTGACCCTCTGCTGCTTTCATCCAGCCGTGGGTGGGAGAAAGGCCCTGGGAAATGGTATTAGATGTGGCTGGGGGCACGCAGGGGGTCGACCAGGCCAGTGCTAGCCACCCCCACATGCTCCCAGCCCCGTCAGCCGGCGCTGGGGATCTTAGGGTGGCTCCAGCAGGGAATCCCCCATTACATACACACACAGGTGTTGTCCCCACTCCAGCTGCTGTCCCACAGGCACGAACACACAGGGGGGCTTGGGATGGTGGGGGCGGTCAGGCAGCCCCTGCCTCCCCCAGCACTTAAAGCCATCCCCAGCCTGGCTGGATCAGAGAGAGGAGCAGCCGGAGGGGACACAGCCGCTCCAGCCCGACCCGGCAAGGTAAGAAACAATCGTGGTGTGGGTGAGATGGAGCACTCACTGTGCTAATGATGGGGAAGGAGGAGGAAAAGAGGACCGTTGAGGGATCCAGAGGCTCCTTTGGGGTCCAACTGAGGTCTCCCGGGCTCAGCAGCTCGTGCTCTCCGTGCTTTATCCTGGGGTTGGGTGCTGCGTGTGCTGAATCCAGCCCTGCTGTGCTGGAAAACACCGGCTGGTGACTCAATGCCTTCGTTGGCGAGGTGTGGGCAGGCAGTGATGGGAGGTGAAATATCTGCAGCCCTGGATACAGCCACTGCAGCACAACGTGTTTTTCCATGGCCAGGACCAGAGGCAAACCTGCCTGTGCAGGACTTGGGGGTATGGGGGGGATGCTGGCCCCGTGCTTGCACGTGCTTGACCCATCCATACCTGGGTCTCTCCATTCTGGAGCTTGCTGAGCCAGTGGGTGACTTCCCCATGCCTGGCTCCGTGGGGAATTTGGGGTGCTGGGAGAGGGCTGGGGTGGGTGGCCCCACAGGCACGCGCTGCGTGGGAGGCGTTAAGCCCCGCAGCTGCTGACTGGAGCCAGTGTGGCACCTCCGGGTTCTTCCAGCCACAACTCTGTCCCTCGGCTGTACTGCAGCTGTGCCTGCCGCTCCCTGGGAGCTCTGGCTGGGAAGTTGACAATGGCCTCTGGGCTCCCTTGTGGCATGGAGGGACATAGCTGGGGTCTCCTCATCTGTGAGAGCTGAGCTCTCCCAGCAGATGATGGCATCCCTGCAGGGGCTCTGCCTCCAGTGCCCAGCCACTACTGCAGGTGCCAGCCAGACAGGTTGTCCTTTCCAGGTCAATGTCCCTCCGCTGTCCCCGAGGGCTGTGACACTGACTGTTCCCCACCTTTGCAGGAGCCCGGGATGAACGGCTCGGCGACGGGACAGCTGCCGGTGGAACACCCCGGCGAGTGTGTGCCCAGCAACCCAGTGCAGTTTGTGCTGGTGCCCATCGTCTACTGCCTGGTGCTGTGCGTGGGGCTGCCAGGCAACCTGGTGGCATTGCTGGTCTTTCTGCAGAGCGGCAAAGTGAGGAAAGCCATCCGCATCTACCTCATCAACCTCACGCTGGCCGACATCCTCTTCAACCTCACCCTGCCCCTCTGGATCCACTACTACCTGTGCGGGGGCGACTGGCTACTCTCAGAGGCTGCCTGTCGCCTGGCCGGGGCCGCCTACTACCTGGCGACCTACAGTGCCATCACCTTCATGGCGCTCATCAGCTTCAACCGGTTCTGCGCGGTGCGGGCGGCACGGCGGGCGCTGCCGCTGACGGGACCCCGCGGGGCCGCGCTGGCCTGCGCCCTGGCCTGGCTGCTGGGGCTGGGCTGTGCCGTGCCCACCCTGGCCACCCACCAGACCTTCCCCACCCTCGCCGGGACCACCGCCTGCTTCGAGCAGCACGGGCGGCAGCGGGGCTACGCCTACGCCATGGTGGGTTTCTTTTCCGCCGCCTTCCTGGTGGTGCTGGGCACCTACGCCTCCATCGCCCGGGCGCTCTCGGTGCCCGCCGCGGCCTCGCCGGGCTCCCACCGCCAGCAGGCCCGTGCCATGGTGCTGGGGATGCTGCTGGTCTTCGTGGTCTGCGTGGCCCCCTACCACCTGACGCTGGCCCCCTGGGTGGGCAGCCGGCCCCCCGCACCGCTCTGCGGGCCCCCCGACACTCTGGACGTGCTGCACACGCTGAGCGTGGCCTTGCTCAGCCTCAACAGCTGCCTGGACCCCCTCATCTACTGCTTCTCCATCCGGCGCTTCCGCGCTGACCTGGGACGGACCCTGCGCAAGATCGGCCGGTGCTTCCCGCTGCCTCCACCGCCCTCCCCTGGGCCAGTGCCTGGCGCCCGAGCATCCTCCTTCACCTCCTCATAGCGGGGTGGGCACCAGGGCTCTGCCCCCCGCTGCCCCGGTGCCACAGCTCTGGTGGGATGTGGTTCCCTGTTGCCAGGTGAGGGATGGGGAGCAGCGTGGGGGGAGCTCTGGCTTTGTGCACCCCGCTCCTCCCACCCCGCTGTGCTCTCTGTGCATTGCCACGCACCCACAGTTCCTGCTCGAGCACAGATCCTGCCCCCCCGCATTGCAGGCACTGGGAGGGCGTCACTGGCACTGGGAGAGCGTCACTGGCACTGGGAGAGTGGCACTGGCACTGGGAGAGGGACTCGCCCAGCAATGGGAGCTGAGCCATAGTGGGGTGTGGGAAGGCAGGATGCAGAGGGATGCTCGATGGTTGCTGTCATCTCCAGGGGGTCTCCATCCTGCAGGGACATGCATGATCAAAGACCCCCATGGCATGAGCTGGGCTGCCCAGGGGTCTGTTTGAGGCCCCGTGGCCCAGTCCCGTCCTGCAGTGTCCCCAAGCCTCATGCCTGCATCCCTCCTGCTCTCGGCCAGGATTAAAAATGAATAAGCCAAAGGCTTCCCCAGTCTCTTCGCTGGCGAGTGCCTGTGCCCCTCACCGAGCAGCTCCTGTGCCCCGGGGAGGGCTGGATGTGGGGCAGCCCTGGCCCTCCAGTCCAGCTCCATTCCTGCGGCAGGACCCTGCCCCAGAGCAGCTCTTGCACCGGGGGCTGCTGAGCCCCGCACCCCCTGCTCCATGCCCTGCCCTGCCCATGGGTGGGCAGCCGTGCTGGGCGCAGCCCCCACCCCACGCCTGCTGCGCCCTCCCCGTGAGCCCCGGCGCGGCGGGGGCGGCGGAGCAGGCTCGGGCCGTGGGCGGCTGTGTGGGCGGAAGATGGTGTTTTCCCAGCACTGGCTCATTCCTGCTGCCAGCACAGCCCTGCTCCCCGTGCTGCACCAGCGGGAGAGAGGATGCTCTGCAGCCACGCGGGTTCTGGGGATGGTGGGGAGCAGGGGTGCATCAGCTGCCCCCCAACTGGGGGTCTTGTTCTGCCAGCACAGGGTTGCTCTCCTGCATGCTCCAAGCCATGTGCATGGTAGGAAATGTGAGGCACTGGGCAGGAGATGTGCTGCCTGGGGAATGGCTGGCATGGGACTGGCAGGGTGGCACTGGGCATCAGGATGGGTGGGTGATGCTGTGCCTGTGGGTGGTGGATTAATGAGGGCTGCCTGGTTGTCAGCAGAGAGGTGAAGGTGTGGGACAAGGCCTGACCCTGGGGAATGGGGTCTCCATGTGCCATGGAAGCCGTGCACCACTGTGACCCAGGGACACCACGGCTCAATAAAGCTGGTGTGGGTTGGTGGGATACCCGTGCTGCCCATGGTGCCTGGACACTTTGCTCTGGCCCCGTGGATGGGGCTGGATGATGTCTCCATGTGCTGCAGTGCTGCTGCTCAGCAGAGCTGGGACATGTCCCAAGGTGCCTTTGCTCTGCACCCGGCCCCAGGCCAGCTGCCTTCGACCACCCAGTTCTTCCCCTTTTGAAGTTCATATTAAATTTTAATCCTTTTATATAACTGCTGAAGGAGGGGGCAGAGCTCTGCTCCCTGCATGCAGCAGGAGCAGCCGTGTCGGCAGTGCAGGATGCTGCAGGGCCTGGTGGGGTCTGGGATTGGGGATCCCTTCCTGGGGGCACCAGGATTTTCGGGGGGCTCTCTGCATACCAACAGTGGGGGCAGCCCCAGCTCTGGCTCTGCCAGAGTGTCCTGCTCAGTGGGTAAGCCTGGGGACTTGTCCTGGCTGAGGACCACAGCATTGAGACATGGACATGACTGCTAAAAAAACGTGCAGGGCACTTGCCTGGGCCATGTTCCCCACACATTGGGCAGGGCGTCCCACGTGGCGTGGTGAGGTGTTCTGGGCTCAGCTTGGCACCGGGATGGGGCATGTGCCACCTCGCTGCTCCTGCCACCATGCAGGGCGTTTCCCAGGTTATTGTTCCTGCACTTCCAGCCCGCGCATGCTGTAATTATTATTATTATAATTATTATCAAATTACAGGGTGTGGTGTGAGTGGCTCAGCGGGCAGGCAGCAGCGGGTGGCCCTCGGTCTGCTGGCCCTCTGGGGCTGAGCGCTGCCTGGGGCTATCTCAGCACCTTGTGGCTGTTCTGGCACTCAGGAACTATCCCGACATCCCAGGGCTATCCTGGCACCCCAGGGCTGTCCTGGCACCCCAGGGCTATCCCAGTACCCCGTGACTGTCTCTGCACTCTGTCCCCTCCCTGGCAGGCAGCATGCCCGTGGACAGGGCTGGGTGAAGGACCTGGGGTCCCCTCGGAACCCGGGGTGACCCAGGAGGGTGCCCACGGGTGGGTCCCCCTTGTCTCGGTGCCAGTCCGGCTCCACAGTGTGCCTCAGGGGATGCCCACGGGTGGGTACCACCCCTCCCGGTGCCAGCCCCGCTCCGCGGGACAGAGCCCACGCCTTGCGCCCCGCCGGCGACATCTCCCCTGTCCCACGTGCGGCTGCCCCCGCTCCCCCCCGGGGGTCCCGGGGCGCCGGGAGGCGGCGGCAGAGCCGCACCGGAGCCATTTTGCGCCGCCGCCGCCCGCTCTGGCTCCCGGGGAAAATCCACCGCCGTGTCTTGGCGGCGCCGCGGCGGCCCCGCTCCGCTCCCGCCGCTCCGCGCCCGCCCGCGCTGCACTGCGGGGCCGCCGCCACTCGCATGCTGCCGCCCGCCGCGCTCCCACGCGCGGGGCGCCGGCCCGGGCCGAGCCGGGACCAGCCGAGCCCAACCGAGCCGGGCCGGGAGCAGCCGGGCCGGGGGCGGCCGCGGCGGGCCGTCGGGGAACCGCCCGGGAGCCGCCGGAGGATGTAGGAGGCGGGAGTGGGGTAAGAGCGGCGGGGGCGGCCCCGGTCCCGGGGGTACCGCGGTGCCCAGCGCAGAGCGGGGGGCCGGTCTGATCCCGGTGCCCGGCGTGGGGGTGGGGGGAAGCGGTCCCGGGGGTCCGCGGTGCTCAGTGCGGGAGGGGGGCTGTCCCCAGCGGGGAGCCGGAGCCGTGCGGAACCTGCCCCGTGGGAACGGGACGTGTCACCTGCAGACCCATCCAGCCCCGCCGAGCGGGTGTGCGGGGGTGAACCGGGGCGATGGTGGAGGAGGGAGCCGGAGGATGGCCGGGGGCGTCTCATCGGTACCGTGGTGCTCAGCTCCGCCAGAATTCCCCGGTGGGTGCGGGAGAAGGGGTGCGGGCGGGCATCCCCATCTCCTGCTGCCCGAGGCTTTCGGGAGGGAGGCACAGCCTGTAGCCCCTCCAGCCTCTGCCGGATGGCGACGCCAGCCATCCTGCGTTCTCCCGCTGCAGAGGGCTCGGGAGGCCCAGGACCCTTCCCCAGCCCGGTGGGCTCCCCGTCCCCATCCTGCCGGGGGGAGGGAACTGGGTGCGGGGCCATGCCCGGTCGGGTGCCGGGAGCTGGCGAGGGCACGAATAGAGCTGTGCCCATCACCGTGCATCCAGGCGCCATGGTCCCCACCAGCCTGGCAGGCAAGCAGAGCTTCAGGGGTCCGGCTCTGGGTGCTCCCTCCTCCCGCCGCCTTCCTTCCCCCGGACTGTTGGGTTTTGTTGGAGGAGTCGGTCTGCTCCCTTCATCTTGTGCCAAACCTGCAGAGCTACTTGGCGCTGGGACCGCTGGTCTCCCTCCATCCTGTGACATCCAGCCCTGCATGTCACCTCCCTCGCGGGGTCCAGGGCTGAGCTGAACATGGTCGATCCCTGCCTGTCCCCCTGGCTGGGAAGTGCTGGCTGTCCCCGAGGGAATCCGGGCTGGGCGCAGGCAGCCTCCCTTGGTGTAAATTGGAGAAGGATCCGGTCAGCAGCGCAGATTCTCAATTAGGAAATGGATGTAATTTTTTGTCTTTCTCAGTTTCTCACCCCCGTGCTCCCACTGTCCCCCCCGCATGCATCCATTGGCTCCCAGCCCCTGAGGACTTTTTCTGTGCAGGGATGGAGCAGGGGGAAAGCCACTGGGAAATGGGCATGGCTGGAAGGAGCATGTCAGCCCTTTAAAGCATTATTACGGCACCGGCAGGGCTGGGAATGCAAAAATAGCCATCAAAGTGGCTGTGGAGCATCCGAGCCTGGAGGGGCCCCTCTTGGCTGTGACGGTGATGGGAGCACTGATGTGGGAAGGTGTTGGTGTGAGCCGAATTTGGGGCTGCTCTGGGTATGGTTACTTCACTGAGCCTGGGCATCAGGACCAGCTCCAGGCATCCCTGCTGCAGGGAACAGGGTGACAAAACCGTGGTGTTCTCCCTCCAAGCCTGGGTGACATGGTGTTGAGCTTGGTGCCCAAATCTCCCTCCTGAGTGCCAAGGCTTGTGCCACGTGGGCTTGGAAGAGCAGCCCCCAGCCCTCTCAGCCCTCCTGCTGGGCCTGGCTCCCAGCAGTTTGGGCAAAGCATAGGAGGAGTGGAGGGTGTTGGGGAGCCCAGGCTGGGGGTCCCTGGGGGGGCTCTTCCTTCAGCCTCCCCATCAGTAGCTCAGAAGCAGAGCCACACCAGGACCTGTGGGACACAAAGCCAGTGTGGGTGGCTGGTGGCTGTGTTGGTGTGTGTTTCCCCAGCTCTGCCCACTCTCAAGGGCAGGATCAGACCCCGTGCTGGGGTCTCGTGCCCAGGCGGTGCTGCGGTGGGGGCTGGCGCTCCAGATCCAGGTTTTGCAGACGCTCGCATCTCTCCAACAAGCTGAGCCAAAACCCTGGATCCCACCCAGCCAGAAATTTGGATCTGGAGCCAAAGGTGACTCTTGGCCCTTACTGCCATCACGGGCTAAGCTAAAATCTGGATCTGAGCAGAAACTGAGGAGGAGCCTGGATCCAGCGCAGGGGCTGAATGTGTGGCTTGTGCTCCTTCTGCCCATCAAATTGGATTTCCTGAAATAGCCTGTTGAAGACCAGAGCCCAGCAGGGACCGAATGACAGGTCACCAGGGGTGTGGAAGCCCCATCACGATCCTGGCTGCCTGCTTCAAGACGTTGGCAGCCAGCAATAATAGTAATATACGGTGCCATTGCCGGGAGAGCGCAGCGCTGGAGAGCTAAGAATAGCAGGCGAGACGTGCCAGCAGCGGGGGACTCGCGGGGCGGGCGGGGGCCGGGGGCTGCGGCTGGACGTGTCCCAGGGGACACCCCAGTGATGGGGTGGATGGAGGTGGCAGCTCCTTGCAGCTGGGGTGACATCCCCGCGATGCAGGTGGCACAGGGCAGAGGGCGAGGGGAGTGGGGTGGGATGTGGTGAGCAGTGCTTGGCGCTGCAGACCCTGAGTAGTGCCCCTTCAGCCTGGCCTCTGAGCTTTGCCATCCCCAAACACCAGGTGTAAAGCCTGCGCTGACAAAGTGGCCTCCAGGTCATGGCCATCTCAATGGCCTTGTGATGCTTGGTCCCTTTCTGAGCAGCAGCACGGGGGGCCACCTGGAGAGCTGTGGACAGCTCAGCACTCCATGCTCACCTGGTCCAAACCAGGCAGGATTGAGCCCCCTCTGCTCGCCCTGGCCTGCCCAGCAGCTCATTCCCAGGGCTGTACAGTGTCACTGGCAGGGGGACAGAGAGGGCTTGGCCACCATGGGCCCACGAGCTGAGCCCCGGGGAGGCCAGGCTGCTCCCTGTCAGCTGCCACAGCACGTGGCAGAGGAGCAAGTGCCCATCGGATTAAGGAGAATTAATTTGTACTTTCCCCATTTCTGCGGGGCCGGGGGTACTGTGGCACCCAGTGTCCCCCTCCCACAAGCAGCTGTGCTCCCGCAGCACCCGTGTCAGCGCCTCTGCAACCTGCCCTCAATCCTAATTAGATTTTCCACGTCGCCCCCCAGCTCACTCCTCCCCAAATGCTGGAGCGGGAAGGAGCCATGACATGGTTTCTAATCAGCTTCTGAATTCAGATTCCTCTTGGCTGTCGTTGGAGGCTCCCCACAGCCTTTGTTCGGTGCTGCCCGAGCAGGGTCTGCTCTGTGGCTCCCCTTGATGTCAGCACCCCTGGGAGAGAGTGGCTCAGCACCTTGTGCAGAGGCAGCTGGGAGTCCCTATGGAAACAGAGCGATGTTTGGAGACATGAAGAGCATCCCCAGCACCCACCAACCCTCCGAGTCAGAGCAGGCCGCCTGCCTGCTGCCACCCAGCTCCGGCGGGCACTGTGACTCGGGTGGCTCCTGCCAAGCACCAGGCACCACGGCTGCTGCCTTCCTGGGGTTCATTCTGCATCGCTCCCGGGTGTCTGTGCAGCTGGGAGCTGGGCACTGTGCCCCGTGGCCGATCCCAGTGCGGCTCCACTGCGGCCAGTGCACTGCTGGGTTTGGCTCTGTCTCCAGCACCTAGACCTTGTCGGCAGCGAGTTGTGGCTCTGAGCAAAGCCAGGGGATGCAAACAGTTCCCAGCTGCTGCCAAGCCCCAATTAATAGCCTGTGAATCATGATGCCGTTGGAAGAGCAGATGTTTGTGGCGTGGTTGCCAGCACTCAGTGTTTCACCAGGAGTCTGGTTGGCCTTAAATTGGCAGCTCTGGGCAGCGGGTGGTGATGGGGCCTCGCTGCCTGCCTGGCCCTCTCCTGCTGGAGGATCAGGAGCTGTTTGGGCTGGGAATTAGCTGAAGTTTTTGGTGGGAACAGGGAAGGGGGAGAACAGCCTGTCTGTGGGCGTGTGGGGGGTGCTGTGTTGGAGCGAGAGGACTACAAAAGCTGAAGGTATTGAGTCCCGGTGTGACAGGACCTGCTGATGTTCCATTCCTGGTGAACCTCTCATCTTCCCAAAGGGATGCAGGCACTGTGGTGGCACAAGGGCTCCTGGGACACTTGTTTGGGAATGGTGAACTGGTTATTACTGGGGAAACACTGTGTGTCTTAGAGGTGGCTGTCCCAGCTGTGGTTGGTGTCCCCAGCCATGGGGTTGGGTGAGACCCCATAGTGGTTGATGCACCCCAGGTCTGTGCCATCGGTGCAGCTGAGCTGAGGGGTGGCCTCATGTTTCACATTTCGTGTCATGACACCCATCTGCCTCAGGCTCCCCTGGGCCCTCTCTGGGTGGGGGGACACTGGGGACACCCCACGGTAGGAGAGCCACAGTGGGTGCCAGCAGGTGTGAATGCAGGGAGCTGGTGGGGCGAGGGCTGCACTCAGGTGCTGTGGGGTGCAGAGGAGCGTGTGGGTGGGGGTGCGTGGGACGCTGTGGGTGGGAGCATTTTGGGGGTGTCTGCAGGAGCAGCCAGGTGCACACGGCCGAGTGGTCATCCAGGTGCGCGGGGATGCAGCGCTGTGGAGCAGCCGCGTGTCTGTCCTGTGCAGGGCCGGGTGTCCGTCAGTCTGTCCATCAGCCTGTGAGGCCGGGTGTCCATCTGGGCATGCAGGGCCGGGTGTCCGTCCCTCGGTCGGCGTGCAGGGCTGCGTGTCCGTCTGGGCGTGCGGGGCGGTGCGTGGGCGTGCGGCGCTGCCGGCGTGGGCAGCCCCTTCCCGGGGGTGCGTGTCGGTGCGCGGGGGTGGCCGAGCGCGCCGGGGAGCGCGCGTGGGTGTGTCCCCAGCGCGCGGGGGCGACGGCTCCGCCACCGCCTCTCGCCGGCTGCAAGGTGCCGCTGCCGGTGTCGGCACCCGGAGCGTGGCCGCCGCCGCCGCGCTGCCGTGGGTGGCCGTGACCCCGGGGACGCCTCCGGCCTCGCTGCGCGGCCTGGCCGCGGCATGGGCAGCCCGCAGGGAATCTGCAGGATCAGAGGGAATCCAGCCGCCGTTCAGCGGCCATCCTCCGGCTCCCGCCGAGCCCAGGCCGACAACTTCATGGCTTAGCAGCGTCGGCGGGTGAGTGGGGTGGTGGGTGGGAGGGGAGAGGAGAGGGCCTGGCTCCGTGCAGGGGGCTCCGTGCCTTGCAGAGCCCCAGTCCTGGGAGAGCCCTGCTTTGTGCCCAGCGGTGCCACTTCAGCGAGCCCACCCGGCCCGGGCAAAGCGGGAGCCCCCAGGCAGCCCACAGCCCTAACCCTTTCATGGCCGAGTCCTCCTCCCTGGCAGCCACGTTCTCATCTCGGTGTGCAGCCCGTGACTCCCGGCCAGCCCTCCCTCAGACGAGCCTCGGCACAGTCGGGAAGCTCGCCTAACCGGGATGGGGAGATCCCAGCCCCGAGGTCTCTGCTCCCGTTCCCTGCGGAGCTGGGCCGGGAGCTGTGCGTGCTGGGGGGAATGTGCTGGGCTGGGGGCTGTGTGCACCGGGGGGTGTGTGCTGAGCTGGGGGCTGGGAGCCGTGTGCGCTGGGGGAGGAGGTGTGCCGAGGTGGGGGGGGCTGTTCACTGGGGGTGTGGGGAGCAGGGCAGGGCTGCACCTCCGTGTATGCGAGGGACAGGGTCCCCTCAGCGGGTCTGTGTGTTCGTCCGTGGCTGGAGCCGGGGAGCCCCAGCTCTGCCTGCCAGACGGCCCCGCTGCCGGGGAGCGGCACAGCCGGTGCCGACATCTGTGCTTCGAGCCCTGCCTGTCTTCAGTTCGCTCCTTGGCACAGTCACAGTGGCAGTTGGGTCCCTCTGTACCTCTCCGTGGTTTCCCCCACCACCCTGCCTCTCCGTGACACAAACCTGTATCTCTGGTGTGTTTTCTTGAAGGAGAAACTGAGGCAGGAGGGAGGGAAGCAGCAGAGCCCTCTCCAGATCCCTGTCATCATAAGGCTTGATCCCACGCCTCACCCTGGCTTGTTTTTTCCTGCCAAGTGATGCCAAGAGCCTGGGGGGAAGCGAGGGCGTCCTGGGACACAGTTCCCGGCGGTGTCTGCCCGGGGCCCTGGAGCCGCCCGGCTCCTCCTGCCTCTGTCTGGCACATCCCTGACCTGGGGCTGCGAGAGGGGCTGGTGGCGAGGCCGCAGGACGGCCGCCTGTGGCACAGGTTGTCGGGGGGTGTGGTGGCACTGTGGTAGTGGTGGCCATGGTGGCAGTGGTGGCCATGGTGGCAGTGGTGGTAGTGGTGGCCACAGTGGTAGTGGTGGCCATAGTGGCTGTGGCAGTGGTGGTCGTGGTGGGAGTTTATCATGGTGGGAGTTTGTTGTGGTGGGAGTTCATCGTGGTGGCCATGGTGGCGGCGGTGCCTTGGCCATGGCAGAGGCGGTGGTGGCCATAGCGGCAATGGTGGCCATGGTGGTGGCAATGGTGGCGCTGGCCATGGTGGCTCTGGCGGCGGGCGCTGTCCGCGGTGCTGATCCCCGCCGCGTCCCCAGCCCCACTCTGCGAGTCCGAGCTGCAGAACCGGCATGGCGACCCTTGCTCCCCCCGGGGTGCCCACGGGCGCGCTGGGGCTCGGGGTCCCCCCGCTTCCCTGGGCACATCCCGCCATGCCCCTGACCTTTGATGTGCAGCAGCTCCAGACAGGGCTGGTGGGACTGGAAACCACCCAGGGCTGTGCTTGTCACCCCACGCCCTACCGCCCCCAGGTGCGCCCGTCACCCCACGCCCTGCCCGCCGGGCTGGGCACAGCCTTCCCTCCACCGGGCGCTGCTGATCGTCCCGCCGGGCAGGTCGGGCAGGGACGGGGTGTCGCGAGTCGGGCTGGAGAGCGGGGCAGGGCAGGGCAGGGCACGTGGGGACATGGGCCACCAGGGCTCCACCAGTCCCTGACAGGTTTGGGACAGCCAGGGAGGGGCTGCCGGCCGTGCTTGGTGCTCCAGGGTAGGCACAGGCTGGCTGATGTGAAGTGCCTGGGGCAGCGCTGCTGGCTGGGGACACTGTGCTCACCTCGGCCCCCCAGAACCGTGTCCCCAACCGCAGTGCCGGTGTCACTGCTCCCAGAACAAAATGTCAACCCATGCAAATGAGGCTGCGGGAGCGGCTGATTGAAGGGCCCTGCCCCGCCCCGGAGTTGCAATCAAATATGCAAATGGCTCCCGAGGAGGCTAGTGAGGGCTATTAATAGCGGGGATGAGGCTGGGAGAAAGCATGGTGTTCCTGAGGGAATGAGCCTGGGGATGAGCTGGTTCTGCTTGTCCCTCTGCCTAGCGTGTCCCTCTCTGCAATGCCCTGGGCAGGTGACAGGCAGTCCCTGCGGGGAGCCCTTGGGCGCCAGGTATGACTTTGGCCACCATCACCCTTTGCAGGGCAGGTGCTGCCCGTTTGCCCGCTGTCCAGTGTCCAGAGTGTGTCTTGGTGCTGAACAGCTGGGAAACCCTGTGGGAAAATCGGTTGCTGAAAACCCTGGACTGAGATTTCATCCCTGGGGACACAGACCAGGAGGGATGAGGTGCCTGCTGGGACCTGGGCACTGCTGGGGGTGACTGTGGCTTGGCCTGGTCAGGGAGCTCAGCCTGAGGCAGCTGTCACCATGCTGGGGTAGGGAGGGAGGAAGGGGTTCCCTCCCACCGCCCCACCCTTCACCCTGTGCTTCCATATCCCCTTCCCTCTCCTGGCTTCCCTCCATTGCCACTGAGGTGGAGGATGTCCCTCTCCTGCCAGCTCCAGAGTGAGCGCAAGGCACTGGTGGGAACCACACTGTCCCCAGTGTCCCCAGCCAGCACAGGGGTGTCAGTGTGCTTGGCCCCTGCTGCAGCCCCTCCACCCCATCTCTCGGCTTTTGGGATCCAGGAACCATCTGACCTTTTTTAGAAAACTGCGGAAGTCAGGCTGTAGTCAACAGTAACTAATTATTTAAAATCTGAAACTGGAATAATTAGCCCAATTAACAGTCTCAGGTGACGTCTGATTCCATCTGATAACGGCCCGAGGAAGAGGGAAATTAATTAACCCGTCAGCCTGACATTTGTAGGTCACCACTGGCTCCTCATGACGTTCTTGTGGGAGCAGGGCTGGTTTGGGGGGTCCTGTCTCTCTTGCTGCAAGGGGTCTGCATCCTTTTGGGGTCTCAGTGCAGGGAGGGGGCAGTGCGTGAGCCCAGGTGCCACCCGGGGGAGATGGACTGGGGGCTGCTGCGTGTGGGGGGAACGGGGTGCTGTTGTTTGAGGCCAGGGTGCTGCGCAGGGGGGGCGGGCTGGGTGTCCCCCAGAAATGCCACAGCCTGGCCGTTAGTGAGGCGGCAGCCGTGGGCCTTTAAGGTTGCTGTGGAAACGGTGCTGCTCGTTACCGGGAGGAGCCTCCTGCTTTCCAGGCAGGGCCCCCCGATCCCTGCAGGAGAGGAACCCCCCGGGCACCTGGGACCCCACAGACCCCCGTGTGAGGGCTGTACACAGGCAGGCGGGTGGCCTTGGCTGTGGGTCCCCCTCCAGCACGGACCCCTCGCCCCAGCTTGCCCCTGGCATGGCTGGTGGTGCCAGGTAGGGCTGTGCATGCTTGGACACACCTGGACACGCCTGGACCCACATGGACACGCATGGACACATGTGCAGCCCAGCCGTGCCCCTGTGGCCCCTGGGGACACTGTCCTCGCACCTCGGCTGGCACATGGACGTGGCCTGGCACTGGGGCTGTGCTGCCTGCCCCCCGGCATGGCACGGAGCCCACGGGGAACAGAGTGTGCCGAGGCACAGCCCCCGGCCTCAGCCCGGTGCCGCGCTCAGCTCTTGGAGTTTTAATGAGGTAAATTGTATAAAAAGCTCTGTTTGCCCTAAATGCCCATCCCTGCGTGAAGCTGCTGCGGCGCAGCCTGGGCACACCCCGGGAGCTGGGCAGGGGGCTACGGGGCTGGGCACACGCTGCCGGGCTGGGCACGTGGCAGCGGCAGGAGGAGGAGGAGGACGAAGGCGGTTTAGCACATTTGCAATCATTTCCCTCCTCCCCCCCAAGTTTACAGCTTACCTCAGCGGCTTATCAGCCTCCAATCTCATTAAATCAGGCAAATTGTAGCATCTGATATTTTATGGAGATTAAGGTGCGCGCCCAGACTCTATAATTATCGGCAAAGATGTATTTACAATACCTTGTTGCTAGTAAACAAAAAATAACTTCAGATCAAAGCTCTCTTACAGGGGAATAAATCTGCCCATCGGGCCCCGCTGTGGCGCACGGCAGGGAGACACCGGAGCCGCCCGGGGTGGGTGGGCATCACGGGGGGACACGAGGGGGGCGTTTCGGGGATATTCCCGGTCCCACGTGGCTGCTGCAAGTCCCACGTGCTGGATCCATCCCCAGGGTCTCCCTTGCTGCCATCTCCCCGAGAGCCTGGTTGCTCCCACCCCTCCGGCCACGGCTGCACTGGGGATTTCCACCCCAGGGACCTCCCTGCTGAGACGAGTCTGGGATTTATCGGCACATGTGGCCCTGGATTTCTCACGGCGGTGGGAGTGCTGCGGATTACCGATGTGGTGACGCTGGTTTATTGCTGCCTGAAGTGGATTTATCCATGCGGCAGGGCCCGGGCTCGCTGCCGGTGTAAATCACCACGGCATGGCTGGCAGGAGCCGTGGCTACATCCTGACAGGCCCTTGGCATTCCAGCCTCCCTGGGGGTTTCACTGCCGGGCTCCCCTCGGGACCCTGCGCTCCATACCATGGATCAGCTGCCCCTTCTCCATCTCAGTCTTGTGCCCACTGAAACGAGAATAAAATGGTGATAATGCTGCAGACGTCCTCTGGAAAGGGCTCTGAGGCAGATGAAAAGCCCTACTTAAGAGTGAGGCCATTATTATTAATAACTCGAAGCGAGGCTGTAAATTCAGCCGACACAGCTATTAAGGGAAATGAACCTGCTCCCGTGCCGGATCGCAGGCTGCCAGGTGTGGGGTGGGGATGGGGACAGGAGAGCAGGGCTTGGTGGCCCCATGGCTGCTGTCTGGGTTGTGTCCACAGCCGCTGGGGCAGCATGGCCAGCGGGGGCAAAACCTTTTGGCTGGCACTGTCTCTGTCTGGGCTCACTGGGGTGATTTCTTGGCTTTCTTTGGAAGGCTGGAGGGGTGAGGGAGAGATCCTGGAGCACAGGTCTCCTCCCAGCAGGAGAAGAGGTGGCTGAGCTTTGCAACAAGGCTGAGAGCTGGCCCAAGCTCAGGTCAGGGGTGATGCAGGATGTGAGAGCTGGGTGCCAGGAGAGGGGCCAGGAAGGTGCAGCTGTCACAAGGCTGGGCTGGGCAGGACCCGCTTTGCCATCCTGGGCTGACTGTGCCCATCTGGGGAGTGTCCAGGGCAGTGTCACACCTTGGCAAAGGTTGCATTTAAATAAAAATAACCCGGTGCCATTCAGCACCCGGCGCCTGCAGCCAGGTCAGCAAAAGGCAAAGAGCTGCCGTGGCTCCCATTCCATCGGGATGGCTTCACCTCCGGCATTTCCACCCCGAGCGGGGCTGGGGGGAGCCCAGGGTGGCAGAGCTGGCCGTGGGGCCGGGCAGGGGGTGCCGTGGGGGTGTGGAGTGCCACGAGGGTGCCACGCGGGTGCCACGGGGGTGCGGAGTGGTGGCCACGGGCTCGTGGTTCTGCCTGCACCCGGCTCGGGAGCTTCTGCGGGGGAACGAGCTTTGATATAAATATCTTTTTGCTCAGCACACGACCTACTTTCCAGACAATGCCATTAGCCTCCCGACTCCCTCATTCATCTTCTGCTGTCCTCCCCCAGCCCGCCCCGCACTGGCACCTGCTCCAGCATGGCACACTGGCCACGGAGTGGTGAGCCAGGACGGGCACCTGGCTCGGTGGCATCATGGGGACCCCGTGCTGGGCTTGGGGACAGCCAGCAGCCCCATTCCCAGAGCTGGCAAGGCGCTGTTGCTGCCTGTCCTCTGCTCCTGCTCTGGCTTTGTAGGGGATGGCTGGGTCCCCTTGGGGGTTTCTCCACCCCATCCCAGAGGATACTCAGCTCTGTCTCCCTCCCTGCTGCCTCCAGCCCCATTCCCTGCAAATTCCATGCCCTGCCTGGCAAATGGCCTCATCCAGGGATATCCTGGCCCAGGCACAGCCTTGTTGGGTACATCCTGGTCAGGGCAGAGGGGAGCTCAGCAAAACAGCCATGGATTGGCTCAGGGCTGGTCCAGGGGCAGCATGTGGGGCCAGAGCCCCTCCTGAGCACCCCCAGAGCATCCCTGGGGATGAACACACATGGTTCATCCAAGGATGATCCCACAGGAGATCCCACGTGCTGGCAGAGGCTGTGCCACGCAGTTGGCAGCCATCAAGTGGGGTTAGGGATTAGGGACAGGTTGGGCAGAGGGTGCCTGGTCCCACTGGTTCTTGGGGACAGTCCTGACACTGCCCAGCCCCTTTAGATTGTGGGGACAGCCCTGACATCAATTTTCCCCCAAGAGCTGGAAACACCTCTCTGGGCCTATCACCTGCACACCTCTGTGCACCCCCAGGATGAGCCCCCGCTCCTCCCCTGCAGCTAAAATTAAATATTCAATTTGTATTGCTGGTAAATCCTGCAAATCTCTTTTATCTCTAAGCTGTTTTAGCAGGAATGTCGGTGGTGTAATCTCCATGGGGGCTTGTCCCACTGCCCTTCACAGCCCCCCAGCTTGGACCACGCTCCTTTTTCCCCACATTTCTCTCTGGGATGCTTCAGGTGGTAGAGCAGGTTGTCAGTGCCAACAGCAGAGCTCCCCATGGCACCCACACTGCAGGAGCTGCTGGCTACAGGGGCAAGGGTGTGCATGGTCCCCACACCGTGATGTCATTGCCCAGGTGATCCAGGTGGTCCCACCAGAGTGTCCCCCGAGCCTGCCGTGTCCTCACTCACCAGCCGTGCCCCTCCTCCCCTCACTCTGTCCCCACGCTAAGAGCATTGTGCAGAATTATGTATTTAAATATTTAGGTTTTCATCAGCTTTGCAAATTAAGCCCATCCATTAAAGAGGCAGTTTGGGTCCTCTGCTGGCGAGCTGGGCTGTGCCATGCCTCGGGCTCGCTGTGCTCATCCCAGCCCTGGCCCCAAGGGATGCAGCCTGGGAATGGGACGTGATGGCCCGGAGCATCCCTGATGGCACGGGGACCGAGGGATGCTTCCTCGCCGTTCCTGGAAACTCCGGGCCCTGCAGCCCTGCAGCGGGAAGAGCCGTGGGAGAGGATGGTGCTGTGAAGGGAACCGGTTGGGATGGGTGTTATTTGGGGTTGGAGTGGGAAGCGCCACGTGCTGGGGAAAACAGCACGAGGAGCAGCGCTGCTGCGAGGTGAGAGCCCTGGCTCAGCCAAGCAGCTGGCAGAGCAGAGCAGGGATGGCAGTGCCAGCCTGCCGGGGCTCAGTGCGAGTGAAGCTGGGGAGGGAAGGACCAGCCTGCCCGGGGGCTGGGAGGGAATGGGCAGGAGATGGCCAGATATTGTCGCTGCTGCCACGCTAAGTGCGAAGGCTGTGCTGCCCCAAAGAGGCTTTGCAGTGATCCCTGGCTTAAGTCATTACACGGCATGGCAGGGGGGGTAAGTGGCTCTTTAAGCCTCGGCAGCACAGCCCGTCTGGTGGCTCCGTGCGGGAGGGAGGGGAAAATGGGGGTGATGGGGAAATGGGGTTCATCCAGCACTGCTGCCAGCTGGGGCCCCTGGCACAGCTGCAGGGCCTGAGGGGGCTGCCATGGCCCCCAGTGCCTCTGGCACAGGCAGGTCTAACTCTTGGGGATGCTGGAGCTCACTGTCCACTTGGGGCTCCGCTGGGTGCCAGAGTGAGGTGCCCGCTGGGAGTGTGGGCAGAGCCCCCAGGGCGAGTGTGGCACAGGGGGATGTCCCTGCTCGGCCCTTCCCTTTGTCACAGGTGAACATCAGGCTGTGGTTTCTGCCTCTGCTGGGCTCTCCGGAGTCACCTGCACGACCCTCTTTCCCACCAAGCCCTGGAGGACACCGGAGGAGCTTGCCGGCTGCCGCTGGCCCCAGGCAGTGCTGGCAGATGTCGAGTGTGTCTGTGGGAGGGGAGCTGTCCGTGGGCATCACCGCTGATGGGTGCTCATCCGTGCGGCGCAGCGCCCTGAACCCTGTGCCAGCTGGCGTGGGCTGGGGTCCCCGGAGCCCTGCCTGCCTGGGGGTGCCTCCAGGGTCATCTCCCAACTCTCAGCTGAGTTCCTGATGCTCTGGCTGAGGGGTCAGACCTCTGGCAGTCGATGCCATGTCCTGGCTCCTGTGGGCAGGATGAGCATCGCTGTGAGGCTGAGGGGGCTGGATGTGCCTGTGCTGTGGGGCTGCTGACCCCTGCCAGCCTGTCCTCCACCTGTACCTACACAGGGATGCTGCCATGGCCCATTCCCCATGCCACCTCTTTCCTTCTCAGCCAACTTCTTGGGATCTTGCTGCCAGGCCCAGATGCTCCCCATCCTAAAGGGCTTTTGAAGATGTGGCTCTTCCACCAAGATCTGGGTTTGGGCTTTGCAGGGAAGAAAAGCCAATCTCCTTTCTCCACTGGCTTTGCCTTGGCAGCTCCAGGATGCTCCAGCTTTCTTGCACACCTGGCACAGCAGCGTGGCTCTTGTCCCTAGAGAATCAGGTCTGGGACCAGCGTGGGTGGTCCTGGGCTGTGTGTGCTGTGCAGGGAGGGGGTTCCAGTCCCCCCGTGGTGGCAGCAGCCAGAGTCACCAGTGCTGTGGTGGGGAGTCCCAGCGCTGGCGGCCGTGCCGGGATCCCTGGCAGCTGGGCGCGTCGTGGCCGTATTTCCTCGCTCTGCTCCAGGAGTAATTGCTCAGATGGGGACGTGGGGCAACTCCCATCCCTCTCTCGGCATGGTAATGAGTGAAGAAGACTCAAAGACAAATGGCTCATTAAGAAGCAGTGCTGCATTGCAGGATTTTTCATCCCACCAACCGCTGCATCAGCAGAGGCAGCACCTCTCGCGCTCGCTCTCCCAGCCTTGGAGAAGGAGCTGTCAGGCAGCTGGGGCTGGTGCCAAAATTAATCATGTGCTTAATAACGTGCCCAGCCCGTCGAACGGCCTGTCCTCAGCCTGCCGGGGTGTGGAGCGGGGCTGCTGCGCTGGGCTGGAGCCCTGAGGCACCGCGGATTTGGGTTTGGTGCCTGGGAAGCGCCAGTGCTTGGTGAGAAGGGATGTGCCATGGCAAGGCTGAGCCAGGGGAGATGCGCCCAGCCTCGGGTTCCCTGAGCCCCCCAGTTATGTCAGGGTGCCAGAGTCCCCCAGTTACGTTGGGGTGCCAGAGCTCCCCAGCTCTGTCGGGTCCCAGCCAGTCCTACTGGGCTGCATGATGCTGCCGACCATTCTCAGTGGCCTCAGCCAACACTTCCTGCTCCACTCATATTTGCAATTCCTGGTCTCGTGTTCATCTTTCATGACTTTTTAAAAATCTTGCCTCATCCCTTTTTTCCAGCGGTGCCCGGTTGGATCCTGCCCCTCGCAGCCCTCTGCAGGCAGTGCCTGCCTGCAGCTGCTCTGTTTTCTTTTATTAACAGTAATTGGGTTTGATTTCCTGGTTGCAGCCAGTGCATTCTCTGTGATATTTGCATCCTGCTTACACTGTTTTGCTCTTTCCGCTTTCCTGTTTCCTTTTTCCTTTTCCCCCTTCCCCCTTTTCTCTTTCCCTTTCCTCTTTTTTCCCCCTTTCCTTTCCCATTCCCTTTCCCATTCTTCACCTTTCCCCTTTCCCTTTCCCCTTTCTGTGCTAAATTAGGTGATCGCTTACTAAGCCCCTCATTTTTTTCCCTCCAGCCTGAGTAAATTTTACTAATTCAGCCTCATAAAATAACAGAGCAATTAGTAATAAAATAAAATGTTTGCTTTCCACAATCCTCCTCGCTTACAATGAGTTGGGAAAGTAAATAGATTAAAAGCACGGCGGAAACGACCTGGCGGTATCCCATATTTATTTTCTTCCAACGACCGTAGATCAAATTTGCTCAGCCCCTAAGTGGGAAAACCACTTTATTTTATTTTTTCCCTGCTCTAGCTCTCTCTCAGTGCTGGGTGCTCATGCTGCGTGTTTGTTCTCTCCGGCTTTCATCCCAAGCCATAAAGGTCCCCAGCAGGACCCAAGCTGGCAGAACCTCGCATTAATTTGCAGAGCAGAACGGGCCGAGCTCGCGCCTCTCCCGGGCTGGAAGCTGGAAAAAAGTCCCTTTGGTGACGCTGGAAAGCCAGGGTGACGGGAGGAGGCTTTGTGGAGCGAGCGGCCGGATCCGGAGCAAATGAAAGTCGATGGCGAGGCGGCCGCTGGGCCGGCTCTGGCACCCGCTGGCAGGGAATTGCATAACAGGATGGGACTGGGGATGGTTTTGGGGCTAAACTGAGTGAAACACGTGGCAGCGGCCGTGCGGAGATGTCCCCGTTGCTGCGCTGGTGTGGGGTGGCCTCGGGGCAGGAGGGAAGGCTGGGCTGATAAAAAATACACAGGGAGGTGGGTCAGGCTGGTTTTGGGGAGGAACACCCTTGCTCTGGCTTCATCCCCCTCCTGTTCCTCCCCCAGAGCCTGCTGCCCCCGGGATTCCCATCGTGGAGGAGCTGCTGCTGGTGGGGCCATGAGGACAGCATCCCCCTGAGCGCCGGGCGGTGAGTGCCACCAACAGGCTTCACTGGGACCCCGGCATGGGCTGCCCATGGTGGGGCTGCTGGGGAAGGTCAGGGGGCCAGGACACCCCAAGTGCAGGTTTGGTTTAGACCTGGAAGTGTTGGAAAACCCAGTCTTGCCCTGAGATGGGGTGGTTTGCCAGACCCAGACGCTGTGGTGGGGTTTCGATGTCCTCTCACCTTCCCACGGGTGCTCCTGGAGCTGGAGGAAAGATGGGAACATTCTGAGGTCCCAGGGAAGCTCAGGCTCCTGATGGATTTGTTCTGAATCCCTGTAGCCCTGGGCCTTGGCACGGCGCTGTCTCCAAGGCAGGGATCTCATGGGGCAGCTGCGGGGAGGTGGAGCTGCCTCTGCCAAGTGCTCCTATGGGAAATTAAGCAGGAGGCTGAATTCCAGGATGGCCTGGAGCAACAGGGACTACAAGCCCCTCTCCTCCCTGTGCTGACCCTCATCATGGGGAGAGATGTCAGACAGAGGGGGTGGTGGGGAGTCGCTGGTGGGAGTTTCTCCAGGCTCTGGGTGCAATAAAGGCAAGGAGTGAGTTATTTGTAATGGTAATTATGCTCTTCCAGTTTATCCTAGCGCATAATTGTGTGGGCGGTAGGTTCCCACTGGTGGTAATTACCCTGGTGTTAAATGGCACAAAATTCAGCTGGGCTGGGTTTTCCCCCCGACTTAAATCTGCGCTTCGGTGGCACAAATCCCTCCATCCCGAGGGCTGTGCAGTGGATTGGTCTTCGGCAGGACAGAGCTCCAGCTCTCGGCCATCTGCCCGTGAGCCACGCTCTGGCTGGCTGCCCCAGCACCATGTGCCATCCTCCTGCCCACACTGCCCTCCTGGGACAGGGGAGAGGGGTGGGCTCAGTGGCTTCTCCCATCCTCTGCACCCCGCTGGCACATGGGAATGGGGACCTGAGCTGCGCTGTCTGTGCTGAGCCTCACAGGATCACTCCCGACCTCTTCTCCATCCCCAGATTGCCCTCAAGGGGCCCGGCTGGTCCCTGGGCAGGGCACAGTCGTCTCGGTGAGCTGGGACAGAGATCCCTCACCACGGCACGTCCCCAGCCGCTGCCAGCGCTCCGCAGGTGCGGGGGAGCTGCGGCGCTGCCTCGCCGGCGGTTCCGGCGTTGTTGAATTCCTGCACCTGCCGAGCACAAAAGCCCGGCGGGCTCGTGCTGACGGGCTCCGCAGATATTTTGACTCCTTCTTGCAGCCGCGGCAGCAATATTTGGATCAGCTGGGAGCTTCCCTCCCCGAGCAGGAGATGATAGCTCAGCCCGCGGAGGCAGAGCTGGGCTGGGAGCCTGTCTGTCTGTCCGTCCTTCCATCCTGCTGCTCGATCCCAGGGCACGGAGGCAGCTCCATCCCACGCTGCTGCTCCTGCACCTCGCAGCAGCTCTCCCGGGAGGGGAGAGGCATCTTCTGAACCAGCTGCAGCATCCTTCCGTTCGGGTTAAGACGCAGCAATTAGAGAGCCTTGTTAGAGCAGGAGCGGGATGTGAGGGTGGGGAGTGGAGCAGGACGGAGCCATCCAGCCTCGAAGCTGGGAATAAACGTGATGGTAGCTTAGGGCAGACGTGTTCCCAGAGCCCCGTCTGCTGCTCAGGGCCAAAACGGCACTGCTGCTCGCCCCCACACCCCTTGGGGACCCCCAGCCGCTCTCCCCTCCAGGGCTGCTTGGGGACACAACCCCCCTCCCACACAGCCCTGGCCCTCCCGGTGTCCCTGGTTTCCAGTCTCCGTGGTCTAATCCCCACGTGCCACAGGGAACATCCCACGGTCACCTTTCCCCGCAGCCAGTCTCGGAGACGTGCTGCCCACAGCACCCTGCCCAAATATGATAACAAGAGCGTTAACTATCCCTGTTAATTAGCCGAGACACTCTGGAGAATAAGTAATTTCCTCATTTACAGTCAAACCAAAGGCAGAGCCTTTGAGGGACCGTAAGGCATGCAAACCTCCATGGGTGCAGGCGGCTCCGGCGGCTGGCGCGGGCTCAGCCTGGCTCGATGCCGTCCGTCCTCCCGCTTCGGCCTGGGGCTGTTCCTCACACAGCGCAGCCAGCTCTGCTCCTGGCTCCCCATCCAGAGGGCTGGCAGGGCAGGGGAACCCTGGATGGTGGGTCTCCATCCACAGCTCCATGCGGGGCTGGATGGAGACATCAGAGCGCGGCCCCCCGCGCCCCCGCGGCAGCTCATTAGCGGCACTGTGAATCGCAACGGCTGAAAAACTCAGCCAGAGCCGCTTTCTAACGGAGAAACACTTCACAATATTTGGTGTTGGAGAAGAAAACAAGGATCTGCTGATGGCAGCGTGTCCTCCCTCACCGTCTGCAGGCCCTGCTGCCTGCATCGCTGCCGGCAGCATCTTCTCCTTCCCACTGCCCCCTCCGACCCTTCGTGCCTGGCCCAGGCACTGTGCTCCTGTTGCCACATGGAAAAACAGGATTCTGGCACTTCACGGGGTCTTACCCAGGGCTGAATCCTGCCCTGGAAGCTTCCCAGCCTCCTCAGCTGGTTCCTGTGGGGTAGCCCCAATAATCTGCTGGTGCTGGGGTGCAGAGGAGAGCTTCACACGGTGCCTTTCTGTGTCCCACAGATGAGCCTGCAGGGACATCCCTGCAAGATGCCGACGCTATGGGGTGGGTGCTGAAATGATGAAGGGCTACCATGGGGAGCGTAGCCAAACACAGCCCTCCTCCGGCCACCGCTGCCGCTGCATCCCAGAGGACTGCGAGCATCCCGCCGACTACATCCCGCACGGCCCCGAGGGCCGGCCGCCGTACCTGCTCAGCCCCAGCGAGCCGTGTTCCCTGGAGCATCCCTACTGCCCGGCGAGGAGCCCCGGCGCGGCCAGCGAGTGCCCGGGCGGGCCCTTGAGCGAGCCGCCCTCCGCCAGCGCCAGCAGCACCTTCCCGAGGATGCATCACGCGCAGCAGCCCTACGACTCCTGCGACGAATGCATGGCGACCGCCCACCCCTCCAGCAAGATCAACCGCCTGCCCCCCACGCTGCTGGACCAGTTCGAGAAGCAGCTGCCGCTGCACCACGACGGCTTCCACACGCTGCAGTACCCCCGGGCCGGCGGCGCCGAGCCCCGCAGCGAGAGCCCCAGCCGCATCCGCCACCTCGTCCACTCCGTCCAGAAGCTCTTCGCCAAGTCCCACTCCCTGGAGGCGCCGGCCAAGCGGGACTACAACGGCGCCAAGATGGACGGCCGCGGGGACGGCTACCACCACCACCACCACCACCACCATCACCACCACCACCACCAGTCCCGCCACGGCAAGCGCAGCAAGAGTAAGGACCGTAAGGTGGACTCCCGGCACCGGTCCAAGATGTTGGGCTGGTGGAGCTCCGACGACAACCTGGACAGCGACAGCAGTTACATGGTGTCCGGCCGGCATGCCGCCGACCAGGGCACCCAGTACTGCGTGGACGCTCCCGAAAGTGCCTTCAGAGACTTGACCTTGAAGAGTCTAAAGGGCGGCGGGGAAGGAAAATGCCTGGCCTGTGCCGGCATGTCCATGTCTCTGGACGGCCAGACGCTCAAGAGGAGTGCCTGGCACACCATGACCGTCAGCCAGGCCCGTGAAGCCTATCCCAGCGCCGGCGGCACCGAGAAGACCTTGATGCTTCAGGATGCAAAGGCCAAAGACCGAGCATATCAGTACCTGCAGGTGAGGGGCTGGGCAGGGTGAGGAGACAGGCTGACCGTGCCATGGGGTGAGCCAGAGCTGGGACCCTCCATCCAGCAGCCTGGGGTGCTGTGGGGATGATCCAGCTCTGTGTCCCCAGTGCCTGTGCCCCATTTCCATGGTCCTCTGCCAGTCCCTGCTGTCCCCTCGAAGCCCATCTGCTGCCTCCTGCCCTGTGCTGGATTTGGGGTCAGACCAGCTCTGTCAGCTCAGGGCCACCAGCAGCCCTGCTCCTGCTCCCTTCTCGCTGCTTTTATCCAGCCTGTGTCCCTGGCTGGGTGCCACTGCCTGCCTCATCACAGGGCTCCCTTCTAGGTCACCCCCTTCCAATTAAAAGCTAATTAACTCTTCTCTCCCTTTCCCGGGGGAAGGAGACAGGGAGCAGCAATGCCGTGCTGGTCAGGGGTGGGGGTGGCCGGGGCTGATCTCTGCTGGCAGCGGGGACACCGGGGCAGGGTGCTGGCCCCACTGCCCTCGCCGTGGGCCCCAGGGGACACTGTCCCCCTGCCACTGCCCTGTAAGAACCCCGTGGTGCTGGCGTCAGCGGCACGTGGAGGGACTGGTGCCTGACACGTCAGGCGGGTGCTGTGCTGGCATGGGTGGGATTTGGCCCAGACGCTCCTGCCGGGGGGCTGTGAGGTGGGAGCTGCTGTGCCGCCCCGCGTTGTGCGAATGGGGAGCTGTGGCTGCTAGGAGGGATTGGCTCTCCTGGGCTTTCCAAAGGGGTCAGAGCCCTCAGGGTCTGTCCCTGCAGCTCTGGGGTGTGTGGAAAGGGCAGGGGAGCTGGCCACATGTGCTGGATTTGGGCTGGGCTTGGCACATGGCTCCACATCCCACCTGTGGGACCCCAGCCACTGCGTCCTCCCATGCTTGCCTCCTGCTCCAGGTGCCACAGGACGAGTGGACTGGCTACCCGGCGGGCAAGGACGGGGAGATCCCGTGCCGGCGGATGCGCAGCGGCAGCTACATCAAGGCTATGGGAGACGAGGACAGCGCTGACTCGGACATCAGCTCCAAAGTGCTGCCCAGGGCGGCCACGCGGCGAGACAGCTACCGCCGCTCCTCCAGCGCCGACCAGGCCAGGACCAAGTAAGGGCTGTTGCCTCCTGGCCCTGTCCCAGCACTGCAGGCAGCAGCGGGGCTTCCTGGGAGGACAAGTGGCATGTCCCTGCTCACGGCACTGTCCCTGCTCACAGCATTGTCCCTTCTCATGGCATTGTTCCCACTCACTCACCCCTGCTCACGGCTGCACTCACCAGTCCAGCAGCACTGAGCCCTGTCCCTGCCCTGTGCCAGGGCACTGGGGGGACATGGCTGTGCTGGGCACTGGGGGGACCTGCTGCTGCAGCCACCTGCAGAGCATGGGGAGAAGAGGCATGTTCAACAAGGGATGACTGGGAGGTGCCTCAGTCCCAGCGGGTGACAGTTTTGGGGGCAGTGAGGAGTGGGGACAGCAGTGGTGGCCGGCGGGATCATCTCTGTGGCTGTGTTTCCGAATGCTCTGCTGGAATGTGTTGCTTTTGGTGCGATCCCTTCTATTCCCACTGTCTCTCATTAGGTTTGCAAGTAGGCACTATTCTGATTCATATGTCTGTAACTGTCCCAGCTGCTGCACGCCACCGCGAATGCTCCCGCGGGGACAGAGCTACGGGCGGTCCTTCACCACTGGCCAGGTACGTACCACAGCACAGGTACCACAGGTTGCCTGTGGTGGATATCGCTCTGAGCATCCCTTGCCCTGGCTCAGCCTCACCCACCTCTCTCCCCAGATCAACGACGAGCTCAACCACCAGTTTGAGGCCGTCTGTGAGTCGGTTTTCGGCGAGGTGGAGTCGCAGGCTGTGGAGGCGCTGGACCTGCCCGGCTGCTTCCGCATGCGGAGCCACAGCTACCTGAGGGCCATCCAGGCGGGCTGCTCCCAGGACGACGACTGCCTCTCGCTCTTCTCCATGTCGGCCCCTCCCGGGCCACCCATCACCAGCAGCATCCTGAAGCCCAGCACTTGTGAGTCCCGGGGGGTGGCGAGGGCTCGGCCGCATGAGGGATCCCCACATCTCATTGCCTGCTCACCTGGGCACTTGCCAAGGGCTGCTGCTGCCCCTGCTCCTGTCCCTTGACCCCTACAGCCCCCAGCACAGGGTATGAGCATCCTGCTCGTGCCTCAGCCCCAGCCAGGGAGCTGCTCGGTGTCCCCAGTGCCCATTTGCCATCCCCTCCTTCCCTCCACTTCTGTCCCCATCTCTGCCCCTTGCTGGGTGCTGCAGCAATGTGGCCAGTGTGGGTCTGGGGTGTCTTCCAATCCCAAAAACTGGCCAAACAGCCCCTCTGAGCTCCAGCCCACATCTCAGCCAGCTGAGGGGCAAACCCTGTGGGAGGAGATGGGCACCATTCCCAGGGGCCCCTGTTCGTGGCGGGAAATGAACGAGTGTCTGTGTTTTCACGTGCCTTTTCATCCTGCGCCTCTCCCACAACAGCCTTCAGTTACAGAAAAGCTCCACCTCCCATCCCTCCAGGAACCAAAGCCAAACCCCTCATCTCCGTCACGGCGCAGAGCAGCACCGAGTCCACCCACGAGAGCTACCTGCCCAGCGAGGTCTCCCGCAGCCCCGCCTGGTCCAAAGATGCTGCGGCCCGCTGCAACTCGGCCGAGAGCCTGGAGAGCTCCAAGGTGACGGCTGTGGCCCTCGACCTGCCCCCGGTCCAGCCCCGCTCTGCTCCCAAGCCCTCCACGCTCATCATCAAGGCCATCCCTGGCCGGGAGGAGCTGCGGAGCTTGGCTCGGCAGCGGAAGTGGCGTCCCTCCATCGGTGTCCAGGTGGGCCCCGCTTGTCCCTGCAAGGCTGCCCGCGTGGTGTGGGTGATGCTGAACCACCATGCTGTGTCTCGGGGCTGCCCTCCAGCGTTCTTCCTCTGCCCCTTGGCAGGTGGAGGCCGTCTCTGACTCGGATACAGAGAGCCGGAGCCAGAGGGAGTTCCACTCCATCGGGGTGCAGGTGGAGGAGGACAAAAGGTACCACATGGCTGGACTGGGCTGAGACCTGCCACACTCACTGCACTGAGGCATTGGGGTTCCAGGGGCTTCCTGAGCTCCACACACCACCACCATCCCGCAGCATCTTTTCCCTCTCTCTCCATCTGAAACCCCAGAGCTCAGCACCACCCCCATCCCATCTGGGGCAGGATGTGGCCTTTCCTTTGCCCTCACTGCTGCCCAGAAAAAGGGCTACCCTATTCCTGCCCTGTGCTGGTCTCCTCCGCTGTGCTCAGCCCTTAGCTTTGAGCCTGGGCCAGGTGCAGATAAACCTTTGGGCATTTCTGCAGCTAAGCATGACATATTGGCTGGGATGGGAATGCCAGGTGTGCCAGAACCTGCATGGCCCGCAGGAGGGGAGCTCCGGCATTGTGCCCGTGCAGCCCGGTGCACGCTTCTCTCCATCCTCGGTCCAATGCTGGTAGCCATGGAAACAGGCTAAGAGCACAGGAGATGAGGGACTGGCAGATTGCAGCTGCTCAGGGTTGTCCTTGTGGCCCTGAATGCTCCAGGATCCTCCCCGGCATCCCCAGCCCCATCCTGCCTGCGGGCATCCCTCACCCTGCCCCTCCCCACTGCGGTACCTGGCGGGGTGGGGGGGACAGGGCAATCCCCGCTGGCCACAAGTGTCCCCACGTTGTCCCTCTCCGCAGGCGAGCGCGCTTCAAGCGCTCCAACAGCGTAACTGCGGGCGTGCAGGCGGACCTGGAGCTCGAGGGCTTCACAGGCCTGGCCGTGGCCACCGAGGACAAAGCCCTGCAGTTCGGGCGGCCCTTCCAGCGGCACTCCTCGGAGCCCGAGTCGGGCCGGCAGTACGCCGTGTACAAGACGGTGCACACGCAGGGGCAGTGGGCGTACCGCGAGGATTACCAGCTGCAGTACGACACGGTGGAGGTGCCCCGGCGGGACGCCTGGATAGAGCGGGGCTCCCGCAGCCTCCCCGACTCCGGCCGCGCCTCCCCGTGCCACCGCGACGGGGAGTGGTTCATCAAACTGCTGCAGGCAGAGGTGGAGAAGATGGAGGGCTGGTGCCAGCAGATGGAGAGGGAGGCAGAGGATTATGACCTGCCCGAGGAGAGTGAGTCGGGTGGGGTGTTGCACCGAACAGAGGGGCTGGGGATCCTGGAGAGCTGGGGGGGCACGGTCATGGTCCTGCAGTGCTCCCACTTTGGAGCATCCCTGCCAAGGCTGAAGAGGTTGGGTGAGGGCAAGAAACACCAGGAAACCCTCTGGGGCTAGAGGGATCTGAAGGAGGGAAGGGACACGATGTGTTCGAGGGGTCTGTGCTGCTCTTCACTGTCTGCTCTCCTCCCCAGTCCTGGAGAAGATCCGGAGCGCGGTGGGCAGTGCCCAGCTCCTTATGTCCCAGAAAGTGCAGCAGTTCTACCGCCTCTGCCAGCAGAACATGGTGAGTGTGGGCAGCGGTGCCAGGGGTCAGCTGTGGTGGGGAGGGGTGCCTCATACCCTCAGCCAGTGACTTTGTACCACCATGGAGGAGAGCTGGACATGGAGCCCCACACAGCACTGGGGGTTGGTGTCCCACGGGTGGATGAAGATGACACTCTGTCCCTCTGTCCCCACAGGATCCCAATGCGTTCCCTGTGCCCACCTTCCAAGACCTGGCTGGCTTCTGGGACCTCCTGCAGCTCTCCATTGAGGACGTCAGCATGAAGTTTGGGGAGCTCCAGCAGCTCAAGGCCAATGGGTGGAAGATCATGGAGCCCAAGGTAAGGACAGGGCTCTGCCACCAGCACTTGTCCCTGTCATCTCTCCCTCCCTCCTCTTCCCAGAGCACATCTGCACCCAAACCACCACTGGGCTCTCACTGGTGACTGCTTTTAGCAAACCCCTGGAAAACAGAGCTGGGAAGAAGTGAGGCTAGAGAAGGGATGTTCTCCCACTGACGTATCCCAGCTGCCTGCAAAGGGCTGGGCAGGGTTATGGCAGGGGATGGATGAAGGGATGTGCAGTCCTGCCTTGCAACTGGGCATATATGGGAGGGTTTGTGGAGTCTCTCACCATGGCTTTGACACCCAGCAGCAGCTGTGGCGAGCCGCTGGGATACCCATTCCCGGGAGGTCCCAGCCTGAAGCTCCTGTTGTCCTTGCAGGAGGAGAAGAAGGTGCCTCCCCCCGATACCAAAGAAGCCGCCGCGCTCCAAGGTGCACCCGGTGAAGGAGCGCTCCCTGGACTCGGTGGACCGGCAGCGGCAGGAGGCCCGCAAGCGGCTCCTGGCGGCCAAACGAGCGGCGTCCTTCCGCCAGAGCTCGGCCACCGAGAGCGCGGACAGCATCGAGATCTACATCCCCGAGGCACAGACCCGGCTGTGACCGCAGCCTCCGCTTTTCTACCCGGACTGGACGGCGCGGCCGTAGCTCACTGTGATGGGGGGCCGCGGGGACACCCTGGGGCAGCTCTTGGCCCCACTCACAGCTTCTCTCTTTTCTATCTTAGCCCTTTCGTGGATCCGACGGCGGGCGAACGCAAAGCCCGGTTCTGCCCCGTCCCCTTGCCCCGCCGCCCGCATGCCCCTGCCAGCCTCTCCTGGGGTCCGGGGCTCTCCTTCCGTCTGCCCTCTCTGGGGCTGTGTCCCAGCTTTCTGTCCACTTCCCGCTCCCCAGCCCTTCTGCACACCCGCCCCTGCATCCCAACCCAAAGAGAGGTGACCTTCAGCACGCGGCCCTGCCGGGCTGGAGGGGAGGGGGCTGCAGGCAGGCCCCCCCGCCTCTCTGTACTCAGTGCAATCCCCTGGTGTGTGGCGGGGACAGCCCTGCCCAGCCACAGCCCCCCAGCCCTGCCCTGCCGCCACCAGGCTTTGGGGCGCGGTGGGGACAAAGGGGTCCCCTCGCTGCTCCCCCCGCCCGCGGCTCAGGTGCCGTGGGGACCCAGGGCTCCTTCCCCTATTTACATATATAAATATAACCCAAGGAATAAACCAGAAACTACACGTGACCAGCGCTGTGTCCTGCCTGGTGGGACGGGCCAGAGCAGCAGAGACCCCCGGTCACGGCGAGCCGCCCCGCTTCCCTCGCACGGAGCATCGCCACGCGCTTCTCCCCTTCCCGCTCAGCCCTCCTTCCCCTCAGTCCATCCCTCATCTGTCCGTCCTTCCCTCCTGCCAGCCTGGAGTCCGGGAGCACCGCTGTAATGTGGCACTAGCCAGGGACAGGGAAAGTCCCCCCTTGCCTTGCTGCAGGTGGGAGATGCTTCCCCGGTGAGCCCGTTCCCGCCTGCGGTGACAAGGACCACTCCAGCGGGTGGGACGGGAGTGTGGACATGGCCAGCAGCTGCCCCTTGACTGTGGGGCTGCTAGAGACCCCCTCAGGGGGTCACCCCTTCCCCCCGAGCTCCCGGAGCCTGGAGTGGGATGGGACACCCCAGGATAGGGCTGTCATGTACCTGATGACTCTCAGGACCAAGGGACACCCTGGGATGTGGCTGTTCCCAGCTCCCCCATCACTGTGCACAGAGCCAGGAACAGGGTGGAGAGTCCCCAGTGGTCCCCTCCAGGGCAGAGCAGTGTGGTGGGGCAGGAGGCTGCATCTGCCTCATCCCTGTCCTTATCCTCATTCCCAGTCCCTCTCCAAGCATCCTGTCCCCCTCAGTGTCCCTTTTGGCGCCAGAGGGGGAAGGACCTCCCGCATCCCTCACCCCGCCACGCCAGCAGCCCCACGCAGCATCACCAGCCACCCCCCAGGGCAGGGCCAGTGGGTGCCAGGGAGCTCCCGAAATCTGGGGCCAAACCTTGCCCAGGCCCTCAGGCAGGGCGGTGGGATCAGAGGCAGCTGGGGGACGCCTCGCTGGGGTCCCTCGCTCCTGGGGGGTCCGTCGGTGCTAAACACCTCCGTGACGGCAGCGCCCACCCAGCCACCCAAAGCCCTTCCCCACCCCGCTCCCCCTGCACCCCGGATTTAGGGATGTGCCTGGGAAGGGTCTCCCGGCCCCCACCCCGGCCAGCGCCGTGCAGTGACCGTGACACGTGGCTCCCTTTTTATTGTAACGAACCGCCGCAATTAATAAAGATGACTTTGGTTACTCCGGGCCAGCGGCCACTTCCCTGCGGGGACATGGCCGGCACCGGGCTCGCCTTTCACCTGTCTCCCATCTTTTTATGTCCACGGGGTGGGAAACGGGTGTCCGTGGGGTGGGAAATTGGCTGCCATGGGGTGGAAGAGGGGCTTTTTCAGGTCTTCTCGTGGATCTCCCCATGGGTCTCTTGCAGTGGGGTCTCTCTGCCTCTGAGTCTCTCCCCACGGATCTCCTCCTGTGGGTTTCTCTCTGTGGATCTCTCCCCATGGCTTCCCCCGTGACTCCCCCTGTGACTCCCCACGTGAGTCTCCCATCATGACACTCCCTGTGACACCGCCGTGGGTGTCTCTCTGTGACACTCCTCGTGACTCCCGCATGGATGTCTCCCCACGGCTGTCCCCTCCGAGGCACCCTCTGTCACTCTCCCTGCGTGTCTCTCTGTGAATCCCCCCTGGGTTCTCCCCTGTGACTCTCCCTGGGTGTCCCCCGGTGGGTGACACCCCTTGACTCTCCTTCCCGGGGGTCTCACCCCGTGGTGTCTCCCCGTGGCTCCCCCCGTGACAGCTCTCCATAATTCCCGTGTGGATGTCTCTCCATGTCACAGAGTCCCCTGTGGGTGTCTCTGTGACTTCCCCCGGCTTCTCCCGCGTGACTCCCCCTGTGACACCGCTCTGTGACACCCCCTTGTCCCCCCACGATTCGCCTCCCTGTTCCCTCTGTGTCCTCCCCCGTGTTCCCCCCTTCTTCCGTGCTGACTCCCCCTCGTGTACCTCCCGTGTCTTCCCCATGTCACCCCTCGTGTCCCCCCCGTGTCCCCCAATCGTTCTCCCCCACAATGTCCCCACATGACTCCCCATCGGTCCCCGGCTTGTGTCCCCCCATGTCCCCCACCTCGTGTCTCCCCATGTCCGGCATCGTGTCCCCCTCCGTGTCGTCCCCGTGTCTTCCCCCGTGTCCCCCCAAGTGCCCCCCGTGTCCCTCAATTGTTTTTCCCTCCAGTGTCCCCCCCATGTCTCCCCCTGTGTCCCCCCCATGTCCTCCTGTGTCGTCCCCCTGTCGTCTCCCGTGTCGTTCCCCGTGTCGTCCCCCCCCGTGTCGTCCCCGTGTCCCCTGCCAGTGTCGCCCCCATGTCCCTGCACGTCCCCCCGTGTCCCCCGCCGGTGTCGCTCCTCCAGCGCTGCGCTCCCCGCACTCCCCGCCAGAGGGCAGCACCGCCCCGCCGCGCCCTCACGGCCGCCGTGACCGGAACGGGCGGGGCTGGGCCCGGTGAGCGGGGCCGGAGCCGGGCCGAGCCGGGCCAGAGCCGGGCCAGAGCCGGGCCGAGCCGGGCTGGGGGTCCCTGCGGACCCGGGCGGGGGTCCCGGCGCGGCCCACGCGGGTCCGCATTCCGTGCGGTCAGCGCTGAGGCCCCGGTGCGGGCGGGCCCGGCCGGTGACCCGGCCGGCATGTGGTCCGTGCTGTGGGCGGCCGTGCGCTCCAAGGCCCCGTACGTCACCTTCCCGGTGGCCTTCGTGGTGGGGCTGGTGGGCTCGCAGCTGGAGTGGTTGTTGCGCGGAGACCCCCCGCCCACGGCCCAGGAGGAGAAGAGCATCTCGGAGCAGCGGGAGGACCGCAAGCTGCAGGAGATCGTGGGCGAGGACCTGACCAAGGTGGTGAGCCTGAAGGACAAGCTGGAGTTCGCCCCTCGGGCCGTGCTCAACAGGAACCGCCCCGAAAAGAGTTAATAAAGGGGGATTTGGGCAAAGGCGGTGCCCTGGAGCGGCTGCTGGGGACTCCCCTGACAACTGCACTGCTTCCACCAGCCTTCCTCCTGCACCTGCTGCTCCTCACCCTCCCGGGCCCTCCGGAGGGTCAGGTTTGCCCACCCCGTGGATTTGCTCAAGGTACCCACAGCTCGGTGGCAGAGCGGGCAGGGAGCTGTGCCTGGAGATGGAGCGAGTCTGAAACTCCTCAGCTCTCCAGCCTGGCCAGGCTCCTGGAGCACGAAACACTCTCGGCCTGGTTCCACCTGTGTTTCCTCAGGTTTGGTTTCTTTCATGGTGTGAAGGTAGAAGAAATTTGGATCTGAGTGCCATAGGATGGGGTCAGGCTGACCGTCAGTGACAGGAAGAACTGCTGCCCTGCTTCCACATCCCCTGTGGCTGTTGATGAACCCCAACACAGCCCACACCACAGTGTTACTCCAGCAGCCATGGAGCTCTCTGGGAACCCCCTCCCTGCATCATCCCTCCCAGGAACGGTGACAGGAGGAGCTGAAAGTCTTGGTCCTGCTCCGTTGTGGTGCTCTGAGCGTGGTGATGTGTGGGGAACGGGGAGATCTCTGCCCTCTGCACAATAAACTTCTGTCAGTTCTCGGGCCTCTGTGTGTTCTGCATCAGCACAGCCCCAGCCCTGTCTCAGAGCATGTTTCTGCTCCCTGTGTGTTCATGAAGCAGCTCCTGTGGTGGGACAAATGCCATTGCTGTCCCTGGCCGGGCACTGACCTCCAGGCCTGGCAGTAGGGTGGTGGACAGGAAGGAGGGGGAGGCACCGAATTCCCAGCCAGTGCCGTGGTTGTGCCTCCCTGCCAGCGCCCCCAGCTGCATCATCTGCTTCCCTTGGACCTCTTCAACTCGAGGAGAAGGGCTGTGACAACACAGGGCGGGGTCCCAGGGGACAGGGGTCCCGCTGGGGTGCTGAGCAGAGAGAGGCTGGCAGCAAGCGCTGGGGCCAGTGGCTGGTGTCCCCTCCAGGTCAGGCAGTGCTGGCACAGCAGGGACAAACCCCAGCCAGAGCTGCCTGAGCAGGGCCAGGGCTGGGGTTATCGCTGCCTCCCGGCTTGTTTTTTCCCGTGGTGCCTGAGCAAGGCCCCAGCCTGGCCTTCCCCTCCCGGGGCCGATAAATCTGCCGTGCGCGGTGCGAGCGCTGAGGTCAGCATCCAGTCAGCATTCGCACCGCGCCGTCCTGTGACCCTGGCCACGGCTATTCCTGCCCTGCTGACAGCTTTACTGCCGTGCTCCTGGCTCTGTTTGCCTCCTGAGCTGCTGTCCTGGGCTGGATTGCTGCCCTCAGCCAGGCTCACGGCCCGGCACCGCCGAATGCTCCGACCTTTGCTGCGTGAGGAGCTGAGCCTGGGGAAGAAGGTGCGGGAGGAGCCTGGGTGTGATTTAGAGCCTGTCCCAGCCCTGTCCCACTGCCACCTCCTGCGCTGGGACTCACAGTGCCCCCACCTTGCCCCCTGGCTGGCTGGCACTGTCCCCTGAAGTAGCCCCTTCCCCTTTGTCTCCTGGTTTCCTAGCCTGGCTGTGGGGTGATGGGTATTCCCTATTGTGTGCTGGGGTGGGAATGGTCCTGGTTCCTTCTCCCAGCTGGGACCAGGTCGGAAACACTCCAAAATGCCTTCTTTGTTCACCCCGCGCCGGAGCGGCTCCCCCGGCTGTTTATAGCCCATTGATCCTCCTGTTCCCAGAGCTGGCTGGGCACAATCGGGCTCTGGGGAGGCCTCACTGCCCCATTTCCTGCCCCAGGCCCACGCAGTGTTGATCAGGGGGCTGCTCCAGCACAGAGCCAGTGATCCCTCGGGAAGCACTGAGCCCTGATGGTGACAGCTTGGGCATTGGTGGCACCTGGCTGGCAGCCCCTGCCCTGCTCCCATCCCCTGCCTGTCGCACTTCCAGCTGTTTTCCCTGTGTCTGGGGGTTCCCATCCATCCACCGGCATTGCTGCAGGTCTGTGGATTCCCGCAGGCACTGGGACAGGGGTGAAGCCGCTTCCCAGACCCGTCGCCTTTCTCTTAAGCCCTCAGTGCTGTAAACCCACCCTTCCTCCCATTGAATCCCAACAATGTGCCCTTGGGAAGCGCCGGCGGGACAAGAATAGGAGTGGGCAGCTCTCAGGGCTGGGGCGAGCAGCCACAGCGGCTCACGAAGAGCGAGAGGAAGCTTTGCTGAATAAACCATTATAGTAAAACCCTGCCCCCCGAGCCTGCAGTCAGCCATTCACGTGCAAATCCTCGGTCTGATCCAGTGGGTTTGTAATCTAGCTGTTCCCAGCATGGCACAGCTGGACCCTGGCTGTGGGAGCCCTGCCTGCAGCAAGCCTGTCTCTGGGCAGGGAGTCCCACGCCTGGCCAGGAGGCCAGTGTTGGGTGTGAAAGCATCCTGAAGGCTTGTCCAGCTTCAGGGATGTCCCTGCATCCAGGCCAGGGTGCCACAGAGCAGGGATTGAATCTGGCAGCCACAAGCACTCCCTGTCCCAGCCCAGCCCATGGTGGTTGTGCCCCAGGCTCATGGGGGGTCAGGCTGACTGCAGTGCTCTTGGCATGGCCTGAGGGCAGCTGCAGCTTCCCGATGGACTCTTGCCCTGCCCAGGTCTTGCTTTGCTGCTAGGATCCATTGTGAACAGCTAGTGAGAAGAGCAGGTGGCAGTTTCCTGAGACAGGATGCCGGGAGCAAGCTGTGCCCCAGCTCACTGGGGTGGCTCAGGGGACTGGGACAGCTGCTGTGGGGGGGGGACAGTGACACCCCTCTGGCCATCTGGCACACCTGGATGGCTGCAGTGGATGTCCGGTTAGATCAGAGCAGGGATGCTCCAGCTGTGCAGGGCTGGGGATGAGGTGACCCTGTGCTGGCCATCTGGGCCCTTCCTGCAAGGCCTGGAGGGATGATGCTTTGGGAGAAGAGGAGCAGGGTGGGAGCTGGTGGGGAGAGCAGGGCCATGCAGGGACTCATGCTCCTGTGTCCCATCCTGGAGCACTACAGTGACTCTGGGACACCCTGGACCTGCCCACAGTGTGGTGACCCCAGGTCACCCCGGACCTTCCCACAGCACGGTGTCCCCACAGCCCCAGCGGGTGCTCACCCCGTCTGCCCTGGAGAGCAAACGGAGCATGTCCCCTCAGCATGTCCCCCGCAGCCCCTGGGGACTTCTGCTCCCTCCCAGCCGAGGCTTTTCCCAGGCTCTGATTTTGCCCTTTTCCTGAGGGCAGCCAAGTCTTTCCCAGCCTTCACGTCTCACTTCCTCCTGCTCTGGCTCCCTCCATGCTGTGCCTGGTGGCTCCTTCTGTGGCCAGCAAAAGCCCTGAAGTGCCGTGGGAGAGGAGCAGCTCTGCTCCACACCAAGTCACATCCCTCAAGCCATGGCTGGGGACAGCTACAGTGGAACATGTTCCCTTCCCACTCAGCATTGGCTCTTCCTGCAGGCGCAGCTCAGGGCTGATTCCCCATCCCCAGCACCCCAGGGCCATCGTGACCCCTTGTTTTTTAGACCATCGACCTTCCCATGCCACAAAAATCCCTTGGCTGTGCAGGCAGCAGCCTCTGCTTGCTCAGTGTTGCATCAGGCTGATATCCTCAGCTGCTGGCAGGGGTAGAACCCAACCCAGGGTGGCACAGGGTGCTGGGCACTGCAGTCTTGGTGCCTCCACTCGAGGAAACGGCCGGGGTGAGCGACAATGTCAGGATGTGGGAAGTTGGTGAGGCTATTGAGTGTGTTTCCTCCCTCCTGCAGTTCTCACACAGGGCTGGGGGACCTTCCATTGTCTGCCATTCTCGCGCGTGGAGCGCTAAATATAACCCCGGGGAGGAAGGGAGCTCCGTGGGGTTTGCTTTTCCTTCGCTGTGCATTGTTGGCAGCAGCTGGAAAGGGCAGGATTATTCCTGGTTTGGGGTTGCCCCAGTGGTGGATGCTGCAGGCACAGGGTGCTGGGCTCAGGGCTCTGTGCTTGGCCCAGGAGGATGCTCTGACTGCTCCCACTCCCCCTGAGGACACAGCTGGGCACGGACAAGGCCCTGTGGGGAAGTGTGGCCACACTGTGGCCCTGTCTGGCATCCTCCTGTCCAGCTCTCTGCCCTTCCTCCCCCTCAGCTCTGCTTCTGCTCCCACCTCTGCTCTTCCTGAGTGGGTCAGATTTAGATACTTGCTGCTTGCTGTATGCTGGGAAAGCTTAAAAATAAACTTCTTGGTGCTTGGCCAGCATCTCAGGCAGAGTGTTTTGGGCAGGACAGCCCTCTGTCCCTGGCCATGGCAGAGCTGAGCAGGGATAGCCTGGCACAGACTGGCCCTAACTGGGAGGAGGGCAGAAAGCTCCCCCCAGGGGAGCCCCAGGGCCTGTGACTGGTGTTAGACCAGCATCCCTAGCAGGAATTGGGGTTCTGGGAAGTGTGTGTTCCCCCCAGGACTGGCAGAACTGCCTCAAAGTGTTTCCTAACCCAGGAGGTGCCCATGGGGAGCCCTTCACTGCAGCTCCCAGCCTCCTGTGCCAGCACAGGGCTCAGCATCACCATCCAGGGCTGGGTGTTGGGGGAGTGAGTGTCATTCCCAGAAAGGGACTGGAAGGGCCTGTTTACTCAGGAGGAGTGCAGAGGTGTGAGAAAGGCCATGCGTGTCTGTGCAGCCACTATCTGTCCCCGAGCTGTGCCAAAGGGCTCCGCCGGGCCAGCCAGGGCTCTTATCAGCTCCAAACTTTTATTTGCCTAAGGGCTGCCCGCCCACCTTCTGGGGGGCTGCTGCCAACCCCAGCCCTGCTGCTGCCCCCTCCCCAGCCTGGCCCGCAGGTGAGCCCCTCGCTGTTGTTGTTGGCAGCGAGTCCCGGCGGCGTGGGGTCACTGCGGCTGCCCCGAGCCACTTTGTCACAACACGGGAACAATAGAGGGACACGGAGCTGTGTTTGTGCAGTGCCTGGGCACCGTGTCCAGGCAAGGGGAGTCTCAGCCGTCTTGTTTTCCACCTTGCAGGGTCGCTCGGAAAAGCGTGATGATCCCCCGGTGCCAACAAAAATAGGAGTCCTGGAGAGGGGAGGTGACCTGGGGACACTGGTGGGTAAACATGGCAGGGCTGCTCTGTTCCCTTTCACTTGGGCTTTTCCTCCTGACCCAGCACACTGGGCTGTTCCCCCCAGAGCTGCAGGGCTCTGCTGATACTGGGGAGCACTGGGATGTGGCCCCCATTGTGTTGGGGTGTCCGGGGAGGTCCCAAGTGGGCAACAGTGGGAGCAGCACAGGGTCTCCCTGGAGACAGTGGGAGCAGGGCAGGGTCCTTCCACAGTGGATCCACGCCAGCACCCCCAAGGATAGCACGGGGAAGAGCTGGGAGCTGGTGCTGTGCACCCCAGACCCCCATCCCGGGGAGCTTCACCCCCCCCATCCCCAGCAGAGAGGAAGCCAAGGGTGGGCTCGGCTGCCAGCCCAAGGGCAGAGCAGCCGGGTGCCTCCCTCCTCATTTCCTCCAGTGGCCGATGGCAGCGATACTGTCCCGTATCACCCATTTTTCATTCTCTCCAGGGTATTTTTAGCCTGTCCCACCCTCACTGGAGAGGCCCTCGACAGAGAGCAGGCTCTGCTCTGGCCTGGCTTGGCTTGGCTGGGGATATTAAACAGCCCCAGCCACATTGTGTGCCTTTATCTGTGGCTCATTTCCACCTATTATGCAGCCACGAGCAGCTCCACAGCCTCTGCTGGGTTTATCTGCAGTGGAGGGAGAGGGGCTGAGCTCTGCTTTGGGCCACCATGAGCCTGGGATGTGACAACCCTGTTAAAACCCTGAGCTGAGGCTGGGCTCAAGGGGACAGGAGACCACAGCACAGAGTCGTGCTTTCAGTGGGTGAGTGGCACCCACAGCACAATGGGGGTTTCCCCTTCACACTTCCCCCTTCACCCCAGCATCATCACCCCCACATTTCCCCCTCCCTCAGTCCTAAACCCTCACCTGCCCTCCCAGAGTCAGCTGGAGGCTGCAGGAAGCACAGTCACACCACCTTCACCTTTTCTCAGTCATCCAACTTTATTCAACAGGATGCAACACGGAGTCTGCCAGGGGAAGGGAAACAGTGCTGAGGGCAATGCCCACATCCCACGCTCACACCTGGGTCACACAGGACCTGCAGCCCTTTGGTCACAGCCAGACAATCCTTTCTCACAGCATCAGTGGGCTGGGGAAGTCAGGGTGACAGCTCCTGTGACAGCAGTTGGTTCTTCCATCCCCCCTGGCCCCTCAGTCCACAGCAGGAGATGACTAGTGCAAAGTAATAAAAACCCAATAACCCCCAAACTAACAGATGCTGGGCTGGGATTCTTCCCCAAACCCTACAGGGCTCCAAGGCACATGACCAGACTGGACACAGCTCCCCAAATCCCCTGCAAACTGCACCTTTAAGGCAGAAAGCTCTGTGCTCAGGCCGGCAGGTTAAAAATAACTTAAAGGCACACATCCCATGGGAAAGGAGCCCAGGGCCGGGAGGCGGGGCGGGGAGCTCACACTCCTGGGTCACCCACAGTGACCCTGCAGCCTTTGGGATCTGCTGGTCACAACAGAGCTGGCTTAACCCTTCTGTGTCCCATGGGGAGAGGGCAGACCCTGTAGCAAACCCTGGGCAGGTGCCAGGGCCACTGGAACGGGATGAGGCTAGTGGCCAGGATCTGTCAGCACTGCCCCAGCCCAGCTTTTCCCAGCAGTCCCCGGCTCAGCCTGCCTGCTCTGTGCAGAGGCTGGAGATGAGCAGCTTCCCACGGCCACTGCCCCAGCTCTGATGCTGGCCAAGGCTCTGGGGTCTGACTGACCCGCAGCTCCCGATGGCCAGCAGCCTCCAGCCATGGCCTCGGGGACAGCCTGTTCCACGGTGCGGCTCCAGGGCTTTCTCCCTTTCCCACGGCAAGGCACACAGGACACGGCGTCCCGGGGAACTTTAGTGCAGTTTCCTTCCTTGCAGGGTCTGTGGGGAAAACCGGAGAGAGCAGAGGCTGTGCTCCATGGCTGTGCTCCCGAGCATCCCATCCCATCCCATCCCAGGGCAGACAGGTCTCTGAAGCCTCTGGAGGGGAATGTGTACGGCACAGCACCAGGCAGGAGGCAGCTGCCTGCCCACAGCCAGCACCTTTGCAGGCACGAGGGACAGAGGAAAGTCCCCCTGCCAGCCGGGGCCAGCCCGGCACTACACGTATTGCTTTTTGGAGGCTGAGCTCCCAGGCCGGTTGCCCAGCTTCTCCTCCGGGGCAGAGGCTTCGGCAGCCTGGTGGGCGTAGGGGTCCGACAGGGGTCTGCTGCCGCTGCCCAGTGCCAGGCTCTCCTCGTTGCGGAAGTTGGCCCAGTTCTGCTCGCTGGAGAGCTTGTTGTAGCTCTGGTAGGAGGGCACGTGGCTCTCGGCCATGGGCAGGAAGGGATAGTGCTTGGGTGCATAGGGACTTGAGACCATGTCATCCACAAGGGCGTCCCGGCTCGGTCCGGCTGGCCCCGACGCCTTCTTGATGTTGCTAAGCAGGTTCTTGCAGCAGAGGTGGAAGAGCTCCAGGAGGTTCAGGATTAAGGAGATCAGGCCCATCACCAGCATGAAGATGATGAAGATGCTCTTCTCGGTGGGGCGGGAGATGAAGCAGTCCACCTGATGGGGACAGGGGTCCCTCTTGCACACATAGCGGGGCACCATGGAGAAGCCATACAGGTACCACTGGCCCACAAGGAAGCCAGCCTCAAAGATGCTCTTGCAGATCACACTGGTGATGTACGTCCACATCAGTGCCCCTCGGATCTTGAGCCGCCCGTCCTCTGCCACATAGATCTTGGACATTTTCTTCTCCACAGCTGCCAGGGCCTGCTCGATCTTTGGGTCCTTGCTGTGGATAGCCCGAAGCTCACTCTCCCGCTGCTTCAGCTTCTCCTCTTTCCGGGAGAGATAGACAACGTGGCCCAGGTAAATCAGGGTCGGGGTGCTGACAAAGAGGAACTGGAGCACCCAGTAGCGGATGTGGGAGATGGGGAAGGCTTTGTCGTAGCAGACGTTGGTGCAGCCTGGCTGCTTGGTGTTACACACAAAATCCGACTGCTCGTCCCCCCACACAGACTCCCCGGCCAAGCCCAGGATGAGGATGCGGAAGATGAAGAGCACAGTGAGCCAGATCTTCCCGATCACGGTCGAGTGCTCCTGGACTTGGTCCAGCAGTTTCTCCAGGAAATCCCAGTCACCCATCTTCTAGGAACCTTTTGCCTCTGCCAACAGAGAGAAGAGAGCGGCCACGTCAATTCCCTGTTTCCATGCTGGGGAGCACAGGGCAGATGGGAAAACCTAAACTCCGTGCTTTTTCAGAATATAGCTGCTCTGCAGGGTGTCCCAGCAAACCCACTGAGGAATATCCCACTTCTGAGGGAGGGAGGATTCCAGGCAGCATTTAGGAGCCCCAGAGGGCTCCTCCAACACGGCCTTGCCCAGGGCAGGAACATGGGACTGGGAGAGAAGAGGCAGCACAGGCATTCTCCCCTCCCAGCAGCACCCACAGCTCCACAGCGGCTGTCCTGACCGCTCCAGGGACAGCTCGCAGCCAGGGGCTGTTTTGGGGTTGCCCAGGAGGGCAGGGCCACGGCACCTGGAGAGGGGGCACGGCAGAGGCTCACAAATTTGCCGCTGCCCTGGCTTTTCCAAAAAGCAGAGAGCAGGATGGTCCAGAGGGGAAGCACAACCCCTTGGGGTAAAACTGCCACTCCGATGACTATTCAGGGCTCACCCCAAGCTGAACGGACAGCCTCCCAGCAGCTCCCTTGCTGCGGGGCGAGGGACGCCCAGCCCCAGCACCCTCCCCTCGCCCAGGGGACCCCCGGCACCGCTCACCACCCTGCTGCCACTCCGGGGCTCCCGGGGAGCCAAGTCAGTACCCCGCGGGCGCTCAGCCCAGCTGTGAGGGAGGGACAGGGCGGCCGCAGCCCCGGCTCCTCATTAACCGCTGCTAATTAGGCACAGAAATGCCGGCTGTGCCGTTAAAGGAACCCCCGGCGGCGGTGGGGCGAGGGGGTACCCGCGGAGGTGGTGCCCCGTCCCCAGCGCGGTGTCCCCGAGCGGTCGCGGTGTCCCCGAGCGGTCACGGAGCCCCGGCGCTGCCCGGTGCTCGCACTCACCTCCGCCGCGCCGGGCACGTCCCGCCGGGCTCGGGCCGCGCCGAGTGCGAGGGGTCGGACCGGGTGGCTCTAGTCGTGCGGGGCCCGGGGAAGCCTGCCCGGGGGAGGAGCGCGGGCAGGAAACCGGGGGCCGGGCCGAGCCGCAGGTGTGCGGGGCCGCCCCCTCCTGCGGCCCCCGGACCAGGGGGCGGCCCGGGCGGGTGGGGTGGGGGCGGCCAGACCCGTCGGGAGTGTAGCCGGTGGGGGACGGTGGGAAGCTCGGGTGCTCCCGCACTCTCGTGTCCGGCTGCGGCTCCGCCAGCGGACAAACCCGCTGAGCCAGAGATCCCAGGAGGCTCCGTCCTCTGACCGGTGTCCCGGCGATGTTCCGTCCCTGCCCGCCTCGGCCGGACCACGGCTGCGGTGCTCATGGTTTGCCCCCGAGGGTCCGTGCGGCGCGGCGGGCGCTGGGTGGTGCTGGAGCCCCATCGGAGCCCGGCTGCTACCCCGCATCCCGCCGGCTCCCGGGATGAAACCCAAGGGAGCCCGGCCGAAATCCCGCATCCCGTGCGTTCCCGGGATGAACTCCACCGGAGCCCGGCCGAAATCCCGCATCCCGCAGGTTCCCGGGACGAACCCCACCGGAGCCCGGCAGGGAATCCTCCCGCGGGTTTCAGACGGAGCTTTGCTGTCGGGGATCTCAGCACACCCCAACACGCTTGTGGGGCTGTGAAATGCGGGCGGGCTGAGCGGAGCTGGGAACAGCAGACCCTCTGCTGGTGCTGCTTAAGGAGAGATTAAATGGAAATCATTTCTATTTATTGTAATATTTATCAAGGTTTAGTAAATAATTGATGCTGATCCCTCCTTGATTTCCTCGGGGGCCAGCGTGCGGTTCTGCTGAATTAAAGTTTAACGACGCGTGACAAAGCCAGGAGAGGCGGAACGGGCGGACGTGAGCTCGACCATGAGCTCAGCCGTGGGCTCGACCGATGTCCGGCTCAGGCAGATGAGAATGACCTGGCTGTGGGCTCCTGGGGAACCTCTGCAAGTCCATGTCTTCTGCCCTCAGCAGTTCCTCTGATTTCCAGTGTACAGAGCAGATCCTGATGTCTCAAAACATGACATTTATTAGCCTTTTGATCCGTAGCTCATGCCATGTGTGACATGCGTCTGAGGTGACAGGGGACACACAGGCACTGAGGGAAGCAGCAGAGCCAGTGAGGGAGTTTAGGCAAGACACGGCAAGGTGCTCATGTGAGCCAAGGACGAAATCTGCCCTGACCCAGTAATGGCAAACTGGGCAAAGTGAGCAAGCAGAACAGCTGACGACAGGAGGAGGAGCCCTGCTCCTCTGTCATAACTTTGTGTCCATGAAGAGAGCTCTGGTCACGGTGCTGAGCACAGAATTCCTTTGGTTTCTTGGTGCTTGGGACTGTGCATGTGTGAGGCGCAGTGAGCCAGGAGGACTGTCACTGCACTGGGTGACACCGGCCCTGGCTGGGCATCAACACCCAACAGGGGAGCAGCAGAGCTAGAGGATCCAAGAGAAGCTGCTGGACACGGAGGATCTGTGTGTTGCTGTGATGTCTGTGCTGCCTGCAGAGCTCCAGGGCTGCCCTCGCCTTACCTGTGTCTGCTCAGGCACCCAGGGACATTACTTTGGGTCTCTCTCTGGGGACATTACTTGGTTGGGTTTAGTAATTTTTCACATGGGTTGACTCTTGAGGGTTCAGGGTCTTGGCAGGGGCTGGAAAAGCCGCTGAGTTGAGGGGAATGTGAACCAGCTGGGATGGGTGAGCTCACGGCTCTTCTCCTCTGTGGGAAGAATAGACATCCTCAGGCATGGCCATGGCAGCCAGCACCCACCTGCCACCAAGCATGTCCACACCAGTAGGACACCCAGGGATGTGCTCATGGTCACGAGCAGGAGAGTTCCCATGGATGTGTCCCCCTCCCCTTATGGCCACTGAGGTCCTGGTTGAAGAATCTGCTGGTGGCATCACTGGTGGTCACCTCTGGTGCCAACCATTCCTGGCACATGCCAGGACACTTCTTCCCCCCACCACCCTTCCCAGCACCCCTCAGACAGCAGTCAGGGCTGCTACACACCTAGTCTGGGACTTGTTGTCCTTCTCCTCTGACTTGAGGTGGCAGTGGCATGTGGAGGCCTTGCTGTAGCTGACGGAGCGCTTGGTGGATTTCTTCCACTTCTTTGCCCTCCGGACAACTCTCTTGAAGATGAGGTAGAAGATCTCACAGACGGTGAGGACGATGCAGATGGAGGAAGCTCCAACCATGAAATAGGTGAAGACCCTTTTCTCGGTTGGCCGAGCGATGTAGCAGTCCACGGTGTTGGGACAGGGATCCACGTTGGAGCACTTGACCAGCCGTGGCAAATCGAAGCTGTCCCACATCTTGTGGAGGAGGTAGAGGAACAGGATCTCTATGATAAGCTTGAAGAAGAGGCTGAGCAGGTATGTCCACCACAGCCCGCCGTGCTTCTTGCCCGTGTTGCTGTAGAGCTTGGGGCAATTCTCCCCATTCTTCTCCCGGTTCTTCTTCTCACGGTCCTCCCGGTAGGCCACGTGCATGATGACCAGGAGGGAAGGACAAGTGACAAAGATGAGCTGCAGGGCCCAGAGGCGGATGTGGGAGATGGGGAAGAAGTGGTCATAGCACACATTGGTGCAGCCTGGCTGCCGCGTGTTGCAATCAAAGTCCTTCTGCTCGTCACCCCAGACCCGCTCGGCTGCCACCACATAGACCAGCACGCGGAACACAAACACCACGGAGAGCCAGATGCGGCTGAAGGCTGTGGAGTATTTGTTGACCCCGCTGAGCAGTGCCTGCAGTGTTTTCCAATCCATGGCAGCCAAGGGAGAGCAGAGTCACCCGACCTGGAGAGGCAGAAGGAGCAGTGGGTGAGGAGCACCGGGAGACACCAATGAGGTCACATGTCTCTCACTGCACTAAATCTCACTGACCTCTGAACCCTCTCTGCCACCCCATTACACTCATCTGGGGTGGAGGGACCACTACCCTTGCAGACAGTAAATCTTGTCCCCACACTCTCCTGGTGACAGAGGTGACCCAATCTCTCTGGGCTTCCTTCTGATGAGCCTTTGCTGTGAAGGGTGAGACACCCAGCCAAGTCTCTGCCACCAGCTGCCGGCCTGATTGTGGGTGTTGGTGCAAACTGTCAGCGCGATCTGCTGGAGCAGGCCAGGATCAACAGCCAAAGGGGAAGTGGCTGCTCCCGCAGTGCTGGACTGCTGGGACACGCCAGGGACTGGTTTGCTGTCTCGTGGGTGATGCCTGAGGCAGCCCAAGCACAGGTGAGAGCGGGGCTGCAGAAAGGGAGAGTCCGTGTGTGTCACAGTCCGTGTGTGTCACAGCCTGTGTGTGTCACAGTCTGTGTGTGTCACAGTCCGTGTATCACGGGCAAGTCACCCTGGCTAGCGCTCCGCTCCCGCTCCCAGCAGCAATGCTGAAGCCTCGATGGCCAAACCGGCTCTGCAGCTCAGCCTGGGGCTGCCCCGTGTGAGGAGGGTGACACGCTAAGCCCAACTCAGAGGTTTACTGCACCTGGATTTACAAACACAGGTAATTTTTACAACCCTCTGGGCTGTGAAAGTGTCTGCCCTGACCGAGGGATTCATAGGACGCTGGGTCACTCTCACTTTTAAGGAATTGCCACAGCCCCGTTGCCCACCCAGCGCCTTCCAAGACATACCTGGAGGAGGCTCAGGCTCCTTCCCCACTCACCGGGGGCTGTGGGGTGGGAAGTGTCCAGCACGGCGCATGGCTGGGGTGCGATGGCACACTGGTGATCAGGGTCCTCTCAATCCGATGCACTGTGGTGTCCCAGGGCTGTGGGGACGGAGCAGAATCTGAAGCACTGCCCGGAGCCCATGGAGCTGTCTGGGAGCCAGGGCCACCCCAATGCAAGCCCCAAACCTGTGGCTGTGCCCTCACACTTCTGGCCCAGGGAAGTGTGGCTGAGCCGAGCGGCCCCAGGCTGGGGTCCCTGCCAGCGTGTGCCAAGTGCCAGGGCTGTGCCTCTGCCCATTCCCACACACCTTCACTCATTGTCCCACCTGAAACCAGATCTTTCTCCCCGGCAAACCCTTGGCTGTGAGTCAGGGTGGGGAGAAATCCGTGTTCTCACCCAACCTTTGGATTTAAAATTGCCAGAGTTGCTTTTTCCCCCCTCGAAAAACTGGTGCGATGGCTGGAATCCAGAGCCTCTGCATGCCCCCAGGGCCTGTGCTCCCTCGCCAGCCTGATAATTCACCCATGCCCCCATCCCTGGTGCCAGTGAGACCACCCAGCACCCCCCTGCCCATAACCCACCTGGCCAGCACCCATGTGCCCAGTTCAGCCCAGCGCTGGCTCCACTCATGGACCCGCAGTGGGGCAGGAAGGGAATGTGATCTCCGTGCCAATCTCTGTGCCAGGGGGTGTGAGCCCCGCAGGCTCCCCAGTGCTGTCTGGCAGCCAGACAGAGCAGGGGCAGCGCTCAGGTGTGCTCGGCAGTGCTGGCAGTCCTGGTTTGCCTCCCGCAGAGCCCAGAACCCTCGCCAGCCCCCAGGATGCCAACCCGCTGCGTCACCGCCGGGTCCTGCCCTGTGTGGGCGCAGGGCGTTGGACCCAAAAGTGCCCGTCTCCCACCTGGGCTGCAAACTCAGCAGAGACACTTTTTGGGAGGTGTCAGCCTCTTTTGGTCCCTGGGGAGGACGGTGGGACAAAGGAGCAAGGCCTGAGGTGGCCATTGCTGCTCTTTGGGGTGCCACACTGTGCCATCCCCCTGCATCACCCCATGGGACAAGGACCCTGGCATGGCCTATGGGATCCCAGCGTGACACTGTGTGATGTTTGGATCCCCACCTTCAACCCCAGCCCTACATTACACCTTAAAACAGCTCCCACCTGCACCCCGTTACACCACAGGGCTGTCCCCCCTCAACCAGCAGGTCCCCAGCAGCCCCGTGGCACTCTGTGCCCCCAAAGGTACCTGTCCAGGTGGGAAAGGGCTGGAGGAAGGTGTCCAGATCCAGGCGCCTCTCGGATCAGGGAAGCTCCTTCCCAGCCGCAGCCCTCCTGCACACCCAGGGTTTGTCTGAGTGTGTGAGGGGAGGGGAAGGCTGGTTGGTTCGGTTCCCAGGAACTGGGTGAGTCTGGCAAGCAGCTCCCGGAGAGGTTCTTGTCTGTGCACATGCACACACATGCTCGGCTTGAACAACAAAGGCAAGTCAAATCCCGCAGGGAGATCAGCGGAGAAGGATTCCTCCCCAGGCGACACCAGCAGCTCCTTCCAGGTGATGTCCCAACCCCTGCAGGGATGGTCTGGGCACTGCAGACTCAGCAGAGGCCTCACACTGTCCCCCAGCTCTGGGGCCACCAGCAACCATTGCCGAGAATCCCAAATTACACAATTGTAACCCACTTTTTAAATGATTTTGCCTTAGTAATAGTTTTGCAACAGCTCATCGGTATCTCCAACCTACAGGAACTTGCAGGCACCGCCCTGGCAGGGCTGGTGTGGCCACATGGGACCTTTGCCATGGACAGGATGGCAGCAGGGTCCCCCCCCAGCAGGACCCTGCTCTGCTGCTGCACCCCGTGGGACCTGGGAGGTGTCCCTAACGGGGTGTCCCCCTCCCAGGTGGCTCCCAGGAGGCTAAGCCAGCCCCATCCCACCGGATGCCCCATGGATCAGCCCTATAGATTCCTCTGCCCATGTAGCCGGGCAGGAATGCACTTCCCCTCACCTGCGGCTCACCTGGTCTCTTGAGTGCCTCGAGGCTTCCCTGGAATCCTCCGGCACACCCTGGGGCCGATCAGCCGTGCTTGGAGCCTCACAGGGCACCTCGCCAGGGCCACCCCTCCCTTGGGGACACTTGAAGAATGCCGGGGTGCTTGGTGCCAGGGGAGATTTGCTCCTTACTCTCCTGGCAGACAAGGAGCCACTTGCCCCGAGGCTTTTTGGCTCCAGGAGGTCAAATAAAGCAAGTGAGGCTGGGAACACATAGGAATGGGAGCCCAGGAGACCCAAAGCAAAGACCTGGGGGTGCAGGGCAGGGTGAGTCTGGAGGAGAGGGCAGACAAGGGCACCCCCATCCTGGGTGAGAGCCAAGCAGGGGCTCCGGAGCCTTCCCTCTCCCCGGAGCTGCCCGCATCAGGAATTTGAGCTATGTTGTTGCAGAGAGCCGGTGTGGCAGGAGCTCGGCAGGAATGTGGGGGCTGCGGCCTTTGAGATTAAAAACCCTGGAGAGAGGGAAGTTGTCGAGAAGCAGCGGCCGCTCTGATTGCTTGCAGAGGCGGCAGCTCCCTGCCCCACGGCCAAACCCTGCAAGGGCCAGGTGAAGAGCGGGGCCAGAGCACCCCTGGGCAGCCTCTTGCCTGAAGTTTTGGAATTTCAGGAGCGGCCGTGCGGCCGCGGTGAGAAAGTTCAGGTGCTTTTGGCACGGACAGAATTCCCTCAGGCAGCTGGGTGGGGACCCAGCTCAACAAACCCCGTGCTTTGAAATGTTGAGCTGGGTGTTTGGGTATCACCAATCCTATCAAAGGGCACATCTCTGCGCCCCCTCTGCCCCTGTGGGCATGGGGACAAGGTGGCAGCATGGTTCAGCAGCTATCAGCAGCTGGGAGCTTTGGGGACATGCCCAGGGGATGTCACCTCCTGCCACCCTGCTCCGACACGGCAGGGTGACAGGCAAAAGGTCTCAGTGCCAGATGTGAACACTGAAACACCCAGTGACTTAGGGAGGCCCAACCTTGGATCCTCCGTAAAGGAAAAACCCAAACAGTGGAGCAGGCGGATGCCAAACCAGCAGGAAAACCTCAAAGTCTCTTTAAAAGGGTTTTAAATGGGGCATGGCAAGGTCCTGCCTGCCAACAGCCGTCCTCCTCCAAGGCCTTATCCCCCGGGATGAGACTCCCCCGCAAGGGCTGGAGTGCAGGAGTCATGGGATCCTGGGAGCCAGCATCTGGGGCTGGCCATAAATCAGAGTTTCTCCTCAATTCCCAGCCAACAGGCAGCTTTTGGCCAGAGAAGAAACAAGCCTAAGCGGGGAAGGCTAAGCTACCCCTGACCTGTGCATGCAATCTCCTCCACATCCCTGCCTGGGCTGGAGTTGTGGTGGGTTTCTTTAAAATCCTCCTCTCCTCAAAATTTAGGAGGCCTTCTGGCACCCCACAAGCAATACAGGGGATTTCCTGTGTGATGACGCAAAATAAGGGAAATATTCAGCTTTTACAGTGACACAGCCCCTGGCTGGCTGACACTGCTCCTGCCTCTGCATCCCAGGAGGTGTCCCAGTATCCAGACCTTTATTTTTGCAGCACCAACGGGGTCAGCTTGGTGGGAAACACATCAGAAAGGAGCAGCTGAATGCTCCCGTTTTTCTGGCCGACTGCTGGTTATCCCAAACCTGGATGGTGCAAGACACCCAGAGCTCTGCAACGTTTCCTCTGAGCCAACAAAACAGCACAACATCCAGCAACTGGATCTTCAGGTCTCTCGCAATGGGCAGCAGCTCCAGCTGTGCTTTGAAGTGCGGAAGTGGGACAGGGTGGTTTTTCTGGGGCTCATCTCTGCCCCATTAGCGCCTACAGAGGGGAACACCTCGGGATTTCACTCACCAGCCTGCAGCAGGAGCGGCCAACCTTGCTGGAAAACAAACAGCCCAGCCCATGCTCTTTAAATCGGGGCAATGGCTCGCACACAAAGAACAGCTTGTGTCCTCTGACGTGACAGGCTTCTTAAAGAAAACTTTCAGGTGGATAATCCAGCAACAGGAGCGGATGGAAGGAAGACAGTGTCAGCACGGCTTCACCCAAGAAGTGGAAAAAAAAAAATCTATCTGTATTTCACCATCTGCCTCTCTGACCCCAAACTCGCTGGTGTCAGCACAAGGAGCTGCTGTGTGCTCAGAGAGCTCTGTGCTGGTGGCTGGGATCCCCCCAGGGCTTCTCCACCATCCTCACCCTCCTCAGTGGCTGGTTCAGTCCCTGCCCTCCCATCCAGCAGAGCTGCAGCCCTGCCTGCTCTTAGCTTCCCTTCAGCCCTGCTTGTCCTCAGCACCCCCTGGCCACAGCCAGCACATCCAGCCGGTCCTTTCCCCAGGATGGGCTGTGGGAAAGAGCTCAGTTTTGCCCATGGAGGGTCTCAGCTGGATCCCTGCAGTGATCTGTCACCGAGAATGGCCTCGGTCCTAAAGAACACGGCGATGGTGTTCCCTTGCTCCCTGTGCCACTTCCTTTGGGACAGAGCCAGGGAGCGCCAGCACTGCCGCTGCTCATGGAAAAAATAATTATCACACCCTCTAAGTAAAGCAAAACCAGTAACAGATCAAGCTGCATGTTCAGTGTTAATGTTACTTGTGAGTGCATTTGCCATGAAATTATTGTTAATTATTCATGCCAGCTAGTGCTCGGCTGCCTCTGATGGCCTTGGAAATGGCAGTGCTGCCCGTGTCACGGCCGAACGCGATGTGTTAGAACAATAAACGAGATCAGATTCTGCCATTTAATGTTATTGTTTAATCAATGGTTGGGGTGTTTTTCCTCTTCCTTATTCAGCTGTTTTGCTCAGGTGTTGTCCCCTGGCCCAGAAGGATGATCCAGTAGCCCACGCTGGGCGCTGCCTGCCAGGCCAGATCCTCACGCCTGCGCTTCACCACGGTGGCTGTGGCACCAGGGACCTGCTCTTGTCCCCACTCAGCTAATGAGTGTTATTAATGATGATTGCATCAGTCTGAGATGGCCCTGACACCCACTGGGTGGCTAATGTAGGGTGAGAGATAGGGATAGAGGTTTCCTGGGAGTTCAGGATGTCCATCCTGGCTGGTACAGGCTCAAAGTCTGGGCACCACTGTCTGTTCAGAGCTCCCTGGGAGTCACCAGTGTCCTACAGCACCTGCTTTACCCCAAATTCAGCAGGATGATGTAAAGTGCCTTTCCTGTGGCAGGAGGGGCAGAGATTCCCCAGGCACAGCCCAACTCCAGGGTGCTCCCAGCACTCCTGCACTGGGGCACAGGGGAGAAAGAGCAGGATGAAGTCGCAGGGCAGGTGAGCAGCTCCTGCTTTGTCCCGGGCAGCTCTAGGAAAGAGCCTCATCCTCGGACAGCGTGCTGGGGCAGGAAGCCGTGGCTGGGATGGTGGCCGTGGGGGGTTTGAAGTCTGGCCCATTGAAAACCTGCCCACCCGTGGCTGTGGGGTCAGCGCAGGACACGGGGCAGTCGTGGCTGTGCCGCCGGCTGTCCCTCCCACCACCCTTCAGGCACTCGCGGCACCTCTTCCCGATCAGGTAGGCAGCCTCGACAAGGCTCAGCACCACGCAGACACAGGCAGTGACCACCATGAAGAGGGTGAAGATGTTCTTCTCGGTGGGCCGGGAGATGAAGCAGTCCACCACGTTGGGGCAGGGCGGCAGCTCGCACTTCACCACCCGCGGCAGGGTGTAGTTCCTGTAGAAGCGGTAGAAGATGTAGAGGAAGACCACATCCACGCCAGCCTTGAAGATGAGGCTGAGCAGGTATGTCCACCACAGCCCGCCCCGCTTCTTGCCAGGATTGGGGTAGAGGCAGCGATAATTGTCCCCGCCAGCCTCACGGCGCCTCTGCTCCTTGGCCTCCCGGTAGGCCACGTGCATGATGACCAGGAGGGACGGACATGTCACCAGGATGAGCTGCAGGGCCCACAGGCGGATGTGGGAGACGGGGAAGAAGTGGTCAAAGCACACGTTGGTGCAGCCCGGCTGCCGCGTGTTGCAATCGAAGTCCTTGTGGTCGTCGCTCCAGACTCGCTCGGCTGCCACCACGTAGACCAGGAGGCGGAAGATGAAGACGAGGGAGAGCCAGATGCGGCCGAAGGCTGTGGAGTATTTGTTGACGCCGCTGAGGAGCCCCTCGAACACCCCCCAGTTCATGGCTCCCCGATCCTGTTAGCCAGCCTGGGAAGAGAGAGAACACTGTGACAATGAAAAAGTGGGAAGAGGTCCCCAAAACACAGAGCCATGCTCCTGGGACCATCTTTGACCTGTGCAGGGACACCACAGACACGTGCCCCGGTGCATACCTGGTCCAGGTGACACATCTCCTCCAAGCACTGTCCCCCACTCTGGGAACACGGGGACCCGGCAAAGCTTGGGGCTTCTGCCACAGCATCCTCCAGCCACCGCCACCTCCGGCCCAGGGCTCAGCCCCCATCCCGCCCAGCTCCCGCCTCGTTGCCCAGGTATTTGTTATTCATTTCGTTTAGGTTGCCAGGCCTGGCCCGGGCAGACAACAAATAGCAGCAGCCGGGGCGTGACTCACCAGGCTCCTCTCCCAGCGCTGGAATCTGCCGTCGCCTCCGTGCTCCCCCCGAGCAGCGCAGGAGGAGCCCTGTGCCACTGCTCCGTGTCCCCACGCTGTCCCCACGCCGCGGGGAGCCCACGGCAGGGCAGGGACAGCGGCTGGGCTGGGGGGCTGCACAGCCCCTGCAATGCCGAGGAGCTGCCGTGGCTCCGAGCAGCCAAAACAACCAAATTTCACCAGCCCCAGGCTCCTGCGTGGCCGATATGACCCCGGCTCGCATCATGCCAGATAAACACACCCCACGCACCGTGGAGCTGCAGCCGAGCAGGGCTCCCAGGGCTGCGCTTGGCACTGGCTCTTCTTAAATATTTTACTTATCAGTGAAATAACAAGATTCCCCCTCGGCGAGGAGCTCTCAGGGGTGAACACAACCCCTGCCCTGCACAGCCCGACCCACGCTCTGCTCGCAGGAGTGACCACGGAAATCCTGGTTCTCGTCCTTCCCGTGGGAGCTCCGTTCTCACGGGTGGATCCCTGCAGGGACCTGCAAACCCCAGATTCCTCCGTCCCTGTGCACACTTCCCATGATTTGCCCATCGCCCTGGTGTCAGGCTGGGGGTTAGGGTAGAGCTCCCACCCTTCCCCAGCGCCATCCCCACCTCCCCAGGGCCGGGGGTCGCGGCGGAGATGTCCCCAAGCCGCTCACCTGCGGGTGTCCCTGCGCGGCGCTGCTGCGGGTCGGCGCCAGCCCAGGGCAGGCAAGCATCGCCCGCTGCGAGAGACAGCACATGAGTCATCGCCGGGCTCCTGGGAGCGAGGAGGAGATTCCCGGGGGAAGGGATGAGGCTCCAGGCAGATCCCCACGTGTCCCATGGAATGCCAGATTTCCCGAGGCGAAGGGCGGCCCCGCAGCGCGGCCGTGCGGGGAAGGGCTGAGGCGGCTGCTCCGCCGTGGGGAAGGGTGGGAGCTCGGGGCTGGCTGCTCTCAGGGATGCCCAGCACTACCTGGGGTCCCTCCATGCCTTCCCTGCTCCCATCTCCCTTTGCTCCATGTGGTCGAAGCCCTGGGACCCCCGCCCACGGCAATGGGAGATTCTCAGCCAAACACCGCCCTTTATAATCCTTTTTTAATCAAACTTTACACCGTGGCAATAATTTAGCAGATCCCTTATCCCTCCCCACTCTCTGATGAGTGGGCGGCAGTTGATGATTTCATTAGAATTAACTGCTTACCTGTGCTCCCCTGGCCTGCAAGCTGCCACAGGTCTCTTCCCCAGCACCCCTCCTTGATACCAGAACCTGGAGCCCACCCGAGATGAGCCCCCAGCTCAGAGAACCCCCTCTTTGAGGTCTGACCCCCATCTCACAGCTCTGGGGTGCCAGGATGGGGGGCAGAGGGGAGTGGGTCCAGGGAGAAGCTGTGGGGTGCAGGAGTTCAGGTATGGCTGGAGTCATTTGAGGAGCAAACACATGTTTCATTTGCAATTCTTCTGGGGTTAAAAAAAATGTAGAGAAACAAATCTAAACAGCTGTAAAGTAAATTACCAGTGTTTGCGGATGGCTCCAGGGAAGAGTTCTGCAGTTTGAAATCAAACAAGCCCATTTTTATTTTTTTTACATGCCTGTGCAGTGGCAGTGCTGGCAATGGGGTTCCCGGGGGCTGTGTGTCCCCATGGGCAGGCAGGGAGGGCTCAGAGCAGCACCCATCCACCAGCACCCAACGGTGGGTGGGGGGACGTTCTACCCCAGGTACCCCTAATTGTGTGGGTGCCAGAAGTGTCTCCCTGTGTCTTTCTGGTTTAAAAAGTGTCTCTTTGTGTCTTTCTGGGTTAAAATCCCCTCTTTTGGGGAGCTGCCAGGTGTGATGGGCAGCTTCTGCTCTGGGTAGAGCCCTTCCACCCCTCCACAGGTGAGTCCCCAGCAGCGGGGACACAAAGGTGTATTAATGGCAGCACTTTATCTTCCAGGAACAAGCCCCATTAGTACATTTTCACTACAACATGAAATATTAATAACACTTTGCATTTATATAGCGTCATTCATCCCGCAGTCACCAGCCAAGCCGCTGACATGAATCAAACACCTCAGCCAGCTCTGGAGGAGACAGGTAAATGGGTTTAGACCCATTTCCCCGCTGTGCACACTGAGGCACAGGGTTTTCTCCAGGTCGCCGATGCCACTGAGGATGTTTTGGAGGACAAAACCCAAACACAAGTGGCCGGGGGCTGCGCCGACCTGGGCTTCCTGCTCCTCCAGCTGCCGCGACTGGTATTTGCTGTTCCTGATACTGCGCTGACAGTGCAGGGAGGGGAGTTAGGAAACCTGTCAGCCCACGGAGAGCCAGGCCCTAACACAACCCGAGGGCTCCGGCAGCATGAAAGAGCCTGCAGAAAACCAGTGGGGAAAGCAAGGGCTCTTTTCATCTCATTAAAGAACCTTGCATTTAAACCCTCCTCCAGCTCCGCGATTGCGAATGCTTTTACACACCAGCTCAGCAGGACTCGCTCCTGCTGCCGGAGATGCTGCATGCAGATGGTGGTTAGCAGGGCGGAATCCCAAGATTGATGCTGGATAAGGACAGGCAAACAGGTCCTGGGCAAAGCTCCGGAGCGGTGCTGAGCGGCAGGGAAGGGGTGTGGGCACAGCCCGGCCGCCCACCGCTCGCTGTCCCCAGCACCATTGTTATTCCGTGAAGGACGCACCTTGTTTGCAGATAATTAAAAAACCCCAAACAGATTAGTGAAAATTAAACACACCGAGCAGGCTGGATGTTGGCTCAGCCAGCAGGAGAGTCGTGAGAGCGTCGCTGGCTGTTGCTTCCAAACCAAACCCACTGCTCTGTCCTGGCTCAGCACCGAGACTCCCTTTCCCCAGCCCTGTGGCTCCCCACTGCACTTCCAGCTGCTTTCCCCATCCCATGGGAATGTTCAGAAGCTCTCCCGTGGAAAATCCGTGTTCAAGGACTGTCTGGATGAGAGCAGGCAAACCCTTTCCATCCCAGCCTGACCGTGGCCATCTAAAGCGGCCAGCGCCCATTAATCTTACATTTATACGTGAGTTTGCAGGGAGTAACCTCATTGCTAGGGAGACCTTAATCACCGACTCAAACTGCCTCGATGAGGTGGTTTGCAGCCGAGGGGATAAAATCACATGGTCAGCAGTGGCTGAGGATGAGGATGGGGTTAGCAGGGACTTAAATCACGGCAGCTGATGGTGGAGAGCAGAGCTGGGGACAGGGCGAGCAGGGGACAGGGCGAGCAGGGGACAGCGCACACCCGTCCTGTGAAACCTTCCTCTGCACCGGGAGGCAGATGAGTGAGACACAGGGGAGATGCTACTGAGGCTCTTTGCCCCTAAAAAGGCAGAGATGAGAGTTTTCTCAGCCTGTGCAGACCGTGTCGCTGTGATGGTGGCACGGGAAGGATGCGGAGGACAAACCCCAAAGCAGTAGGGGACCGTGGGCAGTCACAGCCCCAAAACCCTGACGGGGAGGAGCTGGGGGCCTCGATGCTCTCACAGGATCAAAGCCCAGCCCAGCCCTCAGCCCTGCTGACAGTCACGGATGGACACATCACTGCCTGTTTTGGGCTCTTTGGCCAAATAATCACAGTGCAGGGGACATCGTCGCCCTTGCCACCGACCTTGGCAGCCTCCAAATGGGCGACCCGCAGGTCAAAGTCTTTATATCCCATTACCACTCTCCTGAGTCACGCCTGTCTCCTGGCAAGTTACATTCTTTTCTGATGGCAGCTAAACGCGAAAGAGGTCGCGCTCCCAATACGGCGACAATAGGACATGACAGCACTTTTCTGAGTGATTAAGCCTCAGGTGATGTCGGGGCTACAAGACAAGTGGCTGAAGGATGAAAGACTTTAATCACCTCGGACATGGCATTGCATCCTCGCGCTCCATCCTGCCAGGGTGGGTTTTAACGGGAGCGATAATAAAAATAATCCAGCGCAGCCTGCGCACCCACCCGTTAGTTAACAGTGCTGCTGTTAATAACCAGCCCGGGCAGCCTGTTGGCCCTCAAAGATCCTTCTGCAATAAATCAGCCCTGATGCCTTAAAATAACAGTCCGGGGCGGCCGGAGCTGACACTAGATGGCATTGGGAGAACACACTGCCGCCTTCCCCGGAAGAGTCTGGCAAAACAGAGCAGAAAACTCAGGATGACGGAGCAGAAAATGTCTCAGCCGGGGAGAGGCCACCAGCTCACCTCCATCCTCACACCCACCAGCTCACCTCCATCCTCAACCTTCCAGATCACCTCCATCCTAAATCCACCATGTCACCTCCAGCATCTCACCTGCCTTGAGACCAAAGTGCTGGGGCAAAGTTCAGGGCGCTTCACCCCTTCTCTGAGCTAATAAAATATTTTGTCCCCAAATTATTGTTTCGTTCCCAGCAAGCTGCTGGGCCCTGGGGAGAGATGGGTGGCTGGGTGGGTCACTACCTGGCTGGGGTAGGTGCACCTGGGCACCTGGGCAAGGGATGGTGATGAGGAGTGGGGATTTAAAGTGAGTCCCAAACCCCAAATACTGCTGTCCATTCCCTGCTGACCCCAGCATCCTGCCAGCTCCCTTCACATGGAAATGTTTTCCTCCTGCAGCCTGGGCTTGTGCTTCCCTGGCCCTGAGCAATCTCTCCCTGCAGATCAGCCCGTTTGTCTGCCTGTCCATCCATCCCTCTGCATCTCGCTCACGCCTGGGTGCATCCCTGTCCCCAGGGCTGGTGCAGACAGGTCCCTGATGGGAACAACCCCAGGAATATTCTCAGTGGAGCAGCACAGCTCATTCACCCTCCCAGACCTGCAACCCGGCTTGGAGTCAGAAGGAGTTTGCAGGTGCTGGGATCATTTTCCCTTCCTCCATCACTCCAGTCTCATTCCACCTGTCAGAGCCTGTCTCTCCTTGCCCCAAATCACCTCCTGCACCCCACGGAGCCGAGCTGACTTTGTCTCTTAATGCTGCATTGTGCCGGCAGCCTGAGAGCCACAATAGAACTCCTGATTGCTGCTCCCTCCCTCCCTGTGAGCCCCGGAATTGCTTGTCGGACCTGCTGGCAGCACATGGCACAGGGCACTGCCACAGCCCCCCTCCCAGGGGGACCCCAAAACCCTCCATCCTCTGGCAAACACACAGCTGGGCTTTCTGTCCCTGTTTGTGCAGGGCAGAGATGTTGGGGTGATGCTGCAGGTTTTTTCCCACCCTATCCCCATCCCATGGGGCTGGGATGCCTCTTCCCTGTTCTCCCTGCAGGGTAAAACACAACAGGGCCAACACTCAAACCCTCTCACAGGCACCTGAGCTGGAGAGCTCAGCTTTTTTTGGGATGTCTGCCCAGGCAGCCTGACATTACAGAATTCTTCCAAAGGCTGAAAACTTACTCGCACTGTAGGGAGAACACTCCACTAAAAACAACCCATCACCGCTCTCAGCTGGCTTGCACCTCTCCTGGAAACTCTAGGCAGCAGAACTGAACTCTGAAAAGGGCCCAGACTTGGCTTAAAGCAAGAGATTTCATATCATCATGTCTTAAAATGTCAGCAGTTTAATTAGCTCCATCTGAAGCTGGAGTGGGTTTGTCACCCCTCTCTGCTTTCAGTTCAGGTTGAAAAATTCGCCCAGGCTGACCTTTTCCCTCCCAGACCCAAAAAAAGTTCCCAATCCACGCTGGCATTTCCTAAAAATAGGACAAAATAGCCCCCCAAAAATACCAGCAAGCTGCAGGGATGATGTTGTGCAGCATCACGCCAATGCAGGGAAAAGGACTTCAGCTGCGAGATGCCTGTCCTGGGAGAGCTCAGGGGATGTTCCCAGGTTCTTGTGTCAGGTTTTTCCCTTTTATCTCCTTCAGACACTGCTGCCCTTCTTCCAAAGGGAACTCCCCAGTTTTTTCCAATCAGGGTGTCTCCTGCTTAGTGTTTTCTACATCATCAGTGAAATCTCCATCTCACCCACTCTTTTCATTTTATTTTTTCGTACCAGTGCGGCTGCTGGAGCCACAACTTACAGTCCAGGATAATTTCTTGCTCTAAAAGATACAGTGAACTTCTTCACCATTTGCTGACCACCCGGGAATGGTTCTCCACGTGGGATACACTAGGTAATTATTCCATTTCAACTGCTGGAGATGGAGGTTTGAGTCCACTTGTGCCCTGTGTGTGTGAGATAAATTAATGAAAGCAAAGCCAGAGGAAACACCTGAAAAAACACAGGGAAGTGGGAGGTCACAATGCCCCACGGCAGCTGCTGGGCTTGGAAATCACGGCGCTGAGGTGTCACAACACCTCGAAGGGCTCTGCTCTCCACACCAGGCTGTCTCCAAAGAGCAGAAGCCACCAAAACCCAGCGACCTCAGCAGGAAGGGTCACAGCTGTGTCCACCACGGCCATGGCTGGGTGCTGTGGAGGGCTCAGGGGTGTTGGATTTGGGTCTGGCCTTGGCTGGAGACCCATCGAGCACCTCCTGGGGCATCACCAAGTGCTGTCCCTCTGCCCTCTCAGCATGGCAGAGCAGCGTTGATCTCCTTTACAGAGCTCGGCAAATCTCCACGCTATAGCAATCCCTTCCGCAGAGCCTGATAATTCTTCAGCACGTCAGAGGAAGAAGAAGAGCGGCATCAAAAGCCTCCTCGCCTCCTCCCCGCTCATTGCCGGCGAGCCCGGAGCCCTGGCCTCGGGCTTTGGTGGAGCGCGACACACATCTGCGGCGTGCCACGCAATTATGGCTCGGGAAAGGAAAGGGGCAGATCGCCCCGGGCGAGGGAAGAACGAGAGCCTTTCATCCGCACCCCACCGGCCGCCGCCTGCCGCTCGCTATTCTTATCCCTCCTGATCAAGGCGAAGCGTTTCCTCCTCCTGCCATTGAAGCCCGGAGCCCCGACATGGCTGGGGCAGCGCGGGGAACCCCACGCTGCGGGGCACGACCCCGCCGGGATGGCTTTGGAGCTCAGAGAGCGCCTGGTGGGTTTGGGGATTGATGTGGGATGCAGGTGCGGCTCCGGCAATTCCCGCCCACCGAGGAAGGTCAGCCTTGGTTTGCGCTTGATGTGGGGAATGCTGGAGCTCAGGCGGCCGTGGAGGGATGGTTTGTGCTCCTGTTGGTGCCACGTGGAGGTTGTTCCTTAGGGAAGAGGAGGCAATTTCCCTCCTCTTCCTCTGGGAGGGAAATCTGGCCATTGGGGTTTAAAAATTCCCTCGTGCTTTGATTCTCGGGCTCTTGTTTTCTGCTTGGGCAACTTCGCCCCCAGCTCTAGTCCTTGTGAGGAAGAGAAGATCCATGAGTTACGATGCCAAGTGGACACTCAGGGTTATGCCCTGCTGCCCTGGAAGAGGATGGGAGTTGCTTCTAGCACCAGCCATGGTGGCATTTCCTTGGTGGCAAGGAAAAGCATCTCTCCAAGAACCTGTGTCCCCAGAGCCGAGGCCAGATGGTGTAACATGAGTTCAGCCAGTGCTTGAAGAGGTTAACCAGACCCATCTCTGCTAAAGTGAAGCCAAATCAGCAGAGCTATCCCAGGGACCAGGAGCCTCTGAGCAGGTCAACCACAGTGCCCTGGTGATGCTCACAGCTCTCCTCTGCTACAGGAAAACTTCCCTTGTGCAGCAGATGGGTGTTGCTGATGCTTCCAGGCTGCCTTTGCCTCTCCCTGGTTCTTAAAGCTGCTCCAGGAATTAACCAAATTCAAGGTTTCTGGAGGGGCTGGAAGAATACACCAGGGAGCACCAGGCAGGTCTCCAAAAGGCAGAGACCTCAGAGCAGAGCCAAGCCAGGACTGCAGCCCCCAAAATCTCCAAGCTGGGCTGGAGAGACTCCCCAAACTCAACCTACTCCTCCACCATGTCAGGCTCCCACCTCTCCCCCAGCCTGTCTGGAGACAGAGGCTTCTGAGCACGTTCTCTGTGTCAATAGAGCTGCAGGAAATCAGCTCCGTTACCTTGAAGGATCAGGAGCTCTTCCCAGATGGCAGGGATCCTGCAGAGAAATAAATCCTGTAAAAATTCACCCTTTTTGAGGAACTCACCGCCACCCCCAAGCCTGATGAGGACTCGTGCTGCATGGATGAAGCCTCGTGTTTCAGGAGCCAGGGCTGCTCTCTCCCAAGCTCCAGGGTCACATGTCCTCAATCTTCTTGGAGTTAAGGATTTTTGGAGTGTGGCATCCTGGGGAGATGCTGAGGTGGAACAGCCCCACGGAGAGGAGAGCAGCTCATTCCCACATCTCCTTGCACCGGGCTGCTTGCTGCAGGACCATGCCTGACGACAATCAATGTAACCTTTTAAAATTAATCTACTTTCTCTCCTCTTTTGCACACAAATACAGTTGCTGAAATTCCTCCATTTCCATGACATTTGGGGGAAAACTGTGCCTCAGTGGAATGCTTTCTTTACACTATAGATGTTATTACTTTAAGGGGAAATTAAAGTAAAGGTGGTGGGGGTTTTTTCCTTTTTTTCGGCTGTGGTATTGGAAAAAAAAGGTTTTTTCTCCCCCTGCACTGCTGTATGTTCAAGCAACAGCCAAGTGGAACGAGCAGAGCAGCCAGGACAGCCGGGGTGTGCTCCCAGTGCTCCCAGTGCTCCTGCTTGGAAACCAGGGGAAAATCCCTGCTCAAAGTTCATGGCCAAAGGTTGAACACCGGAGAGCCAGGGCAGCAACCCCAGCACGAGCACAGGGAGCTCCTGCCTCCTGCTCTTGCAGCTGATTTCTCAGGATAAGAGGGAAATTTGGAGCTGTGGCCACCGGGCTCTCCATCTCCTGCCACAGGACAGGGGATCCCAACCCCTGCTGCCGGCTGATGGATTGGGAAGGAAAGGCTGACAGCCCCAATTTACACATCGCTCTGCTTTTTGGACTTAAAACACAAAATGCAGGCCTTCTTCTGCTTCTCTGTTTTCTGCAAGCAAAGCCCAGGTCCCTCCTCGCCCCTTCTGGCCCTGGAGGGTGAGGTGGGGATGAGGAGCTGTGCCCTGTGTGCTGCAGGAATGGAGCTGGATTGGGATGCAAAGGGACACCTTTGTTCCCATGGGCACATCTGTGAAACAAACAGCTGAGTGGACAAGGGAGGAAGGTCTTCATCCATGGAAAGGATGGGAGATGCTTCCTCTGTTGGAGATCAACAAAAACACCCATCAAGATGGGCCTGTTGTGCTCCAGGACAGCAGCCAGACCTCCAGCTGCTCCAGGGAGAGAAGGAAAAGGGTTTAAACAGCTAATTCAGGCTTTGTGTTTCCCTCAGGCTCTGGGGGTGCAGACGGAGTGTCCCCACTGCTCACCCTCCATCCAGAAATCCCCACACTGCTCTGTCCCTGCCCAGAACAGCCCCATTCCCAGGGAGCCACCTCTGCCAGACCAACCAGGGACACTGCTATCCCTGGAAAACACTTTCTGTGCACATCCCCCTTATTTCTGGGCATCTAAGGACACAGATGTTCGGGCAGAGGACATGGGCAGGGCAGCAGGACCACCATGGACTTCAGAGGAGGATGGAAAGGGCAGGGCAGGGCAGAGCAGGACAGCAGTGCCCAGCCAGGCGTGGTGAGGAGTTTCCAGTGTCACACGGTGTCCCCAAGCCCCTGGCATGTACAGGATGGTGCCACTGCCCACACAGCCCTCCAGCCACCCCTCAGTCCCGATTTGGAAGATGGAGCTGGGAACAAACCCAGCATCCTGCTCTTCTTTCCCAGGCTATTTTTATCCTGCTCCCAGTGACAGATCGAGGGCTTCAAAACCCAGCGCCGTGAACTCTCTCCCGCTTCCCCGCCATGGAAATTACTGCGCGGTGGTTCAAAATGGGAGAGCAATTTGCAAAACAAATAAGTCTCTCCGATTAGCTAACGAGCGTCGGGCTGACCTTACAGGGACCCCTTCATTAGGAGACACTGAGCACCGATTAACTGCTCTGGGATGGAGGGAGCCACTTCAGACCGGTTTAATGAATTAAATATATGCTCCTATTTGGCTCTTAGTGTTAAAAAAAAATGTTAAGTACAGTAATTGTCACATTCCCGAAGTCAGTCATCGCTCTACCTCGCAGTTCACCGAGAAATTTCCCCTTCCCAGCACCAAAGTTTAATTTGTTAATGTGCTGCTGGTGTCACGGTGTTTCCCTCCATTAACACCAACCCATCAAAGTGTTCTGCTCAGGGAGCTCAGGAGTGCTGTCCTCCAGGTCTCCTCCTGCTCTCCAGGAATATTCCTCCAGGATTGCTCCAGGCTCTGTCCTGGCCATCAGCTCCTTCTGGGGCTGGATCTTCTCCTCTCCTGTTTCTCCTTGTCACACAGGACAAGGGAAAACATCCTCAAGCTGAACCCAGGAGAGGTTCAGGTTGGACATCAGCAGGAATTTCTCCATGGAAAGGCTGGTCAGGCACTGGAACTGCCCAGGGAGGTTTGGAATTCCCATCCCTGGAGGTGTTCAAGGAATGACTGGATGTGGCACTCAGTGCTCTGGGCTGGGGACAAGGTGGGCATTGGGCACTGTTGTGGAGCAGAAAAGTCTTGCAGAGTGAGGGCTTTGCTCCCCTTGTGAAATCCTTGCTCACTTCTGGTACTTTGGCTGACTAGAAAAGCATTCTGGGAATGACTCAGCTGAACTAGAGGTGAAAACCAAGTTCCAGAATTGTAAAACAATGATTAGAACAATCAGTGCTCACAGTGGGGCTGTGGTTGGTCACACCTGATGCTGTTCCTATCTGCTCTGTGGTGTTGGTTAAACACATTTGTTGTGCCTCACAAGGATGGAAACTCAGAACAAACTAACAGTTTAAGAACCCTGGGTTTTTACAATAAAGTATCTTCACCACACCATGGTGGAATCCCTGTGTGCCTTTAAAAAACACTGCAAGGCACAGCTTGGACTCGATGGTCTTGGAGAGCTTTTCCAACCGAAATCACTCTGCTGGGAAAAAGAGACAGAAAGGGAAAAACCAATGACATGGGAAGAGTGGAGGAATCAAATGCCTGTTTGTCCTGGCCATGGGCTATCCTGAAGCTCTGCCCCCGGGCCTGTAAACTCACACCTTTGCTTGATGTGCCTCTGACTGGTGTGTAATTTAATTACCGCACGCTTAGAAGATTAAATCCACGATTAAAAGAATTTACATGGATTAGTGCAGGATGATTTTAAATCACTGCCAGCTCGTGGCAAAGCAAATGTGCAACCTGCAGCAAGTACAGCAGTGCTGGGAAGGGCTGGGAGGACACCCTGGCCCTGCTCCATGTGCTGGGAGAGCTGGATTTGGGGTCAGCAGGGAGACCCCAGACCCTTCCCAGCAGAGCTGGCTCCATGCTGGACATGGGGACACGAGGGATTCACCTCCCCAGCACACTCCTCTCCTGATCCATCACTCCATCACACCCATATCTGCTCAAAAAAACCTCATCTCTTAATCCCCAAATGTGAATTTTAGTCCTTTTTTTAAGCCAATCTGTTACTTTTCTTAAGTCGTTTATTAGATGTGGCTTTATGGGGGAAAGGAAGAAGCCTGATGGGAGGAAAATAAAGCATGCAAACTGGGAAGATTTACGAAATCAACTGGTTTAAATCGAATTCCCAGGCCTCCAGCTAAAGCTATGCCCCAGAAAGCTTTATTGTTTCCCTCTCTGGGGCGAGAGGGAGAATGCAAAATTCATTTTTCTGTGCTGGGTGGGGAAGAGAGGATCTCAGGCAGCTTTTTCATCAAATCGCTTCTTCCGAAACAGCAAATCTTCATCCCTTTACCCTCACCTGGCTGTGGTCACCACCCCAAACTGGGCAGGGGTGGAGACTGAGTGGGTCCAGGGTTAAACCAGGATCTCTGGGACGATCCTGGAGCAGTGCCCAGCGTGGCCACCACCCTCTCTCTGCTCCCAGGAGCACAGGCACGCGACTCAGGCACGTCCCTGACAGTGGGACATGGTTGGTGATGCTGGCCAAGAACACTCATGCAGCCATCTGCTACCAGCACGGCCAGGCAGGGACACAGAGAGCCCTTCCCAGCTTCCAGTGATGCCTTAAAAGCTGGTAAAATATGAGGCAGACATGGCAGTATAGGAAAAAAGGGTATTACCTTGGTTTTCATAGGATCCTAGGTGCTCAACTCGTCAAAGGTGGGAAACATGCTGAGAAGCTCACTGTGTTCAACATGTATGCAAATTTATGGACTTCACAAATTAGCATATCTACCTAAAATTTCCCAGTAAGAAACTTAACAAATGAAGTAATTGTCCCCCATTCTAAGTATTCTCCTCCTATGAGACTACAGCCTAGTTTACAAAAACACATTCCAGAGAGGAGGCTCTGTCCAAGATTTGAGCCTCTAGATCAGAGATAGTATGAATATTTGGTCTTCCCCCCTGGAGAACCCCAAACTAAGCTAAATGCCAGACTACAAGAGTTATAAACACGTGGGGCTGAGGAAAAAGAGTGTTTGTGAAGGGTGCAAGGAGAGGGAAAGGGTATAAAAATGTATAAAAAGGGTATAAAAAGAAAAGACAAAAAATCATCAGGCGTCACCATCCTGCAGGGGATGGGATGAATTCGCCTTTTCCCCACTCAGGATGGCAGCACAAAGCTGGGTCCCTGTGCAATCTGTTTGATTTGAAATATTGGTGCAGAGATTAGAAACAGTGCTCATGATTTCGTGATGCATATGGTAATTAAAGTGTTACATTGCAATTATGATGTAATTAAACCGTGGGATGCTCTTCAAGATGCAATTGCCACTCATTTGCATAACTGACGGATTTGCTTATTAGCACTCTTTTAATATATGTATTAAAAAGAGCATCAAGAGCGTTGGCTACTGAAGCAGCATTCCATCTTCCTTCAGCAAGCTGCAGGGCTTGGGCTGCTGCTTCCCAGCTCCCACTGCTGCTGCTGCTGCATTCCCTGTCTTTCCAAAAGGATTTGGGAGTGGCTCTGCTGACCAACAGCTCCCAAATTCCAGCCCCAGCTGGAGCAGACACACCTGCAGGCACATCCAGTCTCTCACTGGTTCCCCCCAGGCAGCCTCTTGGTCTCTTCCTTCCTCACAAAACTCTCCCATGCTCCATATTTGCCAAATATCCATATTGCCCTTATTGCTGAGGTTTTCCCATTTTCCACAGCCTCCCCAAGCCAGTTCTGTTATTCACCCTTTCTGGGATGCTCTTTGCGGGGTCCCTGCTTGGAAAGCCACCAAACCTGGCCTTTCCAAGAAATTCCTACAAATCCCTACGGCTGCTGTATCCACCAGCTGTGCTCATCTGGCACAGAACACCATGGAAAGGCACCTGGTCTGTGCCACAGTCACCCTCACTCATCAGGACTTCTCTGGAGCTGTAGATACCTGTGGGTATTGAGCAAAACCCCATCTTAAAAATCAGAATAATTTTCTGCCTTTTAAACTCATCAGAACTTCCTCAGAGGAGCTGAAATAAAACTGCTCTCAGCACTGGAATGTTCATAACCTTGTCCTGATCCCACGGGTGGGAGTGGGAGCAACACAGGGCAGCAATGTGGGAACACACTGGGGCAGGCAGGGAGAGAAAATCTTCACTGAAAGCCAAATGCTGCATGAGGACTTTGGCTTTAATTCCACACCTTAAAGCATCCCAGACTCCTGGTAATGCCTCAATCTGCCTCACCGAAGAGCACGCAAGGAAAGGGCAAAAGGACTTCTCAAATGGTTCCTTTTACCATTTGCTGTTTTTAACCTGCCCTGGGGAACATGGGATTCCTGAAAAACGTGATGTCTGGTATTCTGCAGGAGCGGATCGATCAGGGAAAGAGTGGTGCTGCTCGGAGAGCATGATGGGTTGGGCTCTGTGGAGTTTTCCATCCCCTGCCTGGCGAGATCCCAGAGAATATGCCCAGGTTTAGTGCTCCACAGGCAGGACAGGGAGCAATCCCACCATCCAATCTGAGAGCTCCTGAGTGAGGATTTCCCCCCCAAACTGTGCCACGATGTGTTTGGGAGGTGACAGGTGATGGAGGTCTCCATCAGTGAGCTCGAGCAGCTCATAAATCGCCAGCCCCCTGTGAGCCACCGTCTCCGAGCGAAAAACATTTACAGTCATTTAGAGGGAAAGCTTTTCCCCTTCTCTCCGAGCTACAACAGATCTATGATAGGGCTTTTCAAACTTCAGCATCCCCCTGGCAGCCTGTGTTAGGCCTGGAGGTGGAAATGAATGATTCCTCAGCAGATTAAAAGATCTGCATGACAGCTGAGCAGTGCTGAGCACAAGCTGGGCTGCAGCCTGGAGGGCACCCTTGGGGCTCCCTGCCCCTGGCAGAGCCACCTGGGACCTCTCTGTCACCAAGCTGGCCCCCAAAATGAGCCCTGAGCAGCCTCCAGCACCCTCCCCTTGCCACTTATTTTGGTTTAGTTGGGAAGCTGTAGCCGCCTGCTAATTAAAATTGATGCCGCGTTCACCAGAGCCCGATTCCGCATCGAGCTCCTGTTGCTTCCTTCTCCACGAGAGCAGGTCTGCCATATTTAGCCAACTTTTAAACTCATTAGCAGAAGCAGATGCTCGGATCCGCAGTCCCTAATGACTGTAAATGAGAGTATTAGTTTATTGACTGATGGCCTAATTGTTGCCACCACGACCACGAGCGACAGCTCCGAGCCCAGGCGCTGTCTTCGTGCTGAAGGACACCCAGCCCGGGGGGAGAGGGACAGAGGGACAGTGCTGCTGGGGCTGGAGCCAGGAGAGAGGGACCAGCAGCCCCACGATGTGACCCCTGCGCAGATCTCTGAATGAGTCGAGCCGGTGAGCAGCCAGGCTAAAGTTAATTAAATTACACTGCCCCCACCAGAGGTCAGAGCCTCGGAGAGTGTTGATGTGTGACCTTTGTCAGGGTGAGGTGACTTCCCCGTGCTCTCTGCATGGTAATGAAGAGCCTGTTGGGGCTTCAAGCAGCAGCATGTGCCATCCCTCCTTCCCTCCTCCTCCACGGAGGTGGAAAGGAATGGGAAGAGGGGAAAATCCGAGTTTGGTGTCCTGCAATGCCTGCTGACCACTCCCTGCTCCTGCCCTGACCCCTGAGGGACAATCCAGAGCCATTCCCTGTGGCTCTGCTTTCATTAAAATATCTCCAACCTGCCCTAACCCAGAGGGGCACAAACACCCCCAAAATGAAGAGGTACAACCTTTGTGCCTGAATGTCCCATGGAGCAGGGATGGACCTGAGCCAACATCGCTGCCTGGGGATGCTGTTGGGAAGACAAAATGCATTGCAGCCTGATTTTTTGGCCTCTATTTTATTGGAAATGAGACCAAGAGGTGCCACACTGAGCCTGTGGGAGTTGCTGCATCACAGACCTGAACCCCCAAAAGCTGACACAGAATTGTGCCTCCCCAGCTGACTTTGGGGAAGAGAAATAACCATGGAGAAAGTTGTGTCTGCCCTAAGGAATTGGAGGATGTTTCCCCAACACCTAGAAATCAACAGAAAAAAAATCCAGATTTACAAGAGGATTTAAGAGTTGCCTGGATACCAGATAGTGTAACTACCCAAAAAGTAATTATAAAAGCAAGAAATCTGTCTCGGCTAAGCAGGTGGATGGGAAATTGGAAATCCATTTGTGAGAGACTTTCTGCTTTCTAACAAGGCAGGTTAACAGCTCAGCCCTGTTCTCTCCTGCTCCTGATGCTCCTGATGCCCTGGAGCAGAACGGAGTGGTGGCTCTGGCATTGCCAGCACCGAGGTGTTCACTGCTGAGCTTGCCATCCCCTCCAGATGGCTGCCACACGCCTGTCCCCTGGGTCCCCAGGCACTGGCACAGGCTCTGCTCTGCCCTGGCAGCCTCTCAGCTCCTGCTCTCAGGCCAGGGATGAGGTTTGAGCTTCCCGAAAAACCTGCACGGTGCTGGGGAGCTGCAGCCCTCAATCCCCCCTGGCCATGCTGATGGAGCCAGCTGGGCACTGACACCACTAAAACAATCCCCTGCCGATAAGAAACCAACTTTGAAACCACCTCTGGTTTTTCTTCCTCTCAGGAAAAGGCTGAGAAAGAGTAATAAAAACAAAAAAACCCTCTATAATCCCCAAATCCAAATTTCTTTGCACAGCCTCTCGTTCAGCCCACTGGTGCATCACAAGGACTTGTAATTATGAGTGTAGAAACCTTTTGCTGCTGTAACTGTTTCTGTGTGGCCTGGGAGGAGATGGGTTGTGCTGGAAGCGAGAGAGATTTTGCTGGAGCATGAAAAGCAAAGCCATTTAGTTTAGGTAACATCTCTGGAGCTCCAGGGGTCAACAACGAGAACTCCAGGAAAATAGTTTTCAGGGCAGGACGGTCTGCAGACTAGAGAGGGAAAAAAAGGACCAAGAAAATGCATTTATTAGATGTCCAATTTACCCTCTCCCTGGCTGTCTGCTCCTTTTCAGCCACAAAATAGGGAGAGTGGAGAAAAACGAGCTGTGGCACTGCTGCTGGAGTCACGGAGCAGGCAGGGAACGGGAGCACTGTGGTGGCAGGGAAAATAGAGCCAAGGGAATGCGATAGCAACAGTGGGTTTGAACTGCAAGAGGCTGCAAGAGGAGGGAGGGAGGGCTGAAATCAGCAGGAAAATCCTGCTGGCAGCAAGGCCCTGGCTTGACGAATTTATCCCAGCAGGGTGGTCATGGCCCTGAGGCAGCTGGACAGCTGGACAGTTGGGTGGGATTGTTGGGGTGTCTGTGCAGAGCCTGGAGCTGGAATGGGTGACCATTTTTGGGTCTCTCCCAGGGAATATTCCATGATTCTGTGGTCTCTTCTGCTCAAGCCACACACAGCTCCTTCCCTCTCTCACTCAAGAAACTCCTGTTGAGGATCTCTCCCTTGCAGGCAACATTCCTCTCCGCAACCAGCCTCACAACTTGGCATTTCTGTGTTTTTTGACGAGCTAAAGGGTGGGCTGGAGCTCTCCCTGTGTAAATCAGCTCATTAATGCTGTGTACGGAGGGCTCTGGTGCTGTGCAGCAAAGAGAACACAGGCAGGGAACAAAGACAGGCGTAGCTGAAATATCCCTCACCGTGGAATTGTGAGGTGGGGCTGCCTGAGATATCAAGGAGGATGACAGGGAGGTGGCAGGTGTAGGACTGATCCTACAGCAAGAGGTGACCTTGGCCCAGAAGATTTCTTCTTCTTCTTCTCTGTTTTTTTTCGGTTCCACCTCTCAGCAGCTGCAGGACAACCATTGTGTTTTTCAAAGGTGAGTTCCGGGCTCCGAAGAAAGGAATTGCTAAACGTTTATCACAACTTGCCTGGGGGGATGTGAAAAATACAAGAGGAAATCTCCCCCTCTCTGCCTCCCACTGCATCCTACCCTGAATTCGGCAGGAAAAGTCATTTGAGTGATCTTAGCAGAATCAGAACAAGCATTTACTGCTCTTCAAGGACCCATAAACCACTTCAGTATTTCGCTGGTTTATATCTGACTATCTTCTCCATTAAGCCATTTAAATTAAAACATTTATAATTAATTGAACAAATCATTTCCTCTCCCCCCCTCCCTGCACTTTTGGGGATTGGAGCACGTAAGGCTTCAGTAAATTTTGATCTCCTAAGCACCATTTCCATGAGTGGGTTGGGATTCCTGTGGGGTGGGAAGCAGGGGCAGGCAGAGAGTGGTTTTAACTGGAAAATCAATTGATAGGAAAGACAAATTAACGCATATTTTTTTCAAAAGGGGAAATGAAAAAGGCCCTGGGAGCCTGCCTGACAGCTGCCAAGGAATTCCATAATGGAGAGGAGCAGAAGAGCTCTGGCAGGGTGGGTCAATGCCCTTGTGCTGCTGGGAGTGGAGGGCAGTGTCCAGGCAAGCAGAACCCAGGAAGGACAGCACTGACCCTAGATCCACCATGCAAGGACTTCTCTGTGTGGGTGACACTTGGGGTCACCCCAGTGGGGCTCAGGAGCCACCCCTGAGCACCCCAGGAATGGCCACCCTGGGCTGGAGGCGATGGAGCTCTGGGAGATCCGCAGAAAATACAGTTTATTTTGATGCCCTGCAAATGCCTTTGTCAGCAGATCTATTCTTTCATTGTGAAAAAGCCTATTAGCTTCTGCTTTCTACTTCTGTGGGAATTTATTCCTCCATCAGATCTCCAATATAAAAGTGCTTCCCTCTCGAAGATTGATACTGTGTGTATGAAAAGCTCGGCGCGCTCCGGGCCAGGCAGTCCCTTCCCTTAGGAGGGATGAAGGATGGCTTTGAGAGCAAAGCACTGCACAGCTCCACAAGATAAAAATCTCAATTCCAAGGACTGCTGTGACATCCTGGTGACCTTGGGCTGTCCCTGAGGTAGCATTGCCGTGCAGGATGTGCTGAGGGTCTGGCAGGAGAGCAGGGCGATGCTGAAACCTCACCCCACACTTGTCCCACACAGACCCCACAAAGGGAACATCCTGCTGCTGGGGAAGGTTTACAGCCTCTCAGAAGAAGAGTAGGGGCTAATCTGGGGGTCATATTCTCAGCTGTGTGGGGTTGGAGGGGAAGGGGACAGAGGACAGGAGGCTGTGCCCAGCTGAGCTCCGAGCAGGGCTGCACAGAGCTGATGTGGAGCTGTGATTTCAAAGCAAAATCAGCCCCTTCCCTGAGCTCAGCCAGCTGGTCGGGGCGTCATGTCACTCTGTTTGACAGATTTGGTCCCGTTGTTTGCAGCCCAAGGAGCACCAATGTGTGCAACACCCCCTGAAGTCCCCACACGTCCCTCTGGACACGCTGGGAGCCTGGGGCTGCTCCCCTGGCAGGAGCAGGAACTGCTCAACCTCCTGAGAAATGTGCTCAACCAGCTGTGGGATCCTCCTGGTGCATGGAGAGGGATGAGTCCAAGCCTGAGGCTGGGTGGAGGGGGTCACACTGATGCCTAAAATGCTGGTTAAAGATTTGAGACGCAGACACGCAGTATAGGAAAAGGGTATTGCCTTGGTTTAATAGGCTCCCAGGTGCACCGCGACGATATCACCCGTATACAATTTATGGACTTCATAGATTAGCATCCCTATCTAAAATTCCCCAATGAGAAGCCTAACAAATGAAGTAATTGCCCCCTTATTCTAATTAGCTCCCCCCAAAAAGGTTCCAACTTAGTTTACAAAAACATGTCCCAGGGATGGGGCTCTTTCAAGGTTGGTGCTTCATGCTCTTGAGATTGTGGGGATGTTTCATCTTCTCCAAAGAATTCTGAACAAGGCTAGAGTACAGGGGTTATAAACATGTGGGGCTAGATACAGGGAGTAAAAAGTACAGGAATGGGAAAGGGTAAAAAGGATACAAAAAGAGTATAAAATAATAATGAAAAAGGACAAAAAAACCCATCAGGCATCAACACCTTCCTCCAAAGGGCTTTGGTGTCCCCAAGGCAGGCAGTGCTGGCACAGCACCCCACACCAGGCTGGGTCACACCCTGGTCACCCCCACATCCTGCTCGGGGTGCCACACTGCTCCTGTCCCTGCCCACCCAGCCCCCTGCTGCCACTGCTCCTCTCCTAGGTGCTGGTGTGGACACCAAGCCCTTCCTTCCCTCCCCAGTGGAAATTCCCACTCCTCCTGCACCCCTCACTGCTGCCCAGCTCCCCTCACTGCCCAGCTCCAGCTCCCACACTCCAGAGCAGAGGCCTCGCTCAGAAGAAGCCAGGGCCAGATTAAAATAATAAATAAAAATAATAATAATCATCTGCCGGGGCCACTCCAGGCCCTCATTGCCATGGCAACTGCCTGCTGGCAGCGATGCTGCCTCGCTGATGGGAAATATTTTCTTGGGATGGACGTGAGTTCCTCCAACACAACCCCAGCATGGAGTGTCACTGCTTGGGAAGGACCAGCAGGCAGGGAGAGGGTGACAGAGACAGGGTGACAGAGACAGGGTGACACAGACAGGGTGACAAGATCCAGCCCTGCCTGCTCGTCCATCTGTACTGGGGAGGGACACAACCACCAACACCACACCAGTGACAGCCCTGACACCCACGAGTGACACTTCCTGGCAGAGAGGCTTCCTTGAGGCCAAGTGACAGAATAAATTCTCACCAGCACAGAGCCATCATGTTGCTTTTAATTATCAGGAAAGGTCCCAGAGCATTGCAGGCTGTTTAACTCGGGCTGATGGATCTTGTTTGTCAGAACTCCTTGGGTTGGTTTTTTTTTTTCTGTCCGGGATGTTTTTTTTCTCCAAACAACCCTGCTGGAGATCCAAGCCCTGCAGGGGCAGAGGAGTGGGAGAGCCGATCCTGCACATCCCACCTGTGCTGCTCTGGATGGCTCTGGGGTGGGGAACATGACAAAAACATGAAGTGGGAACTTCTCCTGGCTCTGCCTGCATGAAACACGGGGTTCACATGAAACAAAAATAAAAAATTGACTCATTTTTTAACCCAAATGTGGCCAGGCTGAGAGTGTTCCTCCAAACTGTGGTGCCCTGGAGAAAAGGGTCAGGTCACTGCTGCCTCCTGCTTTATCCACCCACAGTCAATTTAATATGCTACAGTATTATGCCAGGCACTCTCAATTCATCACCAAAATACCTTGCAGAGGGTTAACTGCCAGTTTCTTCCCTTAATCACTGCTGATGAAATGAGGTGACAGTCAGCCTCGAAGGAGGGGGACATATTTGTCAGGAAGGCTTTTGCTGCTGCTGCGGTTTGCTCTCCTTTTGGCAGAGGTTTGGAGCTCGACTGAGACAAAGCAGATTTGGATGTGGAGGGGACAGGGACAGATTTCCAACCCTCCTCCTGCCCACAGCTCTGGCCAAGCCAGGAGAATAACTCTGTCCTCAGTCCCTTGAGCTGTACCAGAGTCACACTCCACTGCAGGGCACTCTGTCCCAAAAAGAAAGCCAAGCACATTTCCTCAGAGTTGAGGCAAGAAAAGTGATGTAGAGATGCAAAGAAATTCCCAAAAAACACCTGTCCTGGGAAAACCTGGCTGCTGGGGCATCTGCTGCCTGTTGGGATTGTGCTCCTCCAAGGAGATGGGGACCATGGTCACATCATGGCAGGAGGATCATTGCCAGGGGCTTTGGGGCTCAGGACTCAATCCTCAGAGAGTGTCACTCCTTTTGTTCCAGCAGGATGAGGAAGGCTCCTGGCCCAGCTCACCTCTGTCCTAATAACCCCCAAACCCATGGACATCACCCCAAATCCCAGCCCCAGGATGGTTTCTGCTCCCCACAAGGGCTGTGAGCTCCAGCCCACATTTACCCCTTCCCTGTGGCAGAAGGTGGGTGCCTGACAGCCCTGCTTATAAATCATATTTTGCCCAGATTTAGAGGAGAAAGGAGCTATTATGAGAAATAGATCAGAAGTGACACAGCTCATTATGGCGAGGTGAGTCCGAGCTGCAGACAAGGGCAAAGTTAATAGAAAACGTATCCAATCCACAATGGTAACTTTAATTGTTAGCACTAATGAAGCCTATTTAGGATGGATTATGTATCTGGCACTTCAGATGCAGCCCTCAATTCATCTTCCCCGTCACATGTCTCATCGCATCACATCCACAGGCAGAAGGAGAGATTTTCCCCTTCCGCTGAACAGCTGGGCTTGAAAAGCAAATTCCGTGTCATCCATCAGCTCAGAGGCCCAGCTGGCCAGGGCAGGGACTTGTGGAGACACTCACAGGGGTGATTCTGCTCCCCAGCATGGCCAGGAGCTGCCAAAGGACCAGGAGATACAACATCAGTGTCCCAGGACCTGCTCGAGGGCAGCCACCTCTATTGTCACCTCCTCGCCACCATTTCCAGGCACAGCAGCCCCCGAGGTGGCTGCTCAGTGTCCCAGAGGTGCCAGGAGGCTGTGACTCTGCCCTGGACCAACCCCCCTCCTCCCCAGCCTCCTCCCAGCCAGTTTCCCAGGCACACTTCTGGAATTAAGGACAAATTGTAATTACTTTTCTCAGTAAGAAAACCTTTGGAGGAAAGGGCTGGTGATAGATTTCAGGCTTTATCGGAGCTGACAAAGAGCATTACTCACACTGCACGAGAACTGGCACCTCGTCAGACAGGGAGGTCTGTGGTGACCATCCCGGGGGCACCAACAGACACCACGAGGTTTTTTTTTCCTAAATATGGGAATTAAGCACGTTGTCTTGTCGAGTTGCCTGGGCCGTGCTGAGCGCTGAGCCCCTGTTTGCCAGACTCTCATTGGAAAGGTCACTGCAACCCAAATGTTGGAGAGAGGAAAGCTGAAAGGCAGGAAAAGCACCAGGATTTTGGTGTTGGACTCAGATATTGCCAATCCAAGCCCAGCCAGAGGAGCTGGGTGAGGGATTTCCCCAGAGAATCCCAGGAAGCAGCAGCAAGATCCTCTAGGATGTGACAAATGTCACTATAAACTGTCCAAAGTGTGACAGCAGCCTCCCCAGCTGCTGTTCCCTCCTCGGTCTGCACCAGCCCATCGAGTCCCACCAGCTCTCTCCTATTTAGTCTTGATTTAGCTCCATCCTGATCACAAGTGTGTCAGGAATTAATCCTTCTGCAGCCTCCCCCGAGCAGGGAGCCATCAGTCACCCCTCAAATGGGATCATTCTCCCTTCTGTCCCCATTTTTCCCTCCCTAGCAGCCTTCTCAGTGCACTCAGGATTTCCTGCGAGGCAAACCAGAGGGATTGGTTGTGGTGAGGATGGCTCAGTGTCCAGGTGGGTTCCACAGGACACACAGCCTGCCTGGAGCAGTGGCAACTGGCACTGAAAAATGGGAGCTGGCAGACCGCAGGGATCCCCATGTCACCCCCATGTCACCCCCGTTCCTGGGGAAGGTGCACTGAACTTCCCAAGCTGTGCTGGAAGTTGAGCATCCTGCTGTCCTCCAGCTTTCTTCACCCTGAAAACTTAAATCAGGTGATTAATGGGAACCAGGGAAAGTCTGAGATGGATGGATTTATCTCATCTTCCACCCATGGTATCCATCAAAACACTGGATTTTGTGTTTGTACCCCTTTAAATAAGGCTTCTTGCTTTGCACTGGGGAGGGAAAAGGAGGAAAAAAATCTATTAAAAAGAAAAGGAGGTGGTGGGGGGGGGAAGGATAATTATGTCCCACGAAAATTAAGGGAAAGAAAAATGATGTCAAACAAAATCACGTCTCGTACAAAAAGGGTATTTTATAACAGACCTTTAGAGCTTTCCATCAAGTGAAACCAACACATTTACTCGAAGCGTTAAAGAGGAACCTTCAATCAATCAGAGAACTTCATTTTTACTCCGTAATGAATTCAATTGACCTTCGTGTTGCGAAGATACAGTGGTGGAGGCACAGGGGGAGGGGACAGCTCTGAGCCACCCCCTGGTCACCAGGGATGCAGGACCAGGGATGCCAGCCTGGTCCCCTGGGGATGCAGGAGATGCTCTGGGGCTCTGGATTGAGTGACACCATGGATGTGGCACTTGGGGAAGGGGACATCCCTGGGATGCTGCCACTTCTGCGTGCAGCCCTGAGATGAAACCTCTGCTCCCAAAGCAATTATCACCAGCTAATGGGAGCTGGGAAATGGCCTCTCCCTTCCCTCTGATTGAATTCCCACCTCAACCCCTCTGAAGAGCAGCCACTTGCTAACTCATGGAAATCAGAGTTTGTGGCTGGAGATTTCCTCACCCACAAAAGTTTCGGATGCTCTGTGAGGTCACACGGAGGGAATTTTGGGCATGGCTTAGGGGTGGAAGGACCCTGTGAGCTTTTGGGGGGCACAGGTCCATCTCTCCTTCACCAACAGGGTGTGAGAACAGCCCCTGCCCCAAGCCCCAGGACAGGTTGTCCATATTTTTCCGTGGTTTTCCATATTTTTCCATGGTTTTCCATGTTTTTTCCATATTTTTCTATGTTTCTTTCCAAGTTTTTCCGTGTTTTTCCATATTTTTCCATGGTTTTCCATGGTTTTCCATGCCAGGACCCCAAATCCCTCAGAGACAGTGACCATCCCCTGGTCCTGGGGTGCTCCTGGGAGGTCCAGCAGCCCCAATTACCCAAATTCTGCTGCTCCAGGGACCCCCCAGCCCCCTCCTCAGCCTTTCCTCTCACCTCCTGGCTACGTATTAATAAAAGAGCGGCTAAAAATACAGAAAAGGCATTTATTTCCGAGGGAAGAATCCCTTGAATTGCACCCTGGCTAATTAACATTTATCCAAAGTGCACTCATCACAAACATACATTAACCTTTCAGGCATCTATAAGAGCAATTGGAAAATACATAATGAGAGCAGAGAGAACCCAGAGCACGAGACCTCCCCTCCGAAAATGCCAGCCTGGCCTCCTCTTGGATGCCTTTTCAAGGAGTTTTTTCTCAATTTTCGGTTCTTCAGTGCTTCCAAAATAGGTCCTTGACACCCCTGAGGTTGTCCCTCCCTGCTCAGGGCCAGGGGAATCATCTCTCCTCCCTCTCCTGCTCCTCCTCTGGGGAAGAGGGATCAGTTCCTGTGGAAAGCCCAGAGGAAAATGAAGGATTTTTGTCCAAGATTGAAATTAAACCAGCAGTCAATATCGCTCCTGAAAGCGGAGAGGAGCAGCCATGGCGCTGAGATGTCCTTAACGATTCCAGTCAAAGTCATTAGCAAAGTTACTTCCTGGCTTTTTTTTTAATTTTTTTTTTTTTTTAATTGGGAATGGTGAGAGAGCCCCAGCATCGTCACGGAAAGACAGAAATATTAAAGACATCTGGGAAGCAGTGGAGCTGGAGAGATAAGATGTGGAGTTGGTCTCTGTGCGCCAGCTGGGCTGGGAGGGGGAAAGGAAAACTTCAGAAAGAAAAATTCTGCATTTCTTGACCCTGCTCACCCCGTGTGGGGAGGAAATGGGTGAGTGGCCACTGCCTTCCCTCACTGAATACGAAATTAATGAGGATCAACACTCACTGCTCAGCCTCCTCTGCCACCAAACTCTGCATTTTTAAATCTTCTAGTAGTCATAGCTTATTAGAGAATTTGTATCTTATTACAGCATTTATATCTTAGAGTATTTAGATTTATTTTATGTATTTTATAGATATTTTTACGTGTAAGTATGCGTAAATATATGTAAAACATTGTATTGTTAGATGTTATACATCTAACAATAATACAAAATAACATGTAAACTAGAAATATAAATATATAAATAAATATAGACATATAGAGATATAAATAAAACAGAACGATAAATGTTATATATGTATGTATTATATTTTTATCACATAGTTATTATATAATAATTTATGTAAGATAGATATTTGTATAATATAGTTATTTATGTAATATATATGATTATACTATATTATTTATATATTGTACTATATAATTCATATATTATATTATATTATATTATACAATATTATTATACAATATTATTTATATAATATAGTTATGTACCATATATTTACTTAATAATATATTTTCATATAATGTAGTTTATTTATATATTTTATAGCTATATTTCTCTATATATACTACAGTATTTAGATTTTATATCCTATAGCATTTAATCTCTACATATAGTAAATACATTTATTTATACACACACCCATTACACGTCCCCTTGGGGGGTTCAGGGCTCTTTTGAGGGACACTGCTGCACCCCAGGACCAGGACACCCCAAACACCTCAATCTGCTCCCAAACCTGGCATGGGGTCAGGGAAGCAGAAAGGAAGGAGAAGGGAAGGAGAAGGGAAGGGAAGGAAGGGAAGGGAAGGGAAGGGAAGGGAAGGGAAGGGAAGGGAAGGGAAGGGAAGGGAAGGGAAGGGAAGGGAAGGAAGGGAAGGGAAGGGAAGGGAAGGGAAGGGAAGGGAAGGGAAGGGAAGGGAAGGGAAGGGAAGGGAAGGGAAGGGAAGGGAAGGGAAGGGAAGGGAAGGGAAGGGAAGGGAAGGGAAGGGAAGGAAGGGAAGGAAGGGAAGGAAGGGAAGGAAGGAAGGAAGGAAGGGAAGGAAGGGAAGGGAAGGAAGGGAAGGGAAGGGAAGGGAAGGGAAGGAAGGAAGGGAAGGAAGGAAGGGAAGGAAGGAAGGGAAGGGAAGGGAAGGAAGGAAGGGAAGGGAAGGGAAGGAAGGAAGGGAAGGAAGGGAAGGGAAGGAAGGGAAGGGAAGGGAAGGAAGGGAAGGGAAGGGAAGGAAGGAAGGGAAGGAAGGGAAGGAAGGGAAGGGAAGGAAGGAAGGGAAGGAAGGGAAGGAAGGAAGGGAAGGGAAGGGAAGGGAAGGAAGGAAGGAAGGAAGGGAAGGGAAGGGAAGGGAAGGAAGGAAGGGAAGGGAAGGGAAGGGAAGGAAGGAAGGAAGGGAAGGGAAGGGAAGGGAAGGAAGGGAAGGAAGGAAGGGAAGGGAAGGGAAGGGAAGGAAGGGAAGGAAGGGAAGGAAGGGAAGGAAGGGAAGGGAAGGGAAGGAAGGAAGGAAGGGAAGGGAAGGAAGGGAAGGGAAGGAAGGAAGGGAAGGGAAGGGAAGGGAAGGAAGGAAGGGAAGGGAAGGGAAGGGAAGGGAAGGGAAGGGAAGGGAAGGAAGGGAAGGGAAGGGAAGGGAAGGAAGGGAAGGGAAGGGAAGGGAAGGAAGGGAAGGGAAGGGAAGGGAAGGGAAGGGAAGGGAAGGAAGGGAAGGGAAGGAGAATGGAAGGGAAGGAGAAGGGAAGGGAAGGGAAGGGAAGGAAGGGAAGGGAAGGGAAGGGGAAGGGAAGAGAAGGGAAGGAGAAGGAAAGGATTCTCTCCACATCCATCACCCAACCCAGAGCCTTGCTTTGCTCAGCACTTGGATCCAGTGAGGTGCAAATCCTCAAAATCCCCCCTGGTCCAACAAAACCCATTCAAATGGGGCTGGGAAGGAGCTGGGGCATGGAGCACAAGGCTTCCCACAGAAATAAAAACCAGGAGCAGCTCCACTTCCCGGGATTTGAGGACGCATCCCGCATGTCTCCAGGCTGCTGCCAGAAATCACTGCTAATTCCACCCGGGCTGGGTGACACCGAGGGAAGATTTAGATGTTCTAATTACTCTGTGAATACCAGGGGTGCTGCTGATGAGGGAGGCAGGCACATGCACATCCACACACACACACACCCTCGGAGCCAATTAGGGAAGAAAAACAGCAGCGAGGAGCCTGCAGGCTTCACAAAGATTCATAATGAAGAAAAAAGAGGTCTAAGCTGGAGGTCTGGCTGTAAAACGGTGAGTGTTGACAAGCTGGGAGGGTTCTGATGGTCAGTGGCCAGCAGGAAAGCTGGGCAGGGGAGGATCCAAGCCATCAGCCAAGTGATAAAGCTCAATTTTTAGCTGGTGACAGCCGGGTGCACAACATGCTCTGGGTGCTCCACCCAGCAAGGGCCAGCAGCCATGACCTGGTGCTGCTGAGCAGCAAAACCCTGCCTCTCCAGCCCTGGGTTTCTCTGCTCTCGCAGTGTCTTCTCTGTGGCTGATGCCAAAACACCTCCAAAGACACCTCAGCCCGTTGTCACCATCACCCTGACCCCCAGGGCCTGGGACTGCCACCATTTCCAGAGTGGCATCCCAGTGGAAAACCCAGGGCTTCAGCTCCTCTTGCCTGCTCAGACAAACACCTCATTCTCCAGCTCTGGCAACTCAGCTCCTCCTCTGCACAGCTCAGCAGGCAGCGCTGGGAGAGGCTGAACCACACAAAATGCACCTCCACACCAAATGAGGACCTTGACAGCTCTGTTACAATCCCATTTTGGTGGGATTTTGTGTGGTTCTCCATCCCTGTTTTCCCCAGAGCATCCCCACGCCCTCCCAGGATGTTCCACAGCCAACACCCTGCTGCCCACCGAGCCTGTGAGCACAGCAGAGAAACTGTCCCTGCAGCAGCCTCATCTGGTACCCCTGGTCAGAGCTCTGAGCTGGAAATCAGCTGGAAAGGCTGGTTTCATCACACCCTTCCATCCTGACCAGTGTGACACCCAGGGATGGGCTCAGCAGGACACAAGGTGCCTCTTTTTGTCCCCTCCTTCAGCCCTTGTTGGCAGCCACCCCCTGCAGGGACATGGAATGAAGAATTTAGAGCTGCAAAACCAAAGAGGAGTTCAGTCCTGGCTGGAAGGGTGGGAATTACCCAGGAAATGCAGCAGCAGAGGTGCCACAGTGCTGTGAGCAGGAAGGGAACTCTGCAAGGGGAGACCCATCAGTGATGGGGAGAGGGTTCTGGTTCTGGTTGGCCAAAAAAATGCAAGCAGCAGAATTTTTAAGCACCCCTGGAGATGCAGTGCTGTTATCAATGTTATTACCAATGTTATTTATCGCAGGAAGTGGCATTAATATTACCACACTTATTAATACATAAAGCTGTAGCGTTTTTACTAAACCAGCTGCAAAACTCTGCATTGCCATTAATGCTGACATGAATATATTAATAATACATTAGCACTGGTTTGTTTTGTGGCTTCCACTTCCCTGAAATCATTTTTTGCTCTAACTCTTGATCCACTTTGTTCAGTATTTTGGCAAGGAGTGGGTCTAATCAGTAATCACAGAATCACAAAATCATTGAGGTTGGAAAAGACATCCAAAAGCATTGAGCCCACCCTGGTCCTGATCCCCTCCTTGTCCCCAGCCCAGGGCTCTGAGTGCCACATCCAGGAATTCCTTGGACACCTCCAGGGATGGGGAATCCAAACCTCCCTGGGCAGCCCTTCCAGCACAACCCTGCCCATCCCAGCCCTCAGCACAGGATCCCAAATGCAGGCTGGGCTAATCCCAACCCCAATCCCGACATGGCTCTGGGTGTTTTACAAGGAGAAACTCACAATTTATCTACCCCAGAGCTCAGGGGTTGGGCTTTGATGATCCTTGTGGCTCCCAAATGCAGATGTTGCTTCTTGCAATGTTGGGCGGGGATGGAAAATGCAGGGTTGGATCTGCTGAGAGGGACAGACAGACAGACAGACAGACTCCAGGGCAGGCTGGACACAAGGCTGCCCCTCCACCTCCAGCATCACCTCCTGGGAGCAACGTGCTGCTCCCCTTTTCCTCTGCCAGGAAAATAGCACCTATTTAGGAAGGCCTTTAAAGCTACCCGGCAGCAAACTCAAACCAAGAGGAAAGCGAAATCCTCAGATCTTAAATACAAATGATCAAAAAACCCTCCTTAAAAAAAAAAAAAAAAAAAAAAAATCCCTGAAAAAAATTAAAAGAAAAAAAAAATCGAAAAGCGCACAGCTGACTTTTAACCTCGGCGCTCTAAAGTCCACGAAGAAACCTCTGTTGCTATTGATTTCCATGGAAAACGCTCTGATACGCTCCGGATGGGCGGCGGGATGAAACATGAGGAGCCAGGCGGGGATCATGACCCCACAGCCTCCCACGTTCCACCCACACCCCGCCAAAGCCAGCCGCTGGGAGCTGCTCTGAAATTCATTTTGGTCTCAAACAACCCCGGACACAGGGTGCTCCTTGCCGTGGTTTCTTTGAATCTTGAGTTTTTTTGCGGCTGGAGCTGGGGATGGGCAGAGGAGGAGCTGTGGATGCTGCTGGAGCTGGCCGAGTGGAGATACTGCAAGTTCCCAAAAAACTCTTCATTTATCTGGCTGGGGAGGAAGTGCTGCCTGAAATGCTGTGTGTTCAAACAGCAAAAAACTCCTCTGAGCCTCTGAAGGGCTTTGCACACAACACAGCCTCGTTTTTAATTCAGGGGTTTTTCCTCCTTCGCGGTAAAAAGCATCCTCTATCAATATTTTTGTAGGATTTTCTTTCCGCAGTGCAGACACGCGGTTTTCCTCTTTCTTTTTCTCCTCTGGCTGTGCCATTGCCAAGGCTTGGAGCTTTGGGCTGTGTTTTCACAGAGAGTTTAGGGGAGGGAAAAATTCTACTGCTGTAAGACCATCAGGGTTAAAAACCCAAATTCCTTCCCAGCTCTGTCACTGGATAAGAGGAGATTCCAATCATTAGTGACTTGCAAAAGTTTTTGGTGAGAATGGATAGAGCTGAGAGGGTATCCAAGCCTGGATCTCCAGTGAAAACCACTTTAAATTCTCTCCTTTGGCTCCAGGCACTGGGAATAGCCTGCACTCCTGCACTGAATGAGCTGGGAATGAAAACTGACCCTCCTTTACTTGACTAAATTAAAGATAATATCTGAAAATGTCAAAACTTGCATCAAAATGAATGGGACTTAGATGCCAAAACAGCTTTGAGTATGTGGCCCTTTAGGTCTTTATCATGATTCAATATTCTTGGGAAGTCAGTGTGGAGTGAAGGATGGGTTTTCATCTCGGATTTTGCTGACTAAAAGTCATGGGCTGTAGGTAAATCTCACCTGGTAATATCTTACCCGTCAGAGCCCTTTCAAAACTCTGGCTAGCACCAGCATCCATCAGGGCTGACACATTAATTCAAACAGTCTTATTTTCACATCGTTTAAGGCCTCCTCTCTTCCCACTTTTGTTTTGCAATTGGAAATGTTTTCCAGGCATAACACAACTGCCATCCTCACTCTGCAAGCCCAGAGCCCGCAGGGACTGTTTGCATTGCAGGCAGAATCCACCATTTGGAGGGGGTTAGAGTTAATCCCACCCAAAGATGTGTTTTAATGAATAAAAGGAAAAAATAAGGTTTTCTGGCTGAGGCAAAGGGAGCCATGGTGATGCTGAGGGTTTCTCTGCACCTCGTCACATCTGCAGGGGGTAAGTATCAGTCCCAGGAGATGGGAGAAGTTTCAGGATCTGGGTAAAACATCAGCAGGATTGGTGAATCCATGGAGCAGAGATCCCAGCGTGGGTTCAGACAGCAGACCATCCCAGTGGAGAGGGGACTGGGGAGAGGCAGGACCTGCTCAGAACTGAGAGGAGATTTGCTCTGGAGGCACAGGAGGCTGATGCCTTAGGATTTTCAGCTTCTGTATTTTTACAGAAAATTTTTATATTCTTATAATATATATATATTTATATTTTATTTTTTATTACTTATTATGTATTTTATTATAATTTACATTTATTGTTTTATTATATATTTTATATATATATTATACTATTATATATTATATATATTTTATAGATAATTTTTATATTTTTATTATATCTGTAGTTTTCGTGTGTAGCTCTGGACTCCATATAAAAGTGTTAAAACTTCTGTTCCCAGCATTTTAGACAAAACAATTCCTCTAAGCTAGGAATCCAAGGACACTTTGCTGCCCTAGACCAGCACAAAACCCCCAGCCAGGCAGTCTGACCCAGCTGTGACAGGCAGAAAAGTCAAATTGCTGAAAATGAAAATTGGAAGTTCAAAAAACCCGAGGACATACCAAATGAAAAATCAGGCATTTATTTTCATAACATTGATTTTTTCCGTCGGTTTAAAAAACGCTCATTTTGAACACTTTCTTCTTCCCATCAGTAAAAAGAAATAAAATCACAGTATATAATAAACATTTCCCTGCTAAAAAAGTTGATTTTGATGCAGCTCCATAGCTCATTTGTTCAGCAGTAACTGCTCCGCTGGATATTTGGATGAACATTTAGGGATGAAATTTAAGGAAAAATAGTTTGCTGAGATTTTTCTTCTCCTGGGTCATATCCAGACTGTATTTAGGGAAGGAGGAGAACCAATTTGCCTTAATGGAAAGTCAGCATTCCCCTTCCAACCAACCCAACCGCACTCACCCCCTGGGATTGAGCACAACCCAGAGCTGCCCTGGTCACACCAGCTACAAATGACCTCCCGGCCACAATGCCTCTGCTCTGCACTAATTATAAAATTAACTCAAACGAGCATAAAATGAAGTCTATGGAGCTGAACTGTTGGACAAACAGGAGGTGGAATTAAGTCCCAGCCGGTGCACTGGGGTTTGCAGCCTGGGAGGTTGGGGTTGTTCAGCCTGGAGAAGGCTTGGGGGGAACTCATTGTGCCCTTCCAGGACCCAAAGGAGATGCAGGAAAGATGGAGTGAGACTTTTACAAGTGCCTGGAGGGACAGGACAAGGGGGAGTGGCTTCAGACTGGAAAAGGAGATATTTGGGTGAGATATTGGGAAGAAATTCCTCCCTGTGAGGGTGGGGAGGGGTTGGGATGGAATTCCCAGAGAAGCTGTGGCTGCCCCTGGATCCCTGGAAGTGTCCAAGGGCAGGGTGGACACTGGGGCTTGGAGCAGCCTGGGACAGTGGAAGGTGCCCCTGCATGGCAGGGGTGGATTGAGATGATTTTAAAGGTCCTTTCCAACCCAAACCACTCAGGGACTCTCTGAAGATGAGTTCCCTTGTGCTCTCAGGGAAAACTCCCTGGCTGTGACTCAGTTTCTCCGTGGCCACGAGCCAACCTGAGGCCCTTCCCAGGGGCTGAAGGCAGTGGAAAGGCAGAGCAGAGGTCCCTGTACCTGCAGAAGTGGCTCCTCTCCTGCCCCACTCCCATCCCTGCTCCTGGAAGAGGCCAAACATCACTCCCAACAAACACAGCCCTGCAAACACACACTTGATTAAGGGTTCTTTGCTCCTACATTGTAATTGAATCCAAAACTCTTTTTTTTCTTTCTATTTTCTCGTCCTAAGAAGCAGAAAGGAGCTCTTGGATCCACTCCCTTTCTCCTGCCTTTGTGTGATCAATCATGGCAGCATTAGTCTGGCCTCAAACACTTCCAATGAGAGGGGATATCAAAGTGGAGTTTCCTGGGTGAGCTTTTAAATGTCTTGTGGTTTCTCAGCCCATTTTCTTCTCTTTGTGTGGTGCATCTCCCTCCCTCCTCGTCTTTTCTTCACTCCAGGAAGGATGAGATTTCTTTTTAAGCAAAGAAAAAGTGGATTTTGTTGGTTTTTTTTTTCTCCTTCAGTTTGCTGCTACTTTCTCAGTTATTCCTCCTTCTTCTCCCAGGGCCCTGCTCACCTTTCCCAGAAGGGTGAAATTCTGGAGACTTTCAGGACTCATGGGTTCCTTCCCATGGGCTGTGGATGACAATGGATTGAAGGACGGGTTGGCACAGACCAAGGTCATCAACTCCTTCCTAATTTTATAATCTCACAGGAGCATCCATGGGCAGAAATTGGGGAAACCAGCTGGGATGCAAGGCAGGAGTTCCCTCTGTACTGCTGCCAGGTGCTGCCAGGTGAGTCCAGACAAACAGATCTCTCTTGGCCCTGAATGTCTCCAGAGAGGAGAGTCCACATCCTCCCTGGGCAGCCTGTCCAGTGCTCTGAGACCTCATGGAAAGAAGTTCTCCCCCAGTTCCTCTCTTGCCTTTTTCAGCCTGGAAACGAAACTCGAGATCATTTTAGTATAGGAGGTAATAGAAAAGTGGATTTTTATTGGAGCTCCAGGGGCAGTTATGGAAGAATATCCACAAAAGGGCTGAATACAGTTTGGTAGGTGTGAGGAAATTAGCAGAATTGATCAAAAGCACCAATTCAGAGGACAAGTGGCGATGCAATTCCCCCCAGGTCAAACCCCTTCTCTGGAGCTCCACCCTTGGCACTAGCTGAACTTGTTGGTGAAAATGTGTCTTGAAGATTTTGTTCTCAGCCTTGGTTGCCAGGAAGAACCAAGACAGGAGAGGAGCCTTGTGCCCCCCATGGCTGGGAATTTTGGAATGTCTTTGGTCTTTCTAGCTGGGGAAAAGGGTAGGGAAAAGTACTGGGAAGGTTACAAATATATTACAAAAAGGCCAAAATCACTCCAGCGTCCGCACTGCCACACCCTGTCACCCAGCACAGCAGGGCTGTGACTTCCAACTGCTCCTCTAAAGCAATTAAACACCAATTTCTGAGCCCAGTGTCATCAGTCTCTCGCCCTCGGTAACCCCAGCAGCAAATCCAGGTTTAGGGCAGCACTGACAGTCAGGATGATTTATTCTGGCAGTGATCAAATGATCTGAACAATTTGCCAGACAGCCATCATGGACCCAAATGTGTTTATGATGAGGAACAGGATGCAAAATTCATTTAGTTAGTTTTTATCAGGATGGGCCTGGGCACCCCAGAGTCATTAAGAGAAGAAAAGTCAGCTCCAAAAAGCCAGAGCTATTTGATTACAACAGGCACCACGAGTGGGCTTCCTCCAGCACAGAAAAAGACTTTCAAAAGGCATAAATCAAAAACTGCAGCAGCGTGAAATTCGACCAAAGCAAGTCAAATGAGGTGTCCAAAGCCCTGGGCAAGAGGGGTTTTCTTTAATATCTTTGGTGACCTTTAGGGGTGGGCAACCTCTCATGAAATGAGAATTTCTCTGTTTGCATGGCTTCTCTGCAGCTAAGCTGCGTGTGTGAGCTGGGAGAAGGGAAATGAGGGAATGCTGGGGATGGGAATCATGCTTGGAATGAGAACACCCGGAGAGCTGCAGCGCCATGGGCACACATCAGCTGGAAGGGCTGCTGGCCTCAAACCACCCTGCAGGTCCTGTGAGACCTTGGGAAATCAGAGTGAGGACAGAGGTGGTGGTTGAGGAGGAAGAGGATGGCAGCAGAGCTGAAGCCCTTGGAACACCCTGTCCCAAAGGCGCCAAGATCCAGCTCTGCTCCTGCTGGGCATTGATTCCACACCACCACCAAAGCCTCGGGGCTCTGCTTTTCCCAGCCTGGACACATCAGACACCACATCACCACGTGCAAAAGCAGCTTTGGTTTCCCATTCCTGGGAACAAAGCCTTGTCGAACAAACCCGCACATCCCGCGGAAGCTCCGGGAGTGCAAAAGCACTTTGCAAATCCACACCTCATCTTCTATTCCATTTAAATGATCTACCATCTTTAGCAGGGCTGAGCCTCTCCGGAGCCTGTATCCAAGGCAACCAGAGCTACCAGGGAAAAAATGGATCCAAGAAGTTATTAAAATCACAATATCCTTTCTGAGCAAGGTGGAGATAATGAGCGTGTTCCGCCGGCTCCGGCACCATGGGTTGGCTCCCAGCTCCTGCTGGGTGCAGCTCCCTGGCTGCTGACCAAATTCCAGCTCGGGGGAGGCGTTTCAGGTCCCAAAATCACTGAGCAGCACATCCTCACCTCCAAACCTCAGCCCAAACCCAGACAGCCTCAGAATTTATTCACTGCTTGAAGAATTGCTGTCCAGTGTGGGACAGCAGTGCTTCCAAGCATTAGGAAGGGGTCGGGATTTCAAATTTATGGATATTCTGGGAATTTTACAATGGTGAGGAAGCAGTAGGTTGCAAAGAGGAAAATGAAAAACTACCCTCGTGGCACCCCAAATTCACATGCCATAAATGAGGCTGGGACCCCAGGATTCCTCCTGGCTCCATTCCTTGCCATGTCCTTCCCATTTCCACCCTGAAAGAGCAAGCATGGAACAGCAGCATATCTAAGCACTAAGAAGGGGCCTGGATTTCAAATTCACAGATATTCCAGGGATTTCAAGATGCTGAGGAATCAGTAGGTTGCAAAGAGGAAAATGAAAAACTGCCCTCGTGGCACCCCAGATTTGTGTGCCACAGGTGAGGCTGAGACCCCAGAACTGCTCCTGGCTCCATTCCTTGCCATGTCCTTCCCTCTTCCACCCTTCAAAAGCGAGCACGGAATGTGCTGAGCCCAGACCTGGAGGTACTGATGCTCCTGATGTTTCCAATCCCAGAACCACCCAAGCCCGGTGAGGCTTTGCTGGGAGAGGTGAGCGGCCCTGCCTGGCTCTCCATGAGCTGCATCCCGGCTCCAGGGCTGTGCTGCAGGAATGAATCACCTCGGTGAGCGTTGCCAAGGCTTTTATAAATCCCGGGATTAGGGGAACATGTTAAAACGCTGGCGCTCCGCGTGCGCCTGGCACAGGGCAGAGCCTCCCGCCGCCAGGCTGAGGCAACGAGCGAGGTGTGATTTGTTTTGATGTCTCAGGACTCCGGAGCCTCCGGTTCCATCCCAGGAACTCCCGTGGGAGTTGAAGGCAAGCTCCCGCTGATTTTACAATGAAGGACAGCTTTGCCTTGAGAGCTCAAAGTCAAAATCTGGGATTATCTCCCCTCCCCGCCTCTCCGGAGCGACGCACGATGTTAAAGATTTGATTTGCAAAGAGATTGTGCAAACATTTCCCTCTATCCATCCCTCTGTTTGAGCTCAGAGGTTTTAAAGCAAAATGCTGATCTCTCCTGGGATTTAGACTGAAACCAACAGAGTTGGCTGAGCTTCGGTTCCACAAACTGCATCCATATTTGCTGAAAAAGGGAGTGGATTCTCCTCAAAATAAGCCCAGGAGCAGCCAGAGAGTGGAGGTGACCACTGGAAGGGCTGCCAGTGCCTGCAGCAGACCCACAGCAAGCTTTAGTGCCGAATTCCCAAGAATAAAGAGATTTTTGTGGCTGCTGAATTTGGCCAAAAATATTTTCAGTCACAGTGAGTGGAATCCAAACAGATCCAGGTAATGAATAGGCAATTAATGCCTGGTATTAATGTGCAGGCTGACACCTGAACCACCTCCCTGGGCAAAACTGTGGCAGCCCCATCCAAGCCACTCCTGAAAATCTGCATTTCCTGGCTCCACCGTGGGCACCAGAGCAATTTGTACCAGCACTGCTGCATCTGCACACAGTCTGTCTCATGTAATTGCAGCAGCAAAACAACTGGAACACTTTATGATATTCCTCAGCTTGCAAAATTCTACCAGGATCGCTTTTAAAATGATGATCAACCAGAATTCACAGCCTCAATCACTGAATCGTTAATTCGCTGGTTTTTAGTGTATTTTTCAAATGAAATGCTCAGCAAAGAGTATTTATTCATCCTTCATTGCTTTCTAGCTGTAAAAATAATCAAATTAAATTCCACTCTCAAATTCAAACAAGACTTTAGAGGCAGAGACAGTCAAAACAAGCGTAGGAGAACGGCACAAATGTTCATGGCATTTGCCCACCCATTTCGGATCAAAACTCCAGGCTTTGATCGCTGGGTTAGTCTGGCAAATGCTGCTGGAATAATAGGAGCAAAAACCGCCTCGTTAGAAAAGTTTGGACCTTTTTCCTTGGTTTTCCCTCACTCCAAAATCAAAATTTTGGTGGCAGCACTTGTCAGACAATGCGTCAGCAGCTTCCCCGTCACGCCGCAGCACCAAGTACCAGCACAGCCTCTGTTTCTCTGAAAAGATGATCACAGCAATGCCCCAAAGGCCCAAACCTATATTTGTTTGTCTTCCTTTCATCCTCCCTGAGCTAAAATATTTATGAGGTTTCTCTAAACTGCAGGCCTGGAGCATTTAGATCTGCTGGGTTAAACACCCACACACCCGCTCGGAGCTGGGCTTTGGGCTCTGCTGCCACTCCAGCCTCTCTGTCTGCTCTGCAATGTGCCTGTGCTTCCCCATCCTGCTTCCTGAGGTCCTTTCCTGGTGCCCAGAGCCCTGGGACAGGCTCTGCACTGCTCTGGCACGAGGAGAATCATCCCAGCACCACCCTGGTGGTGCCTTGAGGGCTTACCTAAAACAGAGGCTAGACAAAGTGAAGAGAAGAAAAAGCAGTTTATATTTATTGAAAGCCTTCAGGTGCATTCAGGGCACTCACAGCCCACCCAGGACTACACCCAAAATGGAAAGCAGGTCATGAGTTTTTCATACTTTATAAGTTTAGTCCATTTGCATATTGAGGTTTAATCATCCAATTACAGCTTCAGCTAATGAAGTCAATTACTCCAAGTTTGCTCCCCCAGTTCACTGCTGTTTCCATATCTTGGGGCTCTGAGACAGTGAGGTGTCCTTGAGTTTTGGACTTAGAGAGGAATTGTTTTGTCTAAAAATGAGAGAACAGCAGCTCAGCACCCTGTATGGAGTCCAGAGTTACACACTAAAGAATTACAGGATTACATGGAAAATATAGAAGCTAAAATCCTAAAGCACCACTGGCTGTGTCCTGGGCAGGGAGGTGCAGTGACAGGGGGTAAAGCTGGCAAAGGTGAATGCAAAGCTGCTGCCATCAAGGGAATGTTCCAAAAAGCCTCTGGGTCTCTTGTCTCAAGCCTGACTCGATGCTGAGTTTACTGGAAAGTGAAAAAAGGGGAACGAAATGAGGGAACACATCCCTCCGCTGCCCCCAGTTTGTCACTGCCTGGGGAAACAGGCAGTTTTGGGGTGCTCAGCCCTGTGTCAGTGACTAAAATAATTTTCCCTGCCCTCAGACACTGACAGGGCTTGCCAGGAAGCAGGAGGGATCTCCTCTGCAAGGGGCAGGAGGGAGATTTTTGTGCTCCTTTTCTTACAGGGATGCAAATAAGGGCAGCAGCAGCAGCAGCAATCAGGCTGCCGGCCCCAGGACAGCTCCTCTGGAGCTTATTCTCCTCACCGTGGGGGGTTTGATGAAGGCAAACTTCCCCAACTCGCTGCAGCACATGCGGAAAGAGCCCGTTTCCAGGGAAACTGGGATTTTTTGCATGTCCAGCATGTGGTCAGAGAAAGGTTGTGAAGGCAGAGCCTGCCTCCCTACATGGCTGCTGCTGCCTTCCTTCCCTCCCTCCTTCCCAGGTAGGCATGGAGCATTCCCAGCTTTTCTGCAGTTTTTGGGGTGCTTTTTGTAATTTGGAGAAGTAGGAGATGGGCAGAGTTTGTCTCTGCATCACCTGTAAATTTTAGGGACCAAAAGAGCAACACCTACAGCCATAAAGAGGCTGAAAGTCCAGGAAGACATGGGTTACTCATTCCCTGTCCTGCCTGGCCAGAGCAAATTGCTTCAAACCTGCAGCCAACCCCCAGATTTTGCCACCTCTCCAGGTTATTCATTCCTTGTCCTGAGCAAATTGCTTCAAACCTGCAGCCAACCCCCAGATTTTGCCACCTCTCCAGGTTATTCATTCCTTGTCCTGCCTGGCTAGAGCAATTTCCCCAGGATTTTGCCACTTCTCCAGCCAGGAATAGGGAGCAGGAGCATTTTACTGCCCCTGGGCTGAGGTGAGGATGGTGTCACACTCACCCCCCTGCCAGGTGGAGGCTGCAGCACCCAGGGATTGTCACACCACAGCATCACCCACCCCAGTCTGCTCTGAACTGGGGAAATGCCAATAAACTGCAGTGAGGACACCCTGGTTTTAGGTGTTTTTAGTCACCTTTTGGGGCCATCCGGGGCATTTACCAGCAGAACTGAGTGGTTTTGCCCACCGAGGGGCTGTGGCAGATGTGATCCATGCTCTCTTCCTGCCGGGAAGCTCCTGGCTCTGAGCTGTGTGTGAATCCAAACCCGGCTGCATCTGCAGCTCCGCGTTTGCAGACACTGTCTGTGTCTATAATTAATTAATGTTTGTACAGTGCTTTTAAGATAAAGTGGCATATAAGTACCAACTATCATTATTATTAGGCCCATCATGATTCAATGCCATCAAAAGGCAGGAAATTGGGGGTTTAAGAGGCTGGCAGGCTGGTCACACAGCAACTCGTGGCTTTGTGCTCGGGGTTTGACTCAGCCGAGTGAGTTAAGTCACAAACGTCAACTGGAGATTTGCAGGCTGAGCCCAGAATTTACTGATTTTGTGTCTTCAGGGGAGAAATCTCTCATGAAAGGGACCTTCGTCAGGGAGTCAGGAGATAAAAATCTCCTTCAGGCATCAATCCAAGGGACCTTCAAGGCCTCTTCCCAGGTTGGGTGGCAGCTGGGACTTGTCACCTCCCCACTAAGGCAGGGGTTTGTCCCCTCCGTGCTCCCATTCTCAGCACTGAAAATCGACTACAAAAGTCCTAATTTCAGCCGAGTTCATTTTAAATGTCAGCCTCTTAGAACTGGGGAGGACTAATTAGGAAGGGGGAATGGGAAGGGGGATGTCGGGAACTTTAATTTCACTCAGTGCAGCCAACCCTGAAGGGAATCCGGAGCTCGTTATTAGCGACACGCCTTTAATTTGACTCCAAATTCGAGTTGCTGATGATGACAAAGGCGTGTGGATGCCAGGCTCGTGTCTTGGGGCAAGGTGTTAATTGGGGGCTGCAGTGGGTGAGGCTGGGGAGGAACAAACCACCCCCACTGCTGGTAGCAGGGAACAGCAAAGGGGTGTCAGAAATGTCATGTAACTGCCCTTGCACTCAATCTGTCCGAGTTCTGTGCCAAGAGAGAAGGAGAGAAAGGAGAGAGGGAGAGGAAGAGAGAAGGGAGGGTTTGGAGAGCAGAGGATGCTGCATCCTTCCCCCAAGCCAAGGTTGGCACACAGGTGCTGTGAGCTCTGCCAGGTCCCCACCTTGTGCCTCACCTGCTGCTCTCCACCTGGCCACCAGCAAAAAGAGAATAATTCATTCCTTCTGCTCCCAGAGCCGCTTTTATCCTGTTCCAAACTGTTCCGTTTCGTGCAGGACGCTGGATCGGCACAGGCATGGGAACATCTCCCCTCCCTGTCTACAAATTGCAGATCTGGAGCTCAAACAGGCACAACCAAGTCCTGCCAACAACCCCTGCAGTCCTTTCCTCCATCTGTCCCACAATTCAAAGTGTTTCCAGCCTCTGGTCCATTAACCCTGTTCTCTCTCTCTCCAGTGTGATCCTTGTGGGATCACAAATGCTCCAAAGGTTTGGACAAGGTGAGGATTTTCCATACAGCCCCAGAGAGGCACCATCCTGTAGGATCCTGGATATCCCAGCTGAGCAACTGGTGGTTCTCATAACCCAGCTGGTGTGGCCATCCTGATACTGGGCAGACAGCAGTGGGCAGTGGGACTGAGAAGGGAAGGTCAAGGGGTGCTGTGTCCTGGGGCTCCCTGTCTCAGTCCTAGGTTTTCCTTTCACCAAACACCTTCTAGAAAGTGATCCAAAAAGTCAAAAAGTTCTTGGATTTCTGGAGGTTGTGGGACTCTGTGGGACTGAGCTCCTTAGGGATTCAGAGCCTTTTGGGGTCCTCTGATCTCAAAGGCAGCCACAGCCCCTCACCCCGGCTGTACATCCTAAGAGTTTTGCTGGATTATTCCCAAAGTCTGTGCGCCCCTTCAAAACATTCCCAGGCATGGAGGGATCAACCACAGCACTTCCTGAAGTGTCCAGTAGCTCATTGCCTCCTCTGTTTGCAAAGTCACCTCCATGACTGGCTTGGATCATTTGAATTTCCCTGTTCATCATTTTAACCTCTCTGTGACCCATTTGCACACAGGTTCTCCCAGTGCAGGTGCCTGCTGGGCCCTGGAAAAGCTCCACAGAGCCCACCCAGGGCTGGGGGCTGCAGTGGGGTCCTCTCCTCACCCCCAGGCTGAGGCTGAAGGCTGAATCCTGCTGCCACAGTCACCTATCCCACCTTTCATCCTCCAGGGCCACGACGTGGTTTCGGAAGCCGCCTGTGAAAACTGCTCTGAAACATCAATGCTATAATTTTATCTCCCCGCAGGACTGACAGGCATATTTCAACAGTGCTATATTATCAATTATAAGCCTAACAGAGCATGTTCTCCCACCTGATTGTTGGCAAAATCACTTGTCAAGGGCTGGCAAAGACCACGGCTGTCTCCTCGGTACAGACAGCCCCGTGTGAAGCTCCTGTGTACAATGCTTTCCCTTTTGCTTCCTTTCTTCCTTTTTTCCCTTCTCTGCTCTAATAGGGCAGAAGTGGATGAGGTGATTTCTATAGTGTCTTTAGCCCAGCAATGTTTCACACAGCAAAGCCTCAGATCCTGGCAGTGCAGTGACATTAATCAGACGTCACCGTGGGCACAGGGATGGCTCTGCACCTCCGAGGGGAAGAGCTGAGACAACCCCTGGGCAGGACCCTCCTCTTCCTCCCCAAACAGGGGTTTTGCTGTTTTCACAGCAGCCTCCTACACAAGAGGCCATTCCCAGTGCCCTCCAGGTCCTCCTGGGAGCAGAGCTGGAGCTCCATCCCTGTTTCACCTCGTTGGCCACCACAGCCATCACCTTCTCCCTGGGATATCATCTCCCTCTCCCAACCCAGAGATGATCCTCCCTGAGCACAGGCCGTGGGTTTCCCTCAGAGCTGAGGAGTGACAACACTTCCCAGTTTCGTGCTCTGCTTTGTCACCATCCACGAGGACACGATGCCAATTAGAGCTACTTACAGGCAGGGCGATGCCAATTATAACCACTTACAAACAGGACGGGGGGATTTCTAATTATTAAAAAGCTTTAGCGCTTTAAAAAGCTACAACAAGAGAGTGAGAAAGAAAAGACTTAATCAGTTTTGCTTTGGAGTTGCCTCAAATTTGTAATTCAATCAAACCTCCCATAGCAGGAAGGATGTCTTTCTGATATTCACAGGAGCTTTCCAGGGGCTATAATCTCTGAGAGATTTATTCATACTTTCTGCATTAGCTTAAGACTGTTTTGGAAGAAACATCTCTCCCTCCCTCCCATCAGCAGAGCTCGAGAGAAGACATTAATATTAAAACAATTCAATTACTATGACTTGGGGAGAACACGGGGCCTGGGGAAGAGCTGCTCGTGCCAGGCCAGCCCCCTCCTCTGTCCTGATTCCCCCTGCTCCTTGTTCTCAAAACGTTTCCTGGAAAATGGAACAGAAGAGGGACAGGAGAGAGCCCAGCTCCCTGTCCTTACACACAGCTCGGGGGATGGCATTGCTGGTTGTGAGAGGTCTTGGGGACACCCCAGGTGACACCAGGGCTGCTCAGCACTGCTGTGAGCTCCATGGCATCCTCCCAGCCCGTGCTCTCCCTCCTGCTCCATCAACCCCAAACTAAACCACATAATCCCAAAATCTGGGATTGGTTTGGGTTGGGAGGGACCTTAAAGCTCATCCCATTCCACCCCTTCCATGGGCAGGAACACCTTCCACTATCCCAGGTTTCTCCAGGCTTGGACAGGCAGCACCCCAGGATTCCAGGACTGCCTGCAGAGGGCTTTGAGTGGCTTAAAAATGCTACTCCTGAGCGTTTTCCTCCTCAGTACTGAAAATACTGAGGAGGAAAATACTTCTCCTGACATATTTTCCAAGCCCCCTCATGCAGCCCCTCGGGAGGATGGGTCTGACCCCTTGGCCATCAGCAGCACCTGGCAGGAAGCAGCTGGACTGAGGCTGGGATGAGGAGGAGGAGGAGGAGGAAGAAGAGGAGGAGGAGGAGGAAGAAGAGGAAGAGGAGGAGGAGGAGGAGGAGGAGGAGGAGGAGACAACTTCGGAGGGGGAGAAGGATAGGGAGTACTTTACACTTCAAAAGACACATCATCTCCTTGCTTCACAAGATCACAAGGAAGAAGGAATAGCAAGGCTGGAGGATAGATTAACCTTCCTTCTCCCTGCTGCTTCCTTGTTCCATCCAATCCATCCTTCATGCACCAGCTAATTAAACATGAAACAAGGAGCGGGGGTGCTGAGCCTCATCAGCTCAGCTCTACATGCAGCAATCCTGCTCCTGCAGCCTGGCAGCAGGGAATGGGAATGGGAACAGGAATGGGAATGGGAAGGGAATGGGAATGGGAATGGGAATGGGAATGGGAATGGGTATGGGAAGGGAATGGGAATGGGAATGGGAATAGGAATGGGAAAGGAATGGGAATGGAATGGGAATGGGTATGGGAAGGGAATGGGAATGGAATGGGAATGGGAATGGGAATAGGAATGGGAAAGGGAATGGGAATGGAATGGGAATGGGAATGGGAATGGGAATGGGAATGGGAATGGGAATGGGAAGGGAATGCTCTGCTGTGGATGGTGCTGCAGGAGAGCCACAGAACGGCTCAGAGAGGGACATGCCTGCCTGGGACACACATGGGAAGGGCCAGGACCCAATTTACTGCCATGTAGCACACGTTTTGTGACTGTGAATCTCGATTTTTAACGAATGATGAGCCCATTCTGTTCCCTTCACAGGCAGCCGTGCCCCTCCCAAACCACTCTGCTGTGCCTTCCTGCCATGGAGTCTCAGAATCCCAGAATGTTTTGGGTTGGAAGGGACCTCAGAGCCCATCCAGTGCCACCCCTGCCACGGGGAGGGACATCTTCCACTATCCCAGGTTGCCCCAAGCCCCATCCAACCTGGCCTTGGACACTTCAGGGATCCAGAGGCAGCCACAGCTCCTCAGGGAATTCCATCCCAAACCCTCCCCACCCTCACAAGGAAGAATTTCTTCCAATATCCCCTCTAACCCTGCTTTCCTCCACCAAAGGCCATCCCCCCTTGTCCTGTCACTCTAGACCCTTTCACGACGCCGAGCTGAGAGTCCCAGCCCTTGTTGCTGTGATTTCTGGCTGTAAGAACACAGCCTCAGCCATCAAATCCAACCCCTCAGCTCCTGATTTGCAGCAGAACAAGAGCTGGATGCCGAGCTGCCTCTGGAGAGGAGGATTCTCACGACCTGAGCTGGGTCCCAGCAGGGTCTGTGTGCTGCACGACACGGTTTGTTCTCAGCAAGATAAACCCAACACACGACCCTGCCTGGCCTTTGCAGCTCAGACACGACACCTCTGCAGTCAGGGGATGTCCACCAGGGCTGATTTTGTTAATGAGTTCACTGCTGAAGGGCTGAGCCCCGACGAGCTCATCGGAAACGGAGCCTGGAGTTCTGCAGAGCTCCCAGTTCTGCTGGAAAAGGGAATCAGGAGGGGAATGAAATCTGACTGATGGCAGAGAAGAGGGATCAGGTTTTGCAATGGAAAGGAGTCAGACGCCCAGCTGTCACACTCATCTGCACATCTCTATCCATAAATCCAGAGCGGTGACATCTACAGCCCTCGCTATCGACATCCACACGCGGAAACGCGAGAGGACTTGGAGAGGCAAATAACATCACTGCGATGAGATTGTTTTATCTCCCTCCCTGGCTCTCAGGGGCAGCAGCCAGAGAGCTGGGAGATGTGCAGAGCAGCTGCCAGCAGAGGGGAGAAAGGTACAGACTCGGGAGCCTCTCTTTTCCCTGCGGATGCTGTTATTTTTCCAGCTTGCCAGTTCCAGTGAGTGCCTGCTGCATGGGTGTGCATATGCCAGGGAGAAAATGTGCCTTTGGAATCATCCAGCAGAGGCACAAACCCATCCTGCCCACACAGCCAGGCTCAGGGTGCCCCAAAAACACAGCTTGGGGTGCGAAGAGGAGCTGGGAATCTCTTCCCTGCTGTGGGCAGTGATGCCTTCCTCCCACCAGGACACACTTCCCAGGTGAGACCTGGAATTCTGCTGTGCCACAGAGCTGGGAAAACGGGAGACTCCCTCATCCATGCAGGCAGCATGGAGCATGGAGCAGAACCAGGACCCAATTTCCCACCAGGTACTGCACACTTGGTGACTGTGAATCTCTATTTTTAACTAACGATGAGCCCATTCTGTTCCCTTCACTGCCTGACCTTCTCAGGGGATTCATTGCAGCAAATTCCACCCCAACACCCACCATGGGATGAGGTGGCCAGGGATGCTCTTGGGATTCTCTGCAGCCCACGTGGCCTGGCCTCCCCACTCACTCTGCGACTCAGAAAAAGGGAAATAAAGAGATTTTGCAAAGTGGGATGAAACCTTCAGGAGAAGGACAAGTTTCTTCCGAACACGGGTGAAGCACAGTGGATTCTCTACTTATCAGAGAGTCTGGAACACAACTTGCTGCTCCTCACATCAACACCTTGACATGTTTGTCATCAGAGAGGCAGCTCTGCAGAAGGGAGCCACCTCTGCCACTCCAGATTTGGTTCCCTTTAAGAAAAGCAGGAAGTTTTTTCCCTTACTGCCACCCAGCCCATCTTCTCCAGCTCCAAGCCTCGCTCTCCTCCCTCAAACATCAATGCTTCACCTCAAAAATATCCTTGCTGAGAGCTCCCAGCTTTTGTCTGCTTCACCAGAACAATCAGATTTTCAGGGGTTTTGTGTGCTAAAAACGTGTTTACCTTGTTATAATCCTGAGTGGGGCATTCTGAGGACTACCTGGATCTGAGGATTACATAAATCAAGTCAAGACCACACGTCTGCAGGCACCTGAGGTTGTGCCCAGAGCAGCAGGACTGGCAGCTGATCAAGGGGTTGAAATGCCCTTTCAGGTCTGTTCTCACCTGCCTGTGGCTCAGCAGCTCCTTGGAGAGCTCTTTATTCCCCAGCTTTGCCAACACGGAGCTGTGGGCACTGCAAGGCAGCACAATGACCTCGGAAAAAGACAACAGGAATGATTTGACTGGAACAGAATCAAGGGACTGAGCTGCATTAACAACAGGAAATTGCTCAGAGAAAGAGCTTGCAACAACAGGCAGCTCTCCTGTCCCGTGGCAACTGGGGATTAAGTGTGCGTGTAGATAGGGGATAAACATGCAGATCTGATCTGAAAAGCAGAAATTTACCTAAAAACAGTTTCACTGTCTTCAATCCTCCCTTATCTGCTCTGCTTTTCGCAGCCACCTGTTCTTATCTCCAAGGGACTTGCTGGTTCCTCAGTGAAGGATTCACCGAGGAGGAAGGGCAGCTCCAGCTCGTTTAGCATTTTCTGGCTGCCCCAGAGGTGCAGCACATCTGGAAAGGAGTGCTGGCACACCCTGGGAGCTTCTCCCAGAGGCAAAAGCATTTTGTACCTTCCCAAAAAGCTCAAGCCCTCTCCTGAGCTTTTTTCCCCAAAGCTGTGGGGAATTTCCAGAGAATACCCCAAACCAGGGAAAACAAACTCCATGATTGCACTGAAATATCCCCAGAAGAAGAGAAGCCCTGGATGAACCACAGGCCCAGCTGTACTCCTGAAAAATGCCAAAAAATGTGCAAAAAATATCCAAAATGGCTGCTGTCAGCCTTGAACATCTGCAAGGCCTCCAGAGTTCACCAAGTCATCTCCCTCCCTCTCCTCACGTTAAAACTTTGTCTTGAAGAGCCTGATACTGTTCTGAGGCTGATCTTGACCTTCATGGGCCTTGAAGGTAAATTCCCCCTGCCTGAGTCTGGCTTTACAATGCAATTATCATCAGCCCATTCTAATGAAATCCACCCCAAGCAGAGAGGCAGCGTGAGGCTCCTTGTCCTCAGCCAGGTTCTGTGCAGGGGCTGGGAATGAAATTCAGCTTTTTCTTCACTTCACGGGTCAGTTCCAGCTCTTTCAGGCCTGCATGTGAAATCCTTTTTTAAACAATTGCCTGCCTAATTAGACAGCTCCGGGATCATCCCGTGCTCTCAGGGCAGCAAAGTTTTCCTGCAGCAGCTAACAAAGAGTTCACTTTGCTTTTTCCATGCCTCTGGTGGCTGAAGCCTCCCTGGACAAGGAATAATTCAAAATTATGGACAGAGGGCTCTTGTTTCTGAAAGTCCTCACTCTTGAGAGCTCTCCACTGTTGTATTGCTTCAGTTTTTACTGAGGTTTCCTCTCCTTTTCCGAGTTATCCAAGCTGTGATCAGCTGATAGCTTGAAAAGGTATCACCCATGTTTTAACCATCTCTTGAAATGAGGATTTAAAAAAACTGGCTCTGGTCTACATTTGGAGATGTAACTTGCCCCTTGCTGTCCTGTGATGCCCTGAAATGCCCAAGCATTGTTTCTGGGCTGGAAGGAGATAATTAAGCAGATAATTGACATGTTTGGGGGTGCTGCCAGCAGCACATGGGGTGTGCAGTGACCACCCTTGGCTGGTGCCAATTTGGGACATCATGGAAACAGAATTTGGAAAGGACCAGCAGAGAGACCAAACCAGCTGGGCTGAGCAGGAGCAGCTCCCAAACCCTGCAGCCTCGTGTCTGAGCTCCATTTCACTCCCTGCATCTCCATCCAGCCCATTCCGCTCTGCAGCGTGGGGAGATGAGCAATTAGCGCCCTAATCAATAACACCCACAGCCCTCCCTGCTTGCAGCTCCTTAATTGGCATCCCGGCGGCAGGGGAAGGTCAGGCTGGGGCTGGGAAAGCGACTGGGGAAGAATTCCTGGTGCAAAGTGCAGACAAATCCCAGGGCAGGAGGTTCTGCTTCAAGCCAGGGTTGGTTCAATAGCAGCAGGGAGGGGAGTGATGGGAGGAGATGCAGGTTTGGTGCTTCTGGGGAGGATAAACTCAACCCACAGCTGGCCAGCTGTGCTCTGGGTGATTCTCCTGCCCCCATGGATCCTCTCCAGCCCCATTTGTAGCATTCCCACACCATTCCCAGAGCTGTCACCAGAAAACACAACTGGAGAATTCCCTCTCCCACATCCAAATGCTCCTCAGCTCCTCCCAGCCCCAGATAATCCTGATAAATTTACTAAAATAGTCCATATGAAATGGGAAAGGTTTTGTCTCTGAGGTAATTTACTAAATAGTCCATAACTGTCTAATTTAACAGGAGCCATCCTGCCTTGAAATCACTACCTGGAGGTTTAAGGAGCATGTTTCCTTTTCTTGACAGAAAGGCTAGAAAAAGACATTTAACAACCGCCTAAAACTGATGACTTTGTTTCAATTCCTCCCAGAATTGTGGTTTCACACCAAGAGACCCAGGCCTGCTACCAGGACATCTTTTTTTCCCCACGAAGATGACAATTTAATTGAGCCAGCAGAAAAAAAGGGCACAGGGATCTCTGAGCTGACACAAGGAGTATTTCTGTAAAACACTCACACAGTTAATCCTGAGTGTGTGCTCAGCCCTGCTCCTGCTCCACGTGTCAGGAATGTGATGCCAGCCTGAAAACTCAAGAGCAGCTTAACAGATGAGCTTGAGGACCTCCCAGGTCAGACCTCATCCCTCCCACACTGCCTGCTTTCCACTCGAACTGGTTTCCAGCTCGTCCCAGCTGAGGATCCATCCTAAGATTTCCTGGTGAAGCATTAAATTGGAGAAGTGTCCTCAGGCACCCCTGCTCCTCCCAGCAGGGTGGAGGTGCCACATTCACCAGTGATCTGGTGATCTCTGCCCTTTCCCTCCACTTGAAATGTCCCATCTTAAGTGACAGAGGTGACATTAAGCAGAGCTCTGTTATCCCTGCTCTGCTCCCTGGCTGTGCTGGGATTTCCAGGCTGTGCTGAGAGGGGATGTGTCACTGCTCTCAGATGTGTCACTCTTGTCACTGGGAGAGAAACAGGCAGAAATTAGTGGCAGATAGGAAAAAATATCTTAATATATCCGGTTTCAAGAGGGTCTGTGAGACAGAAGAGCAGCAGCAGCTCCTGAGGAAAATCAAATCTTGTGTGGCCAAGAGGCTTTTTGGGCTGAGCAGAGCTGGGAGAGGCACCTCAGGAGCTCAGGATGCACAAAACCCCTCAGGATGAGGGTGATGGGGTTGTTCTCGTGGGTGCTGAGAGCAGCACAATGAGGTTTGGTGTTGCTGGGCTGAGCTCAGGGGTGAGGAGCCCTGGGGGAACCACAGTGAGGGATGTGAGGATCTCCACACAAAGCTGCTGGAGGAGGAGGAGGAGGTTCTTCCACCCAGGCTGCAAACAGGGTCTGAGGCAAGCAGTGGGGTTTTTAATGGGATGTGGGAGATGTTTTTAACACCACAAGGTTCATCCATGTCCTGTTATGGTCGCAGTGAGGTGTTGGCAGAAGACATCATATCCATCCAATCCTCACAGAATGATAAAATCCCAGCCTGGTTTGGGTTGAAGGGATGTTAAATCCCATCCCATCCCACCCCTCTGCCATGGACAGGAACATCTCCCACTACCCCAGGCTGCTCAGATCCCCATCCAGCTTTCCTCCCTGCTTTCCCCAAACCCACAAACCCAACCCCAGCTAATCCCACAAACCCTGCCTTCCCCCACCTCTCCCCTTCCTGCAACACTTCCCATTTCGAGAGAAGAGATTATTGATTGCTGAGCTTGTTGTACAGCCTGGCATGATTTATTCAAGCAGTTGCCAATATACACCAGAATGGGAGGCTGTTTTTCCAACATTCCCACAGTGGAGCACTAGAGGAAACAATAACCAGCCCCGTGATTGTTACTGTGGGACTTCTGCTGCCAATTACACTGAGTTACAAGTTTCAGTTATGGGATATAAAATAATTAACTTCATAAGGTCCAAGAAGAATTGCTTTGTGAAGGATCTTCTTCCTGTGGTTTTTTTTTATGCCAACACAATGTATAATGACTGGAGGTTAAAAAAACCAAAAACCAACAATCTGCAGACTCCACAGAAGTCAGTATTTCATCACTTCTGCTGCTGGCCACCATTTTAATAACAAAAACAGGTTGTCAGGGTCATAAACCCCAGGTGAACATTCCCTTCCTGCCCACATTTCCATGGCAGGAACAGGACTTTCAGCCAGGAGAGCACTGCAGGAAAACAAACTGCATTTAGCAACAGCTCTGGGAGATTTGTCATATAAGTTTGAGCGTAATGAAAATAAAAATCAAATTAAAGACCCTGCAAAGTCTTCCTTGGGATTTTTCAAGTGACGAGATTTAATTAAAAGTGAGCAAGGAGAAAGGAAAGCATTGCATGGGCTGAGAGGAATAACCCAGAAGCTGGATTGCATTCTGGTCAGTGTGAGCAGAGGGAAAATAAGGAGCAGTGAGCCCTGGTGGGGAAGGATTTTCCTCAGGGATGGTTTCACCTGAGATTTCACCACCTTCCACCATCCCAGGCTGCTCCAAGCTCCATCCAGCCTGGCCTTGGACACTTCCAGGGATCCACATCTTTTCTGGGAATTCCATCTTCACCCTCACAGGGAAGAATTTCTCTCCAAACTCTCACCTAAACTTCCCTCTCTCAGCTTGACTCACATATCCCCATACATTTATTGACTACTTCCAGCCCTAATAAACATCCGAGATGTGTAGCTGAAGGTTCAGATTACATTTTGGATCCAAACTAGGTCACATTCGCTTCCTGAAGCCAAAAATAAGCTCTTGTTCCAAACCCACAGGATAAACAGAAGCCTTTCCATCATCATGGAGCATTCTTCAGCCTGATGTTCCTTTCAGAGCACAGACCCTCTCATGCATAAATGCCATGGTAGGACAAGGAGGCAGGAGTGGCGGGTTAATGTAATAATGTTTTGCAAAATGAGAAAAATAATCAAATAAGCCCTCAAATGGAAATGTTGGCATTCGCTCCCCAACAGTGCAGTGTCAAAAAAAGGAGATTATAATTACCTCTAAGGCTCACAACAGCAAATGCGGCTTCCCACAGGAGTTTTACCTCCATAAATTAAAAAAATATCCCAATTTACAAGCATTGGCTCCATTAAGCCCTATGGAAATCCTGCAAACTGCAAAGCCCATAATCCCCCCTCTCAGACCTCGAAGCTCCTGGGGGTTCTCCCCAGCTGAGGAGCAGGAAAAGCTCTGTATCCAAGCACAATTCCCTCCCTTCCAGGCCAGGAATGCTAAGCAGGAATGACAGATGCCTGTGGATACTCTGGGAATGCTCAGCTGCAGGGTCAGGGAGAACATTTCAGAGCACAGGGTGATAACCCTCCCCTGCAACACCCCCAGTCCTCACTGAACATCAGAGGGAAAAACTGAATTTCCACATTTTTCCAGGGAAAAACCTCTGATTTCCAGGGCTGGGGGCTGGTTGGGCTCAGCTCTGCTGCTGGATTTGCTGCTCTGTGAGACTCAATAAAACAGCACTAAATCAGAAAATGTCATTTTTTTGGGTTACTTCATTGCTGTTGTGCAGCCCAAGGTGATGATCCCACCCTGCTCCTCCATCCTGGGTATTTTCTGGACATAACCAGGATGGGGATGGACTCAGGAATCTCATGGCATTGCTGGTCCCAGAATCTTTTTGGACAAGTTCCTATAAGGGATCCACAGACCACTTTTGGAGGTTGAGGCTTTCAGTAACTTTATGTTCTACCTCTGAATTAGCAATTTCCATTTTAAAACCCCATTTTTATCACTTGCCTTTCAGCTCAGGGCTGTGGAATTAAACAAAACAGAAGCATCTCCCTGTCCCTTGCCCTTCCCCTGCTGACCCATGGACTTCAGGAGGAATTTGCAGGTAATTCTGTGGTTTCTTCTCCTTCACCTCAGCCCCAACCACAGCCACAGCACTAATAAATGTATTTACAAGGCTTTTTTTGCTCACTCCATTGAATCACCATGCCCAGGGTGTATTTCCAGGTCCTGACTCCCCTCTGGGATTTCGGGAAGGGGTTGGCTACCGGCTACATTCTCTTTTTTCACCAGCCAGCCTTACTCTGCCCTTTCATTTGCAAACCCACAAAGGCATGAGAAGAGTTTGAGTCATCTCTGAGTCAGCTCCTCTCAGCAGCTGGAGAAAGGGAATTATTCTGGATGATGGAGAATGAGCCATCCTGGCACGAAGGTCTGAGGCTCCAGGCATGATCAGTCCTTGCAGAGGTTACTTCATTTAAAGGGAGAGTGAATCCTCCATTGATGCCTTAGGATTTTAGCTTCTGTATTTTTCATGTATCTGTAATTTAGTGTATAACTCTGCACTCCATACAGGGTGCTAAAGCTTCTGTTTCTGGTGTTTTTGGACAAAATAATTCCTCTCAGTTGGAAATCCAAGGAAGCTTTGCTGCCTCAGGCTCCAAGATATGTAAACAGCAGTGAATTGGGGGAGCAAACTTGGACTAATTGACTTCATCTCCTGAAGGTGTAATTGGAAGATGAAACCTCAATATGCAAATGGACAGAACTTATAAAATATGGAAAACTCATGACCTGCTGTCCCTTTTGGGAGTAGCCCCTCGCCTGGGCTTTGTGTGCCCTGAATGCACCTTGAAGTCCTTCAATAAATTAATCTCCTTTTTATTCTCTAACTTTGTCCAGCCTCTGTTTTAGGTAAGCCCTCAAGGCATCACCATCAGCGCTGGGAACGTGGAGAGAGGGGAAATGATGGATTTTTGCTCACTACAGACCCCAAGGAGGAGCCAGCATCCCCTCTGGATGGTGTTGGGCAGCTGATGGAGCAGCAGGACCTGCTGGAATTCCTCCTCACGCTGCTGAGCCAGAAAACATCCCAGAAATCTGAGAAACACAGAGTGGCTTGGGTTGGGAAGGACCTTACAGCTGGTCTTGTTCCAAAGCCCCACCACGGGGGGCTGATTTGATCCTAATGTGATCAGAGAGCTGGTGAGAGCTGTTTGCTCAGGGGAGGACAAGGTGGTGCAGCAGGAAAGAACCACAAGTTTTTTGGGCTGAAAACCACCCAGGGAGATGCTGCAGGTGGGAGGAGTGACGGAGCTGAAGTGTCTCTTGCAACTGGGAGTGAGGGGGAAGCAGTGCTGGAGAGCCCTGGAGCCAAAGAACAGCACAGGCATCGTTCTGGCATCGATTTTCCAGGGAAAGCATTTAGCCCTGATTGCAGCAGGTGTCAGAACAAACCCCTCCAATTAGATCAGCACAGAGAGGCTCGACGGGGAGGAGGGGAAAATCAAGAGAAGCCATTCCATGCCAGATCCCAGCTCATCCCACTGGGGTGTTTTATTCCAGGGCAGTGTCCTTGTTCCTCCTGCTCTTCTCATCTGCTGTGCATTTCTGACATTTAGGGAATAACCAGCTGGAGCAAAACTTCCATTCCTTCATCTTTCCTCATTACTACCTCTTTTTACTACTTCTTTTTACTACTACTAGGATTTTAAGTCTTCATGCCTCTAATAAATAAAAATCCTGCCTTTCCCACACAGCTCTGTGTCCCACACCCACCAACAAACGAAAATAATAATTTTCCTATATCAAAACAAAAGTATAATCAAATAGTGTTTTTTCTAGATGCCTGCTCACACTCCACAGGGTGGAAATTAATTCCTGAGAGAATCTTGCTGAACTCCAAGGCCTGACAAACTTTTCATCCTGTAATCATTTTTCAGAGGAAGGGAAAACAAAATACATAAAGCAGACAAATGGAAATATCACTAATCCCATCATGGCCGCGGAGGAAAGGGTAATAAAGAGAAAGATGACAGAGTGGAATTGTTCCACAGTGAATTTGCAGCTCAAGTCCTTTATCTCCTGAGCTTTCCAGACCACTGCCTCACCTGGGGGAAGGAGCTCTGCTGATGGCAGCCAAAGGTCTGATTCCATTTCCAGGAGGTTTCACCATGGCTGGGAGTTTGTGCTGAAGGAGCAGAACAGCACAAAGTGGGGAGAAAGGGCTGGAGCTGCTAACATCATTCAGAATACAGGGAGATTTTGGGGTTCAGACTGAGAGAGGGGAATTGTGGTTCGCTATATGGCAAAAAATTCCTCCCTGTGAGGGTGAGGAGGGGCTGGGATGGAATTCCCAGAGAAGCTGTGGCTGCCCCTGGATCCCTGGAAGTGTCCAAGGTCAGGTTGGACAGGGCTTGGAGCAACCTGGGACAGTGGAAGGTGTCCCTGCCATGGCAGGGGGGAATGGGATGATCTTTAAGGTCCTCCTAACCCAAACCACTCCATGATTCAGTGATTTGTGGGTTTTTGTTGAACTGTAGCAGATTTTTGTTAATACAGAATCACAGAGCCATTAAGGTTGGAGAAGGCTCCAAGATCATCAAGTCCAACCCTCAACCAAATCCCACCACACCCTCCAAACCACACTGTGACGTGAGGAAGGCAATTTTCAGCTTCCACAGAGGAAGAAAATCCCCAACTTTGGTGGCAATGGAAAATTTCATGAGCACTCAAAGCCACCTCAGCGAGCATTAGAAGCTCCAACCCCATTCACACAGTGCACAGCAGAGCTGGATTTAAACCCTGGCTTAACTGTGAGTAAACTGCTGGAATGCCTTGATGAATTGAGGAATAGAATCTCTCCTTTCTTACCACAGCCCCATTAAAGCATCATTGATTGAGCCACAACCATGGACAATTCAGCCACAATTCAGTCAGCCCTGCAATGAGCTGTGCCCATCTTTGCTTCCTCTCCAAAATCTGTGGCTGGCAGGCGAGCTGAGCTGCAAAAAAATTATCCCCCCTCCAAAAAAAAAACTAATCCCAAAATCAACCCCCAAAACCTAATTTTGCAATAGTCAGCAACCAACCCTGTCAGCAAACTTTTCACAGCCACCAAGCATAGCTCAGCCCTCCTCGCTCTGTCACTCAAGTATCACCTGCAAGATCAACCAGGCCTTTATCCAAGAGTTTGGCACCTTTCTTGCAGGAGGATTCAAGGGATCTCACAGAGGATTAGTTTTATTTATCTCTTTTAAGTCCTGCTTATGTAAGGATATTTGTCTCAGCGGTTAAAACCCCAATGTTTTGCCTGTTGCAAGGGGAAAAAAGCAGCACTGCTCGCTCAGGAAAAGTAGCTAAAAATCACCCCCAGGAGTCCCCATGATTTATTCTCTCTCTGGTCCTTCAGCCTCCTCTCCCATTAAAAAATGGGTGAAGTTTAGCCCTCTGAAAATTAATTGCTGACACCTTCCTGCTGTGATGTATCCCTCCAGAGGTTTTGCTGGCAACTGAGGGTTGCTGCTCTGCACATCTGCACTGAACACTGTCTGCTGGCCATAAATCCTGCCTGCTCCCCCAGCCATGTGTGCCTCTCGTGCCATATATATTCCAAATGGGAGGGAGAGCCAGCTGGAGAGGCAGGGGGAGAGGGGAATTAGCCAGGCAGGAACTTCCCAGCCAGCCACAGAGCTGTGGCTAACGAGGAGGGCGAAGCAGAGACAGCCAGAGCTTTATTGATGATTTGGGACAACAATCAGAAAGCCCAAATAATAAAATTCTTGAAATTGCAGCTTCATGCATGTGGGTTAAACCTCCTCCAGCTTTCCCCAGTATTTTGTTTCCCTCCCCCTCCACTTCAGGTAAAAGGAAAAAAAAGCTGGTTTTGAGCAGAAGGGAAAAAAAAATAAAAAAAACCAGCGACGCCACCACCAAGCAAAACCTGTCAAATTCCAGGCTCAGAGAGCTCAGAACTCCTTTTGTTCCTTTGAATGGGGCAGGAAAAGAAGTAATGCATGAAAAATGGAACAAGGTGTCAGTATTTATATCCACAAAGCCGAGGCAGGGGAACAGCTCCTTGATAATGGCTTTCCTGCCACCAGCCTGGGAGCCCTCAAAGGGAGGGATAAAAGCAGGGCATGATCTAAGCAGCTCAGCTCATGCAGGGGAAGGAGCTCATGTGAGCTGTGTTGTTTGCCAGGCATGACCTTTGCTGGAATCTCAGGAGCTGGAAGGTCTGAAGGTCACTGGCACCTGGGAGGAGGAGCAGCATCCATCACACGTGTGCAGTTTAGCCACAGCACAACCACTGTTTCGATTTTCTCTCTTGCTAAGAGCTGAAATGAGCAGAAAAAGAAATCAGCTATACCTCAGACTGGCGGTTTTGACTTGGCTACTCTGAGATATTTTGGTTTCCTTGTCCCACCTCTGGCAGAGGCACTGTGATTCCAGGAGGGAATCACTGCTGCTGCTCGACTGCTGAAAATTCAGCACTCTCTTCCTCATCCATGTTAAAATCCTTTCCTAAAAGCTTGGGATCCACAGCTTGGTGGATCAGTTGGGAGTGGAAGGTCAGGGAAACACCACCCACTCCCTGCAGAGCCAAAGCAGGGCTCCAAAATCTCCATCCCTGGGTTTATTTGAAGGATAAGTTCTTGCTCTCCCTTGCAGAAAGCAGACGCAATGAGGACATGAACCAGCAGGGAGGAAGGGTTGTTTAGTGAGTAAACAGGAATAATAATATTAAAATGAGTGATGGGGGATTTGAGTGGAGAATTAGGGGAAATATCCACCATGGAGAATCACTGAGCTCTGATGTGGAGATCACTCCTGGGCATGGGGAAAGCATCAGCCCTGCCCTGCCCCAAAGATTGCCCCAAACCCAGGGTTTTTTGGTCAAACCAAGAGACCCAAAGCCAGAATTTTTGGTCAAACCAAGAGCCACCAACCCTCCCAGCCTGTGCCATCCCTATTTCCAGGGCTGAGGAGACAAGAGGAGTCTGAATCTCCTTCTCCTGCTCCCTCCCCATGGAGAATTACAGTTTTCTGTAAGGCAAACAGCTCCTGCCTTTCCTACCTGCAAACTCTGCAGTGTTTTTCCAGCAAGAGCTGCCCCAGGAATACAAACCAGGCACATTCGTGCAGAAAGAATGACAGGATTAAGTTTTGTTTTATGTTTCCTTCCTCTCAGGAGCTCTTGATGCCAAGAAGAGATGCAGATCCAGAAGGAGAGGAATATGACTCCACAATAAAACAACAATAGGTTGGATTGAACCATTCTAGGAGCGATAGCAAATTTACAACCTAAAAAAACCCCCAACTTAAAATATAAATAGTTGTAGCCAGAGCACATACCAAGGAAGCAGATGGTACAGTCTGTTTTACTAATTAGTTTTCAGAGCCAGTTGTAGAAATTAGAAGTGATAAACAGCATTTCTCTTTCAGGATCCAAAAAATGTTTGGAACACTTTACTGCAGTCGAGTAATTGCAGGGGAATATGATCTGAAGTCACTATTTCAGTACAGCATGGTTTTTATTTCTTTAAGTGAGTAGTGACAGATCCTTCATATGAGAAGGATAATGGAATCAGGAAATATTGGAATGGTTTGGGTTAAAAGGGATCTTAAAGATCATCCCATTCCACCCCTGCCATGGGCAGGGACACCTTCCATCATCCCAGGGTGCTCCATGCTCTGTCCAGCCTGGCCTTGGATACTTCCAGGGATCCAGAAGCAGCCACAGCTTCTCTGGGAATTCCATCCCAGCCCTCACCTCCCTCACAGGGAAGATTTTCCTCCCAATATCCCATCCAACCCTGCCCTCTGGGACTGGGATCTCACTGCCCCTTGTCCTGTCCCTCCAGTTCCTGATGAAGAAACCATCATCTCGTTCTGATTTCCAATTAGCATTTTTTATTATCCGCTTATTCATTCCATCTTCTGTCCCCACACACTGCCCAGGCTCTCTGGTGATGCTGTCACACTGCACAGACCCAACCTTGGGAGGACATCCCACCACCCCCAGACAGAACCCCAATTCCTCTAGAATTATCTATATCTGGAACTCATTTCCCCAGCTCTCCGATCAGCTCCCAAGAATTAATCAATCTCCAGCTCCCATTTTGTAGAGCAGACAAAACAAAACCTCGCTATTCCCATTCCTCTCTGGGCTCACAGATGGTCTGTGACTTCACAGGAGCACTAACAACCCCACCAGGCCCCAAAAACATCCATTATTCAGGGAGGGGAAGAGAGAGGCAGGATTTAAGCTCTCCCCAAATCCATGGCCGTGCCTGCAATAACGACTTTGCAAAGGCAAGAGGAAGCAGAATTGTTCAGAATTTTCTTTCCCAGCCCAAATGCACAGAGATGGAATCACAGAATCATTAAGGTTGGGGAAAAAACTCCAAGATCATCAAGCCCAGCATTTGAAAAGCTTCATAATCTTCATGGTTTTTAGTATCTACCGAGAGAACTTTCTGCAATCTTTCAAAAATTATCCCAACAGCACTTTTGGGGCAAAGATCTGCAGTTTGGCGTAGAAAGAATGTGTTTCCTTTTGTGTTGGAACAGGCAGCACGAAAAGAATGGTCTGACATTCACAAAGAGAGGCATTTAGGGTAAGTCAGAAACAAAGAATGGGTTTCCTTCCTGCTGGACTGTGAAGCACTGCAGGGAAAACAGCACTGCCACGAGGAAAAACACGAAATTCAAAGATTTGCTGGGGAAATGGCACCTTCAGCTCCAGTGTTCAACCATCCCCAACCCCTCTGGGCTGCAAACCTCCACATGTCACAGCAGCCTCAGTGCTCAGGGCACTGGGGAGGAATGGCCTTGGATCCCTGGGAAAACAGGTGCTTCAGGCCATTTATTCTATTTCAAGGAGAAGAAATTCTGTGAGAAGAGGAAAAAAAAATACAAAAATCAATGATTCTCACTTGAAAAATGGTCACAAGTCATAAATCCCATTTTGCTCCAGCACGGCTGGGCTCGGTCTCTGCTCCCTCCTGCTCTCCCTGGTCACAGGGGTGTTGAGCGCCTTGATTTCCAACATATTTTAAAGAGGAGCAGACCAGGCTGCTGCCAGCACACTGCACCCTGCTTTGGCTGGGGTGAAGACTTGGAAAGGCAGAGGGATCAGGAGTTCCACTACTCTGGCTCAGTCTGGTGATGCTTTAGGATTTTAGCTTCTATATTTTCCATGTAATCCTGTAATTCTCTAGTGTGTAACTCTGGACTCCATACAGGGTGCTGAGCTGCTGTTCTCTCATTTTTGGACAAAACAATTCCTCTCTAAGCTCCAAGCTCAAGGACACCTCACTGTCTCAGAGCCCCAAGACATGGAAACAGCAGTGAACTGGGGGAGCAAACTTGGAGTAATTGACTTCATTAGCTGAAGCTGTAATTGGAGGATTAAACCTCAATATGCAAATGGACAAAACTTATAAAGTGTGAAAAATTTGTTATTCATTGTCCATTTTGGGTGTAGCCCTGGGTGGGCTGTGAGTGCCCTGAATGCACCTGAAGGCCTTCAATGAATAGAACTGCTTTTTATTCTCTTAACTTTGTCCAGCCTCTGTTTCAGGTAAGCCCCTCAAGGCATCACTGGGGTTACACCAGAGCCAGAATCACAGCGCCGTGAAGGCTGGAAATGCCCTCTGAGATCATCAAGCCCAACCTCTGACCAACCTGTGCCCTCTAAACCCCACTGGGAGGGTGTAGGACACAATCTGTCCCTCCCAGCCACAGCTCTCAGCCCAACCATTCTACATTCCCCCACTCAGAGACTCTCATCCCCTGGCAGAGCAGAAACATCTGCCAAAATATTTCCAGAGCTCTTCCAACAGCCATTCACGAGCCTCTCTGGCACAAACGCACACCTGGAGCCATTTCTGTGAAACACTTTCTTTTTAAACCCAGCAGGAGCGAACAGCTGTATTTTATAGGGTTTAGGCTTTATGGGGAGCTGTGAATTTATTTAATTGCAGCGTGGCAAGAGCAGGGCTGTGCTTCTGGAAAGGCTGGGAAAGTGTCTGAGTGTTGTGGGGTGAATTCCTCCGTGCGTGGGCAGAACTGGTGGTGTTACACATGTCCCCTCCTTTATTAAAAACTTTTACAAACAGGGATTTAAATCCATCTGCTGCTCTCCCTGCCCTCCCTGGAGGACTCCTGTGCAGGTTGAGGTGAGGCACAGCTTGGTTGTGGCACCCAGCCAGGGTGTTGGGTTTGCTCCAGCACCGAGGGACCCGAAAGGACCTGAATGTCACCTCTGAGTTGAAAACTTCACCACTGCAGCTCTGGAGCAATAAAAGAGCAGATGGAAGCAGGAGATCAAATGGGTTGTGCTGCAGAGAGCTGCTTCCAGGAGAAGTTACTCAGCACCTTTCGACTTGTAAAGCATCTTATTGTGGCAGGAGGGTTGGGACAGAATCCCAGAATCCCAGACTGGGTCAGGTTTGTGGGACCACAGAGGGTCACCTGCTCCAGCAGGGTTATCCCAGAGCACAGGGTGTGGGATTGTGTCCAGAGGGGTCTGGAATATCCCCAGGGAGGAGAGTCCACACTGTCTCTGGTCTCTGTTCCACTTCCCCATCTCCAGGTGGAGCTCCCTGGGCTCAGTCCCTGCTGTCCCCCTGGTGCCACTGCTGGGCTCTGCTCTGACCCTCCCTGCAGCCAGGGACAGCCAGGGACAGCCAGGGACACCCAGGGACACCCAGGGCTCAGAGCTTCTCAGCATCTCCTCAGCCCAGCTCCCTCAGCCTTTCCTGGGCACTGAGATGCTCCAGGAGCTCCCTGTCCCTGCTGTCCTGAGGAGCCCAGAGCTGGACACAGCACCCTGAGGACAGCACTGGCCAGGAGATGGGGCAGCACAGCTGGGATTTGGGGTGCTGGGGGATCATCCCCATGGATTTCAGTCACAGCATTCCCATTGCCTTCGCTCTCACAGCAAACTCTGCTCTGGGGCAGCACAGCTGGGATTTGGGGTGCTGGGGAATCATCCCCATGGATTTCAGTCACAGCATTCCCATTGCCTTCGCTCTCACAGCAAACTCTCCCCCAGCCTCCCTGACCCCTCCAACCCCCAGCAGAAAACACCCAAACCCAACCCTTCCCCACCCAGCAGGGCCATTTATAGCACACCTGATTGCACCTCTCCTTGCACCCCCAATTTCCCATTACCTCACGTCTGGGCCTTGATTTCAATCACAGCCCTATTTTCACATACAGCCCCAGCTATTTTTAGGGCGAAGTAAGTAAATGGCTCATAAATAGCTCCTTGATTCCTACCAGTTCGTGTTGCTCTTACATGTCCTACTTCTCTCCTCTGAAACTTCTGTCCCTCCCTGGTGACAACGTGTCACAGGGAGCTGTGCCCTGAAGTGTTTTCTAACGAGGGAGAAGGGAGCAGGTTTCTGTAATTGCCTCAGCAAACAGCCCAACATGCACTTAGACACGAGGATTAGGGACCTGGGTGACAACTTAATTTCACACCGCTCGTGATTAGAGCTGGTAGGAAAATTGATTTCTCTCCCACATTCCAGTTCGGCACAAACCAGCTGAACTTTTCACCGAGGATGGATTGATAAGGGGGAAATTCATTTCAATCGACACAGCTTGGGTTTTCTTCAGCTAATCAAAGGCAGCCTCCTAATTAAAGCAGTGTGTAAACAGCAGAGGGGAAATAAAACTGCTGTCCTCTCCTGATGCTTCCCACCTGGGATGGATTTACCACGCTGCTCAGCTGGCAGGAGGAGGATGTTCTGCAGCAGCAAGTTTCTAACCCAATATGCAGAGTTCTGTGATCCCATTGCTTATTTTAGGTCAATCTTCAAAAAATCCCTGCTTGACCCCCAAACAGGGTGACAGTGACCTCCCTGAGACCTTCAGGAGACTTAAAAAAACTTCAAACACTGAAAAATACACCAAGCAGCAGCCAGGCCAGGAGGAGAAACTTGTTAATAATGGTGACAGCAATAAAGCTGCAGCACGATTTGCTGCTCTGTGCCACGCGTTTGTTTGGAGTTAATCTTATTTGCTTTCCGAGGGTTCCTCAGGTTTTCAATAAGCGGAACATGAAAGCAGTGACAGGTTCAGCAAGTGCAGGGAAATCCTGCTCTGCCAGTGGAGTGCTCAAACCACAGGAATATTCTGTGCAAATTCTCCAGCACAGGCTGCTCCCACCTTTCCCTGTCTTCCATCCCCATCCCTGGGGGTCAACCCAGCTCTGTTTTCAGGTGGGCTGAGCAATCCCCACTGCAAATTTCTGCTGGCCCAGGACCCTGCTGCTCCCTCAGCTGCCCCAGGGCTCCCCAAATCCCAGTGACACTGATGCATTGGGATTTTAGCTTCTGTATTTTCCGTGTATCTGTAATTTTAGTGTGTAACTCTCGACTCCGTATGGGGTGTTAAAGCTCCTGTTCTTAGCATTTTTGGACAAAACAATTCTTCCCTAAGCTTGGAATCCAGGGACATTTTGCTGCCTCAGAGCCCCAAAATATGGAAACAGCAGTGAACTGGGGGAGCAAACTTGGAGTAATTGACTTCATTACCTGAAGCTGTAATTGGAGGATTAAACCTCGATATGAAAATGGACAAAAGTTATAAAGTATTAAAAACCTGTGCCCTGTTGTCCATTTTGGGTGTAGCCTCTCAAACAGGCTCTGTCTGCACTAAATGCACTTAAAGGCCTTTAGTAAATCCAACTGCTTTTTATTCTCTAGCTTTGTCTAACCTCTGTTTTGGGTAAGCCTGTTGAGGCATCAACACCACTTCACACGTTGTGTCACTGTGCACAATGGAGGAAAAAAAGCCAACTCAGGGCCAAGGAGTCTCCAGAAACATTTTTGGGACTGCGGGAAGTACAACCAGCTGCTATTTCATCTCCTCTGAGCTCCCTGTCCCAGAAAACGGTTATCAACAACTTTTCAGGTGACAACTTTATCTGTGTATTTATTCTTAAATATAGAGAGCTCTCCTAGAGAGGTGCCAAGTGACATTTGACGTGGCATCCTTCTTAAGCTGAGAAGGATTGCTCTGTAGTTTTTAACTTACTGTAGATGTTTGCTTGTCAGGGAAGGCTACAAACCTATTTTAATTAAAAGTGGAGCTGGGGACTGACAGCTGAACTGAGCTGCTTTGAAAAGAAGCGCTGAGAAGAGTCTGGAATGAGTTTTAAGTTTCTAAAATAGCCCCGTGTTTTATATCAAAGGGAAAAAGGAACATCCCTCAATGGCATTTTACAGTCACCGCAGGACAATGGGCTGAAAGCCGAAGGTTCAGAATAATTCCACTTGGAATTAACTCTCCTGCAGGATGTTTGTTTTATCAGCCACATGCCCAAGGCTCCTTGCACTCACATCGTGTCTCCCAGAAGCACAAATCCCCGTCCTCCCCCCAACCATCAGAGCCACGAGGCAGGGAGAGGGAGAGGAAAATGGGTTTGATTTGATACACTTAAACCGAACGTGGCATTTTAAGGAGTAGCTGCCCTTTTCCATGGATGAGTTAAAAGTGGAGCCCTGGGCTTCCCTGTGCAGCATCCTGAGGGGAAGAGGGGGAATGTCATCCCTTGCTGTCCTTTGCTGACCCCAAAACCAGGGCTGGGGACCACCAGGGACTCTGTGCCCATCACACTTTGGCCACAAGCTGCTCCTCCAAAAACCTCCTTCACCAGCTCTCCAAGCAGCCCCTAATTGAAACATAAAAACACACTCCAGCTTTTTTATAGCATATACAAATACTGCCTCTCCTCCTGGAACGTTTGAACGTTCAGGAGGAGAGGGTGGATCGATAATTCTTCTATTAGATAATTGAAACATGCCTCTTGATTTACACTAATGCACTTGTTAAGCAATAAGTGATGGGGCTGTGGGCAGGTCTGCAGTGCTGGAGCTGGGCTTTGATTCATAGGCTGGCCCAGCTCAGCTCAGCCAAGCCCAGCTTTTCAGAGGGTTTTACCCACCCAACATCTGCCTGGGCAGCTGGAGCCATCAGGGCTCCTCAGGGCAATAAGCTAAATCTTGGATTTAAGGGGCCATTCTCTCTCTACTTAAATAAAAAGCCTTTTTAAAGCTCTGCCAGTGACCAAAGAGCCCAGAGGAGGCTCCTTCAGGCAGCTCTGGTGCTGATTCCCCTTTCACAGCCCCAGGACAGGGCAGATCCCATGACAAACTCTGCAATCCAGGAACTCCTTCCCGAGATCCTGACCCCAAATCCAGAGCAGGACGGGGAGCTCTGTGCCCAGCAGGAAGGACAGCAGCCTTGGAAAGTCCTTCCACTGCCACCCACCGAGGGATGCCAAGGCCCAGCAGCCAGCCAAGCAGTTTGGGCCATCAGAGATCAACACTTTGGCAGCGCCTGGAGGAGCTGGGAACGCCGAGATCACCACGGGACACTGCAGCAGCTCAGCCCTGGCTGAGGCAAGCTCCTGGTGCAGCTCTCCCTGACTGCATCACTCCTGGCTCCAGCTCCGGGAAAAGTTCAGCTCGATTGTACTTTCTGGAAAGTTAAGCCCTAATCAATGCATGAGCAGGCAGGCTGGTTCTGCTCCAGCACGAGCACAATTAATTCCCATCGGATGGGAAGCAGCAGGATCTGTCTCGCACTCATTAGCGCGTTACTCAGCTCCTCAAGGAGCAAACGCTTCATTCTGCCATTTTTGGTCAGAGCTGCCTGATCTTTCATCCCCAGCGCCTCGGGGGAAGTCATAAATGTAGGACTTTTGCTCGCCTTTAGAAGGGGTGGTTGGAAACCTGATGCTCCGAGGTCTGCCCTCAACAGGAAACTAAAGCTGCCAGAAAGGTTCACCTCGAGCTGGCTCATGAATCACCTGCAGCAGGAAAGGACCATCAAAGCTGTGCCCAGAGGCTCTGGCAGGCACAGCTACGCAAACAAGGTGCTGAAGATCAGCTCCAAAAAGCCGCCTGAACTCTGTGGCTTCACCCCAGCCTTGCCTTTGCCTTGTTTACCCGGCAGCTCATCCAACTCAGGTTGGATTATGGAGTAAATCCTTTCAATTACACTTGCTGGAGCAGAGGAATGGTGACCTGTGGAGCTCAGCTCAGCCCTGCCTGCCAGCTCGGCCTCCAGCTCCTCCAGAGGATCCATCACCCTGCACTCCCTGGGGACAGCAGGAGGACAATGCCATTATTTTATTGCCCTCTGAGAACAACATGCAAATGTGCTCAAGCGTTGAGGTGAAGCTGCCAGGCAGCCATGGGAGGTGTAATTAATCCCTTGCTTATTAAAGCCTCTGGCATCTTAAAGAAATGCTGTCAGCATTCTGTGAGCAGTTATTCCATAAGCACAAATCCTTCCCCAGCCCCTGCTCAACCCCGAGGAGGAGGAGGGATCCAGGGGCCTCACTTGTGAGATGTGGGCTTTTAGTAAAAGCAGGGTGGGTTTGGGACACGTGGCAGGAATGTCACCAGCTCAGGGTGCACCCATTCCACCCAAGGAAGAGGATTCAAATATGCACTCCTCAGATTATTTATTTATGTATTGGTTTAAAGGCTTCTCAGTACTTCATATATTTCTCCCTTCCTTTTCTTTCTGACAGGGGAAAGGGTGAGGAGTCACCTTTCTACTTCTCAGCTCTGCAGGACCCCAGTGCTCCCTTCCCTCTCCCACCCAGCCAGAAGATAACCCAGGGATTTTTTCAGATCTCCTGCTCCCCTGCTTGCCCAGCAGCACCTGAGGAAGCATCCACACGCTCCCAACTTGGCACAAGAAGGTGCAAGGAAACACCCCAAGGAAATTTGGATCAATAGAGCCAGTGGAGAGTGTGCTGGGCTCCCATCACAGCACCCAAACCCTCCCAGCACAGCAGGCACCAGCAATTGCACCAGCCTGGAGAGCTTCCAGCTGATGCCAAAGCCCAGCTGGACACAGTTATCTCAGTCTAAGCCTAATTGTGCACAAAAAAAATAAATCTAAAAAGCGAAAATCTGCATGTGCTTCAGTGACCAACTACTGTGAGCAGAGAGGGCCAGGGGATCTCTTCACATCTTTTGCTTCAGCAACTGCAAGTAAATGCATCAACATCTCCTCGAGGAGAGAGCAGAAGTCAGGACAAGTCCCTGCAGCTGCAGAAATACATGGGAAGATCCCAGCAGACTGTGCAGGATTTATGTCTCAGCAAGGAATGAGCGAGGTTATCACGACAATTAAAAATTGAGAGAGCTGGCAGAGCTGCTCTTCCCTTCAGCAGGACACAGATCCTGGAGTTAAACACAAGTATTTTACTGAGAAACCTGCATGAAGTGAGGCTGGGGCAGTACCCAACAACTGCTGATAGGAGCTGAGAATTCTGGGATGGTTTGGGTTGGAAGAGACTGTGAAAATCATCCTGTCCCACCCTCTGCCATGGGAGGGACACCTCCCACCTTCCCAGGGTGCTCCAAGCCCTGTCCAACCTGGCCTTGGACACTTCCAGGTGTGGGAAATCAACCTCTGGCATGGTCAGCCCAGCCTTTCTGGGAGCATCCTGAGCCAGAGCCCTGCCAGCGGCTGCAGGAGAGGGAAGAAGACACAAGAATCCTTCCCCTTAACGAGGATTTAATATTAATTGTTGTTGATCTCAGTCAGGGCCAGCAAGGGATCTGGAAGATGTTGATGTGCTGCTCTGGAATGATCCAGCACTGATGGCTCTGGCAGGGTGGCACTGAACCCATGGCGACACCGTGGTGGCACTGAACCCATGGTGACACCGTGGTGACACCGTGGTGGCAAACAGCCCCTGCATCTGGGCTCTAAAGGGGCACAGGTAGACAGGAGAAGCTGCAGAAGTGGCTTTTTGCCAAGCTCTGCTCTCCCTGAGCCTTCGCCCACACGGAGGAGTTCACAAAAACACCCCCAGGCATCAGCCTTGCAGACACAATCTGGTCTCCCTTTTTTTTTTTTTTTTTTTCTGTTTTTTGGACATCCCAGGAGTATCCCTTCCCCGTCACTCTGCTGGATCGGCTTCTGAAGTGATACTTACAGGAGTTATTCATAAAGTGAACAAGGGGTTTCAGAGTCGAACATGAAATTGCTTTTATCCACTGCACAAAATGACAAATCAGGCAGCAGTGCTGATGACTCCCTGGGAAAATCCACCTCCAGGAAGGTTCTTAATGCAGGCAGGGAAAGCTGCTGGGAGGGAGGGAGACGAGGCAGGGGTCAGGAAGAGCTGCCTGGTCTCAAACACATTCCAGAGCAAGTGTTCTCAGCTTGTTTGCTAATCTCTTGTGACCTATTGCTGAACCAAATCTTCCTTCCTGGACAGTGGAGGGAAGAGAAAACTCCAAAAGGGCAACACTTCAACAATAAATAGGATGTGAATTAAACACCAGAGCATTCACCTGCACAGGCAGCTTGAGGAAGAGCCTGTGATTGTCCCACGTGCCAGGCTGACCCAGCACAGCCCAGGTTGCTGTGATCCCCAGGGAGATGGAGTGGCTGAAACCCTCAGCAAGCAGAGCTCAGGTGAGGTCACAGTGCATCTCCTCTCAGCTAAAAGCTTCTTTTTATTGAGGTAAATAAATAACAACTGTCACTGTGGCTTGCAAATGGATTAGATGAGGAAAACCTAAGGGATGGCCCAGTTAACTGAGCGGATCCCAAGGCTCTGTCCCTGTCTGTCCCTGTCCCACCGTGTCTGGCTGAGCAAAGGCAGCACAGACCACCTGGACATCCTACAGTTCTCCAGGATTTCAGCTCCCCCAGTACCTGTGGGGGTGTGTAATCCTCTGATTTTGGTTGAAAGCCAGAAATCAGGACTTTCTTGGAAGGAGGTCCCTTTCACAGATGGAGGATCTGTCCCTTCAGCCTTGGGCAGGGACCACATCTAGCCTGGGCCAGTTTGCATTGCCCAGAGATGAGGCTGGGATTCCCTGCCCCAGAGCTCCTTCTCCTGCCTCCAGCTGGGCAAAAACTCATCCATCTTGGAGCTTCCAGAGCTTCCCCAGGAGAGACTGACAGAGCTGAACTGAAAGAAGTGTCTGGCTGCAGACAGAGCCTGGCTGGAGCTCTCCACAGATTGATGCCAGCCTCTGATCTGACCTGCTGGGCACCTTCATCCTGGGCCACAAAGCACTTTGGGCCAGCACTGTGTGCCCCATCACCCACAGCCCGTGTCATCTGGCTGGGAACGCTGAACTGAGCAGACAGGTGCACACATGGATTTAAATTGCAGCTCCTGGGCGAGTTCCAAAACACAGGTGGTGATTTCTGGACACTGGGTATGTTATCTGCTGAAAAGCAAAAATTACAGTGATCAACCAGAGAGCAGCATTATCTTCCTTCCATCATTCCCCCTCCTGAAAACCCTCAACAGGTCAGCTGCTTCCAAACCTGCCCTGATCAATCACTGCAAACACTAAAAGCAGGGAGATGTCCTCCTTCCAGCCATTTGTCAAGTGGAACCTGGCAGGTTTTAGTCCTTTTATTAGTTCTGCTTGTGAAAGAAATTCACTTGAAGCCAATGCTTAATGCAGTGAGGACAGAGTACATATTTCTGGGGGAGAGAGAGAGCTGTTATCCAGCTGAGTGCAGGGGAAGGGGATTAACAAAGCCCTGGGCTGGAAGAGAAAAGGAGAGAGAAGGGAGAGCGTGTCCCTTGCCGTGACCTGCTGTCCTGGACACACATTCCTTTGTGCTGCACTTCAGCTTCTGGCTGAAATGTATTACAAATGGGGGAAATAAAAGTTGGTGTGTGGTGGTGGAAGGAAACAGAGTGAGCCCAGCACAGGCTGTGTGAGCTGCAGCTGCTGATTCAGCCAGGAGAAACCCTGGATGGAGAGAGAGGACACAGAGGTGCAGCAGGGATGGGTTTTCATCTGTCCAAGTCCACACAGACTGCCTGGCATCAATCACTGAGGCTGGAAAAGACTTCCAGGATCATCAAGCCCAACCTCTGACAGAATACCCCCATGGCCACGAAACCACATCACAAAGTCCCTGTGTCCCTCCAGGGTGGCTTTTCCCAGTGTCACACACTGCCCTGGAGCAGGATCAGCTGTACCTAAACCCCCTTTAATACACTTTAATCCTGGAGAACTCAGGCACAAAGGGATTAAGAGAGCTGCCCAGAGACCACGCAGAGATGCATGGCAAATTTGGGAACGGAACTTTTATCTCCCAAAAACCTCTCTGGATCAGTGCTCAGTAGTTTACATCAAATCTTTTTCGGCTGCACAGCAGCTGCTGGAGGGGTTTGTGCTTTTCCCCTCCCAGGCATTTACACTATGTCAGCACTGCTGCTGCAAACCCAGCACTTTTATAAACCCCAAAATGAGCATTGCTGGATGAACAGCGGGAGAGGAGGAACACAAACAGGACACAAACCCATCCAGGACTGCTCCCTGCTCCCTCCTCGCTCGCAGCTCTCATTATTTTCCAGCAAGGACAGCCGTGTTTTCCTCTCTCTCGCCTGTCAGCACGAACTGACATTTGAGCTGTGCTGATGAGACCTACCAGGGTGAGACACATGTTTGTGGTCGCTTTGGGCGACCAACTGCCAAGGCCTTGAACTGCTCCGTTTTGATTTTCCTGCCCAGCCGAGCTCTCTGCTTCCCTGGCAGTTGGAGCTGCTCTGCCTGCCGGGGGTTTGTGCAGGAGCAGGGGCTGCTCTCACCTCAGCCAGGCTCTGCTCCGGGAAGGAAAGGGGCTGATGCTCTGTCTGGGGGTGCAGGGATGCTGGCTGTGTCCTGTTGCACTCAGTTTTTGGGGAGCACAGCCATGCTCGGTGCCAGGAGCTCCAGAAATCCCGATTAATGCCTGGCCCCAAAAATCGCTTTTTGACCTGATGTCAATGTGAGGACATTGTCAGGATGAGCTTTACCAGAAGCTGTGATTGTGAGGCCATGCTTTGGCACAGTGTCATTGTCCCTCTTGTCCCAGTGGCACTTTCCCAGTGAGGAGCTGGCTGGTGCTGTGGGATTGACTGGGCAGGGAAAGGACAATGAACAGGGACAAGGCTGCAAAAGCCACCCCTGGCTCTGGGGCAGCACTGGGACAGTGTGAACATGGAACACTGTCTGAGCTGCTGTCAATCACCAAATTCCAGTGCCTGAGTGAGCTACGTGTCACCTTCCAGATCCTGTCACCTCCTGGATCCTGTCACATCCCTGATCCTGTCACATCCTAGCTCCTGTCATGTCCTGGATCCTGTCATATTCTGGATCATGTCACACCCTGGATTGTGTCACATCCCTGATCCTGTCACATCCCAGATCCCATCACATCCTGGATCCTGTCACCTCCTGGATTCTGTCATAACCTGGATCCTGTTACATCCCTGATCCTGTCACATCTCTGATCCTGTCATCTTCCAGATTCTGTCACCTCCTGGGTCCTGTCACATCCCTGATCCTGTTACATCCCTGATCTTGTTACATCCCAGATCATGTCACATCCCAGATCCGATCACAACCTGGATCCTGTCACATCCCTGATCTTGTCACCTCCTGGATCCTGTCACCTCCTGGATCCTGTCACCTCCTGGATCAGTGGATGGGGAAGCTGTCCTGGTGCTGTTCCAACAGGGATTTGCAGCCATGACTGCTTTGGGCCTGGCTGGATTCTGCTTTGCACATTCTCTGAAAATTTATATCAGTGCAGAAATCAGAAATAAAGCAGAAATTCTCATTTCACGTTCACGGAGGGGTTTGATATCCATTTTGCAGGAGTATAAATGACAACACAAGATGTGAGATGGAGGAGGTTTTAAGGGAGAGATCCCAAATCATTTAACCCACTGGATCCAGACCCAGTGTCCTTGCTGGAAGTGTGACCAAGTGCCACCTGTGTTGAAGGAAGGTGACATACATTGAGACCCAAGAGAGAGTGGAATATCCAAATGAAAGAGAAAAACCCACAGCACCCCCAGACCATCCTCCTTATGTCCATCCAGCTCTAATATTCCCAGAAAAGCCAAATAAATACAACAGTAAAATCCAATGTGCCCTGTGTGAACACTGATGTGTGTCACAGATTGAGGACAGCTTGTTTTTCCCAGTGTAAAGCACTACTCAGAGCTGTGAACGATTTCTGAACTGGAGCTGCTCTAATTAGCAAGGAACATTTAGGTCAATTACAACAGCGTGCTGGCTACTACAATTACTATTATTAATTGCATTCGATTACACATTTGCAACTATTAAATACAGTATCTATCCAGTACCTGTGTCAAGTTTGAACTCAGCAGAAAACGGGGAGAAGTATTTAACTCAGAGGAATAGCCAGGTAATGCCAGGCTAAATCCACCCCAGCCCCATGCATCATTTATCTCCTCTCAGCGTGTGCCTGGCTGATCCAGCACATGAGAGACTCAAAGGATTTGTTTTCCTTCATCCTCTTTTCTCTCTGGACCAAAGTGCTCTTTCCTCAGCTGTCCTGTGCATGCTGAGGTTTTTGGACTGCCCAGGCACGTGGGCAGCACCTCACGAGGGCAGGACAGGTGATTTATCTCTCAAAATGCTGCTTTGTGGAGGTTCTGGCCCAGCTTTCCCATGGCTACAAAGGCTCCAGCATTCCCTCCCCCACAGCCAGGACTTCACACTACTTAAAAAAAAAAAGAAATTCACTTTGAAGAAGTGTTTCTGTGTCCTACGATGTTAAACTGCTAATGGGAAAGGAAATGTATTCATGATTCACTGTATAAAAGCAGCCTTGGAGGAATGCAGATTGTATTTTCCCTCTGCAAACATTTGATCATCCCAATAAAAGAGCAGCCCCACCTTGCCCACCAGCTCCGTAAATCACGGCGAATGGAAACAACAGGTTTATGGTTGTCACGACGGTCGTTTCGGAGGGGTTTTATGGGATCTGGAGAGAGGGGGGAGCCTGTTTATGGGCACGAGGTGCCTCCTGAAGGACTGCGGGACTCTCCGACTCACCCTGCTGCTCAGCTCTCTGGTTTAATATGGAAATCATCCTCCTGATCAGCCCCCCCCTCGATGTGGCTGCTGAATTTTCACATTCCCTGGTGCTCCAGGCTTTCCTTCCCAGGCAGGGAAGGAGCAGAGCCTCGGTGGGTCTCGGCTGTTTTCCAGCCCTCATGCAAATCCCTGCATTGGGATTTCGTGCCCTGGGGCTGCTGGAGCACCCACACACCTGAGCCACTGCAGGGCATGGCTCTGAGCTGCTTCTGTTAGCATGAATTAATTCCATTGATTGGGATTCGAGCTCACAGCAAGGATCAAGGCTGTGCTCCACAGCTGGATGGTATCTGCAGTAGAAGGCAGCTCTGGGCCAGAAGTGGTTTTTATCCCCATTCCCCATTCCCTGGGGAGCTGGATACTCCTCTGCCACATGCCCTGTGTCCCCAGGAATCACTAAACATCCTGAACTGGAAGGGACCCACCAGGATCATCAAATCCCAGCAGGACGTGGCGCCCAATTCCTGGCGCCACTCCCAAGGCCACCTGAGACACCAAGAGCCCTTTGGAAGGAGATCACCTCCTCCAGGCAGCTCCAGAGGGAGCTGGCAGCTCCCACCCCTGCCTTTCACATCACCTGGAATGAGCTGCAACATTTTGTACCTGCAGTTTACTCGCGGCTTCCAAACCTCCGCGGAGACGCCGTCTGCTGCCTGGGCTATAAATAAGGCCAGGGAGTGCTGAGCCAGAGCGTGTGGCAGTAATTTGGGGGGAGGATTTAAGGTCTGAACGCTCCTCCCAAAGGCTCTTCACCACAAATGATGTGTCCCAGCTGCCCCCCTGGGCTCGCTGTCCCCTCCACCATCCCTCCCCTCCACCCCTCTGGCTGTAAGACCTCCGGATTCCTCTCCCACCACATCTTTCTCCCTTTCTCCACAGGATTTCGCCCTCTGGAACGGCTCTGCACGGTGAAATATCCGTATCGTAACCCCTGGAAATGGTTTCATTTTACTGGAATCTCCTGCCTGTATCATGGCCAGCTCTGCAGATGAGCTGACAATAAAGGAGGAGGAAGAGGAGCATTGGAGAGGGGCTGAGCAGCTCCAACTCCTGCCAGCTCAGTGCTTCCCAAGGAAGCATTCAGCATCTGGCAGGATTGAGATTTTGCCTTTTTTTTTTTTTTTTTTTTTTTTAAACAGTATAAATTAAGCTGAACAGCAGAGCAAGGGTGCAATGGTACTCAGGGCAGGACGTGCTAATGAGCTGAGCCTCGTGCTGCAAGAACAGCCTCCCTGTCCACCTCGCCTCCTGCCTTTTTTTGCATTTTAATCCTTAGCCTTTTCTAAAAATAGCCCCAATTCTTAGTCCTTTTAATATGGCCTTCATAAAAAGGAGTTCTTAAAGAGCTCTGAAAGCTTTGCTTCGGATTTAATGAGCTGGACAAAGTGGTCATCCCAGGAAATGGGAGAAGAACCATCCACCTCCTGGTGCAGGGCTGATCTCAGCGACTGAATGCAAACATTCCCCACAGGGTAATGCCAAACACAGCTGCTTCAGTACAGAAATAATGAAGATAATAAATCAGGCGCCCATTTAGCACCTTTTCCCCAGTAGCTGTTCTCCGTCTTCCACCAGAAAGGGAAGGAATGACAGATGGAAGTTGAACTGAGCCATGGGAACAGTGAAAAAGCATTTCAAACCACGACGTGTGAGGAGCTCTCTGCCTGCTTTCCCCACGCTCAGTGACAGCAGCTTTGCATCAGAGAGGTGTTGCTGCACCTGAAATTTGGTTTTCAATGCCACAAGTGCTTCTCACAGCTTTTCCCCCACAGCCAGGGGCAGGTGTTGGGTTCTCTGACCAGTTCCTCGCTGGTGTGATTTTTCCAGTTGTTCCCCCCAGGCTTGTTCCTGAGCCAGGATGGGGAATCAGGACAGGACCTGAGCCAACCTGAGCCAACCTAGCACCAAAAAAAAAGATTATTTCTGAGCTCAGTTTATCAGCACTGCACCTCTTTGCATCCTTGCAAGGCACAGATCTGGAGAGGAGGTGCTGGGAAGGCCTGTGAGTGACTCAGGCTCGTGGAAATAAACAGCTTCGGAATGAAGACGGCGGAAAGATTAATCTCTTTAAACTTTATCAGGGAGAAATTCAAAAGGTAATTTGATTATAGTGCACAAACACTTTCACAGGAAGAAACTATCAGATACTGAGGGCTCTTTAATCTGGCAGGGATGAGCGGAGAGAGAATCTCTTAGTGGAAATTAAAGGCAGGGAAATTTGAATTCAAAATATTGTGTGGGCTTTTTTTTTTTTTTAAATGGGATAACAAATCATGAACAACCCTGGAGTGTGGACTTGCCATGGGCTGGGTTTGGGTTTCTTTGCAAGACACTTTTTGTAAGGAGAAACTCAGAGAAATCAGAGCAGAGGGGATGAATTTACCCTCCATGTGAGAGGCTTTGGACCCAGCTGGGTCCATGTGGGGCAGAGGAGGAGATGTTCACCCATTGATTTGTGTTCTGAGCGAAACCAGCAGCAGCTGGGGAGCAGAGCCAAGGAATCCACAGGCTGGGGGGATGTTTATTCCAGAAAAGGAGAATAAATGGGAAAAGGGATCCCCAGCAGCCAGCACACATCCCAGTATTAGTGGGATGCAGCATTCCAGATGTCCTGGTAACGATGCTCCAGTTGGGCAGCATCTCACTCCGGAATGGAGACACTTTAGAACTGATTATTTCCCTCCACAGCAAATTAGCACCAGAGTTTGGATGTTCATTGACAGGAAAATCTTCACATCCTTTATATACTCCTGGGTGGCTTCCCCCTGAATCCAGATATCACATCATTTATTTAACTTAGAGAATAAAGTAATTAATACCAGGGAGTTCTGCCTGCTTGGCAGGATATGCTGTTACAGCTAACAAATTTTATGTCTTTAGGCTTCACAGCAGAACTTGATTTAATTTGTCCCAAGGTTAAGAAAGACGGGGAGGAAATTTGATGGCTCCAGATCACAAATTCACTACAATTTATCACCTTCGCCATGTGGTGTGGACAGGCAGCACTTCCAGGTGGAGACGGCAGAAGTTTACTCAATCATCTTTGCTTTAATTCTGCGTTCATCCGTTATCTGCCACCGTGTGTCCCAAATATTCTGGGGAGATTCATCCAGCCACCCCCACACCTGCCACACCCTTGGGATGAGGCTCCCCAAAATTTTGGGGTGATCCAATTAGGACGCACAGAATCCCGAGGAAAGGTAGGGAAGCATCTTAACTAGACTTCCCCCCTCAAAGTTCTGTTTCAACGGCATTTTAAAATGTCAGGAGATTCAATAAAAAGGTTTTGAATTGTGGAGGTTTTTGTAATTTTGGTGAGAGAAGAGAAAGGGGAAAATGTTGCACAGGTGCTGTTTGTTAGTCACAGAAATTTATGATTTCTGTGGCTGGATTTCCTTCCTTAAATAACAAATAAAATGGAATAATTTCTCTACTTCCGTGTCGTTTGCTAGGGAGAAAATCCAGGCATAGAAAGGAATTCCCCCCAATCCCCAACACCAAGTGTTCACCGCAGAATTCTCTTTGGGACCCACCTGGTGCACTTCCCACCCTCAGCAGGCAAATTTGGGATCAACGAGGCTTTTAGAGCCTCCAAACCTGGAATCTCAGGGAGCAGAGAGAAGGAAGGCAGAGTTTCCCTCTCAGAGCTGAACACCTGGCCAGGAGGTCACACTCAATTTGCAGAGCAGTGGCCACAACATCCCAACAGCTTCCGAGGGGCAGAGCACGAGGCTGCAGCTCGTGAGCAGCATTAGGCAGCAATTAGGAACCAAAAGAGCTCCCAGATGTGCAGTGAATGTGATAACAAAATGTCCCAGTTTATGGCATTTTCTCCCTCCCTCTCTCTCTTCTGTCATTGTCCTTTGGAAAGTGAACATGAGGAATAAAGCTCTATTTTTAGAAACTAGTCCAGGTCCTAAAAAGCTGGGAAATTAAGCGCAGAGATTTCCTTGGCATGAGGAACTCACACACTCCAGGCTGAGTTGTTTTTGGGGACTCTCAGTGGGGCTGGGGCTGTTCCCATTGCAGCAGCACTGAGGTGAAATCCAGGGAAGTCAACAAGATGGGAAGGCAGATATTCCACAGGTTCTTCCATGGGGAGAGGAGAGAGAACTCTCTGCGCTCTGAGAACTGAATTGGACTCTTCCTTGTCTGTGTGACAAACACTTTGACAGCCAAGTCACATTGTCAGTGCTTCACAGACTGCCCTGAAGGGGATAAACCAGTTCCTTAGGAGTTCTTGCTAAAGGTTAATCCAATTTTGAGGGCTGGGCTCTGTGCTGGGTTCCCACTGTGGTTTCTCCAAACAGCTCCATGCATGAATCTCTGGGTCAGACAGGGCATTTGTCAGTGTTCTGGCAAAAAGCTGGGCAAGAAAACAAGAGGAAAGAATTGTTGTATTTATGCCAAAGTCGTGTGAAGTTGTGTTGGATTAGAGTGATCACAAATTCTGATGGAAAATCCAGACAAATGTCTTTGAAACCACATTTTGTTAGACATGGAGCTCCACTCTTGGCACTCTGCTCTCTCCTGGAAAATAATCTGGGACTCACATGGACCTGCATGCCTTTAAAGAAGTACCAAACCACCAGGATTAAATCACCATCAGTCTCCTCCAGATTTCCCAACAGAAGACCCAACATCCCACCAGGAATACCTGCCCTGGAATTCCCAGGCTGTGCTGGATCCAGCCAGGGCACATGTCCATGGGCTGCCTCCAATCCATGCTGCCCTGCTCAGGCAGTTCCTGACATGATTTATCCTACAGATGACACAGAATTATCACTGCTGACCACTTCAAATTATTTCCTTCGTGATCACCTGGTGGATGAAGTCAAAACACACCAGAGACAGTGCAGCGAAATCCAAACCCTTGGGTGAAGTGATTCTTTTGGGACACAGTGAGATCATTTCCTGGGCTTTCCTCATTAATCTGTGGGTCAGACTGTCCAGCAGGGTCACCTTCTCCCTGCACAGAACTGCCACAAACCCTGGCAATGTTTCTCCATCACAGCCCAAGGCCAGTGCTTGCCGTGCTGCTCGTGCTGCTCCCCAGCACCTCCCACACAAACCTGCCTCTTGCACTTTTTATCTCACTTAGTTCTTGTCTCTTGTAATATTTAGAGGCTCTTTGGGATACAAATAGTATTGATTTGTATGTACAACCACCTAGAACGAGGAGGGCTCGGGTCCTCAGCCCAAATAATAAATAATAGTTAATATAGTTCAGACATGACCAGCCAGTTTCTACCTAAAAAATGTCAATAAAGCAGGGCCACATTGATGCAAAGAGACATAAAATGTGAACTCCTTCGATACAGGCACTTATTTGTCTCTGTTTGCGAGGCCAGGAAGGAAAGAGCTGTTAGCAGTGAATAGTATTTTATTAGCATCATAAACCCCAAGAGCAAAGTTTGTGTCACAGACAACTGCACATGCATTTGAAGGCTTAATTTATGTTCCTGACTCCTCTTTTTTTTCTTTTTCTTTTTTTTTTTTTCCCCCAAACAGGGCCATAATTTAAAATAAAGACCGACAGAGGCAGAAGACACCTTTGGGTGAAGGAGATGTTCATGCAAAACCAAACGTGCACCCTACAGAAATCCTGCCAGAGAGAGTTCAGCGGAGTTAGAACATAAATCCATTCTGCAGAGGTCCATGGAAACTTCAGGGAAACCACAGTTTGATGTGCACCACGTTCTGAGCATCAGCACTGGGAAATGCCAACTGCCCTGAGAGGCAAAGCCCAGAAGGAAGAGCCAGATGGGGAAAAAGTGACTCCCTGAGGAGCTCCAAGAAATTAGCAGTGGGAAATTGGTGAGGATAGAAAAACCAACATGGCTTTGGTGGTTTTCCATGAGTTTGAGCTCAGCAGATTTTCAAGCTGATGGGAGAAACACCGACCACACCAGCACAGCCCCATCTCCACCAAAACCAACCCAAAGGGTCAAAACCCCTCCAGCTCCTGGTCATTCTGCATTTCCAGCATTTTCCTCTCATCTGGCTCCTTTGGAGAGGGGTCAGGTTTCTGGGGATGCTTGGGAACAGATATTGCAACACAGCCGCAATCAAGCCCTGCTAATCAGCAAATTACAGCTTTCCATACATCCCAAAGCTTTTAACTCCCAGCTGCTTATCGTGCTCTATTTACACGGTGACAATTCTGCAGAGCAGGTTCTGTGCCTGTTCCAGAGCCCTAAACACAGCTTTCATGAGCAACAAGCATTTATTTAACATTCTGCCTGTTTCAGAGAGGCAAATCGGGTGTGGAGGTGAGTGCTGGAGGCACAGAATTTGGGATTTATGGCAAAAGCAAAAGGCTGCCCAAGGATAAAGCTCAGCAGTGTGGGGCAGTTTCTTCAGGAGCCTGGAAATCGCTGCCCATGGAGCAGGGAAGGTGTTTGTGGCTCTGAACACGAATGTGGTGAGGTGAATCTCCTCTGTCACTGCGTCAGCGCAAAGGTTTGGGAGTTCAGGAAGGAGCAGCCTGTGTTGGTAAAAATATTCCCGTGCTCTCTGCTCGAGTGAGGTCTGCATCACAGCACTGCAGCTCTGCATCTGTGAGGAGAGTGGGGAGTGAGAGCTGAGTGCAGTTCTGGTCACTCATGGCAGGAGAGACCAGAGGAGCTGGAATGGAGCTGGGAAGGGAATGGAGCTGGGAAGGGGCTGGAAAACTGCTGAGGGAGCTGGGAAAGGAGCTCAGCCTGGAGCAAAGGAGGCTCAGAGGGACCTGGTGGCTCTGCAGAACTCCTGACAGGAGGGGACAGCCAAGGGGGTCAGGCTGTGCTCCAGGGAACAGGGACAGGAGGAGAGGGAACAGCCTCAAATTGCACCAGAGGAGGCTCAGGGTGGACATCAGGAGGAATTTCCTCGTGGGAAGGGTGGTCAGGCATTGGAACTGCCCAGGGAGGTCTGGATTCCCCATCCCTGCAGGTGTCCAAGGAATTCCTGGCTGTGGCACTCAGAGCTCTGGGCTGGGGACAAGGTGGGGATGGCTCAGCACACCCAACACACCTTTGTCACTCCCTTTGTCTTTGGGATTTTCCAAGCACAGCCAAACGATCTCTGTCTGCAGGGGCAAAACCACCCTGCAGAAGAAGCTGAAACTCCCATTAAGACTTTATGATATTCCTAATTACTCGCTCTGTGCTGGTGCCTGGGGAGTTGCCTGCCCTTTCCACCAGGCTCTGGAGTCCCTTTGCTGTTCAGCCACAAGACAAATGGGGTTTGCTGCCACAGGGATTTGACTTTTTAGGGCAGCGCAGCACAGAAGAGCTTTAGGATGTGATTTGCAGAGCACCACAAAGGTTGGTGGTGTATTTCTTCGAGGCACAGCGAGTCAGACCGTTTGCAAACCCCCAAACTGGGCTGAAACTAAACTAGCAGGGTCATCACTTCCTATCTTGTCCTTCTGAAGGAGAAAAGAGCAATTTCCTTGTCCTGGAATGGTTGCAGGAAAAGGAAATGAGAAAGGATCATTCTACTTATCTTCCACCTTGAAACTGCAAATACTGTTCTGTATAAATCCACACTGTAGAAAAAAGTATCTTTCTCCTTCCCCCTCTTTTTGCAATTTCAACTTTTTATTTTTTCCCCTCTTTCCTTTCACAGCTTTTAACCTTGCCCAATTGTCCCTCTTAAATAATAATTAACTCTCTGGTGCAGCCGGGGAAGTGCTTTAAGGCTCCAGCAATTTTATTTTCTGTGTGGTGCTGCGGGAGAGGATGGGAGGGAAAAATTATATCAGGAAGTTCCTGAAGAGCTGCCCCTCTAGAAAAACCATTCATTGCCTGTCCCTGGTGAAAGGATCCTGCCAGATCCCAGAGGAACCAGCAGAGTTTGCTCAGTAATTAACTGGGAGAGAGAAGAGAGAGGGAAATAATTGAGTAGGCAATGCTGGTGAGTGGAGTCTCCAAAATGTTCTCTCCCAACAGTCTTGAGTTGAGATTCCACACGAGAGAACCAGGAAAAAGAGGGATAATGAGTTGTCTCCCTCTTTTTTGGGGGCTGAACCCTTTGGGGCTGCTCTGCAGCACGACAGGAGTGGAAAAACCCAACCACGATGAGCTGGAGAAAAGTTCCTTTAGCTACAAACTGGACCAAATAAATTATAAATTCAATCACAGCGCCGCTCGCCGACAGGAACTCAAAACACTCAGGCTCCAAGTTCTGTGAATTAACTGCAGGAGCTGGGAGGATTTGTGGGGAGCCATCCTGTACCCTTACAATGGAAATATTGAGGTCTGAAGTGAGGCAGAGTGTGCTGGGAACAGCCTGAGACACTCCCTGAGCCTGGGAGAACCAGAGAAACAGCAAAATGCTTGCTCTGAGCATTTTCCCCCTGCAGAATTTCCCATTCAAATACCCGGGGTTTGGAAAAGGGAGACCTGCTCTGCTCTAGGAGTATCTCTGTGGTTACAGGAGGTGTTGACAGCAAACAAAACAGCCTCAGCTCCAACAGCCCGGGGGCTACAGCGTGTTCAGGCTCCGTGTCCCCAGGGAAGCTGGAATCTACCCATGGATGCTCATCCCAGCGAGAAAAGGATGTCTCAGCCCTGCCCTGGCTGAAACACAGAGCAAAACCTGAGTTTCCCCTGGTTCCCAGATAACCCCAGGATTATTAAATCACATCCCTCCGGGTCGATATCCCCAGCTCTCTCCTCTTCCTGACCTGTCCCTCCATGAATAATGCAGGAGCTACCGGTGGGGCAGCTCTGCCTGGAGCCAGGCCAGCCAAAGGGCTCTCTCAGCAGATCAAAAGCCAATCAAGTTCATTTCAATATTTATGTTTAATCCTTCATTCTGAAACGATAAATATTTCATGCTACGCCCTCACAGGAAAGCAAAGCCAAGCAAAAGCAGGAGACACTGCCCCAGACAGAGCGGCTCTTTCATGCTAATTCCTGTCCAGGCAGACACAGCTCCTGATGCCATTAATATTCCTCAATCAACATGGATTATTTATTTGAGTCCTGTAAGGACAGAGGTCAGTGCTGAGGAGCACAACAGGCTGGCTGGGTTCCTGGATCCAGGTTTCATTCCTGGGGTTTTTCCACTGAGTTTTGATTTTCTGGCCCAGTGTGAAATTCCGTGGTGCTGGCAGTGCCCCAAATACCCTGACACCTCCCCACCCCAGCCCTGGCCGTGCCCAGGGTTATCCCAACCCACAGATCCCCTCCATTCACTCCTCAAACAGGGTTTTCCCAGCAGCTCCCTCCTATCAGGTTTGGATATTTTGATGTTTGATACTGTTAGATCTCTTTATCGCAGCAGACAAACCCCTCAGCCTTCTTTGCTGATCACAGCCCCTCACCTGTCCATTCCCCACACACCTGAGGATGAGAGAGGAGAACAAACCCAAGGGGGGATGCAGCAGGATGCAGCATCGTTTTTTTGTCAAGCAAACCCTGCCCACCTGGGAAGCAGTGAGGAGGAGAACCTGGCATTAAAGAGATGTAAATGAACTGAGGATGAAGGAGAAGGGACTGAAAGGTAACTCAGAATTTTCTCAGAACCCACCTGCTGGCTTCCCTAATCATGGTTTAAAGACAGCACCCAATTCCTAACCAACAGTGTGAGGAACAAAGCCCTTTTGATGGGGATTCTGTTTTCCAGGGAGAGCCATTTAATAAGTTTCACTCAGGAAGTCTCTGTTCCCAATAAAGACTTAACAAAGTTAATTAGACTAAACAGTAATTATCGTGTCTCTTCATTGTTCAATTATCTTGCTGAACTGGTGTTTCCTGATTAATTTTCTGATTAAAATGTATTAAATTGAAAAGCACTTGCAAACACGAGATGACAGGCTGTCTCCCACGCAGCAGGATTTCCGGAGGTCAGGCAGGCAGGGATGGTTTGGCGCCCACGTCCCCAAACTCTCTGCTCCACACCCCACACAGCCAGGATCCCAATCACCCGTGTGCTCTCCAGCTTGAGATCCACCAACACATCCCTGGTGGGTTGTTCAACAGTTCCTCCTGGTTTCCTATTCCTGGCCTTCCTGTTCCTGGCACAGGTTGCCCAGAGAAGCTGGGCTGCTCCTGGATCCCTGGCAGTGTCCAAGGCCAGGTTGGACAGGGCTTGGAGCAGCCTGGGATAGAGGAAGGTGTCCCTGCCTGTGGCACTGGATGTGCTTTAAGGTTTCTCCCAACCCAAACCACTCTGGGATTCTGTGATTCCTACTCCTCCACAACCTTACCTTCCTCTCAGGTCTCTCATGCACAAACACAATGCAATACAATTCCCTGTGCTTGGAGCAGCCCTGCAGCGCAGCAGGGAGATCCTGAAGCCATGAAAACCTGTTTCCCAGTCCAGTTCCTCCCTCCCACTGGATCCCACAGTCTGGGCTCCCTCAGCTCCCCTCCAGCTCGAGCTGCTGCTTTCCATCTGCACAGCACCACGGAGACACCCTCAGCTCTGCCACCACCCACTCACACCAGCAGCCAGCACGGAGGAGGAATTCCCACAGCTGAGCTCACACATGGAATCTCTCCAGCCCAGGGAGCATCTTTGGGCTCAATACTGCATCTCCTGAGCCCAGGGAGCATCTTTGGGCTCAATACTGCATCTCCTGAGCCCAGGGAACATCTTTGGGCTCAATACTGCATCTCCTGAGCCCAGGGAACTTCTTTGGGCTCAATACTGCATCTCCTGCTGCTTCCTGCGTCGTTCTGCACTTCCCTGTGGAGCTCAGCTCTCCTCTGGTTGTGTTGGACATCCCAACCTGCCTCACCTGGCCTGACCAAGGTGCATCCCTTGGAAGCCAAATTCTTCCAATGGGATCAACAGACGTCCATGGATGATCCCAACCTGCAGCATTTTGGTATCAAGCAGCAGAGGCACCCCTGGCACTCCTGAGGCACCCCAGCCTCGCTGTCCAAGGCACTGCTTTGGTATTCACCCCTGGCAATCCAGCAATCACAGTTTTAAACAGCCCCTCGCTCCATTTGCATATCTTTTGTGAGACAAATCAGAAAAGGGGATTAATTTTCCTTTCTTCACTTTCACATCACCTGTGGCTGGGAGGAAACAAACAAACTCATCGCCTCCTTCCCCAAATCCTTGCGATTAGGTTATTAGAGCCCCAGACTTATTATAAATTATTGAAAGGACACAGCTGAGCCCAAATCCCACAGCGGGCTCTCTTTGTCTTCCACCAGGCTGGCAATTCTTGATTAACTCCCATCCAGCACGAGGCAGGAGGGATGAGCAGCATCCCAGCCGTGCTGTGGTGACGAACACGGCTGTGCAGGGAGTCTGAGCTCCCAGCAGACAGCCCGGCAGCTACAAAGGAATTTTCTTCCCTTTCTGCTCGCCCTCTTGGAAATTCAACACCAGCCTCGCTGCTGCTGCTGCTGCTGCAGGGACAGCCCAGGACAGAAAGGCAGGGAACAGCCTGTCCCTTTTGGATATCCATCCTCAGTCCTGAGAGGGCTGTTCCATAGTTCCAGCTCCGAGGGAATCATTCCATACTCTCCACATGTGTGAATCTGGAACAGCAGCAGCGTTTCAGGTTTCTCCTGCGCAGCAGTGCCTTGTTTTGCCCTGCTGGAAGTCACGCTGATGGAAGCAGAGGAGGTGCTGATAAGGAGTTAACTTTGTTTGTGATGCTCCGACGGGAGCTGCGGCTCAGCTAAGAATAAGTCTCTGTCTATGAGTTAAGAGCTCACACCTCCAGATAAGACAGAGACAGAGCCAGCATTTACAGCAGCTCCATCAAACACACTCAGCCTGAAACTGCTGTTACAAACATTTACCGCTGGTTTAGACTCATTCCAGAGGCCGAGCCAAAAAAACTGAAGGCTAATAACCCAAGTAGTTTTGCTTTTCTTTTTTTTTTTTTCGAAACTCTTTTAATAATCATATAATCATAAAGAATCCAAAGGTTTACTGGCTCCTGAGCTATGATTTGGCAAACAGCTCCAATTATAACCCCCAAACCTAATGACTGCACTTTCCCTGTGTCCCTCTGTGCTCACAGGAACATTTCTCCTGCACCAGGCTGGAAGGAGATGTCCACGGGGAGTTCGCTGTGAAATGCTGGATTTCAAAAGCCTGCGGCAAGTTGATTCATGTCTATTTAATTTTTCCAGGCAGTTTCACTGGAATGCTGTATATAAATCAAATACAAGGCTAGCAGCAGAGACGGACCAAGCTGTGGAAGGACTGTATGATTTTAATTAAACTACACACACAAATCAGGCAGGAGTGAAGGTGGAAGAGGGGAGAGAGAGAGAGTTCTATCACTGGGGATAAGCCAATATTTTTGAGCAGGAAAACAAATAACCATTTACTGTGAAAAGTCTGATTTCAAAAGCAGCGTTTTGTCATTGTGCTGATTTTCATAATCAATTTAAATCTGGAAGAAACCAGGCTTGAGCACAGCAAACAAAGAGCCTGAGCGGAAGTTAATTAGACTGTATCAGCTCAGCCTTCTCATCCTTTACTTACTGTCGAGCTTTATGGGCTCCAGCAGGCACTTCACTGCCAATTCTGCTTTGGAGATGGCAGAGCTGGGGCTGCAAGGGCATCTCCTGCAGTGTCCTGTGCAAAATCCCAGAATCCCAGACTGGGGTTTTGGGTTTTTGGGTTTTTGGGAGGGACCACAGAGGGTCACCTGCTCCAGCAGGGTCACCCCAGAGCATAGGACACAGGACTGTGTCCAGAGGGGTCTGGATGAGGAGGAGGAGACTCCACACCCTCCATGGTCTCTGTTCCACTTCCCCATCTCCAGGTGGAGCTCCCTGGGCTCAGTCCCTGCTGTCCCCCTGGTGCCACTGCTGGGCTCTGCTCTGACCCTCCCTGCAGCCAGGGACACCCAGGGACACCCAGGGACACCCAGGGCTCAGAGCTTCTCAGCATCTCCTCAGCCCAGCTCCCTCAGCCTTTCCTGGGCACTGAGATGCTCCAGGAGCTCCCTGTCCCTCTCCTGAGGAGCCCAGAGCTGGAAAACTGAAGGTTCCTCTTCATTTGTGGGGTGTCACCCCAAAATTGGTGTCAGCCAGGCTGGCAAATAATGGGAGCCAGGCTGGGGGAATAATGGGGAAGCCATACAGTGTCCCTTTTAAAGGGCAGGACTTCTGGAAGAAAGCCCTAGGAAAATGACTTTTGTTCTTTGAGATCATGAGGCCTGCACCTAAAATTGAGTGATTCCACAGTGATTTCCATGCAGGAGGAAGATGATTGAGGATCCAGAGGGCTCTGGAAGATGCAGGAGTGGGGCTCCACCTTGAGCTCCTCATTGAGAAGCCACTGAAGAGTCTGCATTGACTTTCCCCTCTCCCCACATCCTGCAAAGCAGAAAAACAACTATTCTCAGTAATCAATAGGCAGTGCAAGGGTAAACACATGGGATATCAGGCCCTGTGCTAATGGAGCCTATAAATTCTTGGGATAGATTGGCATCACCTTCCCTATCTGCAGAGCGTGGAAACACCGCTGTTGTCTGCTCTGAAAATCAAAGTAATGCTCCAAACACCATCCAACAAGTGAATCACTGCCTGCAGTGCTCGTGCTGTGCCCCTGCTAAACCAGGGTACAGCAACTCCTGGGTATTTCCACTGAAGGATTGCAGCAGCTGCTGCTGCCAGGGGCCAAAAAAAGTGGCAGGAAAACCTCTGTCCCACGCTGGGTGTCCTCAGCAGATGAGTGTGAGGTGACACCTGTGCCAGGGACACGGATCCTGACCCTCCCAGCCAGGGAACCTCAGCCATTCCAGCCACTCCAAGCCCTGTCTGGAGCACCAGAGCCCCATTAGCTGCCATTAAAGCCACAATATCCCAAACCCCACGAGGGGCAGTGGCGTTGAGGCCGTAATGAATTTTGCAGGGCTTTTCTCCTCCCTTTCCCCTCCTCAATCACTCTCAACTACAGGGCATGAATAATACAGCACCGTGTTGCCTGGTGATTGCTGTTGTGTTTTCCCTCACAAACGCATCCAGGGAAGGGAGCAAACCCAAAACTGCCTGGAGGAATTGGTTGTTGACAGGCTGCCAAGGGGACGAGGTGCTGCAGATCCCAGGTGATCCAGAGGTGGATGGCAGCCCATGCCGAGGATGAATTTTTGGGATCCCACCAGCTCTATCCCATGGCAGAAACCTCTTCTCAGCCCCAGGGCTCAACTCCCAGAGTACTGCAGCACTGGAAGGGAGCAGAGGGCTTGGCTGAACCCGGAGTGTGGAGCTCACACTGCTGTGCCAGGTGCTGCACCAGCTTTTACAGCAAAAACAAACAGGGCTGTGAAAAAGGAAGAGGCTCTCCATAAAAACAGGATGTTTGGAGCTGGAGGGTTGTTTTCCTATGCGAAGTGAAGCTCCCACAAGGCTTCGAGTTGGGGATGTGGATTGGGATTGGGAAGTTGTGGCTGGGGAGGGTGAGGTGGATAGCAGGGGAAGGTTCTTCTCACAGAGGGTGGTTGGGCATTGAAGAGGCTCCCCAGGGAATGGGCACAGCCTGAGGCTGCCAGAGCTCCAGGAGGATGCCAGGGATGCCCAGGGTGGGTGTCTGTGCAGGGCCAGGAGTTGGGCTCCGTGATCCTTTATCCCTTCCAGCTCAGGACATTCCATGATTCTGTGATTATCTCCCAGTATAGGGTTTCTCCCACAAGAAGCTCTTCCAGGTTTTTCTTTCCTGCAGCACTGCAGATGCAGGTTGGCATTTTTAAAAGAACACTGGAGAAGTTCCCAGCCCCTCTCTGAAAGCCCCTTTGAGTCCTGTCCTCAAGAGAGACCCAGGAAACGAAATTTCTCCAAGCCACGCTCCATTCAGAACCCACAGCAGGAAGGGTTTCTGGAGCAAATTCTCTCTTTGGGTGAGTGACAGCAGCTGAGGTGATCCAGCCTTGCAGCTGAGGTGCTCAGCTAGAAATTTGGCTCTGGTTTCCACCCCTGGTGCTTCCTGAAGCGAGTCCAGCTGTGTGACCTGGCTGTGGTCACAGTTTGTGCCCTGACAGCAGGGCTGATTGCCTGCTCAGCCTGCAAACTGCACTTTGGGGGCTTCTCCTGCCTCTGCACAGAGCAATCCCAGCTGCAGCCTTCAGATAATGCAGCAGAAAATATAGAAATACATAGAAATAGCAGCGCTAAATAGTCCCACAAGGTGTTCGCTCCTCCACGCCACTGATGCTGCTCTGTAGGAGCATGTTGGGCTTAAATAGAAACATTGGGACGTTTCTTCTGGGCTGTGGGGAGGGAAAACCACGAGTTGCAATCAGGTCTAGCCTGATCCCAAGCAGAGGAGCCATTAGGAACTGGAATATTTCGATAAACCCCAAAACCTGAAGGAAGAAATGTTCCCGGTGTGTTTAACGCCGCGCCAGCCTCCGGTGTGTGCAAAGAGCAAGGCAATTAATGAGGTATATTTAGCATGCCAGGCTGAGGTGTGCAGCTCCCACAGCAGCTGAAACACAGCCATTTATGTAACATTTCCCATAAAGATCAGCCTGGCTGGGCTGGGGCTGCTGCTCTTCTCACCTGGGAGGAATTCAGGTGCTCCTTGCCTTGTCTGTCCCTGCAGGAGTCGCAGGTCAGGGCTCTGGTGGTGGCTGCAGCACAGACAGGAGGGTTGGGTGCTGTTGGACACCCCAGGTGCCCTGGGAGATCTCACTGAGACCCCTGGGCTGTTCCCTGGCTTGTGCAGAAAATATGAAATTAGCAGGTGGTGCTTTTCCCCAGTGCTCAGTGCTCACCCAGGTTCAAAGCCAAGGGAGGGAGAGGTTTTTCCCAAAATAAAAAGGAAAAAAAAAGAAGTAGAAATGAAGTTCTCCAAGCTGTAGGATGCCATGGATGCAAAAGTTTTCATGGTTTCGTAAACCAGCTTGTTAAATTTGTGGAGCAGAAGTCCTGCCAAGAAAACAGACTCACAAAGCTGATCATAATCCCAGAGTCCAAGGCCAGATACCTGAATGGACAATAAAAACCACAACACCTTTAAACAGCTGTGAAACTCTGCTTAAATCCTCGTATTGCACACTGGTTGATCCATGGCATCCCAGAAAATATTGGCCACCCCATCCAGCAGAGTGCAAAGTCCTGCCTTCCAATAAAATGTGACTTTTCCAAGCATAAATAGATTTGAATGATGCTGAATATTTGTGCAGAGAACAAGGACAGCCAGAGTTACTGATCAGAACAATAAATGTTTGGGATGAGATGGAAAACTTCCCATTTCAGCGTTGAGAAGTTGCTCTGATTCCAAAGGGAGAAAGCAAAACCTCCTTGAGTGAGTTCCTCCTGCCCTGGCTGGGGTTGGGAGGAACACTTAGCAGAAAAATCCCACTTTTTCCCTTGGAAACAATGACAACAACTGTCCCACAAAGACAATCTGAGCCAGGCAGAATCACCCCATCCATGGCATTCCCAGCTCCTCCTGCCAGGGAAGAGACACCACAACCCCACCCCGACAACCTGAGCCCAAACCCCTCCGAAAGCTATTTACACCACACTCATTTTTGAAACTTTCATTAATTAAATACCCTCTGTCTTCACGAGAGCCACTCAAAAGCCCAGCAGTCGGGACTGCAGCTGGCTTTGAAGAGATGAAATATTTTTCCTCCCTTTGAACACTTCACTGCCTATTCCCAGCCTGTGGCCACCCAGTTTGCCCCGAGGTGCTTGGCACTCGAGTCTCTGGGATAAAAAGAGCTGCTTGGAAGTGGAATTAGCATCCTGCATGGAAGGTGCTGTTGCAGGCGGAATCAAAGGAGGGAATAAAGACCTGAGCTAAGCAAAATCCCCACGCAGATAATTAGTTAAACTTCCAAGTCTTGACATTAGGCTTTTGGAAGTGAAACGTTTGGGAATCATGCAGAGAGGCTGACTCTGCAGCCAGGCAGAGGGTTGGGGAAGAGGTCTTGCGTGGGGTTGGTTTATTGGGATTTTAGAATGACTGTGACTGTGGCTGAGGGGTGACCTGTCCCTGAGGCAGCCCCCCAAAAAAGGAGGGTGACCTGCTCTGGGTGGAGAAGGTGGAAATCCCCCAATCATCCTGTTTTCCTGCTGGCAGCTGCACCTCCCAGCCCCTGCAGCAGGATTTGGTGAGCCTGGCACCCCCTGACCTCTCCAAAATATCGTCCTGAGCCACCCAAAGGTTCCACCAGGGAGCCTCTTTCCAAGAAACTTCTGGGAACAAATATTTATTGCTCTCTGGTGATGCCTTAGGATTTTAGCTTCTGTATTTTCCATGTAATCCTGTAATTCTTTAGTGTGTAACTCTGGACTCTATATGGGTGCTAAGCTGCTGTTCTCTCATTTTTAGACAAAACAATTCCTCTGAAATTTGGAATCCAAGGAATCCAAGGACACCTCACTGTCTCAGAGCCCCAAGATATGGAAACAGCAGTGAATTGGGGGAGCAAACTTGGAGTAATTGACTTCATCACCTGAAGCTGTAATTGGAGGATTAAACCTCAATATGCAAATGGACAAAAGTTATAAAGTGTGAAAAACTCGTTGTTCATTGTCCATTTTGGGTGTAGCCCCTGGGTGGGCTGTGAGTGCCCTGAATGCACCTGAATGCCTTCAATAAATAAAACTCCTTTTTAATAACTATCAGCTGCTATATAAATACAACTGCTTTTTCTTCTCTTCACTATGTCCAGCCTCTGTTTCAGGTAAGTCCCAGCCGAGTCCACTCAGGGCTTCCACAAGTGACCAACACTCACAATCACTTCCCTTTCCCCCGGGAATATTTTCCCCAACTCTCCCCAGCACTGCCAAACACTCATTTCCCTCCCAATCAAACCAGCCCTGCAGCCCAGGCTGTGGCAGCTCAGAGCTGACCTCAGCGCTCTGCTCCCCAGGATCTGACAACACCCTGAGAGCTCCTCAGATTCCGGAGCAAAACATCTGTTTCCTCTGGAGCAGCTGCCACCTGGACAGCCCAGCCGGAGCTTTCCTGAGCGGAACATTACCTGCCTGGGGAGAGTGCAGCCTCAAGGACACTTGGCATTTCCACAGCTCCAGCAGGGATTGGCAAACACCACAGCGGTCACAGAGTGGTTTTTTGGGGGGCAGCAGGATGTGGTGTGGGGTTGGTTTTCCCCTGGTAAGGTTTGGAAGAGCATGAGGACGCTCCAGCCTTGCTTTGCTGTTGTGGAGAGCTGGCTGTGCTGCTGGGACACCTCGGTGCCACCTCTGGGGTGGGTGAGGGTGGTGGGCAGCTCTGCTGGGCTCTGGTGGCACCTCAGCCACCTCGGCAGAGGGAGTCACCCCCCTGCTCACCTTCAGCCTGCTGCTCATGATGCCTTTTTCAGCCTGGAAATGAAGCTCGGGATCATTTCAGTGTAGGAGGTAATACGAAAGTGGATTTTTATTGGAGCTCCAGGGGCAGTTATGGAGGAATATCCACAAAAGGGATGAATACAGTTTGGTAGGTGTGAGGAAATGAGCAGAATTGATCAAAAGCACCAATTCAGAGGACAAGTGGTGATGCAATTCCCCCCAGGTCAAACCCCTGCTCTGAGCTCCACCCTTGGCACTAGCTGGACTTGTTGATGACAATTTGTCTTGAAGATTTTGTTCTCAGCCTTGGTTCCCAGGAAGAACCAAGACAGGAGAGGAGCCTTGTGCCCTGCAGGGCTTGGAGTTTTGGGATGTGTTTGGTCTTTCCAGCTGGGGAAAAGGGTGGGGAAAATACTGGCAAGGTTAGAAATATAGAAAGGAAAAAAGGCAAAAATCACTCTGGCATCACTCCTCACACCCTTGGACTCCAGCAGGATGCATTTCTCTCCCTGCTCTGAGCTCCAGGTGCTCATTCCTGCCCATGGACATCTCAGGGAGGAATTTGGTCAGGATGTGTCCCCAGGAGCCAGACAGACACTGACTCAGGGCTGAGTCACTCCGGGAGGATTCATTCCCTGACTTTCACTCAGCACTGATCCTGCTGCTGACAGGGAGCTGGGATGAGGCTGCATGGACACTCCCAGCCCAGCTGAGTGTCACATCTTCCTCTGAGAGAGCTGACTCTCCCGTGGGTAATATTTACAAGAGCTGACAGGACAAGGGGGAATGGCTTCACACTGAGAGGAGCTTGAGATGAGACATTAGGAAAAAATTCTTCCCTGTGAAGCTGTGGCTGCTCCTGGATCCCTGGAAGTGTCCAAGGGCAGGCTGGACAGGGCTTGGAGCAACCTGGGATAGTGGAAGGTGAACTGGATGACTTTAAGGTCCCTTCAACCCAAACCATTCCATGATTGCCTGGCTCAGTGATAACTGATCAGCAGCAAGGAAAGGAAAGAGGCCATTTGGATGATTGGAATGAAAGCTTTAGAAAGGAGTAAGATAAGAAAAAGGGAAAAAAATTGAAAAGATATCGACTATTCTGAAGCAAACAAAAGGCACTATAGATTAAACAAACAATGCAGCCCAAACTTCTCCTTACAGTGCTCTGACAGATAAACAGCAGCCTCCAATAATTAATTGTGTCCTGGCACAGCTGAATGAGCCACCATATGGGAGTGGTGACAAAACAACCTCTGTTTTTTGGTGGCAAATTGTGCAAATCGCTGGCTCTGCCTGGAGCTGAGAACTGACACATCTCACTCCTCCTGCCCTGATGACAGAGCAGACAGATCTGTGAGGGACAGGGCTCTTTGGGGGAACTGAGAATCACTCCCTGCAGAATTTAGGGTTTGATGTAGGTGAGAATTCACACACTGAGAGGAAGCTGCTGGGGGAAGCCCGTGGTCACCTCTCTTGTGCTCACAGAGATTTTGTCACCTTCAGGGCCAAGGAGGAGGTGGCAGCATGGCCACAGGGGAGGAGGCTTGAAGGACACTGCCAAGGACCTCTGGGAATGAATTTTGCAGAGCAGGAGCTGCAGGAAGGAGAGGGAATGTCAGCCCAGCTCAATCCCCGTGCTGCCTTTCTGATTCTCCACCATTCTCTGAATTTACTAATTTTATTTTCTCTGGAGGTATCCATTAATAATCGCACTTGAAATGGCTGAAGAAAAACGACACAGCAAAGCCAAGGAAGCATCTTGGAGATGGTCCAGCCTGGCAGAGCTGAGATGCAAATGTGGAGTGACTCTTGCTGGGTTGGGTCAGACATAAATCCACAATAGCTCAATTAGAGCTGCTCCCAGCTCACCCCGCAGACAGGGAGCCACGCTCTGGTTCTGGGGCTGATCCTGAATCCCACCCTGCCTGAAAGACAACCCTTGGAGAACAAAGTCCTCTGGAATGCTGGCACTCTGTCCCTCCATGCTCGCAGCTCTGCCCTCCTCTGCGTTTTCATTTCAAATGAGACAGAGCAGCACTGTCCATTTGGCAGCCAGTGATGCCCTCCCTGCCACCTGCCCTTGGCTCCAGTGCTCAGCACCACACACACCTGGGGCTGTAATTTTGGGAGGAGAGGGGGGAAATGCTGGATTTATAAATACTCATCTTGCCCCCAGAGCCTCCTTGGCTAGAGGTCACTTGGGAGTGACAAAAAATCTGTCACTGACCCCCAAGGATCCCATCCTGACTGCAGGGCAGTGCAGGACAGGATTTAATGTGCAGCTGATTCACCAGTGCAGTTCCTCTCTCTGTAATGAATTCCTGCTAGCTCCCAGCCTCTTCCCTCCAGGAATCCCCAAACACCTTTAATTTAGAAGTGCCATAATCTCCTCGCCTTCTGCTGCCTCTTAAAGTTGATTTCCTCCTCGGTGCTTTGCAGCCATGACATTTTCCCTGCACTGCCTGTTCCTTTTGCTGGGATCACTTTGGGATGAGCAGCCACAGGCCTCTGCTCTGTTCCTCCTCCCTGTAATGTCCTGACATGGATTACTTCTGAATTTCCTGCCTTTTTTCCCCTGCCTCACAGACACACAAACTGCTGCCAGGGACTGGCACATCCCCATCTATCCCAAGCATCGTTGGAGTTTATGGTCTCACTGTACAGGAAGAAATTAGGTAATAATAAAAAATACACACCAAAAATACTCGGCTATAACAAAAATTGATCCTGCCCGATGGGATGTTTTAGTGCCTCATTATGGCACCCAGGCCTCACAGAATGGCTTCAGTGACAGCAGAGGGCTTTTAAACAAACCAGGGGAGACTTGCTGGCTCCAGCTCCATGAATCCTGGTTCCCACACCGTGCTCAGCAGCTTTTCCTTCTGCAAAAGATGTTTCCCATCCCACAGGAACTCCCAAGATGGGGGAAACCAAAATGTTTGCTTTGGTCCTTCTTTTGAAGGGGTCAGGGAGAGGATGACAGAAGACAGAGCTGCGGCGCTGGGAGTGTGTAAACATGATTTAGGAAGAGAAGGGGATGGCTCAGGTCATGGAGGAGGGACTGGGCTGAATTTCATCCCTTGTATTTGTTAGTCTTTCCACCCAGGACGGTGAAATCACAGCTCTTTTGGCACAGTCCCCTCGTCCTTCCTCACATCTCTAATGCCAACATCAGCACAGGACTCCTGGAAAACACAAATTGTTTTCTCCAGAGCACTCCAGACCTCCTGCTCTCCATCCCAGCCCAGCAGGGACTCAGACCTCTTGTTTGGCTCAGATAATCCAAGGTGCCTACTCCAGCTCTACACCTAACGTGGCGTGCGTCTCCGGGAGATTATTTGAAGTGGTTATTTTTATTCCTGGAGCCTTCAAAGGCAGAGTTATTAAGTGTATTTAAAAGGAAGAACGGGCCCAGATAAAGCGGGGATGTAATTAGTTACAAGCTACTGTACTTTGATGACAAAGCAGCATTTCTGTGGAGCAGCAGCTCGGTGGGGTGTGCTAATTACTGATAGCAGTCCCAGCCAGGGGAAGCCTGACAGTGTTCTGATAAAGCAGAGCTGTCCACAGGCTGGGTTTGACTCATGGGGTTTGAGCCAAAGCCTGGAAAATTCACCGTGGAAGGAAATTCACCCATTGGAAAGGGTGGAGGGGAATAAACCCTGAATTTTCAATGTAAAAAGGTTTTATATTTTACTTTTTCAGTGTAGTGGGAGGACAGATTACAGCCCAGGGTCCTTGAGGAGAGACTCCAAGATGACCAGAGGGATGGAGCAGCTCTCCCATGAGAAAAGGCTGGGAGAATCAAGATTGTCCAGCCTGGAGAAAAGAAGACTCTGGGGTGACTTCATTGTGACTTCCAGGACCTGAAGGAGCCAACAAGAAACAAGCAGAGGGGAATAACCCCCAAATTTTCAATGTAAAAGAACCCCAAATTTTCAATGTAAAAATGTTTCATATTTTACTTTTTCAGTGTAGTGGGAGGCCAGATTACAGCCCAGGGTCCTGGAGGATCAGAGGGATGGAGCAGCTCTCCCACGAGGAAAGGCTGGGAGAATCAGGATTGTCCAGCCTGGAGAAAAGACTCTGGGATGACTTCATTGTGACTTCCAGGACCTGAATGAGCCAACAAGAAACACGGAGAGAGACAATAAAAAGCCCCCAAATGCCACTAGAGCAAAGTATCAGAGCAGCCCTGTCAGGATGGATGGGATCACAGCTCCCAGCAGGGCATCTCTGCTCCCCAGGCTGACGACCCTGCAGTGATAAAATGAAATTATCTCTCTATTCTGACGCTGAGGTGACTTTTCCCACTTCTCAAAGTGATGGGCTTTCAACACAGTTTGGATAGTTTGGAGTTGTTTGGCCTCTCTGGGAGGATCTGAAGGTCTCAGGGCTGCCTTATAACTCAGTTTCAGGTTTTCAGAGTTCCCCTTCTTCCCTCTGGGAGCTGTTTCCTCTGAAATCCAACCCAAAACAGCAGCAGGGGATGGGTGAGGAGCCAACTCTGCAAACACTGAGTTCCTCCAAGAGACACTGAAGGTCAAAACCCTGGGCTGAAGGGACAGGACAGATCCATGACCCATGGAAGTGCAGTGGCCAGAAGGCAGACAGGAAAATCCAAACCCAGGACAGCTCTCTCTTCATCACATCCACCTCAAAGGGCACTTTTCCCACCCAAAAATCAGGTGGCACTGTTGGCACACAGGAGCAGAGCACAGGATTGGAGCTCAAGGGAAATTAGGGCTGAAATGGGAATTCCACAGGCAGCAGAACACGGAATTTCACCTGAGGATTACCTGCATGGATCAAAACCTGCTGGTTGTGTTGCTTCCTCCACCATTCATACATTTCCAGGAAGGTAAATCATCCATAAAGTCTTTCTGAGTTCCTTAAACTTAATTATCTCCTTCCAGACGCTGTTCCTACAGAATTTGTATTATTCCTACCAGTGACCTGAAGAGGTGACAACAAATCTCTTGCCACTGGAGCTCTTCAGCCACAGACAGAGCAGGATCTGGAAATTTCTCTCCCCACACCAGTGACATGGTGCCAGATTTCCCAGAGCAGGGAAGACAAGGCAAACGGGAACCATTTCCATATTTATTGACAAATTGAATTTACAGCCTGGTTCCCACTTTGGGGAGAACATAAATTTCCTCTCTCTGCTCACCAGTCTTTAGCAGTCACTGGTGATGATGATTTCTGTGCCTGCAGACACTTTTACACCAGTTAGAGCATATTTAGGTGTAACACTTTTGAAAGAAAACGCCATTAAAATTCCCTCTTTAGGAGAGAGCTGTAAATTAGCTGCTGCTGAGCAGACAAGGGGTGAAAGCAAACCTGGTGGGTGTTTGTGGCTCCTCTGTCGGGGTTGCTGGGCCAGCTGAGCCCCCTGTTCTCACCCAGAGCCTGAGGAGAGTTTGGCTCACTCACCCTCCTCGTGGTGAGAAAAATAACCAGAGAAGGTTCTGGTAGGTTTGGTCTGACAGTTTGAGAGGATTTGACAAATAACAATGAATTCCACCACGAGTCAAAATGCTGGTGAGGAAGGTTGTGAACACAGCTCTGCCTGGTGTGAGTTACAGCTGCAGGGAGCAGGTTTGGGGTCAGGGAATAGGGGGAAGGGGGTGCTGGAAAAATTCTGTTTCTGCCTTGTTTCTTCTGGGAATTCCTTCCCTGGGAGGGTGGGATGGCTTTTCCAGAGAAGCTGTGGCTGCTCCATCCCTGGCAGTGTCCAAGGGCAGGTTGGATGTGGCTTGGAGCAACCTGGGATAGTGGAAGGTTCTGCCCAGGGATAATCTGGATAACCTTTAAGGTCCTTCCAACCCAAACCACTCCATGATTCTGAACAAAATTCAGGACTCTGAACCTCACAATGTGATGCTTCTTTTAAAAAGCATTTCTTCCCCTCCTGCTTTTGCACTCCAGTATTAGAAAGGTTCCTTGACCTTTGTGTTTACAAAGTAAACGTGGGGACAGAACTACTCAAGGTAAAAAAAAAAGGAAATAAAATTAAACCAAAGAATCCCTCCTGTTCATTTTAACTGCCCTGGTGTGTACTCACTGCATGATGTCAGGACTGCTCTGCTATGTGTTCATTTTTTTTAATGGTTGGATTGTGATGCCAACAAGGACACAGAATAAATGAGTTTGTTTTTTCTTAATATCATAGATGGCTCTTCAGCTGTAGAAACTGGCACTGCTCCTCCGGAGTCGCCAGAGCCAAATTACACTTACTCAGGGGCTGGCCTTGGGACAAAAATATCTTTTTAATTTCCATCTTACTTCAGGAAGAGCCTCGAAAATGCCCTTTTCTGCCCACACGCTGCAGTCCCAGCAGAGCATTTCCAGCTTTGCTGGCGGCTCTGGCCACTGGCCATCGACCACTGCTAACAGAAAAGTACAATTCTTTGTGTTGGAACAGAGCTGGGGAATTTGGGGTGTCCAGGGTAAAGCTGGCTCCCCAAAACACAGCCCTGTCCCCCCTGTGTGACAAAGGCACTGTGGAGAGCCACAGCTGTGCTCATCTCCACTCTGATGGGGCTGAAAGGACCTCCCCACTCCCCAAACTGTAATTTCCTTTAACTGAGAGATGCATCCTATATTTTTTTGAGCGAGAAAACAATTATCAGGTAGCCCTGCAACCTGCTATTTGTCGTGTATCAGTGCTCATTTAGCTGTCTCTGCGCTGACTGGCCGTGCAGCGAGCGGGAGAGGGGAAAATCCAAACCTACCAGGAGATTAATGACAGGCTGCAGCACAACAGATGGGTGGGAATAGCAAATGAGGCCACTCCAGGCTTCCTGGAAAAGCAGCAGCAAGAGGATTTGCTGCTGCAGAGACGGAGAGGCTGAGGGTTACAGGTGGGAGCCATCTCTACTTGGTGGGAGCTGAGCCAGCAAGGGTTAACAGGACTCCAAATGTGGTGAAATCACAGGGTTATGGAATGGTTTGGGCTGGAAGGGACTTGAAGCTCATCTCATTCCACCCCACCACGGGCAGGGACACCTTGCATTAGACCAGGATGCTCCAAGCCTCATGCACAGGTCTGTGGAGCTCCCTGGGCTCAGTCCCTGCTGTCCCCCTGGTGACACTGCTGGGCTCTGCTCTGACCCTCCCTGCAGCCAGGGACACCCAGGGACACCCAGGGACACCCAGGGCTCAGAGCTTCTCAGCATCTCCTCAGCCCAGCTCCCTCAGCCTTTCCTGGGCACTGAGATGCTCCAGGCCCTTCCTCATCTCCCCTGGACCTGTTGCCTTGAGGGCTTGCCTGAAATAGACGTTAGACAAAGTGAAGAGAATAAAAAGCAGTTTATATTTATTGAAGGCCTTCAGGTGCATTCAGGGCACTCACAGCCCACCCAGGGCTACACCCAAAATGGACAGCAGGTTTTTATAAAATTTTTCATACTTTATGAGTTCTGTCCATTTGCATGTTGAGGTTTAATCCTCCAATTACAGCGTCAGCTAATGAAGTCAATTACTTCAAGTTTGCTCCCCCAGTTCACTGCTGTTTCCATATCTTGGGGCTCTGAGACAGTGAGGTGTCCTTGAATTTTGGGCTTAGAGAGGAATTGTTTTGTCCAAAAATGAGAGAACAGCAGCTCAGCACCCTGTATGGAGTCCAGAGTTACACACTAAAGAATTACAGGATTACATGGAAAATTATAGAAGTTTAAATCCTAAGGCATCAGACCCACCCCAGGATCTCCACATCCCCTTGTCCCGAGGAGTTTCATCGTTCCAAATGCCACGAGGATTCACTGGCAGCCCCAGCCATGCCAGCCCCACGTGTCCCCAAGCACAGAGTGTGACAGCCCCGGAGCAGTCTGGCAGCCTGAGCCAGGCACAGCACCAGGACAGATGTTGGAGTCTTTCTGCTTCCTCTGGGCTCAATTCACACCCGGAGGGAGCAGAGGGTTTGGGCTCACAGCTCTCTTCCCGTGCTGGGAATGAGAGGGGAAAAAAACCAGAGGCTTGTCAGTCTGGCAAGACAGCTCTGACAGCTGATGAGCTGTCAGCGTGGGAAATGTCACCAGGTGCCAGGCTGCTGTCACCAAGGCGTGACAGGGACAGGGGGATCTGCTCTGAGCTGCCCTGGCAGATCTGGGGTGACTCAGCCCCAAATTCCAGCACAGATCCCCACAGATTCCCAGATCAATCCACTTATTGCCCTTGAGGGATTAAGGAGTGAGGAAGGTCCGTGGGCTTTTCTGCTTTTCCTCCAAACCAAACCAACCTCATGAGCCACAAAGGTACAGAGAGCTCTGCCCATCTCTTTCTCACCTCAGCCAGAAAACAAATAAATAAACAATAAATAAATAAATAAATAAATGGATAAATAACCAAAAGTCTTCACTGAAAATCCAAAAATAAACCTTAAAGCCAGGCTGGCATTCCCTGAGGCTCCTGCTGACAGCCTGGAGCTGTGGAGCATGGGCATGCTGGTGGTTGGCACTGCTGCCAAAACCAGGGGGAGAGGCAGAGCAGCAGCAGCACACCTTCCTCACACCTTCCTCACACCTTCCTCTCATCTCCATCAATCACACCTTCATCAGTCACATCACACCTCCATCAATCACACCTCCAGCCAGAGCAGGGCAAGCACCGGCCTGTGCTCACCAGGCAGGAATAGACCTGGAAATGCCAATTTTTCCTCCTTTCCATCCTCCTCCTCACCAGCCCCGGGCAGCCCTTGGCCCCGATGGACATTCCAGCCCAGGACACCCTCCAGGGGGGCAGCTGGGTGGGCTCAGGCCACCTGCAGGACCCAAGGTGGACATTCTCCAGCACCATCTGCTGGTTTTATTGCTCTTCACAGCCGAGTGACACCGCAGCCACTCGGAGAGGGAGGAACCCGTGTGTCACCTGCACCAGGACCTCGCAGGTGTTTTCCTGTGAAAAACAACAGGTTTTGTTAAATGGGTTGTGTTAGCTGGGCAAATGTCGCTGCTCACCTGTTTTGCAGGGTGGGATACTCCCATGTGAGAAGAAAATGTTAATTCTTACTGTGTTTTTACTTTGCTGCTTCGTGGGAATTATAAAATGAATTATTTTGATTATCTGGAAAAGCAATAAAAGGGAGAATTTTGTGTTTTCTTTCTTTCTTTTTTTCTTTTTTTTTTTTTTTCTTTTTTTCTTTTTTTTCTTTTTTGGCAGAAACTGCTGAATCTGACCCAAATTCCCAGACAGCTTTGCCTCCTCCACTCCAAAACCGCATTTCTGGTGAGTAAACTCTTTGTCACCCAAATTACCCAGGTCTGCCACTGAGCCACCCTCTCAGAGCAGAGTTCAGCCTGCTGCTCCTGCTGGGCAAAACAAAGAGTTTAATTTGGGATTAATTCTCTTGGAGCTGCAGAGGGGAGGGAGGGAATATTTCCAGGCTGCTATCAGGAGGGCTGTCTGCAGCTCACAGCACTTCTCTCCTTCCCCCAGGATTACAGCTGTGCCTCAGCCAAGGCGTAACACAAATCCATATTTTTTTCCCCTCAGTCCTTCTTAGTGGGTGAAGCCAAATGGAAATCCAGATTACAGGCATGGAATTGGAAGGGAAAGTTCAGTTTGCAGTTCAGTGCCTGTCGCTGTTGAACCACCAGCAGAGTGAAGAACCAGGCCGATCAAATGTGGCAAAATCTGATTTTATTATTTAATTCTAAAACTTACATAGACTTTCACAGATTGTCCAGATTGGGTCAATTCAAAACCTCCCCTTAGGCTGATTGGCCAGGCTTGAACTGCCTGTCTTTCCAGAGACCGTTTCAATAGCATCCAAACTTTATTTATAAAAAACACAGGAAGAAGAAGAGAAAATTCCCATGGGAAAGAGTCTGTGCTTGCCACAAGTGCCTCTCCTGGGTGCTGCCACAGGTGAAGCTGTGCCCAGCATCCCCATCCTCACGGGGAGATTGATGGTTAGGCTGGAGGTGAAGCATTGCAAGGCTCAGGATATTTGAGCACAGAAATAAATCAGCCAGGGATAGCCCAGGGAACAAACTCTGCCCACTTCTCTCTTGGGCAGTGTGGCTGAGCCCTTCTCAAGCTCACCCACATTTTATTCACCATTTCACCTTTACCTGGGTGAGGTAATGGAAATATTGAGAATTTTAAGTACAGCTTAGACAAGGAACCATCCAAAATGACTTCAGTGGGTTGTGTTAACCAGAATTCCAGTGCTGAACCTCCATCTCCACCATCCTTCCCTGAAGCTGGAACTGGAACAGTGAGCACAGGGGACACTGAGGAGGACAAAACCAGGTCAAGAGGCAGAATTCTGGATAAATAAAGTCACTCCAGAGGAGGACACTTCAAGAGGAGCCCCAGAGTGCTGTCACTGCAGGGACCAAGCTCTCCACACAGTGTCCATCCCTCCTCCCTTTGTGCTGGAGAAGGAATTGCTGCCCAAAGAGACGCCTCGCCTTTAATCTGAGGAGAAAAAACTGAGCTCTCCACATATCACAGGAGACTTCACACACAATAGGGATGAATAAAGGATAAGAGAAGACTAGATGGGCCTAAACAGATGGATTCTATATTGGCATTAAAAGTCAAACCTCGTTTTTCATCCAGTGCTGCCCGTAAAGCACTTCCGACGGAACGCGCTCAACGCCACTCGTTCCTATTTCACCCTGCGTTAGTAAATCTTCCTTTGTGACAAGGCTGGAGATAGAAATCAGTAACCTCTCAGCTCCATTCTTCCTTCGCAGGCCTCCTTTTGAGGAGGAATAAAGAAGAGCTCGCAGGAACAGGAGAAAAATGGGCTGATCTCTTGTGCCATGAAAGCCGAGCTTGGCTTGGGGTTATCTCAAAGCAGTGGGCAGCACATCTCCCTTCTCCCCACTCCCAGCCCTCCATCAAACCCACCACGCTGAGAAGCCAAAACAAGATTTTCCCACCGTCCTAATAAATATTGATCACCTTACAAGTCCTCCTTTTAAAGCCCTTAATTAAACACAAGGCCCAGCTTTGGCTGTTTCCCCGCAGAAGGGGATCAATATTTTATCACGAGTGCAGCCAGAAGGGAAGAGCCTGGCGTTGTGCTGCTGGGAATTGTCCACCCTGAGTGTTCCAGGGGGTGCAGGAGCTCCTGCCATGGAGCTGTGTTTGCTCCAGCTTGGAAGGAATGGGAATGAAGTGTCTTTATGATGATAGATAAAGCTGAGACTGGGAGATGGAAGAAACAACGGGAAGGAATTCCATAGGAATTCCATTGATTGACTCACACAAGTCTGTGTTAAATCCCTGGGTTTAACTGAAAGAACAGACACAAGGAAAAGAAGAAGGCAGGGAGGATGTATATTAGGAGGAGATCTGTATTTGGCAATTAGGGAAGTCTGTGCCTCTGGAGTACCTCAGCCAATGGGGAAAGAGAGGGAAATACAGCAGGGAAATTAGGATAAAAAAAGGTTCCATCCTCTACCAATTTGAGACACCCCATGGGAAATGCCCATGACCTCTCCCTTTATTCACAAACACAATTACATGACTCCTCCATCTCCTTTTTGGACACAAACCTGGTGTTTGTGGATTAATTTTCCTGACAAACTCAACCAGCGCCGGGAGCTGGAGGGACTCACCAGGAGCAGAGCCAGACCTTGGAGCACCTGCTGTCCCCACCAATTCATCCCTGATGGGTGGTTTGATCAGCTCCCAAGGCAGGCAGGCAGGGAGATTTTCCCAAAGCCCATCCCAGACTCCAGCACTGCTCACTCCCAGAGCAGCTCTGTGCACTCTGCTCACCCCCATTTGTAGCTCTTTAGCCCCAGAAGGAGTCGCAGCTCGCCCCGTCTGACAGGAGGTATTACAGGTGTTGTCATGGCAATGATTTATGCAGGAATTAGTCACTGCAGCTCTTCTACAATAGACTGAAGAACAATAGGGGAAAAAACCACCCATTTCCAAGTTCCTGTGATACAGAGGCTGAGGGTTGGGGAAAAGAGATTAAATTCCTTTCACCCCTCTGATTCCGACGGTGACATTTCAACAGCTCAGGGACAACTCAGTGCCTAATCATGAGTGTTATTAATAGCAATGTGACAATAACCCAAACTTCATATTAAAACTCTGCTGGCAGTTGCAATTGTATATTCACTCCTGGCCCATTTCTGAATTAATCGGGGATTGAGTAACAACTGGAGCAGAGAAGAAATTATTACATTTGCATTGTTATATAATGAGGAAAGAATCAGAGTTTACTGGCACGGGAATGGTGCATCCCATGGGTCCCAGTGCTGTCAAAAGTTCTGCTGACTGTTTTAAGCCATGGATCCATGCTAGGTTATATTAAGCTACAGCAAAAGGGGGAAAAATCACCTAAAACTGTAAGAAAGGAGAAGGTTCAAAGCAAGAGCACTCAGAATTTGGGGAACTCCAGTGTTGAAACGGAACCATCTGAATTCCCACTTTATTACTTATGAAAATGTGGTTTTTAATTGAAGGGTTAATCATGTATTGGTTTATCTATATCTAAATTTTGGCAAAGGCATGAGCTTTAGATTTAGAAACAGGTAGAGCTTCTCACTGTAATGCAGGGAATCATTCCTGACTCCCACCTGCCGATATTCCTCCATCCCCACCACTGCTCCCTGGGTTCCAGGGTGATTCCCCTCACTGTTCCCATCTCCTTGGAATCAGCTCTGACACTCACAACATCAGGCTCAGACCAGAGCAAAACCCAGCTAAAGAGGTGAAAAGGTTATTTACAGCTGAGCTGGGAAATCTGCACCTCCCAGTCCTCCTGTTCTCGGGGACTTGGGGTTCTCTTGTCCTCCTAAAACCTGGAGCCTCAGAGGGAATTTTCCCATTTCCATGGAATCACAGGATGGTTTAGGTTGGAAGGTTTAGGTTGGTTTAAGCTGGCCAACTTCCAGTGGCCCAGGTTGCCCCCAGGTTTTGAGTAGAATCTCTGACAACATTTCACACTTCCAATCTCACTTCACGTTTAACAGCTTTGGCCAAATCAGAGGATAAACCCAAGAGGTGCCACTGCATTTTCCAGCCCACAGAATCAACAACCCTGACATCTCACCATCATTCCTGAGGCCAGGGGAGCTACTGTCACAATATCCCTTCTTTATTTTGGGAATCTTTCCCAACATTTTGGTGGTTTCACCATCAGACTCTGCAGTTCTGCCCAGTGAAAGCAGCAGAGCACAACCTGCCCAAATGAGACCATCCAGGTTGTCTGGATGCCTCTTCAGGAAAAGGGATTTTTCTCTGGTTGCTTTTTATTTGTTCCCCTTGAAATCTCTGTGAATTGAGGGAACACCTGTCAGGGTGAGGAACTGTGCAGGGAGTGGTCAGGCTTGGCCAATTCAAAGCTCTGAGCAGGAGAAAACGAACATCACTTTGTCCTCATTCTCCTTTATTCTTCCAGCCTTCTGCACCATTACCATTCACAGGAGGGCTTTGTGCCCTCCAAATTTAACTCCTGACAGGAGGAAAAAAGAAAAAAAAATAAACACAGAGACAGCAGAGCAGCTGCTGAGAATTTAGGGATCTCAGTGTTCCACAGTAAACATGACAAGCTTTGATGATGGGTGGGAATGCCCTTTCCCTGGAAAATCCCCAGCTCCAGGCATTTCACACTCGAAAAACAACCAAACCCATCCAAAACACAAAAGGATTTTGGAGGAAATATTTTGATAGGTGGCACATGGAGCTGTAAGCTTGGAACAATCCAAACCAACATTGGCCATCCCTGCATTCCCACAGGCTCCTTGGATCTGGCACTCTTGGAATTTCCTCTCCACCACATCTCTCAAGTGTGGAAATTCTCCAGCTGCACTGAGCGTGCTGAGCTGTAAAAAACCTGTACAAAACCTGCATAAAACCTGACAAAACCTGTTCAAAACCTGTTCAAAACCTGTTCAAAACCTGTACAAAACCTGCCCCTACAAAACCTGTACAAAACCCAGCAGCAGGAGCCCTGTGCATCCATCAGGCTGGATGGGGAACAACTCCTGCCTTTAGCGGAGGAAATGTTCTCCCTCCAGTGGGAAATGGAGCGGGCAGTGCCGTCCTGAGGAGCAGCAGATGGGATGGCAGAGCTGGGAGCCAGATCCAGGCATTTCCAGGATTTTAGCAAGTGGAGCTGCTGGGCAGGGGTAGGCAGGATGGAAGTGCCAAGCAACCTGCATGCCGTGGCTGCTGCAGCCCTCCAGAAGCACCAGTGCTCTGGCTCTGCGTGCAGGTTTGTCAAATTGGCACATTTGGAGGGAAAAACAGAGCAGCAGCACTTTGCAGAGCAGCTCTGCTCCCAGCCTGGGATCAGCTGGTGGGATGAACCCAAAGCACTCAGAGCCCAAAGTCAAATCAGCAATCAGAGTCCCTGCAGAAAGAGCAGGCCAGGTTTTATTCAGTGGAAGTTATAATTCCACTGATGTCAAAAAAATCCCCCTGGGCTGATTTGAGCCAGCTGAGAGCCAACTCCTCATATTTTGCATTTTTTATGCACTTTGTCTTCCTCTTCCAGCTTTCCTGCCAGCACCTGCCTGGGGAGGGCAGAACTGCCAGCCTGACCCAGGGAAATCCTGTTGGGATGATCCAGGCATGGATTTGCTCAGTCACAGTCATTGCAGGGAATTTTTATGCTGGATGTTCCCAGCTTTCCCCTGGAATAGCTGTTGGACAGCTTGCATTTGCTCTGAATGGATTTTAGAACCACAGAATGGCTTTTTTTGGGAAGAAAACTTAAAGATCCTCCAGTTCCAACCCCTTGCCATGGGCAGGGACACCTAAGTCCTTAAGGCTGTGTTCAATTAAGAGCTTTGCCCTTCCTCCTTTCTGCTTTTTGACCACTCATCCAAACCCATCCAGGGGGTGATTCATTGCAGTGGAGCCTTCCAGACCTGCAGGTCAAGGACGTGTGTCAGGCACTCCACTTTCACTGCCCTGCCACCTTCTCACACAAATACCTTGGCTGGGTGGGTGAAGGATGAGCATCCAAAAAGAGCATCCCGAGTATTTGCCCAGCCCTGGGGAACAGCAATACTCCAGTGTTAAAAACACAGGGCTATGGATGTGTGAGTGCTTTTTTAATAATCCTGCTCTGAATTACCTCAGCACTCCTTCCCACCTCACTTTTCTGAGAAAAAGAGTCTCCTTTTGCTTTTATTCCCCAAAAAGCGCAGGCTGGCTGACCCAGCACCCTCTGATCAGCTCCCAGCACAGCCCCTCGTGCTTCCCAGGAGGGAACAAAGGAAGGATTTGGTCTCCCAGCCCAGCCCTGCCCTTCCCAAAGCTGGGTGAGGTGGCACAGCTGCCTCTGTCACAACCCAGGCACACATCTGACACTCCAGCTGTGCCCAGCTGTGGCAGGGAGGAGCTCAGTGTTCCTCTCCAGTGCCCACTGCAGCCCAGCTGTGCTGACATTTGCTCATCCACCGTCAGCAGTGGGAAGCAACCATGGGAAAAGCTGCGCTGGGAAATTCTCTGGCTTTACCCTGAGAAACCTGCAGCCCTGGACATGCCTGAGCACACAAGTGCAGCCCAGCTGGGTGGGGAGGCTCTGACAGGCAGGGAGCAGAGCTGGCTGTTTGTTTTTCCTGGGAAGTTTGCAGGGAAGGCTTGTGGCAACATCAGAATGTGATAACTGGGATTGAAGAGGCGAAGGGAACTTGGCATGGAACAAACAGGATGAACTCAGGTCCCTTAAAACAAAGCAGGGAGCTGCTGTCCCCTCCATTCTCTCAGCTTGACATTGTCACAGCACGCGGATGTGACAAAGTGACAGCTGCAGCAAGCAGGCAGCAGGAGAGCTCTCACCTGCAGTCATTTCCTGATGAAAGCAGGGCCTGAGCCACTGGTGGATCAGAGCCAGAGCTCAGAGAGACCAATGGCCAGGAATGACCAAAGGTTGTCCCCAGAGGTCAGGACAGCTCAGCCCTGGGTACCTCAGTGACCCACCTGGGTGACCCCAGCACTGGGAAGGTCCCACAATGCCCCCCAACAGCACTGGAAGCTCTTACAATGACACCAACCAGCACTGGGAAGGTCCCACAATTACCCCCAGCAGCACTGGGGAGGTCCTGCAGTGTCCCCAAGCACTGAGGAAACCCCCCAGTGACCCCCATCAGCACTGGGGAACTCCAACAATGACACCCCCAGCACGGAGGAGATCCAACAGTCACCTCCATCAGCACTGGGGAGCCCCTCAATGTCACCAGCTAGCACTGGGAGACCCCACAGTGACCCCCAGAAGCACTGGGAAGGTCCCACAGTGACACCAACCAGCACTGGGAGATCCTACAATTACCCCCAGCAGCACTGGAGAGGTCCTGCAGTGTCCCCAAGCACTGGAAAGGTCCCAGAATGTCACCAACCAGCACTGGACACCTCACACAGTGACCCCCAGCAGCACTGGGGAGATCCTACAGTGACATACAGCACTGGTGACACCCAACAGTCACCCCCATCAGCACTGGGGAGCCCCACAATGACACCAACCAGCACTGAAGATCCCAAATGACACCAACCACACTGAGGACATCCCACAGTGACCTCCAGCAGCACTGGGGAGCTCCAACAATGACATCAATCAGCACTGGGGACATCCCACAGTGACCCCAAGCAGTACTGAGGAGATCCAACAATGATCCCCAGCACTAAGGAGATCCCACAGTGACCCCAGCACCTGGACCTCCTGCCTGCCAGCCCCTGACCCCCTGGCTGGCTCAGAGCTGGGTCAGTGTCCAGCTCAGGGCATCAGGGGCTTGGTGACACTGTGACAATGGGTCACCCTCGTGTCTCAGAGCAAAAGAACAGCTCCCAGCATGAAACAAGCAGAAACACTCCCAGGGAAAACTGCCTTCCCCTCTCCAGCTCTAATGTCATCGAGGTGGGGTATGCAAAACTCCGTGAGCAATAACGAGGTAATTACATTCCTGCTAATGTCTTCTACTGGTCTGGCAACACACGTTGGCATGGGACCAGAAAGTTATAGCAGCAAGGTGATTAGGGACAGGTAACAGCTAAAAATACAGAGGGAGATTAATTAATAATTGATGGTGTAGGTAGAACACTGCGGAAAGTATAATTAATGCTGAACAAACTTGATATAACTCTGTCTTGTTAAAGGCTAATAAAATGTTTCAGTGCTCTTTTGCAGCTGGGCTTTAAAAGCTCCTGGGATCAGCCCAGCCACTAAAGGGGAGTCCCTGCTGTGTCACCTCGGGGGTCACAGAGGGACAATTCCTGCCCACACCTCACGCAGAGTCACTCACACTCCTGCTGCTCATCTCTGACCTGCTGGAGAGAGTCCAGAGGAAGCCCAGGATGAGCACAGGGATGGGGCAGCTCTGCTGGGAGGAAATGGTGAGAGATTTGGGGTTGTTCAGCCTGGAGAGGAGAGCCGGGGTGAGCTCATTGTGACCTTCCAGGACCCAGAGGGAACTCACAGGGAAGATGGAAAGAGACAGTAACAAGGTGTCCCAAGAGGAGTTCCTTCCATGGATATTCCATGATTCCATGACTCGTGGCTCAGCTGCCAACACCCTGTTATTCAAGGTGGTAGTTTCAGGAAAATTAATCCACAAACACCAGAGGTTTATGTCCAAAAAGGAGACAGAGGAGTCCTGGAATTTATTTGAATAAAGGGAGAGGTCATGGGCATTTCCCATGGGGTCTCTCAAATTGATAGAGGACACAGCCTCTTTTTATCCTAATTTCCCATCCACATTTCCCTTATTTCCCTCTCTCTTTCCCCACTACCTGAGGTACTTGAGAGGTACAGATTCCCCAAATCACCTCACACAGATCCCCTGCTAATCTACATTCCCCCTACATGCCTTTTCTTTGTGTCTCTGCTCCTTTTCTCTAAGCCCAGGGATTTAGCACAGCCTTGGGTTTGTAACACTCTGTGTCAATTAATGGAATTCCTATGGAATTTATGCTTCCTCCCATTGCTTCTCTCACCTTATCGAGCCTTATCTACCAGCAGAGCCCACAGTTTTTTTTGTAAAATCATCTCCCTCTCATTCCTTTCAGTGCTGACCCCAACCAGGGCGCTCAGGACTCCTCAGTCACTTTGCTCAGCTCTCCCCTGCCGAGGCCTGGGTGAGGATTAATCAGGTAATATTTACAAAGTGCTCTGAACACGAGGAACTCGAGCTGCCGTGCCTCTGTTTACTCACCTGCTCAGTGAGGGATGTAGTACCCACCCTGAGGGTTCACAGGAGGCTTCGCTGGGTTTGTGTTTGCAGAGCACTCGGAGCTGCTTGCGGCGTTAAACACGCCATTTCTATAGGGAAGAATGAAGTATGGTGAAGACACTTTATTGTGAAAATCTAGGGGTTTTAAACTGTTTGTTAGTTAGGAGTTTATATACCTGTGAGGCACAACAAATGTTCTTAACCAACACCACAGAGCAGATAGGAACAGCATCAGGTGTGACCAACCACAGCCCCGCTGTGAGCACTGATTGTTCTAATCATTGTTTTTCAATTATCTAACTTTGTTCTTCACCTCTAGTTCAGCTGAGTCATTCCCAGAATGCTTTTCTAGTTAGCCAAAGTACCAGAAGTGAGCAAGGATTTTCCAAGGGCTGCAATGCCCTCACTTTGCAAAGCTTTTCTGCTCCACAGCAGATACTCAGCGAGAAACACTGCAGGAACACCGAGGGTTGTTGTGGTCACTGGAGACTCCTTGGGCAGCTCTGGATTCCAGGAAAAAAGTGGGAAAAACCAAGGGCCAAGACTGGCTTCTGTGTTTTATCAGGGAATAAAGAACAACTGCTGAGCCAGGTTTGTTCAGTGGCACAGTGGCAGGGGAGGATTCCAGCCGAGGATGGCTGGGAAAGGTGTGGATTCCCACTGACCTCCACCACCAGGGCTGGTTAAAGCATCACCCACACGCCTGTTTTGGAGCAAAACAGCAAATAAAGCATTTTTAAACAGCTTCGGTGGTTATTTCCCAGCTTATTTCCTGCAGCACACAAACCACCGAGGCTTCACTTTAATCACCACGAGCTAATGGATGCTCCAAGGTGTTCCCTTCCATCATGGGGCTCTGCCAGGTGCCTTCAAGCTCCTGAGGAAAGCAGTGATGAAGGGAACTGCAGGAGAGCCTCTGGTTCCTGCTCTGAAGAGAAATGCATCTCCTTCCTGGAGACACCTCGCCCCGCCAAGCCCTCCCCTGCTCGGCGTAATGAGGGCATCACTCTTCGCAGGTAGTTTTTGAAGCAGCTAATTATGCTGTGCTGTGGGGAGCTGCTGTGCATTCCTCATGCTCTGGGTGATCCGGGAGAGTTTAACTAGGAATAATGGGACAAAAGTGTGCGTGGAATATATTAGGCTGAGTGTCAGGCAGAAGCTCCTAGCGGGGATGCACATCCTGTGGAGAGATGAGGTTTTCTACTGGGCAGGAGCAGCAGGAAGGGAACATCTCCCATGGGTGAATTGGCTGTTATTTATCTCGTTAGGGACCTAATATTAGGTCCCTTATATCCCTAATATTGTTTTTTATTTGTTTAATTATTTTATTTTATTTAATATTGCCAAGGAAAATATAGGTTGGATATTAGGAAAAAGTTTTTTACAGGAAGAGTGATAAAAAATTGGAATGGTCTACGCGGGGAGGTGGTGGAATCACCATCCCTGGAGGTGTTTAAAAAGAGATTTAAAGGATGATGGCACTCAGTGCCATGGTTTAGTTCAGTTGAGGTGTTGGGACATAGGTTGGACTCGATGGTCTTGAAGGTCTCTTCCAACCTGGTGATTCTTTGATTCTGTGTGTGTGATTCTTTCAGGGAAGAAAGGGAAAAGTGAAGGAATTAAGGGCTTCACACAATTAAAAACGTGCACCCCCTTGGAAGGAGCAAAAGGCAAATTGGTCATGGAGCAACAGCTTGGAAAGGGAAAACAGTGAACAGATCTGTGTTAACTGAGCAAGGGCAGGGGATCAGGAAATAACCTTTGCCTCATCTCACTTCAAAATCCCCAGGGGCAGAGAAGGAGCAGCCAGTGCAAGGACCTCACTGAATTTTCCAGCTCCAGCTCCAGAGGGAGGAATGTCACTGTGAGGTCACAGGGCTCCTTGTCCCAGTATTGGAAGGTCTTGGAAATTGCACTGAGAGCTCTTGAGTTCAGTCAGGAGAAGGTGAGACACACAGAAGCAGAAAGCAAAGTGTGCAGAGGAATTCAGGAGTTTGTGGCCAAGTTTTCTGCTGTCCCCTTCTCCCCCAGCGCAGACACAAATCTGGGCAGAAAGGAACATTTATCTGCCTGGTGACATCTCTCTCACATTCTCCAGACTATGTGTGGAAGCAAGAAATCCTTTTTAATCCTGAACTCCCTTTTTTTTTTTTTTTTTTTACCCTGCAAGTCACATTGCTTCTTTTCATTCCTGGCCAAACACCACCAAGTGTCACGAACGCAGCAGTGTTTTAACTGCTAATAACAGACAGCAGCAAATACATCCCAGCAGAGCTGCTCTTTTCCCTTCCCTGCACTAATGCTCCTGACAGCCTCTTTTACAACCTCTTAACACCTCCCGGAGCTGAGCTGGCCTCACACAGCTGACCTGGCCTTGCTGTCTGTGGGTTTTTGTGATCTGCACTTGAATGCAAATAAAATTGCGAGTCAGCCCTTCAAGGCTGGGAGTGCTGCAGTTCTCCAGGGGAGCCCGGCAGATGCACTCCGATGGATTTTAGGATGAGATTCCAGCAGGGCTGGGTCTAATCAGCAAATCAGGACTTTGCTTCCTGAGGGGTTTTGTTTGTCTGTTTGCTTAACGGGAGAAACAGCGCAGAATATTTGAATAACGCAGGATTAAGGAAGGATAAGCCTGACCAGCAGTGTTTTAACAATCTGAGAGCCAGAATCCAGTATGGAGAATCCCAGTGATCAAGCAAACCCCAGCAGAGGCTGGGGATGCTGCTCAGGGGCTGAGGATGCAGCAGGAAGGAGGATGGAGATGCTCTGCATCCCAGGAAACCCAATTAAAAATGGGGAATCACAGAATCCCAGACTGGTTTGGATAAAAAGAGACCCTAAAGATCATCTCAGGTTGGGCAGGGACCTTCCACCAGGCCAGGTTGATCCAGCCTTGGGACTTGCACAGCTCAACAAAAGCTGTGCCACAAAAATGTCACCAGTCAGGGTCTTCCTGCTCTGAGCTGCTCGACAGAGTGAGGTTTGTGAGCTCCTGCAGTATCTGATTTCTTTATCACACACGGTGCTTCACAAGACAGACACAGAGCAGGGTCACATCAGCTTCTCTTCCTTTAGAAACCATGTGTTTTGGGTTCAAATTTGAAATTTCAGTTTGAAACCATGGGAGCACAGACCGAACTGAGGTCACTGTCCCACTGTCACCAGCCTCTGTGACATCCCCTAAAAATAACCCCAGCAGGAGTAAAAACACAGCCCCAGTGCCCTGCAACACAGAGCCTGATCCACCAGAGCCTCACCTCTCACTGCCCACCCCAGGGAGGACGCAGGGTGTGAGGCTGCAAGCGAACACAAAAGGTTATTTTCATGTTTTATGTGTTTCAGGCTTTGCCTGAGGCGCTCCGAGGCAAATCTGCAAAGCTGCCTGGAGTCCCTTGGTGTTTGTTAGCAGCTGGCAGGGCAGGCGAGTGGCAGCGTGATGAAGAGTTTAAGTGGAAGAGTGAATTAAAAAAAAAAAAAAAAAATAACTACACCAAAACCAAGTGGCAGCGAGATTCCAGCACAGAGATGGCTCCATATAGTGAATTAAAAAAAAAACCAAACCACTAAATCCAAGTGGCAGGAAGGTTCTCAGCACAGAGATGGCTCCACACAGTGAATTAAAAAAAAATAACTACACCAAAACCGAGTGGCAGCAAGATTCCAGCACAGAGATGGCTCCAAACAGTGGATTTAAAAAAACCCAAACCACTAAATCCAAGTGGCAGGAAGGTTCCCAGCACAGAGATGGCTCCAAACAGTGGATTTTTATAAAAAAAACCCACTAAACCCAAGTGGCAGCAAGGTTCCTGGTGAATCAGTGGCTCCACACACCCACAGGCCCTGGGGTTGGAATCCTCCTCCTCCTCCTCCTCCTCTTCTCCTCCTCCTGCAGAGCTGTCCCAGCAAGGACAGCAGCCTGTTCCTCACCACCAGGAGCCCCATGGCTCACAAGAAGGTGGAAATGCTGATTTTTGGCAGGGGAAGGCTGCAGGATGAGCACACGCAGTGTCTCGTGAGAGATCTCCAGGGAGAACCATGGGGAAAATGGGATCAAAATCACCCAAGATATTTGGGTTTTTCTCTTCCCCTGTGCAATCTGACCACTCCACACAGTGAGGATGGTGATTCTGCCCACAAGGAAGGAGAAGACAATGGCAGGCTGATAGTGAGGAAGGCTTGTGGCACTTGGAGCAATGTTTAGGTGGCCTAAATCCCACCCACACAAAACACTCAGGGGGTATTTTTTGTCACCTGATTCAGCCTTGCTCCCCAAAGGAATGTGACCCTGGGGCTCTGCAGGTCACCCCAGGGCTCTCCATCCCCACCAACTGCATTTCCCAGACGCCACTTCTGTGGGATTTTGTTGAGCCACCCGTTCAGTCCAAATAAAAACTAATGGCACTAATAATGAAGAGAACCCACAAATCTTCGGTGAGTGTTTTGGGAGACAAATTGCTCTATTAGGGAGGCGACTGGAGAGGCCCTGAACCATGGCTGTGGAGAGCATGAGGTTCTGATGCTCCCTGCAGCTGAGGGAATTGGGCTGCTCTGCTTGCTGAGAGGACCTGGCCCCTCCTGGGCTTCCCAAAAAAGCCTTTGATGGCTGGACATGGTCTGTGCTTGTCCCCAAGTCATTACAAATGACAATAAATAATCACCACCCCGTCACAGCCCTGGCAGCCAAGGTTATGCAGTCAACAGGAGGAGGAAAGAAAAGGGAAAAAAAATGATGAAAAGCCAAAATGAACATCTAGATCTACCCTGCAAGGCAAGTCTGGGGAAAATTAGCCCAACCCACCCCCTGTCAGTGTGCAGCAGATATCAGACAGCAGCAAATCCCGTTCCAACATCTGCCCCAGCCATGGCAGGGGTGGAACTGGAGATCCTTAAGGTCCCTTCCAACCCAGACCATCCCACAGTCCTGAGATTTCCATCCCAGTCTGCCCTGCAGCTCCAAAAGCTTCCCCTGAAAGGAGGGCAGGCAGAGGAAAGGAGGGAGCAGCAGCATCCCCATCCCTTTCTCCTCATTGCCCTTCCTCTCAACAGTGACATGTGAGACACAAAAGCAATTTCCAGCACTACAAGGAAAATCTGCCATCTGCAATGTCCCGGCAGGTTAATACATCCAGGGCCTGCCTTCCCTGCTGGAAAATTTCCATGGAAATGGGGCTGGGGATGCAACCTCCCAGGCTCTGCTCCCTGGTGCCCAGAATTATGCAAAATGGCCCCTTCCAGCCATAAATGTCTGCCACTTCTGGCTGCTGTGTGAAGTGAATTCCCCGGCTGCACGGCGAGTGACAGACAGGCGGAGGGACAGTGATTGGCAGAGTCATTGAAGCAATGTCCCCTCGGTGACAAAGGGATCGTGTAGCACCTGCCTTATCCCCGAGGCTCTGTGGCCAATCTTCCCCCTCCTGCTGCCTGGAACAGCTCCTCAGTGCCCCAAGGGCTCAGATAGGACAGACCAGAGGGAAAAAAATAAAACCCTAAAGGCTCATCATCCAGCAGGATGGTGGCAGAGCCAGGAGGGACTGTAAATATATCACAGAATTATTGTGGAATGGTTTGGATTGGAAGGGAATTTAAGGTCCATCCCATTCCACCCCTGCCATGGACAGGGACATCTTTCATTATCTCAGGTTGCTGTCCAGCCTGGCCTTGGACACTTCCAGGGATCCAGGAGCAGCCACAGCTTCTCTGGGCATGCAAAAGCTCAGCAGAGCTCTCTCAGAAATAGCTGATTGAATATACATTTCTATATCCAAGCAAAGCAGCAGAGATAAAAGCTATACCTGTTTGTGTCTGGACACAGAACCCCATGGCTGTGCATCCCAAAAAATGGAGCTGAGTGTTCCTACAGCCCCGGAATGGCTGAGTCTGGCACAGCATCAGAGACCAGAGAAGAGGAGGCTCCAGCAGCAGAACAGCCCTTGTTTCTGACAGCCTGAGAACCCCCAAATGCTGCTCTCCCCAGAGCTCAACCCTTGGCAGGAGCCCCAGGCTCTGGCTGGATGCTCTGCTGGACTCAGGGCCACCACGAAGGGTTGGGATGCCACCACCTGCCACGTCAGCAGGACCCAAAGGCCACCTCCTCTCCCTGGCAGAGCTCCAGAGCTTTCCTCCACCTGCCCCTGCTCGGGGGAGCGCTGCGGGTGGGAGGGCTTTGGTTACACCATCAAAAACAGAAATGCAAACAGCCCTGAGCTCATCCCTTTGCAGAGCAGCTAATTTGTCCCTGGGGAGGCGATGGAGGGAGGCAACCAGCACTCTCCCCTCTGTTATAAAAATAACAAAAAAGTGATGAATGACCCTCAGAGCTCGGGATGGGAAGCTGCAGCTTTTTCCAGCCCGAGATAAATTACTGCTGTCAGCGCAGGTAGAGCTGTGATTTACCCACAATGTACCCTGGCCAGCTCCTCGGCGACCTGGCTGTGCCAGCGCCACTTGATCTCATCTCCGAAGGGTTTGTCTGGTTTAAAATCCAACTGGGGAGCACGAGGTGAGGCTGGAGATGCTGGAAGGATGGCCAGGGATGGTGGAGGAGCAGCCACATCCCCCTGTGCTTCCCGGGAGGAGCCAATCCTGCTCACCAGGAAGGTTTTAAGGACAAATTTCCATCTCTCCCACCGAACCCATCCTCTCCTCCATGTATTCCCAAGCGCCATCTATTGGCATTTTTTCCCATTAACTTTCCCCAAGCCCAGCCCAGGCAGGGAGAATTCTCCTCGCAGGCAGCAGCTCGGAAATTGTGGCTCAGGTGGAAAAGCCAAGAGCACACAGGAGAGAATCCCAGCGCTCAGAGCTGGGTTTGCACAGGGCTGGCTGGCTTTTCACTCCTGGTTTTACGTGGAACACCCCTGATCTGCCAGGCAGCTCACCCCACCTTAATGGATTCATTTATTCAGGACGGGGAATTGATAGATTTGGTTTGATTTTCGTTTCATAAGCCTCCCTCCCCGAGCTGCATTTCTCTTTTCATTAATGTGCTGATGGAGGAATAAACTTTTAACTCCGAGGATCAGCCCTGTCAAACAGAATCTCCTCTGCTGCCCGGGAAGGGAAGGGAGCTGGGCTGGAAAAAGGGCTCCCAGCCAAGGGAACAGCCTGGCAGGTGATTTTAGGAAAGCATTCTGAGTCCCTTTTCCTTAGGTTTTTTCCAGATTCTTCTTCCGTGGAAGTTTCTGTCATGCTTTTACCTTGCTGCTCTGCAGTGTCTCACACTGCAAAATCCCTGCTGGGAATAGGAATCCTCAGGGAGTGAGGGGACAGGCATGAAGTGGGGAGAAAGGCATGGAAAAACAGAGATTCGGACCAAGAGAAACCTGGTTTATGGCAGGGAAAATGCCGTTTTGCTTGAGAAAGGAAGGAAAACCTGGAGGAGGAAAACCTAGGCTTGTGGCGAGGGAAATGGCAAGAAAATCCAGCTGAAAAATGGAAGATGTCTCTTGTGAGCCAGTTAATGACTCCCCAAAAGAGATTCTTCCAGAGCCTGCCTTCAGGAATTGAGTTTTCTCCCAAAACCTTTGGGATTGGCTTTTCTCCCAAACCTTTGAGATTGGCTTTTCTCCCCAAACCTTTGAGATTGGGTTTGTCTCCCCAAACCTTTGAGATTGGGTTTGCTCCCCAAACCTTTGGGATTGGGTTTGTTCCCCAAACCTTTGGGATTGGAGTTTCTCCCCAGACATTTGGGACTGGGGTTTCTCCCCAAACCTTTGGGATTGGGGTTTCTCCCCCAGACATTTGGAATTGGATTTTTTCCCCAAACCTTTGGGACTGGGCTTGGTAGAGCTTTCCTTCATGCTCCTCCACGTGAGGCACAGAAAGCACAGTCTCTCCTCTCCCACTTTGCATAAGAGATGGAGTTTTCCCATTTCCATGCAGGCACGATGCCTCTGCTCATGCATACATTCATCCAGCTCCTCTTCCAGAGTGGATTTCTTCCCAGAGCTGATCTGTTATGGCAACTCAAGCACAAAACACTCGAAGATGTTTCCAGATTTTTCCGGCTCCAAATACAATTTATTATAATATTTATAATATTTGAATTTATTTATATTTATAACCCTTCTCATCCCCCCTCTCCACCTTCCCCCTGACTTGCCATGGGAGTGAAAGATCCCCAACAAAAAACCCATTCAGCCCAGCCTTGTAAAACCCTCAGTTATCCCTCATTCCATGTTTTTGTTCTACTTTAGCAGCTTTAAGTGGTGCAGAGCCAAGCTCTGATCAATAATATCTGACAATAAAGCAAGCAGCCCTTTTTTCACTCTCCTGTTCAAACTTTGGGTCTTCCCATCTCTGGGCTACGAAGGGAAAGAATCCAAAAATCTCTCCTGGAGGATCCAGGCTGGAGAGCATCTTTCACCAGAGCCTTGCTAATGAGAGCAGCTCCGGGTTTATCCACACAAATAAAAAAATCCCCGGAGAGTTGGGAGTTCAGTTCTGAGTCACAGCCAGGAATTTAGGCGACGAATGCAAAGCTGAACAGAATCAGTAAGAAAATAATAAAGATTTTTCGAGCTTGGGACTATTCCTGCACAGGAGATGTGAGACCCAAGGGGAGAGGCCAGCAGACCCAGCGTGATTAAATCAATTTTCTCCTCAAGACAAACCCCGTCAGAGCAGAGAAAGGCGACGTCCCGAGCGCGACAGCGAAGGTGTTAATTCCTCTGTAAATAGGGTGTGAAATGCCACAACATCAGATGGGGTTTCTACTCATTTTGCTAATTATGTTCGTCTGTCATCCTCGCGTGGTGCAGCAGGAGAAGGGCTAAGCTCCGGGAAGCAACACACAATTTTTAGACTTGAGTGGAAAATTTGCCAGAGGCTGTTTTGTCAGAAGGGGTGGGGGGGAAAAAAAAAATCTAACATATGATCTACCAGCATTACTGCAAGGAGTTCTTTTTCAGAGTTCCTAAGTCATAAATCCTGCTTGGGCTTACAGAGATGGACAAACAGAGGAAGCAAAGAGCAAATTCCTGGTGGCAGCCAGCAGTTAAGTACACTGACATTTTACTGACAGAACCTTGCGCTATTCCCACCAAAAATTCTGGTGTAAATTTGGCTTTTTAGGTGCCACTGCTGCAGCTTCACCTTGGAGCTGGCTCAGAGTGACCAGAGTGACAAAACTCCCTGCAGAGTGACCAGAGTGACCTGCAGAGCTCTGTCAGGTTGATCACCAAGCACTGGTGGCCCCAACAGCCCCAGACCTCCCAAATTCCCACTTATTTTCCCTGGGTAGGCACTGGGAGCCTCACCAGGCTGTGCTGGTTTGCTGCAGGACCTGGAAAGGGCGATTTTGGCAGTTTTGCTCTTTCCCAGGGCCTGGAGTGACAGGACAAGGGGGAATGGCCTTTAGCTGAAGGAGGGCAGGGTTAGAGGGGATCTGGGAGAGAAATTCCTCCCAGGGAGGGTGGGGAGGGCTGGGATGGATTTCCCAGGGAAGCTGTGGCTGCTCCATCCCTGAAGTGTCCAAGGTCAGGTTGGACAGGGCTTGGAGCAGCCTGGGGTGGTGGAAGTGTCCCTGTCATGGCAATGAGATCTTTAAGGTCCTTTCCAACCCAAACCATTCCATGATTCCATGGCTGCACCGTGCTGAGGCTGGCTGCATGCAGAGCTCCATGAATTCCTTCATTTGCCTCACCAAGTTCTCCCTTAGCCACACCCCGACTGCAGCAATCCCAGGAACCAGGAGGGATGGGATAATTCTGCCCCAGCCTTTCCTGTCCCATTTCCTGCCTCCTCCTGAGCCTCCTGGAGCTTCCAGAGTGCTCCTGCCCTTCCCAGGGTCAGCAAGGTGGGAGGTTTGTGTGCAGGGAGTGAATAATTCTCATTTATGGTGATGCTCTGCCTACCACAGACCTTCCTCCCCACTCATCCCTGCTGCAGCAAGGGCAGGCTGAGGGAACGAGCTGAGCTTGGCAAAAGAAGTCTTCAGTCCCACTGAGTCCATTACAGTCCCTGGTCAGTTGTTGTGTCATTAATCCTCCTCAGAAGCAAAAATATGCACCTTCTGGCTTTGAATTTCTCTCAGCCGAGCTCCTTACTCTTGTTTTATCCCAGGAAAGTGGGGAGAAAATTACCTTTATTGACTTGCAGCAGGTTGCTCCTCATTTATTCCAGGTATACACAGGGAGAATCAGCCCCTCTGGAGTTATTGCTGATTTACAATGGGGAAGCAGGTACACAATTACTTGTGGTGATTTACAGCCCAGTTACCTGTTATTTATTCTAGGTATTTAAGGGCATATCCACATGGGGGCCCTAAGGAAAATTAAACCAAATTAATTTTAAAGTAGATTAGTTAAACTGTGTGAGACCATGACACAAACCCTCCTCTTCTGAATTAAAGAGGCCCTTAATGGGTTTGAGTTCATCTTAACTCCTTCCCCAGCGAGGAGCAGCTCAGCCCAAGCGGAATTGGCATGGCCAGGGAGGAGGAAAACCATCCCAGGCTGTAGGAGAAGGGATCATTGCTGCTTTCCAGCGGGAAAAAGAGGGTGAATCCCACAAAATTCAGTGCTGCAGCACCTCTGAGTCGCACTGGAGAGTCCAGGCAGGTTGGTGGAGCACAGAACTGATCACAATCTTTGTTAAATTCCCACCAGATCATTCCCTCACCCTTTTCCAGGCTGCTGTTCCAGAGGAGGGGAGGCTGGGGCTGTTGCACTTTATTTAATGTTCTTATTTAACATTCCCTACTTTGGCTGCTTCCTTTTTCTTCCCACAGCTTCAGTTTTTCTGACCCACATCTTCCTCTCCCTTTCCATCTCATTCTCACCCTTTCACCTTCTCCTCTCCCACCTTTTCCCCTGTTTTTCTTTCTCTATTTCCAGCTCCCTCCTCTCAGCTCCCTCCCATTATTCCTTGTGCCACACAGCAGAACCTCTCTGTTTCCTCCACTCATTCCTCTCTTCTCTCCCATCCCAAATTTCCTGTGACTTTTTCCTTTCTCTGCTGCTCTCCCAGCCCTGCCCAGGGAATCAGCCAGCCCTGGGAACAATCCTCAAGCAAAAACCACCCAGACCTGCCCAGCTGAGGGATGGAGGGAGATGGAGAAACATCAGAAAATGCTTCCCAGTAAAACCAGCTCTGGCCAAACTGGGAGGGAACATTTTCCAGGAGAAAGAGCAAAACTTTTCTATTCTCTCTAAGCTTTAAGATTTGTTGAATTCCCTATCCATCACCAGGCTGAACTGGGGGTGGAACTGGTTATTTCCACGTGACAAAAGCTTCCTCATGGCCTTTTCCTCCCTTGATTTAGTGAACAAAATGTGTCCAGCCACCTCCTGGACAGAGGGAAAATTCCTGCACTAGTTGTGTTGACAAGCACTGTGCCAAACTGGGCTGCACTGGGGTTACTGGTGATGACCTTGGTGCCACAAGAAGCCCTGAGAGCTGCTCAGGCTCTGTGTTAGCCTCACCATGGCTCGTGACTCCCTGCAATCATCCCAAAAGTCATCCATTCCCAATGGTCAGATATTAATTGAAATTCCCTTTTGATTCCAGGGCAGGAATCCACCTGGGAGGCTGGCAGGATGGATGAGGGGACTGAGTGCCAATGCAAGGCTATGGAAAAGGTCAACATCCAGGGATGTTTAAATCACCTGTTTGAGTCAGATTTGCGTGGCTCATCCTCATTCCACCCACCTGGGACAGCACTCTTTAAAAAAAAAAAAAATAAAGGTTTAAAACCTGCGAGAGGATTTGGGGTTTTTTTTCCCCTTTTCACAATCACCTGCAAGTGTACATTACTCACCAAGCAGAGCTGTCAGATGTGTGTGGCTCTGAGGACACAGCAGCGTGACCAGAGCCACAGATACAAATCAAATCAGGCGTTTGCCAAATCTAACAGACTCTGCCACCTTTGATCACTGTAATTTCTGTGCTCCCAGCTCCTGCTGTAATGTTATTTCTTGAGACGCTCGGCCTTCAAAAGAGCAGAACAGAAATTCAGCTTCCCATCCTCGGGGCCTTTGAGGAGAGTCTTGGAAATGGAGCTCTGGAGTCAGTGCTGAAAATCCAGGAGAGGAGAGGAGAGGAGAGGAGAGGAGAGGAGAGGAGAGGAGAGGAGAGGAGAGGAGAGGAGAGGAGAGGAGAGGAGAGGAGAGGAGAGGAGAGGAGAGGAGAGGAGAGGAGAGGAGAGGAGAGGAGAGGAGAGGAGAGGAGAGGAGAGGAGAGGAGAGGAGAGGAGAGGAGAGGAGAGGAGAGGAGAGGGAGAGGAGAGGAGAGGAGAGGAGAGGAGAGGAGAGAGGAGAGGAGAGGAGAGGAGAGGAGAGGAGAGGAGAGGGAGAGGAGAGGAGAGGAGAGGAGAGGAGAGGAGAGAGGAGAGGAGAGGAGAGGAGAGGAGAGGAGAGGAGAGGAGAGGAGAGGAGAGGAGAGGAGAGGAGAGGAGAGGAGAGGAGAGGAGAGGAGAGGAGAGGAGAGGAGAGGAGAGGAGAGGAGAGGAGAGGAGAGAGAGAGAGGAGAGGAGAGGAGACCCTTTGAGGAAGGCTGACCTGCATTTTAAAGCTGGCTAGGACAAACTTTCCATGTAGGGACTGCTCCAGTCTAAGATGTGAATTTAATGTCCTGAATTTAGGTCTAAAATCTGAATTTAAAGTCCTGAATTCATGTCTAAGACACGAATTTAAAGGCCAGAATTTAAATACCTGAATTCAGGTCTAAGATGTGAATTTAAAGACATGAATTCAGGTCTAAGACATGAATTTAAAGACCAGAAATTAAAGACCTGAATTCAGGTCTAAGATGTGAATTTCAAGACCTGAATTCAGGTCTAAAACCTGAATTTAAAGGCCTGAATTCAAGTCCAAGACCTGAATTCAAATTCAGCTTGAGCACTTGGGGCTCAAGGAACACCTCAGCTTCATCTGGAGGGTTTGGGCTGTTTGGATGCCCATGAAGCACAACCTCCCCTCTGCACAGCAGCTGCACCTCCAGAAGGTAAAATGACATCCCCAAAACTCCACAGCCCCAAATAATAAAATAATAAAATAATAAAATAATATCCCCAAAACCCAAGAGGTGTGGCTGAAATGGAACCCAAATGCACGCCAGGATTTCAAAAAGCCTCTGAAGCCAAAGCCTGGTGCTCCTGGAGGCTAAATTCTGCCCAGGGTGTTGATGCCTCAACCCTGGGAGTGTCCAAGGCCAGCTTGGACAGGGCTTGGGGCAACCTGGGACAGTGGAAGGTATGAAAAAAGGGGATTTTTAAGGTCACCTCCAACCCAAGCCATCTGTGATCCCATGATTCTCCGTGGCCAAAGGGAATGTGTCAGTGCTGCAACCACCGTGATAAAAGCCAGGTTTACAAACAGGGGTGAATTTCACCTTCAGTGAGTTACAGCCCAGCTCAACCCCGCTGCTTTGGCTTTTTTTTTTTAATTTAATACACAACCTAATTGCAATCTGAGCGCGGAGCAGCCCGGCAGCAGCAGAGCAGCCAGGCAGTAGCTCTTGTGAGCCGCTGGGTTAGGAGCAGGGGAGATGTTTATTGCCCCATCCATCCCTGGGATAATCACTGCACTGACTCATCCCCTGCTCCACACTTCCTAAATAATGGGCTGGAGCAGCCCTGATGCACCTTGAAACACAAAAATGAGGAGCACACTGAGCCCAAGGTGTTCCAGGCTGCTCCTTCCAGAGGGAAAACCCCTTGGAGATAAGGAATGCAAGGTTTGGATTTTTTCAGAGGTGCAGATGGGATCGGAAAGTCCCAATTCCTGCTGGATTTTAATGAGATTTAAGCACTTGAGCTGCCTGGGAAATCCCTGCTGACAGTGAAGGCACCGTGGGGTTCACATGGCTCCAGCTGGATGTTTGGGAAGCAGGAAAAGCAGCAGCTGCTCTGGTGGGATAAATGTTCTTCTCTCTCCCACCACAGCCTCAGGTTCTGCTGAGTGCAACAGAAAATCCAGGAGATCCCACCAAACCCTTGGATTCACCTTCTGCTCACCCGAGGAGTGGCTGAACCCCTTTCACCACTCCATCCCAGTTTTCCCATGGGGACAATGCCTCTGGAAGCAGAATTCCACGGCACAGCACTGGCACTGCTGCTGGCTGCAGGAACAAACTCACCTGAGAGTCACCTGGCTGCTCTGACCCAACTCTGCACCATCTCCCAGCAAAACCTGCTGGTTCTCCAGCAGAGAAGGCTCTGCTCTGCTCTGCTCTGCTCTGCTCTGCTCTGCTCTGCTCTGCCACCAGGACTGTTTATTTCCCGCAGAGGCTGAGTGATAAATCAAGCTGACACCTCGCAGGCTCCTCAGCCGCGCCGAGAGCCGGGCGAGGTTTTGCTCAGAACATTCCCAGCGTTTCCCTGCTCCTTGCAGAGAGACTCAGGAGCAGGAGATGGATGAGGGTGGCACTGCCAGAGCTTCCTTCCCTCTCCCCGAGCGCGCAGAGCCAGCAGCTCCATCCTGGCTGGGCTGTCACAACTTTCCCAGAATTTCTGGAGCGCTCCAGGAGGTAAAAATGTGGGTTGGAATGGTGGAATCCTAATGGAAATTCTCGGGGTGTTGTCATGGTGGTGTGCCCTGGGAATGTGGGTGATGGTCCCAGCAGGAGAGCAGCTCTGAGGGGCAGCAGGGAGAATTCCAGAGCAGATTCTAATTCCTGCTTGGGACAACAATTCCAAGGGGTTTGGTTTAGTTGTGTCCCGTGGGAATGGAACAGCTGAGATTTTCCAAACAGGATCCACCAGAACACAAGGATTGTCCAAGCCTTGCACGCTGACTTACAGCTGAAAATATTTATGTTCTTCATTTCTTAATGGATTTTCCTTCTTCAGATCATGGGAGAGCAAGGTAAATCCAACCAGCAACCTGAATTTAAGCAACCCTAAACCTGCCCCAGCAGCACACAGAGCCCAATCCCCATTGCAGAGCTCCTGAGATTATTCTGATGCAAACCCAACAACCAAAAATCTGCTGTATCATCTCCCCTCGCCCACAGATCCCAAATTTTCAGGCTTATCCCATCAGCCACTTGTGCATATTTTGAAATTCGGGAGAGGCACGAGGTGGAACTCCTAATACAGGTGGCAGCACCTCTGTGGTCCCACCTGTGATTTGAAAAAGTCCATATTTCCTCAGTAAATCAGCAGCTGAGTTTGCACAATCCTTTAATCCCTGGGAGGAAGATCCCCATTATCTGTCCAGTACGAGACACATTATTAACGGATTATGTTTGCAGCAGGTAAAGGTCACTTTTAATGCTTTTAATGATTTAAAAATGGATTTCCTTTTCAGATTTACTATTTTTCAAGCAGCTCGGCTGTGAAAAGCCCTGCCCAGGAAGTAATGTGAATTAAAAGGGAGAGATTCAACTTGCTCAGCTCTCCAAAAGAGAGCCCCAAAGGGATCAATTGCAATACGTGGTGGCCCAGTGGAGATGTGGGAGAAAATTCAGGCCAGGATTTCAAAAAACCCTCCAAAATGAAAAACTTCCCTTTAAAGAGCACATTCAGACCCATTTGCTGTCCTCCCAGCGAGGAACAAGTGGCTCTGGATGGCCAAATCCCATCTTTGGCTGCACAAATATCACAGAGCCTCATTTATTTGGTCTTTTCTGCATAAAGTGTAAAGTCCAGCCACCTCCCAGGCCAGGCTGCTGAGCCCATCCCATGACATTTGTTCATGCTGAGCCACAGGGGAGCTTCAAATGGAAGGAGAAGAGTCAATCTCAGCTTCACCATCCACTTCCACTTGCTCCTTCCAGTGTACCCAGACCTCTTCCCCACATTTTAGAGCAGCCCTGCCTCTGAAACCTGAAACTGAGGTTAGACAAAGTGAGGAGAATAAAAAGCAGTTATATTTATAGAGCAGTTTATATTTATTAAAAAGCAGTTTTATTTGTTGAAAGCCTTCAGGTGCATTCAGGGCACTCACAGCCCACCCAGGGGCTACACCCAAAATGGACAATGAATAACGAGTTTTTCACACTTTATAACGAGTTTTTCACACTTTTGTCCATTTGCATGTCGAGGGTTAATCCTCCAATTACAGTTTCAGGTCATGAAGTCAATTACTCCGAGCAATTCCAAGGGAATTCCATCCCAGCCTCTCCCCACCCTCCCAGGGAAGGATTCCTTCCAATATCCCAGCCAGATCTCCCTTTTTCCAGTCTGAAGCCATTCCCTGCTTCCTGTCCCTCCATCCTTTATCCAAAATCTCTCTCCATGGTTCCTCTCAGCTCCTCCAGGCAGTGAGGCCACAGTGAGGTCCCAAATCTGTGGGATCAGCCCAGTTCAGGAGGTTCTGAGCACACCCAACCCTCATCCCCCATCCCAAACCCTTCTCCCAGCCTGTCCATCTCACACAACCCCTGCACTTCCAACAACGCCATCCATCAGTTCCAAAATCCTCCCAAACCAGCCTCCATAAGTGCTTTGGGAGAAGGGAAATTCAAAACATCACCAAGTCACCTCGCACTGCTCACTCCCAATTTTCTATTATTCATAACAATCACCGGTGCTGGATGGAGCTATGTGGCTTTTTAGTGGAAAGTGTTTTAAAGCAAGTAAACCCTTCCCTTTGTAATTTTTCAACCACGACATAAAAATATCACAATGCATCGAGTCTGCACAACTGTTCCATGGACTATTATGCACTCTAAACTACCCCTGAGATGAGGCATATTTAAACAAAAGGAGCTTTTAAAAATAAAATCATTTTGCATCGAGATAGCATCTCCTTGCTCTCCCGGTGCTTCGAAGACTCAAATGCCTCCCTGTAATGGTCCTTTCGATTGCCAAGTAAATGAGGAGCAGTGCTTAATGACCACCAGACAGGAGGGGCTGCTAAGTGCAGCTCAGCCAGGCAGGAAAAAAGGAAAAAAGTTCTTTTTTCTGGCTCAGTGACACCCACCTGGCCCGGGATGGGCACCTGAGAACCTGGCCAGCTCTCAGATAAAGCTGCTCCCAACACGGACTGTGGCTAGCACAGACCTTCCCCGGGAGAATCCTTCTCTCTCTTCTTCCTGTGTTTTATAAACAAAGATAAAGTTTGGATGTTATTAAAAACAGTTTCTCGGGATGTGGACAGTTCAGGCCTGGCCAATCTGCCTAGGGGGAGGTTTTGAACTGACCCAATCTGGGTGACCTTTGAGAAGTCTATATAAGATGGAATTAAATAATAAATCTTTTTCTTGATGCCACATTTTGAACCTGGGTCTTCTTACTCTGCTAGCGGCTCAACAGCGACAACGGACAGAATTCCACATCCTGGAAATTCAGCCACAGGATGAAAAAAACCCCAGAAACGCTGCTCAGCACCATAATGTGTCACTGATGAACCTCCCAGGGCTCTCAGCCCTGCAGGACATTTGTCACCAATTCTGGTGGCTTCTGTGTGTCCTGACCCTGCAGCTCAGGGCATCACACAGAGCAGCCATTAAGCAGTTTTGCTGTTATAATTCAACTCGCAATGGTAAATAAACATTACAGTGCTCCAGCCCAGCTCAGAGTCACAGTTATTTACCCCAAGCGCAGATCTCAGCTCTGGGAGTTTATCTGCAATGCCAACTGTGTCCTGGAATGAAGGAAAGCCACTCATTTCTGTGGCACCTTCCCTGTCCTGAATCCATTCCTCCAGTCAGACAGCAGGAGTCAAAAAACATCACTTTTCCTGGCAGCTGAGAAGTTACATAAGGAATTTGTTTACCCCCAACTCCTGGTTTTTGGCAAAGCGTGAAATATTGCTTTCTGCTTTGCAGGGGCCAGGCAGGGAGGGGACAGAGAGGGTGACAGGGAGGGGACAGCAGAGGGTGACAGGGAGGGGACAGCAAAGGGTGACAGGCAGGACCAGCACAGCCCTGGGCCCGACAGCAAACCTCCTCCAGCTGGGATCTGTCCCTGAAAAAAACTGGATTTCCTTCCTCTGAATCTCTGTAAAACTGGGAGAACTGGGGTTGTGCAGCCTGGAGAAGAGAAGACTCTGAGAGGATTGAATTGTCCCTTCCAGTGCCTGAAGGAACCTGAAAGAAAGATGGAGAGAGATTTGGTTGGGTTTGGTTGTTTTATTGTTTGTTTTGGTTTCTAGTTTTCTTTTTTTTTTTTTCCCCCAAAAACCAAAATATTTTCATAGAATTTCAGAATAGTTTGGGTTGGAAGGAACCTTGGAGACTCATCCCAGTGCCATCTGTGCCATGGGCAGGGACACCTTCCACTGTCCCAGGCTGCTCCAAGCTCTGTCCAGCCTGGCCTTGGACACTGCCAGGGCTGGAGCAGCCACAGCTTTTCTGGGCAGCAGAACTATTTGTAGAGGATATTCTGGGAATTCCTGGTTTCTGCTGTTTCCCCAGTCATCACCAGGTCATTTCCCCAGTTCAGAGCTCCCTGCAGTGTCCATCCTTTGCTCCACCTCTGGCAGTTCCTGCAGCTTCAGGAACTGATCAACACCCCAGTTTGGGGTTTTTGCTCTTCTTTAGGACCACTTTGATCCCATTTCCCTGCCAGCTCTGATCTCCCTGGATGAAAATAAATGAGGATGAACCTGCTGATCCCCCAGACTCTCTGGACACTGAACACCCAACCTGCAGCCTCTCCCAAATGTTCCCCAAGAGCCACAGGCAAGGATGGAAAATTTGGGAAAGACATCCCCAGCACATTCACAGAGATGCACCTAAAACCTTCCCCACAGCATTGGCCATTCTGTGATTATTTGACTTAGTTCCCTAAAACTGGTGTGGTTGAAGCAAAAGGGAAAGGGAAGACAGGAATGAAATGTTTGCCTAAAAACGGTGTTGGGTCAAAGGATGAGGAAAAGGGAGCTCTGGAATGAGATGTAGGGAAAGAGAAATGCAGGGAAAAAGAGAGTTGGGGAAAAAAGAAAAGAAAAATGAAAAATCAAAGAAGAGAAAAGAAAAGAAAAGAAAAGAAAAGAAAAGAAAGAAAGAAAAGAAAAGAAAAAGAAAAGAAAAGAAAAGAAAAGAAAAGAAATTAATAAAATAAAATAAAACCAACAACTGCCATGTTGGCATGTCCTTTTCTCTGAGGATGTTCAGTGACCTCAATGTCACTTAAAAACACCTGGGTACAGCCTCTGCCAGTGATTTAGCATTCAAAAGCTTCAAATCTTGTTTTCCTTTTGAGTGTAAGTCCTCAGAGAGGAAGGACAGATTGAGCTACTCCTTACCCTTCCCTTCGTACATAATTTATCAAAAATAACAACTCCCTTTTCCCTACAACCGCTTTGAAGGTTTTCTGTGTTGTGTCACAATGAACACCAAAAAAAGACCATTTTTATAAACATCGACGAGATTCACACCAAGATGCAAAAATCAAAGCCTGAATCCAACTGGAATTACCTCATTATGTAATGAGGTAATTTTTGTTCACAGCAGTGCCATGGATGAAGCTTTGATTGGTTTTATTTGGGTTTTTTGGGGGGGGTTGAGGTTATTTTTCATGTGATTTATATTAATGCCTCGGTCAGGTTCATTGATTTTCTCGGTTTTTTGTTGTAGGGCAACAAAAGGATGATTGTTTGCTCTGGGGGGATGCTGGGTGATTGCATTTGCATTTCTTGCAGCGGAAGGCAATTCTCACTGCACAGACACCAACCTGGATTTCCTTCTCCTGGACTCTCCAGCACAACAAAGATCCCAATCTCCCTGGGTTTTTCCAAGGTAAAACACCTGCCAAACATCCTGAGATCAGCTCCTGCTCTTCCCTGCAACACCCACAGCTAAAAATACTCCAGCAGCAAAATCCTACTTTTAATCTAACACTGGAAGAAAAAAAAAAATACAACTTCAGACTCTTCTTGTGCTTCTGCAAAAATAAAAACTTGTAAGGAGAGAACTCCTGGAAGCTCAGAGTTTGCTCCATTTGAAGATTTGACAGAAAACTTTCCAGGTCCCCTGTGAGGAGCTGGTGCAGGATGGAGGGATTGCCATGCCAGGGAGAGGTGGAATCTCAGGATCAGAGAGGCTGGGAAAGGAAAATCCCCCCAGGATCATCAAACCCACCCTGTGCCCAATGCCCACCTTGTCCCCAGCCCAGAGCACTCAGCATCCCAAACCCATCCCAAACCCATCCCAAACTCATCCCAAACCCATCCCAAACCCATCCCAAACTCATTCCAGGCTCATCCCAAACTCATCCCAAACCCATCCCCAAGCCATCCCAAACTCATCCCAAACCCATCCCAAACCCATCCCAAGCTCATCCCAAGCTCATCCCAAACCCATCCCAAACTCATCCCAAACCCATCCCAAACTCATCCCAAACCCATCCCAAACTCATCCCAAACCCATCCCAAGCTCATCCCAAACCCATCCCAAACCCATCCCCAACCCATCCCAAACCCATCCCCAACCCATCCCAAACTCATCCCAAACCCATCCCAAGCTCATCCCAAACCCATCCCAAACCCATCCCCAACCCATCCCAAACCCATCCCCAACCCATCCCAAACCCATCCCCAACCCATCCCAAACTCATCCCAAACTCATCCCAAACTCATCCCAAACCCATCCCCAAACTCATCGCAAACTCATCCCAAACCCATCCCAAACTCATTCCAGGCTCATCCCAAACTCATCCCAAACTCATCCCAAACCCATCCCCAAGCCATCCCAAACTCATCCCAAACCCATCCCAAATCCATCCCAAGTTCATCCCAAACCCATCCCCAACCCATCCCAAACTCATCCCAAACCCATCCCAAACCCATCCCAAACCCACCCCATGACCCAAGCTCAGAGCAGAGCACCCCTGACTCCACCCTGGGTTTATTTTCCCTTTCCATTTCCTCACCCAGAGACACTCCAAAATCACCAGCTGCCCCACCTGCCCTGTGACACCCACCTGGACAATTCCAGCTCCTCCCTCGATGTGCCAGCACCTCCTGAGCTCTGCACAAACCTCACTCTCCCCTCGTACAAAATGACACAAAACATCCTATTTTTGCTCCATTTCAAACGGCTCTGAGTTGTAGAGGCAACTTTATCAAAGCCACCCGAGGAGATGAAATAATTTTATCATCTGTCCTTTGAAGAGCTGATTTTTAAAAATTTTTTGCCCCCCTCAAATATCCAGGCAGCTCCTGCAGACTGCAAAATATTCTGTTGTTTCTGTCAAGGTCTGGACAAACCTCTCAATTAACACCCCCCTCAAGCAATTCTCCTCACTTTCTGGGTTTTTTTTCCTTTTTTACAGCATTTTCTGAGGGAAAGGCACGTTATCAATAACAGGGATTGCACACGATGCAATCTGATTGATAGGCTGCAATAAACGATATTATAATTCAAGCAGCGGCTCTGATAAGGTAATCTGATAGATCAGAAGTGCGAGAAAGAGGAAAATATCTGCAGAAAATGATTGTGGCTTTTGGCTGCATTGCTGTTTTCCTCCACCCATCCAGCACAGAGACTGTGGCAGCGAACTGAGGGGGAAAGCTCTCAAATCCAGAGGGGATCCACATCAATCAGGTGTTTGCAGGGAGCTGAAGTGGTTATTTTTAATGGAGCATCACCAAAAGGGGTATTTAAAATAGATCCATCACCAAAAGTGGTTTTTTTAATAGATACATTGCCAAAAGGGGTTATTTTTAATTGAGCAACACCAAAAATGGTTATTTTTAATAGATCCATCACCAAAAGGGTTATTTTTAATAGAGCATCACCAAAAGTGGTTGTTTTTAAGAGATCCAACACCAAAAGGGGCTATTTTTAACAGATCCATCACCATAAGTGGTTATTTTTAATAGATCCGTCACCAAAAGTGGTATTTTTAGTAGATCATCACCAAAGGTGGCATTTTTAATAGATCCAACACCAAAAGGAGTATTTTTAATAGATAAATCGCCAAAAGGGGTTATTTTTTATAGATCCATCACCAAAAATGGTTATTTTTAATTGAGCAACACCAAAAGGGGTATTTTTAATAGATCCATCACCAGAAGTGGTTATTTTTAACAGATCCATCACCAAAAGGGGTATTTTTAATAGAGCATCGCCAAAAGTAGTTATTTTTAACAGATCCATCACCAAAAGTGGTTATTTTTAGTAGATCCAACACCATTAAGGGGAGGATGGAGGCTGGCTGGCTCCTAAATCTGGGGAAGGGGTGGTGATGCTCCTCTGGGGTTGGGCTGTGCCGAGCTCACCCCAAAACAGAGACCCTAAAGCAGCAGCAGCATGCTGGCAATCCCCAGCTGCTCTCACCACAACCTCTCCACGCCTCTCAGGAATATTCCAACCAGAACTTTTCCGCATTTCTTAATGGAGCTGCTGCTAATTAGCACAGCCTGATGTCCTGCAGGGAGGGCAGAGAGAGCAGCAGAGCCTCCACTCTGGGCTGCAGGAAATGCCAGCTCAGCTCAGCTCCTCGCCAGGCTGTGGCTGATCTGCAGCTCCTCTCCAGGTTCCTCCAGGTTCCTCCAGGTTCCTCCAGGTTCCTCCAGGTTCCTCCAGGTTTCTGCAGCTCCAGGAAATAAATCCCAGCTTCCCTCAGTGTCCAGAGTTCCCTCACTGCCTGCAGGAAGGGATGGAAATGAACTTCCTTGTCGCTGTTGAACTGCTAGTGGAGTGAAGAAGCCAGGCAGAATGTCAGGTTGGCACAGTTCTGAATTTATTATTTAAATTTTAGAACTTTATCTAGACTTTCACAGGTCCTCTGGATTGGGTCAATTCAAAACCTCCCCCTAGGCTGATTGGCCAGGCTTGAACCTCCTACCTTTCCAGAGACCGTTTCAATAACATCCAAACTTTATTTATAAAAAACACAGGAAGAAGAAGAGAAAATTCCCATGGGAAAGAAGCTGTGTTGCCACACTTTCTCCCTTTGCAGTGGCTGGAGGCAGCAGGGGCACACAGCACTCAGGGCTGGCTTGGAATATTTCAGCAAATATTAACCCAAAATCTCTGTGGAATTTGAGGAAAGAGAGACCAGATACCCAGCAGAAGATGTGCTCTTGCACCTCTGAGGGTGGCAGAGACTGAACCTCCAAGCGTTGGTCAAGATTCATCAGCCAAATCCTCTTTCTTTCTTTGCCCAAGGTGGTCCCAGCTGAGTTTTTCCTGAGGCTCAGGACCCAGGGGAGGAAACAGGGAGCATTTCCTACACAGCTGCTGGAGCCCAAATCTCGTGGCTTTTTTTAGGTTTTAAGTGCATCTTACCTGTCGCTGTTGAGTGGCTAGCTGAGGAATGACCAAGTTCTCAGACAAGGAAAGAGAGGAGAAGAGAACTCTATTATTTTGATTTCCATACATATAGAGTTTTCAGAGGTCACCCAGATTGGTCAGCCCGAGACCTCCCCCTAGGCCCAATTGGCCAAGCCCGAACTGACCCAATCCGGAGAAATTGTTTGCAAAACATCCAAACTTTATCTTGTTTATGAAATATAGCAAAATGTTCCCACGGGAAGAACCTGTGCTAGCCACATTTACCAAACTGCACCACCTACCAAACTGCCTCAGGAAATATTCCTCACCACCAGCCGGGGTGTTCAGAGGATCACCCAATATTTCCAGAGAAGCACAGCTGTGGATTGCAGAGTTTTCTCCTTTTTGAAGCCATGAATTCCTCCACCAGGTACCTCTGGATGGGACAGCTCCCCTGCAAATCCCATCATCCTCTGGAGAGGGTTTTATTGACACACAGGCACGCTTTGATCTGCTCATTTAAAAACTTTTCAGCCCCAGCTGGACATCAGAACATCTTCCAAATCAGCAACACACCAGCCTGCCCTGCTCCCTAATTGGGGAGGCAGAGTTCTCCTTATTAACCTCATTATTTTCCTCAGGAGGGATTTCATGAGCATCTTTCCTGGAGAACATCGTGTTCCTCATTCCCAATTCTGCTGAGAACCGAGCTGGAATTCCTGGTAATAAAGCAATCTCTTTTCATTCCTCCTCCTCGTTTTAAGTACCTGCTTTGATTTACACCAGATTGCTCCAGAATTTTGGGTTGGGATCCTGCCTGCTCTCCTGCCTCATGGGGATTTTTCTGTGAGATTTTGGGAAGCCAAGTGGTGGAATAATTTTAATGGGGAGCCTTGGAAACGTGTGGTTTGCTGAGCAGGGAAAGAGCTGGGCTGGGAGGGTGGGATGAGGATGATGAGGGTCAGGAGGTGTTGAAGGTGACCATGGCTGTGGGACCTCACTGCTGGAGACCCCTCAGGCCAGAAAGCAAATATCCAAATTAAATATCTAATTTCTGTTTCTCTGCGAGACTTCTTGGGTGAATCTCAAATCTGCATAATAATAAAAATACCTGCAGGTCCATCATTCTGCTCCAGTGGCTCTGCAGAGCAGAATTCCCCTTTTAAATCCTTGGATTTTCTCATCCTTTGATGTCCTGCAGGAGAAGACAAAGCTGCTTCAGTGGCAGGATCATTCCAGACACAAATCCACACTGCCCTGCATCCTCCATCAGGAGCTGCCCTGTCAGGATTATCCTTGTTTTGTAGATGGAAGATGGGATAATTCCAAAGGGGTATTTCCCACATCCTCACAACCACATCAGAATTTAATCTGCTGCTGCACTGGACCTCAAAGACACCTCAGCAAGGTCCATTTAATGCTGGGTGTGAGGAGGAAGATGAGGGTGGACATTGCTGAAGGATTCAGCTTCAGGCTGTGAATCAATCTCCATGTGAAAGATTCCCACGGATGCTTTTTCTGTCCCTTAATATGGGAAGGCAATGAATAAATGAGAATTTCAAGGTCTGAACATTTGGGGACACTCAGGTTGTCCTGCAGGGCAGAATCCCATGGAATGTGACACAACCAGACAGGGTCAGCTGAGGGAGATTCCCTCTGGAAAAAGGTTCACCTCTGGAAAAAGAAAAAGTAAAAATCTTGGGCCCAGATGCAACATCTTAAAGAGGAAATAGCTGGGGCTGTGCAGAACAGGATGGCAGTTCCACAGACATCTGCTTTTGGAATATAAAAAGATCTTTATTTCTGCTCTAAAGTGCCCATAAAACCATAAGGATCCATGAGAGGCTACAATAAATGCACCACACCTTTCCTATAGTGTGTGCAGAAGGATTTTTTTTTTTTTTTAAAGTGCATTTTTAATTATTAAAGTCATGAAAGCAGCACATTTCTCTTTGCAGCAGCAGCCTCTCGCCACAAGGATGTTTTGGGGCTGCAAAGGGCCATTTTAGGATCAACCCAATTTGATGGAGGTGAGTCCTTTCAGGGAAAGGAAAGAAATTGCTCCAGTGAATCAGCTCCCTGGGCTGCTCCATTTAAAATGGGTTCAGGGCAGGAATGGATCCACACTGGCAACGACAGCAAAAAAACCCACAAGGCTTTTCCTGGAAGCAACAACAGGAATGACTGTCAGGACTCTGTGTCCCTGAAAATGGCCTGAAATGTCCCTGAAAATGGTGCAGGATGAAAGCACCACAGTGCTCAGGGAATTACCCAAACGGGCTGGCAGGAGACTCCCTCCAAGCAAAGCTGTTCCCATAATTTCTTGGGAAAAAAAGTAAATTTCCTCTGTCTCATTTCCCCTGATCTTCCCCACAATCCCAACTCACTGCCAGTGGTACCTGAGCAAGGCAAAGGCAGGCTGGAGCAGAGCTGGACATCACTGCTGGTCACTGCACAGCTCCTCTGGTTCACTCAGAACAAAAAACTCAACTCAGAGTCATCCAGGAATCAGCAAAAGGAGGTTGCAGAGGTGCTGAGAGGTCTGGAGAGGTCACACAACTGTGCAGGGCCAGGAGCTGGAATTGTTGCCTTTTGTTAGCTTTAGAATCATGAGGCAGACAGGGTTAAAGAGGTTAAAGGGTTTCACTTGGGGCTTTAATAGGATTTTAGGTGCACAGCTTTTCAAAGGTGGAACACGCTGAGATGCACACTCACTGTACACAATTTTATGGACTTTGCAAATTAACTTACTTGTTTAAAATGTCTCAATAAGGAACTTAATAAATGAAGTCATGTCTCCCTGTTTTAAAGGAACTCTCCCCAAATAGGGCTAGAGCCCAGTCTGCAAAATATGTTTCAGAGAAGAGGTTTCAACCAAGGTTAAAACTTTGAGTTTTGAGATAGTAAAGGGTTTTCTGGCTTTTTACTGAGAATGTTTGGGTTTTCTGCCTTGCAGAACTCCAAAACTAAGCTAGAATATCAGACCACAAAAATCACAAGCGTGTAGGGTAAGGGTCTAAAGAATGTCTAAAGGGTACAGAAAATATATCAAAGGGTGTATTAAAAAGGCAAAAATCATCAGGCATCAGAATCAATGACCCTTTATCCCTTCCAGCTCAGGATAGTCCATAAATCCAGCCCAAGCACACCCAGCACAGGCAGCAGACAGGAATTCTTCCAAGGATCCTTCCACATCCTCATTCAGGTGCCCCTGAAGCCTCTGGTGCCTCCAGCTCTAAAATAAAGTTAACAGCAGTTTTCATCTGCAGGAGGCACAGGGAGTGTAATTGAATTGAACTGCAAAAGGTGTTCACATCTGCTGATAATTAAGTTCAGCTGAGTTTCAATAAGCTGCTAAACCTGCCCAAGGAAAGCCAGGAGTGCAGGGGCAGAGGAGCTGGAAATTCAAAGCTGATTCTCCCATTCAAGACCTCAAATGGAATATTAGTTTCCCCCTTTTTTTTAAAAGAGACCAAAAGATACATTTACCAGACTGAAGAAACATATAGAAACGACAACAAAAAAATCCTGACAAAATGCCACAGCTTCCCAAACAGACAAGAAATAAAAAATTTAAACACCGTTCCCTGAAATGCAAGTTGCTCCCGAACAGATGAAACAAGGGAGGGGGTGTGGATTCAAAGCCCAGAACTCTGGAGAGCGCCAAGCACTTCCCTGCTGAAGAATAAAACGCTCTCTGAAAAGGTTTTGTTGAACTCATTTATGGGTAATGTGAGTTACAGCTTAGTAATGTGGCATAAATATTTTACACGCCGCTCCAACGAGCGCTGAGAGCCTGGGAAATGTGGGGGTTTGTTTGCTGTTATTCTGCAGGAATCAATTCCAATTGATCCGTTTGGAAGTGGCTGCGCTGCTGCCGAGGTTCTCACAGCCCCTGCTGTTGGTTTAGTTGGGTAAACTGTGGGGATGGAAATTTGGTTGGGTTTGGATGCACGAGGAGCAAAGAGGAGTCACCTCCTTGACCTGCTGCAAGGGAACAGGTGGGATTTGTGGGAAGGGCTGGAGGGGATTTGGAAGTGAAGGGGAAGGATATGGAGCTGATGGAGAGAGTCCAGGGGAGCAGAGGGATGGAGCAGCTCTGCTGGGAGGAAAGGCTGGGAAAACTGGGAATGTACAGCGTGGAGAAGAGAGCAGAGGTGACCTCACTGTGGCTTTGCAGTGCCTGAAGGGGCAGCAGGAAATATGGAGAGGGATGGAGGGACAGGACACAGGGAATGGCTTCATGCTGGAAAAGGGGAGATTTGGGTGAGATATTGGGAAGGGACTCTTCCCTGAGAGGGTGGGCAGGGGCTGGGATGGAATTCCCAGAGAAGCTGTGGCTGCCCCTGGATCCCTGGCAGTGTCCAAGGCCAGGCTGGACAGGGTTTGGAGTAACCTGGGACAGTGGAAGGTGTCTCTGTCATGGCAGGGGGTGGAATGGGATGGGATTTAAATTTCCTCCCAACCCAAACCATTCCAGGATTCCATGATCTGAAACCCTGCTGAGAAATCCCAGGACCATCAGGAAAGAGCTTTATTGATGTCCCAGGATGTCACTGATCCAAGAAGCCCCCAAAGCCCCAGCCAGGACCTGGCTCCCCCCGAACTCTGTGTCCCTCTGTGTCCCTGTGTCCCTCTCAGGTGGCTCCAGACCTCTCCCCTGTATAACTGCAGGTCCTGCTGTGCTTCCTGCAGGCTCCAAGCAGCAACCTCTGCCCACAGGGCAGGAGAGTCTCAATCCTAGAGGAGACCAGGGTGGGAAGAGCTTCATTTCCCCCAGCCCTGCCTGTGCCCCCTGTGCCAGCCCAGCACAGCCCTGCCAGGCCTGATAAATGTGTGAGTTGCTGCCTCTGCTCGTGAATAAATGATGTTTCCAGCTCCCAGCTCCCTGGCAGGGGTGCTCAGGTGGTGGCAAAAGTGACAAAGATGGCATCAAGTGACCCTCAAGGGCTGCACTGGGCTGGGAGGGCTCACACCGAGTGAACACAAACACCCACCGAGCAGTGACAACTCCCTCCTCCTGCTGTTGAGTCAGAGCCAAATGACAAATCAGCCACAAAGCCAGGACAGAAGTCACCAGAGTCCTTCAGCGCTTGCCCTCTCCCCTTTCCCAGAACAAACTTCCAGCCCAGCCTTATTGAATGGAATTGTTTCAACAAGGACAGCTATTTTTACATTTCAATTTGTCTCGGCACGTGTCTAAGCAAAGCAACACGAACAAAAGGGACCTGTCTTCAGCTGATCATAACGCCATCAAATTAAAAGTTTATGTTCTTTAAACACAGCAATGCCTGGCTTTGATCCCTCCCCCCCCAAAAAAAAGTGGTTTGGCAGAGGAAATCATGGAGTGTGAGCAGGAGTGGAGGTGGAACCAGGTGCATGAAAAGGAGGGAAACAAGCACTGAGCTAATGAATGTAAAGGCTTTGACTGGGCTGAGTGGGATGGGATTTGTCATCCTCCAAGGCATTGTTTTTGTACAGGAAAAACAGAATATTTCAAGGTGGTTTTTTTTTATTTCCAGCAGGACAAAAGATGAGCTGCACCACTGGCTGTCACTGTGAACCAGGAGGTGCCACTGCATTTATCACCTCGATATAAGAATCTCCCCTGGACTTCTTGTCACTTTTCTGCCTGTCCATTACACAGCAGGAAGCACCACATTCACTCCCGACAGCAAACTGCATCCCAAAGGCCTGGGGATGGAGTGAGGAGTGATTAACCACTGGAAATACCCAGCAGGGAACGTGGCTGTCCTGTCCTCACCTGCAGGCTCTGAATCCCTGCCTGGGAGGCACAGATTCCCTGGATGGAGCTCCATCCAGGAGGGTCACACTCCCTGCCAGGTGAGATGATCCCATAGCTCATCCTGGTCCTAAAAACCGTAAATCATAAATCCTAAAAACCTCAGGCTCCCATGGATTCCGTGGCATCATTTCCCAGGATGTGTGTGCTAAAATTAGGGGGGAAAAGGTATCTGATTTGAATTCACCCTCCAGGCAGGCTCATTTCAGAAACTGCAGCTCCTTACTCTGAAAACATTTTGGCCTGGAAGCCTTATGAGATTCCGAATGTTTTATACATTTTGCTGCTGAGTGGGCAAGAAATACAGACTTGTCCTTTCAATTTTATCAGCTCGTGTTGGAAATGATGGGGAACAGGGAGAGCTGTGACAGGGAGGCAGTTGGAGCTCTGCTGCAATTTGGGAAGTGTTTGGGTTCTCATCAGGCCCCTGCTAAAGATTTAGGGCTGCTCCTACCTCAGCTGAACCATCTTTAACCAAGATACACTTCTGCATCCCGCAGTTCATTCCAATCGTGCCTGGTAGTGGGAAAAAGAGAAATAAATAAATCCCAGCCAGACACAAAATAAAAGTCACATCCATGATGGGCATCCTTCCCTGGCAACAGCCTCATTTCCTTCTTCTCTCGTTTATAAATAAAAAAAATAAATTAAAAAAAAATTTAATTGCGGCAGCACATTTAGAAGGGGAAATAAAAGGCTTTTTATGCTGCTGCTGCTGCTGCTGCTGCCCACAGGGTTTACATTTGCAAAGGACTGAGAAAGAGCCCGAGGACATTGTAATTAACTGCTCTGAGGGCTCCTCTGGCACTGCAGGGTCACAGCAGCTCCTCTGGGCTCCACAAAACTCCAGCCCATCCTGATTGCACCCAAAAACCACCAGCCTGGCTGGAAATACGTGCTGAGAGGGTGAAAAGCTCCCAGCAGCAAAACCCACAGAGGACTTGCTGCAGGACATGCCTCAAGTTGTGCCAGGGGAGGTTTAGATCACATCTGAGGGAAAAAATTGTCACAGAAATTGTTGTAAAGCATGGGACTGGGCTGCCCAGGGCAGTGGTGGAGCCAGCATTCCTGGAAGTGTTCAGGAAATGAGTGGAGGTGGCATTTGGGGACAGGGTTGGTGGTGATCATGGTGGTGCTGAAAGGGCTAGCAAAGTGAGGGTCTTGCTGCCCTTGGAAAATCCTTGCTCACTTCTGTCACTTTGGCTAAGTAGAAAAGCATTCTGGGAATGACTCAGCTGAACTAGAGGTGAAAACCAAGTTCCAGAATTGTAAAACAATGATCAGAACAATCAGTGCTCACAGTGGGGCTGTGGTTGGTCACACCTGATGCTGTTCCTGTCTGCTCTGTGGTGTTGGTTAAACACATCTGTTGCCTCACAAGGATGGAAACTCAGAACAAACTAGCAGTTGAAGAACCCTGGATTTTTACAATAAAGTGTCTGCAGCACACCATCCTAGAGTCCCTGTGTGCCCTTAGAAAACACCACAGGGCTGAGGGTCAGATTTGGAGATCTTAAAGCCTTTTCCAGCCTCATGGATTTATGAACCATCTCCAGTGGCCTTGGGCTCACCAGAGATCTCCATGAACCATCTCCAGTGGCCTTGGGCTCACCAGAGATCTCCATGAAGCTCTTCTCAGGGGGAGCAACACCCTCACTGCATCCCAGGAGGGACTCCATGGTGACATCCCCATGTTTTCCCTCCAGAGGAACCCAGCTTGTTCCTGGGATGCCACTTGGGAACTTGCCTGGCTCTCAGAGCAATTCTCCTTTCTGCCTCTAAACCCAACAAGTTTGAAATCAAAAGAAGAATTAGCAGGGAGCACCGAGGAGAAATTTCCATCCGTAGCACACCTCTTTCATTCTCCATGCCTGCCTCGTTAAGGAGGCTTCAGTGGGATCCTTTCAGAAACACACACACAGAAACAACGGAGTGATTGCAGTTTGTGAGGAGCTGGGATGCAATTAGCATATGAACATCAAAATGGGGCTGCAATCTCCACGCTGTCTATATCTATTTAGATTGCCAGGTTTTGGGGGTTTGGGTTTTTTTTTTTTTTTTGCAATTCTGTTCTGATTTCTACCCCTCAGCTGCAGGCCAAGGTTCAAATAAGCAGGGACAGGTTGGACAGGGATTGGAACTGGTTTGGTGGAAGGGGTTGGAATGAGATGGGCTTTAGGGTTCCTGCTAATCCAAACTGTCCTAGGATTTTGTGGGCAGCAGGAAAACTGTCCAGGGGGATGGTGTCAAACTCTCAGTGGGTTACACAGCAGGTCCTGGCATCACTCAGGAGCCTCAGGGCACAGGGATGCTCAGGTACCAACAGTGACAGGTGAATAAATGTGTCCCTGGAGAGCCTTGGAGCATTGTCCCAGCTCAACAGAGGTTGGGAATCAGCTGCTTCTCCTGAGATCTGTCAGAGACAACAGCTCAGGGGGGTTGGATCTTCATTCCCTGCGACCCATGTTGCCTTTTTCAGCCAGAAATGAAATTCAAGATCATTTTAGTATAGGAAGTAATACAAAAGTGGATCTTTATTGGAGCTCCAGGGTAGTTATGGAAGAATATCCACAATAGGGCTGAATACAGCTTGATAGGTTTGAGGAAATGAGCAGAATTGATCAAAAGCACCAATTCAGAGGACAAGTGGTGATGCAATTCCCCCCAGGTCAAACCCCTGCTCTCAGCTCCACCCTTGGCACTAGTTGGACTTGTTGATCACAATTTGTCTTGAAGATTTTGTTCTCAGCCTTGGTTCCCAGGAAGAACCAAGACAGGAGAGGAGCCTTGTGCCCTGCAGGGCTTGGAGTTTTGGGATGTGTTTGGTCTTCCTCGCTGGGGAAAAGGGTAGGGAAAAGTATATTTCTATGAATATAGAAAAGAAAAAAAGGCAAAAATCACTCCAGCATCACCCACAGAGGTGTTTTCCTGGTGACAGACAAGGCAGGTGCCAGGGATTGCCCCCAGCCTGTCCCTGCAGCCCCAGGCCTGCTTTGAGATCCCAAACTCAGCCCAGAGCAGCTCACCCTGCAATTACCCCGCAGCCTCTTATTTATCAGCTCATTAAATAATCAATAGTTCTCTCGTGAGAAGCATTCCCGTTTCCTCCCCACGCCTCATCCTGCACGATCTCGGTGCCCTGAAGCCAAGGAGGAGCCTCGTCTGAGCCTCTCTTGGCACAGATGGTGCTGGAGTTGGAGGCACAGCAGATGGGAGGATGCTGCCTGCGATGCTGAGCAGTTCATAAACGTTTCCCTGCAGACACCTGGCTGCATCTCACTTTTCTCTACAAATGAAGAATATTTCTCCTGCCCTGTTCAACGCTTTCAGGTCCGTGCTCTGAGTCACTTGGATCTCTTGGGTCTGGCTGAAACTCAGCTACTCCTCCTCGGTGCTCCTCGTGGCCATGATAGTATTTTCTGTGCTTTACACACTGGATTTACACAGAAACTTCTCAAGCAAATGCTTTACACAGCGCCTGGACCACTCCTCTCTCGACAATCCCACCACCACAATTTCATTTACTGTCAATAACTGCTTACTTCAGGCCAAAGGAATGAATCCCTTATGGCCACCCAGGAGGTTCCAAATCAGGATTTTCAGTGTTAAAACCAAAGAGACAACGCCATTAGTTAGGAGCAGCAGCCAACTAACAAAATTCTCATAAAGGTGAACGGTTTCCCCTGCTCTCCAAAGGCTGCAAACACAATCTACCTTAATGAAGAGGCATTGAAAGCAATTCCAAGCCCACGCAGCCCTGAGATGGCAGAGCTGTGCTGGCATCGAGCTCAGAACCACTGTGCTCTCAGCAGCTCCTCATTTCTGCCCCTCGCTGCTTCCTCTTTGCTGTTCCTCCGTGTCACTGGAGTGTCAGAGGTGGGAATATTCCAGCTTTTCCAGCTGTTCCATGGAAGGAGTTCCCCTCTTCCCCAGCCACAGCCGGAGGGAAGGTCATTTCTGCCTCCACTGCCATCCCTGGCTGAGAGGAGGTTAATAAATATTTATAGGGCTAAATGCTCGGAGGTGCAAACAATCAGGTCTTCTGCAAATATCACTGAGTGTGATATAAAGTGTGCAGATCCACGAGTGTGTGAGCTAAAGTGTGTGCAGATCCATGAGAATGTGATACAAAGTGTGTGAGACCCAGGGTGAGCAGCTCCTGCCTTTGCTCACACAGAGAAACACAAACTGCTCTGACATATCCACACAGATCCAGAGCAGCCCTGCTGAGAAGGGATGATGGAATGAGGGGCTGGAAGTGTCCAAGGCCAGGCTGGACAGGGCTTGGAGCAGCCTGGGATAATGGGAGGCGTCCTTTCCTGGATGAGATTTAATGTCCCTCCCAACCCAGACTGTTCCATGATATTATTCCACAAGGATGACTTCCATAGACTCAACTCCCACTCTGAACATCAAACTCTCCCAGGCCTTTTGGCCACTTCAGGGACCACTGATACCTGTGACAGAGCAATTCCAAAAGAGCACAAACAATTCCAGGCCCCTGCTGTCCTGCAGACACACAACAGGCTCTGTCCAACTAGGCTGAACAGACAAAAAGGGTGGTATTGCTCTGTTCTGCCAAGAAGTGCCCAAAATTCTACAGAGCCTTGTGCCCTGCCTCAGTAAAACTGCCTCAATCCCAGCATTTCACACACAAACTCACATTTCAAGCTATTTTGTAACACTCCAACCACTGCATCCATCGCTGAATTTTGGCTGCTTGGACATTGTCCTGGATTTGCTGCTGTGCATCTCATTTTGGGTTCAAAAGCATTCTCCATCTCTGCAGAAGGAGTCAGAGGTGCTGCTCCTTCCATCCAGCACGGGACTGAAGCAGCACCTCCCCCAAATTGCCCCAAAATGCAGGGTGTGGCTCTAACCCGAGTGGAACTTGTCATTTGGAGAACAGAGGGCTCAGTCCTAACGCGGGAAATCACACACACCACAAAGAGCGACGGGGAATGTAAAAACACCAGGGGGAGAAAAGGCAGAAATTGCAGCTATTGAGTGAACAAGGTAAAAGGAAAAAATCTGTGCCCTGGCAGGTGACCTCCTCCAGGCTGTTGTGCTCTCTGAGAGCTGCAAGTGCTTGTGCTGCAGCTTCAGTGGCCACTTTGCACCGAGAGATGACAATAATTTCTTGGTTTGTGCATTAATGGAAAGGGGAGGAACCAGTCTGTGTGTCCTGGGGCTTCCAAAAGGAAGGATTTTCTAAATTCCTGCCAATTAACTGCACTGTTTCTACTCCTGCTAGATCTAAAGCGAGGTTTTAAATGAGCACAACGAGTCTTGCAGCCTCTTTTTGTTTTCCCACTCTGTCCAAGGTTTGCAGGGCGTTTATTTAAATTATTTGAACCCATCTGGAGTCACCTGAACTTTTCCAGAAGTGACACGGTTGTGGAGTGACATCCACAGGGAGCAGTGACTGAGGTGGGACCCAGGGAAGATTTGGCATCCTGGAATGTGATTATCAGATGGATTTGGCATGCTGGAATTTGATTATCAATCAGATTTGCCATCCTGGAATTCGATTATCAGCTGGATTTGGTATCCTACCTCCTGACTAACCTTCCTCATGGAATTCCCACATTCCAGAGGGCAGGTCCTGTGCTAAAGACCTGAACCCATCTGATCCAGAGGAGAAGACACAACGTCCTTAAATATCCACAAATCTGGATATTTAAGAGAGACACAAGGATGAATCCCACATGGGCATTATGATCCAGAGCTCAGCCAACTCCAACAAAACTCCTCACACCCCCCAAGCTAGAATACTCCACAGAAACTGGACAAATATTTAGAATTCTACTGTGGTACTTTCCTTCCCAAGAGAAAATTCCAGAATTTTCCAGGAGTTTTTCCTCAGAGCACACAAATCCTGCACTCCCCACCTTTGGCACCACTGGAAAACCAGAATTCTGGCTGCTGGACCTCAGTGGTGCTGCTGATTCTGTGAGGATCCTTCTGCTGTTCTTTCCAAGCCCTGTTTTGGAAACCAGCCAGCCCTGTTTGCTTCTCGGGCAGAGGATATGGAATTACCGTAAATTATATTGAAAAATTAGATTTATTCACTGCTGTGATAATTGATCTCCCAATCTGTCTCAGAGAGTTAGCAGCTGGTAAGAAAATAAAATGCAATTTAAATTTTTTTTTTTTTTTTTAGAAACCAACCCCCCCACTTTAATTCAAGCGTGGCAAGGAATAAGGGGGAGAGCAGAGGGTGAGTTTCTCACTTGCCAGTTCTCAAATTAAACGCTGATGATAAGGAAACAAAGCAAGAGGTGATTGCAGAGGTGTCTGAGGAATTCCCAGTTCACAGGCTCTGCAGCGGGGTTGGTACCCTTGCAGAGTTATTAAATAATTGTGTTTAATTGCACCTCAGCCCCGAGAAAAAAGGGATTAAGGCCAAGGATGTGCCTGGAGTGGAATCCCCGGGCTGAGCTGTCACTCTGCCCGAGCTGCTGCTATTGATGTTGACAAACCAACATTCCACAAGTGACTCCAGGAATCCAGCTCCTCTGTCAAAGCCTCTCTAACTGGGTCCATCAAATCTTTGGCTGTTTCCTCTCAGGCCCTCGGAGGGAGAGGAAAAAGCCCCAAAACCTGGTGTTGGTGATGGCTCCTCTCATTAAGGCTCCTCTCTGTCATCCCCTGCTCAAATCACATCACACATTACAGATGGAGGCAGGATTTGGGTTTTACACCGAGATTAGCTCCGAGGAAATGTATTTTTATCTGCTGGGAGCAGTAAGGAAGAACTCCATAATTCACCATAACCCAATCACTTACAAAGTGAGTGTTTGCAGGGCCTTGAAAAATCCCGTGCTGTCATCGGTAATAAAATAAGAATGATAATCCTGCTCCCTGGCTGAAGGGGAGCATGGGAATGGCCGTGGTGTTAAAATTCAGGAGAATGGGGAAAGGGAAAAGGGAAGATCCTGGCTGGAGCTGGAGTCTGGCAGCTCCATTTCCAGCAAGAGATGGACACAATGAGTCCTAAAAATCGTCAGTGCTTGAAGTTTGGACATGGAGCAGCTCTGACTTCATTTCACAGAGTCACTGGGGTTGGAAAAGCCATCCAAGGTCACCAATTTATGGCAAATCCCCTCCTTGTCCCCAACCCAGAGCTCTGAGTGTCACATCCAGGAATTCCCTGGACACCTCCAGGGATGGGGAATCCAAACCTCCCTGGGCAGCTCCTTCCCATTTCCCTCTGTCCCTTGGGGGGATGGGGAGCAGGGAGGTTTGGGGGAATTTAGCACGAAAAGGGAGGTTTGGGAAGAGCCAGTTCTTCCTCAGCCCATGGAGGAAATAGAGAGGGAAAGAGGGGGAAAGAGAAAGGGGGAAATAGAAGGAAATAGAAGGAAATAGAAGGAAATAGGAAAAAAAAAGAAGGAAACAGCAGGAAACAAGGAAACAGAAGGAAACAAGGAAACAGAAGGGAACAGAATGAAACAGAAGGAAACAGCAGGAAAAAGGAGGAAAGGGCAGGAAAAAGGAGGAAACAGCAGGAAATAGGAGGAAACAGCAGGAAACTAGGAGGAAACAGCAGAATAGAAGGCCCGACCCTGACACTCAGGCCAGCAAGCCAAACTGAAATGTTTCTCCAATAATTCATGATTATTGGACAAATATAATTCATCCTGGCTGCATTAGAAGCTCTGATCCATCATGGAACAAATTATTATCTGGAGTGACCTTTTGTTGTCTAATTGCAGCAGTAAATAACAGCACAGAAATAAAAAGCAGTGCAGAGAATCCCAGCAGTGCCACCGAAATCAAACCTTCCTGGCGGCACAGGGAGGGTTAATCAGCCTGAGAATTCAAAAACTGTTTTTCTTCCACACTTGTGCTGTGGCATTTGCACAGACTATCAGTGGGGTACAGCAACAAGCGCAGCTCACGTAGCTTAAAAAAAATACATAATTTATAGATATATTCTATATATAATAATATATAATAAAATAACAAGCACCCAGGCAGGCCAAGTGTATTTTTGTTCTCTAATCTTCCCATCCAGAAGCCACCTCACTCGCAGGATCATCCTTCTCCGTCTGCAGTATTGTTCCAGCGGTTGAGTAGGTTAAGAACATTTGTATTATTATTATTATTATTATTATCCCCCCTATTTCTGATTTGCATGCTAATAGTTATCTAGCAGTTCAAATCTCAATTAGGAGCCCACACAGGCAGGAGCAGCACAATTCACGGCGAGGTTGTAAATGTGGAAATGTACTCAGGCTCACAATGAAAGCAGCTCATCACCCAGCACTGGGGTTTGGTGTTATTAATTTGGTGTCATTGAAAGGCTTCCGAGTGCTTGCTTCAGTTAATGCACGTTCCTGGATGCGTTGGCTGCTTTTTATTGTGATGGATTTTATGTTTCAATCACACAAAGTTGCCCAGGGCCTTTCAGCAGGGCTTTTTTTTTTTTTTTTAAACAGAAAATCAAGGAAAATGAAATGTGTTGGTCCATCGGCGCCTCTCCAGCAGGCTTTTGTTCAGCAGCACTTGGGATGGAGCAAACCCTGCAAAACTGCTGTGAAAAATGGAATTTCTCGAGCCAGGCCTGAGCGAGAGTGGTGAGGGGGCTAAATGGGGATTAATTACTGCCTGACATGATTCAGGTCCTGAATTAAACTAAATTCAGATCCCTGGAACTAAATCATAATGATGATCATAATCTGAACTAAATACAGATCCCTGGAAATCATGTCATTGCATCATCATCATCATCATCATCATCATCATCATCATCATCATCATCATCATCACCTCACTAACCAAATCCTCATCCTGAAGTTCCCAGTTCTGCTCCACACCTTTGGAAAAATCCTGTTGTGCCTCCAGCACTCGTTTTTTCTGGTTTTCCCTTTTTTTTGTGGCTTCTCATCATGGACACTGTGCCTGGCAATGAAAACAGAGCCAAGGTCAGCAACAAACCTCTGCAGAGAAACCACAAACACTCAAAATAAAGCAGATTTTTGCCTGGGTGAGGACTGAGCCACCTCGTTCTGCTTATTTAGGAGGTTTTAGTAATGGTGTCAACAGGTTCTTAGGACATGATTTCCGAGCTGTGTCCCCCAGCACGGTGACAACAGCCACCTCAGCAGCTTCTGACACGCAGGAGCTTTTCCTTCCTCCCTCCCTGCTCTCCACAGCAACCTGCAGGTAATTATCCACAAGGGCACTGCCCCGGGAGAAGTCATTTCTCACTCCGCTGCTGCTCAGGGGCCACCGGGTTAAACAAGTGATGGAAAAGCTCTGGGAGTTGCTCTCCTGCTTCCCCTCACACGTCGGGGTTGTGTCCTCCACCCTGGGCAGGGGTTGGAGGGGCTGATGGCACCTTGGGGAAGCAATAAATTGGCAGCAGAGCAGGGGGGATATCAGAGTGATGGCAGCTTGTGGTGAAATGAGCTGCAAGGAGGGAGGGATGGGGGAAGAAAGGTGCTGGAAATGGTTTTGTGGCCAAAAAGAAAAAGGTTTTGGGGGGGAAATCACACTGCAATTTAGCTAACTCCAGTACTGGGAAGTGTTTCAGGACCAGTGCAGCCACACAAAGCTGCTGCTTCCACAGGCACTGGAGCGAGTCACGTCCCTGGAAAAAGGGGAATTGCAGATGGGAAAGCTGTGGTCTTTCAGAAACCACCTCTGAAGGACTTTAAAAATGCTGCTAAAAGCCCCAAAAGGCAGCAGAGCAAACAGGGGAATGGCAGGGCTGGAGCAGCACAGAGCCACAGCTCCTCCAGGGTGTCTGGCTGGATTTTGGCACCTCCTGTGATGTGAGCAAAGCAAAGGATCAGAGCCTTGGTGAGCTCAGCAGACCCTGCTGATCATCAGCCCTGCAAGGACTCCACAGCATTAAACACAACTCAAAGAAGGTTCCTTAATCATGACTTATTTCTATGGTAACACCAGGCAGGCAAAGGGAATTATGCAAGGTGCTCCCCAGGGGTGGGAGAGGCAGAGGCAGCTCCTGCCATGGAGCACCTGGAGCTCAACAGGTGAGGAAGAGCAGACAGAAAAAGCTGGCCCAGGGTCCTCCCCGCTAATTAGCAACTCAGCAATTAATATTGCAGAGCTACCTGGAAGCCCAATCTTCCCCTGAAGCCCTGGTGCTGTGCAGAGCACAGGCAGCTCAGAGACAGAATTTTAGTTGTAAATCAAAAGGCTGAGGGAATTGGGATTGTTCAGCCTGGGAAGGGAAAGCCTTGGGGTGTCCTAATTTTGGCCTTCCAGTGCCTGAAGGGAACCCACAAGAAGGATGGCAGAGGGTGGAAGGGGATGATCCTTAAGGTTATTTCCAACTCCAACCATCCTGGGAATCTGTGGTAATAAACACCAAGTTTGTCACTCTTGAAATGAAATAAAAGGAATTTTCCCCAAACTACCTCACGGATTTCCCCACCTGGATATTCCCTTAAAGCCTGACTCGAGCAGGGCCCTCAGGGTGCACATCTGTGTGGATCTATTATTATTATTTCTGGGATTTGTTTCACCCCACAGCCCTCCAAAAGCACCTGTTGCATTATAGGGGGGAATAAAAACCCTTTTATACCCCAACAAGGAAATGATTCGATAATTACCCAGCAGTAAAGCAGAACATATGAGAAAGTGCTGTTCTCATCACCATTCCTTGAAGCATCTTGTCATTATTATTAGGAATTGATGTATCTGCGCCAGGCTAACTCATATGGATTGTAATTCCAGGACATAAATTACCCTGCCAGGTGCACTCAGAGCCCAGGAACAGCAGCAGAGGTGCTGAACATTTAAACCAATTTGCTAACAGGTTTTTTCCTCCCCAACCTACTGCCCTCCTTTTCAATCTGCTGCATCCCAAAGAGTTTCCAAGTGCAGATATCCATGGATATTTATTAGAAAGCCGTGCCCTAAAACATTTGAGGTTACCTCTTGGAACTTATTCACACAGGCTCTGTCACAGGGAGAGTGGTTTAATGGTGCAGGAAATACGGCTCTATAAAGCTGTGTACATCCTGCTTTAGTGGTGACACAGAGATTATGCTCCATCAAATAAGTAAATTAATTTAGGGCGTGTGAAGGAGGACGAAGCAGAGGAGAATTCCCCTTGTGAAACTCCAAGCTCCTCTTTCCTCATCTGCTCCCATTGCACAGCTTGCAAGAGCTTTTCAGAGTGGCCAAAGCAAAGTGTCTGGAAGGTTCTGGAAAGGTTGGGCAGAACCTCTTCTCCCTCAATAGTCTCAGTGGTCAAATAGCTTTTTCATCCTTGCCCGGCTGGTACCCCAAGGTGAAGAACTGCAGGGATTTCTCTGCACAAAGGGATGACAAATTCCTCATCCCTCATCCCTCCCCATCAGAACATTTCTTATACTCTGAACACACAGAGATCAGCTCTACCTGCCTTGAATCTCTTTTTTTTTTTTTGGTGATATTTCACTTCCTTCAACCATTTCTCACCGAGAGGGCGAATTTCAAACAAGCCCCGAGCTGCGACTTCACTACCTCTGGCATTTCTCAGCCCTGTTCTCACTCTGCTCTTGGCAGGGAAGGAACAGGGGCTGACAATCCGTGGCTTTGCATAACAAAAAACCCGTTTAGTCGAGCAGTGGGGGACGGAGTCTCTTCAGGAAACCAGATAATCCAGCAACTGGTGCTAATAAGTTATTGACTTCCCCACTGCTCTTCCAGGAGCAGCTCCTGGCTTCCGGTAATCGCTTTGCTTCCACCCTCAGAGTCCAGCTGTGGCTCTTGGAAGAGCTCATTTATGGCAGCTTGTGATAATAGGATATTTTAGCAATGTCAGCTTTTGCACAAGATATAAAAAATCCCCCGATTTACTGCCCCCTGCTCCCAGCGCAATCAGAAAAGGCAAAGAAACCCATAAAATGTGTTTCAGTCACATTTAGGTGAACTCGGCTCCCCTTTCCTGTGCTGCCTGTGTTGAAATCGAGTTCCCTGACAGGCAGAGAACCTACAAGTCCTTCCTGCCCTGGTGATGCTGAGCAGGAAGCTCAGCTCAGGTACAGATGAAGCTGCCAGGATGCTGAGAGCTGGGAGATGTCATTTCTGCTCCTGGCTGTGACACTGAGCCCTCTGTCCTGGCCAGGTGACAGAATCACAGCAGGGTTGGAAGGACCATGCAAGTCCTGCTCTCCAGCAGGTCCCCCCAGCCTGTCCAGGTGCCTGGGGTTGTTCCTCCCCTGGTGCAGGACCTGCTTTTCCCTTTTTGCTGAATTCCAGGCAGCTCCTCTGCAGCACTCTGGGGTTCTCATCCCAGTTTGGTGTCACCAGAGGAGACTCCTGCTCCTCCATCAACTCATTGATAAATAAATTAACCCTGTCCTTGGGACTGAACCTTGAACAGCCACAGAACTGCTTCTGATTCTGGTCCTGACCTGGCTCTCCAGGACAGCCCTGCAGCTGCAGCTAGATTTGACATGTAAGGCTTTAAATCAGGCAGCTTGAGCACAGCCAGAACAGGGGTTGGAAGTGCTGCTTCCAGGATTCTCTGGGTGAAATTCAGGATGAAATTCAGGGCAGTTCTCAGGGCTGCAGCTGTGAGCAGATGTGACACAGACAGCTCTCCCCTCTAACTGCAACTTCTTGGGGAGCTGGAGTCTCTGCTGCTGCCTTTCCCAAGCACCTGGCACAGCCACATGTTGATGCAGGGAGGCTCCCAGGCAAGGATCTGGTGCTAATTAAAAAGATGAGCACGCCAGAGCTCCAGTCTATAAATCAACAACATCTCCTGCCACAGCCACGCAGGCAATTCACAGCTGAGTTCTCACTGTGGGCAGTGACACTGCAGCAGCAGCCAGAGCTGCCCACAGGTAACCCCAAAACATGGAGCAGGGGGAAAATGGTTTTTTGGCAGGGCTGGAGGAGAGCAGAGGGAACACTCTGGGGGCCTTGGAAAGCACCCCTGGGATTTGGGGAGGCTTTAGAAGAACCAGGTCTCTCCAACACCTGCCCTGCTGATGAGGCACATCCATCTCCACCCAGCACACCCAGTGTCCTTCTGCCTGTGGTGCAGCTGATGCAGGAAAACCAAGAGTTGCACATTGGTGTTTTCAATAAACCCTGACTGAATAATCTCAGCTGGGCCTTTCTGCCCTTAGAAGCTGAACGTTTTTTACAGGAGTGAGGGAAGTTCCTTGATATGATGGCAGGAGGGAAAAGGGGGGCAGGGAAGACTTTCTGGAGTTGGAAGGAGAGAATAATAAATGTATTTTTTCCCCTTTAACTGAGGCAGCTTTTACAGTGAAGCTAAAACACTGCAGGGACTCCTGGGGATCTGATCCTGTCAAAGGTTTGCATTTCATGGCTGAGCTCTGAAAGGTGAGGGCAGTGCATTTGCTGGGAGACAGAATGATAACTTTGTCCTTCAGGCTGAAATAACAGAGCTGAACATATTTCCATTGCAACAAGAGCAGGAGCTCTGGGATAAAGGGTAAATGGGTGTGGGTGTGGGCACTGGAGGAGAAGCAGAGCACAGAGCATCACCGTGAGGGTCACTGGGGAGATTCTGGGCAGTGTTTGACCGCCTGGGCTCTGGAGAGCTGGAATTGGTTATCACAGAATCCTCTTGGAATGGTTGGGGTTGGGAGGGGATTTAAATCCCATCCTGTGCCACCCCTGTCATAGGCAGGGACACCTTCCACTATCCCAAACCCCATCCAACCTGGCCTTGGACACTTCCAGGGATGAGCTTGATGAGGCCTGATAACAGCCCTGCACTTCAGGGTTCAAAGATTGCAAGATGAGCTGAAGGAGGAAGAGCTGATCCACCAAAAACCCCTCAAATCGCTCCATCCCAGGGAGAACAGCAGGGGAGAAATCAATAACCCGAGCAAGAAACTGTAATAACAGCTGACATTTATCCAGCACAGATAGCCAGGTGTCCCCAAACACTTGACAGATATTACAGGCTGAGCTGATTTACAAGCAGGGATCTGGCTCCTTGCACAACATCGATTCCCTGCCGAGGCAGAGGAGCTGCTGTGGATTTTGGGGTAACCTTCACTCACCTTTCCACTCCAGGGATGAGATTTGGGATGCTCTGCCCTTCCACAGCCCACACAGCTCAGCGTGGAAATTCCCTCCACCAGCAATGAGGCTTTGGGGGAGGGAATCATTTGCTTTGGGCAGCTGCACAGAAAACATCCAAATGCTGTGCGAGAGGCTCAGGAGCACCTTCACGGTGCTCTGCTCACCTTGGAATCTCCTCCTTCCCATCAGGAGTCCAGGTTACACATCCCTCAGCTTTCCATTAGACAGGGAACTGTTCCAGGCAGCTCCTCGCCCTGGATTTGCCTTTGGCACAGCAGCTCAGCAGTGACACTCTGAACAAGGTGTTTCCTTGTCGCTGCCTCAGCCTGACATTCCTTTTACAAAGGGAAAATAAAAGGAAAAAGGGAGTGAGTGTAAGAAAGGGATTCAAAGGCCCAGGAAAAAAAAAAAAAGCCAAAATAAACAACAACCCCACTGGTTTGGAGCTGGCAAGGCAAGCACAGGTCTGATGGCACTGAGGGCTCCAAATGCTTGTTAGGCTTGAGGCATTGAGGTGACAACTCCACGTGACACTGTCCACATCCTGCAGGTGATGCGTTGTCCATGCTGGAGTCCAAACAGGTCCAGCAGCACTGAGAGGCTGCTAAAACCTCTGTAATTTATGGAAATCTGAAGGGCATGACAGAATCAGGCACAGGATGGAGAGTATGGCTGTTATGAGGATGCACATTGCTTCACTTCTCACCCCAAGGGTCAGTTCACCTCCCCAGAGCTCAGGGTTGTGACAGGAGATCCCAGAGGGCACAGACCCTGAACCAGCACCACGAATCCCTAAAAGCCATGGCACAACTCCCTTTTATTCCTCTGCACCCCAGCACTGCTCTGGAGAGGGATTTCAATCCAACACCCACCATGGAAACACCACCTCTCCACCTCTGCCTCCCAGCTCAGAGCTGCTGCAGCTGTTTGCTTCCACTAACAACGTAAACAGATGGGGATTTATTCTGATGATCAATTAAAAAGAAAAAAATCCTTGAATTTTTCATGTGTTTTTCACCTCGTGTTTTCCCTCCCTGTGCTGCACGAGGAGCATGGGAGGAAGAGAAGGAAGCAAGGAGCCAGCTGGGCTGTGAATCCCAGGATCACCCTTGGCAGTGGGAGCAGCACCACTGCTTCATGCAACAGGCTTTGATCAAAACCACTGAGGTCTGAAACTTCTCACCCCTTCTCCTTTCCCTTAGTGGATTCCAGCTTTGATCCCCTCAAGTTTGATCCCTGCAGGTTCCTCCTGTCTCTCCCCCAAAGACATCCCCAGCTGTGGCTGAAGGTGTGAAACTCCTCACCCCTTCTCCTTTCCCTGGATTCCAGGTTTGATCCCCCCAGGTGCACCCTGTCGACATTCCCCCAGCTCTGGCTGAATGTCTGAAACTCCTCACTCTTCCTTTCCCTGCATGGATCCCACATTTTATTCTCCCAGGTTTGATCCCCAGGTTTGATCCCCCCAGGTTTGATCCCCCGGGTTTCCCCTGTCTCTGCCCCTGAGGACATTCCAGCTGTGGCTGAAGGTCTGAAACTCCTCACTCTTCCTTTCCCTGCATGGATCCCACATTTGATCCCCCCAGGTTTGATCTCCCCAGGTTTGATCCCCAGGTTTGATCCCCCAGGTTTGATCCCCAGGTTTGATCTCCCCAGGTTTGATCTCCCCAGGTTTGATTCCCCCAGGTTTGATCTCCCCAGGTTTGATCCCCAGGTTTGATCCCCCAGGTTTGATCCCCCAGGTTTGATCTCCCCAGGTTTGATTCCCCCAGGTTTGATCCCCCCAGGTTTGATCTCCCCAGGTTTGATCCCCCCAGGTTTGATCCCCCCAGGTTTGATCTCCCCAGGTTTGATCCCCCCAGGTTTGATCTCCCCAGGTTTCCCCTCTCTCTGCCCCTGAGGACATCCCCAGCTGTGGCTGAAGTGACACCCCTGAGCTGGCTGATGCCAGCCCTTCCCACAGCCCCCTCCCAGCTCAATTCCTCCTGCTCCTTCCCCAGATCCCCAACTTCCAGATTAAACATGCAACAAAGGTGGGAAGCTCTGTGTGGGGAGTCCAAGAGAAAAGCAACACCAAGAGCCCATCCTAACTTCTTCAAGGGCTTCCTGAATTCCCACTTCACATTTCTCCCTCAGAACATCAGTGCTGCTGAGCCACTCTGGGATGTGTGACAATTCCTCTGCTATTTCCATCAGCCCTGGGAGAAGAGTGGAGGATGGATTTGCATGGAGCTGCTGCAAAGTTTCCCAGCTCGCTGCAGCTCGGAATCACAAAAGAGGAGCTCGATGGGAGGTTGTTGAGACGGATAAGACACAAAACACTCCTCCTTTCAGGCAACAGATTCTCTTCCAGGCCCTGGGTAGCTGCAAAGAAAGAGAAAAACTGTTCTGAACTCTCCAGTGATTGTTCCATCAGCAACAGCTTCAATCCATCTATCAGTCTGAGTCTGGAATTCACAGTAAACCAAGACACTGGGAAAAACCCTGAAGAAATAGGAATAAAAAAAATCTCACTGCCAAGAAATCACATCCCCAAGGGTTTGCATCTCACCCCTCCAAACCCTGAAGGACAGTGAAGCTCTCCCAGCTCAAGCTGCTGCTGGTGGTGTTCTGATTGCTGCTCATGTCCTCGCCATACTCCAGCTCCTTCAGGATAAACAAACCTGGATTAAGTTTTCCACTATCATAATCATAATTGGGGAAGAAAATTAAAATCTCACTGCTACTTGTCCAGCATTATAAAAGTGACTGTGTCAGGCCTAACAAGCATCATTAGTTCCACTGAGGAGCCTTTCAGCTCCATGCAGGAACCAGAGCTTGGTTAAACACCCATTGAGATGTTGTTCCCCAACTCCGATTTCTCAGCTGGGTGACTCAACAAGCTTTCCCTAATTTGCCAGTGACCAATAGCAACCCCTAAACACCCAGAAAAGAGCACACAGAAGGATTTTTGGCAGCTCCCAGCACCTAGAACAGGGTTAGGGGGAAGTGATGTGCTCTCCTTATATTAAAAGCTCTGCACACAAGGGATGTTATGAAGGAAAAGCAATGTGGAACGTGATGAGGAGCCAGGTAAAGGAGCTTGGATGGCAAGAATTATGCAGAATCTTCTCCCAGATGTTAACTTCATGCAGGGCTCTCCAGGCTGGGGTGGTGACAGTGGCTGCACTCACCATCCAGCTCTGAATTAGGGATTTTAAATTCCCTCCTCAGCTATGGGGTTTCTCCAGCTTCTCCCAGAGATCTGTTTTCCCTCACCCTCCCCAAAGCCTCGGCAGCAAACTGCCAGCCCAGGAGGATTTACGAGGAACACACCAATCCCAAATCCCTCCCGTTAAAGTTTATTGCTATGGCAAATCTCTGCTGCAAAGGGAGGTTGTTGTAGCAACGCTTCGCCGCGATTTCAACTTCACCTCTCTCTTCTGCTGCCCCCAGAGGTGTCATTTCCCAGCTCGGAGCTGCTCAGGGAGGTGGCAGAGGCAGGGGATGCCCTGGACAGCTCCAGCTCCCTCTCCTGCTTCCCCCCTGCATTCCACATCCACCACAGGCAGCTCAGCATCTTATCTGAGGGTCCTTATTTTGGATCCTTATTTTGGATCCTTATTTTGGATTAAGGTTTTCCCCCCCCCCTTATCCATTATGAATTTAGGTTAGGAAGAAAGCTCTTCATGGACACCTGCCTAAATTCAGGTGAGTTTTGGCTGTGCCACATTTGTGGTGATTATTCAGTCTGTGGTGCCCAAACAGCACCAGAGCAGAGGGCACAGACCCTTCCACCACTCCTGTTAGTGAGAATATTCCCTTTGGTCCTTCCAGTCCTCAGGGGAATTTCACCAGAATCAGCCAGACAAACCCACAGACCCTTTTTGTTTCACCTCATTCAGCCTGCACAAGAGCTCAGCACTCCCACCTTAACACAGGCTCTAAATAACATCTCCCCTTCCATTTCTTCCTCTGCTTTTTCATCTTTCCCAACTCCACGCTACATTTCTTCCCTGCAAACACCCAATTTAGATGGCATCAGGAGGTGCTAACAAAAAATGCTTCACTGTCTTGTCAGCAGATTACAGAAAGGCGTCTCATTCAAGTTTATCCAGTTGGAAACAGAAGTAATTGATGTGAACTTGAAAAATATATGATTTGGAAGAAGGGGGTGGGGGAAGCTTGTCTCCAGCATGGCTGTTCCACCCAGCTCGTCCCCCAGTCACTCAGCCGGGGTTGGTTAATCAGGAGCTCCATTATCACCTCCCTTTCCCACATTTACCTGGAGCACAGGGAGCTGAGATGAGGACAAGGTGTAAATGTGCTCGAGCTGCAGGTCCTGGTTTGGCTCTGCTGTCTGGAAATGAAGCTGCAGGCAAGGGAAAACCAAGAATTCGATGAGGACAGGGACTGTGTTTGTTTGGCAATGAGGGGACAACAATGCCCCTCCCTTGGTCACAGCCACCTCTCCTGACTGTGACAGATTCACTGCCAGGGGCAGGGGCAGCAGGGAAGGCAAATGGGTCAGGGGCACTTCTGATCAGAATCCCACAATGGTTTGGTTGGGCAGGACCTTAAATACAATCCAGTGCCACCCCTGCCATGGCAGGGACACTTTCCACTGTCCCAGACTGCTCCAAGCCCTGTCCAACCTGGCCTTGGACACTTCCAGGGATCCAGGGACAGCCACAGCTTCTCTGGAAATTCCATCCCAGCCCCTCCCCACCCTCCCAGGGAACAATTCCTTCCCAAAATCCCATCCAAACCTGCTCTCTTTCACTTTGAAGCCACTCTCTGATGTAAAAACTCACCCCTGTTGTGTCCTTGTAAAAGGTTAGGGCATGGTGACTCCTCAGCAGGGCTGAGACACAACTCCTCACTGATCCTCAGAGCTCCAAGCGTGAGGAATGTCCCAGCATTTCCCACAGCTGCACCAAACATCTGGCACAGCTCACTCAGGAGATGGGAACACCAAATCCCAGCACGGCACAGGAGTCCCAAATTCCCTCCGGATCTCCCAGGTCAGGACCTCACCCAGAGCCACAGGAGCAAATCAAAGCCCTTTTGCCTGAGACACAGAAGTACCTGGGGGTAACTCTGACATTTCCCTCGTGCAGCTGCACCACTTCATTAAAACCAGAATTATTCTGTGCAATCAGCTCTCATCCCCACTAAACCACCCCTCCCCAGCCCTGCCAACCGTGCAGCATTGCACAAGTCACTCCAAACCACAATCTGAAGCTGTTGTTTTATTATTTCTATTGTGCAGAGACCCCCCAGGTGAGAGTCCAACCAGAACAGGTGTTGCACATCCTTTATTTCAATTAAATACTCTAACAGGGAGAGCAGCCCAAGGCCACAGGGAGCCAAATTAGAAAATTGCATGGAAAACACAAATAAAATGCATCAGATTGACTCAGGTGAGGCCCACAGAACGTGCTGGCTGCTCCTCTGGGCAGCTCTCCCTGATATTAAGGAAGGAGGCAGTCAGTTCTCAGGGAAAGAGCTTCTCACAGTGACATTTTCTGCTGACACCATGGCCAGGAAGGCTTTTGCTGCAGGGGAGGAACAAATCCTGCCTCAGATGGACCTTCCAGCTTTGTCTGAGATTGTCACAGAGCTGAGAACTGAGCTCAGGCAGCTGCTGCTGAATGCCCGAGCTGTCTGCAGCACCAAGGTGAGGCGGGACATGACCCGAGTTACAGAAGGTCTTTCTGAAGGATATTTTCCCCAGCAGATTTGGATTTTGGAAAGGAAAAGCAGACTGGACTAGGAGCTCTCTGCTACCTGCCCAATACAACCACTGGGCATCACTTTTCCAAGGCAGCTCACCTGGGAATCCAGAGAAAGAGGTTTTTAAACTCAGCAAAAAGAGTTTGTCCTCCTCTGCTCCACGTTCTGGGGTCCTGCAACAAATCAGATCAATAAAACATCCAACTCCACACCCACGCTGCCCATAAACTGTGATCCTTTGCCTGGGGATGGAGCCATTCCAGATTTAAAAAAAGATGAAGTTGATTTCGAGAGAAATAGATTTGGAACAGTGGAAATGCAGCATTAAAATCCACTTCTCCTTTTCTTTTAAATTAAAAACCCCAAAACAACCCTTTCCTCAGATTCCTCCCCAGGAAGACGAAGCCAATTTTCCAGCATCCCAATGAATATTTCAAAGATGAGTGTTTCCTTAAGCTAATTGGTGCCCATTATAATGGAATTAAAAGCCAAATGGATTGCAGGCAATTGAGCCTCATCACTTTCATTATTCTCTTTTCCCCAAAGACATTCCCGATTTTTAACTCCACTGACCCTTGGGCTTTCAGACAGGTTTTCTGACAGGTTTGCTCACAGCACGAGAGCTCAAGGAAAGGTCCATAAACTGCAGAGGGCAGGAGGAACAGGTGGAGAGGCAGGATCCATGGTGAACAGCTCCAGAGGGAATTCCAGCGTGCTGGGAATGTGCTCCCACCAGTTTGCATCCATCTCCCGTCTTTCCCATTTGTAATTCACAAATCCTATGCTAAATCCCACAATTCAGCTTCCAATCCGACAGCCTGGCTGCATCCCTGCTCCCCAAAACCCCGCCTGGCTGGACAAACTGCTGGAGCAGGGCAGGTAAAACCTCCACCAGCAGAGCTTCATCTAGAGCTGATCTCCAAACCACAACTGAAGGATGGCAGATTTTTAAATTTAAAGGCTGACACAAGCAGCAGGTGTCAGATTCTGCCTTTTCCTGTTGTCACAGCTATTCCACCTATCCAGAATGACCAGGATTTTTCCTTCAGGTCCCACCTCACTTTGTTTTTTGCCTTTTGCTGTGGTTGACCCTCTTTCCAGGCAAACCAAAGCCCTGCAGGAGAGCAGCGCTGAGCTTGTTCACCCAAGAGCCCAAGTGTGCATTGGCACCTCTTAAACCTCGAGTTTGACCCTTGGGGTGACCCTGGCTGGGTGCTGGGTGACCACTAAGTCACTCTATCACACCCTTTCCCTTTGGGACAGGGGAGAGAGTAAGATGGAGAACAGCCAGCAGGGTGAGATAAAGCAGTTTTTAATTAGAGTACAAGAAAAGGAATAAGCAGAGATTGTGTGTGCAAAAGCTGATGGCAAAAAAAAAAAATTTGGTCAAGCTCTACTTCCCATTAGCAGCAATGTTGGGCATTTCCTGGGAAGTAGGAGCATGATTGTTGCTCTGGAAGGCAAACATTGAAAACTCCCAAATACCCTCTCTTCCTCCTCTCTCTCTTAGCTTATATATCTAAAGTGATGTCACATGGTATGGAATATCCCTTTGGTCAGTTTGGGTCGGCTGGCCTGGCTGTGTCCCCAGCCAGATCTTGCCCACTGCCATCCTCTGATGGGGGAAGGAATGTCAGAAGGACAGCACTGTCCAGCAGCAGCCAAACACTGCTCTGTTCTCAGCACCCTACCAGCTACTCATGCACAGCACAGCACTGGGAGGGCTGTGAACTCTGCCTCAGTCAAACCCAACACACACTCAACTATTTGTTACTCAGCTGAAAAGCTCCCAGGGAAACTTTTGTGACCAAAATGTGACTTTTCCCCCTTTCCATAAAGAAGGAAACCAAACCAAACCAAACCAACTCCTGCAGGCACCTTGCCATTTACTGCCACCTCCTCCAGCAGTGTGCACTGGGAACTGCTGTGAGGAGCTACAGGAACTGGGAATGATTTCCTGCTTTTGCCACCCAGATTTAGGGACTAAACAGGACAAGGGACTAAAGGGACTGCATAAGGGACTAAACAGGACTGCTGGGCTGTGCTGGAGCTGGAATTCCCTTGGGGAAAGCTGTCAGTGCTTCATCACAGTCCCTGATGAACACACAGATCTTTGAAGGAGCGATCTCAAGGAATTCCAGTCATGCCCAGCTCAGCCTTCCCCCCCTCCCACACAGGGCTTTTGTTCACTCGCTGTTTACAGCTCAGAATTATTGTCATCATAAATGTTGAATCACGAGGCTGGAATGGAAGGGAAGGATTCCTGCTTTGTTTGTGGCTCCCTCCTTTGTTGCCCACCTTTCCCCCCAGCCGGTTTTGGTTGTGTTCCTCACTCAGTTTATGTGACACATTTAAGTCTCAGAGGGATGAAAGCTATGGCAACAGGAGTTGTGCAGCTAATCCCTGATGCAGAGTGCTAAAATCACACCAGGCAGCAGCACATCGATTCACGAGAGCATGCTGCTTCCATTCATGTTCAACTCGGGGAAAGAAGTCCCAGAAATTCTGGATGAGGGGAAGAACTCAGGTCCCACGTAGGTGAGGGAATTGAGTTTATAAAGGTGAAACCTGGGGAAGGGGGGAGGTGGAAATGGGGTCTGGAGGGGTCAGAGCAGCCTGGAAACACAAGGCATGGCAGAGCCAGGAGAAGTGGCTGGAAATTGGTAAAGACTCACTTCTGTTGCATTTCTGCTCCAGGTCACCATTTCTGCTCATGGGCAGGGGGTGATCACTCAGTATCATCCCTGCACAACACTCCCTACACTAAAATTCCCTCCAGCTGCTCCCAGTCTGAGGCAGAACCTGCAGGGACAACGCCACAAACTGCTGTGACCCTTCCCTGGTCACCCCAGAGACCCCCAGGGCCACCCAGGTCCACTCAGCATCACCAGGAATGGGACATAAACCCCACAAACATTTCTATTTTTCAGAAAAACCCTCTGCTGCCTTTCCACCTGGAAAAATCTCAGGGGTGTGGAGCTGTCTGTGCTGTGCTCCCCAGGATATCCTCATTCCCAGGGAATGCTGGCTCTGCACACCAAGGAAAACTCCCCAAAATCCCCAGGAACTGCTCCTAACAGGACAACCCAGAAAAAAATGTGGATTAGACAAGCCTCCTGAAATACTCAAATACCTAAAATACTCAATACACATTGAAAAAAATGAATTAAAAAAGCAGGGAAGCAAAGCTCACTTGTGCTCTCCATTCAGCTCTGCACTGGGAATTAATCCATGATTCACAACTTCCCATCCGTGGGCTGGGAACCAACTGGGTATGAATGAATATTTTTGCAAACGGAAGAACGTGCAAGGTCTGCTCTAGGACAGCTTTTTTACACCAAAACCACGACTTTACAACCATCAGCTGAACCCTAAAAAGAGGTGCACAGATTTATCCCAACCTTCACCTCTTTCTAGGGGGGTTTGGGTGCTGGAGGGGGAGAGCTGAGAGCCCTGGACCCACAAAAAAATGGGATTAGGGAGCAATTCCTGCTCTGAGCCACAGCCAGAGATAAAGGATGATGCCAGACAGGTATGGGTTATGCTGGAATTTGGGTGAAATTCAAGCCCCACCCTTGTTGTAATTAGTGAGGTGTGAGTGGAGGGCTGCTATGGAGGCAATGATAATTTATAATAATTTATATTCTCATTTAGATGGCGTGATTTATTGTAAATAAATGAATAAGTAAGTAGAAGCTTTTCTTTTTAAGGAAAAAAAATATAGATTTGAGATTGGGCAATAAAAAAAATTTAAAAACTGGTGGAGAACCTTCAGGGTGCCTCCATTGCCAGGGATCACCTGAGCTGTGACTAAAATCCTCCAAAATCATCAGAATAAATCCAATTCCCTACGAAGGTCCAGTGGTGTCAGTGAGTTACATGTTGTTTTATTTTTGGCCAGTTTGGGTGTGTGAGTGACAAAGCTCTGCTCTCCACACAGATCCCAAACTTCCCCACTTATTTATCCATTTTTAGCAAACAAAGAAATTAATGTTCGTTGGCTCTAAGCCACACAATTCTCTCCATCAATTCCCATCCTATTGGTTATTGATTTCTCGCTCTTCCTACCAGTCTGCCCCACATCCTTTATCCTTTTATCAGCAGGGAATTCCCAATTTCCAGGCCTTGATCTCCTCTGTGTTTTTGGCTCCCCAACATCCTCAAAGAGCCCTAAATTTAAAATCCCATTAGGATCTCTTAAATTTAAACTCCCAAATTCAATCTCCAGCTCCCTTTGGCTCAGTTTATTGCAGCTGGTCAGGTTTGGTTTCAGGAAAATTCAGTTTTTAAAGTGATTTAACGAGCAAACGAGGAGGGCCTGTGAGGAAACTGTGAGGGGGGGGGCTGGCTGAAAGCGGGCACTGCTCATAATTAATTAGAAAAAACTCATCAAACACCAGCAAATTATAGCATTTCCAACACTGTGGCTTTGTTGAGGTTCAGGGGGTGAGGAGGAAAGGGGAAGGGGAGGGAAAAGGAATGGGAGGAAAAGGAATGAGAGAGAAAAGGAAGAGGAGGGAAAAGGAAGGGGAGGGAAAGGAAGGGGAGGAACCTCCTGGAGGAATTCCAGAACATTCCAGGCTCTCCTGGAAGCTCAGCAGCTTCACCATTCAGCTCCTCTGGACTCAATTTATTAGAGCTGGTCAGGTTTTCTTTCAGGAAAATTCAGTTTTTAAAGTGATTTAACGAGCAAACGAGGAGGGCCTGTGAGGAAACTGGGGGGGGGGGGGGGGGGGGGGGGGCTGGCTGAAGGCAGGCACTGCTGACAATTAATTAGAAAAAACTCATCAAAACCCAGTAAATTATAGCATTTCCAACACTGTGGCTTTGTTGAGGCTCAGGAGGTGAGGAGGAAAGGGGAAGGGGAGGGAAAAGGAATGGGAGGAAAAGGAATGAGAGAGAAAAGGAAGAGGAGGGAAAAGGAATGGGAGGAAAAGGACTGAGAGAGAAAAGGAAGAGGAGGGAAAGGAAGGGGAGGAACCTCCAGGAGGAATTCCAGAACATTCCAGGCTCTCCTGGAAGCTCAGCAGCTTCACCATCCAGCTCCTCTGGACTCAGTTTATTGCAGCTGGTCAGGTTTTGCTTCAGGAAAATTCAGGCTTTAAAGTGATTTAACGAGCAAACGAGGAGGGCCTGTGAGGAAACTGTGAGGGGGGGGGGCTGAAGGCAGGCACTGCTCATAATCAATTATGATTGAAAAAACTCATCAAAACCCAGTAAATTATAGCATTTCCAACACTGTGGCTTTGTTGAGGTTCAGGGGGTGAGGTGGAAAGGGGAAGGGAAAAGGAATGAGAGGGAAAAGGAATGAGAGAGAAAGGAATGAGAGGGAAAGGAAGGGGAGGAACCTCCAGGAGGAACTCCAGAACATTCCAGGCTCTCCTGGAAGCTCAGCAGCTTCACCATTCAGCTCCTCTGGACTGCCAAGGTGAGTTTTATTCTGTTTTCACTCCGTTCTGTGCCCTCGGTTCCGGGTGAGGGGATGTTTGGGAGTAATGGATGTGTGTGGTGAGTTTTGCCATGGAAATTGGCTGGAAAAAGGCAGCTTTGAAGTCAGAGCTTGAAATTTCAGTGTGCAGGGCTGAATTTGGAGCAGCAGGAGCTCAGCAGGTCCCTCGTGTTTTATTGTTATTTATTGTTATTTATTATTATTTATTGTTATTTTTATTATTTATGGTTATTTATTTATATTGTCCCTCTGCACAGCCCTGGAGAATTGATATTTTCTTAGTATTACTTATTTTCCCTATTAATTCAGTGCTGTTTTGCCAATTTCCTTATTAATCTAATTTTTAAAATCTAATTAATAATTTTATTTTTATTAATTATATCTATTACATTTATTAATTATAGATATTATATTTTGGTACATATAATATTTACATATGATAAATATATTTATTTATTATAAATATAATAGAAATATTATATTTATTATATATAAATATAACAGAAATATTTATATAGAATAAATATAATATTTATCAGTTATATATTATTATAATTCATTTTTATTAAATTAATAACTTCCTTAATTAATGAAATTCAAATGGGGATTGGCTTTGCAACACCTGCCTGGTGCTGAGTTTGCCTCTAGAATTCTCTGTGCTCAAGTGTTGCTCACTGAGCTCTGGTTTAGGCTGGAAAATGGGAAGAGAAGCAAAGTTTTCCCGAATTTTATTAGGAAATAAAGCAGTGCAGTTTGGCTGATGGTGCTGGTGGAGACTTGAGGGGAAAGAAAAGGTGTGAGCACCTGGAAAAATCCCTGCTGAGCCTTTCAGCTTGCACAGAAACATGCAAATCAAGTGGTTTTTGGAGCCTCGTGGAGAAGCTGGCTTTGTTCAAACTGCACCTCAACATCTGCTGGGTCCCTGGGATGGCAAAAACCACATTGTGTTTTCACAAATTGCAGTGTTCTTGGAAATCCTGCTGCTGTTTTTATTCCAGCAGTGCCTGTGATGTGCTGGGTACAGGTTTAGGAATAAGTATAAAAAAATGCAAAAGCAGGGGGTGTAATGTAGAAACTCATTCCCTTAAAATCCTGATGGCATCTTCATGGCAAGCTGGAATTAATTTAATTCCTTTGTGAGCAGAAATTGGGTGTGGGGGAAACCCAGGGATTCCTGAGTGTGGCAGAGACAATTTAGGGAAAACCAATTTAGGGTTTTAGTGGGAAAACTGGTTTTCAGTTTCAGAAAACCAGTGGGGTTTAAGGAGAGGGATGAGGAATCCTAAAGTGGCTCCTGACCAGCTCTGGTCAGGAATTGTGGAGCGTCCCTTGGAGAAGCAGCTTGTCCTTGCCTGTCTTCGGGACAGGAAAGTGAAATTTTCCAAAGTTTAATTCCTTTGTGAGCAGAAATTGGGTGTGGGGGAAAACCTGGGGATTCCTGAGCGTGGCAGAGACAATTTAGGGAAAACCAGTGGGGTTTAAGGAGAGGGATGAGGAATCCTGAAGTGGCTCCTGACCCAGCTCTGGTGGCTCTGAGGAATTGTGGAGTGTCCCTTGGAGCAGCAGCTTGTCCTTGCCTGTCTGCAGGACAGGAAAATGAAATTTTCCATGTGCTGCTGATAAACTGTGAGCTCTCTGTGCTATCACCTCGTGTGGGTCAGGGTTTGTCAGGGGAGGAAAGCAGATTGTTGCAGATCCTGCAAGCCCACTGTGGGTTTGGGATCAGTTCTGGGTAGGCATAGACAGGTGGGAAAGGGTTTTTTTGGCTGCCCTGTGCAGGTGAGCCTGAAAATTCCCCCACTGCTGGCAGAAAATGCTGTTGGCGCTTCAGACTGAGGCGTGTCTGACACAAATTGGGAATTACCTCTCCTAAATTTCTAATTGCTGAGCAAAATGTGCTTCGTGGACCTGTGGGGAGCCTTTGTTAGGTGGAGCCAATTATTGGGACTGAGATGTGGGTGACTCCACAGACCTGGCAGAGCATCTGCAGCCAACCAATGTGGTGAATTCACAAAAACATCCCTTCTTCCTGGAAAAATCCATGCCAGGAAGCTTCACTAATCCAGAGAACCCCAGAACAATCTGAAGATCCCTTGCATGGAATAATTCCAGCTAATGCAATGAGACATATTCAACCCAGAAAAAACAGGAACTAAATCCGACCATGGGAATTAACTGAGAGTATCTGAGGTAACTTAATTATTTACCTAATTCTGAGCTTTGGATCTACCTGGGGGCTCTCGTTGTTTCCCCATAAGCAAAGAGCAGCTTGGAGTCTGCCTAGAATTTACTTTAGACAGAGGGGAAAGGAGGATAAATAGAGCAACAGAAGTGAAATCTTTATTTTGAGCAGGTGTGCTGGGCTCCTCTCTGCCATGGCACATTAATCCTCTGTCCTGCAGCCTGCAGCCAGCACAGCTGCTCTGCCAGAGCTGGAAACTTGAGCAGCACAGAGGGGCAGGAGAAGGAAGGGATTTCCTGTTGGAAATTTGCTGTGGGTTTGGCTCTTGAGCTGCAGGTTTCATTTTAAAAGGGTTGCAAAGCAGTTCCAGGTGACTTCAAAGCAATGCTCGGGGTAGAAATGTGGGTTTTTCCCCCACTGGAGGAGGTTGGGGAGAGGATGTTCAGGCAGCTGATCCTGGGGGATACGGCAGGATTTTTAGTCTGTGTTGGGAGTGTTTGAGGAAATTGAGTTTGGGAAACCTCAGCCCAGCCATCACCTCTCTTTTGGGGCTTTTATTGCCTCTTCTGAGGATGTTGCCCAATGCTGAGTCCCAGTGGTGTTCAGAAAATAAAGCAGAAAATGCTGAAACCCTCAAGTCCTGCTGGGCATGAAGCAGGAGCAGTGGTGTTTGCAGGAAAAGGGGATGAGGGAGTGGGGATGATCTCTCCTCCTGGTGGAAACCAAAACTCCTGATTATTGTTGGAACCTCATAACACAAATCACTTATTCTAAGATTCTCTGTTAAGGTATTTTAAGGAACTTTTTTCTTGTTCCAAGCTCCATTCAAGCTAAAATTTTGCCCTGGGAGGAGGAAGGGTTTGTTTTTCACCTTTGGTTCTTCTGACAATGTCTAAGCTGGTCAGTAAAAAAATTCCCTTTATTTCCCTGTTTCACATTATTCCTCATGCTCCTGCCTTTGGGATGGAGTTTGTTTCCTAAAAAGCAAAGATGCAGAAGGGCTTTTGGCTGCTGTGTTGTGATGAGTAATTAGAGCAGTGAGTGACAGAGCAAAACATGAGTTTTCTTGGAAGCACAAAGGGCTGGAAAAGCATTCCTGCCTGGGCAGGGAGGAGGAGGGGGATTGGAGAAGAGGTGAGTTTTGTTTACAGGCTCCTGAGCAAAGGTGAGAGATCTGAGCATTGAAAAGTTCACCAGTGATAGACTTGTTAAGAGTTGCCCTTGACTGCTTACAGGCATCAGTTTAATTTAAATGTAATAAAAACCTAAAAGGGAAAATTAAGATGCGGAAAGCACTTGAAAAGCCTGTCTGAAGACATCTGCAAAATGGTTTTATTCCGAGCAAATATAAGAGAACTGTTTGGGTTTTTTATTGTCAAACAATAATTGCACCTCCATTTATATACAACGGCTTTTACAACCCCATCTCTTTCATAGATTGCTTCCAGAACAACACAGAAGTTGATTTATTTTTAAACCCTGTCCCCGTAACCCTCTTCTCCCTGGTGATGGAGCATCTCCATGGTGGCAAGGAGCTGAGGGAATTTGGGGGGAGCAGAGCAAGGACCCCACTGAGAACCTTTTTCGGAGCCCCTTGGCAATGCCCTGGCCCTCCCTGGGGTGCCCAGCGTGGCACAGTATGGGTTAAGGATGTTCTGCAGATTGTTCTGCTCAGGACACCTTTTATCTCACTGGATTGTTTCTCTTTTCCTTCCCCAATCCCTCCCCAGCTGCTTCCCAGTTCTTTTCCCAGTCCAGCTCCCAGCAGAAGTGCTGCCTATGGTTGCAACTCTTTTCTGGGATCCTTTTAGCACAGACAGATCTGTGCATTTCACTTCACTTCTAACCCACCCTGAAAATTATCTGCTTGCAATAAATACAAAACTGGAGGTGTCCGTTTTCCATCCCCTCTGAAAATCGCACTGAAATTCCAGAGAACAGGGAATGCTTCTGTCACACAGACACAACCCTGATCTCTGGATCTGGGAATATTTGGGAATATTTTGAATCATTTTTCAGTGTAATCAGTAGTGACTGGTGTTGAGGTGCAGGAGCTCTCTCAGCTGTGCAAATCCCATTGGATTCAGCTGGAGAGTGAAGCCACAGGCACAGCTGTGCACAATATATGGGATTTTCTGAGCAGGGTGAAATGGCCACAGCTCTAATGATCTGAATTTCTCTGTTCCCTGTCTGACGGGAGCTCAGAGTGCTGCGAAATGAGGAGCTTTTGACCTGTTTGTTTGGCTGTGTCTGATGTCAGGAAAGCAAAACAACGCCAGAACCTAAACCCAGAAGCCCCAAGAATCCTCACTTGAGCTTTGTGCTTAGAAGGCAGGAACTGAATCTTTCCCTGGGTGAGGAACTCGAAACCTACAGCCAATTAATAACTGCTGTAAAATGGTGCTTTAGCCTGGAAATGCTGACAGAGAATTTAGTGCACCTTCTGGAGGGCAGGGGGGTTACAGATTAATTAATTAAGTTTTGGAAAGTCTGTAATCCTTGGACAAAGGGCTCTGTCAATGTAATATGCAACAGCCATTACTGCAAGCTCCTCTGGTTTCAGATGGGCTGGGGACATGAGGTGCCTTTCAAAGAGAATCCCTGAGGTGACCAGGAGCAGCCTGGAGGTGTCCCTGCCATGGCAAGGGGTGGGACAGAATGGGCCTTAAAGTCCTTTCCAACCCAAATCATTCCATGATCCTTCAGAAAGGAGAGCCTGGCTCGTGAGGTGCTCAAGCAGAAGGCTGGAAGGTCTCTTTGTCCTGCAGTGTGTTTGGAGATTTGGGATTTTGAGACTCCTCTGGCTGCTGGGGGGATCAGGCTGCTCCTGCTGTTGGTGTCCACAGCAGTTCTGTCACATGCAGGGACTCCAAAATCAGCTCCCCTGTCCCCAGCAACCCTCACTGAGTGGGCTCAGCTTCACTGCCCCAGCACTGCACGGGTGAACTCAGCTGCTCAAGCAGCACCTCAGCCCTGAGTGTCCTCTGCCAGCTTTGTCACCTGCTGTCCCGGTGCCAGGGACAGAGCTGGAGCTGCAGGATCCCCTGTGGGGCTGGCAGTGCCCCATGTCAGGACTCTGTGGTGCTCAGGACACCAGGGATGGCACAGAGACTCAGAGCTGTGTCACCTTGGTTGAGGCAGAGTGAAGGATGTGGCTGCTGTGACCTGCCTGGGGAGCTCCTTTGTCCCCTGGTTGGTGACTTGGCTCACCAGGACGTGTCTGGCAGTGCTGGTGGAACCACACAGGGCTTGGGATCCATCTGGAGAGGAGCTCTGCTGTCCTCCCATAGATGGGAACATCTGTGCTGCTGTCCCAGGGACTGTCCCTGTCCCCTGGTGGGGTTCAGTTGTATCCCTTCACCCCAGCGTGGCGGCCTGGCTGTCTCAGGGGCTGTCCCTGTCCCCTGGGGAGGCGGTCAGCCCTGTCCCTTCACCCCAGCATGGTGGCCTGGCTGTCCTATCTCTGATCACCACATGCTTCACTCCAGATCCTCCCAGCCCACAGAGGGATCCCAGGGCCTGGAGCATCCCGTGACCCTTGGCAGCTGGCAGGGACTTGCAGAGCCACAGGGCCACCAACACTCCGGGTGGCTGTTTTCCCAAGATGCCAGCGCTCTGAGGTTGGCTTGGAGAGCAGAGGGAAGGGCAGAGCTCCTCAGAGAGCCTCGCTGGGGCCAGGCAGCAGCATATGGAGCTCGCATGCTTGGCTTGGCCCTGCCTGCTCCTGGAGTAATTGCTCGTCTGGCTGGGAGCCATTCCTGGTCAGATGTGGGAAGGGAGCTGCTGGTGACACTTCCCAGGTTTCAGTCCTTTCCCTCTCCCCCTCCCCAATCTCCGAGCTGTCCTGATTAAATTTAATATTAAAGTAAAACATTAAAGGCATTATCACAGAGCTTTCATCTGACACACATAAGCCTCCTCCTAATTTGTTAGGTCATTAGCAAGGCAGAGTAAATCGAAGGGAGCGTGTGGAGGCTCCAGGGGTGGTGAGTCAGCGTTTTGGGAATGTGGGGAGGGGATTTGGGGGAGCACGTGCTGGGCTGGGCAGCCTTGGCTTGTCCAAACCTGGCACTGAACATCACCCAGAGCAGTGCTAGACGTGGCTGTTGGACCTGTGTGTGCTCTGGGGCTTTGTGGTGCCAAGGGTGGGATCCCCTTCCCCTTCCCCTTCCCATCAGAATTTGAGTTGTGGCTTTTTTAGCCTCTCTGCCATACTTTGTCTGCTTGTCTGTCTTGTCTGCCTGTCTGTATTTAAGAGGCTTTATCTTATTTTGCTCAATAAAAGCCGGAATTGTGGAATTCCAGGGACTGGAGCTGCCAGAAAGCTGGGGAGAGAGAGCAAGGGGCTTTCTCCTGCTGCTTTGGTGCTCACTGGGTCACAAACCTCTCAAAAAAACCCTTGGTTTGCATTAATTCCAAGTATTTCTGTTTGTACTTCTGATACAGGGAGGGGGCTTGGGGGAGTGGAGGAACTCAGCCCTTGCCACAGCTCCCTCAGTTCTTGTAAAAATTGCATGTTCTGGGCAGTTTAGTGGGCTCCACCACTGTATGATTCAGATGGTTTCATTTCTGGAAGTTTGAAATAGACACCTGAAGGTTTTTATTTTTTTTTTTTTAATTTTTTTTAAACACAAATATAAAAATATGTAACGATCTTCAAGGCCCCTTTCAACCTGAACCATTCCCTAACATTTAACTCTTGGACAAACCACTCTGAGGATTGTCTGGGAAGGTGCTGATGCTGCTAAAGCCTGGCACTGCTGGATTGGATTCCTCCCATCTCACCTAACGTGGATAAATAGACCAGAAATAACCAGAGGTGCTGTGTGTTGGAAGGGAACATCAGCATTCCTGCAGTCTGAACAGTTCTGAGGAATTGCAAACAAATCACTTTGGGCTTCATTTAGAAAATCAGGTGCAGGTTGGGCTGGCCTGAGGGATGTTTTGACAGACTTAATTCTGGAGTAGAAGCTCGGTTGTTGCAGTGATTTGGGTTCACTGGAGCTTGAAACAGGCTGAGGACCAGGAGGTTTGATCCTGCCAGGTTTGGGAGAGGCTAAAAGATGTAATTCTGCAGTTTGGTAGGTTTGTCTTTGCAGATCAGAATCCAGAAGAGCTGAACCATTGAGGTTTTGTGTTGACTGATGCCTTAGGATTTTAGGTTCTATATTTTCCATGTAATCCTGTAATTCTTTAGTGTGTAACTCTGGACTCCATACAGGGTGCTGAGCTGCTGTTCTCTCATTTTTGGACAAAACAATTCCTCTCTAAGCCCAAAACTCAAGAACACCTCAGTCTCAGAGCCCCAAGATATGGAAACAGCAGTGAATTGGGGGAGCAAACTTGGAGTAATTGACTTCATTAGCTGAAGCTGTAATTGGAGGATTAAACCTCAATATGCAAATGGACAAAACTTTTAAAGTATGAAAAACTCATGACCTGCTGTCCATTTTGGGTGTAGCCCTGGGTGGGCTGTGAGTGCCCTGAATGCACTTGAAAGGCTTCAATAAATATAAACTGCTTTTTATTCTCTAATTTTGTCTAGCCTCTGTTTTAGGTAAGCCTGTTCAGGCATCATGACCAGTTATTCTTCAGCCTTACAGTGCAGGGAGAATGTTGGAACTGAGCTATGATGCTCCCAGGGCAGCAGTGAATCTAAAATAAGCTGTTTTATAAAGAAACACTGAACTATTTCTGGGCTGAATCTTTGTTTCATACTCTCTTGGGGAACCTTGGCCACTCAATCCACTCTGCCACTCCAGGGAAGGATCTCCAGGACCTTCCCAGGCAAGGAGAACTTCTTTGATGAACATTTTTTCAAAAGGCACAAACCTGGGCAGTAGTTTTGCATTTGCTTGATGAATCTTCTCCCCAGCACATGCTCAATGCCTGGATGAATGAGTTATTTAAGTGTATTTGAAGGTTATGACAGACACCTGTAAACAGACAGATATTGATAAAAATGTCATTTGGAAGCAGATCTGTGCCTTTCTTGCAATCCAATTACTCCTGATGGCGAGGAGCCCAGAGCTCCCAGCAGAGTGCATTAACCCAGAGTGTGATGGACAGGCGGGAGCAGAGCAGGGCTTGATTTCCCTCTGGCTGGGATGGAACTCCAGGAGTTCATGGAGTTGTAATAATTCACTCCAGAGCCCAAGGGGACTGATGTGTCCATGACTCCAGATGTGTCCATGACTCCAGATGTGCCCATGGGCTTCCTGTGGGCTTTGTGCCAGCTGGAGGTGCTGAGGGATCCAGACAGACCTGCTCCTGGAGTTACCCAGCTCCAGGTCTGGCTCCAAAAAGTTCTCCTTGGAAGCTTCCTTGGGATTTGCTACCCCGTAGGTGATAGAGGGAGGAGTTTCTGTGGTTGTCCCATCCCTGGAAGTGTCCAAGTCTAGGCTGGAACCACCTGGGATGGTGGAAGATATCCCTGCCCATGGTAGGAGGATGAAATGAGATGAGTTTTAACTTCCAACCCAACCCATTCCATGATTTTCTGCTTCTTTACTCATGGAAAGAACGGTGAGACCATGGCTCATTGGTGGGAACAAACCCAGCCAGATGTGCTCATGAAAAATGGATTCCTTTTGCCTGCACGCTCTCCAGGAGCTCCTCAGAGCCTGTAAATGGGAATGTTTTCAAGGGAAGTGAATTGTTCCTGATGGCTCTGGTGTTGGTCATACTGGAATCACTAACAGGGCTTTTAATGGGAAACAAACACCACGAGTCCATCGAGTTCTTGACCTCTTGGTTTCCTGAGAGGAACTTCTCCCTCTTGTTATCTTCCTCCAGGCTGGAGAGTAATGGAATATGGATGGAAGTGGCTCTGTTGTCCAATTCCCTTGCAGGGCTGGAGCCCAGAGCTGCCTGCAATGCAATGATTATTTGGTGTGAGCATTCGGAGGAGTGAAAACAAAAAGCCAAGGTTAATGGAAGTTGCATTTCATCTGGATTGCTCTTATTTCCTATTTGATAAGCTCGTGCTCCATGCAGGTGCTTGGCTTATATCTTCGTGCTGTCAATAAAGCCAACGTGTTTGAGCAGACAGGATTAATGCAGATTTTAAGGGCTATATTTAGAAGTAATTTAGCTATCATCAGTCAGAAGGGTGGGGAGAGATGTGATGGTTATTCATACTGATTGAATATTCTATTGATAGAGATACTTATTAACCCTACCCATGTCTTTCCAGCATGTTTTCAGGTCTTGAACAAGGAAAAAAAATTGAATTTCTTTTCAATTTGAGAGAGAGAGAGAGAGGAAGGATTCAGGTGTTGGGATGGGCTTGGGGAAGCAGCAGGATGGTTGGTGGGATCTTAACGGGAGCACTGGAGTTGGGTGGTGGCACTGGGACAGGCAGGAATGCTGGAGCAGGGAGGGACTGCCTGATGGATTTTATGGCATAGCTGTTCAGGGTGTTTAGAATTTGGGGGGTTTGTGTCTGAACTTTTGTTCCTGATTGAGCAGTGAATGGACAAGCTCAGAGCAAACTTTGGCCTTTTTTTTTTTTTTTTCTTTTTTGCCTTTTCTTTTTCCTTTTTTTTTTTTTTTTTTCTCCCCAGGCATGTGAGGGGGAGGGAAGAGTGTTTAGGGAATGATTCCTGCCTTGGGAGCAAAATAAATCCAAATGCTGCTGCTCTGTGTGCTGATAGTGAGGCAGGAGGAGCATCAGCACTGCTGTGACAGCAGGACAGGGCAGTGATTGTCCCCTGGGCTGGCACTGCTGGGACACCTCCAGGGCTGGGTCCAGTTGTGGTCACTCGTGGCCAGAGGGACACTGAGGGGCTGGAGTGAGTCCAGGGAAGGGAATGGAGCTGGGAAAGGGCTGGAAAACTCCTGAGGGAGCTGGGAAAGAGCTCAGCCTGGAGAAAAGGGGATCAGGGGGACCTGGTGGCTCTGACAGGGGGGACAGCTGAGGGATCAGGCTGTGCTCCAGGGAGCAGGGGCAGGAGGAGAGGGAACAGCCTCAGGCTGGGCCAGGGGAGGCTCAGGGTGGATTTTAGGGAAAATTTCTTCCTGGAAAATGTGGTCAGGCCTTGGAACTGCCCAGGGAGGTTTGGATTCCCCACCCTGCAGGTGACCAAGGAATGCCTGGATGTGGCACTGAGTGCTCTGGGCTGGTGACAAGGTGGGGATGAGTCCCAGGTGTGACTCTGTGACCTTGGAGAGCTTTCCCACCCTCCCTGATCCTGAAAATCCAAGCTCTGGGCACTCGCTGCAATTCCATCGCCATTCCCAAAGCCGCTGCTCGCGGCGTTTCCTGAGCAGAGATTTCATTTCAGATAGTGCAGCCGCTGCTCCGCACTTCCAGGAGCATTTATGAAATGGAATTACCAGAAATAATCGCGGTGATTAACATACAGAGTCATGAAAAAGAAGGGGGAGATTAATTACAAAGCTGTAATTCATCTGCGAATATGAACGGCAAGGGAAGCTGGAGGAGTCCAGCAGCAGGCAGGTCCTCAGGATGGGAATCCGTGGAATTTGGGCTGTGCTGAGCTTCCTGGGGAGAAGGAAGGAAACTGAGGCACTGAGATGGAAAATCACTGGTGTTTGTTATCCAGCAAATCGGATGGAATGGATTCTGCAAGCCCTGACTCTGCTCCTCGCTGTGACCAGGGGACAGAAATCCCTTTTCATTACACGGAATGTTTTCTGCATCAGAATTCCTGAGAGTTGCCCAGGAAATCCGTAGCGCTGCTGAGAAATGGCTCTGGCTCCAGTCTGCTGAGCAGCTCGGGGTGGTTTTATGAAGGGAGGAGGGTCTGGAGGTGATGGGAGGATGCACAAAGCTGTCCCTCCCAGGGCAGGGGTTTGGGGTTTATTACCTCCTCTGTAGGGGAGGGCTGATTCCTACAACTAATTGCCTTTTTTTCCTGAAGATGCAAGCAGTTGATAATGGCAGTAATTAACACGGTGGAAACAAGGTCAAACCCAAGAACATTACCCACTAAAAGTCACTTTCCCGAAAGTCATGGCAAATTCATTGCCTTGGAGTAGCTTTAAAAAAAGAGGGAAAAAAAAAAAAAAGGAGGCAACTGATGATGAGCTGTTTGAATTATGTAAATGCTCAGGTATCCATGGGGTTTGACCTTTTTGCAGATGTAATTTAGCATTCAAGACACTGTCATCTTGCTGCCAAAGTCAAATTAGATGCTTGCTGCTGCAATTGATAGCTGATAGCAGATCTCCTTCCAGAACAGGCAGTACGGAGAGGCAGGGATGTGTTTGCTGCAGGGCTGGGGAGCTGCATTCTGAAATATGAACTGCTGCGAGAGTTCTGGATGCAGTTCAGGTGAGCAGTGTGCTTTTCTAAACACATGCAGCTCCTTCCTGAGCTGCTGCCACCCCTTTGGAATCATCCACAGTCCTGGAAGGTGGCTCAGGAGCTCTCCAGGATTGTCTTGGGTTGCTTTTCCCAGTGGTAGAAGGGCCAGATGTGCTCCTGGACACAGGAATGAGGGACATTGGTATGAGATTTTGATGCCCAGAACTGCTGTGTTTCCACACGGGGGTGAAAGGAATCCTAAGCCAAGGGAGGTTTTTTGGGAATGATTTCACCAATGCCCATGGTTCCCACAGGCTCTGATCCCACGGGCTCTGATCCCCCAGCTCTGATCCCATGGACTCTGATCCCCCCAGTTCTGCCCTTTGGAGACATTTTGCTGGGGTTGGAATAAAAGGATCTTCAAGCTCTTCCCACTCCTCACCAGTCTGTGATTCTCTTCTTGCCAATACAGCAAAGCCTCCTCGAAGCTGTGGTTGCACAGTTAACACTCCCTGGCCAGAACAGAGTTATCCCAGGACTTGTGATCCCTTCCTGACTCCTGAGCAGCAGCTGGAGTGTTTAGGGTTCAGATCTAACCTGTCCTTTGGGCACAGCAAATCCAGGCAGGAGAAGCTGTTTGCCTGGCTCGAATGTGGGGCTGGAATGAAGGGGGGCAGGGAGAGATGGGATATTGGGGAGAAATTCTTCCTTGTGAGGGTGATGCGGGGCTGGAATTAATTTCCCAGAGAAGCTATGGATCCCTGGAAGTGTCCAAGGCCAGGTTGGAGCAGCCTGGGATAGCAGAAGGTGTCCCTGCCATGGAAGGGTGGAATGAGATTATCCTTAAATTCCCTCCCTGGGAATTCATTCTGGGATTGGAGATGCACTCACTGCTGTTTGTCACGGGGACACGAGGGACAACCAAGGTGCAGCTCTTTAGGGCAGTTCTGGAATCTGTGCCAAGCAGCAAATCCCTGGGAAAGAGCAGGATTGCAGGCTGAAGCTCTGTGTGTCCCTGGCTGGGCTGGCAGGGCTCTGCTGCTCCTCTTTTCCCCAGCATTTCCCCAGTAACTCCCCTGAAGCTGCTCTGTGTTCCACAGGAGCAAACCAGAGCTGATCTGGCTCCACATCCCTGCCATTGCTCCCTGGCTGTGCCAAGAGGTAACTCTGGATCTGTTTGCAGGTTCCAACTGTTCAAGTGCTTCCCACCTTGTGCCTTCTGCTCAGAGCAGACAATTTACCTGATGGGATTTATTCCACCAAATCCTTTCCCCTCTCTGGGGTGCTGTGGCCCCAGTTTTGAGGTTTGGGATGCTCTGGCCCCAGTTTCCCCCAGCTGTGTTGCTGTGCTGGGGGTGATCACATCCCTGGCTGCAGCTGTGCTGTTTCATGCTTCACTTCCAGCACAGGGTTTGCATTTCATGCTCTGTTATTTTCCCCTCCCCGTTGCGTGGCCATTTGTAAACTGAAGGTGAAGTGCACGTTGTGTTCCTGCCAGGCGTGGAGAGCACGGGTAGTGAGGACAATCTGGGAATCTTTGCCCTCCTGGATGCAGTGAGGATGGTTTTGTGGGGTTTTACCACTCAAGTCCTGGCATTTTTTGCAGTTCTGTCCCTGTCCCCTGGTTCTGGATCCCAAATGGATATTGTGGTTTACTTTATGGATATTTTTAGTTTATTTAATGGATATTTTAGTTTATTTTATGGACATTTTTAGTTTATTTAATGGATATTTTAGTTTATTTTGGTTCCTTTCCCCAGGGAGAGGATTCTGCCCATCTGCTGCAGGGATCAGGGGAGAGAAATGAGCATCTTGGCAGTGCTGGAGTTGGAGGTGTTTTTCGTGGCTAATGCCAGCCCTGCTGGTGGCCCTGCAGGTGTTTTAGAGGAATAAATGGAATCCTGGAATGGTTTGGGTGGGAATGACCTTAAAGCTCATCCCAGGTTGCTCCAAGCCCTGTCCAGCCTGTCCTTGGACACTTCCAGGGATGGAGCAGCCACAGCTTCTCTGAAAAATGCATCCCAGCGCCTCCCCACCCTCCCAGGGAACAATTCCTTCCCAACATCCAATCTCAACCTACTCTCAGTTGGAAAAATCTGCCTGATTTTGTGAGTAAATGTTGGCATTTTTCTCTCAGTAGCAGCTGCTGAGGCCCCACGCACCTTTCCAGCTGACTCTAAGTAGGATCCTGCAATAAGCATCAATATTTAACTAATAAAAAAGGGACTTTCATGTTAGGGAAGCGTTTTAAACCAGCCAGGTTTTAATGTGTAAACTGTTTTCACTTTTCACACATTCTGGGCAGTGTTTCCCATTCATTATGGATTTAAAGACTCATGTTCCAGCCTTTATTCTCCCCCCTTCCTCAGAGATGTATTACAAAGTGAGTTGGATCTCAAACACTTCCCAAAGTTCAACTCAAGTGGTGCTTCCACGTGTAAAAGGAAAATGTTTCTTTGTAGAGGGAGGGGATTAAATCGTGGGCAAATTAAAAATTTATTGGGTCAGTGTTTTCCCCTCCATATCTTCTTAGCTGAAATCAAACCATTCATGGAGAAGGAAGTAAAAAGGAGGAGGAAATACTTAAATTCCAAGAGATATTTTATCCAGAATACAACTCATGGAGCCTGATGCTCCTGGACAAAGCCAGGAGGGTAACAGGGGAAAAAGGGATTATTGGAGTTCCTTCTGCATGGTTTCATTATTCATCTCAGTGATGTTCTCCAGGGAATGGATGGTCCTTGTGAGCACACAACTGAGGGGGGAATGGGCTCTGAAAGGGGGAGGATTGTATCTGTAATTCCATGGGTGGATGGGATTGGCCTTGGCAAGGAGAAGCTGTCCAGAGCCAAATCCCAGCCTGTGCATGGGAGCTGGGATGGGACAGTGCTGTCCTGAAGATCCCAATTCCTGAGGGGTTTTCCAGTGAAACCACTCGATTTCCAGGCTGGAAATGCAGGAGGAGCTGGGCTGGATCAGATTAACTCATTTTTACCCCCAGTTTGTGCAGTGCTCCAGAACTGGGGCAGTGCTGTCCTGAGGATCCCAATTCCTGAGGGGTTTCCAGTGAAAACACTCCATTTCCAGCCTGGAAATGCTGCAGGAGGAGCTGGGCTGGGTCAGGTTAACTCATTTTTAACCCCCACTTCTTGTGCAGTGCTCCAGAGCTGGGCAGGGCTGCCAAATCTCAGCCTGTGTGGTTGGAGCTGGGATGGGACAGTGTTGTCCTGAGGATCCCAGTTCCTGGGGGTTTTCCAGTAAAATCATTTGATTTCAAGGCTGGAAATCCTGCAGGAGGAGCTGGACTGGGTCAGATTAATTCATTTTTACCCCCACTTTGTGCAGTGCTCCAGAACTGGGGCAGTGCTGTCCTGAGGATCCCAATTCCTGGGGGTTTTCCAGTGAAACCACTCAATTTCCAGGCTGGAAATGCTGTAGGAAGAGCTGATGGAGCTGGGCTGGGTCAGGGTAACTCATCTTTACCTTGTGCTCCAGAGTCTGATTTCCCTTTCTGATCATCCCAAGGATGAACTCCCTGAGACAACGCGGATTTCTTGGACAGAATTAACTTGTCCTGACAAAAAGCCATTTCCCAGGCAGGCAGGGCTGGGTTTTACCCTGGAGCTGTGCCTGCAGAGCAGAGGCAGAATAATTTCTGCTCATTAAAACCAAGCATTTGATGGCAAAGCTGCTTTTCCCCCTCAGCTGGGCTGCCCAGCAGACACAAAGCATTAACTGGAGGAAAACCCAAGTGCAAAGGAGTTTGCTCTCCCTGCCAGATCCAGACAATTAAGGATGCTCCTATCTTGGCATCTGCACTATTATCTCCTCGTGTTCCTGTGTTGGGTGTTATCTCCTCGTGTTTCTGGTGGTTGGAGCCTTATTTATGGAGAAAATTATTTTGTCTATATTGAATTTCGCTGCCTTTGGCTGGCCCTGTCAGAGAGGTCTGGGAGAAGCAGAATCCTCTGAAGGGGACAGGGATGGTTTTATAAATATATAAGGAGGTGCAGAGTCCCCAAATTGCCACCACAAGAGCTGATTTACATTAAAACATTCCCATTTTACATTATAACACTCCCATTTTACATTATAAAACTCCCATTTTTTTTCCCCTGTTCCCCTCCTGCTTTTGTCCAGGAGCATCAAGCTCCACAACTTGTATTTTAGATAAAATACCTCTTGCAATTGATCCCTTTCCTCCCCCCTTTTTACAAGATGCTTCTTTCTGGGTGAACGGTTCGACTCCAGCTTACAAAATATGGAGGGGAAAATACTAAAGTCAATAAACTCTTCATTTGCACACAATTTAATCCCCAGCTGATAAGTGGCATCTTCAAAGAGCCAGACAAGGAACGGCAGCAGCAAGGAGTCATTTAAAAAATAAAAGCTCCCCCCAAAAAAATGAGCTGCTATTGACAGGGCTCAGTGCAGTGGTTAATAGTCATTCATGAAATCACACAATAAAATCCAAGTGCACTGTCAGCTCTGTCACAGTGACATTGAGCTGCACAGGTAATGTACAGCAGCTTCACGTTACACCCCGTGACTTCATATTTCAGCTAAAATTAGGCTTTGTTTTCTCCTTTTAAACAGGAGATAAAATGCAGGCTGGAGCAAAGGAGAGAGAGGAGCGGGATTTCTTGAGGTGGAAAAATGAAATTGAGACTCTTTAACTATTCTGTTGCTCCAGCAGAAGGTTCTAGCCCAGTTTTATGGTGTCTTTGGACTGATCTAAGCTGTGTCTCTGTCAGTTTTTTCAATAAACTCCACCAAAGCTGCCTCAAACTTGGGGTTCAGGTGTGACCTCACACTGTAGGAGAAACTGTGGGGTTTGTAGCTCCTGTTTGCCCCCAATTTTTGTGGGATTTTATAAATGCCACCCCTGAGTTGAAGGGGCTTTGGTGGCTCCCCTTGGATCCAGTGTCATCGTGACCCCTGGAATGTTCATTTAATAAATGGGTGCTGCACAGGGAGCTGAGGAGCTGCTGCTGAAAGAGCTGAGTAAGTGCTGAGGATGCTGAGGAGAAAATGGCTCTGTCAGGCTTTGCTGGGCTCACCTTTGTCCCAGGGTTTGGGCAAACAGCACTGTCAGGAGGTTGGAATCATGGAAAAGCTTGGCTTGGAAGCGATCCAGATGGATCATCCAAGTCCAGCTCCACGTTTGAACTAAAAATGAACTGAATTAAAGCAGGAATTCTGATCCCACAGCCTCCTCACTCCGTGGGCTGGATGATTTCATTCTGGTGCTCCTGGAATTCTCAGTCCACTCTGATTTCCAAAGGGTATCACAGTTTGTTCTTGCCATAATGTGTTTATTTTCTCTTCCTTCCAACAGATGTTAAGCAATTAGAGAACATGGCAGAGCAACATATTTATACAAATGAAAGGAAGTGAGGAATAAATGCTGGGAATGTTGTGCTTCCTAATCAGATTAATTCAGGAGTGCACAAATGGGGAAGGAGAGCCCCAGCAGCACGTGGCCATTTGTCAGGGACTTGTACGTAACATGCAAGATAGCTCATTAACAGGGGGGATTAATTACAGACACACCCCACGGCTCCAATTCGGAGTCCACTGGAGAAGAAAGAATGGATGACAAATTGGACAGAGCGTTTAGGATCGAGTGGGAAGAGGGGTGGAGATGTTTGCAGGCCATTTTAGGGAATTTTTAGCAGGTGTGGATGCTGTGCTGAGCAGGATGGTGGGATGAGCCCTTCAGCCTCCTGCTCGAGGTGTGATAAACTCTGCCAGGGGAAAAACTGGGAAAATGGCAGGAAATCTCCCTTTCCCTGAGCTGTTCCAGTGCCTGAAGATGTGCAGAGAGCTGCAGTGGCCAGGATTAAAAGAACTCCTGCCCCTCATTTTTGGAATCCCTGTCAAATCCTTCAGAACCACTGGCAAGCAGCTCGGAGCAGTTTGTCATGGATGCAAGAAGCTGCTCTCAAAATCTTGTTCTCTGAGCCAGGAGGTTGGAATTGGAGCTGGGAGTGAGCTTTTAGCTAATGTTCATCTGCTTCAGCGTGAACAAATGAACTGGAGAAAATAAGAATTTGCTCTGATGGCACCAAATTCTGCGTGAAAATGGGGTTTGAATTAGAACTCCAGGAGCAATGGTAGGTGGGCAAACCACTGAACTCTTCATGCCCAGCTGATTTATCTGTAAGAAAACTATAATCTGGTTTAAATCTAAAAAAAACCAAACCAAAACAACCATGACAACCAAACCAACCAAGGCAGTGTTGGCCAATTAATTGCAGCTTTTGCTAAATGCTTTTGTGGGAGAATTTGTGGCTTTAGCATGAACAGGAACCGTGTGGGAAATGCACAGAGAAGGCAGGAGTTGGATTTAACGATCCCTGAGCAGGGAGGACAAGCTTTGCTGGCAGTGAACATTTGGAAAGAGCTGCTCAGCTCTCCTTTTCGCTCAGCCACGCCATGGAATGTGGACAGGGCTAAGGGAATGAGCGCTAAAGCATCCAGGGAGGTTTTGCCCAGGGCGGATCAGCCCTACCTCTGCCAGCCGTGTGGCAGCAGCTGGGCAGATGTTCCTGCGTTGCCCTGCGGTGGGGAATGGACTGGGTGACCTTTGGAGCTTCATTCCCTCCCTGTGCTCTGCCTGAGTGCTCCACAATGCTGCCAGGGGGGCCAGGAGAGCACAGGGGGAAGGGCTGGGGTGGATGGGGATGTTTGCTGCTGTTATCCCTGGGCTGGATGCTTCCCTCATCCCAGGAAATGCTGCCTGTCCTGTGCTCAGTGAGACATCTCTGCCCAGCTCTGCTTGTGCAGGACTGTCTGGGAAAGGGGAGAAGGGCAAGGTGCAGAAAAGGAGATAAAATTCCCAAAGCAGCCCCTGGGTGTGTTCTGAGTGTGCTGCTCCCAGCCCTGATGCTGTCAGATGGATTTCCCTGTGAGTGCAGCTGGATTGATAAATCTGATGCCTTGAGGGCTTACTTAAAACAGCGGCTGCACAAAGTGGAGAGAATACAAAGCAGTTGTATTTATTACAGGCCTTCAGGTTCATTTAGGGCAGACAAAGCCTGTCTGAGAGGCTGCACCCAAAATGGACAACAGGTCACGAGTTTTTCATACTTAATAACTTCTATTTACATATTGAGGTTTAATCCTCCAACTACACCTTCAGGTGATGATGTCATTACTCCAAGTTTGCTCCCCCAATTCACTGTTTTTTACATGTCTTAAAGCCCTGAGACAGCAAAGTGTCCTTGGATTTCCAACTTAGAGGAATTGTTTTGTCTAAAAATGCTGGGAAACGCAGCTTTAGCACCCTGTATGGAGCCCAGAGTTACACACTACAACTCCAGAAACACAAAAAATACAGAAGCTGAAATCCTAAGGCATCCAATCCAGGCTCCACAGCTCCTGCTCCCTGCACGAGATCCTAGCACAAGGCTTATCCACGTCTATCTTGGGAGGGCAATACTGAAAGCACAGCCGAGAGGCTGCAGGAATTGAAGATGCAGCAAGTGGCTCGTGGCTCATCAACATCAATGAGCCATCCCAGCCGTGTGAGCCTGTCTGGCTGCTGGGAGCAGTTTGGAGTGGCAGTCCTGAAGGGTCTGGCTTCGCAGTTTCATGTTTGCTTGCTATGCCAGACACAGCACATCTTGAGTCACATCGGCGTCCCCTGGGAGCGTTCCTGGAGTTTGCTTCCCAGAGGAGAGGAATGCAGTTCATCAGCCCTGTTTGGGTGCTGTCTGTGACAGGCTGCCGGCCAGATGATGTGACTCAGTGTGCAGGCAGCAGGAGCTGGGATGGGTGTGCTGCTGAATCCCAGAAAAGGCTTGGAGGTGGGGAGGAAGGAGGAGGGTGGGGAAATAGGAAAAAATGAGAGAGTGGTGGGTTTGGGTGGGGCTGGGGCTGCAGGGAGAATTCATGGAGGCAGGGAATGGTTGGAGATGGAAGGGATGTAAAGATCATCCCATTCCACCCCTGCCATGGCAGGGACACCTTCCACTGTCCCAGGCTGCTCCAAGCCCTGTCCAGCCTGGCCTTGGACACTTCAGGGATCCAGGAGCAGCCACAGCTTCTCTGGGAATTCCATCCCAGCCCTCCTCAGCCTCACAGGGAACAATTCCCTCATCCAAACTTCTCTGTCAGTGCTGAACTAACCCTGCAGTCCCAAACAGATCTCCTGGTGCTCACCTGAGCTGGATCTTGGTGGAGAGCAGGTTTTTGGCCAGGTCCTCCCTCCTCCAGCAGTTCTGCTGCCTGTGCCTCACTCCCTGGGCAGCCCAAAATCCACTGCTGCTGTAGCATCCTCCAGCTTGGGTACCACAGTGCCTCCAACCCAAGGATGGTCCTGGTCTCCCCCCTCAATCCCAGACCTCGTGTGATTGCTGTCCTTAACTTCTAAACTCTTGTGCTTTTAAGCTCTTTAAACTTGTGCTTTTAAACTCTTGTGCTCCATTTTTCATCATGGAGCAATTCCCCCTCCTCTGCTGTGGGCTCTGAGCTGCAGGAATCTCACACGTTAGCAAAAGGATAAACTTTTTAGCCTGGAATAATTGTATTCTCTATCAGTGACAGAATCTATTTGGGTTTTTTTTTTCCCCCTCCTCCTTTAAGTGGCAATTTTACATGGTAGAAAACTTTTAAATTCTCTTCTGCAAGCTACATATAAAATATAACAGATAGGCAAAAATGGATTATTAAAGCTATCTATTTTTCTTGGCATTCCTGTAATTTAATAAACTGTTTGAGTTCTACTTCTGCAGTTCATGACATCACCAGAATCAGCCCCTTCCTTTGATTAATAGCTGTTCAATCAATCCCCCTCCCCACATTATCTTCAATTTAATGGGAGCCTTGCTAATTCTGGGAAAGTTTGGGTTGGGGAGGTGGACTGGAAAACTTTGGGAAAACTGCAGTGGTGGCAACAGCAGCTGGGGGAGGTTTTTAGAGGGAATGGGGAGGAATGCTGTTAAATAAGTGCCTGTGGGGGAAGGTGTTTCTGTCTCCAAAATATTACAATTCTGAGTGTCTGCACCTCCTACTGCATCCTGCAGCTCATTCTGGCTTTGCTGGAGCAGCAAGGGCTGGATTTTTACCCAGGAGAGGGGAGACTTTCCCCAAAATTTATGAGAGTTTTGCTGATCTATCAGCAGGGCAAGGCAAGGGCAGTTTGAAAGGGAAAAACTGGTGTTTAAAGGCAGGAATTGCAGTTTGCATCCCGGAGTTCCCATCCTGCCTGTGCTGCAGGGGGAGACTCAAAGCCAGCAGAGCAGATGGTTTTTAACATGCCCAAATGGTTTTGGGTTTAGTTTGGGTCGGGTGCCTGAGGAGGATCCGCTGTTCAGCCCCAAATGGGCTTCCACATCCCTTCCCTTGGGAGATCTCACTGAAGCTGCTCCTAAAACTTCTGTGGGAGGAGAGATCCGCTGAGGATGTGCCTAGGATGGATCTGTGGAGGCAGCAGGATGGAAATGAAGCTGATCCTGCTGCAGAAGGGCTGCCCTGCTGGGACTGTGCCCTGCTGGGACTGTGCCCTGCTCAGACCCTGCCAGGAGGGCACAGCAGGTCCAGGGTGGCACCACAGTGACCCTAATTGCCAACAAGCCCCCTCTGTGTCACCTGCAGTGTCCTCGCTGTGAGTGGCTTGTTAGGGGACTTGGAGGAGCTTGGAACAAATCCCTGGAGCCTCAGCAGGGTTGGGATTAATCACTGAGTGAGCTGGATGTGCAAGGGGAGGTGGATTGCTGTCAATTCTGTGGTTTGTTGGAGCCACTGAGCACTGAATGCCAGGATAGCTGGGGTTGGAAAGGACCTTGGAGGTCAAGGCAGGGCCACCTGGAGTGGGTGACACTGAGTGTCCAGGTGGCTTTGGAATGTCTCCAGACACACAGAGCCCTCTGCATTCACTTCCATGTTTGCAGTCAGAAGCATTTTTCCATTTGGGTTTCCTGGCTGGGAAGGCTGGGACAGAGATGGTTCTGTGTTGGGATGTGCTGGGGCAGCTTCATGGACATGGATTTTAGGGACAAGAAATGGGACCCTGCTCCCATCCTTGACCCCTCAGGGTGTTGGAGTGAGACACAAACTCAGCTCCCCTGCTGGTGACAAGGCCCCAAGGTGTCCCAGGAGAGGTTTAAACTCTGTTTTGGGGGAAATTCGCTCATGGAAAGGGTGGTCAGGCACTGGAAGGGCTGCCCAGGGAGGTTTGGAGTCCCCATGCCTGGAGGTGTCCAAGGAAAGGCTGGATGTGGCACTCAGAGCTCTGGGCTGGGGACAAGGTGGGGATTTGGCACAGCTTGGACTTGATGAACTTGGAGCTCTTTTCTACCCTCAGTGGTTCTGGGATTCTATTCCATGATTTATGATACTCCAGCTGCTGAAGCATCTCCTGCTCTATCATGCCCTGGCATCCTTTTCCTGACTAAAATCAGGGAAAAACTGGGCTGTCAGGGGCAAAGCCTCACCTGAACAACTCCTCCTCCTGAACAACTGCGCAGAAAATCCCACAAACTCCCCCAGCATTCCAATCCCTGCCCTACTCCTTGTTCCCCTGTGTCCCACTCTTTCTCCTTGCACATATTGACCGTTGGCTCTGGAGTGCTCCAGAAAATAACCAGCTGTTTCCTTAAGTGGATTTGGTCAATCCCTCAAGCTGACAGATGATTTTTATTATGTACTATTACTTAATGAACTCTTTTGTGGCAAATGTAATTCAATACAGATCCTGATTCCCAGTTTGTCATCAGTCCTTTTATAAAGGAAGAAAAATGGGAGAGGACTTGATGATTCCTTTATCTCGTTATGCTAATTGGGTTAGGAATATTGGAGGAAAACAGGCAGTGCATTGAACAGGAGAAAAGTCTGAGCTTCCAGTCCACTTAAAGAAAATGGGAATTTACTGGGGCAGAACGGACCTGGCTTGAGCCAAAGGAAATTCTGATCCACGGTTTGGGTTGGAAAACAGTAAGTAAATAATTATTTTGTCCTGCAAAACTCTTTTTTGAAAGGAAGCCTGTAGCAGCCACAGTGGAAAGAATGGATCCTGCAAGAGGATCTTGGGAAAAATTCAGCAATGAGTTAGGAAAGAAATCAGGATTTGCCATGGGAGCTGCATGGATGGAAGGCACTGGAAGGGAGTTTGAGAACTGGTCAAGTAGAGGAAAAGTTTTGTGACTTTTGTGCCCTCCAGATCCTACTTTATGTTCCTGAGAATTTATTTTCCTGTGGTTTGTGCCCTTAAACTGGATGGATGAAGTCTTTCAGTTCTCACTTCCCAGAATTCAGCTTTTTATTTGTAGAACAGGGGTCATTTCTCTTTCCTCTCTCTTACACAGTTTTGGGGGAAAATGTGCTGGGAAATGCTGAAACTGTGCATTTCCAAAAATGAGTAAAAAGCCCCTGAGAACTGGAAAATTCCTGCAGATCCATGTGGGAGCACAGCCATGGGGTGGATAATGGCAGAGAAAGAGAAATATTGATGAGCAACTCATTAGATATCTTTAATTCTCTTCTGGGAACAAGGCAGGAATTCTGGGTGGAGAACCCATGGAATCCTGGTGAAACAAAGCAGGAATTCTGGGTGGAGAACCTATGGAATCCTGCTGGAAACAAATCAGGAATTCTGGGTGGACAACCCATGGAATCCTGCTGGAAACAAATCAGGAATTCTGGGTGGAGAACCCATGTAATCCTGTGCTGAAAACAAAGGCAGGAATTCTGGGGAGAGAAACCCATGTAATCCTGCCAAAACAAGACAGAGATTTTTGGGTGGAAAATCCATGTAATCCTGTGTTGAAAAGGCAGGAATTCTGGGTAGGGAAGCCATGTAATCTTGCTGAAACAGGGCAGGAATTTAGGGTAGAAAATCCATGAAATGCTGCTTGGTGTGCCAGTGTTCCTGCCTGAGGCAGAGCTGTGCTTTAGACCCTTTGTGCCTCAATGATGCTCCAGCCTGGTTCCTTACAGAGCCTGGAGGGAGCTTGGCTGATCCTCATATCCCAGATTTCCAGCTGAAAGTAGTGCAGGGGTGGATCCAGTTCAGCTGGCTTGTTCCTAACAAATCAAACGTTGATGGAATCATGGAATCAGGAATCATGGAATCATGGAATGGTTTGGGCTGGAAGGGACCTTAAAGCCCATCCAGTGCCACCCCTGCCATGGCAGGGACACCTTCCACTGTCCCAGGGTGCTCAAAGCCCCATCCAACCTGCCCTTGGACACTTCCAGGGATGCAGGGATGTGACAGATGGGCTCTTCATTGGTTTCCCCCTCATTTCCCAGATCTGGGGTGCGCTGGAGCTGTGGGGTCATTGCTGGTGGAGTTTGTGAGTGATGGATGAGCTTTGGCTGAGATTTCCCCCAACTGCCTCGGTGTTCCTTCCACCTTTCAGTTTGTTTGCTGTCACCCCCCTGTCACCTTCCCCACCAGGCAAGGAGAGTGAGGAATGTCGATGCTCTGTGGAAGCACTGGAGGTTCCTAATTGCTTGTCTAATTTATCTTCGTTGAAATTCTGGCTCGCCGCCGCATGCGGAGGAGAAAAAGGGCCAGTGGGCACATCTTGCCAAGACATGAATTCCTCCCTCTAAATTGTCCTAGAGCACCTCAGCCATCTGGGGAACCCAAAATAGATGTTGATGCAGTGTGGGGAGAGGAGCAGCGAGGAGTGAAGTGGTTCTGATGTGCAGGATGTCAGCTGGAGGATCACTGTGGGGTTGTTTATCAACCTCACAGGAGTAAACAGAGCCTGGGAATTCTATCCTGGCTCAGCTCAGGCTACACCACGATGTTGTTCTGTTGACATAAATGGGATTAAAAGGGAAGGAAGAGCTGAATGTTTTAAACACAGGAGGGGAGAAAAAAATTGGTGTATTGGGGGTTAAAAGGGAGGGGAAGAGCTGAATGTTTTAAACATGGGAGGGGAGAAAAAAATGGTGTATTAAGGACTAAGTCTAAAGCTTATGTTTAAAGTTGAAAGCTTATGTTTAAAGTTAAAAAGTGAATGGTTTGGGTTGGAAGGAACCTTAAAGCTCATCCCATTCCATCCCACCATCCCAGGCTGCTCCAAACCCCATCCCACCAGAAGGATGCTCCAATTTTTGCCTGAATTATGCCCCACCCTGAAGTCTGTCAGGAAGGGCTTTACCTGCCAAGGTGAAGCACATTTGGTCCTCCAGCTCCTCAAGGAATGAAAGTTCTCCACCTTCTGCAGGACCTTGCAAAACACCCAGAGTAGAGTTAATTCCCACTCTGACCTGCACAGGTGCAACATCCTCTTAAGCCAAGCCGAAGTGTGAATTTTTGGGCTGACTCAGTGGGTGAAACACACAGTCAGATCTTTGTCACAGCCCTGAGTCACTGGTGCTGCGGCTGGGCGAGAGTTTGGTGCTGATTTGTTGTGACGGAGCTCCCGGGGGCTGTAAAATCTCATTTAATCACTCCGGTCCCTCTCTCTGACCCAACCAAGGCTGAAACAGAGCAGCCTCGATGGGAGGAGGCAAAGCTGCTCTGCAGGGGTTGTTGTCAAACTTAGAGCCTTGAAATTCCCAAATTAAACACCCCAGGGGATAGAATTAAGCAGGATTCCACATTTTTGCTATTAAAACTCAGGTTCCCCTCTGGATTAACAGGAGTTTGAGGGACTAAGGCAGGAGAGTGCTGTGCACCACCCAAGCATTGAATGTGTTGTGTTAATCTCCCTCTGAACACACAAATAAAGTCCCTATCTCTGAAATTCGCAGCCAAGTCTCTCTTCTATCAACCATCTTTATTGCACCAGCACTCAATTCTGAGCAGCTTGGGCATTTTTCATAAATAAAACATTTTTATTATTTGTCTCCATCTTCCAATACAAAAAAAAAAAAAAAAAGGAAAAATAAAAAAGCGCCCCCTTCTTATTCTGTCATCCTTAAAAAATTTATTTCAGATGAATTGTCATCCAGCTGTTTCTCACCCTATAAATCATAGGGGATTATTTGAGATGGAAATGTTCACTTTGGGGAAAACATGAAGTCCTTATAGGACTCTGGGACTTTGATAAATAGCAGGTTTTCCTCACAATACCAGGATAGGAAAACTGAATTCCCTTGAAATTTTGCATGGCTCTCAGTGGCACAGTTGAGGTTTGTCCCTGCAGCTTCTCCAGGAATTTGGTCAAGCTTCAGGGAATTACATCAAACTTCCAAATTACTTCTTTTTTTTCCTCATAATGGAGCTTTTAGGAGCCTTTATCCATTCCTGGGTGGTTTGTTTTTACATTCTGTTTTTTGTGAAGGTTTTGTTTTGTCATCCAGAGGGAAGGATGAGAATTTCCTCTCTATCCCATAAACCATTTATCCCTAACTTGCAGGACAGTGATCTGCTTTCTCCATTTGGCTTTTTTACAAATCAGAAAGCAGCTTTGATATTGTGCCCCAAGTCTGTGGGGTGTTCTGCTCTCTCCTCACAAAATCTGGGTCTGTTTTGTTCCCTGAAATAGTGAAAGGTTTGAATGGTTGAGGAAAACTGGAAGATGGAGGGAGGGAAGCTCAGCCTTGGCCACTGCTGTGAATGAATGTCATAGAAAATGTGAAGGACTTGAATTAATTTTTGGTATCCAGTGTTGCAGGAGCTCCTGGAAAACAACACAAGGTCAAAGGTATTAATAAACATGCAATTTCTTCATTAATCTCTGGGATATTTGCAATTAGCAGGACATGCTTTGCCTGTAAGCAAAATCTGTCTAAGATAAGGTTTTTTTTTCAGGCTCTAGTTGCACAACACAGCCCCAAAAACTTGGGAATTAGCAGTGAAATTCCCTTGGAAGACCATGAAATTCCAACCTGGAGTTTCCTGAGTCGTGAAACCAAATTAAATCCTAAGAATAAAAGCAAATCCTTTGCCCAAAGCTCAGAACTCTCTGAGGTGAGGATGCTGCAGAGGAGAATCACTTAGTTGTGTCTGACACCTCCAGATTGATAGATCTGCTCCAGAAACCTGAACAGGAGCTCTGGATGTGCTCCAGGGGCTTTGTCCATCCTCCAATGCTCCAAGGAATGTGTCAGGCACAGAATCCCAGCCTGGTTTGGGTGGGAAGGACCTTAAATCCTATCCAGTGCCACCCCTGCCGTGGCAGGGACACTTCCACCATCCCAGGCTGCTCCAAGCCCTGTCCAGCCTGGCCTTGGACACTGTCAGGGATCCAGGATTCCACAGCTTCTCTGGGAATTCCATCCCAGCCCCTCTTCACCCTCCCAAGGAAGAATTCCTTCCCAACATCCCACCCAAATCTCCCCTATTCCAGCTTGAAGTCATTCCCTGTGTCCTGTCACTCCATCCCTTGTCCAAAGTCTCTCTCCATGTTTCTTGTTGTCCCCTTCAATCTCAGTTAGGTTCCCCCAGAGCTTCTCCTCTCCAGGCTGGACAATCCCAATTCTCCACAGCCATGAACTTCCCAAATCTGCTCCATTTCAACACGAGGAAAACCTGGATTTAGGGGTGTGTTGAAGTGGGATAGCAGCCCCTGGTATGGAAAGGGACAATTCCCAAGTGGAACAGGTCATTCCAGCAGTTTCCAGCCTTGGACAGGGGATCACCACGGAGCAAAAATTGCAGGGATGTCCCTCTAAACCCCCCAGGTTCCTCTGGGACTTTCCTGTGGGATTGAGCAGTTTTGTGTTCCTTCAAGGCACATCTGAGTGTCTGCAATAGTCACCTGCTCCAAATCCCAACTACTGCGGCTCCCTCCTCCAAAACACCCATTTAAATTCCAGTTTGCTCCTGCCATGTTCAATAATTTAATGGATTATCAATTTACTCTTCATAGCTGGAGGGAATGAGTGATGCTCTGTGCACACACTATGGGCACATCTATGGTTCATAAACAGCTAAAGTTAGGAAACTCTCAATTGTAAATGTATCTAATTATCTCTAATCATAGGCTCACTGTAATTAGTAGGATGCTGGTTCCCCTCTGTTTTTAAAGAACAGATATTCTCTGTAATAAAAACCTCACCAGATTTGCGCCGTGGATGTGAAAATAGAACATTGTTGGACTATTTCTGAGTACAGAAACAACTTTCTGCCCCATTTTCTCCAGGGGATTCCTGTCTGGTGGCTTCACAGGCTGCAGCCTTTCCCTTCTGTTCCTCCATGGCTTCATCTGGAAAATTCTCTGATTTCCTCATCTGTGAAGTTATTTTTTGAAAGATGAAATATCAGTTAACGCTTCCTTGTCCCAAGCAGGACGGGTGAGGTTTGCAGGATGTTTTGTTGGGACGTTCAGAACTCCACTTGCATTAATTCTTGTTGATTGTGAGCTAGATTTGTCAATTCTACTTTTTCTATTTCAGGAGCACACAGTAAATATTATCCTATTAATGTGAAGAGCATCCTTCCCTCTCTCCCCATTATCTGTCCTGCGAAACATGAGTTGGCATAATTTTTTCTGTGCTAAATTCAGCTTTCCTTTGTGAAGATCAGCTGTTTACAGTAGCTTCCCTATCACACTTTAATTTTCAATTTTACTCCTTTGAATGCCGCTTTTGCTTCTTCCTGTAAATATTTTGATGTGTCTGGGGTTGTTTTCCTTTAAATGCTGTGGGGAAGCGAATGCAGCAGCTGCTTAGGGTGCTTCAGAATCTGAAGTAGTCGGATTTCATGGGACACACTTTTCCCAAAGAAAATTAGTTGTGGTGGGAAAAAAAGCAGGAATGGTTTGCCTCATCAGGAGGAGGAGGAAGCAAAGCCTCAGGCTTTGCTTCAACAGGTGACACCTTGGGAAAGGTGGAGGATGGAATGGTTTGGATGGGAAAGAATCGTAAATTTAGGGAATTTACGGATAATTTCATCTCACCCATGGGCAGGGATTCCTTCCACCATCCCAGGTTGCTCCAAGCGCTGTCCAGCCTGGCTTTGGACACTCCAGGGATGCAGCAGCCACAAATCCCCTGTGCCCCACCTTCCCAGGGAAGAATTCCCTCCCAATATCCACCTGGAATTTGGTGATGCTGCTGCTGTCCATTCGGAATCTCCCAGCAGAGCAGAGTTTGGGCAGGGGGCGAGTGACTGTGGCGAGCCACATGAAAAAGTGGGATAATACCTGCAGGGAATGTGTCATTGCAGGCCGGCTCCGGCTGCGGGTGGCAGTGCAGAGCAGGATTCGTGTCCCGGTGGGCTCCGCACGGCAGACAGCGTTGCTCTGGTTAGGGAGAGGTGATTTTTCGCAAGGTGAGACACGGAGTTGAGCGCTCGGGGTTGGGAGCCCTTCGTGCGGGGATGTGAGCGGAGAAATTCGGGATGGCAGGGATGGTGTGTGCCGTGCTCAGCAGAATTTATTCGCTGAATAAACGCAGTGGTGTTTTTTTTCTTAAATTTTAATTGTATTGGAGAGAGTTCAACCCGAAACCTCCGTGGTTTTTTTGCGACGCCAACTCACCCGGCAGGAACCCCTGGATCTGAAATAGCCACGACTCGGGAATAAAGTGGGATTGTGGCTCCTCAGTGCCTTTTTTATGCCTGTGGATCGCTCCTGGTGCATGCAGGGCTCCTTGGCTCAGCCTCTGGGTGCAATATCGGGCTGGGGGACACCACTGGGTGAGGAGAGACCCCCAAAATTCGGGGCTGTGCCCCTCATCCCGGAGCCTTCCCTCTGGGGAGCTCTGCCTGCGCACAATCAGCGCTGTTTGAATCGCTGCCGCAGCTTAAACAGACATAAAGCAACTCTTTCATGTGCCAGCCCTGGTTGCCTTGGCTCTTTGGCAGCGGCTGCCGGTGTGGGCAGTGCGAGGATGGAAATGCGGAGGGAGCGGAGGGAGAGGCGCTGAGAAAGAGGATTGATCCCAGGGTGGAGGGACGGAGCTGCGAGCCCTCCGTACCGTTTGTTTTTTTAGCTGTCAAATAAGCTCATTCAAGGCCACCGGAACAGCACCGAAGAAGGGGGTTTTGCAGCAAGAAACTGCAACAAATGCAGAGCCGGGGGAGCAGGGGGATGGTGGCCAGGGTGGCCCAAAGGTGGCCCAGAGGTGGCCCAGGCAGGGCCCGCTGTGGGCTCAGGGGACACCGGCCGGGCCGCGCCTCCCTCAGCACCCCGGGGGAAAGGGAAACAGGGATGGATGGGGGAAAAAGAGGGTGACAGCGATGGAGAGAGGCATATCGGGGTGCTAAACACCCCCTTTTCCACAGGGCTGGGGGAGAGGGGCAGCCCCGAGCCTGCTGAACGGGAATCTCTGCTTGCTGAGGATGGGGATTGGGGGGGGAGGATGCTCGGGCGTTCCAGAGTGCCTTTTCCTTCGTTATTTATTTATTTCCTTAAGCTCCGGTGTCATGTTCGAGTTGTTTTCCTTGTCCCTGGATCTGAGCATCATTAGCACGATAATGAAGTTCCCGAATGTGGCGTTCGGCGGCTTCATTCCCATCCCTCCCTCCCTCTTTCCCCATCTTGCCTGCAGCTCCAGGGACCGGCGTACCGGGAGATGTTCACACAAAAACAAGGGGAGGTGGTGGTGCTGGTGGGGAAAAACGGGGCTCTGGCAGGGCAGGAGCTGCCTGTTGGCACAGAGGAGGGGGCACAGCCTTTCCCCCCTCCAGGGTTGCTCTGGAGCAGTCCCACCAGCATCGCCGTGCTGCGAGGACAAGGCACAGACAGGGAGAAGGAAGGAAAGGGGGGGGTGTTGTCGTGATCTTGTGTTTGCAGCCAAATTTGCTTCATCACAAAAATTGTGTCAATAGCATCAAGTTGTTTATAGCGGGGGGTTGCGCCCGCAGATGTCTGAATAACAGCGATGTGTGTGAGAGGGAAATGGGGGTTGGGGGGTTGGTTTCTTATCGAGAAATCCGAAATAAACGCCGTGCCGGAGCCCAGGCTGGGGGGTTTGGAGCTGGAGCTGGGGCTGGGGGAGCTGCACAGATCCCCCCGCCACAACACCCCCCTGGCCCGGCGTGGGGAGAAGGAACAAAAGCTCCGGGAACGATTAATCAAGTGGCTTAATTTAAAAAAAAAAAAAAAAAAAAAGTATGAATCCCCGAGGGCTGCGTGGTGGTGGTGGTGGTGGTGGTGCTGCCGAAGAGCTGGCGCTGAGACAGCCACCGGGAGGGACGCGCCAGCCCTCCCCTGCTCTCCTCTCTTCTCCTCTCCTCTCCTCGCCTTCCCTCTCCTCGCCTCTCCTCTCCTCTCCCCGAGCTGCTGCCACACTTGGTTCATTCCAGCTGCAGAAGCTCGGAGCCTTTCCATGCGGTGGGATTTTTTTTTTAAATTTTTTTTTCCTCTCTCTGCCGGGCTGAAAAAATTAAGGGGGAAAAAAAAATTAAAAATCACAAGCCTGACCCGCTTCCCCCCCACCTCCCTCCCCCTCCTTCCTTTCTCCTCTTCATCCAGCCGAGCCGAGGACTATCCCAATCGCCGAGGGGAAGGAAAAAAGGGGGAAAAACCCAACAGCGGCAACCAGCAGACCCCCAGCACGCCCCATTCCTGCTGCTGCCCTTTGACATGCAACCTGCCTTGGGATGGGACCAGCCGGGATGCAGCTGCAGCTTCGGAAGGCACTGGTGGAAATTGGGGATCGTGGCTCTCATGACGGCGGAGGGGAGCGCCTGGAGCCGGGCGCTGCTGCTCTCGCTGGGGCTGCTGGCAGGATCGGCGATGGGTGAGTGCCGTGGGCAGCGCTGGCAACTTGGGCACCAGCCTTGGTAGCCATCCCCGGCTGCTGGGATGGAGGGAGAGGGTGGGGAGGAGGGTGCGGGGTGTGGGGCGCTGGGGTGGGTGGCACTGTGGCATTGGGGTGAGTGTGCCACTGGGGTGTGTAGCAATGGGATGTGTGTGGCATTGTGGCACTGGGCTGTGTGGCACTGAGGTGTCTGTGGCACTGGGCTGTGTGGCACTGAGGTGTGGGGACTGTGGCACTGGGCTGTGGGGCACTGAGGTGTCTGTGGCACTGGGCTGTGGGGCACTGGGGTGTGTGACACTGGGGTGTCTGTGGCACTGGGCTGTGTGGTACTGTGGCACTGGGCTGTGTGGCACTGGGGTGTCTGTGGCACTGTGGCACGGAGCTGTGTGGCACTGAGCTGTGTGGCACTGGGGGGGGGGTGTATGGCACTGTGGCACTGTGGCACTGTGGCACTGAGCTGTGTGGCACTGGGGTGTCTGTGACACTGTGGCACTGAGCTGTGTGGCACTGGGGTGTCTGGCACTGTGGCACTGAGCTGTGTGGCACTGGGGTGTCGGCACGCGCTGCCCTGGTGTCTCAAGCACAGCACCGAGGCTGTTCAGCCCTTTGGAGCTGCATCCCTTGGGGAGCAGCAATTTTGGAAGCTCCAGGGTGCAGCACAGCGTGCCTGTGACACAGGGTGCCTGTGGTGCAGGGTGGCTGGCATGGAGGGTGGCAGCCCATGATCTCATCCCCTGCTCCGTGGGTCAGCTTTGGGCACAGGCTGCTGCTGTGCAGGATGACGGTGAAAAACGCCAGCACCGCTTTCCCCTCTGCCTTCCCCTGGCATCTTAATTCGGCGTTTCACTCCCCTGCTGCTTGCCCACAGCTGATGAAATAGATTTTTGGATGCCTTGCATGAAGATGGAAGCACTTTCCTCCTTTTCCTCCTGCCTTCCCAGTTGAATATCTCTTATATATGAGCTCTTTGGCCTCAGCAGCCTGGTTTTTATGAAATATGCATGTTTGGGCTTGAAAGCTGAAGAACACTCGAATTTAGGGGCAGTTTGCTTGTGTCTCCTACCTCATTTCCACAGCTGCCCTTGCAGCCAAAGCAGATCCAGGGACTGAAGTTTATTTCTGGTGTAAACAGCAAATATTTAGGGACTGTCCTTCTGTGTGTGTAGGAGGGGGAAGAGTGGGAGAGCCGAGTGCTTGGCAGTGGCTGCTCTCCACACTGTGCAGTGCCCCGATTTCCAAGAGTTTCCAAGTAACGTTGTCTTGTCTGCTGTATCCTAGGCTGGAGGAATGTGTGTTTGGGTGTTGATGTGTATGAAAGCTCCTTGCATTCGGTGGGGTTGGTTTTGGGTTTTTGGTTGTTTTTTTTTTTTTTTTTTTTTGGGAAAAACTTTATCTGGAATGCAACACTGATTTTATTATGTAAGGCAGGTTTTCCTTTCAGGGGCTGGGGGGTGAGGATTAACTGCTCCTCCTGAGCACTCTTGCAGTGGAGCTGAACAGTTTTGCTGACTGGGAGGATCCATTAGGAAAGGCTGTAAACCCAAACAACCTACAGGTCCTAATAAAGGACAAATATTTATTTTGGTGGCTATTTCTCCTTTCTCCAGCATGAACATTCAGCCTGTGCACAGAGGAAAACCATTCCAGCAGCTTCTGTTGAGCCTTCCTCGTACGAACAGACTGATGGAGAGATACCTAAATCTCTGATTTACTCTATCAGGGGCTTACAGCTTTTTTTCTTCTTCTGAGCTGTCTGTGGCTTATTCATACTGGATCTTCCAGGCTTCACTCTGTACCTTGCTGAGCATTTAATCCTTTCTTCTCAGGCCCCTGCTCCCTCCTGTCTGCATTTAGAGCTCTCTGTTCTGGATCCTTCAGCCAGAGGTTGATGCTCTGGGTTGTTTTACTTCATGAGCAGAAGACCTGCGAAAGCTTTTTAGACCTCAGATGTTTTTTTATCTGCTTCAGAGCCAGAGGCATTGATCAATAAGTCCTCTCTTTAGATTCTGAAAGCCCAGCAGCGATGTTTTTGGGAAAGCAGGATGCCAACTTTGGCAGGGATGCACACGGAGGGGAGGCACCCACCCCTTGCAGGGTCCATGGTGGATTTGGGCTGTAATCCCAGGAAATCGGTTCAGCCTGGGCTGGCACTTCCAGCACCTTCTCTGAGCAAATCCTGAACCCCTGTGGAACAAAGTTCCAACATCTCCAAGCTCTCCGTTCCCGGGGTTTGTAGGGAGCAGTAGCCAGGAGTTCCCATAGTGTGGCAGCAGAGCTGTGTGTGTGGAGCTGTCAGTGAGGAGTTCTGGCTGCCTTAGGAATAAAAAGGGGGAGAAACCCTGCTCCCTTCCCATCAGCTGGGCCATGGCTGCAGCCCTGCTGCCCGAAAATGGCCTTCAGCTGCTGCTCCTGCAGCCAGGATAACGGAGCTTCCCTCGGGGAAAGGACGGAGCCAAAGCAGGGAAGGTGGTGCTTGGTGATGGGAAGTTGATTGTGAGTATAAAAGGGGGACAGGAAGTGGTTTGTGTGGCTCCCCTCTCAGTTGGAGGGTGCAGTGATGGATTCACAGGGGTGAGGTTGGCACAGGGCGCTGGATTTGCCTTTGGCTGCAGGTTGATGGTGATCCCTGCATGGTGTCTCGTGTGGGATGCTTCTGGAATTGTGTGCATTGATGGTCAGTCAGGTGGGCACAGCAGTGCTGCTCACTCCTTTCTGGGCAGTCAGCACTGGAAGGGCCGTTTGGGGCATGGATGTGTGGATAAACACAGCTAAAATGTATTTTAATGGCCTATTATGAAAGGGTCTCGACACCATTATTTACACACCGTGCTTCATGAATCAGCCCCTTGGTTGGTGCTGGGTTAAGGGAGGATGCACCAGCCTGGAACATCATCTCATCACTTTAATGTAATTCTCTTTTTTCTCGATGGAAAATAGTTTTTGCCTGACTCTTCTGAAGAGTGGAGGAGCAGGAAGCTGTTAATGGATTTTGTTTGTGAATTTAAGATGTGGGCAGGCATAGAGGGCAGGGGAGGTTTAATTGCAGAGGTATTGACCTGCATTGATAATTCCACTCCCCTGAGGGAGCACGAGGGGTTAAAGAACACTCCCTGCTGTCCCCTGTTTTTAATTAGGTGTGGAGCAGTGTTGGAAATGTGAGGAGAAGGCTCAGTAGGAGGTGGAGTCAGTAAATGTGGTGGTTCTGTGTCAAACTTAAAGACCTGAGCTGGAGACTTGATCTGTGCAGAGACACACTGAGAGCACTGAGTGGGATACAGGAAAAATAAACCAGATTGCTGTTTTAAAGAGCAGAGGTTACAGTCATGTAAAGCTGGCTGAAACCCTCAGTGTGCTTCTCATTTCAGCACCCTGGAGAAATGATGGTCCCACCTTCTGCCTTCCCATTCCTCGTCCTGCTCCCATCGTTTGGGGCAAACACTTCCCTGTGCTGGAAGTTGTTCCTTGCCTGTCACTCTGTATTTTTTTTTATTTTGCTGTGGCTGCTGAGTGCAGCTGAAGAACATCTAAGCCCCAGCTTTCCTCCCCACTGAGCTCTGCGTGTCCCTCGGATGCCTCCCAGGGAAATCTTGGATCTGAAATCCAGGATCCCAGCTGTGCCAGCTGCAGGGAGCACAGCTGGGTGGATGTTTGCTCCTCTGCTGCTGCCTCCCCTTCCTCAGGAGCTCCTGTCAAACCCCAGGATGGCTGTGGGGAGCGAGATCCAGGCAATCTGCCCCAATCCCATGGATTGCCAGGCTGGATCAGAGCTCCAGGTGTGGCTGAGCAGTTTAGGGAATGTCAGTGCTGCAGGGGATGTGTTCTGTGCAGAAATGAATATTCCTCCTTGATCTGCATTCAGGGAATTGCTCCTCACCCCCCCAGGTCGCTGTCAGCCACTTCCACCAGCGCTCCAGGGATTTCCAGCCCTGGAATTACTGCGTGGTGTTGCTGCCCTTCTCCGGTTTCTGAGAGCCCAGTTGGTTGGGAAATGCCAAATTTCACAGCTGTGCTTCTGTTCCTGCTGCTGCCCCCCAAGCCCTGCCAGAATTTGGCCTGGATCTTGACCAGAGGAAATTGTTATGATAGTGTTGAGGGTTAGTTGGGGGCAAGGTCAGGCAGCCTGAACTGGTTTTGAGCCCATGGCATTGCAGGAAAAGTCTTTTTAACTCCATTTTTATCAAGAGTATCCTGAGACGCAGGGCTGGAGTAATGTTTCACAGGCTTTAGTGAAATTATAACAAAGCTCTGTTTAGCTGAGTGGATTTCAAATAATACTTCTTTACTCTTCTCCATGTTTCTAGACATTGGGAGGTTCAGAAACACCATGAATAGGCCTAAATTTAAATTAGGCTTTTTTTTTCCCAACAGAAAATAGAGCAAATTCAAATGGAAGGGGAGAGATAAGACTTTAAGGGCTACAAAAAAAAGAGAAATGATTAAGTAGTAAAGATTCTGCACTGCTGGAATTGTTGAGTGCAGCATTGAGCTGTCTTTTTGACGTACCCAGCAGCCAGAAATGTCAGAGGTGGTGGAATCCCATTGATTGGCTCTAATATTCCAGTGGGGAATGATGGGAAGGGAGAGGGAATGAGGCTTTAGAGGGACTTTAAACCAGGTGAGGCTTTTTGCTCCACCTGGGAAGAGGTGAGAACCATCCATCCTGCCTGCTAACCGAGGATTTATGGTCCAGCTCAGTGTTTTAATTTGCTCTGCTTATTGAAATGTTTCCCTGAAGTCTGTTTAGTGTGTGCAGCTCATCCTTGGCCTGGAGATATTGCAGGGCAGAGCCCAGCAGGGAGGCTGTGATCCCTCCCCAATCTCTTTGTAACCTCTAAAAATAGAGACAGACAGGCAATTCCAGGGCTCTCCTAATCGATGCCTCAACCTGATCTCCAGAGGCTTCTTCCAGCCCATGGAATAACTCATTGCTTTGGTTTGGGGAGTTTGGGGAGTTTGGGGCAGAGCAGTGAACGTTGGCAGCTCAGCTTTAACCACAGCGTGGCTTTTCCTGCTTTATTCCTCAGTTCTCCGCACAGGAACGTGAGGCTCCTTGCTGGGAGGTGATTTCAGTGCAACTCCAAGGTTATTCCCTGCTCTGAGGAGAAGGCATTTCCATGGCTTTCAGTGGGATTGGGATTTGGAGAACCCAGGGATCACAGCACCCATTACTGTGTGTTTACCCAGCATTTGTGGGGGAGTGAAGTGAGGTCAGTGATGGAAATGGATGTTCTCTGCTGGCAGTAAAAAGGATGCAGGGCAGGAATCTGCAGGATCTCCATGCTCTGCAGTAGTTAATGTGGAATTGGGACAATCCCATTGATTAAAGGAATCAAATTAACTCTGTTTCACTGCCTTGGCTCCATAGACGCAGCCAGAATAGAGACTGCAGGGAGTTTGGATGGGAATGATTTTACACCTCCCTTGCATGAAAGTGGAAGAGTTTTTGGAGTGGTTTTCCTTCTTTCTTTAATGGGACTTCACAGTGGGTTGTGTGATGTTTCTTCTTCCTTCCCAGTGTCAGGTGCACTCCCTGATTCAGCTCCTGGCAATAATTTCCTGAACTGCCAAGGTCCAGGTTTATTCCCTGTGGGAATAAACTCCCTGGCTTGGAGTGCACACCTCGGTTTGCTGGGTGGGAAGAGAGCTGGGGGCTGAGTCAGAGTCCTGCTGGTGCTGGTGATTCCCAAGGGGTCAGGAAAAATGGGGAATAAGGAGATGTGATGCTCTGACTTCCACTGAAAGAGGATGTTGTAATTGTGAGGCTTAGAGCAGCTGTGGCTGCCAGGGACATGTGGGAGAGGGGAGTAATTAAAAAAAATCAAATCCTGCCTCATTATTGACTGCAAGAATCTGCTGGGAAATGAACATTTGGGGGCTGAGGGTTTGTAGAGGGTGGAAGGAGGCAGAACAGGGTGCAGAAACACCTTTGCAAGCTGTGCTGTTGGTGTGGGACAGTGTGGTGTCATCATCAGCAGTGTCACTACCTGTTCAGAGGGGTGTGAATACAAAAAATCATGGAATTATTGAGGCTGGAAAAGCCCTCCAAGGTCGTTGAGTCCAAGCTGTGCCCAATGCCTACCTTGTCACTGAGTGTCACCTCCAGGCCTTCCTTGGTCACCTCCAGGGTTGTGACTCCACCACCTCCCTGGGCATTCCAATGGAGAAATTCCTGCTGGATACACCTGGAGGTGGCCCTTGTGTGACAGAGGGAACAATCCAGACTATCCACAATATTGTGTGTGATTGCTGACTGTTGGAGGACTGGAGAGTTGGTGGAAAGCACAGCCCTGACAGGCTTTCTGTCCCTTTGTGCTGCTGGAATTCTGCTTGTCAAGGACAACACATGGAAAGGCCACCAGGGTCACCAGAAAGGCCACCAGTGTCACCAGAAAGGCCACCAGTGTCACCAGCCCCAGCCTTGTGTCCATGTGGGCATCAGCTGGGCAAGGCTGGAGCTGCAAGCCAAGTCCTCACAACAGAAATTCTCAACCCTTGCTGACATTTCATCTCCTTCCTTTATGATCCTGGCTGTCCTCAGAAGGACATCTCCCTTCCAGAAGGAAATCCACAGCATTCCATTCCTTGCTGGGGGATGTTTTCCCCTTTCCCTCCACGTCCAGAGGAATTTCTGCTCCTGTTTCATCCCTGGGCAGAGCAGGAGGTGCTGGAAGGGCAGGGAAGGCGAGAGGCAGAGGCAGGAGCAGGAATTCTGGCCAAGGTCACCCCACAGGAGCAGCCTGGATGTCACTCCTGCGTCATCCCACCCGGAACACCAGCACAGCAATGTGATGCTGCTGCTCCTGAGGTGGTTTTTGAGAAGCTCTCCTGCTGCAGACGAGGCTGGAGCTGTGTCTGTGCAAAGGCATTTCACAGTGGTTACACTGGAACAGAACAATCCCTCCCTCCATTTATCAAAACGTCTGCAAGCCCCGTTTCGAGACAGATAAAACAACAGTGAATATCAAATAAAGGTGTCTTTGTCGAGAACACTTTAAAACAAAAGGGAGGGAAGGTTTGTTCCTTTGGCCTCTGGGATGTGCAGTCTGCTCTGTCCTGCTGAAATGGCTCTATTTGGGTTTCATTCACCTACATTTCTTGCAGTGTAGAATTTTTCCTGTTGCTCAGTTGTCACTTCAGCGCAGACCAAAGCACGGTCACAGCCTGATAATCCCAGCCCCAGCTGCATTGGAAGGTGCAGGAAGGGCTGGAATAGCCAAGAAAGATGAGTTAATCACAGCCAGAGAATTAACCACAACTGGGGATTTGCTGGTTCAGTGCTCTCCTGTTATTTGCACGCTCCCCTGACTTGCAGGAGTTGTTAGAGCTCAGTTGTGCTGCTTGCCGTGGCTCTGGGCACTGGGGAATCCATCCTTACTCACTCTGCTTCCCTTCCCCATCCCCAGACCGGGGATAAATGGAATTTGCAAAATGATTTACAGATTTATTCTGCGGGGAGAGATCTCGGGATGTTTGTGAGGAGCTTTCAGCAGGTACAAATTCAAATTGCACCAGGTTGATTAACTGCACAACTTTTATATGCTCTTGGTTCTCTGCCTTGATTGCGTGGAGTGAACTCAACCATTTCATGTACAATTTGGGATTAATTGTGAATGACATTTTGAGGTGAAAGTTGTCTGTCTGCGACTGAACTTCAGGAAGCATTGTCAGAAAAAGTCAGAAATGAACCCAAATACAGGTTCTGTTGCAGGAAGGATTTGCACAGCTCCTGTAATTCATACAGAATTGCCTTTACAGTTTTTATATGTTTAGATCCATGTTTTATGCAAAGACTGCAGATTGTAAAAGCAAAGTGTACTCAATAGAGATGGAGAGGTAGGAGGTTTGTACTGAGAATTTGCCAGAAGCATCAGGGAATTGGATGCTGGTCTTTAAAAAAGCAGAATATTGGCAGAAGGGCTGGTCTGGACCTTCTGATTTTAACCTGCCACAGACTCTGCCTTTGAAGCAGTTGCTTAAATTATGTGAGCTCCAGCTTCTTGTCTATGGAGGGGAAAAATAGTGCTGTACTAATAGTATTATCTAATTAATTATGAAGATGAATGTCTGCAGGATGGCAGAGATCAAATGGAGAACTTGGTTCCTTGTTACGGTTCCTGTTATTTATCAGCAGTTTATCAATATTTTGTTTAGTTAATTTAGTGAAAGCAGAGTTTGAAATAAGAATTTGTATGTTTTGGTGGCATTTATGCCATTGCTTTTGGAGTTGGACAGTCTGAGGTGGAGCTTATTGCCTGGAATTACAGGAGGAAAGGGATTTTAGGCACAGAGAGTTTGCAGAGGAACTTTGCAGTGGGGAATGATGTGTTGGGGTGTAGTGTCCTACAGGGTCACATCCTGTCCCCAGTCCTTCCTCTTCCATGTCTTTAAATCCATTCATCCCAGCAGGATTTTCACCTCTTCTCCCTGCTGCAGGCAACGGACTCTCTGCACCTTTCAGAGCCTGTGGGGAGCTGTTAAATTCAGGGGTACACAACATTGCAGCTCATTTCTCCTGTGACAAAGGCACAAGGCAATGTTCCTTCCCCCTTTCTCCACCAAATAATAACACCCTGAAAAACACATTTCCTCCCGGAAAGGAGCTCTCCTCCTGCAGCAGGATAACGGAGCTGGTGCTTTTCCAAAGGCGAGGCCGTTTTTAAAGATGCTCCTTGCATCCCACAGCATATTGTTTATATCCCTCGATTGTTGTTTTGTCTCCATTAGGGAAAGGTCAGGCACAGCTCTGCCCACTGGACAGCTGTCAGCACCATTCCCCAGGGGCTGCCGTGCAAGTTAAGCACCACTTGGGTTGTTAATATTAAAATAGGGTCCACCTGCTGGAATGATGAGGTGTTTGAAGGATAGGGAGTTTGTCCCTGATTCTGTGGGGACTTTATTTGCAGGGTTGGGTTTGGCACAAGCTCTGAAGGCAGCAGCTCTGGCCTGACCAGAAGGACAATCTACCCTTTCTGAGGGTTCCACTTCCCTCTCTGGAACTCTGTCCTGCAAATCTGCAGCTCTTCAAAGAGTGTTGAACCAGCTGGATTGGAATTTCTCTGCTTTGGTGGGTGTTTGAATGAAAATCTGATAAAAAAAGTTCCTGTGCTGAGGGAACAAGGAGTGGAATTGTCTCCACTCTGCCAGTAAAGCCCAAGGTGGGTTTTGAGTGAAGTTCTTCGGACTTGAGCACAAAGGGAGAAATCCTTCACTGTGAGGGATTGGGATGGAATTCCCAGAGAAGCTGTGGCTGCCCATGGATCCCTGGAAGTGTCCCAGGGCAGGCTGGACAGGGCTTGGAGCAACCTGGGATGGTGGAAATGTTCCTGCCATGGCAGGGGTGGGATGGGATGGGATTTGGGATCATTCCCACTCAAACCATTCCATGATCCTGAGGCTGATCTTGCCCTGGTGTCCCCCAGACCCAGACAGAGCTGGTTCTGACCCTTGGCAAGATTTAGGGAATAAAAACCAACCCTGCGAGGTCCCTGCTCTTGTCACCTCTTCATAAACACCTGGACTCTTGCTGCTGAATCCTCCAATTCCTACTGAATTAACCAATTCTGCTTAAAAAGAGCAAGTTCATTTCACTGCATTTCAATATCTGCTTTGGGGAGCTGCTGTCATTTGTTCCTCCTGGGAGCACTTCCCAATCTTAAATTAGCGAACAAATGATGGCCTTTTTTTGCCCAAGAGTCCAATGCTGAGGGCTCTTACAAGGAGTTTTTTGCCTTTTTTTTCCGTGAAAGTGCAGTTAACAAATGAGACTTTTGACAAAAAAATCCCCAATTTGAACGTACAAGTCGATTCAATTCACCCCCTGTTAGCTCCTTGATTGAGAGCTATGTAGATTGAAGAGGAAAGGTATTGATCTGCTTTGGGGATTGAAAACTAAGATGAAGTGGAATATGTCTGTGGGTGAAAATGAGGTTTTAAATGGATGGAGGAGGTGAGAGAAAAATAAAATACAATGTGATGTTAATAGGAGGGAGTTCTGGGTTTCTCAGGGAGTTGTACAGAGATGGAGAGATCACAGGTAGAGAAACTGTCCAGGTCATGGAAAATCAGTGCCTGACACAAGAATTCTTCTAAATTGGGTTAGAACAGGACAAAAAAAAATCTGCTTTTGTGCTGTCAGAGCATCCATCAGTGACCAAAGGATGTTTGGACAGAGGGACATTTCTTGCTGAGCAGAGCTCACAGCTTTCAGTGCCACGGATGATCTTTAACATCCTTTCCAGAGAATCTGTGATTCTCTGGAATAATAATTGAGGTTTTGCCATTGTCAACGTGAAATTCATGTCTAAATGGCCCGAAAAATTCAGCCTAATTGAAATGTTTCACTCTTTCTGCAGATAACCTGTTAGGAGCCTTTTGCAGCTATTTATTGTTTGGGGCATGTGACGGGCTTGTTTTTTTTGGCTCATTGGGTGAAGTGAATTATTAACTTTTATTTATTAACTTTTCTCTGTGCTGTCAACTCCAGGTGACTTTCATTGATTGCTCAAGGTGACGAGGAGGCATTAGGTAATAAATATCAAGTGCTGCAATACTTAAAGGAAGTGAATATGAAAGTGCTGTTAACGGAATCAAGTAAAAATTGGATTTATATCCTAACAAAAATTCCCGGGAGAAATTGCTTTCTGTTGGGCTCTTTTTGTAATTCAAATCCAATCACACAAGTGTGAGCTGTTGTAATACAATTGCCTGGCAGAGGGGTTTGTTGGAAGATCTCAGAGCTCTTGTAAACACACAGAACATTTCGCTTTGCAGAGCGTGGGGAGCTGAGAATTGTGGTGCAAGAGTGAAGAGCTTTTAATAAGCGCAGTCTCCGCTTGTTCCGAGTGATATTTTTAATTTCTCTCAGATCTGGAGGTGTAAGGTGGCAGTGGATGAAGTGGTTTCTTCTGTTGGAGCTGCTGCAGAGCTGTTTTGGGTCTCTCTTCTGAGCCCTGGGGGTTAAAAAAGGCTAAAAGGTCTTTTTTAGGTCCTTTAAAAAGGCTAAAAGGCCTCCCTGCAACCACCTAAAGGGGACTTGTATAGCTCCTGGGCTTTCTAGGGAGTAAAAAATGCATGAAAACACGACCTGGTTAATTAATTGATATGTAAGATCTGAGTTAGAATCCAAACCATGGTGAGGAGGGGAAAAAAAACCCCCTTGGAACTCCCTCAGAGCTTAGTGCAGATTTGTTTGTACAGGAGTTCTCCCCACTGTGCTCTCTTTAAACCATCAGTTCTCCAGTGGAATTGTTGATATTGGGAGAATTCCAAGGGCTGAGAGCTTGTAAATTTTTAGGGAGATGGGATTTGTAGCCCAAGACTTCCCTTGGGCTTTGAGGGAACATTGAACTTTACAGCTGGACACGGAGTTCCAACGGCAAATGGAATTCAAGCTGTTTTTAAGAGTTCATGCTGACAAGGTTTGGTGACAAGGGGAATAGAGACTAATAATTAAAGACTTTCATGAGGAATTCTTTAATTTTGGCTCCACTCTGACTTGGGATGGATTTCACCTTGAACCTTATTTCACCTTCTTCAATTTTTATTTTCTTTCTTTGAGATAATCCTAACACCTGAGATGAAAAATGCCTTGGAGCCCACTGGATAAACCATTTAAATGCAAATATTATTTTACTGCAAAAATAATTGAAATACAAATTGAAAAATTTGTTTTGGCCATAATAATTAGCACCTTGTAAATGAGACTGAGTAAAAATGCTGCTCGTGAGTGGAGTCCGTTTGCAGACGGCGGTGAAAAAGTTTTTCATCAAATTAACTTCTGTTTCCTGAGTTTAATTTCAGGCTGGGGGGTTGAGATGATCTGTGTCATTTTTACAGAGGTGAGAAAAAAAGAAATCTTCACTGTGTTCATCTTGGAGAGAAAATAAAATTTTAAGGAGGTTTTGAATCAGTCTGAACATTTTCATTGAGGCTTGGACTCCCAGGGCAAGATTTTCAAGGATATTTAGGTGCCTAAATAAGTGGAGACTTGCCCAGAGGGGATGCACAGCTCAGGTGGGGTTGGGAAGACTCCAGAGCATCTCCCTGCAGTTCTTGGGTTATAAAATAATATTTGTAAAGCTGAAGTTCCTTTTGGAAAGGCTTTGTGAGCTTGGGATTGGCTTGGTGGCATTTGTCACAAAGGGGTCACCTGGTCTGTGACACCTCCCAGTGATTCCAGGGTCACTCAGAGCCTCCCAGCTTCCACTTCAGCACCTTTTCCACGTGTTAAACTGCATTTTTTTCCGAGGGTAAATTTTGGTTTGACAGCAAAAGTGCAAAGCAGAGGAGCTTTGAGTTCCTTTGCCAGCCAAACCTTCCAGCAATGCCATGATTGAATCCAAGGGCTCTGGAGGAGCTGAAAGGCCACCAAGGGAAGCTCTGGGAATTCCCAGTGGGGCTCTTCTGACCCCAGAGAGGCACTGGGAGAATCTGCATTAATTGCTCAGTGCCTGTGGAGTGCTCTGCACGTGGAAATAGCTCCAGCAGTGCCTGGGTTTGTTATTCTGCTGACAATGGCTGTGCAGGGGAGTCGCGGCGCTGAGGGAACAGTCAGAGTTGATTAAGAGGCAGTTTTGAAAGGGAAAGTTTTGAAGGAAGGAAATGACATCCCTGGAGAAGAGGTTGTTCTGGATGGATATTGGGATAACTGGTGCTTCTTGGAGCTGAGCAAGGGATTTCAGGTGATTCCAGCAGGGATTGTGCAGCTGAGGACTTCCTGCTGTTCTTAACGTTGCTGCTGGAATAGTGGGAAGCATTGAATAACCCAAATTTGTTGAGGTTTGTTTGGAATGTGAAGGTCAGAGCATTGGGTTTGAAACAGAACTTGTGAAATGCAAGAGCGATCTGAAAACATCCTGGGATTTTCTGGATTATGAGTCATGAAAACTTCAATATCTGTGTGGACAACTCCAAAGGGTTTTCCAGCAGAGATGAGAAAGAACTGACAGAAATTTGATGAGGCATTGAGGAGCCTTGGTAGGAAGGACTGAAGTGCTGATGGCCTTGGCACAGCACTTCACAGGAGAATTCCCAGCAGGATGGGCTGAGGATGATCAGAGATGTATCCTAGAGGAGTGAAAACAGGAAGGGAATCAGATTATCCTCTCTAAATACATCCAGGCCAGGGAAAAACAAAATGGGGAGAACTGGTAAACAGAAAAGAAATGGCCCCAAACTGTGGTTTTATCCTGAATTTCCACTGTTGCTGTTGAAGAAGTTTCCTGCACATCCCAGGGGTGGTTGATCTGTGGTTGATCTGGATAAAATCCTTGATTCCAGGCACAGGGATGAGCTGCACTGCTCCTGTATCCTGGACACATCTGGCCACATCTGGCTGTGCTGAAAACACTCCTGTGGGCTCATCTCTGTTGCTGAGCTGCCTTGGGCTGACTCAGGTTCAAATTCAGGTGCAAATTCAGCTTTAAATTCAGGTTCCTATTCAGGTTCAAATTCAGGTTCTAATTTAGGTTTAAATTCAGGTTCAAATTCAGGTTCAAATCCAGGTTTAAATCGGGTGTTTAAGGCTGGTGCTGAACAGTGATTGCTCTGGGCTGGGTGCAGCAGTTCTTCCCTTGTGTCTCCTGCTGCTTTTTAGACCTCTTCCCAGGGCTCCAGCAGAAAGCCCCAAACAGCTGGAGCTGCTGAAATCCAGAGGCAGGAATGTTGTAAAGGAAGGGAAGGAAATAATCCGTGACTTCAGGAACACAGCGGACACTGGTTTGTGTGTGATATCGCCAAACTCTGTCACTGATCGTTCAGCAGGCACAGAAATTTCTGTGTGTTTCTAAACCCAGGGGGTTTCTCCTCTCTGCCTTTCCCAGCCCTGTCAGGAAGGGCTGGAGCTGCTCTCTGTATGTCTGTGCTTAGCAACTGAGCCTGGCAACGTCAGTGCCCCAGCGGTGCTGCCATGGCCTCGGCTGCCTCTGGAATGGTAATTCGGGACAGCGATGCCACAGTGATTTTTGCCTTTTTCCTTTTATATTTGTAACCTTGCCAGTATTTTCCCTACCCTTTTCCCCAGCGAGGAAGACCAAACACATTCCAAAACTCCAAGCCCTGCAGGGCACAAGGCTCCTCTCCTGTCTTGGTTCTTCCTGGGAACCAAGGCTGAGAACAAAATCTTCAAGACAAATTGTGATCAACAAGTCCAACTAGTGCCAAGGGTGGAGCTGAGAGCAGGGGTTTGACCTGGGGGGAATTGCATCACCACTTGTCCTCTGAATTGGTGCTTTTGATCAATTCTGCTCATTTCCTCAAACCTATCAGACTGTATTCAGCCCTGTGGAGTTGGACTTTGGTGGATATTCTTCCATACCTGCCCCTGGAACTCCAAGAAAATCCATTTTTCTATTACCTCCTATACTAAAGTTATCTCGAGTTTCATTTCTAAGCTGAAAAAGGCAGCAATGAGCCATCCTGCTGCCACTTTTCCAAGCCTTCCAAAGCCTGATGCTTCCTCCCCTGACCTTCTGGCTTCCTTGAACACCCCCAGCCAGCTTTTCTGCCCCTGCCCTGCAGGAACCAGGCGAGCTGGGAGCAAAACCGTGTCAGGGTGTGCAGGAAGCTTTTCCAGGAGTTTCCCAGCCCGGTCTCATTGCCCTGTGCTCAGGGTGGGGTGAATTCCATGGATGAGAACAGCTCCAGTGACACAGCTCTGTGATTCCACCTGAATCCAAAGCTGCTGCAGTGCCACAGGGGCCAGGCTTGAAATGTGGAACATCTGTACCAGGAAATGGGTTTGCTGCTCTGAGGAGCGCAGAGGGCAGAAACCTGGGATTGAGTTTAAATTACTGTCAACTTCGGCTGCTTAATTTGATTTTTAAAGTGTTTAAAGCACTGCTGTCTTCCTGGGGCATTCAGGCTTTCTGTTTGCTTGGGGTTTTCAGGATGTGGATTGGTGAACTCTTTCAGCCAAGGTGCCTCAGAGATCAGTGGGGCTGGCAGAATGAATGTCCTTCGTTCTCATGCAAAGGGCAGGGAATAAAGTCACTTCTGTCACACGTGTGGTTAGTGAGACAGAGCACGAGGAGCCAGAGCAGCACAGAGGAGTTGGATTGGGGGGTGGATGGAGCAGTGTTTGTCTCTCCACCTTGAGTCAAATCAAATGCACCATTTCTGCATTTCCTGACTGGAAATAGGGAAATCTCTGTTCATGAATGTGCCTTGATAAACCAGACTTCAGTGCTTTGGTTCTGCTGATACTAAAACTGATGTGTTACAAGACATTTTCCAAATGCTCCTTAGAACAATTCCAAAGGAATTTTTTGGTATTTTCCCTTACTAGTCCTGAAGCCCTCCTGCCTCCTCTTCCAGCAGGAAAACAGGAGGGAATCCACCTCCCTTTCCCCTCATTCCCAAACACTTGTCCTGTTGTCTCACCTGCTCTGGTTCCGTTTGGATTGGGAGCTTTGCAGATGGCAAAGTGCTCCATAAATCTGCTGGAGTGATTGGGAATGGCACAGCGAGCACCTGGGGGGAGCCAGCGGGACACCAGGATGTCTTTGATAACAATCTTGGTTTCAAAAAACACTGCTGAGGCCCGGGAAGGCTGAATCCCTGCTGTTCCAGGGCAGGGGTGGCACAGGGGACACTCAGGTCACTGTGCCATGATCTCCATCCCTGACTGCCTTCAGCTGGGGTGGATTGATTCCACCAAAACAGATGGAGCCAAAGTCGAGGATTAAATGAATTCAGCAGAATTTCTGTGGACATTTTGTGGATGTTTTCCAGGGGGCTCCATAGATTATGGGAATGACGTCTGATGTTAAAACAAAAGTTGGGATGGGGAGTGCTGGGAATGAAGTTGTACTGAATAATGTGGGATCTGGGCATGGAATGAGGGCTGGGATGTGCTGCTTTGGGCTGGGGTAGAGTTAATTTTCTCCCCTGGGGCTGAGTTTAGGGTTTGTGCCGAACAAGGGTGGATGATACAGAGATGTTGTGTCAGTGCTGAGCTTGCCCAGAGCTAAAGCCTTTCCTGCCCCTCCTCGGGCCATGCTGGGGAGGGATTTGGGAGGAGACACGGCAGGGACAGGTGACCTCAAGTGACCAGTGGGATATCCAAGCACATGTGATATCAAATGAATGGGAGAAGAGGGAAGGAGAGGAAATTTGGAATGATGGCGTTCCTTTTCCCAAGTCCCTGCTCCATGTGAGGAAGCCCTGGAGGTGCTGAACACCTGCCTGCCCATGGGAAGGAGGGAATGAATTCCTGAGTTTGCTTTGCTTTCATGCATGGCTTTTGCTTTCCCTATTAAACTGTTGATTTCATCCCATGAGTTTTCTGGCTTTCACCCTTCCATCCTCTCCCTGATCCCAGTGTGGGACCCAAGGGGAAATCCAGCAGCTGCTCTTAGGATCAGAGACTCCTCCAGCAATTCCCAGCATAACCCACAGCAGCATTTCCTTCCCAGTCCATCCCAGTCCTTCCCAACAGCCAGTCTGTGGCCTCTCCACATGTCAGGGCTCTGCTGTGCCGTGGTGAGACAGGACATCTGTGCAGTGTCATGTTCCTGGGATGTCACATTCTGCCCTGGAACGGTTTTGGATGTTACCTGGAATTGGACATTCCCTGGTTTTTTTCTGCCGCCACTTGTCAGAGCTGCTCTGAGCTCCATGTTGGAGGGATGAGCTCTCTGAAGGCTCAGGTGTGCAATGCAAACCCACAGGATGATAAAGCTGGAAAGGCTTTTTTCCAAGAGGGTTAGCCTGGTGGAATGTGCCACGGGAGGTGACAGGTGACTTCCCAACATCTGGGTGAGGCAGAGTGAACATCCTCCTCAGTGTCCAGGTTTGGATTTGCCACTTCAGGACAGATGTGGAGCAGCTGGGCAGAGTCAGGGATCAGAGGCATCACTGAAGCACTGAACAGATCAGCTCATTTATTCCATAATTGTGCTTCCCCACATTTTTGGATCTGTAGATTCCAGCATTCCCGGTGTTAGGAGCCTTTCTTTCTCCATGCTCATGGCATTTCTAGAGAACTGGGACAGCCTCGAGTCTGTTCTCTGTCCCTTTCCTGCCTCACACACATTCCCAGAGGCTTTATTGAGCTGCAGGTTGAAAATTCCCTGTCTGGGGAGAATGAATTTTCTCTGAGGCCACGCAGGGAGGACAAAAAGTTATTCTGAAGGAATAACAGGATGGATCTGACATGAAGGCAGAGCTGGGATGCTTTTGTCCAGGTTTTTCCTAATCTGAAATCCAAAAGTGTCATTTGGAAGACGCATTGGGAAGGCTGTGGGATGACAGAGCAGTGTGGTGATGCCTGAGACACTTGGAATTTCAACTCCCTTTTCCTCTGCAGGTGTTTGTGGTTTCCAGGTGTGTTGTGGCTCAGTTGGAATCCTAAACGTGTAGGAAATTTTCATCCTTCTCCAAGACAATACTTCTGATTGAGACAGGAAAGGGGAGAGCACATGTGGGGAAAACTAAATATGTCCTTACAGCATCTTTTGTTCCTCTCTTCCTCCTGCTTGGGAAGGTTTGAAAATGGAATTGCTGGGCTGGAGGACTTAGCGAAAACAGCCTGGGCAGCACCAAAGGGGACAACGTGGTGACAGGGGAGTGGAGGGCTGTTGGAACGGGAGGGAAGGGCTGTGTGTCTCCAGAGAACTGTGGTGGTTTTGGGATTTTCGGAGCTGTGCCATCCTGCTGTTGAGCTGAGCTGGGGGTTTGGGTTTTTCCTGGCCTTGGCAGTGCTGAATTCAGCTCAAATGCACTTTTTCTGCCCTTGCATCGCCCAGCTCATCACTCCCCCTGCTCAGAGGGAAGCAGGCTGAGGCTGTCTGCGATGGAAATCATCCCCTTGATGATGCTCTTGGATCCACGGGCTTTTGATTAAGTTATAGTTAATGGAATGACTCTGCATTATTTATTACCCACAAGGCTCTGATAGGAGACTGGAGGTGAAGCTCAGACTCGAAGGTGAATCCTGAGGGCAGCAGGGCTTGGATTGATCAAGTGTGGAGGTGCTTTGCCTGTTTGCTCAGTGAAATTGGGTGAGCCAGGGCTGGGCTGTGAGTAAACTACTCCGTGTTTGTGATCAGCTGTAATGACTCGGTAAACCACCGTGTAAGGAGGCATCTTTAGTGCCTGATAAATGATTCACAGCAGTAAACAATGGGCAAAGGAACGCTTTTGCTGTTTAGAAGGCAAACAGTGCGAAGGAATTTGGTGTGTGTGGGTTTGGAGAGCTCTGTAAGGTGAGCAGACTGAGGAGCTGCTGCTGGACAAGCAGGATTTGTAACTGGTATTTCAGTGTTTGTGTGGCTGCAGGCTGTGGGTTTCAGTTTTCCCGAGCAAAGGGGTTTTTGATGTTGCTGTGCTGGGTGGAATGGGCTGTAGAACAACACGGAGTAACAGCATTTCTGTGTGAGTAACAGTAACTAAAGCAAATGGCACTGCCCCAAAGTGCTGCATTAGGGAGGAGGCAGCCATGGATCCTCAATAAATGATGCTGCTGAGAGCAAGGCAGTGTGCATGATTTGATATTTGTTCCCACTGAATTGTGCAGTGACCATGCATCAGCATTCACTAAATTAGATTTCGTTTCTGCTGAGGAACAAAGTGCAGCAACTTGTATTTTAGGAAGCACTTCAGAGATAAATTCAGTCTCCCTCTCTCCCAGGCGTTGCTTCCTTGGATATTACTGTGATGTAAACCAGCAGCTCCAATTCTTCCTTGGTTTACACCACCCTGGATCTGGCCTGGGATTTAAGTTTAAAGAATTGAAAGTAGGTGGAAGATGATTTTATCCTACTCGTTTCCTTTGCTCTTGTCATGTCAGACAACACTTTGGTTTGTTATTTACCTTCTGACAACTGGGAGGTTTGCAGTGACACAGTTTGGCTGGACAAGTTTCTCCCAGGCTGGAGCTGCTGGGATTCCCCATCAGCCAGGGCAGCTCATTCCTCCCTCTGAGTGCTGCTTGTTTGAAGGGGATAACAAAATCCTGTTGCTGGGAATGTTCTGGAATGGTTGAATCTCCTGTTTTCCATGGACATCACCTGGTGGGTTTGATCCCTGCAGACCCTGAGGACACTGGGACACTGCAGTGCTGTCCCACTGCACTGACTGGGGTGAGCTGGTTGTGCCCCAGAGCTCCAGGGCCCCTCTAAAGCTGCCCTGACTGGCACCAGAATGGTCTTGACTCATGTGTCAAGATGACTTTGGATGTACAGCAAAAATAAACCTCCCATGAGCTTCTCTCTCCACTGCTGGAGCTTGTCCTGTCAGAAGAACTCTGCTTTGGAGCACAAGGATGTTGTTCCTGCTCCTGCCACCCTTCATGGCAGCCCTGAAACGAAGCCTGGGGGGTTTGGAACTCTCCTCTGTTCAGCTGATATGTATTTATTTTTCACTGCAGTGTCTGGTCACGTTAAATTTTGTACCGAGTGGATTAACTGTGTGTTACAAAGTGCCGTGGGCAGCTTGAGGTTCAGAGCTGCGGCTCTTCTGTGGGAGGATTGCAGAGTAAATATTCCTTCATTTCCCTGGTGAGGAGCCCAGGGTGAAGCCAGGTAGGCTGGGGATTGTTCAAAGAGTGGCTGGTGCACAAAGGAGCTCTTGGAAGTGGAGACTTGGCTCAGTTGGTTAAACCAACGTGAAAAAATGGGAAAACCGAGTCGCCATCAGTAATTGTCATCGGTGGTGTCCCACATCAGGATGTTTCCCCAAAGTCCTGTGGGTTTCATTAAAGGATTCAGTGGTTTTGGAGGTCTTTTTTGGGTTGGGGAGAATGTGCCAGAAATTTTGGGAGTGTTGTCCTCTGCTGAACCCAAATCCACCTGGAACTTCCCAGCTGCCCTTTCATATCTTCCCACTTATTTGTGCTCCCGGGCCAAAGGGATAAAGGGAATTGTTTTTTGCAACCTTCAGAGGAGAAATTTTGAATTTTAGATAAGGCTTTGTCAGTCAGAGCTGAGCTGAACTAGCTCAGACCTGGAAGCAAATGATAGAACATAAATTCCCTCAGCTTCCCGGATTTCTTTCGGTGCCTGATGACTTTTTCCAGCAATGTCCAATATAAATGAAGCTCCCTGCTATTACAGCTATTACAGAATATATTGCTTCCCAGTCTGGCAGCTTTTGGAAAGCTGTTCTTTGTTTGCAATAAGCAATTTGCTTTTATCAGTGCCCAGAGCACCTCTGGGTCAACGTCGTGAACATGCAAATATTTCAGTTAGATTGATGGAATACATCATAAAACTCTGTCTTATTCTTCTATTATTTATTTGTTCTTTTGGATAGGTTTATGTCCATCTGTGGCACAGGCACTGGCTGTGCAAGGATGGGCTGAGTTTGTGGATTTTGGAGTTTCAGGATGACCTTGGAAGTGTTTGGAACTCGCTGACTCTGACCTTGAAGTTATTTCCTGAGCTCCGTGCAGCCTTGGTAGCTTTTATACCACCAGGCAATGGAGAGATACAGCCTCTTTAATTTCCCATTTTCCTTAAATTGTTCTGATGAACTTATGATGAAAATAAAAATGAGCAGGAGGGATGGTTCAATATCCCCTCACTGCCTATTGAGCAGCGCTGGGGTTGGAGAAAGGATTTGATTGAATTGGAGAGCTGAGCTCGTGGATCTTGGGTCATTAAACCAAGCTGGGGTTCATTTTCCTCCTGTGTGATCACAGGAATATTCCCAGTCCTGTGCAGCTTCCTGGCCTTGAGAAAATGGTATTTTCAGTGAACTCCCCAGAATAAAGGGAGCCCAAGTGGGGTGGTGACAAAAAACCCTTCGAGGCAGGTGCAGGTGCTATAGAAATACAAAATACTCCACTTAAGGAATCCTCCCTCCCTTTTAATCCCAGGTGGATTGTGGGGCTGTCCTGCCTCTCATTGATCCAACAAACGTGCTACACAAAGATTCCCTGGGTAGTAAATAGGATGGACCGTTTTAGATTCATAAAACCGCCGACTCCGGCTTGCGGGGAGAACTTCCACGGAGCGTTTTTTGCACCCAAAGTAGGTCAATCTAATTATAATTGGCTTTAATGAGCACCACTCTGCAGTTCTGTACCTGTAGCTGGTTGGCACTCAGAAGTGCAAATGCCTTTGCTGCCTTTGAGAAAGAAAGAAAAAAAAAAAAAAAAAAAAAAGGCAAGGAGAAATCAAAGAAGTAATTTCTACTCTAATGCGTTTCAACTTGAAAGGCTCTGTTGTCCCCATCAGCAGGGGAGAGAATCCTGCATGGGTGGGAAAAGCTGGAGGAGAGGCAGGGAACAGCAGCTCAGAGGATGGAGGTGAAACTCTGATTTTGCTCCACGAGATTGAGTTTTCCTTCTGTCTGGAGTTTGGCTTTGTGTGGAGGAATTCTCCCAGTAAATCCAGGGAGGGTGGGACCAGTTCAAAGTGAATTCCTTGTGCCTCCAAAAGCATCCAGGTACAGCAGCAGTGAGGGAAGAGGAAAACACTAAAGGGAATTTGTCATTTCAGCTGTTCCCAAAACACATTGATGTATCTGGGTCTCCAGAGAGAAGAAAATCTCATCTATCCTGTGGTTGTACATGGTGGCAGGGGATCTCTGTCTTTGGGCTGCAGTGTTCCCAGGAACTGCTTTGGGCAAGGGAAAAGGATTTGAGGGAGGTTTGAGCTGTTTCAGGTGCTCTCAGAAGATGCAGCTTGAAATGCTCATTGCAATCCTGACTGAGGATGTTTGCTGTGTGTTGAGCAGGAATGAGGAACACAAACCTTTCAGAAGTGTCTGGGAGGAACCAGCAGCCCCAAGGCAGGGGCTGGCAGTGATTTCTTCCCTGTGTCCCCATCAGCTCTGGCAGGGTGTGAGTGCTGCTGCTGCTGCTGTGTCTTTCTCCATGAACCATTCCCAGAGCCATGGAATGCTCAGGGTTGGAAAGCACCTTCAAGGATGGTGTTTTCACTCAGACCCTGGGCTGTGTCCTGCTCTGTTTGGAGTCAGGACAGGTTTGTTCCTGACCTTTGGAGTCAGGTTTATTCTTGACCTTTGAAATCAGGTTTATTCCTGGCAGGCAGCTCTCACCCTGGGATGTCCCACAGTCTGCTCATTCCAGCCCTTCCTCTGCCTCCTGTCCAGCTGTGGTGGAGGGAGAGGGAGGCAGTCAGCTCTGGCTCTGTCCCTGTGCTGTTCTGGGAGCCAGCAGGGCCATGCCTGGCACGGGTGAAATCCCAAATGCTCTGAGTGTGGTGGGGAGAATGCTGGGTGTTGTGTGGGGCTGGGGAAGGGGGATGAGGAAGGAGCTGTCCTCAGGGCCTGGCAGCAGCTGTGAATCCAGCTGTGAATCCAGCTGTACTCACAGCTGGAGAGCAGAGCCCAGGACATGCCTGGGGGTCTCCACATCCCTGCAGGGAGGAGGAGAAAATCTCATCCTTAGCTTTTACCTTCTGTTTGCTGGGACACACAAACCCAACGGGAAGAACCATCTGCTGGGATGCTGAGGACATTCACCGTTCGCCTGCCACCCTCTGACTTTGTGCTTTTGTCTTTTTCTCTCGGCAGCCCAGAACTGCAGTCACACATTGCAGGGCCCAAACGGGACAATACAGAGCCCAGGCTTCCCCTATGGATACCCCAATTATGCAAACTGCACGTGGACAATCACTGCTGAGGAGCAGAACAGGATACAGCTTGTTTTCCAGTCCTTTGCATTAGAGGAAGATTTTGATGTATTATCCATCTACGATGGGCTGCCTCAGCAGGGGAATCTGAGAACGAGGTACAGTGATCATTACAGTGATGTTTATTAACATTTCCCCCTTTCCTGCTGCTGGGATTGAGTCTGGCCTTGGATGTTTATGCTGCAATAAACTGGCAGCTTTTCTCCATGAGCAATTCTTACAGTTGTTTTGATTTCTGATCTCTGATAAGGCTTAAAATGTTTCTGTGAACGCCTGACAGTAATGATTTATCAGGAGTCATCGCAGACATCCAGAGGAGTTCATTAGGAGATGGAGCAGGAGGGAAGCAGAGTTCATGTGCAGAGTTTCTGAGAGTGGGAGGATGGGCTGTGGGGTTTAGTGACAGCTCTGCCAAATATTCTGTGGGTTTTCCCCCAAAATCTGGGCTATTGCTTCACTCCCAGTCCATCCAGCAGCTGGGCAGGGGGGATATTCCCTCATATTCCCTCACATCTGTCAGATCTCCAGGGGTGAGAAGTGTTCAGTAATCTAGTTTATAGCAGAACTCTCCATGGATTCTCAAATGAGATTTCAGTGTTAATGCAGAGTTCCATGGCAGGCTGATTTGGATGTGTTGCTGTGGTGGCAAACATTGCATGAGGTGTCAGATGGGTGCATTTGAGGGAGGCGTTGTTGCCTTTTGTTGGTCTTAGAATTATGAGGCAGAGAAGGGGTAAAAGGGTTTTAGCTTTTCTTTTATTAGGATTTTAGGTGCACAGCTCTGCAGAGATGGAACACACCCAGATGCACACACTGTGTTATGTGTATACAATTTTATGGACCTTGCAAATTATTATATCTGCCTAAAATCCCCCAATAGGAAACCTAACAAATGAAGTGATACTCCTCTATTCTAAGAATCTCTTGCCCAAACGAGGCTAGAGCTCAGTTTACAAAATATATTCCAGAGAGAAAGTTTCAACCAAGGTTAAAACCTTGAGTTTTTGATAGCACAGAGCTCTCTGGCCTCCTGCTGTGGATGCTGTTTGGTTTTTCTGCCTTGCAGAACTCTAAAACTGAGCTGGAATATCAGACTGCAAAAATGACAAGCACGTAGGCTAAGGGTGTAGAGAATGTGTAAAGGGTACAGAAAATATAAAAAAGGGTATATAAAATGTATAAAAGGGTATGTAAAAAGGCAAAAACCATCAGGCATCAGTGTGACCTCAGCCCTCCAGATGGAACCAGCTGGTGGCCCTGGGACACAACTGGGGGTGGCTGGTGGCAGCTTGAGCCTGACAGGAATTCATCCCAAAAGTCAGTGAATCCAAGCTCTGAATCCCTGGCAATCGATTTCCCTTCAAACCACTCAAGTTCAGGACAAATCCATTGACCTCAGTGCCTTGTCTAACCTGAATAAAGGACCTGAGCTGCACCCTGGTGGAAATCAGCTCTTTATGCAGATTATTTCAGTTATGCAAATCAGTCAGCTCTTCATCTGGCAACTGTGCTTGAGAATCACGTTAATTATGGGACCTCAGTGTTTAATCAGGAGGATCAGTGCTTTGCTTTGGGGATAATGGAAAGGTGGAAAACTGGGGGTAAAATTCAGCTCAGGAAACTTTGTGTGGTGAGAAGTTGGTGCTGCTCTGACCTATCATAGGAACAGTCTGGTTATAAATAAAGGGACACACAAAGGGACCTTCCAGCTGTGAGCTGAGCTGTCTGAGTGTCCCCTGATCCTCAGGAGAATTCCATGATATTATTTTTGGTGCATCAATCTCACCTCATTAAACTCCAACTGTTGCCTTACACTGGGTTATTTTTTCTCCCTTCTTCCTTCCTTTTTTCTCTTTCCCATCCATTTTGCTTTCTTTCCCTTCCCCTGCCTGCTTTCCAAATGTTCTCAATTCATCACTGAGGCACAGCCCTGAAGATGGATGGCCATGTGTCACTCATCAGAGCTCACCCAAAATGAGCTGTGAGCAAGGGGAAAACAAGGGATTTCTTCACTCCTTCCCCTCTCAAACTTGAATTTTTGAGCATCAATTTATATTTCACGTCCCTCCCAACCCAGGCCATTCCAGGATTTCCTGGGAAGGGGTTAATGTTGTGTTCATGATGTGCTGGCAAACACCCTCTTGTCTTGCAATTTAATGTGGTGTGAAGGTTCCCTAATAGAGTAAGAGCAGCCTTAATCCAATGAGGCATTTGCTAATAAACAGCTTTACTGGATATTAGGGAATTTGCGTTGCATGTTTGTGATGAGGACGTGAATATTAAATGGGTTTCAGTGCCTTAATTTAGACATCCAGGGCTGTTGTCATCTCGCAGTGCCACGACTTTGCTTTGTTTGCTAAAATCAGAGCTCGTTTCCAAGTCTTTGCTATTTCAGCTTCTCTTGAATAATTGGGTTTTTCGAAGCCTGGAATGGTTTGGGTTGGGAGGAGCATCAAAGACCATCAAAGACCATCTTGTTCCATGGGCAGGGAAACCTTCCATGATCTCAGGTTGGTCCAACCTGGCCTTGGACACTCCAGGGATCCAGGAGATCCCACAGCCTCTCTGGGAATCTGTGCCAGGACCTCCCCACCCTGCAGGGAAGGATTTTTTCCATGTTTACAACCTCCATCTCCCTTTTTTCAGATGGAACCCATTCCTCCTTGCCCACTAGAATTCTCCCAACTCCTGGCTTCCAGCAGAGACCACTGTGGGGGAATTTTCTGTGAAAACAGAGAGCTGTTGTGGCTGCAGATTTTTCTCTCCCTTCAGCTGGACCATCAGGATTTGTTTTCTGTCCAAGATTTTCTCTTCTCTTAAACTCTTACACCAAACCAGACTCTCCCAAATGCTCATCCTTCGAATTCCCACCTCCTGTGGGATCAGAGAGTTGTGCAGAGCTCACTCTGCTGTGCAGTTATTCCAGAGCAGCTTTTCCCATTCCCATTGTGCCTCCTGATTGTGTCATTGTTCAGAGGTCGCTCCAATCAGGTTCCCTCCCTGATTGCCTTCCCGCTGTGCTGGGCTCAGGAGCTCAGCACAGACCTGGCTGCAGTTGGAATATTCCGAGTTATTTCTGGCTCTGAGCTCGCTGTGGGATTTGGGACACTCTCTGCCCCTCTCTGTGTCACACTTGTTCTGTGGCATAACCAGAGTGCTGAACGACACAACCACGTGCTTGCTCACAGCTTTTTCATCTGCTGCTAATTTGCAGGACTCTTTTCATGTGAGGCTCTTAAATCAGTTGCAAATTCCCTTATTTGAAGCACTCAGATCCAGGGAGAACACATTTCAAGGCTCCCTGTAAGTCGGTCGTCGTAGCTCCCTAATTCTGTTTTCCCAGTGAGATCTGGTGAATTTGCACTCCAAATGAAGTGGTCAACTTAGAAAATCAGATTTTTTTTTTTATCCCCATTCCTAAGATGTTTAAAACTACATTGGGAAGCCCAGGGGATGGAATGTGGGATGTTTCTACTGGGCGAGACTCCTCACTTGTAAATCTGCTGAGCAATGCTGGAGTTTCTAGGCTCTCCCAACCCTTGGGCTTCCCTTCCCTCCTGTTGTGGGCAGGGAATTGTGTTGTCCTCTGGTCTCTCCCCTGTTCAAACAAAATGTTTCAGTGCTGCTGAGTTTATTTGTCTGAGGAAACGTTTGTTTGAGGTTGTGCATCCAGAAAACAAACAACTCCCCGAGCCTCGGTTGTATTTCCACAGGCGTCACTCGGAGGTGTTTATTGACACAGCTGGGAGGAACCTTGGCATTCTGAGGAGGATTTGCAGAAATTCCTGTGTCTGCAGAGTGGGCAAGGTTTGGGGAAATGTTGTCCAGTGGTTCCTGCAAGGGGTTTATGTTCAGAGCAGAGAAATGCTGGTGCTGGCAGGGCTCTCTTCTCTTGCAGCTCACATCCCACATCGCATGGCATCTCCTGCTCCAGCTGCTCCCAGATCCTCATCCCTCTTTAGCTCCCAGATCCTCATCCCTCTTCTCTTCCAGATCCTCACCCTTCTTTCCTTCCAGATCCTCATCTCTTTTCCCTTCCAGATCCTCATCTCTTTTTCCTTCCAGATCCTCATTCCTCTTCTTCTCCAGATCCTCTCTTCCCTTCCAGATCCTCACCCTCTTCCCCTTCAGATCCTCACCTCTCTTAGCTCCAGATCCTTATCCCTCTTCCCTTCCAAATCCTCTCTTCCCTTCCAGATCCTCATCTCTTCCCTCCAGATCCTCACCCTCTTCCCCTCCAGATCCTCCTCCCTCTGGAAGGATTCCCATCAATCTGAGCAGCTCAAAACCACATCCTGGGTTGGATTTAATAGCCTGGAAGTTGAAGGATTTTTGTTTGATGTCCAAAACGATGTGATCCTTGCGATAAGAGTGGAGCTATCTGCTGGCCTGACCTAATTAGGGCTGCACAAGGAATTACCTGCACCTTGTGTGTTTCTCTTGATAACCTTTTAATTACTCTTTGAAAAAGCAGCCTGGGCAACTTGTACTTAATTACCAATCAAGAGCACAAGGCTTTTGATCTTAAAAACAGCAAAAGGGAGGAGGAGGAGAGGAAGGGAGGAAGGGAACTGGGGAGGAGGGAGTTTCCCCAGCGTTCCTCTGGCTTGCAGAGATGCAAATTCGGGGTGAAAACAGCATTCTGGGGTTCAGTCCTGGTGAAGAAATTCCTGGAAAAACAGCATTTGCCGTCTGGGAATGCACAGAGCTTGTGGCAGGAGTTTGTGTTGAGTCACCTCTGGGCCTGTGACATATTCCTTTGTCACTGCCTCATGTCTCCAAGGTGACTACAGTTCTTTTTGCTGAGGAGAAGGATAAATAAAGCAGAGGGCCAGCTAAATCCTTTGTCACCTTTCGTAAACATCCCAGCCCTACCTCCCTCTCTCTCCCCCTCAGCAGAGTCCTTTGTCACTTCCCATTAACTCCATGGGAAAAGAAACACAACAAAACCCCACTGAAATTTATGTTCTCCGCTTTGTAGGACAAAATCCACTTTTTTTTTTTGTTTTTTTGTCCCCTGGGAAGAGCCATGTTCGAGCTGCTCCAGCAGCTCCTGAACCCTTCATCAGTGTCCCTGTTTTGTTCTGGGGAAATGCTGAGTGTTTAAACTCTGTCTGCAGGATAATTGATGAAACTGGAGCTGAAAGTCTGGGCGAGGTAATGGAGTTAATGCCACTGCAGCAGGGCTCGGCAATTTCCACTCAGATTTTCCATATTTATTAGCAGGAGGTGCATCAGGAGGAGTGATAAAAGCAGCTGATTCAATCAGAGTGGGAGCTTTTGCCCTGGCACTGGGAGGAATACTTAGGTTTAGGAGGAGGCTTGGCATGGATATTTTGGCAGCTTCTGAAGAGGTGGGGATGGAGTGGTTTTGTCTTGGTTTAGGGGTTAGGTTTAGGTTTAGGTTTAGGTTTAGGTTTAGGACCTGCTGTCACTTCTTCTCTCCCAGGTGTGAGGTGAGGCACACAGGGGTGTCTCCTCAGGTGCTGCTGAAATTATTACTATTATTACTGAAATAATATTTTCTTCTCCAAATTGTTTTTGTTTCCCCTCAAACTGCCAATTCCCCACGTTAATAGGGACAATCCCCAGCAAGCCCTGACAAACCCCTGCATCCCTGGAAGTGTCCAAGGGCAGCTTGGAGCAGCCTGGGACAGTGGAAGGTGTCCCTGCCATGGCAGGGGTGGCACTGGGTGGCATTTAAGGTCCTCCCAACCCAAACCACTCTGGGATTCTCTGACTCTTGCTTTAAATTAAGGTATGTGAAGTGGATTAAGTGTAGAAAGATTTCCTGTAATTGGGCAGCACCTACTGGATTTTAATTAAGGCTCTGCCCTGGAAGAGCTTTTGATGGATCTGAGAGCTTTGGCTGCTGCTGGGGAGTGAGGCTGGAGGTTTTTAGGGTGAGTTGAAGTCATGCATGGAAATTCTGGGGAGGATCATGGTGTCCTTCATCTTCCATTTCCACACTGCTGGAAGATGGAATTCTGTCCCTCTGGCCCTGGAGCTGTGGGGGGAAAGGAGGGGAAAAGCCATGAGGTGTTTGTGGAGTTCCATATCAAGTTTATCATCTATTTATGATGTGTGGAAGAGCTGTTTAAAGTGACACAGCCACTGCAAGTCACTCATTTCAGACCCAACTGCCTCCATCCCTCAGCAGGAACGACAATTCCAGCACCAGTGGGGAGTTTTTTAGGGCCAGAGGGAGCGAAATGAGATTTTTTTTTTAGCAGTGGGGGGAAGGAAATTGAACCAACCCGCTGCCCTGGTTTGGTGCTTCTCATTTTTGGGTTGCTCTGGGAAGGAGCAGGGCAGGGTGAGGAGGGTGAAGGCAGCACAGGGATGCTTTGGTGGCTGAATTTGGGCAGAATTTTCACAAGGAGATGGCTCCAGTCTGGCCCTGCTTGTGTGAGAACCTTTCCCAAAACTCTCTGGACTTCATTAAGGCTTCAAAAGTGATGTTTCCCTTTTGATCCAGAGCTTCTGCCATCAGTGAGCAGGAAAATGAGCACTTCCCAGGCTGGGATGTGGTGCCAGCATGGGGTGGGCAGTGCACAGTGGGTGTGGGGGAAAGGCAGAGCTCTGGGATGTGCTGACCATCCTTCCCAGCAGCAGAAATCAATCCTACCCACAGCTCAGGAGCTGCTCTGCTCCCTGGGCAAATCCCTTATCAGCTTCCCCAGCTGGAAAACGCCATAATCCCAGAATCACAGAAAGCTGCTGGCCTGACAACTTCTCCATCCTGCTTTTCTTGCTGTTTCAAGCTGTTTCAGGCCGGAGGACACTAGATTTCTGCTCGGGGTTGGTGTGAATCCTGGGTTTTCCCAACACCTCCACCGTGGCAACACTTGCCGTCGCTCACCCCTTGCCCTGTGTTTAGCAATAAACAAACCTCGTGTGATTTCCAGGGGGTTCCAAGAACTTCTTTTTCCCCATTTACTCGATTTCACACCCCTGGTGACTCTTTCCCTTTTTTCCCTGGTTGAAGAAAGACAGAAATAACCCAAATCTGCCACGTTTTGAATCGAAGCCGCTGAGCCGTGCTTTGGGTTTTATCCAAACTTGTCTTTGTTTACTCGGAATGTCAGCTCGGATTTGCCAAGGGGTGACTGAGATTTGATGAACTTTTCTGTGAATTTGTGGTTTTTTTCCTCTCCTTGGCTTGTTGGAACAAGGCTGAGAATAGAGGAGCCAAAGTTGGATTTTACGGAATTGGGGAAGGGAAGGGAAGGGAAAGGAAAGGAAAGGAAAGGAAAGGAAAGGAAAGGAAAGGAAAGGAAAGGAAAGGAAAGGAAAGGAAAGGAAAGGAAAGGAAAGGAAAGGAAAGGAAAGGAAAGGAAAGGAAAGGAAACTTAAAGCTCATCCAATTCCAGCTTCTCCCACTATCCCAGCTCCTTCCTGTGCTGGGACTGCAGGGCTGGAAGCCTCAGGTCTCTCCTGAGCAGAGCAAAGGGGGAAAAATCCCACTGCAACCCCAGAAAGCCTTGGAAAAACAAGCCTGGAAAGGGACGTGAGACAAATCATAAATCACATCCAACTCCTTGCTCTTCCCACTCCATTGCATTGCATGGAAAATCAAATTTATTGAAATTTGATGCTCACTACCTGTCCCCAGCCTGAGCCATGAAGGCCTCATATATCTGAGCTGGCTGTGCTGCCGTTGGGCTCTATAAATAACACTTTTCTAGTGGGAATTGACCCAAACCCTGCTTTAAAGGAGTGGAGAAATCCATCCAGGCTGGGATTTATGAGCTCTGTCAGTGTCCCCCGAGCCCGTGGTGGTTAATGAAGCTTTGTCAGTGTCAGAGGTAAGCAAAGGGCTCCTGGGCTCTGATGGATTGGGCTTGGCTTGGGAAAAGGGAGGGAAGTGCCATTGATTGCTGTGCTAGGGAAAATTCCTGGGAATTTTCTGTGTGCTAGAGGAAATTCCTGGGAAAATCAGAGGTGTTTGAGGTACCAGGAGAGGTTAAGGAATGGAAAAAGTTGGGGTTTTTTTGTTGCTGTCGTGGTAAGAAAATAAAAACGTAGGGAATGGACTTGATTAGTTTGGTGTCAGCTTTGTTCTCCAGCAGCTGGGATGGGAGAAAGCGAGATAGGAGAATATCCAAGGAGAATATCCAAGGAGAATATCCAAGGAGAATATCCAAGGAGTTGCTGTGCTTGGAGCAAGACAGGTGCTTGCTCTGTGTCTGTCCATAGCCTGACTCCCAAAAAAAGAAACAGTTTGGTTTTTTTGGTGGTGGTTTGGGGTTTTTTGTTTGTTTGGGGGATTTTTTTTGGATTTTTTTGTTTTGTTTTGTCGGGATTTTTGTGGTTTTCTTTCTTTTTCGGATTTTTTTTGTTGTTGTTGGTTGGTTGGTTTTTTTGTTTGGCTTTTTTTGGTTTTTGGGGTTTTCTTGGTTTGGCTTTTTTTGGTTGGGTTTTTTTTTTGTTTGGTTTTTTTGGGGATTTTTTGTTTTTTGGGGTTTTGTTTTTTTTTTTTTTTTAGTTTGGTTTGGTTTTTTTCCTTCAGTTTTTTGGGTTTTTTTGGTTTTTGGCCCAACCTCCAGCACAGCACATTGCCTAAACCCAACTGGGAACTACTTCAGCTGTTCCTGTGGCCCTGCAGGATCCTTTCAAACCCATCTAGAGTTGTTTTTTTTGTCCAGAGCATCATTTCAACCTCGCAGGGATCCAACAGCCAGGCCAGCAGTCTCAGTGACAGCAGTGAGCAGTGCCTGCAGACAGAGCTGCCTTTTAAGTGCTGGGGAGCTGGGATTGCTCTCAGATCATGCTCTGCTTGTTTTATTGATGATTAATGAGAGCATTCGTGTTAATATAGCCTGGAAAAAAAGCTGCCATCTCGCTGTAATTGGGTTTTTCTTTAATAAATACGGGGGAAATGGAATGGAGAAATTGCTGCCCCAGGAGAGAGACAGAGTGGCTCCTCAGGTGGGGTTGTTTTCCACAGAAAACAGGGAAAGTTCTGCAGGAAAAAGGAGGATTTGGAGGAGATCTTAAACCTCTTCAGGATGAGGGATGATTTCTGAAATGAAAGCATTCCTAGAAATGACAAGATGTTTGCTTTCCCCAGTGGACACTTTCCCCACCAGCAGCTGTGTCTTTACAGAAAGTCATTCTGCCTGCTGTGCTGAGATCTGAGGTGGGATGGATCCCTGTGGGGAAATCCCTTGATCTCTTGCATTTGCTCTTTTATTCCTGGTGGTTTTTGGGGGAAACATCTGGGAGTGACCACAGCTGCTGGTTGTTCCCAGCTTCCCCTGAGGGTTTAAATCCCAAATCTGCATCCCTGTGTATTCCTGAAGCAGCTGGGCTGCAGCAATCCTTCAGAGCATGGAGGGAGTTGGGGATGTTGATTAACATCCCTTTTCTCGTGGATATTTTTCAGATTGAGCTCCCAAAGGGAAAAGGAACATTCCCTGTCCCTGCTGCTCCTCCTTTCCTTGTGCACCAGCTGGACATGCACTGCATCCAGAGTCACCTGGAGCTCTTTCTGTTGGCCCAAACTGGGGATGGATGAGTTGAATCCTACAGGAATTCACCTCTCCAACAGCTCCAGGTTGGCTTTGCCCTGTCAGCTGGCAGCAGTGGGAGAGGTCTGAGCATTCCAGACTTCTTTCTCTCAACACTCAGTGACACAATCAGAATGGAGAGAAGGGAGGGGAAAAGCCAGGAGGTTTTTATGGAGTTCCAGATCAAGTTTATCATCTTTTTCTGCTGTGTGGAAGAGAAAGAAGAGATCATCAGGAATTGGACCTGGAGGATCCTTGTGGAATATTCTGTGATCTCCAGGAGCTCCCTGTCCCTCCTGGCCTGAGGATCCCAGAGCTGCACACAGCAGCCCAAATGTGCCTCCCAGGGCTGGGCAGAGGGGCAGAAAATGGGGTTTTCAGGGCTTTTCCCCTCCCTCCAACCTGCCCTAAAATGCTAATTCTCTCAGGACAATGCAGGGTGCCAGGATCCCCTCCCTCCAACCTGCCTGAAAATGCTGATTATCCCATGACAGCACAGGGGTGCCAGGTTGGCACTCAGGGCATGGTGCCATTCACCCTCCACATAGCACAGAATTTACCTCATTTGATGGGAAATTTTCCCTAATAGGTGCCTGTAAATGACAGTCAGGAAAAGCTCCCCAGCCTATGGGGCGCTGCAATTTAATGCTGGGTTAAATGACACAATCCAGTGCATTTTCATTAGCTGCTCTGAGACACTTGTGCAGCATTTCTGCTCTAAAGGCTGCTGGATTGCCAGCTGCAATAACTGTTTTGATTGCAGCCCGAGCTGGTGGTGGGCAGCCGACCAGAAAAATAATGGGCTGGGCTTTAATTATGGCACCTGCAGTCCCAAAGGGGATTCTGCGTCACCAGGAGTGGGACAGAGTTGTGTCACAGCCAGAGGGATGGAGACAATGTGCAACAGATGGGGCTGGGGGGGTGTGGGAGAGGGTTGGGGGGTCCTGGCTGGGTGGTGGAGTTTGGGGGAAAAGGAATGTTCAGGTGGGGCTGGAAGGAGCAGTCAGGGGGTTTCTGGCTCCTTTGAGGGTGGAGGGGACAGTTTTCCATTTGGGATGCACATGGAGGGATCCTGTGGGGCTGGAGTGTGGCCAGGGAGGGGAATGGAGCTGGGGAACTCCTGAGGGAGCTGGGAAAGAGCTCAGCCTGGAGAAAAGGGGATCAGGGGAGGATTCTGGCTCTGCACAACTCCTGACAGGAGGGGACAGCCAGGAGGTCAGGCTGTGCTCCAGGGAACAGGGACAGGAGGAGAGGGAACAGCCTCAGGCTGGGCAGGGGAGGTTAGGTTGGATTTTAGGGAAAATTCCTTCCTGGAAAAGATGGTCAGGAATTGGAACTGCCCAGGGAGGTTTGGATTCCCCACCCTGGAGGTGACCAGGGAATGCCTGGAGGTGGCACTGAGTGCTCTGGGCTGGTGACAAGGTGGGGATGAGTCCCAGGTGTGACTCTGTGACCTTGGAGAGCTTTCCCACCCTCCCTGATCCTGAAAAGCATTGTGCATTTGGCACAGGGTGGGTTTGATGATCCTGGGGGCTTTTCCAGCCTCACTGATCCTTGGATTTTGGGATTCTGTCCCATCTGGCTCCAGAGCTAGGGACCTCTCACCTGTGAAAGGTGCTTTTCCCTCCATCAGCTCTCCCAAAACTCTCCCAAAGCAGATCTCCTTGTTGCAGATTGCCTTTCCTACTGCAGGATCAGCAACCAAACCAGCACCATTCGCAGTGTCTGCTGCACACCTGGAGCAGAACACGAGCAGTGCAACCAGAGCAAAGCATTCCTCCCTTGCTTTGTTTGCATCTATTGATTTCTTGCAAGGGCAAGCTTATCAAGTGGCATTTCTGGCGCTGGTTTCGTTTGGTTCCTCGCAGCAGGAGCAGAATTAAGCCAATGAAAAACACATGGAGAACCTCACACAATCAGTGCTGCCTCCAGGCACGTTAAGGGGATAATCACTCAATAATCCATTTGGCCCAGAGGTACAGGAGGAATGCAATATGATTATTCCTGCTGTTATTGCTCCCCTCACCTTCTCCTTACAGCCCTTCATAAACACAAGGAATGGAGTTTTGCTGCTTTCTCGCCTCATTACTGTGGATTTTGGTGATTGCTGCCCTAAAGATGGGTGATGTCAGAATTGCTGTTTGGTGGGGAATGATTCCACGTTCTCTCTTCCATCGGGTTCGTTCCCATGGTTTAAATCTCTCTGGGATGCAGATTTAGGGAGGAAAGCAAGAGGAGAGTTAGCAGGGAGGATGTCCTGCCAATCCTGCCTGTCCTGGGGCTTTGGGACAGCAGAGCTGAGCTTTGAACACAGACATTGGTAAATGGTTGTTCCTTCAAGGGGACACTGCCTGGGCTCTTGCTTGGGCAAGAAAAGAAGGAAAAAAATCCAGTTGTGTGTATTGGGTGGGGACTTCAGAGGAGAAGTGGCGTTTATTGTGACTTCAGTGAGAAACAGGAGGGATTTCAGCTCATCTCCAGTGCAGGATTTCAGTGCAGGAGCAGCAGGGAGAGCTGAGGTGCTGGACAGAGATTTCCCTGACCGAAGCAGCATTTCCTGGTTTCAGCACTGGTTTTAGCTGAAACAATTCATGTTCTGTAGGCAGAGAAGGTGTTTGATGTGCAGGGAAGCAGAATTTGGTGCTGCCAGGCAGCCCAAACTCCCCTGCTGGCTCTGGGGACACACAGGGAACCTGTGAGGATCACTGCCTGCAGAGCTGCTTGGCTTTATTAATTCCTAGAGCTTCCAGAAGCCCTGAGCTTCCCTGGAAATCATCTCCTCGGTCAGAGTGGGCTCTGTGCAAAGCCTCAGAACAAGCCCAGTGACAATTTCATGCCCTCCTGCACAGCACTGCTCTTTTAAAGCCCTGTAAGTGGAAAACACCAGTTGTGTTGGGATAAATGCTCCGGGGCAGTGTTGTCTCAGGTTACACTTAATTCCTGGCGCTCCCTGGGGACAGCAGCACTCCTTACAGGTAAAGGACATGTTCTTGCTGCCCTGAATTAAAAGCAACATCTGCAAAGTGGGATCCTCTCAGGGCAGGGGCTGTGAGCTGAATCCACGATGGGAGAAGCTCAGTTGAGAGGGAAAAAAATCCACTTTGGATATCAAAAACCCCCAAGCTGCATGAACAAATCCCTGGGTGATGATCTGGGGTGGTCAGGGGAAGATAAATCAGCAATTTCTGCTTCCCACTGGCTGCTTTTTATTAAAGCTGCTCCAGGCATTTCCTGGATTTTTTTGAGTGCATGCATGTTTCAGGAGGCCACTCTAATTAAACCGCCCAATTAATTAATAAAAACAGTGACACTTTTACTCAGCACAGTAAAAAACTAAATCCTTACGGATGCTGGAGCATTTCCTTGTTAATAAACAGGAGCAATTGTCCTTGCAGCTTGTCCAGACATTGGATTTTATGCCGAGGGCTGGGCAGTGCTGCTCTGCTGCCATTCAAACTTAAATCACGGGCTGGCAACTCAGAAAGCTCTGCCAATAACTGGAAATTTTGCTTCAATAAAGTTCTCAGGCAGAGCCTGTCAGCTTTCATCAGTCAGAGCTCAGTGTGTGTGAAATAATATTTAGGTTTGCTGAACTAGAGCTAGGGAGGGAAGAGAGAAGTTCCCTTTCTGGCTCTGGGGTTGGGGAGGAGTTGAAGGAGGAATTGCTTGGGCTGGGTGGGCAGAGGGATTTAAATGAATAAAACCCCAAAAGTGAAAGAATTGGGGTTTTATTCTCTGGTGCCATTTTTCAATGTGAGGAGAGGAAATGCCCTGAATTAAAGAGTGTTTACAGGTATTTCTTAAGGGGTCAGAGAGCTGTGTGTCTCAGTGTGGGATAAACCTCAGAGTGTGTTGTAAGAAGCTTTAAATTCTCTTTTTTTTCCTGTTTATCTCGTGCTACTCCTGCCCTTGTGATCCCTTGAACACTCTTGATCTCCAATGATGCCGAGTTCCTGCCGTGGTTTGTAAAAATCTGTTTTTAGGGCAGCTCAGGGATTTCTCCTGAGTTCCTGTCCTTGGTAAAGGCAGGCAGGAGTTCAGTGTGGGATTGCTCTGAAGGAAATGTTCTGTCTGGAAATGTGTCTGGGAATCCCCTGTGAGGAGGAGGAGGTTGGGAAGTTGTAAAACTGGAATTTTCAGGGAATGTGCATCAGCTGCTCTGGGGATGGGGCAGGATCAGGGATTTGGTGTTTGGGATGAATGATGCTTGGTTGAAAATGATAAATAAACAGCTTTTATCATAAAATCAGTTGTCATTTAGCCCTGAGTTGATGAGGGAGGGAGAACAAGACACGTGGGCTGGGAGTTTCTGGATTTGTCCATTTTTATTTTGTTCTTTTCACTCCAAATTGTGTCTATATCCTCCAGTTCCTTCTGTGCAGCTCCCAGATCATCTCACACAGGGATTTCATGGCTGGGAGTTTGGATTTTCACCTCAGGAAGGAGGTGTGAACCATCCCAGCCTTGTTGTGGTGCATTTTGGATCAAACCTCCATCCCTGGGCTTGTGCTGCCAGGGACAGCTGGGTGGGAAGAATTCCCAAAAAACTTCCAGCCTTATCCTTGATTGGAGAATTCCCAAAACCTTCCAGTTTTATCCTTGGTCAAACTGCAGAGCAAACACTCTCAAAGTGCCACACTGGTGACCTTTAATTAGTTGCCAACATCAGTTTTTTGCCTGTTTTTGTGTTCAGTTTAATGCAGTTTTGTCGAATGCTTCAGGTATTTTTACTCCAAGGTTCCCCAAACGTTTTAAGCATCAATGAACAATGAACAATCCATCACCTCTTGTCCTCTGAATTGGTGCTTTTGATCAATTCTGCTAATTTCCTCTAACCTATCAAATTGCATTTTCCCAGGTGGGATTGGGATTTTGTGGATATTCTTCCATAACTACCCCTGGAGCTCCAGTAAAAATCCACTTTTCTATTACCTCCTGTACTAAAATGGCACCAAATTTCATTTCTATGCTAAAAAAGCCAACAGCAGAGTGGGAGTGGAGAACTCCACTAGGCATTCCTGTGGGAATGGCAGATGGGAAAATCCTGGAATTTGCTGCTGGGTGTCTGTATCCTGCAGTTCCCTCTCTGGACATGCAGGGCTCTTCCCAAATCCCGTTTTTCCCAGGGCAGAGTGCTGATTGTGGGTTTTTATTCCAGGCTGACAGGATTCCAGCTGCCTGCTCCCATCGTCAGCTCTGGCCTCGTGCTGTCCCTGTGGCTCGTCAGCGACTACGCCGTCAGCGCCCAAGGCTTCCAGGCCACCTACGAGGGTGAGTCTGGGAACTCTGCAATTGCCCCTGGATTGGGATTTGGGGTGGGGAGCTGAGCTGCAGAGGCTGTGCTGGGATCAGACATCTGTGCCTCGTTGGTGTGTTATTTAATTTGGCTTTTTCAGCGTTGAAATTTTGCTTTTCGTCTCAGCGTATCCTTGAAACTTTGCTTTTCTTCTCAGCGCATCCTTAAAAGTGTTCCCTGGCTGAATTCCCTGGAATATCTGGGAAGGGTGGGTGATGTGGGGTTGTGGGATTTCCAGGAGCAATGTCCATGCAGGAGTAATGTCCACTGGAATTCCTGCACTTTTCCTTATCTTCTTCTAGCACATTTGTTATTTTGCTTTTTCCTGCCCCTTTCTCCCCAAGTCCTTGGATTCCCCTGCTGTGTTTGCTGCCATAAATGATGCCCAGAGGTTCTTTTGGGGTGAAGGGTTGGGTGTCAAGGCTCAGAAGCCTCAGATATCTGGAAAAAGCTGTTTTCTGGTGGCACTCAGGTCACGAAGCTCCCTGGTGCTGCTGGGGAAATGACAAATTAACCATGGAAAAATCAACTTATGCTGCTGTTGATCGCTGAGCCTAAAATGCTATTCAGCTCCCCATAAATGTTTTTTTATTTTTGGAGTGCTTAAAATTGCCATTAAGGCTGAGAGCTCCTTGTTAATGAGTCCAGCCAGCCAATTAGCCCGGACATTAAACCAAGGAAATGCCTTCATTGCAGTGATGGTGGAGCTTCTCAGCATTTTGTGCACTCAGGAATTTAATTCTGCTCAAATCCCCTCTCATGTCTGATGGAAACCTCTGCTCTGGGATGGTTCTGTGGGTGCTGCAGTGATCAGTGGGGTCAGCTGTGGGGTCAGAGCTCAGCCCAGGATTGACCCCTCGGCCCTATAAGGGGAGAGAGCAGCTCTGCTTGTTGCCAGGGGCTGGGGTGCTGTGGGGACAGGGGAGGGTGTTGGGATGGGTGAGGGGTTTGGGATAGGAGAGGGTTTTGGGATGGATGTTGGGAGAGGTGAGGTTTTTGGGATAGATAAGGATTTTGGGGCAGGAGGGGATTTTGGGATAGGAGAGGATGTTGGGATGGATGTTGGGATAGGTGAGGATGTCAGGACAGGGGAAGGTTTTGGGACATGTGAGGGTTTTTGGGACAGGTGAGGGTTTTGGGACAGGTGAGGATTTGGGGACAGGTGAGGATTTTGGGATAGGAGAGGATGTTGGGATGGATGTTGGGATAGGTGAGGATGTTGGGATAGGTGAGGGTTTTGGGACAGGTGAGGATTTGGGGACAGGTAAAGGCTTTGGGATAGGTGAGGATGTTGGGACAGGAGGGTTTGGGGACAGTTGAGGATGTCAGGACAGGTGAAGGTTTTGGGATAGATGAGGATATTAGGACAATTTAGGATGTCAGGACAGGTGAGGATGTTAGGTGAGGTTTTTGGGACAGGTGAGGATGTCAGGACAGGGGAAGATTTTGGGACAGGTGAGGATGTTGGGACAGGTGAGGATGTTAGGACAGGTGAGGGTTTGGGGACAGGTGAGGGTTTGGGACAGGTGAGGATATCAGGACAGATGAGCTCAACACCTCTGCGTAGAAAAGGCAAATCCATTCGCAAAACCTTTAGGTTTTTCACTAATTTTGCCAATTTTCCCATCTTTGCCCATCTGCAAATCCCCTGCTGGAGCAGCAGCTCTGTGCTGAGCAGCTGTGAGCTCACGTCACTCCCAAATCCTGGGACAGAGCACACGCAGCTGCTTCTGCACTTCCTTGACATTTCCAGTTCATTTTTTTGGCATTTACACACAGCTCCTTGTACACTTTGTAATGTTTTTTTATTACCTCGATGCCGCAGGAAATCTTGTACAAAGGCTCACGCCAGGGCTGCCCTTTAGTCACACACATTTGCAATGATCCCCAGTTTATTTGCCTGGTGATTAGGAGGCTTTCGAGGCTGGAACTGAGGGGGAAAATAAATGTATTTAAAACTTAACCTGAGCCAGAGTGACAGAGAGAGCGCTGGCGTCAATCAGAGATTTATTTGGAGGGAGGGAGAGTTGCTGGAAGTGCCACCCTGAGTCTGCCCCGAAGGAAAATAATCACTTTTTGGGTTGTTAACTGAGGTGAGAAGTGTGGTTTGGAATGCTGTCTCAGTTTTTTGGGAATTTGTGGCTCGGGGAAGAGCCTGGGGTGCACTAATTGCCATTGAAAGGCAGAGCAGTGCAGCAGAGTCCTGCAGTAAGTGGCTCTGGTGTGATCTGCTATCAAAGGCTGCTCGTTTATTCTCCTCCTCCTCCCTCGGAGCCATCCTTGGGAAATGCACCAAAAAGAAACAGGAGCTGAAAATTGGAACAAAAGCTCGCAGGAACTTTTTTCTTTTTTGAAAAAAAAAAAAAAAGACAGGAAGAAAGTACAGTTGGAGGCATCAAAGTGACACGAAAACATTGTGCTCACACTGATGTCTGCTCTGCACTGACCCTCTGGGAAATGCATCAGTGGAGGTTGGTGGTGGCTGAGGGAACATTTTCCTGCTTTTTCTGGGGATTTGGGGAGGAGATGGATGAGATCTTCACCAGGAGTGTGCTGGTAGGGATACAGATGTGTCCTGTGAATTCCCAGAGTGTGTTCTGTGAATTTCTAGAGTGTGCCTGTGAATTCCCAGAGTGTGTCCTGAGCATTCCCTGAGTGTGTCCTGTGAATTCCCAGAGTCTGTCCTGTGAATTCCTGGTGTCCCAGCTCGTCTGGATGTGGCACTGAGCCACAGAGAGGCTCTGCAGGGCTGGAGATCAGTGAAATGCCATTGGCACTGTGAGAATCCCAGGATTACTGAGGCTGGAAAAGTTCTCCAAGGTTATCAACTCCACCCTGTGCCCAAACCCACCTTGTCCCCAGCCCAGAGCTCTGAGTGCCACAGCCAGGAATTCCTTGGACACCTCCAGGGTGGGGAATCCAAACCTCCCTGGGCAGTTCCAATGCCTGACCACCCTTCCCACGAGGAAATTCCGCCTGATATCCACCCTGAGCCTCCCCTGGCCCAGCCTAGGGCAGCAGAATTTGAGGAGTATCAGCCCCAGGAGCTGGAAAAGCAGCAGAATTTGGGGAATATCAGCCCCAGGAGCTCGAGGTGCAGAGGAATTTCAGGAGAAACGGCTCCAGGAGCTGGAGGTGCAATGGGATTTGAGGAATATCAGCCCCAGGAGCTGGAGGTGCAATGGGATTTGACAAATATCAGCTCCAGGAGCTGGAGGAGCAGTGGGATTTGAGGAATAACAGCTCCAGGAGCTGGAAAAGCAGCAGAATTTGAGGAATAACAGCCCTAGGAGCTGGAGGAGCAGTGGGATTTGAGGAATATCAGCCCCAGTCCTTCTCAATCTCATGGTTTTGGGACTTCACTCCATCCCTGTGCTGCAGATCTCCCTAATCCTCTCTCCATTTCCTCCCCCTGTGCTCCTGTCTGCCCTCATTCCCTAGCATGAGGCTGCAAATCCCATTCTGCTGCAAATCTCTCCAAATCTCATCCCAGAGCTCAGCAAACAGCAGGGATTTGGTGCTCATTTTGTGCCAGGGTGGGAAAAGGCAAAGGCTGGTGCTGCTTCGGGGTTTGAAGGTTTTGGGGTTTGAAGGTTTTGGGGTTTGAAGGTTTTGGGGTCTCTGCCCAGATGTGGCACAGCTGGTTCTGCACCCTCACCTTGCTGAGTTTGCAGCTTCCAAGTGGCCCAGCGAGCTCAGGATGTTGTGAAAATTTGTGTTCCTGGCTGCACACAGAGCTGTGAGGCTTGAAAATCCAGGAACAGACCTCCCAAAAATCCCGTTTTGTGAGAGGAAACACAGCACAAATCAGTGGGTTTAGTGGGTGAGCTGGAAAAAGAAAAGAGGGCAAACATGGCAGGACCAGTGGGAGTGAAAAATTGTCAGCTTTTTCTTGGGGAATTGGGAGAACAGAGAGAATTTCATTTCCATTTCAATAAAATACTTTGATCTGGAGGTAATTTTTTTACTTATGAGCTTCTTGCACGGAAGAGCAGCAGTTCAGGGAGCTCAGTTTCAGCACGTCTCATTTAGAAAATATTGAAATTAAGTGCTTTCATGCTTTCAGCATCCCTAAATTTGTTTTCTCTCCCTGTTAACTGTCCCTTGAATTCAACATGATTTCCCAATTAGCCCTGTTCACCCTCAGACTGGGGGATTTTTCCTTCTTTTATGGCAAAATGATCCTTCTCCCCACCCCAGCCCAGCTGTGGAGTCCTGAATTCTGTTTCAGCTGCAGAATTTCGGAGGCAGCTATAAATAATCCCAGTTAAATTCGACTGGGACGTGAATCTTGACAGCCTCATCTGGTGAAAAATCTCCCTAAAAACGCAGAAATGGCCAATTTTGCCATTTCTTGCTTGCCCTGGAAGATGTGTGAGGCTGATGTGATATCCAGGATATTCCTGGAGTGCAGAGGGAATGAATTCCTCTCTCTGCTGCCTCCTCACACCTGAGGAATACACTTGGAGGTGACTTCAAATAAACTGGGCAAGTCTGGGACAGTGAGAGGGAAAGGGATACAAACTCCATGTAAGTAATGAATAAAGCAGGGATGGAGAGCAGGGGGTTGATTTGTTTATTAATGAAGGGATAAAATAAGATTAAATCAATTAAATTAGATTATTATTAATTTACTAAATTACTATCACCTCTGGATGCTGGGTTAAAGCAGAGGGTGACAAATAGAAAGGGATTTAGGGAAAAATGCAGAATTATGTGAATTATGTGGGCTGGAAAACACCTCTCAAGTCCAGCCTTGGACCAACACCCAGAGCTTAGGGTTGTATTTTTATTTATGTCATTGTCAGGACACAATTTATAAATATACCTGTAGATATATAGATATAGATATAGATATAGATATGGATATAGATATATATAGATATATGGATATCTATATAGATATATAGATAAAGATCTATATCTATATATCTATATATCTATATATCTATATATCTATTCTATATACTATAAATAAATATAAAAAACTAATCTTATCTATATCTATAATAGATATATAGATATAGAGATACATAGATATAGAGATACACAATACAGAGATATGGATATGGATATAGGTATATATAGATATATGGATATATATATATAGATATATAGATAAAGATATATAGATATAGATACATATATCTAAGAATTTATATATATGTGTGTATATATATATCCGTCTGCTTCTACAGATACATTTATAAATTGTGTCCTGAAATATGTATATGTATATGTAAATATATATGTATATATGTATATATATAATATATTGTATATATAAATATATGTGTATATATATATACACATATATGTGTGTATATATATTTTTATATATATGTATATATATTTATACATGTATGTATATATATACATGCATATGTATATATAAATATATATGTGTGTGTATATATTTTTATATATATGTATACATAGACATATAGTATATATATACACAAATATATACACACACACATATATATACATAACACTATATATATACACACAAATATATCATACACATATATATACATATATATATATATACACGCACATACAGGTTGTACTCTCTGACATCCTGTGGTGGTTGGAAAGTGGGAAAAAGATTCCTAAATATCCCCACTGAATCTTCCCTATCACTAAATATCCTAAATATTCCCGAGCAGAGAGCTCAGCACTGGAGTTGTTAATTAACAAAAATCAAGTTTGTCGCCCTTCCTTCACAGCTTGTGGTGCTAAAGCCACGGAGCAGAACAGCACAGCAAGCCATAAAATCTGGATTTTGGGATGTGCCAGCACAGGGACTGTAATCTCCCTCCTGTCTGCAAGGCTGAATCCTTGGGCTCCATGGAAAGCAGGAGAGCAGAGCAGGGCTCTTGTCAATACTACTGAGTGACAGGTTGTTCTACACAGGGCACAGGCTGCAAGAGGAGATGGATAATTAGATTTCCAGCACAGCACCGCATTGATTGTGTCCCCAATTAAGTGTTTTCCACCTCGTGTGCAAAATTTGGCTGCCAACAGGTTTGGTTGGCCTTGAACGGGTTTTTTGTGGATTTTTGGGAACGGGTTTTTTGGGAATTTTTTCCAGAGTTTTGTCCCTGTTTGCTATCAGCTGCAGAAAATGAGATTTTTGGCACAAATCTTGCCAGGCAGTGACACAGATGGAAATCTGGAGAGGGGAAAAGCACCTGGTTATTCAAAATTCCTTCACCTGGGCTTTCCATCCCAAATTCACCTGAATTCCCTAATTAAGTGTTTTCCACCTCACATGCAAAATTTGGTTTGCCAACAGGTTTGGTTTGAACAGGTTTTTCATGGATGCTTTTGGGAATTTTTTCCAGAGCTTTATCCCTGTTTGCCATCAGCTGTGTGTGACCTGCAGTTCCATGGACTGAAAATGAGATTTTTGGCACAAATCTTCCCAGGCAGTGACGTGGATGAAAATCTGGAGAGGGAAAAGAGCACCTGGTTGGTCAAAATTCCTCACCTGGGCTTTCCATCCCAAATTCACCTGAATTCCTGCCAGTGCTTCAGCTCTGTGCCAGCCCTGGTGTTGGCCTGGCAGGGAATAAATCTCTTACTTTGGGTCTAAAAAAACCCAAAAAAACCTCCTCCAGCATTTGGTGGAGGTTCAGACAGGAGCTGTTGTTTCATGGATTATTTCCAGAGTGCAGAAAGCCACCTGAGAAATCCAAAATTGGCTTTTAAATCCTATTTTGCTGCTCATTTCCACTCTTCTCCACAACAAAAAGGACTGAACAGAGCTGGAATTGTCCTCCTGCTCCCCAGCACGTTCCAGGCAGTGACATTCCAGCCTTGGAAGGGGAATGAATGGCAAATTGGGTGACTCAGGTCTTCTTCCCAGCCTTGGCAGGAGCTGTCCAAGTGCTGCAGATCGTGTCCAAGAAATTCTTGGGATGTAAAATCCCAAAAAATCCCAGCAGGATTTTGCCCCTCGCAGTGCTGATGAGCTCAGGGCTGCATCAGGCATTTATAAATCTCGGTTAGAGGATGAAGAACAGGCAGAAATCTGGATTGGAGGATGAAGAAATCCATGGAAATTTTGCTGGATTTCCCTGGGAATTGCAGGGATCTCATTCTTGTTCCTGAACCAACATTTCTGAGGTGGGAAACGACCTTTTTGGGGCAGGAAGCAGGAATGGAGCTGTTGGCTGAGCTCGGCTCTGTATCTCTGTATTTTCCCCTGAAATCCATATAATTTTAGGATATTTTTCCTGCCTTTTCCCTCCCAATCCAAATGCTTTTCCCTCCACCAGCATTCCAGCTTTCCCCAACTCCCCCGGGGAAGGAAGAGTCAAACCTTCCCCTTCTTTTTTTTTTTTCCTTTTTTTAATTATTATTTTTTTTTTAACCACACAAAAGATTTTTATTACCTCAATGAGCTCTGCCTTAATATCCCACTAATTGATTTTTAGGGCTTGGAAGCAGCAGGGCTAATTAGCATTTGCTGACTCAGCCCCAAAGCAGAGCATGGAGCAGCTATTGACCCACGTTTGCTGCAGCTCCAGATGAAGTGAGGGAATATTAAGTGTCTGCTATTGGTGCCTGATTTGCATATGCAAATGAGGCCAATCAGCGCTAATGCTCTGCAAAGAGGAGCCTCTATTCTTGTGGTGCTGGAGAGGGAAAGCAGAGATTATTGAAGCACTGAAGGGCTCTGGGATGATTTATTATTACTTTATTATTATTATTTTATTATTATTATTATTATTATTAGTTTCCGCGCCTTGGAAAATGCATTTTTTGCTGTAGGTGGTGCTAAAAACTGGTATAAAATAACAGGAAAGCCAACAATTCCAAATAAATAGAAAAGCTGAACTAACCACGCCACAATCACTCAGCTATTTCATCTCCCAGGCAGTTGCTCAGTGATCATTTCAGTGAAAAACTCCCCAAAATCAGTAAAACTCCATGTCAACACCATTCCCTCCCCAATCCTGCCCAGAAAACTGCAACAGGTCCCAATTTGTTCCTGCAAATTGGCTTTTCCACATTCCCCTTTGTGCTGGGAGTGTTTAATCCCTAATGATCTCCCACTCATTCTTCTTTTTTTTTTTTTCCTGTGAGAACTTTAATTACCGAAGAGTGCTTAATTAGCAGATGTGGAGGGTTGATATGGTCGATGCCCACTCGAAAGGGATGAAAGGGAAATTCTCCTGAAAGGGAATTTGAAGTGTCTGAACCTTGGAAGAGCGCACGAGTGGCCATCAGCTCCCAGGAAAAAACAGGATTTGAGGAAATATTTTCATTTTCTGGGCAGTGAAATTCGTTATTTGTCATTATTCCAACTGCAGCTGGTCAAAAGGGATGATTTCAGTTTGATTTGCCCGTTTCATGTGATGTGTAAACCCAATTAGAAGAGAAATCATTGAGTTTGGAGGAGTTGAGTGTGTGACCTTTCATTTATCCAAGAGATGAATTTTGGATACTTCCAGGGGTGGGAAATGCCCTGAGCAGCCAATTCCAGTGATTTCCATGAAGAAATTCCCCCTAATAATCCCTAAATTTGATTTCAGTTTGATTTGCCCATTTAATGTGCTGTGTAAACCCAATTAGAAGAGAAATTGTGGAGTTTGGAGGAGTTGAGTGTGTGACCTTTCATTTATCCAAGAGATGGGGACTCTGTGGATTTTGGATATTTCCAGGGATGGGGAGCAGCCAATTCCAGTGATTTCCATGAAGAAATTCCTGCTAATATTCCCTAAATTTATATCCAGGAATATCTATTTCCCTCCATTCCCTAATCCAAACCTTTCCTGGTATAATTTGAGGTCATTCCTCTCATCCTGCCTGTTGTTCCCAACTCCCACCTGGCTCTTTCCAGGTAATTTTATCAGGAATTAAGTCCTTCCTGAGCCTCCTTTCCTCCAGGCTGAGCTCCAATCCCATTCCCAGCTCCCTTCCTTTCCCTGGATATTCTCCAAAAGGTGACTTTTCCCAAAACCACCACAGCAATTCACAATTTTAGCTGAAATATTTTATAACCTTGCTGTAAATCCAGGTATTCCCTGCTGGCTCAGAATTCCCCATCCAGGTATTTATGTGTTGGGAATTTCTGTATCCCAAAAATCCCACGCCAGGAACACATTTCACCCTGAGGAATAAAACCATGAGCTCATTCATCCAAAATAGATCCTGGTGCCAAAAAAAAAGGGATAGAAATTCACATTTCTGCCTCGGAATTGTGATCTCCATCCCTGGGAACGAGCAGCAGAGAATGGAGGGAGGGGAATTTGGCAGCTCCAGTGTCATTCCATAAACAGGCAGCCTGGGATGGTTGGATGGATGGATTGATGGATATTTTCAGCTTTGCACAAAAGCTGGAGGGAAAGAAAGAGGTTGGGTATAAAAAGCTTGGGAAATGAGTTCCAAGTAACTCCTTCAGCCCAGCAGTGCTGACTGTGGAGCAGTTTTGCCTTTTTATTTCTCCCCTGATGGCTTTAAGGAAGGAGTAGTCCTTAAAATGCTTATTTATTACCGTGGATCACCTGGAATTGAAATGAAATTTAACTGGAATTTTTGGCTGCAGGGTCCAGAACTTTCCCCTGGGCTTGTTTGGGTTTGAGGAACACAGGAATCCCACAATTGTTTTGCCCTGGCCTCGTGGAGGAAGCAAATCCACAGGAATTCTTCCTTTCCCCTTGTTTTCCTTCCCATTTTTCCTTCTTAAAACACTTACTTATTACCAGGGATCACCTGGAATTTAACTGGAATTTTACTGGAATTCTTGGCTGCAGGGTCCAGAACTTTCCCCTGGGCTTGTTTGGATGTGTGGAAATTTTACCTCCTACTTTGAGGAATATATGAATCCCATGATTGTTTTGCCCTGGCCTCGTGGAGGAAAACAATCCCCAGGAATTCTCTCTTTCCCCTTGTTCTCCTTCCCATTTTTCCTTCTTAAAACACTCATTTATTACCATGGATCACCTGGAATTTAACTGGAATTTAACTGGCATTCTTATCTGCAGGATCCAGACCTTTCCCCTGGGCTTGTTTGGGTTGGATTTGTGGGAATTTTACCTTCTCCTTGTTTGAGGAACACATGAATTCCATGATTGTTTTGCCCTGGCCTCGTGGAGGAAAACAATCCACAGGAATTCTTCCTTTCCCCTTGTTTTCCTTCCCATTTTTCCTTCTCAAAACACTTACTTATTACCATGAATTACCTGGAATTTAACTGGAATTCCTGGCTGCAGGGTGTTGTCTGTCTGGGCTTGTTGGGGCTGAATGTAATGAAATTTTCCCTCCTCCTTGTTTGAGGAACACATGAATCCCACGATTGTTTTGCCCTGGCCTCGTGGAGGAAGCAAATCCACAGGAATTCTTCCTTTCCCTCATGTTTTTCCTTCCCATTTTCCCATCTTCCTGAGCAGCAGTGGTGTTTCCCCCTGGCTGGCTGTCCCACCTGTGGCTGGAGGTGCAAATCCCTGTCCTTCTATCCCCTGCATTTGGGAACATCTCCAGCTCAGCTCCTCCCAGCCCCTCCATCCCTCCAGAACATCCCTTTCCCTGCTGGATTTTCATTCCCAGTGCTGTGTCATTGAATTCCATGCATTTTCACCTCCTGCAGACTCAATCACTTTAGAGCTCCTGCTTTTTCCATCTTGGCTGGAGCTCAGGAATGGCTGAGATTTTGGAGTGATCCCGGATTTAATGGAACCTGGGGCTTGGCACGGAGTGAGCTCTTCTTCCTTATTAAAAATTACATCAAGCCCTGCTCAGTGGGAGGGAAACAAACAGCATTGGAAGCCCAGGAGTCTCCAAAATCTTAATGGAACTGACAGAGAGGTGATTCCAAAATTATCCATGGAAATGGGAGCAGTTTGTTCCACAGGCTGTGTCAGAAATGGTTGGATTTGTGGTTTTCAGAGTGGTCTGGACAGAGACCCAGGTCACAGACAGCCCTGGAATTCATATTATATATTATATAATATGAATTATTTGAATATATATAATAATATATATAATATAATATAATACAATGCAATATAATATAATACAATACAATGCAATATAATATAACTTACAATACAATGCAATATAATATAATATTATATTATATTATTATTATATTATATTATATTATATTATATTATATTATATTATATTATATTGTATTAGCATTGTATTATATTTATAATATAATATAATATAAATATAATATAATATAAATTATTAATTAATTCATATAAATTAATATGAATTATTATATAGCATTATCTATTTAATGCTATAGACTAAACCAGAGGAATCTTTTTTTTCCAATTAAAACATCTTGGAATAATTAATACTGTTTTTATTCTGTTCCTCAATGCAACCTCTCATCCTATAAAATTAAACCAGGAGCACAGAAGAATAGATTGTAGGAAAAAATATTCCCTACAATAATCCCATTAATTGATTTTTTTTGGGAATTCCCACCCAGATCTTGATGTTTTTATCCTAAACCATCTCCCAGCATCTTTTCCTGTTGGTTTAATAATGGGATTTTGTGTCCTGGTGGCTTCAGGTAGCTGCTAAACCAGGAATTCAGTGGGAAAAAAACCATCCTGGGAGTCAATTTTCTTGTTCCACATGTGTAATTCCACATGAGCAAATCCTCAGTGGGCAAACCGGCAGGAATTGGGATATTTTACAGGAAAATCCATGTTTCTGTGAGAGCAGCAGAGCAGAGAACAACAAAGCCCTGCAGCAAGTTGTGTTGGGAGCAGAAACTGGAGCTCTGAAATTCCCCCTGGAAATTCCTGTGGGGAGAGTCTGGGATGGAAGGAGGGATATCCCAATTTTTTTTTAATTTTTTTTTTTTGTTGAGAAATCCAATTGAAATGGGAAGTTTTGGCAGCTTGGAGAAGGAATTCTGGGCCTGCAGCTCTTAAAACCCCAATTTTTATGGAATTTTGGGTCTGCAGCCCCTGACACCCTGATTTTTAGGGCATTTCTGCCACAAGTGAAGGTTCTCTTATCAAAAATCCCCTCTGCACTCTGCCTTGGGAGGTCTGGAGAGGTCAGGAGCTGCAGAGTTTTGATCAGGTTTGATCCCAATTTGGTGGGTTTTTAATAGAAACTGCAGAATTTTGATCTGATTTAATCACAATTTGGTGGATTTTTAATAGAAACTGCAGAATTTTGATCTGATTTAATCACAATTTGGTGGATTTTTAATAGAAACTGCAGAATTTTGATCAGGTTTGACCACAATTTGATAGATTTTTAATAGAAACTGCAGAATTTTGATCAGGTTTGATCCCAATTTGGTGGATTTTTAACAGGAGCTGCAGAGTTTTGATCAGGCTTGATCACAATTTGGTGGATTTTTAATAGAAACTGCAGAATTTTGATCAGGTTTAATCCCAATTTGGTGGATTTTTAATATCAAATGTTCAAGGCATAAACTGATGGTCTGACTGAGAGGATTTTCCTGCTCTGTGGTGGGCAGGTGAAGGGGAATTTGTGGAATAAACAGGTTTTATGTCTTCTCCTTCCTCTCAGCAGCTGGAACATCTGCAGAGGGTGAAGGGCTGTGGCTGCTCCTTGTCCCCCAAAATTTAACTAGAGTTTGAATCTTTCTCCTTAGAGAGGGCAAATTGGTTATAATATATATATTAGATATATATATGTATATTATAATATATAATATATATATTAAAATTGTAATAATATAGTATAATAAAAATATAATATAATATAATATAATATAATATAATATAATATAATATAATATAATATAATATAAACAGAGTTACAATGCCAGCTAAAAATTGGGAAAACCAGGCTGAAAGTGGGAATGGAAATTATTTTGAGCTGTTTCTTCTTGGATTCTGAGTGAAATTCACTTTTTTTCCCCTCTGTGGTATTTTTATCTCTACATTTACACCCCTTTGAGATGATTTTTCTCTGAGTTGTTTCCTCCAAACCAAACCTTCAGCTTTCAGCTCAGGGATATGAAATTTCAGCAGTGATTTTGCCCCAGAGAGGAACAAAATGCAGGTCAGTTCTGACTCTAGGATTCTCGTGGGTTCAGTGCCAACCCTTTCTCTTCTTCCCACTTGTTCCTCAGGATGTCCTTTCAAGCAGATTTGTGTTCTGTTGCCATGACAATGTTTGTACAGGAGATGCCTTGCAGTGGGGATATGTGGATTTTTTAAAATTTTTTTTTCATTTGTAGCATCTCCCTGCATCAATTCCTGGTGTGTTTAAGGTCTCCTTGAACTGGTTGGAACACCTAATATTAATATTAATTATATTATATTCATATTATATTAATATAATAATTATAATAACAATATATAATTATATAATAATCACATTATATTATATTACATTATATTATATTATATATTATAATTATATATTATAATTATATTATTTAATATTAATCATTCTAAATTAATATTTTGGGATAGACACAGTGCTGACCTTTGAGTGAAGATTTCCCTTTGTCCAGGGAGGGAAGTGGAAATTAGGTGTTTTTTCCCATTTTTCCTGCTGAGTTAAAGGGAACCTTTGGTTCTGTGGGATCTCAGGGAATCTCAGCTTCCCTTGTGCTGCAGAAATGTCACTCTGAACCCCCAAAAAATGAGATTTTGGGCTGTTGCTTTTCGTTTTTTGACTCTTCCTGCCATCATCTCCCCTCTCAACCTTAGCTCACATAAATATCCTTTCACTCTGTTAAATAGCTAAAGATTATCAAAGCAAGGAGAAGGGCAGGGCTGAGCCAAATCCACCTCTGAGCTCCAGAAATCAGAGTGGAGCTCCTTGAAATCAGGAGGAATTCTGAATAAATCCAGGCTCTGGGGAAATCCCACATGGGGCTGAAAGAGGTGAAATCTCCCCAGAAACCATCTGTGTGAGCAGGGCTGAGCCCCAGGCGTGTTTTTGTGACATCATTGGATCACTTGAGCTGGGTTTGCAGTCAAGGGGATAAAATTACCATCTGGAGGTGTAGGGTTTTGAATTTTTTTTTTTTTTTTAAATTTTTAATTTTTTTTTTGAGATCAATTATGATCACAAATTAATTAATAATGAATCTCTCGAGCTGGAGGCAGGTGGTGACCAAAATGGTTTGTAGCACCATGGAATGGTTTTGGGTTTCCTGGGTGTTGAGGTGAGGTGGCTGCACTGCCAGCTCAGGCTTTTACCACAAACTGGTGCAATTTAAAAAATTTTTTAAAAAAATTTTAATTTTTTTTTAAGAAATTTTGTATCAGTGGTGTAATATTTCACTTTCCCTATTCCCAAAGGCATTTCCCACAAACTCTGTGCTCTCACCCATTCCCATCCTGCTCCATCAGGTTGATGTCCTGAGAAGTTTTGCCTCCAAAATATTGACCATTTGGTGATTTTGGGAAGCCAGGAGAAGGAGCAGTGAGAGAGAAACTGTGAGAGGGACTAAATGAGAAGCAATAAATCCTGAAGGCAGCTGAGGAATCCAAACAAACCAATTTCTCTGTGTTTATTTGTGGGTGTGAGGCAGACCTGCTGCAGTCTGCGAGGGAATGGAAGCTGTGAATTTGAAAAAAAAGGAATTATTCCTGGTTTAACCTCAGTGGCACTGAGCTAACTCAGCCTCCTCGCTAGGGAAGAGCAGGGATGAGCTGTGGGATCTCCTGGGAACCTCTGGAGTGGTGTGGATAGCTTTAAACACCACCAGAGTTTTTCCCTTTTCTCTCCTGTGAAGGACAGAAACAGCTCAGCCCTTCCCTGTGCTTCCAGCCAGGAGGATTTCCTCATTTCCAGCCATTTCCCAAGATGTTGGAGCTTGTTTGGGACAAAACTTGGAGTGGCTTCAGGTGGCTGCTAAATAAGGAATTCGGTGGGGAAAGAATCCATCCTGGGAGTCAGTTCAAAAAATTCAAAGTCATTCAAAAAATTCAAAGTCATTCAGAAAATTCAAGGTCATTCAAAGAGATGCTGCAGTGGGAAGCTCCTGGGAACCTCTGGAGTGGTGGATAGCTTTAAACACCACCAGAGTTTTTCCCTTTTCTCTTTCTGTGAAGGACAGAAACAGCTCAGCCCTTCCCTGTGCTTCCAGCCAGGAGGATTTCCTCATTTCCAGCCATTTCCCAAGATGGTGGAGCAGTTTGGGACAAAATCTTTGAGTGGCTTCAGGTGGCTGCTAAATAAGGAATTCGGTGGGAAATAAACCATCCTGGGAGTCAATTAAAAAATTCAAAGTAATTCAAAAATTCAAAGTCATTCAAAGAGATCTGCAGTGGGAAGCTCCTGGGAACTTCTGGAGTGGTGGATAACTTTAAACACCACCAGAGTTTTTCCCTTTTCTCTTTCTGTGAAGGACAGAAACAGCTCAGCCCTTCCCTGTGCTTCCAGCCAGGAGGAATTCCTCATTTCCAGCCCTTTCCCAAGATGTTGGAGCAGTCTGGGACAAAAGCTGCTGCAGTGGGAAAGCTCCTGGGAAGCTCTGGAGGGCTGGGAGAAAGCAAAGGGAGCTGTGGGGACACTCAGGTGACACCTGGAGCACCTCAGCCCTGCCCTTCCAGCCCTGCTCATTCCCCAGGAGGGGCTGGAAAACCAGGAATGCTGTGTTGAGGTGATGCCATTCCTCTGCTGGGCAATATTGGTGAAAACAGCTGTGGTTTCTCAGCAGTCCCAGGGGATCACTGAGCACACACACAAGGAGGTCTCTAAAGCTGGAAGTGTTTTTTTCTTTTTTTCCCCCCAGAACAAGGAGTGCTCCCCAGCAAAGGCAGAGCACATCAACACTGTCCCCCAGTGTCTGCACAGGATCTGTTTGTTGCCTTTTTCAGCCTGGAAATGGAACTTGAGATCATTTTAGTCTAGGAAGAAACCTAAAAGTGATTTTCTTGGAGCTCCAGGGGCAGTTATGGAAGAATATCCACAAAAGGGATGAATACAGTCTGATAGGTTTGAGGAAATGAGCAGAATTGATCAAAAGCACCAATTCAGAGGACAAGTGGTGATGCAATTCCCCCCAGGTCAAACCCCTGCTCTGAGCTCCACCCTTGGCACTAGCTGGACTTGTTGATGACAATGTGTCTTGAAGATTTTGTTCTCAGCCTTGGTTCCCAGGGAGAACCAAGACAGGAGAGGAGCCTTGTGCCCTGCAGGGCTTGGAGTTTTGGAATGTGTTTGGTCTTGAAAAGGGTAGGGAAAAGTACTGGGAAAAGCAAAAAGAGAAGAAAAAGGGCAGAAATCCCTGTGGCATCACTCCACACAGAGCTCTCCCAGCTGCCTCTCTCTCCTCTCACCAGGCTGAGCTCTCAGCCCCGGTGTGCAGCATGGGCTGAGAGCTCTGATCCTGGCTGGCAGCTCAGCTCCCCGGGGCTGCAGGGAATTCTGCTCTCCCCCTGCTCTGAGCTGCAGGAGGTGCAGGGCTTGCTTTCCCCAGAATGGAGAAACCTGGGCTCAGACAGAGAGGCAGAGAATGTGAAACCTCCCTCCTCCTCCTCCTCCTCCTCCTCCCTGGGGAAAGGCATTCGAGTTTCTCCGCAGCTGTTCAATGCCAGTTCAGTGGAGCCTTTAAACACACACTTGACGCCGTTCCTGCTCAGCAAAACACTTCACCACCGACTTCAAATTAATCCCTGTTGGAGTGGTGTGGCGCTGAGAGGCTGAAGGGTGGGGGATTTTGGGGAGATGAACACATCCTGACCTCCTCCTGGGGTCCTGCTGAGGATCCTGCTGCATCCCAGGCTCAGGATGGATGGGTCAGGTTGTTCTGGAGGAGCAGCAGAGATCCCTAGAGCCAGATTTCCGGATTTCCAGAGGGTGTGGAGTGAGTGGTCAGACAGGAGGGGATGTTGTCAAACTGGAAGAGAGGAGGTTTAGATTAGAGATTTAGGTTTAAATTCGAGATTTAGGTTTAAATTTGAGATTAGCCTTGTGAGAGCTGGGATGGAATTCCCAAGAATCAGGGCTGCTCCTGGATCCCTGGCAGTGTCCAAGGCCAGGCTGGACAGGGCTTGGAGCAACCTGGGACAGTGGAAGGAGTCCCTGCCATGGCAGGATGGAATGAGATGAATTTTAAATTCCTTCCCAAACCATTCCATGATTCTAGCATTTATATCTTCACTCCAGCCAGGCTTCCTCTGCTGTGCTGCCATTAATTTGAAAACCTAAAGGAGTGACCAAAAGCCTCAGCTGTTCAGGATTCCTCTGCAGCCACCTGGGATCATTTCCTCCCCCATTTCTCCTGATCTCACTGCTTTCCCACTTTCCATCTTCTGCTATTTCTGCAGTGTGATGATTTCATCCAATCCAATCCTCTCCCAGCCTGGGGGATATCCTTGGAAGTTGTGCTGAAGTTGAATGTGGCACATTCCAGAAACAAATTGAAAATTTAAACTGAGTTTTCAAAAAAAAAAAAAATTTTAAAAAGAGCCCCAGAACTGCTCCCACAAACAAGATGGATGATGAACCATTCTGATCTGCTATTATCCAAAAGTAACTTTTCTGGCTGGTTTTTAGTGAGCAGAGAAATATTAGAGGGGGGGAAAAATAGTTTCCATTTAGCTTTATCTCTGGCTGGACTGGAAACAAATCATGGCACCAAAAGAGAAAAAAAGGGATAAAATGAAATGAAAATGATCCCATTTATTTCCTTTGCTGTAGCACACTCTGGACAGTTCTTCTGAAGATTAAAACTCTGCTGAACTGAAGCAGATTGCACTAAAATACTGCTGAAAGAGCTCAGACACTCCTAGAGTATCCCTGGGGCTCTTGGCCCAAAAGTTATGGATGCAGAGTGAGAGGAAATGGATCCATGTGGATCTCTCCTCCACTTGTGGGTATTCCACTTAATTTTTAAATTGTGATGGAAATCTTCAGGATGTTCTCCTTAAAAAATCTGAGTTTTGCCTTGGATTTCTGGGATGCAGTGCAGTCTCATGAAGAGAATCTCTCTGCCCTCCTGTTGATTCACATGGATATCTCGACTTCCAACCCTTCCCTAAAATCCAGGAAAGGCAGGAAAATGTAAAAAAAGGGTAAAAAAAAATCACAAAATCAGAGTGAGGATGAATTTGGAGCCACGTGTGCAGCGCTGGCTGAGCCGAGTGGTTGAGGTCAATGATTTTGTTATTTTTCCTACTCCATGCAGGAAAAAAATAATTTATAAATTATTTTAAAATAATTTATAAATCATTGCTGCTGGAGGAGCTGCCAGTTCCTTCTCTGGCAGCTCTGCCTCACCTTCCTTTCCCTTTTATTGGGGAAGAAAACGAGTTGGGAATGAGGAGACAGAACGTTCAGCCTGGTGTCATAAACGCTGCACTCTGTGATAAGATTTCAAGGTTAGAACAATGATGGTGTGGAAATCTCTGTCGTAAACCAGGCTGGGTGATTGGAGCCATAAAAAAGCTGCTTTTAGCAATGTAAATAGGGGGATGGAGTGGAGATGAACACCTTGAACCTCGGGTGGAATTCATATTCCAGCAATACCAACCGAGAGAACGGAGCTGGAGATGAATTGGAATTGGAAACAGGGAGGTGAGGATGGATTTAGGTTTTGTTTGGAATAGGTCAAGGAGCTGAAATCCATCGATTCGGTGAGGGAGGAGAGAAACAACTCTTTATTTCTATTTTTTAAAAATTTTTAAAATATTTTTTAAAAATTTTTTTCTTTTCTTTTTTTATTTTTAATTCCTTTCCATCCCCTGCTGCCAGCGAGAGCTTTGGGGGTTAGGGAGAGGATGATGTAAGGAGGCTGAGCGCGTTGTGACGGTGGGACCGTGGCCAAGGATGCGTTGAGTCACATCTAATGACTTCAGAACTCCTAATTAATTCCGAATGAACTGGAACGAGGCGGCACAGCTCGGCGAGCAGCAGGTTTTGAGAGCTGAAAACTCACCGGTGGAGCATCCCTGGGGTGGGGAAGGTTGGGCTGGAAAGAGTGGAAAGGAATGGGTGAGAGAGGTGAAGGTGGAAGGGATGGAGGTGCTGGTGTGGAGCAGCAGTTCTGGAGCTCACAGTTGAGAAGAGCAGGGAGAGATGGAGGTGAGAAATGGAAATTTTTGATTTTCGTTGTGGGTGGGGTGAGGCTGCTGGTGTGGACCAGCAGGTGTGGAGCTCAGCAGCTCCTGGTGATGGAAAACCTCAAATCTCCTGTTTCCATTTCCAGTTGGATCAGCAGGTGTGGTGCTCAGCAGCTCCTGGTGATGGAAATACCTCAAATCTCCTGTTTCGATTTCTAGTTGGATTAGCAGTTGTGGAGCTCTGCAGCAGCTCTTGGTGATGGAAAACCTCAAATCTCCTGTTTTGATTTCTAGTTGGATCAGCAGGTGTGGAGCTCAGCAGCTGCTGGTGATGGAAAACCTCAAATCTCCTGTTTTAATTTCCAGTTGGATTAGCAGGTGTGGAGCTCTGCAGCTGCTGGTGATGGAAATACCTCAAATCTCCTGTTTTAATTTCCAGTTGGTTCAGTTCACTTCCAGGTGATTCCCTGTGAAATTTGGGAGGCAGATCTGCTCTGGTGCTGTGGTGCTTTTGCTTAGCCCAAAACATCAGTAAGGTATCTTCAACGTGTGAGAGAAATTTAAAATTTTTAACATTTAAGAGAAATTAATTTTTTTTAAAAATTGAAATTTAAAGAAAAATTTAAAGACAAATTTTAAATTCAGAGAAATTTAAAATCAAGAGAAATTTAAATTTTTCAATTTAAAAATTTATAGTAGAAGTGTCTGAGGGGTTTAAATTTAGATGTTAAAGATACCTTACTGATGTTTTGGGCTAAGCAAAACCACCACAGGTCAGAGCAGATCTGCTCCAGGAGAAGTTGATTTTGTGCCCTTCAGGTTCCTTTCTGATGGATGAGTGGCTTTGAGGAGTGGCTGGAAGCCTCAGGAAGTGTGAGCTCTCCAGGTTCTGCTGGGTTTATCCCTGTTTTCCATGTCCTTGGTTCCATGGGTTCTTGCTCAGGAGGTGCCACTCAGGTCACCCTGGTGTCACCTCTGGTGGCAGCTGTGGTTCTGCTCTCCAGAGGTTCTGCTCTGCTGCTGTTGATGAGCACTGGGGGCTTTGGGGTGTGCAGGTTTGTGAGCAGAGCTCACAGAGAAAGCAGGAAAACCCTAAAACTGGGTTTGGGGAAACTCAGGTGTGCTCAGAGCTCAGAGACCCAGCAGGGAAACCCCAAACCTGGCCTTGGGGACACTGAGATGTGCCCAGAGATCAGAGTCACAGCAGGAAAACCCCAAACCTGGCCTTGGGGACACTGAGATGTGCTCAGAGACCCAGCAGGAAAACCCCAAACCTGGCCTTGGGGACACTGAGATGTGCTCAGAGTCCCAGCAGGGAAACCCCAAACCTGGCCTTGGGGACACTGAGGTGTGCCCAGAGCTGAGTCACAGCAGGAAAACCCCAAAAGCGGGTTTGGGGACACTGAGGTGTGCTCAGAGACCCAGCAGGGAAACCCCAAACCTGGCCTCGGGGACACTGAGGTGTGCTCAGAGTCACAGCAGGAAAACCCCAAACCTGGCCTTGGGGACACTCAGGTGTGCCCAGAGCTCAGAATCCCAGCAGGAAAACCCCAAACCTGGCCTCGAACACCCCAGTGTGGCTCCTCTGCTGGGTCACCTTGGCAGGGAGGTCCCCAGGGCCCTGGGATGGTGACACTGGAGGTGCCACTGCCCCAGGATATTCCCATTTCCTTCCCTCTGGCATCAGATCAGATAAGGTTTGGCAGCAGTTCAGCTGCAGACAAATGAACTGAACTGCTCCAAATCCATCGTGGGAAGAAACAGACTGAGCTCCAGAATGACTTAACAGCACCTTCCTGCATCTGGACAAATCTGCTCTGTGGGTGTTCATTTCCATGCAATTACTAGGAAATATTTATTCCCTTGATTGCTGGGAACAAAGCTTGTATGGGGAGGGGGAAAAGGAAAAAAAAAATATCCGTGCTCCTAATCTGCAGTGGAGTTGGTAAATGGGGAGGACAAAGCTTTAATGATTTTATTCTGGGCGACGTGTGAGGTGAATAATCCAGTTCTGCTAATCTCTGCAGCCAAGGATGAGCAATGATGTTATCTCTGCTTGGGGCTGGAGGAGCAGAATCCCAAATCCAGGCTGAGGGAGGCATCAGCAGGGATCCAAGGGTGGGCAATAGGGGTTCCCAGGAAGCTCCAGAAAGTGCTGTGGGATTGTCAGGGAGGGCAGAGCTGGGGAAGTTCTGCAGAGCTGGGAGGCTCAGCCTGGAGAAAAGGAGGTTCAGGGAGAGCCTTTGCCTCCCCACAGCTCCTGGCAGGAGCTCCTAGACAAAGGGAGGAGAACAAAAAGCAAATTAATTTATTAAAGGCCTTTTAGGTGCATTTAGAGCAGACAGAGCCTACTGGGGAGGCTACACCCAAAATGGACAACAAGTCATGAGTTATTCACGTTTTGTAAGTTCTGTTCATTAACATATTGAGGTTTAATCCTCCAATTACACCTTCAGCTGATGAAGTCAATTACCCCAAGTTTGCTCCCACAATTCACTGGTTTTTACATATTTTGGGGCTCTGAGGCAGCAAAGTGTCCTTGGATTCCAACTTGGAGGAATTATTGTATCTAAAGATGTTGGGAACAGGAGTTTTAGCACTTCATATAGAGTCCAGAGTTATACCCTAAATTACAGATACGTGAAATATAGAAGCTAAAATCCTAAGGCATCAATTCCCATCAACTCAAAAGCCTCACCAGGGCAGCTTAGCCCAGCTCTGCCTGGAACCCCAACCCCTCTGGGATCATTCTCCTCTCTCCACGAGCAGCAATTGGAAGATCTCCTTGTCTCCTGCACTCTGGGCTGCTTTAAAGACCCCAATCTGTGTTCCCTGCAGAGCACGAGGGGAGGTTTGGGCTGTGCCTTCCCTGCTGGAACACCATCTGAAATGTGCAGATGAAATTTTCATCTGAGATCCTGTTCTCCAAGTCTGATTTTTAAGATCCCAGGCAGGTCAGGGCTGTCTGATTCTTCACAGTTCATTAAGTAGAGAGCGGCTCGTGGTGGAGATTGACTTTTAAAAATGATGGATTTTTATTTATAGCCGAGTTCTGCTCATTAATTCTAAAGGATGGAGGCATAAAAGCAGGAATGGGTTCATTTGGAAAAAGAAAAAAAAAAAAAGAGTGACATTGGTAATTTAATTAAATTGGGGGTTTGAGTATCATTACAGAAAAGGAAACATTAGTTCTGGGCTGCTTTTCCACCCGTTTGGGTTTGACAGCACTCCCTGCTCCCAGGGCAGGAATCATTCCGGGTGGAAGTTGCTGCTGGACTTCCCAGCTCCAGGGGCTGTGGGAGGATGGAAATGATGGTTTTTTGGGGGGAAGGAATTGTGTCAGGAGCTTGGAGCCCAGGGCTGGCCTTGGGGACACTCAGAGAGCAGAGTCACAGCAGGAAAACCCCAAAAAACTGGGTTTGGGGACATTCTGTGTGTCCAGAGCTCACAGTCACAGCAGAAAAACCCCAAAAACTGAGCTTAGGGACACTCAGGTGTGACTGGAGCTCACAGGGACAGCTGAAAATCCCCTAAAACTGGAATTTGGGACATACTGTGTGACCAGAGTTCACAGGGACAGCAGAAAGCCCTAAAACTGGCCTTGGGGACACTCAGAAAGAGAAAAGAAAAAAACCCCCAAAAACTGGGGTTGGGGACACTCGTGTGTCCAGAGCTCACAGTTACAGCAGAAAAACCCCAAAAACTGGGCTTGGGGATGTGCAGGTTTGTGATCAGAGCCCACAGGGATGGCAGAAAAACCCCAGAAACTGGGCTTGGGGACACTCAGGTGTGACTAGAGCTCACAGGGACAGCAGAAAATCCCCCAAAATGGACTTTGGGATGCTCTGTGTAACCAGAGCTCACAGGGACAGCAGAAAACCCCAAACCTGACTGAAGCAGTTCAGGGGTCGATCTGAATGCACCATTAAAATAAATCCCAGTTCCAGGTGATGTTTGGTTTCAGAATTTCCAGAACTGAGCTCACCACACAACCAGGCAGTCTCTCTGGGAGCTGATCCTGCATCCATTTGGGATTCCTCCTGGCAGGGATGCCCCAATCCCCATCCCAAAGCTCTGTCCATGGGAGATTTGGGGATTTCTGTCCCATTCCCCCAGCCCTGGCTGGGTTTTTTCCCTTTCCACATGTTCCAGGGCATCATTTTCCTTTTAATTTTCCCTTTTTTTCATGGCAGGGTGCAGAGCAGATCTCCCTTTGCTCCTGGAAATTCATCTTCTCCCCTTCCCAACCCATTTTTTTGGGAATCCCCTGTTCTCCCAGCCCTGAGGAAAAGGATCCAGAGCAGGACATGCTGCACCAGAGCCTGATTTGGGTTAAATTAAGCCATTTTTAGGTCTGGTTGTCTTTCCCCAGATTTTGTATATCCTAAAACCCTGATTGGAGTCAATCTCCTCTGGAAAGCTGTGGGGTTTAGTGAAATTCCCTGGAAGTGCTGTGCAGAGGAGCTGCCTGAGGGTTTATTGGCATTTCAGCTGCATTTCCCAGCTTAGATTGGAGAATTCCTCATTTCCCTGATTTTTTTGGGCTCTGGTTTGAGTTGAGTCCAGCTGTGTTTGGGTTTGGTTGGATGCAAGTGTGTGAAATTTGGATTAAACACAGGGAATTGTGAATCTTGGTGAGCTGAAACATTTGGGGTTTTTTTGCCAGGTGTGGGTTTTGCTGGGGTTTGTGTGGTTTTGAGGTGTGAAAATAACCCTGCAGGGGTTGGGGCTTGGTGAAAAATGGGATTAAATCAAGCTGAGTAACCAAATACAGTCAAGTTAGATAGAAACTGGGGGAAAGGTTTAGTAATTGGGAAGAAATTGCTGCCGGTGAGGGGCTGGGATGGAATTCCCAGAAAATCTGGAAGTGTCCAAGGCTGAGTTGGAATAACCTGGGATGGTGTCCTGTCTGTGATGGAGTGAAATGAGATAATCTTTGAATTCCTTCCTTTAGTTTAAAAATCAGACTGCTCAGGGAGGAGAGGATCTCATTGACTCAGCAGCCTGGGGAGGGAGGTTTGCTTTTTTTCTGTGGATATTTGGTAGAAATGATATTTAAGTGTCAACTCTGAAGGGTCCTGATGGGTTCTGGGTAAGCTTTGAGGTCGTTTGAGTTGATTATTACTTTTTAAGTGACGATGATTCCATTCTAAGTGACTGTGATTCCATTTTAAATGACAATGATTCCATTCTAAGTGACAATGATTCCATTTTAAGTGAATTCCGTTTTAAGTGACAATGATTCCATTTGGAGTGACAGTGATTCCATTTGAAATTATTATGGTTCCATTCTAAGTGACAGTGATTCCACTTCAAGGGCTGATGATTCCATTTTAAGTGAAATTTATTCCATTTTAAGTGACTATGATTCCATTTTAAATGACAATTTTTTCCATTTTAAGTGCCAATGATTCCATTTTAAGTGACAATTATTCCATTTTAAGTGACAATGATTCCATTTTAAGTGCTGATTCCATTTTAAGTGAATTCCATATTAAGTGATGGTTGTTCCATTTTAAGTGCCCATTATTCCATTTTAAGTTATTATTAATCCGTTTTAAGTGACAATTACTCAGTTTTAAGTGACAATTCCATTCTAAGTGATGATGATTCCATTTTAAGTGAAATTTATTCCATTTTAAGTGACAGTTCAATTTTAAGTGACAATTCCATTTTAAGTGACAATTATTCCATTCCAAGTGTCGATGAGTCCGTTTTAAGTGACAATGATTCCATTTGAAGTGACAATTCCATTTTAAATTACAATTACTCCATTTTAAATGACGCTAATCCCATTTTAAGTTCGGATTTCCCTCCGCATATGTCATCCACCTCATCCCCCTGCCAGCTCCCCATCCCTAACCCCAGAATCCCTTTCTGTGAGATTTGATCCTGTAGGATTAGGGGGTCTGTTTGTTGGTTTCAGACAGTCGGGACAGAGACGAGAGATCTCTGCACTCAGGTCTTAGAGCATGGGGTTTGTTGTGAAAGGGTGGGTGTAGGAGAGCTGCTAGGGGCTGCCAGACACAGCCCAGAGCAGGTCAGAAAACAAGAGAGAGAGAGAGAGAGAGAGGAGGGGAAAAGAGAGCAGAATGACCAGGTTGCCATTTACAATACAATAAATCATCTTCTGTGTTGAATATTCTAATTCTCACTAACCAATCTAGAAGAAGCTACAAATCCTACAACATTTACATACAACCTATAAGAATCATCTCATTATCATACAGGTTTATATTTTAAATATTCTAATTCTCATTAACCAATCTAGAACAAGCTACAAACCCTACAACATCTACACACAACCTATAAGAATCATCCCATTACCATACAGGGTTATATTTTAAATATTCTATTTTCATTAACCAATCTAAACAATCTACAAACCCTACAACATTTACACACAACCTATAAGAATCATCCCATTACCATCGGGGTTATATTTTAAATATTCTAATTTTCATTAACCAATCTAGAACAAGCTACAAACCCTACAACATTTATATACAGCCAGTAAGAATCATCGCATTACCATACAGAGTTATATTTTAAACCCTAAAAACTGCTTTTTGGACCCTCCGCCATCAGGCAGGGTCTGCCCTGACCCTTGGAGCTGTCTGCAAGCAGAGGGGATTGTTCCATCAAGAGGGGATTACCTCCAGTGGCCAAACCATTGTTTTCTAGTTATTCTTTAACTCAAAGCTTGTCTTCATCTCAATCTCCCTTATACTTTCCATATTCTCAGCATCTTTTGCCAGGCAATCATATTTATGAGTCTTTCCTATTTCATCTTCCCCATCACCTTCTCCTGCAGCCCTGCCCAGCCACACGTGCGGGAACCCCGGGCGGCTGCAGAACGGCGTGCAGCAAGGCACCACCTTCAGCATCGGCGACAGGGTGAGGTTCAGCTGCAACCCGGGCTTCTTCCTCGAGGGACACGCCCTGCTCACCTGCCAGGCCAGCCAGGGACACGGAGCCTCCTGGGATTTCCCCCTGCCCGTCTGCAGAGGTAATGGGATTTCCTGTAAATGGGGTTTGGGGTGGGCAGATTTGGGGTGATGTGGTTTGGATGGTTTGGTGTTGCTGTTGAGCCGCTAGCTGAGGAATGACCCAGGTTCTCCGACAAGGAAAGAGAAAAGTGTCTTCATTATTTTGATTTCCATATATATAGAGTCTTCAGAGGTCACCCAGATTGGTCAGCCCGAGACCTCCCCCCAGGCCTAATTGGCCAAGCCTGAACTGACCTAATCCGGAGACATTGTTTGCAAAACATCCAAACTTTATCTTTGTTTATGAAATGTAGCAAAATGTTCTCACGAGAAAGACCTGTGCTAGCCACAGTTTGGGATGGGAATGTGGTGTGGGGAACGTGGGGTGGCATTTGGCCAGAGTTCCAAACCATGACATTTTTGGTGGAGAATGCAGTCATTGGTACTTTGAGATAAAGATGCTAACTGGGAGAAAATAATGGGAAAAACAAGTATTAAGCTATGATTTTTAAAGTAAAGTGATGGAAAAGTAGTTGTGGTGTAACTTGAGGATGCTAACTGGGGGAAAATAATGGGAAAAACAGTTATTAAGCATTTTTAAAGTAAAGTGATAGTGAAGTAGTTGTAACTGTGAGATAAGGGTGCTAACTGGGAGAAAATAATGGGCAAAACAAGTTATTAGGTATGATTTTAAAGTAAAGTGATAGCTTATAACTTATCTCAAGTTGTAACTTGAGATGAGGATGCTAACTGGGAGAAAATAATGGGCAAAACAAGTATTGAGGTATGATTTTAAAGTAAAGTTATATCTTATAACTTATCTCAAGTTGTAACTTGAGATAAAGATACTAACTGGGAGATAATAATGGGAAAAACAAGTATTAAGCTATGATTTTAAAGTAAAGTGATGGTGAAGTAGTTGTGGTGTAACTTGAGATGAGGATGCTAACTGGGAGAAAATAATGGGCAAAACAGGTATTAAGTTATGATTTTAAAGTAAAGTGATATCTTAAACTTATCTCAAATTGTAACTTGAGATAAGGATGCTAACTGGGAGAAAATAATGGCAAAACAAGTATTAAGGTATGATTTTAAAGTAATAGTGAAGTCTTTGTGTTGTAACTTGACATAAGGATGCTAACTGGGAGAAAACAATGGGAAAAGCAAGTATTAAGCTATGTTTTTAAAGTAGAGTGATAGTGTAGTATTTGTGGTGTAACTTGAGATGAGGATGCTGACTAGGAGAAAATAATGGGCAAAGCAGGTATTAAGGTATGATTTTTAAAGTAAAGCAGTGGTGAAGTATTAGTGTTGTAACTTGAGGTTAGGATGCTGATTGGAGGGAATTAAGAGGCAAAACAAGTATTAAGCTATGATTTTTAAAGTAAAGCAATGGTGAAGTAGTTGTGTAACTTGAGATGAGAGTGCTAACTGGGAGAAAATAATGGGCAAAACAGGTATTAAGGTATGATTTTAAAGTAAAGTGATATAACTTATCTCAAGTTGTAACTTGAGATAAAGATACTAGCTGGGAGATAATAATGGGAAAAACAAGTGTTAAGCTATGTTTTTTAAGTAAAGTGGTATTTGTGGTGTAACTTGAGATAAGGATGCTAATTGAGAGAAAATAATGGGTAAAACAGTTGATACAATTTTTAAAGTAAAGTGAGAGTGAAGTAACTTGAGATAAGGATGTAAATTGGAGGAAAATAATGGGTAAAACAAGTATTAAGCTATGTTTTTAAAGTGATAGTGAAGTATTTGTGTTGTAACTTGAGGTTAGGATGCTGACTGGAGGGAAATAAGGGGCAAAACAAGTATTAAGCTATGATTTTAAAGTAAAGTGATGGTGAAGTAGTTGTGGTGTAACTTGAGGTAAAGATGCTAACTGGGAGAAAATAATGGGTAAAACAGTTATTAAGATTTTTAAAGTAAAGTGATAGTGAAGTGTTTTTTGAGATAAGGGTGCTAACTGGGAGAAAATAATGGGAAAAACAAGTATTAGGTATGATTTTAAAGTAAAATGATACCTTATAACTTACCTCAAATTGTAACTTGAGATAAAGATACTAGCTGGGAGATAATAATGGGAAAAACAAGTATTAAGCTGTGTTTTTAAAGTGAAGTGATAGTGAAGTATTTGTGTTGTAACTTGAGATAAGGATGCTAATTGAGAGAAAATAATGGGAAAAGCAAGTATTAAGGTATGATTTTAAAGTAAAGTGATATAACTTAAATTGTAACTTGAGCTAAGGATGCTAACTGGAAGAAAATAATAGCAAAATAAGTATTAAGGTATGATTTTAAAGTAAAGTGATAGTGAAGTATTTGTGTTGTAACTTGAGGTTAGGATGCTAACTGGGAGAAAATAATGGGAAAAACAAGTATTAAGCTATGTTTTTAAGGTAAAGTTATAGTGAAATGTTGTAACTTGAGATAAGGATGTGAATTGGAGGAAAATAATGGTAAAACAAGTATTAAGCTATGTTTTTAAAGTGATGGTGAAGTATTTGTGGTGTAACTTGAGCTAAGGACGCTAAATTGGGAGAAAATAAGGGGCAAAACATTATTAACTTTTTAAGTATTTCCTTTTTTTAAGGTAAAGGGATGGTGAAGTATTTGTGTTGTAATGATAGTAAAAGCTCCAGGGGTGGATTGTGTGTAATTTGTCCTTTTGTGGTGTTGTGTAGGAAACTTTTTCTTTCTGTTGCTTTTCTTGCTCTGTGTAAAGATTGTATGTTGATTGTTCAGTTTTCCCCTTCAAAATTCCCTAAAAGGAATGTTTCAGGGAAAATCCCCTAAAAGGGGAATGTTGAATTTAATGTTTTATTTTAAGTCAGTAAACCCCAAATGGGGTTTATTGAGCATTTTGGGGTGGGGAGACTTGGTGTGGTGTGGGGCTTGATTTTTGGGAAGGGAATGTGGTGTGGGGAATGATTTTTTTGGGGTTGGATTAATCCTTTTTAGTGATTTCCTTGAGGCTGCTGGGGTTGGGGGTTAGTGGGGAGGTTGGGAAGGGCTGGGAGTGCTGGGAATTTCTTGGTCTGAAATGGGGGAAAAACCAACTTTAAAAGGGCAGGGAGTGACAGGAGATGGGGAATGGCTTTGAACTGAGAGAGAGTAGGTTTGGATTAAATATTGGGAAGAAATTCCTCCCTGTGAGGGTGGGGAGAGCTGGGATGGATTTCCCAGAGAAGCTCTGGCTGCTCCATCCCTGGAGTGTCCAGGGCCAGGCTGAGACGATCCCTAACTTCCTTCCCAACCCAAACCATTCCATGATTACCCTGAAAATCCCACAACCTGCAGATCCTCCAGCTCAAACCCTGGGAGGTGGAACTGCATTTTGTGCTTCCCAGTGTCACATTCCCTGTCCTGTGTCACACCCCAGGCTGGCTGTGGTGTTCTGCTGTAGGAAAACCAGATCTGTGCAGGGCTGGCTTGTTCCCTGGGCTGGGCATGGTTAGGGGAGGCAAAACCATTAAAAACATTTCCCAATTCCCTGCGAGTTCAGGGCAGGGAAACTTAAATCTTTTTTTCTCAGAGAGCTTTGCTAATTCCAGTCCCAGGAGGGGCTGGTGAGTCTGTAAATACCCAGATGTCTGTGTTGTTCTACCAAAAACATTCGCTGCTGCTTTTGAAGTCTCTTCTCCTCGTTCCTTGTGTACTTCAGCTGAGCATCTTCTATTGATTCTTTTCATTGACTCTGCTGTGCAATCAATCAGCGTCTCCAGGCTGGGGCTGGAGGTTGGAGTGAGCAAATACTGTTTGCTTGGGATGGTTTTAGTGATCCCCTGGATGAGTTGCACTGCTGGGAGGTGTGGGTTGTGCCTCTCAGGGGGGTTTTTTTGGGGTAATTCCCTGCTGGTTTGGGGCCAGGAGCGTTTAGGGGGTGGAAGGAGAGGCTCAGAGTGACTTGAGGTTTATCCCTGGGGGTTTTGTGCTTTTCTCTGTTTCTTCTTCAAATCAGGACTGTCTTTATCACTTTTATAATACTTCTTAATTTTATTTTTCGAGTTTCATTGAAAGTGTGTTCAGGGGAAAATATTCACAGAATCAAAGGGTGAAATCAAAGGGTGAAGGATCTTCCAGTGCAGCTCCTGGCCCTGCACAGACATCCCAAAAATCCCACCCTGAGAGCATTTTCCAAACATGCCTGGAGCTCTGGCAGCTTTGGGAATGTGTCCATTCCCTGGGGAACCTGGTCAGTGCTCAGCAGCTCTGGGGGAAGAACCTTTCCCCAAATCCAACCTCATATTCCCTCAGGAGGAACTTCAGTCCCTCCTCTGGACACCCCAGTGGCTGAAATTCCCTGGAATTCCACCTTGAGGGCAGACAAAGCAACAGCTGGTTAGGAGAAAAGGGAATTCTCTCCATGGATGGAGCAGCTCCCTCTGCTCCCTGTCAGAACCTCGAGGGGAGGCAAAGTCTGCTCCTTGCCCAGCTTTTAAAACAATTTCCCGAGGAAACCCAGGGAGGGAAGGATTATTTCTGACCCCAGCTGCTGCTGGAGCTGAGGCTTGGCATCCTTTCCACTCCTGAGCTCCTCTCCAGCTGGAGGAAAAACCCAGTTTTGCATTTCCATCCTGAAAATGCCAAACCCTTGCTGAATTCCAGTGCTGCTCTTCCCAGCTGGAATGGGAAGGAGGATGGTGACACTGCCCTGCTCCAGCAAGGAGGAATCTCCAGGAATCTCACTGGAAATGCCTCCCAGGACAACCCCAAATGTGCTTTCCAGCTGCCCTGCTGGAGCTCTGCCTGCAGCCACTTCACTTCTTGATAGGTTCAGTCCTGATCCTTCAAGATTTCACCTTGGAAGTTGTACTGGAAGCATTTTTTGGCAGGCAGGCAGCAGGAGTGGCTCCGGGAGATGTGTTGGCAGAATTCCACCTCCCCAGCAGTTTGGGAAGCACAGCTGGGTCAGAATTGATCCTTTCAAAAGGATAAATCCTTTTTTGGGTGCTGAGTTTGGAAGGGCTGGGATCTCCCCAGGATTGCCACCCTGGGCTGGTGTGGAGCAGAGCAGCACCTGGGGCAGGAGTTTGGATTTGGGGAATTTGGAATTTGGGAGTTTTCCTCCAGAACTATCAGTCCTGTGAAGCTTGGACCGAGCTGGATTTTATCCCAGCCCCAGAACAATCCCATCCCTGTGTCAGCAATCCCTGGAGTTCTCTCCTCATTGCATCCCCTGTGTGTTTTCCATATTTCCTGCCCAATTCCTCTGCTCTCAGCAGTGAGATGAGGCTGAGCTCTGATCCTGAGTGGGATCAGGCTGAACCCCACAAGTCCAGCTGGATTTTCATTCTGGCAGTTGGAATCCTGGAGGCAAAACTCCCAGCAGGCTCAGGATGCTGAACAACCCTCACCTGTGCCAGGGAACCTCCAAAAAAAGCCTTGGGAGGACCAGAAAATTATCCCAAAACATCCCAATCTGTTGGAAAAACACTTCCATGCAGGCAGGGAAGAAGTCTCTGCCCAGATTGTTTCTGCATTGAAGCAGAACTGGTTTGGTTTATGATTCTGGTAAGAAAAACTCAGAGGATAAGTTGGGAACATTTGTGGAGCTCCATTTTGGGCATTTCCAATCTGCAAAATCTCATTAAAAGTGCTCTGTCTCACTGTCAGTGCAGCAGCTGCCGAGGCTGTGCCATCCCAAAATAATTGGAGGGCTGCTCAGGAAGGGTTTGCAAGTTGTAGGATGTGTTTGAGCAACAACAGCCTCTGCAAAGGGATGGAGTGTGGATTTAGGGGTGGATGGGCAGGGAGTGTATTTCCTGTTCAACACCTTTTGCAGGGGAAAAGTTGTCGAGGAATTTAAATTAGGAACTCCTCCCTTAATAATAAATATAATGATAATAAAAAAGCTAAACTGCAGTGCCTTTGGCTGGATGCTCAGCTCATGTGAGTCTGCATGAAAACAGAATAATCCCTTTAAGAGTTCTAATGTAGCAGTGAATCAAAATTCCTTAAGCTGTTCTCATCCCCTCCTGTTCACTCCAGTCCAAGGGGGTGGTTTGGAATTAACCCTTCTAATCTTTGGACATTTGGAGGTCTCATGCATGATGTGTCCAAATGAGAAGGATTTGGGTTTGGCCTGAGTGAGAGATCTTCCAGCATGACTTTGTTTGTGATTTGAACACGAATCCTCAGTGTCTGGGAGTAGCTTTAATTCCCTGAAAATGCAGGGAATGGATCATGGAATGGTCTGGGTTGGGAGGGAATTTAAGGATTATCCCATTCCACTGTCCCAGGGTGTTCCAAGGACAGTCCAGCCCAGCCTGGGACACTTCCAGGGATCCAAGGGCAACCACAGCTTCTCTGGACAACCACCAGAGAAAAAAACCTCAGAGGATCCTAATCAGGAAGGATGGGCATGAGGAGGAATTTCTGCAGGCATGGGAATGATGGAGTCACAGCCCCGGAGGTGACACTCAGTGCTCTGGGATGGTGACAAGGTGGGGATGTGGCACAGCTTGGACTCAATGACCTTGGAGTGCTTTTCCAACCTAAGTGATCCTGGGATTCAGTGATGGAACAGAAAATTTGGGCAAGAAGAAGTGAGGAAATTGAGTCTGACAGTGAAATGTGTTGGGAATCAGAGGTGAAAGCAGCTCTGGGTGTTTAAAACCAAACCAGAAGTGTGGTGGGGAGCAAACCAACACCTTCCTGGCTGATCCCAAGGGAATTTTCATCGTTCAACATCCTAAAAGTGGGCAGTAACACCCCACCTGACACAACCAGAGGGGTTTTGCTCTGAATTTGGGTTGATCTTGATGCCTTAAATCACTAGTAAAAAAATTCTGAGACACAGACACACAGTATAGGAAAAGGGTTTTGCTTTGGTTTAATAGGATCCCAGATGTGCACCGACAAACAAGCCCCGACGATATCCCCCATATACAATTTATGGACAGCCTAGATTAGAATACCTATCTAAAAGTCTCCAATAAGAAGTCTAACAAATGAAGTAATTGCCCCCTTATTAAAATTACCTCCCCCAAAAAAGATTACTACTTAGTTTACAAAAAACATGTCTCAGTGATGGGGCCCTGTTCAAGGTTGGTGCCTCATGCTTTTGAAATTGTGGGGATGTTTCATCTTCCCCAAAGGATTCTGAGCAGGGCAACAGTACTAGGGTGATAAACATGTAGGGTTAAGATACAGGGAGTAAAGAGTACAGGAATGGGGAAGGCTAAAAGGATATATATAAAGGATATACATAAAGAGAGTATAAAAGTAAAATAAAAAGGACAAAAACCCATCAGGCATCAATCTCTGTTCCAGCCGACGATGCCTGCGGAGGAACCCTGCGGGGTCAGAGTGGCATCATCTCCAGCCCTCACTTCCCTCTGGAGTATGGGAACAATGCTGACTGCACCTGGACCATCCTGGCCGAGCCTGGAGACACCATCGCCCTGGTGTTCATGGATTTCCAGCTGGAGGATGGATATGATGTCCTGGAAGTGGCTGGGACGGAGGGATCCTCGCTCTGGTAGGTTCCTGCTGGCTCTGTGTGCTTGTGGGACATTGGGGTGGTGCTTGGGGTCTGTGTCAGGACATTTGGGGTGGTGCTTGGGGTCTGTGTCAGGACATTTGGGGTGGTGCTTGGGGTCTGTGTCAGGACTTTGGGTGGTGTTGGGGTCTGTGTCAGGACATTTGGGGTGGTGCTTGGGGTCTGTGTCAGGACATTTGGGGTGGTGCTTGGGGTCTGTGTCAGGCTTCTCAGGGTGCTCAGAGTGAGCAGAAGGAAGGAAATTCCCAGTTATTCCCAGTTATTCCCAGTGGTTTCCTCCTGTTGAAACTCAGGATTTGCTCAGTAAACTGCAATGAGCATTGGCTGCTTGCAGTCCTGCTGTCTGCAGGGAGATTTGTGGTGTGGCTTTTGGGTAGAAGAAGAAAGAAAGAATTAAAAATAATCCCAAATAAAATCACCCAACCCCTGAAAAACCAAGAAACCCCTCAGGCACAGCCACACTCAGACCTTGATTTTGCTAATTTTTCTGGTTATTGCTAAACCCATTGCTGGGGAGGAACTTGTGGAAATGTTCCACCAGATCCTCTTGTCCTTGGGACAGGAGACAGAATTCCAATTCCCTCCCATCCCAGGGAGTGGGAAATGCTCTCAGAGCTTTTATTTGGGATGCTTTTATTTGGGATAACGGGATGGGGATGTTCTGCAATGTCCAGGAGCTACCTGAGTGCTCTGAAGGAAGGAGAAATGAGGAAGTGCAGAGGGAATTGCAAATGTTCTGATGTTGGTTTTGGAGCAAAGGGTGACCAAATGGCTCAAAGTCCTGGCTGGCAGCAAGTGGAACATCCTGTGTGTTGGTTGAAACCTCAGGAAGGGAGGAACAAAGCGTTGGGAATAATCAGGTGTTGCCTGGGATTATCAGCAGCAAGTTAAATTGTGATTATTTGTGAGGATTCTGCTGCAAATCCCATTTGTTTGAGTGATTGATCCTCGCTGGCAACTCCGGGCGAAGGGGATTGGAGTGTTTGGGATGTATTGATGGGAGGGAAGTTGCCATTTACCACAGAGCAATTGTTTACTGTTCTCAAACCCCCTCAGAAAATTAGATGTTGCTGGTTTGATGGGGAAAAAAAAAAAAAAAAAAAGCTGATTTTATTAGAATGCATTAATATCTGAGGGTTTGTAGCCATTCTGTGCTGCAGTGAGGATCACTCAGCTGTGCTGGCTGGGAAGATGGATGGAGCTGGTTAAAAAACATTATTCAGCCTGAAGGTGTTGCCAGAGCAGAGCTGTGTCTTGTCATATCAAAGAGAAAACAAAGCCTGGCAGAGGGAACCTGCTGAGGGGAAGAAAAAAAATTAAATAAATAAAGTAAAATAAAATTAATAAACTCGTTGTAAATACTGTAGAGGAAAAAAAACTTGAGTTGTAGGGAATGAAAGGCTGTAGTGCACACAGAGGGCTTAAAAATGAGATTAAAGGCTGGCTTAAGGAGGGAATAAGGATGGATTTGCTTCCTCTGAGTGTCCATGAGCTTCATCCCTAACTCTGCCTTTCCCTGGATGAGCTCAGCCCTTTTTGGGATCAGAGCAAGGGGAGCTTCACCCCCTCAGTGAGCCCAGCAGGAATTTCCCTCTGGAAAAACCTTTTTGAGGTTCATCCCTGACCTTCACATTTCTGATTTTCACATCCACCCCAAACCCATTCCAGGGGATCTCATTGAGCATTCCTGCAGGAAACTTCCCAGTCCCACCGGTGGAATTGCAAAGGAGTCTTGTTTGGAATTTCATCTCTCCCAGCCCGCCTGGTAATTAAATTCAGATGACTCATTTCTCAATAATTTTTGCCCGTAGGGGGAAAAACCTGGCGCTCCTATCTTGTCTTGAGCCACGTTGATGTGATTCAGCGGAAAAGAGAGCTCAAACCCCTTTTTTCCCCTTCTTCCTGGGAAAAAAACTGGTTTTAATTATTGCTAATACGGCTGAGGGACTTGCAGCCAATTCTCTTGAAGTCTCTCACAGCTGAATATTTCATTTTCCGAGCGTTCTGAGGAGTTTTAGTCATGGCCAGGGCTGGGCAGGAATAAACAAAATTCAGTTTCATCAGGAGGATAATTCCTGTGTATTTCCAAGCTGTGGAATTGGGATCTAATGATGGTATTTATGAGCCCATTAACTCAGCACTTCCAGTAACCTTGGCCTGACCTCCTCTTAGAAAAACCTGCATTATCATTCACCCTCCCTGCTTTAAAAATGGATTTTTGGGGCTTTTTTTAAAATGAGCCAGGTTGCTTTAAGTGCTTTCCCATTGATCCCACCGCCTGGAGAACCCTGAGCTGAGTTTCCCCAACCTGTTGGATGTGAATCCTGCAGGAGGAATTCCAAGGGAAGGAGCAGTGCAGAGGTTGAGGAGGTGTTGGAGACAAGATTAATGAAATCTCACATTTGCAGCTCTTTTAGCTGCTCTGCCAGGGGACTTTGGGCTCAGATTGCCTTGACAGGTGAGAAATAAAACCCTGCAGAGCAGGGAACAGGAGCAGGGTGGGAATTATTGGCTGCAGCTCAGTAAATGCACCCAAAATTTGTGTCTGTCTGTCTGTCTGTGATTTTTCTGGATTTTCTGGAGCTTGTTTGGGATGTGGATCCAAATTCAGGCACAGTAACTCCTGGAGCTGCTGCTGCTGCTGCTGCCAGGGAAGGTGTGGGAATGACTCCCAACCCAGTTTGTATTTGGGATCTGACCGAGCCTGGGGTGTTTGTGGGGATAACTGTGCCCAGCAGGGACAGGGGACAGTGACACCCTGTGCAGAGCCACGGGAGCCAGAGCTCCCAGAGGAATCCCAGAGGGAATTCCAGAGCGCTGGAAGTTCAGGAAGGCAGCCCAAGGTTTGGTTTGAGCTCACAATTCCAGGGCTGTTTGCTCCACCAGTGGAACCTTCTGGAGACCTCTGCTGCTGCCAGGTGGATCAGTTTTATGGGATAAAATCCATGAATCCCTCGTTGGTCTGACTGACAGAGACTGCCTGGGGTGTTCTGAGCTTTGGGAATGCTAAATGGGATCCCCTGGAATGGGCTGGGGGGTTTGGTGTGGATGTAAAAATGAGGGGTGCACCTCTAAAAGCAGGAAGAGCTTCTTCCAGGAGATAATTCCGATTTTCAGATGGGAAATTCACTTTCAGGACGGCGATGGTTTCTTTAACAACGAGGCTTTTCGGGTGTTTTATCTCCGTGTTGTGTTCCCTGTGGGGTGGATGGTGAGTTTCCATTCGGTGGGAGGAACTGGGATTTTTGTTGGGAATGCTGCTGCTGCCTTATCCCTCGGATCACAGAGTGCTCAGAGCCTTTTTGGGTTTATTTTGGGAGCTTTGCATCAGCTGTCACATTGCCCCGAGCGCCTCCCACTCGCTGAGCCTTCCCTTGCCGTTTCCCCCTGGGAATCATCTTCTCCTCCTCGATTTTCTGCTGATAATCCCATGCTGAGGCAATGCAGTGGGAGAAGCAGCGAGGAATGACCAAATCCATGGAGTTTATTCCTGGCTGAGTTCAGTTCCTCCCCCTCAAGTGCCTCGTCTTCACTTTTTCCTCCCTTGTGCAAAAGCTTTTCTTCTGCTCTGTTTTTCCTCCTTCATTTGTGTGGAATTACACAAATTCCAGCTGTGCCAGATGTGCAGGCAACGTGGGCATCTCAGTGTGGTCCAGATGTTTGGCACTGGGTGAGAACAAAATGCAGCAGGTGGTGGGAGAGCCAAGGACCTTGGAATTCCAGGTTCCTCTGCTTGATTTTATCCTTTTTTATTCTGGAGCTGAGCTGAGAGACCCCTTGGAGTCATCAGTTCTTTCTGGAGAAGCATTTCTGAAATTCTCTCATTTCCTGAGACCCTTTGGAGCCATCAGCTCTTTCTTACAACATTTCTGCAATTCTTTCTCATTTCCATGTTCCTGAGACCCCTTGGAGCCATCAGCTCTTTCTGGAGCAGCATTTCTGAAATTCTCTTTTTGTTTCCATTTTCCTGAGAGCCCTTGGAGCCATCAGCCCATTTTGGGGCAGCATTTCTGAAATTCTCTTCTTGTTTCCATCTTCCTCAGAAGCCTCAGAGCCACCAGCCCTTTCTGGAAAAGCATGTCTTGTTTGCTGTGTTCCTGAGAGTCCTTGGAGCCATCAGCCCTTTCTGAAGGGGCATTTCTGAAATTCTCTTTTTGTTTCCATCTTCCTGAGATACCTCAGAGCCAATCAGCCCTTTCTAGAGCAGCATTTCTGAAATTCTCTCATTTCCTGAGACCCTTTGGAGCCATCAGCTCTTTCTTACAACATTTCTGAAATTCTTTCTCATTTCCATGTTCCTGAAACCCCTTGGAGCCATCAGCTCTTTCTGGAGCAGCATTTCTGAGCTTCTCTCTTGTTTCCTGAGACCCCTTGGGGCCCTCAGCCCTTTCTGGGGCAGCATTTCTGAGGTTCTCTCTCATTTCCATGTTCCTGAGACCCCTTGGAGCCATCAGTTCTTTCTGGAGCAGCATTTCTAAAATTCTCTTCTTGTTTCCATGTTCCTGAGATATCTCAGAGCCATCAGCTCTTTCTGGAGCAGCATTTCTGAGGTTCTGTGTTCCCCTGTTCCTGCAGAGTGCCAAGTTTGGGGTTTTTGAAGGAATCCTCAGAGTTCCAGCCCTTCCTTCTCTCCCCACCACCCTCGGGAGGCTCTGAAGTTGCTCCTGGCAGTCACTAAAGCTCTGGGATGCTCTGGGATTCCCTCTGGATTCTCCTCATCCCATCCCCCTGCCAGCCCCACTCTCTCCTGGAGGTCACAGCTTCACATCACGCTGATGCTAGGTGGTGGAAAATCTCCTTTTTTGGGCTCCTAATGACCCAACCCACGTTGTTTATATCAAAGCAGCTTCTGATCCTGCCAGGGCTGCCTCAGAGCTCTCAGCTCCCAGTTTTCATCTCAGTGAAGTCTTTTTCTCTGTGAAGTCCATGGAAAGGCTGTGGCTAGCCAGGATTTGTGGTTTGGGATTTGTTCCCCTGGTGCTGCTGCTCCCTGTGGGGTTTTTGGGATGACCCTGCAGGTTTTCCCATCATCCCAGTGTGGGTTGGAGCCAAGGATGGTTTCTCTCTCTTCCCCCACCCTGTGCCTCCCCAGCAGCTGCTGTTCCTTGCAGGAATTCTGAAAATTTTCCCAATGATCCTCAACTCACTGTTGCCACTCTCTGTTGGGATTTTTCCAGGCTTTTATTTGCAAGCTGACAAGGATTATCCCACCCTGGGATAAGGGTTTTGTGTGTCTTAAAAGAACTTTTTCATCACCAGAAAGGCCAGAAAAAGTGGGGAAGTTTTATTTTCCTGTGCAATGATTGGAGTTTCCCTGTTGTAAGAACTCCTGGATGCTTTATATGTAATATTCAGGTGTTTTTCTTCCATAGGCACTGTTTTCCACAGGACTGGGAAAGGTGCATGGAGTGGCTTTTGAAATCCTTATTTAAATGTCACTTACATCTTCCTTGGGATCTGGAAAATCGACTTCCTCATTTAATTGATTGTTTTTATTCCCAAGCGTTCATGTGCTTTTAATTGGAAACAAATCCCACAAAGGCTTCAAAGCCCTAAAACTTTGCTTCAGAGGGAAATGATCTTCCTGCAAAATCCCCTTTTTTTCCTGGAAAGTGTATTCCCTGCAGAGAACATTCTGGAGGATCTGGTGAGGAACCAGAGCAGTTCCAATTCCTGGGAACTGAAAATTACCCCAATAATGGTTTAATTGCTCTTTTATCCCAGTTTGTCCTTTCTTTGTTGTTTGGTCACCTCGGAGGCAAAGATCCCATGGAAAGGGCACTGCTGTGTGCTCCTGAATCCCAAGGGATGAGGGGCAGGAAAACCTGTGATAGAGCTGGGAAAAAAATCCCTGAAGGTCATTAATTTGTAATTTCAGTCTGTGTTTGTCTTGCAAACACACATTGGGAGAGTAAAAAATCCAGGTTTTTTACAAGAAGCCTCAGTAGGTGTAATTGAAAAATTGAAAATTGGGTTTTTTTGAGAGTGAGATTGAGTCTGACACACCTGGCTGGGAGCTGAGAAAAATCCTGGAATTTCCTTCAGGATGTGACCCAAAATCTCGATTATAAAGCAGTGAATAGTACCCAGATTTGGCAGGGGAAGGAAGCTTTACCCGCGTGCAGACGATGTTTCAGCTCGTAAAAAGTCGAATATTCGGGATTCCTTGTAAAACACCTCCTGTTTCTCACAGCAGAGCACCATTCCTCCCAGCTGCAGCAAGGCTTTGGACAAAAAATCTGCCGAGAAAAGATGAGTGGCGAGGTGTCGAGGAGCTGCCTGTGCCTTCCCGGCGCGTTCCCGTGTTCAGCCAGCAACCCCTGTCAGAGCAGGGAGGTCTCCCTGTCTGGGGGCTGCAGAGCTGGGCTGGTGTCAGATGTGTCTGCCGGAGCTGATAACAGCCCTGCTCTGCTCTGCTGCCTTATCTCAGCTTCCAAGCAGCAGCAGCAGCAGCACAGAAAGCACCTTGGCTGCTTTCAAAGCCTCTCTCTGCTGGGCTCTCCCCAGGCCCTGCTTGGGGAGGTTTGCCTGCTGTTTACAAGGTGTTTCAAGGGTGGAATCGCTTTGTTTTCAGCTGTCAGCTGCATCGTGAAATGGGGTTTAAATGGGTTTTGCCTGGCTGGGTTCTCCCCAGATTCCAGTTCCCTGTGCTTTCTCAGAGGTGGGAATGACAACTGATGGATCCGCTCTGTGCTGAATTCATCCCGCTGCCCTTCAAATAAATTTTTTTGGGGATGTCTGGGTCTCCCTGGAGGAAAATTCCGGCTTTTCAAAGAGTAGGGAAACACTGACGTGTGTTGGTGCAGCTCCTCTGATAGGGCAGAGGAAATAAACTGTGGCCAGAGTGTGGAAAAACTGCTGAAATTAAGAATTAGAATTGTGTTTTCAGACCTGGTATTTGCTCTTCCTGTGGTATTTTCAGACCTGGTATCTTTTACTCCTGTTGTGATGTCAGACCTGGTATTTGTTGCTCCTGTTGTGATTTCAGACCTGGTGTTTGTTACTCTAATTATGATTTCAGAGCTGGGCTGTTGAATTTGTTACTCTCATGGTGATTTCAGGGCTGGGCTGTTGTATTTCTTACTCCTGTGGTGATTTCAAACCCGGTATTTTTACTTCTGTTGTGATTTCAGAGCTGAGCTGTTGTATTTGTTACTCTAATTATTATTTCAGAGCTGAGCTGTTGTATTTGTTAATCTTGTTATGATTTCAGAGCTGGGCTGTTGAATTTCTTACTCCTGTGATGATTTCAAACCTGGTATTTTTACTCCTGTTGTGATTTCAGAGCTGAGCTGTTGTATTTGTTACTCCTGTTGTGATTTCAGAGCTGAGCTGTTGTATTTGTTACTCCTGGGGTGATTTCAGAGCTGAGCTGTTGTATTTGTTACTCCTGGGGTGATTTCAGAGCTGAGCTGTTGTATTTGTTCCTCCTGTGGTGTTTTCACAGCAGTCTGTTGTGTTTGTTCATCTCAACACCTCTGTAAATATGTGATCTCTGTCTCTTGGCACATCTGGAGTACAAACCCATCTCCATCTATTGATGTGGATAAAACTCCTCAATTTTCCAGCTCTACTCCAGTCCTGGAGGTTTCTTGTCCTCGAGTCCCAACCCTGCAGTTCACCTGGCAAAAATCAACTCCTCTTGCTGCTGTTTGCTTTGCTGCTGCTGCTTCAGAAGCTAAAGATGTCCTGGCAGGGATCAGTGGGATGGAGAGGGAAATGCAGGGTTTGTTTTCCATGCTGGATCCCTGAGCTGTTCCCTGGGAATTCCTGCAGGGAGAGGGAATTGCCCAGCAGCAGTTTGGGGTTGGTTCATGCAGCCTCACCTGAGCAGTGTCAGATCCGAGGGGTGAAACCCCAGCTGAGCATCCTCAGGGGCAGATTTTCCTCTCCTTGATGTTTCCTTCAGGAATTCACCCAAACCCTGGCTCTGGGGATGAGCTGTCGGGCAGGAACAGCAGGGATTTCTGTCAGGGGACACAGCAGGACAATCAGGAATTCCACAAACCCCAAAATCCAGTGTTTTCCTCCCTGCCATCACTGCTGGCTCTCGGCACGAGGACATTTTTGTCTTCAAAAATGAAAATCTGGTCTCACTTCAGCTCACTATCTGCTGCTCCCAGCCCAGATCAGGCTGCCCAAAGCCCAGATGGAGGCAGCTCCTGGGGGTTCCTGGGTTTTTTGGCTCCTTGGCACAGTTTGGTTCTGTCCTGGCAGGCTGGGATCTCCTCAGCTCCTGCTGGGCTCAGCTGGGACACTCTTGGCTGCTTTCCAGCAGGGATGAGTGGGTTTTCCCTCCCAGGGACCTTCCTTGTGGCTGGATTTAGAGCAGGGAGCAGGAAGGTGCCCAGGGCATTGGTAAATATTGGAGGATTTAGGAATAGAAAAAATAATGTTGGCAGTTCATGTCTAAGAGTGTTTTCCTGGCTGGAATTCTCACAGAGCTATGGAATGGTTTGGCTTGGAAGGGAACTTTAAGATCATCTCATTCCACCCCAAATTCCACTATCCCAGGTTGCTCCAAGCCCCATCCAGCCTGGCCTTGGACACTTCCAGGGATGCAACATCCACAGCTTCTCTGGAAAATCCAAAAAACTGTTACAAAACCTGAAAAAAAAACCTTGATCAGCCCTTTCCATGCTTTTCAAACAGTCCTGTTCCTTTGATAATTCCCAGTTGGAGCACAGGGGGAATACCCAGCTCTTCCTGCTCTCCTTTATCCCTTTGTCTTTCTCCCACACTTTGGAAATTAATTTTATAATCATCCCTTAAATGATGGAGCAGCTCAAATTAGCTCTTTCAGCCAGAATTACCTGCATTAAAGATCTCCCTTAAAAAAGAAAAGCATAAAGGTAATTAATAGCTTCAATTATTATAATGTGGCTTAGCTTGTGCTTTTTCTCTTAGAAAAACCTGGTTTTGATATGTCAGCTGTTCTTAAAAGGGGAAAAAAAAATAACAGAAGTGCTTCAGGCTGGAAGTTGGCATGAAGGAATTTGGAAATCAGGTAATGTGAGAGAATAAATTAGCCCCATTGATCCTGGAGCAGCGCCTTGTGCTCCCAACAGCCCAGTGGGAAGGGGAGTTTTCAGAGAGAATTTGGGTTTTTTTCCCAGTCACAGAGCTTTGTGTGAGTTTAGAAACCAAAGGATATTTGTTCAAAGCCATGCTGGAATTTCGGGAGCCTGGAAGTGAATCAAAGGGGAGGGGAAGAGAAAGGGAAATCTTGAAAGAGATTTCAGAGGTGCTGTGTGAGGGATGAGGGAGAGGATGGGGATGGCAGAGCTGATTGGGAATGGGGCAGGACTGGAGTGATGGAACTGGGAATGGGGTGGGGAATGGAGTGATGGAACTGGGAATGGGGTGGGGAATGGGGTGGGATGGAGTGATGGAACTGGAATGGGGCAGGGAATGGGGTAGGGAATGGAGTGATGGAACTGGGAATGGGGTAGGGAATGGGGTAGGGAATGGAGTGATGGAACTGGGAATGGGGTAGGGAATGGGGTAGGGAATGGAGTGATGGAACTGGGAATGGGGTAGGGAATGGGGCCAGGGGTGATCAGGGCCTTTGGATTTCCTTCTGCTGCTGCTGGGCAGGTGGGTTCTGTGCCCAATTAAATTTTGTGCCCAGGTAGATGATTTTTTTGTGCCCAAACCTACTCTTGGTCCTTCCCCCTTCTGCTGTCCTGCTCCAAACTGGAACATTCCCAGCGAAACCCTCCTGGGTTTTGTGTATTCCTGCTTTGAGCAGTGCCAGACCTGCCTGGATCCCTGTTCAGCCAAACCCCAGGGAATCACCTTGGATTGGGCAGCTCTGCCCAATTTGATGGGAAATTTCCTGTGAGCTGAGGAAAGCTCAGGAAAAAAACCCTTTTCAAACCCAGCTACTTCACCCTCTGATTTGAGCCTCCTCTCCAGTTTAAGAGAAGAAAAGCTCCTGAGTGCCATGGCTGCACTTGATCATCTTAAAAGTCTTTTCCAGCCTTAGCAATTCCACAATTCCATGCTCTCTACTGCCATATTCCCTCAAAAACCAGTTTAAAACCAGAAATATCGAAGCAGGAGTGGCTGTGCTCAATACCTGCCCCCAAAAGAACCTCAGAGCAGAACAATCTCACTGATTGGCATTTAGAACATTTCTGCCATCGATTATTTTTTTTTGCTCGGGCTTTTAAGGAACTATAGATTTTTTAGGCTGAAATTAATATATCGGGATTTTTGTGGGCAGAATAAAACCCTCATTAAATTTTGCGAGGTATCAAACAGCTTGCAATTAAAATTCATTTTGAGGCGAGTTAGCAGAAGTTTTGTTCATGTTTAACATCTTTATGGGTGTCATTCTTTGTAAATTTGGACTAATTGAGTCCAAAGGGACAAACTCACGGATTCTGCGTTTGCTGTGGAATGCCAGGCCTTGCTTTGCTTTTGGCATTTTTCCCTTTCCTTTATGCAAGTCCTGATTTCAGCAAGTTGCCAGGAAAAGGAACTGGTTTGTTTTTTTCTGCTGAATTGCCAAGAATCCATCTTCCTAAATCTGGGGAAGGCTGCAGCAAATCTCTGGGAATGACAAGCAAGGCTCCACTGACTCCAAGGTGCTCATCACTGTGAAATACAGGAGATTCCAAATCGGATTTTTTGAGGTTTTTCTTCCAAGCGTGTTGAGAACAAGCTGCTCTGGGCATGTCAAAGCCTTGGCTGGCCTCGTGGTTGTGTCCTGAAATTTGGAGTTTTCCTTACCTGCAACATAAGGTTGGATCCTCCAGCCTGGAACATTTGGAATTGTTAATTTTCCTGTTTCTTACTCCCCTTCAACATTATCCCTGTGATCCCAAAGCAATTTACAGGGAGCAGTGAAAGCAGTGGGAATAATTTCCAAGTGTGTGGAATCCGAGAGCAGAACCTGACCTGGCAGAGCTTTGAAATTCCCCTGGAGCTGCAGGTGGGGAGAGGTCAGAGTTGGTGCTTTGAAGACTTTTCCCAGCAAATCCAGATTGAACCCTAGTGGTGATGCAATTCCCCCAGGTCAAACCCCTTCTTGGCACTAGCTGGACTTGTTGATGACAATTTGTCTTGAAGATTTTGTTCTCAGCCTTGGTTCCCAGGAAGAACCAAGACAGGAGAGGAGCCTTGTGCCCCTGCAGGGCTTGGAACTCTTTGGTCTTTCTAGCTGGGGAAAAAGTAAGGAAAAGTACTACAAAAGTTATAAATGTAAAAAAAAAGGTAAAAATCACTCCAGCATCAGCCCCACGTTGTGTAGGTGGATTTTTTCCCCCAGCTGGGAGTGGACTCACTGTTTGCTGCCTTTCCCAGAATTCTGCTTTGTCTGACTGGAGAACATTTCGGGATTTTTTATCTGGAAATAGGGAATGCTGGGCGAGCGAGGAGCAATGCCACAACTCCTATCAGCCGAGGAGACTGAGAGGAGAAGCTGCAGATTGATCTCTGAGGAGCTGGGAGAGGAAGAGCAGCTGGGAGCAGCAAAGGGCAGACAGCAAGCAGCTTTAAAAAGCAGGAAATGATAAAGCAGAACCCACGGGCAGCACTGGAGAGTTCCTGCAGTCGGAAAGGCTTCACGTTGTGCTGAGGTCACCCACAGAGGCTGCTTGAAAAGGACATTTTGCCCTCGTGCAGTTGTAGTTGTGCTGCCTTGGCAGATCTGATCTGTGCACTCAGGAGTCGAGGGCTCTTCGTTTTCCTGGGAAAACCGTGGAGTCACAGAGCAGCCCTGAGCTCTGCTCGGCTCAGGTGTGATGCTCAGCCCTGCCGAGCCCCACAGAGCTTTTGGCACCAGGGGAAGAATGTTTGTTTTGTCTCATTCAGTGCCGGGATGAAGTCAAGCAGTGAATTCTGCTGATTCCTCAAGGATTGGGTCATCCCAGGATGTTTGGTCACCCCCTGGCCATATAAACCTTGCTGGGACTGTGTGGTGTTGTTTTTATCTTCACTCACAGTGGAGTTGTTGGGGTGTCTGTGCAGAGCCAGAGGTTGGATGTCGATGATCCTTGTGGGTTCCTTCCAGGATATTCCGTGATATTCAGGATATTCCACAGAGGTGTTTGTGTGCCCAGAAGAGGAATCCCATCTTCACCCTCCCGACATAGCCAATAACGTGGATTATCCAAATAAATTCATCACCAGCTTCAAGACTGCAGCTTTGCCAACCCCATCTCAGTCACATCCAACTTCTTCAGCAGCCACTGGGGCTCTGCAGCTGATGGGAAAGGGATGGAAAATGAACTTTGTCAAGTCAAGCCATTTCTTAAGCATAATCCTTCCCGTTTTACCTGGGGGTGGGTTCTCCTTAGAGATTATTTGATGACATTTTAAATTTTCATTTAGAAAGGAAATAAAGGGTTTTTTTAACCCTAGAATGGTTTGGGTTGGATGAGGTTTTAGAGATCTTTAATTCCAGCCCAGCTATAATGTGGATGTTCTTGATCTGTGGTATTTTTCACATTCTGGGGTATTTTTCACCTTCCCCATGGGAACTGCAGCTCCCAGCTCTGACTGGTGGAACTGGAATGTTGTGGCTTTAAGTGAAATCAGGAAGTTCACAAGCAAAGCCGCATTTTATCAATGCAAATGATGAATTCTGGGAAAGCCAAAACTGGGTCTGTCAAGCTGCTGCTCCAATTGCACTTCTGATAACTCAGCACCTGCTCTTTTTTTTTTGGGGAAACCGAAAGAAACAGATGGGTTTGGAGTTCGGAGGGGGTGGCGCAATTTGGAAGACTCATTCTGTTATCTCCCCTCAGATTTGGGATGGGGATTTCCTCTTCCCAAGGACCATAGGGCAGTGGGGGAATGGGAGAGTCTGGAAATTCGCATTGAATTCCCCCAGGCACGGGGAATGTTTGTTGGAATTGTGACTTGTGATGGAAATCAGAGCTAACGAGGGTGGCAGGGCGTGCTGCAGACGGGGTGAGCTCGGCGATGCTCCATCTGTGCCTCCCTCCCTGCAAGATGGACTTGAAAGAGCCGAGCTGTTGTTGCCCTCGCCGCCGTCCTGGTGGCTCTCAGCGCCTTGTGGCTTTTTGGTGCCGTGAAAATCAAGCTGTGAACAAAAGCGGGTTATTGATTCTTGAAGGCAGGAGGATCCTTTGGCAGGCGGTTAATGAGCAGAGAACTCTGCTGGCTCTGATTTTTCCAAGGGTGTTGAAGTTGGAACATCTCAGTTAAGGAGTGACAGAGAGCCTGCAAAGCCTCCCGAGCTCCCAGCATTGATCTGTTCATAAGTGGGGTTTTTGGGGGGGTTTCTGCTGGCAAAAAAAATCTTTTTTGGGTGGCCATGAGCTGCTGGGAGTGGGAAGAGAGAAGCAAATCCCCCTCCAGTGGGTAGTTCTTACTGCTGGGATTCACTGAGGTGACTCTCACAGCCTCAGCCCCCAAAGCAGCACCTCCAGAGCTCAGTTCCTCACTGCAGGAGTTGCTCTGTGGGGTTTGTTTCGGTGCCAGGCTGTGGGGTATTCCCGGTGAATCCTTAACCTGGGGACACAGATCCAGCTAAGGCCACGTGTGGGAGTATCACTGCAGAGAAATCCATTAAATAAATCTGCTTTTCGCGGTACTCCAGCGCTTCCCCTGCTATTGCTGCAGCACAAGAGCATCTTGTGCTCACAGAGATGGAAATTGCTGGGACGAGGAGAGTGGGGAGGTGGGCTGAAGTGCCATTGTTCCCTCTGAACGAGAGGGAATCTCTGCAGAGCCACAGCTCTCGAGCTGGAAATGAGAGCACAAGTGCAACACGGCCACGGCTCAGCGCTGGGACTCTGTGGTTTTGTGCTCAATGATTGGATTTTTTTAGTTTGGATATAGAGGAGATCAGGAAATTCTGTGTTGTTTAACCAGACTGTGAAGTCTCAGATGCATGCAGCACACCTGGGATCCAGTAGCTGTGGTGGCAGATGTGTGTTGATGCCCCTGCTCAGGGCAGAGGATTTGGGAGGACTTTGGATGAAGATCTGTCACTCCTGGCTTTTCTCTTCCACTCTGAAACTCGTCCCCTTTGAAGTCCCCACGTGCAGAGGGCAGGGACAGCAAATCCCACCCCGCACAGCTCTCAGGTGGATCCATTCAGCTGACCTGAAGGGAAGGTTATCCAGGCAATTGCCAAGGTGTTTTTAAACCATTTTTCCCTGAGCAGTGACAACACAGGCAGCATTAGGATAAAAATTACATTCCTAGGTCTGTAGCAATGCCATTAACATTAATTTGGAGTACATGAAAAAGGTGCTGAAGCTCTCAACGAGCCAAAATAGTGCCCATACTGAGAGAAACCATTTTCTGCAGTTGGTTTATTGCAGGTTTTAACTACAGCATGGAAAGCAGAGGAAAGAACCCACCCCAGGCCCCCGAGATACATTCCCCCCATAATATCCATATTTATCACTTACCCCCCTCCTCCATCAGCTGCCTGCAGCTCTTCCAAGATCATTGTTTCCTCTCTACTGCCTGAAGGCATCTCCCAAACTGTTATTTCTCCTTGTTAATGCTTCGCTCTCACAGTTATTTCCAGCTCTGGTCTCCACACCATTAGTGGGAAACACCTCCAGGTGGATAACTACCAATTTCCAGTGCTCTGTTTCGCATCCCGTCCTGTTTTACTCTCTCTAAAAGATTTCCCGCTGCAGACAAGTGGAATTTTATTGTGTATTCTGAGCTGGCAGAGTTGTCCCTCAGCCTCTCGGGTGGCGTTTCGGCTGAAGGGAACGGCCAGGCTGGGGTGTGTTTGTAAAAAATGATGTTTGCAGGCAGAGCTGCAGGAACTTGGATCCATTCCTCAGGATGTGTGATGGGTTCAATTGAGTGGAACTCATGTTCCAACTTCCCCAAGCCTGATTTTACCCTGGTGCTGCTTGTTGGTGGAAATTCGCAGGCTGAGGGATGGAGGATGCAAAGATTCTGTGAAAAGCATAATTGGCTGGGTGATATCTGGGGCTTTTCTGACCACTTCAGATTTGTAACGTGCCCAAAATAGCTGCTCCTTCTGCTGGAGCCACGGCGGCTGCAGCTGGGAATAGATTTTAATTGATGGATCCTGTCAGGCTCTCGGCGGCCGTGCAGGCAGCAGAACCATTAAAGTGAGATTTCTTGTCCCTGCTCACTTAAACACTCTGCTACCAGCTCGTGGCAGTCTTGCAGTTTTCCCTTAATATCCACAGGATTTGTACCCATGGCATCCTAGGGAAAAATCCTGGGATTTCAGGTCTCCCAGCAGGGAGGGCTGCTGGCCACTGGCTTTGTGTCTGGTTGTTTCAGGTGTGCAGAAATCCTGTGTGTGGAATAATGGACAGGAACACCTTGGGAGGTGTTTGCTGAGGACTTTTGGAGCTTGGGGAAAAAGTGGTGTAGAGCTGGGACACTGGGATGTGACCTTGTGTGGGAACAGGCTGTGACCATCCCTAAAGGATCCCTGCTTGCCCTGTGGAAAGGCTGTGGTCAAGAGCCTCTCTGAGGATCAGGGAGCAGGTTCAGGGACCTGTGCTGGTTTGGGCCCTGAGTTTGTGCAGCTTCCCAAGGCTTTTCCATGGGAAAAGTGTTTCCTGCACTTTTTTGGTTTTTTTGTTTCTGTGTTTCCTGCACCCTCCTGGCAGAGCTGGCTCCCCTCCTGTTTCCCCATCTGCATTAGCTGTGCCTCCTCCCCAGCTCCAGGACCTGCTGTTGGAGGGCCAAAATCCCTCCTTTGCAGAGAGAACCTGCTTTGGAGAAGACTCATCACCATTTTCCTCATGGATGTGGAGAACATCCATCCCCACCCCATCCCAGCCTCCCCATCACCACCACCACGGCAGTGCCAACTCCTTAAATCCCAATCCCCACCCTGCCCAGAGACACCGCAGCGAGCCAGGGTTTGCTGCAATAACAATTCAGAACTTTATTGGGATTTCCCAAAGAGCTGCAATCACAGGTAGGAGCTGCAATCATGGGTTGGCGTTGCAATCACGGGGAGGAGCTGCAATCACGGGTAGGAGCTGCAATCAGAGGTAGGAGGAGCCGCCATCGCAGGTAGGAGCTGCAATCACAGGTAGGACATGAGGAAATTCTTGAGGCTCGCCGCCCTGGTGGTGAAGGACACCATGAGGTTCCTCATGGTCCTCCCCCGGCTGGGCGTTCTTATTCTCCTCATCCTCATGCGCCTGCTTCGGCTCCTCCTGGAGCGAGCCCTCCTCCTCCTGGTCCTCATGCGGTCGGCCTCGATCTTGTATCTCTCCTTGTCCTCTTCGGGCAGCCTCTGCCACATCCTGCCCAGCCTCTTGGCCGTCTGCACCATGGTGAAGTGCGGGTGTCTCCTCTGGATCCGCCGGCGGTGCTTCGCCATGAAGAGGAAGAAGGGCGGCAGGGCGCGCCTGGACCTGAAGCGAACGCGGCCATAGCGCCTTCTGCGGACGCGGATCCTGGAGCTCCTCCTCAGGCCTTTGGGGATGCGGCCGCGGGGCCTCTGGATGGTGATGCGGAAGAGCAGGGTGGTGCTGGGCGCCGGGCGCACCGGCCGGGCCATGGCTGCAGCGGGCCGGCCGCGCTAGGCCGCGCTAGGCCGCTGCTGCTGCTCCTGGTGCTCGCTGGGCCCCGGGCGGCTCTGGGCGGGCGGCGGGGAGCTGGAGCCGGAGCTGCTCTCAGCACGGCTGCCGGAGCGCACTGAGGCGGCGCCGGGGACAACCGGCCAGGCCACCTGCCAGCGTCACCGCGCCGCTGTGACATCAGGCCCCGGCGGCCAATCAGGAGGGGACGGGCCGGCTCCCTGCGAGGCGATTGGCTGGAGGGTTGTGCTGATGTCATAGTTGAGGTGGTGAGGTGGGGCGGTGTTGATGTGGCGATCCATGGATGGAATGTTGGAATGGCAGGGCTGGTGACACTGGGCCCCGGTGACACTGGGCCCTGGTGACACTGGGCCCCGGTGACACTGGGCCCTGGTGACACTGGGCCCCAGTGACACTGGGCCCTGGTGGCACTGGGCTGTTGGAATGGCAGGGCCCTGGTGACACTGGGCCCTGGTGGCACTGGGCGCGGCTGGTGGCACTGGGCCCTGGTGACACTGAGCCCTGGTGGCACTGGGCCCTGGTGGCACCAGGCCGAGCCAGGCCTGGGCCCTGGAGCTCCTTGGGCTGAGGGATGTGCTGATGTCGTAACCACGGGGATGGAGCAGGTCTGGGATGAGTTGGGAGAGTTCCTTGGATGGAATTTTGGGATGTGCTCTGGTGGCATGAGCTTCTCAAAGCCGAGCAGGAGGGGACAAGCCTGGGCCCTGTAGCTCTTTGGGCTGTAGGGATTTGCCAGTGATATAACTATGGTAGCAGAGCAGATCTTGGATGAGTTAAGAGCGTTCCTTGGATGGAATTTTGGGATGTGCTGTGGTGACACAAGGCTCCCAAAGCCGAGCAGGAGGGGACAGGCCTGGTCCCTGTAGCTCTTTGGGCTGGAGGGATGTGCTGATGTTGTAACTGTGGTGGCAGAGGAGATCTTGGATGAGTTGGGAGCAATCCATGGATGGAATTTTAGGACATGTGGTGGTGACACAAGCAGAAGGGGACAGGCAAATCAGCAAATCCCTTTTTCAGCTGCAGGGATTGGCTGATTTTTTGTCATAACCACGGTGATGGAGAGATCCATGGATGGAATTTCGGGATGTGCCATGGTGACACAAGATCCCCCAAGCAAATCAGAAAGAGCCAGGCCTGGTCCCTGTAGCTCTGTCCAGCTGCTGATGTCATAACCACAGTGATGTCACTGCCACAGTGGTGTCACAACCCTGGTGACATCACATCCCTTCACCCAGGGCCATGCCCCTTCTCCAGCCCTGGGATTTTGGCTCTGTTTCCACCCTGCTGCTTTACAAACCTGTAACACCCCAGGAGGGAACTCGGGTTTTTTGTCATGATGAAACGCAGAGCCGCCGCTCGCCGCTGCGAGGTGGCAGCTCATAATGGGAAAATGGTTTAGTAGCAGCCCTAAAAATAATTGTCTGTGACAGCTGTTCCTTGCTTCCTGTCAGGAGAACCACTGTTATTTAAATCCACAGCCCTTGGACTCCATGGCTAATTTATTTGGGTGGACTTTTCATTAATTTGAAAGGTTCTGCAGGTTTAAAAGCCTTCATTAATTACGCTTTAGCAGATGAAAGCGCAATAAGGTTCTGCGGCTTTGTCTGGGAAGAAAAGAAATTCCCAGTGGTTTGTTTGGTTGTTTGCAGAAGGTGAAATCAGTTGTTCCCAGGCAGAGGTGAGCTTGGCTGTCCCCGTCAGAATTCTTGTGACTGAGGACAGGACTATGAATAAAACAAATTGAAATTTTGACCACTCATTCCGAGTACAAGGTGATTTATTGAAGTTCCCAGTAGTGTTAAATATTCATATGTAGCCGATTGCATAAGTCCTAAATTATGAAACAGCCCCTGCTTCTGTAGAACTTGTCTCTCTGGAAGGTAAAGATGGGGGAGCAGAAGTCTCAGAGTCAGGAGTTGCACAGGAGAACTTTGGAATTGTGTCATTCCGGCGCAATTAGGGTTTGTGTAATTGCTGGGCTGCTTAATCCTGCCTGAGAGGACTCTGTGGGAAGCTCGTGGCAAAATCCAGCCTGGACAAAACGTGCTTCCCAATTCCCCTCCTGTGTTTACTCCAGGTTGTTTTCCAGTGCTCTCAGCCTGGTAAATAAACTCAGTTTTGCTGCCAGCCTCACTCCTTTCCTGTCCCAGCTCTTCCTGCTTTCCCTGCGAGCCCAGAGAGTGATTTGCATTCCATTTCTATCTCCCACTCTCCCTTCCCTTGTTTCCTTTGCTCTCCAAAGAGAACCTGCCCTGGTGATTATTCTAGGGCAATGAAATAATTTCATTCCAGCAGTCACAGGTCCCTTCAGCAGGTGCTTTATTATCTCAATAATTCAGCTTAAGAGACTTTTCAGCCTCCCCAATTCCCAGAGTTCAGGAGCTACAAATAAAACTCCTTTGCTCTTTCCCTGGTTTGGTTTATTTAGCCTCATTTTTTTTTTCCCGTGTTCTTTCCAGCTCCTCCCCAGGAATTATATTTAAATGTGGAATTGATGCCGTTCAGTCCAATTGCCTTAGGGGGTGCATTGTGTTAAAATGCACAGAAAGGCAGCGCTGTCCCACTTGGGCTGGGTCATTTATAAAATTCACTTTGAATCGAGGCCGTTTGTCTGAACTCAGCACCATGTTTGCTCATGTCCCTGGATTACCTACACACTTCCATCAAAATAGGTCAGCTGGGTGCAGGGAGATCTGGGATGGAGGGGCTGGAATGCACCCAGGGCAGTGCTGGGGTGGGGATGTGCCCATCCATCTTTTCTCTGACATGGAGTTGGATTTAACCCACCATTGCTTTTGTGGGACCTCTGCAGGCAGAGAGACCAGAATAAAGCAGCTTTATTGCTCCAGCTTCCCCTTTGATTAGAGGATTTTCACTGGGAACAGGGATTGTTAAAGACAAATCGGTTGTGGGGAGCAGGAAAACCTGATTTTGGACGCTGCAAAGCTTTTCCCGAGGCTGTGGTTGCTGGTTCTCTCTCCAGGTGTTGGTTTAATCATAGGAATACACATGGAGACATCCTGGGATTGGTGATTAAATGGGATTTGTGTCCATTTTCCTGCCTGAAGCTGAGCAGGGCCTGGGGCTGTGCTGAGACACCTCAGTGCCATCATCTGCTCAGGGCAGAGGTTCCAGATGTGTGCTGAGACTGCACGGAGAGGTTTTGCCACCAGAACAGGCAGAAACAAAACCTTGCTTGTGGACCTGTTTGGATTTCCAGGGAAAAGCAGAATTTACAAAGCTTGCATTTAGCAGGGGATGTTGTGTCCAAAGAGGCAAAATGAAAAAAAAAAGAGAAAAAACCACAAAAAGCCACAAAACCCCTCAGAAACCTTGGCCACTGCTCTTCCTCCCTCACCTCTCTCATCATTAGCTAATGATGGTGCTGAAGGGATGGAATTGGCTCCAGTTTGCCGTGGTGGGTGAAAATTCCATGCCAGGAGGAATAACGTCAAAGGCAAGCCAGGAAAAATTAACAGGAGGAGAAGACTCTCCGTGAATTGCAATTAATGTGGAAAGCAGAGCTGTTGCCAGAGCACTTCCAGCAGTTCTCCCAATCCCTGCCTCGTCAGGAGCAATCCCTGGGACACACAGCAGCTCCTCATTGGAAAGAACAAGTTTTTACTGTTACTTGAAAAAAAAAAAAAACAAAAACAACTGGAAGTGAAAACAGCCTCTTGACAGAAACCATCGGGACACAGCAAAAAAATTAAAAAAAAAAAAACCCCAAGCAGGAAGATGAGAAAAATGTCACTGCTCGTAATGATGTTAATTAGGAGGTAAATGAATGTTGACATTTGAGAGCTGAGCTGAAAGGATCGGACGTGTGAAGGTGTGGAGGATCTGTGTGGAGGGAGAAGCTGAAGTGTCTGAAAAGTTTCCAGAGGAAAGGAGAAGGTTCAGCATTTTCTTTTTGCTGGTTCTGATGACTCAGGGTGAATTCAGCTTTTGAAAACTTAATCTCTTGGACTCTTCCCTCTGGTCTGGGATGGCAGGAGAAGGTCTTGGCATGGGGATGGAGCCTGAACATCCACAAGGTGAACAGAAAATACTGCATTTCATAATCCGGTGATATTTCGGTGAATTTTGGCATTTCTAACAGGTACAGGTGCTCTCAGGTGTGCAAAGCTGAGCTCAGGGGCTCTGTTGGAAGCAGAACAGATCCCTCTGGAGCTCAGGTGAGCACAGAGCTCCCTTCAGCCACACCTTGGTGCCTCAGCCTTTCTCTGGTGTGCTCTGTGGTTTTTCCTCGTGCCAAGCAAAGGGGAATAGAGCCATGGAATCGTGGAATGGTTTGGGTTAGAAGATGTGGAACACATCCTTCCCACTTTTGCTGTTTCCTTCTTGGAAGGTAAAATGCTTTCTTTCCATTCCTTGGGAGCATCAGCCTGAATTCCAGAGTCTGGCAGACTTGATCTTGGCTTTTTCAGGCTGGAGTGAGGAGTGTTCACCCTCAGCAATCCATCCCACACTGCCATCCCTGCCTTCAGCACTGCTGAGGCTCAGCCTGGAGGTTTCTCAAAGGATAAACTTTCATTCCCATTTTTTTCCTCCACTCTCCTTTTTCCTGCTGTGAGCTCAGGGCTCAGGGAGGTCTCTGCACTGGGAAGAGGTTCTGCTCAGCAGGAGTTTCCCAGCTTCAGGACCTTGTGCTGCCAGATTCTCCCAGGAATGCTGGAATGCCCCAGGAGAATCCTCTTGCCCTCCACCTCCTCACTCCATCCTCAACCCCAGTTAATCCCTGTGGATTTTATGCTCCCAATTCCCTCCTTTTCCCCCTTTTCTTGTCCTGCTGGGAAGCAAAGGGGCCAGGAGGGCAATGGTTCCTCTCAGACCATCACAAACTCTTCCCTTTCTCTCCAATTCACACCATGTTGCCTTTAATTCCTGACCCTTTTTAATGGGAGCAGTTCCTCCTGTTTCCCACTTTAATGCAATTATGCCACACTTCTCCTTCCCCACACCCTAGGAAGCTGTGGAAGTTGCTCAGCCATTATACAGCATTAAAAGGAGTAATTGCAAAATTAGGTTCCTTCAGCCTGGCCATAAAAAAATGCCATTACAGAGGAACTGCCTGGAGAATTGGGATTGGAGGCTGAAAGCTCTGCAGGACATTTTTATTGTCATTGTCCACCTCGGGGTGAAGGGAGCTGAGGGCATTCCTGGGGTTTTGACCTCTGGGAAAGGAGTGGAGGTTTCACGTGGAGTGGGTGGGATTGACTGGGCTGGAAGGTGGGAATGAAATAAAATTCTCAGCCCTGAGAGACACATTTGGGGTGCTTGTCCAGGCAGCAGGGACAAGAGATTGTCCCTGGAGCATCTCAGTGCCCAGGGAAGGCTGAGGGAGCTGGGCTGAGGAGATGCTGAGAAGCCCTGAGCCCTGGGTGTCCCTGGGTGTCCCTGGGTGTCCCTGGGTGTCCCTGGCTGCAGGGAGGGTCAGAGCAGAGCCCAGCAGTGACACCAGGGGAACAGCAGGGACTGAGCCCAGGGAGCTCCACCTGGAGATGGGGAAATGGAACAGTGACCATGGAGGGTGTGGAGTTCCTCCCTGGGGACATTCCAGACCCCTCTGGACACAATCCTGTGCTCTGGGATGGCCCTGAGTGGGACCAGATGGTCCCTTAAACCCAACCCACTCTGGGGTTTTGGGATTGATCCCCCAGATGGGTTTATCTGGCTGATCCCCAGGTGAAGGTGTTCCCAAACTCTCACTGTTTCATTCACGAGGAGATCATTTCACTGTGCTCTCCCATGGTGTCACCATCACCTTGCCAGCTCACAGGTGACTCAGGACTGTCCCCTGCCCTCTCTCTGGGCTGCTGAAAACCTTCCTGCTTTTCCTGCTGTGCCTGGAGGTGCAGAGATCCCTCCCTGTCCCCTCAGCAGGTACTGGCCGTGGGGTGACAGCGCTCAGACCTTGTCACCAACATCCACTGTCCATCCCGAGCCTCTCCTGTCCTCTGGTGCCATCCGGGGCTGGGAGGACATCAAGGACAGGCAGAGCCACCCGGGCTGAGGGCAGGGGACACTGGAGCTGATAAGGAGGGGATTTGGGAGGAACTAGGATGTAAATGCTGGAGAGCTGTGAGTGCCCAGATAAGATGCTGGCAGGTGAGATAACCAAAGTTCAAGGAGAGCTGAAATATGGGAATATTTTTTAGCAGCTGGGTTTGGGTGGAATTGGCTTTCCCTTGCTGGGGAGGTGACCTCGCTGTGGCTTATTTTTGGGTGATATTTGTCAGCAGAACAGCCCCAGCACCACCCTGATCCCTGCTCAGCTCACCTGCTGCTTGTTGCAGGGATTTGCACGAGACAGGAGGCTGTGTAATTTAATCTCCTGGCTGTAAAAAATCCATTTCTGCTCGGACTTGTTGATGATTTAACTGTGACACAGCAGATGTGAAAGGACTGCAGTGTGCTTTGATAGAGTTGTCATAATGAAGTGTGTTCTGTACCCACAGGACAGGGTGGTGCTCACAGTTTGATGGACAACTGGAAATATTTGGGGGTTTTTTTCCCATTTTCTGGTGTTGATTGTCCCCCAAATATTCAGATTTTTCTTACAGCTGCCCTCTCTGTAGTGCTTTCACCTCCAGCTGTCCAGAGTGCCATAAAATAACCATTTTTGTTTTAATTAATAATAAACCGACTGGAGGAGAAAGACCAGGTGTGGATCAGGGTGGTTTTCTTCCAAGGAATTCCAAGGGCAGAGCAGGATCTCCTGGAAAATGAATATTTTGTGTGGTTATCAGCTGATTTCAGGAGTACAGATGAAATCTTTGGGTACAGAAGGAGATGTAGGAGTGTTCATTTTTAGAAAAAGAACAGAAATTATCCCTTGGAACGAAACCAAACCTGTCAATCCTGGCTGGGTTTGTCTGTCTTGGTACCTGGGGAAATGAATGGCTGGAAAATAGACAATGAGGGGTTTGGGATGTGGGAAAATTGCTGCCTGTGTGAATTCCAGGGGTGCAGTGGCTTGGAAATCCAGGCTCTGGAGCTTCCCAGGCTCTGCCATGCTGATCCTGTGGAGCTGTTTGGATTTCCAGGGAAAAGCAGAATTTACAGAGCTTGCATTTGGCAGGTGATATTGTATCTGGAGGCAGAATTTAAAAAAAAACCAAAAACAAACAAAAAACCCCAAAACAAACAAAAAACCAATTAAAACACCCCCCTTCCAAAAAAAAAAAAAAAAAGAAGGGAAAAAAGCCCCACAAAAATCCCCAAAGTCCATTCTGAGCTGAATGCCACTAGGACTCCACTGAAGAGTCCTGGGGCACTCAGAGCTGCTCAGAGTTAATCATTTTCAGCTCTCATTACGGATGATTAATTAACTCAAACACAAAGTGACGTCGAGTCAACCTTGACTTGTGAAACTCAGAGCCATTCAGGGAATCCTGGAATGGGTTGGGTGGGAAAGAAACCCAAATCTCATGGGCAGGGATGACTTCCACTATCCCGGGGTGATCCAAATCCTTTCCAAGCCAGCCTGGGATATTCCCAGCAATGGGAATCTGGAAGCAGACAAGGAATGGGAGTTTGGAAACAGATGAGAAATGGAAATCTGGAAAAGCAGATGAGGAATGGGAGTCTGGAAACAGATGAGAAATGGGAGTCTGGAAGCAGACAAGGAATGGGAGTCGAAGCAGCTGGAGATTTCCCTCCTGGTGGAGATTTCCCTCCTTTCCATGCCCTGCCTGTCCCCAAGGATTGCTTGTGCTCATGGAGGAGTTCCCAGCAGGTTCTGTCGGTGGTGCAGGCAGAGCCATGCTCTCCCCACGAGCATCCCAGCCCTGGATGTTCCTCCCAGAGCTTTCCTGGTGTTCCTGGCTGGGCTGGATTGATCCCCAGCTCTGGGCACAGCCCAGCTCAGCTCTGGGAGTCCTTTCTTGCCGAGGCTGTGAGGCTTTGGGGAGGAAGAGGAACGGCTCAGGTTGGCTCAGGTTGGCTCAGGTTGTCCCAGACAGGAGCAGCTGTGGCTGGGATCTGTGCCAGTGAAATTCCTGTGTCCAACTGCACAGCCAAACCCTCTGAGGTGGAGCAGACAGCATCCAACAGCCTGAATTCACAAATCCTCCTCCCTCCTTTGGGCTGAGCAGAGCATTTCAGGTGATTCTCTGGGCATTCTGGACATGAAGTCTCCCCTGGGATTTATGGGGTTTTTTCTGATTCACAGTTTGCTCCAATCTATTGGTGTGACCTTGGTTGATTCTCTGCCTCCTTCCCTTGTTCTGCCAGTGGCAGGTGGAAGTTTTTTGGGATTTGGCAGGCTGTGGCCTGATGGTTTGGCTGAGCTGTAAGACAGGAATTGCTCACAGTGTGGAGATTGTTAGGATCATTTTGTAAAGGCCAGAGGGCATCTTTTGTCTAAGGAGGAAAAGAGCAGCACTGGGAAGCTCCTAAATCCACCTAAAACCTCCTAAACTCACCTGGAGACCTTCTAAGCTCACCTGGGAAGCTCCTAAATCAACCTGGAACTTCTAAACCCACCTGGGAACCTGCTAAACTCATCTGGGAACCTCCTAAACTCATCTGGGAATCTCCTAAACTCACCTGGAACTTCCTAAACTCACCTGGAACCTCCTAAACCCACCTGGGAACCTCCTAAATCCACCTTGGAATGTCCTAAACTCACCTGGAACCTGCTAACCCACCTGGAACCTCCTAAACTCACCTGGCACCTCCTAAACTCACCTGGAACCTCTTAAACCCACCTTGGAATCTCCTAAACTCACCTGGGAACTTTCTAAACTCACCTGGGAATCTCCTAAACTCACCTGGGAACCTCCTAACCCCACCTGGGAATTCCTGGCTGGCTGAAGGTGGAAGCACAGGGGCAGGTGGGATTTCAAATCAGGTTTTTTCCCTTTTCCTGAGCGCTTTCACCCTGGGAATCTCTGCAGGATTGTGCTGGAATGTTTGGATGGACAGAGGAATCCTCACTTTGCTGCTGAGGAGCCACTTGATCCTCAAAAACAACAATTGATTCACTTGCACTGAATTCCAGGAACTCTCTTAGCAGTAAACACCTTTGAAAATGAGTTTTTTCTAAAGAATTCACCCCAAACAATAAGGCCAGGACTGTTTCATGCTCTCCTGCTTGAGTCACTCAGTCAATAGGACATTGCAAACATCTTTTCAGAATGCCTTTCTTGGCAGGAAGAGCCAAAGCTGGGTTGGAAAGGATCAGTTTGGAAAGCAGCAAAGGAAGGAGAACAAAGTTTTATTTCTCTCCTACTTCCATTGAGTGGAAGTCACTGCAAAGCACCTTTCTTTGTCGCTGTTGTTACAATAAAGCTCCAGCATGAGTTTATCAGGGAATGAAATCTCAGAGCTTCCTGTGGCCTTTAAACAGGTGACTCTTTATTTTTTTTCTTTTTTTCTTTTTTTTTTTTTTAACTAAAGAGCCATTGAGGACAAGGTGAAATTCAGGGCAGAAATGAGAATTTAGCTGAACAATCTGTTGCTTTAGCTGCTGGCTGGCACCTCTCAAAGGCTCCCACACCGTGGCAGAGGGAGGATTTATTGCTTTGCAGCTCTGCCGTGCAATAATGTGGTGTAAAATGACAATGTCAGAACAAGTTAAGGATCTGCTTCGTTCTGAGAGACTTCCCTGCCCTAATCCTGGGATTCAGCTTCTGGAGACACTGCAGGAATTCCTAGGGGGACAGTTCTGAGCAAACGACTGCTCCTTCCACATCATCATTAGCCAGGCTTTGCTCCCTCATCAGAATTCCTCTCAGTGATCCCAGATCATCTTTTTGGTTGCCTTTTATTTTTATTTTTTTTTAGTGGGAAACAGCAGCAACTCTGCCCTTCTGAAGGGAAGGAAGGAGTTCTGAGCACCCTGGGCTGGGATTGGGTAATCCTTAAGGTCATTCCAAGCAAACCAGGATTTTGGGAAAAGCCTTGATTTTTGTGAGGATTGATGTGTTGGGAGAAACCTCTGTGCCTGATGGATGCTCTCTGGAGCTGAGCTGGGTCACAGATAGATGACATCAAATGGTGACATCAGGGAATTGTGAGGAGCTCCTGAAATGTTCCCCTTTAATCCTCCACTCTCTGGGTAAAAGCAGGACCTGGAAAATAAAAAATAAAAAATGGGGACAGAGCTATTTTCCCTGCTGCACAAACAAATCAGCATGTGGAAATGACTTTTGCAGAGCAAGGTGTGACCCCAGGCGTGTCTAGACTTTGCAGCAGACTGAGCTCTGGGCTCAGGGCCATCAGTGTCACCTTGGCCATGTCCCCTGGGAGCTCAGAGTGACCCCTGCGAGTGACACTCAGCAGATCCACTGCTCCCAGGCTGCTTTTCTGGGAACTCTGCCCAGCTTTTGTTTCATTCCTGCCCAGTCCCGAGCACCTGGCTCGGAGGAGAGTGGGATCAGGAATTAATAAGGTAAACACAGATTGGAGACAATCCTTATCTGTATCCTTTCCTCCTCCCTTCTGCTCCTTCTGGAGCTGATCCAGTGTTTGCCTGAACGCTGCATTTCCTGCCTTTTGTAGCTCAAAGCTCAGAGCTTTCCCAATATTTGATCTCCCTCTCTGGTTTTTTTTTTTTTTTTTGGAGTTTCAACATCCAGCACGTGGATATTTCAGGATGTTTGGGGAATCTTCAGGGAGTCCTCATTTCCTTGGATGACCTTGGAGAGGAATGGAATGCTTTCCTTGCCTCCCACTGCCCCTGCAGCCACCTTGGGTTTGAATTTTAGTGAATTTAGGTTTGATTATTTGATTATTAATGATTTAAACTGGAGATGCTGGTATTTTCTGTGGGAAGGTGCAGCAGGGATTCCTGTGCTGTGTCCCAGCATTGCAATCCCATATTCCCAATCCTCCTGCCAGTGACACCTTGACTCTTGCTGCTGCTGCTGGAGGATTTTCCTGTTGGTTTTTCCAGTTAAATGATGCGTTTTTGTGGGGATTTTGTGGTGGAAAAGCTGAATCCCAGTCCTGGAATCCCAGAGCCTGGGCTGGCTGGGAAAGCAGAACAGGGAAAGCAGAGCAGGATTCCCTGGAGTGGGAATCTTGTCCTTGTGCTCTTGACTCAGTGCTTGGCCAAAATGTTATTTTTCTCCTGTTAAACACTAACCAGATAAGCCTTGATTTGAAGACATCAAATGGGTTGATTTGGAGGATTTGGGAGCAGAGCAGGTGTGTCCTCTGTCACCTGTGGTGTCACCTGTGGTTTCCCCATGGTGGCATCACCTTTTTTTTTTATATTTGTAACAGTTTGTTGGAATTCCCAGAGAAGCTGTGGCTGCTCCTGAATCCCTGGAAGTGTCCAAGGCCAGGCTGGAGCAGCCTGGGATGGTGGAAAATGTCCCTGGAAGGTGGAACTGGCTGAGATTTAAGTTCCTTCCCACCCAAACCATTCCTCTCCTCACAGAGAAGTCACCACAGCACAGGGATTGTTCTTAATTGTTCTTAAAGAATTGATTGTGGGGTTGAGCCAGGAGGGTTGGGAACCAGTGGATTGTGGGGATTTGGCTTCCAGCCATTCCCAGCTTTCCCTCGGTGCTAAATTCGGATCTGGAGTAAATAAGCAGATGGTTCTGCTGAGCTCTGCAAGGGGAATTTTGGTCTCAAACCCAACTGCACAGGGAATTGTGGAGCAAAACAGGAATGACACTGAGAGTTCTGGTTGTTCTGTCTGCTGGAAACTTGGAAATGTGGATTCTTAGTGCAAATACCCAGAAGGAGTGGAGCTTTTCCATCTTTCTGTCCCAAGACAGGAATTCTTCATGGTCTGAGCAAGAGCCTCACCTGAGAGAGAATTCCCTCATTCTCACTTTGAGCCAGCAGGGTGTTGTCATCACTCCGGGTTCATGAATAAAAATAAAACAAAATTAAAATAATAAAAATAAGATAGATAAACCCTTCAGCCTCTTCCCATCCCAGGGTGCCAAACATCAGCCAGAAAATCCCTCTTTGCTCCAGAGAACTCCCAGGTTCTGCTTCCTTTCCCCCTGAAACTGCTTTGCATTCCATTGTCATTCCCATGCAGGGATTGGAGCAGATTTCTCACGGAGCTGTCAGGAATCTGAGTTTCACTTCCCAAGTGTTGTTTTCTCCCCATTTCTGTGGCTTTTTGCTGCTCTGTAGAAGAGCTTTGTAGGAACGAGAGAAACAAATGGAAAAACAGAGCAGAGGAGTGTTCAGAGGTGACACCTGGGCTGCTTTGGTGGCAGCTGGGGACAGCTGTAGAGTGTGACAGGTGACCTGTGGGTGACATCCTCGATGTGGTGACATCCTTGGGGACTTGAGAGGTCCTTTACAAGGTGATTCCTTCCTTTCCCTCTCTTTCCTAAAGGCATTTTTCCTTCTGGGGCTGAAAGGTGACAGGAGCAGGTGTGGCCATGTCCCTTCTTTGTCCCTGGATGTCACATCAGTGCCTGACAGGAGGGACAGGCTGGGAGCAGAGCTGGAGGAGAGAGCAGGGCAAAGCTGAACCTGTGCTGGGTGGTGATGCTTTAGGATTTTAGCTTCTGTATTTTCCATGTAATCCTGTAATTCTTTAGTGTGTAACTCTGGACTCCATACAGGTTCTGTTCTCTCATTTTTGGACAAAACAATTCCTCTCTAGGAAATTCCCAAACTCAAGGACACCTCACTGTCTCAGAGCCCCAAGATATGGAAACAGCAGTGAATTAATTGGGGGAGCAAACTTGGAGTAATTGACTTCATCAGCTGAAGCTGTAATTGGAGGAATAAACCTCAATATGAAAATGGACAAAACCTATAAAGTATGAAAAATTTGTCTATTTTGGGTGTAGCCCTGGGTGGGCTGTGAGTGCCCTGAATGCACGTGAAGGCCTTCAATGAATATAAATTGCTTTTTATTCACTTTATCTAGCCTCTGTTTCAGGTACAGCCCTCAAGGCATCAGGGGATCCCCTATTTGTCACCTTTGCGGTGCCTCTTCCATCATTAATGTGACACTCTGTCACCAGGCAGGGGCAGCAGGACCAGCTCAGTCCCCTCTGTGTGTCTGTGAGCAAAGCTGAGCTGACCTGATGGAGCTTCAGTTCCCAAAGGGAGCAACTCAGTGCCTGGTGAGCCGCAAAACCACAACTCCAAATTCCCCTTCCAGCTTCTTGCCTCCTCTAGATTTTAGCAAGCTGAATATTGAGGAAGCATCCCCTCCCTGCCTCCCCAGCCTCGCCAGTCAGTAAAAAATCCAAGTTTAATGGGATTGAAGTGCATTTTTGGAGCGGCAAAGCCGTGAGCGAGGCTGCCCGTGCTGGGGCTGGCTGTTCTTTATCTGCTGATAAACACAGCCTGTCTCCTTATCAGCTCATCTTCCTCCCTGCCCGGGGAAAACAATCTCAGCAGCTCCGATAGCCGGGCGGGAAAGGCTGCAGAGGAAATTCTAATAAAGCTGTGGCAGCTTTCGGGGAGGATTTGAGATGCAGCGTTAGCGAGCAGCAGTTGCGTTAGGTTTCCTTGTGCTGTGCTGAGTTCGGGTGGTTTTGTCCTGAATGGAATCAACATAATCGTGTTTGTCACCTCGTGGGGTGTGACTGGAACTGAGTGCTCGGAGTCCTGGGAAGCACTGCGGGGCTGTCACTTGCCTTTTTTTTGTTGGGGTGATTAGCAGCGAGAAAAAGTTTGGGTTTGTTATTTTATTATTTTAATATGGGGAGCCCTTTTGGTTCCTGTTTGCAGGGAGTGGATGCAGCGCTGGCACAGGGATTGTGCAGGAGGAACAGCCTGGTTTTCCTTCCCCTTCCCCTTCCCTTTTTTGTTTTCCTGGTGACCCTCCATGGTCACCAAGTGGCCAATTCTTGCCCCAGTCCAGAGCACTTGGGGTCCTTGGGGTTGGGATGGATTTTAAAAACGTTCCAGTGAAAAAAGAGACATGGAAACCTGGAAGGAGCACATCCTTCCAGGAGAAAAGCCTGCCTGGTCCAGGAGTTAATTTCCTTTTTTTTTTTTTTTTTTTATGGAATTCCTCTATCATGGGGGATTTCCTGATGCTTCCAAACACTGTGGGGTGATGTTGGATCTCTCCCTGCACTTCCCAATCCACTCCCAGGCTCTGGAGCAGAGTTCAGATGCAGCTCTGCCCCTCCCATCCCTCCAGCATTAAAGAAAGAGCAATCCCTGGCTCTAATTATTCATTTTCCTCGTGAAAGTCCATGGTGAGGAGACGTCTCCTGCGACCGGAAAATGAGGTCTAGAGGTGCTTAAGTCTATTTTGTTTAAGAGAGTAGACAAGCTCGAAGAAGATGTTCAGAATTAATGGTACAGCTCTCCTGATAATTTGAGGAGAGGTTTGGATGAAAAGCTAAAAATACAGGTGGAGGGAATGATAATACACTGGGAGATAGAGAGTGCTGAGAGGTGTTCCTGAGTTGTAGGGAGAGGGAAAAGAATCCTGGGGAAAGGAAAGGGGAATGAAGGATGGGAGGGAGAAGAATCCTGGGATTGGCAGGATGGGAAGGAGGAGTAGAGGATGGGAGGGAGAAGAACCCTGGGATTGGCAGGGAAAGAGGAATGAAGGATGGGAAAGAGGAATAAAGGATGGGAAAGAGGAATGAAGGATGGGAGGGAGAAGAATCCTGGGATTGGCAGGATGGGAAGGAGGAGTAGAGGATGGGAGGGAAAAGAGCCCTGGGATTGGCAGGGAAAGAGGAATGAAGGATGGGAAAGAGGAGTAAAGGATAGTAGGAAAGAGAACCCTGGAATTGGCAGGATGGGAAAGAGGAATAAAGGATGGGAAAGAGGAATGAAGGATGGGAGGAAAGGGAGGCTCTGGCCAGGCTGGGGTTGGAGCTGCAGCAACAATCCTGGAGTGAAACTGGGCTTGGGTTGGGTTCAGTTCTGTGCCCTCAGCAATTCTGGTTAAACTGAGCATCCACAGTCATGGAATCATGGAATTCCAGGCTGGTTTGGGTTGGGCGGACCTTAAATCCATCCCATTCCACACTCTGCCAAGCCCCATCCAGCCTGGTCTGGAACATTTCCAGAGGTGATCCAGGTTTGTTTTTCTCCTTGGATTTCCTACTGACTGCCAGCCTTGACTCCTCCATCCATGGAAATGCTGCTGGAATCTCCTGTCCTCCTCCCTGTCCTCCTCTTCTTCCTCCTCCTCTTCCTCTTCCTCTTCCTCCTCCTCTTCCTCTTCCTCCTCCTCCTCCTCTCCCAGCCACTCCAGAGGGTCTCACTTTGGGTTAAAAACAGCCAGAGCAGGAAAAGCCAGAGCTGAGCTCCAGGGAGAGAGGGATATTCAATCTCCCAATATCAGGGAAATTCACCCAAAACGTGTGTTGGAAGCTCCAGGAGGAGTCAGGGGTTATCAGGGGTTGTCAGCAGAGATCCACGTGCCAAGGGGGTGTCAGAAGAGAGATTAAATAAACAGAAAGGTTCAATTGAATAAACAAAAGCAGTTCAGGAGGGAAAAAAAGATAAATCATCCCCAGTGATTGCTTTGTGTTTTATTTGAGGCTGGGGTTTGACTGCACCCAGCTCTGGGCAGCACCAGGGTGCACTCAAATTCACATTTAAATCCATCATCTCCACGTGTTTCACTCAAAATAACAAAATTTCAGGTGGAATTCCTGCCTGTAGTCATGACCTTTGCCTCCTGCACTGGGTTTGCAGCATCCACACCAGGAATTCTCACTGTTTGGGTCCTTTTAGGAAGAACTGATGGCTAAATTCACGATGATGAATTTCAGAGTTAAAATTTCAGCTCCAAATTGGCTCCTCCGTGTGCAAACATCTCCCCCTGCTCCCCCCCAGTGCTTCTGCCTCACTTTGTGACACTTCATTGATTTTTTTTTTTTTCTTCCCTTCCTTTTCTTCCTCTCCGCGTGGAAACAAATTAAAGTAGGAATTGGGATTGTAAATAGATAATGGGATGTGAATGCAGAGTAATCAGTGCCATCCATGGACAGTCATACTAATTGTGCCAGGGGAGGGAGGGGGATAAATATTTAATGCCTGGATTCAGTGGGAAGAGCAAGAAAAGGAATAAAGGAAAGAGTTGAGAAAGCCACACTTCAGTGCTTTATCTCAAAAAAAAAAAGGGGTTTTGATAGCATTAGCACCTCTCGTTATGCATTAAAGGAATTGGAGGAATTGTGTTTGATGTGGAGGCTTTGGTTTCACTCAAGGGAAAACATCCCAGGTTAGAAATGCTGCTGGAAAGGATTTGGGATAAAATCAGTTGTTGGAGAGATGCAGTTTTTTTCACCAGAGTGTTCAGGGCAGGTTGGGGACAAGGTGGTGACAGCAGAGGAAAACACCAAATAAATCAATGAGGAAAATCCCAAAATCCTGCTTCCTTCCTGCTTCCTGATCCTCCTTCCCATTCCCTCTGGGATCCATCCCAGATTTGCATTCCGAGGCCATGCAGCTGTGTTTAGCTGTAATTAAATATTCCATTATCAATTAACTATTAATGCTTCCTAACGATGATTTGAAACCTGTGGGAGCCTCGTGCTGAAAAGCTGCTGGGGAGCTGCAGGTGGGCACTGAGTTTTCCATGGAATGGAGAGGGGGGGTTTTCCAGAGTTTTCCATGGGATGGAAAGGTGGGCACTGAGTTTTCCATGGAATGCTGAGCTCCAGCCATGGTATTCCTCATCCAGAACATTTTAATTCCTTTTTCTCACCCAGTTTGGGGCTGGGCAGGGCCTTTCAGGGGATGGAATTCTTCATCCTGGTGGATTTCAGGTGGGAAAGGGGAGAGGAAAGGGAATTTTAGAGGGAACAGAGTTGTGTGTGAGAGTCTGAGCAGGGAGGGCCTGGAAATGAGGAGGTTTAGAAATACTGGTGGGGATTTCTTGGCTGATTTTGTCATTTCCAAAAGCTTTCAATGCCTTGACAGATGGAGCAGAGGAAAATTTCCATGCAGGACAGTCAGGGAAAGGTTTTCCTTCTCCTGAATCCTCTGGTTTTGGTCACATTTGCCTTGAGGAATTTTTCCTGCTGTTGCAAAGGCAGCAAGAAGTTCAATCCATTCATATTTCCCAGTTGGTTTTCCAGGTGTTCATTCACTGGGCTGGTGGAATTTTAGCAATTCAGGTATTTGGGATCTTTGGAAGTTCGTGGTGAGATGGGTCTGGAAATTAATTTCTGGGAGAGCTCAGCCTGGAGAGGAGGAGGATCAGGACAGCCTGGATTTGATCATCCAGGAGGTTTTTCCAACCTAAACAATTCCAGGAGTCCGTGGAGATGAAGTGTGTGTGTCAGTGGATTAAAAACACAGAATTGCTGATGAAAAACAAAACCAGGGGTGAGGGACAGGAGGAGCTGAGCCTCACTCGGGCAGCTTTGGTTTCTTGTTCTCTGGTTTTTGTCTCAGGGAACTGAATTCCAGCTCTGAAAGGGAAATTTGGCTCTGCAGAGCTGGAGGTTATTGATGAGGAGTTGGACTCCTGGTGCAGAATGAACAATAAAATGGCCTTGGGGGGTGGGAGGGTGAAGTTTGGGGATGTTGTTGTGACAACCAGCCAGAGGAACTTCCTCAGGATCGATTTGAGGCATCCCATGTCTGATCCCAGCCCCAAATCTCTCCCTTTGAACGTGGGCATTTGAAAAAATTTCAGATTCACTCCATCCAGCTGCCTTTGAGCTCCCAAAAAGCCGTGCAGAATCCATCCCTGCACCTCCTCATCTGCCTGGAAGAAACGGAGATGGGAAATAATCACTGGGGAAATGATTGGGAACCACCTGAAAGCTGAGCTTTCCAAAGGTTTCAGTCACACTCAGAAAGCTGCAGGATCCAGGCATGGCTCATCCAGGGTTTGGGTTGTACTGTAGGTGGCAGAGATGCATTAGTTATGCAGCCTAATTACCCTGTGAGTTCATTAACAGGCCAGGAGGACGGGGCAGTTAATGAATCATTAACTCCCTGCCGTTAATGAATGCTGCCAGTTCCAGCCTGGAGAAGGTGAGGTCAGCTCTGGGTGGGGATGGAAGGATTTCCTAAAATTCTCTCAGATCTGCTAAAAATTAATAATCAAATCTGAATTATCCTCTGGGTGCAGCAGATTCCCAGGATCCTCCTGCCTTCATCTGAAAAATCTGGAAAATGTTGGGAGTGCCAGTAATGGGTGTTGGAATGCCAAAAAAGGTGTTGGAATGGCAATAATGGCATTTAATTATTAGTGGTCATAATAATGGCAGTAATTTTTGAATAAGTGATGGCTGGTGATTAAAATAATGAACTTTCATTAAGAGTAATAGGGTTCCATAAGAGCTTTGCTCATGGTGATGTCACCATGCTGGTCCTAAATCCCAGACTGAGGCTTGGCAGGGGACAGAACTCAGCCAGGAATTGTGACCTGGAGTTTCATGATGCAAACAGCCTCATATTTTAAAAGAAAGTATCAAATTACAAGGAGAGATAAAGGGTTCTGCATCTTCCCACCTTGGTTGCTGGCTGGAATCTTCCTCAGCAAAAATAAAATAAATAATAAAATAAAATATATATATTAAAAAAAAAAGATAAAATAATATAATGAATAAAATAAAAAATAAAGCAGCTCTTGCCATCCTTCCCCTTCCTGAGCTAAAATAAACAGAGTTTTTTGTAGTTGGGTTCACCAGCTGTGAAGAGAGGAACTGAATGATCTTGGGAATGTCCTTTGCCTTAGGAAAAAGGAATGGAAAACCCTGAAATGACCAGATGGGAATCCCAGCAGGAATGTGGGGCTGGAAACACCATAGGGTGGGGGGACAGGACTTGGTACCCACTGAGCAATTCCCAAATTCCCGGAGGAGCAGGATGGCCAGGAGTGCTGGCTTTGGAGAAGCTGACAGGCTGTGCTGTTTGCTGTTTTCCAGGTTCACTGGGATGAATCTGCCTGCCCCTGTGATCAGCAGCAAGAACTGGCTGCGGCTGCACTTCACCTCCGACGGCAACCACAGGCAGAAAGGCTTCAGTGCTCAGTACCAAGGTGAGGGAACAGGGCATCCTGCATCCTGCTGGGATGCATTTCCCAGCTGAAAAATGGAACATTCTCATCATTTAAAAATTTTGTGATTTATTTTAGTTTTATTTAAAAAATTTTATTTTATAATTTAAAAAATTTTTGTAATTTAAAAATTTATTTTTAGGCCTCATTGTCCTGTCAGAAAGTCAGTTATTTGTGGGGTTAATGGTGGGTGCTGGGAATTCTGAGCATGGAATGTGGTGCAGAGAGTGCTGGGAAGGTGGAAGGAACTCCCAGCTCCCTTTAATTATCCCTCTGGATTTCCAGCTCTCTCTAATAGACTCCAGGGTTGGATTTTTAGGGAAAATCCTGTGGCTGGGAGGATTGGTGGAGCAGAGCCTAAACCCAAACCTAAACCTAAACCCAGACTGGTTTGTGTTGGAAGGATTATTTCACTTCCCTGCTCACCTTGAACCTATAAATGACTTTAAATTACCAGGAAAAAAACCCCTTTTGTTGTTCCTGGAACAGGCAGTTCCCTTTGGATGCTTTTTCCCTGGCTGGCAGCAGCGCTGCTCTCCCTAAAACTCCTGTCTGAGTCAGCCTTTCTCCCTGCCCACAAATTCAGGATGAGTGTTCTAATTTCCCCTGATTAGATAAATGTCAGGGGGTTCTCCTCTCGCGCAGGCAGCGTTGGCAGAGGGAATGAACTGGGACTGGAGTGTTTAAAAATGTTTAAAAATCCACTTAACTCCCTGCTCCTGAGCTGGAATCGAGACAGGACCTCAGCCCAGCTGCTGGAGAGAACCTGCCCTGGTTTTTCCTGCTGGTTTTTGGGGAGTTTGGCAGTTATTTTCTGTCTTTCAAGGCTTAAAACAAAAGCAAAACAAGCAGCAAAGCACTAAAAGCTGCCAGGGATGAAGGGGAAGTGTCTGTAGGACAGGAGATGCTGATCATCACTTCACAAACCTCCCTGTTGGGGAGCAGAAAAGCTTTGCAAAGTGAGGGCTCTTGCTGCCCTTGGAAAATCCTTGCTCACTTCTGTCACTTTGGCTAACTAGAAAAGCATTCTGGGAATGACTCAGCTGAACCAGAGGTGAAAAACAAAGTTACAGAATTGTAAAACAATTTCTAGAAGCAGTAAGTGCTCACACCTTGGGACTCAGGGTTGGTCACACCTGATGCTGTTCCTGTCGTGATCTATATAATTGATTAAGCACATCTGTTGTGCCTCACAAGTCTATAAACTCCTAACAAACGAACAGTTTAAAAACCCTGTTTTTTTACAATAAATAGTCTCTGCCACACCATGGTGGAGATGGTGTGTTCAATGCTGCACCCTGTAACCCTCCCCACACCCCAGCCTGCACATCAGTATTTCACCAGAGACAAATCCCAACAAAACAGCCCGTGTCATTCCACGGGCAGCACAGCAGCCAAAATGCATTTTTCATCAGCAGAGCTGAATCAGCCCAGGGTGGGCCAGCAGAGGGAAGGCAGGGTTTGGCTCTGCTTTGCTGTCTGTTCCCCACAGCCGTGGCTGTACATCACTGATGAGCCCCCCGTGTCCCCTGGGATGAGCTCTGGTTTTGCTGATAATCTATAGGAAAACAATTTCCCTTGCAGCTTGTTTAAATTGATCCCGAGTTGTGCAGAACACCTTCGTCTCCTGTTCCCTCTGCTCTCTCCCTAATCCTGCCTTCATTTGGAAATCACTTTAGGAATGTAAAAGCCAAGGTTAGATGCAATCAGGCTGTGGAGAGAGTTGGTTTGGCTTTTTTTTGTTGTTGTCAAACACAACAAATTTGTTCCCTACCTGGAGAGTTCAATATTTTCCCCTTTTCCCTTTCATTAAGGTGAATCTTGATTTTTGCAAATGCTTTCTCCCCATTGCCTGTGGAAGGGAATTGAAGGGACTGTGAGAAATCTATACATAGATGTTTTATTTAATTTCCTCCCCATCCTGCCTCCTCAAAAAGAAAGAAATAATGTAGAAGGAAAAGGAAGGAAATAATGTAGAAGTGTTTGAGTCAGGTGAGGTGGCAGCACCTCAGGTGTCCCCTGTCCCCTCTGTCACTGGGGCTGGGAATGCAGGGCTGGAATTGCAGATTCCATGCTGGAATGCTGCCCTGGCTGCTGCTGCCCCTCCCTGCAGTGTTTTAGGGCAGATTTTGGCTCCCTGGCTGCTCTGAGCTGATTGGTACCAACACAGACTTGCAGATTTATTGATCTCCCCACCCTGGCTGCTTCCCTTCCCTCGGGAGGAGATAAATGGGATGAGATCCAGCCCTGGCACAGGACAGATCTTCCCCTCCTCATCTTGGATCTCCCACTCCTCATCCTGGATTTTCTCCCCTCCTCCTCTTGAATCTTCCCCTCTGTATCTTCAATCTTCCCTCCTTGTCTTGGATCTCCCACTGCTCATCTTGGATTTTTCCCCTCCTCATCCTGGATCTTGAATCTTCTGTGTCTTGAATTTTTTCCCTCTTCATCTCGGATCTCCCACTGCTCATCTTGAATCTTCTATTCTTCATCTTGGATCTCCCACTCCTCATCCTGGATTTTCTCCCCTCCTCATCTTGGATCTTCCCTCTTCATCTTGGATTTTTCCACTCCTCATCTTGGATCTTCCCCTCTGTTTCTTGAATCTTCTCTCCTTATCTTGGATCTCCCACTGCTCATCTTGGATCTTCTATTCTTCATCTTGGATCTCCCACTCCTCATCCTGGATTTTCTCCCCTCCTCATCTTGGATCTTCCCCTCTGTATCTTGAATCTTCCACTTCCCATTTTGGATCTCCCGCTGCTCATCTTGGATCTCCCAGTCCTCCTCTTTGATCTTCTACTCATCATCTTGGATTTTCCCTTTTTCAACCTGGATCTTCTCCTCTGTATCTTGAATCTTCCCTCCTCATCTTGCATCTTCATCTTGCATCTTCTCTTCTTCATCTTGGATCTTCCACTCCTCATCCTGGATTTTTTCCCCTCCTCATCTTGGATCTTCCAGTTCTCATCCTGGATTATCCCCTCCTCATCCTGGATTTTCCCCTCTGTATCTTGAATCTTCTCTCCTCATCTTCAATCTTCCCTTCTCCATCCTGGATCTCCCACTCCCCATCCTGTATCAAACCCTTGGGCTGCAAAGGGATTTTTAGCTCCTGCAGAACCTCCTGGGCAATTCTGGGCAATTCTGCAGCTTGTGCCAGCTCTGATCCCTAAAGATCCATTCCTCAGGCTGCCAAAAAGAGGGATTTTCCCTAAAAGTCTCATCTGGGGTGTTTCTCTTCACCTCCAAGAGGCAGAACCCCTGTGAGCATCCTGCAGAACCATCCCAGCAGGAGGGAGAGATCCAGGCAGGATCTGTTACCAGCAATTTCCCCAACAAGGAGAATTCTGTTCATGGAATTGATTTTTTTTTGTTGCTGTTGCCGAGATGCTGTTTTCCAAATTAAAAATAAATAAATGTCTGCTTAAATTCTCGTTTAGAGCAACATGAAGAGGTTTAAAAGGAACAGCCCAGGCTGCCTGCCGCGCTGGCAGAGCTTTGGAATGTCATCCCTCAAATCTGACAGGGTGCTGAGTATTCCATTAGATCTGCTGCATGTGTACGAGCAGCAAAACCCTCCAGAAAGCAGAAATTTCTGTTCATCCAATTATCCTGACACAGCCCTTTGTAGTGCTGCTCCACATCCCAATTTACAAACAAAGTAGGCTCTCAAATCCCGGATTTTCGAGGGCAGAGAGTGGGGAGAATTGTTCTTATTTATTTAATTAAGAATTTTAAAAAAAAAAAAAAAAAAGGCAAGTGGTGCTTTGCTGTGCCTGGTTGTGATCTAAGTGGAGTCATTTGTAAAGCCTGACTGCCATCATTAAGCTCCAAAATGAAGGATGGAGAGGGGAGGAGGCAGTGATCCTTCTTGATCAGCTCTCCTGAAAGGGACAGGATGCAATTAGGGGAGAAGTCATTCCTCAGGAATATCTGAGCTGCATTTTGGGATTTGGTGAGGAGTGTGGGGTGTCTGCTGCTTGTCCCCGTTGCCCCAGGGATTTGGGAAGCAGGTTTTCCATCAGGCACAGGTTTGGGGTGCTTGCTGGCTGGGATGACTCTGGGATATCCTAAAATGTGTCCTGGAAAAATGTCCAGGTGGATCCAAATTAGGACTTCCCCATGCCAGGGAATCCTGGAGTGGTTTGGGTTGGAAAAGACCCTAAAGCTCCTCTCATTCCCCTGTCCAGGGCCAGCTTCTGTTGCCTTCTTTAGGATTTGGGATGTTCAGCCCTGGGGAAATCCCATTGTCACATTAGTGGGACAATATTTTGTGCTGACCTTTCCAAGGATGTTTTATCCCATCCATGGTGCTCCCATCAGCTCTGGGGGGTTCAGCAAAGCTTTTCTTGGCCTCTAAATTCCCTTTCTCATTCACAAATCATCCGAGCTGAGCTTTCCCATGTGTGGAGAGTGGGAGCATTCCCTGGGGACTGGATAACAGGAAGTGTGGAGAATCCAGAAATGGGGATTATTGGACAAAGCTGCTCTGTCACCGACTGTGCCCCAAAGCACAGCCCCAGAGTGGTGACTTACAGGCTGCAGAATCCCAGCCCACCTCCTGCCAGAGCCCAAATTCAGCTGTGGATACTTGGAACTGACTCTGCTGGATTGCCTGGGAGGGAGTGTTGGCTGGGATTGTGGGGTTATCCCTGTGTCTGCCTGGAAAAAGCTGGAGAATCACTGCAGGACGATCTGCTGCTGTTTGAGTTGAGGCAGAAATAGGTTTTTTACCCCCAAAATGTGAGTTTTGATAACCCCAAGTCCTTCCTTTGATCCATTGATCACACATCCATTAAAAACTTCAGGATCAGGCTGGAAATATCCCGTGGTTCCCATCCATGAGGATTTTTGGATATCCCAAAACCTGCTGCTTCCCCTCCTCCTGCTTCACTTTCAGGTAGATTTGGAATGAAAAGAACCAAGAGTTCGATTTGCTTTGACAGCAGCCTGCTGTTAATTAGTTTTCCCCTCTTAAATTAATAAAGAAAGGCAGCTCCCCTGAACAGATTGAAGCTGCTGAGGAAGACAGCAGCAGCAGCAGCTTTTCCTCATGAATATTTTCCAGCTAATGCAGCCCTGGGTTTGAAGTTTTTGCTGCTTTATTTAAAGAGAAAGCCAAAAGCTGGGAGTAAATGATGAGTGAAAAGCATTTCTCTCAAAGCAGCACCTCAGGTGAGCTTCAAGGAGCTCTCCCTGGCTGAGGCTCCTGCAACAGATGTTCCAAACAGGCTCTTTTTGAGCCCAAAAAAATAAAAAAATCATGATTAAACCCCCCCCCCTCGTTAGTTACATGGGTAATTTTCCTTGACAGCTTTGTCTCTGGAATGTGCTAATTTAGGGATGAAAGGCTGACAAGACTGAGGAGGGTTTGAAGAGGGAGCTGGGATGGTTTTCTCCACAGATAAAGGCTGGGAAAAAATTCCCAGGAAAGGATTTGGGAACTTCTCTTCCCCCAGCTCAGCTCCTGAACCAGCAGGGAGTTATCCCAGTTGTGTTATCCCAATCCCAGGTGTTTGGAATTGGAAAAATCGGAATTTATCCCAATCCCAGGTGTTGTTCTATCCCAATCCCAGGGGTTGTTTTATCCCAATCCCAGGGGTTGTTTATCCCAATCCCAGGGGTTGTTCTATCCCAATCCCAGGGGTTGTTCTATCCCAATCCCAGGTGTTGATTTATCCCAATCCCAGGTGTTGTTCTATCCCAATCCCAGGTGTTGTTCTATCCCAATCCCAGGTGTTGATTTATCCCAATCCCAGGGGTTGTTTATCCCAATCCCAGGGGTTGTTCTATCCCAATCCCAGGGGTTGTTCTATCCCAATCCCAGGTGTTGATTCTATCCCAATCCCAGGTGTTGATTCTATCCCAATCCCAGGGGTTGTTTTATCCCAATCCCAGGGGTTGTTTTATCCCAATCCCAGGTTTTTTTGCCCCCAGATGGCTCTGCCAGTGTGGGGTTTGTGTCAAACCCTGGGAGTTTTGTGTGAAAACCTCAGCAGCAGCAGCCAAGTTCACATCAGGAAAACAAATTGCTGCCTGCTGGGGAAGGATGGGGATCTTGGAGATGGATGGAATTCCTGGTTTTTTCCTCCTCTCCTGGCAGAGGTTTGGAGCAGGGAGTGAATGGTCACACCCTGGGGAGAGTGCCTAATCAATATTCCTCTTTGCCAATAATAGAGGTTGAATTTTGATATTTCTCTTTGCCAGTAATAGGGGTTTAATTTGGTTTTCCCTGCTATTTTCCTGCCTTTTTAGAGCCTGTTTATTATAATAATAATAATTATTATTATTATTATTATTTGGTTTTATTCTTATTATTGCAGACCATGTCTGCAGTTTTCAGGTTGGAATGATTCTGCTGTGTAATGGATTAATTGAATAAATTCCTGCAGCAGGAAAACTGGAGGGAAACCAGCTCAGCATTTTCCTCTCAGCACCCCTGGAGTTTCTCAGAGCTTCCCTTTTTTCTCTCCCCCATTTTCAGTGCATCACAGAGGGATGAGGGGGTCGAACCTCATTTTTATCTTCAAATTAAAGCTCTCCCAAGCCCTAAAATGAAAAATAACTCCCTGCTGGTGTTGAGGGCTCAGGATAAGTTGGCTCACCCATCAGGAAGGATGCAGGACGATCCACAACTGCAGCTTCATTTTCTCTTCCGAATGAAAACTCTAAATTTCCTCATTTTATTTTCCATCCCTGCAGTCAAGAAGCAGATGGAGCTCAAGTCCAGGGGGGTGAAGCTCATGCCCAGCAAGGACAACAACCAGAAGACATCTGTTTGTAAGTTCTTGGCTCTTCCTTCGCTGTCTTTTGGATAACATTTCATTGGATTTTCCAGTAATCTCTAAAACTTCGCCAACTCTTTAAATTTCAATGCTTTCCCCTCTCTCTTCCCTCTGCATTTCTGCATCACCTCCTCCTCCTCCCAGTGCTCTATTCACAAGTAAATTCCATGTACTAACTGGTGGAATTGGGGGGTTGGAGTGTGTGGATTTGGTTGGTTCTGTGCTCCAGGACAGACTGGGAGTTGTGGCTTTGAGCTCCTTTTAGTGGGGAAAAAAAAAGCAAAGGAATTTTGGAAATGGGGTTGATGTCATGGCTGTGGAATAAGGAGTAGGGATAAGGAAAAACAGCAGGAAAAAACTTAGAAAATTTCCAGAGGCAGCAGCAGCGTCTTCTTCCTTTTCCTGTGTGAGTTTTGTTGGATTTTCCCTGCAGAGAAATCGTAATTCTGGGTTTGTAATGCTGGTTTTTCGGGTTCAGTGGTTGTGTTCTGTGGTTGGTGGCTCGGGGACAGGATGTCCCCTGTCACTGCTGTGTGTCCCTCTGCCAGGTGGGAAATCCTCCCTCTTCCCAAAAAAAGCAGCAGCAAAACCTCTGGGTTTTCTCCTTGAATCTTGGGCTCTTTCTCTGAAATAAAACAGGAGGGATCTGCCTTGGGTTTAATATTTTCTATGGATTTAAATGGGAGCAGGAGGGAAAATTTTCCCAACTGGATTTCAGGGGAAAGGCTGGAATTGCTCATCTTGTTGCAAAGCCCTTTACCCCCATCAGAGAGGAGCAGTTTGGATATTCCATCCGGTTGGATTTTGGATACAAAACCCAGAAAAATTGGATTTGAATCATTGCTCAGTGTCTGGAATGAGTGGTTCCCTCCCAGCTCCCAGGAGAGGTCTGTAGGCTCTGGATTTTTGGGATTTACCCAGCAAGGTAAATAACAACCCAAAACCTCCAGAGCAGAAAACACTGGGGGAACATCCAGGGAAAATTTATTCCATCTTACAGGGAAAATTTATTCCATTTTAAAGGAAAACTTCACGTCCAACATGCATTCCTTGCCGAGGAGAATTTAATTGTTATAAACATCCCAATGCACTGAATTGAGTGGGAAATTCAGCTGGAAAATCCCCCTGGCTTGGTGTGTTTGGCTCTGTGGTGTTCTGGATTTTGGGAAATATGGGGAAGGGAGGGAGGAAATGTGGTGTTTTGTAGCATCAGAGTGACTTTTGTGGTGTTTGGGTCTGGAGATGGATTGGATGGAGTGGAAGTTCTGTGTGCGTCCAGCTCGGTCCAGAATTGCTTTGCAAAGTCATTTTTGGGGTGCTTTGAGCAGTTTTGGGGTCTCTGTGGAAGTTTGTGGATCCTGGGGAAGGCTGAGTGTGTCCATGGGGTGAGGATTTGGGGAGAAGCTTGGCTTGGCTTGGGTTTGGGACACCCTGGAAATGGGCTGGAAAAGCTGGAATTCCGGGAATGGTTGTGAAGCTGCACCTGCTGGGATATCCCAAGCTGGGAAATTTGGGGTTCAGGATTCCCCAGGTGGAGCATTTCCAGCTGGGTTTGGTGTTCCCCAGCATTGTGCCCTTTTCACAATTTTAATTTGGAGTTTCTCACGTCTGGGTCAGCATCCCTGAGCTTCTGGGATCACTGAATCCTTGGTTTTTTGGATGCTGAAGGATCTTTGGGGGTTGGAAATGCAGCAAAACCTGACTGGGGTGAGCTGTAAATCAGCTCCCTGCTCTCTGACCTGGATTTCCTCACTTTTCCCAGAAATTTGCATGGAATATCTCTGATCCCTGGTGGGATTAACCCTTTAAACCAACTCATTCCTGCTGCAATCCTCCTGCCAGGAGAAAGGATCACCTCCTCTCCCTGTATTTCTCATGCTGACTGGGGCTTTGTCAAAACCTTTTCAGGTGCTGCTTTATTTTGTAGTTCCTAAATTTGGGGGAAATTGTCCCTTGGGAATCTGTCAGTGAGGGTTTTTTATCCACATTTTTTTAATCCATTTTTTATCCACATTTTTTTATCCATTTAACAGTGAATTCCTGTGGCAAACTGAGCAATCAGAACTGGCTGTCACTGAGATCGTGAGGAGAAAGAAATTGGAAAAATCAGGAGGAGGAGGGGATGGGAAACAAGAATTCCTGGGTTTATAGTAAGGTTTATAATAGAGAAATTGAGTGATGAATCCCAATTTTTGGGATCTGGTGTTTTCCCAGTAACCCAGAAGGGTTAATTTGGGAATGAATACACAGGTGAAGCTTTGGGAAGGTGAGCACTGAGTTCTCAGCATGGCAAATACAGTTTATAACCTTTGGGCTGGTTGTGTTTGTGAGTTCAAAACAGAGGGGAGAGAGCAAAAGTTGCTGTAAATGAACATCTGATCATCTCCTTCCCTTTCCCTCTCCTTGGAAGGGAAATTCCCCAATTCCCACAATGTGGAGATATCTTCCCTCTCCCCCTTCCTCTGCTTTATCTTCCCTGTTCTGCTCTATCTGCTCGTGTTTTTGGGTGTTAATGAACCTCCAGCTAACGAGGTTTGGGCTCAGCAGTGGGACTGACAGACTCTCCTCCTGGGCTGTGCTTTCCCAAAATCTGGGCTTTGTTTCTTCCCAAAATTTGGGATCCCAGGCTTGGTTTTGATCCCAAAAAGGGCCATAATCCCTGTGGGGGTGACAGCAGTGTGCAGTGACCCCTCTGGGGTGTTCAGTGGGTGCTCTGGGGGGGATTTTGCTCATGGGAGGAGGAATTTGCTGTGGGAATGGGATTTGTTCTCCAGGGAAGATCTCCCAAGTGCTGGGGGAAGCTGTGGATGTCACAGAAGGGCTTTGACAGGAGTAAAATCAGGAATCTGAGTGTTTTTCCTTCACTCCCACATGGCCTTGGGACAGAAAAACCTCATCCTGAGGTGAATTTTCATTTATTGGGAGCTGCCTGTGTGTGTGCAGGGATGGAGGGAAGGAACCCCAAGGAGGCTGGTGGCACCTGGGGACTTTGCTCAGCCAAAATTTCCTGTCAGCAGCTGACAGGAGCTCCCATTTTTCCCACTCTGGGATCCATTTGGAATCCCCTGGGCCTGGGAAAGGTGGCAAAGCAAAGCTTTGGAGCTACAAAAAATTCCAAAAGCTAAACTTTGGAGCTACAGCAAATCCAAAAGCAAAGCTTGGGAGCTACAAAAAATCAGGTGCTGCTTTGGTGTTGCTGCCTCCCCACCTGACTGAGTTTAAAGAGGGATTATGGATGTGGAAAAGTGGGAAAATAATCCCTCAGGAGCTTGTTTTCCATGAATTCATGGAGATCTGTCACCTACATGTGTGGAAAATCCCAGCCCATCCCTGCTCCACCACGGTGGGAAGGGAGGGAAAAAAGGCCTGAAATAGGAAATCCCTACAGAGGACTGAAAGGGGAAAAGGGAGGGAAAAAGGACCTGAAATAGGAAATTCCTAAAAAAGACTTAAAGGGGAAAAGGGAGGGGAAAAGGGCCTGAAATAGGAAATTCCTAAAAAGACTTAAAGGGGAAAAGGGAGGGGAAAAGGGCCTGAAATAGGAAATTCCTAAAAAAGACTTAAAGGGGAAAAGGAAGGGAAAAGGGCCTGAAATAGGAAATTCCTAAAAAGACTTAAAGGGGAAAAGGAAGGGAAAAAGGGCCTGAAATAGGAAATTCCTAAAAAAGACTTAAAGGGGAAAAGGAAGGGAAAAAGGACCTGAAATAGGAAATCCCTAAAAAGAACATAAAGAGTGTCAGAGGTCTCAGTGCTGAGGAGAAGCTGGAATGGGTTTGGGATCAGCAGTTGGGAATCATCAATCCTTCCCTCCTTGTAGGAACAGCTCCATCTCCCAGCTGTGGTTGGGATTTCCCACTGGATAATTCCCAGATATTCGGTGGTCTTGGCTTTGTGTGTGTCCAGTCTGGGGTGACAAACGTGCTCTTGTCACCTCAGTGTCCCTCTCCTGCCAGTGGCCTTTGGGGCACTGCGGTTGGAATTAGAATTGGGATTTTTTTTCCCCTGGAATCCAGAGGTGGAATGGGAAATGATGTTGTTTCAGTGCTTCAGCATCATGGCTGAGAAATGTGTGAAGACAACTGGAATTCCCAGAGCAAAATCACCTTTCTGTGCCATATTATTGAGCTGGAATTCCACCTGGAAATCAGGATTGTGCTAAGGTTGAGGAATCCCCAGGTTAAACCTTTCTGTGCCATATTCCTGAGCTGGAATTCCACACTGGAAATCAGGATTGTGCTAAGGTTGAGGAATCCCCAGGTTAAACCTTTCTGTGCCATATTCCTGAGCTGGAATTCCCATCTGGAAATCAGGATTGTGATTCCTGAGATCCCCAGGTTAAACCTTTTTGTGCCATATTCCTGACCTGGAATTCCCATTGGAAATCAGGACTGTGCTAGGGCTGAGGAATCCCCAGGTTTCCCCATGCTGGAGTGAAAAAGCTGATTTTCTCCTTGCGCCTTGGGCAGGTTGGACAAAGCTGGAGCTGGGGAGGCAGAGGATGGAGCTGGGAGTTTTTCCCAGTGCTGATCACCACCCCGTGGATCTCACCTCTGTCAGCATCGAGGTGGCTCCATCCAGTTTTCCATATCCCAACTCAATGACTTTGCTGCCAACCCCTCGGCTGCATTGCCCTCTCCTTTCTCCCTCTCCTTCTGTGCTTGGTTTTCCCCTCTGGGATTCCCCAGCTGCCTTTCCCTGGAGTTGTTTTCTTTCCCTGGCGCCCTGGGCTGGGCTGGGAGGGCTGGGAGGTCACCTTGGAGGTGTTCAAATCCTGGGAAATGGGTTCTGTATCAGTGTCATTGTGCAGAACGAAAGAAAAATAAGAAAAACCAACTCTTTCCAGAGGTATTTCTGTAGTGGAATTGAGGGAAAACTGTGTCCCTAGCTGGCATTTCCTAGAAAACCCTCAGGTGCATAAACCAAGCAGGATATTCTTCCCAAAGCTGTTGTTTTTCTGGAATAAAACAGAATACATTGAGGTTTCTAAACTCCCAGTTGTCATTTTTCTTGCCACACCCACCCAGACGCTGCTGAAAGGTTCCTGTCGCTGTTCTGGCTCTGTATGTGCTGTTTTTTTGCTTTGTAGTAACTCAGGTTGGTGTGTCCCAGGGACATAATTTGTGTCCAGACCCTGGGATTCCCGAGAGAGGCAAAAGGATAGGAAACGATTTTCGGTAAGAATCTTCTTCTTCTTTTTTTTTTTTTTTCTTCTCTTTTTTTCATTTCTCAGCATGGTCTGTGCATGCTGAGAGCTCCTGGGGGTGTTTGCAGGGATCTCAGGTGTGGCACCTCCCAAAATCCTGCCCAGATTTGGGGGGAAAAATATATAAATTGGGGAAATTATGGGAATAAATGTGTCAAATGTGTGTTGTTCCACGTGAGGATCTCCAAAGATCTCTCAGAGTATTTTTATCTCTTTCCCAATCCGGGTTGGGATTCCTGTGTGCAGGAAAACTGCAACAGCAAAAAATAAAAGAAATCACTTTTCAAATGAACTCAAACCCCAAACCCTAGAGAACATGAGGTGACTGAGGTTTCTTCTCACCAAATCCATGAGGAGCCAAATAATGGGGATTTATAACATTTCAGACAAATGATATTTGGGATTTATAAAGTTTCAGACCAATGGTAATTGGGGTTTATAAAGTTTCAGACCAATGATTATTGGGGTTTATAAAGTTTCAGACCGATGGTAATTGGGGTTTATAACATTTCAGACCAATGATAATTGGGGTTTATAAAGTTTCAGGCAATCCTGTCCTTCCCAGTTTTCCTTGGCAGAGTGCAGGGATGCCCCAGCTGCTGCTGCTGGCCGTGGGGAATCAATATTTCATCTGATTTTGCTGGCCAGGGCTGTTCTGCTCATCAAAAGTGTCTCTCAATCAAATCCCAGTTTGTCAAATTTCCCTCAAATCCAGCAAATGGGGCAGGGAGGAGGAAAGGGAATTCCCAACACTCCCTAAAAGCTGCAGGATGAATTCCCAAACTGGACTGTGTTGCTTTGGTGAACAAAGCCAAGGCTGTGAATCCAAACCCATGGAATAAAGAGCAGAACTCTCAGCAGCTGATAAAGAAGATTTTTTTAAAATTCACTTTATAAGAATGCTGAGTGTGTGGCTGTGGATGAAATTCCCACCGAAGTGTCACTGAAAACTGGGATTTGGATACTGGAGTGTCACTAAAAACTGGGATTTGGATACTGGAATGTCACTGAAAACTGGGATTTGGACATGGAGGTGTCACTAAAAACTGGGATTTGGACATGGAGGTGTCACTAGAAACTGGGATTTGGGCACAGAAATGTCACTGAACACTGGGATTTGGGCATGGAAGTGTCACTGAAAATTGGGATTTGGACATCAGCACCTGGGGCAGAGGAGGAGGCAGAGCTCAGCCCAGCTCCCTTCCTGCTGCCTGTGGGGCTGGGGCTGATCCTGACCCCAAATCCTGGGATGCAGGACGAGGCTGATGTCCCCTGTGTCCCCTCTCCAGGCTGGGCTCCAGCATCCAGTTCTCCTGCAACGAGGGCTACGACCTGCAGGGCTCCAAGAGCATCACCTGCAAGAGGGTGAGCGACATCATCGTGGCCTGGAGCGACCACCGGCCTGTCTGCAGAGGTGAGGGGCTCAGCCTGCCTGGGTTTGGGATTTCTGGGAATTCCCAGCTCCTTCGTGGCCCTTTTCCATCTCCCACCCTGCCCTCCATCACCTCATCCCTTGGAAAGGTCGGAAAATCCCAGAGTGGTTTGGGATTGGAAGAACCTTCCAGACCATTTTGTTCTTCCACTCTCCCAGGTTGCTCCAAGCTGGCCTTGGGCATTCCCAGGGATGGGGCAGCCTGAGGGCCTCAGCCTGGCTGAATTTTGGGATCTGGGGCAATTCCCAGCTCCTTCATGGCCCTTTTCCATCCCTCATCCTGCCCTCCATCACCTCATCCCTTGGCAAGGTCAGAGAATCCCAGAGTGGTTTAGGTTGGGAAGAACAAAGACAATCCTCTTCCTTCTGCTATCCCAGGTTTGCCTTGAGCATTCCCAGGAATGGGGCAGCCTGAGGGGCTCAGCCTGGCTGAATTTTGGGATTTTTGGCAATTCCCAGCTCCTTCCTGTCCCTTTTCCAGGCCCCATGCTGCCCTCAGGTCAGACAATCCCAGAGTGGTTTGGGGTCAGAAGGACCTTAAGGACCATTTTGTTCTTTCCACTGTTTTGTTCCTTGCACTCTCCCAGGTTGCTCCAAGCTGGCCTTGGGCATTCCCAGGGATGGGGCAGCCTAAGGGGCTCAGCCTGGCTGAATTCTGGGATGTTTGACAATTCCCAGCTCCTTCATGTCCCTTTTCCATCCCCCATCCTGCCCTCCATCACCTCATCCCTTGGCAAGGTCAGAGAATCCCAGAGTGGTTTGGGGTCAGAAGGACCTTAAGGACAATCCTCTTCCTTTGCTATCCCATGTTGGCCTTGAGCATTCCCAGGAATGGGGCAGCCTGAGGGGCTCAGCCTGGCTGAATTTTGGGATTTTTGGGAATTCCCAGCTCCTTCCTGTCCCTTTTCCATGCCCCATGCTGCCCTCAGGTCAGACAATCCCAGAGTGGTTTGGGGTCAGAAGGACCTTAGGGACAATCCTGTTCCTCTATCCCAAGTTGCTCTCAGGCACTTCCAGGGATGGAGATTCCACAATTCCTCTGGAAAACCTTTTCCAGACCTCCCCATTCTCCCAGAAAAGCCTCATTCAGCCCCTATTTCTGCTCACCCTGCTCCCCACACAGACTCTGCCATGAATTTCCCAATTCCCTGTCCTTCCCTCTCTCCCAAACATTCATTTTGTTCAGGAATTAAAATCCAAGCAAGATCATCCCTCTCTCCTATCCCAGCTATTTTCTCCCCTCTCCTCCTTATCCTGTAGGAGGAAAAGCTGGAATAAAAGCTGGAATAGCTGAGATGGAGAGAGATTTTTAATCTGGAAAAATAGGATTTTTGGGATTCCTCAGGAATTATCATCCTGTGCCATGAGCCATTAGGGAATGGAGGAATTTCTTTTTCCCCCATTTTTCCCCCATTTTTCCCCCATTTTTTCCCCCATTTTTTCCCCCTTTTTTCCCCCATTTTTTCCCCCTTTTTCCCCCTTTTTTCCCCCTTTTTTTTCCCCTTTTTTTCCTATTTTTTCCCCTTTTTTTGCCCATTTTTTCCCATTTTCCCCCCCCATTTTTATTCCATTTTTTTCCATTTTTTCCCATTTTTTTCCCATTTTGCCTTTGGCCATTTCATTCCCATTCCCTCTCCAAAATCCCACATTGTGATATTCGTAATGCAAATAAAGCACAACTTGTAATATTTTTAATTGAATTCCTTTAAAGCTCTTAAAATCACAAATAGGTTTGGGAGGTTTATTTTTTTTTTTTTCCCAGTTCTTTTTTTCCTTTAATTTCATCCACAGATTTTTCCAGGGCTTTGGAATCCCATTTAATTCTTGAAACAAGCCTGGAATAAATGGAATCAGTGTAAGAGGATATTTGGCATAAATACATGACACTATAAAGGAAATTTAGGGTGTCCTCCTGCAAGAGATAAGAAAGGATTTGCCTGCATTATTCTGTTTTTGTGAATCAATTTTTTTAGCTGCTGACTTTCATGTTTTTGGTGGTTTTTTTCCCTTTAAAAAAATTTGGGGTCTATTTCAGCTTTCTGCCACTTTTTTCTTTTTTTTTTTTTTCTTTTTTTTTCCTTTTTAAAATTTTTTTTCTTTTTTTTCTTTTTTTCTTTTTTTTCTTTTGTTTTTCTTTTTCCTTTTTTCTTTTCTCTCTTTTTTCTTTTTTTCTTTTTTTCTTTTGTTTTTCTTTTTTCTTTTTTTTTCTTTTTCTTCTTTCTCTTTTTTCTTTTTTTCTTTTTTTCCTCTTTTTTCTTTTTTTCCTTTTTCTTTCTTTTTTTCTTTTTTTCTTTATTTTTTTTCTTTTTTTTTTTTTTCTTTTTTTTTCTTTTTTTTCCCAGTTTGTTCTGAATTTTGATTTAGTTTCTCTCAAATCCCACAATCAATCCCAGATGATTTGCAGCCACAGCTTAGCCAGGAGATGATTTTTCTGTGTTTTACAGGAAAAAAAAAAAAAAGCCTTTCCAACATCATGTGGGCAAATAATTCCCCTAAATTAAATTTAAAACCATAAATAAATAAACCCATTTTAAAAATAAATTAATTTTGCAGCTCCATCACAGCAGCAGAGAACATTTCCAGAACCAGAATCCTTTTCCCCATTTTTTTTTTGCAGAATATTTCAGCTAAATATTACATCAAAGGAATTCCACAGGCAAATTTTTCCCTGCTTAAGCACTTTTCCAGCTTTTCCTTTACCTGAGATGTGTTGAAGATGCAAATCTGAGTTGCCACCTCAGTTCTGAGCCCAGAGAGGGAAAGCAGCTGATAAATACTTCATAATGTCCTAATAAATCCTCACTGGGTGGAGTTTTGGGGTTTGATCTGCTGGAAGAAAGGGAATGGGGGAAAAAAAAATGGCTTTTTGGGGACATCAGGAAGGAGTTGGGTCATTGCTGGGCTTGTCCATGTTTGTTTCCATTCCCTCTCTGAAATACCACATTGTGGTGTTTGTGATGCTTTTAATTTTTAATTTTAAATTTTTAATTTTAAATTTTTAATTTTAAATTTTTTATTTTAAATTTTTAATTTTTAATTTTTAATCGAATCCCTTTAAATTTGCCACCTTTCCAGGTGGTAAAATCGTAACTAGGTGGTAAAATCATATATAAATCATGATAGCTTCAGCTGTCGTGGGTGGGGAAGGATTTTGTGGAGGAAAAAAGGAATAAGGAAAGGAAATAAATCAGAGTGAGAGGAGAGAGAGGTTTGGGTGGAATCGTGGATAGCTCTGCTCATCATGGAGAAATCCTTCATTTTCGTGGCGTGGATGGACAAGGATTTTTAAATTTTTGGATTCTCCTTGCCTTTTTCAACTTGGAAATGAAAATGGAGGTAATTTTAGTCTAGGAGGTAATGTAAAAATGGATTTTTATTGGAGCTCCAGGGGAAGTTACTAGAGGAATATCCACAATAGGGATGAATACAGCTTGATAGGTGTGAGGAAATGAGCAGAATTGATCAAAAGCACCAATTCAGAGGACAAGTGGTGATGCAATTCTCCCCAGGTCAAACCCCTGCTCTGGAGCTCCACCCTTGGCACTAGCTGGACTTGTTGGTCACAATGTGTCTTGAAGATTTTGTTCTCAGCCTTGGTTGCCAGGAAGAACCAAGACAGGAGAGGAGACTTGGAGATTTAGGGTGTGTTTAGTTTTTTTAACTGGAAAAAAAAAAAAAGAGTAAAGAGGAAAGAAAAATCCTGGGAAAGTTACAAATGTTAAAAAAAAAAAAAGACAGAGTTTTAGAATGTGTTTAGTTTTTTTTAACTGGAAAAAAGAGGAAAGGAAAAATCCTGGGAAAAATAAAAAAAATTTTAAAAATTAAAAACTAAAAAATTTAAAAAATTAAAAATTTTTTTAAAAAATACAAATTTTAGAATGCGTTCAGGCTTTTTTTTTAGCAGAAAAAAAGTCAAGAAAAACGCTGGGAAAGTTACAAATACATATAAAAATAAAGACAAAAATCACTCTGACCTCACTCCCTCTCCCATCCCTGCCCGTCCCTCCCTGCCCTGGCAGCCCCCCGGCTCAGCGTGTCCCCTCTGTGTCCCCAGCCAGGATGTGTGACACCTTCCTGCGCGGCCCCAGCGGCGTCATCACCTCGCCCAACTTCCCCGTGCAGTACGACAACAACGCCTACTGCGTCTGGGTGATCACTGCCCTCAACCCCGCCAAGGTGAGCCCCAGAATGTCCCAAAGTGCCCCCTGGGCCCGGGCCGGGGATGGGGAGCTCTGCAGTACGGGGAGGATGGGTTTGGGGTGGTTTTGGGGGATTCTGGGGTTGTGTTTCGGGGGATTGCAGGCGGGTTTGGGTTGGGAGGGATGGTGAAGCTCGTCCGGTTCCTTGGCAGGGAGACTTCCCGCTGTCCCAGGCTGCTCCAAGCTCTGTCCAGCCTGGCCTGGGACACTGCCAGGGATTCAGAAACAGCCCTGATTCTCTGGGAATTCCATCCCAGCTCCTCCCAAGGAAAGATTTCATCCCAATATCCCATCTACCCTGCTCCCTTGCGGTTCAAAGCTGTTGTTGAGGAGAATTGTTGATTTGTTGATCCAAACACATCCAGACAAATCCAAACACATCCAGACACTTCCAGACATGTCCAGGCACATCCAGACAAATCCAGACTCATCCAAACACGTCTGAGCACATTCCGACACCTCCAAACACTTCCAAACACTTCCCACCATCCCAGGCTGCTCCAAGCCCTGTCCAGCCTGGCCTGGGACACTGCCAGGGATCCAGGGACAGCCCTGATTCTCTGGGAATTCCATCCCAGCTCTCATAGGGAAAGATTTCATCCCAATATCCCATCTACCCTGCTCCCTTGCGGTTCAAAGCCGTTGTTGAGGAGAATTGTTGATTTGTTGATCCAAACACATCCAGACACATTCAGGCAATCCAAACACATCCCAACCAATCCTGACACATCCAGACAAATCCAAACACATCCAGGCACTTCCAGACACTCCCAAACACATCCAGACACCTCCAAACACTTCCAAACTCTTCCACCATCCCAGGTTGCTCCAAGCCCTGTCCAGCCTGGCCTGGGACACTGCCAGGGATCCAGGGACAGCCCTGATTCTCTGGGAATTCCATCCCAGCCTCTCACAGGGAAGGATTTCATCCCAATATCTCATCTAAACCTTCTCCCTTTCAGTTCAAAGCTGCTGTTGAGGAGAATTGTTGATTTGTTGATCCAAACACATCCAGACACATTCAGGCAATCCAAACACATCCCAACCAATCCTGACACATCCAGACACTTCCAGGCACATCCAGGCACATCCACACAAATCCAGACTCATCCAAACACATCTGAGCAAATTCTGACATATCCAAACACTTCCCACTATCCCAGTTTGCTCCAAGCTCCGTCCAGCCTGCCCTGGGACACTGCCAGGGATCCAGGGACAGCCATGATTCTCTGGGAATTCCATCCCAGCCCCTCACAGGGAAAGATTTCATCCCAATATCCCATCTAACCCCACTGCTTTTCAGTTCAAAGCTGTTGTTGAGGAGAATTGTTGATTTGTTGATCCAAACACATCCAGACAAATCCAAACACATCCAGACTCTTCCAGGCACATTCAGGCACATCCACACAAATCCAGACTCATCCAAACACATCTGAGCACATTCCAACACATCCAAACACTCCCAAACACATCCAGACACCTCCAAACACTTCCAAACACCTTCCACTATCCCAAGTTGCTCCAAGCTCTGTCCAGCCTGGCCTGGGACACTTCCAGGGATCCAGGGACAGCCCTGATTCTCTGGGAATTCCATCCCAGCTCTTTCCAGCCCTCACAGGGAAGGATTTCATCCCAATATCCCATCTAACCTGCTAGATTACAGCTCAAAGCTGTTGAGGAGAATTGTTGATTTGTTGGTCCAAACACATCCAGACACGTCCAAACACATCCCAACAAATCCAGGCACATCCCGACACATCCAGACAAATCCAAGCACATCCAGACACTCCCAAACACATCCAGACTCTCCCAAACACTTCCAAACACTTCCCACCATCCCAGGTTGCTCCAAGCCCTGTCCAGCCTGCCCTTGGACACTCCAGGGATCCAGGGACAGCCCTGATTCTCTGGGAATTCCATCCCAGCTCTCACAAGGAAAGATTTCATCCCAATATCCCATCTACCCTGCTCCCTTGCGGTTCAAAGCCGTTGTTGAGCAGAATTGTTGATTTGTTGGTCCAAACACATCCCAACCAATCCAGACACATCCCAGCATATCCAGACACTTCCAAACACTTCCAAACACTTCCCCAATCCCAGTTTGCTCCAAGCCCTGTCCATCCTGCCCTTGGACACTCCAGGGATCCAGGGACAGCCCTGATTCTCTGGGAATTCCATCCCAGCTCCTCCCCACGCTCCCATTAAAGTTTTTCAGCCCCTCAAGCTCCATTTCTGCACCCCCTCTGCCCCCCCAGAGTTTCCCAGCTGTCCCTAAATCCCTGCCCTTCCCTCCCTGCAGAGCACTCATTTGGCTCAGGGCTGTAATTAACAGTGAGTGTAATTATCAGTGATCAATCCCCTTTGGTATCTCGGTGTGGAGGGAGGGGCAGCAGTGCTCCTTGGGGCAGGAGGCCGGGCTGGAAAATGCTGATTTTTCCCCATTTTTTGGGAAATTATCCAGCAGGATTTTCCCCATTTTTTGGGAAATTATCCAGCAGGATTTCAGCCCTGCCCCAAGGGCAGGTTTGGGTTTATTTCCTGCTCTTTATGCACTGTTATAAATTTCCATATAAATGTGTGTAAATGATTTTTGGGGTTGCTCAGCCTCAGGGTGATGTTCCCTGGAGGATGCTGGAATATTCCAGGAGGCTGGAATTCCACACAGCTCCTGGGGCTGTTTTATCCTTTTTATCCTTTATTGGTATTTTTGAACATCTTTGTCTCCCAAAAACCACCAACACGCCGGTTTTGTGTGGATAAATCAGTGTTTGGAAAGCTGGGTGTAGATATTCCCAGGTGTTTTGTGGGATAACAATTCCATTGTTATTTTGTGGGATAATAATTCCAGGTTTCCTGCTGCAAATGGTGGAAGAGGAGATGGAAATTCTGATTAAATATGGCCCTGGAGCAAAACTTGTGCACTGTTTTCCCTTTTGTGAAATGTTATTCACAAAATATTCTCATCTTCAGCTCTGTTCCTTTTGGACACTCTTGTGCCCAAAATTTTCCTGCTTTTCCATCAGCAGCTTCTCCTCTGACCTTCCTGGGTAAAACTCTCTAATTTTCCCATGGGAATTTCTGTTTAGAGGAATTTTCTCCTCTTCCCCTGCTTGGCTTCTTCCTCAGCTTTGAAAGCTGAGTTTGGAACAAACACAGAACCTGCAAATCCTGATCCTTTCCTGAATCATAAACAGGACTGAAATTGGCCAAATCCGTTAATTTTGATACTTTAATCCATGAATTTTGATAATTTTGGTACTTCCCAGCTCGGATCAGAGATTCAAACAGCACAAGGAGCTGCAGGTTCTGTTCCTATTTCAGTTTCTGAAATGGGGATTGGTGAAAACAGCAGTGTCTGTGTGGAGAGATTCCATTGCCTTTTCTTTTGAAATGATAAATAATTAATTAAAAATGTCACTTTATAAAGGGTTTTAGATGTTTCATCCTGGAAGTTTAATTTCCAGGTGGGGAAAACCCTCTGCTGAATGTGGGAGAAGAGCTCCATCTCCTCAGCTCTCCCTGCTCATCCTGATCCTTTCCTGAATCATAAACAGGACTGAAATTGGCCAAATCCATTAATTTTTATAATTTTGGTACTTCCCAGCTCAGATCAGAGATTCAAACAGCACAAGGAGCTGCAGGTTCTGCTCCATGAAATACACTGAAATAGGGATTGGTGAAATCAGCAGTGTGGAGAGATTCCATTGCCTTTGCCTTTGAAATGATAAATAATTAATTAAAAATGTCACTTTATAAAGGGTTTTAGAAGTTTCATCCTGGAAGTTTAATTTCCAGGTGGGGAAAACCCTCTGCTGAATGTGGGAGAAGAACTCCCTCTTCTCAGCTCTCCCTGCTCATCCTGATCCTTTCCTGAATCATAAACAGGACTGAAATTGGCCAAATCCATTAATTATCATATTTTAATCCATGAATTTTGATAATTTTGGTACTTCCCAGCTCCGATCAGAGATTCAAACAGCACAAGGAACTTTGCCTTTGAAATGATAAATAGTTAATTAAAACTGTCAATTTATAAAGGGTTTTAGATGTTTCATCCTGGAAGTTTAATTTCCAGGTGGGGAAAACCTTCTGTTGAAGTTTGGAGAAGAACTCCATCTCCTCAGCTCTCCCTGCTCATCCTGATCCTTTCCTGAATGATAAACAGGACTGAAATTGGCCAAATCCATTAATTTTTATAATTTTGGGATTTCCCAGCTCAGATCAGAGATTCAAACAGCACAAGGAACTTCAGGTTCTGCTCCATGAAATACACTGAAATAGGGATTGGTGAAATCAGCAGTGTGGATTCTTCCTTTGCCTTTGAAATGATAAATAATTAATTAAAAATGTCACTTTATAAAGGGTTTTAGAAGTTTCATCCTGGAAGTTTAATTTCCAGGTGGGGAAAACCCTCTGCTGAAGTTTGGAGAAGAACTCCATCTCCTCAGCTCTCCCTGCTCATGCTGAGCCTTTCCTGAATCATAAACAGGACTGAAATTGGCCAAATCCTTGAATTTTGATAATTTTGGTACTTCCCACTCAGATCAGAGTTTCAAACACACAAGGAGCTCACGTTCTGCTCCATGGCTTGGTGAAATTGGCAGTTTTTATATGGAGAGATCCCATTGCCTTTGCCTTTGAAATGATAAATAGTTAATTAAAACTGTCAGTTTATAAAGGGTTTTTTGGGTTTAGATGTTTCAGTTTAATTTCCAGGTGGGGAAAACCCTCTGTTGAAGTTGGAGAAGATTTCCATCTCCTCAGCTCTCCCTGCTCATCCTGAGCCTTTCCTGAACGATAAACAGGACTGAAATTGGCCAAATCTGTTAATTTTGATACTTTAATCCATTCATTTTGATAATTTTGGTACTTCCCAGCTCGGATCAGAGATTCAAACAGCACAAGGAGCTGCAGATTCTGCTCCATGAAATAGACTGAAATATGGATTGGTGAAATCAGCAGCTTTGTATGAAGAGATCCCATTGCCTTTGCCTCTGAAATGATAAATAGTTAATTAAAAATGTCAGTTTATAAAGATTTTTTGGGTTTAGATGTTTCAGTTTAATTTCCAGGTGGGGAAAAACCTCTCCTGAAGCACAGAGGGTTGGGAGAAAAGCTCTACTCTTCTGGGAAGGTCTCAGCTCTCCCTGCTCATCCTCATCCTTTCCTGAATCATAAACAGGACTAAATTGGCCAAATCCATAATTGTCATATTTTAATCCATGAATTTTGATAATTTTGGTACTTCCCAGCTCAGATCACAGATTCAAACACACAAGGAATTTGCCTTTGAAATGATAAATAGTTAATTAAAAATGTCAGTTTATAAAGATTTTTTTGGGTTTAGATGTTTCAGTTCAATTTCCAGGTGGATGAAAACCCTCTGCTGAAGTTGGGAGAAGATTTCCATCTCCTCTGGATTGATCCCAGATTTTCCCATTCCCCAGCCTGGCTGAGGAAAAGATTTGGGATAAATCCTTGAAATTCCTGTAAAATCCTTGGGAATGAGGAGCATTCTGTGCTGGAGCTGCTGAAATCAGTGTAATCCTTTTATTGATTCCAGTGATCTTTGGATCAACTCCTGCTCTGTGGAGTTTTTAACAGGAGCAGTGGGGAAAAAACTGAATTTAGGACTCATTCGCTGGGAATTCTGCAGCCACAGAAAAATTGGGATTATTTCCTGTGCAAAAATGGGGACAGCAAACCTATTTGGAGGATATTTAGATTTTTTTTCTATTTTTTTTTTGCTGGTCCCCAGCGCCCTGGGAATGAATTCCAACCACAGTGGGAAAATAAATCACCAGGGAGCTGAGAAATGCATGTGGTAATTGGGGGATTTGCATAAAAAAAGCTATTTTTGGGGCTTTTTTTGACAGGATGGATGTTGCTGGGGGAGGTTTCTTCTCACCTGGAGCCAAAAAAAGCCAAAAAAAAAAAATCCAAAAAAAGCCAAAAAAGTCAGGCTGGAGGGAGAAGGATCCTCCAGGGGATGATTTATCCCAAATGGAGAGGGAAATTCCAGAGCTGGGAAATGAGGAATGAGCTTGTAGAGCTCCAGGATAGAACTGCTTTATTATAAATTCTAGATTGATAGAATTAGTGTGGATTTGTTTTTCCAGCAGCTCCAGGTGTGGATTGGTTTTCCATTGGTTTTCCATTGGTTTTCTCATGGAAAAATGAGATATTTTGCTCAGGAAGGTCAGAGGAGAATCAGCCCTGAGTTTGGAGGTGCTGGGAGCTCTTTTGTTTCAGGAATTATTCAAAAATTCCCAACTTTCAGAACAAAAAAATAAAAACAAAAAGGAAAATTCCTCTCTTGTTTCAGGAATTATTCAATAATTCCTGAGGTTTCAGAGCAAAAAAAATAAGAAAATAAAAATTAAATAAGGGAAAATTCCTCTCTTGTTTCAGGAATTATTCAATAATTCTGAGGTTTCAGAGCAAAAAAAATAGGAAAATAGAAAAAATTAGGAAAATTCCTCTCTTGTTTCAGGAATTATTAAATAAGTCCCAACTTTCAGAACAAAAAAAATAGGAAAATAAAAAAATTAGGGAAATTCCTCTCTTGTTTCAGGAATTATTAAATAATTCTTGGGGGGGGGGGGGGTGGGTATATTAAATTTCCCCAGACCCCGGGGGGGGGTGGGCAAAAATAAGGGGAAAATAGGGAGGATTTTGTTTCACCATCCTGGGGCTTTTGGGGAAAAACCCTGTTTTCAGAATGGCTAAAATCTCCAAAATTGATTTTTTTACGCATTTAAAAATGTTGTGTTTATCTGTAGAAAAGAAATCACAGCACAGCTCAGCCTGGGCTAGATAAATACAATTATTTTTTATTTTTGGTTTGAACTTTGGGGGTTTTTATGGGGAAAACCCCTGTTTTGACAATGGCTAAAATCTCTAAAATTCACTTTTCTAGGAATTAAAAAATGTTGCATTTATCAGTAGAAAAGAAATCACAGCACAGCTCAGCCTGGGCTAGATAAATACAATTATTTTTTATTTTTGGTTTGAACTTTGGGGTTTTTTATGGGGGAAAACCCTATTTTCACAATGGCTAAAATCTCTACATTTGCTTTCCTCTGCATTGAAAAATATTGTGTTTATATGTAGGAAAGAAACCACAGCATAAACTGCATAAACACCAGGATATTGTTCATTTTTGGTTTGAACTTTGGGGTTTTTATCCCCCTGGGAATCCAAATTTTGCAGGAGATGCTGCAAGAAAATTGCCAAGAGTGAGATTTTGGGGTTCCTGAATGGAGCATCAACCCAAACTGGGTGATTTCGTCTGTTAAAAGTCAGGAAATTCAATATATTTACCAATTCTGTGCTGCTTTTTTTGGCTGCTCAGGTCAGTTAAAAACTCCAGGAGACAAAATTCCACTGATTTCTGCTGCTGGGAGGTGTAAAGTGTATTTTAAATTTAAATTCTACATTTTCTGGGGTTTTTTCAGCCTGGCCCAGGCTGGGTTAAGGACTTTGCACCCTAAATCACGTTGGGTTTGAAAAGCAGAGCTTTTGAGAGTTTTGGAAACCAAAATTCCGTGGGAGCTCTGCTCTGAAATGGTGCAGAGAAATCCAAATTTTGGGTGGGAAAAACCAGGGAATGAAGATGTGATGCTGAGGATTGTGTTGGCAGATGGCTGAGGAGAATTTCCTGAGCCACCCCGTTGAGAATTCCCATAAATCCATAAATTCCCTTCTGTTCCGACCAGGAAAATTTCCTGAGCCTCCCCACTGATAATTCACATTAATCCATAAATTCCTTACCAGGAACCATGAGAATTTTCTGAGCCTCCCCATTGAAAATTCCCATAAATCCATAAATTCCCTGTTGTTCTGACCATGAGAATTTTCTGAGCCTCCCCATTGAAAATTCCCATAAATCCATAAATTCCTTACCAGGAGCCATGAGAATTTCCTGAGCCCACCCCATTGATAATTCCCATAAATCCATAAATTCTCTCCAATTTCCTGAGCCTCTCCATTGATAATTCCCACAAATCCATAAATTCCCTTCTGTTCTGACCTGGAAAATTTCCTGAGCCTCCCCATTGATAATTCCCATAAGTCCATAAATTTCTTACCAGGAACCATGAGAATTTCCTGAACCACCCTATTGATAATTCCCATAAATCCATAAATTCCCTCCAATTTCCTGAGCTTTCACATTGAAAATTCCCACAAATCCATAAATTCCCTTCTGTTCTGACCTGGAAAATTTCCTGAGCCTTCCCATTAATAATTCCCATAAATCCATAAATTCTCTCCAATTTCCTGAGCCTTCCCATTGAAAATTCCCATAAATCCATAAATTCCTTACCAGGAACCATGAGAATTTCCTGAACCACCCCATTGATAATTCCCAGAAATCCATAAATAAATGTACCTGAAGTGCTCCAGGGCTGGAAAAATCCAGCTTGGTCACTTTTGGGGGATTTTCCTGGAGGTTTTAATACTCCTGAGGAGAATTTCCTGAACCCACCCCAGTGAAAATTCCCATAAATCCATAAATTCTCTCCAATTTCCTGAGCCTTCCCATTGAAAATTCCCATAAATCTGTAAATTCCCTGCTGTTCTGACCAGGAACCAGGAGAAATCACCAGGAAACGAGCAGGAAAAATCCAACTTTTGGGGGATTTCCTGGAGGTTTTAACACTCCTGGATTGCTCCAGGGCTGGAAAAAAATGCCTTTTGGGGGATTTCCTGGGAATCTGAATGCACCTGGAATGCTCTGGAGCTGGAAAAAATCCAACCTGATCACTTTTGGGAAATTTCCTGGGGGTTTTAATGCCAATCCTGGACACTTTTGGGGATTTCCTGGAAGTTTTAATATTCCTGGAGAACTCCAGGGCTGGAAAATCTAACCTGATGACTTTTAGGGCATTTCCTGGAGGTTTGAATACTCCTGGATTTCTCCAGGGCTGGGAAAATCCAGTCTGGTCACTTTTAGGGGATTTCCTGGAGGTTTTAAAACTCCTGGGGTGCTCCAGGGCTGGGAAAAAGTCCAATCTGATCACATTTAGGGGATTTCCTGGAGGTTTTAATGCCAGTCCTGGTCACTTTTGGGGATTTCCTGGAGGTTTGAATCCTCCTGGGCTGGAAAAAATCTAATCTGGTCACTTTTGGGGGATTTCCTGGAGGTTTGAATACTCCTGGATTTCTCCAGGTCTGGAAAAAAATCTAACCTGATCACTTTTAGGGGATTTCCTGGAGGTTTAAATGCCAGTCCTGATCACTTTTAGGGCATTTTCTGGAGATTTTAATACTCCTGGATTTCTCCAGGGCTGGAAAAAATCTAACCTGGTCACTTTTAGGGGATTTCCTGGAGGTTTTGATGCACCTGGAGTAGTCCAGGTCTGGGAAAAAATCTAACCTGGTCACTTTTAGGGGATTTCCTGGAGGTTTTAATATAGTTGGAGTACTCCAGGGCTGGAAAAAATCCCTTCTGGGGCATTTCCTGGGAATCTGAATGCACCTGGAGCTGGAAAAATCCAACCTGGTAACTTTTATGGGATTTCCTGGAGGTTTTAATGCCAATCCTGGACACTTTTGGGGATTTCCTGGAAGTTTTAATATTCCTGGAGAACCCCAGGGCTGGAAAATCCAACCTGATAACATTTATGGGATTTCCTGGAGGTTTTAATGCCAGTCCTGGTCACTTTTGGGGATTTCCTAGAGATTTGAATCCTCCTGGGCTGGAAAAAATCTAATCTGGTCACTTTTGGGGGATTTCCTGGAGGTTTTGATGCCAATCCTGGACACTTTTGGGGACTTCCTGGAGGTTTGAATACTCCTGGATTTCTCCAGGGCTGGAAAAAATCTAACCTGATCACTTTTAGGGGATTTCCTGGAGGTTTAAATGCCAGTCCTGATCACTTTTAGGGCATTTTCTGGAGATTTTAATACTCCTGGATTTCTCCAGGGCTGGAAAAATCCAACCTGGTCACTTTTAGGGGATTTCCTGGAGGTTTTGATGCACCTGGAGTAGTCCAGGTGTGGGAAAAATCTAACCTGATGACTTTTAGGGATTTCCTGGTGGTTTGAATACTCCTGGATTTCTCCAGGGCTGGAAAAATCCAACCTGATCACATTTAGGTGATTTCCTGGAGGTTTAAATGCCAGTCCTGGTCACTTTTTGGGGATTTCCTGAAGGTTTTAATATTCTTGGAGTGCTCCAGGGCTGGAAAAAAATCCAACCTGGTCATTTTGGGGGGATTTCCTGGAGATTTTAATACTTCTGGATTTCTCCAGGGCTGCAAAAAATCTAACCTGGTCACTTTTAGGGGATTTCCTGGAGGTTTTGATGCACCTGGAGTGTTCCAGGGCTGGAAAAAATCTAACCTGCTGACTTTTCAGGTGATTTCCTGGAGGTTTTGATCCACCTGGAGTGTTCCAGGGCTGGAAAAATCCAACCTGGTCACTCTTGGGGCATTTCCTGGAGGTTTTAATACTCCTGGATTTCTCCAGGACTGAAAAAAATCCATCCCTGATCACTTTTAGGGGATTTCCTGGAGGTTTGAACCCTCCTGGAAGCTCCTCCTGGACAGAGCAAGACTCAGCCACCACACAGCAGCACCCTGCAGGGCTTTGGCGTTAATTTGGATTATTTTTTTGGGGTGTTCTCGTGCTGAATTTGGTGTCTCTGGCAGGTGATCAAGCTGACCTTCGAGGAGTTCGAGCTGGAGAGAGGATATGACACTCTGACCGTCGGGGATGGAGGGCAAGTGGGAGATCAGAAATCCGTGCTTTACGTGTGAGTTGAGATTCCTGGGAATCCTGGGGGGGTTTGGGATCCAGGGGATTTTTGGGATCCGGGAGATTTTTGGGATTCGTGGGATTTTTGGGGCTGCTTGGCATTTTTGGGGCGGAAAATTCTTCTTTTGGGGCTCTCGGGGAGAGGGTGAGGCTGTCAGGAAATCTGGGATAGAGCAGGAGAAGCAGCTCAGGCATGAATCAAGAAATTTTTGGATTTTTCTCTCTTCCTGCTGCCCTCTTTTTGGGACTGGAAATCTGAGACTTGGGGTTTTTGCATCATTTCCTTGGAGTTTCCTCCAGCACAGAGAACTCACAGATGGTTGGGTTTCCCTCCAGCTCTCTCCACATTTCTCCAGCAAAGCTCTGGGGCTCTGGCAGCTGATGGAGAAATTATTGCATTTTTTTCCTTCTTTTTTTACCTCTTATTTTTCCACGTGAAGCAGTTTCCTACCCCATTCCCACAGATTAACATTCCCTTGTTTTTCCCAAATCTCTCTGTCTCCCCGAGGTTTTGTTTCTTCCCAAACCAGAACTGATCCTTGGTCAGGATCCCCAGCCTGGAGAGTATAAAAACGTGATTATTGAAGGCTGATCATTGCAAAAGTGTCATTAAATATTCCCCAACTCAGTCAAAACTCCCAAATCCCTGCCAGGGCAGCAGTTTGGAAGAAATCCCCGAGGTGATTTCCCATTTTTGGTTTGCCTAAAACCCACCAAGATTTCCCTTAGATTTGATTTTAATCCTTCCATGGTTTTTCCCCACTCTCTGTTATCTGCTCACCTCCTTGCTGGTGCAGATTTGGAATATCTGGGACAGAGCAAGGTGCAGTGCCTGGAATTTTTTCCAGGATTTCTTTCCAGGAATTTTTTCCCAGGACTTTCCCAGTGAATTTCTGGTCCTAATCCTTCCAGGGAATTGGTTTTTTTTTCAATAATCTGGGAGGATTCATTGAAAAGTAATAAAATGGGAGAGATGAGTGAAGGAATTGAAAATCTTTGGGCCACTTTGCCCAGCTTTTGCTGCCTGCTTCCAGCTGGATTCAGGGATCAGGAATAACACCTGGATTTTATTTTTTATGTGTATATAATATGTATAAAATGTGTATTATATTTTATATAATCTTCGTTATTATAACCGTTATATTATTCTATATTATTATAAAAGTTTATATAATATATATTATTATAAATTATATCTTATATATTATATCTTATATATTGTATATTATATATTGCATATGATATATATGATATATTACAAAATTATATATTATTATATTATATTATATATAAAATTATATTAATATAAAATCATAAATTATATATAAAATTACATATTATTATATTGCTCCAGTTTTATTCCTGCTCCTCACCTCTTGGCTGTTGAGAGGAGCTCAGTCCTGCTGCTTTCCCAGCCAGGGGATGCACTGGAATGGAATTGCACAGATTCCATCCCAAAAGGAACATTTGATTCCATTCCCATCCCTGGAAAATGGGAACAGAACAGATTGTTAGGCTGAGCTTCCTGATTTACAGACAGGATTTGATTTCCTGCAGTTCCAACCACCCAAATCCATCCAGGATTTGATTTCCTGGAGTTCCAACCACCCAAATCCATCCAGGATTTGATTTCCTGGAGTTTCCAACCACCCAAATCCATCTAGGATTTGATTTCCTGGAGTTACCAACCACCCCAATCCATCCAGGAATTGATTTCTGGAATTTCCAACCACCCAAATCCATCTAGGATTTGATTTCTGGAATTTCCAACCACCCAGATCCATCCAGGATTTGATTTCTGGAATTTCCAACCACCCAAATCCATCTAAGATTTGATTTCCTGGAGTTTCCAACCACCCAAATCCATCCAGGATTTGATTTCTTGGATTTACCAACCACCCAAATCCATCCAGGATTTGATTTTCTGGAGTTACCAACCACCCAAATCCATCCAGGATTTGATTTCTGGAATTTCCAACCACCCAAATCCATCCAGGATTTGATTTCTGGAATTTCCAAGCACCCAAATCCATCTAAGATTTGATTTCCTGGAGTTACCAACCACCCAAATCCATCCAGGATTTGATTTTTGGATTTACCAACCACCCAAATCCATCCAGGATTTGATTTCTGGAATTTCCAACCACCCAAATCCATCTAAGATTTGATTTCCTGGAGTTCCAACCACCCAAATCCATCAGGATTTGATTTCTGGAATTTCCAACCACCCAAATCCATCCAGGATTTGATTTCTGGAATTTCCAACCACCCAAATCCATCTAAGATTTGATTTCCTGGACCCATTTCCAACCACCCAAATCCATCCAGGAATTGATTTCTGGAATTTCCAACCACCCCAATCCATCCCCCAGCTCGTTCCAAGTGGAATGGCAAAGGATGCAGGAAGCTTTGGATCAGCTTTTCCTGGAGATTTTTCCTCTTTTTTTTCCTCTTTCCCTCATTCCTGCCTGGCTGCTGCTTGAATAAACACCTGGAGAATCAGAATGTCTCCAAACATTTTTCTCTTCTCCAGGTGAACCTTCCCAGCTCTCCCAGCCCTTCAGATTCCCATCCCTCCTGTGGGTTCAATCCAGCAATTCCACATCCCTCTTACATTGGATTTATTTTGAAATAAATTATTATTTTATATTTATATTTATATTTATATTATAGTAAAATATTTATTTCTAGTAATTGTTTTTATTAATATTAATCATATTATATTAAATAAAAATATCTATTTATTTGTTCACCCCAGAGCCGAGCCTGGGGGTGAATCTGGATTTATTTAAAAACTTCAGAAAGGATAAAAAACCCTCTCACCCCTCTCCAATTCCTCAGTTCCTCACAGATAATTCCCCAGCAGAAACTTCATCCTGCACTTCTCACAGGGTGCTCAGTGGGTTTGGGGTTGTGCTTTGGCTGCCAGGTGGTAGATAATTTATTATTTGTCTACCAAATAATATATTTTTATATTTTTTTTTTTTTTTTTAAATTTATTTTATAATACATAATATTTTATTACTATTTCTAGACAATTTTATGATTTTTTAAATCCTTGTGGGAAGTTCTCCCAGAGCAGGGATGGAGCAGGGAAAGTGATTTTTGGTAATTCTGGGAACTGTGGCCAAGGCAGTGCAGAGGATTCACTCTGGATTTGGGAATTTTCTTTGTTTTGCCTCAGTGAGCAGGGAAATAATTCCTTCTGCTGCTGGGTGGTCTGTGGCAGTGATGGTGCTGAATTGTAATTACTGCAGTGAGGGTGGGGAGAGAATTCACTCTGGGAATGAAAACTGTGAGAGGATTGACATCAACCTGGAAAACCACTTTTTTGGCCACTTTTTTGGGGTGATCCTTAATTAGTTGATCATTTTCCTGATGATCTGAGGACACTGCTGATCTGCTTGGTTTTGGGTATTTTTGGCCACTTTTTTGGGGTGATCCTTAATTATTTCATCATTTTCCTGATGATCTGAGGACACTGCTGATCTGCTTGATTTCTTTTTTCTTTGAACTCTTTTTTTGGGTGATTTTTAATTAGTTGATAATTTTTTGATGATCTGAGGACACTGCTGATCTGCTTTATTTCTATTTTTTTGGCCACATTTTTGAGGTGATCCTTAATTAGCTGATCACTTCCCTGATAATCTGAGGACACTGCTAATCTATGTAATTTCTTTTTTTTTTTTTTTTGGCCACTTTTTTGGGGTGATCCTTAATTAGTTGATCATTTTCCTGAGGACACTGCTGATTTGCTTTATTTCTTTTTTTTTTGGGGGGACACTTTTTTGGGGTGATCCCTAACTAGTTGATAATTTTTTGATAATCTGAAGACACTGCTGATCTGTTTAATTTCTTTTTTTTTTTTAACACATTTTTGGGGTGATCCTTAATTAGCTGATCACTTTCCTGATAATCTGAGGACACTGCTGATCTACTTTATTTCTATTTTTTTGGCCACATTTTTGGGGTTATTTTTAATTAGCTGATCACATTCCTGATGATCTGAGGACACTGCTGATCTGTTTGATTTCTTTTATTTTTTTGACACTTTTTTGGGGTGATTTTTAATTAGCTGATCACTTCCCTGATAATCTGAAGACACTGCTGATTTGCTTTGTTTCTTTTTTTTTTTTAACACTTTTTTGGGGTGATTTTTAACTAGTTGATCATTTTCCTGATGATCTGAGGACACTGCTGATCTGTTTTATTTATTCTATTTTTCTGACACTTTTTTGGGGTTATTTTTAATTAGCTGATCACTTCCCTGATAACCTGAGGACACTGCTGATCTGCTTTATTTATTTTAATTTTTTAACACATTTTTGGGGTGATCCCTAATTAGCTGATCACATCCCTGATGACCTGAGGACACTGCTGATCTACTTTATTTCTATTTTTTGGCCACATTTTTGGGGTTATTTTTAATTAGCTGATCACATTCCTGATGATCTGAGGACACTGCTGATCTGTTTTATTTCTTTTATTTTTCTGACACTTTTTTGGGGTTATTTTTAATTAGCTGATCACTTTCCTAATAATCTGAAGACACTGCTGATCTGTTTAATTTCTTTTTTTTTTAAACACATTTTTGGGGTGATTCTTAATTAGCTGATCACTTCCCTGATGACCTGAGGACACTGCTGATCTGCTTTTTTTTTTTTATTTTTTTCCCCATTTTTGGGGTGATCCCTAATTACTGATCACTTCCCTGATACCTGAGGACACTCTGATCTGCTTTATTTATTTTAATTTTTTGCCACATTTTTGGGGTGATCCCTAATTAGCTGATCACATCCCTGATGACCTGAGGACACTGCTGACCTATTCTATCTCTTTTTTTGCAGGCTGACAGGCACCACAGTCCCTGACCTGATTGTCAGCACGCAGCACCAGATGTGGCTGCTCTTCCAAACCGACAGCGTCAGCAACCTGCTGGGCTTCAAGGCTTCCTACGAAGGTACTGCCAGCCCTTCCCTCCCCTTTCCCACACTGCCAGAGCATCAGGGAAAGGAGATCAGCCCAGGGATTTGGGAGGAAAATCGAATTTATTGCAGGAATTCAGTTTCGCGGGAGTTTTCCCCCAAACTTCCGCGTGTTTTTGCGGAATTCCGAGCTGGGATGAAGGATTCCTTCAGGTCGCGTTTTTCAAAAGTTCCTGGGAAATTTAGGGTTGATGGAAGAGGAGCTGGATTCTGAAAATTTCACTTTCTGCAGTGATATTTGTGGGTTTTTTGGGTTCCTTCAGGCTGGAGATTTGCTGGTTCCTTTCCTGTCAGAACTGCCTGGGTGGGGAGGGCATTGTGTATTTTATCAAAAATGAGTTTGGGAATCTCATCTTTGCAGTTGGACTGAAGTCTCCCTCCCAAAAAAAACAACTTTATTTCTTCCACTGATGAACTTGAGTTTATTCCAAGCAGCAGCACTAAAAGCAAATAATTTGTATAAATTCCTGTGGTAAGAACAGAAATATTAAAATGTTAAAAAAAAAAAAAAACCAAACCAGAACAAAGGCAATAATTTTAATAATAATTTTACTTTAGCATTGTGTTGTTTTAATAGAGAGTGAGAATTTCAAGTTAAATCCAGATTTATGGAGTGATTTAATTCAGATTTCAGCCAAAGCCTTAGGGTTTGGTGTGGGGCAATCCCAGTCCAGCTGCTGGATTTGCCCTGCACTGGTGATTTCAGATGATTTTCTTTTTCATTCCTCCTCTTCTTGTTCTATTTCCTCTTTAAATCCTTTTTTTCCTTCATTCAGAGAACCCCAGACTGGTTTGGGTTGGGAGGAAACTCAAATCCCATCTCCTTCCATGGGGTCAGATCCTTTTGGATGGAAAATTATCCCTTTTTTTATTCATTATTAAAATCAAAACCCAGAAACACCCTAATCCTGATTCTCCCAAATCCCCACCTGACACCATTAGCTTTAATTAATCCAGCCAAGGTAATTTAAGTACAAAACCCTGTGGGTGAGGGAAGATATTTCCCTGAGTATTTTGTGACATATATGGGATTTCCTCAGGTCTTACAAATCCTTCACCTGTGGCTGTTCCCTCTAAAAACCAGAGTTTTTTGAGCAGGCAGCTCCAAAAATCCTAATTTTCCCCCAGAACCAAGGCAGAAATTCCCTCATTCTTCCAAATTCCCACCTGACACCATTAGAGTTAATTAATTAAGCCAAGGTAATTTAAGTAGGTGAGGTAAAATATTTCCTGCCTGGGGGTGACTTTTTTGTAGGATTTCCTCAGGTCTCACAAATCCTTCCCCCCATGGCTGTTCCCTCTAAAAATCATTTTTTGCAGCTCCAAAAATCCTGATTTTCCCCCAGAACCGAGGCAGAAATTCCCATGGAATTGCAGGGAAGGAGTGCCCTGGATCTGGGATGCCCTCATTCCTCACTCCCCAATTTCCCCACCCACAGCCAAACAGCAGAAAAATCTTAAAAAAATTCCTTACTGCAACATTTTCCTCCAGGAAAAAGCTGTTTTGTCAAAATTTTCCCTCTCTGTATGAATAATATTTGATGGAGAAGTTGTGAAAGATTGATGTCAGCTTGTTTCGCTTCAGCAAGTGTCAAAACACTTGATTTGGATGTTCTTGTTTAGTTTTGACTTTTATTATTCTAATGGGGAAGGGATTTTTGCTCTCAGCATTCATCAGGAGGGATGTTTCGATCTGATTGAAGTAACATGTTTTGATATTTTTGAATCATTCTTTTTTGATGGTTTTTTTTGTCATAATTTTTTTTTTTTTTTTTGGAACTTCTGCCCTGCTAAGTATTGAATGGATTTTCCTCTCCCTACGCAGGGAGCAGGGGAGTTTTTCTCGGGTCAGAAAATGGAATTTCTGAATAAATTTGGGTTGTCAGGATGGGGTCAGGCAGGGATTTTTGGAGGAGTCTTGGGATTTCCATTATGGGGTCAGACAGGAATTTTTGGTGTCCACATGTGGAATTTTTGGTGTCCCTACATGGAGGAGTTTTGGGGATTCCACAATGGGATTGGGCAGGAATTTCTGGAGGAGTTTTGGGGTCTGCCACTAGTGGGGTCAGACAGGTGCAATGGAATTTTTGGTGTCCATATGTGGAGGAGTTTTGGGACTTCCATGATGGGGTTGGGCAGGGATTTTTGGAGGAGTTTTGGGGTTTCCACTGTGGGGTCAGGCAGGGATTTTTGGTGTCCATATTTGGAGGAGTTTTGGGGCTTCCATGATGGGGCTGGGCAGGAGTTTCTGGGAGGAGTTTTGGGACTTCCACTCTGGGGTCAGGCAGGGATTTTTGGTGTCCATGTGTGGAGGAGTTTTGGGGTTTCCATGATGAGGTCAGGTAGGAATTTTTGTTGACCACATGTGGAATTTTTAGTGTCCATTTTGGAGGAGATTTTGGGGCTGCCACAATGGGATTGGGCAGGGATTTCTGGAGGAGTTTTGGGGCTGCCATGATGGGGTCAGGCAGGAATTTTTGTTGACCACATGTGGAATTTTTGGTGTCTATGTGTGCAATCTCTGGTGTCCATATATGGAGGAATTTTGGGGCTGCCACAGTGGGGTCAGGCAGGAATTTTTGGTGTCCACATGTGGAATTTCTGGTGTTCCTGTGTGGAAGAGTTTTGGGGCTTCCATGATGAGGTCAGGCAGAGATTTTTAGTGTCAATGTGTGGAATTTTTGGTGTCCATATATGGAGGAGTTTTGGGGCTTCCATGATGGGGTCAGGCAGGAATTTTTAGTGTCCCTCTGTGGAGGATTTTGGGGCTTCCACTATGGGGTCAGACAGGAATTTTTGGTGTCCGTATGTGGAATTTCTGGTGTCCATGTGCAGAGGAGTTTTGGGGCTTCCATGATGTGGTCAGGCAGGAATTTCTGGTGTCCACATGTGGAATTTCTGGTGTCCACATGCTGGAATTTCTGGTGTCCATGTGTGGAGGAATTTTGTATTTGGCACTGGAAGAGCTCCTGGGCGTGGAGGATCATCCTGGGAAAGGCTGATTGTTCTTCTCTGCTGTTCAGGATGGGCTGGGAGGTGAATCAAGCCTGGGTTTGTGTTTTCAGGGATGGCTGGAATGAGCAGTGTTGGTGTCACAGAACCATGGGATGGTTTGGATCCAGCCTGACCTTCAAGCCTTTCCCAATCCATGGGCATCCCAACCTCCCTCTATCCCAGATTTCCCAAAATCCCCATCCAGCCTGGCTTTGGACACTTCCAGGAATGGGAAATCCTCACCAAATGCCAGCTGAGGGATTCCAGGATATCCAACAGCTTCCCAGTGACAGCAGCACTGGGGACACTGGGGACACTGGAACTTTTAGATTTCCAGGCTCCAAGGTGTGGGAAGGGAAGGAATAACAGCCATGGAATATTCCCAGCATTCCCACCCCCCAGGTCTGTCAGACTCACTGAGAAATGCTCCAAATCCAATCATTCCCATCCCTGCTCGTTGTTATTCCTTGGGGTTTAAAGCTGGATTTTCATTCCTGATAGGGAATTTAAAGGATTTTCATTCCCTGATAACACCTTGTGCATTCTGGGGTGAGTTCAGCACAGTCCAGTGCTGCTTCAACACCCAAAATATTCTGATTTCCACTCCTCACATGCCAGTGCAGCTCTTGAAACAGTTGGATTTGGAAACTCTGCGGGAAGATCCATAAATCCTGGCGAGGTGCTTTCACTGAGAGGCAGAAAACTGAGCCTGATCCCTGCAAACTTTAGTATTCATTTATGTTAAATTATTTTGGGGATGCTTCATTACCTGGCAGTGAGCTTTCAGCTGGAGATGCACAGGAGCTCTGAGCCGTGTGCCTTCTGCTCAGAATACACCTGGAACTGAAGTTGCCTGGAGCCAGAATAATGATGAGGCTGCTCGTTGTTATTCCAGCCAAATTGGGATATTAGAGGGAGCCAAGCAAATCTCAGCTTCCCCCATTTCCCCCTGGGAAGGGAAGTGTCATAAAAGAAATTTCCAATTTGGTGGAGGAAATTGGGAATGGGGAGGAGAGACGGCGAGGCTGGTGGGGATGAAAACTTGAGAGGAGTGTGGAGCAGAGAAATAAGGTGGGGACGCTCAGGAGGAAGGGTGGAATGAAGATTTTGGAGCAAAGGGTGATCCAGAGCAGGGGGGAATGGGATTTCCTTTGGAAATGGAATTGTGGGGAGCAGGAGATAAGGGGAAATTGTGTCTGGGATTTAATGGGAGTTGAAATGCACATGGAATGAGGGATGAGCTCTGGGGACAAGGTGGGAATGGGAATGTGGGGATGGGGATGGGAATGGGGATGGGGATGGGGATGAGAGGGAAGGAGAGGGACAATCCAGCCAATTCCCTCAGTGTCCCTGTGCTGGGGGAGCTGAAGGTTTGTCCTGCTCAGCGAGATGTGATCCCTTGAATCCAGAAATCCTTGGAGCAGAGGCACAGCAGGAGCTGCTCTGGATCCCTGTGGTTTTGGTTTATTCCCTGTGTTTTAGTTTTCATTCCTGCTGGGGTTGTCACAGAATCCTGGACTGGTTTGGGGTGGGAGGGACGTTAATGATCATCCAGCTCCACCTTCCAGGGACACCTTCTGCTATCCCAGACTGCTCCAACCTGGCCTGGGACACCCCCAGGGATCCAGAGCAGCCACAGCTTCTCTGTTTGTCCTTCCCATGTTTGTCCTTCCAGAGAAAGAGCCCAGTCTGACCCCAAAATGACATCCTTTGGGAGTCATTCAGTTAATTATGGGGTGTGGCATCGACTGACACCAAATTTCCAGGCTCCTCCAAGGGTTTGCAGGTCCCAAATGCACTTGGAGCCTATGGAAATGCTCACTAGGGATTCCCCAGGTGCCACTGTTGCCTTTTTCAGCCTGGAAATGAAACTTGAGATTGTTTAGTATAGGAAGTAATGTAAAAATGGATTTTTGTTGGAGCTCCAGAGGCAGGTATGGAAGAATATCCACAAAAGGGCTGAATACAGTTTGATAGGTTTGAGGAAATGAGCAGAATTGATCAAAAGCACCAATTCAGAGGACAAGTGGTGATGCAATTCCCCCCAGGTCAAACCCCTGCTCTCAGCTCCACCCTTGGCACTAGCTGGACTTGTTGGTGAAAATGTGTCTTGAAGATTTTGTTCTCAGCCTTGGTTCCCAGGAAGAACCAAGACAGGAGAGGAGCCTTGTGCCCTGCAGGAGCACAAGGAATGTGTTTGGTCTTTCTAGCTGGGGAAAAAGGTAGGGAAAATACTGGCAAGGTTATAAACATAGAAAAGAAAAAAAAGGCGAAAATCATTCAGCAACAAAACAAAAGCAAAGCTGGAAGTGCCATAGCTGTGGCAGCAGAGATGTTTGACACCCAGACCTCCCCAAACTTGGCTCAGAACATCCCAAAGGTATTAAATCCGTGTTTTTCTCTTGCAGAGATCGACCAGGGCAGCTGCGGTGACCCGGGGATCCCAGCCTACGGCCGCAGGGATGGCTCCACCTTCCGCCACGGGGACACGCTGCACTTCGAGTGCCAGCCTGCCTTCGAGCTCAAGGGCCACAGGAGCATCACCTGCCAGAAGAGCAGCCAGTGGTCTGCTCAGAAACCTGTGTGTGTGTGTAAGTCAGCCACCAGCTGCTCTGAGGGTCCCCGTGCTGCTGGCACTGGTGGCACTGGTGGCACCCAGCCGGTGGCACTGTCACCCAGCTCGGGGAGAGGTTTGGGCAGGGTGAGCAGCCAGACCCAGAGGGAGATTTGGGATCTCCCTGCCCTGCTCTGCCCTGAGGGAAAATCAATCTGTCAGGAAAATTAATCCACAAACACGGGAGGTTTGTGTCCAAATAGGAGACAGAGGAGTCCTGGAACTCTATTCTAATTAATAGGGCAATTCCCCATGGGGTCTCTCAGGTTGTTAGAGGACACAGGCTCCTTTGTAATCCTAATTTCCCATCCACATTTCCCTCATTTCCCTCTCTCTTTCCCCACTAGCTGAGGTACTTGAGAGGTACAGATTCCCCAAATCACCTCACACAGATCCCCTGCTAATCTACATTCCCCCTACATGCCTTTTCTTTGTGTCTCTGCTCCTTTTCTCTAAGCCCAGGGATTTAGCACAGCCTTGGGTTTGTAACACTCTGTGTCAATTAATGGAATTCCTATGGAATTTATGCTTCCTCCCATTGCTTCTCTCACCTTACCAAGCCTTATCTACCAGCAGAGCCCACAGTTTGTCTGTAAAACTCTTTCCTTTCAAATCCTAGGTGGTTATGGCTCAGACAGGACACAGGAAAACCTCCACAGCCCATGATTTAAACCTGATTTAAATCCATGATTTAAACCTGGGTTCTCCTCCTGGCCACTCACTTTTCCCCACAATCTGACATTATCCAGGCTCCCTGCTGCTGCTAGAACTCAAATTTCCATTTGCTCCTCGAGTTCTCAGCAGCATTGGGATGTTCTGCCCTCCTGCTCAGTGCAGAGGGATTTGGGGATTTGGGTGAACTCAGGATCACATTTTGGGATGTGAATGGGAGTTCCTGCCCAGTCCCTGTGGGGTTTTCTGAGCTCAGGATCACATTTGGGGATGTGAATGGGAGTTCCTGCCCAGTCCCTGTGGGGTTTTCTGAACTCAGGATCACATTTTGGGATGGAAATGGGAGTTCCTGCCCAGTCCTATGGGGTTTTCATGCTCTCAGTGTACATTGTTAGATGTGTTGGGCAATTTGTTTTATTGCCCTGACAGGACCTTCCTGCAGGGACAGGGCACTGGTCACTGCCAAACCCCACAGCAGGAACTCTTGTTTTCCCAAATTGGTGATAATTGGGGAAATTATCACTCTTCTTCTTTTTATCTCCTTTTCTCCTCAGTTGGCTGTTAAAATCCACACCTTGCAGCAAAGTCTGTGGTGCAGTGAGACTGAAATTCTAAAAAATGGGAAAATCCACCTGCGGGAGGGGAGAATGGAGAGGGAAATGTTGTTTTTAGAAAGACAAAGCAGAAATGTCATTTTTAGAAGTGTTGGTTGGTGCCAAACCAGGTCAGACTGCAGTGATTGCAGGGAAAATTCTCCTTGGTGAGAAAGGAAAAAATTGATCCACACAGAGAGGATGGAGCTGGGAGGGCAAACTTGGATCCTGCAAAGTCTGGAGGAGCTGGGAGAGAATTGGGGGTTTTGGAGAAATTTGGGAATAATTTGAATTCAGTGCCTTTAATTCCTGGGGAAAGGAAGCAATTCCAAGTCCTGCCTTTTCCAGGTGCCATCCATCCCTTCCTGGTTGTTTTTTTCCTCTGTAAGCAAATCAGCTGGAGGTGCTGCTGAGGGAATTGGAGATTTTCAGGATTATCTGGGAAGTGGGAAGTGTTGGATTTGTCCTGTGCTGGTTTTTCCTTTGAAATTCCTGAAATTTCAGGCAGTTTGGAGCAACTCGGTGCTGTGGTTGAGGTTTGTGCTGAGAGTTTGGAGTGAGGATGAACCCAGGATGGGTCAGGGCAGAAAAAAAAGGAGATTTTTGGTAAAATAAGATTATTTTTTGAAGGTGGATATGGATCAAATCAAGCCCCATCCATGCAAAGCGTGGCAGGAATCTGAGCTGGAATAATTCCAGTGAATTATTCCAGCTGAACATTTCCAGCTGAAAATTCCAGGATCTCTTCTCTGTGGATATTCATGGATCAGCCAGGCAATGTGCAGGCAGTGGGAAAAAAAAAACCTCATTATATTCTGAATTTATTCTGAATTTATCCTGAATTTATCCTGAGCAGGATAAATCAAATGTGGGACCTGGCCTGAAATCCAGGTGGGATTAATCACAAATCCCTGGAAATATTTGGAGATGGTTAAATGTGGGGTGGGGAATGGAAGGGAGCTGCTTTGGGTGGCACTGGTTGGGATTGTGGGGACAATCCAGTGCCTTTGGGGGTGAGCAGGGATTTGGGAACAGGGATTGGGAGCAGGGGGGAGCAGGGCTGCCAAAATCCAGATTTTTTATTTTGTTTGTTAACATTTTGTTAAGAGGAACAAATTCAACTCCATTGCCATTCAACATCCTCGTGTGGAGCAAAGGCAAAAAAACCTCATTATCCCATTTTATTTGGGGTGGGAAGCCCCAGAATTCCCTTTGGGAGTTGATTTGACACAAAAAGCAAAGGGTTTGTGCAGTCAGGGAGTCTCACAAGGATCTCTGTCCTTCCCTTCCCTGCTCCTCCTGCAATTCCCAAATTTCCATCCTGCACTTTTCCCTGAGTTCTTGACCCGTGCCGTCCTTCCCTGGTCGTGGCAGTGAGGGTGACAATAAATGCCATTTGTCACCACCTCAGCAGCAGCTGTACCTCGTTTTAGGTGTTCTCTGCCAGTTCTGGGAGAATAATTCCAGGGAATGCTGGAATTCCTGGTGCAGGTTCAGTTCAGTGTGTCAAACTCTTGGAAAATCCAGGTTTTCTGGACCCGTCTTGTGTTGGAATGAAACGGTGGGGGAGGAAAAGGGGATTTTGTGCATCAGAAAAACCTCATTTGTCTGTTTGGCATCGCTCAGCAGGGTTTGGGGATTAACGTGGTCATTCCTGGGAATGTTTGATTGGATTGGGATTAATTAACGTGTTCATTTCTGGGAATGTTTGAATGGAGTGGGAATGTTCATTCCTGGGAATGTTTGATTGGATTGGGATTAATTAACGTGTTCATTTCTGGGAATGTTTGAATGGAGTGGGAATGTTCATTCCTGGGAATGTTTGATTGGATTGGGATTAATTAACGTGTTCATTCCTGGGAATGTTTGAATGGAGTGGGAATGTTCATTCCTGGGAATGTTTGATTGGGTTTGGGATTAGTTAATGTGTTCATTCCTGGGAATGTTTGATTGGGTTTGGGATTAGTTAATGTGTTCATTCCTGGGAATGTTTGAATGGAGTGGGAATGTTCATTTCTGGGAATGTTTGATTGGGTTTGGGATTAGTTAATGTGTTCATTCCTGGGAATGTTTGAATGGAGTGGGAATGTTCATTTCTGGGAATGTTTGATTGGGTTTGGGATTAGTTAATGTGTTCATTCCTGGGAATGTTTGATGGAGTGGAATGTTCATTCCTGGGAATGTTTGATTGGGTTTGGGATTAGTTAATGTGTTCATTCCTGGGAATGTTTGAATGGAGTGGGAATGTTCATTCCTGGGAATGTTTGATTGGGTTTGGGAGCAAACATAATCATTTCTGGGAATGTTTGAATGGATTGGGAATGTTCACTTTCTAGGAATGTTTGATTGGGTTTGGGATTAATTAATGTGTTCATCCCTGGGAATGTTTCATTGGGTTTGGGATTAATTAATGTGTTCATTCCTGGGAATGTTTGATTGGGTTTGGGAGAAAACATAATTATTTTTGGGAAAGTTTGAATGGATTGGGAATGTTCATTTCTGGGAATGTTTGATTGGGTTTGGGATTAATTAACGTGGTCATTCCTGGGAATGTTTGAATGGATTAGGGATAAATATGGTCATTGCTGGGAATGTTTGATTGGGTTTGGGATTAACATGTTAATTTCTGGGAATGTTTGAATGGATTGGGAACAAACATAATCATTTCTGGGAATGTTTGAATGGATTGGGAATGTTCATTCCTGGGAATGTTTTATTGGGTTAGGGATTAATTAGCATGTTCATTTTTGGGAATGTTTGATTGGGTTTGGGATAAATGGGGTCATTCCTAGTTCTGGTTGAATGGATTGGGGATAAATGTGTTCATTCCTGGGAATGTTTGAATGGACTGAGGATAAATATGGTCATTTCTGGGAATGTTTGAATGGATTGGGAATGTTCATTTCTAGGAATGTTTGATTGGGTTTGGGATAAATGTGGTCATTTCTGTAAATGTTTGATTTGGTTTGGGATTAACATACTCATTCCTGGGTCTGTTTGAATAGATTGAGGATAAATATGGTCATTTCTGGGTCTGGTTGAATGGATTGGGAATGTTCATTTCTGGGAATGTTTGATTTGGTTTTGGGATTAATTAACATGTTCATTCCTGAGAATGTTTGATTGGGTTTGGGATAAATGTGGTCATTCCTGGGTCTGGTTGAATGGATTAGGGATAAATATGATAATTCCTGGGAATGTTTGAATGGATTGAGAATAAATATGGTCATTTCTGGGAATGTTTGAATGGATTGGGAACAAACATCTTCATTTCTGGGAATGTTTGAATGGATTAGGGATAAACATGGTCATTTCTGTAGATGTTTGATTGGGTTTGGGATTAATGTATTCGTTCCTGGGAATGTTTGAATGGATTAGGGATAACCGTGGCCATTCCTGGGATTGTGTGAGTGTATTTGGGATAAATGTTTTCATTCAGGGTCTGTTTGAGTGGATTTGGGATAAATGTGTTCATGGTTTTGGGATAAAATGTTCATTGCTGGGTGTATTTTAAAGGATTTGGGATAAATGGGGTCATTCCTGGGAATTTGTGAGTGGATTTGGGTTAAATCTGTTCATTCCTGGGGATGTTGGAATGGATTATTTGGGATAAATGTGGTCATTCCTGGGAATGTTTGAATGGATTTGGGATTAACATGGTCATTCCTGGGAACGTTTGATTGGGTTTGGGATTAACGTGGTTATTCCTGGGAATGTTTGAATGGATTTGGGGTAAATCTGTTCATTCCTTATGTTTAATGGATTTGGGGTAAATCTGTTCGTTCCTGGGAATGTTTGCATGGATTTGGGGTAAATCTGTTCATTCCTGAGAATGTTTGAATGGATTTGGGGTAAATCTGTTCATTCCTGTGGGATGTTTGAATGGATTTGGGGTAAATCTGTTCATTCCTGTGGGATGTTTGAATGGATTTGGGGTAAATCTGTTCATTCCTGTAGAATGTTTGAATGGATTTGGGGTAAATCTGTTCATTCCTGTGGGATGTTTGAATGGATTTGGAATAAATCTGTTCATTCCTAGGAATGTTGGGATGGATTGGGATAAACCTTTCCATTCCTGGGAATTCTGGGATGGATTGAGAACCTCCAGCCCATTCCCCCTCACTGTCTCTTCCAGTCTTTTCCAATCTTATTTTCCTTTGAAAATCTCATTTCTCCTCAGTGATAATTACTCCTTTTTTTAGATTTTTCTTCCTATTAATCCCATGCTAGACCTGCTGAACAGCCTGAGCTCCTCTTTGGAAGGATTGCAAACCTTCCTTGTGTCCTGAAAACCTCAGGACCAGGACTGGAAATGCAGAATTCTGGGGATATTTTTCCCAGAATTGTAGTGAAAAACACCATAATTTATATCAACAATTTATATTTATTTATCACTGACAAGGTTTTCACTTAGCTCAAAATGAAATCTCAGTTGCTTATTATTTTTTTCTCTTTCCTCCTCTTCTTTTTCCCTCTTCTTTCACATTTTTCCTTTTTAATTCCTCTTTGTGCTTTGCTGATGGAAGAGTTTAGATTAATTTCCAGAATGTTTTTCCCTCCTGCTGTAATATTTTCCTCCTCCAGCTAACTCTGCCCTTGTTTCCCTACCTGTGTCCACTGTGGATTTGGGGAGAAATGTAGGAATTCCATCAATTTTGATTTCCAGGCAGTTTTGCCAGGGTGGATTATTTTATTTTTGAGGATGTTTTTATAAAGCTCCCGTTTTGCTGAGCTCCAGCTTGTCCTCAGCAGGGAGGGAAGCAGATGAGCTGCAGGCAGGATTATCCTGATCCTATATCCACGTGGGATTTGTAGCTGTTGTTAACATCCTCATTCCACATGGAAGAATCATTCCCTTCCTGATTTCTGTGTTTGCTCAGCTGCTGGGCTGGGCAGGAATTCCTCCAGGAATCACCTTGGAATTGAACCCCATGAGCTCCTCAGCCTTTTTATTTAATTAATTTTTTTTAATGTAACCTACGTGAGAATTTCTGTGGTTCTGAAACCAATCCCTGGGAGATGTCAAAAAACCAGCCAGAAACTTCCACCTTTGCAAAAATTCCCAGGGGAGCGGAGAATTTGCAAAAATTCCCAATTTTCTGCAGGGAGAGGAGGAATTCAGTTGGGAATTGGTGGGAATATGGGAGAGGATCTTGGAGGAGATCCCAGGATCCTGGCAGGAATCAGCCCAGTGGGGAGCAGCAGCTCCCAAAAACTACTAAAAAACTTATTCCCAATCCCTGCTCCTGCTGGAGTGGGTGGCAGCGAAACCTCCTCTCCCTGAATTTTAATTTCAGTGATATTTTCCTCACAATTTGGTCCCCAAAACCTGCCTGTTTCTCCTTCTCCCCCTCCTACCTGCTGAGTTTTGCTGCTCTGAAATAACAAAAAGCTCCCAGTTCATCTCTGCTCCAAACTCCTTCCCTCACCTCCCACTTGCCCTGTGGTGCCAGAGGCTTCTCAGGAATTTTTTTTTGCTTGGAATAACAGATACAGAAGGAGGAAAATACAAAATCTGAGGCACTTTGCTGCCCAGCTGGATCAGTGCCCTGAGCTCTGTCAGGAATTCCAGGAGGTTAAGATCCCAGGAGGGATCTTTGGGAAAAAAAGGAAATGCAAGGCAGAAAATCCACTCCTCTCCAGCAAGAGGTCAGTCTGTGGGAGCAGGATGTGGAAACTGAGAGGAAAGTGGAATTTTCTTGTTGTTTCCATGGAGACTGCAGTTATCCCTGTGATCCTTGCTGGGTTTGGAGCTGCTGACCTTGTTCCCATGGATTTTTTTTTGGGATCAGCTCTGGATCCTCCTGAGCAGGGATGGAGAGTCTGGAGGGACCAGGAGCAGGGGAGAGATGGTGGGAGGAGGCAGGAAAAAGAGAAAAAACAGCTTGGGGAGAGGAGAGGAGAGGAGAGGAGAGAGGAGAGGAGAGGAGAGGGAGAGGAGAGGGAGAGGAGAGGAGAGGAGAGGAGAGGGAGAGGAGAGGAGAGGAGAGGAGAGGAGAGGAGAGGAGAGAGAGAGAGAGAGAGAGAAGAGAGAGAGAGAGAGAGAAGAGAGAAGAGAGAGAGAGGAGAAGAGAGAAAGAGAAGAGGAGAAGAGAGAAAAGAGAAGAGGAGAAAGAGAAAAAGAGGAGAAAAGAGAAAAAGAGGAGAAGAGAAAAAGAGGAGAGAAAAGAGAGAAAAGAGGAGAAAAGAGAGAGAAGAAGAGAGAGAGAGAGAAAAAGAGAAAAAGAGAAGAAGAGAGAGAGAAAAGAGAAGAGGAGAAAAGAGAAAAAGAGAAGAGGAGAAAAGAGAAAAAGAGAAGAGGAGAAAAGAGAAAAAGAGAAGAGGAGAAAAGAGAAAAAGAGAAGAGGAGAAAAGAGAAAAAGAGAGAAGAAGAGAAAGAGAAAAGAGAAGAGGAGAAAAGAGAACTGTTTAATAAAAGGATTTTTCTCACTGCCTTTCCAATACTTGACCAGCAATAACAATTATTGACAAATCTCACAATCATTGGCAAGGATCAGCCTGTAATGGGTGTGCACATGATGAAAACCTCTCCTGGCATTTAAAATCAGGTAATAAATATTGTTGCTGCTGATGGACAGGCAGCAGGGCTGGCCTCTGTCAGGGAAAACCTCCTTTTGCAGGGAAGGAAAACCTCTTACAACAGGCAAGAAAAACCTCCTCTGCTGCAGAAGATGAAGAAAATCATCACCTCCCAGGCACCACGATCTCATTCATGAACCTTGTGGCTTCCTGGGCTGGATGTTCCCCTCTGGAATGTGATTCCAGCTCCCCTCTCCACCAGGGAGAGCTTTTTCCTGGGCACAGTTTGGGACACACACTGGACTTTGTCCTCCAGCTCCAACTTGCCTTTCTCCTCACTGATCTTAAAGAAAATCAGAATTCTCATTTACTTTCCCACAGTGGAGACTCTTGGAAGTTTTTTTTGTTTTTTTTTATCAGCTCCTCTTTAATCTGTCACTTTGTTTTATCTGGCAGAGGTTAATTTTCTATTCTTCCCCCACTCTGCTCCTCTCCCCTTTGTCAGCAAGTCCTTTGTTGTTTTATTTTCTGAGCTGCACCTCTCTCTTGCTGGGCTGCTGGAGGTCCTGCCTGAATGCTAATTTCCCCCCTTGGATTTAAAAATTTACAGGAGGCACCTCATCCCTGCTGCTGAGACGTTTTCCCTGTGTGTGAAAATGCATTTATTTCCAATTTTTCCGAGGCAGATCACACCGTGCTTGCGCCGACAGAATTATCTGACAGCATCCCCTGATAGTTCAGTGTCTGGTAGAGGCAGAGAACCCAAATCTGAGGATGTTTTTGGAGTTTTTTTGCTCTTTAATCTTCTCTCTCTTTGTGGTTGAGAGCAGGGGATGGATTGTGTAGTTTTGTGGCTTTGGGAATGTCTGTGGGGTTTGATCTGATCCTGTTCAGGGTGAGGGGAGAGAGGGGAAAGAGCAGCAATCCTAATAATTGTCTGAATTCCAGCCCCGAGCCAGGCTCATCCTCTGTGCTGTGCCAGGGATTTGGGAGATGGATGTTCCCAAAAATGGGTTTTACCCAGAGAATTCACCTGGAAAATCCCAAATAAAGAGGCATTTCCTTCCTGCTGTTAAGAAAGCCTGAGGCGTGTGGAAGGGAATGGGAAATGGCAAATCCAAAGTCTAAAAACAGGTGGTTTTCTTATCCCAGTAATAAAATTTTTATCCCAGTAATAAAATAATTCTGATTTAGTGATGACCAAAAGCTTCCCCTGTCAGGAAATGGAAGATGCAGGGTGATGTTTTCCCATCCTGGTTTTTGATCCATGGGAAATGTCAGATATTTATGGAATGGCAGAAGTTCTGTCCATGGACTCTGGCAGGCTGGGAGTCACTTCTTCCCATCCCAATAAATCCTTGACACCTTGTGAATGGAGCACTGAGGGTGATGGGATCTGAGAAGGGATTTGGGGGGATTTGGGGATGGAGCAATGAGCCCTTCCAGGATGGGATCCGAGCAGGAATCTGTGGGGGATCCACGGGATTGAGGGGAGGGATGGATGTGGGGCCAAGAGCTGTGGGACTGACAAGGAATTTGTGGGGGATTTGGGAAGATGAGGGGATGGAGCACTGAGCTGTCTCCTTCTGGGATGGGGCCAGAGAGGGAATTTGTGGGGGATTCAGGGGGATGAGGATCCAGATGGAGCACTGAGCTGTCCCCTTCTGCAGTGGGGTCAGAGCAGGAATCTGTGGGGGATTTGGGCAGGGATGGACGTGGAGCCACAGAGCTGTGGGACTGATGAAGGAATCTGTGGGGGATTCAGGGATGGAGCACTGAGCCTCCCCTGCAGTGGGACCAGAGCAGGAATTTTGGATGATTCAGGGCAATCCAGGCAGGGATGGATATGGGGCCACAGAGCTGTGGGACTGATGAGGGAATTTTTGGGGGATGAGGATCCAGATGGAGCCCTGAGCCTCCCCTGCAATGGGACCAGAGCAGGAATTTTTGGGGTATTCAGGGCAATCCAGGCAGGGATGGATGTGGAGCCATGGAGCTGTGGGACTGGTGAAGGAATCTGTGGGGGATTTGGGGATGGAGCACTGAGCCTCCCCTGCAATGGGACCAGAGCAGGAATTTTGGATGATTCAAGGCAATTCAAGCAGGGATGAACACAGCACCATCTAACACCCCTTTCCCCTTGCAGTCTCCTGCTTTTTCAACTTCACCAGCCCGTCGGGCACCGTGCTGTCCCCAAACTACCCCGAGGAGTACGGCAGCAGCCTGCACTGCGTGTGGCTCATCATCGCCAACCCCGAGAGCCGCATCCACCTGGCCTTCAACGACTTCGACGTGGAGCCCCAGTTTGACTTCCTGGCGGTCAAGGACGGTGCCACAGCCGAGTCACCCGTGTTGGGGACCTTCTCTGGCAGCCAAATCCCCTCCTCGCTGACCAGCAGTGGCCACGTGGCCAGGCTGGAGTTCCAGACTGACCACTCCATGGAGAAGAGAGGTTTCAACATCACCTTCACCAGTGAGTGTCTTGTCCCTGCCTCCTTCTGCTTTTTGAGCTCTTAAGGTGTTTCTTGAGCTCTTAAATTCCTGTTGGAGATGGCAAAAATGGATCTGTCGGAATTCCGGGGTGAACCTGGAAATTGGGGATTAATTTGGATTTGCAGTCAGGTGAGGGAGGATTGGTGAGTTTAGAGCTGGTGGCTTGAGTTCCTTCTGGCTGTGGAGTTGAAGTGTTGTCCAGGTAAAAAAAAGGAGTTTGGCCCTGGATTATCCGTGCATGGAACCCAGGATTTGGGTTTTTCCATCTTGCTGTGTGGCCCTGCTCCTGCTGGATCCCAGCTCCTCCTGCACTTGAGCAGAGACTGGAGGGAAAATTTCAGCTTGGGGTAAAACATCCTCATTTTGGGGACAGCATGGGGAAAACACAATACTGACTCTCTTCTTTTCCCTCTTCTTCTTTTTTTCTCCTTCCTTCTTTTCCCTTCTCCTTTTTCCTCCTTTCTCCTTTTTCCCTCTTCCTTCTTTTCCTCTTCTCCTTCCTTCCTTCCTTCCTTCCTTCCTTCCTTTCCGCCTTTCCTTCTTTTCTCCCTCTCTTTCCCCTTCTTCCTTTCTGCCCTTCATTCTTTTTTCCTCCTTCCTTCTTTTCTCCCCCTTTTTCTTTTCCCCCTTTTCCCTCCCTTTCTTCTTTTCCCCATTCCTTATTTCTCACCTTCCTTCTTTCCTCCTTCCTTCTTCTTTCCCCTTCTTTCCCCCTTCCTCCTTCTTTCCCCCTCCCCTTCTCTCCCGTTGCCCCATTCCCAGCATTCCGGCACAACGAGTGTCCTGATCCGGGTGTCCCTGTGAACGGGAAGCGCTTTGGGGACAGCCTGCAGCTGGGCAGCTCCGTGTCCTTCCTGTGTGACGACGGCTTCATCCGGACGCACGGCGCCGAGACTGTCACCTGCGTGCTGCACGAGGGCAACGTGGTGTGGAACAACGCCGTGCTGCGCTGCGAAGGTGCTGCTGCTGCTTCCTCTGCTGCTGCTGCTTCCCACTGCTTCCCACTGCTTCCTGCTGCTTCTGCTGCTTCTCCTGCTCCCTGTGATGCTGCTGCTTCCTGTCTGCTCTCTTCCCACTCTTCCCACTGCTTCCTGCTCTTCTGCTGCTTCTCCTCTCCCTTGATCTGCTGCTTCCTTGCTGCTGCTCTTCCCACTGCTTCCTGCTGCTTCTGCTGCTTCTCCTGCTCCCTGTGCTGCTGCTGCTTCCCGGTTCTTCCTGTTGCTTCTTGGTTCTTCCCAGTTCTTCCCGCTGCTTCCCAGTGTGTCCTGCTGCTTCCTGGTGCTTCCCAGGACTTCCTGGTGCTTCCCGCTGCTTCCAGTGCTTCCTGCTACTTCCCGCTGCTTCGTGGTGCTTCCCAGTGTTTCCTGCTGCTTCCTGCTGCTTCCAGTGCCTCCCAGTGCTTCCCAGTCCTTCTCACTGCTTCCCAGTTCTTCCTGGTGCTTCCCAATGCTTCCCAGTGCTTCCTGCTGCTTCCCAGTTCTTCCTGGTGCTTCCCAATGCTTCCCAGTGCTTCCTGCTGCTTCCCAGTTCTTCCTGCTGCTTCCCTCTGCTTGCTGGTTCTTCACAGTTCTTCACAGTGCTTCCTGATCCTTCCTGCTGCTTCCCAGGGCTTCCTAGTGCTTCCTGGTGCTTCCCACTGCTTCCTGCTACTTCCTGCTGCTTCCCAGTTCTTCCCACTGCTTCCCGCTGCTTCCCAGTGCATCCAGTGCTTCCCATTGCTTCCTGCTACTTCCCCCTGGTTTCCAGTGCTTCCCGGTGTTTCTGGTGCTTCCTGCTGCTTCCCGGTTCTTCCTGCTGCTTCCTGCTGTTTCCCAGTGCTTCCCAGTGCTTCCTGCTCCTTCCCAGTTCTCCCTGTTGCATCCCACTGCTTCCAGTTCTCCCTGCTCCTTCCCACTGCTTCCCAGTGCCTCCCAGTCCTTCGCGCTGCTTCCAGTTCTTCCCAGTGCTTCCCGCTGCATCCTCAGCTCTGTTTATTTCCCTTTTTTTTCTGTGTGTGTGTGAAATGAATTTTATTGATATTTTTATGATATTTATTCGATGATTTCGCGATCAGCTCCCGTTCCAGCAGGGGTTTTTTCTAATCCCAGCCATGAGAGGTTCTGATTTCGTGGTGACTCAAAGCTTCCCTGCTGCTCCTGTCAGGGAGGGAATGAAACAATCGGGAATGGAAGATCCAGGCTGACGTTTTCCCGGTTTTTGATCACTGTGACATATCTGATATTTATCTAATGATGAGGCTCTGGCAGTGGAGAGGCAGAAATTCTGCATTTCCATCTCCTGGCCACAACAGCCAACCCTGACACGGGGGAGCAGGGCTGAATTAAAGCCTTTAATTCCGATTTCAAAGCTTTTTTCAGGACTTTCAAGCTTCTTCCTCTGGAAAAGAGAAGTGAAGAAGGAGCTCATTAGGGCTGGAAATGTTCCTGTGCCCTGTGTTCTGGGGGAAGTGATGCTCTGCTCTGGTGTTTGCAGCAATTTGAATAACGAGTGCTGAGCTCTGGAGAAACAGCCCTGGAATATTGAGAAATAATTCCAGTGATTGGCCCTGCGTTGCTGGAGCAGCAGGAATTGAGCAATCCTGGCCATTGTCTTCGGGGTTGGAGGAAGGAAGGAATCAATTGTCTTCAACAGCTTTTAAAGGATAGAAAACTTGAATTTTTTTTATTCTTACATAATTTTTTTCCTCGCAAAACATAATTTTAATTCAGAGCTCCCATTCCTCTCAAAGCCCAAACCTTCAAATTTACCTATTTTTAAGTACAGAAGGCAAACATCCATTAAATAATATACTTCTAGTCAACTTTTCTATTTGATAACCTCCTGCCATCAACTTCTGCCTCCTCCTCCTGATCCCTCTGGTGATTTCTTTGACTCACCCTTCAGCCTGGACATTTTAATTAGCCTTTTTTCACCAAGGAGAAAGCTCAGAGATCTAAAGTCCTGCTCGGCACTTGGAAAAATTAATGGCAAAGAAGGAGACAGAAAAAAAAAAAAAAAAAAAAGAGAAATCCTGACAAGGAAACGTCTCAGCTTTGGGGCAGAAAGGAGCCTCTGGTTCAGAAATAATTGCTTTGGACCCAGCTGAGATCAAATGAGTTGGAGCTGGCGCCCTGCAGAGCAGCAGGGGGGTTTTGGGGTTGGCAGGGACAGGGTTTGGGTCACCTGCAGGGTGGCACTGGGGCACAGTGACACTGGGGACACACAGCCTGGCAGTTGCTGAGGGCTGAGGGGGTTTTGTACCTCTGGGCTGTCAGACTGAGTGTCCTTTGCCCAGAAAATGCAGCTAAGTGCCCTCAGCTCCTGCTGGTTTTTCCCTTTTCCATCTTTTTTTTCCCTTCCTTCTTTTTTCCCTCTTCCTTCTTCTTTTTCCCCTTCCTTCTTTTTTTTTCCTCCTTCTTTTGTCCCCTTCTTTCTTCTTCCCCCTTCCTTCTTCTTTTTCCCCCTTCCTTCTCTTTTCCCCTTCCTTTCTTCCCCCTTTCATCTTTTTTCCCCCTCCTCCTTTATTTTTTTTCTTTTTTCCCCCTCCTTCTTTCTTCCCTTTCCTTCTTTTCCTCCCTTCCTCCTGATTTTTTCCCTTTCCTTCTTTTTCTTTCCCCCTTCTTTCTTTTCCCCCCTTCCTTCTTTTATTCCCCCTTCCTTTTTCCCCTTCTTCCTTTTTCCCCTTCTTTCTTTTTCCCCCCTTTCTTTTTTCTTCCCTTCCTTCTTTCTTTCCCTTCTCTTTTCTCCCTTCCTTCTTTTTTTTCCCCTTCCTTCTGTTTTTCCCCCTTCCTTCTTTCTTCCCCTTCTTTCTTTTTTTATCCCTTCCTTCTTTCTTCCCCTTCTTTTTTTTATCCCTTCCTTTTTCCCCCTTTCCTTCTTTTTTTCCCCCTTCCTTCTTTTTCCCCTTCCTTTTTACCCCTTTTTTCTTTTTTTCCCTTCCTTCCTTTTTACCCTTCTTTTTCCCCCTTTCTTCTTTTTTCCCCCCATCTTTTTCTCTTCTTTTTTTCCCCCTTCCTTCTAATTTTCCCCTTCTTTTTTTCCCTTTTTTTTCCCCCTTCTTTCTTTTTTCCCTTCTTTTTTCCCCCCTTCCTTTCCCCCCTTCCCTCTCTCCTCCCAGCCACAGGCTCTGGAATCCCTGCCCTGCTCCAGAGCCATCCCAGGTGGCAGCAAATCCAGGACTCAATTAGCAGAGGCAGCAGAGAACTCCTGCAGCTGCAGAAACGCCGAGTGACCTTGCATTTTCCTCTGCTTTTATTCCCAGTCATGGTTATTACAGCCTGTCCCCTCCCAAGGTCAGCCCTGCTGCCTCCCTCGGGGACAGAGGCTTCATTTGGAGCTGGAGAGGCAATTTCTGGGAATTAATGTTGGTTTTTCAGCTGGCCCCTGGTGGTTTTTAGCTCGTGGAGGGACAGAAATGCAGGGAAGGTTTCATGGCTGGGGACGTCTGATGGTTCTGCAGCTCCATGACATTTTCCACCCCAATTTCGAGGGACAAGTGGCACTCAAGGACATGGTTTAGTGGTGGCCTTGGCCATTCCCTTCAAGCCATTCCCCCTCAGTGGTTTGTAGAAGCTTTTTATTTTTATTTTAGCCCCTGCAGAATGTTCTTGATGGTAAGAGGCAGAGTTGAGTTGACAGAATATCAGAATATCCAGAGTTCTGATATCATGGATCATGGAGTCCAACTGCTGGCCCTGCAGGGGACACACCTGGGAATCCCACAGCAGCTCCTCTCTGCATTTCCTCCTCTCACTCTGGGGATTTCCCTCTCTTCATTTCCTCCTTTCACTTGAGGAATTTCCCTCTCTCCATCTTCTCACTATGGAGGTTTCCTTCTCTCCATTTCCTCCCCTCACTTCAAGGATTTCTCTCTCTCCATTTCTTCCCACTTTGAGGTTTTCCTTCTCTCCATTTCTTCCTCTCCCTTTAGGAATTTCCCTCTCTCCATTTCCTCTTACCTGAGGAATTTCCCTCTCTCCATTTCCTCTCACTTTGGGAATTTTCCTCTCTCCATGTCCTCTCACTTTAAGGTTTTCCTTCTCTCCATTATCCTCCTCTCCCTTTAGGAATTTCCCCATTTCCTCCTACCTGAGGAATTTCCCTCTCTCCATTTCCTCCCACTTTAAGGTTTTCCCTCTCTCCATTTCCTCCCACTTTAAGGTTTTCCCTCTCTCCATTCTCTCACTTTAAGGTTTTCCCTCTCTCCATTTCCTCCTCTCACTTCTATCATTTCCCCATCCATCTCACCCACTGCTGAGCCTGCAGGTCATTCCCACCCAGAATAATTTAAATTTCTGTCCTTTTCCTCTCCCCAGCACCCTGTGGAGGCCACCTGACAGCACCCAGTGGCACCATCCTGTCCCCAGGCTGGCCTGGCTTCTACAAGGACTCCCTGAGCTGTGCCTGGGTCATCGAGGCCCAGCCAGGATATCCCATCAAGATCACCTTCGACAGGTGCTCAGCACCCCAGATTCCTGGGATTTTGGGGGGTTTTGGGGATTCCAAGCTGCTCTTGCACTGAGGTTTTCCAGTCTCCTTTTTTATTTACGAGTTCCTGGCAGGGCATTGAAATTCACCCAGCACTGGGGAAGGAAAGGTGGGAATGGGAATGGGAAAAAGGTGCCTTTTTCCCTTTTTTTCTGACCAACTCCTCATTTTCAGGGCTATCTCAGACACATTTCTGGGGGCTGAGCTCCCACATGTTCCTGGGGGGAGCAGAGCAGTGAGAATCCACTCCAGGCTTGGGAATGCTGAGTTCCTCAGCTTTCCCTGGATTTCCAGGCTTGGGAACGCTGAGTTCCTCAGCTTTCCCTGGATTTCCAGGCTCGGGAATGCTGAGTTCCTCAGCTTTCCCTGATTTCCTGGCAGAGGAGGGCTGTGCTCTGCTGGGTGGCTGTGTGGGAAGGGATTGTTCACAGCCTGTGGGGTTCCAGCAGATGAAGAGGTGAAGGATCAGAGAGAACCCCAAACCCATGGGAGATACCCTCAGTGAGGTGCTTGGGCAGCAGAAAGGTCCCACTGTGAGGATTTCCCTTTAACTTTGAGGATTTTCCTCTCACTTTGAGGATTTTCCTCTAAGTTTGAGGATCTTCCTCTCTCTATCCTCTTACTTTGAGGATCTTCCTCTAACTTTGAGGATCTTCCTCTAACTTTGAGGATCTTCCTCTAACTTTGAGGATTTTCCTCTCTCTATCCTCTAACTTTGAGGATCTTCCTCTAACTTTGAGGATCTTCCTCTCTCTACCTCTAACTTTGAGGATCTTCCTCTAACTTTGAGGATCTTCCTCTCTCTATCCTCTCACTTTGAGGATCTTCTTCTAACTTTGAGGATCTTCCTCTAATTTAGCAGATTTTCCTCTCTTCCTCTCACTTTGAGGATTTCCCTCTCACTTTAAGGATTTCCCTCTCTCCATTCCCCCTCTCACTCCAGGGATACCCATCACGATTTAGGACAATCCCACAGGAGGGTTGAACTCCCCCTGACCCCTACCAGTTCCAGCACTGAAATAAGGCTAAAAAGTTCATTTTTAGGGTTCCAATTCCCTGCTGTCCCTCGCAGGTTCAAGACCGAGGTGAACTACGACACGCTGGAGGTGCGGGACGGCCGATCCTACTCGTCCCCCCTGATTGGGGTCTACGATGGCACTCAGGTGCCACAGTTCCTGATCAGCACCAGCAACCACCTCTACCTGCTCTTCACCACCGACAAGAGCCACTCTGATGTTGGCTTCCAGATCCGATATGAGAGTAAGGATGTGGGGTTTGGGGCAGTTCTGGGAATTCGGGGCTCTCAGAGCTCTTTGGGGTTCTTGTTCCCTGCTCAGGCTGCTGGTGGAGGAGCAGTTTCTGCTTTTCCTGGGATTCCAGACTGGTTGGGGTTGGAAGGAAGTTTAAATCCCATCCCATTCCAGCCCCACACCTTCGCAATCCCAAATTGCTCCAAGCTCTGTCCAGCCTGGCCTTGGACACTCCAGGGATGGGACAACCACAGCTTCTCTGGGAATTCCATCCCAGCCTTTCACCACCCTCCCAGCCAGGAATTCCTTCCCAAAATCCCACCCAAATCTCCCCTTTTCCCATTTGAAGCCATTGCCCCTTTGGTGGTTTGTAGAAGCTTTTTATTTTTATCTGGGTACCTGCAGAATATTCTTGATGGTAAGAGGCAGAGTTGAGTTCACAGAATATCAGAATATCCAGAGTTGGATCCCACAAGGAGCATGGAGTCCAACTGCTGGGCCTGCAGGGGACACACCTGGGAATCCCACAGCAGCTCCTCTCTGCATTTCCTCCTCTCACTCTGGGGATTTCCCTCTCTCCATTCTCTCACTTTGAGGATTTCCCTCTCTCCATCCTCTCACTTTAAGGTTTTCCCTCTCTCCATTTCCTCCTCTCACCCAAGGAATTTTCTTCTCTCCATCCTCTCACTTTGAGGATTTTTCTCTCTCCATTTCCTTTCACTTTAAGGTTTTCCCTCTCTCCATTTCCTCCTCTCACTTTGAGGATTTCCCTCTCTCCTTCCTCTCACTTTAAGGTTTTCCCTTCTCTCCATTTCCTCCTCTCACTCTGGGAATTTCCCTCTCTCCATTTCCTCCTCTCACTTCAAGGATTTCCCTCTCTCCATCCTCTCACTTTGGGAATTTCCCTCTCCCCATTTCCTCTCACTTGAGGAATTTCCCTCTCTCCATTCCCCCTCTGACTCTGGGATAACCAGCAGGATTTGGGATGATCCCACAGGAGTGCTGATCTCCCTCATTACCCCAAGACCTCTGCTTCCCCCAGCTGTGAAGCTGCAGTCTGACCACTGCCTGGATCCCGGCATCCCCGTGAACGGCCAGCGCCACGGCAACGATTTCTACGTGGGAGCTCTGGTGACATTCAGCTGTGACTCGGGGTACACCCTGAGCGACAGCGAGGCCCTGGAGTGTGAGCCCAACTTCCAGTGGAGCCGGCCGCTGCCCAGCTGTGAGGGTGAGGGAACAGCTGGGGGGCAGAGCCTGCGGCTGCACATCTGCAGCAGCTGCAGAGCTCTCGGGGGCGTTTAATTAATGGATTTGCTTGGTTTTCCATGGGCTGATCCGTGGTCTTTGCTGTGTTTCCATGGGCTGATCAGTGTGGTTTTTTGGATTTCCATGGGTTGATCCATGGATTTTGTTGGATTTCAGTGTATTGGTCCATGCATTTTTTTGGATTTCCCTGGATTGATCCGTGTTTTTTGCCGTATTTCCGTAGGTTGATCCATGCATTTTGTTGGATTTCAATGGGTTGATCCATGCATTTTGTTGGATTTGGATGGGATGGGCTGATCCTTGTGGTTTTTTGGATTTCCATGGCTTGATCCTTGTCTTTTGCTGTATTTCCATGGGTTGATCCATGCATTTTGTTGGATTTCAATGTATTGGTCCATGCTCTTTTTTTTTTTTTTTTTTTTTATTTCCATGGGTTGATCCATATATTTTGCTGGATTTCCATGGTCTGATCCATATTTTTTGCTGTATTTCCATGTGTTCATCCATGGATTTTGCTGGATTTCAGTGGGTTGATCCATGCATATTTTCGGATTTTGTTGGATTAATCTATGGATTTTGTTGGATTTGGGTGATCTGATCAATGTCTTTTATTGTATTTCAATGGGTCAGTCCCTGCATTTTGGATTTCCATGAGCTGATCCATGAATTTTGTTGGATTTGGATGGTCTGATCAATGCATTTTGTTGGATTTCCATGGGTTGGTCCATGCATTTTGTTGGATTTGGATGGTCTGATCAATGCATTTTGTTGGATTTCCATGGGTTGGTCCATGCACTTTTTGGATTTCAATGGGTCGATCCATGCATTTTGATGGGTCAGTCCCTCCATCTTTGGGATTTCAATTGGTCAATCCCTGCATTTTGAATTTCCATGAGCTGATCCATGCATTATGTTGGGTTTCCACGGGTTGGGTTTTGTTTTTACGTTCTCATGCTCTCCCAGCTCATCCAAGGCTTTAATTCTTTCCCTATTTTCCCCAGCTCTCTGTGGAGGGTACATCCGTGGCTCCAGCGGCACCATCCTCTCCCCAGGCTTCCCTGATTTTTATCCCAACAACCTGAACTGCACTTGGACAATAGAAACATCCCACGGGAAAGGTGAGATCCCTCTGCAGTGCTGAGGAGGACAGTGGGAGAGGAATTCCCTGTGGGATCCAAGAATTCCTCTCAGGAATGACAATTCCATCGTCCCTGGGTGAGATCCAGAGGGTTTTGGTGTCACATCTCTTCATTCTTTCAAAGTGGAGAGGATTCAGAGGGGAAAAAATTATTCCACAGCATCAAACTTGGTGTAATATCCATTCCCAGACCTTCCTGGCATCACCCTGGTGGTCAGGATGTGGATGGATTTCCCAAAAATTTCCGGATTTCCCAAAAATTCCCAGATTTCCCAAAAATTTGGCTACCAGGCAATACCAGGAATGCCACAGAGAGCAGAGAGGAGCTGCCACTGCCACCCCTGCTGGCAATTGGGGGTTTTGTGGCTCTTCCAGCATTATTTGAATTCCCTGCCTCTTCCCAATCTAAATGCAAAGAGGCTTTTTATTCCTCAGCATCTCTTTTCCTCGCTGAGTTGGTGTGACAATGCTGTGACAGAGTTCTGAGCTCAGATCCTGCCTGCCTCTGCTCTCCCTGCCATTTTTTAATGTTGTTTCAGGTTTTTTTTTATCTCCAAGCTGGAATTATTTTCCAGACAATAAGTGTTTCTAATGGTGTTTGAATTCCAGCATGAAAAATCACCTCCTGGAGGAGCCTGAAGTGTTTCCCATTGTGTGTCTGGAGGTGTGAAGGAGATTTTAAGTAATCCATGACTCCTCTCTGGCTCGTTTACAAATGCAGCAAGGTCACAGCCTCCTCCCCAAATGTTTCAAATCACCCGAATTGGATTTGGGAAGAAGAGGCAAAATCGTTTTGCTGTGATGGATTTGCTGGAGCTGTTGCAGGGTTTGTTTTGGGTGGGAAAAGGTGGATAAAAGTGAGGTTTTCTTGGGGAATAAAAGTGAGGTTTTCTTGGAGCAGCCTGTGGAAGGGGAATGGAATTAGACAATTTTGAAGGTCCAAATTAGACAATTTTGAAGGTCCAAACCATTCCATGATTCTGGAATTCAGCCCACCATGGGAATCTCCCTGCAGCTGCACTGCTGACCCAAGGTCACAACCTTCTCCCCAAATGTTTCAAATCCCTGAAATTTAATTTGGGAAGAAGAGGCAAAATCGTTTTGCTGTGATAGATTTGCTGGAGCTGTTGCAGGGTTTGTTTTGGGTGGGAAAAGGTGGATAAAAGTGAGGTTTTCTTGGGGAATAAAGTGAGGTTTTCTTGGGGAATAAAAATAAGGTTTTCTTGGAGCAGCCTGTGGAAGGGAATGGAATTAGACAATTTTTAAGGTCACTCCCACCCAAACTATTCCGTGATTCTGGGAATATCCCTGCAGCTGCACTGCTGACACACTTTAACCTCCTGGAAAAGCCTCCCTGGCCTTGAGGCTTGGCTTAAATCCCATTTTTCCAGGTAGGAATTCCTTCTGGAACACTCTTGTTCCTGATCCCTCCTGGCTCCAGCCCTTGCTGCTCTTGCTCTGTGTTTAAAGCTCACCACTTTGACAATTAAATAAATTTTTTAAAAAATCAATATGTAAAATAAATAGATAAATTTCATTAATGATATAAACAATAATATGATTACTTAAATTATATATGATTATATATATAATAATAATTAAATTATATATGATTATATATAATAATAATAAAAGGGAAGGGAAAGAAGGGAAAGAAGGGAAAGAAGGAAGGGGAAGAAGGGGAAGAAGGAAGATTATATATATATAATAATTATATATAATAGTATATAATTCTATATAATGTATAATTCTATCTGTAAATTTTTATATAATTGTATAATATAATTGATTATATAAATATAATAGTTATATAAAATAAATATACAGAATGGAGTGGAGTGGAATGGAATGGAATAGAATAGAATAGATATAATAGAAGCCTTTGATAATCAAACCTTTGAAAATCAAAATAACTCACTCCTCCAGCCCCACTCCATCCCTGGAGCAAGTCTGTGTCATCCCAGAGGCTCAGGGATCCAACATTCCCAGTGCCTGTCTCTGCTCTGGCTTTAGGGATTTTATCCATTTCCCATCACCCATCCCTCATTTCCAGCCGGATTTTCCCCCTGCTGCTGGCAGCAATCAGAGGCTGGCCATGGCAGAGCTGTGGGCTGAACCCCGCTGTGCTTCCAGGTGTGTTCTTCACCTTCCACACCTTCCACCTGGAGAACGGCCACGACTACCTGCTGATCACCGAGAACTCCAGCTTCGCCCAGCCGCTGCAGCAGCTGACGGGCTCCAGGCTGCCGGCGCCGCTCAGCGCAGGGCTCTTCGGCAACTTCTCCGCCCAGATCCGCTTCATCTCCGACTTCTCCATGTCCTACGAGGGCTTCAACATCACCTTCTCAGGTCAGGCCAGCTGGCAAAGGCTTCCTTCCTTTCTTTCCCTTCTTCCCTTTCTTTCCCTTCCTTCCTTTCCTTCCTTCTTTCCCTTCCTTTTTTCCCATTCTTTCCCTTCTTTCCCTTCTTTCCCTTTTTTTCCTTCTTTTCCTTCTTCGTCCCCTTCTTCTCCTTCTTTCTTCTCCTTCTTTCTTCTCCTTCTTTCTTCTCCTTCTTTCTTCTCCTTCTTTCTTCTCCTTCTTTCTTCTCCTTCTTTCTCCTCCTTCTTTCTTCTCCTTCTTTCTTCTCCTTCTTTCTCCTCCTTCTTTCTCCTCCTTCTTTCTCCTCCTTCTTTCTTCTCCTTCTTTCTTCTCCTTCTTTCTCCTCCTTCTTTCTTCTCCTTCTTTCTTCTCCTTCTTTCTTCTCCTTCTTTCTCCTCCTTCTTTCTCCTCCTTCTTTCTCCTCCTTCTTTCTCCTCCTTCTTTCTTCTCCTTCTTTCTCCTCCTTCTTTCTCCTCCTTCTTTCTCCTCCTTCTTTCTCCTCCTTCTTTCTTCTCCTTCTTTCTTCTCCTTCTTTCTCCTCCTTCTTTCTCCTCCTTCTTTCTCCTCCTTCTTTCTCCTCCTTCTTTCTCCTCCTTCTTTCTTCTCCTTCTTTCTTCTCCTTCTTTCTCCTCCTTCTTTCTCCTCCTTCTTTCTCCTCCTTCACTTCCTTCCCTCTCTCCCTTCTTTTTCTTCCTCCTTTCCCCTTCTTTTCCTTCCTTCTCTTCCTTTGCTTCCTTCCCTCCTTTCCCTTCTTTTCCTTCCTCCTTTCCCCTTCTTCCATTCCCTTCCTTCCCTGCTTCACTTCTTTGCCCTTCTTTGCCCTTCTTCACTTCCTTCACTTCTATCCCTTTGCTTCCTTCTGGCTTTCCCCCTTTCCCCTTCCTTCCCCTTCCTTCCCTTTGCTTCCTTCCCTATTTCCCTTCTTTCCCTTCTTTCCCTTCTTTCCCTTCTTTCCCTTCTTTTCCCTCCTTTTCCTTCCTTCTTTCCCCTTCTTCCCTTCCCTTCCTTCCCTGCTTCACTTCTTTCCCTTCTTTTCCCTTCTTTCCCTTCTTTCCCTTCTGATGGCTGAGTTGTCCTCCTGCTGCACCCACAGGGCTCTGAGGGATTCAGGTTTTCCTGATTCCAGGAGTCAGGAGGAGGCTGAGGGAGACAATTCCTCCCCAGAGAAGTCCCAGTAATCCCAGTAAAACCTGTGCTGGCTAAACTATCCCAGTGATTTTCTCTTTGACTACTTGTGGTGATCCAAAATCCAGGTTTTTCAGAGGAAATCCTGATTTTTCAGCAGTTGTCAGTGGGGAGGAGTGTGGGGACTCGGAGAGGGACCCAAAAAAGTGCCTTTGGGCAGCTCCTGGCACTGGGACAGCCTGTGGCTGAAGGACACGAGGTGTTGGACTGAGCTGAGTCCTCCAAACGACTCCCAAGGGTTTTGCTCACATCCCCAGGAATGCCAATCCTCCCTGCCTGAGTGCCCCAGAATTCATTCCCTGCAACAATCAGCACAGCTTTATTGCACTGAAGCTATTCTGCCTCCTTCCCCGTGTCCTTCCCAGCCCTGAGCTGCCAGTTCAGCCCCTGGGGAGGGAGAGAAATTCCCATTTTTCCCCTGGTCTGGCACCCTCGCTGCCGGGCAGAGCTGTTGCCATAGCTGCAGCTCAAACCTGCTTCCCAGTGCCTTTGTTCCTCAGCCTCTGAAGTCAGGGATTTGCATGTGGAAACCAGTCAGAAAATTTCCAATTAACTCCCATTTTGATGAGGGGGGAAATGGCTTTTTGCCTTTCAAAAGCTCGCCTCTAATTATAACTCTCATTTTCAAGGCTTCTTTCCTATCTTGGCCAGCAAAAATGAGAGTCTGTTCTATTTTTAGCTTCCTTTACATATATATATGTTAATGTACAGGCTTTGGGCTTGGATATTTTTCCAGAACATCCTCAAAAGAGATTTCCTCCAAACTGGTTTGGGGTCAGAGTTTGGCTGTTGGCCAAAATCCTCTGTGACCTTTCTGGCAGCAGCTTCAGTGTCCTCCTGCATTCCAGGATTAGTAATGGAGAGGCAGCAGAAATCCCACCTGGATCAATCCATCCTGGATGGATGGAGCAGGCAGGGAATGACAAATTCTCATCCCTGCCAGTGCCCCAGGCAACAGGACCTGGTTGGAATGCAGGTGGGGAGTGAAATCCAGGTGGGTTTTCATGGATTGGGATCCTCATGGATTCTGCCTTCACTGCAGGATCCCAGGTGTGTCCCTGATCCTTGAGGGCTCACCTGAAACAGAGGCTGGACAAAGTGAAGAGAATAAAAAGAAGATTAATTTATTGAAGGTCTTCAAGGTGCATTTAGGGCAGACAGAGCCTATTAGAGAGGCTACACCCAAAATGGAAAGCGAGTCACGAGTTTTTCATACTTTGTAAGTTTTTTATAATGTCACGAGTTTTTAATATAAGTTTTGTCCATTTTCATATCGAGGTTTATTCCTCCAATTACAGCTTCAGCTAATGAAGTCAATTACTCCAAGTTTGCTCCCCCAGTTCACTGCTGTTTACATATTTTGGGGCTCTGAGACAGTGAGGTGTCCTTGGATTCCAAACTGAGAGGAATTATTTTGCTCTAAAAATGGGAGAACAGCAACTTTAGCACCCTGATGGAGTCCAGAGTTAAAACACACAAAACCCACAAAAGCCAAAACCCAGAGTCACCACCCCTACCACCCCAAAAACCCCCATTTCTCCCCCCAGAATACGACCTGGAGCCGTGTGACGAGCCGGAGGTGCCAGCCTACAGCATCAGGAAGGGGCTGCAGTTCGGGGTTGGGGACGTCCTGAGCTTCTCGTGCTTCCCGGGCTACCGGCTGGAGGGAGCAGCCAGGATCACCTGCCTGGGAGGGAGACGGCGTGTGTGGAGTTCGCCTCTGCCAAGGTGTGTTGGTAGGTGGTCATGTGCTTTCCTTTCGCTTGGCTGGGCCAGCTGGGCTGCACTGGCGAGGTGGGCAGGGATGGAGGGCAGTGGTGCTGGGGTGGGTGACATCCCTGGGGTGGGTGGGTGACATCTCATGGGATGGAGGGATGGATGGAGGGATGGATGGAGGGATGGATGGAGGGATGGATGGATGGACGGAGGGATGGATGGAGGGATGGATGGATGGATGGATGGATGGATGGATGGATGGATAGGTGGATGGATGGATGGATGGATGGATGGATGGAAGCATTCCTGGGATGGGTGACATCCCATGGGATGGGGATGGATGGATGACATCCCCCATGATGGATGACATCCCCTGGGATGGATAGGTGACATCCCCCAGGATGGTGACATCCCCTGGGATGGATGGGAACATCCCCAGGATGGTGACATCCCTGGGATGGATGGATGATATCCCTGGGATGGATGGGAGCATTCCCTGGGATAGATGGGTTTATTTTGGGCAGGAAAAGGTGGATAAAAGTAGGATTTTCTTAGAGTAAACTGTGATGTCCCTTCCCATGGTGGGGGAATGGAATAAGATAAATTTAAGGACATTCCCACCCAAAATAGGTGACATCCCCAGGGTGGGTGACATCCCTGGGATGAATGGGTTTACTTTGGGCAGGAAAAGGTGGATAAAAGTAGGGTTTTCTTGGAGTAAACTGTGATGTCCCTTCCCATGGTGGGGGATGGAATAAGATAAATTTAAGGACATTCCCACCCAGGATGGGCAACATCCCTGGGATGGAGGAGAGCATCCCTGGGATGGATGGGAGCATTCCCAGGATGGACAGGTTTATTTTGGGCAGGAAGAGGTGGACAGAAGTAAGTTTTTCTTGGAGCAACCTCTGGAAGGTGTCTGTTCCCATGGTGGGGGAATGGAATAAGGCAGTGTTTAAGGACATCTCCCACCCAGGATGGGTTGGATCCCCTGGGATGGAGGGGTGACATCCCTCAGGGTGGGTGACATCCCCTGGGATGGATGGCAGCAGCCCAAGGATCCAAGGAGAACATCCTGGAATTTCTGCTCCAACCCCTAGCAGGGAATATCCCCTCATCCTTGTGTCCTTGTGAGTCAGAGATGTGTCCTCCAAGCTGGGAATGGAAGTGCAGGGAGCAGAGTTGGTGTTTTCCAGATCCACATCCTCACATCCAGGACAGGCAGAGCCCCCAGAGCTGCCACCCTCTTCCTCCTCTGCCCAGAATTCTCCTGCCAAGTTTTTAGCCCATAAAACTTCTGACTTCAGGTTTGGCTCGAAGTCAAATGCTCAGAGTAGAGAGAGAAGCAGATCCTGATGGAGGAGAGCAGCCTGGCTGGGAAAAAGTGCTGGAAAAGGGAATATTCTGCAGGGATAACCAACAGGGAAAAGGCTCTTTACTTCTGCTGGGGTGGTGCCTGAACAGAGCTTACCTGAAACAGAGGCTAGACAAAGTCAGGAGAATAAAAAGCAGTTGGATTTATTAAAGGTGCATTTATTTAAGGTGCATTTAGGGCAAACAAAGCCTGCTCCAGAGGCCACAGCCAAAATGGACAACGAGTCATAAGATCGTCATATTTTTTATAAGTTCTGTCTATTAACATACTGAGCTTTAATCCTCCAATTACGCCTTCAGCTAATGAAGTCAATTACTCCAAGTTTACTCCCCACAATTCACTGCTGTTTACATATTTTGGGGCTCTGAGGCAGCAAAGTCTCCTTGGATTTTCCACCTGAGAGGAATTATTTTGTCTAAAATGCTGTGAGCAGCAGTTTTAGCACCCTGTGTGGAGTCCAGAGTTAAAAATTCCAGATGCACCAAAAAATACAGAAGCTAAAAATCCCAAGGCATCAGTGGGAAGCAGTGAGCAGCTGTGGCCTTTGGAGGAGTCACCTGCATGGCTGGAGGGGCCAGAAGGTCCCTGAGGTCACTGAAATGGCATTTTGTCCTTGGTGCAGCTGAGTGTGGCTCGTCGGTGACAGGAACCCAGGGGGTGCTGCTGTCCCCCAACTTCCCCCTGAGCTACAACAACAACCACGAGTGCATCTACTCCATCCAGACCCAGCCTGGGAAAGGGATCCAGCTGAAAGCCAGGACCTTCCAGCTGGAGGCTGGAGATGTGCTCAAGGTGATTCCGGCTGGGGCGGGGAGGCAGTGGGAATGCTTCAGTGAATGGGAGGGATGCTCTGGAATTTTAATAGGATTGGGGGGCTGAGCTCTGGAAAAAGGGAGAGAATGTGCTGAAATTTTATTGGGATGAAGTGGGTTGACCTCTGGAAAATGGAGGGAATGTCCTGAAATTTTAATGGGATTAGGGGGATTGAGCTCTGGAAAAAGGAGGGAATGTGCTGAAATTTTATTTGGATTAAGGGGATTGAGCTCTGGAAAAAGGGAGAGAATTTGCTGAAATTTCATTGAAATTAGTGGGCTGAGCTCTGGAAAATGGAGGGAATGTCCTGAAATTTTAATGGGATTAGGGGGATTGAGCTCTGGAAAATGGAGGGGATGTGCTGAAATTTTATTGGGATGAAGTGGGTTGACCTCTGGAAAATGGAGGGAATGTCCTGAAATTTTAATGGGATTAGGGGGATTGAGCTCTGGAAAATGGAGGGAATGTGCTGAAATTTTATTTGGATTAGGGGGATTGAGCTCTAGAAAAAGGAGAGAATGTGCTGAAATTTTGTTGGGATGAGGTGGGTTGACCTCTGGAAAATGGAGGGGATGTGCTGAAATTTTATTGGGATTAGGGGGATTGAGCTCTGGAAAAAGGAGAGAATGTGCTGAAATTTCATTGGGATGAAGTGGGCTGAGCTCTAGAAAAAGGAGGGAATGTGCTGAAATTTTATTTGGGTTAGGGGGATTGAACTCTAGGAAAAGGAGAGAATGTGCTGAAATTTTACTGGGATTAGGGGGCTGAGCTTTGGAAAAAGGAGGGAATGTGCTGAAATTTTATTTGGATTAGGGGGATTGTGCTGAAATTTTAATGAGATTAGTGGGCTGAGCTCTGGAGAAGGGAGGGAATGTGCTGAAATTTCATCAGGATGAAGTGAGCTGAGCTCTAGGACAGGGAGGGGATGCACTGAAATTTCATTGGGATGAAGTGGGCTGACCTCTGGAAAACAGAGGGGATGCTCTAAAGACAGCAGCCTCCCCAGGCAGGGATGGTTTGATGTCTGGAATCCCTGGGAATGGCTTCTCCAGGCTGGGTTTCTCTTCCCCCCCAGGTCTACGATGGCACCAACAGCTCTGCCCGGCTGCTGGGCACCTTCAGCCGCTCGGAGCTGCTGGGCAGCAGCATCAACAGCACCTCCAGCTCCATGTGGCTGGAGTTCATCTCTGACAGTGCCAACACCAGCAAGGGCTTCGAGCTGCAGTTCTCCAGTGAGTTCTGATCCCAGCCCTGCTGGGAATCCCACGGGCTGAGGGGTGGTTTGGTGATGGGTGTGAGTAAAGAGTCGTTCTTGGGGAGATCTGCAGCCTGAGTGGGTTGGAAGGTGGGAGAGAACAGAAATCTGGGATTGTTGAGGTTGGGAAAGTCCTCTGAGCCCGTGGAGTCTGAACTGTGCCTGATGCCCAGTGGGTGACACATCCAGGCATTCCTTGGTCACCTCCAGGGATGTGGCTGCACACCTCCCTGGGCAGCTCCTGCCAAGGTCTGACCATCCTTTCCATGGAAAAATTCCAGCTGATGTCCAACCTGGCCCTGCCCTGGCGCAGCTTAGGCTGTTTCCTCTTCCCCTGTCCCCATTTTCCTGGGAGATCATCAAACCTTTCCCGCTGAGGCCGTGGCGATCCCAAAATTTGGATCAAAGCTGAGACAGCAGATTCCTGGGATCTCCCTCCAACATTCATTAAAACCCCTCTAATTCCCAATATGGTTACCTGTGGTCCCTTCTGCTTCCCAGCCAACGATTTTTAGAAGGAAACACCCCCATGGCTTTACATTAAACCCTCCTGGCTGTGAAATCCCTGCTCTGATACCCAAATCCCTCCCTCCTGCAGGTTTTGAGCTGATCAAGTGCGAGGACCCCGGGATCCCCCAGTTTGGCTACAAGGTGCACGACGAGGGTCACTTTGCGGGCAGCTCGGTGTCCTTCAGCTGTGACCCTGGCTACACCCTGAGGGGCAGCAGGGTGCTGCTGTGCCTGACTGGTGAGAGGAGAGCCTGGGATCAGCCCCTGCCGACCTGCGTGGGTGAGCAGCTCCTCCAGGCTGGGGTTTCCCTGGAGAACCCCGCCCTGAACACCCCCTGTCCCTGTTTTGTTGGTCCTTAACTCTGGTGTTAATTGTGTCTTAACTAATTAATGTGGTGAAGATCCTAGGTGAGGCACCTGGAGATGGAGAAACCTCCTCCTCCTCCAACACCTCCAGGCTGGGATTTCTCTGGATAACCCCGCCCTGAACACCCCCTGTCCCTGTTTTGTTGGTCCTTAACTCTGGTGTTAATTGTGTCTGCACTAATTAGTGGGGTGAGGATCCTGGGTGAGGCATTTTGAGGTGGAGAAACCTCCTCCTCCTCCAACACCTCCAGGCTGGGATTTCCCTGGATAACCCAGCCCTGAACACCCCTTGTCCTTCTCTTGCTGATCCTTAACTCTGGTGTTAATTGTATCTGTGCTAATTAAAGTGGTGAGGATCCTGGGTGAGGCACTTTGAGATGGAGAAACCTCTTCCTCCTCCTCCTCCTCCTCTTCCTCCAGTACCTCCAGGGGGAGATTTCCTTGGATTCCCCACCCCTGCTTTGCTGATCCATTGACATTAACTCTGCTATTAATTGCCCCCTTCTGCACTAATTAGTGGGGTGAGGATCCTGGGTGAGGCATTTTGAGGTGGAGAAACCTCCTCCTCCTCCAGCACCTCCAGGCTGGGATTTCCTTGGATAACCCAGCCCTGAACACCCCTTGTCCCTCTTCTGCTGATCCATTGACATTGACTCTGATATTAATCACATCTGCACTAATTAAGTCACGGTGAGTGTGGTGAGGATCTTCAAGATGGAGACACTTTCTCCTTCTCCTCCAACACTTCCAGGGAGTGATTTTCCTTGGATCCCCCACCCTGAACACCTTTGTCCCTGCTTTGCTGATCCATTGACATTAACACTGGTGTTAATCACATTTGCTCTAATTAAGTTGTGGTGAGGGTCCTTGAGATGGAGAAACTTCCTCCTCCTTCTCCTCCTCCAACACCTCCAGACTGGGATTCCCTTGAATCCCCCACTCTGACCACCTTTGTCCCTGCTTTGCTGATCCAGTGATATTAACTCTACTATTAATTGCCCCCCTCTGCACTAATTAGTGTGGTGAGGATGCTGTGTGAAACACCTTGAGATGGAGAAACCTCTCCCTCCTCCAGCACCTCCAGACAAGGCAGACAAGGATTTCTTTGAATTCCCCACCCTGAGCACCTTTGTCCCTGCTTTGCTGATCCATTAACATTAACTCTGCTATTAATTGCCCTCATTAACATTAATTCTGCTAATTATTTCCCCCCACCTGCACTCACTACCGTGGTGAGGATCCTGTGTGAGATGAGAACACCTGCAGCAGCTTTTCCATGAAACTCTCTGCCCTGAGCACACATTTTTTACTTCCTTGTGCTTTCCCAGCCCTTGTCCTTCCCCTCTGGACGTGCAGGAGTGAGTGGCACCTGCTGATGGTGACACCAGTGTGTCCTGGCAGGTGACAGCTCAGCCAGCTTGGTTTGAGAGCTGCCTGACATCTGATGCCATCCTCAGACATTTCTATTCCCTCGCTGAGTCCCGAGTTCCCTTTCTCTTCCTGCTTGGAGGATTGTGATTTGGGGTTTTGTGTGTGAAATGAATGGGGCTGATTCCTAATTCCTGATTCCTGATTCCTGTCCTGCCATGCCCAGCACTTGGGGAAGTTGTTGGGCACAGAATCCTCTGGGAGATCCCCACACCCAGGGATGTGCTCAGCCCCTGGCTCTCTGTGTTCTCAATCCCAGGGGGCAGGACCGTTCCTTGGTCTGCATTTTAGCCTCGTTTATTGAAAAAAAATTCATTTAAAAAGCCAGATTTCTGTGATTTGTGCATCTCCCTAACCTTCACCCTGTTTGCTCCGCATGTATTGGATATGAGGCTGTGTCTGAGCATGTGGAAATTAAAGAAAAACTAAAGAAAGCTGAAAGAAATGAAAATTACAGAATTTGAATGGATATGCTATGGAAATTACTCCAAATCCTCACGTTCTTCGGAGTGCATTTACAGAGACATTGACAAGTTCTTTGGCTTCTTATCCTTCATTTTCTGATGAACCTGAGCAGAGGAGCAGAGCTCCTTCACCCCACACGTGTTAGCAGGGAAGGAGCAGCATCCTGGCAGACTCTGCCTTTCCTCCCTGGGGACTGAAGGTGGAGGGAAGCTTTGCCAGGTGTTCAGAACGAGCACAGAAATGCAGAATAATTCTGATAACTCAGCCGAATCCAACGATTCTCTTTATTTCTCTCCCCTGGGCTTTAAGAATCCCTGAGAAAAACAAGGAATAATCTCTCTTGCAGGGTGCGATTTGCATTATTGCCAAGCAGGAGCCACAAAAAGCCCCAAATCTCCTCCCTAACCCCATAAATGTTTGTGTTGCAGCTGAGTGTGGAGGGACAATCCGAGGAGAGACCTCAGGAAGGATCCTTTCTCCAGGATATCCAACTCCCTACGACCACAACCTCAACTGCATCTGGACCATCGAGGCAGAGCCTGGCTGCACCATCGGGTGAGCAGGGCCAGGGGCACGGGGGTTGGGTTCTTCTCCACGTGGAAATTAATTCTGTTAAGGTCGTTAATTAATTTTCGGGTCATTAATTAGGTAAAGCAAGGAGGGAGAAGGTGCTGTCGCTCTGAAGGGCAAAGAGAGGAGCAGGAGGTTTGGCTCTGGAATTAAGGAATGGTTTGGGTTGGAGGATCCATGGAAAGGGACATGGAGGATCCATGGAAAATGACATGGAGGATCCATGGAAAAGGACGTGAAGGATCCATGGAAAAGGACATGGAGGATCATCTCTAGGATCTCTCATTTCCCACCAGCCCAGGCTGCTCATTCCTGCTCTGTTTTCAGCCCTGTGCATGTCACAGCCCTGGCTGGTGACACCAGACTGTGTCCTCCTCGTTCCCATGGTGTTCCCAAAGCTTTGGTGTCCATGGCCAGCTTTCCACCCCTCTCCTTGATGGGATGGATCCAAAACTAAACCTTTTTTCCAAACCAGATTAGTGTGGATTTCCCAATATGGATGTCCAAGTGACAGAATTGCAGGGAGTGTCCAAGTGACACAATTGCAGGGAATGTCCCAGGATCCCAGCAGCTCCTTCTCCCTGATCCTTCAGTGCTGCCCTGGGTGTTCCCACAGATTCCAGACCAGCCAAAGCCTGGAAAAAGCTGGGAAAAAAACACTGCTTTTACTAGGTGATGAGGGGGAGAAATGCAGCTTGAAAATTAATAATAACAATAATAATAATAATAATAATTTCATCCTGTTCTCCCAGGATCTCCAATCAGAGTTCCCAGTGCTGGCAGCAATTCCTGGGCTCATCCCACACCTGTGGCTGTTCCATCCCAAATTCCATCCCATTTTCTCCTCCCCGTGGTTCCCCCTGCTGCCTCTCTGGGAGCACAGCCTGTCCCTGGGGGTGAGCTCCGTGCTGCTTTTAGCCCGTGGATTTCTGCTGGAGGAGGGTTTGCTGCTGGTGGTTTCATCTTTATTTAATGCCCAAATTCCCTCCATCAGCGCTGCCCTTCGGAATGGCTCAGTAATGGATGGGTTTGGGTGTGAGCAGAGCAGAGAGAACACGGCCAGTGTTCAGCTTCCAGCTGAAATCTCCTCTATTTTTATTCTCCTGGAGAAGATTTTTATAGGATGGAGTGGACAGGCTCCTTTTTCTCCCCATCCAAAGGCTGCTTCAGCAACTTTGCTCATGTAATCCCTAAAAACACCTACAGGAGCAGAGATTTAGGATCAACCCAAGGCTTGGAAATTACCAGAACTGAAAGGAAAAGATTCCAGGAGGTATCAGAGTCACACCCACCTGGTGATCCTTCCTTTCCCTGAGATCAGAGCTCCCTTTTCCTGCCCCTTGATTTCCCAGCTCCAGCAGGAGAGATGATCTCAGGGGAGCCGAGAGAACACATTCCCAGCAACTTCATTTTTATGGTAATCCATTGGAAAAAATAATCCTCTTCACGCATGATACAATTGTATAAAGCTCTCATTTGTAACTTACATGAAAATTAATCACCAGAGCTTTTGGAATAAAGCTGTATCTCTGCATGGCACGAGGGGAAGGGGAGGAGGGTGAGACAGGGAGAAGAATGAGCTGCACTTCAGGGCCATGGAAGGGAAAGGGGGAATTGGGGAGGAAAAGGGAATTTGGGGCTTGGGTAGACACAGCCATGGAGAAAACCAGAAAATCATGAGTGGAGGGGCTTGGTTGGTCTGGGGGAGAGGAGATTTTGGTGGATAATGGATGGAAATTCCTTGCCTGGATGGAAATTCCTTGCCTGGATGGAAATTCCTTGCCTAGATGGAAGTTCCCAGCTGGGAGCAGGGAATGCAGACATGGCAGAGGTGGTTTGAGGTACATCCCTGATCCCAGTGTGGTGAAAATCCACAGATATTGTTAATTAATCTGCGTTCTGCTGCATTTCCACGCCTGTCATTGGGAAATTGGGATTGTCAGAGTGCAGGAATAGAATTCCTTTCCCCTCCTCTGGCTGCTGACCCAAAGGCTCTGCCTGGTCTCCAGCCAAGCCCTGCTGGGAACAGTGAGGCTGAGGGAAAAGCTGAGGTGTGCCTGGGGAATAGATGGATTTGCTCCAGAGAATTCCAGATCTGAGATCCCAACAGATTCCTGGGCAGCCTGGCCTTTGGACCACCTGGGTAAAGGTGTTCCCCTTGAGGTTCTTTCCAAATATTTGGGGTTTTTCAGGCAGCCCTGGAGCTGCTGGTGGCACTTCAGGCTGTCCCCCCATCCCACCCCATCCCCTTCCAGCCTCTCCCTGATCCCAAGGTCTCCAGGGATGAATTTTCTCCAGAATTTCTGGCTCACTGAGCCCAGCTAAGGCTGAGAACAAACGCAATCAGGCCGAGGCAGCCGTGGAGAACAGCTCTGCACCATCCATCCTGATTTTCCTCAAGCTTGGCTTTATTTCTCTTTGCTCAAGGTCTCTGCTTGGGAGATTTATGATTCAGCTCTTTTGGTTTCTCCCAGCTTCTGTGGGCATCATTTTGTTGCTGAGGATTGTGCAGTGGGGGATTTTTTTTTTTCCTCTCCCCCTTGTTTTTTATGGCTCTCCCTGATTTATTTATGTTTGCCCCAGATAAATGGGAAAGCAGCCAAGTGAAAGCTTCCCTCTTTGCCTCCATGGGCTGGCAGGGATTTAAGCACAGCACCTGATGGTTTTATTTTTTTACAGATTTTTCTCCCTTTCTGGCTTTCTGTCCCCATTTTTGAGGCTGAGTTTCCCATTGCTGGCCTGATTGTGTTGTGCCAGAGGGTCTTTCCCTGAGGAATAACAGGGCAGGGACAAGCAGGGACAGGGAAATGCCAGCTGTCCAGGTGGGATTTGAGTGCAGGAGTGGAAGGATCAATCCCTGATCCATCCCTGAGCACATTGCCAAGGCTGCCAGAGCTCCAGGACAATGCTCTGGGGACAGGGTGGGACATCTTCCCTGATCCCAGAGTGTTCCAGCCTGGCCTGGGACATTCCCAGGGATGGAGATGGAAACTGGGAATTCCATCCCAGCCCCTCACAGGGAGGAATTTCTCCCTGAAATCTCACCCAAACCTGTCCTCCTTCACTCCAGGCCTTCCCTTTGTCCTGTCACTGCCTGCAAAGTCCCTCTCCATCGTCCCCTTCCCTGTCCCTGTCCCCTTCTGCCAGTTTTCCTTCACTGAGCTGCTCATCTGAGCTCCTTGGGCTGGAAAACCAATGGATTCTCCTGGCTAAAGGACATTCCCACTGCCCACACTTCACCTCATTCCTGAGCAAGCAGAGATCAGTCATTTTCTCAGGAGAAGCCCCAATTTTAGGATTGCTCAGAACTCCTCATCCTGCTCAGAAAGGATCCAGGTTCTGGGAAGATAACAACATTCCCGACTCTGTCAGGTTTGCTTTATGGATGTGATTTCTGAGGGAGGAATGGGGCTGGAATACTCATTCCAAACTGAATTCTGGGTGAGCCAACACATTCCTGGTGGGCCTGACTGCCTGAATTTGGCACAAATCTCATTCCAGACCTAAATTCCAGTTGATTTTGCACTTCATGGTTTTCCACACCAAGCTGAGACATTCCTGGTGGGCCTGACTGCCTAAATTTTGCACAAATCCCATTCCAGCTCTGAATTCCATTTAATTTTTCCTGTCAGTCTGTACTTCATGGTTTTCCACACCAAGCTGAGACATTCCTGGTGGACCTGGCTGCCTGAATTTTGCACAAATCCCATTCCAGACCTAAATTCCAGTTGATTTTGCCCCACAGGGTTTTCCACACCAAGTTGAGACATTCCTGGTGGGTCTGACTGCCTAAATTTTGCACAAATCCCATTCCAGCTCTGAATTCCATTTAATTTTTCCTGTCAGTCTGTACTTCATGGTTTTCCACACCAAGCTGAGACATTCCTGGTGGACCTGACTGCCTGAATTTGGCACAAATCTCATTCCAGACCTAAATTCCAGTTGATTTTGCCCCACAGGGTTTTCCACACCAAGCTGAGACATTCCTGGTGGGCCTGACTGCCTAAATTTTGCACAAATCCCATTGCAGCTCTGAATTCCATTTAATTTTTCCCATAAGGCTGCACTTCATGGTTTTCCACACCAAGTTGAGACATTCCTGGTGGACCTGGCTGCCTGAATTTGGCACAAATCCCAGTCCAGCTCTGAATTCCAGCTGGTTTTTCCCCACAGGCTGCACTTCATGGTTTTCCACACCGAGGAGTTCCACGACGTGCTGCGGATCTGGGATGGACCAGTGGAGAACGGGATCCTCCTGAAGGAGATGAGTGGCTCAGGGCTGCCTGGGGACATCCACAGCACCTTCAGCTCTGTCATCCTGCAGTTCAACACCGACTTCTTCACCAGCAAGCAGGGCTTTGCCATCCAGTTCTCAGGTGGGATTCCAGTGCTCAGGTGCGATTCCTCAAAAACCATTCCTCAAAAACCTCAAAAACCAGTGCTCAGGTGGGATTCCAGCCAAACCCAGAGGAAAAATCCATCCAAACCCAGCTTGGCTGGGCAGAAATTCCAGGTGTATCCACAGGGTGAGCAGGTGGCACCACAGGAGGTTTCATGTTTAGAAATAAACAGTAAATTTTTACAATTAGAGATGAATAAATTGCTTACTTAGCAATTAATCCCATCTATTCCTTATTATAAATAATTACTTGCAGTGTTGCTGGGAGGATAAAAAGTCACCAAACCCAAAGCAGGTTGATATTTATGGAATTATAATACAGCATTAATGGGCTGCAGCCACTGGAATGAGTGTCCTTGCAAACATTCATTTCAATGATTTTTGAGGCAATATATTCCAGTATTTACAGAGAAATTACAGAGAAATACTGGAAATTTTGAAAAAAACAGTATTTACAGAGAAATACAGAGCTCCAGGCTTGTGCAGTTGTTTTGGAGAGGGAATAACAGGGAGTGGTTGGGTGAGTGATGATGTGACCTTTGCTGGACTCAGACACATCAAAACATCTTCCTGTCTCTCCCAGGTTTTTCTCCATAACTTTCTGTCCAGGGTGCCTTGCAGGGACAGGGGAGAAAAGGAGAAAATCAGCTTTTTGGGGAGAATTCCTGCCAGATTTAAGACCTTTGAGCTGACCCAGACAGAGCTTTGTGTCTCCCAGCACAGCTCTGCCATCCCATTATTTTTTTTTCCCCAGATTTGTGTCTCATCCAGCCTGGGCTGTTAACTTCCTTATCTCCAGCTGCACAGAAAGAGAGGGATTTCCTGTGGCTCTTTCAAGAGCAGCTTTCTCTAAACTGCCTGCGTGTAACAGACTCTCATCACCTTAGCAGGAAATAAGCTGCTGATGTGGAGCTGGGCTTTATTGACTGCTCCTGCTCAAAGCCTTTGTTCAGCAGGTGTGACTAAGCAGCCAGACCTGAGCTCAGACCTGTCCACTTTGGGATCTTGGGAGCTTTAATGAGCTGGATAAGCTTGCAAAAACTCCTATTACTGTGGGATTTGCCCTGCTGGTAAATCCTCGTGGCGTTGGCAGACCTTGAGCTCAGGCAGTGCAGCTCTGCCTGTCCCCAGCTCGGGGACATCTCAGAACTCAAAGAGAGGCAGCAACAAGTCTGGGAGGGGGACAAAGACATTTTGGAAAGGTCAGGCTGGATGCTTCACAGATCCTGAGGCTGGGTTTCTGTGGCACTCGGGGGAAAAGGCAGAGTGCTGGTGGCTGAGCTGATTTGGCAGCACAGAGCTCTCCAAAAACGCCGTGGGAGATCAGTGGGTGTCTGGGCTGGTGGAGTAAACAGGCATGTGCACAATTAGGCATCAAAGCTGCTCCCTGGGTGCTGCTCTTGAACCTGCTGCTCCCCAGAGCCCTTCCCAGCTGGAGTGGCAGATGCTCAGAGCAGAGAGAAAGGCAGTTTTTGTGGTTTTGTGGGAGAACTTTACGGGATCCTGAGGGAGGAGGGGTTGGCCTGATGTCTGTGTGAGGACAGAGCCTCGGTGCAGCTGGTGCTGCAGGCCTGGTGTTGAATTTGATGGCAAAAAGATTCATTTCAAATGTGCTTTTCCTTCCCTGCAGTCTCCACAGCCACCTCCTGCAACGACCCAGGGATTCCCCAGAACGGGAGCCGCAGTGGGGACAGCAGGGAGGCTGGGGACTCCATCACCTTCCAGTGCAACCCCGGCTACGCCCTGCAAGGGGAGGCACAGATCACCTGTGTGCAGGTGGAGAACAGGTTCTTCTGGCAGCCTGAGCCACCCACCTGCACAGGTATGGACAGAGCGTGGGCTGAGCAGGGACACAGAGCCAGGGTCGGGAAATGTGGATAGAACCATGGGCTGAGCATGGATATGGATCTGGGTTCTGGAAATATGGACAGAGCCATGGGCTGAGCATGGATATGGATCCAGGGTTCTGGAAATAGGGGTAGAGCCATGGGCTGAGCATGGATACAGAGCCAGGGTCGGGAAATGTGGGCAGAACCATGGGCTGAGCTCATGGATCCAGGTTGTGGGCACAGGGACACAGGTCCAAATTCTGGAAACAGGGACAGAGTGATGGGCTGAGCACACGGACATGGATCCAGGGTCTGGAAATATGGGCAGAGCCATGGGCTGAGCATGGATATGGATCTGGGTTCTGAAATATGGACAGAGCCATGGGCTGAGCACATGGACACGGATCCAGGTTGTGGACACAGGGACACAGGTCCAGGTTCTGGAAATATGGACATGGATCCATTGTCTGAGCACTTGGACACAAATCCATGTCTTGACCCCATGGACACAGATCCCTGACCAAACTCCATGGACACAGATCCCTGACCAAACCCCACAGACACAGATTGATATCTTGACACCATGGACACAGATCCGTTTATTGACCCCATGGACACAAATCCATGTCCAAACCCATGGACACAAATTGATGTCTTGACCCCACAGACACAGATCCATGTCCAAACCCACAGACACAGATCCCTGTCCAAACCTGTGGACACAGATCCAAAACTTGACCCCATGGACACAGACTCATATCTTGACCCCATGGACACAGATCCATGTTCCCCCTTTCCCGTCCCGTTCTTGACCCCATGGAACAAACCCATGTCCAAACCCACAGACACACATCCATGTCTTGACCCCATGGACACACATCCATGTCCAATTTGAAATCATGCTGAAAAGTTTATTTTCCAGCCCATTTCGATATCAAGTGGCAAAGGATTTGGAGGAATCATCAGTGAATCAAGACAGATTGATGTCTTGACCCCACAAACCCACATCCACGTCCAAACCCATGGATATTTCAAATTGTGCTGAAAAGTTTCTTTTCCAGCCCATTTCAATACCAAGTGGTGAAGGATTTGGAAGAGTCATCAGTGAAATATCAGTTTTATTGTTGCTGGGGGAGAGGCAGCCTGGTTGGAGCCGAACTGGGAAAACTCAGCGTTCACTTTGGGGCTGATTTAGCATTTCAAACGTGTTTTTTCCCATTCTTGTGGTGCAGCTTCCAAACAACGTGGGCTGAGGGGGATCTGCAGCAACCCCAGGAGGTTTGGGCCATTTGAAGTCTGCATCCCTCCCAGTGCCAGGCAGCTGGGACCAATTCCTGCCTCAAACCCTCTGGGGTGGGATTTTCAAAGGACTCCGAGGGTGTCGAGCTCTTGTCTCCCTCAGGCTTTTCAAAAACGAGTCCTTAGATTTCTTGGGAATTTCTAATTTCTTGGGAATTTTCCCCTGATGTTGCAGCCTGGAAGGAGAAAGCACCCTTGGGGTTAAGGCTGAGGTGAATGGGCACAGAATTGGTGGATCTTCCAAGGTATTTTTGGGGAACTTTCAGCCCAATTTTCCGTGTCTGTGCTGTGATTTCCTGGTGTGTCCCAGAAGATAAAATTTCTCCATGCCTGGACTGGGAGAAGGATGTCTAATCTCTGCTCTGACGTTTCTAGACCAGCCCCACTGGGTTTTACCTGACATTTTTCTTGATGTTTTTCATATAAAAGCCCAAAGGACAATTCCTCATGCTCATTCTTTAATGGAAAATCCTCCCAAGATTTATCCCATCATTTCTGCCCCATCCCAGCTCATTCCTCACTTTGCCAGAACCCCTTCCTCGCACCCCATCCCAAATGTGGGAGGGCTGCTGCTTCTTCCAAGGTATTTTTGGGGAACTTTCAGCCCAATTTTCCATGTCTATTCTGTGATTTCCTGGTCTGTCCCAGAGGGATAAGAATTCTCTCTGCCTGAGTCTGGACTTGGCTGAAAAAGTTGCTTTAAAGCTTTGGAGAAGAGTCTCTAATCTCTGTTCTGACGTTTCTAGACCAGTCCCACTGGGTTTTACCTGATGTTTTTCTTCATAAAAGCCCACAGGACAGTCCCACGTGGTCATCACTTCACCAAAAAATCCTCCCAAGATTTATCCCATCATTTCTGCCCCATCCCAGCTCATTCCCCTCTCAATCTGTTAGGCTGCTGTCAGACCCCCAGGTGCTTCCCTTCCTCTCACCTCATCCCAAATGTAGGAGAGCTGCTGGTTCTTCTAAGATATTTTTGGGGATCTTTCAGCCAAATTTGCCGTGTCTGGGGTGTGGTTTCATGGTGTGTCCCAGAGGATAAAATTTATCCATGCCTGGACTGGGAGAAGGGGCTCTAATCTGTGACATTTCTAGACCAGCCCTACTGAGTTTTACCTGATACTTTTCTTGATATTTTTCTTCATAAAAGCCCACAGGACAATCCCACATGGTCATTACTTCACAAAAAAATCCGAATATTTATCCCATCATTTCTGAGTGGAGCTCATTCTCCACTCAGTCTTTTAAGCTGCTGTCAGACCCGTTACCCATCCATCCATCCATCCATCCATCCATCCATCCATCATCCATCCCTCCATCCATCTCTCCATCCATCCATCCATCCATCCATCCATCATCCATCCCTCCATCCATCTCTCCATCCATCCATCCATCATCCATCCATCCATCCATCCATCCATCCTCTCCATCCATCCATCCATCATCCATCCATCCATCCATCCATCATCCATCCATCCATCCATCCCTCCATCCATCATCCATCCATCCATCATCTCCCTCTTTTCCCATCCCTCCACTACCCATCCCTCTGTCCATCCCTCTGTCCATCCCTCTGTCCTTCCCTCTGTCCATCCATCCATCCATCCATCCATCCATCCATCATCCATCCCTCCCTCCCTCCCTCCCTCCCTCCTTCCATCCCTCCTTCCATCCATCCATCCATCCATCTCTCCCTCTTTTCCCATCCCTCCGTCCCTCCCTCCATCCCTCCATAATCCATCCCTCCATAATCCATCCATCCATCCCTTCATCCCTCCATCCATCCATCCCTCCCTCCATCTCTCCCTCTTTTCCCATCCCTCCATCTCATTCCCTGCTTTCCCAGTGGCTCAGCCCCAAATCCTCACCCTGGGCTGGTTTTTCCCTGCAGCTCCCTGTGGTGGCATCCTGACAGGCCCAGCTGGGGTGATCCTGTCCCCCCAGTATCCCGAGCCATATCCCCCCGGGAAGGAGTGTGACTGGAAGCTGACGGTGTCCCCTGACTATGTCATCGCCCTGGTGTTCAACGTGTGAGTGACCACGGGGTTGGGGCCACCAGCCCTGGGGACAGCCCTGGGGATGGTGGTGAGATGGTCTGGGTGTGGGGAGGAACCAACCCAGAGCTGGGGCTAGAATCCCTTCATAAAAAACCTAATAAATGAAGCAATTATCCACCTTATTCTAAAGAATTCCCCTCTAAACGAGGGTAAAGCCCAATTTATAAAATATGTTCTGGAGAGAAAGTTTCAGCCAAGGTTGAAATCTCGAGTTTCAACCTCTCTGGCTTCCTGTTGTGAATGACGTTTGGGTTTTCTGCCTTGCAGAACCCTAAAACTGAGCTGGAATATAGAAAAATTACAAGCATGTAGGCTAAGGGTACAAAGAATGTGTAACGGGGGGAGAAGATATATAAAAGGTATATAAAATGTATTAAAGAGTATGTAAAATATATAAAAGCGTATATAGAAAATATAAAAGGGTATATAGAAAATAAAAGGCAAAAATCATCAGGCATCAATAGGATGGTCCCACACCCCTGGATAATCTGTTCCCAGGCTATAATTCGGGGAAAATACTCAAATTCCAGCTGCAGCTCCTGTTTGATTCACAGAATGTGATTCCTGAATGATTCCTCGGGGCTGTATGGATAAATCTGGAGTGTGGGAAGAGGACCTACCCCAATTCTAATTACTTTTCTCCTTCCTGCAGCTTCAGCCTGGAGCCTGGCTATGATTTCCTGCACGTCTACGACGGCCCTGACTCCCTGAGCCCCCTGGTTGGGAGTTTTTATGGATCTCAGCTCCCGGAGAGGATCGAGAGCAGCAGCAACAACCTTTTCCTGGCGTTCCGCAGCGACGCCTCGGTCAGCAACGCCGGCTTTGTCATCGAGTACACAGGTGAGCTCTGGGCACACCTGGATTGGCTTTTCTGGGTGTTCCCGGGTTATTCCAGCTGGTTGGGTCAAGTTGGAGAGGTTCTGGTGGTGCTGGGGTTGTCCAGGAAAGGAATTGGTGGGCGGAGTTGGGAGATTTCCTGTCAGGTGGAATTGTGGTGTTTTATCGTCCCCAAAGGGGAGGGAGGTGGAGAGGAAAGGAGGGAAAATGAGGGAAGTGGAGAGGAGTGGAGGGAAAATGAGGGAAGTGGAGAGGAGTGGAGGGAAAATGAAGTAGGGAAATGCAGAGAAGTGGAGAAGAATGGAGGGAAAATGAAGAAGGGAAGTGCAGAGAGGTGGAGAAGAATGGAGGGAAAATGAAGAAGGGAAATGGAGAGGAGTGGAGGAAGAATGAGGGAGGAAAATGGAGGGAAAATGAGGGAAATGGAGAGGAGAGGAGGGAAAATGAGGGAGGAAAATGGAGGGAAAATGAGGGAAATGGAGAGGAAAGGAGGGAAAATGAAGGAGGAAAATGGAGGGAAGTGGAGAAGAATGGAAGGAAAATGAAGGAGGGAAATGGAGAGGAGTGGAGGGAAAATGAGGGAGGAAAATCTAGGGAAGTGGAGAGCAATGGAGGGAAAATGAGGGAAGGAAATGGAGGGAAGTGGAGAAGAAAGGAGTGAAAATGAGGAATTCAGCAAGGAGGGTGCTGGAGGTGAAAGAAGAGCCAGAGCACAGAATTTGGATAAAATCAGCAGAAAATGTTCAAAGGCTGAGGATCTGTGGGGGACTTTCCTGAGCAGACCAGGAAATCTTTCAGTTTTCTTTTTTTCAAAGAAAACCAAGGGAGATTCCCAGGAAATACTCCTTTATCTCCAGACTATTCTGTATAACCTTTCCTGCTGCACACTGAATTTCAACAGCTCTGTCTCCTCCTTAGTGAGCAGAACTTCTCAGGATCACAGAATCCCAGAGTGGTTTGGGATGGAAAGGACATTTGGGATGATCCAGTGCCACCCCTGCCATGGCAGGGACACTTCCACTGTCCCCAGCTGCTCCAAGCCATGTCCAGCCTGACCTTGGACACTTCAGGGATCCAGGAGCAGCCACAGCTTCTCTGCCTATCAAGAATTAGGAAGTGTCAGACCTGGAATAGGGAAAAAAGGGGGGAAAAAAAAGGAAAAAAAGCAGTTTTGGCAGGTGCCTTCCCTGTCTGTGTTTGCAGAGTGGGTGGAAGAGCAGAGTCAGTACAAAGTGGAGCGAAAAACACACAGAAAAAGCAGATGTGATGAGTCAGGGCTGTGCAGGGTGGAGAGAAAAGGATTAAAAACTGGAGGGGGAATAAAACAGAGCTGGGAGGAAATGATTCCTCAGGGCTGCCAGGGGCTGTGTGGATAAATTGGGATTTGGGAAGAGGCAGAGGTGGCTCCAGGTGTCCCTGGAGTGTGGCTTTGCTGGGCACTGCTTTGGTGCTGCTTTTCCATGTGTTTGGGAATTTCCTCATCCCATTCCCTATCCCAACCCTTGGTTTGTGTAAATTCCAATTTACCTGAGCAGAGGCTGCTGGGGAAATGGCAATTCCAAAGTCCTGCTGAACAGATGAAATTCCCTCCAATAAAGCTATAAAAATCACAAACCAGAGACATTCAGCACTGCTGAAGCTCCAGGAGATGATGAGTTTTCTGCTCTCATCCAAATTAATTTTATTAAAAATTCAAGTCTTCCCTTCCCCTTTGTTTCCAGGCAGCCAGAAAGGAGCTAACAAATCAATCCCTGCTAGATGAGAGTGGCTGTTTCCCCCAAAAAAACAGCCTGGCAGTGTCAGGCACACCCTAAAGCCAAACTGCTGCGAGAGGAGAATGAGGTTGGAAATTTGCTCATTAATTCCCCTGCACTCTAAAAGGAGCCTGGGAAGCAGCAGGGAAAAAATAAAATAAAACAAAATAAAACAAAATAAAATGGAGTTTTGTGGAGTGGAAGGAAGAAGAGGAATGCAGGAGGGAGGAGGAGAATCCACTCTTTGCCAGGTGGAATTCCAAGTTCAGCTCAGCATTGCAAGGGTTTTGGAGTTTTTTCCTGGTGGGTTTTGTTTTTTTGGGAAAAGGGCAAAGCAGGGATCTTTGTGAGATCCCTGTCAGTGCCTCCTTGAATATTTTTTTAAATTTAATTTAATTTAATTTTTTTTTTTTTAATTTTATTATTTTATTTCATTCAATTTCATTTCATTTTATTTCATTTCATTTCATTTTACTTTATTTTATTTTATTTTGGTAGGGGTTTTTTTGGTTTTGTTTTGTTGGGAGTTTTTTTGTTTGTTTTGTTGCTGTTTGGTTTTGGGTTTTTTGGTTTGGTTTGTTGAGGTTTTTTGGGGTTTTTTTTCCTTTTAATTGGGTTTTTGGGTTTGGGGCTTTTTTGTTGTTTTTGTGGGTTGGGGGGAGTTTGTTGGTTTTGGTTTTTATTGTTGTTGATTTTGGTTTTTGTTGTTTTCATTTTGTTTTCTCTTTATTCTTTTCCCTCTCCACAAGGCCTTGCAGAGGTGCAGATGTTGAACCTTAAATGCAGAAATTTGGGAGGATGAATCTCAGGAGTGAGGATTATTAGGAAATCAAATTCCAATCCATTATTTCCACATTTATTATTTTTTTCCACATTTATTTCCATATTTAGAGCTTGCCACAAACCACAACCTTTACCAGGAATATTTTACATTTTCATGCATTTTTAACAGAACCTTCACTTGGCTGGTGAATCCAACTCATTCACAGAGCTTTTCCCAAATTACCACACACCAAAATTACCATTATTATTATGAATTACCATTCCAAAATTAGTGTATTTTGGGAATTCTGAGGATTCCCCACCACTCCTGGCTGGGCTGCTGCTGCTCCCAGAGCAGGGGGAGGTTTGGGCCAAAGGGCAGGAAGGAGTTTCCAGGCTGGAACTTCCCAAGTGGGAAATTTCCTCTGCTTTTTAGCAATTCTCTCTCTGTTGTGGGCCAGGAGTGCAAAGCCATGAAATTGAGAGCAAATGAAGCACAGCTGATTGCTTTTCACCCTTCTGAAGGAAGGCAAAAATCCCAACCCTGAGCCTGATTTCCAATTCGTTATTATTAATTTTGCTGGAATTATTTTGCCCATCCAGAGCTTATAAACATAAATTCAGCATTATTATTAATTTTTTGGTGGAATTATTTTGCCCATCCAGAGCTTATAAACATAAATTCAGCATTACTTGTGGGTGATTTCAGGTGGAAATTCCCCATGGAGAAACATCCTGGAGAATTCCTGGCTGTTTAAAACCACTGAGCTCTGTCAGAGCTGGGGGATGGATTGGATTTGACTCCAAAAAATGAGTTTGGGAATCAGGTGTGACCCTTGGGGAAGGAAATGTGGAGCTGGAGTGGCTGGAATGCTGGTGGGGGAAACTTCAGGGATGCCAAAGCTCCAGCTGGTCCTTAAATCCGTGATAAGGAATGAATGGAAGGATCTCAGATTGGGATTTGGAATTTTCCCTGTTGGAAAGGACCTTAAAATCCATCCAGTTCCATGGCAGGGATACCTTTCTGTGTCCAGGGTGTTCCAAAATCCATCCAGCCTGGCCTTGGACACTGCCAGGGATGAGGAATCCACAATTTCTCCATGCCAAGGCTTCCCCATCTCCAGTGGAATTTGTCCTCCTGCAGTGTGGTGGAAAAATCTCGTCTGGGAAGTTTTTTTTTGGGGATTTCTCCAAGGTTTAGCTCTCAAAACCAGGCTGAGCAGGTGGGGCAGTTCTGAGGCAGTTCTGAGCACTTCCCAGATTTTCTGGAATCCAGGATTTCAGGGTTTTTAAAGGCTGAGGATACAAATGTGTGATGGGAAGTGGAGGTTGATCAGCCTGAGGCTCCCAACATAGGGAATTTATACTCTGGGAGAAAAAAAAATTCCCATCCTTCTGTGCCCTGTTGACCTGGATCACCTACTGAGGAAAGGAAACCATGGGATAATCTGATTTTTCAGGCAGAAAAGCAAAAGCAAGACCTGTGGGCTTTGCTGTTTTCCTGTTTCTCCTTCCACACCTTCCCCAAAATCCTGATTTAATGCTCAACCACCCTTGGATTGTTCCCTGAGCTCTCAGAAAAGCCCTTGTCTTTAATGAGCAATTTCCAAATGACAAAAGAGCAGGATTAATCAAAGCCTCTAATTACGTTGCAGGCAGGGGGAAAAAAAAGGAAAAGTAAAAAAATAGGAAAGAAAGAAAAGAAAGAAAAGAAAAAAAAAGAAAGGAAAAAAAAAGAAAGGAAAAACAATAAAAGGGAGAAAAGAACAACAAAAAAAAAGCTGTTAGAAGGAGAAGGAAAGAAATGTCCAAGTCCTGACAGCTCTGTAATGTTCCCTGGAATTTTTATATGGAAATGGGGTTTTTACCTCTGCAGGGCAGAGGGAGCAGAGAGAGGAATGTCTTGGTTTTGTCTGTGATCATTTAGGCATGGTTGCAGATGTGCTGCACATCTGGAGGCGCCCAGCTCACCTGCTTGCCATGGAGAGCAGCCAGGGAGGGGCAGGAGGGGAACAGATGTGGCACATCTGGAATCCCTGCTCAGCCTGGGCTGGGATGTTCTGCTTTGCAGAGAGGGGAGAGTTTAATGGAGAGGCTGAGGGAGCTGGGAAAGAGCTCAGCCTGGGAAAAGGAGGATCAGGAGGGGATTTTTCATTCCCTGCCTGCCAGGAGGGTGAGCAGGACGGGGTTTGGGGACAGGGACAGGGACAGGAAATGGCCTCAGGGTGGACAGCAGGAGGAATTTCCTCCTGGAAAGGGCAGTCAGGTTTTGGAAGGGTGGAATCTGCAGCCCTGGAGATGTCTGAGGATGTGGATAAATTAAATCTTATTAATAATCAATCCCAGACTGGTTTGGGGTTGGAAAGGACCTTAAACCCACCCAGTTCCATGGCAGGGACATTCCCACCATCCCAGGCTGCTCCAAACCGTGTCCAGCCTGGCTTTGGACACTTCCAGGGATGGGAAATCCACAATTTCTCCATGCCAGGTCTTCCCATCTCCAATAAAATTATTCCTCGTGGCCTTCAGTGCTCTGGCTTGGGGACAAGGTGAGGATTGGGGACTCAATGATCCTGGAGGGATTTTCCAACCTCACTGATTCTGGGATTCTGTGAAATCTTTGCCTCTTGGCTTGGATTTTGGGTTCCTGGGTGGAAAAACAGCACCAGAACCCAAACCCTGCAAACAGCACCATCCTTTATGAAAACCCCACAAATCCCCAGAAAAATCCCAAAAAGAACCCCATTAATCCAACTCAAAACCCAACCAGAACCCAAACCCTGCAAACAGCACCATCCCTCATGAAACCCCACAAATCCCCCAATGGGAAAAACCCCCAAAAGAACCCCATTAATCCAACTCAAAACCCTACCAGAACCCAAACCCTGCAAACAGCACCATCCTTTATGAAAACCCCACAAATCCCCAGATGGGAAAAAACCCCGAAAAAGAACCCCATTAATCCAACTCAAAACCCAAACACTGCGAACAGCACCATCCCTTATGAAACCCCACAAATCCCCAGATGGGAAGAACCCCATTAACCCAACTCAAAACCCAACCAGAACCCAATCCCTGCAAACAGCACCATCCCTTATGAAAACCCCACAAATCCCCAGATGGGAAAAACCCCAAAAAGAGCCCCATTAATCCAACTCAAAACCCAAACCCTGCAAACAGCACCATCCTTTATGAAAACCCCACAAATCCCCAGAAAAATCCCAAAAAGAACCCCATTAATCCAACTCAAAACCCAACCAGAACCTAAACCCTGCAAACAGCACCATCCCTCATGAAACCCCACAAATCCCCCGATGGGAAAAACCCCCAAAAGAACCCCATTAATCCAACTCAAAACCCTACCAGAACTCAAACCCTGCAGACAGCACCATCCTTTACAAAAACCCCACAAATCCCCAGATGGGAAAAACCCAAAAAAGAACCCCATTAATCCAACTCAAAACCCAAACACTGCGAACAGCACCATCCCTTATGAAACCCCACAAATCCCCAGATGGGAAGAACCCCATTAACCCAACTCAAAACCCAACCAGAACCCAATCCCTGCGAACAGCACCATCCTTTATGAAAACCCCACAAATCCCCAGATGGGAAGAACCCCAAAGGCCCATTAATCCAACTCAAAACCCAATCCCTGAAAACAGCACCATCCCTTACGAAAACCCCACAAATCCCTAGAAAAACCCCCAAAAGCACCCCATTAACCCAACTTTCCCTGCAGAGAACCCCAGGGAGTCGTGCTTCGACCCGGGCTCCATCAAGAACGGCACCAGGGTGGGCACAGACCTCAAGCTGGGCTCCACCATCACCTTCTACTGCGACGGGGGCTACGAGCTCCAGGGGGGCTCCACCCTCACCTGCGGCATGGGCGGGGACGGGAAACCCACCTGGAACCTGCCCCGCCCCACCTGCACAGGTGAGTCACCTGCACAGGGGAGGAGCCAATCCGCCAGGGTGGGACTGATGGAGAAGTGGGGGTTGGTTCGGAGGGGTTCTTCCTTGGTGTGGTGTGGTTTTTTAGGGGTTTTGGTAGGAATTGGTTTTCAGGTTTTTTAGGGTTTTTTTCTTCGGTGTGATGTAATTTTGTAGGGGTTTTTGGTAGGAATTGTTTGGGGGTTTTTTAGGGTTTTTACCTCAGTGTGGCGTGATTTTTCAGGGGTTTTAGCAGGAATTGGTTTTCGTCATTTTTAGGGTTTTTTCCTCTGTGCCATGATTTTTCAGGGATTTTGGCAGGAATTGGTTTTAGGATTTTTAGCAGGAATTGTTTTTCATCACGTTTAGGGTTTTTAGCGGGAATTCTTGTTCATTTTAACAGGAACTGTTTTTCATAATTTTTAGGGGTTTTTCCTCGGTATGGCGTGATTTTTCAGGGGTTTTAGCAGGAATTGGTTTTCATCGTTTTTAGCGGGAATTCTTGTTCATTTTTAACAGGAATTGGTTTTCATCATTTTTAGGGTTTTTACCTCTGTGGCATGATTTTTCAGGGATTTTAGCAGGAATTGGGTTTCATTTTTTTAGGGTTTTTACCTCTGTGGCATGATTTTTCAGGGATTTTAGCAGGAATTGTTTTTCATGGTTTTTAGGGTTTTTAGCGGGAATTGTTTTTCATCACGTTTAGGGTTTTTAGCAGGAATTCTTGTTTATTTTAACAGGAATTGTTTTTCATAATTTTTAGGGTTTTTTCTGTGGTGTGCCATGATTTTTCAGGGGTTTTAGCGGGAACTGGTTTTTGTAATTTTTAGGGTTTTTAGCAGGAATTGTTTTTCATCACATTTAGGGTTTTTAGCAGGAATTCTTGTTCATTTTAACAGGAATTGTTTTTCATCATTTTTAGGGTTTTTTCCTTGGTGTGCCATGATTTTTCAGGGGTTTTAGCAGGAATTGGTTTTTGTCATTTTTAGGGTTTTTAGCAGGAATTGTTTTTCATCATGTTTAGGGGTTTTAGCAGAAATTCTTGTTCATTTTAACAGGAATTGTTTTTCATCATTTTTAGGGTTTTTTCCTCAGTGTGCTGACATTTTTCAGGGGTTTTAACAGGAATTGTTTTTCGTCGTTTTTAGAGCTTTTAGCAGGAATTGGTTTTCATCATGTTTAGGGTTTTTAGCAGGAATTCTTGTTCATTTTAACAGGAATTGTTTTTCATAATTTTTAGGGTTTTTTCCATGGTGTGCCATGATTTTTCAGGGGTTTTAGCAGGAATTGGTTTTCATCATTTTTAGGGTTTTTAGCAGGAATTGTTTTTCATCATTTTTCAGGGTTTTTAACAGGAATTCTTGTTCCATTGTTTTTCAGAGTTATTAGCAAGAATTGTTTTCCATCATTTTGGGGTTTTTAACAGGAATTGTTTTCCATCATTTTTCAAGGTTTAACAGCTCTTCTTCTAACAAGAAAAGCTGATTTCTGGGAGTTTCCTTGAGCTTTCTTTGGGGACAGACAGGAAATTTGGGTCTGGAGAATGCAGTGCCTGACACACCCCATGATCCAGGAGTCGGGAAGGAACTCAAACCTTGGCCAAACCTGATCCTTGCTGATCCAAACCCTCCATCCTGGGCTTTCCCAGGCAGAAAAAGAAAACCAGGGTTGTTTGGGTTTTTTTTGGGTTTCTCTGCGGTTATTTTGGGTTTTTGCCTGATTTTATGAAGTCAGGTTTGATGTGAGAAGGGAATCCAGAGGCAGCTGGTGGTGGGAGGAGTGGAATCCCTGGTCTGGGAAGGCTGTGGCAGGGAGGAAAGGTGGGGAAAGGAGCTCATCCTGACTGCACTTCAGCTGGGGATTTAGTGCAAATCCCACAGCAGTGGCATGGTTTGATAATCCCACAAACTCAGCTTGGGATTAACATGATTTTTGCTCCAGAGAAGTTCCCAGGAGCAGGGAATGTGCAGCTCCAGGGATGCTCCCTGCCCCTCTCCCTTGCAGCTCCCTGCGGCGGGCAGTACACAGGCTCAGATGGAGTCGTCCTGTCCCCGAATTTCCCCCAGAACTACACCTCTGGCCAGGTCTGCCTCTACTCCATCGTCGTGCCCAAGGACTATGGTAACACATCTGGGATTGTTAGGGATTCTCTTGTAGTGTGCAGCTCTTATTTGTTGGGTTTTTTTAGTAGTAATTTTTCAGAAGTGCTTCTAAAAAATAATAGTATTTTGTCCTTTGAGTAAGCTCTGCCTGCTCCTGGGGGTTAACTCTGGGCAGGGATGGACTGGAGGACAAATAAGAATGAGAATAAGAGTAAGAACAGAATAAGAGTAAGAATAAGAACGGAATAAGAGTAAGAATAAGAGTAAGAACAGAATAAGAGTAAGAATAAGAGTAAGAATAAGAATAAGAGTAAGAATAAGAATGAGAATAAGAGTAAGAATAAGAATAAGAACGGAATAAGAGTAAGAATAAGAAGAATAAGAACGGAATAAGAGGAAGAATAAGAATAAGAATAAGAATAGAATAAGAATGGAATAAGAGTAAGAGTAAGAAAGGAGTAAGAGTTAGAATAAGAATAGAATAAGAGTAAGAGTAAGAATAAGAATAAAAAGAATAAGAATGGAATAACAAAGGAATAAGAATAAGAATAAGAATAAGAAAGGAATAAGAATAAGAATAAGAATAAGAATCCCCTCCCTGTCCCCGCAGTGCTCTTCGGGCAGTTTGCCTTTTTCCAGACGGCTCTCAATGACGTGGTGGAGGTGCACGATGGTCCCACAGAGCAATCGAGGCTGCTCAGCTCCCTCTCGGGCTCCCACACAGGTACCGAGCTGTCCCATCCCTGCCTTGTCCCTGTCCCGGCCCTGCCCTGGCCCTGGCCCTGCCCCTGTCCCTGTCCTGGCCCTGCCCTGTCCCTGTCCTGGCCCTGCCCCGTCCCTGCCCCTGCCCTGTCCCCGTCCCTGCCCCGTCCCTGCCCCGTCCCTGCCCCTGTCCCTGCCCCGTCCCTGTCCCTGCCCCGTCCCTGTCCCTGCCCCGTCCCTGTCCCTGCCCTGTCCCTGTCCCTGCCCTGTCCCTGTCCTGGCCCTGCCCCTGTCCCTGCCCCGTCCCTGCCCTGCCCCTGTCCCTGCCCCGTCCCTGTCCCTGCCCCGTCCCTGTCCCTGCCCTGTCCCTGTCCCTGCCCTGTCCCTGTCCTGGCCCTCCCCTGTCCCTGCCCCGTCCCTGTCCCTGTCCTGTCCTGTCCCTGCCCCGTCCCTGCCCCTGTCCCTGCCCCGTCCCTGTCCTGGACCTGCCCTGTCCCTGCCCTGGCCCTGCCCTGTCCCTGTCCTGGCCCTGCCCTGGCCCTCCTGTCCCCCAGCACTGTCCCACCTGTGTCACTCACTCCCTCACCTCTGTCTCTCCCGTTTTCCCTCCTCCCCATCCAGGGGAATCTCTGCCTCTGGCCACCACCAACCAGATCCTCATCAAGTTCAGCTCCAAGGGACAATCCACAGCCAAGGGATTTCATTTTGTCTACCAAGGTGAGTTCAGGTGTGTTCTGCAAGTGTCCTGAGCTGCTTTTGGGGTCTGGGAGTGTCACAGGGAATTAGGATTCCTTTGGGAGCAGAGCTGTCTGGCTGCTGTGGGTAGTTCATATTCAGCCCTTTCGTTCCCACTCAGGATTAGCATCAACTCCATCTCAGCCCAGAGTCACCGAGGGAATTTGGAGATTTATCCACAGCAATTCTTCCCGCTGGCGTTTTTAGCGCTTTGCTGGGTGTAAGCAGCAGAAATCCTGTCTGGCAGCTCGGAAATCCTCCCTCCCTTCATGTCACAGGGCTGTCACACTCCTGCCCCTTGATCCTTCCAGCAGCAGCTTTGTGCCGCGCTGGGCGAGAACAACTCCGGGATTTTGTGGGAGTAAATAAAAAAGAATGCTCGGAACAGCAGGGAAACAGAAGGGATTTCTCACCCACGTGCTCCCTGGAGTTATCTGTGGGAACATCCAAGCTTTTGCTGCCAGGAGGGAACACACAATGGCATGACCTGAGCCTTCTCCAGGGGTGAAGTGAGGCGCGGTTTGGATTTTGGAGTGTTTGGAGAGCTGTTCTCTTGAATTGCTGCCTAATGAGTGTAAAACAGCCGTGGTTGTGATTGTAATCTTCAAAGAGCTCGGCAGAGCAAAGGTTCTGATGAAATCAGGGAAGGTTTGCTCCCTCCCTCCTGCAAGAGCTGCGTGGAGAGCAGGAGGAAAAGAAGGAGGCAGCCCTGATTTGGATCTGCCTGGCCAGATTCTAATTAACTAAACACTCATCAGTTTAAAGCAACTCGGAGGGAAATATTAATTGAATTCTTCCTCGGCAATGGACCTTCTTTTATTATGAGTTTTTCTCCTCAGTTATCCGCCAGGCTCATTGCTTTCTTTGACTGTAATTTCTGGTATTCAACTGTAATTCCACCATTTCAGCAACATCACAAATCCCCCTTTTCTCTCTTTTCCAAAGATTTGTTCCAATTGCTGTTCCTTCATGGCCATGGGGAGCTGAGAAACCCAGAGGGTTCCCCACGGAGGCTTTTTGGGAAACCTCCAAACGAGCTTTTTGGGAAGTCACTGCCAAATCCTTTGGTTTCCCTGGGCAAAAACAACCTTTGGATGTGATGATCAATTCTCTGCAGGGAGGTTCTCTGCTTTTATTCCCAGTAATGAATCATTAAATCGTTAAGGTTGGAAAAAACCTCCAAGATCTTCAAGCCCAACCTTCATGGAGGTGTCCCTGTGGCCACCAGGCTGTGTCACCAAGTGCCACCTCTGCTCAGTGTGGCACTGAACCACCGGAACTCAGATCACTCCAACTGATAGAATAGGGAGTGAAATCTTTCTTTCTCTTCTCAGTGGTCATGCTTGGATTCAGCCATTTTTGGGATTTAGGTGTAATCAGTCAATGATCATGCCTGGATTCTGTCCCTCTTTGGGTTTTAGGTACTTTGGGATTTAGGTATAATCAGTCCATGGTCGTGTTTGGATTCAGCCAGTCTTTGGGATTTGGGTACAATCAGTCAGTGGTGACACTTGGATTCAGTCTTTGGGATTTCAGAGTCAATGGCCATGTTTGGAATCCACCCTTTCTTTGAGGATTAGATACTTTGGGATTTCAGAGTCAGTGGCCATGTTTGGAATCAGCCCCTCTTTGGGGTTCAGATACTTTGGGATTTAGCTGTAATGGCCTCATTTGGATTCAGCCAATCTCTGGAATTTAAGAACAATCCATGCTCACACTTACACTCACCCCCTCTTTAACACTAAAACCCTTCAGCCTTTAGCCCCAAACCCATCAGCTCTCCACTCCAACACCTCCCATCCCACAAACATCCCCTCTAACTGCTCTCCCTCTCTCTCCATCCCTGTCACCGAAACTATGGGAAAACAAAAACCCTCCAACAACATCTTTAGTGTTAGACAGTCAAGGCATTGCTTTATTATCTGGTCAGGATGTTGTTCTGGCCAGAATGTACCACAGAAATCATCTCATCCACACACAGCCTGGCTGTGCAGAGAGAATCATTCCATGATACATGATTTTTACAAGATTTTTCACATATTTTATACAGTAAAAATACATAGAAATGTATTGGGTCAGTGTTCATTGGGCCAGAGTTGAGCAAACCCTCAGTATTCAGTTTCCCATTGGATCTGAATCTCGTCGCTTCTGATGTTAATTAGATTCTTCATTCTTCACTTTTCCTATCAGCCCTTTCCTGCCCAGATGTCTTCACCCCTGCTGCAGGTAGCTGTTTGTAGATAGCTGTGGCAAGCACAGATTCTTTCCCATGTGAAATTTTTCTCTTCTTCCTGTGTTCTATAAACAAAGATAAAGTTTGGATGTTATTGAAATGGTCTCTGGAAACGTAGGCGGTTCAAGCCTGGCCAATCAGCTTAGGGAGAGGTTTTGAACTGACCCAATCTGGATGATCTGTGAAAGTCTATATAAAGTTGGAATTAATTAATAAAATCAGAATTTTGCCACACTGAAGAGCCCGACTCTTTCTCTCTGCTAGCGGTTCAACAGCGACAGATAGCCACTGCTGTCTGCTGATGTTCTGCTGATAGCTCTTTATTTTTGGGTACCTCCACTCTGTCGATACACCGAGCCCACCAAACCTCACCTGGCAGAACAACGCCCTGGCAAGAAACCTAAAATCCCTTTCCCCGGGGTAAAAACAACCAGAACCTTTGCTTCAAGTCACACAAAATTTTTAAACTGGTCTATTCTCCGACCCCCCCAGCCGTTCCGCGCACCAGCGCCACGCAGTGCAGCTCGGTCCCGGAGCCGCGGCACGGCCGGCGCCTGGGCAGCGACTTCGCCGTGGGCGCCGTGGTCCGGTTCGAGTGTGGCCCTGGCTATGGCCTGCGGGGCTCGCCGGCCATCCAGTGCCTGGCCATGCCCGGGGCTCTGGCACAGTGGAATGCGTCGGTGCCAACCTGCCTGGGTAGGTCACACCGCGGTTTGGGGGCTTGGGATGGGTGGGGGAAATCGGTGGGGTTATTCAGAGCTCTGCTGGGCTGTGGGTTGTTCTGAAAGTTGGATTTGGGGGATGCTTGTGGGTCTCTTGCAGCTTTTGGGGACTTGGGATGGGGTGGGGGAAATTGGTGGGGTTATTCAGAGCTCTGCTGGGCTGTGGGTTGTTCTGAAAGTTGGGTTTTGGGGGATGCTTGTGGGTCTCTTCCAGCTTTTGGGGACTTGGGAAGGGGTGGGGGAAATTGGTGGGGTTATTCAGAGCTGGTGCTGGGCTGTGGGTTGTTCTGAAAGTTGGATTTGGGGGATGCTTGTGGGTCTCTTGCAGCTTTTGGGGACTTGGGAATGGTTTGGAAAGATTGGTGGGGGTGTTGGGAGCAGTGCTGTGCTCTGGGTTGTCCTGAAAGTTCTATTTTGGGGCATGCTTGTGGGTCTGTTCCAGCTTTTGGGGGCTTGGGAAGGGTGGGGAAAATTGGTGGGGTTATTCAGAGCTGGTGCTGGGCTGTGGGTTGTTCTGAAAGTTGGGTTTTGGGGATGCTTGTGGGTCTATTCCAGCTTCTGGGCACTTGGGAAGGGGTGGGGAAAATCGGTGGAGTCATTCAGAGTGGTACTGCGCTTGGGTTTGTCCTAAATGTTGGATTTTGGCAGTGCTTGTGGGTCTCTTCCAGGTTTTGGGGACTCAGGGACAGGTTGGGAAAAACAGTGTGGTTTTTCAGAGTAGTGCTGTGCTTTGGGTTGTCCTGAAAGCATCCAGGATTTGGATTTTGGTGATGTTTGTGGGTCTATTCCAGCTTTTGGGGACTTGGGAATGGGTTGGGAAAATCGGTGGGGTTATTCAGAGTGGTACTGTCCTCTGGGTTGTCCTGAAATTTCTATTTTGGTGATGCTTGTGGGTCTATTCCAGCTTTTGGGGACTTGGGAACAGGTTGGGAAAATCAGCAGGGTCATTTGGAGCAATACCAGGCCCTGGGGTATCCTGAAAGTGTCCAGGAGTTGGATTTTGGGGATGCTTGTGGGTCTCTTCCAGCTTTGGGGACTCAGGGACACCTTGGGAAAATCTGGATTATTTCCACAAATCTCATCCTTAAATGGTGTTCCCCACACCCCAGGAATGTGCCAAAAGTTGCACCAAAAAAAGTTCCTGGGAAGAGGATTATTCCCACAAATCTCATCGTTAAATCACAACCACTTCTTGATTTCTTGTCATTGGTTAAAATGTTTTGAGCATGAAACCTAGTTTCTTCCTCTTTGCAGTGCCCTGTGGGGGAAACCTGACAGAGAGGAAGGGAACCATCCTGTCCCCTGGATTCCCTGAGCCCTACCTGAACAGCCTCAACTGCGTGTGGAAAATCACAGTTCCCGAGGGAGCAGGGATCCAGGTACAGCTGGCCATGGGAGGGTGGGATGGGACCTGGGCATGATCCATCTGCTTCCCTGGGATTTCCAGGGGAAAAAATAGGCTTTGGAGAAAGGTTTTGGCTCCCAAGATTTAAAACATTGAGGGGTCTGAGAGCAGCCCCAGGGAGGGAATGACCATGGAGTTAGAGTTGGATCCATCCTGGCTCTGCTTCCCTTGGATTCTCCTTCATTAAATCCTAACTCCAGCACCACTTTCCCCTCCTTTTGCACAGTGATTAAAGGTGAAACAGCTGTAAATTGGGGGAGGAGGTCGAATGAAGCTGGAGTTGGATCCATCCTGGCTTCCTTTGGATCCTCCTTCATTAGATCCTCATTCCAGCATCACTTTCCCCCTTTTTGCACAACGATTAAAGGTGAAACACCTCTAAATCAGGGGAGGAGGAGGTGGAGTGACCATGGAGCTGGATCCATCCTGCCTTCCTTGGCTTCTCCATCATTAGATCCTAATTCCAGCATCACTTTCCCCCCTTTTTACACAACAATTAGAGGTAAAACAGCTGTAATTCAGGGGAGGAGGAGGAATAAAGCTGGAGTTGGATTCTGCTGGAGGTAGAATGAAGCTGGAGCTGGATCCATCCTGGCTCTGCTTCCCTTGGCTTCTCCATCATTAGATCCTAATTCCAGCATCACTCTCCCCCTTTTTTGTACAACAATTAAAGGTTAAATAGCTGTAATTCAGGGGAGGAGGTGGAGAGAACCTGGAGCTGAACCCATCCTGGCTGCCTTTGGATTCTCCTTCATTAGATCCTCATTCCAGCATCACTTTCCCCTTTTTTGCACAACAATTAAACAGCTGTAAATCGGGGGAGGAGGAGGTGGAGTGACCATGGAGCTGGAGCTGGAGTTGGAGCCATCCTGCCTTCCTTGGCTTCTCCATCATTAAATCCTAACTCCAGCATCACTTTCCCCCCTTTTTGCACAACGATTAAAGGTTAAACAGCTGTAAATCAGGGGAGGAGGTGGATTGAAGCTTTCTCCACTCCAGAGCAGGAGTTTTATGTAATCAGGGTAGGAACTTGGCACTTCTACCATGAATTATTCATTCCCGGAGCAAACCTTCCTGAGCGAATTAATTTATCCACATGGCAGTAAATAGATGCAGATCCCTCGTGAATCCACATGTCAGACAAGAATTAGGACCTTAAAAATGTTTATTCCGTTCAGTTAGGGGGGTGGGAGAGGAGAATAAATAATTTAGGCGGCGAAAGAGCAAACAAAACGCTCGTTCTCACTCCACTTTGGGTAATGTGAATCACAGCGGGGGTGTAATGAGGCAGGAAAAAAGGGATTGGTTTGGTCAGTGGGAGCAGGGATGGCTCCGTGGGGGTCACTGAGATTCCTGCTGCATGAACTCTGCTCTCTTCCCGCTGAAAAAAATACTTGGGAGGAACTTTACAGCTTGGTTTATTACCCGGAATAAATCAGGGAGGAAATGGGTTTAAGTGGCTGAAGGAAGGGGAGTTGATTTTTTTTTTTTTTTATTGTTTTATTTTAAATATGTGTGTTCCATTTGCTGGGCAGAGGCAGGTGGGGTTATTGGGGTGGATGAGGAAATCAGGGAATAAGATTTTTGGGGGAAAAAAAAAGTGTGTAGTCAAGATGTGAGGGCACTGAACTCCCCTTGCTGTTAATTTTTCCCAAATTTCCAGCACTCATTTGTACAACTCATTCTGCTCCTAATTTGTCTTTAAGGTTCCTTTTTGGGTTTGTTTTGGTTTTTGGGTTTCAGTTGTTTTTTTAATTTTTTTTTTGCCTGGAAGTTTAACTTGAGGCACCAGCGTGGAAAATTAAAAACCCTAAAGCAGGATTTTCCCCAAAACCATTGGTTTTTTGCTCAGATTTTCTGCCTCACTCTCTCACCCCATTCACCAACCTTGAGTTTTTAATGGGACACTGAGTGCTTTGAACCCCCAGCATTTAGGATTTAGGCAAAATCCACAGTAATCCTGACAAATAAAGCTGTGCAGTAATTCCAGGAGGATCTCTGCTCAAGCACGAGCAGCTTTTGGGTATAAATGCAGATTTCTCAGCTCTCTGGATGTTTCTCATCCGAGGATTTGTGTTGATGTTCCAACTAATGGAGAAGCCTCCAAACCTTCTGGGGCATGGCAGGGAAAGGTGAAATTCCAAAATGCAGCTCCACTGATTCCACTAAAAGCTGAGGAACGAGGCAGGAGCTTGATTGGATTTTATAAAATCCTGTTGTTTAATGTGTGAGGGGGTTTTTTGGGGTTATTTTAGCTGCTGGTTGCTGTGGTTTGGAAGGGCTCAGAGTCTTTGGGGATTTCTCCAAACAGGGAAAATAAAATAAAATAAAAGCTTGGATTCTCAGCAGCTGTAAATGAGCTGTGCAGTTGTGTTTGGGGCAAACAGAAAACAAATTGCCCAAATTGGGAAATTTTGGGGGAAACTGTTGGGAAGTTTGGGGGGGAAACAGTTGAAAAAACCCAGTGGGATGGACAAAAATCTCCAAGTTCTGCCTGTGCTAACTCAATTTGTCACCCTTTAATCACTGTTAATTCGATTTATTACCATTATTGCAGGAATTGTATGTTCTATTTTTTTCTATATTTTTTTTCTCTCTGCAGATCCAGGTGATCAGTTTTGTCACGGAGCAGAACTGGGATTCCCTGGAAGTGTTTGATGGAGGAGACAACACAGCCACCATGCTGGGCAGCTTCTCTGGTATTCCCTTCTCAAAATTAACCTCAAACCCTCCAAAACCTCAAAATAAAGGGAGTTTTTAGGGAATTTAAAGGGAATCATCACGCTCTGTTGGATTGGGGATTTCAGCACTGTGGGAAAGGTGGAAATGGAGCCTTAAACCCAAAAGCTGTGGGGTTTTGAGTTCCCTCAGCTCTGCTGGGATGTGAGGCCACCCCACCTGAGCTGGGGGGAATTTTCACAAATTCCAGGATGGATGGAACACCCAGAAGGGATAAAGGGCAGCAAAACAAAGTTTATTTTCTGTTGGCTGCTGGGGAATTGTGGTTTTTAGTGAAGCAGGAGGTTAGTGAGGCTTTCAGACACAGAGCCTCTACCAGAACGATGGCCAAAAAATCTCATTTATTTAACAAATGTGCTCCAAGTGCTTTGAGCTCGGCAGGAGAAGGGGCTGGGCTGGAGCTGCCTTGTCCTGCTGCTGCTGCTGCTGCAGCTTCCAGGGAGTGAAGGAATTGGGAATTTTTAGGGACCTGTGCCCTACCCAGGCTGGGAATGAAGGAATTGGGAATTTTTAGGGATCTGTGCCCCAGCCAGGCTGGGAATGAAGGAATCAGGAATTTTTAGGGATCTGTGCTCCACCCAGGCTGGGAATGAAGTAATTGGGAATTTTTAGGGATCTGTGCCCCACCCAGGCTGGGAATGAAGGAATTGGGAATTTTCAGGCACCTGTGCCCCAGCCAGTCTGGGAAATCAGGAATCAGGAATTTTTAGGGATCTGTGTCCCAGCCAGGCTGGGAATGAAGGAATTGGGAATTTTTAGGGATCTGTGCCCCAGCCAGGCTGGGAATGAAGAAATCAGGAATTTTTAGGGATCTGTGCTCCACCCAGGCTGGGAATGAAGGAATTGGGAATTTTCAGGCACCTGTGCCCCAGCCAGTCTGGGAAATCAGGAATCAGGAATTTTTAGGGATCTGTGTCCCAGCCAGGCTGGGAATGAAGGAATTGGGAATTTTTAGGGATCTGTGCCCCAGCCAGGCTGGGAATGAAAAAATCAGGAATTTTCAGGGATCTGTACCCCACCCAGGCTGGGAATGAAGGAATTGGGAATTTTCAGTCACCTGTGCCCCACCCAGGCTGCTTCCATCCCCAGCTCTCCCTCGATGCCTTTCACCTGTCAGTTAAGGAGCTCCTCAGGCTGAAATCCAGGAGCTGGAAAAGCCTTGGATATTTCTCAATTGGCCTCATTAGAGCCTGATCAAACCCAAGAGGAGCTCATTAAGCTGAAAGGACTTTTTCTCAGCCTCTCCTGCCGCAAATCTCCCAGGAGGAGGAGGAGGAGGAGGAGAAGGAGGAGGAGGAGGATCCTCTCCACTCCTTGGTCCCGTCTTGTTTCCCCAGGAACCACGGTGCCTGCGCTGCTCAACAGCACTTCAAACCAGCTCTATCTGCATTTCTATTCCGACATCAGCGTCTCTGCCGCCGGATTTCACCTGGAATATAAAAGTAAGAGCAGCTCCAGCCTTGATCCTGCAGCTCCTGGGGATGGGGAGGTGTTTGTGGGGTTTTTTGGGGCTGCTAACTCAAAGATGGGAGAAGGGCTGGAGTGGCTCCCTGCTCTCTGGTGATGCCTTGAGGGGCTTTGCCTAAAACAGAAGCTGGACAAAGTTAGGAGAATAAAAAGCAATCTTATTTATTGAAAGCCTTCAGGTGCATTCAGGGCACTCACAGCCCACCCAGGGGCTACACCCAAAATGGACAATGAATAACGAGTTTTTCACACTTTATAAGTTCTGTCTATTTGCATATTGAGGTTTAATCCTCCAATTACAGCTTCAGCTAATGAAGTCAGTTACTCCAAGTTTGCTCCCCCAGTTCACTGCTGTTTCCATATCTCAGGCCCTGGACAGGATCATTCCCATGTTGGCTGATCCATCTTTTTTTGCAGTCTCTAGCTGGGGAAGCTCTGAGATCATATTTTCTCCTTTCTCCCTGTGTTTTGTGGCTGGGATTATATGGTCTTTAATGTCCCCCCCAACCCAAATTCCCTGATTTTGTGGAGGAGTTCAGTGGGTTCATGGCTAGGGATGATCCCAACACCCCCCAGCATGGCAGCACTGTGCTCCCAGCCAGGCTTTTTGGGGAATACAGATCCCAGAACGTGGTTAAATGTGGTTCTAGACAGAGAATGTTTTTAAAAAATAAATCCCCAGCTTTGAGAGAACAAACCTGAGTGAGGCTGGAAGGTGTGGCAGGGAGGAGAATTCCCTGGGGAAGAGCTGTCAGGTTCAGATGGGGATGCCAGAAATTCCTGTTCCCCCAGGTCTGTGTTTGGATTCCTGATGTCTGATCCTGCTGGGAGTGCCTGGGATCTGTCATTCCCTGCACCAGCAGCATTTGGATAAAACTGACAGAGAATCCTGGAATGTCCTGAGCTGGAAAGGTCCCACAGGGATCATCCAGACACCCCAAAATCCCAGCATTCCTGGAGCTCTGGCAGCATCAGGAATGTTCCCATTCCCTGGGGAATCTCCTCCCTTTCCCCAAATCCAACCTGAACATTTTGGGGTTGTCCTGTGCAGAGGCAGGAGATATCCTCCCAGGTCCTTTCCAGCTCAGCTATTCCATGATTTTCTCCCCGCTGGCTCTGTCCCAGGGCTGGAATTGCTGCCATGGAGGGGGCAGCAGGGCACTGCCAGGTTCCTGCATCCCTGTGGGATCCAGCCTGCAGCTCCTGGCTCACCCCAGGCTGGCCTGGCAGTGTCCCAGAGCACTGCTGTCCCCAAATCCTCCCCAGGGCACTGCAGGACAGGTTCCTGCTGGGCTCTGGGGCTGATCCTTGGCTCTGAGCACGGCTCTGCAGCCAAGCTGTGTGCTGCTGCTGCTGCTGCTGCTGCTTTTGGGATTTTTCCAGGGCTGCAAATGGATTTTTGGATTTTTTCATTCTGCAAAGTGGCCACAGGAATGCTGCCAGGAGGGGCTGTGGCTGCCATGGCCCTGGGAGCGTCCAAGGGCAGCTTGGAGCAGCTTGGGATGGTGGGAGGAGAGGACAGGAATAAAGAAGAAGGGAAAGGGATCTCCTGTGGGAGAGTTCCTGGTGGATGGGGTTTTTTGGGAACCACCGAGGAGGAGTCAGTCCCTTCCTTGGAGGGACAGCTCCTCCATCCAATCATTTGGGCTCAGTCAAAAAAAAAAAAACCAAAAAACACGAGTGATTTGTGGTATTTGAATGCATAAAAAACGTGTTGCAGGTGAATTGGAAGCTGGGAGTGCTGCACAGGCAGGGCTGTGCTTGGAGCATCCAAAGGAAACGGGACTGGCTGTGGCTGGGAAATGGGAGTGGGGTGAAATGAAACATGTTTTCCCACCCCTGCTGCTTCCAGCACAGCCCCATCCCCACTCCCTGAGCTCTCATTTCCCTTCCCTCCCCAGCCGTGGGTCTCTCCAGCTGCCCAGAGCCTCCAGTTCCTGGGAATGGCCTGAAGATCGGCGAGCGTTACCTGGTGAACGACGTGGTGTCCTTCCAGTGTGAGCCTGGATATGCCCTGCAGGTGAAACTTCTGTCCATTTGTACATCGAGGTTTAATCCCCCAATTACAGCTTCAGCTGATGAAGTCAATTACTCCAAGTTTACTCCCCAAATTCACTGCTGTTTCCATATCTTGGGGCTCTGAGACAGTGAGGTGTCCTTGAGTTTTGGGCTTAGAGAGGAATTGTTTTGTCCAAAAATGAGAGAACAGCAGCCCACCTGTATGGAGTCCAGAGTTACACACTAAAGAATTACAGGATTACATGGAAAATATAGAAGCTAAAATCCTAAAGCATCACTGGACAGAGAGAGGGACATCCTCCCAGGCTGTAGGTGTCACCAAAAATGGGGAAGAAAATAAAACTCCTCTAACACTGTATTTGAAGTGATAGAGGATCAGGCATCACTTTATTTTCTGGACAGGATGCACCAAGGGAAATATCCCAAACACACATGGTTTTTACAAGCTTTTTCTCCAAACTTTATACAGTTAAAATCCATAGAGATGCATTGTTTCAATGTTCATTGGTCTGAAGTTGAGCAGCTTTTAGTATTCTGTTTCCTGTTGGATCTGAATTTCTTCACCTCTGATGTTAATTAGGTCTTCATTCTCTGATTTTATTACCGAGTCTTTCAGGGACTAAATGTCTGCAGCTCTTCCAGAGGCAGCTCTGGGCTAGATGTTTGTAGATGGCCACTGATGCTCTGTTGATGGTCACTATTTTTTGGATATTTTTTAGGCTACTCCCAGTCTGCTGATCTGTCAAGCTCACATCCTTAGAGTGATGCTACATCCCTTAAAAAAAACATTTAAATTTTTTTTCTCCAAGGCAAACCGAGCCTAACTCAAGAAATGAAATAAACATTTTAGGAGTTGTTTCCAGCACAGGGACACCCCCAAACCCCCTTTTTTGTTTTCCATCCCTGCAGGGCCATTCCCACATCTCCTGCATGCCGGGCACGGTGCGCCGCTGGAATTATCCTCCACCCCTCTGCATCGGTAGGACTCGAGTTTTTTTTGCTTTATCACACTTTCCTAAAAAAAAAAAACAAGGATAAAGAGGTGATTTAGAGGAATTCAGGTTGGTTCTGGAAGTGTTGAGAGTGTGGGGGGAAAAAAAAATCTTGGTTTGTTGCCAGGGAAATGGTGCCCAAGGAGTGCCCAGGGCTGCCTGGAGTGCTTTGTTTGGATGTTCAGAGTGTGGCTGGAGCACAGAATGTGAAACACAGAATTACCCCACTCCACACCAAACGGTTCAGAAGGGAAAACTTCACATTTCCTCGGTGCTGGGAGCAGGTTGGATTTATGGGTTGATGATTTTTTTCCATCTGAAATGTGGGGTTTGTTTTTATGGAGTGCACCTGATTCCACCAAAGCTGCTTTTCCCACTGGAAAAAAAAAAAAATCCTGGATCTCCCAGCATCCCAACTGGTGACCACAGGTCACTTGTCCAGCTGGCTATTCAGGCCTGGAAAGGACTGAAAATTCCATTTTCCTTCTGGATGATCCCAAGGAGAAGCAGCCCAGAGGTGAAAGGAACTTGCTGGAGTTTTTCCTGATTATTTGCAGTCATTTGCTCTTAGCGAATGTCGATGTTTAATATTCATATTGCACATTTTGCAGCTCTGAGAGAGACATTTATGCATTTAATAGCTTTAGTTAACAGTTATTTTGGGCTCCTGCTGTTCCAGCTTACATCATTTGGCTTTAAAGTAATTACAAGAGCCAACAGTTCTTTCATCTGATGATCTGCAGGCCATGAATAAATGGAGAGATATTTACAGGAGAATAACTGAGCTAAAGGACCAAATCCCTTGGGAGCTGCTCTGAATGGGAGCAGAATCCCTTGGGAGATCCCAAAAACTGGGGAAACACAGGTTTGGTTCTTCGAATCACCACCAGCCTCCCAGTCCAGCAGGATTTTGCCTGGAAAAAATCCAGAGGGGCAGGAAAACACCTGGAGAGCTGGGGTGAAAGGAGAGAAAGAAATTATTAAAATCAAGAGGTTTTCCCCCAGTTTTGGGGGTGATGGGGGAAGGAGGTGTTTTCTTATCCAGCTGGAATCCTCAGGAGTATCTTCTGTTTTGAACAGGAATTTTTGGGCTTGCTTTGACCCCCAGCTCTGCCTCCCTGAAAACCTTTTGGTCTTCCCTGCCCTCCTGTCCTGAGCATGTAGGAATTCAAAGGGAGAAAAGGGGAATTCAAAGGGAGAAAAGGGGAATTCAAAGGGGAGAAAGAAGTTACTAAAATAAAGATTTTCACCCTCACTTTTGGGGGTTATGGGGGAAGGAGGTGCCTTCTTATCCAGCTGGAATCCTCAGGAATATCTTCTGCTTTGAACATGAATTTTTAGCTCCAGCTCTGCCTTCCTGTTTTTGGAAACCTTTTGGTCTTCCCTGCCCTCCTGTCCTGGCAGGGACAGGAATTCTCTTTGAATGTGGGAATTCAAAGAGAAAAAATGGGGAATTCAAAGGGAGAAAATGGGAATTCAAAGGAGAGAAAGAAATTATTAAAAGAAGTTTCACCCCCAATTTTGGGGGTGATGGAGGTGCCTTCTTCCCATCATCACCTTTGTGGATGTGACAATCGTAGATCCAAACTCTCCCCCTTCTCCCATCACCATTTCTGCTGATTCTCTCCTGGTCCACTTCCCCCAGCTGCTCCTCAATAATTCAGAAGTAGTTCTATTAAAGAGCCATTAGGAGGAAAAAGAAAGAGAAATCTGCTGGGAGGGAGAGCTCGTTAGGAGCGAGTAGAGCATAATGAGCTTTGGCCACAGAGCTGTGCCTCGCTGTCACTGCCAGTGGGAGCAGGTGAGGTGATCCAGGTGAGCAGGAGAAGGTGCTGAAGGGTTTGAATTCCCTGTGATGCCTTTTGTAAAGGTATTTTTAGGGTGGTGTTGCCTTTTTTTTTTGCTGGTTTTAGAATGATGAGGCAGGCAGGGTTAAGGGGTAAAAGGGTTTTATCTCAGGATTTTATTAGGATTTTAGGTGCACAGCTCTGCAAAGGTGGAGCACAGCCAGGTGCACACACTTTGTGAGGCATTTACAATGTTATGGACTTTGAAAATCAGCATATCTGACAAGGATCTCCCAGTAAGAAACTTAATATATTAAGTCATATCCCCCTTATTCTAAAGAATTCACCCCTAAATTAGGCTAGAGCTCAGTTTACAAAATATACTCCAGAGAGAAAGTTTCAACCAAGGTTGAAACCTCAAGTTTTTGGTAGCACAGAGCTCTCTGGCCTGCTGTGAATGTTTGGTTTTTCTGCCTTGCAGAACCCCAAAACTAAGCTAGAATATCAGACTGCAAAAATCACAAACAAGTAGGTGAAGGATACAGAGGAAACAGAGGATATAGAAAAGGTCTAAAAATGTATAAAAGGGTATATAAAAATATAAAAGGATATCTAAAAAAGGCAAAAATCATCAGGGATCCTGGGAGGGATCCTGACTGCTAACCCTGGTGGTTTTGCAGCCCAGTGTGGAGGAACAGCAGAAGAGATGGAAGGAGTGCTGCTGAGCCCAGGCTTCCCAGGAAATTATCCCAGCAACCTGGACTGCACGTGGAGGATCCTGCTGCCTGTGGGGTTTGGTGAGCTGGGCTTGGTTTGGTGCTGCCACAGAAGAGGGGTTGGAAAATCAGAGAATTCCTGGCTGGTTTGGGTTGGGAAAAACCTCCAAGATCATCTCATTCCAGCCCCTGCCCTGGGAAATGATTGCAGGGTGTTCTGGGATTATTTGGTTGTGGGAACTTCCCAGGGATTCAGGGGCAGCCACAGCTTCTCTGGAGAGCCTGAGCCAGAGCTTCCCCATGGATTCCTTCCTGATCTCCAAACCCAACCCTTCCCTGATCTCCAAACCCAACCCTTCCCTGATCTCCAAACCCTAACCCTTCCTGATCTCCAAACCCTAACCCTTCCTGATCTCCAAACCCTAACCCTTCCCTGATCTCCAAACCCTAACCCTTCCCTGATCTCCAAACCCAACCCTTCCCTGATCTCCAAACCCTAACCCTTCCCTGATCTCCAAACCCTAAGCCTTCCCTGATCTCCAAACCCTAAGCCTTCCCTGATCTCCAAACCCTAACCTTCCCTGATCTCCAAACCCAACCTTCCTGATCTCCAAACCCAAGCCTTCCTGATCTCCAACCCAAACCTGCCCTGTGTCACTGTGAAGCCACCTTGTGCCCCCAGGGTGGTTAAGGTCCTGCTGAGAGCCCAGGCTGTCCTGGGCTCTGTGGATGAGCGGTGCTGGTTTTGGTGTTGGTTTTGGTGCTCATTTTGGTGTTGGGTGGTTTTGTTGGTTTTGGTGTTGTTGCTGATGTTTCTGTCAATCTTGGTGTTGGGGCTGGTTTTGGGGCTGGTTTTGGTGTTGTTTATGTTTGCATTTGGTTGGTGGTTTTGGTGGTTTTGCTGGTGTTTGTGTCAATCTTGGTGTCCCTGTTGGTTTTGGTGCTGGTTTTGGCATCGTTGCTGATCTTGGTGTCGATGTTGGTGATGATGTTGATTTTGGTGTTGTGTTGGTTTTGGGGCTGCTTCCAGTTCTCACGTGCACCTTCAGACCCAAACCCTCCTTCCCCCTCCCCAGGCGCTCACATCCAATTCCTGAACTTCTCCACGGAGCCCAACCACGACTTTGTGGAGATCAGGAACGGTCCCTACGACACCAGCGGCGTCATCGGGCGCTTCAGCGGCGCCGAGCTGCCCGGCTCGCTGCTCTCCACCTCCCACGAGACCACCGTCTACTTCCACAGCGACCACTCCCAGAACAAGCCCGGATTCAAGCTGGAGTACCAAGGTGGGGAGGGACAATCCTGCCCTGGGGGCGGCGGGAGGGAGGAGAGGATGGTTGGGTTTGTTGCGGGAGGATTTGGAAGGTGTGACACTGAGGTTAATCCTAGTAATGGTAAGGAATAGGGAGATGGGGAGAGGAGAAGGGGATGAGGAGAGGGGAGGTGTTGAAGGAGAAAGGGGATGTGGGAAGGAGGACTTTTTGGTCTTCCCTGCCCTCCTGGACTGAATTCCAAGGGGTAAAGGATGCCAAGGGCAGCTTGAGGATTTCACCCTGAATGCAATTGGGGAGCTGAATGGGCTTTGTCTGCCCAAAACGTGCCTTAAAGGCCTTTAACAAATAAATCTGCTTTTTATTCTCCTAACTTTGTCTATGCTCTGTTTCAGGTCTGTTTCAGGTCACCCTGTTTTAGGCATCCCAACCCTTTCCATGCAGAAATTCCCCTCAATGCCCAAAACAACAAAACCCAAACCAAACCCTAAACCGTCCCCGTCGATTTCCCCAAAACAACAAAACCGAACCCTAAACCGTCCCCGTCGATTTCCCCAAAACAACAAAACCCGAACCCTAAACCGTCCCCGTCGATTTCCCCAAAACAACAAAACCCGAACCCTAAACCGTCCCCGTCGATTTCCCCAAAACAACAAAACCCGAACCCTAAACCGTCCCCGTCGATTTCCCCAAAACAACAAAACCCGAACCCTAAACCGTCCCCGTCGATTTCCCCAAAACAACAAAACCCAGACCGAACCCTAAACCGTCCCCGTCGATTTCCCCAAAACAACAAAGCCCGAACCCTAAACCGTCCCCGTCGATTTCCCCAAAACAACAAAGCCCGAACCCTAAACCGTCCCCGTCGATTTCCCCAAAACAACAAAACCCAGACCGAACCCTAAACCGTCCCCGCCGATTTCCCCAAAACAACAAAGCCCGAACCCTAAACCGTCCCCGTCGATTTCCCCAAAACAACAAAGCCCGAACCCTAAACCGTCCCCGCCGATTTCCCCAAAACAACAAAACCCAGACCGAACCCTAAACCGTCCCCGTCGATTTCCCCAAAACAACAAAACCCCGACCGAACCCTAAACCGTCCCCGTCGATTTCCCCAAAACAACAAAACCCAGACCGAACCCTAAACCGTCCCCGTCGATTTCCCCAAAACAACAAAGCCCAGACCGAACCCTAAACCGTCCCCGTCGATTTCCCCCCAGCCTACGAGCTGCAGGAATGCCCCGACCCCGAGCCCTTTGCCAACGGCGTGGTGAGAGGAGCTGGCTACAACGTGGGCCAGTCCATCTCCTTCGAGTGCCTGCCTGGCTACCAGCTGATCGGCCACCCCGTGCTCACCTGCCAGCACGGCACCAACCGCAACTGGGATCACCCTCTGCCCCGCTGCGAAGGTAGGGCTGGGGAGTTCAGCCCTGCTGTGTTTTCTGCAGGCTCGGAAAAGCCTTGCAGAGTGAAGGTCTTGCTGCCCTGGTGAAATCTTGGCTGAGTTCTGTCGGTTTGGCTAGCTGGAAAAGCATTCTGGGGATGATTCTGCTGAACTAGAGGTGAAAAACAAAGTTACAGTATTGTCACCCTGAGCCTGAAGTAACCCTGAGGCTGAGTTAATGAGGGAGATTGTGGAATTGTTGAGGTTGGAAAGGATCTTTAGGATCACGGAGTCCAACCATCAACCAGCACTGCTGAACCTCATCCTCGAGTGCCAAATCCACACGTTTGTAGGGTATTTCCAGGGATTGTGACTCCACCACTGCCCTGGGCAGGTTGATATTCCCAGACTATTCCATAACCACAGAAATCATGCCAAAAAATGGTGGTTTGGGCAGTTTGGCTCAGAACTGAGCAGTTGAGTGAGCTCTGTCTTTGTGGTGTGAATGAAAGCCTTTCCCTGCTGGGGATAGAATCCATCAGCCCTTCCCTAATCCTGGAAGTTCCCTTCCCATTGAAGGATGGGGTTGGTGCAGCTCCTGGGCTTTGGGACAAGCTCACCCTGACCCCACCCAGGGCCTGCAGTTTTTTCCACAACGTTTTTTAGCCCAGTCTATTTCCAGGAGGTTTTCCAGCCCAATTTTTCCCATTAAGTTTTCTAGCCCAGTTTCTTCCATTAAGTTTTCCAGCCCACTTTTTCCAGGAAGTAGCCAGGAACACCATCAGCATTCCCATTCCAGCATTCCCATTCCCATGCCAGGCAGCTCCAGAGGTTGATATTTGTACACAAAACTCTCCACCCTGCAGCCCATAAATTCATTGTCATTGAATCAAGTTGAAAATGTTGGATGGAGAGGAATTACTTGGGGCAAGGTAGGCCAAGATTGCTTCTTCCTGCACCCAGAATTTTATTGTAAAAATAAAAATCTTGGTGTAAAAATCTTTGTATTTTATAATTAAATGGAATAATATATATATATAATAATTAAATGGAATAAAAATGGGATTTAAGGATATTTAAGGGGATGTTTCCTCAGCAGGTTTGTGTTTCCCTCTGTTCCCCTCTCTGATCTTCCTGCATCCAGAATTGCTCTTCGTATTTTATAATTAAAAGGAATAATATATATATAAATAATAATTATAATTAAAAGGAATAAAAATGGGATTTAAGGGTATTTAAGGGGATGTTTCCTCAGCAGGTTTGTGTTTCTCTCTGATCCCCTCTCTGATCTTCTGCAGATTCTGGATCCAGAATCTGGATATCTGCATCCAGAATTGCTCTTTATATATAAAATTAAACAGAATAAAAATGGGATATAGGGATATTTAAGGGGACATTTCCTCACGGGGTTTGTGTTTGTCTCTGATCCCCTCAGTGCCTTGTGGGGGCAATGTCACCACCCAGAACGGGACAGTTTATTCCCCTGGCTTCCCCAACCAGTACCCGAATTCCCAGGATTGCAGCTGGCTGCTGACAGTGCCTGTGGGCTATGGGATCCACCTCAACTTCACCCTGCTGCAGACTGAGCCCTACAACGACTTCATCACCGTCTGGTGGGTGCACAGCCTTGGGAAATTCACTCCTGGGAAATTTTCTTTTTACTTGGGAAATTAAGATCCTGGATTTTAAACACCTCTGGGATCTTCTCTGAAAGCTGGGAGCTTCCTGGCCTGGGTGGAGAAGGGGAGGGAAATTGTGATTTTTGTCAAGATTTCTGGTAATATTTAATGTTTAATATCTAAACAATTATTTGTGCATAATAAGTGAGATTATCAACTTCAGGTGGAGCTCTGATGAAAGAGGTTGGGACCAAATTCTTGAGCTTGTCTGAGTCTCAGAATATCCCTGTGCCTGCTGGGCAAACAGGGAATTTCCTTTAGAAAAATTCCTCATTCCTCAATTTCTCAGGATAAAAGTGAAATCCACGTTTGGAATTGATCACTCTGAGCCAGGAGGGTTAAACTGGAGCAGGGAGAGGGATTTGGGGTCAGAAATGTGGATTTAGGAACGGGAGGATGAGGAGGGAAGAGCACAGAGGAATCCCTCTGCGTGGAGGTTTGATTGCTCAGCTAAAATCCATGGAATAACATTAATTTTCCCATGTTTTTTGGGACCAGGGATGGCCCCCAGCAAACAGCCCCCCAGCTCGGGGTGTTCACAGGCAGCTCAGGCAAGAAATCAGCGCAGAGCTCCTCCAACCAGGTGCTGCTCAAGTTCCACAGCGACGCTGCCAACGGAGGAATCTTCGCCATCGACTTCCACGGTGTGTGTCCAACTGCTGCTGCATCCCCGGGATGGAAAAAATGGTGGGAATGTGGGGGAAGAGCTCTGAGGAAATGCAGGAAATTCCCTTTTGCCCCAAGTTTTCTGCAGAGTTTTTCCAGCTCGGTTTTTTTCCACCAAGTTTTTGAGCGCAGTTCATTTCCAGGAAGATTTTTCACCCTAATTTTTTCCCCAAGTATTTTTCAGCCTAGTTTCTTCCATGAATTTTTCCAGCTCAGTTTTTCCGCAGTGTTTTTCAGCCCAGTTTTTTCCCCCGAGTTTTCCAGCTCAGTTTTTTCCACAAACTTTTCCAGCCCAGTTTTTTCCCCCGAGTTTTCCAGCCCAGTTTCTTCCACCAAGATTTCCAGCCCAGGCTTTCCATGAAATTTTCCAGCCCAGTTTTTTCCAGGAAGTTTTTCAGCCCAGTTTTTTCCAGGAAGTTTTTCAAACCAGTTTTCCTGTGAAGTTTTCCAACCCAGTTTTTCCCACAAAGTTTTTCAAACCATGGTTTTTTTTCCCACAGACTTTCCCAGCCCAGTTTTTTTTCCACAAAGTTTTCCAGCCCAGTTTCCCAGGTTGTGGACTAAAGCTGGGTTCCATGATCAGCATCCCAGACTATTCCGTAACTATGGAAATTATGCAAAAAAAAGAACATTTTGGGCAGTTTGGCTCAGAATTGAGCAGTTGAGTGAGCACTGTGGTGTGAATTAAAGACTCTCCCTAATCCTGGAAATGCCTTGTGCTGGTGTGGGAAAACTGGGATTGATCCTGGATGGAATCAAGGCTGTTTATTGGCAGTTTAATGCCATTTATAACCTGTTTTCCTGCTGGGAATTCTGCTTGGCCTCTTATTAAATCCCATTTATACAATCCCAGGATTAAAAATCCTGGCTAAAACCCAGGATTAAAAACCCTGGCTAAAAATCCCAGGATAAAACCCATCCCATTCCAGCCCCTCCCACTATTCCAGGACGCTCAGGACCATTTAAATCCCATTTATTTGTGTTATTGTGTATTTATTTTCATAAATACACCACATTTTTATCTATTTTTTCACCCCAACTCATGCTGCTCTTCCCTTGCTTTCCCCAGCATTCCAGCTTTTCCGGTGCCAACCTCCCACCATCGTCCCCAACGCCGAGATCATCACGGAGAACGAGGAGTTCAACATTGGTAAAATCTCCCCTCCTCCTCCTTTTCCCAATTTTCCAACCCCTGGGAATGTTGTCACCCCAAATCTGAGCTCCCAGAATACCCAGTGAGACACCAAACCACAGCATTTGGGTGTTTCCAGCCTTTTCCTGCCTGGAAAAGTGGATTTTGGGAGAGCCCTGAGCTTGTTTGGGATCACTCAGGAATATCTGGGAGCAAGGGCAGTTCACTTTATTCTGCTTTTTGAGGACCTCTCAGCCATGGGGCTTTTTTGGGATTTTTTTTTGGAGGTGTTCCCAATCCCATCCACATTTTTGAGTGGCTGCATCTTCTGTATTTGCACCATTTCTCTATTTAGACCTTCTATTTCTCAATTTAGACCTTCTATTTCTCAATTTAGACCTTCTATTTCTCTATTTAGACCTTCTATTTCTCTATTTAGACCTTCTATTTCTCTATTTAGACCACTTTATTTCTCTATTTAGACCTTTTATTTCTTTATTTAGCCCTTTTACTTCTGTATTTACCCCTTTTACTTCTGTATTTACCCCTTTTATTTCTCTCTTTACCCCTTTTATTGCTGCATTTACCCCTTTTATTCCTCTATTTACCCATTTTTTCCTCCATTTACCCCTTTTATTCTGCATTTACCCCCTTTTCTGTATTTGCCCCGTTTATTTCTCTATTTACTCCTTTTATTTCTCAATTCACCCCTTTTATTCCTGCATTCACCACTTCTTTCCTATATTTACTCCCTCTATCCTTGTTTTTACCCCTTTTCTTCCCATATTCACCCCTTTTATCCCTGGATTTACCCCTTTTATCCCCAAATTTCCCCTTTCTTCCCCATTTTCCCCTTTTATTCCCATTCTCCTCCCTGCCCAGGTGACATTGTGAGGTACAGGTGTCTTCCTGGCTTCACCCTGATCGGGAATGAAATCCTCACCTGCAAATTGGGAACTCACCTGCAGTTCGAGGGACCTCCACCCACCTGTGAAGGTAAAAAAATCCAGAATTCCAGAATTTCCGTGCTCTCAGGAGGATCTGGGGAGGTTTTTCTTCATCCTTGGGGTTGATTTCTGAATCTCCAGGATCCTGGGAGCCATGGGGAGAAGGGAATAAGATCCCATTTGGGGGTAGAATAAATAGGGAGAGCTTTTATTAGGGGAATAATAAATACTAATATAATATAATTATAATGTAATTATAATATAATTATAATATCTATATATTATACACTATAGTATATAATATATACTATACACTGTACACTATACACTATACTATATACTGTACACTGTACACTACACATTATAATATAATAAAATTATATAATACAATATATAGTATATACTATTATATACTATACACTATATACTATAATATAATATATACTATACCCTATATACTATACATTGTACACTATATACAATATAATATACTTTTTTTCCCTTTTAAAATAGGGGAATAAATATTCCCCCTGTAGGATAAAAGGGAGACCTATGTACTATACACTGTACACTGTACACTATAACATAATAAAATTATAATAAAATTACAATATATATGTTGCAATATATAGTATATACTATAATATATACTATCTAATATATAGTATATACTATAATATAATAATATATAGTATATACTATGTATTATATACTATACACTGTATACTATACTGTAATATGTACTATACACTGTACACTATATATAATATAATATAATATACTTTTTTTCCCCTTTTAAAATAAGGGAATAAATATTCCCCCTGTAGGATAAAAGGGAGACCTATGTACTATACACTGTACACTATACACTATAATATAATAAAATTATAATAAAATTACAATATATGTGTTGTAATACATAGTATATACTATAATACATACTATCTAACATATAGGATATACTATAATATAATAATAATATATAGTATATACTATGTATTATGTACTATACACTATATACTGTACTATAATGTAATATGTACTATACCCTATATACTATACACTATAATATAATAAAATTATAATATAATATATAGTATACACTATATGCTATATACTATACACTGTACACTATATACCATATATAATATAATATAGTATAATATAACATAACATAATATAATATAATGTAATATACTTTTTTTCCCCCCTTTAAAATAAGAGAATAAATATTCCCCCTGCAGGATAGAAAGGAGACCTTTTATTCCCCATCCACCCCTTTTCTCCTGCATTCTCCCCTTCCACCCTTCCTCCAACAAACCAGGAATATTCCTTCCCATTCCCAGTGCACTGCCCCATGAACCAGCTGCTGACAGACTCCACCGGGGTGATCCTGAGCCAGAGCTCCCTGGGCACTTACCCTCACTTCCAGACGTGCTCCTGGGTGGTGAAGGTGGAGCCAGGCTACAACATCTCCCTCACCATCGAGTACTTCCTCAGCGAGAAGCAGTTTGATGAGTTCGAGATCTTCGATGGTAAGAAATTCACCTTCCAGTCCCAGATCATCCATAATCCCATGGCAGTCAAGGGGGAAGGAGCATTCCAGGGCCAGTTTTCCCACCTGGAATCTTCTCCCGACCTTCCAGAAAGCTCCTTGTTGATTCCTGCATGAGGAAATAGCGGTGGTTTCATTTTTCTGGGTTTTCTGGGTTTTTCTGGGTTTTTCTGGATCTGAAGCGTTTCTCCAAGGGGCAGCATTGGGAAATGCCTGGGGGGGATGGAAGGAAGCAGAGATTGCTGCAGGGGATGAGTTGGGAAGGTGGGAATTCCCATCCCTGAAGGCCACAAGGAGCAGATTCTCCAGGCCTGGGAGTTCTTGGGAATGGAGAGAGGATTCTCAGTGGAACCACATTGCTGTTCCTCCTGCAGGGACACTGAGCCTGAGTGGCTCCAGGGCAGCCTTGATTTTCCCCTGATTTTCCCCTGATTTTCCCCCCCAATTTTTCCCCTGATTTTTCCCTAATTTTCGCCCCGACTTTCCCCCCCGACTTGTCCCTGACTTCTCCCCGACTTTTTCCCATCTTTCCTCCCTTCCAGGTCCCTCTGGCCAGAGCCCCCTGCTCTTATCCCTGAGTGGGAATTACTCAGCCCCGCTGACAGTCACCAGCAGTGGGAACAGCGTCTTCCTCCGCTGGTCCTCCGACCACGCCTACAACAGGAAAGGCTTCAAAATCCGATACTCCGGTGAGTTCCCAGCCAGGAGACTCCGTGGAATTCCTGGAAAGAGGTCCAGCTGGGAGGGCAGGAGCTGCTGAGGCTGGGGAGGCACAAAGCCAGGCTCGTTCCAGGCTGGGAAAGGAGGGTTGTGTCCAGGAGAAACCTTGGAGCTTGGAGTCCATTCTCAACCACTCTTTGAACAGTCAGAGCCATGAACTGTGGGGTCACCATCAGGAGGAATTCCAGGGAGAAATCTTGGATCTTTGGCTCATTTTTCAAACATTGTTTAACAGTCACAGCTGTTATTATGGAATTATGGAATCTTAATCAGGAGAAATTCCAGGGAGAAGCCTTGGAGCTTTGAGTCCTTTTTCAATCACCCTTTAGCAATCAGAACCAGGATTGTGGGATCACGAGTTTTTCCTATTTTATAAGTTCTGTCCATTAACATATCAGCCTTAATCCTCCAATCACACCTTCAGCTGATGATGTCCATTACTCCCCCAGTTCACTGTTTCCATATTTTGGGGTTCTGAGGCAGTGAAATGTCCTTGGATTCCCAACTGAGAGGAAGTGTTTTGTCTAAAATGCTGTGAACAGCAGTTTTAGCACTCTTTATGGAGTCCAGAGTTACACACCAAAATTACAGATACACAAAAAATGTAGAAGCTAAAATCCTGTGGCATCACTGGAGCTGGGCAAAGCTTGGAGCAAATCCATCCCTGCTTTCACTTGGTGTTTATCCATCGCGAATTCCCGTGTTTTGGGAAGCACAGTGTAATCCCTGAGAGTGGGAAGTGAACACCCCTACGGCTGTGTTGGGGCAGATGAAATAGCAAAGCCTTATAAATATGATTACCTGGCAAAAGATGCTGAGAATATGGAAAATATAAGTGAGATTGAGATGAAGACAAGCTTTGAGTTAAAGAATAACTAGAAAACAATGGTACAGCCGACTGAAGGTAATCTCCTCTTGATGGAACAATCCCCTCTGCCTGCAGACAGCTCCAAGGGTCAGAGCAGACCCTGCCTGATGGCAGAGGGTCCAAAAAGCAGTTTTTAGGGTTTAAAATATAACCCTGTATGGTAATGGGATGATTCCTACAGGTTGTGTGTAGATGTTGTAGGATTGGTAGCTTGTTCTAGATTGGTTAATGAAAATTAGAATATTTAAAATATAACGCCATATGGTAATGCGATGATTCTTATAGGTTGTATATAAATGTTGTAGGGTTTGTAGATTGTTCTAGATTGGTTAATGAAAATTAGAATATTTAAAATATAACCCCGTATGGTAATGGGATGATTCTTATAGGTTGTATATAAATGTTGTAGGGTTTGTAGATTGTTCTAGATTGGTTAATGAAAATTAGAATATTTAAAATATAACCCCGTATGGTAATGGGATGATTCTTATAGGTTGTGTGTAAATGTTGTGGGGTTTGTAGATTGTTCTAGATTGGTTAATGAAAATTAGAATATTTAAAATATAACCCCGTATGGTAATGCGATGATTCTTATAGGTTGTATATAAATGTTGTAGGGTTTGTAGATTGTTCTAGATTGGTTAATGAAAATTAGAATGTTCAACACAGAAGATGATTTATTGTATTTGCATCCGATCTCTCTCTCTCTCTTGCTTCTCTGACCTGCTCTGGGCTGTGTCTGGCAGTCCCTAGCAGCTCTCCTACACACACCCTTTCACAACAAACCCCATGCTCTAAGACCTGACTGCAGAGCTCTCTCGTTTCCATCACGTCCTTGTAACCAAATCCTACAGAATTCAATCCTACACTGCCGCCCATCCAGTGATCATTTTCCTTCCTTCCCAGCTCCCTACTGCAGCCTCCCGCAGCCTCCAGCCCACGGGATGATCCTGAGCCACTCCGGGCTGCGCCCCGGCAGCTCGGTGCGCTTCGGCTGCGACAGCGGCTACCGCCTGGTGGGACACAGCAGCAGCACCTGCGCCCAGCACCCCCAGGGACACTTCCACTGGAGGGAAGCCATCCCCCTGTGCCAAGGTGGGGCAGGGAGGCGCTGGGATCGGGTTCTGCGGGTCCTGGGAAAGCGGGGGTGGGAAAAATGGTGGTTTTGGAATTCGCGTTGAGGATTCTGGGTTGGGAATAGGCTTGGAGCACTGGGACCAGGATTGGGGAATAGATGGGCAAAGAGGGAAGGGAGTAACTGGAAGTGGGGAAAGAGGGAAGGGCTCAGGATGGGGGAAGAAAAAACCCAAATTGTGTGAAGATGCTGCTGTTGGAATTCCCGTTGAGGATTCCATGTTGAGAACGGGCTCAGAGCACTGAGGGGTGATCCTTGTGTCCAAGAATTTGGGAATAGATGGGCAAAGAGGGAAGGGAGTAACTGGGAATGGGAAAAGAGGGAAGGACTTGGAATGGGGGAGGAAAAAACCCAAATTTTGTAAAGACCATGCTATTGGAATTCCCATTAAAAACTCGACGTTGAGAACAGGCTTGGAGCACTGAGGTGTGATCCTTGTGTCCAAGAATTTGGGAATAGATAGGCAAAGAGGGAAGGGAATAACTGGAAGTGGGGAAAGAGGGAAGGGCTCAGGATGGGGAGTTAAAAACCCCATCTGTGTGAAGATGCTCTACTGGAATTCCTGTAATTCTGTGTTGGGAACAGGCTTGGAGCTGCAGGTGAGCACTGAGGGGTGATCCTCCTCTCCAAGGATTTGGGAAGGGATTGGCAAAGAGGGAAGGGAATAACTGGGAGCAGGAAAAGAGGGAAGGGCTCAGGATGTGGAAGGAAAAAAACCCCAATTGTGTGAAGATGCTGCTATTGGAATTCCCAAAATTCCATGTTGAGAATGGGCTCAGAGCACTGAGGGGTGATGCTCCTCTCCAAGGATTTGGGAAGAGATAGGCAAAGAGGGAAGGGAATAACTGGGAAAAGAGGGAAGGAATAACAGAGCTGCTGGGAGGCAGGGAAAGGTTGGGTTCTCCAGGTGCCCTCTTTTCCCTGGGAGGCCATTGGTATTCAGGCTGGCAGCCTGTCTAGACAGCAGGCCTTGGAGAGGGATTGGCCAGCCCTGCTCGCTGCAGTGACACTCGTGTCATCAGCACTGCCTCATCCTGCCTCTGGAATTGCTCACAGCCCTCAGAATTCCGGGAATCTGCCGAGGGATTCTGCTCCAGGCTGCAGCAGGAGTGGGATAAAAGCTGGACTTCGCAATGGGGAAAATCCCATTTTTTGCTGCACACACAAAGTTTGGGTTCTTCCCAGCTCTCACTGGGCTCCCATGTCACCAGAAAGGGATTTTTCCTGCTTTTCCAGGTTTTTTTGTGCAGAGGGAACACCGGGAAGGTGGAAGTGTTGGAGTGTCAGGATATGACTCAGGAGAACAGCTGGGGAGCTGAGCTGGGGCTGCTCCAGCAGGGAATGGGTTTGTTTGGAAATTGAGGAAGATACTGGGATCAGGAGTCAGGGATCCTCTCCCAGAGCCTTCAGCAGATTCCCAGGAGAGCTTCCCAGGTCCTTGCAGCTCTTCTTGGCATCCAGATGGGGATGGGGACCACTTTGGGGGCAGATCTGGGTGTGCTGTCCCTCCATCTCCAAATGCTGCTGGAACAGCAGATTTGAGGACATTTCCCAGCACTGGCATTCCCAGAGCTGGGAAGAAGGGTCACAGCAGAACTGGCTGTGGTCCTCCATGTATTTTTGGCTGTCACCTGCCTGTCCCCTCCTTTCCCTGGCCCCAGAGCCAAGAATTCCAGCAGGAATGGCGCAGAGCCCTCCCAACTCTGCCATCTCTTTTCCATTTTTCCCCTGAATTCCCCTCCTTTCCTTCCTCAGCCGTGAGGCTAAATTTAGCCTCCCTTCTGCCACAGCACAATTCCACAATTTGCTGCCTTATGTAATCCAGAAGTGCTCCTGGAAAGGGGTTTGGTGCTGCTGTGGGATGGAAGTACAAAGCTGTGGAATCCTTTAGCTCTGCGTGGAAATTTGGGAACGCTCTGCTGATACACATTGTGTTATGGATATTATGGGAAGTGTGAGCCAGAGCCTCTTCCAGGAGAAACTGGGATTCAGGGAGATTCAGAGAAACTGGGATTCAGGGAGATTCAGAGCAACTGGGATTCAGGGAGATTCAGAGAAACTGGGATTCAGGGAGATTCAGAGAAACTGGGATTCAGGGAGATTCAGACAAACTGGGATTCAGGGAGATTCAGAGCAACTGGGATTCACACTTGGCTTGGCTTGATCCTTTATGGAAGTCAGACACTCCCTGCAGTGTCTGGTCAGTAGAAAAGTTTGGGATCTGGGATTTGGGTTTGGGATAAAACCATCACCTCCCTGATTTTTTTTTTTTGGGTGTTTTTTCCCTTCCCAGCTCTCTCCTGCGGCGTTCCCAGAGCCCCGAGGAACGGGGTGGTTTTTGGGAAGGAATACACCGTGGGCACCAAGGCTGTGTATCAGTGCAACCAAGGCTTCCAGCTGCAGGCAGGCGCCGAGCCCAGCGCAGAGTGCCTGCAGGAGGGAGTGTGGAGCAACGGGAACCAACCCCCTCTGTGCGTGGGTGAGTGGGATTTGGGGTCACCTTTCCACCTGGGAACAAAGAGCTGTGCCCCATAAGTGTGGGGTTTGGGGCACTTGGGGGTTTGGGGGGGAATTGGTGGGGAAATTAAATTTCACGGCGTCTCGGTGTCCCGCTTGTCCTGAAGGCTTTAGGTTTTTAGTTGGTTTTGTTTATTTTTATTTATTATTTTATTATTTATATTTTAGTTCTATTTATTTATTTATTTAGTTGTTTTATTTACTTATTATAATTTTATTATTCAATAATATTATTATTATTTATTTTAGTTGTATTTATTATTTGTAGCTTTGTAGATTTTTAATCTATAGATGTTATCTTTTATATCTTTTTATATATTCTATACGTATTCTATATTTTTACATATTTATATATTTATAAATACATACACATCTAGACACAGTTTCTAGCACTTTCTTACCCTTTAGAACAGTACTTACCCTCCTGTGCAATGTAGCCATTAGTTATCCTAATTAATTAATTCACCTTATCAAATTGGAGAAATCTGATGACCAGATGTGCCCATGGAAGCTCCCAGCAAAGCTCTGCTTTTTCACACCCTTGCAAAGAGGTTTTCTCTTTTGATTTTCAGGCAACTTCACCACTTTTAATATCGTCTGGGAAGTTTCCTTTTGATTCTCCAACAGGGGATGTTTGGCTCATCAAAAACCCCACCACACCTGAATTTTTGGGGGTTGAAACTCCAATTAACCAACTCTCTGTGTCATTTTCTCTGTGTCACTTTTTCTGTTTGCCTGGTGGGCTCAGTTGTGACATAACCCAACATGGGCAGCATCACCACTTCTCCTGGAAAGTTTTCCTTTTGATTCTCCAACAGGGAATGTTCCCCTCATTAAAAACCCCACCACACCTGGATTTTCTTGAGATTGAAACCCCAATTAACCCATTATTTCTGTCCTTTCTGCCCCTGGCTGGTGGGGCTCAGCTGTGACATAACCCAACATGGGCAGCATCACCACCATTAATATCATCTGGAAAGTTTTCAGTTCTCCAGCAGGGAACATTCCCCTCAGTAAAAAGCCCCCACACCTGGATTTTCTTGGGATTGAAACCCCATTAACCCATTATTTATGTCCTTGGGATTGAAACCCCAATTAACCCACTCTTTCTGCCCTCTCACCCCTGTTTGCTGGGCTCAACTGTGACATAACCCAACATGGGCAGCAATCACCACTTTTAATACTGTCTGGAATTTTTTTCTATTGATTCTCCAATGGGGGATGTTCCCTCATTAAAACATGGATTTTTTTGGGGATTGAAACCTCAATTAACCAATTCTTTGTGTAATTTTCTCTGTGTCTCCCTGCCTGGTGAGGCTCAGCTGTGCCATGCCCTGACATGGGCAGCATCACCACTTTTAATATCATACACAAAGTTTTCCTTTCAATCCTCCAAGAGGGGATGTTCCCCTCACTAAAACCCCCCTACACCTGGATATTTTTTGAGATTGAAACCCCAATTAACCCATTATTTATGTTCTTGGGATAGAAACCCCAATTAACCCATTATTTGTGCCCTCCCTCCCCTGTTTGCTGGGCTCAGCTATGCCCTGGCATGGGCAGCATCACCACTTCTAATATTGTCCAGAAGACTTCCCTCTCAATCCTCCAAAAGGGGATGTTCCCTCATTAAAACACGGGTTTTTTGGGATTGACACCCCAATTAACCAATTCTCTGTGTCATTTTCTCTGTGTCATTTTCTCTGTGTCATTTTCTCTGTGTCATTTTTCTGTTTGCCTGGTGGGCTCAGCTGTGACATAACCCAACATGGGCAGCATCACCACTTCTAATACCATACACAAAGTTTTCCCTTTGAGTCCCCAACAGGAGATGTTCCCCTCAGTAAAACCCCGCTACACCTGGATTTTCTTGAGATTGAAACCCCAATTAACCCATTATTTCTGTCCTTTCTGCCCCTGGCTGCTGGGGCTCAGCTGTGCCCTGACATGGGCAGCATCACCACTTTTAATATCATACACAAAGTTTTCCTTTTGATTCTCCAACAGGGGATGTTCCCTCATTAAAACACGGGGTTTTTTGGGATTGACACCCCAATTAACCAGCTCTCTGTGTCGTTTCTCCCCTGTTGGCTGGGCTCAGCTGTGACCTGCCCTGACATCAGCAGCATCACCACTTTCAATATCTCCCGGAAAGTTTTCCTTTTGATTCTCCAACGGGGGATGTTCCCTCATTAAAACACGGGGTTTTTTGGGATTGACACCCCAATTAACCAGCTCTCTGTGTCATTTCTCCCCTGTTGGCTGGGCTCAGCTGTGACCTGCCCCGACGTCAGCAGCATCGCGGTGGAGCACGGCCGCTGGCGCCTCACCTACGAGGTTCAGTACCACTACAACGCCCAGCTGATGCTCATCTGCGACCCTGGCTACTACTACACTGGCCAGAGGGTCATCCGCTGCCAGGCCAACGGCACCTGGAGCGTCGGGCAGCCTGTGCCCACCTGTAAAAGTGAGAGAGGGACACCCCGGGGTGGCACTGGGGCGAGCTGGTGGCACTGGGTTTGGGTTTGGGGTGGGCAGATCCCAGCCCTGGGGGTTTGAGGGTGATGCTGGTGGGTGATTGAAGAGGAGGTGGTGTTTTTTGGGTACAAGAGTGCTCTGTGAGATGGTTTGGGGCAGATTTTGGGAGGAAATGCTTCCCTCGGGGTGCAGAAGGGCTGGGTTGGATTGCCTGGAGAAACTGTGGCTGCTCCATCCCTGGAAGTGTCCCAAAATGGTCTGGAGCCTGTGCTTCATGGTTTGGCCTTTGGGACATTTGTGAAGTGGTATGGTGTAGATTTTGGGAAGAAATTCTTTCTTCTGAGGGTAAGGAGGGGCTGGGATGGATTTCCCAGAGAAACTGTGGCTGCTCCATCCCCTGGAAGTGTCCCAGACCAGTCTGGAGCAACCTGGGACAATGCAAGGTGTCCCTGCCATGGGCTGGGACTGAATTAACTTGGCAGCAGCTGAGATGGAGACAGCAGAGCTGTGGAGCATGGTTTGGCCTTTTGGGCATTTGTGAGGTGGTTTGGTGCAGATTTTGGGAAGAAATTCTTTCCTCTGAGGGTGTAGAAGGACTGGGATGAGTTTCCCAGAGATGCTGTGGCTGCTCCATCCCTGCACTGTCCCAAACAGTCTGGAGCAACCTGGGACAATGCAAGGTGTCCCTGCTGTGGTCTGGGACTGAATGACTCTAGAGGTGGGGACAGCAGAGCTGCTGGAGGAGTTGGGATGCAGGGAGAGGTCACCCTGGCTGTGATTCCTGTTCAATCCCAGTGCTCCTGCAGCATCTCAAGCCCTTCAGCCCAGCTGGTGCTGCAAGGTCCCAGCAGCTCTGCTGTCACAGCTGCTCTGCACTTGGGGCTTTTGAGGAGAGAAAAGAAGAAATTCAGCTGCAAACCCTCAGCTCTTGGAAACACCGAGTTCACAAGGGTGACAGTGTCACCTGCAAATCCCACCCACTGGGGCAGACAGGCTGCTCTTGGTTTTTCTGACACCTCTGCTGCGCTTTGGATCTTCCTTTTGTCAGAGCTGGAGGGTTTTTCTCTCCAAGTGCAGACAGAGACAGCAAAATCTCTCCTTCCCTGCTGCCTGCCTTTGTTTGCAGAGCTGTGAGTGCCAGCGTGGGTGACAGATGTACTTTTCCCCCTGCCAGCTCTTCCTCCGGATCCAGGAGCAAAAACCTGACCTCCTTTTGTTCCCTCAGCCTTACTCCCACCTCAATCCGAGTGCCCCGAGGTCAGGAGGGAACTCTGCAGGGTTTGCAGAGTAAGAGGGCAGAGAAAATGGAGATAAAATCAAAAACTGGGTCTGCAGGCGCTCCTGGAACCCGGCTGGGTGTTCCCTGTGGATCTTGGAATTTTGGGGAAATTTCTCTTGTGGGGAAAAGCTGAGCAGCACTTTTAATTGGAAACTTTGTGCCTTTCCAAGGTCAGGGTGGATGGGGCTTGGAGCAAGGGGGAGATAGCTCTGCCATGGCCTTTAAAATCCCTTTCAACCCAAACTATTTTGTAGATTTTCTGGGAATTTCTGGACATTTTTCCAGAAATTCCTGCTGCACCCAGCAATGGGTTAATAATTAAAATATTCCCATGTGAGGAGGTTATTGTGTGGAAAAACTCTGATTCCTTCCCAGCCTGTCTCCAGTGCTTCTCTCGTGTCCTGAGGCGTAAATATTGATTTTTGTCACCTCGTCCAGCACTGCTCTGAAATTGTCACAATTCCTGGAATTGCCACAATCCCTGGAATTATTTAATAAACTCTCCCACTCCAGCAGTAACTCCCGTTGCTATAACTTTATGCATCCCATTAAAACCTTTATTTCCCTCCCCATCCTTTGGGCTCTGCCCTAGTCATCTCCTGCGGGGATCTGCCCACCCCTCCCAACGGGAACAAGATCGGGACCCTCACCAGCTATGGGGCCACTGCCATCTTCTCCTGCAACACTGGCTACACCCTGGTGGGCTCCAGGGTCAGGGAGTGCATGGCCAACGGGCTCTGGAGCGGGGCTGAGGTGCGCTGTCTGGGTAGGTATCCCTTGGGAAAACCCAGGCTGGACACACAGGGCTCTGGGAGGCTGCTGGAGGTGCCTGGGGAGGGATTTTAGGGGTGGATTAGGGGAGGAGTTGGAGTTGTGGATGGGAGTTGTGTTTGAGGTAGATGGGAAAAGGAAGTAGAGTTTGATTTGTGTGTCCTCAGTGGGTGAGAGGTGTTGGAGAGATTTGGGGTGAGGGTGTTTATGATGATGCTTTGAGGGGCTTAGCTGAAACAGAGGCTGGGCAAAGTGAAGAGAATAAAAAGCAGTTATATTTGTATAGCAGTTTATACTTATTAAAAAGTTCTATTTATTGAAAGCCTTCAGGTGCATTCAGGGCACTCACAGCCCACCCAGGGCTACACCCAAAATGGACAGCAGGTCATGAGTTTTTCATATTTTATAAGTTTTGTCCATTTGTATATTAGGGGTTAATCCTCCAATTACAGCTTCAGCTAATGAATTACTCCAAGTTTGCTCCTTCAGTTCACTGCTGTTTACATATTTTGGGCCCTGAGACAGTGAGGTGTCCTTGAGTTTGGGAATTTCCTAGAGAGGAGTCATTTTGTCCAAAAATGAGAGAACAGCAGCTCAGCACCCTGTATGGAGTCCAGAGTTACACACTAAAGAATTACAGGATTACATGGAAAATATAGAAGCTAAAATCCTAAGGCATCACTGACAGCAGAGTCTGAAATTAACAGCCTTGGGCTGGAAGAGGATGGGTTTGGGTTGGATATTGGGATGGAATTGTTCCCTGGGAGGGTGGGGGAGGCCCTGGCATGGATTGCCCAGAGAATCATGGCTGCCCCATCCCTGGAAATGTCCAAGGAAAGGTTGGACAGGGCTTGGAGTAGCCTGGGATATGGTGGTAGGTGTTTGTGGACAAGCTTTCCATTCCCTTCCAACCCAAACCAGTCAGGGCTTCTCCAAATCCAAACCCAAACCACTCAGGACTTCTCCAAATCCAAATCCCAACCCAAACCACTCAGGACTTCTCCAAATCCCAACCCAAACCACTCAGGACTTCTCCAAATCCCAACCCAAACCACTCAGGACTTCTCCAAATCCCAACCCAAACCACTCAGGACTTCTCCAAATCCAAATCCAAACCCAAACCACTCAGGACTTCTCCAAATCCAAATCCCAACCCAAACCACTCAGGACTTCTCCAAATCCAAATCCCAACCCAAACCACTCAGGACTTCTCCAAATCCCAACCCAAACCACTCAGGACTTCTCCAAATCCCAACCCAAACCACTCAGGACTTCTCCAAATCCCAACCCAAACCACTCAGGACTTCTCCAAATCCCAACCCAAACCACTCAGGACTTCTCCAAATCCAAATCCCAACCCAAACCACTCAGGACTTCTCCAAATCCAAATCCCAACCCAAACCACTCAGGACTTCTCCAAATCCCAACCCAAACCACTCAGGACTTCTCCAAATCCCAACCCAAACCACTCAGGACTTCTCCAAATCCCAACCCAAACCACTCAGGACTTCTCCAAATCCCAACCCAAACCACTCAGGACTTCTCCAAATCCCAACCCAAACCACTCAGGACTTCTCCAAATCCAAATCCCAACCCAAACCACTCAGGACTTCTCCAAATCCAAATCCCAACCCAAACCACTCAGGACTTCTCCAAATCCAAATCCCAACCCAAACCACTCAGGACTTCTCCCAGCCCAAACCAGTCCGGACGTTTCCAAATCCCAACCCAAACCACTCAGGACTTCTCCAAATCCAAATCCCAACCCAAACCACTCAGGACTTCTCCCAGCCCAAACCAGTCCGGACGTTTCCAAATCCCAACCCAAACCCAAACCAGTCAGGACTTCTCTGCATCCCAATCCCACAAAGATCCAGGGGTTGGCCAACGATCCCCAGGTGATTCCCATATTCCCCCTCTCCAGCCGGGCACTGCGGCGTTCCCAGCCCCATTGTGAACGGGCAGATCAACGGGGAGAACTTCAACTACCGGGGCAGCGTGGTGTACCAGTGCCAGCCCGGCTTCCGCCTCATCGGCATGTCGGTGCGGATCTGCCAGCAGGATCACCGCTGGTCCGGGAAAACGCCTGTCTGTGTGCGTAAGTACTTGTCATTGCTTCAGCCCTGGGGGGAAATTCCAGCCTTTCTCAGCCTGGGAATGGAAGTCGGGATGGTTTTAGTGTAGGAGGTAATGGAAAAGTGGGGTTTTTGTTGGAGATCGTGGGGGTTTTTGTGGATGTTCTGCATAAATACTGGTTTTTGTGGATGTTCTGCATAAATATTGACGAAAGAGCATCTGTGAAAACCCAACCCCAGAGGGGTGAATACAGTTTGATAGGTTTGAGGAAATTAGCAGAATTGGTAAAAGGTGCCAATTAGGAGGATGAGTGGTGATGAAATTTCTCCCAGGTTAAGTTTTTTTTCTGCAGCTTTCCACCCTTGGCACTAGTTGGACTTGTCGATCATAATGTGTCTTGAAGATTTTGTTCTCAGCCTTGGTTCCCAGGAAGAGCCAAGACAGGAGAGGAGCCTTGGAGCTCTGCAATGGCTTTGGTCTTCCTAGCTGGGGAAAAGGGTGAAAAAAGGACTGGGAAGTTAGAAATACAGAAAAGAGAAAAGGCAAAAATCGTCCTGCAGCATTGGAAGATGCTGTGCAGAGGATGTGGGGTGGCTGTGCAGGAGCATCCCCAGGGCTCTCTGGGAAAAGATTCCTTGTGCTTCAGAAATTCCATTGAATTTCTCCTGGCCTAAGGGGTGGGATCAGAGGAGAGAAGCCTTTTTGGGGTCAGAGGGGTTTAAATGGCCTGCGTGGTGTGGGATTAGCAGGAGCTGGGATTTTTGAAGAGGGGTGTGTGGTGGAAATCAGTGGGATCCTGGCTGCCTGGAGAGGGATGCAGGGAGTTCCTGCTGCCAGAAAAACCTACAAAAACCCCATTCTCTCCAGGTGATCCCATATCTCAACAGAGCTGACCCCAAATCTTGGAAGACTGAAGAAACCACTGTGGGTTTTGGGATTGACGTGGGGTTTTTATCCTCTCCTACCTCCAGAACTTCTCCCAGTGGATATCCCAGGAATAAATCCGGTGACATTCCCGTTTTGTCCTTGCAGCCATCACCTGTGGCCACCCCGGCAATCCCCCCAACGGCCTCACCCAGGGCTCCCAGTTCAACCTCAACGACGTGGCCAAATTCCAGTGCAACCCTGGCTTCCGCCTGGAGGGAGCTTCCCAATCCCAGTGCCTGGCCAACGGCCAGTGGAGCAGCACCCTGCCCTCCTGCCGAGGTCAGTCTGGACATTCCCAATCCAGAAATCCCTGGAAAACACCCAGGGATGTCCCCAGGGCATGTTGGAGTTCCCAGACCTGCCAGGAATCCCATGGATCAAACCTCCTTTTACCCTTGGGATTTTCTCTCCTCCCTGCGTTCTCCAAGGTGTTGGAAGCGGGGAGAGCACAAGGAAATTTGGGATCAGATCCCCCTGGAGCAGCTTTTCTTCCACCACCACAGTTTTGTGCAGAGCCCTTTTTCCCTTTTTTCCTTTTTCCCCTTTTCCACTTTTCACCTTTTCCCCTTTTCACCTTTTCCCCTTTTCCCTCTGGGCTGCCCCAATTCCTTTAGGATCAGCACTGAGGTTCACTTCCCAAATCTCCTCCCCTCCTTGCACTCCCTCCCTCTGCACTCCCCTAATCCAGGATCTCTGTCCATGCTGGATTAACAATTATTCCCCACTGTAAATCCCACTTTGGGATCAGTTATTCCCAGTTGGATGTGCTAAATCCCAATTTAGGGCTGGAGATCCAGGCTGTGCTGCTGGGTGAGAACCTGCAGGATTGCCTGGACTCCCTTTTTCCCCTTTTCAGAAGGAATTTTTCCATTCCCACCCTAAAGGACCTGCAGGATTTCCTGGAGTTCCTTTTTCCCCCTTTTCAGAAGGAATTTTTCTCTTCCCACCCTAAAAAACATTAAACAAAAAAACACCAAGAAAACCCTTAAATTACAGCGTAAAATCTGCAATTCTCCACTGTTTTTCTTGCTCTTTTAAAATCCCAGTTTGGGATCAGTTATTCCTAGCTGGATGTGTTAAATGCCAATTTAGGGCTGGAGATCCAGGCTGTGCTGCTGGGTGAGAACCTGCAGGGTTGCCTGGACTCCCTTTTTCCCCTTTTCAGAAGGAATTTTTCTATTCCCACCCTAAAAAACATTAAACAAAAAACCCTTAAATTACAGCGTAAAATTCTCAATTCTCCGCTGTTTTTCTTGCTTTTTTTAAATTCCACTTTGGGATTAGTTATTCCTAGCTGGATATGCTAAATCCCAATTTAGGCCATGCTGCTGGGTGAGAACCTGCAGGGTTACCTGGATTCCCTTTTTTCCCCTTTCCACGAGGAATTTTTCTATTCCCACCTGAAAAAACATTAAACAAAAAAAAAACCCAAGAAAACCCTTAAATCACAGCATAAAATTCTCAATCCTCCACCGTTTTTCCCGCTTTTTTTTTGGAGAATCCCCCATTTTCCACCCCGAACTATTTTCCCCGTCATTTTCGGGTGTTGTTCTGTCCTTTGTCCGCAGTTGTGAACTGTTCTGACCCCGGGCACCTGGAAAACAGCGTCCGGCAAGTGCAGCCCAGTGGTCCCCACAGGTTCAGCTTCGGCACCACCGTGTCCTATCAGTGCATCCACGGATTTTATCTGTTGGGGACGCACGTCCTGACGTGCCAGGGCGACGGCACGTGGGACAGAGCCCTCCCCCAGTGCCTTTGTAAGTGTCCCCAGCGTGCCAGCCGCTTGTCACGGGGGGTTTGTGGGGTTTTTCTTGGGGAAAATCCCGATGGAAAGTGGGGATGGTTGTAGGTGATGTGAAGGGAAGGGTTTGGGGTTGAGGAGAGGGATTGCAGTGGGGTTTGGGGGTGAGGAGAAGGATCCCAATGGGGTTTGGGGTTGAGGAGAGGGATCCCAGTGGGGTTTGGGGTTGAGGAGAAGGATCCCAATGGGGTTTGGGGTTGAGGAGAGGGATCCCAGTGGGGTTTGGGGTTGAGGAGAAGGATCCCAATGGGGTTTGGGGTTGAGGAGAGGGATCGCAGTGGGGTTTGGGGGTGAGGAAAGGGATCCCTGTGGGGTTTGGGCTTGAGGAGAGGCTGATCCTAATGGGGTTTGGGGTTGAGGAAGGGGATCCTAGTGGGATTTGGGGTTGAGGAGAGGGATTCCAGTAGGGTTTGGGGTTGAGGAAGGGGATCCTTGTGGGGTTTGGGGTTGAGGAGAGGCTGATCCCAGTGGGGTTTGGGGGTGAGGATAAGGATCCTGTGGGGTTGAGGAGAGGTATCCCAGTGGGGTTTAGGGGTGAGGAGAGGGGTCTCACTGGAGGGAGCAGGGAGAGGAAGATCCTTATGGGGTTTGGGCTTGAGAGGGACCCTGCTGGAGTGGTTCCCTGTGCAGGGAGAGGCTGATGGGGTTTGGGGTTGAGGAGAGGGATCCCACTGGAGGGGGTTCTGTGTGCAGGGAGAGGCCAATCCTTATGGGGTTTGGGGTTGAGGAGAGGGATCCCATCCCACTTTAGGGGTTCCCTGTGCAGGGAGAGACAGATCCCATTGGGGTTTGGGGGTTCCAGGCAGCTCCAGCTGGGATCAGCAGGGGGAGAGGGCAGGAGCAGCTCTGGAGCAGAGGGAGAACTCACCTGGCTGAGTGAAAACTCACCTGAGGGAGAGCTCAGTGCTGGTATCCCAAATCCCAGTCCTCCTCTGGGAATTTGGGATCCCAAGGGGATTTTAGCTGCCTTAGGGTGGTGCAGGCAGACCAGGTTGTCCCTTTGGACCCCAAACCAGCTGCAATCCCATTCCCTGCCCTCGAGAATGGCCTCAGAACTCTGGAAATTCCAATTGGCTTGAGCTGTTCCAAAGCTGGGATTATTCCTTTTTTTCCCTGTGTTTATCCCTCCACACCAAGTCCTACCAAGCAGCTTTGGGCACATTTTCCTTTCCTTTTGTCCTTTCCTCACCCCTTGCACGGATCCTGGGAATGATGATCCATGTTCCCACAGCCGAGGGGGAACCCCAAAATCCTAAAGTTAAAACCCTGAAATCCTAAGCTCCCTTAGATCCCAGTTTTCCTTAAATACAAGAAATCTCCTTCCTTAAAATGCTGGGACTTGGAGAATTTGTGGGCACATGGAAACCCAAGTTTTACCACTGGTTCCATGGATTTTGGGGGTTAAGAGTTACAAAAAAATACGGAGATTTTTCCATGTTTTTGGTTTCTGGGGGTTGAACTAACCTGTGAGGGTGGGGAGGCCCTGGCACAGGTGGGAGTGTCCCCAGCCTGGGAAGTGTCCCCAACCTGGGAAGTGTCCCCAGCCCTGGAAGTGTCCCAGGCCAGGCTGGACAGAGCTTGGAACAACCTGGGATAGGGCAAACCATCCCTGCCCATGGAAAGGGCTGAAATTAAACAATCCTTAAGCTCCTCCCCAAGCTGAATTCCCTCCACCCTGGAATTCCGGGATTCGGCGGCGGCTGAGCTCTGGAATTCGGGTGCCTCTGTCCGGCAGTGGTGTCCTGCGGCCACCCCGGGTCCCCGCCGCACGCGCAGATCTCGGGGGACAAGCACACGGTGGGGTCCGTGGTGCGCTACAGCTGCCTGGGGAAGCGCACGCTGGTCGGGAACGCCACGCGGATGTGCCAGCTGGACGGGCGCTGGAGCGGGTCCCTGCCGCACTGCTCCGGTGAGGAGACTGGGAGGGGTGGGCATCAGGTGGGCAACCAGACATGGGTACTCACCTGTGGTCATCCATCATCATCATCCACCCATTGTCACTCATTGTCATCATCGTCATCCACCATGGGCACCTGTCATCCACCCATGGTCATGCATCATCATCCACCCATGCATGGTCATCCACCTATTGTCACCCATCGTCATCATCATCATCATCCACCATGGGCACTCATCATCATCATCACCCACCCATGGTCACTCATCATCATCCACCCATGCATGGTCACCCACCTGTGGTCATCCATCATCATCATCCACCCATTTCACTCATTTCATCATCATCATCCACCTCACCCATCATCCACCCATTCATTCATCATCATCCATCCACACTTCATCCACCTATTGTCACCCATCTCATCGTCATCATCATCATCAACCACCCATGGTCACCCACTTGTTGTCACTCAACCATCATCATCACCCATCACCTCCTACCCATGGTCACACACCTAGACCACTCTGTGGACACACAGACATGGGCACCTATCCATTGTCAGCCATCATCATCATCAGATCATCATCTCCCACCCATGGTCACCCATCATCCATCTACACATGGTCATCTACCTATTGTCACCCATCGTCATCATCACCCATCATCATCAACCACCCATGATCACTCAGTCATCATCATCATCCATGCATGGTCACCCACCAATGGTTGCTCAACCATCATCATCAACCATCATCATCTCCCATCCATCATCACTCACCCATGGTCATCCACCCATGGTCACCCATCGCCATCATCTCCCACCCACGGTCACTCAACCACCACCATCACCCACCCATCATCATCTAGGCCATGGTTTGCATCCATCTCAAACCCCGTGGGCTCCTGCAATCAGGGAATGTTTCACCTGACAAGGGGACACAGGGGACAAGAGCCCTTGTGCTGACCCTGTCCCCTCTCCGGCCAGGGGGCAGCCAGGGGGTGTGCGGCGATCCCGGGATCCCTTCCCACGGCATCGGGCTGGGCGACGCCTTCGACGTGGGCAGCGTGGTGAGGTTCAGCTGCGAGCCCGGCTACACCCTGCGCGGCTCCTCCGAGAGGACCTGCCGTGCCAACGGCTCCTGGAGCGGGACACAGCCCGAGTGCGAAGGTACCTCCCTGGGACACTGCTGCCCAGCCTGCCCCGCTGTCCCCACAGCTGCCCTGGTGTCCCCAGGACTGCCCTGGTGTGCCCTGAACTGCTCCATTGTCCCCAGGAATGCCCCAGTGTACTCAGGGCTGCTGTCATGTCCCCAGAGCTGCCCTGGTGTCCCCAGAAAGCCTCTGATGTTCCCTAGAGCTGCACTCATATCCCCAGAGCTCTTTAGGTGTCCTTAGAACTTCTCCAGTGTCCCCAGAACTGCTCTCACGTCCCTAGAACTGCTCCAGTGTCCCTAGAACTGCCCTGGTGTCCCCAGAACTGTTCTCATGTCCCCAGAACTGCCCCAGTGTCTCCAGAACTGTTCTCATGTCCCCAGAACTGCCCCAGTGTCTCCAGAACTGTTCTCATGTCCCCACAACTGCCCCAGTGTTCCCACAACTGCTCTGATGTCCTTAGAACTGTTCTCATGTCCCCAGAACTCCAGTTTCCCAGGAATGCCCCAATGTCCCCAGAACTGCTCTGATGTCCCCAGAACTGCTCTGATGTCCCCACAACTCTCCCCTCTGATGTCCCCACAACTCTCTGATGTCCCCAGATCTTGCCTTTACCATGCATGAGTGACAAAACCCTTGCATTTTTGGGGGTGTGTCCCTGTTTTGTGTTTTATTCCAACTCCTCCATCCCCTGGCAGTGATCTCCTGCGGCAATCCCGGCACGCCCAGCAACGCCAGGGTGATCTTCAACGACGGCCTGGTGTTCTCCAGCTCCATCATCTACCAGTGCCGCGAGGGCTATTACTCCACGGGGGTGCTGAGCAGGCACTGCACTGTCAACGGCACCTGGACTGGGAGCAGCCCCGAGTGCACTGGTGAGCACTGGGAGGGAGGAGCTGCCAGCTCTGGGAATGAGGTGCCAAACCCCAAAAAACTCTGCTAAACCCGTCCTGGACCGGCAGCCTGGGAATTCTGCTGGAGCATAATGGGAAAATCCTGCTCTGGGTTTGTGTTTTTCCAGCTGGATGGAGGGAACTTTGGAGTGATTTTGGGGGTGGATGGGAGCTCTCCAGGGCTGCTCCTGAGCATGTATTCCTGGGGCAGGGAATGCCACGAGCTCAGGGACCCTTGGGAAGGGGCTGGAAAAGGAACAGGGATGGTGGCAGAGGTGGCACCAGGGTGGTGACAAAGGTGGATTTACACAAGAGGCACAACTGGGCTAAGTGAGGAGTGCTGTTGATGCCTGATGGTTTTTTGCCTTTTCTTTTATATATACCTTTTATATTTTTTATATACCCTTACATACATTTTTAATACCTCTTCTATGTTCATCTATACCCTTCACCTACATGCTTGTGATTTCTGATATTCTGGCTTAGTTTTGGGGTTCTGCAAGGCAGAAAACCCAAACATCCACAGCAGGAGGCCAGAGAGCTCTGTGCTATCAAAAACTCCAAGGTTTTAACCTTGGTTGAAACTTTCTCTCTTGAATATATTTTGTAAACTGAGCTCTAGCCTCGTTTAGTGGGGAATTCTTTGGAATAAGGAGGATATTACTTCATTTATTACATTTCTTATTGGGGGATTCTAGACAGATATACTAATTTGTAAGGCCTTTAAAATTGTATATTAATTATATGGGGTGTGCATCTGGGTGTGTTCCACCTCTGCAGAGCTGAGCACCCAAAATCTTATTAAAATCCTGAGGTAAAACCCTTTTACCCCTTTAACCCTGTCTGCCTCATAATTCTAAGACCAGCAAAAGGCAACACAATCAATCCCAAATTTACAACACATTCAAAGCCATGGGAGTGAAATTCTGCTTTTTACCCTCCTAAACCCACTGCAAACCCACCCCACACTTCACTGCTTACATCCCACCTGGAAAAACACTCAGGATTGTCCCAGGAGTGATGGAGGAGCTGGAAATTCTCTTTTTTCCCTCCCTTGGCAGTGATCAACTGCGGAGATCCCGGAGTCCCTGCCAACGGGCTGAGGCTGGGCTCTGACTTCACCTACAACAAATCCGTGGTGTTCCAGTGCACTCCTGGCTTCATGATGGAGTCAGACAGGGCAGCTTCCCTCACCTGCACCAAGGATCGCACCTGGAACGGCACCAAACCTGTCTGCAAGGGTGAGCATCCCGAGAATTTCAGTTTTGAAAGCCACCAGAGTTTTCCAGCATTATTCCCGGAGCTCCCTAATCCCATCCATCCTGTTTGTGGCGTTTTTTACAGAGCAGGAACACCCAGTGGGAGGGAGGGGTTTGCACTTTTCCAAGAGCAAAGCGCACAGTTCACAAAGTGAATTTCCTCTGCCCAAAAACTCGGATCAAATTCAAATTAAATGCCACGTTTTGCTTTGCTGGCATCGCCCAGAAACGTCTGAAAAATGTTCCCTCGGAGTCTTTTCGTTGTTCCTCCTGTTCTGAGACGGCTCCTGGAGTTCAGAGAGAGAAAAGGGAAATAATACAGCAGTTCTGGATCTCTTTTACTCCCTCCCAGTGCAGAAAAGATGTGTGGCAGCATCTCTGCGCTCCTTTAGAAATCAGGAAAATTCACTGTCACGCTGCTGACACAAACACAAGCCACAGAAAAACTCCTAAATGCACTCCCAGCTCCTTCAGAGGCTGTGAAGAGCAATTCCTGCTCTCCTTTTCCGTTCTCTGCACTGAGCAAATGCTGCAGGAATCATCCAGAATTGTGGCCAGGAGTTCCATTCCGAGGCCAAACTGATTTGCTCCTCAGAGCTGGAGAGCAAAGCGCTGCAAAAATGTCAAATTAAAGCAGCCCAGAGTGGGTGAAAACCTGACAGGTTGTGGCTTCAGCTGCTCGTCTGAGCCTCAGCCAGGTTGTCCAAAATGTGGGAAAATTCTGGGGAAATCTGGGATTGGTTTTCACACTCAGTCAGGGTGGATTTTTACCTTCAGCTGGGAATGAGTGCTGACTCCAAAACTGGATTTGTGGAGATATTTAGGAAAAGGTTTTTCCCCCAGAAGGCACTGAACAGGCTCCCCATGGAATTGAGCCAATCCTAAGATTTCAAGGAATGTTTGGACATTCCACAGGGTGGATTTTGGGGTGTCTGTGCAGGGCCTGGAGTTGGGCTGGATGATCCTTGTGGGATATTTTAATTTGGGATTTAACTCCGAATTCCAAAGGGTTTGACCCCACTTTGTGCAAATCCCAGGAGATGCTCCAGGAGAGCAGGAGGTGACTTCAGAATTTGCTTGTTAATAGAAATAACTAAGAAACGGAGAGAACCTCACCCCACCTTCCCTTTTTTTTCCATTTTCCCTTTTTTTCCCATTTTTTTTTTGTTTCCAGCCATCACCTGCCGAGCTCCACAGGCCATTCCCAACGGGAAGGTGGTTGGCTCGGATTTCAGCTGGGGCTCCAGTGTCACCTACGCCTGCCTCGAGGGCTACCAGCTGTCCCTACCTGCCGTGCTCACCTGCGAGGGCAACGGCACCTGGAGCGGGAGATCCCCCAGTGCTTCCGTGAGTAGCAATGCCTCGTTTTCCCACCAGGAATCTGCTTGGAATCCAGGGGTTTGGTGGGTTTCCCAAGTTTTTGCCAAGCTCTGTGTCAGGGGATGAGGGGATCTTGCTGTGCTCCTGATCCTGAAGGAAGTTTTCTGTTAGCTGGAGGGGGAATTTGTCATGCTGTGGTGCTGCTTTGGGAGAGAAAGTCTGGCTGCTCTCCCACCTCCCATGTGCTGTGGTTTTTTGGGAATCTTGGGGTTTTGGGAGCTTTGGTGTTTTGGGAGCTTTGGTGTTTTGGGAGCTTTGGTTTTTTGGGAGCCTTGGGTTTGGCACCCATGAGGAGGAGGCAGGGACTCACTTGGTCACTCTGAGGACACACTTGGTCACTCCAGGGTCACACTGGGTCACTCCAGGGTCACACTGGGTCACCCCAGGGACACACCCTTGGTCACTCCAGGGACACATTGGGTCACTCTGAGGACACACTTGGTCACTCTGAGGACACACTTAGTCACTCCAGGGTCACACTTGGTCTTTCCAAGGACACGCTTGGTCTTTCCAAGGACACACTTGGTCACTCCAGGGACACCCTTGGTCACTCCAGGGACACACACTTGGTCACTCCAGGGACACACACTTGGTCACTCCAGGGACGCCCTTGGTCACTCCAGGGACACACACTTGGTCACTCCAGGGACACACACTTGGTCACTCCAGGGTCACACGCTTGGTCACTCCAGGGTCACACGCTTGGTCACTCCAGGGACACACACTTGGTCACTCCAGGGACGCACACTTGGTCACTCCAGGGTCACACTTGGTCACTCCAGAGACACACTTGGTCACCCCAGGGTCACACTTGGTCACTCCAGGGTCACACTTGGTCACTCCAGGGACACCCTTGGTCACTCCAGGGACACACACTTGGTCACTCCAGGGACACACTTGGTCACTCCAGGGTCACACTTGGTCACTCCAGAGACACCCTTGGTCACTCCAGAGACACCCTTGGTCACTCCAGGGACGCCCTTGGTCACTCCAGGGTCACACTTGGTCACTCCAGAGACACACTTGGTCACTCCAGGGACACACTTGGTCACTCCAGGGACACACCCTTGGTCACTCCAGAGACACCCTTGGTCACTCCAGAGACACCCTTGGTCACTCCAGAGACACACTTGGTCACTCCAGGGACACACTTGGTCACTCCAGGGACACACCCTTGGTCACTCCAGAGACACCCTTGGTCACTCCAGAGACACACTTGGTCACTCCAGGGACGCACACTTGGTCACTCCAGGGTCACACTTGGTCACTCCAGGGACGCACACTTGGTCACTCCAGGGACGCCCTTGGTCACTCCAGAGACACCCTTGGTCACTCCAGAGACACACTTGGTCACTCCAGGGTCACACTTGGTCACTCCAGGGACACACCCTTGGTCACTCCAGAGACACCCTTGGTCACTCCAGAGACACACTTGGTCACTCCAGGGACGCACACTTGGTCACTCCAGGGTCACACTTGGTCACTCCAGGGACACACCCTTGGTCACTCCAGAGACACCCTTGGTCACTCCAGAGACACACTTGGTCACTCCAGAGACACACTTGGTCACTCCAGGGACACACTTGGTCACTCCAGGGACACACCCTTGGTCACTCCAGAGACACCCTTGGTCACTCCAGAGACACACTTGGTCACTCCAGGGACGCACACTTGGTCACTCCAGGGTCACACTTGGTCACTCCAGGACGCACACTTGGTCACTCCAGGGCCCCTTGGTCACTCCAGGGCACACTTGGTCACTCCAGGGTCACACTTGGTCACTCCAGAGACACACTTGGTCACTCCAGGGACACACTTGGTCACTCCAGGGACGCACACTTGGTCGCTCCACCCCTGTGAGGTCACATTTGGGATGAACCCGAGTGTTTTCTACCTTCCTGCCCACAAAACATCCTCAAAATTTGATGTTCATCCCCAGTGATTGAATCTCCTGCAATCAGGATTCCTGGAACTGTCAAACAATCCTGTGGCAAAGGGCAGAAATTGGGAATGTTTTGTGAAGGTTTGGTGGGTTTGATGCCAAAAAAAGGGAATTAAATGTCTCCTGATGCTAAAGGCAGCTCTGAGTTCCTTTTCCACAATAGCCATTTTCGGATTAAATCCCACAAACTCCTCACACCTTTCCCAGGATCTTGGATAATTAGCAGACTTTCTGCATGACACAGAACAAAGCCACACCACGCAATTAGGAAAAAAGGAAAAATCCGGGGGTGAAGGTGAAAGTTAATTAACAGCCATCGACAAAAGGAGGAAATTACAAGGAGAGAATTACAAGGAACGCCTTCTGCCCTAATTCCCGAGTTAATCATGGAGCTGGATGGGCTGTTAATGGATGGGCTGTTGGCATTCCTGGCTCTGGAGGAGAAGGAAGAGGAGAAGGAGAAGGGGAGAAGGAAGGAAGGGTGGAAGGGGAAGGGGAGAAGGAGAAATAGAGAAGGAGAGGGAGAGAAGGAGGGAGAGGAGAAGGGAAGAAGGAAAAGGGAAAAAGGAAAAGGAGGAGGGGAGAAGGAAGAGGAGAAGGGGGAGAAGGAGCAATAGAGGACAGGGAGAGAAGGAAAAGGGAAGGGGAGAAGGAAGAGGAGAAGGAGAAGAGAAGAAAGAGGAGAAGGAGGAGAGAAGGAGAAGGGAAGAAGGAAAAGGGAAAAAGGAAAAGGAGAAGGGAAGAAGGAAAAGGGAAAAAGGAAAAGAAGAAGGGGAGAAGGAAGAGGAGAAGGGGAGAAGGAGCAATATAGGACAGGGAGAGAAGGAAAAGGAAGAAGGAAGAGGAGAAGGAAAAGAGGAGAAGGAGGAGAGAAGGGGAGAAAGAGAAGGAGGAGAAGAGGAGAAGGAAGAGGAGACAGAGAAGGAGAAGAGGAGAGAGCGATGGAGGGAATGTCACAGCCATGTCCTTGTCCCTTTGCCATTCCAGCCGTGTTCTGTGGGGACCCAGGCACCCCAGCCCAGGGCCGGCGGGAGGACAGAGGCTTCACCTACCGCTCCTCGGTGTCCTTCTCGTGCCTGGCGCCGCTGGTGCTCGTGGGCTCGGCGCGGCGCTTCTGCCAGTCGGACGGGACGTGGAGCGGGACACAGCCCAGCTGCATCGGTGAGGGGGGCCTGCAGGTTTAGGGGTTAGCTCGGCTTTCCTGGTGGTTTTCTGCCCTGAAATTGTGGGAATAAGCGCTGGGTTGCCCTGGAAAACAGCTGGAGGGGTGCTGGTTTTGCGGGGAGTAGGGTGGGTACTTGCTGGTGGTGAACAACCTTTCCTTCTCTCCTTCTTCTCTCCTTTTCATCCCCTTCTCCATCTCTCCTTCTCTTCTTCTTCTCCCCTTCTCCCCCTTCTCCCCCTTCTCCCCCTTCTCCCCCTTCTCCCCCTTCTCCCCCTTCTCCCCCTTCTCCCCCTTCTCCCCCTTCTCCCCCTTCTCCCCTTCTCCCCTTTTCCCCCTTTTCCCCCTTTTCCCCCTTTTCCCCCTTTTCCCCCTTTTCCCCCTTTTCCTCCTTCTCCTCCTTCTCCTCCTTCTCCTCCTTCTCCTCCTTCTCCTCCTTCTCCTCCTTCTCCTCCTCTTCTTCTCCCCCTCCTCCCCCAGAAAATGACATTTTCTGACCAAATGAGGCAGAAAGGGAGGTGATGGATCTGAGATCCTCACCCAAGTTCCTGCTGAGCCCAGCAGGGTGAAGGTGCTGAGCCCAGGGCAGGGAAGAGGATGGGATCAGGCAATCCCGTGGTCCTTGGAGCCAAATCCTGCTCATGTTCTGGAGCTGCAGCAGGATCTGTGTGCCTGGAGGGGTCTGAGCTCTCCCATAAATCCCAGTCCCTGTTTTTTCCAGATCCCAGCCTCACGACGTGTGCAGATCCCGGAGTGCCTCTTTTTGGGATGCAGAACAATTCCCAGGGATATCAGGTACTGACAGGGCAGCGGGGTGTGCCCCAAAACTGACCCTGCTCCGTGCTTGTCTTGGATTCATGAGTTATCCCATGGATTCACATGTTATCCCATGGATTAGTGTCTCCTCCTCCCATGGATTCCTGTGTCACCCCACGGATTCACGTGTTACCCCATGGATTCACGTGTTACCCCATGGATTCATGTCTCCTCCTCACATAGATTCCTGTGTTATCCCGTGGATTAATGTCTCCTTCCATGGGTTTATGTGTTCTCCCTTGGATTCACGTGTTCTTCCATGGATTCATGTTCTCCCATGGATTCACATGTCCTTCTCCCATGGATTCCTGTGTTATCCCATGGATTCACGTGTCCTTCCATGGATCCCTGTCTCCCCCGGGAGCAGGACACCCCAGCGAGCTCCATTAGAGCCCTGAGTGTGTTTGCACGGCATTAATTAGCAGTGCATTCTATCTGGAATTAATGACACTGCTAATTAGCAGTCTCTGCTGTTCACACTGGCGCCACAATTCCCGGGAATTTCCAGGCCAAATCCTGCAGGTGCTTTTGCTATTCCAAATTCCCATCCAGCAGGAGATCATTGGGATTGGGACAAAAATCCCACAGTGGGATTTCCATTCTAACCATTCCAGCTGGGCCAAGGACTGGAATAGTTCATTCCCTGCCAGAGTGGATCCTTCAGTTCTCCTGCTAATTAGTTACCTTAATCTCAGGGTTTAATGAATCCATTTTAGGCTTTAATTAATTTTAAGACCCCACAAGTGTGATTTTTGCCCAGCTGGGAGCTGCCCCTGCAGTGGAGCTGTGAGGTGGTGACAAGGGAATGTCCCCTTTGGAATGACATGGAGCAAAACCCTGGGAAGCACTGGGAATCTGAGAGTTCCTCTCCCGTTGGGATAGGTGGGAAGCATCCTGTTCTTCCGGTGCCAGAAGGGATATCTCCTGCAGGGCTCCACCACCAGGACCTGCCTGCCCAACCTCACCTGGAGTGGTGTCCAGCCTGACTGCGTCCGTGAGTCCTGGGAATGCTGGGAATGTTGGGAATGCCTCGGCCAGGCTGCTGGGGTGCTCTGGGAAATGTGCTCTTGGAGGAGATGCGTTGGATTTGGGGGAGAATTGGGGATTGAGAGGGAATTGTTCCCTGTGAGGGTGGGGAGGGGTCGGGATGGAATTCCCAGAGGAGCTGTGGCTGCTGGAATCCCTGGAAGTGTCCAAGGCTGGGTTGGAGCAGCCTGGCATTGGGAAAGGTGTCCCTGCCATGGCTCCTTAATGTCCCTTCCCACCTAACCCATCCCAGGATCCCCCAGCTTTCACAAATCCCTTCTCTCCTGCCATTCCACCTCGTGATTCCAGATGGGATTTCCCTTGCCTGGCCCTTCCCAGAGCCACAATTCCGGGTGAAAAGTTGGTTTGTGCTTCCCAAACCCCATCTGATGTCCAGGACTGATCCAGGAGAGCTCCCAGTGCTTCTCCTCTTTAATAACTTTTCTTTTCCAAGTCCATCATCTCCCTGCTACACCAGGCTTGGAACTGAGAGCTGAGGTGTGGAAGCTCTTCTAGGATGTCCCTGTTGGTGTTTTGGTGTCACTTTGTCCCTCTCCTGTCCCTCGGGGTGATTTCTCTCACCGATTGTGATGGCTGAACAGGGTTATCTGAAACAGAGGCTAGATAAAGTTAGGAGAATAAAAAGCAGTTGGATTTATTAAAGGTGCATTTATTTAAGGTGCATTTAGGGCAGACAAAGCCTGCTCCAGAGGCTACACCCAAAATGGACAGCGAGTCACGAGTTATTCACATTTTATAAGTTCTGTCTATTAATATACTGAGCCTTAATTCTCCAATTACACCTTCAGATGACATCAGTTACCCCAAGTTTGCTCCCCACAATTCACTGCTGTTTACAGTTACACAAAATTTACACATTTTGGGGCTCTGAGGCAGCAAAGTGTCCTTGGATTTCCAGCTGAGAGGAATTATTTTGTCAAAACCCACGGGAACTGGAGTTCTTAGCACTTTACATTGAGTCCAGAGCTACACCCTAAAACTACAGACAGACGAAAACCAGCAGCTAAAAATCCTAAAGCATCAGCTGTCCCTTCCAGCCCACCACTGCAAGCAGCCTGAGACTCCTTCCCACGCCAACGTGGGCGCCCTGGACCTTCCCTCGCTGGGCTACACGCTGATCTACTCCTGCCAGAGTGGCTTCTACCTCACCGGCGGCTCCGAGCATCGCACCTGCAAGGCTGACGGCAGCTGGACGGGGAAACCTCCCATCTGCCTGGGTGAGGGGCTGGGGGACCCTAAAGTGTCCCCAGGGGGTGTCTGGGGACACTTGGGAAACCCTGAGGTGCTTCAAAGGGGATTTTCAGGCTGTCTGTAGTGCTGGGGGTCAGTTCTGGAAGTGTGACCTCCTTCAAAAGAAGGAGGGAGGTGTCTTGCCATTTTGAGTGATTTTGTTTTCCCCCTTAGATGGGAAAAGGGGAGAAGATGAGAAGGGGAGAAGGAAGAGGAGAAGGAAAAGGGGAGAAGGAAGAGGAGGAGAAGGGGGAGAAGAAAGGGGAGAAGGAAAGAAGGAGAAGGATAGAAGGAGAGAAGAAGAGGGGATGGGAAGTTGTGGGGTGGCAGAGCCTGATTTTCACTTAGTCTCCACCATTGGTGTCCACAGCAGAATCCCAGAATTAGGCTGGAAGAGACCCCTGAGGTCATCAAGTGACCCAACATCCACATGCCACCTGCAGGGTTTCCTTAAACAGCCACCTGGGGATCTTCTGGGGTTTTTTTTGGGGTCTGGAAGGACCTGCACAGGACAAATGTTGTTTATCTCACCTGGATTTTATCTGCCAGGGAGTCTTGGATGAGGAACATGAGGTCCTTCGACATCCATTGGAATGGTCAGGCTGTGCTCCCAGGGAAGAGGGACAGGAGGAGAGGGAATGGCCAGGGGAGGGTCAGGGTGGATTTCAGGAGGAATTTCCTTATGGAAAAGATGGAATGGAAGGGAAAATTTGGACTCCCCATCCCTGGAGGTGGCACTGGGCTGGTGACAAAGTGGGGATCAGGCACAGCTTGGACTCGATAATCCCGTAGGGCTTTCCCAGCCTCAGGAATTCTGGGATGGGCAGTGCCAGACCCCACAGTGCTCACCATCCCTGTTTCCCCTGTCCCAGCCGATGTCCGGCCCAGCGGGAGGCCAGTGGGCACTGCGCGGGAGCCACCGCTGGCCAAGGTGTCAGGTGAGGATCTGCACCCCCTGGACACAGCCCTGCTGGCCCTGGGCCACCAAAGCCACCCTCCCGAAATCCTCAGCACACCTGGATTCCCACATATCCCATCCTGGTCCTCGGGAACTCACAGGATCTGTGGGATCAACACCAACTGCCTTTCCCAAAACATTCCAACTGCGGGATTGGAGTTCCATCCCAGCCTTCCATCCCCCTGGGGTGGTGTGGGGACCTTGGGGACAGCGTGGGGACAGTGTGAGGGCCTTGGGGATGGGAGGGGACCTCAGGGACCTTGGGGACAGTGTGGAGACCTTGGAATGGGAGGGGACCTTGGGGACACTGAGGGGACATTGGGGACAATGACAGCACCTTGGGGACACCATGAGGGCACCTTGGGGACACTGAGGGCACCTTGGGGACAATGAGGGCACCTTGGGGACACCATGAGGACCTTGGGGACACTGAGGGGACCTTGGGGACACTGAGAGGACATTGGGGACACTGAGGGGACCTTGGGGACACCATGGGAACTTTGGGGACAATGCACGAATGGAAGGGGACCTTGGGGACAATGTGGGGACATTGGGAATGGAAGAAGAACTTGAGGACAACATGGGCACCTTGGGGACAATGAGGAGACCTTGGGGACAATATGGGGACTTCAGTGACAATGCCGGGACCTTGGGAATGGGAGGAGAACTTGGGGACAGTGAGGGGACCTTGGGGACAACGTGGGAACCTTGGGGACAACGTGGGAACCTTGGGGACAACATGGGAACCTTGGGGACAATGTGGGGACCTTGGGGACAATGTGGGAACCTTGGGGACAACGTGGGAACCTTGGGGACAATGTGAGGACTTTGGAATGGGAGGGGACTTTGGGGCTTGTTGTACTTTTCTTGTACTTTCAACCTTTTTTTTTCCTTTAAATAGCTTTTCCTGATGAATTGTTTAGGAATTGGTTTCTTTTTAAAACCTCAGCTGCGTTTTTTGTCCAAAACAACCAAATTAAAGTCACCATTTTAGGCTTTGTGTTCCGCGGTGAGGTATTTAATTGCGATTAATTAAGATATTTAATTGAGATATTTAATTACGATCTGGGAATTCAAAGAAAGACGGGAATCCTGCTCTATTTTTTCCCCTGAAAAAATGGGAACGGATGGAAAAACTCCTGTTGTTTCCCAAAAAAAAACAGGAATGGATTTTCATCCAGAAGATAGGAATGGATGGAAATGCTCCTGTTTTTTCCCTGGAAAATGGGAATGGCTGGAAACACTCCTGGCTTTTTTCTCCAAAAAATGGGAATGGATTGAAATGCTCCCCTTTTTTTCCCTGAAAAATGGGAATAGATGGAAATGCTCCTGGTCTCTTCCCTGAAAAATGAGACTGGATGGAAACACTCCTGGGTGTTTTCCCTGAAAAACGGGAATAGATGGAAATGCTCCTGTTTTTTACCCCAAAAAAATGGGAATGGATTAAATGCTCCCATTTTTTCCCTGAAAAACAGGAATCCATGGCGATGCTCCCATTTTTCCCATCCCCACCCCCTGTTTTCCCAGTGCCTCCGGATGTTTTCGCCAGGAATTCCCTCTGGAAAGGCTCCTACGAGTACCTGGGCAAGAAGCAGCCAGCCATGCTCTCTGTCACCAGCTTTGACCCCAACACCAGTAAGGTCAACGCCACCCTGATCGACCACAGCGGCGTGGAGCTGCAGGTGTCCGGTAAGGGATGGAATTTTAGGGAAATTTTAGGAAAATTTTAGTGAAAATTTCTTCATGGAAAGGGTTTGGAGCTGCCCAGGGAGGTTTGGGGTGCTCATTCTTAGAGGTGTCCAAGGATGTTTTTGACAAAAAAGATGGGATTCTGTGGATTGGGCTTTGATGATCTTTGGGGGTTTCTTCCAACTGGTTATTCCATGAATGATTCCTGTCCCTGTCCTTTGGCTCTTCCTGATCCTAAATATTACAGAATCTAAATAATAATTAAATATTGAGTCCTTTTCCTGATCCAGCAGCAGAACCTAAATGTTAATTCAATATTTAACCCTTTCCCATATGGAAAATATCTTCAACACCTGGGCTGTGTTTCCCAGTACATCCCAGTGCCAGGACTGGTGTCCACTCAAATCCCCAGGTGGTTTCTCTGCCCTCCCAGTGAGTTATTTCCAGTCAGAGTGATGCAGAGCTGACAGAATCCCTCCTTCTCCAGGGATTTACAAGAAGGAGGATGTGCACCTGCTGCTCCAGGTTTACCAGATCATGGGGCCGCTGGAGATCTTTGCCAGCAAGTTCAGGAATGACAAATGGGCTCTGGATGGACACGTGAGTGACCAAAATCCCCAAAATTCCCATGGCTGCACAGCCCAGATTCCCTTCCCTGAATTCCCTGAGGGATAATTCCTGGATCTTGGGGCAGGATGAGGCTGCTCCAGTGCCCAGGGCTGGGAGAGGACAAGTGGCACTTCTGCAGGTGACACAATGCTGGGTGACAGCTCCTCCTGCAGCTCTGGGCTGGTTTTATTGCCTAAACCAGGAGAGGTTTGGGTTGGAAATCAGGAGGAATTTCTTCCCAGTTTCCCATAAAATCCACTTTCTTGTAGCTCTCTCGAAGCAGTGGATAAAGAAGCCCCAGGATTGCCCAGGGAATCCTGTGGGTCTTGGAATGTCCTTGCAGGCCAAGGAGTTGGATTTGAGGGTTAACAGGACAAGAGGCAGCCTTAAGCTGCCCCAGGGAAGGTTTATGTTCAAATCAGGAGGCATTTCTTCCCAAATCCTAAAAATCCATAAATCTCCCGGATAATGCTGGAGAAGAAACCAACATGACTCCACATGGACATTTTAAATCTGCTCAATGTCACACTGGAAGAGCTGATTTTCCCTGATTTTTCCTCACCCCAGTGCTTCCCATGCCCTTTCAGGATCCATAGGAGCTTGGGAAAAATGTGCTTCTGATGGACCCATGGCCACTTTTCCCTCTCCCTCTGGAATCAGCAACATCCTCTCTGGTTTATTCGATTTTTTTGGCTTCCCTTCCATTGAGATGTGAGAATTTGAAGCAGTGAAACTCCTTAAAAAACACGCCAGGATTTTCTGGGAAATCCAATTAACGCAGTTGGAAAGGGCTGGGACGGGCTGGGTGCTCAATCCCAGGGAAATGTTGGATAAATCCACTGATCTCCTCTCTGCCATCCCCTCAGGTCTCGTCGGAGTCCTCGAGTGGCACCTTTGTGTACCAAGGCTTCGTGCGTGGCAAAGGCTTCGGCCAGTTTGGCCTCCAGAGACTCGGTAAAATTCCTTGGATTTGCCCTTTTCCCCTCAATTCCCAAAAGCTCAGTTTTGAGGGTTTCCAAACAGGGAATTTCTCCAATCCCTGGATTTCATTTTCGGTGATTTCTGGGCATTCAGCTGAACTCTGAGATTTGTAGGAGACAAACAGCACAAAACAATAAAAATGGATAATTTGGGAGCAAAGTGAGGCTGCTGGCCAAAGGCAGGGAGAGTTTGGAAGCACAAACAGCACCTGGACATTTTTCTAGGTGTTTTTCTCCACTTTTCCAGATCCCTGCCAAGCCCAAATCCTGTTTCCACCAGAAATCACATCCACCTGTCTCCATCAGAAATCACAGAGGCTCTTGAGAGCTTAAACCACCCAAAGTTTAAGCTCCTAAATACCTCTTAAAACGTGGCTTGAGCTCTTTAATCCCTGGGGATTGTGGGAATCTCATCACCTTTATGGATGCTCATTATTGCAGCGTTTCAGAGTCTCCCTCAGAGCCCAACTTCACGCATCCAAGTTGGATCATTTTGGCAAAATTAATCAATTTAAATAAATCTTTAATTGCAGCTCTAAATAAATGATGAAGCCCAAGCCGGGCTGGATCTCCAAACCATCCTTGCTGCAGCTCTAAATTCCCTTTTCCAGCACCTTTTCCTGCAGCAGGGGATTGGAAATATTTTCCTTTCTGCTGTTTTTCAGACATCAGCATGATGGAAAACGATCCCGAATCCATAGGTCACCACTTTGCATCCAACAGCAGCTCGGTGGCTGCAGCCATCCTTGTGCCTTTCATCGCCCTGATTATTGCAGGGTTTGTGCTTTATCTCTACAAACACAGGTGGGTTTGGGGCAAACATCCCAAAAGGGGAAATAATTTTGGGAGGTTGAGAGAAATATTGAACTGAAATGTTAAAATTTCCCCCTTTAGGGTGGTTTTATTCAGGAGGTGGGGTGATAATGGAGTGGGAAGGGGAGAGTAAATACCCAGAGAAATTTTAACAAATTTTATTTCAGATGAATTTTTATTTTTTAGGAAGGATTCAGTGGTGAAGGAATTCCCTAGAGCCTCTCTGTTTTGTGAATTCGTTCCTAACAGAGACAGGAGTGGAAATTTTCTGGACATCAGTGAGATTTGTGGCCACGTTTAGGAGGATAAAAAGCAGAATTTCACGCCCCTGGCTTTGAATGTGTTATAAATTTGGGGTTGATTGTGTTGCCTTTTGCTGATCTTAGAATTATGATGTACACAAAAGGGTAAAAGGGTTTTACCTCAGGATTTTAATAGGATTTTAGGTGCACATCTTTTCAAAGGTGGAACACACCCAGGTGCACACACTGTATAAAGTGTTTACAATTTTATAGACTTTTCAAATTAGCATATCTGACAAGGATCTTCCAATAAGAAATTTAATAAATGAAGTAATATCCACCTTATTCCAAAGAATTCCCCTCCAAGTAAGGTTAGAGTTCAGTTTACGAAATATGTTCTAGAGAGAAAGTTTCAACCAAGGTTGAAACCTCAAGTTTTTGATAGCACAGAGCTCTCTGGCCTCCTGCTGAGGATGTTTGGTTTTTCTGCCTTGCAGAACCCCAAAACTAAGCTAGAATATCAGACTGCAAAAATTACAAGTGTGTAGGTGAAGAATATAGAGGATTCAGAGAATATAGAAAATGTATAAAAAATATATATAAAGGTATATAAAAAATATAAAAGAGTATAAAAAGAACAGGCAAAAAATCATCAGGTGTCCATTGCATTTGATCAGTGCTGCAAATCCACGGTCAGACTTTCCTGCCCCATCCCCCTGGGGATGTCCCCTCCCTCAGGGCTGTCACCATGTGGGTTTTGTCCCCAACCCCGCAGGAGGAGACCCAAAGTCCCGTTCAACGGCTACGCTGGCCACGAGAACACCAACGTGAGGGGAACCTTCGAGAACCCCATGTACGACCGCAACCTGCAGCCCTCCGACATCATGGCGGGAGAGGCAGAGTTCACCGTCAGCACCGTGTGCACCGCCGTATAGCGCCGCCGGCCGTGAGTGACACTGGGACAGGGACAGCCCGGGAGCCTGTGGGGTGTGGGACCCTGGAGAGGCTTGGGTTGGGGTCGTGGAATGCGCTGGGTTGGGATTGTGGAATGCCTTGAGTTGGGATTGTGGAGTGTGTGAAATTGGGATGGTGGAATGTGTTGAGATTGGGGTTGTGGAATGTGCTGAGTTGAGTTGGGATTGTGGAATGTGTGAAGTTGGGATTGTGGAATGCCGTGAAGTTGGGATTGTGGAATGTGTTGAAATTGGGATTGTGGAATGCGTTGAAGTTGGGATAATGGAATGCCTTGAGTTGGGATTGTGGAATGTGTGAAGTTGGGATAATGGAATGCCTTGAGTTGGGATTGTGGAATGTGTGAAATTGGAATTGTGGAATGCCTTGAGTTGGGGTCATGGAATGCCTTGAGTTGGGATTGTGGAATGCCTTGAGTTGGGATTGTGGGATGCATTGAGGTAGAATGCATTGAGTTGGGATCATGGAGTGTGTGCAATTGTGATCGTGGAATGAATTGAGTTGGGATCATGGAATGCGTTGAGTTGGGATCATGGAATGAATTGAGTTGGGATTGTGGAATGCTTGAGTTGGGGTCCTGGAATGCATTTAGTTGGGATCCTGGAATGCCTTGAGTTAGGGTCATGGAATGCCTTCAGTTGGGATGAAGGAGTGCATTGAGTTGAGATTGTGGAATGTTGAGTTGGAATGCCTTGAGTTGGGATTGTGGAATGCGTTGAGTTGGGATCATGGAATGTGTGAAGTTGGGATCACGGAATGCCCTGAGTTGGAATTGCCCCCAAAGCTCGGTGCTGTGGGTGAGGAGGCCTTGCCCAAGACCAGGCAGCTCCAAGCCAGCCTTGGATGCTTCCAGCAGCCACAGATTCTCTGGGAATTCCATCCTCAAAGGGAGGAATTTCATCCCAATTTCCCCCTTGAACCCACTCTCTTCTAGCTCTGTGGATAAAGAAGCCCCAGGATTGCCCAAGGGATCTTGTGGGAGATCAGTGACCAAGCAAATCCCAATAAAACTGTGGCAAGAACAGGAAAAAAACGGATCTGTGAAAGGAATCATTCACTGAGTGACTCCAGACAGGGAATTTTGCAGAGGGATCTGGGATTTCAAAGTTTTACTGCAGAGAGAAACGGGAAGGGAAAACGGATCTGTGAGAGAGATCATTCCTGGGTGATTCCAGAAAAGCTGGCTTTTACAGGGATCAGGGATTTATAAATTTTAAGTATTTTAATTTCCACCCCATGGACAGCAGATCCCTTCCAGACCAGAACATTCCAATTCTAGGCTAACAAACCCAACATTCCCATCTCCTAACCAGCTTTCCCTCCCCATCCCAGATTCCCAGGTCGGTGTGCAGTGGATGATCGTGTCCCACCTCACCAGTGTCCATCCATCCCTCCCTCTCCCCGCTCTGCCCCTGCCCAGGCTGCGGAGAAGCTGCTGCACCTCCTGGAATTCCCGAGGGGCTGCTGGATCCTCCTCCATCCCTCTGGATCACGAAGCCAAAGGTCTGCTCCGGCTCAGCTCCTGCTTCCCGCCCTGCCAGGAGCTCCAAAAGTTTGGGAAGAGGGGAGCTGCTGGTGGGAAAGCTTTCCCAAGGATTTCCCGGCGTTCCTGGAAGGAACCGAGCCTTGGGAAGAGCTTGGGCAACACGGAGGTTGTGCACAAGGTTTATGGGAAAATTGATGGAAAACACCTGGATGGGACAGGACGAGGATTTGTTTGTCTGGGTTTTGGGTTTCTGGGTGATTTTTTGTTGGATTTTGCACCCCAGGGCTTGAGCAGAGTTTTCAAACGGAGCCTTTCCAAACCTTGGGAAGCTTTTCCCCTCTTCCCTGTGTTCCATTGTTCTTAGGGCATTCCTGGCTGGATTTATGGAAAACACCTGGATGGGACAGGATGAGGATTTGTTAGTCTGGGTTTGGTTTTCTGGATTTTTTTTTTTTTTTAAGATTTTTCTACCCCGGGGCTCGTGCAGAGGAAGAGTTTTCAAGTGGGACCTTTCCAAGGAGGAAAGCAAAGCTTGGGAAGTTTTTCCCCTCAGCTCTTCCCTGTGTTCCATTTTCCTTTGGGCATTCCTGGCTGGATTTATGGAAATCACCTGGATCCAGGACAAGAATTCATTCATTTCTGTTTGGGTTTTTGGGGGGTTTTTTGGTTTTTTCCACCCCAGGGCTCATGCAGAGGTAGTTTTCAAATGGGACCTTCCCAAAATTTGGAAAAAGCTTCCCAAAACCTGGGAAAATCTTCCCAAAGCTTTTCCCCAAGCTCTTCCCTGTGTCTGATTTTCCTTTGGGCATTTCTGGCTGGGTTTTTCCTGCCCCATGTTCATCCCCTGGGGAGGAATTTCCCCCTCCACGGCTGCTGATCGGAGCTGTTCCCAAATCCCTGAGCAGGAATTCACTGCCAGACAATTCCAGAAGGGACAAAAAAAACCTCTCAAAAGAACCCAACAAACCCTAATTCCCCCAAAAGCTTCCCAGATCCTTTGCCCTTTCCAGGCTGATCCTCCAAATGGCAAAGCAGGAAGAGTTTTAATTCCCATCCCGAGCTGCTCCCGCTGTTTCCTAGCACCGAGGATTTTTCTGGGATCAGGGAAAGCTGCCTGACATTTCCCTGCCCTCCTGTCACTCTGGAGTTTGGGATTGTTGGCTTGGAGTGACATTTTTAGGATCAGGGGAGGCACAAGTGCCATTCCCAGGTGTCACCGAGGCAGCTTCTCCTTCCAGGATGTCCCAAGGAAATCGGGATGAACCCTTTGGAATGAGGTTTTCATCCACGCTCTAATTCCAGCCCTGATTTTCCTCTCCCTGAGGCTTTACCTGCTGAAAACCACGGGATAATTTGGGAATTTTCTTGCTTTATTTTTTTTTTTTCCTGTGTGTAAATACAGAAATATTTTATTTTTGTTACTCCTGGCTCTCAGAGGGAGCAGAATTCCATTCCTTGGCTGGAATTCCCAAAAAAAAAGCCACCTCCGCTCCCAAAAATCCCACAAAGGTGCTCTGATTTATCCCTGGGAAGCGGGAGAGCAGTCAGGGAAGTGTTCCCACCTGGATTTGGGCACCCTGGAGCTGCAGCTCCCACCTGGAGAGGATTCCAGGGCTGAATTCCATGGGGCTGGGATGGTGGATGGAGCTTTAGGGACACAAATCCCACAGGGACACCGAGGGAATATTCCCATTTTTCCCTTGTCCCCCTGCATCATTCCATCCTCCCACTGCTAGAATAACCCCTTGGAATCCTTTTATCCCACCTTCCCTCCAGCTGTTCCTCCAGGCAAATCCTTGGACTTCCCCAAGCTCAGTTATCCCTAAAAACCCCAAACTGGTGCTCTGCTCCTGCCCCAATCCCAGGGCACAAAACTCCACCAAATCCTTGGAAGCAGAGCCTGGATCCTTCCAGGTTCCTGTCCAGATTCCTGGGAATCCTCTCCACACCCAGAGGATGCTCCATGGGATGCTCACCTTGGCTTCCATGGAAAAAACGGGAAAAATGCTAATTCGATGGGAAAAAAACCAGGACAAAATGCTAATTCCATGGGAAAAAATAGGAGGAAATCACATCTAGGAGTGTGAAATAATTTCAAAATATTTAAAAATATCCAGGGAGAAAGGGGAGCTCAACTTCCACGGAATTTGGAATCCATGGATTCCCCTTTCCTGCTGTTGCCCAGGGAGCCAAGGAAGTTGGGAAAGGAAGTTTTTATCCCTTTTTTTTTTTTTTTTGCAAGCTGGCTGGGATCTGCTCCATGCCATTCTCCATCCTTGTGCCCAGAGGACTCGCATATGGTAATAAAAAAAAAAAAACATAGAAAAAAGGTTAAAAAAAAAAAGAGAAAAAAGGAAAAAAAATGGAGAAAAAGTATTTAAAAAAACCACAAAAAAAGCTCAACTCCCTCTTTTGTACAGAGATATATTTTTATTAATTAAAAGTTTGTACAGCTAAATAAAAATTAAAAAAAAAAAGAAATGTAAATTTTTTTTTTCATTATTGTAGGGAAAAAAAGGAAAAAAAAAAAGTAGTGGAAAAATCAGCTTTTTTTTGTAAATGTAATAAAGTGTATAAATGGTTTCCATGAAAATGTAAATATGGAATTCTCTCCCATCCCCTTGGCTTGTCTGCATCAATCCCATTTAATTTATCTGTCTCTGTATATGAGGCTTTTCCGTGTGTTCCCGGCATTCCCTGCGGAATTTCAAAGCTATTTTCGATTTTGGACTTCCAAACAATAAAAAATCTCGATTTTTGCATTGCTTTTTCTTACATCCCCCTGGTGCCTTTTTGGGTTTTTTGGGTTTTCTTTTTAATTTGTGAACTTGCAAAGGTTTATCTGGAATTTTCGGGATGCAAGGGGCTGGGATGGAGATTCCCGACTTTTCCAGCTGTTTGGAAGTTCATCCCAACTTTCGGGAAGGGGGAAACTCCAGGCAAATCCCTTCCAAATGGAGAATGGATCCTTTGGCTTTCCCAGCGGGATTTTTCCAGCTCTGCCAATGGAAATTCTGTGGGATAACAGGATCTCCCTCCTCCTTCCCGGTGATTGATGGAATTCGGGATAAAATTTGGGATGAACAGGAGCCTTTGATGTCCCGCGGCTGCTGAGATGTGGATTTGATTCTCTCATTTGTGACATTTGCAGCTTTTGTTTGTCTCTTCATTCTCCCAGACATTTTATCCTTGGATTTATCCTTGGATTTATCTTTGGATTTGTCCCTTTTTGTGTTGATTTCCCCAAAATGAGGGCGGCGGGAGGGACTTGAGGGATTTTTGGGATGTTTGGTGTCACCAGTTCCTGGCAGGAGGGAGTTGAGGGATTTTTGGGATGTTTGGCGTCACCAATTCTCAGCAGGAGGGATTTTTTGGGATGTTTGGTGTCACCAATTCCTGACGGGAGGGAGCTGAGGGATTTTTGGGATGTTTGGTGTCACCAATTCCCAGCGGGATGAGCCTGAGGGAGGGAAGGGGGAGAATTCCTTTGGATTTTTGGAACCAAAACTGGGTGTGGCACAGGTTGGATGATCCTGGAGGGTTTTTCCAACCTCAGTAATTCTGGGATTCCTGGGAAGAGCACAATCTCCATCATCTTCCACCATCTGTTGAAGATTTAGACACAAATTTCCCTCAGATCTGTGGAATCTCCAGCTTTTCCTGCTGCTCATTCCAGCCTGGAGCTTCACCAGGAAGTGACAGAGGAGCAGCCACTGCAGCCTTTCCCATTTAATCCGATTTTTTTCCCCAAAACTTTCCTTTTTAAACTCTCCCAAGCTCAGCGAGGCTTTCCCATAGTGATCCTCTCCCTGGAATTGTTCCTGGCCGAGTGAAATCCTTCTGCTCCATGAAGCAATTCCCAGTTCTTTTCAGCAGGGACAACACAGCTCATCGGTAAAACAGAGCCACTGGGATTGTAACTATTGATTTTTCCCTGCTTCCAGCACTTCTCAGCGCCTGGAAAACATCACTGGAGCAAGTGATGGTCACTTTGGGACAGCTCTGGGATTGCAGCCGCTGTCCCGAAGTGTTCCCTTGGAATTTGTCCCGAAATGGGATGGAATGGTTGAAAATCAAGAGTTCAGACAGCGCTGAAGAGGTGGATGGAGCTGCTGGAAACTGGAATTCCTGGATGTGGGGATATCATAGCTGGGAGGGGAATTGGTAACTCCCAATTCCTCTCAGGAATACACTCCCTGTCCCCCCTGGGCGGTGAAAAATGGGTAAAAAAGCATGGAATTGGATACAAATCCCGGAATCAACTTCCAGGACATTAATGTTCCCACCTGGCAGGAGCTGGAGCACCTGGATGTGGCATTTGGGTCCCAACTCCAAACTTCCCAGTCCTGCTGGAAGCAGCTCCAAAAATCCACTCTCTGCTGGGTTTGGGGATTTTTTCCTGACTTCTCTGTGGTGCTGCAGTTCCCAGTGCCTGCCTGGAGCACTGGGAATGAGGAGATTCCGAGCAGGAATCTCTGGAAGGACACAGGGAGCAGCTTCATCCCAAAAATCATTCCTCATGGGAATTCCGTGAAGGATTCCCAAGCACAACTCACAGCTGCCACATCCCAAAGTCAGGTTGGAGCGACCTTGGGATAGCAGGAGATGTCCCTGTCCTTTCAGGTCCCTTCGACCCCAAATCACTCTGGAATTCTCCGATCCCAGCAATGCTGCTCCTAAGGAATGTTTTGGAGCTGCCAAGCTCCTTTGGAAAACCCCCTGGAAAACAGATGGGAGCAAAACGGTGCTGGCAGCAGGGAGAGGTTTAAGGATATCACATCCCAAATTTTGGCAGCCCGGAGAGGTGACCGGAGCAGGGATAGCTGCCAGGATTTGAGGGCAATGCAGGGAAAAGGACAGCAGGAATCGTGGGAATTGGGGTTTTTTGGGAATTCCTCAGTGGTGCCGGATCCTCCTCAGTGCCAAGGTCTGGGAGTTAATTAACACCACCAACAAACCTTCATTAAGAGGCCAAATTAATATTATTTCATTTAGAGACAGGAGGCAGCTGTTCCCCTGCTTCCCATCCAGGGATCATTGTGCCAGGAATTCTCCTGCAGGGATACCTGGGAAGGGGATTTGGGTCTGGGTTTAGGTCTAGTTCCAGGTTCTCATCCAGGTCCAGATGCATCCCAAATCCAGCCCAGTGGAATTCCAGATATCCCAACACCACCTTCCTGCCTGCAGGGTTGAACAAATTTAGGGATTTGTTGCGCTGAAAGGAAATTCCTGAACTTTTAGAGAGCCACGAAAACTTGGCACCCTTTGCTGTCTCCTTCAGGAGGAGGAGTTAAAACTGGGATTAGGGGGGATTTTAAACCGGGATGAAGGAGTTTAAAACCGGGACAAAGGAGGAATTAAAACCGGCAAAAAGGAAGAGTTAAAAGCAGGACTAAGGAGGAGTTAAAACCGAGATGATGGGGGAGTTTAAAACCGGGACAAAGGAGGAGTTTAAACCCAGGACAAGCAGCCTCTAAAAGGACCAAGCCCCCCATCCTGCCCCAGTTTATATTTTGCCTGGAAAAGGAGCTCAGGTCCCATTCCTTGCAGCATTCCCAAGCCCCAGCTGCCCTCTGGAGCTTCATTCCAGCTCCTTTCTCACCAGCGCGGGGTAATTAAACTCAGGAGGCATCAGCCAAAGGGTTTAATCCCGGCCTAATGGCATATTCCTGGAAATAATTGGGAGCTGAGGGTGTTTGCAGGCTGTCATCAGAACAATTCCAGGCCCGGGAAGGGCAGGAATGATCCCCTCGTGTCCTCCCTCCGGAGCTGAGCCTGGATCGGCTGGATTTTGGGCAGATTCCCCAGGGAATGGTGACATTCCTGAGGCTGCCAGAGCTCCAGGAATGTTTGGACAACACCGGGTGGGATTTTGGGGTTGGACCGGATGATTTCTTCCCCAAATCCCCCTTTCCTTCCCGTGTTTCCCATCCCTGTTTCCCGCCTGGCTGCCACCCCCGTGTGTGTCCCCCTTGTCCCCTGTCCCCTCCCCCGTTCTCCCCCACCTTTAATTTGGTCTCTAACGATTTCCCAGCCTCATTCCCGCAGCCAATTCCATGGGAATGGATGGGCTGTTAACGGAGTTAATTCCCTGTGACTCCCAATTCCCGAGCCCTGCAGGAATCTCGGCGCTATTTTGGGCAGAGCATCCAAAATTTGTCCTATTTTTCCTTGACCTTTTCCTGATTCCTTTCAGGATCGGCTTCCTGGATTTTTTGACATCCTGCTTGTCCCGATTTGGGGCATCCTGGCTGTGGGGCTGGTGGGGCTGGGAGCGCCACTCCCGGTATTTTGATGGAGTTTGGGATTCGTTTTTTCCAGCTCCTCCAACATTCCGGCTTTAAAAACAAATCCCTCTTTTTGGAGGCAAAAAAAAACCCCAAAAAACAAACAAAAAAAAAACCCCCATCAAACAATAATCCAAGAATAAAAATCAGGAATTTTATGGCACCTCCAATAACGAGCTCCGTCCTCAGCTTCTCGTTTGCATATTCGAGCGCTCTGTTTAATATTCTAATTAGCGGTTAATCAGCTATCGAGAGAGAACAAACGGTGATTAGCTCATCTTCACCTCCTCCAGGTGATTTGGGCTCATCAATGCCTCAGCTCCAGGAAAATTTCCCGCTATCCCTGAATTATTCATGGCCACGGGAATGTCACCGGGGTGGGACGCGAGGATGATCCCGGTGGGTGCCTTTGGGTGTCTTTGAGATGGTTTGGTGCGGATTTTGGGAAGAAATTCCTCCCTGTGAGGGTGGAGAGGGGATGAGATGGAATTCCCAGAGAAACTGTGGCTGCTCCATCCCTGGAAGTGTCCCAGGCCAGGTTAGAGCAACCTGGGATAGTGGAATTAATTTGGGATTAAATCCCATTTATTTTAATTATTCCAGGCTATAATTCCTTCCGATTCTCCCTTTTCCCTTTTTCCACGGCGTCCAAGGGAGCTGGGAAGCAAAGCAAAGCTCCTGGAGGAGCAATCGCTGCAATCCCAAATGGATCTGCCTCGATTCCCTTTCCCTTCTCCCCTTTTGCCTTTCCCATCCCATGGAAGGCAGGGAGCACGCTGGACTCCTCCCCTCCAAATTCCCGGAGATTTTCTGGCTTCGGGAGCAGGTCCTTCAAGCCCTTGGAATAATTTTAGCAGATTCCAGCTATTTTTGCTCGGGAAAGGAGCCGAGGTTGGGATGTCTGGGAGCAGGGATCAGCTGAGGTGACAAGGACTGGGCTGACTCCCAGGAGAATCCGGGAGGAACGAGCAGGTGGGAGAGAGCAGAGCAGCAGCTCCAGACAGCTGCTTCCCGGCATTTTAATTAATTCCTGATCTTTTTATTCTTCCCAGACGCCGCCGTGGCCGGGCTCTGCATTCCCAGCTCCCGTGCTGGCGTCTCCCGGGATGTATGGGATGGATCGGGAAGGTCAAAGCTGCCAAGGCAGAGCTCTCTCACCTCAGAGTTTTTTTGGGAAGCTGTGCTGGTTCCGGAGGCAGCTGGAGCTGATCCTTGGATGTGCTGGAGCTTATCCCATCCCGTTATCCCATCCCATTATCCCATCCCGTTATCCCATCCCGTTATCCCATCCCGTTATCCCATCCCGTTATCCCATCCCATCCCATCCCGTTATCCCATCCCGTTATCCCATTATCCCATCCCATTATCCCATCCCATCCCGTTATCACACCCCGTTATCCCATCCCATTATCCCATCCCATCCCATTCCAGGATGTGGATGTTGGGAACAGGACTGAGGAGCCTCCCAGGTTTCCTGAATCCTCCTGGAAAAACCCAGGATGCTCCACAGGCACAGCAGAGCTTTTCCAGGGTTTGTCCTGGGAATTGGCTTTTTCCTGCTTCAGGAACAGAGCTCAGCCTTAAATCCCACCTGGAAATGGATTTTCCCCGTTCCAGGACCAGAATTCAGCTCTCAGTCCCTCCTGGAAATGGATTTTCCCTGTTCCAGGACCCCAATTCTGCTCTCACTCCCACCTAGAAGTGTTTCTTCCCTGCTCCAGGACCAGAATTCATCTCTCAACCCCTCCTTGTCCCCAGTTCCCTTTACCCAGCCCCGATTCCCTTTTCCCAGCCCCTTCCAGCCCTTCCCTGTCCATCCCAAAAGCGGGAATTTGCCATAGGAAGGGGATTTCCCCCTTCTTTTCCCCTCCGAGAAGTTGGGAGCTCAGCCCAGTGCCGGGGGATTCCACAGCCTCTTCCAGGGGGAAAAATCGAGTTTTTCGGGAATATCCCAGGCGGGAAGAGCGAATTCCACGGGCTGGCAGCTCCATCTGGTGGGGAAATCGGCAGGGAAGAGCTGGCTGTGCCCCAGATGTGCAGCACAGCTGGAGCGCAGGGCGGATATCCCGGAGGACTTGAAGGGATTTTTGGTGAATTTTTGCCTCAGTGGTGGGAAATTCCCTCTGATTTTGAGGGGATAAAGCAACAGCTTTTCCTTAAGGAATTCTGGAGAGGCTGGAATTGTCCCCAAGGATGGGAACAACACCCAAAAAAGGGTTTAAAGGGGGAAAATAAAGAAACTTCAACCCTCAAAAATCTCCACCCCACCACGGCCTTGCTTTGATCCAAAGAAATCATACATCATTCCAGGTATTAAGAATCCAGCTCGGTTTTATTGTCCATTTTTTCCCCCAAAAGCTGGTGTTTTCCTCTGCATAATTATAAAATATTTCTATTTTTATTCCTATTTTACAGAGATTTGCAGCTCTGGGAGTGAACAAGGCTGGATATGGGAAGTTTCTTAAATAATCAGATTTTAGGGGGGGCTTTAAAAATTCCAATTTAAAAAAGAAAGGATGAAAAAGGGGAAGGATAAAAGGGGAATTTCAATGAGCTGCTTCGAACAGGACATCACAGGGTTTATAAAATTTATTCCCATTTATTTTTTGGGGCACAAGGAGCAAGTTTGGAACCCCAGGGATGGAAACAGGACTTGAAGGCACCCTTTATTCCCAAATAATTCCCGTGCCAGTGGGAATTCAGCTCCCAGGGTTGTGTTCTGTCCTCATCCTGGCATTCCTGGGCACTGGGAAGGTGGGGAATTTTGGAATTGTGGGGTTTGTGGGATGAGCCTGGGCATGTTTTGCGGGATGAATCTGGGAGTTTTGTGGGATGAACTTGTTTTGTGGGATGATCCTGTTCAGATTTAGCGGGAGAAATCTGGGAAGGTTTTGTGGGATGAGCTTGTGTAGGTTTTATGGGATGAACCTGAACAGGTTTTGTGGGATGAGGTCGTGCAGGATTTGTGGGATGAAGTTTTGAAGGTTTTGTGGGATGAACCTGGGAAGGTTTTGTGGGAGGATCCTGTTCAGATTTTGTGGGATAAATCTGGGAAGGTTTTGTCAGATGAGTTTGTGTAGATTTTATGGGATGAACTTGTGTAGATTTTGTGGGATGAACTCGGGCAAATTTTGTGGGAAAATCCTGTTCAGATTTTGTGGGATGAACCTGTGAAGGTTTTGTGGGATTAGCCTGTGAAGGTTTTGTGGGATGAGCTTGTGAAGGTTTTAAGGGATGAACCTGAACAGGCCTGTGGGATGAACCCAGGCAGCTTTTGTGGGACAAACCTGAGCAGATTCACAGGATTAACCTGGGCAGGTTTTGTAGGACGAGAACGAGCAGATTTACAGGATGAACCAGCGAAAGTTTTGTAGGATGAACCCAGGCAGTTTTTGTAGGATGAACCCAGGCAGTTTTGTGGGACAAACCCAAACATCTCTGTGGGACAAACTCCCCGCCCAAACCCCCAATCCCAAAACCCCACCACATTGCAGTGTCTCGGTCCCTTCGGGCACAGCTTTCCCTCACGAACCCCTCAGTACAGCGGTCCCTTGACGCTCCCCGGCTCCGTGAGGCGAGCGGCCGCGTAGGCCGAGGCTGCCAGGCAGGCGGCGGGCTCGCAGAAGCCCGGCAGCCCTGAGGGGCCGGCGGCGCCCGGCCTGCCCGCCTCGCCCGGGGAGCCCGGCACGCCCCGCTCGCCCGGCTTGCCGTCCTGAGCGTGCCCAGGGATGCCCGGCAGACCTGGAGGGGATGGGAGAGGGAAATGGGGTGTTTGGGACTGGGGAAAGTGGGGTTTGGGAGGGTGGGGAGGGAGACATTCCAGAGGGCGGGAAAGGGGTGAGGGAGGGTGATCCTGGTGGGATCGACACGGGGAGGTTTTGTGGGATGGATTTGGGAAGATGTACAGATTGAACCCAGGCAGGTTTTGTGGGATGGATTTGGGAAGATTTACAGAGTGAACCTGGGCGGGTTTCTAGGATGAACATGGGAAGGTTTTGTGGGAAGAGCCTGTGAAGGTTTTGTGGGATGAACCCAGGCAGATTTTGTGGGATGAATTTGGGAAGATTTACAGGCTGAACCTGGGTAGAATTTTGTGGGATGAAGCAGTGAAGGTTTTGTGGGAAGAACATGAGCAGGTTTATAGGACGAAACTGTGAAGTTTTTGTGGGATGAACCCGGGCAGGTTTTGTGGGATGAATTTGGGAAGATTTACAGGCTGAACCTGGGTAGAATTTTGTGGGATGAAGCAGTGAAGGTTTTGTGGGAAGAGCCTGTGAAGGTTTTGTGGGATGAACATGAGCAGATTTACAGGATGAAAAGGAAGGTTTTGTGGAATGAACCAGTGCAGGTTTGTGGGAGGATCCTGTGTAGGTTTTATGGGATGAACACAGGCAGATTTACAGGATGAACCTGGAGAGGTTTGTGGGATGAACCCAGGCAGGTTTGTGGGATGGACCCAGGCAGGTTTGTGGGATGGACCCGGGCAGGTTTGTGGGATGGACCCGGGCAGGTTTGTGGGATGGACCCGGGCAGGTTTGTGGGATGGACCCGGGCAGGTTTGTGGGATGAACCCGGGCAGGTTTGTGGGATGAACCCGGGCAGGTTTGTGGGATGAACCCGGGCAGGTTTGTGGGATGGATCCGGGCAGGTTTGTGGGATGGATCCAGGCAGGTTTGTGGGATGAACCCGAGCAGGTTTGTGGGATGGGTCCAGGCAGGTTTGTGGGATGGATCCCAAGCTCCCCAGCCACCCCACACTCCCCACCCCAAGGTGCCCGAGGTTTCCATCCACGCTGGGCACATGGGGTCTCACCTGGGATCCCCGGAGGACCTGGCATCCCCGGGTGGCCCCGGCCAGCTTCTCCCCGCTCACCCTTCTCTCCTCTCTTCCCTGTGGGAAGCAACAAGGAGGGAAGGAATCCATGGAATATGGGATGAGATTGGAGAGGGCTGGGGACACGCGTGGCAGTGCCACCCCCGAGGAGGTTGGCACGGTGCCACCATCACCCACCTTTGGGGCCGACGTTCCCGATCTGCCCGGCAGCTCCCAGGATTCCGGGGACACCTCGCGGTCCCATGGGGCCGTGGGGACCCTGCTCACCGGGTGGCCCTGGGGGTCCGGGGGGGGCCTGGGGGTCCCACAGCCCCGACCCCACCCAGGGCAGCTCTCTTGGCACTCACAGCCACCTCTGCCAGCTGCTCTGTGGGGCAGAGCGGGGCCAGGATGAGTGGGATGGGATCCATAGGATCCATGGGATGGGATCTGTGGGATCTACGGGATCTGTGGGATGCAGTGCCTGCCCCACTCAGCCCTCACCTTGCAGCATCTTCAGCACCACATCCACGATGTGCTGGTCCCCGGCGTCCCGGCCCTGCCACGAAGGGAATTTCGCTCCTTCCACCCCACCCCAGAGCCATTCCCAGCCCAAATCCCAAACCAGAGCACCTCCCTGCATCCCACGGCGCCTCCCCACCCTTCTCTTTCCCGTTGTCCCGGTGCAAGGGCTTCAAGGAGCAAGTTTGGAACCCCAGGGATGGAAATAGAACTTGAGGCCACCTTCAATGGAATAAATCCCAAACCATGCTGGTGGGAATTCACCTCCCAGCTCTCTCCATGCATCCCGCTCACAGCATTTGAGTCTAAAATAAGGTTTTTAGGGAAAAATCCTGACCCTGCCTATCCCTGCTGCTGGCTGGTTTATATAGGGCCGGTTTATGGATGCCATACACAGCAGGAAACACAGAATTCCTGAAGGAAGGGAATCCCAGCCCAGGGAGCACTCCCAGTTCCTGAATGGAACAGCAGCTCCTTCCCAGGGGAATGGGATGGGCAGGAGAGGCAATTCCTGCAGAGCTGTAGGGGTGAGCAGGCCTGTGGGATCGGGATGGGGATACTCAGGGCTGTGGGATCGGGATCGGGATACTCAGAGATCGGGATCAGGATTGGGATACTCAGGGCTGTGGGATCGGGATCAGGACCAGCATACTCAGGGATATGGGATCAGGATACTCAGGGATATGGGATCAGGACCAGGATACTCAGGGCTGTGGGATCGGGATCAGGACCAGGATACTCACGGCTGTGCCCCGAGGCCCTGGCATTCCCGGCACCCCGCGCTCCCCCACCAGTCCCCGCGGGCCGGGCGGGCCGGGATAGCCCCGAACTCCCGGAGTTCCTGCATCCCCCGAGGGGCCGGGAAAGCCGAGATCTCCCTGGATGCCTTGCTGGAGAAGGGATGGAGAGGAGCATGAAATCCCCTGAGACCCCAAAAACTCCAAGGAATAACACCACAGATAGGGCTGGATCCCAAATGGGGCTGGGGATGAATATGGGGCTGAGCGTGACCCCCAGATCCCATTCCCAGGGAAAATATTCCCTCAGCCCCCACCAATTCCAGGGATCACCAGCACCTCAGCCAGGAGGATCCACTCCAGCTGAGGATCCCATAAATCCTCCCAAGTTGTGGCTTGTGGATTTGTGATCCCATAAGTCCTCCCAAGCTGTGGGGATCCCAAATTCCCCTATCACTCACCTGTCCCTTGGGTCCTGGCTCTCCCGATTCCCCCTGGGGACAGAGCACATGGGAAAGGCAATGAGATTTAGGAATTTTGGGATTCAGCTGGGAGATCCACATGGACCTGCTGGAAACCCCAGCACAGGCAAGGGATCCACCAGTGTTCCCAGGAATCTTCTGGAAGCACCCACCTTCTCTCCCTTGAGCCCTGCCAGGCCATGGACACCAGGATCTCCCTAAAGGAAAGGCAAGGAGAGATGAGAATCTTCCCAAAATCCCTCCCACCCTCTGCAGCTCCAGAAAATTTCTGGAGAAAATTTCCAGAGAATTTCTCCAGGAATTTTCCCCTCTGGGATGTGGAGGGAATTCATGGAGAAGGCGCCTGGAGCCAGAGGTGTCAAACTCAGCTCTGCCAAACCCTGCCACAGCCTGGGATGGACTCACAACGCTGCCTTTGGGGCCAGTTTTCCCTGGGGATCCCTGGAAAAAGGAAAAAGTGGGATCAGCCCAGCTCGGAGCAGTGTCCCCCAGCTGGAGCCCAGGACAGGAGGTGTCACCTTGTCTCCTTTGACTCCTGGCAAGCCTTGGGGTCCTGGGATGCCTGGTGGGCCCTGCTCGCCCTTTGGGCCCTGGAAATCCAAGGAATATGGGAAAAGGAGTGAGGAGAGGCAATGGGAAGAGCTTTCCCCATCAGGGAATTCTCCCCAAGGTGCACAGGGACTTCCCCATCCTCCAGCTGGTCCCAAAATCCCAACCTTCCCAAAATCCCAGCTCTGAGGGGGGACAAAACCCTAAAGGAGCCATGCCAAGAGTGGGGGATCTTCCAGGGATGGATTCCTGTCCCCAGGAAAGGTGACAAAATCATTTCTGGCCATTTTTCCACCGCAGGGAAGCTCCGGAGTGGGGCTGGGCAGCCTCTCCTGGGATGGAGGAAATTCCTGTCCCAGTGTGGTGCCACTAATCCCTGAGCTATTCCCTAATCCCTCAGTGGCAGCGGGATAGGTGTGGGATTGACCCTGGCTGGGATCAAAGGGACAGGTCTGGCTGTGTCCCACTGATCCAGGATCCGGGATCAGCATCTCCCATGCCCCAGCCTGGATTTGGGGACAATTCCCAGGCTTTGGGGACAACTCAGGGCATTTCAAATGACCCAGTTTGGATTTGGGGAAAATTCCCAGGCTTTGGGGACGACTCGGGGCGTTCCAAATGTCCCAGTCTTGATTTAGAGACTATTCAGAGCACTCCAAATGTCCCAGGCCAGCTCTGGGGACAACTCAGAGCATTCCCCATGGCCCAGCCCGGCTTTAGGGACAGCTCCCTGGCTTTGGGGACAACTCAGAGCGTTCCAAATGTCTCAGCTCAAATCTGGGGACAACTCAGAACATCCCCCATGTCCCATCCCCACTTGGGGACAACTCAGAGCATCCCCCGTGTGGCTTTAGGGACAATTCAGAGCATTTCCCATGTCCCAGCCCCGCTCTGGGGACAGCTCAGAGCATCCCGAGCATGCCCCATGTCCCAGCCCGACTTTAGGGACAATTCCCCAGCTTTGGGGACAATTCCCCGGCTTTGGCGACAACTCACCGCTCTGCCCTGCTCGCCAGGGGGTCCCACGAGGCCACGCTCGCCGCGGTCACCCTGGGGACAGCCGGGAAAGGAGCAGGGTCAGTGCCACCCCCCTGGCACTGCCACACCCCCGCGGTGTCCCCAGCTCACCTTCATCCCGGGGACACCCTGCGGGCCCTGCTCGCCCCGAGGTCCGGGCTCGCCCTAAAAACGGGAAAGGAAATCCCGGAGAAATGGGATTCGCAGGCATCGCGTGCTCCCTGTCCTCCCCCGAGGGACGTGTGACCCTGTCCTTGTCACCTCGGCAAGGATTTGGGCTGGAGCAGCGATCCTGGGGGATTCCCGTGAGGAGCAGAATGGGAATAAAGTGCCAAATTCCACTTTTTTTTGCAGGAAACAGGAAAAAAGGAAAAGAGAGAGAACAAGCCCGAGGCTGTCCCGGGAGGGACAGGGAGGGGACAGCGAGGGGACATCGCGGTACTCACGAGCTGCCCTGGGGCACCGGTGACACCGGGGTGGCCCCGAGGTCCGGCTTCACCCTGGGGACGGACAGAGAGGTGGGTCAGGGACACCGGGACAGGGAGGGGACAGGGAGGGGACAGGAGCCGCTCAGAGGCGACACCCACCTTGTCGCCTGGACCACCTTTGCTTCCCGGCTGGCCCGGCAGTCCCTAGGGAAACAAAGTCGGGATCAAGCTGGGCACAGCCCAGTGTCCCCTGGCACCCCTGGCACGGGGTGGCACCCCTCAGGTGACAGCCTGGGGAGCTCTGCACTCACGGCTTGTCCCCGGTGTCCTGGCGTTCCCGGGCGTCCGGCCTGTCCTGTGCCACCCTGCGGGGAAGAGAGGGAATGCCACCAGGAATGTCAGCGGGAATGTCACCGGGAATGTCACCGGCAATGGGGTGTCCACAGGTGGGCAAGGGGGCGACACTGCCCTTGACCCTATGGGGACAGCCAACCCTGCCATGCCCAGGGGATGTTATTCCAGTTGCCATTCCTGTTATTCCAGTTGCCATTCCCATTTTTCCAGTTGCCATTCCCGCTATTCCAGTTGCCATTCCCGCAATTCCATTCACCATTCCCATTATTCCATTTGCCATTCCCATTATTCCAGTTGCCATTCCTGTTATTCCATTCACCATTCCCATTATTCCAGTCACCATTCCCGCTATTCCAGTCACCATTCCTGCTATTCCAGTTGCCATTCCCGCTATTCCAGTCGCCATTCCCGCTATTCCAGTTGCCATTCCCATTATTCCATTCACCATTCCCGCTATTCCTGTCACCATTCCCGCTATTCCTGTCACCATTCCCGCTATCCCAGTCACCATTCCCATTTTTCCATTCGCCATTCCCGCTATCCCAGTCGCCATTCCCACTATTCCCAGCCCGAGCAGCAGCATTCCTGGCCCACATTCCCCGTGCAGCACCCACAGCTCGCTCACCTTCACTCCCGGGATCCCTGGGGTGCCATCCTTGCCATCGATGCCAGGGAGACCCTTGAAAGAGGGACAAGGAGCCACCTCGTTGTGGGGACAAAAAAAAGGTGGGAAGGGCAAGGGACACTCCAGGCCTGGAGGGTGACAGAGGGTGGGACAGGCAGGACAAGGGGCTCATTCCATACTCACGTTCTCCCCCTTGGGGCCGATGTCACCCTGGGGTCCCCTGATGCCACGGCCACCCTAGAGCGGGAGGGGACAAGTGTCATGTCCTGGGAGAGGGAAATGCCCCTTTCCGTGCAGGAACGGTGCCAGGCTGGGGACAAGGGGACACTGGCACTGTGGGGTCACCTACCAGCTCTCCCTTCTCCCCAGGGTCCCCAGGTGGTCCTTTGGGGCCTTCCCTGCCCTAGAAGGGAGGAAAACATGGATTGAGCAAGGACAATGGGATCCCACAGCACCCAGGGCTGAGGGGACACCCACCGGCCGGCCGGCTGCTCCGATGCTCCCAACCATGCCCTTGTAGCCAGCTGGACCCTGGAAAGAGAGCAGGGAGGGGTGAATTCCTCCATCCCAATCCATCCAGCTCCTTGAGGAGCTCCTGGGAAGCATCTCCATGGGATTTGGAGCCCTGATCCCAAATCCCAGCAGCGCTCACCGTCTCTCCCTTGGGTCCTGCCATCCCAGGATAGCCCCTCAGGCCCTGAGGTCCCTGCAGGAAGGAAACCACAGCCAGTTCAGCAGGAAAAACACCCCGGGAAGGAAACCACAGCCAGTTCAGGTGGAAAAACATCCAGGGAAGGAAACCACAGCCAGTTCAGGTGGAAAAACCCAAAACCCCCCAGGGAAGGAAATCACAGCTAGAGAAACCCCCGGGAGCAGCCCAGGGGGAAGCAGCAATTATGGCAAAAACGACACTGGGAATCCACCAGCTTCACCAAACACGAGGAATTTGAGTCCTTGCTAATTCCAGAGCCCCCACCAGGTGCTTTTCCAGCTGTCAATTCCATAATTCCAGCAGGCCTGGACTGGAGTAATTTCCCTGTGCCAGAGCCCTTGGCTTCAAAGCAGCTCTGCCCTTTCCCGGGATGGAGGGCTCAGCCCACTAATTGCTTTTCATCTTCAAAGCACTCCGAGAATTCCAGTGGCTTTAATTCCCTCAGCCCCAGGGCAAGGGGGACTCAGGGGACAGCGGGGATTTATCCAGAATTATCCCTGCTAACAACCCAGGTGCCCCTGGAGTTTTCCATGGTGGCATCCATGGATGGGATGAAGGCTTTGCTGGGAGTGGGGACACAGCGGTGTCACCTCCCTGGGGTGTGGGACAAGGACAATCCTAAAGTTTTGGGGTTTTTAGGGGACAGAGGGAGAGAGGGATGAAGGTGTTACCGGGGGGCCTGGCACTCCTTGTTCTCCAGAGGCACCGACATCCCCCTTGGGGCCCTGGGGATGGAGAGAACAGGGAATGTTGGAGGGAGAGCAGGGACAAAGCACCCTGGGGGCACAACAGGGGATGGGGACAGGTGGTCCTGCCCGGCCACCATGGCAAGAGTCCCGTGTTCATCCCCTAGCTCCCAAACCCATGTCCTTCCCATTCCTTCCCTTCCCTTCCCTTCCCTTCCCTTCCCTTCCCTTCCCTTCCCTTCCCTTCCCTTCCCTTCCCTTCCCTTCCCTTCCCTTCCCTTCCCTTCCCTTCCCTTCCCTTCCCTTCCCTTCCCTTCCCTTCCCTTCCCTTCCCTTCCCTTCCCTTCCCTTCCCTTCCCTTCCCTTCCCTTCCCTTCCCTTCCCTTCCCTTCCCTTCCCTTCCCTTCCCTTCCCTTCCCTTCCCTTCCCTTCCCCAAAACCCCTTCCCCTGGTCCTTTTCCAGCCCTGGATCCTGCTGGGATCCTGCTGGGATCCTGCTGGAAAACTCACCGGCCCTCCCTGCTTTCCAGGCTCTCCGAGGGCTCCGGGGCGACCTCTGTGTCCCTGAGAGTGGAGAGGGAAACTGAGGAAAATCCCTGGCAAAGCAAATCCCTGGTGGCACCATCCTGGTGGACATGTCCCCCAGAGCCACCCTGTCACCACAGCCCACCCTGGGGTGCCCACTGGGGACATTATGGGGTGTCAGAATCCCACAGGTGACACTGGGGTGGCTCAGAACCCCACAGGTGACATCCCGAGGTGGTGGCACCACTGAGATTAGGGTTTTCCACAGGGTGTCACCCCAGAAGGGGCTGGCAGCCTCAAGGACCTTTCCCATGTCACCTTTCCCTCCAGGACTCCCTGTCCTGCTGCTCCAGAGATCCCAGGGAAGGATGGGAATCATTCCAGGATTTCCCATCAGGATGGGTTAAGAGCAGGGAGCAAGGAATTGGGTGGGAGGGGAGTGCCAGAGCCTGGAATTCCAGAGCCTGGAATTCCAGCCCCAATCCCTGGAACGAGCCCGAGGAATTCTCTCCCTCCTGCAGGAGATGCTGGGAGCTACTCCAGGTTTCCCTGCGCATCCCGGAGGTGACAATCCCCATTTGTCCCCCTCTGGAAGCTCCAGGAATTCCTTACCTTCAATCCCTGCAGTCCCTGGGGGCCCTTGGGACCCGGGGGGCAGCTGGTTGGGCACTGAGGGGAGAGAAAGGACAAGGAGGGGTTGGGAAAGGACCTGGAAAAACCTGGGAAGGGAGGGAAGGGTGTGGGATACAGCTGGGACAAGGATCCAGCAGGAAATTTCCTCTCACCAGGAAATCAGCACTGCCTTCCAGGCCTTGGAGGTGTCCGGGGAGCCCCTGCAGGGAAGGAGATCCTCAGCATTCCAGGATTTACCATCGGGATGGGATCACAGGAGCAGGGAGCAGGGAATGGGGTTGGGAAGAGAGTGCCAGAGCCTGGAATTCCGATCCAAATCCCTGGGATGAGGCTGGGGAAGCCTCTCCCTCCTGCAGGAGATACTCACAGGTTTCCCTGGAGGGCCTGGGGGTCCCCTGGGGCCATCAGGTCCGGGGTCACCCTAGGAGAGAACAATCGCAGGAAAGGAGATTTTGGGATGGAGAGGTGGAGAGCCAGGCTGTCCCAGCAGGAATGGGGACATCCCCATCCGAAATGTCCCACATTTTGGGATCATCCTGATTCCCTGCAGGGCAGAGAAGCAGCTCCTGGTGGAAGCTTTTCCCTGTCCCCTCCTGACTCCTCACCTTTGGTCCCAACACTCCAATCTCCCCAGGAAGTCCAACCTGGCCTGGAAGCCCCTGAGGGAGAAGGGAGAGAAATCCATGGAATGAGAGAGGTCCCATCCTGACATCTCCCCTCTGGATTGAGCTCCTCCAGGACAATTCCCACCAGGATTCCCAACCTCCCACCCCAGCCCCAGTGTGGCACTTACAGGAGGTCCTGGCAGGGAAGGACCCTGCAACAAAAAGAAAGATCCAGTTGGTCCAAATTCCCCAAATCCACCAGAATTCCTGCCCCGAGCAGAATTCCCACCCCACCCACCCATGGGAGCAGGGAATACTCACAGGGAGCCCTGGAGGCCCTGGAAGTCCAGGCTGGCCCTGCCGGGAGAGAAGGGGAGAGTCAGGAGCTGAGAGAGGAGGATCTGCTCTTCCAGCTGGGAAAATTCCCATTGCCTGGATGCAGCCTTGGGGCCAAAACTCCATCACACCATCCCTGCATCCATGGATCCCTTCTGGAGCGATGGGGATGGTCAGGGGAGGGGAAGGTGGGATCCTGGGAATGTGGGATCCTGGGAATGTGGGATCCTGGGAAGGTGGGAGCCTGGGAATGTGGGATTCCCTCACTCACTTTGGTTCCAGGCCTGCCGATGGGTCCTGGCTCCCCTTTGGCTCCCGTCAGGCCCTGCAAGGGAACAAACCTAGGGGGTTATTCCCATTCCCATTCCCATTCCCATCCCCATTCCCATCCCCATTCCCATTCCCATCCCTCCTGCTCTCCAGCCAGGAACGTTCACTGGGCTGAGCCCTCCAGGAGACACGGAATTCCTTCAGGATTATCCTGGAGGGAACAGGGAGAGCTCTGCCCAAGTTCTGCTGGAATTCCAGAGGTGGGAATGGGTGAAAATTATTCCAGAGGTAGGAAGGGGTGGCAGAAGCTCTTCCTGAGCTCTTTTGGGATTCCAGATGTGGGAATGGGTGGCAGAAGCAATTCCCAAGCTCTGCTGGAATCCCAAAAGCAGGAAGGGGTGGCAGAAACTATTCCCAAGTTCATTTGGGATTCCAAAAGAGGGAAGGGGTGACAAAAGCACTTCCTGAGTTCATTTGGGATCCCAAATGTGGGAAGGGGTGGCAGAAGCTCTTCCTGAGCTCATTTGGGATCCCAAAGGTGCTTCCAGCTCCATCCCAAAGGGATCTGGGCCCGTTTGGCTGTGACCCCGCTGGGACTTGGGGACATCACAAGGGACAGGGCTCAGCACTCACATCGATGCCTGGCTTCCCTGGGGGTCCATCAGGACCAGGGGCTCCAGGATCGCCCTTGATTCCCTGGAAAAGAGAAAAAGTGGGATCAGCAGTCCCTCTGGAAGGAGTGGGATCAGCGGGAGGGGTTGGTACTCACCGGGGATCCAGGGGCTCCAGCAGGGCCTTTGTCACCCTGGGGAAAGGGGAGAAGGTGGGAAAGGGATCTGTCACCCCACAGAGCCCAGCCTGTGGGATCGGGATCCCTGTGCCACCCCCCGGGATGGAGGGAGGTGATGGATCCCACAGGCAGGGCGGGATGGTGGGAAGAGTGGGGTGGATTGGGGTTTTGGGAGGGTTGGACTGGGTTTTGGGAGGGTTGTGATGGGATTTGTGAGGGTTATACTGGGATTCCGTGAGAGGGTGTTGTGAGGGTCTACTGGGGTTTTGTGAGGGTTTTACTGGGGTTTATGAGGGGGATTTTGTGAGGGTTGTGTTGGGGGTCTTTTGAGGTTTTGTGAGGGTTGTGTTGGGGTTTTTTTGGATTTTGTGAGGGTTGTGTTGGGTTTCCAGAGGGCTGTGGCTGTCCTTGGTATCAATAACCCTAAAAAATCCCCACATCCTGGAGAAAGAGCCCTTTCTGCTGCCTCCCTCTGCCTGAGACCCCCTTCCACAGCCCCTGGAGGATCCAGAGCCACAATCCCTCTGCAGGAACCCCATTGAGATGTCCTGGTCCCCCCTGTCCCCCCCCAAATCCCTCCCCATCCTCCACTGCCCTGCATTCCCCAAAAACCAATCCCGGCCCCAATTCCCGAGCTGTGGCTGGAGAAGGGGATGAGGTGTGGGATCTGTCTTTTTGCCTCCAGCACAGTTTGGGATGCTCCACCCACCCTAAATCAGGAGTGGGAGCAGCACCCCCGGCCCCGTGCCACCCACAATGTCCCCTTTGTGCCGTGTCCCCTCCCTCCCTCCCTCCCTCCGTCCCCACACGGATTCCCGGGATCTCACGTCGATGCCATCGGCTCCCGGCACTCCGGGGGGACCGGGGGGTCCTCGCGGGCCAGGCTCTCCCGGCGGCCCTCGCTGCGGGAAAAAGGGATGGGATCCTCGTCAGGAACGACCCCGAGCCCTGTGGGAGCTGGGATGGACAACATCCCCAGGGCTCAGATCCTCGGAAAGGGATGGGGAAATCTGGGATCAGCTCCTCAGCCCCTGATTCCCACAGCATTTATTCCCTCTCCTGCCCCGGGGAACCGAGCAGGGTCTCAATGGGGTGGCAGAGCTTTTACCCCAACTCTGCTTCCCCTTTCCCTGGTATCCAAAGTCTCCTGCCTGGATGGAGCCCGGTCTCCATGGGATAGCAAAGATTTTATCCCATCTCTGCTCCTTTTCTCCCTGGCACTCCCAGGGTTCCTGCCCTGATGGAGCAGGATCTCTATAGGGTGATGGCAGTATTTTTCCCCATCTCTGTCCCATTTCCCTGGCATTCCAGGGATGAGCTCCTGTCCCAGAGGAGTGGGATCTCTATGGGATTATATTTTTACCCCATCTCTGCTCCCTCTTTCCCTGCTGTCCAGGGATCTTCTGCATGGACAGAGCAGGGTCTCCATGGGATGGCAAAGATTTTCCTCCATCTCTGTCCCCATTTCCCTGGCACTCCAGAGGAGAACTCCTGTCCCAACAGAGCAGGATCTCTATGGGATAACATTTTTCCCCCATCTCTGTCCCTCTTTCCCTGGCACTCCCAGGGTTCCCATCCCGATGCAGCAGGGTGTCCATGGGGTGACAGCAGCACTTCCAAAAGCCCCTCTTAGCTCGGATTTCTGGGATTTCTGGGTGGATTTCAGTGCCCAAAGCCCCCGGATGAGGTGAGGACCCCCAGCCCCTCGGTGTGAGCTCTGCCGGTGCCGGGCTGGCTCAGCTCCCGGGCTCTGCACAAAAGCTCCATTCAGGGAAGCTCCCGCAGCCCAGCCCCGGGTTGAGGTTTGCACAGCACTCGGCAAAGAACTCTCTGTTATCCTAACGGGGAGATCGGGGGGAAGAGATTCCAGTCCTGGAGACTGAACCCCTGGTGTTCCTGGAAATGGGAACCAGGCGGCTGGGCTCTGCTCCTGCGGCTTTTCCGGCCTCCAGGCTGGTTTATTTTAAATAATAAATAGAAATTTATCGGGAGAAATGCAGGAAAAAATGTAAATCTGATGTAAATCTGATGTAAATCTAATCTAAATCTGATATAAATGCAGGAGAGCCCAGGCTCCACCTTGGATCAATCCCTACAGCCAGGGAAGGAGCGATTCCCCATCCCTGGGATCACCCCTGAATGGCACCTTTGTCCTGCCCGAGGAGCGAATTCCAAAGGATTCCTTGTTCCCGAAGTTCCCACATCCCCCTTGCTCCGCTCCCCTGGCCAGCCTCTGCCCCCGTGGGGATCCTTGGGTTTTTTTTTTTTTAGGAAGGAGCTGCCCCCCAGTTTCCAACAGGCAACTCAGGAGCCGCGTGGAAAGATTTTCCAAAATCTTCTCTAAAAATCTAATTTTTTAAACTTTTCTTTTTGCAGTTGCAAGGCAGGATGAATTTTCCCAGGTGGGATCCCAGGGGGAACACTGCCTCCCCTCTCCAGGGCTTGCCTTCCCTTTTTCCAGATCCATTTTCTGCTGCCCCTGGGTGAGTCTGGAGAGTCCACGGGGATCTCTCGACATCCCCCACGGACAGCCCAAGGATGGTCAGAGCCCCCCAGCCCTGCTCAGCCCCCTCGGCCCAGACCAGCAGCAAATCCCGGGAAAACAGAAGGGAATTTTCCATGGGAAGCAGAAGATCCAGTGGCTGCTGGGGAGGGAAAAGACAGAGCCCCGCACTGCTGCTCCACGGGGAAAATCCAACCAAACTAAATCCTGAATTTCCAAGTCCCCAGTTCCCACACGGAGCGGGTCGGGGCTGTGGGTCACGACTGGGGGCTGTTCCCACCCTCCCAGTGGGGCATTCCTGGGAAAAGCCAGGGAAAAGTGCTGTGGAAATAATCCCAAAGCGCTCAGCGAGGGAGCAGAGATAGGGAATATCGCCTCTCCATCCCCTCTCCATCCCCATTCCAGCCCGGATCGAGCGCGGCACTCACGAGCTGGGCCAGGCAGAGGCAGGAGGCTTGGAGCAGCAGCCAGAGCTGGGACACGGCGGTGGCACGGGACACGGCGGTGCACGGGACACGGAGGTGGCACGGGCCATGGCGAGCGCGGCTGGCACCGAACGCCCGCGGCCCCGAGTCGCTGCGCTCAGGTGCCAGCGGGACACCGGGCGGGACGGGGGAGGAGGGGAGGAGGAGGAGGAGGAGGAGGAAGGAACTAATGAATATGGAGCAGCGGGATGAGAGCAGGTCCCGCCCCGCTCAGGTGAGCCCGGGGCTGGCTGGGGACAGAGGGTTTGGCACGATGGAGACAGGATTTATCATGATGGGGACAGGATTTATCATGATGGGGACAGAGGATTTGGCACAATGGGAATAGAGGATTTGGCACGATGGGGACAGAGGATTTATCACGATGGGGACAGAGGGTTTGGCATGACGGGGACAGAGGATTTGGCACGATGGGGACAGGATTTATCACGATGGGAATAGAGGATTTGGCACGATGGGGACAGAGGGTTTGGCATGATGGGGACAGGATTTATCATGATGGGGACAGGGTTTGGCATGATGGGGACAGAGGATTTGGCACAATGGGAATAGAGGATTTGGCACGATGGGGACAGAGGGTTTGGCATGATGGGGACAGAGGGTTTGGCATGATGGGGACAGGATTTGGCATGATGGGGACAGGGTTTGGCATGATGGGGACAGAGGATTTGGCACAATGGGAATAGAGGATTTGGCACGATGGGGACAGAGGTTTTGGCACGATGGGGACAGGAGTTTTGGCATGATGGGGACAGGATTTGGCATGATGGGGACAGGGGTTTGGCACGATAGGGCACAGAGGGTTTGGCACAGACGACCGCTTGGGACAAGCTGGGGATGAACTCCGGAGCAGCTGCCGGAGCTGGGAGGGGACAGCCCGGCCAGGATGTCCCCGCGGTGTCCCCACTCGATGCCATCCCAGTCCCACCGGGTATCAGCGCTGGCCGCTCCTCCACTCCCTGCGGTGGGGTTGGCACCGGGGCCATCCCGGGGACGCTCCTGGGGGATTCCTGCCCCAATTCCTGCCCCAAATCCTGCCCTGCGACCCCCGCGCGGAATGCCCCCGAGCGGCGCCGGGAGGTGCCTGGGGTCACGGGGCAGTTCCACGGGGCACGGCTGTCCCACTGCCACCCCCATCCCCGTTCCCTGTTCCTCCCGCCCCCGCCGGCAGCCTCCGCCATTCCCAGGGAGCACGGGATGATTCATCCCAGCCCTTCCCTCCTCCTCCTCCTCCTCCTCCTCCTCCTCCTCCCCGAGAGCACCACAGCGCGCCGCTGATTCACCGCATTTCGGGCGGCTCGGGGATTTGGGAGCAGCTCGGGGATGGCAGAGCAGCGCTGGGCACCGCTGGGCACCGCTGGGCACGGAACCACCCCAGCACGGACCAGCTGGCACTGCTGATGTCCCGCTCTGCGCTGGATTTCTCTCTCCATGTCCCAGCCCGGCACGGAGAAGCAATTCCACCAAAACCTGAGGGGTTGAGGCAAAAAAAAGGATCCAGGATCTCGTGTTTGGGAGCATTTTATTTTGGGTCTCTCCCTCCCGGAGCTGCTGGGATGCTCCTGCTCGTGCTCTGTCCCGGCACTGTCCCTTTCTGGGACACGAGTGTCACTTTGGGGAGGATTATGTAATTCCGCGTGGTTCTCAGAGTAACTCCAGTGACAGATTTTCGTCTCCTGGCGATGCCGTTGCTCATTTGATCGCAGATTTTCGGGTACTGCAGTTCTCTCCTCAGCACTGCCACGAGCCCTCTGCACCGCCAGCTCCCATTCCAGCCCAGGGACAGCACCCCGAAACCACCACCCAGCAATCCGGCACCCCTGAGCCCCCCAAAGATCCCCCACCCAGCATCCCTGAGCCCCCCAAAGATCCCCCACCCAGCACCCCTGAGCCCCCCAAAGATCCCCCACCCAGCATCCCTGAGCCCCCCAAAACCCCCCACCCAGCATCCTTGTACCCCTGAGCCCTCCACAACCCCTCACCCAGCACGTCTGAGCCCCCCAAAATCCTATCAAGCATCTCTGGACTGCCACCCAGCATCCTAGCAACCCTCGAGCACCCCAAAGATCCCCCACCCAGCACCCCCGAGCCCCCCAAAACCCCCATCCAGCATCCCTATCCTCCCACCCAGCACGCCTCAGCTCTACCCAAGCCCCCCAGCCAGCACGCCCAGACCCCCCTGGTTCCCCCATCCCCTCCCTGTCCCCCCCCGATTCCCCCCCATTGTCCCCACTGTCCCCCCCTTTGTCCCCACGCCCCCACTCTCATCACGTGACCCTCCCCATTCATACCCCCGCTAGCCCCACCCTCTCTCCCCATTGGCTCCCGCCGCCGCGCCGCAGCCAATCAGCGCCGATCCCCGGCGGCGCGCGGGGGAGGCGTTCCCGCGCGGGGCCGGCGCTGATTGGCCCCTCCCCTGCCGAAGCCCCGCCCCTAGCGGAAGCAGGAAGCGGGCGGGCCGGCCGTGACCCGCGGGCGGGCAGCGCCGGCCGCGCCATGACGGGGAAATCGGTGCGGGACGTGGAGCGCTACCAGGCGGTGCTGGCCGGGCTGCTGGCCGAGGACGAGAACAAGTTCTGCGCCGACTGCCAGGCCAAAGGTAGCGCGGATGGGCGGCGGGGCCTGCCGAGCCCGCGCCGCACCGGATGCACCCCCCGCTGCCCCCCCACCGGCCTCGCCGCTCGCCGGTCTGCGGGGTCGCCACTCCGCCGAGGGCCGGACGGCCCCGGTTGGGCAGCGGGGGGGTGGGCTCCGTGCTCCGTCACCGCCGGGGAGCGCTGCGGTGGTGGCGGGGGGACAACGGTGCTGCCCGGCGGGTGACCGGCGGTTACGGGGGTTGCTCGGGGGGAGCGGGGAGGAAACGGTGGGTTTGGGGCAGAGAACAGGGTGGGTTTGGGGCGGAGAACAGGGTGGGTTTGGGGCAGAGAGCAGGGTGGGTTTGGGGCAGAGAGCAGGGTGGGTTTGGGGCAGAGAGCAGGGTGGGTTTGGGGCAGAGAACAGGGTGGGTTTGGGGCAGAGAACAGGGTGGGTTTGGGGCAGAGAACAGGGTGGGTTTGGGGCAGAGAACAGGGTGGGTTTGGGGCAGAGAACAGGGTGGGTTTGGGGCAGAGAACAGGGTGGTTTGGGGTTGAGAACAGGGTGGTTTGGGGCAGAGAATAAGGTGGTTTTGGGGTCAGAACAGGGTGGTTGTGCGGCACGGAACACGGTGGTTTTTGGGGAAAGAACGCGGCGGTTTTGGGGCGGAGAACAGGGTGGCTTTGGGGAGGAAGACGTGGTGATTTGGGGCGAAAGAACGCGGCGGTTTTGGGGGAAAAACCCCAAATTTTTAGCTGCTGCACGGCTGGGCTCGGTGCGAGTCTCACTGCTGGAGGAGAATTGGCTCCCGGTGCCTCTGGAAGGAGAGAGATGGGGAGGGAAGGAGCCCAGAGCTCCCTGTGGGAATCCAGCAGCTCCTGGAAAACACCCCATGGTCTGTAGGGTTTTCCCCTGGGGCGAGGAGAGGAGCTGGAGCAGCCAGCGCTGTGTAATCGAGGGAATTCCAGCTGGGAGTCACATCCTGTCACCTGGGGCTGCAGCGTGAGCAGCAGCACTGACCTGGAGGGTGGGAGGGAAGGAAGGAGTTGTCACCTCACCCTGGGATCACGGACCACTGAAGGAATCCCAGATTTTTGTCCTCTGCTTCCTTTCCCACCTGGCTCTTCCCTGTGAGGCTGCTGAGGCCTGGAAGTGTCCAAGAGCAAAGATGAGCTTTAAGCTTCCTCCCAACCCAAACTATTCCATGTTTCAGGGACTCCAAGGCATGCAGTGACCCTGCTCTAGCTCAGAAAGGAGTGGGAGATGTCACTGTTTGAATTCCAGCAGATAAAACAAAGGGAAGAAGCTGTTCCCTGTCCCCTGGTGACGCAGGTGCTGCTCTGGGCTTGCTGCTGGGAAATGCTGTTTTCCCACAGCAAAAGGGTTCAAGCTGCCCAAAAATCCCATTTTAATGAGCTGCTCTAATCACTTGGAGATCTGGACTTGAGCCTCGTTTCCCAAGAGCTGCTGGAAGTGGACTTGGAGGAGGGATTGGCCACATCCCTCTGTGAACAAAGGGTTGGTCACCTCGGTGTGACCCCAAAAAACTGCAGAGCCCCCTTTAGACAGCATTGAAATCGATATTGTTGTGATTTATTTCCAACCTGCCGTTCCAAAACCCCCCAAACCACCATCATCTCACCCTTCCCACCTGGTTCATGGCCACCAGGTTCTTCTCACATGCCAATCCTTTATCTCTTGGCACCTCCTGCCAGCCCCGAGGGCAAAAATAGCTCCTTTAGCCTCCCTTCCCAGGCTGGAGACAGGGAAAAAATGGGAATAAACTCAACCCCACAGCTCCAGGTGATGTGCTGGTGGAGCCTCTCCCGGTCACAGCACGTCCTGGAAGTGCAGAATTCCACTTAATTGTGATTTTTATTACAATTATAAAGTCCTGGTACAGAGTTCAGCCTTTCCAAAGCTGCTCCTCTCTGGGAACGTGGATTGCACCAGTCCTGGAGAGCAGGCTGGGGTTGTTATCTGATCCACTAATTACCCGCTGTGCTAATGAGACTCCTGGAAGTGGGAAATCTCCTCCTTCAGGGTGTGTGTGGCCACTGGAGCTGTTTCTGCTCAGAGCTCCAGGGAATTCCTGCAGTTTGGGCAGTTTTGGGGCAGTTTTGGTATTTTTAGTCAATGTGGTTCCACTGGAGCTGTGTTTACCCAGAGCTCCTGGGAATTCCTGCAGTTTTGGGGCAATTTTGGTCTTTTTGGTCAATGTGGTTCCACTGGAGCTGTCTCTATGAGAGCTCCAGGGATTTCCTGCAGTTTTGGGGCAATTCTGGTCTTTTTGGTCAATGTGGTTCCACTGGAGCTGTCTCTCCCCAGAGCTCCAGGGATTTGCTGCAGTTTTGGGGCAATTTTGGTCTTTTTGGTCAATATGGTTCCAGTGGAGCTGTCTCTACCCAGAGCTCCAGGGATTTCCTGCAGTTTTGGGGCAATTTCGGTCTTTTTGGTCAATGTGGTTCCCCTGGAGCTGTCTCTGCTTGGAGCTCCAGGGATTTGCTGCAGTTTTGGGGCAGTTTTGGGGCAGTTTTGGTCAATGTGATTCCTCTGAAGCTGTCTCTCCCCGGAGCTCCAGGGAATTCCTGCAGTTTTGGGCAGTTTTGGGGCAGTTTTGGTCTTCTTGGTCAATGTAGTTCCTCTGAAGCTGTCTCTCCCCGGAGCTCCAGGGATTTGCTGCAGTTTTGGGGCAATTTTGGTACTTTTGGTGAACGTGAGGCTCTCCCAGCACTGACAACTAGGGAGGCCTGATATTCCTCCTGGAATAACTGCACCATTTCACTTTTCCCACGGGAAGGAGCCCCGTGGTGGCTCCAGGTGGTGTCCTCAGCACTTCCAGGGATGTCTGGAAGCAAAGCTGCTCTTCCCTGGAGTGTCCCAGACCAGCTTGGAGCAACCTGGAGCAGTGGGAGGTGGCAGGAATGAGACTGGATGATCCCTCAAGTCCCTCCCAACCCAAACCAGCCCGAGATCCTGTGGAATCTCAGGGTGTTTTGGTTCTGCTCAGTGGCTCTTGTTTTGCAGGAAATTGGGTGAAATTTCTTCCTCTTTTTGCTGCCAGCCTCGTGTTTGGGGGAACTGAGAGAGCTGAGCAGGAGGGTGGGCAGTGGTGAGTTATAATCCTCTTTTTGGAGGTGTTGGCTGTGGGAATCACTTGGGAAAAACACCTGGAAAGAGCAGCGTTGACCAGGCAGGTGGGATTGTGGGAATCACTTGGAAAAACACCTGGAAAGAGCAGCGTTCACCAGGCAGGTGGGATTGTGGGAATCACTTGGAAAAACACCTGGAAAGAGCAGCGTTCACCGGGCAGGTGGGATTGTGGGAATCCTTGGAAAACACCTGGAAAGAGCAGCGTTGACCAGGCAGGTGGGATTGTGGGAATCACTTGGAAAACACCTGGAAAGAGCAGGTTGACCAGGCAGGTGGGAATTTTTCCTGCCATTCCTGCCATTCCGAGGGCACTGCTGTTCCCTCTGTGTGTGTGAGAGATAACAGGGAATCTGCACAGCCTGTGCTGAGGATCCAGCAGCAGATTCCCTGCCTGGAATGGGAACCTGGAGCTGGGCTGGATGGAGGGAGGGATGTGGTGACACCTCCGAGCTGGGCTCCGCCGGAATTCGGAAAATCCCCAGCGAGTGGATTCATTCCTGCCTCTGAACTGTTCCCCCCAGCTAATGGTGTTTGGTTCTCTCCTTCTCCCAAACTCTCCCCTCTGCTCTCCAGTCCCATCCATCCTGCAGGCTCCTCGGATCCGGGGCTGGTGACGTCGGAGCAGGAGCTTCCTCCTCCTCCCCAGGGAGCACCGTGGCTGCCCAGAGGTTCAGGTTGCCCCGTGCTCCTCCTGGTTTGTCTGGCTCTTCCCTTCTCCCCTTTTGTCTCGTGAGATCCGTGGGTTCCAGGCCTGAATCGACCCTTTGTACCCCGAGGGGTTGGATGGGGAAGGTGCTGCTGGATGCAGCATAAATCCAGGTTTAATTGTCTGCTGAAGGAAAAGGTGTAGGACTGGGAAAATCCTGGTTGGATGTGGGATGGGAAGGAGGAAAAGCTGAAGGCTGGAGGAGGTGGTTAAGGGAGAGCAAATTCCACTCCCAGTGGAATTTGGGGATTTTCTTATCCAAAGATCTCATGGGTGATCTTTGGGAATTTTCTTCTGGGGGAGCTGCATCAGTCCAGCCTAACTCCCGTTAATCCAAACCAAATATTCCCTGAAAAATCTGCGTGACTCAACTCCTCCTCCTCCTCCAGCAGCCTCTTGAGCTGCAGCTGAATTTCCTTTGCAGGCAGAGCAATTCTGAGAGGAACTTCTTAAATAGCTGCTGGAACAGCTGCATGGGAGGAAGGAGGGTGGGGATGGGGATGGAGGGGGAATGGTGCAGCCTGTGCCTCCAAAAACCCAAATTAGTGGGGCTGGAGCTGCTCAGCTCGGCTTAGGAATTCTGGGATGAGGAGAAAGCTCAGCCTTACGTAAGGGAATCTTGCCAGAGGGATGCATGTGGGTTGTGTGTTCGTTGGAATCCTCAGCTGCAGCCACAATATTCTGGGATCTTGCATTATTCTGCTTTTCTGCTCTGCTAAATTCAGATCTGGGTTGGTTCAGAGCGAGGGGAAACGCTCAGAAATTCAGTTTATCCCTCGGGGATCTTCACCTGAGCAGGGTAAAACTGGGAGAGGACACAGCTCTGCCCACCCTGACCCTGCCTGGAGCTGGAACTTCCCACTCCAGCAAGGAAAAAAGCCATCAGGGCTTTTTTCCCAACAGGGATTTAGTGTGGAATTAGTTTGTGCTTAGGGGAGTTGCAGGAAGATCCCTTTTAAGCAGATCCACGTCCCTCCATCTGCCAGAAATAGGGGTAATCCTCAGAGCAGCAACACCTGGGCTCTGACACCCCGACTCTCCACCCTGGGGAGTGGAGATGGGGAAAAAAAAAAAAAAATCCCAAAATCCCATAAAAATTGCCATTCCCAGAACTGCAGCTGGAGTAAAGTTTGTTCCTATAGAAACTGCAGGGGAGTTACATAAGGAATCCCAGCTCACAGTGCAGAGGGAACTCGTGCTCCAAAAGGCAAAGTAGGGCTTCAAACCAACCGAAAAAAACGTCAGGAATAGCTCAGGGATCCTTCAGGTTGATCCCTGGTTGTGATTGTTCCCTCTGTCCTGGGAAATCTGGGACAAAATTGGAGCCTTTGGGGAGGAGAAGTGGAGTGGATTTAGCTGGGCTTTGGTAAAATGTTTGACCTCAATTTGGGGCAGAAGATGTCATTCCTTCCCGAGCTTTTCCTTAGGAATTCCAAGGGATAGTCCATGTTTAGCTCTAGGTGTTGAAAATATCCTCAATCCATCAAAAACAGACCCAGGACCTTCCTTCCTCCTGTTTTAAGGACTTGGTGGCTTTTAAAACTTCCCCCAACTCCAGTGGAATTGGGAAACAGAGTCTGAAGGTTTTCAACATGAACTGACAAATTAAAAACCACCTTAAAAGGTGGCAAAATTCTATTTACAGCATCAAAATTCAGCTTCCATCCTGCTGCTCTTGCTCTGTTCACAGGTGCATTTGGGCACCTGTCATCTCAATTTTTTTTTTTTTGCATTTCACGGAAATTTTGGCTTCCTTGGAAACCTGCAGCTTGTAGGATTAACTACTGCGTGGTTTTGGTTGAAAACAACACCCCAGGAAGTCCTTGAATTGTGGAACTTGACCGATTTTTTTCATGTATATTTATATTTTTAGGCCCATCCTGGTTGATGTCACCCATTCCTCCTGCATGGATCCTGGTGATAGCACTGCTTGGGATTGTCCCTGTCACACTTTTAGGGAGGGGAGGGACAGCCAGCAGCTCCTGCAGCAGCAGGGAAACCTCACCCTGCTGCTCACAGCCTGGATTTTTCATTTCCTCCACCCTCCATTTTCATTTCCCCCACTCTCCCTCCAGCTGCACTTCAAAGAACGCGATGGGGGAGATGATAAAGCTGCTCATTTCGACAGAAAAACACACAAATCTTGGTTTTCAGGACCACAGGGACCTTAAAATATTGGAGATTTTTTGGTGAACTGGAAGATTTTGAGTTTTTTTCTGGCAGGAATCAGAGCCAGCACCTTTCTTATTGGAGATTTTTTTGATAAACTGGAAGATTTTGAGTTTTTTTCTGGCAGGAATCAGAGCCAGCACCTTTCTTACTGGAGATTTTTTTTGGTAAACTGGAAGATTTTGAGCTTTTTTTGCAGGAATCAGAGCCAGCACCTTTCTTCTTCTTGCAGAAGGTGGTTGAGGCTGAAATTACTGTGAGGGGGAAAAAAAGGACAAAGGAAAACCCCAAAACCAGCCTTTTCTCCTTTCAAAGGATGGTATAAAGCTGAATTTTTGGATGATTAAACAGCTTGATGAAGGTGTAGATCCTTCCCAAACACCTTTTGTGTGTGATAAAGGGAGATTTTGGCTTTAGCATCCTCTGCAAGCTGCTCAGAGCAGTCTGGGGGTATTAATCCCAAATTAATCTGAGGTATTAATCCCAAATTCGAGGTGGATCCACGATCCCTGCAGCAGGATCCCTGCTCAGCTCAGTAATTAACCCACATTAACAACTCAAAAGCAATAATTCAGAGGTCCTAAAGCTGATTTAAGTGGGTTTTCAGAGTTTCTCTGAGTTCCCCGAAGTGTCAAATCGAATTTCCAGCGAAGAGCAGAGGAAGTTGTTTCGCAAGAGGAGCTTTGTCACAGCTCTGAGCAGGAGGGATGGCAGTAAATCCTTGAGCAATCTCCTGCCAGAACCAGGAAACCACCAGGCAGAGGAAGTTCTTGGGATCCTGGGCTCTTTCCTCATTTGGCTCTGCAAAAAAAAAATGAGGATTTTCAGCTTGGACTTGAGGGAATTTTTCCCCACGCTGGTGAAAGCTGGTGAAATTTTTCCCCACATTGGTGATTATCCTGCTCCAGGGAGAATCCCCCACATCCCTTTTCCTCAGGGCTGACCCCATACAGAGCAATTTTGGGATCCATGGACACATTTTTCCTGCTGGTTTGCACTGGGATTATTTCCAATTATTTCCGATTATTTCCGATTATTTCTGATTATTTCCTCCTTCCTGCCCATGGCAGCACCTCTTTTTTTCCCCAACCTCTTTCCCAAAAGAGCAGTGGCTTTACAGCCAGCTCCTGCTTTATTTTCCAATTCCTTCTGCACAATTATTCTTGCAGAAAGCTGCCTCAGGAGGAGGAGGAGGAGGAGCTTGATCCAGAATTCCCAGAGGGTGAGGAGTGAATCCCCTCTGGATTTCTCCATTAAATCCACTCCAGGCTGTGAACTCAACAGCAAGTGACTCACTTGGAGCATCCTCCTGGGGCTGGGAGTTTCCCATGGAATTAGGCTGGGGTTTTAAAGGGAATTAGGATCCTTTTCAGATCACTCAGCAGCCCTTGGAGCACTAATGAGCCAGGCTTAGATGGGGACAGGAGCTGGCATGGCCAGCTTGGCATGGAGAGGTTGTTTTGACAGGCTGGGATGTCAGACAGCCTCTGGAGTTGGCTGGCTGGGCACTGAGTCCCCTGGGAGTGCACTCAAGGGTTCATGAGATGAAAAATCACCCAGCAGGGGTTGTTTGGGAGCTCATGATGCTCCTGGGAATGATCCCAGAGGGGTCTGATCCATCCTAAACCCCGTGCCAGGGCTGCCTGGGCGTCCAGGCTGTGTGAAATGTTGGGATTCTTACTGGAAATTGATGTTTCCTTCAGTCCAGGAGGGATTGGTGCAGGTGGATCAGAGATTCCCACTGCCAGAGGGCAGGGATGGGTGGGATTTGGGAAGAAATTCCTGCCTGTGCAGGTGGGGAGAGGCTGGGCAGGATTTCCCTGGGGCTGCCCTGTCCCTGGCAGTGTTCCCAGGCTGGATGGATCCCCTTTCCCCCATCATTTTTTGCTCTAATCTGGTACCTGAGGTGCTTTTTTCCCTGCTGTTGTGACCAGGTTTGCTCGGGGTTAAACAAAATTATCCCTAAAGCTGAGGCAGAAGTGGTGGCAGCAGGCTGGCAATGGTGTCACTGGAGCAAATCCCCATTTTTCCATATTTTAATGGGGTTTCCATTCGGGTCTGGTGGCTCTGAGGATGCTCAGCCTGAGGAGAATTCATTTGACATCACCAACCAGAGGATTCATGCAGGGAAACAATTTATTTTTGGTGGTGTGAGGAGCTGAACATTTCTGTTGGCCTCATCCCCAACCCTTTGGGAGATAAATCCCAATTCCCCGAGCCAGCAGGGCGAGGTGCTCCCTGTCCCCAATTTTTGGAGGGTGTCAGGGTGTGCCCAACTTTTGTAGGGCTTGATAATCCTCCCAGGCAGCTCAGCAGTGCTGATTAAAGCTGCCCCGGTGTCATTCATTTATTTATTTCTATTTTTTCTCTGAAAAATTTCACCCTAATTTTTTTTTTTTCCCCTTTTATCACCGAAGCTGCCGAGGGTTGGGTTTTGGGAAAGTGCAGAGCTGCAGCAGGGAGGTGAAAGTCACATCTGGAAATGCCACCTGGGGTTTTTTTCCAGTCAAATCACCTTGAAAAACAGACGTGAAACTCTGCAAAAAGCTCTCCCTGGCAGATCTGAGCCAGCTCTGGGCATTTCCAGGGAGATTTTTCAGTGGGAAGTGGGAGGTTGTTTACATCTGCACCAAAGCCTTCCTCCACCCACAAACGGAGGGGTTTAAAAGGCGTTTTTAAAGGCGTTTTTAGGAGGCATTTGAAGGTGAAAAATGTTGGTTTGGTTAAGCTGGAGGTCTGGGAAGGGGGTGTTGGATCCCAGCAGGGTTTGCTGTGCCTGCAGGCTCAGGGAGAATTTTTGGAAAATTCAGATTTCCTCCCTCCTCATCCCAGAGCTGCTGGGGTCACAGTGCATCATCCCCTGGCTGTGGATCAAACCAACCCCACGTCCCCAAAGCCCTGCAGATTTCCTGTGACACCCAAAGGACACCCAAATCCCAGCTGGAATCTCCCCAGGGAAGAGCTCACCCCTGGTTGTGTAATGTGTTTATTGCTGGGAGGAGTTTGCAGAGCCGAAATAATTCATTTTATTTGCAATATTTCCCTGACATAAACCAACCTGCTCCACGCTGGGCTGTGCCAGAACTTGGATTTAGGAATTCTGGCACGTTCCAGCTGTGATCCCAAACCCCTGAGGGGACACTGGGTGTGACACTAGCCCTGAGTCATGTTTTAGTGGGAGGTTGTGGTGGCCCCAGCTGGTCCATGTGACAAACCCAGCGAGCTGATTACTCCTGCCCCCGTTAATCCTTTTAGTCCTATCAAGGCTAAATTTATCTGGAGTTTAAATCTAACCTTGGATCTCAGGATAATCCCAGCAGCAGTCTCACGTTAGAGCCCCGGGGGTGGATCTGGGAGAGAATTCCGGGTGGAAATCACAGCAAGGGTGCTAGAATTGGCTTTTATTCCCAGTTTTTTTGGGCTGAAGTTTTTGCTGAAGTTGGGGGTTCTGCTTTGGTAATAAAGGATGTGATAAAGGGGCTGAGGCAGAGGTTTCCAATCAGGACTGGGAAGTGAATTCCTCACCTTTATTAAATGGATATCAATCCCAAGAGCCACTCCTGGAGAGGGGAAAAAGCAGCAAATAATAGCAGGAAAGGCCAGAAAACTTAATAAAGGCATTTTTTCAGTGAATTCCCTGGAATTCCCTGGAGTTACCTGTTAGAGGTAACTCTGGAAAGGTCCCTGAGCCACAGGTGGCATTTACAGCACCAAAATCCCTCAGGATGCTCCAGGCTTTTTCCAGGAATGGGAATTAAACTGTTAACAGCACCTCCAGAGCCTCCAAACCCAGCACTGCTTTTTTAGGGCTTGGAAATTACACTTTCTTCCCCCTCCCACCTCCCTCCCATTAAGTCGAGGCTCTGCTATTTTAGCTGTGGCAAGAAAAGCAGGATAACTCTTCATCATCCAGAATAATGTCTGGGAAAAGGGCTGGTGGAGGCTGTTTGATCCCTAATTCCGTGTTTTCCCAGTTTTCCACACACAGGGACACCAGGTTGTGCTGGGAGCTGGAGCCCTGAGCTGGGGCTGGCAGTTGGAGTTGAAAATATTCCTGAAATATTCGGCAGGATGGAGGGGCTGGGAGAAGGGTGGGAATTCCTGTGGATCTCTGGGAATGCCCTGCTGGGATTCCTGGGTGCTCTGAGTGGATCTGAGCTCAGTCTTTCCCTCGTGGGTGTTTCTGATCCCTGGCATGATCTCCCATCCACACCTCGGAGCTCTCCTGCTGCATGAAAACCAGGAATTTCCATCAGAGCCCTGGAAACTGGGGAGTGAGCTGATCCTTCCTTGGGCTGGGATTGGTTTTGGGGTGGCCAGATGTTGGGTTTGGTGCTGCTCTCCTGGGAGTTCCTGCTGGGAATTCCTGCTGGGAGTTCTCCTCCCAGCGCTGAGGAGATTTGAAGGTGCCAAGTGGGTTTTTGCTGTAGGGAATCTTGAGTTGATTCCAAGTTATCCAGGAGAGAAGGGGAAAAAGCAGGATTGCAGACATGGCAGAACTCAGGGGGGTTGGAGTGTTTGGGGTGGTCTAAATTCCTCTTTTCTTCCCTCTTCCTCTTGGAGCTGTTGGTCTGTGTGGATGGAAGAGGGAGGCACCAAACCCCCAGGGATAACTGGGAACATCCTGCCGATGTGCAACTCCAGTTTCCAGCCCGGATGAGAACCCAAACTCCTCCATCCCAGTTCACTTGGCTCAGTTTCCCACTTTCTCCAGGCACCACCAGGGGCTTGGCCTGCTGGGAAACACCTCCTTGTCTCTCCCCAGGGCCACGATGGGCGTCCTGGAACATCGGGGTGTTCATCTGCATCCGCTGCGCCGGGATCCACAGGAACCTGGGGGTTCACATCTCCAGGGTCAAATCCGTCAACCTCGACCAGTGGACGCAGGAACAGATCCAGGTGAGGGCTGGGAGAGCACAGCCAGGCTTGTTGGGGTTTTTTTGGGTCAGTGGGGCTTTGTAAGTTTGGGATTCAACCAAGGCGGGATGGGATTGATGTTCCTGAAAATGGGGGAAGTGGAGGAGGAAGGAGAATTCCATCCAGGATGGGCTGGGAGGGAAAATGTTCTCATTCCAGCTTCAAGGAGCTCTGCAAATACCTGTTAAATTACCAGTGGCTGCTGTCCACCTCTCCTTGAGCTTCCCAGGGATTTCCAGAGGGATTTGGGGTTGCTAATTGGGTATTTATCCTGCCTTGGACTAAATATTGGCAATTTGGAATGGGAGGTGACGGGAGCAGCTGCCTCAGGATCCCCCTGGGAGGTGCAGAGTGGCTTTCAAGAGGCTCTCCCTGCCTTGATTTCCCTGGGAGAGTTTTAATATCCGGGAAAAGGGAAATCCCAAGGAAATTTTTTGGGATTGCAGTGCGTGCAGGAGATGGGGAACGGCAAAGCCAATCGTCTCTACGAAGCTTACCTGCCCGAGAACTTCCGGAGACCCCAGACAGACCAGCATCCTTTTTCCCTGGAAAAACACGGAGCATTCCCATCCTGGAGGAGTTCCCTGGGGCAGGGAACGGGAATGAAGGGATTGCTGCAGGTTGTGGAGGCTGGAGGGAAAGGGAGGGTTGGATTTTCCAAAAGCTCTGAGGAATTCTAACTGTGACCTTCCAGGACCTGAAGGAGCTGCAAGGGAGAATTGTGGATTCCCACTGGCAGAGGGTGGGGAGAGGTGGGATTTGGGGGAGAAATTCCTCCCTGGAAGTGTTCCCCAGGCTGGATGGAACTTGAAACAACCTGGGATGATGGAAGGTGTCCCTGCCATGGGAATGGGATCCTTAAATTCCCTTCCAACCCAAACCCAGCTGGGATTCCCTGCTGGAATTTTTAATGCTCCTGAAAACTTCAGGTGGAACTCCCACCTTGCAGGAATTCTGAGTGAATAGGGCCGGAATGCCATAAACCCCAAAAAACCTCACAGGAACCCCTTTCCCCTATAACTTTTTCCCTTAATCTGACACCTGAGATGCTTTTTTACCTGAACATGCTGAGGAGATGCTCAGGGCAAACAAAAAAACACTGGAGAAAACCCAGCAAGAGCCTAAATCCTGATTTAATTCCCCTTTTATAGCCCTGGAATAACCCGGAATAACCCAGGGGTGAAAACCGAGCTCGGATCCAAACAATAAATCATTTTAAGCAAGTTGCTGCTGGAAATGCTCTTTAAACAATTCCATCTCATTTAGTTACAGCCTGTACCTTGTTCTTCCTCCCTGTCAAATGTCCTGGCAATCCTTTGTCCTTAACCAGCTGCCTCAGAGCTGTGGAGAGTTTTATTCGGGATAAATACGAGAAGAAGAAATACATGGACAGGAGCATCGATATCAGCGCCTTCAGGGTGAGTCTGCAGGTGGAAATTTGGGATTTAAAACGCTTTAAATGTCTCTGATGGCAGGGAAAATCTCTTTTTTCCAGGTTTGTTTGCGCTCCGTGGAGGGAATTCCTGTGGGGATTTGGGTTTTTGCTGTAGGGAATCATCTGGAGTTGATTCTGGGTTATCCAGAAAAAAAGGGGGAAAAGCAGGATTGCAGAAATGGCAGGAATTGGGGTGTTTGGATGGTTTAAATTCCTGTTTTCTTCCCTCTTGGTGCTGTTTGGTTTGTGTGGATGGGAGAGGGAGGCAATAAATCTCCAAGGATTTATTGGAGAAGATCTCAGAAGGGTTTTGTCCACTTCCTTGCTCAGAGCAGGAAAAATGCAAAAATTTAGCTCAAATTCAGCTGGTTTTAAGGATTTTTAGATCTGAGGGATTTTAGATCAGTAGCAGCACCAGGTGTGAGCTTTTCCTTGGTGAAATCAGGAATTTTTTCCATCACAGAAAGGATTATGGATGTGATAGCAGGAGCCAATAAATCTCCAGGGATAATGATTGGAGAAAATTTTGTAATTACTTTTATCCAATTCCTTGCTCAGAGCAGGACAACTGCAAAATTTTAGCACAAATTCAGGGTTTTTTTAAGGATTTTCAGATCTGAGGGATTTTAGACCAAGTAACAGCATCAGATGTGAGCTTTTCCTTGGTGAAATCAGGAATTTTTTCCATTATATCAAGTGGTTTTTCCCTCACAGAAAAGGATGATGGATGGAGCAGGAGCCAATAAATCCCCAGGAATAATGATAGGAGAAGATCTCGGAAGGGCCTTGTCAAGTTCCTTACTCAGAGCAGGAAAAATGCAAAAATTTAGCTTAAATTCAGCTCTTTTTAAGGATTTGAGATCAGAAAGAGCATCAGGTGTGAACTTTTTCTTAGTTAAATCAGGAATTTTTTCCCCTCACAGAAAGGATGATGGATGTTAAGCAGGAGCCAATAAATCCCCAGGGATAATGATTGGAGGAAATCTTGGAATTACTTTTATCCAATTCCTTGCTCAGAGCAGGAAAAATGCAAAAATTTACCTCAAATTCAGCTGGTTTTAAGGATTTTTAGATCTGAGGGATTTTAGATCAGTAGCAGCACCAGATGTGAGCTTTTCCTTGGTGAAATCAGGAATTTTTTCCATTTTATCAAGTGGTTTTTCCCTCACAGAAAGGATGATGGATGGAGCAGTAGCCAATAAATCCCCAGGAATAATGCTTGGAGGAAATCTTGGAATTACTTTTATCCAATACCTTGCTCAGAGCAGGAAAAATGCAAAATTTTACCTCAAATTCAGCTCTTTTTGGGGGTTTTTGGATCTGAGGGATTTTAGACCAGCAACAGCACCAGATGTGAGCTTTTCCTTGGTGAAATCAGGAATTTTTTCCCCTTTTTTCCCCCGCAGAAAGAAAAGGACGACAAATGGAAAAGGAGCAACGAGTCAGAGAGGAAACTGGAGCCCATCATCTTCGAGAAGGTGAAAATGGTAAGGCTGGGAGGAAGAGGCTGGAGCAGCTGGGGAGACATCCCAGAGGGATGCCAGGCTGCATTTTTCTGGCCTCACTCACCGCCTGGGTGCTTTGAGTCACCCGTGGTGGGGATTGTTTTGCTCTGCTCAGACACTGAGCAGATGTGGAGATGGAATCCAGCAATTCCCTGCTGGTTTTTCCAGCTCCAGCAGCTGCTTCTCCCTGGTTTGGAGGCTGCTTGGGTTTGCCAGCCTCTTGGGATGATGGAAAAATGGTGAAATAGTCACTTTTTGGAAGAGCAAAGAGAATTTCTCTGTTGTTTTTAATTTCTCTGTTATTTGAATTTCTCTATTATTTGAATTTCTCTATTTTAATTTCTCTATTATTTGAATTTCTCTGTTATTTTTGACTTAAATCTGCTGAGAAAAAGGGATTTTAAGGGTTAACCTCATGAAAACCTCAGACATTTGAGAATGAACCCAAAAGCTGAACAAGATTTGTGTTTATTTGAATTTCTCTATTATTTGAATTTCTCTATTTGAATTTCTCTATTATTTGAATTTCTCCATTATTTTTGACTTAAATCCTCTGGGAAAAAGGGATTTTGAGGGTTAACCTCCTGATAAGCTCAGACATTTCAGAGTGAACCCAAAAGCTGAACGAGATGTGTGTTTATTTGAATTTCTCTATTATTTGAATTTCTCTATTATTTTTGAATTAAATCCTCTGGGAAAAGGGATTTTGAGGGTTAACCTCATGAAAACCTCAGACATTTGAGAGTGAACCCAAAAGCTGAACGAGATTTGTGTTTATTTGAATTTCTCTATTATTTGAATTTCTCTATTATTTTTGAATTAAATCCTCTGGGAAAAAGGGATTTTGAGGGTTAACCTCATGAAAACCTCAGACATTTGAGAGTGAACCCAAAAGCTGAACGAGATGTGTGTTTATTTGAATTTCTCTATTTGAATTTCTCTATTATTTGAATTTCTCCATTATTTTTGACTTAAATCCTCTGGGAAAAAGGGATTTTGAGGGTTAACCTCCTGATAAGCCTCAGACATTTCAGAGTGAACCCAAAAGCTGAACGAGATGTGTGTTGTTCCTTTCCTCCCCTCAGCCTCAAAAGAAAGACGAATCGCAGCAATCCAGGAAAAGTTCTCCCAAATCTGAGCCAGTCATGGACTTGCTGGGCCTGGGTAAGAGATTTTTTATTATTTTTTTAGGAATTGCATGGATTTGAGGAGCTTTTAGTGCTGATTTTCCCTCTCAGGCGAACAATTCCAGGGATATTCTGTTGAACTGCTCCTTGGGAATTTTTCCATGTATTTATCCTGGAGTTCCAGGATAATTTTTGGGACAAACAGGACATTTTGGGATGTTTCCCCAGTCCTGCTCCAGTCCTTTCCCAGCTCCAGAGGGATGAGGGAGGTTGGGATCAGGGTTGGGGACAGCCAGGACATGTCTGTGTCCCCAGACGCTCCGGTGACAACGCCTGTCACCAACGGCCGGCCCTGCAGCCTGGAGAAGGACCTGGACCTCTTTGCATCCGTGGGATCCACCCTGGACTCCAGGAAGGTCAGCTGGAGACAGTGGGGCTTGGAAAAGCCTGGGTGGGTCGTGGAAATGTGGGATAATTTGGGATGGGAGGGACGTGAAAAGGTGGGGACACCTTGGAAAATTCCAGGGATCCACAGGGAGATTTGTTTCGTTGTTTAACCACACACGTAATTGTCTTCCTGAAATCTTCCTTTATCTAAATTTCCCTAATTAAATCCTAAAATATTTCCCTTAAATACTGCCCCAGCGCAGGAACAAGCTAATGAAAAGGTGAATAACTCAGCTTTACCCTCCTTTTTTTTTTTTTTTTTTGGAGGGTGAAATTTCAGGAATATTTTACAAAAAATCCTAAAACATCTTCCTCAGTGGAAATCTTTCTCTCCCACATCGAAGCCATCACTCCCAACACATCCCCAGAAAAAGGAAACTCAGCCAAGATACTCCACATTTTCCCCTTTTGCTGGATTTTTGCTGGGTTTTGCCCTAACCCTGTCTCTCTGCCCCAGGTTGTTGGTTCCATGCCGACCTCGGGAAGCGCCGGCTCCGTTCCCGAAAACCTGAACCTCTTCCCCGGAGCCTGGAAGCAAAGGGGAGGAGGTGGGCAAGAAGCAGCTCTCCAAAGATTCCATCCTGTCCCTGTACGGATCCCAAACCCCCCAGCTGCCAGCACAAGGTAACCCTGGGGCTGCAGGGCACCAGTTTGGGGTCAGGGGGATGTCCTGGGAAACTTCCAGGAGAAGTGGGGATGGAGGTGATCCCTGAGGATCCCAGGGTGGGTTGAGTGGGAAGGAATCTTAAAGGTTATTCCATTCCAGCCCCACACCTTCCCCTATCCCAGCTGGTCCAAATTCCATCCAGCCTGGCTTGGGACACTTCCAGGGGTGGGGAAATCCAGGGAGGATTCCTCACAGGGAGGAATTCCTTCCCCATATCCCAGCTGGCACTGGGAATCCATTCCCCTGCCCAAATTGCCTCCCCAGCTGGGTTGAGGGCATCACTGGGAGCAGCTCAGGCTGGACATGCCAGCTGAAGCGTGCCTGGAATTCTGACAGCCCAGCCCTGGGAAGGAGCTGGAATTCTGACATTCCTGACAAGGAATCATTAAATTCCTGACAAGGCACTGGAATTCTGACATTCCTGATAAGGAATTCTGACATTCCTGACAAGGATTCTGAAATTCCTGACAAGGCACTGGAATTCTGACATTCCAGCCCTGACAAGGCACTGGAATTCTGACATCCCAGCCCTTACAAGGCACTGGAATTCTCACATTCCAGCCCTGAGAAGGAGCTGGAAGTCTGACATTCCTGACAAGGAATTCTGAAATTCCTGACAAGGCACTGGAATTCTGACATTCCAGCCCTGACAAGGCACTGGAATTCTGAAATTCCTGACAAGGATTCTGAAATTCCTGACAAGGCTCTGGAATTCTGAAATTCCTGACAAGGAATTCTGAAATTCCTGGCAAGGCACTAAAATTCTGACATTCCAGCCCTGACAAACCACTGGAATTCTGACATCCCAGCCCTTACAAGGCACTGCAATTCTGAAATTCCTGACAAGGAATTCTGAAATTCCTGGCAAGGCACTAAAATTCTGACATTCCAGCCCTGACAAACCACTGGAATTCTGACATCCCAGCCCTTACAAGGCACTGCAATTCTGAAATTCCTGACAAGGATTCTGAAATTCCTGACAAGGCACTGGAATTCTGACGTTCCTGACAAGGAATTCTGAAATTCCTGACAAGGCACTGGAATTCTGAAATTCCTGACATTGGAATTCTGACATTCCAGCCCTGACAAAGCACTGTAATTCGGACATTCCTGACAAGGAATTCTGAAATTCCTGACAAGGAGCTGGAATTCTGACATCCCAGCCCTGACAAGGCTCTGGAATTCTGAAATTCCTGAGAAGGACTTGGAATTCTGACATCCCAGCCCTGACAAGGCACTGGAATTCTCACATTCCAGCCCTGACAAGGAGCTGGAATTCTGAAATTCCTGACAAGGCTCTGGAATTCTGAAATTCCCGAGAAGGACTTGGAATTCTGACATCCCAGCCCTGACAAGGCACTGGAATTCTCACATTCCAGCCCCGACAAGGCACTGGAATTCCATCATCCCAGCCCCAGCTCATCCCTCTCTCCCTGATTTTCCCAGGAGCGATGTTCATGGCGCCGGCTCAGATGGGTTACCCCGCCGCTCCCTTCCCCGGCTTCCCCGCCGTCCCCCCTGCCAGCAGCATGCTGGGGGGCATGGTTGCCCCATCGGTGGGCATGCTGGCCCAGCCTGGAGCCACCGGCGTGGTGACCCCCATGGCCATCCCGGCGGGCTACGTGGGCAACGTGCTGGGCGTGCCCAACGGGATGATGGCCGCCCAGCAGCCCGGCTATGTGGCCGGAGTGGCCGCGGTGCCACAGCCCGTCTATGGCGTCCAGCCTGCCCAGCAGCTGCAGTGGAACCTGGCCCAGGTGAGGGGACATGCCTGGGGTGGGGGCTGCAGGGGTTTTCCGGGGTTTTTTTGGGATGGGGAGGGATGGTGGTGCAGGGATTGAGGGGGATCTCCGGGGGTTTGTGTGTGGTGGGGATGGGATTGGTGTGGGGTCAGTTCTGCTGCCTTCCCTGGAGGGTTTTTCTGGGTTTTTTTGGGATGCAGGGAAGGGGAGATTGTCAGGGGATGAGGGGGATCTCTGTGGGGTTGTGCATGGGGATTGGTGTGGGGTCAGTTCTGCTGGGCTTCCCTGGCTTGGGGTGCACTGGGGACACCTGAAATCCCAGGGTCTGCAGGGGTTTTCCAGGGTTTTTTGGGATGGGGAGGGATGGTGGTGCAGGGATTGAGGGGGATCTCCAGGGGATTGTGTGTGGGGATTGGTATGGGGTCAGTTCCACTGGCTTGGGGTGCACTGGGGTCACCTGAGAATCCCAGGAAAAGAATTCCAAGGCTCCAACCTGTCCCTCGTTTCAGCCTCAGCTTCCAGGGGTTTGGAATTCCTGGCAGAGCTCTAGGAGCATCTCCTGGCCTTAAATCCCTCATCCCACCTTTAATTCCCAACCCTTTTATTCCCCCTCACATTTTTTAGGGGAGGTGGGTTGAAAGATTCCTCCTTGTGGATCAAATCTCTCATTTGGGAATAGAAATCCAGAATTTTCGGACGGGATGAACATTTCCAAACTTTGACTTTGGCTGCTTCTAAAAACTCACTGGGGCTTTCCTCCCCACATTTTTATTTCCCTGTAAAAATGACAACAAAACAGGTTTTATTTCCCATTTTTAAACGGGTGATAAAAACAACTGACAATCAATCCCAACCTCATCACTGAGCACACCTCCAGGGATGGAGACTCCAAACCTCCCTGGGGCAATCCCAATGGAGAAACTCCTCCTGAAATCCAACCCTGATGTTCCCAGGAGCCACACCCTTCTCCCCTTTAGGAACTCTGATTTTTGGGATCTGCAGAGCCAAAAATCATCATCCCTGACCTCTCTCCCACCCCGTTTGCAGATGACCCAGCAGATGGCTGGGATGAATTTCTACGGATCCAACGGGATGATGGGATATGGACAGTCCATGGGAGGAGGAGGAGGAGGAAATCAGGGGAGCAACCAATCCCTCAGCTCCCCTCTCTGGAAATGATCCCTCGCCGCCGCCGTGACCATTCTTGCCTTCTCGTTCTGTTCTCCAAACCTGCTCCATGAGACATTCAGGGTTTTTTTTTTTTGCTTTCAGGTTTGGGGTTCTGCCCCGAATCGGGAGTTTGTTGGGTTGGTTTTTTTTATTTCCCCCCATCCCTGAGCCCCATCTCTGCCTTGTCACTGTCACAGCCACGGGGACAGCCGGGTGGTGACACGAGCTCCCCGTCCTCAGCACAGTCAATGCACAGGGGAGGGATTTCCCCAAATTCCCTCCACCACAAACCTCCTGGGTAGCACTTGATGCCCCGCTGGGTGCCAGAATCTGGGATTTCCTGCGGGATGGATCCCTTCAACTGCAGTGTTAGCGGGTTTTTTGGGGGAGAAAAGGGGTGGGCAAGCTGGTTTGGTGCTGGGGGAGCAGAGTGAACCCGAGCCCAGGGGCAAGCAAGCCTTGCTACCTCCTCCCACCCTCCTCAGAACCAAAGTCCTTGGGATTTCCCTGTCCTTCCCCTCCTGAGCAAGCAGGAATCTCGCCCAGAGTGGGGGCAAAACCGACGGAATGTGAAAAAAAAACTTGCACTCCTGAGTGATTTTTTTTTGTTGTTGTTTTTTCCCGGCTGTTTGTCGGGGTTTTGATGGAATTTCAACTTTTAACGACCTAACCAGAGTTAATTCATCCGGGGCCCAGCGCCCTCTCTGCGAGTTTTCTTACACTTTTAAACAAATGACTCTCTGACGTCCTAATTTATACTTTTTTCATATTTTTTTTTTGTTTTTGTTCTGTTCTGTTCTCATTGTCGCTGTCCTGTGTATAATCCTGGTTCCCCCCCTTTCCCTGGCTCGCTTGGGACATTTTCATCTTAGGCAGATTTCTTTTCTCATCTCCAGCAGAAACCCGAAACTGCTTCAAAAAAAAGTCTTCAAGAAGTCGGACTCGTGGTCTGCTCTCTCCTGTGGATATGTAAATTCCCAAATAAAACATTGCAGTGGATCCCTCCGGTGTCGCTGGTCACTCCAGGTGTGGGGATTTTGGGGATTTTGGGGCATTTCATCCCCAAAAAAAATATCCCTGAATTCCCCTGTGCTTTGGGCTCTGTCCCAAATGCCAGGGAGCTGAGGGAGCACAGCCCAGGCACAATCCTGAGCTGACGCTTTTATATACAAACCCTTTGCTTTGGGCTGGGGGAAGGTGCAGCAGAATTCCTGCAGCTGCTGGGATTCAGTTCTTTAATTCCATTATTTCTTTAATTCCAGCTTTAATTCCATTATTTCTTTAATTCCAGCTTTAATTCCATTATGTCGTTGCAGCTTTAATTTGATTATTTCATTGCAGAGTTTGACAAAGCCTGGCTGAGGCTCGTCAGAAAATGTTAAGGAACAGGGAAAATCAGAATTCTGGGATTCCAGGATGGTTTGGGGTGGGAGGGACCTTAAATCCCAAAATCCCATTTCTCTACCACCTTTCCCAATCCCAGGGTGATCCTTGGACACTTCAGGGATCCAGGAGCATCACAGCTTCTCTGGGAATTCCATCCCACCCATTTCTTCCCAAAAAATCCCATTTCTTCCCAAAATCCCACCTGACCCTGCCCATTCCCCCTTGTCCTGTCCCTCCATATCTTTGGGAAAAAATCCCATATTTTTAGGAATATGGAAGGCTGTGGAGGGGATTTGGGACCCAGGGAGCTTTTGGGTTGGCAGTGAGATCTTTTATTAATTACAAGATTTCTTTCCTCAAGTCAAAATCTACTTTTTCCAGCGAAATTTTTTTTTCCCTTCCCAGTGTATCCACTGTGGATCCCACTTTTTTTTTTTTTGTTTTTTTGGGAAAAGCTCCACTCAAGCACAAGACAAAGTTTTCAAGCTGGCTTTAATCATCTCCACTTGCTGCCCCAATACTGTACATGCAGGTACAAGCCAATTAAAAGGTGAATAATTCAGCTTTTTCCCCCTCCCCTTTTATTTTTTTCTCTTTTTTTTTCCTTTCGGGAAGGGGAAATTTCAGGAATATTTTACAAAAACAGCGTGCGCCCTCGGAGCCACCGGTCCTGCTGCAGATAGAAACCACAAAAATACAAGAGTTTGACATTAAGAAAGGACCACACACATAGAAAACAGGACAGGACACAGGTAGAAAATTGCCATTTGCTCTTTTTTTTTTTTTTTTTTTTTTAAATATTCCCACTGTTCTGTAGCCATCCCAAACCCATCCCTTTTCTCCTGGAGCTCCAAGGATGCTCCAGTTCCTCCCTTGCCGGGGATTTTTTGGGAGGGTGGAGTTGTTCGATGGGAGGGATCTGTCATCAAACCAAGTTTGGGGTGCTCAGTGCTCCCAAAAATATCCCAAAATATCCTGGGAATCTCCCTTTTCCCCTCAGTGGGATGAGGATCGCCTGTTAGCTTCTCATGGGGATTCCTGGGGATTCCTTTCCATGCGAATTTTGGGGATTTCAGGCTGGAAAATACTTAGATAATTCAGATAATTTAGATTTCAGGCTGGAAAATGGGAGGGATTTTGGTGTCCTTTTGGGGTTTAGCACTGTCATTCCTTCCAGCCTCATCTTCCAGAGGTTTGGAATTCCTGGCAGAGCTCTGGCAGCATCTCCTGGCCTTTAATCCCTCATCCCACCTTTAATTCCCAGCCCTTTGAACTTTTTTAGGAAGGGCTGGGTTGAAAGATTCCTCCTCATGGATCAAATCTCTCAATTGGGAATAGAAATCCAGAATTTTCAGGATGGGATGGACATTTCCAAACTTTGGCTGCTTCTAAAAACTCACTGGGGCTTTCCCCCCAACATTTTTATTTCCCCATAAAAACGGCAATAAAAATTCCCATTTTTTATAGGAAGTTTTACATGGGAAATTTTTCAAATTTCCCATTTTTATACAGGAAATAAAGACAACCAACAACCCCAAAATTCCAGGAGGAATTCCCAACCTCACCCTTTTTTTAGGTGCAAACTTGGGAGCTCAATGACAGATCCCAAAATCCTGGATCATCCTGAACATTCCAGCTTTTTCCCTGGGATGAATCCCGAGGTGGGGAGGACAATGGGATGGGGGGAAAAATAATTCTTTCCTTTTCACATCACGAAAAGATCAAAGCCCTTTAAGGATTCAAGGCCACCAACTTCAAAGTGCTCGGAACAGTCCGGTGTGGGGCAGGACTGGGGAGCTGCTCCTTCCAGAGGGATCGGGAATTCCTTCGGGAAAAAATTCCCAGAGGCTTCTTTTCCAGCTTTGGAGAGGGATTTGTGTCATTCTGAGGGCTTTGGGAAAGGATTTTTGCCCTTCCCAGGGATTTGAAGAGGGATTTGAAGAGGGATTTTTGCCCTTCCAAGGGTTTTGGAAATGGGATCTGTGCCCCTCCAGGGGCTTTGTGTCCTTCCAAGGGATTTGGAAAAGGGATTTGTTTCCCTCCGAGGGATCTGTGCCCTTCCAAGGGATTTGGAAAGGGATTTTTTTTCTTCCAAGGCCTTTGGAAATGGGATTTGTGTCCTTCCAAGGGATTTGGAGAGGGAATTGCTCCTCTCCAAAGGATTTTTGCCCTTCCAAGGGCTTCAGAAAAGGATTTTTGCCCTTCCAAGGGCTTTGGAAATGGGATTTGTGTTCTTCCAAGGGCTTTGGAAAAGGATTTCTGCCCTTCCAAGGGCTTTGGAAAAGGATTTCTGCCCTTCCAAGGGCTTTGGAAAAGGATTTCTGCCCTTCCAAGGGCTTTGGAAAAGGATTTCTGCCCTTCCAAGGGCTTTGGAAAAGGATTTCTGCCCTTCCAAGGGCTTTGGAAAAGGATTTTTGCCCTTCCAAGGGCTTTGGAAAAGGATTTCTGCCCTTCCAAGGGCTTTGGAAAAGGATTTTTGCCCTTCCAAGGGCTTTGGAAAAGGATTTCTGCCCTTCCAAGGGCTTTGGAAAAGGATTTCTGCCCTTCCAAGGGCTTTGGAAAAGGATTTCTGCCCTTCCAAGGGCTTTGGAAAAGGATTTCTGCCCTTCCAAGGGCTTTGGAAAAGGATTTCTGCCCTTCCAAGGGCTTTGGAAAAGGATTTCTGCCCTTCCAAGGGCTTTGGAAAAGGATTTTTGCCCTTCCAAGGGCTTTGGAAAGGGATTTTTGCCCTTCCAAGGGATTTGGAAAAGGGATTTGCTCCCCTCCAAGGGATTTGGAAAAGGATTTTTGCCTCTCTAAGGGATTTTTGCCCTTCCAAAAGGGCAAAAAGGGCTTTGGAAAAGGGATTTGGGCCCTTCCAGGGGCTTGGTGTCCCTCCAAGGGCTTTGGAAATGGGATTTGTTTCCCTCCAAGGAATTGGGAGAGGGATTTGCTCCTCTCCAAGGGATTTTTGCCCTTCCAAGGCCTTTGGAAATGGGATTTGTGCCCCTCCAAGAGCTTTTTGGAGAGGGAATTGTGCCCTTCTAAGGCATTTGAAGAGGGATTTTTTTTCCTTTCCAAGGGATTTGTGTCCTTCCAAGGACTTTGGAAAGGGATTTTTGCTCTTTCAAGGGCTTTGGAAATGGGGTTTGTGTTCTTCCAAGGCCTTTGGAAATGGGATTTGTTCCCCTCCAAGGGATTTGTGTCCTTCCAAGGGATTTGGAAAGGGATTTTTGCCCTTTCAAGGGCTTTGGAAATGGGATTTGTGTCCTTCCAAGGCCTTTGGAGAGGGAATTGTGCCCTTCTAAGGGCTTTGGAAAAGGATTTTTGCCTTTCTAAGGGCTTTGGAAAAGGATTTTTGCCTTTCTAAGGGCTTTGGAAAAGGATTTTTGCCCTTCTGAGGGCTTTGGAGAAGGATTTGTGCCCCTCCAGGGGATTTGGAAAAGGATTTTTGCCCCTCCAGGGGATTTGGAGCAGCGCTGGATTTTGGAATTGAGCCACTCACCCACCCCTGGAAAAGTTTTGGGGGAAGGACTGATGGACAGGGGAGATGGAAAAGGGACACAGGGATCCCTCTGGATGATCTTCCCTCTGGAAAATCCCTCCAGCTCAGCCATCCCAAAGGGAGCAGAATCATGGATTGCCCACCCCGGATCATGGATTGCTCTTCATTCCACAAGGACAACAAAAATAAAAAAACCTGGATGAGGCTGAGTGCACAAGCTCCGGGTCCTGAAGGAATGGGAAAAAGAGGGAAAAGGGAAATTCCAAAGAAAAGCAAAGGATGAGGTATCACACCAACCAGAGCTCCAGCCCTGTGGGAGCACCAGGATTTCCTGGATTCCTGGAGTTCATCCCAGTGTTCCCCAGGGATCCTCAGACACCCTTGGCTGGACACTTCTCCAAGTGTTTTTCCAACCCAAAATCTTCCCCCAGGATTCTCCCACCTGGGCGTTGTTCCCCCAAAATTCCAACCCTGTTATTTTGGGATTTTTTTTTCCCCTTCCTGCAGCTTTTCAGCTCGGGAACAACTCCTCAAAGTGATTCCCACACCTTGAACAGTCCAGCCGAGGGTTGGGAAGGGTTTCTCCACGGAAAAGAAATCCCTGGAAGTGTCCCAGGATGGGGTTTGGAGCAGCCTATGGGAAGTGTCCATGGCTGGGATTTGATGGATTTTCAGGTCTTTCCCACCCAAACTAGTCTGGAGCAGAGGGAAGACTTCCAGTTGGAACAGCTTTGCTACAAAAAAAACATATGGAAATTTGCCTTTGGATGGAAATTCCTGCAGGGAATTCTCCAGATCCATCTGCAGCTGGGGAATCCCGAAGGAAAGTGGGAAAAGCTCTTCCCATCCATGAGGAAAAACACATTTTGGGATTCTTGACCTGCACAATTCCCTTATTTTCCAAACCCAACCCAGGCATTTCCCATCCATCCAGAAAGAAGCATCCAAGCCAACTGGAAGGAAGATTTTCCACCTGGAAAAACATCCCTGGTGCAGTTTTTTTGGGGATTATTTTATATCAAGAAAAACCATTCCCACCCTGCCGGGGGGTTTGGGAATCCAGGTGGGAATTTTGGGATTTCTTCCCACAAAAAACAGAGCCAAGCTGGATTTCCCAGGTCGTCAAGTCAGGCAGTGAACAGCAGAGATTCCCGGTGAGCCGAGGGAATTCTGATCCCATTCCTGAGGAATTCCTGCTCTGTTTGGAGCCAGGAGCTCCTGGAGGAAAGGTTGGCAGAGCTGGGAAAGGAGAAGGGAGTTTTTCCCACCCTCCCAGGAGCTCTGTGGCAGTAAATTCAGGGAATTGGTGTTTTATCCCACTGGATTTCGGGAAAACTCCATCCAAACCTCCTCTCCCAGGTTTCCAACGTCCCCTGATGGTGATGAGACAGGAGCTGGTTTCTCATGGAGGCAAATTTCTTGGAAATTTTCACTGGATTTTGGCAAATCCAGCCCAGTCCAGGCTGGTGGGAACCATGGATAACTCAAGCCTGGAATCATGGAGTGTTTTCTGTGCTTTGTGGGAATTTTATCAGCATTTAGGGGAAGTTTGAGCATCATTTGGAGGCTATTTTGGTCAAATCCATGCTCGTGACTCCAGCTGGGGGTTTGGATTTCAGCTCTGTCAGTGTCAGGTGGGAGCTGCTTCTCTCTGCTGGGGGCTGGGTGTCACAGGGGCTGAAAAACTGATTTAATTCCATATTAATTCCTCTTTCCAGGAAAAAATCGCCGCCAAATCCCGTGGTTTGGGTTTCTTTCCTCGATAGAAAGCGGAGGAAATAATCAAACTCCCAATTCCTTCCTTTTGCAAATTGCATTGCACATCAAAAATGCCCTTTGCTGGAAAAAATTCCCCCAGAAAAACAAACAAAAAACCACCTCGGAGTGCAGAAATTTATCCTGGGATAAAGTTAATTTTTCAGGAGCCAAGTTTGGGATTTCTGGGCGCCTCAGCTTTGTTTTTCTCACTGTTTGAGGAAGGAAATCATCTGACATGATGTCCCCAAGGGTTGAGAAATGATGAGCTGATGTCGCAACGCCGCTGTGGCACAACCCCAGCTCTTCCCCCAGTTTGGGTTTCCCACACCAGTGCAAGGTGGGGCATTCCCACTGGGAAGTGTGGTACCTCCTGGGGGACCAGGAGGGAAGGTTTTGTTGGATCTTGGTGTCACTTTGTGACGTTCCCACGAGGAATCCCTCCTGGAGCACTGCGCTTTGTCCTTGTCACCCCTCAGCAATCCATAACTCAAACCCTTGGATTTTCCATCATTTCCACCTGGATTTTTCCAGCAGAAAAGCAAGGCTGTTTCATTTGCCCTCGGGATTGTGTTGTCCCCGTGCTCTGCTGCTCATCCCCCGCTCTGCTCCTGTCACAGCTCAGCCGTGGGATGTTCCTGGAGCAGGGAATGCTGCGGCAGGAATGCGGAGGGGGTGGGAAAAGCTGTGCCCACGCCAGGAGCAGAACGTCCCTGCTCAGCTCTGCCCACATCCCGGGAGGGACAATCTTGGAGTTTTCCCGTTGGAGTCGCGTCGGTGAAGCCGGAGGAGCGGGAAGGTTTTCCTTTCGGGATGCTTTTCAGCATGGAGAGGCAAAAATCCGGCATGGGGAAAGGTCAGCCTCGCCCAGGCTAGATTGTGGCACATCCAGGGGTTGTGGTGACCTCATGGAATTCTGGTGACCTCATGGAATCCTGGTAACCTCATGGAATTCTGGTGACCTCATGGAATTGTGTTGATCTCATGGAATTGTGGTGACCTGATCCTGTAACTCATGGAATTCTGGTGACCTCATGGAATCCTGGTGACCTCATGGAATTCTGGTGACCTCATGGAATTGTGGTGACCTCATGGAATTCTGGTGACCTCATGGAATCCTGGTGACCTCATGGAATTCCGGTGACCTCATGGAATTGTGTTGATCTCATGGAATTGCTCCATGCTCAGGAGGGAACATCGAGTCCAAGCCGTTGTTTTTTTCCCATTTCAGCACTCAGTTTGTTCCCCAAATTCCCCCTGGAGGGAGGTTCAGGGCTTCCCACATTCCCAGAGGTCTCCATCCTGGAATCGCTGCCCACGGTCCAACCATCCTCCATCCTCCATCCTTCATCCTTCCCAGGGCAAAGGATGGACTTTTCCCCATCCCAGCTCAGCAGGATCCAGCCAATTCCCTTTTTTGATGGTTTGGAGTTGGCAAAGTCACGGCAGCAGCTCCAGTGTCACCAAAATCGTGGCAGTGCCAGGCGAAACAGGCACAGCACAGCTGAGTCCTGCTGGCCACAAGTGTGGGGTTGTGGAACCCCAAAGTGTGGGTTTGGAAACCCCAAAGTTGGGGTTTGTAGACCCCCAGAGTTGGTTTGCAGGCTCCCAAGTTCTGGGGCTTTGTGGACCCCAAGATTTGGGTTGGCGGAGTCTCAGATTTGGGGTTGTGGAACCCCAGATTTGGATTTGGGAACCCCAAGGTTTGGGTTTGTGGGCACTTGGGATTGGGTTTCTGATTCCTCAGATTGGGGTTTGTAAACCCCCAAGTTTGGGTTTGTGGATCTCCAGATTTGGGCTTTTGGACCCCCAGGTTTGGAGTTATGATCTCCCAGATTTGGGTTTGTGAACCCCAAGGTCTGAGTTTGTGGTCCCCCAGATTTAGGTTTGTAGAAGCCCAGATTTGGGTTTTAGAACCCCAGATCTGGATTTTTGGACACCCAGATTTGGGGTTGTGGATCCCAAGGCTTGGATTTACGAACCCTTGGGTTTGGGTTTATGATTCCCCAGATTTGGGCTTGTGGACCCACAAGTTTGGGTTGATGGTCTCCCAAATTTGGATTTGTGAGCCCTCAGGTCTGGGTTCATGATTCCCCCAATCTGGGGTCGAGGACTCCCAAGTTTGGGATTGCGAATACCCAGCTTTGGGGTCGTGGAGAGAACAGCTTCATCCCGAGAGTCTCTCCCCTCAGGTTTGGGTTTGTCCCGCTGTGGCTGAGCTGGTCCTTCATTCCCGGTGCCACCAGGAGAAGCCCAGGTGGGTTCGTTGTGCTCTGCGTGGTGGAATTCCGTGTTTTGCCAGGAAATAATCCTATAAAAACCCCAGCCGTGCTGTGGGGTGCTTTGTGGTGAAGACTGAAGGTCAGAGCCAGCCCCGTTGAATTCCCCATGAACCTCTTGTCCTCTTCCAGTCTCCAAAAACTCCTCATCTTTTGGTGTGTCGGGTTTTTGTTTTTCCTTCTCTTTTGGGAACTGATCCTTCAGGACAGTCATTGGATTTAGGAATATTTCATTGGATTTAGGAACATTGGATGAAGAAACCAAGAGTTTCTAGTGGTGTCTCCCCTGAGTAATTTCAGCAAATTTCAATAGGCACCTTCAAAAAAAGCTTCCGTAATTCCCGGGTTTGCTACAAGAACTGGATCCCTCGGAGGGAACCAAAATGCTGCTTGGAAAAAACAAACTAAACGAACAAAAAAACCCCAAAAACGCTCATCCCGATGAGGAACTCCCGGTCCTTTGTCCGTCACCCCGAATTCCAGAGCTGCTGTTGAGATGTTCCCCCGGAGAGAGCCGGAGATGGATTCTGCTCCTGCTTGGAATTCAAGTGTCCAGGAGGACATCCCAGATCTCCAGGAGGTGTCCCAACCACGAGGAGGACATCCCAGATCTCCAGGAGGTGTCCCAGCCACGAGGAGGACATCCCAGATCTCCAGGAGGTGTCCCAGCCACGAGGAGGACATCCCAGATCTCCAGGAAGGGAATCCCAGAGCCTGGGAAGGAAATCCCACACCTCGGGAAGGGAATCCCACACCTCGAGGAGGACATCCCGGTCTGGAGGAGATCCCAGCCCCGAGGAGAGCATCTCCAGGAGAGGATCCAAGATCTTGGGAAGGGAATCCCAGCCTTCAAGGAGGGCATCCTGCTCCGAGAAGGATATTCCAGACCCCAAGAAGGGCATCCCAACCCTCAAGGAGGGAATCCCAGCCCTCGAGGAGGGAATTCCAGCCTTCCAGAGATGCATCCCAGCTCGGAGGAGAATATTCCAGACCTCAGGAAGGACATTCTGACCTCGAGGAGAGCATCCCAACCTCGAGGAGAGCATCCCAACCTCAAGGAGAGCATCCCGACCTCAAGGAGAGCATCCAGACCTCGAGGATTGAGCATTCCAGACCTCGAGGAGAGCATCCAGACCTCGAGGATTGAGCATTCCAGACCTCGAGGAGAACATCCAGACCTCGAGGAGAGCATCCCGACCCCAAGGAGGGACAGCCAGACCTCAAGGAGGACATCCCAGCTCCAAGGAGAGCATTCCAGCTGGGAATTAAGGGGCTGGGATGCAGACAATCCGCCGGGATCTCGGTATTCCCAATCCTTTGGGTTGTCTTCTCCCGCCTCCCGCGAGGCATCCCGGAGTTTGTCCGTTGGATTTGGCCGGACACGAGGAGCAGCCCAGCAGACATCGAGGTCAGCTCCCCTTTCCCTGTCCCCTCTCGCTTTGGCAATGCTCACAGGCTACATGCTCCCGGGAAATTTAAAAAAAAAAAAAAAAAAAAAAATCCAAAAAAATTCGGGGAAAAAAAGGCAGGGAAATGGCCACCGAAAGTGCTGGGAAAGCGACCAAACGGGATGTGAGTGGCAGATGTTCCCGGTCCATCCGGAGTTCTCTTGGATATTGCAGTGAGTGTTGTTAGCACGTGGCAAAGCTACATAAGAGAAGATGCTACATTCCTTGGAAAACCGAAAAAAAAATAAAATAGTGCTGAGTCGGATTCGTTCGGAGTTCGGCGGGGTTTGTCCACCTTGGAAAATTGATTTTTTTTCTTTTTTTTTTCTGCCACGGAGGCAGGGAAAGGGGGTGGAAGGAAAGGAGTTTTGTCCTCAAGCAGCTCCCGGCGGGGTCGGAGAGGACCTGGGAGCTTCCAGGTCTGGGATCGCTGGCAGTCGCAGCCCTCGGAGGGAATTTTCACCTCTCCTTCCCCCCTGCCTCTCACACAGCCCTCGCTCCCTCTTCCTTCCCAGGGAGGGCGTCCAGGGCAGGTCTTTTTAGGGGAAGGAGATTGAAAATTAAAAAAAAAAAAAAAAGAAGAAAACAAAAAAAATGAAGAAAAAAAAATAAAAAGGATATTTACAGCTCTCCATGACCAGTTCTGGTAGCCACGATGGATATCTCCTCGCCCACCCCACCCTCTACGGGCAGGAGGGGCTGGTGGAGCTCTCCAGGGAGGACTGGGAGAGGCGGCGGGTCAGCGGGCCGATGCTGGAGTCGGCCAGGGAGGAGGTTGGGAAGAGTTTGTACCACCCTGTGACGGCGCTGGAGAGATCCAGCTCCTCCAGCATGATCTGCGCCATCCCCATGAAGCACTTGTGGTCCATGCGGCCGTAATCGCCCCAGACGATCACCTGCGGGTGGGAACGGGGTGAGGATGGAGCTGGGTGGGAATTCCAGGGGATTCCAGGGGCAGCTCAGCGTTCCCGGGTGGAAAAACCCGGCTGGGGTTGGGGTGGGGTGGCAGGGAGGGCGCTGGGGGGGTCGTGGCCTTGCTCTCCTCGCTCTGTGAAGGTGGGGAGGCCATGGCACAGGGCATTCTGATCCCAGAGAGGACATTCCAGACCCCAGGAACAGCCTGGACCTCCAGGAGAGCATCCCAGACCTCAGGGAGAACATCCCAACCCCAAGCAGGGCTTCCCAGGCTCCAAGAAGGGCAACCAGACCTCGAGGAGAGAATCCCAGACCTCAAGAAGAACATCCCACCCCCCCCCCCCCTTAGAGAAAAACCCCCCCCCCAAAAGAGAACACAAACCCCCCACAAAGCTTTCCCACTCCCAAAAAGGGAAACCAACCCCAAAAGGGGGATCCAAACCTCCAGGAGGCATTCCAACTCAGGGGGACTCCCAACCTCAAGGAGAACATCCCAACCCCAAGCAGACGTCCCCAGACCCCAAGGAGGGCAACTAGACCTCAAGGAGGACATCCCAGTTCCAAGGAGGACATCCCAGCCCAGAGAAGCCGTGGCTGCCCCACCCCGGCAGTGTCCAAGGAAAGGCTGGATGAGGCTCAGAGCCACCTGGGACAGGGGAAGGTGTCCCTGCCCACCTGCAGGACTTTGCCCTGGGGACTCTCCTCGAAGAGCAGGGGCTGCTGGTACGAGGGGTCGCAGGTCTTCTTCACCACCTTGGTCTTCTTCTTGGCCAGGCAGACGCCGTTCTCCAGCAGGTAAACCTTCACGTAGGTGGCTGGGGGGAAAACGGGGAGAAATGAGGACATGGAGCGGGATTTTGGGATGATCCTGGGATGATTCCTGACCCCCTCCATCCCAAACCCCCTCCCACCACGGCCACCTACCAGGGATGCACTTGGAGCCCATTTTTGGGATGAGTCCCCTGGCCTGGATCACGTCCACCTCCAGCTGCCCGTTCCGGTCAGCCATGCCCACGTGGACATCGCCTGTGAGGGAGTGAGACACCTTCAGGGTCACTCCTGATGGTCACCTCCCCTCTGGGGACAGCCAGAGGGATCAGGGGCTGGGAAATCAGAGGGGTCCAACCACCCCCTTCCCTTCTCCCCTTCCCTTTCCCCTTCCCATTCCCCTTTTCCCTTTTCCCTTTTCCATTTTTTTCCCCTTTCCATTTCCCTTCCCTTTCCCTTCAGGAAGAGCTCCCAGTGCCCCAGGGAGCATTTAAAATTCAGTTTTTTAAGTGTCTGTTTTAGGGAGGGCAGAACAGGACACCCTGGGCAGCTCTTCCTGTTCCCAGCAGGATCAGGAATGGACACCTCGGGGTGTGTCCCCAGCTGGAATTCCCACTCAGGGTCCAACTTTTGGTCCACCTTTTGGGATTTCAAAGGGAAAAACTGAACAAGAGGTGGGGGTTTTGGTTCCACCTTGCAGCAGGATGCTCAGAAAAGGAAACCTCGGGAAAAGAAAATCCCAGGAAAAGAAAATCCCAGGAAAAGGAAACCCCGGGAAAAGGCAGAGCTGCTCTTTTTCAGGGATGTCCTGAGCCCTGCACTCTCCCAGAGCATTCCCAAGCCATGCTCACACCGGGATGGAGTCCTGGGAAGGAACATGCAGCCTCTTCCCCCTTTCCCCCCTCCGGAGCCCCCCGGGCACTGTCCCCTCTCACCCATCGGGGGTGTCGCCAGCGTCTGCCGCCCCACCAGCTGCCCCGGCCCCAGCCCGTCGAGGAAATCGCTGAACTGGCTCTCCGCTCCCAGCCGCGTGGTGGGGAAGATGAACCTGCAAAGGATTTTCATGGAGCATCGCTCTGCCCCTCCCGGGGGACACCGTCCCCGTCCCCGCCCCGCTCCTTACGTGCCGTCCGAGCTGTTGCTGTTGGTGCTGCCGTCGGTGGACTCGCGGCTGCCCTGCCGGGTCACCCTGGTCCGCATCTCCACGGCGATGCCGGTCTCCGTGCTCCGGCGGATGGTGCTGCGCAGCTTTTGGGGCCTCCCTCTGGAATTGGGGTCGGGATCAGCTCCGGGATGTTGTCCCCAGCCCCTCCCGGGGTGTGTTTGTCATTGTCGGGGTGAATTCCCGGTGATCCCGCGTGGATTCGTTGTGGTGAGGCAGGAGAGGAGAGCTGCGGGCTGTCCCCGTGTCCCCGTGTCCCCTTGTCCCACCCCATCTGTCCCGATGTCACCGTGGGTTCACATGGCTGAGAGTCCCCCCTGCCCCTGAGACCTGCTCCGCTCACCCTGCAAGTGCTGCCACCATCCCAGGCCACCCCCTTGGCCTCCAAAGTCCCCTTGTCCCCATTCCAGAGGGGACAGGAACCCTCAGTGTCACAGCCCCAGTGCTGCCTATCCCCCCCCCCCCCCCCCCCCCCCCCCCCCCCCCCCCCCCCCCCCCCCCCCCACCAAGACAACCCTCCCCCCCTCCCAGAGGGGGAAACCAAACCGGGGGCCCCCCCCCCCCCCCCCCCCCCCCCCCCCCCCCCCCCCCACCCCCCCCCCCCCCAGCCCGGGGGGGCAGGAGCCCCCAGTGTCACACCCCAGTGCTGCCTGATGTCCCCTTGGTCCCCGAAAATCCCCTTGTCCCCATGCCAGAGGGGACAGCAGCCCTCAATGTCACAGTCCCAACGCTGCCTGATGTCCCTTGGCCCCCAAAGTCCCCTGTCCCCGAGCCAGAGGGGACAGCAGCCCTCAATGCCACAGGTGTGGGCACAGCCCCAACACTGCCCATGTCCCCTTTCCGCCACCCCCCTCCCCGCCACGTGTCGCCGGCGGTGGCAGATGGCAGCGGCAGCAGGAGGAGGGTGGCACGGGCAGCCACCCCTGGCACTGTCCCCGGTCCCCGCCGCGTGCCCATGTGCGTGGTGGCATCGCCAGGTTTGTCCTGCTGGCTCGGGGCTGTCCCCATGGAAGGCCTGGAGCGTCCCGGCGCTGCCATTGCCAGGTGCAGATTTTGGGGGAAATTTCGCCCTTTTAGGGTCACCCCGGCTGGCGGGAGGGCTCCCGATTAACCCTTCCTTTCCCAAATTACGAAATACCAGCAAAAAGCAGGATAAAAACCAACAACCTGGTGCAAATTCGGCACCTGGAAAAAATGCTGGGGTGGGTGGGGAGGGTTTAAAATGCGATTTTTTTAGGTGTCGTTTTTTAGGCGTCATTTTTTAAGGTGTATTTTTTTAGGTGTCTTTTTAAGGTGTCATTTTTAGACGTATTTTTTAGCTGCCACTTTCAGCTGTCATTTTTAGGCGTATTTTTTTTGGGCGTCATTTTTAGGTGTAGTTTTTTTGGGGTGCCATTTTTCAGGCGCCTTTTAAGTGCCATTTTTAGACCCCATTTTTAGGTGTTTTTTAGGCATCCTTTTTAAATGCCATTTTTAGGTGCCTTTTTAGGCATCCTTTTTACCCATAATTTTTTACGTGCCGTTTTTAGGCATCATTTTTTAGGTGCCTTTTTAGGCCCCATTTTCAGGTGCCATTTTTAGGTGACTTTTTCAGTGTCATTTACAGGCACCCTTTTTAAGCACAATTTTTAAGGTGCCTTTCAGGTACCCTTTTAGATGCCATTTTTAGACCCCATTTTTAGGGTTTTTTTTTAGGCACCATTGTTAGGTGTTTTTAGGTCCCTTTTCAGGCACCCATTTCAAGTGCCCTTTTTGGGCGCCATTTTCAGGCGTCATTTTTTAGGTGTCATTTTTAAGTGCCACTTTTAAGTGCCTTTTTAGGTCCCTTTCTAGGTGCCATTTTAGGTGACTTTTTAGGTGTCATTTACAGGCACCCTTTTTAAACGCCATTTTTAGGCACCATTTTTAGGTGCATTTTAGGCGCCTTTTTAGGCACCATTTTTACACATAATTTTTTACGTGCCACTTTTAGGCATCATTTTTTAGGTGTCATTTTTAGGTACCACTTTTAGATGCCTTTTTAAGCCCCATTTTTAGGTCCCCTAGGTGCCATCTTAAGTGACTTTTTAGGTCACTTATAGGCACCCATTTCTAGGTCCCTTTTTAGGCGCCATTTTTAGGTGCCTTTTCAGGCATCATTTTTATGCATCATTTTAAGGTGCCATTTTTTAGCATTGTTTTTCGGTGCCTTTTTAGGTGGCTTTTTAAGTGTCAGTTTTAGACCCCATTTTCAGGTCCCTTTCTAGGTGCCATTTTTAGGTGACTTTTTAGGTGTCATTTATAGGCACCCTTTTTAAGTGCCATTTTTGGGCACCGTTTTCAGGCACCATTTTCAGGCACCATTTCTCGGTGCCATTTTTAAGCACCCTTTTTAAGGTGCCTTTCAGGTGCCCTTTTAGATGCCATTTTTAGATGGTTTTTTAGGTGCCTTTGAAGGTCCTTTTTTAGGCACCGTTTTTATGCATCATTTTTTACATGCCATTTTCAGGCACCATTTTTAGGTGTCATTTTTAGGTGTCTTTTTAGGCACCATTTTTAGGTGTCTTTAGGTGCCTTTTCAGGCTCCCTTTTTAAGTGCCCTTTTTAGGTGCCATTTTTAGGTATCATTTTTTAGGTGCCACTTTTAAGTGTCAGTTTTAGGCCCCATTTTCAGGTCCCTTTCTAGGTGCCATTTTTAGCTGACTTTTAGGTGTCACATTTATAGGCACCCTTTTTAAGCGCCATTTTTGGGCACCGTTTTTAGGCACCATTTCTAGATGCCGTTTTTAGACCCCATTTTTAGGTGTTTTTTTAGGTGCCATTTTGAGGTTCCTTTTTAGGTGCTGTTTTTACGCGTCATTTTTCACGTGCCATTTTCAGGCACCATTTTTAGGCACCATTTTCAGGTGTCTTTAGGTGCCTTTTCAGGCACCCTTTTTAAGTGCCATTTTCAGACACCATCTTTAAGCACCATTTTTCAGTTCCATTTTCAGACACCATTTTTAAGTGCCATTTTCAGCTGCACCCATCACACGCGGGCAACCAAAACGCAACGGGTGACCACCTATGATGCCTGATGGGTTTTTTGTCCTTTTTCATTATGCTTTTATACCCTTTTTTTATCCTTTTTACCCTTTCCCATTCCTGTACTTTTTACTCCCTGTATCTAGCCCCACATGTTTATAACCCTTGTACTCTTGCCTTGTTCAGAATTCTTTGGAGAAGACGAAACAATCCCCACAATCTCAAGAGCATGAAGCACCAACCTTGAAAGAGCCCCATCCCTGGGACATGTTTTTGTAAACTAAGTTGGAACCTTTTTGGGGGAAGCTAATTAGAATAAGGGGGCAATTACTTCATTTGTTAGGCTTCTCATTGGGGAATTTCAGACAGGTATGCTAATCAATGAAGTCCATAAATTGTACACTGGTGGTGCTGTTTCTCTCTTTTTTCGCCATGGTGCACCTGGGATCCTATCAAACCAAGGTAATACCCTTTTTCCTACACTGCGGTGTCCGCCTCTCAATTTTTACCAACATTTTAGGCATCACCTAAACCCCGAGCCGTGACCAGGCTGGCCTCTCACCCGTCTGGTTGAGCTGCAGGGTGCTCTTGCTCCACTGGGACAGCCCCACGATCGCCACCATCTTGGCGCCCAGGCTGGAGCGCCGCTTCTTGCTGGCGGTGACGCTGACGGAGTCGGCGCTGCCCCGCGCGCTCTTCTCCAGGCTGTACATCTCGCCGCTGATGCTGGAGCTGCGCACCACATTCCTGGCGGATGAGGAGCTGGCATCGCCGTTGAACATGGTCAGCGCGCCCGCCGGCACCGCAACCGGCTCTGCTGCCCGGGATCAGCTGTGGGACAAGGTGGGGATGCGTCAGGGGTGGTTGTGTCACCTTTGTCACGTCCAGAGCGCCCTCAAGGTGTTGGTAAATTCAGGTGGTACGACCTGCTGAGTCCTGGATATCAGGGAAAGGTTTTTCCCGCTGAGGGTTGGGCACTGAACAGGATCCCCAGGGAATGGGAACATTCCCAAGGCTGCCAGAGCTCCAGGAGGGTTTGGATAATGCTCTCAGGATGGGATTTTGGGGTGTCTGTGCAGGGCCAGGAGCTGGACTGGCTGATCCCTGTGGGTTCCTTCCAGCTCAGTGTATTCTGTGATTTTCCCCACCCGTGGGAGCAGCGGCTGGTGTGGGAAGGGGTGCAGAACCTGCGGGGTGAACACCCAGCCCTGTTCCAGCTCCCTGTGGGATCTGGACATTCCCAACATCCCGGAGACACCTGGATGGGCAGAAGGCTCTGAGTGCCACCAACCTGCCCAGCCAGGGACGAGGAATCCTTGGGTACAACCCCATCCCCGAGGATGTCCCAAATCGCACCCAGCCAGGTTCTCCCCACAAATCCCCTTCTCCAAACATGTCCAGGTCTGCTCCAGGTGATTCCACCCCGGAATGGGAATCCCTGGAGCAAACAGCACCTGCAGGGACCAGGAGCCCCAGAGGTGATGCCAGACCTCCTGCTCAGCCCTGCCGCCTTCCCTTCACCATGAATATTTAAACTCCAGCGGGATGGAGCATCCATCTTCCAGGGGAAGGTGAATTATTAACTGCAGGCCAAGTGAAGCCACTTTGTGATAATGGATGGAGGGAAAATGTTTCCCTTGCAGGAGAGAGGGATGGATATGGGAATGGGGAATTCAGAGCTAGGGATGGGGAGTGGGGCAGGCTGGGGACTCCACAGGGCATGGCTGGGATGAGACCTGGCAGGAGCTGTGGGATCAGCTCCAGCACCGCTGAACTCATGCATTTATCAATTAGAGGGGCAGGGGGTGATTAGTCATTAATATCGTTAATGAGCTCTCTCCTGGCTGGGGTTTCCCCCCTGGCTCTGCCCAGGCACTGACCCACAGCCTTCCCCCCACTCCTCGTGCCCAGGGGGGTTCAGCACTGAGCTCCAGCTCCAGAGGGGTGGAGCCACTTGGATAAAGCCTTTGGTGGGATGAGCCCCATTCCAGAGGGATGGAGCCACTTGGACAAAGCCATCGGTGTGGGATGAGCCCCATTCCAGAGGGATGGATCCCTTTGGATAAAGCCATCGGTGTGGGATGAGCCCCATTCCAGAGGGATGGATCCCTTTGGATAAAGCCATCGGTGTGGGATGAGCCCCATTCCAGAGGGATGGATCCCTTTGGACAAAGCCATCGGTGTGGGATGAGCCCCATTCCAGAGGGATGGAGCCATTGGGATCAGGAGCTAGCCCATCCCAGCCCTGTGCTGACGGCAGCAGCCAGGACAGAGCTCCTCCTGCCTCCAGCACCTTCTCCAGGAGGAGTCAGGGCTGATCCACCGCCTTGGGGACCTTTGGGATGACACTTCCAATGCCACCCAGCTCTCCCAGGCTCCAGACCTGCTGCAATCCCCGAGTTTTCCCTTAGGATGCACCTGACACAGGGAATGGATCCCAATCCCTCCCCCAAGCACCCCGTGCCTCAGTTTCCCCAGGGGCAAACCCGGATGAGGCTGTGCTGAACAAACACAAACCCCTCTGCCCGAGGGCTCAGCCAGGCCCAGCCCAGGGCCCTCCACATTCCAGCTGAGAAATCCCTGGAACAACCCAGCCCTGCTCTCCGTAGGGCCAGGAAAACACACCAGGCTCCTGTTGCTGCTCCCTGCTCGCCGCTCCAGCCGCCGGGAGAGCACCAGGCTCTGGTGGGAGCAAATTAGATCAGGAGAGCACAGCGCTAATGGGATCATTTCCAATGCAACACACACAGGGATAATCCGCCGCAAAGGAAGCCGAGCGCGCTCCTCAGCCCGAAGGGAGGATTTGCTTTCCCCTGCCTGTGATTTTACCCCTTATCTCTCTGCACAATCTGGTTCTGCCCGCAGCAGGTGCTGGCTGGGGGGCTTGGGGGTATCTGGTGCTGAGAGGAGCTGGGTAGGAGGCTGGGTGTGAGCACTGGAGCCTGTGGCTGCCACAGCTAAGCCAGCCCTGGCATGGCCACAGCATCCTTGGCATGGCCACAGCATCCTTGGCATGGCCACAGCATCTTTGCTACCAGCACAGCATCCTCACTGCCACCACAGCATCCCGGGTATCACCACAGCATCCTTGATATCACCACAGCATCCTTGATATCACCACAGCATCCTGGGTACCACCACAGCATCCTCACTGCCACCACAGCATCCTGGGGACCACCACAGTATCCTTGGCAGGGCCACAGCCCGCTCAGAATGGCCAAGGTATCTTTGGCACAACCACAGCATCCTGGGTACCATCACGGCATCCTTGGCACGGCCACAGCATCCTCAGTACCACCACAGCACCCTCAGCATGGCCACAGCATCCTGTGTACCACCACAGCATCCTTGGCACCACCAAAGCCCCCCTAGTGCCACCACGGCACCTTCGGTTCCAGCACAGCACCCCCAGTATCACCCCAGCACCCTCGGTTCCCCTCAGCCCGATGCCGAAGCCGCAGCCCCGCCGCTCCCCCTTCCCGGCAGCGCGGGGGAGCCAGGGAACGGCACCGGTTTTCCCTTCAAACACACGTTTCCCTCCCCGATAACTTAATTCCCCGCATCCCGAACCGCCGGGATGCTCGGAGCGACCCACGGTGACGCCGCAGCCGAGCCCCGTCCTGCCCTGCCACGGGAACGCATCCCCAGCTCCCCGGGCAGCGCCGCAGCCCCCGCAGCGCTCACCGCCACCGCGCTCCGTCCTTGCGGGAAACGACCACCGGCGAGCTCCCCAGCGAGCCCAGCCCGGAGCCCGAGGGATGCGCGGAGCCGGCGGGCACGGCCGGCAGCCGTGTCATGGCCGGAGCATTCCCGGCGCCGATGGATGAGCGGGAGCGGCAGGAAAACCGGGATCCCTGTTGCGTTCGGATGGCGGCGGCGCGGGGGCCGAGCTCTGCCCTCCCCGCTCGATGCACCCCGAAAAATGTTTTAAAAAAGAGGAGATGGAGGTTCCTTACCGGCCCTGCGCCGGGGAGGAGGAGGAGGCTCGGCTCAGCTTCCCAGCCCCATCCCGGCCGGATCCGGAGGGTGCCAGGGCGGGTGAATCTTTCCAGGGTTCTGGAGAGCCGGGGCTGTGCTGGCGCTGCTTCAGCATCTCCCTCAGCATCTCCATGGTTACACGGCTGACCCAGTTCTCCTCCCAGCCCCGAGCAGGGGCACCGTGGTCCAGCGGGGTGGGATGTGCTGGGGGCATCCCTGGGCTGGGATTTGGGGGGCTGATGACCCCCCTGGATCCTGCCAGACAGAGCCAGGGGGTGGCAGGGCTGGGATAAGTGGGGCTTGAGGGGACACAGGTGACCCCAGGAGGGGATGGATCCCGGTGACCGGGCAGTGCCTGGGGCTGCAGGTGTGGGAAGGAACAGCCGAGGCACTGCTGGCCCCAAAAATGCCACAGAAAGAGAAATGAGGGGCAAAATATTGATGGGGGAAATGGGTGCTTTGGGAAAAGCTCTGGAGAAGGAGGGATGAGCCCCGCAGGTGCCCCACACAGGTGGGAAATGAGGAGGAGGAGGAGGAGGAAGGTGCTAAATGAGCATGGTGGGGGTGGCTGGGAATGCTGCCTTGCCAGGGAAGGTGGCAGAGGGATTTTGGGAGCTGTTGGCTGCCTCCAAACCCACAAGGTTGGTGTTTCCAGGGGAAAATGGGGCTGGAAATGCCCAGCAGTGGGGCAGGAGGTGCTTCCTATCCCCTGTGCTGGGGATGTGTCCAGCCTGGAGGGGCAGCACTGAAAACTGCAGATGTCTGGAGCAGGTAGGTCCTAAAATTCCCTAAAATTTTCGACTTTCAACCTTTTTGGGAATGAAAATTTTCAACGTTTTTGGGAATAAAAGCTTGCCAGAGCTGCCACTCCGAGGCCCTGCCAGTCCTGGGCAACAACACACCAGGATGAGCTGCAGCATCCCAGCTCCCTCCACGTGCTCCTCCAGGAATTTGGGAATAAGGCAGGGCCTATTTCCCCTAAAACTATTTAATTCTAATTAATTGCTTCACCTTCCATAGGCAGCTGCTCATATAATTTTAATTGCCCGACGAGGGGAATAATTGGGTGCACGTGAGCTGGGAATTTGGGAGTAACTCCAGCTCTTGGAATTCAGCATCTCCTGGCTCAGGCAGGTGAGCAAAGTTCCATCCTGGCTGGGATTTGCTGCAGGTGGAGGATCAATCCAGCTAGGATAGGTCCAAATGTGCTCCATTTTCTTGGAAAAGGTGGGAAGTTTGGTTTTGGGGATCCCACAGGAGCAGCTCCTGCCTCTGGGAACAGGCCTGGCTGTGGGATGAGTGAGGTTTAGCAGGGCTGTGCCTGGGAGGAGGAAGAGGAGGAAAACCCTGGAGCAAATCCCACAGGCTGGCTCCGGTCTGGATGGTTTTCCAAAGAGCAGGTGGCCTGGTTTTCCATCGGTATGGGAAGCACTGATGGTCATGGAAAGCTTGGGATCCGATGGCATGGTGGTGACATCCCCAGGGATGTCCCCAAGGGCTCAGCTCTTCCAGACACCCAGGAATGGCTCTTGTGGGGTGGAATTCCTCCAGCCTGGAAGCAGCTGGGGCTGCTCCAGGTGCTCTCCATGCTTCCATCTGCTCCTGGGATCCGGACTGGGAGCACCGGTGGGATCCAGACTGGGAGCACCGGTGGGATCCAGACTGGGAGCACCAGAGGGATCCAGACTGGGAGCATGAGGGTCTCCAGGCAGCAGCAGCACAGGAGAAATGTCCCATGGGAATCTTCCTCGGTCTTGCTGTGTCCAAACACACCTCAGTGATGGAAATTCCCGTTCCATCCCCATTCCCAAAGGCTGTGTCCATCTCCAGCCAGCCTGGATGTCACAGTTCCAGAAGGATCCATCCGGGAGCACCAGGATGAGGAACCAAACATCTTCCAGTGGGACACACCATCCTACTGCTCCCATCTCCCACTGGGAAGGTGGGACTGGTGTGGAATTCCAGCTCATCCATATCTGATCCCTTCCCGCTGGCCTGATTTGGGGACAGCAGCGCCCTGACCGCGCCGTCCCTGTCCCCTGTGTCCCTGCATGACGTCTGCGCCCGCTTCCATCAGATCCGTGCTGAATCCCAGCGTTTCCTAGGCAACCTCAAGGAATCCGAGGAGCCAAAGCCACCCGGCAGGGCCGTGCCTGGGGGACAGCCAGCGCTGGCCGAGCCCAACTGGCCACCAGAGCCACACTGCGGCACACAGCGGCCATTCCCGGTGGTCCAGCTCATCCTGGAGATAATCCCAGGGCACAGCGCGGGTAGTGTGCCCTGGTGGCATCTTGGTGCTGGTTGTGGCCACCATGGGCCACTGGGGACGGAGCAGGAAGTGGCACTGAGGGCAATGGGACGCTGTGGCCATGTGGCCCCAAAATCTGGGACAGCTCCATGGGGATGCAAGAAATCAGCCCCAGGATGGGTTTGGAATGGGATCATCCCACTCAGATCCCAACCCTCGTCCCGAGATTGGCACAGCCATGCCAGACCAGGCTGATCTCCCCCGGCAGGGAGGGAATGTGGAGAGGAGCTTTTCCCGTTCCCGGCTGCCGCTCCTTTCCGGCTGCTCGGCTCCAAGCTCTGCAATGCAGCTCGCACCGCTCGGCTGCCGTGTGTGAATCCCATCAATATTTCATGGAGCTGCTTCCTCCAGGGGAAGGGCTGCTCTCAGCTCCGGCTTTCTGCTGCTCCTACCAGCAGGGAACATCTGATTTCCTTCCAGCAGCATCCAGCAGTGCCTCCTCATCCTCCCCATTCCACACTGGCGATTATCCCTTTGCCTTCCGGGGGCTCTGTATCCTGAAATCCCAAAGTGCTGACCAGATGCCACCCTTGGGTCTCCAGGGACAAGCCACCAGCTCCCGGATGGGTCACCTAAGGGTCACCAAACCCACCCACACTCCCAAATCCACATCCAGCAGCACGATGTGCCAAGAGCCTGGCTGGATCAAACATTCCCAAATCCATCCATCCCGTGGGTCCCAGCTGGCTCCAGAGCCCAGCAGGAGCTAGGGGTGAGCAGCTTTGTTTGCAGAAAAAGTTGTCTTTTTTAACTGCTAAGGCTGCAGAATTATTCCAGAGCTTCTTCGGGGATCAGCACAAAACTTGGGAAGAGTTCTGGGAGCCGGAGAGATGCCAGGAGGGGCAGAGGCTGTGGCAAACACCCCTCGCTGTGACACGAGGAGCTGGGACATCTCCCTAGGGTGACACCGGGGATCCAGGATGCTCCTGCATCCCTGGAGCAGCAGGAGGATGGGATGAAGGGCCGCTGGATGATCCCAGCAAGGTGCAGTTGTGGGAAGATGAGGCCAAAAGCTCTGGTGTTGTTCAACCGCCCAACAAGGAAAATCTGCACAATTCCCAATTTCCAGGCTGAGATCTCCATCTCCAGGAGTGTTTTTGCCCATGGGAAGGATGAGGAGCATGGAGAGGCTCCCAGCAGAGCATCCCAGGGCAGGGAAAGAGCCCCTGAGCCCAGGAGGAGCAAGGCTGTCAATCCCTTCCCAGAAATTCCCAATCGAGGCTCCCTCCCTGCTCCTGGAAATGCTGTGACAAAACATTTGAAGTGCCTTGACAGGGACACTGAGAGCTGCTGCCACACGGCTCGGGTTTTAATAAGCAGGAAAATTAGGGATTTTCATCACCTTAAACTGCATCTTGTATCCATGTGAGGCTTCCCGAAGGAGCCTGTGGAGAGCTGAGCTCCAGGGATGACAGGAGCTCAGGGAGGGATGGAAAAGGCAGGGATTTGCCCCCGGATTTGGGGCCAAGATGCCGCAATGTCACCCTCTGTCCCTGTCCCACAAAGGCAGGAATGGGGACAAAGCGAGAGCCTGGAGCGCTGGGAGTGTGGGAGGTGGCAGGAGTTTGGCCTCACAAAGGGATGGCGGAGAAGGAACATCGGGAGAGAGCTGTGAGCACAGCAGGAGTGGCCTTGGGGAGGTGGCGGGGCGGGGAGAAATGGGCACACGGAGAACTGGGCTGGAGGGGAGAGGTGAGGAGCAGCTGGGGGGGTGAAACCAGGGGTGGTTTGGGAGAAAACAGGGAATGAAACCAGGGGTGGTTTGGGAGAAAACAGGGGATGAAACCAGGGGTGGTTTGGGAGAAAACAGGGGATGAAACCAGGGGTGGTTTGGGAGAAAACAGGGGATGAAACCAGGGGTGGTTTGGGAGAAAACAGGGGATGAAACCAGGGGTGGTTTGGGAGAAAACAGGGGATGAAACCAGGGGTGGTTTGGGAGAAAACAGGGGATGAAACCAGGGGTGGTTTGGGAGAAATCAGGGGATGAAACCAGGGGTGATTTGGGAGAAAACAGGGGATGAAACCAGGGGTGGTTTGGGAGAAAACAGGGAATGAAACCAGGGATGGTTTGGGAGAAAACAGGGGATGAAACCAGGGGTGGTTTGGGAGAAAACAGGGGATGAAACCAGGGGTGGTTTGGGAGAAATCAGGGGATGAAACCAGGGGTGATTTGGGAGAAAACAGGGGATGAAACCAGGGGTGGTTTGGGAGAAAACAGGGAATGAAACCAGGGATGGTTTGGGAGAAAACAGGGGATGAAACCAGGGGTGGTTTGGGAGAAAACAGGGGATGAAATCAGGGGTGGTTTGGGAATAGTGAGGGGATGAAACCAGGGGTGGTTTGGGAATAGCTGGGGATGAAATCAGGGATGGTTTGGGAGAAACTGGGGATGAAATCAGGGATGGTTTGGGAGAAACTGGGGGATGAAACCAGGGATGGTTTGGGAACAGCCAGGGGATCAGCCAGGGATGATTTGTGAGTTACCAGGGGATGAAACCAGGGATGGTTTGGGAGAAACTGGGGGATCAGCCAGGGATGGTTTGGGAGCAGCCAGGGGATGAAACCAGGTTAGGTTTGGGCAGATGCTCCTCTGTCCTGCGGTGGAAAACAACCCCAGGCTGCTGTGCCTGGCAGCAAAGCCCACCCTGTGATCCCGGAGGATCCACAGCCTCCCACTCCCAGCACCCCTGGAACGAGCAGCACAGCCCCGGGATGCTCCCTGGACACCCAGGGATGCCTTCAGCCTCAGAAGCCCCCTTGCCATGGGTCTTTGACCCTCAGAGCAGTGGGCACTGACCACCACAGACCCCTGGGGGTGGCACTGACCAGCACTGACCACCACCAAGCCCCTCACAGCCACCACCTCCCGCGGGGCCACCCTGCAGCCCAATGCCAGCTGCCCCGTGGTGGCCCTGGGGACAACCTAGGGGCACAGAGGGGACCCCGTGGCCAGCCAGGCCGTGCCCCTTGGGGTGCCAGGGTGATGCCCACGCTGCCCTCGGGCTGTCCCCACGTTCTGTCCCCAGGCTGCGGCACGAGGGAGCAGCACAGGAGCTCTGCCCATCCCAGGGCATCATCCCACTATTCCTCACCCCTTCCTTAACAATTTTCCCTCCAGGACCGAGCGCGGCTCCTGCCCCAAACCCCGCGGAGGGAGAAGCAGCTCTGGAAAAGGCAAATCCATGCAAGAATCGCAGGCTGGAGACGGCGGGAAGCTCGGGATGAGGTGAGCCCGGTGCGATGTCCCGGGACAGACCCTCCCCGGGATCATCCCCTACGCTTTTCCCGGTCCCTATCCCGGTTTTCCCGGTCCCTATCCCGGTTTTCCCGGTCCCCATCCCGGTTTTCTCGGCTCTGGGGACCGGCGTGCACGGGACGGGGTTGACGTCAACGGGCTTTCAGCGCGATGATGGATGGCACGGGCGAGCGCTGCCGGTGCCGAGCCGCCGGCCGGGAAGCGCTGCCGCCCCGCACCGGGAAAGGCTCCGGGGAGCCCCCGGGAACGGGAGCAGCGCGGCCGCAGCCCCCCGCTTTCGGCGCAGCCCCGGTTTTGGGGGTTCGCATCCCGGCTCCGAGCCTGGGGGATGAGTTAGGGGTGCCTCGCTGGCGGCAGTGGGGTGCGGGGGACTCCCGGTGTTGTCCCCGCGAGGGTCGAGACCCCTCCGCCCTCTCCATCCCCCTCCCGGCGCTCCCGGAGCGCGCATCCCGCTGCTCCCCGCACCGCATCCACGCCGGGCATCCCCAAAACCCTCCTTCCCCGCTGCCCCGCCGCCGGCCGGCGATGCTCCGGGGCAGGTGCGGCCCCGCTCGGCCCGGTGACCGCCGAGCCCGGCGCTGTCCCCGCCGTCCCGGGCGCCCGGAGCGCCGCACCCCGCGGGCACTCACCGCTGCCGCCGCCGCCGCCGCCCGTGCCCGCTCCTCCCCCGGCCCCGGCGGGCTGCTGGGAGCGGCGGGCGGGGGAGCCCCGGGCTCGGCCCGGGCGGAGCGGAGCGGCAGCGGCACCCCCCGAGGCATCGGGACCCCCGAGGCACCGGAACCCCCCGAGGCACCGGAACCCCCCGAGGCAGCGGCAGGGCAGGTGGCGGCCGGACCCCAAAAGGCGGCGGGAGGAGCGCGCATCCATCAGGTGGACCCCGAGGGATGAGGGAAGCGGCAGCTTGTTCCCAGGAGGCTCCGGTGGGACCCTGTGCCCGTCAGCTGGATCCTACGGGCAGCGGCTGGACCCCAAAAATCTCCGGCTGGACCCTAAAGCCTTCAGCTGGACTCTGGACCCGTTATACCAGAGCTCAGATGGATAACCCGTTAATCAGATGGATCCTAAACCCAGCGATGGAACCCCAAGAGCTACCAGATGGATCCTAAACCCAGCGATTGGACCCCAAGAAACACCGGATGGATCCTAAATCCAGCGATGGAACCCCAAGAGCCACCAGATGGATCCTAAACCCACCAGTTGGACCCCAAGAGACATCAAATGGAATCTGCACCCTTCAATCGCACCCTACAGTTGGATCCCAAGAGCCTCCAGCTGCACCCTGTACCCTTCAGCTGGACCCTACACCCATTAATCAAACCCCAAGAGCCTCCAGGTGGATCCTACACCCAGCAATGGAACCCCAAGAGGCACCAAACGGAATCTGCACCCTTCAACTGGACCCTACAGCCATCAGCTGGACCCCAAGAGCCTCCAGGTGGACCCTACAGCCAACAAGTGGACCCTAAACCGAACAAACGAACCCCCAAAGCCCCCAGCTGGATCCTCCACCCCCCAGCTGGACTGTGGAGCTGCCAGCCGACCCCTCCCTCACAGCTGGACCCCAAAAGCAGCTGCCAGCCCCCGCTGCTGTCACCTGGACCCCAAGAGTCCCTGGCCAGACCCCCGGGAGCCCCACAGCCCGTCCTGCTCAGCCCGGGCTTCGGGAATGCCAAGGGATCTGATCCCGCTGGAGTGACCCTCCCGGGCTTTGGGGACACGGGGACACCCCCAGCGCCCCGGCTCCCCGCGGAGGAGGAATTTCGGGTGGAGAGGCAGCGATTCCAGCGCTGCCCTTGGGCTCACCTTGGCTGCCGGGATCCGAGCACCGATCTCCCTCTGAGCAGCGTCTCCTGCTCCCGGTGAATTCCTCCGGCGCTTTCCCTGCGTTGCCTCTGCCGGCTGACATGGAGCCACGTGCCAGGAGGAAACCTCCTTCACCGCCTTTAACTCTGTCCCTCCCTAAAATCCTGCCGTTCCCGGCTCTCCATCCCACGGGCAGCAGCGCCTCGGGAAGCACCCTGTGATCCCAATGCCGGGATTAGGGCCTGGGGAGTGATTTGGGATCGGGGTGGGTCAGGGAGTGTGACAAACATCCATCAGAGCAGGAAGGATGTGGGATAATTCCCCCATAATAATTCCCCCATAATTCCCCCATATTTCCCCCATAATTCCCCCTCTGTTTGGGGGAATTATTATTCCGAACAGGGAAAACTGGGATGCAGCAGGAAAGCTGCTTCAGGAACAGGAATAGCCGAAAGAACTAAATATGGAAACTCAGAGAAAGCGGCGCTGAAGGAGGGAGATGGTTTCCTAACGGGATTCAAAGCATATAAACAAACTCAGGGAGGAGGGAGGCTGTCCTGAGGGGCCTTGGGGAGGAAGAGGTTGGAAAACCAGCTGGAATTCTCGCAGCAGGGAAGGTTATTCCGTGAAATTTCCAGCTTTGTGGAGGAAGTGCCACTCCTGGGAACACATTATTTGGGGGAAGAGATAATGAAAACAACATCCCTGAAAGCTTCTCTGTAGGATTTCTTTTCCCAGCTGCTTTTTGATGATAGGATCACAGCGTTTTCAGTTCTGTTGGAAGTTTTTTGCTTCCCTTAGCAGGTTTTTCTGGGATCACCAACCTCCCACCGGGAGGTGCTGCAGATTCCAGGCTGGAGCTGTGTGGGAACTGCTTCCCTGGATAGCCAAACCCCAAAGCTTTATCCTCATCCTGAGATCCCATCAGAGCTCTCCCATCTCTGATGTCTCTTAATTCCTTAAGGAGCTCAGCTTTTCCAGCTCCTCGGCACCTTCTCCTTTCCCTTTTGGGATCGTGCAGCACCAAGGGGGTGGCTAATGCGATTATCCCGATCAAACTGCCCTAAGAGGATTCCCGGGGCTTGGCTGCAGGGGATCTGGGCAGGATGAGCCTGCTGGATGGGGGGGATGTGGGATGTGTCCCTGGCAGGGTGACCTGGGATCTGTCATTCCCTGGGATCTGTCATTCCCTGGGATAGGCTGGACAGCTGCCCATGGAATGGATCCTGACCATCCTGGAGAGGAAGGGAGGGAATGGGATATGAAAACACAGCAATGGGGTGGGAATGTTGGGGTTCTGGGGGTGTCGGGGGGTGCTGGGGATTCCCAGGAGGGTCCTGGAGCTGCTCTGGGGCCTCCTGGATCTTCTCAGGGAAGAAGGAGGATCTTCTCAGGGCTTCCCAGGAGGATCCTGAAGCTTCCCAGGAAGGTTGTGGATAGGGATTAACCTGCTGGATGTGGGGGATGTGGGATGAGTCCCTGGCAGGGTGACCTGGGATCTGTCATTCCCTGGGATCTGCCATTCCCTGGGATAAGCTGGACAGCTGCCCATGGAACGGATCCTGATCGTCCTGGAGAGGAGGGAGGGAATGGGATCTGGAAACACAGCAATGGGGTGGGAATGTTGGGGTTCTGGGGGTGTTTGGGGGCTGCTGGGGATTCCCAGGAGGGTCTTGGAGCTTCCCAGGAAGGTTGTGGATAGGGATGAGCCTGCTGGATGTGAGGTGTCCCTGGGAGGGTGACCTGGGATCTGTCATTCCCTGGGATCTGTCATTCCCTGGGATAAGCTGGACAACTGCCCATGGAATGGATCCTGATCATCCTGGAGAGGAAGGGAGGGAATGGGATCTGGAAACACAGGAATGGGGTGGGAATGTTGGGGTTCTGGGGGTGTTTGGGGGGTGCTGGGGATTCCCAGGAAGGTCTTGGAGCTGCTCTGGGGCATCCTGGAACTTCCCAGGAGATTTTGGGGATTCCTAGAAGGGCTCTGGAGCTGCTCTGGGGCATCCTGAGGGTCCCAGAAAGGTTCTGAGGCTTCCCAGGAAGGTTCTGGAGCTGTCCTGGGGCATCCTGGTGCTCCCCAGGGGATTTTGGGGCTTCCCTGGAAGGTTCTGGAGCTTCTCTGGGCACCTTTGAGCTTCCCAGGGAATTTTGGGGCTTCCCAGGAGGATCCTGAAGCTTCCCAGGAAGGTCCTGGAGCTGGCTTGGGGAATCCTGGTGCTTCCCAGGAGATTTTGGGGATTCCCAGAAGGGTCCTGGAGCTGCTTTGAGGCATCCTGGAGCTTCCCAGGAAATTCTGGGGCTTCCCAGGAAGGTCCTGAGGCTTCCCAGGAAGGTTCTGGAGCTTCTCTGGGCACCTTTGAGCTTCCCAGGGGATTTTGGAGCTTCCCAGGGATGTCCTGAGGGTTCCTAGGAAGGTTCTGGAGCTGCTTTGGGGCATCCTGGGGCTCACCAGGGGATTTCTGGGGCTTCCCAAGAGGATCCTGGAGCTTTCCAGAGGATTGAGGTTCCCCAGGAGCATCGTGGAGCTGCTCTGGAGCATCCTGGACCTTCCCAGGATGATCCATGAGGCTCTGAGGTGGCTCTGGAAAATCCTGGAGCTGCATTTGGGGAAGGAGAAGGGTTAAGGAGAAGGGCAGGACTGGGAATCCCAGCAGATCCTAAAGTTTTGTGGGATTTTGCAGGTTCCTCTCAGCTTTTCCTTGGGGATGGAGGATGAGGGAAAGCAGGATTCCTTTGGGAGTTCCCATGTGGGTCAGGAAAGGTTCAAACCTGACCCAGGGCTGATCCAGGATCATCCCTCGGGAATTTTGGTCTCCCAAGGAATCCTTTGGCAACACCCAAAAGTCAAATGATCTTCCTGGGGTTTGATTTCAAAGCAGGAAAAAAGGAGATTTCAAAAATCCATGCCTAGGCATAGATACATTCCTAAATATCCTTAAATATCCCTAAATATCACATGGATCATCCCAACCAAGAGAAGCACCAGGTGGGTTGTGGCCCCAAGGGTCAGACCCCAAAATCTGGCCCTAAAAACTCCCTTTTTCCTGCAAAATCCACCAGGCAGCGTGTCCATATCCGGAAAGAATTGCCATCCAGGTTTTCCTGTGCCTGTGGATTATTGCCCCAAAGCAACAGCTTGTTTGGGATCGATCCAGAATCCTGCTGGAATGGGAATTTTTCAAAAATCCATGCCCAGGCATAGATACATTCCTAAATATCCTTAAATCTCCCTAATTATCACATGGATCATCCCAGCTAGGAGAAACACCAGGTGGGATGTGGCACAAAGGGTCAGACCCCAAAATCTGGCCCTAAAAACTCCCTTTTTCCTGCAAAATCCACCAGGCAGTGTCCATATCCGGAAAGAATTGCCATCCAGATTTTCCTGTGCCTGTGGATTATTGCCCCAAAGCAACAGCTTGTTTGGGATCAATCCAGAATCCTGCTGGAATGGGAATTTTTCAAAAATCCATGCCCAGGCAGATACATTCCTAAATATCCTTAAATATCCCTAAACATCACATGGATCATCCCAACCAAGAGAAGCACCAGGTGGGTTGTGGCCCCAAGGGTCACAAAATCTGGCCCTAAAAACTCCTTTTTCCTGCAAAATCCACCAGGCAGCATGTCCATATCAGGAAAGAACTGACATCCAGGTTTTCCCGTGCCTGTGGATTATTGCCCCAAAGCAACAGCTTGTTTGGGATCAATCCAGAATCCTGCTGGAATGGGAATTTTTCAAAAATCCATGCCCAGGCATAGATACATTCCTAAATATCCATAAATATCCCTAAACATCACATGGATCATCCCAGCTAGGAGAAACACCAGGTGGGATGTGGCACAAAGGGTCAGACCCCAAAATCTGGCCCTAAAAACCCCCTTTTTCCTGCAAATCCCACCAGGCAGTGTGTCCATATCCGGAAAGAATTGCCATCCAGGTTTTCCTGTGCCTGTGGATTATTGCCCCAAAGCAACAGCTTGTTTGGGATCCATCCAGAATCCTGCTGGAATGGGAATCCCAGGGGATGGCGGGGGCTGAGCTGATTTTCCAAACGAACCCATAGCTCCCAAATCCAGGTCCAAATCCCAAATCCGGTGGGAAGCGTGGGCTGGATGGGATGAGCAGGTGGCAGGAGCTGGGTGAACCCAAAGCACCACCAAATCCCTGCAAAGCCGAGTGGAAAAGCACTTTTTCCTCTTTTTTTTCCCCCCTCTTTCTTGTTTTCCTTGGCTCCTGCACGATCCGGGCAGGCTGACAGGGAGCTGCAATCCCTGCGGGAAAAGCTGGGAGGCTCCAGACAATGGATCCATTGCTGCCGGAGAGGGGAGCAGGTGGGGAGGAAACACAAAAGGAGGAGGAGGAGGAGCCGGGAGAGGAAGGATTTTTGTCCAGAAATCCCCGGAGAAGGGTTGGATCCTGGCGGGAGGGACAGCTGGGTGCTGGGACAGCTGGGCTTGGCAGCAGTGCTGGATGATTTATTTAGGAATGAGGCGTTTTCCAGGGAATTGTGGGGATGGATTGCCAGGAAATGGATTAAAAATTTGGGAATTCATTAAAAATAACCCCAAAGTGGAGCAGCAGTGAGGGGCTGGGATGGATTTCCCAAAATCTGTGGATCCTGGACTCCTTTAATTCCAGCTTGGAGCAAGCTGGGCTAGGGAAAGGTGTCCTGGGGTGGAATTGCATAATCCTTCATGTCCTTCCAACCCAAACCACTCCACGATCCCGAGTTTTATTTCCCTTGGCTGCCTCACCAGTGCCCTCAGTCACACGAGTTCCAATCAAACTGCAGGAATTTGCTGCAAGACATTTCCCACTCCGGTGCCAGCACGGAGCCTCCAGGCCAGCCGAGCTCCAAACCCATGGAAAACATAAAAATTTGTCCCATTTCCTCCATTTCTCCCACCAAACCCACAAATCCCAATTCCCAGTGCCTGCAGGGAATGGGGTTTTGTCCCCTGGTAGGGCAGAGGCACCAATTTTGTGACCAAGCAGTGTCACCAATTTTGGGAAGGGTGACTGGAAGTGCAGCAGCCCTGTGGGATCTGACTTGCCTTTCTCGTCCCTGACAATATTTCAAGGGATTTACATTAATATCCTGAACAATGATATTATTATTTAAAAAAAAAAAAAAAAGCTATAAAAAAAGAAACCTGTCAGGCTGCAAATTGGGGCACCAGAAGGACAAAAAGATGGAGTCATTTGTAAGGAAAAGGGATTATTATTTTTTTTTTTTTTTCATGGGAAAAATCCTGAGGCAGCATGAGTCACCTCCATGTCCTGGAGCCAGGAAAGCACAGTGCCTGGGAATTGGGAGAGCACAGAGTTTGGCTTGAATCAGCTCCAGGATGGCAGGAAAAAATCCTCCTGTGCCCAGGGAGCAGCTCAGCCAGGTTCCAGCAGGGCTGGAAGTGTCCCTGGATGATCCCTGGGACAGCAGTGCCAGGGATATCCTGGAGCTGCTGCTGGATGGATGTGCAGAAAGGCAGAAAAATTCTGCTGGAAATGCAAAAAAATACAGAAAATAGACTAGGAATAGAAAACTGATACATACATATATATTATATATATAATATATGTGATACGTATATATTATATATATATATCATCATATATATTATATATATTATAATATATAATAATCATATTATAGCATATATATTATATCATATATATATATGATATAATTAATCTATTGAGGTAGAATTCCAGAGATTCCTGAGAGTCTTACCATGGATAATATCATGAAAAATTAATTGATGGAATTAATCTGTTAAGGTAGAATTCCACAAATTCCTGAAAGTTCTACCATGAATAATCACATGGACAATTAATTGATAATCTATTAAGGTAGAATTCCAGAGATTCCTGAAAGTCCTACCATGGATAACAACATGGACAATTAATTGATAATTAATTAATTGATTTGTGGAATTCTACCTTAATAGAATTAATCTATTAAGGTAGAATTCCAGAGATTCCTGAGAGTTTTTCCATGGATAACAACATGGACAATGTTATTATTATTATTTATTGACAATGTGGTTATTGTCAATTCTTCATTAATTATGTGTTAAATCTCACAGAAAATCTTTGCTTCTCCTCCCTCTGGGATTGTTTTTTGGGGTATTTTTTCTCATTATCAGCTGCCTCGAGTCTCCACTCAGAGAGAAAAAGGATCTTTAATTCCTTTATCTATTCAAGTTGATTTCAGGAACATTTTTTTCTCCCACAATGCGAACAATCAGAACTCTGTGGTCTCCCAGATATGTAAAACAGTTCTTTTTCTTCTCTTGTGGGCAGATGCAGTTGAACTACACAATGGGACTGAGAGTGAGTCAACTCAGCAACGCTGGATGGATTTAAATCCCATTTCAAACAAACTCCTATTAAAATTTCCCCACAAAAAATGCCAAATGCAGGTGTGGAGAGAAGTTCATGGAAACCCATCATTCCCCAGGTGTTTTTATCCAACATCCCTAAGGGATTTATTGTGATAAACGAGTGGATAATGAATGTTGGTTCTCACATCTATGAATTTAGCATTTATAAGTGATAAGGCACTGTGTAAAGTTCCATTTGGATAAAATAGAGTTAAGTAGAAACAAAGAGTGAATGATTAGCTATGTAATAGCTGGAGTTTGCTAGAAATGTGGTGAGAAATACATGGGAATAGATGTCTTTAAACTGGTAAGCCACAAAGGCAGAGATCAAGATGCCCTGAAGGAATAAAAAGAAACAAACCTCATGTATCCTAAGAAATCTGTTATTTCCAGTCACACCTTCCTGGGAAGTTGTCAGCTGAACTTAAATTAGAGCTAAAGAACACTTCAGCCTTCAGCCCTGAGCCAAACCAGCAGAGCTAAGGTATCTCCAGCCTGGCAGAGAGGGGCAAGAGAGAAGGAGGATGACTGGAGTGTAAATAGTTTTTTTGGACTGAATGAACATGTAACAGTTACAGAAAGTACTTCAGTGCACATTGAAACGAATAGAGTGAGGGACTGAGAATGAGGCAAACAGTCACTGGGTAAGGGTTTGTTCTTCTACTAAATGTTCAATGTTATATTCCTAAAAATGCCGGACTGTGAATTTGTTTGTATCCCGATCCATCCCGGTTTATCCCAATCCATTCCAATCCATCCCAATCCATCCCGATCCATTCCAATCCATCCTGGTTTATCCCGATCCATCCAAATCCATCCCGATCCATCCCGGTTTATACCAATCCATCCTGATCCATTCCAATCCATCCCGATCCATCCCCGTTTATCCCAATCTATCCCAATCAATCCACCCCAATCAATCCCGATCCATCCCAATCCATCCATCCCGATCCATCCTTTATCCCAATCCATCCCCATCCATCCCGATCCATCCAATCCATCCATCCCAATCCACCCCGTTTATCCCGATCCATCCCAATCCCTCCCAATTCATCCCAATCCATCCCGATCCATCCCGATCCATCCCAATCCATCCCGATCTATCCAAATCCATCCCGATCCATCCCCATCCATCCCGATCCATCCAATCCATCCATCCCAATCCACCCCGGTTTATCCCAATCCATCCCGATCCATCCCGATCCATCCCAATCCATCCCGATCCATCCCGATCCATCCCGATCCATCCCGATCCTTCCCTCTTCCGCCCCGCCCCGCAACTCTCGCGAGATCCCCGCCGGGTCACGCGCGCGGCCGCGGCCCAGCCCGGGGAGGAGGCGGGGGGGCAGAAGAGGGCGGAGCCTCCGCCCCGCCGCCTCACCGCCCCGCCGCCATCTTGTTTCTCGGCCGCTCGGCGCTCACTCCGCTCCGGCCGCCCCCCTTCCACCCCGCCTCCCCGCCGGCCGCGCCGGAGGCAGCGCGGGCACCGGGCGGAGCAGGCCGAGGTCGCGGCGCCGGCCGCTCCGGTGAGTGCGCGGGGAGCGCGGCGGGGGGAGGCGGCGGCGGCGGGCCGTGAGGGGGCGCGGGGCGGGGGCGGCCCGAGGGGTCGGTGCGGCTCCCCCCCTCAGCAACGGCTGCGCTGCGATTGGCCGCGCCGCGGCGCGCGCGCTGATTGGCCCGCGCTGGGGAGGCGGGCGCGGGGAGGCGGGCGGTGATTGGCTGGCGGGGCGCGGAGCGGGGAGAGGACAGGCGGCGGACCGTTGTCCCGCGCGGCGCGGGGTGGGGGGGCGGCGGGGCTGAGGGAGGCCTCGGTGAGCCCGAGAACCCGGCCTGGAGCCCGCGATTCGGGGCTGAGGGAGGCCTTGGCGGGGCCGGGGGCGGCGGAGCTCTAGAGCCCGCGATTCGGGGCTGAGGGAGGCCTTGGTGAACCCGGGAGCGGCGGAACCCAGGAGCCCCGGAGCTCCGGCCTAGAGCCCGCGATTCGGGGCTGAGGGAGGCCTCGGGGAGCCCGGGAGCTCTAGAGCCCGCGATTCGGGGCTGAGGGAGGCCTCGGAGAGCCCGAGAGCCCCGGAGCCCGAGAGGCCCGGCCTGGAGCGATTCGGGGCTGGCAGAGCCCGGGTAACGAGCTGCCTCACGGCCGGTTCTCCTCCTCCCGGTGCTTTCCCGGGCCGGCGGCGGGTGGGATCTGCCGGGCCGCCGCGGAGGAGGTGCTGAGGTGCCTCATCCCTGGAAGTGCCCAAGGGCAGCTCGGATAAAGCAAGGTGGTCTAGTGGAAGGTGTCCGTGCTCGTGGCGGGGAGTGTAACTGGATGCGCTTTAAGGTCCTTTTCACCCAAACCATTCCTGGTTCTGTGATTCCAAGGCACACTGTGATCCTGAGCTGGCTGAACAAGGAGAGGGAGCAGGTAGAGAGGAGCTCGCATGTTTAGGTTGGGATAAGTTTTCAGGAAGAAATTCCTGGCTGTGAGGGTGATGAAGTGCTGGCACAGGGTGTCCAGAGAAGCTGTGGCTGCCCCTGGATCCCTGGAAGTGTCCAAGGCCAGGCTGGATGGAACTTGGAACAACCTGGGATAGTGGAAGGTGTCCCTGCCATGGCAGAGGGTGGAACTGAACTTTTAAGGTCCTTCCAGCCCTTAACATTCTGTAATTCCATGAATTTATGATTCCATATTCCCAAAAATCTTTGGGATTTTTGCCATCCAAGCCTTGAGGAACTTCTTCAGGCTCTGCCACAGCATTTGGCAGGAAGAGGGACAGAACTACGACAAGGCAGGCATGGGTTTCTGGTATTATTTTAGGGTTTTTTCAATCTGTGCTCAAAAAGCAGCGAGAGCTTTGAGAACACCTTTGGTCTCCCTAAATCCTGCCTTGACCTGAGCTGAGGGAATAAAAGAAATGCCCCCAGGTAGCTGGTGAAGCACTGAGCACTGCCAGCAGTGTGGGTGCAGCCTGGATTACAGGGAATTCTTTTGGGCTGAGTGGGATTGGGTTCAGGTTGGTTCCTTGTGTTTGAGGGGTGACAGGGCAGCTTTTGGGGTGGCTTTTGGGGTGGCTGAGCTGTGTCCCAGGGCCACCTCCAGACCTTGGAGCTCTGGCAGATTCCAGGTTGCTCACAGGAGGAATAATAGCACTGGCTACCTCTGGAACGTGACTCTTTGGAATCCTGGTGAATGGAGTATTTTTCCTGTATTTGGGAATAAACCTTCCCTGTCTCCATTGCTGTTTGAGCATGGACAATTCAAAACCCATGAAGGTTTTCCTCCAGGACTCTAAACCAGACATTCTGAGCCATCAAACTTCCTTGGCATCATCCTCCTGTGTCTTTCCTCAGGTTTTCCAGTGAGGTTGTGGGTTTGGACTGAGCTGTCCCTGCTGGCTCTGGTTGTCCTCGTGCTCTGGGGACAGCCTCAGCTCACCTGTTGGGCCTTGTGGTGACAAGGATGGCACAATCAGGGACCCAGGGAATGGCTGGAGCTGTGCCAGGGAGGTTTAGGGTGGATTTTGGGAAAGGTTCTTCCCCCAGAGGGTGTCAGAGCTGAACTCTCCACATTCCCAAGGCTGCCGGGGATGCACAGGGTGGCATTGTTGGGGTTGTGCAGGGCCAGGGCTCGGGCTGGATGATCCTTTATCCATTCCCACTCGGGATATTCCACAGCTCTGGGATTGAGCAGAACCCCTGACAGCCCAGCTGCTCATTCCCAGCAGGAATAGCTGTGATCCTGCAGGTTCTGTGCTTGGCTGGGGACCTTGAGCTGCTCATTTCTCCTGCCTGGCCAGCCTGTCCCTCCTTAGATCAAGAGAATTCCTGTCTGTCCATGCACATTTTCCTGCCTGAATCTCACTGATGGATTCCTAGGTGTGGCACAGAGTGGCAGGAGGTGACAGCAATGGCTTCAGAACATTCCTTTCTTCTGCTGTGATCCCAGGAACTCTGTATTTCATGGAATCATGGAATGGTTTGGGTGGGAAGGACCTTAAAACTCATTCAATTCCAGCCCTGACAGAGCAGAAACACCTTCTACTATCCCAAATTGCTCCAAGCCCTGTCCAGCCTGGCCTTGGACACTTCCAGGGATCCAGGATTCCACAGCTTCTCTGGGAATTCCATCCCAGCCCCTCCTCACCCTCCCAGGGAACAATTCCTTCCCAAAATCCCACCCAAACCCTCTGTGATTTTAGAGCAACAACAGCTGCAGCGATTGAAATAAACCCTTCAGGGCTTCCCAAATTAATTCAGTGGGGTTTTTTCCACAAATAAACCCTTCAGGGCTTCCCAAATTAATTCAGTGGGGTTCTTTTCCCCCACAAATAAACCCTTTACTGTAGGGCCTCCCAAAATTAATCAGTTTTTATTGTCATGAGGAATTAGCAAACACTCTGTGAGCATCAGCTGTTCCCGTGGGTTGATCCCTTGTCCCTTGGGATGTGACAAGGCACGAGGGGACACGTTTGTAGCCAGTCAGTCCCCTTTGGAATTCCAGAATTCCAGCCAGGCATTCCTCAGCTCGGCAGGAAAGGTGCTGGGTTTGTTTTTCATACCACCACGAGTACCTCACATACCTCCAATAATCAGAATTCCGCAGCTTCCAGGCCCTGCTTTTTATCTCAGGAATGCCACAGGAAGAGAACAAAGTGTATTTTTTTTTTTTTTTTAGGCCGTGCTTTAACCGATTCTATTCCTCAAATCGTCGGGAAGATCTATTTTTAAATTAATCTCTCCTTGCTATCAGATTCAAACTGATTTAATCTGCAGGACTCTAGTCGAGCTTTGGCTGTGCTTCCCAATATTTTTTCCCCCTGGATAATCCTGTCAGCACGTTGTTTCCAAGCAGGAAATTATGTCTTGGAGTTAAAGCTCCAAATCCATCGGGGTGTTGTTGATAACAACTGGGATTTGTGTGTCCAGAGGTTAAAAAAACCACCTTGTTCCAACAGCTTGATTAGTGTGGACATTCCCGTTCTTTAACCACGATATTCCCAAATTCCCATCCCATGGGGATGGAGGGGCAAAGCGAGGCTGGGAGGTGCTGTTGTGGGTAAAACTGCAGGGAAATGATTGGTGTTTGAGGTGAATTCCCCACCGGGAATTTTGCTTCAGGGATTCATCCTGCTCGGGGCTGGGCCTCAGTTTGGAGAAGGGAATGCTGATCGGGGATCCCATCAAATGTCCCCAGGGGGTGTCAGAGGATGGTGGCAGGCTCTGTTCAGGGACAGCACGAGGAGCAATGGCCGTAACAACAAGTTCCACCTCACCTTAAGGAAAAACTTCATTCCACGAGGGCGGCAGAGCCCTGAGCAGCCGCAACTCTCCCTCTCTGGGGACATCCCAACCCCTCCTGGAGGCGTCCCCGTGTCACCCGCTCCGGGTGGCCCTGCCGCGGCAGGGAGGTTGGCTGGACGATCTCCAGAGATCCCAAAAATTCTGCAATCCCGCGCTCCGGCCGCGCGCGCTCCCCGCCGCGCCGCGCGCACGTGCGAGCCCCGCGCCCCGCCGGGGAGGTGTGGCGGGAACCGCCGTGATTGACAGCCGCGCGGGCCAATCAGCGGCCGCCCCCGCCGGGCTCTTCAGGCGTTTGAATAGGAGGCGAGGCGGCCAATCGGGGCGGGGCTGGGGGGCGGGGCTTCGCTGACCCCTGCGGCCGCCGCTCAAGGTAACTTTAAAGCAGGAAGCGGCCGGCGAGGCTGCGCCGCGGCGCCGGCCAATGGGAGAGCGCGGGCGAGGGGCGCGCGGCCAATGGGGGAGCGCGGCGGCGGGGCGCGCGGCCAATGGGCGCGGGCGGGGGGCGGGCCGGGCGCGCGCAGCGGGGCGCGCGGGGCCGCCGCCGTTAAAGGGGCCGCGGGCACAGCACGGCCCGGCGCGGGGATCCCGCCGCTGCCGGGGTCACTCAAAGACAAAGCCATGGCGGGGAACCCCCGCCCGCGGGCACGGCCGGCGGTGAGTCCGGAGCGCCGCCGCCGCGGTGCTAGCGGGGGAGGGCGGCCCGGGCGCCGAGGCCAGGCCGCGGCGGCGGGGGATGCTCGTGCGTCCCGGTGCGGCGGGGGGTGGGCGGCGCGGTGGGAGCTGCCCGCTGCGGGCTGTGCGGTCAAAGCCCCGGTGCTGCCCGCCGAGCCGCCCGGCGTGCGGGCGGGATGTGGGGCAGGGCAGCGCCGGGGCGCCCCGAGCGCGGCGGCAGCTCCCCGGTGCCCTTGGCCGCGATGGCACCGGGCGGGGACAGCGGGGACAGCGGAGCCGCGACACCCCGACCCGCCGGCGGGCGGGCAGGCAGCCCTTTGTTGTCGCTCTCCTCCGCGCCGAAGGTCACGGGGTGAACCGGGCTTTGGCGGCTCGGAGCTCCGCGGGGCTCCCCGCGCGGCGGAGCTCCGCCGCCGCAGCCCAACTTGGAGCTCCGCCGCCGCAGCCCAACTTGGAGCTCCGCCGCCGCAGCCCAACTTGGAGCGGGGCCTGCGCGAGTGACCTTGAGATCGCAGCGCTCCGAGCCGCCGCGCTGAAGGACAAAGTTTGTTTGCGGCACTTTGGACCCAAAAAAAAAAAAAGAGAGAAAAAAGAGAGGAGGGAGAAAAGCGGAGCTGCTCCTCCGGCAAGGGCACGGGGAGGAGTTGGGAGGTTCGCATTAAAGTTGGTTCCATTCCTGCTCTGCCCATCCTTTCCCTCCCAGCGTGAAAAATCACCTTTTCCCCCCTCTCTCCTATTGACCTTAAAAGCGTTACGGTGGAAAATGAAGGATAATTAGGTTGTACAACTCTTTCCTGGGAGGATTTTAGGCTCCAAGCCCTTGAAGCTGAGCTTGGTCAGGATTTCCTTCCTTCCCAGGGTTATTTGGGGTGTTTTAATTAATAATTAACACTCCCAGCACCTCGTCTCGGGGTTTTCCAACTTCTTGGCGCTGTCACAGTTTTGGTGCAAGAAGGAGAAATGTCCCCAATAATTCCCCTAAATAATTCCCCTAAATAATTCCCCTAAATAATTAGGAAATATTGGAGGAACTTCTTGTCCAGGACTGGGAGATTTCCTGTGAGCATGAAGGTCATTGTCAGCATCTTGGAGCAAAAATTACGTATTTAAATCCATTTATTTTGAAATTAGGGTCTATCCAGCTTGCAGGACACGAGGGCGACCTGCAGCTCCCATAAATTAGGATAAATTAGGATAAAAATCTCAGTTCCACCCAATATTTGTCATATTTTTATCGCTTCAGCTTGCAGGAGGTTGGGAAGAGTAGGTGCTGCTTGATCTTTCTAGGTCAAGAGCAGCAGGAAGAGCCTGGGAAATCTGGAAATGGATTTATTAACAAATTATTCCAGTTCCTGACTTTTTTTTATTTTTTTTCTCCCAGCACTGTTAGGTGTGGGAAGGGAGCATTTTAAAAGAGTGAAGTTTGGGTGTTTCTTCTGCTCCAAAGATCTCCAAAGGGATGTTGTTGTTGTTTTCTACGAGTTTGATTGTCTAGGAGTTTGGTATTTTAGTTTTATTCTCTGCATGAGTTTGGTATTTTAGCTTTATTCTCTATATAAGTTTGATTTTTTAGCTTTATTCTATATGAGTTTGGTTTTTCAGTTGTATTCTATATAAGTTTGATTTTTTAGCTTTATTCTATATGAGTTTGGTTTTTCAGTTGTATTCTATATGAGTGTGGTTTTTCAGTTTTATTCTGTATGAGTTGGGTTTTTTAGCTTTACTCTGTATGAGTTTGATTTTTCAGTTTTATTCTATATGAGTTTGATTTTTCAGTTTTATTCTATATGAGTTTGGTTTTTTAGCTTTGTTCTATATGAATTTGGTTTTTCAGTTTTATTCTATATGAGTTTGGTTTTTCAGCTTTATTCTGTATGAGTTTGATTTTTTAGCTTTATTCTATATGAGTTTGGTTTTTCAGCTTTATTCTATGTGAGTTTGGTTTTTTACCTTCATTCTCCTCAAAATTTACTTTTCTACTTTTAACCTTCGAGTCTGATTTCCCACCTTGATTTTCCAGCAGTTTGCATTTCCAGCAGGCTTTTTCCTGGCAGTTTTCTTCTTTATTTTCCCCCAAAATCATAACCCAAAACTTCAAGCTTGAAAAACACCCCCATCTTTTTATTTAATTTCCTTTTCCCCCTTTTTTTCCACCCTTTTTTTTGTCACCAATTCAAGCAGTGAAAGTTTTAATGACATTTATAAGGAGGGGACATTGCTGTCCCCAACTCAAGTGAGGAGATGCACGAGAGGGGTTTGGCTCACCTTTCCAGCCACTAAATTTGAGTTTTATTTCTTTTAATCAGGCTAATATATTTCTATAATGGGGTTGAAGTCTGTATTTTCCTCAGGATGGAAGGTTTAATGCCTTAATCATTCCAGTGTGGTTGTTGCTGATTGGGATGCTGTGGGTTTGGTGCTTAATTAGGGTTAATTTTTCAAGTGTTTCAACTTTTTTGGGATTACCTGGGGTGAGGGATGGATGGACAGATGAGTGGGGATGGATTTTTAATGCCAGAGGGTGGGGAGAGATGGGATTTGGGATGGAATGACCCCAAAATCCACGCTGGGAGATGCTCCTGCAGGAGAATCCCAACGAGGAGGTTCACCAGGGGAACAACCTTTTCCCAAAAAACCCAACCCCATAGAGCAGGGAATGAGGGAAAAGGTTTCCCAGAGAAGCTCCTGGATCCCTGGAATTGTCCAAGGAGCAACCTGGGATAGGGAAAAATGTCCCTGTCCATGGTTTGGGTGGGATTTAAGGATTGGGATTTCCACCCAAACCATCCCATAATTTGTGGGTTGGGTTTTGATCCCAAATTTCACCACATCAGTCTCTTCCCAGGTGTTTTTCCTCTGCTTTTCCAGGGAATATTTTCCATGCATTGCCATCCCTGTGGATGTCCCAGCTGTTCACCAGGGGAACAACCTTTTCCCAAAAAAACCAATCCCATAGAGCAGGAATGAGGGAAAAGGTTTCCCAGAGAAGCTCCTGGATCCCTGGAAGTGTCCAAGGAGCAACCTGGGATAGGGAAAAATGTCCCTGTCCATGGTTTGGGTGGGATTTAAGGATTGGGATTTCCACCCAGATCATCCCATAATTTGTGGATTGGGTTTTGATCCCAAACCTGACCACATCAGTCTCTTCCCAGATGTTATTCCTCTGCTTTTCCAGTGTTTTTCCATGGAATATTTTCCATATATTGCCATCCCTGTGGATATCACAGCTGATCCCAAACTCCACCACATCAGTCTCTTCCCAGGTGTTATTCCTCTGATTTTCCATGGAATATTTTCCATGCTTTGCCATTCCCGTGGATATCACAGCTGATCCCAAATTCCACCACATCAGTCTCTTCCCAGATTTTATTCCTCTGCTTTTCCAGGGAATATTTTCCATGCATTGCCATAATTTGTGGATATCACAGCTGATCCCAAACAAGACCCCATCAGTCTCTTCCCAGGTGTTGTTCCTCTGCTTTTCCAGGGAATATTTTCAATGCATTGCTTTCCTGTGGATGTTTCAGCTGATCCCAAACCCCATCACATCAGTCTCTTCCCAGATGTCGTTCCTCTGCTTTTCCAGTGCTTTTCCAGGGAATATTTTCCCTGCATTGCCATCCCTGTGGATGTCACAGCTGATCCCAAACCCAACCACTTCAATCTCTTCCCAGGTGTTTTTCCAGGGAGTATTTTCCATGGAATATTTTCCCTGCATTGCCATTCCCGTGGATGTGACAGCTGATCCCAAATTCCACCACATCAGTCTCTTCCCAGGTGTTGTTCCTCTGCTTTTCCATGGAATATTTTCCATATATTGCCATCCCTCTGGATGTCACAGCTGATCCCAAATTCCACCACATCAGTCTCTTCCTAGATGTTGTTCCTCTGCTTTTCCTCTGCTTTTCCAGGGAATATCTTCCAGGGAATATTTTCCATGCTTTGCCATCCCTGTGGATATCACAGCTGATCCCAAATTCCACCACATCAGTCTCTTCCCAGGTGGTGTTCCTCTGTTTTTCCTCTGCTTTTCCAGGGAATATTTTCCATGGAATACTTTCCATGGAATATTTTCCCTGCATTACCATCCCCATGGATGTTTTCCCAGCACTGACTCCTCCCCAAAAAGGTGTTTCCCACCTTCCAGCCCCTGCCAGCCTGCCTCTCTCCAAGCCCCATTCCAGGACTTTCCCATGGAATCCTCCAAAACATCGGGATGAACCTGCTGGGCTGCAATCCCAGCTCCCTGCCTGCCACGACTTGAGGCTTTGTTTCCAGCTGCAACACAAATCCTGCTGGCTTTTTCACGGTTTGCAGCGGCAAAGTGTGAATTTTCGAGAGTTCCACGGCGAGATTTGGTTTTCTGACCAAAATCTGTGGTGCCAAAGTGGCTCAAAATTAATTTTAATTTGATATTTTTTACCTATTTAAGCGGTCAAAAGCTAAATATTGGGGTGGAAGGAGAAAGCATTGGTCATTTCCAGCTGCTGCAGTGACAATATCTGAATTTTCGAGAGCTCCATGGTGAGATTTGGTCAGCAGGAAGAAATCTGTGGTGCCAAAGTGGCTCAAAATTAATTTTAATTTGATATTTTTTACCTATTTAAGAGGTCAAAATGTGAATATTGAGGTGGAAGGAGAAACCATTGATCATCTCCAGCTGCTGCAGCGGCAACATGTGAATTTTTGAGAGTTCCACGGCGAGATTTGGTTTTCTGACTAAAATCTGTGGTGCCAAAGTGGCTCAAAATTAATTTAAATTTGATTTTTTTTACCTATTTAAGAGGTCAAAATGTGAATATTGAGGTGGAAGGAGAAACCATTGATCATTTCCAGCTGCTGCAGTGACAATATCTGAATTTCTGAGAGCTCCACGGCAAGATTTGGTTTTCTGACCAAAACCTGTGGTGCCAAAGTGGCTCAAAATTAATTTTAATTTGATTTTTTTACATATTTAAGCTTCTCAAAAGCTGAATATTGAGGTGGAAGGAGAAAGCATTGATCCCAAACACAATGAACACTTTTGCCACCTCCCAAAGCCACTAAAAACCTCAAAATTAAAGAACTAAAGCTGAAAAAAAACCCCTCAATTTTTGGCACTTTGTGTCTCTCAACAACCTCCTTGTGGTGACCAGGTGGTTAGGAAGTGTCTTGAAAATTAAATTGAATTATTTAATGAATATTATGGAATTAAACACTCACCTTTGGGGCTCGGATTTTATTCTTCAGGGGTTTTTCTGGCTGTTGTGATGTTAGGTTTTTTTTTTTTTTTTTTTTCCTGGTAAAGTTTAGTATTTAAAATACAAAAAAAGAAAAAAAAAGAGGAAAAAAGCAATGAATACTCGAGGAAAATTTGGGAAAAAGCAGGCAGGACTTGTGACTGGATGAGGATTTTATTCCCATTGGATTCCTGGGAATGTGACATGGATCTGCTTGGCTTCTCCTGGTGTTTCTCCAGCTAAAAAACCTGAATACATCTCAGGGTGGAACTGCAGATTTTGGGTTTATTTGGGATTTATTACCCCTCAGGTTGTGTTTTCCAGGAGCTGAAGTGGCAAAAAAATCCCTTTTTGGGATTTTGGGAAAAATTCCCTTTTCCGTTTGGCTGCTTCCCCCTTCCCAGGACACCCAAAAAGGAGCACAGAGCAGCATTTGGTGGAAAAATAATCCCAAAAAAAACCACACCAGAGGTGTGTCTGTGCTTCCTCTGCTGTCCTGTGGAGTGAAGCCATCCCAGGATTTGTAAATTTTGGGAATTTTCGTGTTTGTCAGAGGTGTTGGAAAGCTCCCACTTTCCATCCCTGGGGATCTGCTCTGGAATCACCTCCAGGCTTTTTTAAAAAAAAATTTGGTTTTTTCCCTCAAGTCTGGAAAGAAAATGTTGTTTTCCCTGTTGATATCCCAAACTGTGAATCTCAGCTTTCCCTGTTGTTAGAGAATCCCAGGATGGTTTGGAAGAACCTTAAATCCCATAAATCCCATCCCATTCCATCCTGGGACACTTCCCACATCCCAGGGTGTTCCAGCCTGGATTTGGACATTCCAGGGATCCAGGAGCTTCTCTGGGAAAGCTTTTCCCTCATTCCCTGCTCTGTGGGGTTGGATTTTTTGGGGTGAGGTTGTTCCCTTGCTGGTTTCCCCATCCGTGAACCTCCTCGTTGGGATTCTCCTGCAGGAACATCTCCCAGCGTGGATTTTGGGGTCAGCTCATCCTCTGGGGGAAGAACTTTATCCCAAATCCTGCCTGGCATTCCCTGGAATCCCGTCCCTGTTTTCCAGGGGAATTTGGGGTTGGAGCAGCTGCTTTGGGAATTAAACCACTTGGGAGCCTTTGGTGGGTGAGCTTAGAGATCCTGAGAGAGGAAATCGGGATGGATGGGTGGAATCCATGGAATTTATTCATGGATGGATGGAATCCATGGAATTCATGGAGGAATGGATGGATGGAATTCATGGATAGATCCATGGAATTCATGAGTGGATGGATGGATGGAATCTGTGGAATTTATTCATGGATGGATGGAATCCATGGAATTCATGGAGGAGTGGATGGATGGATCCATGGAATTCATGAGTGGATGGATGGATGGGATCTGTGGAATTCGTGGATGGATGGGAATGGATAGATGGGATCCATGGAATTCATGAATTCATCCCTCCATCCATGAATTCCATGGATCCCATCTATGGAATTCATTCATGGATGGATGGATGGATGGAATTCATGGAGGAATGGATGGATGGATGGATGGAATTCATGAGTGGATGGAGGGATGGATGGGATCCGTGGATAGATGGGATCCATGGAATTCCAGGATGGATGGAGGGATGTGATCTGTGGAATTCATGGGCGGATGGAGGGATGGATCTATATAATGGAGGGATGGATGGATGGATGGATGAATGGGATCTGTGGAATTCATGGATGGATGGATGGGAATGAATAGATAGGATCCATGGAATTAATGGAGGGGTGGAGGGATCCATGGAATTCATGAGTGGATGGATCCATGGAATTCATGAGTGGGTGGAGGGATGGATGGATGGGATCTGTAGAATTCATGGATGGATGGATGGGAATGGATAGATGGGATCCATGGAATTCACAGATGGAGGGATGGATGGATGGATCCATGGAATTCATGGATGGATGGGATCTGTGGAATTCAGGGATGGATGGATGGATGGGAATGGATAGATGGGATCCATGGAATTCTTGGAGGGATGGATCCATGGGATGGATGGATGGATGGATGGATGGATGGATGGATGGATGGATGGAATTCATGACTGGAGGGATGGATGGATGGGATCTGTGGAATTCATGGATGGAGGGATGGATGGGAATGGATAGATGGGATCCATGGAATTCAGGGATGGATGGAGGGATGTGATCTGTGGAATTCATGGATGGATCCATGGAATTCATTCATGGATGGATGGAATCCATGGAATTCATTAATGGATGGATGTAGCAACAGGATCCATGGAATTCATGGATGGATGGATCCGAGTGAACCCACACAATTCCCCCACAAAACTCCCCACATGAAAAACCCCAAGCAGGTTTCATCCCAGCTCTGAAATCCAAGGATTCCTCTGGCTGAGCTCATCCCATTATCCCATCCCATTATCCCATCCCATTATCCCATCCCAGGGAGTTTTTCCCTGGCTCTGATCCTGGAATGAGCTTTAAAGGATGAGAACTTGGATAAGGAATTTACCTAATTGCCCAGGAATGGTCAGTAGTGAGGTTTCTCTCTCAGAGCCAAACTCTGCAGCTTTGTGTCACAGTTTGGGGTTTTTTTCCTATTTTTTTGGTGGATTTTTGTCACAATTTGGGTTTTTTTCCTTTTTTTTGTGGGGTTTTGTCACAATTTGGGGGGGTTTTTCGGTTTTTTTATGGGTTTGTGTCACAATTTGGATTTTTTTTTCCTTTTTTTGTGGATTTGTGTCACAATTTGGGGTTTTTTTTCCTTTTTTTGTAGGTTTGCGTCACAGTTTGGGGTTGTTTTTTTTTTTCCTTTTTTTTGTGGATTTTTGTCACAATTTGGGGTTTTTTTCCTTTTTTTAATGGATTTGTGTCACAATTTGGGGGGTTTTTTCCTTTTTTTTGTGGGTTTGTGTCACAATTTGGGGTTTTTTCCCCCTTTCCTCACAATCGTTGGTTTCACCTCCAATCCATATTTTAATTAGGAGAAATTCCTGTAGTGTTCTGAGCAGTTTGAACCTCTTCAGGCTTTTATTTTGATTTTTTTAAAATAGGTTTTCCAGCTTATTGCTGATTCTTGTTTCTGCTTTTACTCAATTTATCATAAAATAAAAATTATCTCAAACACCCACAGAAAGCAGGAGTTGTCCCATCATCCTAAAATCACTTTTAACTTAAAAATAGGATTTTTTTTTCTATCCATCAGCAGGATTTTTTATATTACAGATGACCAAAGTAAAACCATTTCTAAAATCCTGATATTCAATATATCTGCAGCTATTCAATGCAAGAAATTCAGTGGTGCTGAAATTCTCTTCCTCTTTATTCCATTCCTTTTTTTTCCATTTATTTTAACCTGATATTTCCTGGGATTATATGTGCAGTGCTCTGTTCCAGCTCAGCATTTCAATGGGATAAAGGCAAATAATTTCTATTTCTAAATAACAGAAAATTTATATTACTAAAAGTAATTTCTATGTTTTGAAGTGATTTTCCTCGTGGTGAATCTCATCTCCTCTTGCACCAAAATCCATTCAATATTCAATATATTCAATATCAATATTCAATATATTCAATATATTCAATATCAATATTGAATATATTCAATATATTCAATATTTATATTGAATATTGAAACATTCCCAGACCAGAACAGTTTCCAATTATTATTTTTTTTATCCCTAAACTATTTTTTCTCTGCCTTTTCCAACCCTGATCGAGATGAAACCCTCATTAGAATATTTCTATCTGTGATTTTTCTCACAAATACTTGAAATATCTCCATTTGTAGGTGGGTTTTGTTATCTTGCAAATCATTGTTGAAGAATCAGCGAGTTGTGTGTCAATCACTGAATTCCAGAGTGGGAATTTTGCTTGGAATTCTTCCTGTCTTGCTCTGAGACTGAAAATAAAATTCCCTGTTTGCCTTTGCCTTGGGAAGTGTGGAATTAGAATAGAAAAATTCCAAGTTTTCCTTGGGGAAGTGTGGAATTAAAATACAAATGTTTTATTTTGCTTGGGAAATGTGGAATTAAAACAGAACCATTCCAAGTTTTCCATGGGAAATGTGGAATTAGAACAATTCCAAGTTTTTCCTGGGAAATGTGGAATTAAAACAGAAAAATTCCAAGTTTTTTCTGGGAAATGTGGAATTAAAACAGAAAAATTCCAAGTTGTCCTTGGGAAATGTGGAATTAGAAACAATTCCAAGTTTTCCTTGGGAAATGTGGAATTAAACAGAAAAATTCCAAGTTTTCCTTGGAAATGTGAATTAAAACAATTCCAAGTTTTCCCTGGGAAATGTGGAATATTGGAATATGTTATGCTATTGTAATTATAGATGGAATAATTAGAAGAAAACTGGAAGAATTTAAAAATAAAACTGGAATAATTGGCAATAATAATTGGAATAACAATAAATAGAAGAATTACATTGGAATATATGATATTCTAGTAATTATAAATTGAATAATTGGAATAAAATCGGAAAAATTTAATTAAAAAAAATTAATCCAGAGGCTGTGAGACCTGGATTGGCTCTGCTGGTTTTCCAGAGGGGATTAACCCTTTCCTGAATTCCTGGGAATCCCAGAATCATGGAATGCTTTGGGTGGGAAGTGAAATCAAGGATCATCCAAACCCATGGGACAACTTCCCCTATCCCAGATTGCTCCATTGGACATTTCCAGGGATCCATGGAAATTTTTGGGAATTCCATCCCAGCCCCTCCCAGGCAGGAATTTCCCCAGTCTTCACCCTAACCTTATAAATTTGACTCCATTCCCATTTTTCCTGCCTCCATCCCTCTTTCCCTCCTCTCTAATTCCCATTTTCCTCTCTCCCAGCTCGCAGGATATCCACAAATGGAGGGATTTTCCCCAGTTTTCACCCAAACCCTACAAATTTGACTCCATTCCCATTTTTCCTACCTCCTCCCTCTTTCCCTCCTCTCTAATTCCCATTTTTCCCTCTCCCAGCTCCCAGGATATCTGTGGAGGGAGGAATTTTCCCCCCAGTCTTCACCCTAACCCTACAAATTTGACTCCGTTCCCATTTTTCCTTCTCCTCCCTCTTTCCCTCCTCGCTAATTCCCAATTTTTCCTCTCCCAGCCTGCAGGATATCCACAGATGGAGGAATTCCCCCAATTTTCACCCAAACCCTACAAATTTGACTCCATTCCCACTTTTCCTGTCTCCATTCCCTCTCTCCCTCCTCGCTAATTCCCATTTTTCTCTCTCCCAGCTCCCAGGATGTCCACAGAGGGAGGAATTTCTCCCAATCTTCACCCAAACCCTATAAATTTGACTCCATTCCTATTTTTCCTACCTCCATCCCTCTCTCCCTCCTGGTTAATTCCCATTTTTCCTGCCTCCATCCCTCTCTCCCTCCTCTCTAATTCCCATTTTTCCCTCTCCCAGCTCCCAGGATGTCTACAGAGGGAGGAATTTTCCCCCAGTCTTCACCCAAACCCTACAAATTTGACTCCATTCCCACTTTTCCTGTCTCCATCCCTCTCTCCCTCCTCTCTAATTCCCATTTTTCTCTCTCCCAACTCCCAGGATGTCCATGGAGGGAGGAATTTTCCCCAGTCTTCACCCAAACCCTACAAATTTGACTCCATTCCTTTTCCCCCCCCCCCCCCCCCCCCCCCCCCCCCCTCCCCTCTCTCTCTCCCTCCTCTCCTAATTCCCATTTTTCTCTCTCCCAGCTCGCAGGATCTCCACAGAGGGAGGAATTTTCCCCCCAGTCTTCACCCAAACCCTATAAATTTGACTCCATTCCCACTTTTCCTGCCTCCATCCCTCTCTCCCTCCTGGCTAATTCCCATTTTTCTCTCTCCCAGCTCCCAGGATGTCCACAGATGGAGGAATTTTCCCCAATCTTCACCCAAACCCTACAAATTTGACTCCATTCCCACTTTTCCTGCCTCCCCCTCTCTCCCTCCTCTCTAATTCCCATTTTTCTCTCTCCCAACTCCCAGGATGTCCACAGATGGAGGAATTTCCCCCAGTCTTCACCCAAACCCTATAAATTTGACTCCATTCCCACTTTTCTTCTCCATCCTTCTCCCCTCCTTTAATTCCCATTTTTCCTCCTCCATCCCTCTCTCCCTCCTCTCTAATTCCCATTTTCCCCTCTCCCAGCTCCCAGGATGTCCACGGATGGAGGGTTTGGCTCGGCAGGGAACAGTGATGCTCAGCAGAGCCTGCAGTCCTTCTGGCCTCGGGTGATGGAGGAGATCCGCAACCTCACCGTGGTGAGATTCCCAAAAAAACACCGGGAAAAATTCCAGGGGAAATGAAGCTGGGATTGAGGGTGGTTCTGCTGTGGGATATGGGAAATTGGGTGTTTATATGGGGTTTAAATGGGTGTTGATATGGGATTTATATGGGTGTTTATATGGGATTTAAGTTGGTTTGGGAGGTGATTGATAATCCCCCAGGGATAGGGAGATTCCCAAAAAAAAAACCAAGAAAAAATTCCAGGTGAAATAAAGCTGGGATTGAGGGTGGTTCTGCTGTGGGATATAGGAAATTGGGTGTTTATTTGGGATTTATATGGGATAAGGTAGTTTGGGAGGTGATTGGTAATTCCCCAGTTAGGGAGATTCCCAAAAAAACACACCGGGAAAAATTCCAGGTGAAATGAAGCTGGGATTGAGGGTGGTTCTGCTGTGGGATATAGGAAATTGGGTGTTTCTATGGGATTTAGATGAGCGTTTATATGGGATTTGAGTTGGTTTGGGAGGTGATTGATAATTCCCCTGTTAGGGAGATTCCCAAAAAAAAACACTGGGAAAAATTCCCAATGAAATAAAGCTGGGATTGAGTGTGGTTCTGCTCTGGGATATAGGAAATTGGGTGTTTATATGGGATTTATATGGGATTTATATGGGATTTAAGTTGGTTTGGGAGGTGATTGATAATTCCCCAGTTAGGGAGATTCCCAAAAAAACACAGGAAAAAATTCCAGGCGAAATAATTTGAGCGAAATAAAGCTGGGATTGAGTGTGGTCCTGCTGTGGGATGTAGGAAATTGGGTGTTTAGATGGGGTTTATATGGGATTTATATGGGATAAGGTGGTTTGGGAGGTGATTCAAATCCCCCAGGGATCAGGAGATTCCCAAAAAAACACAGGGATAAATTCCAGGCGAAATAAAGCTTGGATTGAACGTGGTTCTGCTCTGGGATATAGGAAATAGGGTGTTTATATGGGGTTTATATGAGTGTTTATATGGGATTTATATGGGATAAGGTGGTTTGGGAGGAGATTGATAATCCCCCAGTTAGGGAGATTCCCAAAAAAAACAGGGAAAAATTCCGAGTGAAGTAAAACTGGGATTGAGGGTGGTTCTGCTCTGGGATATAGGAAATTGAGTGTTTATATGGGATTTATATGGGAAAAGGTGGTTTAGAAGGTGATTGATAATTCGTCAGTTAGGGAGATTCCCAAAAAAAACACAGGAAAAAATTCCAGGCAAAATAATTAAAGCAAAATAAAGCTGGGATTGAGGATGGTTCTGCTCTGGGATATAGGAAATTGGGTGTTTATATGGGATTTATAAGGTTATTTGGGAGGTGATTGATAATTCCCCTGTTAGGGAGATTCCAAAAAAAAACCAGGAAAAAATTCCCAATGAAATAAAGCTGGGATTGAGTGTGGTTCTGCTCTGGGATAGAGGAAATTGAGTGTTTATATGGGATAAGGTAGTATAGGAGATGATTGATAATCCCCCAGGGATCCAAAGATTCCCAAAAAAAAAAAAAGGGAAAAATTCCAGGCGAAGTGAAGCTGGGATTGAGTGTGGTCCTGCTCTGGGAGAGAGGAAATTGGGTGTTTATATGGGATTTATATCTATGTTTGTATGGGATTTATATGGGATTTATATGGGATGAGGTGGTTTGGGAGGTGATTGATGATCCCCCAGTTAGGGAGATTCCCAAAAAAAAAAAAAACAGGGAAAAATTCCAAGTGAAATAATTGGAGCAAAATAAAGGTTGGGTTGAACGTGGTTCTGCTGTGGGATATAGGAAATTGGGTGTTTACATGGGATTTGTATGGGATGAAGTGGTTTGGAGATGATGGATAATCCCCCAGGGATCGAGAGATTCCCAAAAAAAACACTGGGAAAAATTCCAGGTGAAATAAAGCTGGGATTGAGTGTGGTTCTGCTCTGGAATATGGGAAATTGGGTGTTTAGGTGGGTTTTATATGAGTGTTTATATGGGATTTAAGTTGGTTTGGGAGGTGATTGATAATTCCTCAGTTAGGGAGAGTCCCAAAAAACACAGGGAAAGATTCTTAATTCCAATGGTTTGGGAAATAGAATTGATTTATTTCAATAGAGTTATTTCAAATGTAAATAATTGGAGAAATGTGTGACATCAGAAATATTCTGTTCTGCGGAGGGGAAATAATGACCTGAAGTGTCTGACTGGAGAATTATATCAATAGAAAATACTGATAAATATTTTTTTTTAATATTTTAAAAATATTTAATAAATATAATTTTAAAAATTTTAAAATATTTAATAAAATATTTTAAAAATTATATATGTATATATTTATTATATATATTTATTTATATTCATTATTAATTTATGTAATTGTTATATATTTGTTATATAATTATTATATTATGTGTTGTTATTACATTATTTTATATTATTATTATATATTATTGTATATTATTATAAAACTATATAATACATAATATACATAATATTATCATAATATATAATATATATAATATCATATTCTATAATTTTGTATACAATGTAATATATAATAATGTAGTATATCATATTATGATATTTATATATAATATTAATATATCTATTATTTAAAATATTAGTATATGTTATATTTATTATTATATTATATATAATATAAATATATATTATTAAATATTTATTATATAAACTCTTTTAAAAAAGGAATTTCCATCCTTCAGGAGGAGCTGCCACACCTGAAAGAGAATAAATCTCATTTTAGGCCATTCAGTTCTAGAAGACACAGATTTTTAACCATTTTGTTTCAATTAAAAATCAATTAAAATCTCTCCAATCTCTCTGCAGAAAGATTTCAGAGTTCAGGAACTTCCCTTGGCTCGGATTAAGAAAATCATGAAGTTGGATGAAGATGTGAAGGTAAATTCAGGAATATTTATCATCCTTTTCCTATTTTTTATGTTAAAAATATATATTTTAATTATATTTTATAGTACATTATAAATATATATTATATTATGTTATATTATAAATATATAATATATTTTATATTATATTCTTATATTTTCCTGTATTTTATTTAAAATTCCTGGAAATTCACGATTCTTCTCATCATTATTATTTTTTAAAGCTTTTTTTTTTTTTTAAACAAAATTCCCTGGCCTTCTATAATTATAATTAAAGTATATAATTATATATATATCATTATAAGTGTATTTAAACTGAGTGGGAAAGCAAAAGAATTTGGGGTTTTCATTGAGGCTTTTGCAGTTTTGTTTTCTTGTGATAAATCCCACTGTAAAATAAATATAATAAATAATAATATAATAATAATAAATAATAAATAATAATATTAAAATATAAAAATAAAAATTTTGGCTGTTTTTCTCAAAGTTTGAGTTCTTTTCTCAAGTTCCCTCTTTGTTTTTATCTAATCTCCCAAAGATTTAGAGTCATTTTTGTGCCACTTTATTCACTTTTTATGGAAAAATAAAGTGAATTTTATTTTTCCACCTAATCCATAATTCAGGTGGATAACATGGATATGATCCCACTAGATTGACATCACTTAAATTTGTATTATTTATTTTAGTTTTTCCAAGAAAAATAAGGAATAATTCAGGTGGATAACATGGATTTGATCTCACTAGATTGACATAGCTTAAATCTGTATCATTTATTTTAAATTTCGTGGAAAAAAAGCAATAATTCAGGTGGATAACATGGATTTAATCCCAGTAAATTGTAATCACTGAAATTTGTATTATTTATTTTTGTTTTCATGGAAAAAAAAGCAATAATTCAGGTGGATAACATGGATTTGATCCCAATAAATTGACATCACTTAGATTTTTCCCACTTATTTTAGTTTTAATTGGTTTTTTTCTTTTTTTTTTTGGGGGAAAAAAAGCAATAATTCAGGTGGATACCATGGATTTGATCCCAACAGATTGACACCACTTAAATCTGTATCATTTATTTTAGTTTTTCATGGAAAAATAAGCAATAATTTAGGTGGATGACCTCGATTTCATCCCAATAGATTGACATCACTTAAATTTGTATTATTTATTTTAGTTTTTCATGGAAAAATAACAAATAATTCAGGGGCATAACATGGATTTGATCCCAATAAATTGACATCACTTAGATTTTTCCCACTTATTTTAGTTTTTCATGGAAAAATAAGCAATCATAGGAGGATGAGCTGGATTTGATCTCACTAGATTGACATCACTGAAATTTGTATAATTTATTTTACTTTTCAAGGAAAAATGAGCAATAATTCAGGTGGTTAACATGGATTTGATCCCAGTAAATTGACATCACTTAGATTTTTCCCACTTATTTTAGTTTTCCATGGAAAAATAAGCAATCATTTAGGAGGATGACCTGGATTTATCTCACTAGATTGACACCACTTAGATTTTTGCCATTTATTTTAGTTTTTTGTGGGAAAAATAAGAAATAATTCAGGTTGTTACCATGGATTTGATCCCAACAGATTGACACCACTTAAATTTGTATCATTTATTTTAGTTTTTCATGGAAAAATAAGCAATAATTTAGGAGGGTGACCTGGGTGGATTTGTTCCCAATAGATTGACACCACTTAAATCTGTATCATTTATTTTAGTTTTTTGTTTCTATTAAATCAAATAGAATGAAATTCAATTCCAATTTTATTTTTTTTTATTTTCAATTTAAATTTCGATTTTTTTTTTTTCTAATTCAAATTTCGGTTTTTTTTTTTTTTTTTTTTTAAATTTTTTCCTTTTCAATTAAAAACTGAAAATAATGGAAAATAAATTCTATTTCCTGGCAGATGATCAGTGCAGAAGCTCCTGTCCTGTTTGCCAAAGCTGCTCAGATTTTCATCACTGAGCTCACCCTGCGAGCTTGGATCCACACTGAGGACAACAAACGCAGAACCCTGCAGGTAAAATCCAATTTTCAGGTCCCTAAAATCTTCAATAAATCATAAAAATCATCCGTGAAACCTCCAGCAGATCCCAAATCCTTTATGTTGTTAAATTCTTCCTAAATTCCTAAATCATGAATTGCTAAATTCTTAAATCTTTCATTCTTAACTCGTAAAAATTATGGGTTGGGTTTATATTTCAGATCCCTAAATTCTTAAATAAATCATAAAAATCATCAATAAAAATAAAAACGATTGTGTTTTTATTTCAAATCCCTAAATTCTTAAATAAATCTCAAAAATCCTCAATGAAACTTCCAGCTCCTCCCAAATCCCTTAGGTTGTTAAATTCTTCCTAAATTCTTAAATCTTTCATTCTTAACTCATAAAAATTATAAATAAGAATGAAAACTGTTAGGGTTTTATTTCAGACCCTAAATTCTTCAATAAATCATAAAAATCATCCATGAAACCTCCAGCAGATCCCAAATCCCTTACGTTGTTAAATTCTTCCTAAATTCTTAAATCTTTCATTCTTAACTCATAAAAATTATAAATAAAAATTAAAACCATTGGGTTTTTATTTCAGATCCCTAAATTCTTCAATAAATCATAAAAATCATCCATGAAACCTCCAGCAGATTCCAAATCCCTTACGTTGTTAAATTCTTCCTAAATTCCTAAATTCTTAAATCTTTCATTCTTAAATCATAAAAATTATAAATAAAAATAAAAACGATTGGGTTTTTATTTCAAGTCCCTAAAGTATTAAATAAATCTCAAAAATCATCAATGAAACATGCAGCTCTTCCCAACTCCCTTACATTCTTAAATTTCAGGTTCCTAAATTCTTAAATCATAAAAATTATAAATAAAAATGAAGACCATTGAGTTTTTATTTCAGATCCCTAAATTCTTAAATAAATCATAAAAAATCATCAATGAAACCTCCAGTAGATCCCAAATCCCTTATATTGTTAAATTCTTCCTAAATTCCTAAATCATAAATTCCTAAATTCTTAAATCTTTCATTCTTAAATCATAAAAATTATAAATAAAAATGAAAACTGTTGGGTTTTTATTTCAGATCCCTAAATTCTTCAATAAATCATAAAAATCATCAATGAAACCTGCAGCTCCTCCCAAATCCTTTACGTTGTTTAATTTCAGGTCCCTAAATTCTTAAATAAATCATAAAAATTATCAGTAAAAATAAAAACCATCAGGGTTTTTATGGAAATAAATCTTGAGTGGAGATAGCTGTGCAGCTGAAAGGTTTCTTGTCTTAATTTGATTAAAATAAATCCAGGAAAAGGAAAAAAAGTTGAATTTTGGGATGTAATTTTCTGTTTGGAATCTCCCAGGAGGAGTTCCTGAGTTGTTCTCCTTCCCAAAAAAACAGATTTTAAGCAAACAAACTTCACTCAATGCTCACCTGTGTACTTTCAGGTTCTCAAATTCCTAAATTTCATGTTCTTAAAATCTTAAATAAATCATAAAAATCATCAATAAAAATAAAAACTTTCAGGGTTTTTATGGAAATAAATCTTGAGTGGAGATGATTGCAAAGCTAAAAGAGTTTTTTGTCTTAATATCGTTTAAATCAATTAATTAATTGTCTTAATATATATAAAATATATATTATATATATTATAAAATAAATTTTTAATTTATTTATATAAATAATTATATAATATATAGTATTATATGTTATATATATAAACTATAATATATATTATATATAATATATAATATTATAATATATAATAATTATATAAATAAATTTAAATAGTTTAGATTTATTTCTATAAAATAAAATAAATTTATTATAAAATAAACCTCAGCAAAACACAACAAGTTGACTCTTTAAGATGTGATTTTTCTGCTGGGAAATCTCCCAGGAGGAATTCCTGAGTATTCAAAGAAATACAACTTTTATATCTTGGGGTTTGTTTTAACTCTTAACCAAACCCATTTAAATGATGATTTATTCTGATTTTTAATGCTTTTCATTTAACGTTAATTCAATTTCTTTCAATTTTTTGCTTCTAATTCTTTAAATTCCATTTTCAATGGAATTCTTTTAAATTCTTTTTGCTTTCAATTCTTTAAATTCCATTTTCAGCCAGGGCAGAAAAATAAAATTAGAAGACAATCCTCACCTCCCCAGGTTTTTTAATAAACCCTTCCCTCCTGCACTTTAATTTTTGCTCCATATTCACCCAATTTGCTGAGTTACATTTTAATTTATATTTTTTTTGCAGAGGAATGACATTGCCATGGCGATCACCAAGTTCGATCAGTTCGATTTCCTCATCGATATTGTCCCCAGGGATGAGCTGAAGCCTCCAAAAAGGCAGGTGAGACACAAAAATCCTGGAATTTTTGGGATTTTCTCGATGTGGTTTCAACTTCTGATGAAAACAGAGGTGATGAAACGACAGGGAATGAGATTTCAACATGAGATTTTAATTTATTTTGTAGATTTACTGTGGTTTTCAGGTTGTTAAATGCTTGAATTTCAGGGTTTTTCAATCCTTAAATAAATAATGGTCATCAGTAATGATCATAAATAATGATCATAAATAATAGACATAAATAATAAACATTAATGATAAACATAAATAATAAACATAAATAATAATCCTAAATAGTAAACATAAGTAATAATCATCAATAATAGATCCTAAATAAAAATACAATTATTCACAATAAATACAATTAAAAAAATTATTTACCAAATAATTCACAAAATTACTTTAATTTTGTAAAAAAAAATTGTGTAATTATATTTATTTTGTAAAAAAATTTTTTTAATTATTTTTTTACAAATTTACAAAATTATTTACAAAAAACACAATAAAAAAACCATCGGGTTTTGATAGAAATAAACGGAATTTCCATGGAAATAACCAACAAACTCCACAATACTTTTGATCCCAGATGCTACCAGCGGGAAAAACTTTACAAAAACCATATTTATCTGCATTTTCTGGATTTTTTTGGTTTCAAAACCCCCTTGGGGCAGTCAGTGCCTCTGTAAACATCCTTGACTGGAAGCTGGAAGGTGCTGCAAGGAGCTTTCAGTCGGATGTTTACAGCAGCAGGCTGCTGCTCTCAGCTGAGATCTGTGCAAAAATCCCTTTTTTCCTTAAAATTTCCCTTCATTTCCCTTAAAATTTCCTTAAATTTTTCCTTTTTCCCTTAAAATTTTCCTTTTTTTCCTTAAAATTTCCCTTCATTTCCCTTAAAATTTTCATTTTTTTCCTTAAAATTTCCCTGCTAGAGGACAAAAAAAAAATCTGGATAATTCTGCTCCTCGTTTCTGGAATGGTTGCCCAGATATCAAAAAAAATTTTAAAAAAATTAAAAATAAAATATTATAACAACTCTTTTCTGCTACTTTTGGAGGTTTGCAGCGTGGAAAAATCAAAAGTTGTGGCTAAAAACAGGAATTTGGGAAGCTGTGGGAGATCTTGATGGGAATTTTGTCTTTAAAGTGGATTTTTTTTTGCTTTTTTCACTCTAAATCCGTGGGAAATTCTGTCTGCTCCCAGTGTGGAGAGCAGTATTCCTGTTTTTAGTTGGATTTTGGAGGTTGCTGCAGGATTTCTTTTCAGTTTTTTATATTTGCTGATGGATATATTTGCCAATTTTTATGTTTGCTGCAGAATTTATTCCAGGAATTTTCCTCGTGGTGCTGCTGGAGTTTCCAAAGTGGGGAAAATAGGGAATTCAAACCTCATCTTTTGGGATTGGAATCCTGATGCTGGTCCCATTCTGATCTCCAGAAAATAAGGAAAATACCTTTTCATGCCCCAAATATCCAAGGAAATCCATCCTGCTGCTCCTGGGGTTAAAATCAGCATCCCAGGTGTGCTGGGAACTCGAAATTAAATAAAAATATCAACAGAAATCCTCAAGATTTATCCAAAATTCATTAATTTGGTATTAATTAAAAGGCAAAAAATGGGGGAAAGCAAACTGGAGTTCTTTTTTCAGCTGGAATCATTGAAATTTCCATTCTGGCACTAAAAATCAACATTTTTTTTTCCCTTGAAGTGCCTCATTCCTCTACTTCCCTATTTTTAGAAATTCACCATGTTTGGGGAGAGAAAACATTCCCTGTTGTCTTCTCCTTGCTTTGGATTCACGTCAGGACTGATTCTGATTCCTGAAATTCCAAGTTCTGGGATCCCAGGAATTCCTGGAGCACTTTGGGAAGCATCTGGGATGAAATCTCCATCCCATCCCAGGGAAATCCTGGGGAATTTTGGGGTGGAAATAAGGCTGGGAAGGTGTTTTTCACCCCAAAATGATCACTGCTGGATCACCAGGAATGTTTTTTTCCAGCAGGAAAAGCTTCGTGGAGAAATAAATAAATAGAAGAATTCCCCCTAGGAATGCAGGTTAAGGATTTACAGGGAAAATCGTGTGGAAAAGTAGAATTTTAAAATTTTTTTTTTAATTTTAGGGGTTTTTTTGGCTGGGCTTAGAGCAGCCCCAGGGGTTTGGTGGTTCACTGCAGACCTGCCCTGGGTGAAAACAGATTGGAATTTGTTATTCGTGGTTATTTATTATTTTAAATTTTTATTATTTAAATTTTTTATTATTTGAATTTTTAATTATTTTATTTTTTTATTAGTGGTTATTCCCATTCCCCTCCTATTAATATGGGGAATGGGAATAACCAGGGAGCTGCAGGAAGTGTTGTGTTTGGTGGGATTGTGATCAAAATTGGTTGGTTTTTTTTTTTCCACAGCCAGCTGGGATCAGTTTAATCTTTGGGATGTGATTTTTCTGCTGGGAAATCTCCCAGGAGTTGTTCTCCTTCCCAAAAAAACCCAACTTCTGAGCAAACAAACCCCAAAATTCCCACCCAGCCATCACCCACTGCTCTGATTTAACATCAATTTGTCAATTTTCCTTTTCCTGCCCAGCTGGATCAAACCGAAGGAGAATCCATGAGCAAACCTCAAAAATAAAAAAATAAAAACCCCAAAAAACCCAGCAGGGATTCCAGGATTGCTGCAGGCTGCTGGAAGTGGGAATGTCCCATGCTGTAGCACGTGTAAACATCCTACACTCTCAGCTGTGAACTCGAGGTGGCTGGGAGAGGATTGTTTACGCCTTCTGCCATGGAGTGAACGCCTGGGAATTCGGGAATTCTCATCCTGGAATATCCACATCCCTAAATCTCTGAAAATCCTGGAATATCGCTGAGCAGCAGGGGATTTTCTCTGCTGAGATGAGAAACCAGGGAGCTTCCAGCAAGTGAAAAAAAAGAAAATAGAACTTGGGAGAAAAACCTCCCTGGGAGAGCTTTTAGTGCCCAGGCTGGGAAGCACTTGGATTTTGGATTTTCAGGGAACCACTTGGATTTTGAATATTTTCTGCTTCTTCCAGCTGCTGAGATATCAGGGTTGGGAGTGGCTGTCAGCCTGGAGAAGCTGGATTGGAATAAATAACTCCAGGCATCAAATCCGTGGGTTTTAGTGCCAGGGGTTTGACCTCAGAGCTCGGTGCAGGGTTGGGAATTCAGCTCAGGAAGGGATTGGGTGGCAGATGAGGCTCTGTCAGTTTTCCTGGTTTTTTTACAATTCCTCCCGTGATGGAATTCACTGATGAGGAAGTTGCCTGGCTTTCAACTTGGGTAATTTTATTTAATTTTATTAATTTCCTCCTCTTCAAGGCAACTGCATATGACCCATGTTTTATAGGATGATAACGTTCCCATATTACCCATGTTTTATGGGATGATGACATTCCCATATTACCCATGTTTTCTGGGATGATGACGTTCCCATATTACCCATGTTTTATGGGATGACAATGTTCCCATATTACCCATGCTTTATGGGATGACAATGTTCCCATATTACCCATGTTTTATGGGATGATGACGTTCTCATATTCCCCATGTTTTCTGGGATGATAACGTTCCCATATTCCCCATGTTTTCTGGGATGATAACGTTCCCATATTACCCATGTTTTAGGGGATGATAACATTCCCATATTACCCACATTTTATGGATAATACGAGAACGCTGATGGATAATTGGGAACGCTTCTGATTTCCACCAAAAATAATACGAAAAAATGAGGATTTATCAGCTCAAACTGCCTCGGTTAAACTATTCTGTGGGAGATACCCAAGCTCCTTTCCCAGGGATGTTTTTGGGGGGATGTTCCAGCTGCGGGGTGGGTGGTTGCCACGTTCCCATCCCAATTCCCGGTGTTCCCCACAGGAGGAGGTGCGCCAGGCCGTCACCCCGGCCGAGCCCGTGCAGTATTACTTCACCCTGGCGCAGCAGCCGGCGGCGGTGCAGGTGCAGGGCCAGCAGCAGGGCCAGCAGACCACCACGGCCACCACCACCATCCAGCCCGGCCAGATCATCATCGCCCAGCCCCAGCAGGGCCAGGTGAGCACAGGGGGATCCCTCCTGAGGGGGGGATGCTCTGGGGAATGGGGATGGGGTGGAAATGATGGGATGGGATGGGATGGGATGAGATGGGATGGGATAGGTTCAGTAGGGATGGGTTTAGGGTTGGGGTGGGTTGGGTTGGGTTGAGTTGGATTGGGTTGAGTTGGGTTGTTTGGTTTAGTTGGGTTGAGTTGGGTTGAGTTAGATTGGGTTCAGTTGGGTTGTTTGGTTTAGTTGGGTTGAATTGGGTTTAGTTAAGTTTGGTTGAGTTGGGTCTGGGGTTGGGTTGAGTTGGGTTGAGTTAGATTGGGTTCAGTTGGGTTGTTGGGTTTGTTGGTTGAATTGGGTTTAGTTAAGTTTGGTTTAGTTGGGTTAAATTGGGTTAAGTTTGGTTTAGTTGGGTTAAGCTGGGCTGAGTTAAGTTTGGTTTAGTTGGGTTCAGTTGAGTTAAGTTGGGTTGGGTTTGGGGTTGGGATTGGTTGGGTTGAGTTGGTTGGGTTTAGTTGGTTTAATTTGGGTTAAGGTTGGTTGGGTTTAGTTGGTTTAATTTGGGTTAAGTTTGGTTTAGTTGGGTTAAATTGGGTTGAGTTAAGTTGGGTTGGGTTTGGGGTTGGGATTGGTTGGGTTGAGTTGGATTGGGTTTAGTTGGTTTAATTTGGGTTAAGTTTGGTTTAGTTGGGTTGAATTGGGTTTAGTTAAGGTTGGTTTAATTTGGGTTAAGTTGGGTTTAGTTGGGTTCAGTTGAGTTAAGTTGGGTTGGGTTTGGGTTTGGGTTCAGCTGAGTTCAGTTGGGATGAGTTCAGTTGGGCTTAGTTGGGTTAAGTTGGATTGAGTTAAGTTTAGTTCAGTTGGGTTAAGTTTGGTTTAGTTGGGTTAAATTGGGTTTAGTTAAGTTTGGTTTAGTTGGGTTAAATTGGGTTTAGTTAAGTTGGGTTTAGTTGGGTTAAATTGAGTTTAGTTAAGTTGGGTTTAGTTGGGTTGGGGTTGGGTTCAGTTGGGATGAATTAAGTTGGGTTCAGTTGGGTTGGGATGGGTTGGGTTTAGGGTTTGGATGGTTGGGTTGAGTTGGGTTGTGTTGAGTTGGGTTCAGTTGAGTTTGGTTTGGAGTTCAGTTGGGATGAGTTAAGTTGAGTTCAATTGTATTGGGATGGGTTGAGTTTAGTTGGGTTCAGTCGAGTTAAGTTGGGTTGAGTTGAGTTGGGTTTGGGGTTGGGTTGGTCAGTTGGGTTGAGTTGGGTTTGGGGTTGGGTTCAGTTGGGTTGGGGTGGGTTGGGTTCAGTTGGGTTCACTTGGGTTACCCGAGTTGGATAAGTTGGGTTCAGTTGGGTTGAGTTCAGTTAGGTTTAGTTGGTTCAGTTGGGTTGGAAGGAGTTTAAATCTCATCCCATTCCATGCTCAAGGATTTTCCACCATCCCACATTGCTCCAGTCCCTGTCCTGCCTCATCTCAGACACTTCTGTGGGGCAACCTCACCTTTCCTGGGCCAGGTGTGATTCCTGGTGCTGTTCTGGGTCAGATCCCTCAGGATCCCACCAGACCCCTCAGGATCCCACCAGATCCCTCAGGATCCCATCAGATCCCCCAGAATCCCATCAGATCCCTCCAAATCCCATCAGATCCCACAGCATCCCACCAGATCCCTCAGAATCCCATCAGATCCCACAGAATCCCATCAGATCCCTCAGAATCCCACCAGATCCCTCCAAATCCCATCAGATCCCCCAAACAGACACTCTGGAGGCTCAGCAGAGAATCCTGGATCACCCAAACAGGACACTTGGAAACTCTTTCAGAAACCTGGAATTGCCTCTGGAGTGCTGGGAGCATTTTCCTCCTGGTTCCTGCTGGTTTTCCACATGTTCTGGTGCTCTGTACACTCTTTTTTTCCAGACCCAGTTTGCCTGTGGAAAAGCAAATTTTATTTTTAACAAACTGGAGGTAAATCCATTATCAATGAAGTGGTAATCATTTATTTATCCATGTCCTCCCCCAGGCTCTGAGCCTCTGAGTGGTGATTTAATCCTAATTTAATTATTTAATGTAGGAAATTCTTTGTTCCTGGTGCTCTGTACACTCTTTATTCCAAACCCACAGTTTACCTGTGGAAAAGCAAATTCTATTTTTTAACAAAGAGCAAGTGAATCTATCAATTAAGTGATAATCACTTATTTATCCATGTCCTCCCCAGGGCTCTGAGCCCCTGAGTGGTGATTTAATCCTAATTTAATTATTTAATGTAGGAAATTCTTTGTCCCTGGTGCTCTGTACACTTTTTTTTTTGAGACCCAGTTTACCTGTGGAAAAGCAAATTTTATTTTTTAACAAACTGGAAATGAATCCATTATCAATTAAGTGAGAATCATTTATTCATCCACGTCCTCCCCAGGGCTCTGAGCCCCTGAGTGGTGATTTAATCCTAATTTAATTATTGGATATAGCAAATTCTCTCTCTCCCCCCAACCCCAGCAACAAGCAGTGAGTGTAGGAAATTCTCTCCCCCATCCCTGATATCCCACAGCTTTTCCACCCCTAAATCCTCATCCCTGGATTTTTTTTTTTTTTTTTATTTTTTTTTTTTTTTTTTTTTTTTATTTGATTTTATTTATTTATTTTATTTATTTTATTTTATTTTATTTTCCAGACCACCCCAGTGACCATGCAGGTGGGAGAAGGACAGCAGGTCCAGATTGTCCAAGCTCAACCCCAAGGGCAAACCCAGCAGGCTCAGAGCAGCACAGGGCAAACCATGCAAGTGATGCAGCAAATCATCACCAACACGGGGGAAATCCAGCAAATCCCGGTAAGATTCTGCCAGGGAAAACCTGGAAAAATCCCTCTGAGCATGAGGCTGTTCCTGGTTGCTTTTAGGAAGTTTGGATTGAATGGTGTGTTTCCTGCACTTCGGAAAATCGAGCAGGTTTGACTCCTAAAAAAGGGGAAATAAATCTTCACCCTTTTAGTGGAGATTTATTTCCCAACCCCAAAGACTTCCCCCTGAGTGAAAGAGTTGGGATTAGGAAGGAATAAATGAAATATTTCCTGGCTGGAATCTCAGTTCTTCACCACAGCCTGGTTTGAAGGAAAAAAAAAAAAATTCACTTCTTTTGCCTTTACTTGGTCTGAAGTCACGACCTGGCAGGCTGAGTGGGAAAAGTGCCATCTGGGAGTTACTTATATCAAATAAACTTTGATGTTAGGAGAAATATTTCTCCAAAATATTTGGAGCTTGGCAGAACCAGGAGACACCTCCTGGCTTTCAGATCAGCCTTAAAAACAGGATTTTGGGTGCCCAGCATGACCAAAACCTCCTGAAATGTGTCCCACAGGGGTCAAAAAAATCACATTTCCCCCTCTTACCATAACCTGTAATCACAACAAAGCTGGAAAATCTCACACCTGTTAGGGAAAATAAATTAAAAATCATCAATCACAACCCCAAGGTCACCCAATGCCAGACATTCCAGTTGGATTTCTGGAATTGTTCCCAAACTGGGAATTCACATCTTCTGCCTTTCCAGACTTGCTGAGCTTCCCTCTGCTGCTGCTGTGCCAGAGCATCTTGGAAAGGCTTTGCCTTGGGGGAATTGCCAGATTTTTCCAGCTTTTTTTATCTCTTGAGCCTTCAGCTGATTCTTGCTGCCTTGAGGGTGTTGATCACAAAGGAAGAAATTGCCAAATTGGCTATTTTTACTACAAAAACCTCTTTTTCTTTCATTTTTCTTCTCCGCGTTTTCTTCTCCATTTCTTTTTTTTATTCTTTTCCATTTCTCTTTTTCTTCTTCTCCATTTCTTTTTTCCTCTTCTCCTCCTTGTGGAAATCTCTCCAAGAGACTTTTTCCTCGAAGATTTATGGAAGATCTCCAGTGGATCCTCAGCAAAGAAAAGAATAACTCAGACTTTCCCCCAGGGAATTCTGGACATCTGTTAGGAGAAAATTCCTTCAAAAGTAGTGTGCAGGGCAGAAAATGCAGGAGGATCCTTTGGGAAGTGTTTTCAGACAGCCTCAGAGGGGATTTAGGGTCTGGTTTGGCCAAAAATTCGCTTTTTTGCCTTCTTTCCTGGGATTGTGGAAGAGCAGGGAGCTCTGCCTGCTCCTCAGGAGGAATTTTTTTGGAAAACCTGGATTTCTGACAACTCCAGGAGTGCAAACCAGCGATGTAGGAGCAGTGATGGATGGAAAAATCCCAATTCCCAGCTCCCCACCCTGCAGAAATCCTGTTTGGCTGCAGCCAGGATTCTTCAGCTGAAGAACCACAGTTGGTGCTGAAGGAGCTTCCAGCAAGTGAAAAAAATAAAATAAAACTTGGAGAAAAACCTCCCTGGGAGAGGATTTTAGTGCCCAAGCTGGGAACCACTTGGATTTTGCTCCACAAAAATCCCAATCCTTGGTCTGTTCTGCTCTTCCTGCTTTGATTTCCTAATTTTTCCCTAATTTCTCTCCTCTCTTGGCAAATTCAGTGCCATCTTCTGACAGTTTCTCTGGGATCTTTGAGGGCTCAGCAGGAAATCTTGGATCACCCAAACAGAGCTGGAAAATCTCTCAGGAAACTGGAATTGCCTCTGGAGTGTTGGGAGCATTTTATTCCTGATTTTTGCTATTTTCCCACCTATTCCTGGTGCTGTGTGCACTTCTTATTGCTCTTTATTCCATTTCCACAGTTTTCCTGTGGAAAATCGAATTTTATTTTTTAACAAACTGGAGGTGAATCCATCAATTAAGTCATAATCACTTATTCATCCATAAGAATTTTGTGTTAAATTTAATCTTACTCCCTGATTTCTGTGGAATTTCCTCTCCTTGCTGGAAGAGTTTTTTCCCAAATCTCTCTCACCCATCCATTTAATGTCTTCAAAATCTAATCCCCCAGCGTGGAAAACCTGCAGATCTCGGTGCAGAAACCAATTCTTTATTAAAATATTGTCGCTCAGGAGGGAATTTAGTTGTTTCTGAAATAATTTTGGAGCTTTCAGGCACAGCTGTGGAAATGCCAGAATCACATTCCAGCCACTTGAGCTTTTATCAGCAGTTTTTTAATGTTCTGTGTGTTCTTTCCCCTTCTTAAAAAGAAAAAAAAATATTTTTTTTGGTATAAAATTAACCTTAAAACTGTGAATCTTAATGTTGTAAAGTTAAATAACAGCAGGAAAATCCAGCAGTGGTATTTTTGACCCTTTTATTGCTTTTTTTTATTGACTCTTTTATTGTGTATGAACAGCATTATATCTGTATTTTCTTCATGTCCCACACTCCCAACCTCCCAAAATCAGGGTTTTTAGGGAATAAATTTGGGAATTAAATGGAATCTCATCTGTGAAGCACTGACACCAAAAAGCTCTGCCAGGTGGGGGTTGACAGATGTTGGCAGAGAGGTGAAAAACTTGAAATACATCTCGAAAACTTCCAAATATATCTTTGGGGTTTGCCATCTCTGCTGGCTTTGTTTACGGGGAAAATTCCTGCACATTCCTTAATTTTTTTGGCAGGATCTGGTAGGGGTTGAGGGTGTGATGTGGTTTGATAACAGTTTTTTGGGAAATGCTGCATCGAAGGAGTGAAAAAACTGAAATTTTGTGACTCAAAGGCGAACTGAGAATTCCCAAATCCCTGATAATTAATGAGAAACTGAGCTATTAATATGCTTTAGCTACTAACCCACCCTGGAAAAAAAAGGAGGAATGAGGAGCTCTGTGCCCTGAGTTTTACCAGGGATGGATCTGAATATCCAACAGGATAATTCCAACCCAAAACCAGGGATTGATCTGAGAATCTAACATGATAATTATAACCCAAAACCAGGGATGGATCTGAACATCCAACATAATTCCAACCCAAAACCAGGGATGGATCTAAGAATCCAACACAGTAATTCTAACCCAAAACCAGGGATGAATCTGAGAATCCAACACAGTAATTCCAACCCAAAACCAGGGATGAATCTAAGAATCCAACACAGTAATTCCAACCCAAAACCAGGGATGGATCTAAGAATCCAACAGGATAATTCCAACCCAAAACTAGGGATGAATCTGAGAATCCAACAGGATAATTCCAACCCAAAACCAGGGATGGATCTGAGGATAATTCCAGGATCTATCTAAGGATAATTCCAACCCATAACCCTCCAAACCCCCCAGAACTCTGGCAAAACACCCCGATTTCCACCACCCACAGCAAAAACTAACCCACCCTGGAAAAGGAGGAATGAGGAGCTCTGTGCCCTGAGTTTTTCCAGGGATGAATCTAAACATCCAACAGGATAATTCTAACCCAAAACCAGGGATGGATCTAAGAATCCAACAGGATAATTCCAGCCCAAAACCAGGGATGAGTCTAAACATCCAACAGGATAATTCCAACCCAAAACCAGGGATGGATCTGAGAATCCAATAGGATAATTCCAACCCAAAACCAGGGATGAGTCTAAACATCCAACAGGATAATTCCAACCCAAAACCAGGGATGGATCTGAGAATCCAATAGGATAATTCCAACCCAAAACTAGGGATTGATCTGAGAATCCAACACAGTAATTCCAACCCAAAACCAGGGATGAATCTAAAAATCCAACACAGTAATTCCAACCCAAAACCAGGGATGGATCTAAACATCCAACACAATAATTCCAACCCAAACCCCCCAGAACTCCGGGAAAACACCCCGATTTCGGCAAAAATCGAGCAGGGAACTTTGCTTTGTGTCCAGGTTGCAGAGTGATCTGTTTAATTTTCTTTCCCTGCCCCCTCCACTTGTCTCCAGGTCCAGTTGAATGCTGGCCAGCTGCAGTATATCCGCTTAGCCCAACCCGTGTCAGGCACCCAGGTAGTCCAGGGGCAGATCCAGACGCTTGCAACCAATGCACAGCAGGTATGCACTCCACTGCAGGGCTGCTTGACTGCTCCCAGTCTTCTTCCCCTAGCTCCTCAAGCTGCCCAATTCCAAAGGATTTCCACCACCTCTTTGGGATAGGAGTCCTGGCTTTTTTTTCTTTTCTTCCTGTTTGTCAGAGGTTTTTTTTTTTTAATAAAATTTTTTAAAAAGTGAAGGGATGTAGCGGAAACCTCCTTTAGGTGTCCGTGAGAGGTGCATGCCAAAAAATCCCGTGTGTGTGTGTGTGTGTGTGTGGCTCTGGGTGAAGCTCACGCTGCTGCTGAGCTGCTTGCAGGTAACTTTTTGGCCTCATCAACCTTTTCTCTCTCCTCCTTCTCCTTCCCACCTGGGCGAGGGAGGAGCCGAGCAGGAAAGGCAGAACGTCGGGAAGCTCGAGGCTGAGGGATCCTTCTCGGCCTTCCCTGGAGGGGGAGGCGGAGAGGACGTGGTTTTGGGGTCTGGAAGGACCTGATCTAGGGCCTGGAAGGACCTGATTTAGGGTCTGGAAGGACCTGGCAGGAGGTGTTTGGTCTGGAAGGTGCGGAGGGACAGCTCAGTGTCCCGTTCCTGTCGCGGTTGGGGTGCTGGAAGGTTCTCCTGAGGCTGATAAAAACCCCAGGATGGTGTTGGTGGGGCTGTGACCCTCCTGGGAAGGGCTGTGAGTGACCATTTGCTCTTACCTCTGTAGATAACGCAGACAGAAGTGCAGCAGGGCCAGCAGCAGTTCAGCCAGTTCACGGACGGACAGGTAAGGAGTTGGGGACACTTTGGGGACAATAAATGCAGATTGAAGACAGAGGGATTGCCCTGAGTCTGCATTTTGCTGCAGGTGTTGGCAGGGAGCTGCCTTGGAAACTTCCAAATAATCTGTGGGGTTTGCCATCTCTGCTGGCTTCGTTTATGGGGAAAATTCCTGTATATTCTGTAATTTTTGGCAGGATATGGTAGCTGATAAAAGCATTGCTGGCCTGCAGCAGGATAAGGGAATGTTGTGCCAGAATTAGTTCAGGTGGATTCTTAGAGTTCTGCTGCCTTTGCTCTGAATTAATCAAATTAATTGAATTAATTTTAGTTGAATTAATTGAATTAATTGAATTTTATTCTGAGTATTCCATAAATATAATAAATCATTAATTAACTCCGAATTAATCCAGTCCCTTGCACTCCGGGTGAGATCCAGTTTAGTCCTAATTCAGGAATAAAGCTTTTATGGCTCTTCCATAAATATCATAAATCATTAATTAACTCTGAATTAATCCAGTCCCTGGCACTTGGGGTGACATCCAGTTTAGTCCTAATTGAGGAATAAAGGTTTTATTCTGTCTATTCCATGAATATCATAAATGATGGAATGGTTTGGGTTGGAAGGGACTTTAAAGACACCTCCTACTATCCCAGGGTGACACTGGGACACTTCCAGGGATCCACAGCTCCTCTGGGAATTCCATTCCCTTCCTGAGAGCAGAAGTGACCCCTGATGTGAGCCTGGAATTCCCAGACATAACTTGGTGTGACTAAGCAGCAGATTCAGTGTGGGTTTTGGGGTTTTTGGGGACCTCAGAGTGACCAAACCCTGGCGGATTCTGGGCGTGCTGACCACTGACCGACGTCCCTTTGTCACCTTGTGCCCACAGCAGCTCTACCAGATCCAGCAGGTGACAATGCCAGCCGGCCAGGACATCACCCAGCCCATGTTCATCCAGTCCACCACCCAGAGCTCGGACGGCCAGGCCACCCAGGTGACAGGGGACTGACAGCAGGGACACCCTGAGGAACCCCCAGTGCCACCCTGAGCTCTGCCAGCCCCACCTGGGCTGAGGAACACACCTGAGGTGAAGCCTCCAGCAGGCTCTGCCACCTCCACCTGGCCCTGGTGGGAATATCCAGCAGACTCTGCCAAGAATGCAATATTTTTTATTCTTTTCCAAACTCTCTATCCAGCTGCTTTGTCCAAAACCAATCCGAAGGGATTTGGAGCATCTCGTTGAACAAATGTGGGAATTTTTTTTTTATTTCTAGGAAAATCCTGAGGGTACTGCTCCTGTCAGAGCTCTACTCCTGCTGTTCTGTTTGTATTTTTTTTTTTTCCTCTGAATAGAGCTAGATTTGGTCCTCCCATCTCAGTGGGTTTTAGGGAATTTTTTTTTGGGGGGGGGAAGTGTGTGTGGTTTCGATTTTTTTCCCTCCTTTCTCCTTTTTTTTGGAGCATTTGCTGTATGCAGGGAATAGGAGGAGGAGGAGGAATTGAAGTGAAGCAAAACAAAACAAAACAAAAAACAAAGAAAACATTCCTCGTATTATGATTGTATTTTCTAAGGGCAAAAAAACCCCCAAAATCCTCAGATTTGGCCATCTGATTCCAGAAAAACTGCTGGAATCTGGACAAAACCCCAGCCCTGCTGTGTTGTCCTGGCTTTGGTCCGTGCATGTAAGATAAGCTTCATAAAAGGAAATAAATTTGCTTTTGTCAGACCCTCAGTGTGCTGTCTGTGCCATCCAGGGATTCCTGAATCCCGGGAATTTCACACCTGGAGGAGGGAGATGAACCCCACAGGCTGTGTGGGTAAGGGCTTGGCCTAGAGCTCAGGTGATGTCACACGTGCCACCCTTGTCCTGGCACAGCTGCCACCCTTGTCCCAGCACAGATGTCCCCCTCATCCCGGCACAGTTGCCCCCTTTACCTGGCACAGATTTCCCCCTTTCCCTGGCACAAATGTCCCCCTTGTCCTGTCACAAATGTCCCCCTTACCCTGTTGCAAATGCCACCTTTACCTGGCACAGGTGTCCCCTTTACCTGGCACACATGCCACCCCTGTCCCAGCACAGTTATCCCCCTCAAATGTCCCCCTTGTCCTGTCACAAATGTCCCTCTTTCCATGTCGCAAGTGCCACCTTTACCTGGCACAGTTGTCCCCCTCATCCTGCCACAAATGTCCCCCTTTACCTGGAACAGGTGCTCCCCTTACCCTGTCACAAATGTCCCCTTGTCCTGTCACAAGTGCCCCCTTTACCTGGTACAGTTGTCCCCTTTACCTGTAACAAATGTCCCCTTATCCTGTCACAAATTCCCCCTCTTCCTGTCACAGTTGCTCCCTTTACCTGTCACAGGTGTCCCCTTTACTTGGCACAGGTGCCACCCTTGTCCCAGCACCCCTGTCCCCTGTGCCACTCCTGTCCCAGCACTTGGCACAGTTGTCCCACTTACCCTGTCACAAATGTCCCCTTTACCCTGTCACAAGTGCCACCTTTACCTGGCACAGGTGTCCCCTTGCCAGGACCAGTGGGGATCAGTCGCTGCTGGGGAAGGAAATCTCTGCCTCAGCATTTGGCTGATGCAGGACCTGAGTTCAGCATTCCAGCCTGGCAGAATTCCTGGGCTTTGTAAATCTCCATTTCCTGATTCCCGAGGTTTTCCTGATTCCCGAGGTTTTCCCGATCCCGCCATTCCCGGGGGGATGCAGCTGTGCCGGGGTGGGAAAGGATGGAATCGGGATTGGGATGGAAAGGATCTTTGGGAATGCTCCGGGCAGGGATCGGCCACGAGAGGGACCCCGTGGGAAGGGCTGGAGCGGGAGGGGACAGCGGGATGGGACAGTGGAATGGGATGGGATGGGACAGCGGGATGGGACAGCGGGAAGGGACAGTGGGATGGGGGCTCGCAAGTCCCTCTCCTTGGATTTGGGGGCTCAGAAGTCCTTTCCTTGGAGTTGGGTTCTCGGAGGTCTTTCCCTGAAATTGTGGACTCGGAGGTCCCTTTCCTGGATTTGGGGGCTCAAAGGTCCTTTCCCTGGAATCTGGGGCTCGGAAATCCCTTTCCCTGGATTTGGGGGCTCTGAGGTCCCTTTCCTGGATTTGGGGACTTTGAAGGTCCCTTTTCCGAGCAGCCTCATCCCTTTTTCTCCTCCAAGCTGCTGCGGGAAAGGCTGAAGTCGAATTGGACAGCCAGGATGGGAGCTCAGAGCTCCTTTCCCTGGATTTGGGGGCTCGGAAATCCCTTTCCTGGATTTGGGAACTCGGAGGTCCCTCCTCCTAGCAGCCTCATCCCTGTTTCTTCTCCAAGCTACCGCGGGAAGGGCTGGAGTCGAAAGGCTGGGAGAGGCTGGGACAGCCGGGATGGGAGCTAGGAGCTCCTTTCCCTGGATTTGGGGGCTCAAAGCTCCTTTCCCTGGATTTGGGGACTCGGAGGTCCCTCTTCCCAGCAGCCTCATCCCTGTCTCTGCTCCAGGCTACCGCGGGAAGGGCTGGAGCAGGACGGGAGAGCCGGGGTGGGGTTTGGATCTCCCATCCCACCCACCGGAGGAGATGGGTGACCTCCTCCGCCCCCAAAAACCTCTGGAGAAGCATCCCTTGGGCTCGGAGAGCTGGGAATCCGCTTGTGGGGATGGAGAGAGATCTGGAAGAGCTGGAGAGCCGAACAGCTCGCCTTTATCAGCCCCGGGCAGAGGCGGCCGGCGAGGAAAAGCTCTTTACCCGAAGCGCTTGGGTTTGCTGGAAATAGGCTGGAATTTGAACAGGAATAAATCGCTTAAAGGACAGAAAATGGGAGGGAGATGCTGCTCCCCGAGGGAGTTTCCAGCTGTTGCGTGGAGTGAATGAAATCTGGATGGAAATTCAATGAACCCTGTTGAGTTCCTGCTGGTGCTGAGGGGTCGGAGGGGTGGCCGGGATGAATTCCTGATTGTGTCGAGTTGGACACCAGAAATTCCGTCATGTTCAGTAAAATCCTCCTCGATCAGATGCACAAAAATTGGATTTATTCAAAGGACAGAAACAGGTTCAGAATGGAATCTCCTCCTCCCACTGAGAGAGCTGAGGAATAACGAGGGACGTGAGATCGTGTATTTAATTAAGCTCATTAGCACATCCAGGGCGCGGACTTTGATATTGAAATAAACCTTAATGGGGCAAAAGTTACTTTTTATTTATCCGATAACAGAGAGAAAGCTTTGCCTGCCCTCCCAGAGGAGACTGGGACAGGATGGGTGCTTTGAGGACAGCCAGCACCGTTTGTCACCTCCGGGCACTGACAGGAGCCAGACCTTCCCTGCGAGGACTCACCGCTCCCTCTGATCTGCCGAGGTGACAAATCGGGTGGCGCGGGGTGACCCCGAGGCCAACACGTGTCCCTCGAGAGGCCGAGCGAGCCGCGACAGTGTGCGACGCAGGGAGTGCCACCAGGCTGCGGGACAGGCGGCTGTGCGACAGTGACAGAGCTGGGATGGAGCTGAGGAGGAGGAGGAGGGGGGGGGGGGGGGGAGGAGGAGGAGGAGGAGGAGGAGGAGGAGGAGGCAGAGCTTCCCTGCCAAGGAGCGATTGGAGATCCCATTTCTCCTCGGGGTGCTGAGCTCAGCACTCGGGCAGTGCCACGCTCGGTTTGCTGCGGGGTTTGCTGCTGACAGCTGTCCCCACCAGGGCTGCTGTCCCCACCAGGGCTGCTGTCCCCACCAGGGCTGCTGTCCCCACCCGGGCTGCTGTCCCCTCCCAGAGCTGCCACCTCCGGCCACCCTTTCCCAAGGCAAACTCACTGCGGTGGAGGTGACACTGCCGCTGTGGCATCCCCAGGGGACACTGGGCACTCCTGGTGACAGCTCTGCTGTCGCCACCTGCAGCCAGCGCCACCAAATCCCTGTTCCCCTGGGGATCATCTCCGGCTCTTCTCCACTCCGGGACTCTGCTCCATCTCCGCAGGGACCTGGCGCGGCTGGAGGGGAATTTTTGGGAACTGTCCCAGCGCTGGCGAGCCCGGGAGCTCTCGGCGTCCTCGTCCGTTCTTCCTTCCTCACCTCCGGAGCTGGGAAGAGGAGCCGCGACCCTGCCGCTCCCTGTTCCTCCCGCGGGGCTGCTCCGGGCTGTGCCCGAGCTCCGGGCCATGTCCCTGCCAGCTCGGGGACAGCGCGGGGGAGCGCAGGGACAGGACTAGGGGTGGCTTTGGGGCAGAGCAGCCGCAGCCCCATGGCCAGGGGGTGGCTTTGGGGCAGAGCAGCCCCCAGCCCGGGGGTTCCCCATCCCTCGGGAAGGCCGGGCTGTGCCAGGCGCTTGTTTGTCCCAGCGAGCGCCGCTGCCAGGAGTTAATTGTCCTGGGATGAGGCCAAGGCTCCGGCAGGAGCAGGTGCCGAGCAGCCCTGCCGCTCCCCGCGCTGCTGTCACCGCTGTCACCGCTGCTCGCCCCACCGGGACAGTGCCACCCCTGCACCCCCGAGGCCACTGTCCCCAGCTCTGCCCACCCCAGTCACTCCAATCAGGCTCACACGGGGGGGATGAATCCTCCCTTCACCGCCCCAGCAGCCCCATCCAGGGAGCCAAACCGGGGCTTTGCCCCTGTCCTTGTGTCCCAGCGAGGGGTTCCTGCTGTCCTTGTCCCCACAGCCGCTGTCCCCAGCCCCGCAGCCCTGCAGCTGCATTCCAAGCCTGCAAAACTTACTGGAAATCCTGTGGATGCAAATCCTGGCCGCCGCTCCGTGCCAGGAACTTGAGCTGCAATCCCGAGAGGGCAGCAGGCTCCGAGCACAGTGCCTCCCCCTCGCCATTCCCGGCCTCTGGAATCCTCTTTTAAAGTCCCATCAGGCCGGGGGACACGGGTGGCTCCGCGGGACCCCCGAGGCCAGGCAGGGGTGGGGCAAAGCCAGCAAATCCTGGGATGCCTTCCCAAAACCTCCACCGCGTCGGAGGGATGGGTTGGTGCCATGTTGATTCAGACTGCCTGGCTCCATCCCAAAAGCTCCCAGCTCCCAGCTCGATGGAGATTCCCGGGGTCTGGGCAGGTGAGGAGGTGCGGGAGGTGGTGACCCACAATCCCGGGAATACCCCAATTCCCACCCTCCCCGGGTCCCCTCGAGTGAGCACCCAAGTCCTTCCCGGGTCACCTCAACGCTGCTCCCTCGGCAGCCGCGAGGTTTGAATCAATCCCAGGTGAAACCTAAACCTGCGGCGAGGAGGATGCGCTGCTCCAAAGGCAGCGGGATGAAGGTCAGGGTGATCCCGCTGGAGCATCCGCCGGGAGAGGGGCCAGACGGGCCGGGGGGATGCCCTGGGGAGCATTTTTTTTGGGGGGGGGTGGTGGATGGAGGGGAAAATTTCGATTTGGATTCCCAGGATTTCATCCTGCACGGCTCTCACCCCATTTCGCTGCGTGGGGTTTGAGTGACATCCTTGTAGGGGAAATTGCGGGTTTAACAGCACCATTCCCTGCGAGTAAATAAAGCTGTCAATTTATCGGGTGTGATTGCCGAGACCTCCCAAATCCCGCAGCGCTCACGAGGGCCGCGCTGTGCCAGGATCTCTGCCTGCCACTAAATAATTCACTGCCCAAAGCCCTCAGCTCGGTTTCTGCTCCGGGAGAGCAAACCCCGGAGGGGTGGGGTGGGATGGAGACTCTCGGGTTCTCCAAAAGTGTGAAACCACACGGATACAGCTGGGATCGCTGCTTTGCCTGGAATGGGAATTCCCAGTCCCTTGCCTCAGTTTCCCCATGTGCTGGTGGGATCTGAGGGGAGTGAGGTGGAAAAGCTGGGAGTGTTGGTTGGGAAACACTTGGAGCCTGGCTCGAGGCTGAGTCGGAGGATGGATGGATGGGGATGGAATTCTCCATGTTCTCCAGGGGTTCTCCATGTTCTCCAGGGATGCTCCATGTTTTCCAGGGATGCTCCATCTCCTCCAAGGATCCTCCATACGGTGGGCGTTGGGAGTCTCACTCTCACTCCAGGGTTCTCCACGCCCTCCGTTTGGGGTGTGCCGTGGGATGCAGTTTGGGATGCCGTTTGGGATGCAGTTTAGGATGCAGTGACGTGGCTCGAGATGCGATTTGGTTTGGGATGCTGCGCGGGATGAAGCTGGGATGCGGTGCGGGATGTGGTTTGGGATGCGATTCGGTCTGGGATGAGGTGTGGATTGCGGTTTGGGATGAGGTGTGGATTGCGGTTTGGGATGAGGTGTGGATTGCGGTTTGGGATGAGGTGTGGATTGCGGTTTGGGATGAGGTGTGGATTGCGGTTTGGGATGCAGCTGGGATGAGTTTGGGATGCAGCTGGGCTGCGGTTTGGGATCCTCACTCACAGGATGCCCCAGGACCCTCTGCCCGCTCCCCGTCCGCCGTAGTGTCCCCCACCCAGCCGGGGGGTGACAGGAGCCCACCCACCACCCCGTCCCCTCCCCGCCCCGCACGGCGCTTTCCCCGCCCGCCCCGTCCCGCGGAGCCCCGGGGGCGGGAGCCAGGTACGGCGGGGCGGGCCGGGCCGGCGGGGCGGCGGCGGGGGAGGGCCCGGCGGCGGCGGCGGGCAGCTAAAGGCAGGTGGCCCCGGGAGCGGCCCCGGGCTGGCTCGGGGGTCCCGCGGCGGCCGGGGCCATGCGGCGGGCGGCGGCCTGAGCGGGGCGGCCATGGCCGGGGCGGCGGCGGCGGCGGGGCGGGGAGCGGCGGGCGGCGCTGACGGCGGTGCGGACCGAGGGCGCGGAGACCCCCGGCCCGGGCAGCGGGACCCCCCTCCGCCGCCCCCGCCCCGCCGCCGGGGGTTGCTGGCGGGGCCGCGCCCCGGAGCCGCCCCCCGCCCCGCCGGGGCCCCGCGCTGCTGCCGCCGCCGCCTCCAGAACTGCCTCTACAACGTGCTGGAGCGGCCCCGCGGCTGGGCTTTCATCTACCACGTCTTCATGTGAGTACCGGACACCGGGGGCTGCCGCAGCGGTGCCCAGGGCTGGCCGGCCGGTCCCGGGGCGGCGGGGAGCGGGCGCTGCCGGGGAAGGAGCGCCGGGGGTAGCGGGAGTGCCGCGGGGCTGCCGCGGCTCCCAGCAACCCCCCCCGGGCTCCACCGGGAAGTTTCTCCACCGTGAGCGTTCGGCGGGGGGGACGCGCCGGTGCCGCTCCTGCCGCCGCTCCCGGTCCTGCTCCGGGATCCGCCACCGGGGGGAGCGAGTCCCGCAGAGGGTCCGGTGCGAGGAGCCGAGCGCGTCCCCGGGGATGACACTCAGTCCCCGGGGTGGCCCGGAGCCGGTGGCACCGCAGGGAGCCGCGTCACCGTCCCGCGCTGGCCTGGCTGGGGTCTCTGAGCACGTGAAGCCCCTCAAAGGCAGGAGACCCGCGAGGGGTGACAGCTCGGGGTGGCATCGGGGACACTCCGCTGTCCTGTGCCTGCGGCGGTGCTGGGACAAGGCAGAAGTGCCACCGCAGAGCCGGGCGGGATGGGGACAGCGGGGGTCTTCTTGTCCCTGCTGTCCCCCGCGAGCTGCGCCCATTCCCGGCTCGCTGGTGATCCCCAGCGCTGGGATAGCTGGAATCTTCCTCTCCAGAGCCCGAGGGATGCTCCCGGCAGCTCACCTGCTCCTTCCCCTGCTCGCTGGGTTTCCCTGAGCACTGAGGTGCTGCTCCAGCTCTCCTTGCTGGATCTGAGCATCCCATGGCTCAGAACAGCTTCGCCCCCTCGGGGTTGTCGCCTCGGGGGGCTGTGGCAGGGAATTGAGGGATCCCCGCCACACCTGGGGGTGTCAGGGACAGAGTGGGCTCTGTTCTGGGGGGTTGTCCCAACCCAGGACCCAGTGACATGCCTGGGGACACTGCCGGGACATCCCAGCCGCAGCCATGGGGCAGGAGGTGTTTCCCCTCTTGGCCTGGCGTGTGCCAGCTGTGGGCACAGAGCCTCTCCGAGGGCAAGAAACCGAAAATTCGCCTCCTTCCCTCTCGCCTGGAGCGATGCCGCGGGGCTGCGTCGTTTCTGGGGTGCGGGAGCAGCAGCTCGTTAAGAGGCAGGAAAATGGGTCTTGCCTTAGTTAGCACATCGAGCTGGCAGCAGGAATTTGTCACCGGATGAAAGGGCACCTGAGCTCCCCGGGGAGCCGCCACACGAGCCCGGGGCCCATTTGTAACGACACCTCCACAGCCAGGATCCCTGCGTGGAAAATCCCACCCTCGGGAGAGCTTCTCCCGCGGGGAAAGGCGGCCGAACCCCCTGCCAGGGGAGGCAGTCAGGATTTATGGCGCAGGTAGCCGCGGGATGTGGAAGATATGTGTCCCCGCTCATGCGATGTCCATCCCCGAGTGTCCTCCGCCGCTTCTTCCTCTCCATTTCAGACTGTTTTGCCCCAAAAATTACTCCGTGGGACAAGCAGCTCCCCTTGCAGAGCCCCCCAAGCCCCCCAGCCCCTCTCCTGCCACCCCACCGTGCCTGGCCCGCAGCTCCTGGGCGCTGGGCTTTGTTCCACGAGATGTGCAGCCGTCGAGAGCAGGAGCCAAACGTCTCCAGCCTCTGCTGGGGAGGCTTTTTGTTCACTCGCACGCTTAATTTTCGGGCTGAGGCAGCTGCAGGGCAGAGTCCTGCCAGGGAGCCCTCCAAAATCCTGTGGGAAGACGCCGCAGTGGGTGCAAGGTGCGGACATCTGTTCTGCGAAGCCTCTCCCGTAACGTTGCTCGTTTCTTGGCTTCTTCCAAGTTTTTTGTTGCTTTTTTTTTTCACTCTCTCTCTCTCCCGCAGCAGATGGGAGCTGCGAAGCTGTTGCAGCGGCGCTAAAGTTCTCGGGGATGATTTGTGCGCCGCAATTCCCGGGTTTTAACAAAAGAGGAGGAAGGTGTTACCCCACTCCCCAACCCCCGAGGCACGGCAGGGGATGGAGCCCCCGGCCCGAGGTGGGGACAGCGCCGGTGACAAGGACAGGTCCCCCGAGCCCCGGCTGCGCTGCCTCCCCCGAGCAGGCTGGCTCCGAGACAGGGCTGAGAACTGCTAAAATGGAAATACCCGCTGAGAAGTGACGCGTTTCCCTCCCGGAGCCGAGCGGGGCTGAGCCCGGCGCGGTTATCGAACAACTTCGGCCTCTTTCTGTCGGAGGATTGATCCCAAATCTTGTCCCGGCGCCTGCTCCGGGATCAGTGCTTTGGTGGCTGCATCATTTCTGCACCCCCGAGCCTGCTGGCAGCTCTGCCAGGGGGGTTTGGGGTCACTTTTGGGGTCTGATGGGTGTCCCCAAACCCTGCCATGCTCCAGATAGGGATGGTGTGGACATGGCAGCCCATGAGGGTGCAAAGCCAAAATTCGGGGTCTCCCCCAGCCCCTCCAGCCCCACGCTGACCACAAAGCCAGGCCCTGGCCGGGCTCACCAAGCCGAGCCTCTCCCGCTCGGAATGAGAATTCCCAGCCCTGCAGCTTACGGAGCAAATCCGGGAGGGAGCCCAGAGCATTAAGCGAGAGGCTTTGGAGCCAGGAGGCAAAATGAGAACTTCCTTTTCCAATCTCCTCCTCGTTAGCCAGAGGGAAAGCTCTTCCCTGCTCCCGGCAGAGCTGCTGCGGGTTTGACTGCCCTGCCGAGGTTTTCCAGGTGTCCAATTCCAGCCATTCCCACTTTTTTTTTGGTGGCTTTTCCCTGCCCACCCGCCAGCTCCCCACATCCCCGGTCGGTGCCGGTGGTTATGAAACAACCGCTGGGTGCACCAGCAGCTCGGCTCAGCACTTTTCCAGGTCCTGGAGGAAAACTTCCATCCAGAACAGTTTAACCTGGAGCAAATTAGGGAAGACTGAGCCAGCAGCACCGGGAACAGCCGCAATCCCCTGCCTGGAGCAGCATCTCCCGTGCCAGGCCAGCTGCCCTGCCCTGCTGCTGGGGTTTATTTCCTTCCCACGGGGAAGAGGAGGTTTTGTTTCCCTGAGGCAGGGAGGGGACGGGAGCATTGTCCCCTGCTGTCGCTGTGGGGACAGGGGGGTGGCAGCTCCCCGGGACAATCCTGGCACTGGTGAGCGATGCCACCACGGTCAGTGCCCAGCCCTTGGCGACACCCTCGGGGCAATTCCTAGTCCTGGAGCCTTGGGTGGTTTGTAGGGAATTTGCTCCATCCCTGCTCAGCGCTGAGTCTCCACCGCCTGCTTGGAAAAACCTCTTGAATTCAACTCTGAAACTCTTGAATTTAACTCTTAAACCTCTCTTAAACTCTTGAATTTAACTCCTAACTCTTCCACCTCTTTGAATTTAACTCCTAACCCTTCCACCTCTGAATTTAACTCCTAATTCTTCCACCTCTTTGAAATTCCCTCCTCTCAGGCTTTAAACTCGCCGTCACCGCCGTGTCCCCCAGCTGGGGCGGTGACATGGCCACAACCAGAGGGACCGGAGGCTGTGCCCTTCCAGCAGGGTAGGGGCTGTGCCACCAGGGCCACCTTGCCTGGCTCTGAAAGGGGAGCCGCCGCAGGGGCAATGCCAGCGGGAGGAGAAGCCGGCACAGCACTTTCCCCGGCGCGATGTGGTGTCACCAGGGCATAAAATTAAGCGACTTCGGCGCAACATGAAACGGCGCATTGATTTTTCCTGCTGGGTTTTTTTCCTTTTTCCCCTCTTCCAGCTCCGGCCGGACCCCAAACCCGGGCAGGAGGTGCCAGTTTGGATGCCCCAGTGGGGAGGACAGGGGTGCATCACTGCCGGGGGGTTTGGAGGTGATGCTGGAGGGTTTTGGGTTTTTTGTCCCACACCGGCAGCGATCCCAAACCTGCCCCCTCTGGTGTTGCTACACTCCACTCTTTGGGGGTCCCAGCTTTGGGGTGACTTCTCAGAGCCACTCTGCCCCGAATGTCCCCATGCCCTGCGGACCCCCAGCTGCTGGATGAGCTCGCCAACCCCTCTCCCTCTCCAGGGGTGCAGCGCCCGCCGGGCACGGGAGGTGCATCGGAAAACACTCCTGTTCCTTCCCCCTCCCTCCATCCAGAGAGTTCCTTGCCAGATGATCCAAGAGCAAAACTATCCCGCCTGCTCCGTGTGAGCGTCTTGGCACCGTCCGCGGGAGCCTTGTGACCGTGCTCCCCGCGGGCACGGCGGGGCCGGGGGGCACCGGGTGGCACGGGGGTGTCGTGATGCCACCGGAGAGATTTCCCCCCCCCCCAAAACGCGAAGTTTTTGGGGCCACGCGCTGGTGGGAGGATGTCACTGGATGTCACCCTGCCAGGTGGGGTGCAGGAGAGGTTCCGCATGCCAGCTCTGCTGCAGGGTGCTGGGAACATCCCGTCCTGCCGGCTTGGGAGGCCAGGAGGGCTTTGGGATCGACACCCTCCTTCCCGCAGCGCTGATCAGCGGGTCGGGCCGAGCTCTGAGATGTGCCGAGCCTCGCCGTGCCTCTGCCGCCGCGCTTCCCCAGCCCGAGGAGAACCACCCGGAGCTTCTCCGCCTCTCCTCGGGGCGGCGAGGGCCAGCCCGTGCCATGGTTACGGCCGCAAACAGGGCCGCTACAGCCCGGTTATTTATATCCCCCAGGCCTCCTGCTCCACCTCTCCCGAAGGGCTGCGGGACGGCGATTTATGGGACACGCTGTTTATACAGCTGCGCACCGAGCTGAACCTCCCGGCACGGCCAGCCTGGGGCTGCGCTCGGGCGGGTTTGGTGCCGATCCCAAATTTCCAGCGGTGGCACAGCTGGGCGGTGCGGTCTGGCTCGGCCAGGCTTGTCCAGGGAAGGGATCAGCGCCTCCCCAGAGTGTGTTCGCTCGCTCATCGCTCGGCTGAGCTGTTTATCCTGCGGCGCGTGGTGTTTGCCTTGCGCTGAGTTGTCGCCGGGCTGGCACCGCTGGGACCAGGACAGCCCTGCCGGTGTCACCCCCGTGTCACTCCCGGGGGCTTGGGGACATTCCGTCCCCATCCCCCTGGGCTGTCCCATCCCCATCCCGCTCCGCGACCCCCGAGGATCACGATCCGTCAGCTCATCCTGGGCTGTTTTGGGGCGAAACCCCTTTGCCTAACGGGGTTTTGGGGGACACTGGGGACCAACCGGTGCCCATGCAGGGAGGCTGAGTTGGCTCTGCTTGCCCTGAGCTCAGCAGCTTTCCCGGCTCACCTATTCCTCGGCCGGCTCGGGCGGCAGCAGATGGCGAAGCCCACCCTAATGAAGATTAATTGAGGAGATCTCGCCTTCCCCGCGCTGGCCCCCGCCGGGTTTTCATTATTGTTTTGGGGAGGTTTCATTACCGCTGGGGGACTTGCTCTGCTCCTGCCGGGTGACACCAGCCGCAGGGTTCTGTCCCCGTGTCCAGGCTGGCAGTGACATGTGCTGGGGGGTTGGGGACCCCCGGCTGCGGGGGGGTTGGAAAAGGGAATTTTATAGGAAATAAAAACCATCCCCCGAGATCCTGGAGCAGGGAGGTGATGAATCCCACTCTCTGCCCCCCTCCCCATCTCCCTGCCAACATTCCTTGTTTTTTCAGCTCCTCTCGGAGGGCGGGACGAGCAGCGAATTGGGATGGCAGCCTGGCACTGCCGCTCCCCCGCGGGGCTGGATGGAGGCTCGAGGGGCTGATTTCCCCGAGAGAGCAGCAATCCTGCCCCGGAAGGTTGGGGAATGCCTGTTCCTGGCTGCCTCCAGCCATCTGACCCTTCCCTAAGCCGCTTAAGCGCTGCCGGCAGCAGCCGGGCCGGGGCGTTCGCCCAGCTTTGCGAGTTAATTCCTAGCAGGTGATGCTTTCCCAGAAAGTTCCTTTCCCAGCCAGCCCCGTGGGGCCTCTCCTGCCTGGATCCTTCCCCAAATCCGATGGGATGCCGGCTGGGAGGTTTCCCCATCCCCATTAGGATTTCCATCCCGGCCGGACCAGCGGGTGACCCGTGTGTGGGTGGCTCCAGGGCCACCCGCAGCATGTCCCCAAGCACAGGAGACCCCCCTCCTTGCTCCCAGCACGGGGCGAGAGGCACAAATCTGCGCAGGCTGGGAGATTTCTGCCTCCTCCTCCGCTTCGTGCTCCGCTGCCCGTGTAATTGCCTGCTAAATCCTGCTCGGATAATCTTTATTGCTGATGATGCACAAAGCCCGCAGCTCCGCTCTGGGCCGAATTTGGCTCCTCAGCCCGGAGCCAGGCTGAGGGGTGCCGCTCTGCCCTGCGGGGGTTAATGCCAGAAGTGCTGCGCCGGAGGAAAAAACCCCAATTAATAATTCAGAGGGAGAAGGAATTGGCTCCAACCTTCTGCCTGGCGGGTGGGGAGTGCCAGGGAGAGGAGCGGCGTCCTCTGCGGAGAGGGCAGGGTGGTGACAAGGCTGTGACATCCCTGGTCCCTTCATGGCTCCAGTTCTCCCTCCTCCAGGCTCTGCATCCAGCCCTCCTCCCATTCCCGGTTTGGTTTTTTTTTTTGTTGTTTCTTTAGTTTTTTTTTTTTTAATGTTTCTATGGGGTTTTTTTGGTTGTTGTTGTGGTTTTGTTGGGGTTTTTTTGGTTGGTTGGTTGGTTGGTTGGTTTGGCTTTTTTGTTTGGGTTTTTTTGGGGGTTTTTTGGTGTTTTTATTTTTTGCTTTTGTTTTGGTTTGGTTTGGTTTTTGCTTTTTTTCTGTCGGTCCCATCTCCGGCAGCATTTTGGAGGAAAGGGACACACCTGTCCCCTTTAGGGGACACATCCCTCAGCCCCCCTCATGCCGGGTTTGAGAGCCGCCAGCCCCACACGTGGCTGTGGGGTCAGTGTGGGGCTGTTCTGGTTGGTCCTACTGAGAGCACAGAGCATTGTCCCCTCTCTGCTGTGTCCCCTAGTGCCTCCCCACGGCGCTGGGACAGTTGGGACAGTTGTGACAAGTTTCACCCCTCCGATGGCCCAGGCAGCTGGCTCTGTTTGAGAATTCCATGCCAACAACATGAGGAGACAGGAAAACGCTCCCAGCAGGGCGCTGAGCCCCCCAGACCCTCCGGATCCCCTCTGATTGTCCCCTGGGCATTGTCACCGTGAGAGCCGGCGGTGAGATGGGTGCCACCAGCTTGGGGACAGCGTGCCAGGGCCACCTCTCCTGCACTGCCAGGCCATGCCAGGCCATGCCAGTGCCACCCAGAGTGGCGTTGAGTGTCCGGAGCCCCCAGTGCCACCACGGAGCCACCGTGCCAGGGCGCTCTGCTCGCCGTCACACGGGCTGGTGGCACAAGCCCTCCGCTTTCCTTTTTTAGAATCGCTGGATCAGGGGAAAAAATGTATTTTTGGAGGTTTCATTAGCTCCGGCTTCAGAGTCGACTTTCTCTTCTTCCTTTCCTTTTTTCCTTTTTTTTCCCCTCCTTATTTTAAATGGGCCAAAGCCCCTCGTGCCTGAGCCTGGCGCTCGGGGAGGAGCAGCCCAGAGTTTTTTCTAGGGACTTTTCCCTTGAGTTGACATTCCCAGGTGGTCCCCGCGCTGTCCCACGGTGGCAGTGATGCTGGGGACAATCCGGAGAAGCTCTGCTCCCCTTCCTGCAGCATCCCAACCCTCCACAGCGCGGGACCCTCCCTGCCTTTAGTGAAGAAGCCGCAGGGCTGCGGCAGAGCTGGCACCGAGCCCCACGGCGGCTGCCGGGCTCCCCAAAGGCTCCATGCCACCATCTAGGGGCAAAGTGTGTCCCCAGAGGCTCTGCCGCGGCCGTGGAATCCTCGGTTTGGGGGTTCAGGCTGTGGGTTGGGGTCCCCTGGCTGTCCCGGTGTCCTCACTGATATTTTCTCCTTCCAGATTCCTCCTGGTCTTCAGCTGCCTGGTGCTGTCGGTCTTCTCCACCATCCAGGAGCACCAGAAATTGGCCAACGAGTGCCTCTTCATCCTGGTGAGCGGCGCCGGGGCAGGGCTGCTGCTCCGATTGCCTTTCCCCGCTTTATACCCCAAAAGGATATAAAAAAACAAGGAAAAAACCCTCTGATCCATCCCCAGCCGGGATGTCGCTGGTGGTGGTGGCCTCGCCGTGCATTGTCCCCAAGGCTCGGGGTGGCCCACGCCACCACTGTCCCTCCAACCGCTGGGAAAGGCAGGGCACGAGGGGCTAAAAAAGGCAACTTTCCCCCAAACTGTCAGAAAGAGCTGACGCAGGGAGTTCTCCCGAGTGACGGAGACTAAATTGGGAAGGTCCTTGTGACTTTCCTGCGAGTAAGCAGAACGGGGGCTTGTTTGCGCGAGAGGTAGGAGGACAATGCTGACAGCGGAGGAAAAGGACCCAGCTCGGAGCGAGGCAGCAGAGCCGCGATGCCCAGGCAGCCCCGACGGCTGCGGCTCCCGTCTCGCCGCCCTGATCCCCCGGGATGGCTCCGGTGGCCTCGGGGGGACAATCCATTTGGGTTCCCCTCAAAGCTGAGCACCCCAACTCCTCCCTGCCCCTCTCACGCCGTTCCCCCCCTGTCCCCGCGGCAGGAATTCGTGATGATCGTGGTGTTCGGCATGGAGTACATCGTCCGAGTGTGGGCAGCCGGTTGCTGCTGCCGCTACCGCGGCTGGCGCGGCCGCTTCCGCTTCGCCAGGAAACCCTTCTGCGTGATAGGTACGGGCTGGGATCGGGGGCGGGCGGGATTTGGGATAAACCACGCGCCCCCTGAGCCTGGCTGCCCCTTCAGATTTCATCGTGTTCATCGCCTCGGTGGCTGTCATCGCCGCGGGCACGCAGGGCAACATCTTCGCCACGTCGGCGCTGCGCAGCATGCGCTTCCTGCAGATCTTGCGCATGGTGCGCATGGACCGCCGCGGCGGCACCTGGAAGCTGCTGGGCTCCGTGGTCTACGCCCACAGCAAGGTGAGGGAAAAAAACCTCCGGGTGCATCCCCGGCGAGCGGCCGAGCCCGTGTGACCCGCCGTGCCCCGCAGGAGCTCATCACGGCGTGGTACATCGGCTTCCTGGTGCTCATCTTCGCCTCGTTCCTCGTGTACCTGGCGGAGAAGGACGCCAACGTGCAGTTCGCCACCTACGCCGACTCGCTGTGGTGGGGCACGGTAAGCTCGGTGTCCCCGTGTCCCCTCCCCCGGCCCCGGGAGGGGAGCAGGAGGGTGGGACGGGGCGGTGGTGGGGGAGCGCCCTGCAGGCCCCCCGCTGCTGTGTCCCCGGGCAGGTGACACTGACCACCATCGGCTACGGGGACAAGGCGCCGCAGACGTGGCTGGGCAGGATGCTGGCGGCCGGATTCGCCCTGCTCGGCATCTCCTTCTTCGCCCTGCCCGCCGTGAGTAGGGGAGAGGGTCGCCGTGCCTGCTGTCCAGCAGAAATTTGGGATGAAAAAGGGGCAGAGCCACCTCTGTGAGGTCCTGCTCTGTGCCAGCACCAACGGCGCTGTCCCCTCTTGTCCCCAGGGGATCCTGGGCTCCGGATTCGCCCTCAAAGTGCAGGAGCAGCATCGGCAGAAGCACTTCGAGAAGAGGCGCACTCCGGCGGCGAACCTGATCCAGGTAGAGCAGGGCTGGCCTGTCCCTTCCCGGGAGTGCGCTGCTGTCCCCTCCTGTCACCAAAGCACCCAAACGCCACATCCAACACCGCAATCCTTCGCGTTGGGCGCTGCCCGTGGGGGTCAGGATGGATGGAGGGGTCCGGAGGGGTTCTCCCATCCCGGCCCATCCCGATTCCCGGGATTCTCGCTCCCTTCCAGGCCGCCTGGCGCCTGTACTCCACGGATGTCAGCCGGGTGTACCTGACGGCCACGTGGTGTTACTACGACAGCCTCCTGCCCGCCTTCAGGTAGGCGGAGGGGGAGGGGGTTAGGGCTGGGGGGCTGCGGGGGGTCTCTGTGGGGATGAACAGCCTGAGAAACCAGGAGGGACCTTGTGGAACCGCCGGGGGCTCAGTAGGGTCGAGCAGCACCGATATCTTCCCAGGATGGGAAGCGTCTGCTGAAGGAACCTCCTTCATCCTCATCATCCTCACAGCACCAGCACCCATCCCATCCCATCCCATCCCATCCCACCCCATCCACGACCTTCCTCCAGCACCGCGGGGAGCAGCACGGTGCCACCAGGGCCAGGACAGGAGTTGTCACACGGCTGGACACGGGGGGATCCCGTGGGATGCCCAGGTCCTGTCCCTGCAGGGTGTCCCTCCCGTGACCTCTGCGATGTTGCCATCGCGGGTTGATCCGAGGCTTTTCCAGCCCTCTCCTCCAGACCCCGAGGGTTTGTCACATCCCTGTGCCGCATCCCCTCCCTCCCTGCGTGTCCTGCCCTGCTCAGGCTGCGTGACAAATCCGTTCTTCTGTCCCACTTTTGATTTTTCCAAAGGCTCTTACCGGCCGCAGCGCCCAGTCCTTCCCGTCCCTCCTTCCCAAGCATCACCATCGGATCCTGGGCATCCCGGGGGGCTCTGCTGACCCTCCTGCTGGGCCAGCAGCCGTTTCCCATTTCCAGAGCTGGATTCGAGTTTTTCCCTGCTGGATCTGAGCTTTGCCTTCCTGGCTGCTCCAGCCGTGCCCAGGATCTGATGGTGACAGGTTCCCATGTCCCCAACCCATCCCTCTGCCTGTCCCTGCCTGACCCATCCCTCCCAGCCCACCCAACCCAAAATTCCCCTGTGGAATCCCAGTTCCCCTCCCCATCACCCCCAATTAAGAAACCGCCTTTTGAACAAAAATGCTGATTTTTTTTCTTGTTTTGCTCCGGTTTTGCTTTACCTCGCCCTCAGGAGGACCCCGGCGCTGCCCAGCCTTGCTTTGCTCGTTTCGTTTGCTTCAGGAAATTTAATTTCTCCCCGTTTTTATTTCACCCCCGACCTCAGAGAGCTGGTCCTTATATTTGAGCATTTGCACCGCGTTCGCAACGGAGGATTTAGGAACTCAGAGGTGAAAAAATGGCCCGACAGAGCCCCACCGCCCTATCACTCCTTCACCCCTGCCCAGAAAAGCGTCGGCCTGGCCATGTGCTCAGGGGAAAGGTAGGAGGGGGCAACCCCCGTGTTCTCCCTCCTCTCTGCTCTGTCTCCCCCTGTGTCCTCCTGCGATGTCACTGTCACCGTCACTGCCACACCAGACCCCAAACTGGCCCGTGCTGGGCATCCCTCCTGCTCCTCGTGCTGCTTCCAGCCGCATTCCAGCTCCAAAGTTTGGTCGGCAGGGACATTTCAGGCCCTCTGAGGTCACCTCGCTGCCCTTTTTTATGTCGCCGGGATGTGGCACAGGGGAACCAGGCGTGGAAAACCACCTTGGCGAAGGCAGTGGTGCCATCCCGGCGGGATGGAGCTTGAATGGAGCAGGGATGGAGTAGGGATGGAGTAGGGACGGAGCAGGGATGGAGCAGGGATGGAGAAGGGATGGAGCAGGGATGGAGTAGGGATGGAGCAGGGATGGAGCAGGGATGGAGCAGGGATGGAGAAGGGATGGAGCAGGGATGGAGTAGGGATGGAGCAGGGATGGAGCAGGGATGGAGCCGGCTGGCCACCCTCCAGAGCCCGGGAAGGAGCAAATCCCAGAGCCTGGAGCTGAGAGAGGCTTCCGGTACCCCTGGGAAGAGGCGAGAGGGGTTGAGGTGCTGGTGGCGGCTGCTCTGCGCCGTGTCCCTTGTCCCCTCTGCCTGAAGAGCATCCCTGTGCCACCACGGCTGGCCACCGCTCAGGACATGGGGCCAGCGCCGGGGTTGGGTGGGGAGAGGCCTCGTGCCTCAGTTTCCCCCGTGATGCTCAGGCTGCAGGCGTGGGGATGAGTGAGATCTGCTCCCCCAGGTGAGTTGGGGGTCGGGGGGCTCCTCGCTGGGCTCAGGGAATGACCAGGAAGCGGCAGGGGAAGGAGCGAAACCCCCCTCGGGGGCTGAGCCCGCCCATCTCCCCATCTCATAACATCTCATCTTCTCTCTCTCCTCCCCTCTCCCGCTCACCCTCCTCCTCCTCCCCATCCCAAACCTCCTCTCCATGCCCAACCACTCCCCCCAAGCTGGAATGAGGAGGACGCGCAGCCCCACAAGTGTTTACGCCTCAGGTAACGCTCGCCGCCGGCAGCAGGGAGGAGCCGGCAGAGCCCGGCGGGCTTTGCGGGGCCACCGCGGTCCCTCCGCTCGGGGAGCGTCCCCAAATCCTTCTGGCAGAGCCGAGAAACCCCACAAGCGCCGTGTTTATGCAGGACCTACACAAACGTCGCGCGTTCACCGGTGGCACTCACTGGTGGCACTCACTGGTGGCACTCACTGGTGGCACTCAGCGGTGGCACTCAGCGGTGGCACTCAGCGGTGGCACTCCGGGACGCTGTCCCACCTGCCCGCGGGACGGGAGCGCGGTGACCCGGGACGCTCCGCTCCCCGCCGGCCGTGGCTGACTCTCTTTTCTCCTGTGTCTCTGCCCTGCCCCTCCAGCCCCATCTTTAGTGGTAAGAGGAGGCTCTTGCAGACGTGGGGCACGTGGAGACGGAGGTACCGGGAAGCCCGGGATGCACGGATTCGCTCCCTGCCTGCGTGCCTGCGGCATGGACAGGGCTGGGGTTGAGCCACAGCATGGCCTGGGCTGAGCTGGCTGTCCCCACTGTCCCCCGCTGCCTCAGTTTCCCCGCGGTGCAGCCACAGATCTGTTGGCAGCGATATCCAGCGCATGGATAAATCCCAGAAATCCCATCCCGCCTGATTCCCGGGATGCAGCCCTTCCCACCCTGGATGCGGGGATGTCCCTCTGGCTGCCTGGGAATGGCTGGGAGCTCTGTGCCCCGTCTGTGCCCCACCTGTGCCCCACCTGTGCCCCACCTGTGCCCCGCCTGTGTCCTGTCTGTGCCCCACCTGTGCCCTGTCTGTGCCCCACCTGTGCCCCACCTATGCCCTGCCTGTGCCCCACCCGTGTCCTGCCTGTGCCCTGCCTTGCCCCGTGACTCTCCCAGGAAATTCGGGAAAAGTCTCTCTGCTGTTCCATGAAGCCTGTCCTGTTGTGGTTGTGGGATTTCCTCCGTGTCCTGCCCCGTGTGTCCCCTTGAGCCGCGTTTGGGGTCTCTCCTCATGCACAAGGGTTTGTGTAGGTCCTGCATAAACTATGCCTGGTGTTTCCCTCCCCCGACCCAAAATCGCGGCTGGGTTTGGGAGCAGAATGGCGTCAGGGCATGAGCAGAGCCTGGATTGGGAGGTGCGGCCTGGAGGAGCAGGAGGAGGAGGAGGAAGAGGAGGGGGATGAAGGGGTTTAGCCCCGGGACACGCCGTGCCAGCAGGGATGGAGCAGGAGCAGAGCTCTGCCCAGCTCCCAGGTGGCTGTGCCGCCTGTCCCCTGCTGCCACACCTGTCTGTCCCCACCTGTCACCTCCTTCCACTGCTCTGGGCACCAACAAAAGGGATTGAAAGGAGCAACCCCCGAGCTGCCCCTGCAGGATCCGCCTGCTCCCGGCCTGGCTCCTGCCTGTCACCTGCCGGGGGGCTCTCTGTGACCTCAGCACGGCCACCCCCACTTCACCCCCCTGCAGCGGCCACCCCGTGCCCGTCCCTGTCCCCACGGCCCTCCCGCTGTCCCCCGCAGCAACAAGATGGGCATCAAGGAGCGGATCCGGCTGGGCAGCTCGCAGCGGCAGGGCAGCCGCGGCCGGCAGCAGCCCCTGGGGCCACCGCTGCACCGCTCGCCCAGCCCCGAGGATGTCGCCGAGGCCTCCAGCCCCACCAAGGTGCAGAAGAGCTGGAGCTTCAACGACCGCACGCGTTTCCGAGCGTCCCTGAGGCTCAAGCCGCGGAGCCCGGCTGAGGGTGAGTCACCGGGGGGGTCTGGGGGACTCTGGGGGCTGCAGGGTTGGGGGCAACCCTCGGGGTGTGCCACCCACCCGCTCTTGGCACCCACAGCCGACTGCCCGCCGGAGGACAGCGGTGAGGAGAAGAGCTCTCCGTGCGACCTGACCTTCGAGGACATCATGCCGGCGGTGAAGACTCTCATCCGGGCCGTCAGGTGAGACTGTCCCCTCCCGTGTCCCCCGGCGTGCACAGAGTCCCCCCCGGGGCGCCCCAGTTCCTCCCTCCAGCCCGGCTGTCCCCGCAGGATCCTGAAATTCCTGGTGGCCAAGAGGAAGTTCAAGGAGACCTTGCGGCCCTACGACGTCAAGGATGTCATCGAGCAGTACTCTGCCGGACACCTGGACATGCTGGGCAGGATCAAGAGCCTGCAGACGCGGTGAGGCACCCTGCGGGTGACCCTGGGGGTTCTCCCACCACGAGATGCGCCCATCGCGATGGCCGGGATGCTTTCCCAGAGCTCCATCCCCACCCCTGGCTGGCTCCCCAGCCCCTGGGAGTGACGGGTGGGCTCTGTCCCTTCCTTCCGTGCCAGCGTGGATCAGATCGTGGGCAGGGACCGGGCGCTGCCCGCCGACAAGAAGGTGCGGGAGAAGGGCGACAAGCCTGCGCTGGAGGCGGAGCTGGACGAGCTCAGCATGATGGGGCGAGTGGTCAAAGTGGAGCGGCAGGTCAGCAGGGGACACGGGGACACCCCGGGGATGTCACCCTCGCGGGATGGGATGTCCCACCCCGCCGGGACCCCTCCCCACGGGGCTGGGGACCACCTCCGCTCCTCCACCTTGCAGGTGCAATCCATCGAGCACAAGCTGGACCTGCTGCTCGGCCTGTACTCGCAGTGCCTCCGCAAGGGCTCCACGAACTCCTTCAGCCTGGCGGCCGTGCGGCTGCCGCCCGGCGAGCCCGACATCACCTCCGACTACCACAGCCCCGTGGAGCACGAGGACATCTCGGTGTCCGCCCAGACCCTCAACATCTCCAGGTCGGCCAGCGCCAACATGGACTGAGCAGGAGGAGGCAGCGGGATGGATCCTGCCCGCCTGGGATGGGGCGCGGGGAGCGGCGTGGTGTCATCCCTCGCTGTCCCTCCCTGTCCCTCGCAATGTTACTTGAATCAAGTCTTCCTCTGTGGGGGCACGGCTGCAGCGGGGTGCCTGTGGCACTGCGGCATGGCCAGCCCACGATCCGGGGATGCTCCTGGGATGCTCCTGGGATACTCCTGGGGTGCTCCCAGGATGCTCCTGGGATACTCCTGGCTTCCTGTGGGATGAGACCCCCCAGCTCTGAGGTCCTGGGTGCTCCCCAGCTGCGGTGGGGAAGCTCCGGGCTGCCCCCATCCCCTGCGGTTTGGGTTGTACCCCAACCCCAGCCCTCAGGACAGGTCCTGCCCTGGTCCCCAGAGCTGAGCCGGGGCCACCACCAGCTATGCAAGGTCCCATGTCCCCCCCCGCTGCCAGTGCAGGGGTGTGGGGACACGACCCAGGGTGGTTTTACCCGTGTCACTCGGGGAGCAGGGGACTGTCCCCCCTCTCCAGAAGCACAGCAGAGCCTTCTGCCTGCCCGTGCATGCTCCCAGGGCAATATATATATAGAAGATATATATATATATATATATTTATGCAATAATGTCTTAATATGCAACACCCCTGGGAAGAGCAACCCGAGGGGACATAGGCAATAAGCAACCCCCTGCCAGCTCCCAGGGCTGGACTGTGCTGCCCAGCAGGGCCCTGGAGGTCCCGAGGGCTCAGGGCCAGCGGGAAAACCTCCAGCCGAGGGTGGCCCTGGAGCCAGGAAGCTGAGCAGGGGCTGTGGAGGAGGCAGGGATGTAGACACGGGCGCTGTCCCCAAGCAGCGTCCCTCCCGCTGTCCCCAAACCCTGCTCCTGCTTGGAGGATCCTCTCCCTGCTGGGCCCTGCGGTGCTCGGTTTGTCCCTGTCCCCTCTGCGGTCCGGGCAGCACGGGCCGGGCCTGGAGGGGACCTGCCTGGTGGGGACAGGGCGGTGTCCTTGCATGTCACCTACAGCAGAGCCACGTCAGCTCCCACGCTGCCCCAATCCCTTCCCCTCCCCAATCCCAGTCCCGGCGCTGGTTTCCAGTCCAGCCGCGCTGGGGTTGTGCCAAAGTGCCAGGCTGGAGAGGGTCTCGGGGGGGCTCGGTGGTGACCCCGCAGTGCCACGGTCTGTCCCGGGCTGCTCCCACCACTCCCCTCGCTGCCAGCGCTGCCGGATCCTCACCCCCTTTTCCCGACCCCCCTCAGTGCCTCTGCTCCTGGCAGCAGGGACCCCCCGACCCTGCTCGTTCCCTCGCCCCGGTAGTGCATGTGGCCAGCGCGGGCCGTGCCAGAGCTGCTTGAACCCCCCCGCCCTGCCCCTGCACCCCCTCCCCTCGCCCCGGGGCTGCCCGGGCGGTGGGACACGAGGGGACAGCGCTGGCTGGGTGGCCGTGGGGCGAGGTGCATGTGACAGCTTTGCCCGCAGCCGCACGCAGGAATTAACCCGTAGGACCCTCCCCTCAAACCGGGGCTGGCCGGTCCCCGCAGCCCCCCGGAGCCAGCCGTAGTTACCTCACTTGATTAATTAACTTATTAACTTATTGGTTTCATTAAAATTTGGAGTAGAGGCTGCCCGCCTGCCGCCGTCTCTCTCCCCGCGCTCCCGAGAGGTGGCACTCCAGCCCCGCTGCCGAGCCGCGGCCAGGGGACAGCAGAGTCCGCCCGAGGGACAGCAGCGTCCGGCCAGGGGACACAGGCGTCCGGCCAGGGGACACAAAGGTCCGGACACCTCCCTGACCCCTCAAGCTGCAGAGCCCCACCGAGATGGGATAGAGATCGCAGCTCCAGCCCGTTCGCCGTCCCCAGCTCCATGCTGTGCGCGGGGCGTGCGGGGTTGATGTCACCGCAGAGGGACCTGTGCCCTGCTTTGGGGACCTCACGGGGAAGGGCTGTGCCCCCCCTGCCTCTCTGGTGTGGTCCCCCCCCAAACTGCGATGGCGCTGCGATGTCCCCAAGGCCATCCCGGGAGCCCCCTTCCCCAGGAGCCCCCTGCCCTTCCAGGGACAGCAGAGCTTCACCCATCCCTCTGCGCTGCCACCCCCTGGGGACAGCACATCCTCCAGCCTGCCACGTCTGGGGCTGGGGTGGCCCCTTCCCGTGCCGCTGGCTGCGGAGGAAGCCGCAGGTCAGTCCCTGCCTTTCCTGGCTGCCTCCTGCCAAGAAACTCGCTCCAGGATCCAGGATCGTCTAGAGCCGAGCTCTGCGGCGGCCAAACACCTCCCTGCCCCGCTGCCCCGGCGATGGGGACTCGTGGGGACTCCAGGGGGACTCGTGGGGACTCCAGCCCCCCGGGCCCGCAGAGTGCTCGATGTGTGGGGTGCAACCCCTGGGGGTTGGCTTTGAGTGGGATCCAGGGCGCCGCAGCACCCCAAAAGCCATAGGGGCACTGTAGCGGCCTCTCCCGGTGTTCCCAGCTGGGTGGGTTTGGAGGGATTCATCCCTTCAACAGTGGTGTTTTCACCTCGCCGTGGGCCGGGCATGGCTGGGGGTGTTCCCCCTGCACCCCGCGGCAGTGCCCCTGTGTGTTCATGGGGCATCCCAGCCGGGTGTGGGGTTTTTCCACGGCTCTGTGCAGTGGGGACGGGACCCTGGGAGGTTGTCCCTCCCCCAGCATGGCCGGGATGGTGGCACGGGCAGGGCAGGGCTGTGTGCCAGCCCGCGGCTCTGCCTGCCGCCGTCACATGGAACCAAGGTGCCCCGGCAGGACTTTGTCCCCCTCCACCTTGGCTGCCCGACGTGCGCCGAGGCTGCCACTCCCCGCAGAGGGGAGACAGAGTGACACAGCGTCAGAGTGACACAGAGGGAGCTGGCCGCGTCCCGCCGGAGCCCAGCCGCAGGAACGGGGTGAGGGGATGCTCCAAAACACTTGGGCTGTCGCCGCTGCCGCCTCCGCGCAGTGACTCTTATCAGCTGGCAGGGGGACAGGGTTGTTACGGGAATGGTCAGCTGCTCCCGCAGCACCCCCCGAGCTATCAGGGAGCTGGCGGGAGCACAAGGACACGGAGCAGTGGCCGGGGATGTCCTTTGTACCAGTGGCTTTGCTTTGTTCCCTGAGGGTCTTGGGGAATTCGTGACTCAACTGTGGATTCCTATGAGTCCAGTCATGCTGGAGACAGTCGGACTCTGGGCTGGACCCAGTTCCTTCCTGCGGCGCTCCAGCCTCCCGCTCCGCGCTGTGTGCGCTGCCCAAGGACGAGCTCACAGGAAAAGGCCATTCCAAGAGCGCTTGGAAGAGAGGGTCCTTGCGGATGGACCCTCGTTCGGGTGCCCAGAGCATCCCGGGGAGCAGGCAGCCCTCGTTCCCGGCGGGATTTGGTGTTCCCAACATCCACACGCTTCCCCGGAGTGAACCCCCCGCTGGCCACGGCATCCCCCGCGGGCTCAGCCAGGAGCCGGCAGCTCTCCACCAGTGGCCCGTGGCTCGTGGCCATCCAGGGAACCCCGCGGTGCTCCGGTCCTGGCTGCCGTGAGGCATGCTCGAGGAATCCTCTGGCAGCGCCGGGAGATGCTCCGGGCAGGGGAGGGACACCGAGAGCCCCGAGTGGGCGGCTGGGGTCCCGCAGCAGGTGCTGGAGCTGCAGGGGAGGGGAGAACCGGAGTTTGGGGGTGGCCAAGACCCCCCCGGTGCCGGTCACTGAGCAGTGGGGACATGGGGCTGGATCCAAGTGACACCAGCTCCGTGCCCTGTCCCTGTCTCAGTGGGATCCAGCTGCCCATACCGCTGGGAGGGGGAGGAATGCAGCCCCCTCCTCTTCTCACCCGCCCCTTCCCATCCTCTCCACACACCTGGGGAACGGGAAAACCCCCCAGGATCGATCCCCCCCTGGATGGGGCCGGGAGGGATAGCCGGGACCCCCCATTTGGCGAGGGCAGTGGCGGGGGGCACCGCGAGGGGATCAGGAGCGGGGGACACCCCGACCCCGCCGGAACAGAGGGGGACACAAGCTCGGGGCTCTGCTCTGCAGCCCCAGGCCCGACCCCCGCCCCGCTGCGCTCCGCCCCGGACCGGCCGCGGCTGCCCCGGCGCCTCCCCGCTCTCCCCCCGGCCGGGGCGCGGCTATAAAAGAGCGGCAGGGTCGGCGCCGGGCGGCGGAGCGGCGGGCGTGGCAGGTACGGGAGGGGCTCGGAGGGCACGGGGTGGGGCTGGGGGGGCAGGCGGGAGGAGAGAGGGGGTCCCGCCCCGTGAGCTCCGTGCGGGATCCCAACACCGAACCCCTTCTCCTCTCCCGGGGTCTCTGCGCGGCAGGTACGGTCGGGAGAGGGAGGGGGGAAGGAGGGGGTCCCACCCCGTGGGGTCCCCGTGGGTACTGCGTGGGTTCCCCGGGTCACCCCCTCCCGCCTTTCCCGGGGTCCCGGGGGTCCTCACACTGCAGACGCGGCAGGTACGAAGCCCGGCAGGAGTGGGTCCTTCCCCGTGTGTCCCCGGATTGTCCCCATCGGCCTCTTTCGGGGTCCCCACCGCCCCCCCTCGGCCCCGCGGGCTGAGACCTGGCAGCTCATCGCACTGCCCGCCATGGGCACCGGGGGTGGCGTTGGGAACGCGACCCGGGCAGCGCCCCGAGGGTCGCGGGGAGCTCCTTCCCGAGGGGGTTTTGCTTTTGGGGCCGGTGGTTAAGGCGTGGGTGGGCACGGGGCCGCTCGGCTGCCGGAGGGTGGAGTCCTGCGGGGAGAAGGTGTTTTGGAGGTTGTGAGAACCCCGAGCTGCGCGGTCACAAGGGGAGTTACAAAACCGGGACGTTTTGAGGATCCTTGAGAGGGCAGCGTGGGAGCTGAGCTCACCATGGGATCGAGCTGTGCCCTCACTGCCCTCCCTCCGCAGGTGTGGGGACATGACCGGGGACATGCGGGCCCTGCTGTGCCTCTGGCTGGTGGCCCAGGTGGCCCAGGTGGCCGTGTCCTCCCGGGTCCGCACCCGCCGGGAGCTGGGCCCCGGTTTGTACGAGCACGGGGTCTACGACGCCGGGGGGTCCTACTGCCAGCGGGGCGACGTCTGCTGCCACGGCCGCGACGACGGCTGCACCGTGCCCTACCACGACACCCTCTGCTACTGCGACCTCTTCTGCAACCGCACCGTCTCCGACTGCTGCCCCGACTTCTGGGAATACTGCCTGGGCATCCCGGCCCCCTTCCCCAAAGCCCCAGGTGAGGCAGCCCCAGCCTGGGATGCTGCCGGTGCTCCTCGGGGTGATGGATGTGGCACCCCGAGTTCTTGCCCTCACCCCGCAGAGCTGTGGGATTTCCTACACAGTGTCCGGGATGGGGATGAACCCCCAGAAAAAGAGGTGTGGGAGCAGAGCATGACCCCACAGCTTATGACCCCACAGCTCCAGCGGTGCCCGTGGGCAGAGCAGGGACGTGAGGGGACGTGAGGAGATTTCATCCCAGCCTGCCCGGTCACGTCTGGGGCAGGCGGATGCTGGCCCTGGCTTAACCCTGCCGGCAGCTGGGGCGGCTGGGGGCGAGGAGGGGGCGCGGGCAGCCCCCGGTTCCCAGCACAAGGCTCTCTCAGAAGTCCCTGCAGAGCAGAGCGGAGCAGATCCAGCTCCCGGGCACAACCGGCCCCTTTATCCCTGTCCCGCCAGGCTGAGCACATTTAACCCTCCCGGCACCGAGCCAGCCCCGCTCCCACCCTGCGCGGGGGGCACCGGCTGACCCCGAGCGCAGGTTTGGGGGGGCCGAGGTGCAGCGGGCAGCTGCCTGGATTGAAGAACAGCGTTGATTTTCCCTTTGGTTCGTACCCCCGAGAATATGGGGGGCTGGCGGGACCCCCAAACACTCACCAGGACTCTCCCATTCCCATCCAGGCTGTGCCCGTGCCGGACGCAATTATCCCACAGGAGCCACGTATCGGGAGAACTGCAACCTGTGGTGAGTGAACGCCATGTGGGCACCTGTGCCGTGTCACCAGCATGTCACCAGGGCAAGGTGTCGCTGTCCCGCGGGCTCCTGGAAACCTCAGGGCTCGGCGGAGAGCGAGGCCCGAGCTGGGTGGTGGGAGCTGCTGCCAAAATGCCTTTGCTCCGACATTCAGAGCCAAGGGCCTTGAGCCGCTCCCAAGTTTCAGCGCATGCCTGCGTGGGAGCCGCTCGCCCCGGCGGGACAGCGCGCTGCCCAGAGGGGTTTTGGCCACGCTGACCCTAGCCCAGCTCGCCCAAGCCTGACGGGACTCTTGGCTGCTCCCCGTGCCAGCGGCATGAGTCCGGCGGTGTCCCCGCTCGGCAGCCCCTGCAGCCCGCTGGTGGAGCAGCGCGGGGGTTATGTGGGAATACTGGTATTACTGGCATCCGGAGGTGGGGAATAGGGGAACCTGCAGGCGCGGAGCTGCCGGAGACGAGGAGTGAGCCCGGCGGGGCGATGCGGCAGATAAGGGGAAATCAAAGGCAGCGTCTGGGGCGTGTGCGAGGGCAGGGGCACGTGTGTGAACATGTGTGTGCGGGCGTGCGCCCGGGCTGCGGGTGAAAAGCCAGCCCGAGCCTCCCCACAGCTCCGGGGCTGCCTGCAGTTGCTCTGGGATCGCGGCACGCAGCGCTCGGGGATGGAGGGTGTCCCCATTCCCGGGGGAATGTCAATGTCACCAATCCGTGGGGACACGTGGGTGGCCCGTCCCTGCTGCTGGGGGAGCATCTCCGACCTCCGCAGAGTGGGAAATCTTCTCTCCCAAACCCTTCTCCCCCTCACTTGGCGCCTGGAGAACAGGAATTTCTGCGGCGCTTCACCCCCACCCCTGTCCCTGCCGGGGTCCCGCGGGGTCCGGGGGGTGGCAGGGGACCAAAACGACCGCGGGGTGGCTCAGAGCGTGTGCACCCAGCTGGTGGCACCCTGAGGTGCTCCCACGTCCCCAGGTGATCCCAGGCGGCGCCGGGAGCGCTGAGGGATGGATGTGGGAATGCTGGGCTGCAGGTGCTGCCGGCGGGGTTGGGATGGGGTGGCTGGCTGGCGGGCTGCGGCTGCGGCTCAGCTCCATAAAAGGGAAGAGTGTGCCGGAATCAGGGCAGGAGGGAGCATGCCAAGCATTGCTCAAGGCCCGGGGCTCCCCAGGGGACCCGCCACACCCCACAGCCCCCCCCCTCGGCCAGGCTGTCCCCGCAGGAGTGATCTGGGTCACTCAGGGGGACACCCAGCCCCGACCCTCCACCTCGGGCTGCTGTCCAAGCCCCTCTCTGATGTCTGCAGCCCTGGCAGCTTTTCAGCTGATTTTCTGTCCCATGCCCTGCCTGCCCTCGGGGCTCCTGCGGGGGCCGGGGCAGGGGGGGACAGCCCTCAGGGTCACCCCGAGGCCACCCAGGGTCACCCCGAGGCCACTCAGGGTCACCCAGGGGGCTTCACCCCCTTCCGAGGTGCCAAGCTGCGGTGCCCACTGCCAAAAGCGGCCCTGACCCCATGGCTGGCTGCCCAGTTCGGGAGGGCCAGCTCCCAGCCAGGGTCCCCCTGGTCACCCTGGGGACATCGTCCCTCACGGATTGTCCCCTGTGCAGCACCTGCGGCCCCGGCGGGCAGTGGCAGTGCGAGGACCACGCGTGCCTGATGGATGGGGAGCTGATCGACGCCGTCAACAGGGGCAACTACGGGTAAGGACGGCGAGCGTGCGGAAGGGATGCTTCACCCCTCGGTGCTTTTCTGGGGTGCCCCTGACCCCTGTCCCCTCCTGCCACGCAGCTGGAGAGCCGCCAACTACAGCCAGTTCTGGGGGATGACCCTGGAGGATGGGATTCGGCACCGCCTGGGCACCTTCCGTCCCTCTCCCACCGTCATGAACATGAACGAGATGCACGTGAGTGTCCCCGGGGGGGAAAGTGAGGCACGCCAGGGGTCGTCCCTGCCTGTCCCAGCCATTCCCCAGCCCTGGGAAGGGGCTCCCAGGGGGGGAGGCAGAGAAGGGCAGCCCTTGTGTTTGGAGACAGCAGCTCAGCAAATTCCCCCGGACAATCCCCGGGCTGCCAGTGTTGTTTTTTCCCCCTCTCCTCCGCGTTGGTTTCCCATCGGAACGGCGGCCCCGCCGCTGCTGACTCAGCAGAGCCGGCTGCGACAGCGCTTTGCCTCTACCCGCACCCAAGCCTGGGGTGGGCATCCCCCGGGGGTCCCCGGGGTGCTGGCAGGGCCAGCGGTGCGATCCCAGCGCCGCGCTCCGCAGCCTGAGGTTTAATTTTAGAGGCGTTTCCTGCGCTGGGAGCAGCCGGGGGGTTGTGGCCGTGTCGTCCCCAGGAAGGCCGGGGCTGGGGCAGCGTCCCCTCTTCCCGAGCGGAAAGGTTGGGCCAGAGGCCACCGCGAGGGGCTGTGTCACCCGGAGCTGTGCGCTTGGGGTGGGCAGCGGGGGCCTGGCTGGGGGCTGGGACCGTGCTGGTGTTCCCTAGGGAGCTGCTGGGGCTGTGGAGCCCAAATTTAGGGGAAATTGAGGGGTTTGGCACCTCTGGGATAAGTGACACCCAGACCTTTGTTACTCATGGTGATGTCCCTGTCCTGAGGGGTCCACAGTGGGGCTGGGGGACATTAATGCTGGCTGGGGACCTTGCTCAGAGGATGGCTGGCATGGCAGGAGGAGGAGCTGGGGGGTCCCTGTGGCCTGAGCCCCCCCGGCTCTGCCCGCAGATGAACATGGACTCCAACGAGGTGCTGCCTCGGCACTTCGACGCCGCAGCCAAGTGGCCCGGGATGATCCACGAGCCGCTGGACCAGGGCAACTGCGCCGGCTCCTGGGCTTTCTCCACGGCCGGTGAGCGGGACGGGGCTGGCTGGGCGGGGACAGCGGGGACAGGGACCGAGCCACCTCACCCTGACATCCCGCTTGTCCCCAGCCGTCGCCTCCGACCGCATCTCCATCCACTCCATGGGACACATGACCCCCGCCTTGTCCCCGCAAAATCTGCTGTCCTGTGACACCCGCAACCAGCGGGGCTGCAGCGGGGGGCGTCTGGATGGTGCCTGGTGGTACCTGAGGAGGCGAGGGTGAGTGGGCATGGCATGGCATGGCATGGCATGGCATGGCATGGCATGGCATGGCATGGCATGGCGGGATAAAAGGGATTTGAGGCTCTGGATATCTGGGGAGAGCAAAAGAGATCCCCGTGGTCATCCTGTCCCTTGGGCAGGTGGGGAATGAGGGCTGCCAGGGTGGATGGGGTTTGGGATGAGATTGGGGTTTGGGATGGGGATGGAGGTGGAGAATGGGGATTGAAGTAGGGATGGAGAGTAGGGATCAGGGTGGGGCTGGGAGTGGAGTTTGGGATGGAATTGGGGTTTGGGATGGGGTTGGGGAATGGGGAGTGAGGTGGGGATGGAGAGTAGGGATCAGGGTGGGGATGGGAGTAGGGTTTGGGATGGGGCTGGAAGTGGGGTTTGGGATGGGATTGGGGTTTGGGATGGGGATATGGAGAATGGGGATTGAAGTGGGATGGAGAGTAGGGATCAGGGTGGGGATGGGAGTGGGGCTTGAGGCGACGATGGAAGTGGGGGTTGGAATTGGGATGACATTGGGCTTTGGGAATGGGATGGGAATCAGGATCGGGGTGAGGATGGAGCCGGGCGGTCCTTTCCCTCCTCACGCCCCTGTCCCCCGCGCAGGGTGGTGACAGACGAGTGCTACCCTTTCACGAGCCAGCAGAGCCAGCCCGCCGCGCCGCCCTGCATGATGCACAGCCGCTCCACGGGCCGCGGCAAGCGCCAGGCGACAGAGCGGTGTCCCAACCCCCAGACCCATTCCAACGAGATCTACCAGTCCACCCCCGCCTACCGCCTCTCCTCCAGCGTGAGTGAGGGGACACGGGGCAGATCGGGAGCCTTTTGGAGCGGGAAAGGGATTGGCTCGGGGTGCTTTACCTGGGAAAGCCGAGTTTGGGAATGCGGCTGGGAAAACCCCACTGCGAGCCCGAGGGGGAGAAGCTCCTCCGCCCGGTATCTCCGCAACACCTGTGGGTGCTGGAGCAGCTCTGCCTGCATCCCTGCGGGTGGGGAGGGAAACCCGGTGTCACCCGGTGTCACCCGGTGTCACCCCGTTGTGTGATTGCAGGAGAAGGAGATCATGAAGGAGCTGCTGGAGAACGGCCCCGTGCAAGGTAAGGGCTGGCGGGGACACCTCTCTGTGCACCCCAAAAGGCTGGGGGGACACTGCGGAGGAGGAAACCGCTCCTCCCGGGGTCGGGGGCTGTAGTGGGAGCCAGAACGCCCCTCAGCTTCTCCCCTTCCCCCGGGCTCAGCCGCTTGCGCGGGCAGTGCTGCCCCAGTGCCCGTCTCGCTGCCCACCCCAGCGGGCACTGGGTTGCTCATTAACTCCCGAGATTTAATCACCGTCTTGGCAGCCGGCTTTGTTTAACTTTTTTTTTTTTTTTTTTTTTTTGTTAAACCTCCTCTGAGTGTTGTTGCATCGCCCCGGGGAGCATCCGGCTGCCGCCTTCCCTCCCGCTGGGAATGCCATGCCTCTGGTCCCCAAATCCCCCACTGTCCCACTTCCCTGGGGACAGTGGCAGTGTCCCCAAACCCTGTCCCCCTCCCGCAGCCATCCTGGAGGTGCACGAGGATTTCTTCATGTACAAGAGCGGGATCTATCGGCACACGCCGGTGGCCGAGGGGAAAGGGCCGAAGCACCAGAGGCACGGAACCCACTCGGTCAAAATCACCGGGTAGGTGGGAGGGTGGCCTGGGTGGCAGAAATGTCCCTTGGGATGTCCCCAGGCTGGGGGAGGGAAACGGTGCCACAAGTGACACGCGTGCGGTGCTGGCACAAGTGACACGAGTGTCCCCCGGAAGGAGCAGGGCGGGTTGGAGGGGCAGACCCCGGGGCCGGCTGCTCTTTGCCGGGGCTTCCTTCCTCTGCCGTGGCTAAAAATTCTTCCCCTATTCCGGGAGCGGATGTCAGAACCTCGGCCTGGCCCTGGGGAGATGCCGGGGCCAGGAAATGAGTGGGGTCAGCACCATCCCCCCGCGGTGCTGGGTGGGGGGATCCCACAGTTTGGGGGTGTCTGGGGGTCTTCCCTCATCATCCTGTCCCGCTGCAGGTGGGGAGAGGAGCAGCTGCCCGATGGCCAGACCCAAAAATACTGGGTGAGTGTTCGGAGTAATTTTGGGGCGGCTCTGCCATGGGGTGCCGCTCTTCCCCGCACCCATGTGGGGTCCAGCTCGGGGTGGGTGGCGTCACCCCGCTGATGGTGTCCCTTGTCCCCTCCGCAGACTGCTGCCAACTCGTGGGGCACAGCGTGGGGCGAGGGCGGCCACTTCCGCATCGCCCGCGGCGTCAACGAGTGCGAGGTGGAGACCTTCGTGGTGGGGGTTTGGGGCCGCGTCAGCATGGAGGACATGCCCCACAAGTGAGCCCCGCCATCTCCCTGTCCCCTCCGTGCCCCCTGGGTCCCCTGGCCGGGGGCTGCGCCGTGCTGACGCAGCGGCTGGGTGCAGTGGGGCGTGCGGGGGGGATGCCCTGGGGGCTGCTCGGCTCTCCTGTGGGATTTACCCGCTAATCCCCCCTGCCCCGGGCTCGGCTGGGCTGCGGGGGGCTCTTCAAAGGCAGCTGCACCCTCTCAGCCCGGCTGGCGCTGAGGGATTTTCCCCCTTTTTCCCAATGGATGGGGTTGGGAGAGACCCCATATTCTTGTCCCCATCCCTGTCCCCATCACTGTCCCCATCCCGGCTCCCCCCAGCAGGGCAGCCCTGGAGTTGGGGGTGAGGAATCACCCAGCGGGGAGGTCCCCAGAGCCCCCAGGGCTGGGTGTCGCCAGGATGGGGTCCCCACCGTCCCCCCCCAGCCCGTCCCTATGGTGCTATGGCCCTGCCACCCCCCTGGGGACAGCAGGGACAAGGGAAGGCTCCGCCCCGCCGTGTCCCCATCCCGGTGGGGCCACAAGAGGTGTCCATGCAGCAGCGCAGCCCAGGACCTTCCCCTTCTCCCCCCACAACCCAAGGGCTGTACTTTTAAAATTTTTTTTGTATTTATTTTGCTTTTTATTGTTTGTAAATAAAGTTATGGAAGCCTCAGAGCCGGGAGAGTGGACTCGGTGCTCCGGAGGGGACACGCGGCCCCTGTCACCCCCGGCTGGGGTGGGCCCCCAGCGTGGCCTCGGGAAGGGCTGGGGGGTGAGATAAGGCGCCGCTCATTGTCCACCTTCCGGCCCCGCCGCTCCGGTGACCGCGGCCAGCGCTGGCCACACCGCGGGCACGCGCAGCCACTCGGGCCACCACTGCCACCACCGCGGCCAGGGGGGTCACCGCGGCCAGGGTTGGTCATCGCGGCCAGCTGTGCCACCTCATCTGAGCGTGCCATCGCGGTCACCGTGCAGCTGAGTGTGCCACCGCGGTCACCGTGCAGCTGAGTGTGCCACCGCGGTCCGGTGTGTCACCCCAAGTGCCACCGCAGTGAGATGTGCCACCACATCCAGGCGTGCCACCGCCGCTGCCACCACAGCCACCCTGTCCCCGCAGGCAGCCCGGGGGTGGGGTTGGGGCTGTTGTCGCCTTTCCCAAAGGTCTGCATTGCTGGCGGTCGCTTGTCCCTTTCCATGTCCCCTCCCTCCCTCGGGTCGCCCCCGGGGGACACACGGGCGGTGTGCGGTGCCATCTGGTGGTGACTGCCTGCAACTGCAGCTGTGTATAGATATTTTTAAATCTATATTTATTTGGTTAAATATATTTATATGCATAGATATTTATATGTATGTATATATTTGTATATTTTTATATACATATATATAGATAGGTGCCTGTTTGTGTTCAGACACAAAGACCCCATATAAATAAATATATATATGCAAAAACCTCCCCTATATATATTTATATATATAATATATGTACATGTAAACACACCTGTGTATATATATTTGTGTATATATAAATATACACACCCCTGTGTTTATGTTTATGTGTATATATTATTTACATGTAAACACACAGCTGTTTGTATGTTTATATGTACATGTCTGTACATGTACATATGTGCATGTATAAATACATGTACGTCTGTATATATAAACACATGCCTGTATACATGTATTTTCATGCGCATATATACATAAAAGCATCCCCTGTATATATATATTTATATGTGAAAATATGCATGTATACACACCTCTATCTATGTATAAATACATATTTATATATACACATTTCAATATATATATGTGCATATACACCTGTGTGTATATATGTATTTGTGCACATATACATCTAAACATATGTATTTATGTTTATTTTTATGGAAACACATCCTTATAGATATTATAGTATGTAAATATATATGTATTTCTGTATAAATATATATAAATATATAAAATATATTTATATATTTTAAAAATTATATTTATATAAATATAATTTATATATATTTATCCATGTACACTCACATACAGGAGTGTCAGTGTGGTGTTTGTGCACATACAGATCAGTGGCATTTCAGATCTAGTTCTACAGGTTAAAATACAGAAATATGTATTTCTGTTATATGCAGGTATGTGTTTATATATATTTATATATGTGTTTTTATATACATATATTTTACATATATTTTATAGATATGTATTTTATATTTTTGTATATGTATATATATAAATATATAAAATACACATATAAAATACTATATAAAATACATATATAAAATCTGTATGGATACCTTTATATATATATTTACAATCCCCAGCTCCTCTGCCCCCCTGCAGAGCTGGGCAGCTCCGACTCAACAGGAAATATTGGGAATGCTCAGGGGAGAAATATCCTTGGAATGCTCAGGGATGCTCGGGAACAGCCAGTCCTGCCCGGGGCTGGAAAACACCGAGGTCACGGAAAATTCCAAGGTTGGGCTTTTCCTTCTGATCACAGACCTTTTAACCTTTTATTCCATCTGAATTCCTTCAAATCTCTTGGAGGTTCCTCCAGGAAAATTCCAGTTCCTTTCCCTGGTGTTGCTTGGGAAGAAAACTCTGGCATTAGTCGGATCTTTGTGCCTCAGAGACCCCAATCCTTTTTTTCTATATTTTAACACGAAATTCCCAGGATTTCACTCCACGGAATGATCTCCAGCCCTGGGAACAGGGATAAAAGCACAGGAAATGTCCCCTCGATCCCCCCCTGGACACACAGACCACAGAGCAGCTGGAGCAGGACACCTTTTATTCCAAAAGCTGGAAAAAACCGAACTCAAAATTTTGGATTTGGCTGCAGGATTGGCAACAGCAGTAGGATGATCCCGTGGGGCTGCAGCAGAGCATCCCATTCCAGCAGCCCCCTGGGAAATTGGGATGAGACCCCCGGGAAAACATTCCCAGGGTGGGATAGAAGGAGTTTTGTCCTCACTTTTCCCCTTTCCTGCTGCTTCCAAACCCAAGGCTCGGCTTTTCCTCCCCAAAACGGGGATGTTCTGCTGCAGACACCTCGGGATGAAGCTGGAATTTGGGGCTGGCATGGGATCTAAGCTTTGGCTGTCCCAGTTTGGCATGGGATTCACTCCAGGAGTGGCTGGGAATCCCAGGAATTCCCATGAATTCACCCCATAGAGTGGCCCAAGAAATCCCACGAATTCACGCCATGGAGTGGCTGAAGGAATTCCCAGGAATTCACCCCAGGAGTGGCCGGGAATCCCAGGAATTCCCAGGAATTCACCCCATGGAGTGGCCCAAGAAATCCCAGGAATTCCCATGAATTCACCCCATAGAGTGGCCCAAGAAATCCCAGGAATTCCCATGAATTCACCCCATAGAGTGGCCCAAGAAATCCCAGGAATTCACCCCATGGAGTGGCTGAAGGAATTCCCAGGAGTTCACCCCAGGAGTGGCCCACGGAATCCCATGAATTCACCCCATGAAGTGACCCAAGGAATCCCAGCACAATTCGGGGGATCAGGCTGGAAATCTGGCCCCGGAGGGAACTCTCAGCCACATCCCAGCGGGAAGACGAGGCTGGCTGCAGCTCCTGGAGAGCTCCAGAATTCCCAGCCCAAGGATGTCACAGCATCCTTGTCACCACCATGGTGAGGAAATCCTCGTAGCTGAGCCGGACGTTTCCCACCATGGCCGTGTCCTTCTCCCGGAAGGCGTCGGTGAGGCTCTGCAGCTGCATGCAGATGTGGATGAAGCGGTCCAGCTGGATACTGGGATTGGGGGAACGCTGGGCGTACCTGGCCAGCAGCAGCTGGCTGAACTGGGGGCTCAGGTTGTAGCCCATCTGGGAGAAAGCTGGGAGCAAGGAAAACTCAGATTAAACCTTCCCAAAGTGGAGGGAGATCAGTTCTGAACTAGGGCTCAGGTTGGGAGCAAGGAAAACTCGGATTAAACTTTCCCAAAGTGGAGGGAGATGGGTTATGAACTGGGGTTCAGGTTGTAGCCCATCTAGAAGAAAGCTGGGAGCAAGGAAAACCTGGATTAAACCTTCCCAAAGTGGAGGGAGATCAGTTCTGAACTAGGGCTCAGGTTGGGAGCAAGGAAAACTCGGATTAAACTTTCCCATAGTGGAGGGAGGTGGGTTCTGAACTGGGGGCTCAGGTGGAGAAAGCTGGGAGCAAGGAAAATTCGGATTAAACTTTCCCAAAGTGGAGGGAGATCAATTCTGAACTGGGGCTCAGGTTGGGAGCAAGGAAAAGTCGGATTAAACTTTCCCAAAGTGGAGGGAGGTGGGTTCTGAACTGGGGGCTCAGGTTGTAGCCCATCTGGGAGAAAGCTGGGAGCAAGGTAAACTCAGATTAAACCTTCCCAAAGTGGAGGGAGATCAGTTCTGAACTGGGGCTCAGGTGGAGAAAGCTGGGAGCAAGGAAAACTCGGATTAAACCTTCCCAAAAGGGAGGAAAAGGGGTTTTGTCCTCCTCCTCCACATCCCACACTCCCCATCTCCCACTCCCACCACCCTTCCCACATTTCCCACTCAGGGTGTGCACGGGCAGGGCTCTCCAGAGGAATCCAACCACAAATTCCAGGCATTTTTTCCCCTTCACACATGCCCAGGAACTCCTCCCAAAAACCAGGCTCCAGCCACTCATCACTGAGGGATAATTCTGGGCTTCCTGCAGGAAGGGAAGTTTGTACCCCAGCCCTGCTGCAGCTCATCACCTCCTGTCCCCTGGGAAGCCTGGGTGATCCAGTGGATAATTCCCAGATTTCCCTGCTTGATCCAGTGGATAATTCCAGATTTCCCTGCTTTATCCAGTAGATAATCCCCAAACTTCTTCGGAGCCATCCCAGGAGCTCAGAGCCCTGAAGCTGGGACCACTCCAGGAGGAATTCCACTTTCCAGCTGGGAACAGAGCTCAGGACAGGCCAGGCTGGTTCCTCCAGCCCTCACCCACCTTGCTGGAGCTCGCCGAAGCTGATGGAGCCGGATTGATCTCTGTCATACTGCTGGAAAAGGCTTTTCCACTGCTGGATGAAGCGCAGCAGGGCGGAGAAGCCGTAGACGTCAATCCGCCCCGACCGCGTCTTGTCGAACATGTCTGGGCAGGGAGGAGCAGAAACAGGGCAGGGAGGAGTGGGAAGGCTGCTGGGACTTCCAGAGAGCTCAGGATCCACGCCACGGCTCCCTGGAATTCTCTGATCCCAAAATTCCCCCTCAACAGGAATGGGAGGATTCAACCTCCGAGGCTGGTAAGGAATGGCATCAAAAGTTGTGGTTGGGGAAAGCTTTGGGGTAAATCTCGGCAGTTTTTTGGGTCTCCCTCCCTTTCCTGCCTGTCTTTCTGGGATCTGGGGATTGTGCAGAGCTGGGATTTCCCTTTCCGAGCAGGATTTTGGGTTCTTCACTCATGTCCTCCACCACTGGGAGCTCGGTTTGCCTAGCTCTGGCTCCAGCTGGGAAAAGGGGAATCCTGCAGGGATTCAGGATCACCCCAAACCCACATAAACCAGCCAAAAACCAGGATAGGAGGGGGGAGGAGACCCCAAACTCACTGATCATGAGCAGACAGGTCTCATCGTTGAACGAGGACCAGTTGTTGTTGACCAGCGCCTGCTTCAGCTCCTTGACGGAGATGAACCCGCTGTGATCCACATCCACCGTCTGGAACCAGGAGAACGCCTCGGGATCCACCCCGGGGGGGACATTCCCTGCGCGGGGAGAGGCCATCGCCGCTGTCACCCCAACCTCGGAGAGGCCACAGCTCTGTCCCCAGGGGTGGCTCACAGGGCCGGGCAGCGTTTCTGCTCCCAGCGGGTTTTACAGCCCCGTAAAATCCTGGGAAAACAGGGCAGGGATGGGATGGGATTGGCACGGAGCTGAGAAAGGGCTGTGGATCAGAGCCTGGTGGAGCTCCGGGAGGGAGAGGGAGCCACGGTGTTGCCCCATAAACCCGGCAGCACCAGCAGACGGAGGTGGGGTGGAAAGTTTTAGGGCTGCGGCCGCTTGGAACTTCCTCTTCCTCCTCCTTCTCCTCCTCCTCTTCCTTCTCCTCCTCCTCTTCCTCCTCCTCCGCCAGGATTTCAAAATAATAAACTGGGACTTTGAATTTCACTCCCGTTCTGCTGAGCGGGGCAAGGGGCAGGCAAGACAACTCCTCCTGGCACAAGGTGGGGACAGGGATGGGGACTCCCCCCGACCCCGCACCGGGCTGGGGACCCCATTTCTGTCCGGGGAACTCACCTGCCGGGGCCATCCCGCCGTAGGGCCCGGGCTGGGGGCCGCCGTAGGGGCTGCCGTAGGGACCCCCGGGCGGGGGGCTGTCCGTAGGGACCCGGGGGTGGCCCCCCGCCGTAGGGACCCCCGGGGTAGGGACCGACCGGGGGGCGCTGTGCTGCGCCGGGGAAGCCCTGGAGAGGGGGGGACAGGTGTCAGGAGGGCAGCGGACAGCGGGCACCGAGATGGGACACCGCGCCACCCACCCTGGACCCCCTGCCCCCTCCCCCGGACCGGCCCGCGGTGCCATCCCCGCCCCCGGTCATGGTCCCGCTCCCGGTCACAGTCCCGGTCCCTTTCCTCGGTCCTACTCCCCGCTGCCTCTCCGGTCCCTAGTCCCCGGTCCGGTCGGACTCCCCGCCGCCGCTCCCACTCCGGGTCCTGCTCCAGGTTCCGATCCCACTCCCGCTCCCCGTTCCCCGGGGACTGATCCTGATCCCAGTCCCGGTCCCTGTCTCTGTCCCCATACCGGTCCATGTCCCCATCCCGGTCCCGGTCCCGATCCCCATCCCGATCCCCGTCCATGTCCCCATCCCGGTCCCGATCCGGATCTCGATCCCTATTCCAGTCCCAGTCCCCATCCCTGTCCCTGTCCCGATCCCGATCCCCATCCCCATCCCCATCCCGATCCCAGCCCATGTCCCTGTCCCTGTCCCTGCCCCTGCCCCTGTCCATGTCCATGTCCATGTCCATGTCCCCATCCCGGTCCCGATCCCGGTCCCGATCCCGGTCCCGATCCCGACCGCGATCCCGATCCCGCCGCACCTGCCCCGGGTACGCCATAGCAGCTCCTCTGCCTGGCCCCGCCCCGATGACGTCACAGCACTGACCACGAACCCATTGGCTGCGACTCGCGGATACCACGCCCCTGGGCGGGGCTGAGGCTGAGCGGTGACGCGCGGGAAGCGCGCGCCCGAGGGAGCCTTAAAGCGGCAACGGCGTCTGAGTTGGTGGGGCCCACAGTGCGGGAATGGCGCCGGGAGCTGCTCGGGAGCGGGGCTGGAATTCTCGGAGAGCTCATCCGGGATCGGCCCGGGAGTGCGGCCAGGATGAGCCTGGGAATGGGGCGGGCAGCCCCGCAAAAGGAGGGCTGGGATTGCCCTGGCAGCAGGACGAGATCCCTGTGGGAGCAGGACTGGGATGGTGGTCTGGGATTCGGAGGGATTCCAAGCATGGTCAGGATCATCCCGAGAGCAGGGCGAGAATTCCCAGGAGATGAGAGCTGGGATGTGCACAGGAGCTGATTTGGGATCCCTGCTGAGGCAGGACTGGGATCCCCCACATCACAGGAACTTCTGGAACCAGGGGTGGGATGTGCTGGGATGAGAGCTGGAATCTCCCAGAGATTTGGGCTGGGATGAGAGCTGGAATCTCCCCAGGATTTGGGCTGGGATGGGAGCTGGAATCTCCCCAGGATTTGGGCTGGGATGAGAGCTGGAATCTCCCAGAGATTTGGGCTGGGATGAGAGCTGGAATCTCCCCAGGATTTGGGCTGGGATGAGAGCTGGAATCTCCCCAGGATTTGGGCTGGGATGAGAGCTGGGATCTCCCCAGGATTTGGGCTGGGATGGGAGCTGGAATCTCCCAGAGATTTGGGCTGGGATGAGAGCTGGAATCTCCCAGAGATTTGGGCTGGGATACCCCCAAATCACGGCTGGGATTGTCCCGAGGCAGGGCCAGGATCCCTTTGATCAGGATTAGGATTTCTCCATCCATCAGTCACAGGGGGCTCAGGGTCACCGTGTGCCCAGGACTGGCTGGGGACAAGGATGGGGACAGGGACGGCGAGGACACAGACCCCCACCCGTGTCCGATGGCAGAGCCGGGAGGCGGCGTGGCACCAGCACAGGTGTATTTTTGGGGCAGGATCCACCCGCCCCGCGATTGCCACGGAGCTGTACAACCCCCGAGCCCCCCGCGGCAGGCACGGCCCCGGCACAGCGGGGAAACAATATTAACAGCAAACTCGGGGGCGCGGGGGCGCGGGGGGCTCCTCAGCCGAAGGGACCCTTGACGTTCTTGGGCTGGAAGAGCGGCTGCTCCATGGGCACGGCGCCCAGGCACTCGGCGGGGCTGCAGTGCCCCGTCTTGCCCGGCTGCCCCGTGGCACCGGGGGGCCGGGATACCGGGGATGCCCTGCTGCCCCACCGGACCCGGGGGACCCATCTTCCCGTAGCCTGGTGGCCCTTGGGGACCTGGAAGAGATGGAGGGGACAGGGTGAGGGGGTGGCGGCAAAGCCCAGCGTGGGGCTGGGGGCCAGGCGGGGGGAGGGGACTCACCTGGGGGTCCCGGCGGGCCGCTGTCCCCCATCATTCCCACACCTTTCTCGCCTTTCTCTCCTTTGGCACCCGGCTCGCCTGGAAGGGAGGGGGAGGCAGAGGGGTGAGATCCTGGGACCACCGCAGCATCCCCAGAGGGGACACTGGGAATGCTCTAGGGCCATTGGGAACATGATGGGGACACTGGGAACATCCTGGGGCCACTGGGGACATCCCGGGGACACTGAGAACATCCTGTGGCCACTGGAGACATGATGGGGACACTGGGAACATCCCAGGGACATTGGGAATGCCCCCCGGCGACACTGGGAACATGATGGGGACACTGGGAACATCCCAGCGACACTGGGAATGCCCCGGCGACACTGGAAAGCCCTGGGGCCACTGGGAACATGATGGGGACACTGGGAGATTGGAAATTCTCTGGAGACACCAAGAACGTACTGGGGACGCTGGGAACATCATTGGGACACTAGCAACATCCCAGGGACACCGGGAATGCTCTGGGGACACCAGGAATGTCCTGGGAACACTGGGAACATGACAGCGACACTGGGAAGGCCTCAGGGACACCAGGAACATCCCGGGGACAATCCCAGGGACACCGGGAGCGCCCCGGGGAGCAGCACGTACCCCGCATGCCCGGCACGCCCTGCCGCCCCTCTCTGCCGATCTGCCCCGGCATCCCCGGGGAGCCGGGGGGTCCCGGCCGGCCGGGCAGCCCGTCCTTGCCGGGGGGACCGGGCCTGCCCGGGGCTGCCACCATCTCCACCGGGAATTGCAGCCGGGAGGTGTAATACGCCATTCGCTCTGCGGGGGCAAGGACAGAGCTCAGCGCTGGCCGGGATGAGGCTGGGAGGTCCCGGGGACCCTTCCCACCCTTCCGTTACCGTCAAACATCTTGTTCAGCTCCTGCCGGATGAACCTCTTGACCTCGTCGTAATTCACCACATCGCCCTGCGGGGACACGAGGGGACACGCGAGGGGCAGCGGCCACCGCGCCCCGCCCAAGGGACATTGTCCTGCCCACCGGCGAGGTCACCCGTCCTTACCATCATCCCCGGCGGGCCCGGCAGCCCCGGGCTGCCCGCGGGGCCCGGAGAGCCCGGGGGTCCCCTCTCTCCCGCGGGTCCCCGCGGTCCCACCAGCCCCATGGAGCCGCTTTTCCCGGGACCCCCGGGCATTCCGGCTCTGCCCTTCTCCCCCGGGTAGCCCCTCTCGCCGGGGGCTCCGGCGTCACCCTGTGGAGAGGAAAGGCTCAGCCCTGCCGTGCGGGGACAGCTCGGGGACACCCGGGTGGCCGCGGTGGCACCCCCGAGCTCCCGTCACCTTCTGTCCGGCCGGTCCCGCCATGCCCGGTTTTCCTGGCGGTCCCTGGAAAAGAGGAGGGGGTGACAGGGATGTCCCCACCCTGGGGACACCCCGCCAGGCCAGAGGATGCCACAATCCATCCCCGTGTCCAGCAGGGCAGGAAAGCTCCGGACCGCTGCTCCTACCTCTTTCCCAACGGGTCCGTCCTGTCCCTGCTCCCCCTGCGGGGACAAAGAGGGACAGAGTGAAGTGGTGACCACCACGGGGCCACCATCAAGGTCCGGAGCGCAGGGGACTGTGTCACCGCCCTGCTGCACTCACCGGTGGTCCCGGGTGTCCCGGGGGTCCTGGCTGTCCTGGCATCCCCGGCAGACCCCGCTCGCCCACCGAGCCGCGCTCGCCCTTCAGCCCCTGCGGGGAGCCGGGAGAGTCGGGATCAGCGCGGGGCGGGGATGGCGATCCCAAATCTGCCCCATTCCTGATCCCAAATCTGCCCCATTCTGATCCCAAATCCCAGAGTGAGGCAGCCAGCCCTGCAGTACTCACCACTCCAGCGAGGCCAGCGGGACCCGGCTGTCCCGGGCTGCCGGGGGGACCCTGGGGACAGCGACAGGGACAGGGGGGTCAGCTGGGGACACCAGAGGGAGTCCTCACCGTGACCCCCCGTGGGTTTGTCAGGGGGTGCAGCTCCAACTTACAATGAGCCCTGGGGGTCCCTGGCGGCCTTGGGGTCCCATGGGTCCTGGGTCACCCTGAGGAAGGCAAGGTGACAAGGAAGGCGGGGTGGTGACAAGGAAGGCAGGGTGGTGACAAGGGGCGTCACCAACCAGCCCAGGGGTCACCCACCCCTCACTCACCTCCGCTCCCGGCCGGCCCGGGCTCCCCGGAGGGCCGGGCTTGCCGCAGTCACCCTAAAATGAGGAAGGGACATCACGGGCAGAGCAATGAGTGGAGACTTCAGCCAGGCCTGAAGTCCCTGTGGGTGTCACCACCCAGTGTCACCATCGCTCACCTTCGGGCCTGGCAGCCCTGGGTGTCCCGTCTTGCCCTTGAAGCCCTGGAGAAAGAAAAGAGCTGGGTGAGGGTCCCAGCTCCTGCCAGCGGGGCACAGCACACGACCCTGACCCCACAGTGGTGGTCCAGGGCCACCTCCCACAGCTCAGTGTCCCCAGGAGCACGGGAGGGGACAGTCCTGGGTCAGGAGACCCTGGTCCTGGCTGTGGGGATGTGCCAGGCACAGAGCACTGGGGAGGGGTGACAAGGAGGGTTGTCACTCACCGGGGGACCCATCATCCCTGGTGGCCCGGGGGGACCAGGGTCACCCTGGGGAGAGAGAGACACAGGTTGGGGGTGTCCTGGGTGGGTTTTAGGGTGTCTGCCCCCCACCAGAACCAGGGAGAGCCTCACCCTCAGCCCTGGCTTCCCGTCCTTGCCATCCAGTCCTTCCATGCCAGCAGGGCCCTGTGGGGACAAGGTGACAGTGTCATGACGAGGTGACAGTGTCACAGGGTGTTTTGCACCGGAGAGCTCTGAGGGTCCCCAAGGGACCTGCTCAGGGCACCCCTGGCCATGGGAACATGTCCTTGGGAATGGGAATAGACCCCTGGGAATGGGAAAGGTCCCTGAAAATGGGAACAGGTCCCTGGGAATGGGATCAGGTCCCTGGGAATGGGGACAGCCAGCAGTACTCCCAGGAGCACCCAAGGGTGACACACAGAGGGGGTCTTACCTGGATTCCCGGGGGTCCTGGGGGTCCAGGGGGTCCTGGCATCCCTGTAGGGCCTCGCATGCCCTCGCTGCCCTGCAAGAGCCACAGGAGGTCACGGGCACAGCAGGGGCTGGGCACCAAACCTGGGTGACCACCAAACCTGGGGACAAGTGGTGGCACCACACAGCCCCTGGCACTCACCTTCTCTGCCGCAGGTCCTGGTGGCCCTGCTGGACCAACCTTACCCGGGAAACCAGGAGGACCCTAAAGAGAAGAGCGGTGTCGAGTTAATGGGGGATCCCAGAAGAGCCCAACCCAGGAATTCCACTTTCTCCCATCTTATTTTAATGGGATTGTTCTGGGGCTGCTCATCCCACTTGTGTGCCCCTGCTAGAACCCTCTGTCCCCATCCCTGTCCCTGTGGGCACATGGGGACACACAGCCAGGGGTGGACACCCCATCCTGGGGATATCCTGCTGGAATTCCCAGTGGGATTTACTCATCACTCCCAGTGGGATTTACTCACCGGTGGTCCTGGGAAGCCAGGCTGGCCCTGGAAACCCTGCAGAGAGACCAGAGCTGAGCCAAACCCCACAGCCACACCCCACAGCCCCACCGGGGCCCCTTTTGGGGACACTCACCTGGTCCCCCTTCTCTCCAACACTTCCTGGGAGTCCACGCTCGCCCCTGGGACCCTGCGGAGAGATGGGGTGAGGTGGGGGAGCACCCCACACCACCCCACACCACCCCACAGCACACCATAGCACCCTCCCACCCCACAGTCACCCCACGGCCACCCCACAGCACCCACAGCCACCCCACAGCCATCCCACAGCACCCCACAGCACCCACAGCCACCCCACAGCCATCCCACAGCCACCCCACAGCACCCCACAGCCACCCCACAGCCACCCCACAGCCACCCCAAAACCACCCCACAGCACCCCACAGCATCCTCCCACCCCACAGCACCCCACAGCGCCCCACAGCCACCCCACAGCCCCCCAGGGTGAGCACCTACCGCTGGCCCCACAGGACCGGGCAGCCCATCCAGGCCAGGGGGTCCCTGGGAAGGATGGGAATAGGATCAGAGGGATGGGGCTGGAATAGCCTCAGTGCCCATAGGGAGGGGATTGGGAATCCTCCCTGGATTGGGGTCCCGAGGGACTCACCAGCTCCCCTTTCTCTCCAGGGGGACCCACGTAGCCTCGCTCGCCTTTGATGCCCTGGGGAAGGAAGGGGACATGGTGGCATTTGGGGCATGGATGAGATATGGGGCACAGATGGGATATGGGGCACGGATGGAACGTGGGACACGAATGGGACATGGAGCACGGATGGCATTTGGGGCACAGATGGGACATGGGACACAGAAGGGACATGGTGCACAGATGGCATTTGGGGCACAGATGGGATTTGGGGCACGGATGGCATTTGAGGCACGGATGGCATTTGGGACATGGATGGGATATGGGGCACAGATGGCATTTGGGGCATGGATGGCATATGGGACATGGATGGGATATGGGGCAAGGATGGGATTTGGGGCAGGGATGGGATATGGGACACAGATGGCATTTGGGGCACAGATGGGATTTGGGGCAGGGATGGGATATGGGACACAGATGGCATTTGGGGCACAGATGGGACATGGGGGCTGCCAGGTCCCCCAGTACTCACGGGAAGGCCGGGGGGCCCTGTTGCCCCAGGGTAGCCGGGCTGTCCTGGAGGTCCCTGTGCAGGGGGGACAACGACACTGAGCCACCTGCAATGCCCCAGCCCGGTGCCCAAACCCCCTGGGCCACCAATGTCCCCCTGTCCCCTCAGCCCACAGCACTCACCGGCTCCCCCTTGGCTCCGGCGAGCCCAGCAGGGCCGCGTTCCCCTTGGAGACCCTTTGTGGGGAGAAGAGAGGAGATCCAGGATGATCCTACAAGCCCTCCCGGGGCTGTGCCCGCCTGGCAGTGTGACCTGGGCACAGCCCGTGGGGTCTGTGACCTCTGCCAGCCTGCTGGCACCCCGGCTGGGCTCCCTCCACCCCTGGTGGGGACACTCAAACCCTGTCACTGTCACAGTGGGGTCACAGACAGCTCAGCCCTGGGGGGCTGTATGGGGTGCCCGGCTCTGGCAGCCTGGTGTCCCCTGTCCTCCCAGGGTGACACGGGGACAGCCAGGAGACCCACGGGGACCTCCGAGGGGGGGGGTTAGTGAGGTGACGTGGTGCCGAGGTGACAAAGAATGACAGGACACGCTGGCACACCGCAGAGCACGGCCCACAGAGAGCCCCACAGAGAGCCCCGCAGAGCCCGTGGGGTCACGGTGACATTAGTGGACGAGGGGACACGAGCAGGAGCGCAGGATCCTCCGAGAGCCGCCGGCACAGCCCCGCCACCAGCTCCTGTGGGGAGCGAGCAGGGTGGGAGCAGGAGGGTGGAGATGGAGGTGAGGATGAGGATGGAGATGAAGATGTGGAGGCTGAGTGACCACAGAGTGACCAGAGGAGGATGACAATGGAGACTGAGTGACCACAGAGGAGTGACCAGAGGAGGATGACAATGGAGGCTGAGTGACCACAGGGTGACCAGAGGAGGATGACGATGAGCCCAGGCGGCACCGGCCGCACACAGGATCCTCCTGGTCCCCACAGGTGTCCCTGGGAGCCACCAGGTGCCACCCCGATGGTCACCACGCCGAGGCGGCAGATCCCTGGAGCCACACCAGGTCCCGCGGTGGCGAGGTGACACAGCCCGTGGCGAGTGCCACCACCGCGTCCCCGACCTGGGGAAGATCATCCGCAGCTGCCGGGTCCGCCGGGACCCCCTGCTTGGGGATGGAGGGATGGGAATGGCAGGATGGAGATGGAGCGGAAGGGGAGGGGCGGCTGCTCCCGGCGGGGACAGCGACAAGGGACACAGCCAAACCAAGCGGCAGCGACACAGGGCACAGAGCGGGGTTCTTACGGGCAGTCCGGGTGCTCCCGGCGTTCCGGGAAAGCCTGGGGGGCCCTGAGGGGAGAAACAGGGAGGTCACAGCGGGGAAAAGGCGCTGGGGAGCCTGGGCTGAGCCCTCGGGGTGCCGCGGGGCTCCTGCTCCACCTCGGGGCTGGCAGCACCGTCACCTCCATCTCCAGCCTCGCCGGGGACATCCGTGCCGTGCCGTGTCACATCCGCGCCTCGCCACGGCCGCGTCCCTCTGCCTGTCACCACGGCCCCGTGGCGGGGTGCCAGGCCACTTTGGCGAGCTGATTTTAGGGGCTCCGAGCCCCTCAGCACCTCCCCATCCTGGCCAGGGCTACTTACGATGGGTCCAGGTGGTCCCGGCGGTCCCCGCAGTCCTGGTGAGCCCTGGGGAGGGGTGGGGGTGTCAGGTGTGACCACGGAGGTGGGGACAGCCCCGAGGGGCACCGTGGGACCTGCCACTTCCCTGGGATGGCGGGAGGGGTCCCTGGGGGGGTTGGAGGTCACCCACCTGCTCTCCTCTCTCGCCTGGCATGCCCGGCGCTCCCGGGAGCCCGGGATCTCCCGCGCAGTCGGGACTGTCACCCTGCAGGGACAGGGGACACATCAGGACCCCGGGCTGGCCCTGCCCACCGCCCAGCCCTGCCAAGCCACCCCTAAGCCACCACAACGCGGGGACAGTCCTGGATGTCCGGCAGGGACCACCCTGGGGACGAGGGGGTGGGACAGGGACACCAGAGCCACTCACCCGAGCCTCCTCCGCGCGCGGGAACTGCGACAAGCACTGCAAGGGAAGCCCGGAGTCACCCGGCGGGGACAGGACGAGCCTGTCGCCATGCCGGGATCCCCGCTGGGGCTGTGTCCGCATTCCCAGCGGGACCGGTGTCCCCAGGGCGTGCCCACAGTGTCCCCAAATGGCATCCAGAGCGCGGTGCTTCCCACAACTCCCAAAAAATCCAATTCCCAGGGACTCGGGAGCGTTTCTCCCGCTCATCCCGCAGGACCGGGGGATGTCGGGCACGGGAATTGCCACCCAGAACTCTGGGAATACTCACCCAAGCACCGAAATTCCCACCCAGAACTCCGGAAATATTCACCCAGGCACCGGAATTCCCACCCAGCTGCAGGAATACTCACCCGGTACCGAATTCCCACCCGGAGTACTGGGAATACTCACCCGGGCACCGGAATTCCCACCCACAACTCTGGGAATACTCACCCGGGTACCGAAATTCCCACCCGGAGCTGCGGGAATACTCACCCGGGCACAGCTGTCGATGCCAGGGGCACCTGGCATTCCCCCATCGCCCTTCTCTCCGTCCGCTCCCCCGGGAGCTTCCAGCGCTGCCTGGAGCTGGGCACAGTCCCCGCAGAGAGTCTGGGGAGGGGGAAAAAGGGGAGTCAGGGGTGTCCCGAGGTGTCCCCAGGGCAGGGAGGTGACCCCATCCCCACCCAGGGGTGTCCCGAGGTGTCCCCAGGGCAGGGAGGTGACCCCATCCCCACCCAGGGGTGTCCCGAGGTGTCCCCAGGGCAGGGAGGTGACCCCAATCCCCACCCAGGGGTGTCCCGAGGTGTCCCCAAGGCAGGGAGGTGACCCCAATCCCCACCCTCTCACCTTCAGCACCTCGATGTTCCTCTCAGCCATGACGGCCAGAGGTCCCTGGAAAAGAGGGATGGATGGAGGGATGGATTGTCCCCACGATGGGGGACAAGGGGGACACTGGGGTCCCAACCCACCAGGTCTCCAGCCGGTCCGGGCAGTCCAGGCAAACCGTTGTGTCCCGGCATTCCCTAAATCCAGAGGGACACCGCGGATTTCAACCAACCCTGCCCTAAAAATCGGGATCGTTCCTGCTTTCCCATCTCCCATCTCTCACCTGGCGACCGGGGGCTCCGGGCGGGCCGGGCGGGCCGGGGGCTCCGGGGGGGCCCTGCAAGACCCCAAAAAGCCATCAGAGCGAGGCGAGGGGTGAAGGGGATCGGGAGGGACACGGAGGGGGTGACACCGACCTGCGGGCCAGGCTGGGGCTGCCACGACATGCCGGTCCACAGTCCTGGGGCTCCCTGGGGACGGGAGAGAATTCGGGAGGCTGGACCGAGCCCGGGGGGTGACACAGAGCCGGCAGGGGTGACACTTACCGGCATCCCGGTGTAGTTGGGGTCCTGGCGGGGGCTGAGGGGACAGGAGCAGTCGCCGGGGTCTCCCTGTGGGAAGAGGGGTGAGGACAGGGTGGCACAGGTGGCACGGGGGTGGCGCGGGGGCACAGCTCCACCCCGACCCCGACTCACCTTCTCTCCCTGGGCACCCTTCTCGCCCTGCCAGGGGAGAGAGGAGATGGCATTAGGGACAGCGTTAGGGTGACACTCGGGGTCCCCCACTCACTGTGGGACACCGACTGGCCACTCGCACCCCTGGCACCCCCCGGACCTACCGGCTGCCCGCTGGACCCGGGGGTCCCCGCTGCCCCTCGGGGCCCTGCGAGGAAGAGGAGGGTGAGGAAATATCCTGGTTTGAGGGTGGTCAAGGGGACAGGGGGGTGGCACTGCCCGTCCTGGAGGGCACGACCTACCGGGGGCCCTGTGACGCTGCTCCCTGGTGGTCCCGGGGGTCCCACGGCACCTTTGGGGCCCGGAGAGCCCTGCAGAGGAAGGATGGCAGGAATGGGGAGCGAGGGGGACACCGAGGGCTGGGGGACATTCCCTTACCTTGGCACCTTTCTCGGCTGCCATGCCCGGGGGTCCTTGCGGTCCTGGGGGGCCCTGGGGGCAGAACAGGGTGTTAGATAGCCCCAGGGAGAGGACAGCACTGTCCCCAGAGCTGTCACCAGCCACTCAGTGGGGTGACACTGCAGGGGTGTGACCCCACTGCAGGGTGTGACCCCATTTCCCAGGGCTGGGCACCCCCAAACCCAACCCCAAACCCTACTCACGGGCGGCCCGGGGGGTCCGGTGCTCCCAGGTTCTCCCTGGAAAAAGGCAGAGAGTGTGAAAGCCACCGGAGCCACCCGGTGTGGCACGGCAGAGGACAACACGGGCACCCCAAAACCCACCTGCAGTCCCGGCTGGCCGATCCCCCGCGGTCCTGGCTCTCCCTGAGGACACAGAGGGGCAGTGAGGTGTCCCCAAGACGCCCAGCCCAGCCCCTGCACCCCGCTAGGGACACAGAGGGACAGTGAGGTGTCCCCAAGACCCCCAGCCCAGCCCCTGCACCCCACTAGGGACACAGAGGGACAGTGAGGTGTCCCCAAGACCCCCAGCCCAGCCCACTGCATCCCGCTAGGGACACAGAGTGGCAGTGAGGTGTCCCCAAGACCCCCAGCCCCTACACCCTGCTAGGGACAGAGAGTGGCAGTGAGGTGTCCCCAAGACCCCCAGCCCAGCCCACTGCACCCTGCTAGGGACACAGAGGGGCAGTGAGGTGTCCCCAAGACCCCCAGTCCCTACACCCCACTCACCTGCAGTCCCTTCGGCCCAGCAGGGCCCCGCACCCCCGGCAGCCCCGGCTTCCCCTAAAACACAGCAGGGTCACCCCGGGGACACGGTGCCACCAGGCCCGGTGGCCGCGGGGAGGTGGCACTCACGGGTCTGCCCGGCTGGCCGATGCCCGGCGGGCCCTGGTCCCCTTTGGCTCCCGGTTTTCCCGGGATGCCCACCGCGTCCGAGAGGTCGCCGAGCAGGGCGGGGCTGGGCTCGCAGGCGTCTCCCTGTGCGGAGGGGACAGGACGGGGATGGAGGGGTGGGTGACACCACTGGGACGGGGCGCAGGTCCCCAAATTGTGGAGGTCTCACCTTGTCGCCTTTGGGGCCGGCCGGGCCCCTGACGCCAGGCTCACCCGACAGTCCCGGGACACCGGCCATGCCCGGCGTGCCCGGGTCACCCGGGCTGCCAGCGTCGCCCTGGCGAAGAGAGGGGACAAGGCTGGCACGGGGAGGGAGGGGACACGGCAGACAGAGGTGACAGCGCCCTCTGCCACCGCCAACCCCACCAGGAGTCACTCCCGGAGCCTGTCACCTTCTGTCCCTTCTCGCCAGCGTCGCCGGGTCTGCCCTGGGGAAAGGCAGGAATGGGTCAGGCTGGGGCATCGCCCCCGAAACGGGCACGGCGGGCACGGGCGACACTCACCGCTCTGCCCGCCGGGCCACCAGGGCCCCTCTCTCCCGGTGGCCCCGGCACTGCCACCAATGTCGCCGCACCTTGGAGGGCTTGCGGGGTGGGAGGGCACTGCCCGCACTGCTCGCCCTGCGGAGGGACAAGTGGCGTTGGGGACAGGGGCACTGCGGGGGAGGGGGGCTCACTGCCTCCCTGTGAGGACAGGATCCCTGCTGGGGAGGTGACACGGACAGGACAGGGTGTCCCCAACGCTGGGCTCACCTTCTCTCCTTTGAGCCCCCGAACACCTGGATCTCCCTTCTCTCCCGGGATCCCCTGCACGGAGAACCCACCACGGCAGAGGTGAGACCCCCAAAACCTGCACCCTTGAGCCCCCAGACCCCTCCTGCACCCCCGGGATCCCCACCCTGAGCCCCCTCGGTGTCCCCACTCACCGGGCTGCCCGTGGGTCCCACCTGGCCGCTGTCCCCCTGAAACGGAGCAGGGTCAGAATTAGGGTCAGGGTCAAAATTAGGGTCAGGGTCAGGGTCAGAATTAGGGTCAGGGTCAAAATTAGGGTCAGGGCCGGGATCAGAATTAGGGTCAGGGTCAGAATTAGGGTCAGGGATCAGAATTAGGGTCAGGGTCGGGATCAGAATTAGGGTCAGGGTCGGGATCAGAATTAGGGTCAGGATCAGAATTAGGGTCAGGGCCAGGATCAGAATTAGGGTCAGGGTCAGAATTAGGGTCAGGGATCAGAATTAGGGTCAGGGTCAGGGTCAGAATTAGGGTCAGGGTCAGCCCAGCCTGCCCTGACCCCATGGGATGATCCAGCCATTCCCACTCCTTCCAGCGTTCCGAAAACGGGGTGTGGGGTCACTCACCTTCTCCCCCTTGATCCCGGCCAGCCTGGAGAGCTCAATTTCACCCTGCTGGACATGCTCATGGTCACTCACCCGGCACCCGCGGCACCCCCTGAGTGTCCCCAAGGCACCCCCGGGGTGTCCCCAAAGCACGGCAGAGGGGGACACAGCCCCGGGACTCACCGGCAGCCCCGGCTCCCCCTCGATCCCCTCGGCGGGGCCGCGGCGCAGTGCGGCGAGGACACGGAGGTCGCACGACAGGCACGAGTCGCCCTGGAGTGGCAGGAGAGGGACAGGGACAGCTCAGGGGTTGAGGTGGCTGAGCGGCGGGGTGGCAGGGAGGGTCACACACTCACCTTGTCCCCTTTCATGCCCTGGATGCCGGGATCGCCCTGGGAAGGAAAAGCAGGAGCTGGGCTGGGGCTGCCAGCACGGGCTGGGGACCGCTCGGTGTCCCCCGGCTGGGGACAAGCCAGCCCACCCCGTGTCACCTACCCTGTTCCCTTTGGGTCCCGCCGGGCCGGGCGTGTCCTGGGAATGGGGAAACAGAGGGGACATCAGGGGTGCTGAGGTGACACCGCTCTGCCCTCCGCCCGGCCAATCCCGGGGGTCAGACTCACCGACACGCCATCCCTGCCGGGCGCTCCGGGCTCTCCCCGCGGCCCTGGCTTGCCGGGAATTCCGATGGCACCGAGCGTCCCCTCGGGGACAGTGGGACACACCTCGCACGGCTCGCCCTGTGATGACCCCCGTGATGGCCTGAGCAGCCCCCAGGCCAGGGGAGGTGCCCATGGCCACCCCAGGCCACCGTCACTGCAGCCACCCTGTCACTGCAGCCACCCTGTCACAGCACCCATCTTGTCACTGCAGCCACCCTGTCACTGCACTCACCCTGTCACCGCACCACCTATGTCATTGCAGTCACCCTGTCACCGCACCACCTATGTCATTGCAGTCACCTTGTCACCGCACCCCCTATGTCACTGTGCCCACCCTGTCACTGCAGCCACCCTGTCACAGCACTCACCCTGTCACCGCACCTCCTACGTCATTGCAGTCACCCTGTCACCGCACCCACCCTGTCACTGCAGCCACCTTGTCACCGCACCAACCTGTCACCGCACCCACCTTGTCTCCTTTCGGCCCCAGAACGCCGGGAGGACCCTGCGGGAGGAAAATGGGGACAGGGCTGCTTCAGGGACGCCAAGAAGTGCCCCAGCAGTGCCACCCAGCTGGCCACCAGCCGCGTCACGGGGTGATCCCAGCCCCGATCGAGGCCGCCGGTTTTCCCCAACCCCTGTCAGCTGCTGGGCTCAGATCCCATCACCTCTCCGGCCAAGCAGCCCCGACCCCGAGCCAAGAAACCCAGCCCTGACCCCGGGCTTTGGCTCCGGGCTACTCACGGGTGTCCCAGGCGATCCTCCGGGTCCAGGAGCTCCCGGGCTGCCCTAGAGCCAGAGATGGGAAAGGCTGAGCTCAGCAAGGGGAAACACCGCAGCTCTCTGCCCCCTGGGACATCCCTGTCACCCGGGGGGTTTCCTGTCCCCCAAGCCAGGTTCTTGGGCCGCCCAGATGGAGCTTGACTGGCCGGTGGCTCCAGCTCAGCTGTGCCAGCGCCAGATTTGATTCTGGGCTGGCTCTGGGCACAGGGGGCAGCTGGGACCCTTTTCCCTCCACTCACCTTCTCTCCCTTCGCACCTGGGGGGCCACCAGGGTCACCCTGAAAGGGACAAAGGACAGTGCCCAGCCCTGGTCAGCCAGGCCTGGGTGGTGGTGGCACCTCGCCCCCTGCCGTGGGGACACCACCGTGGCACTGGGGACCTTACCGGCTTCCCTGGCAAGCCAATCCCGGGAGATCCTGGCTTCCCCGGGGTCCCGGCTCGCCGGCCAACCCCTCGGGCCCCACGAGGCCAGGGTCACCCTGCGGGACAATGAGGGTGTCAGTGCTGGCGCTGCCACCAGGTGTCCCATCTCCCACCCTGTCACCCCCCAAACCCCCAGGTACCTTCTGTCCCTTGGGTCCCACCACGCAGATCTCTCCGGGCCGGCCCTGCGGGATGGGAAGGCTCCGTGGGTGGGCGTCCTGTGGCCGGAGCCCCCCTGTCCGGGGGGTGCCCAGGTGCCACCCAGGTGCCACCCAGCACTACTCACATCACGCCCCGGTCGCCCCGGCTTGCCCTGCAGTCCTCCGTCGCCCTTCTCGCCCTTCTGGCCCTGCAGGACAGACGGATGTCACCATCGTGTCACCCGTGGTGTCACCCGAGCTCTCCAGGTTGGTGCTGGCAGGTCCTGCCACCTCTGCCACCACCCCAGGTGTCCCTGCTGCAGGGTGGACTCACCTTCTGCCCGTCAGCGCCGGCTGCCCCCGGGAGCCCCTGCGTGGGAAAAAGTGGGTGCCCAGGTGGGCTCGAGGGTCCCCTCCTGCTCCTGTCACCCCCGCACCGAGCTGGACACACAGAGCTGGACCCCCAACCCCAGCCCAGAGCAGGGGGACCCCCACGGTGTCCCCAAGCCGTGTCCCCAAGGCTGAGCATCACTCACCACCTGCCCACGCTGTCCCTTCTCACCCCGCGGTCCCTCAGCGCACTGCGAGGAGGAGGAGGAGGAGGAGGAGGTGAGAGGGGAGGAAGAGACGGGGAGAGGGTTTGGGGAGACTTTGGGGTGGTCTCACCTGCACGGGCCCGCCGGGGTGGGTGCGCACGCAGTCCATGCCCTGCGGGGGGGAGAGGTGGCTCAGGGGTGAGGTTTGGGGGTTTGGGGGGCAGGAGAACCCCCAGGGCAGTGGGACCCCCGTGTGATGGGGACCCCGCAGGGAGCGGGAGGGGACAGGCCAGGGACACTCACACGGTCACCCTTCTCCCCTTTGCCACCGGCGGTGCCAGGCAGGCCCCGCTCGCCCTTGGTGCCCTGCGAGAGAGGGGAGGGCGGGTGACAAACGGGCACACGTTGTCACCGTGTCACCCTCGCAGTGGGGCTCACAGCTCTGGCACAACATTCCCACATTCCCGCTGGAGCCGTGCCCTGTGGGGTGACAAACCTACCTTTGGACCTGGGGGACCGAGGGTGACCTGCGGAGAGAGGACAAAGGTGTCCCCAAGGGCATGGTGGCTTCAAACAGCTGCAGCAGAGCCCTGAGCCCTCCACAGTCCCCATCCTCCCAACACCCTGTCCCCAAGTGCCACCGCAGGGCATGAGAGGTCCCAAACACCCACCAGTCCCCTGCCATCCCCCCCCACCACCCCAGCCAGCAGTTGCTGCAGGAATGGGGCCACATCTGGATGGGATCAGCGCCCTTCTCTCCAGCCAGATGTGGCAGGGCCCTGGGCCAGGAGGAGCTGTGGGTCGTGGAGGGCTGGTGACAACACCCAGCTGGCTTTTGCCACCCCCAGCTCACAGCCGGGCCAGCTCACGGTCACCACGTCCAGTGCCACACTCACATTTCCCGATGCCATCTGGGGCGAGCAGGGGGGACACTGCAAGAGACAGGGAGGGTGGCTTGGAGCAGCTCCATGCATTGTCTGTGGCACCCCAAAACCCACTGCACCTCAAACCCCACTGCACCCTAAACCCCACTGCATCCCAAACCCCACTGCACCCCAAACCCCATTGCACCTCAAACCCCACTGCATCCCAAACCCCATTGCACCCTAAACCCTACAGAACCCCAAACCCCACTGCATCCCAAATCCCACTGGCACCCCAAACCCCACTGCACCCCAAACCCCACTGCACCACTTCCCTGGGCACCCCAGCACGATTTCCCCCCAGCCCTGGAGCACCCCGGGAACAGGGAATTCCTGGATGGAGAAGGGAAATCGGCTGTTTCCTCCCCGGGGAGGTGAGGAGGTGCTGGCCTGGCTCTCCCTGCGGATTTGTGGCTTCCCCACCGCTCTGCCCGGCCAAACCAGGCTGTTCCCGTGGCACTGGGGACAGGCAGCATGTGGCTGTGTCCCCACGGCCTCCAGTCCCCAGACCTGATCTCCAACCCCGGGAGAATCCCTGGCAGGATCCCAACCCCAGGACACAGCAACGAATCCCTCAATGGGATGAGGGATCCCAGAGACACTCGGGATGAGGAACAGGAGTGCTGGAGAAGCTTCCCAGCTCTGGCAGCGCTCCGGAGACGCTCGGAGGGAACAAAGAGGCCCTTGGCCATAGCTGGGATCGCTCCAGCAGCAGCACGGAGCGAGTGGGGCCTCAATCCCTGCTCGGGGGAGCGGAGCAGCTGCTTCTCCCAGCTTCTGGAAGCGGCAGGGAGTTCCAAAATGCAGCAGGGAGTGGGTTTGGGACAGTGGGTGGCATCCTGGGATGGCGCTGGAAGGGGAGTGGGGCTGGGCGTGCCGGGACTGGGACAGCAGGGTGGGACAGCCTCACCTTCTCTTTGGGATCTTCCCTCAGGCTGCTCCTTCCCGAGGTTCTCCCCGGATCCTGTGGGGTGAGAAGGGCACGTGGGTGGGATCTGCCGGGGTTATCCCACCTCTGGGTGCTCCCTGTCCATCAGTCCCGGGTTATCCCGCCCCGGGCAGCCATGGGTGAGACAGCGGTGACCACGGGAGCTCTCCCCTCCTTCATTCCCATTCCCATTCCCATTCCCTCCGGTCCTCAGCACCTCCTTCTCGAGGGGAAAAACTGAGGCAGGGGTTTTCCAGGGGTTGGATCAACGTGGCTGCCCCGGACTGCTGCTCACCCCGCAGGGCCAGGCATGGGATGGGGACAGGGATGGGGACAGGGATGGACAGGGGTCGGGAATGGGGATCAGAGTGGAACCTGGATGGGGACGGAGACCAGGATGGGGACCAGGATGGGACTGGGATGGGACCGGAATGGGAACTAGGATGGGGATGGGGACTGGGGTGGGGACAGGGGTCGGGAAAGGGGATCAGAGTGGAACCTGGATCGGGATGGAGACCGGGATGGGAACGAGGATGGGGATGGGGACCGGGGTGGGGACCAGGATGGGACTGGGATGGAGACCGGGATGGGGATGGGGACTGGAATGGGGTCGGGGCTGGGAATGGGGATGGTTTCTCAGATGGGACCAGGCTAGGGACAAGGATGGGTGTAGATGGGGACTGGGATGGGACCGGGGTGGGGATGGGGACCAGGATGGGACAGGGATGGGACGATGGGGTGGGCCGGGAATGGGGATGGTTTCTCAGATGGGACCAGGCTAGGGACAAGGATAGGGACGGGATGGGGTGGAGATGGGGACCGGGATGGGACCGGGGGTGGGGATGGGGACCAGGATGGGATGAGGATGGGGCCGGGACGGGGCCGGGGTGGCCCTGCCGCAGCTCACGGTGCCCAGCGGCTCCTCCAGGCAGAAGCAGCGGGTGAACACTCTGCCCTCGGGCTGCGGCACCATCTCGATGAGGTTGCTGCTCTGCATCAGCTCCGCTTGCCGGCGGGTCTTGGGCGCTTCCGTCTGGCACTGCGGGGACACAGCGGGGTGGCGGGGACAGGCACCACGAGGAGGTGACACCCAGGGGACAGCCCTGCCCTCACCGCTCCTCCCCTCTGGGGACAACCCTGAGCGTGCACAGCCCCAGGGTCCGGCCGGGATTGCGGTGGGGACTCGGGGGACACTCAGGGACACTCGGGGGACACTCAGGGACACTCACCCCGCTGGCCGAGATCTCGCAGCATCCCTCCTGCCTGGCCAGCTCGGCGTCGCAGTAGATCTGAGCTTGCTGGATGTCAAACTGCGGCGACACCGGGAACGTCCGGTCAGGGGTGGCCCTGTCCCCGCGAGCCGAGCTGCCCTGACCCCAAAACACTCACCCGGACCGGGGTGCCCCGCACGGCGTCCAGCCCCAGGAAGGTGTTTCCCTCCGGGACCAGCGCCCGCCGCGGTCCCAGCGGCTTGGAGGAGATGGAGGAGCAGTCCAGGTGCACGGACACGGCGTGTCCCTGCACGGCCACCACCACCTTGTGCCACCGCCCGTCGAACAGGGACGCCACGGCCTTGCCCGCGAAGACGGCGCTGACAAAGGTGGCCCCAGGCGCCCTGGCCTGGAACTCCAGGCTTTTCTCGGGGCCGTGCACGGTCAGGGAGAGCTGGGCACAGAGGGGACAGCGCTCAGGGACGGCTCCTGGATGTCACCTGGCGCGTCCCGCCGCATCCCCGGGATCTACCTGCGGGTATCCCTGCCGGTCGGTGACCTGGAAGAGGTACCAGTGCTCCCCGGTGCTGTTCTTCTTCAGCAGCAAGGTGAGGACCAGGGTGAAGGTTGGGGGTAACCCGCGTGGGAACACCTGCCTGTGGGGACAGGCGTCGGGAGTGGCCACACCCTACAGGGGACTCTGGGGACGCAGCTGGCACCGAGGCTGGTGGCACCCATCCACTTTCAGGTGGCAGCATCACCCAGACAACCCCCCGTGGGTCCTGCCATGGTCTGTCCCCACTGGTGGCACCCCAGATGTCATTGGGGTGGATTCAGCCCTGCTCACCCCATTCCTGCCCCACACTGTGCACCCCAAACACGGCCCTGCTGGGGCAGCTGCAGCACCCAGCACCATGCCCTTATCCCAAAATTCGGTCCGTGGGAAGCCAGGAAATGCATCCATCATCCCCGAGGCAGCTGTGGCAGCTTTTCCCCAGCTCGCCCACAGCCCATTAAACCGCTGGAAATATTTGCTCCGGGCTCTGCTCCGCTCCCGGCCTTGGCTCCACACCCGCGACTTTCCAAGCCACCGCTCTGGAGCTGGACCAAGGATGGGGACTGGGACAAGGCCAGCGGTCCCCTCTGCTCTCCATGGGGCACAGAGACACCCTGATGGGGCACTGAGGTGGGTTGGCACCCACAGGAGCTCACAGCCTGGGTGACAGCGCTGTCCCCACGCCCACACTCCCCAAGGCTGGATCTGCGATGCCACAAGCCAAGAGCAACACCAGCCTGGAGCATCCACCATCCATCCCAAAACCATCCGAGGATCTGGCCGCCCAGGCTGGGTCTCCTCGCCCTCCGGAGAGCGCCATGCCCGGCAGAGCTCTGCGCCAACCCCGGGGCGAGCTGGGGACAAACCACAGCCATTTCCTCCAGGAGCAGCTCCCGGGGACGTGGATCTGCTCCCGCTTTGCCACGCTGCAGCATCCCTGCCAGCCGCGGGCACCAGACGCGGAGGGGACAAGTGCCAGTCCCCGTGTGCCCCGCCAGCTGTCCCCCCACGCCCAGCAGAGCCGGCTCGGAGCTGAGCAGCCCCTGGAGCTCGTCTGGACCCCGCGGGCTCCTGCCAAGAGCAACCACAGAGCAGCCGCAGAGCCCTGCTTGCGCAAGGTTTGGCCACCGCCCAGCCGAGCCGTGGCAGGCCGGGGTTTACTTTCGAGGAGGAAGGTGTTCGGGCAGCCCTGAAGGTCCCCTGTGTCCCCTCGGGTGACACCGAGCTGCCTGGCATCCCTGGCACGACATTTGCCCAGCATCGCCCAGCATTACAACACACTGGGATGGTGCCTGGAGGAGCTTTGGGTCACCTGAGGGTCACCCAGGGCCACCTCATGGGTCACCCAAGGCCACCCTACGGGTCACCCAGGGCCACTCACTGCGTGGGCTGGACAAGGGGCACAGTGCCCAGGCGCAGCACCGCCGGACCCCGGGAGCTGCGGATCTTCTTGATGGACGAGATCTTCAGCAGGTCGAACCTTTTAATCAGGTTAAAACCTGCGGGGCAGAGCGGGAGAGGTGAGAGCTGGCCCTGGGACAGGTGACAATCCCCAGGCAGGGTCACCCGAGGTGTCGGGGGACCCTGTGTGCAGGACAGGAGGGTCTTTCCTTACCCGTGACATTCTCATACTTGTCCCCAGCCAGATCCTCGTCCCAGAGCTGCGGGCACAGCTCCCCTGCGAGGCAAACCAACACATCAGTGTCACCGCGGTGTCCCCAGGCACGGTGGGACAAGCAGGGTGGCACCACACGGAGCTCCCCAAGTCCAGGCGGGTTTCGGGGTGCTGCCAGGAGCTTTCCCAGCCCCCTGAGGCGGCACAGACCAAGCAAGCCCCATTCCCAGGGCAGCGCTGGCTCCCGGGAACAGGGAGGGACAAAGCTGGAATGCTCCAGGAGCAGTGCGCAGTGGGCAGAGCTGACCCCGCTGCCTCCCACAGGTGAAATGCTCTCCCAGCTCCCGCGGGTTTTGCCTCAGAACAACCCCGCGGCTGGAATCGGCATCAGGAAGCTCGGATGGGTGCCACGGACACCCACAGCGCCATCGCCGTTTCTGTCCCATCCCGGTGACAGCTCAGAGCTGGCGGCGCCAGGGGACAGGCGTGAGGGTCGAGCCGGAGGCTGAGGCGCAGGAAATGCCGTGTCAGGCGCGGTCACGGGGGTGCCGCTGCTCTTTGCGGGGATAAATCACGGCTTCGGCAGCACCGGCACACCTCCAGATGCGCCAGATGTTGGGAGGTGCGAGATAAAGGAGTAAACAAGGGGATGGGGAGAGAGGGATTTGTTTTGTCTCCATGCGCTCCGGAGGGGCAGCGATTCTCCCACCTTTTCCTTGGATGTTTCTGGGGGTCTCTGAGCCCCCCAGCCCTGCCCACCTCCGTCCAAGAGCCTGGCATCCCCGTGGTTTGTCCCCCAGGCTGACCACAGGGCCGCAGGGGTGTGGGGACATGCCCTGGCCCTGGTCACCTCCTACACAGCCACAGCAGTGCGGGCTGTGAATGTCACCGCTGAGAGCAGAGTGACCTCGGGGCTGCGGATGTCACAGCCGCGGGCAGAGTCCCCTCCCGGCGGCGCTGAGATCACCCTCAGCAGGGCAGGGGACACCGAGCAGAGCGTAAATCACCCCAGTGCGATCCTTTTGAAGACTCTCCCAGCCCCGGTGCTGATCCTAAGGGAAAATCTCGCCTGTTCAACCCTTCCGTCCCAAAGAAAAAGCCAGGACACGGAGGCCACGCCGTGCCGGGCAGCAGGAGCTGGTGACAGTGACAGTGTCCCCTCCGCGGCCACCCCCGGGCTGAGCCACCGCTCCACCCCCACCGAGCCTGATGCAACCACGGCGTCGCTTCCAGCGGCTCCTCCCCCGGAGCCAGCCGCCCGGAGCTCATCCCGCGCCGGGACAGCCCGGCAGAGACGCCAGTGGGCTCAGCCATTGTCCCCCTGTCCCCTGTCCTGCAGGTGGACACCTCTCAGCCCTCCACCATCGTGTGGATCACGGCCAAACTTCTTCCCAACCGGCAGCTGGAGGCCAAACCTCCCGTGGCAGCTCTGTGCATCCTCAGCACTGCCCGGAGCGCTCCTGGCTCACCTGGCCCGCCCGGACAGCTCCACTCGCTGCCGGACATCGCTGTCCCGCTGGCCCCGAGGGCCGCAGGGTGTCCGAGAGCCATCCATCCCTCCCTGAGCACGGCCAGCGCTGCGGGCTGATGTCGGGGTGTCCCGGCTTGGCTCGGCTCGGCTCGGCCCTGCCTGGCCGCCTGCCCGCACTGGATGCTGAGCAAAGCCCCACAGCCCTCCCCGCTCCGCTCCTGGCACGTGGGGACCTGGCACAGCTCACGGTGTCCCCGGCCACCTCTGTACTGTCACCCCCGGGGCTGGCCCAGCCCTCTCCGCAGGGACAGGCAAGGAGAGGTGGCTCCCAAGCCTTCACTCCCGGTGGTCCTTACCTTCCGCTGGCCGCAGCTCCTTGCCCTGGCAGGCGCTGACAAGCCCGGCGAGCGCCAGGGCCCAGAGAGCCCTCATGGTGGCCACGGCAGAGGCTCAGAGCCCACACGGCTGCCTGCAAGGGAGACACCCCGGGCAGCAGCGGGATGGGCACCTGGTGGCCACCGGCACGTGGCGAGCAGCGGCCCATGAGGTTGCCCACACCAGCAAAGCCACCAGCATGGAGTGGCGCTGACCCTCCTGGCCATTGCTCGGTGACGTTTTGGGGTCAGTGTGGCCCTCATCCCTCTGCTCCACACCCACTCCAGCCTCAGCATCCCAGCATCCCTGGGTGTCAAACCCCAGCACCCGGATTCACTCCAGACATCCGGAAATGCGATGACTGAGGTTCCCCCGAGTGGAACCGAGCACCTCCCGCGTGGACCCACCCAGGAAGGTCTCGCTGCCTCCCGTTTTATCTCCCGGTCCCGCGTGGATCGCGGGGTGTCCCTGCGGGTCACCCCGACCTGGCCTCCCTCCTGCTTCCTGCCACGAGGCAAGGTCGGGCTGCAGGCAGGGAGCCGCGGCCGGGACAGAGCGGACACGGGGCTGCTGCCAGAGCGGGACGTGCATCCCTGTTCCTCCATCCCCCGCACAGCCCCGGGACCCCCGGGAGCACAGCCGCCTCCGCCGGCCCTTCACGGGGCTCTCTCGCACGCCCAGATGTCACCAGACTGCCACCCAGCCTCCCACAGCCCCTTCAGCTGTTGTCCCCTCTGCTGCCACCCGGCTCCCCCGGCCTGGCACTGCCCGCACCCACCGCTGCTCCCAGCCCTGAGCCCCCCGCGCCCCCCGCTCTGCTCCCCAGCTCCCCCCGCCCGCTCCCCGCCTTCCCTGTGCCGCACCCTCCGCACCGGCGGGTCCCCGCGGCCCCGGGGCGGTGATTAACTCCGGTAATTAACGGGGAATCCCCCCGCTCGTCCCGTCCCGTCCCGTCCCGCCGCAGGGCCGGGCTCCGCCGGGCTCCTCCCGCTCCCGGTGCCGGGCCGCCCGGGGCTCACCTGCGCGGGGCTCGGCGGGGACGGGGCTGCCGGGGGGTGCGGGACACCGGGAACTCCGCCGCGGGACACCGGCAGCCGCCGCGGGACACCGGGACCCGCCGCGCCGCCCCCGCCGCCTTCCCCCGCCTCCCTCCGGGGGGGGGGCCCGAGCCGCCCCCCGAGCCCTGCCCGCCCTCCGCCACCCCCAAACCCGGGGGGGCCCGGGCCGCCGCCCGCCTTCGCATCTCCGCCCTCCTCCTCCTCCGCCTCCTCCACCCCCGGGCGCCTCCCCCGGCAACTCTTTCCCTCCCTCGCCACCCCTTCCCCGCTCCGGGCGCTGGACCCCCGCCCAGAAGGGGGAACCCCGATCCCGAGTGGGGTGTAGCCATTCCCTGGCTGTCACCCAGAGGGACCAGAGGGCACCCGGGTGCTGGCAGGGCTGGTGGCATCGCTGGCCAGACCGTCTGTCCCTACGGAAGGAGGGTGTCCCTCACGGATGCTCCTCCACCGCCACCACCCCAGGAGCAGCTCCGGGCAGACCCCGAGGCACGGCGGCAGCCAGCCCGCTGTGTGACGCAGAGATAGTGTCCCCTCCCCGTGCCTTGGGGTGGCTTGGGGACAGCCTGGCTCAGCGGGACGTGCCCGGGGTCAGAGCGCTGGTTCGGGATCGCTGCCACCATCTCTGCCGCTGGCACCGCTGCTACTCCCACGTCCCCAACAGCAGCAGCAGCAGCAGAGCGGCTGATATCCCAGAGCCTTGCCAAGCCCCGGAGGGATCCGGCGCCCATCCCGGCTCCCAGCGCCCCCGCACAGCGTCCAGCCCCGCGCCGCCGGGACGTGCCAGCCTGGAATGCTGCCCCGGGGCCTGGCTGCCCGGCTCTCCTCCATCCTCCCATTCCCATGCGTGCCAGGCTGCCCTGATCCCCAAAACCAGGCAGGGAACGAGCCCAGCTCGCCCAAGTTTGGGTTTGGGGGTGCAAAGCATCTGTTGGCATCGCCATGTCCCTGTCCCTGCTCCCAGCGCTGGGATGGCACAGATCCTCGGCTCAGCTGCTTCTCCCCCCAAATTGTGATGGATCTATTTAAGCTGCAGCTTCGCAGACGCGTGAGGGACGCACGGAGCTCCATAAACTCGCTAATTAACAACTGCTGGTTAATCAGAGGCAGTAAATAAGCTGTCGTGGGCTCCGCCAGTCCCTCGCCCGCCAGTCCCGGCGACGTGGTGACAACGCTCCCGCGAGGTGCCTGCTGAGGTAATTAAGGGGTAATTAAAGCAAGTGGGAAGGAAAACACAGCGAAACTTTTCTCCTCGCTGCGTTCGGGATGATTGTTCACCCCGAGCTCTTCTTTGGGGCCACCATGAACTGCTGGGGGTTCGTGTGTCCTGTGGGTTGGGGGACACAGCCCCAAAACCCCAAAACCGGCCGCACATCCCACCCCAACCCCACAGCAGAGCAGAGATGAAGGGAAGCCTCATCCCCTCCTTCCCCGCTCCCACGATCCTCAATTCATCCGCAGAACACTTTGGAGGGATCACACTTATTCTCCTGCAGCCCTTCCCGTGCCTCAGTTTCCCCGGGGTTGGTTGTCCCCAACCCAGCGGCACAAAGCGACCCCGCCAACCCCAGGGGTGACAGCGGCGTGGAAAACTCTGCCCCGCGCAGCTCCCGCTTCCCGTGGCTGTTCCAGCGCACGGGATCGGCGTTTCCAGAGGGAGGAAAAAAAAAAAGCTGGATCCCTCCTCCCCAGAACTCTCCGCTGGAGCGGCGCCGAGCGGGGGGATGGAAAGGATCCTGGAGCCCCTGCCCACCATCCCAGCACGGAAAAAGCAGAGGCACGCTGTGCTTCCAAGAAACTGCCGCGCCGCCTGCCAAGAAACACGAGCCGGAGCAGAGCCCGATAATTTTCGGGCTGGAGACAGTTTTGCCGCCGAGCCCGGAGCGTCACTGCGGCGGTTGAGTTAGCCCGGGGCTCCCCGCTTCCCACACCGAGCTCAGCCCCCCCATTCCCCTCCCAGGGCCCCCCAAATCCAGGGGATGAGGGTTGGGATGACGCCGTCCGCACCGCGTTGGCTCAGAGGCAGCCGCCGGCCTGGACGAGGCGCAGGAGGGAATTCCTGCGGCGAGGATTTCAGCGGTTCAGCATTAATTTCTGCACCAATCCAGGCACAACCACCCCCACCGCCCTCCCTAATTCCAGTCAGGAAGGAAAGCGCCTGCAGGAATTCTTTCCAGCCTCGCTGGGCCGTTTGGATCCGCCGTGCTAGAACAGCACTTTTGCCTCTTTTTTTTTGGAGGAGTTTCTTTCCCGGAGGGTGAAGCTCCGCGGAGCTGCCGTTCCCCCGCGGCCGCGCAGCCTCAGAGCCACTTCTCCATAATTTCCGCCCCCCAAACCGCACATTTTTGGCGCTGGGGGGACCCAGCGTGGCTCCGCCGGGAGCTGCAGATGGAAAATGGCTCCAGAGCTCTGCGATCTGCTCCGACCCACCCCATGTCCCCATCCCGCAGGACTGGGGGCTGTCCCTTGTCCCCTCCCCGGGGCACACCACGAGCCTGTGCCTCTCGCCCGGGCTCCGTTCCCTCGCCCCATCTGGCGTCTCCGTGAGTAATAAGAGCTGCTAATTGCCAACAGATGCCCCAGGAAACCCTGACGCTGCCTCTCGCGGCTGTGTTTGGCTGGGAAGGAGGGGAGGGGAGCTGGAGCAGGCCCCGGATCCCCCAAAGCAGGGGGCGGGGGGATCCCAGTGCGTGGCAGTTCCCAAAACTTGATCAGCACCCATCCGCGTGCTGGATTCCCCTGAGGAGGTGGAGGTGGAAGAATTTGGCCCTTCCATTCTCTCCTCTTCGCTCCCATTCCCACGTTGGAATGCCCAGCCGGCTTCTTCCCGCGCCCCAAACCCAAACTGGGCGCTGCTGGGATGAACTGGGCTGTGCAAATGGTGCTTCAGTCCTAACTGGACCATCCTGGGGGGAAGTGACCAACACTCCGAGGGTCACATCCTGCCCCAGTGCTGCAGCACAGGCGGGTTGGGGCTGGTGGCAGCATGTCCTGTCCCATCCCATGGTCCAAACCGGGCAGCGGCCACCAACCCAAACTGGGCAGTGACCACCAACCCAAACTGGGCAGCGGCCACCAACCCAAACTGGGCAGCGGCCACCAACCCAAACTGGGCAGCGGCCACCAACCCAAACTGGGCAGTGACCACCAACCCAAACTGGACAGTGACCACCAACCCAAACTGGGCAGCGACCACCAACCCAAACTGGGCAGCAGCCACCAACCCAAACTGGGCAACAGCCACCAACCCAAACTGGGCAGTGACCACCAACCCAAACTGGGCAACAGCCACCAACCCAAACTGGGCAGTGACCACCAACCCAAACTGGGCAGTGACCACCAACCCAAACTGGGCAGCGACCACCAACCCAAACTGGGCAGCAGCCACCAACCCAAACTGGGCAACAGCCACCAACCCAAACTGGGCAGTGACCACCAACCCAAACTGGGCAGCAGCCACCAACCCAAACTGGGCAGCGGCCACCAACCCAAACTGGGCAACAGCCACCAACCCAAACTGGGCAGTGACCACCAACCCAAACTGGGCGGTGACCACCAACCCAAAATGGGCAACGGCCATCAACCCAAACTGGGCAGTGGCCACCAACCCAAACTGGGCAGCGTCCTTTGCTCTTTCCAAGCCTGTCCTGTCCAAAGCAAGCCCTCAAGAAGCTCGGGAAGCTTTTCCCATGGAGAAGGAATAGCCGTGAGCAGGATCTGCCCTCACCACGGCACTGCACGGCACGAGGGTTTTGATGCCACGATCCACACCAGGGACCAAAATCTCTCATCCCACACGTGCTGAGAGCCACCAGGCAGAGATGTCCTCTCCTCCAGCTCCGCCATTGCCCCCCAGGTTCCTAATTTGCTCACAGATTAATTACTCGATAATTGCCTCTCCCGGTTCCCCAGGTAAGACGCTCGTTTGCAGCGTGGGGATGAGGGATCAGCCCTGCTCAGGGGAGATTTTTTGGCAGGGGGGTGTAGACAGCTCTTGGGGTCCCCAGTGGGTGACAGCCACCCCCAGGCGAAGCACGAGGCGGCGGCCGCGGCCCCACGGCACCACAGAGAGTGAACTTTTATTTCCAACAACGACAGCACCTGCCCCGTGGGGTGGGGACGGTGGGGGAGGGCTGGGAGGGGGCGGCCGCGGGGGTCCCAGGGCTGGGGGGGGTCCCGGGGGGCGGCTGCTCGCGTGCACACGGTGCACGGCGTGAAGGAACATCCCGGTAGAAAAGAACGAAGGTCTGAGGGCCTCGACGGCCGGTCCTGCCCCGGGAGGGGGTGCAGGCGTGAGCGTGGGTGAGCGTTTTGGGGTGGGGACGGCGCGGCTCCCCCTCCGCACCCGCGTCCGGGGGGTGGCGGGAGGAGGAACCGCGCGAGGACGGGTGGGAGGCGGCTCTCCCGGGGGGGAAACGGCTCCGGCCAGGCAGGGACCCCCCCGGCTGCCCCGGAGCGCGGAGCAAACCCAGCGTCTCGGCTCGCGGGGCCGCGCACGGGGCGGAGGCGGCGGCGATGGGCGCGGGGCTCACACCTCCGTCTGGAAGTCGCCGTCGGCCGCGTCCAGGCCGGGGCAGGGGCTGTCCCAGTCTGCCCGGCACAGCTCCAGCCGGTCCCGCTGGGCGCTGGGCAGCGAGCCCAGCGTCATCGCCTTGAATGTGCTCCACGGCTTGGGCGGCGCGGCCGGAGCTTTCGGCCGCTGCTCCTCGGGGCTGGTGACATCCTGCGGTGACAGTGAGATCTGTCACTGCGGCTCTGTCCCACAGCCCCTGGGCCCGCCCAGGATGGGATGGGACAGCCCCAAGTCGGGGTGAGGCACTTACGTTGGCCGTGCTCTTGTCCCCGCCGCCCGACGAGACGCTCCACCGCTTTTCTCGCTGCGGAAAGACCCCCAGCGCTCAGCCCCGGCATCGCCCCCGGGTGCCCCCGTTCTGCCCAGGGTGCCACAGTCCATGCAGGAGGAGGTGAAGGGTTCCAGGGGTGCAAACCGGGGCAGGACGGGGCCTCCAGGACCTCACCTTGGAGGAGCCGGAGGACGGAGCCCGGTACCGGTCCAGCGTGTGGAATTTCTGGTTGAGCTCGTGGTAGAGCTCCGAGTGGCGTTTCCGTGTGTGCATCACCTTCTGCGGGGGCAGAGCAGAGCCTGTGGCCGTCGGAGCTGCCCTGTGGCCCTCGGCACTGCCCGCTGTCCCTCGGCACTGCCCTGTGTCCCTCAGCACTGCCCTGTGTCCCTCTGCACTGCCCTGTGTCCCTCAGCACTTCCCGCTGTCCCTCAGTACTGCCTGCTGTCCCTCAGGGCTGTCCCTTGGCACTGTCCCCATCCCTGTACCCATCCTGCCTTCCCGGGGCATCCCAGACAAGCAGCAGAGCCCACTCCACGCTCATCACTTTTTAATCCAGAGCCAATTCTTGTTACTGCCTGGTCTAAACCCCCAGGAGCTGCCAGCGGGGCAAAGGGAGCGGGGACAAACCGGATCGGTCCCCCACAATGACACCGGTGACACCACCATGGCAGGACTTACCTCAAAGTCCAGGTCAGAGTACCGCAACCTCTTCCTCTGCCAGGGGACAGGCAGGAGCAGGGGGAGGAGAGGGAGAAGAAAAGGGAAAGGTCTTTGCAGGTCCGGGATGAGGGGACAACAGGGTTTGGGGACACATGCCAGCCCCAATCCACACCCGGCTGGGGACACGGAGCTCATCCCACCTAGGGTGGGATGCCCAGGGGGGAGCACGGGGGTAATTCATGCCACATCCCACCCCACACGCGTGTCCAGCCCCCCCGCTCACCTCCAGCGACCCCACTTTCATGGCCGAGCCGGGCACGGTGCGGGGCATGGTGCGGCTGCGCTCCGACAGCTCCGAGGCCAAGATCTGCCGCACCGTGGGATGCTGCTTGAACTGCAGGCCGTACGGAGCCTTCACCGTGGCGTAGGGCTGGTTCAGATTCACGTTGACGTGATCCACGGCCACAAAACCGGGGTACGACTCCCCTTCGGCCGCCGGGCGCCCCGTCCCGCCGGGCACCGCCTCCTCTGCGCCGGGACCGAGCGTCCCTTCATCGCGGGGGAACGGCTTGAGGCTGCCGGTGCGGCGGGGCAGCATCATGTAGTCGCTCTCGCGGGGAGGCTCGGGAGCTCGGATCCAGCCGTATTCCAAGGGCCTCAGGCTGCTCTCCGTGCACAGGTAGACGGGACCCGGCGACTCCAGGCCGAGCTGCTGCGTCGGCGGCTCGCCCAGCTCGGTCAGCCCGGCCACCACGTTGGGTGTCATCTTGGGCACCTGCACCAGGATGCTGGCGGGGGGGATGTTGCCGGGCAGGCTGGAGAAGCCCAGGGTGCCCTCCGAGGTGGTGTTGAGCTTGGGGTCTTCGTCCCCGTCCAGGGAGATGCGGGACAAGGTGCCCGTGATGGTGGCGGGGTTGCAGGTGTTCACCTCTTTGAACAGCACTGTGGGCAGGGAGAGGGGTCAGAGACCCGGGTCGGGGTCCCACGGAGGGTGGGGACACGGGAGAGGGGTCAGAGCCAGGTGTGGGGGTCCCACGGAGGATGGGGACACAGGAGGGACCCCCTGGCATGTGCCACCCATCCCCGCCAGGCGCGGCACGGCGACAACGGAGCTCACCTGTCTGACACGCCAGGTCAACGTCCTTTTCAAAATCTGTCTATAAAAATCCAGAAAGAGGGGAGAGAGCGAGAGAGAGAGGAGAGAAAGAGAGGGAGAGAGACGGGGAAATGAAGCAGCATGGCCGGCGCAGGAGGCGGCGGGGTCTCCAGGGGGGCCCCACTCACCAGGATCTGCACCTGCCCGTTCTTGCAGGAGTCGGGCGAGTTTTCATTCTCCTCGCTCCTGCACCCGCCCATCTGACACTTCACCACGTCCTGGACCTGCGGGGACAGAGCCGGTCACGGCCCCGCGGCCAGGGCTGTCCCCCCGGCACCCCTCCGGCGCCGCCCCACCTCTCGGCGCAGGAAGCCGTGCACGGTGATGATGACGAAGCCCTGGACGGAGTTGAAGACGGCGAAGAGGACCTGGAAGAGGATGGAGCGCCGGTCGGTCATGGCGAGCACGGCCGACATCCAGGTCAGCGCCAGCAGAGGCAGGACCACGCAGGAGCTCCACAGCGATGCCCTGGCGCAGGGAGAGAGGGGCCGGGGTGAGCCCGCGGGGCGGGATTGCCCCCGGGACAGCCCCCCGAGCACCGCCCCCCGCCCCGCAGCAGCCCCCCGAGCCGCGCCCCGCGCCCCGCAAGCATGGCCGGGGCGGTGTGACCCTGCTGTCCCCTCGTCCTCGGTGTCCCCAAGCCAGCGCTGGCTGGGAACTGAGGAGCGAGGGCACCTGCGGGCTTCAGCTCCCCGGATGTGTCCCTGTCCCCACACAGCCACACGGTGCTGGGGGGACGCGGGGCCACCGTCACCCTCCCGCGGCCACCAGAACGGCAGGGAGGGGATTTTTTTTTTTCTCTTTTTTTAGCAGTGAATTTTGGGGTTGCCTCTGTCGCGAGCGGGGACCTCGGCAGCCTCCGGGAGTTCACCCAAGAGGGTCCCGGGGACACCCCCGAGCCCGCGCCGTCCCCACCCCCGGCCCGGAGGAGCCCCCAACCCCAGCGATGAGGTGACCTGCCATGGGAAGCCATGCCATGCAGACGTGATGGGACGCGCGCACCCCGCCCCGAGCACACAGCGACACCCTTCCTTCCCCTCGGGGACCCCCAAACCGCCCCCCCAACCCCCCTGGGGCGACACCCAGCCCCCTCCCCCGGCGCTGTGCTCGGGGCGGGGGGCGCGGCGGGCGCGGGACGGGCACTAACATGGCACTGCTGGCGGTGGCGGAGGTCATGGCCGCGCTGGACACCACGCCGCACTTGGTGCATTTCAGCAGCAGGCTGCCGCACGGGGGGGGGCTTGGAGCTAGGAGCCCACCGCCCCCCGGCGCCCCGCGGCCAGGACCGGGCCACGCGGGGGGGATGCAGGCACGGGGAGAGGGCGGGGAGCAAGGCAGGACGGCGGGGAGGGGATGGACATATGGACAGACAGATGGACGGAGGGATGGAGGGATGGATGGATGGACGGACACAGGCAAGAAGCAAATGGGAGAAGGAGAAGAAAGAGAGAGAGAGAGAGAGAGAGAGCGCTGGGTTAGTCGAGGGTGGCAGCTGTTAATGGCGAGGGGGGTGGCCAAGCGGCAGGGGAGGGCGCGGGCAGGGAGCGGGGACTGCGGCCTGCGGACCCCCATTCCCTAGGGAAGGAGCGGGGGTGGCTGCCCCCCCCAAATTCTGCCCCTCCTGCAGCCCCCAACGAGAGGCTGCGCTCACCCCGGCCTTGGCCCCCGCCGCCCATGGATGCGGTGAGATCTGCCCCGCCCGCAGCCCGCTGCCGGGGCACCCCCATGCCCAGCCCCCGGCAGGGTGCGGGGGCGGGGGGTGACCCCAGGGACCCCCCGCGGGGCGCAGGCCACTTACCCAGCTCGCTGCTTTTTGGACTTATCTGAAATGCCATCGCGGGACATGAGCTTGTTGAAGACGATGATGCCCACCAGCATGTTCACCTGCGGGAGGGTGGGTTCAGCGCCGGCACGGAGCCCCCCGCCCGCGGCAGGAGCTGCCACACCCCCCCGGGTGGGTTTTGGGGGTCCGAGGCTCGGGGACAGCTCACCAGCACGATGACAGCAGCGGGTCCCACGAAGGCGTAGAGCAAACCGCCCTCCAGCGAGAGCCAGCAGCTGCGGGGGACCGCGGGTGGCGTGTCAGGGGACAGCCCTGTCCCCATGCCCAGCTCGCAGCCGGTCTGGAGCAGTCCCCGTGCCCCTGTCCCCTGCCCCTGTCCCCACGTACTAGCTCGCTGTCCCGTAGCCTTTGGTCCGCGTGAAGCCGACGGAGACAGCGACCACGAGGGCTGGCAACCCTGGAGAGGGGACACGAGGCTGGAGGAGCTGCGGGAGGGTGGCACTGTCCCCCCAGAACCACCCCTGTGCCATCCCCAGGGGTGGGGACAGCGATGGGGACAGCGATGGGACTGATGGGTGCCACAACCAAGACACCCAGCTGTGTTTTCCTCCACCGCGCCTCAGTTTCCTCTCTGATCACCCTGGGATGTCCCAGGGAGGGGACAGGAGTGTCACCCTCCCACCCATTCTGGGATCTTACCCCATCCCAAGCACAGGAAGCGCTTCCTGACCAGGCGTGTCCGGATCCGGCCGATCACCGCCAGGTAGGACTGCCAGGCCTCGGTCAGCACCCAGCAGAAGGACGAGAGGAAGAAGAAGTGGAGGAAGGCGGCGGTCATGGTGCACACACCCTGCGGGGTGGGGACACGGCGACATCAGGGGGACGCCCGGCACGGCGGCGGTTAAAGGTTAAAGCCCCACTGCCGCCGAGGTTTGTGTCAAAGCCAAGGGCGCGGGGGATTTTAATCCCTGGATCGAGTTAATCCAAATCCAATCTGCTGCTGGGAGCCAGCAGGGATGAGGAGAGCCGCCTGGGACACCACCGCGGCCTCTGCACCCACATGGGGACACCCCGAGGGTGGCAGGGGGGTGACACCCACCTTGCTGAGCATCTGGGACTGGCCCACGAGGATGAGGATGTTGGAAGCCAGGATGGAGACGCAGAAGTTGAGCAGGATGATGGAGCGCTCCGACTTGATGAACCTGCGGCAGGAGCGGCGTGGGGCCAGCCTGTCCCTGTCCCTGGCCCCGTCCCTGGCCCTGTCCCCGTCCCTGACCCTGTCCCATGCTGCCACCACCAGGTGGGCACTGTCGCGGGGCAGGGACAGTGCCAGGCAGCCCAGGCTTCTCCTCCCACCCAGGTTTTCCCTTCTCACCACATTAATCCTATTGATGCTGAAACTTCCCCGGTGCCCTGTCCCTCTTTGTCGCCCCCTCCCCACAAGGCCTCGCCCCCCAGGTGTCCCCCAGGTGCCCAGGTGCCCTCGGGTCACCTCCAGAAGGCGGCGTAGATCACCAGCAGGGTCAGCAGGGCCATGCAGGACACGGCGCAGCCGATCATCAGTGGCACCGACGGGGTCCCCGAGGGGTCCATGGCCTGGGGGGACACCGGCGGGGGACTGGCTGAGCACAGCCCCACCCCACTGCTCCCTGCCAGCCCCCTGTCACCCCCCACCCCTCACTGGGAACCCCCGGGTGCTACAGGGGCTGGCAGTGGTGGCACGGCCAAGGCGCCTTCCCGGGGACCCGTGCCCATCTCCGTGACAACGGGGGACGCGGGTGGAATAGCAATGGGGTGGGGGACCAGGGCTGCCCCCTCCCCTCCTGGCACACGGCAATGACCTGGATTGAGCTCTATCCACCCTGGCAGCCCCCTGCCCACCCAAACCCACCCTGCCGGGGCTGCTGGGGGGGTGCTGGGGGACATCCCCACCCTCCAGTGCCCACCTCGTCCCAGCAGGAAATGCTCCCTGCCCATCCCACCCCACCTCGGGACCCCCCGCCAGCCCCCCACCCTCACCCCGTGTCCCCAGCCGGCTCGGGGTTGTCCCCAGCCTGTCCCCTACCAGGTCTCTGGGCAGCTGGGCGAGGACGGCGAAGGTGGCGAGCTGGCGGCACTGGCATTTGGTGTGCGCCGGGAGGGTCTCCAGGGTTTGGCAGCTCTCCGTGTCCCAGTTTCCCAAGCCAGCATCCCTGATTAATGGGAAGAGAGCGAGGGAGAGCAATTTGAAATGATCAGACACCCGCAGCCCCTCGCGCCTCGCCGGGGTTAACCCCTTCCTGGCCCCTGCCTGCGGGGAGGGACCGGGGGGCTCTGCCAGGGGACCCCCCGAGTGTGGGGAGGGGGTGAAGCCATCCCTGCCCCTGGCTGATCCTTCTAGGAGTGGGGACAACACCAAAAACCCCCTGGCATCCGTGTCCCCTCCCAGGTGGGTGACGATTCCCTCTCTCCATGGCGACCCTCCCTCCTTGGGGTCCTCTCCCACCACGGGGATCCCCCATAATGGAGACCCCTCTGCTGTAGGGACCCCTCTGCCATGAGGAGCCGTCCCTCCCTTGGGGACATTCCTGCCACGGCATGGCGGTGGATTTGTGACACATGGGGACCCCTCCTGTCACAGGGACAGTGAGGGAGCAGACAGGGGGTGACACTGCCGTCCCCAGAGGGGGCAACCACAACTCCCAGCGCTGCAGGAAAACCGGGAACTGGGTCTGTGGGACAGCTGGGGACTGTCCCTGGGGCCGGGCTGAGACACAGCCAGCACCTCCCCACGGATTTGGGGACCGGTGACCCCGATGTGCTGCCCACCCGCGGGTACCTGGGCAGGGGGCGGGCAGTGCCCTCCGCCAGCCCGCAGCGCTGCCCGCCCCCCTCCCTGCCCTACTTTCCCTCATTCCTGACAGCGCTAACAAATCACATCTGGCAGCCTGGCGCGGGCGGCCCTGCGGCTCCGGGGCCACATCGATCCCGGGGGAGCTCAGCGAGCCCGCGCCGGTGGGGCTGGGGTACGGGAGGGGACGGTCCTGGCTCCGCGGAGATGATCCCTGTTCCTGCACCCATCCCTGCTCTCCATCCCTGCTCTCCCATCCCTGTTCCTATCCTGGCTCCCCGGCGCTGGTCTCCATCTCTGCTCCCATCCCGGCTCCCATCCCTGCTCCATCCCTCCTCTCCCATTCCTCCTCTCCCATCCCTGCTCCATCCCTGCTCCATCCCTGCTCCCATCTCTGCTCCCATCCCTGCTCCCATCCCTGCTCCATCCCTCCTCTCCCATTCCTCCTCTCCCATCCCTGCTCCCACCCTTTCCATCCCTTCTCCCATCCCTCTCTCCATCCCTCTCCATCCCTGCTCCATCCCTCTCCATCCCTGCTCTCCCATCCCTGTTCCTATTCCTGCTCCATCCCTGCTCCATCTCTGCTCCCATCCCGCTCCCATCCCTGCTCCATCCCTCCTCTCCCATCCTCCTCTCCCATCCCTGCTCCATCCCTGCTCCATCCCTGCTCCCATCTCTGCTCCCATCCCTGCTCCCATCCCTGCTCCATCCCTCCTCTCCCATTGCTCCTCTCCCATCCCTGCTCCCAACCCTGTTCCATCCCTTCTCCCATCCCTGCTCTCCCATCCCTGCTCCATCCCTGCTCTCCCATCCCTGTTCCTATTCCTGCTCCATCCCTGCTCCATCCCTGCTCCATCCCTGCTCCATCCCTGCTCCATCCCTGCTCTCCCATCCCTGTTCCTATTCCTGCTCCATCCCTGCTCCATCCCTGCTCCCATCCGCACTCCCCCCGGCATTGCCAGCCCCGCCCTGTCCCCAGGGTGTCCCTGTCCCCCTGCCCCTCACTCACGTCCTCGAGTAGTCCCAGGTGACACACTGCGGGTGGGAGGTGCCCTGCGGACACAGGGACAGGTTAGAGATCCCCCCAGCCCTGCCACCACCCCACGAGGGGCTGTGGCCCTTGGGGACATTCCCCGGGTGGCACAGGGACCAGGCCATGAACTGGGAACTGCTGGTCCCTGCAGGTGCCAGGGCTGGTGGGACCCGCACGGGACTGGGAGGTGACACAGCGATGGGACAAGAGGGTGACACATCGATGGCGTGGGAGGGGAAGGGGACACTCGTGCTGATGAAGGAAGCCATTGATGACACTGGGGGGTTGATGATGAGGAAGGGCCACACATGGTGGGAGGGGACACTCACGGTGACAACGTGCAACAGGGACACTCGTGTGATGACACAGAGGGGGACACTCATGATGACGTGGGAGGGGGACACTTCCAGTGATGACGAGGGACAGGAACAGTCACGTTGATGTGGAAAGGGAGACAGTTAGACTGAGAACATGGGAGGGGACACGCGGTGACATGGGGAGGGGGACACTCACACTGATGTCATGGGAAGGGACATTCCCGACACCAAGGGAGGGGACACTCACGTTGATGATGTGCGACAGCTCCACCAGCACCAGGGGCTCGGCGGGCCGGGTCGGCGGGCGCACCGTCACCGTCAGCACCTTGGAGGTGACGGCCAGGGGGCTCCTGCGGGGGAGGGACACCGGCTGTGACAGGCCGGGGGACAGCGGGGGACACCGTGGGCGGCGCCACTCACCTGGGCGGGGGCAGGATGAGCCCCAGCGTGCGGTAGAGCACCGCCCCGATGACAAAGTGCGACGACTCGTCCGCCTCTGCAGAGAGAGCCACACGCGTGTACTCGGTGACACGGTGACACGCGGGATGGGACATTCGGGGCACACACGGGGCTGGCAGGAGGCTGCCAGATGTGCACCCAGATGTGCTCTCACACGCACGCACAGCCCCTGAGCACACGTGTTCACCTGCGGCTTGGGAGGGTGTGAATGGGAGCCAGATGTGGACCCACATCTACAGCAGATGTGCACACATGCGTGCCTCCAGATGTGCATGCTCACATGTGTACACACCTAGACACTCCCAGATGTGCAGGAGCATGTGCAGGCTCACACATGTGTGCACACACACACAGAGTTCCAGATGTGCACGCTCACGCAGGTGTACACTTCCAGATGTGCACTTATATGTCCATGTTCACACGCGTGCACACACCTGCATGCTCCCAGATGTTCACATTCACACAGGTGCAGCAGGTTCACATTCACCAGATGTGCACTCACATGGACACGCACACACACCCTCCCAGATGTGCAAGTTCACACACAGACACACGCACACCTCCAGATGTGCAAGAACATGAATACACACACATCCCTCCAGATGTCCATGCTCCCAGATGTGCACTCCCATACGCATATCTACATGTGAACACACACACGCACCCCTCCAGCTGTGCACGCTCCCAGATGTCATCCATGTTCGTATCCACACCTCCAGCTGTGCACGCTCCCAGATGTGGACCCACCCACCCACACACCCACCCACATTCCCGCTCACCAGCCGAGGCGAGGCTCAGCACCTCCCTGGGGATGAAGAGCTTGTCCTCGGAGCTGCGAGCCCAGTCCTTCATCCCCCGCCGCCCCTTCATGGGGAAGTTGATGTCGCTGGACACGGCGGACACGGGCTCCCGCTGGATGCTGGTCACTGCCCGGGGACACAGCCGGGTCACCTCCCGCTCCCCGCGTCCCCTCGGGTCCCCGCGGCCACCCCGCCACTCACCCAGGTTGTCGGTGACGATGAGGGAGCTCTGGAAAGCCTTCAGCGCGTCCCCGACCAGGTGGATGAAGTCCTCCACCACCTTCATCAGGTGCACGGAGCCGGGAGAGACCTGCGGGAGACGGGAGCAGCTCCGGAGCCACCGGGACACCCCCGAGGGTGGGGACATCCCGGCTGCCACCACCCCGCTCTGCGCCACTCACCTGCTGGGCATCCTCCCACTTATCGCGGTTCTCCGCGTCCACCATGTAGCTCACGACCTGGAAGAAGCGCTGCGGGGACGGGGCTCAGCGGGGCTGGCGACCGAGCGACCGCCACCACCCCGGGGAGAGGTCCCTCGGCGTCCCCCTGCCCGCTACCTGCACGTCCTCGGAGGACGGGGTGTAGGTGGCCCTCTTGAAGGTGTCGGTGACGTTGCGCAGGATCTCCACGGAGAAGAGGAGGTCTCCGCTGTAGTAGGTCTTGCGGGCCATGAGCTCCAGCAGGCTCCGCACCACCTGGGACATGCCCTCGCCAGCCAGCACCCGCTGGCCCTTGGCCAGGTGTTCCCGCAGCTGGAACGGGGGGGGGACAGAGGTGTCACCTGGCTGCCAGCACCGCCCCCAGCAGTGCTGGGTGTCCCCAGTCACAGCCAGAGCGCGGGGGACACTGCAGAGCTAATGGGGTTCATTAAGGCAGCTGCAGGGTGTGGGGGTTGAGGGAGTCCACAGGGGTTTGAGGACATCCAGAGGGGTCTGGGGGTGTTCACAGGGGTCTGGGGACATCCAGGGGGCTCTGCAGAGCCATCCCCATCCCAAGAACCATTTCCATGGGGGTCTGGATATTCCCCAAGGACATGGAAGCACAGCTTGAACCCTGCAGCTCTAGGATTGGGGTCTTATTCCAAACCCATGGGGGTCTGGGGGTGTTCATAGGGGTTTGGGGACATCCGTGGGGGTCTGGGGGGACATTCATGGGGGCCTGGGGGGCCCTTCCTATCCCAACAACCCTTTCCCAAGGACACAGCTCGGACAGGATCCCCTTTCCCAGCCCACCCAGGGAGCCCTGCCTCAGTTTCCCCACATGACGCCCAGATGGAGAAGTGAGGTGGCCGTCAGGGGGACAGGGACAGGGGACAGGGGACAGGAGGGGCCGTGCCAGAGCGGGCACCTACTGAGAGATGCAAGTATCTGTACTCGTGGGAGATGCAGCGGGCGAAGCTGGGCACACCCCAGTAGGCCACCCCGTGGGGGCTCAGCAGGCATCGGCGGCTGGCAGAGCCTGTGACAGAGATTTGGGGTTGGGACTGGCACAGGAATCACCCCCCGGGACCCCAGTGCCACCCATGACCCCTGGGGTTTGGGGGTTCTCGACCCCAATGCCACCCACATCCCTCTGCCCTGCTCCTGGTGGCTCGACCCCAATGCCACCCTCTTCCCCTGGGGTCTGGGGGTTTTGACCCCAGTGCAACCCTCTTCCCCTGGGGTTTGGGGGTTTTGACCCCAATGCAACCCTCTTCCCCTGGGGTTTGGGGGTTTTGACCCCAATGCAACCCTCTTCCCCTGGGGTTTGGGGGTTTTGACCCCAATGCAACCCTCTTCCCCTGGGGTTTGGGGGTTTTGACCCCAATGCAACCCTCTTCCCCTGGGGTTTGGGAATGCTCAACCCCAATGTCACCCACGATCCCTTACCCTGATCCAGGTCAGAGGGGTTTGGGCCACTTGTCCCTCATGCCACCCACCCCCTTGGGGTTTAGGGGTGCTCGACCCCAATGCCACCCACCACCCCCTGCCCTACTCCAGCCCGGAGGTGTCTGGGCTCACCTGTGGCATTGGGGGGACATTTGTTGTAGATGATCTCCCCAGCAGCCGTTTTCTTCCAGGTCATCATCATCCCATACTCATCCTTGCACATCTCGTGGTAGGCTGGGGGCGAAGGGGGAAATCAGCACACCCCCAAACCCGGGGCGAGGGGCAATGGGGTGTGGGGTACCCCATACCTGGGCACTTCTTCTCGTTGCAGGTCTTCACCTCCTCGCCGGTGCCCTCGCAGGGGTAGCCCCGCACGCCCGTGCCCTCGCACATGCGGAAGCGCCGCTGCCAGCCGGTGTCGCAGGTCTTGGAGCAGAGGCTCCAGTGGTTCCAAGGACCCCACTTGCTATCTGCTGTGGGGATGGGGACACTGTGGGACACACGGCTCTGCACGCAGAGTGGCACCCGCGGGGATGGGCACGGGGCGCCGCCGGCGCTGCCCCGCGCGCTGTGAGCCGAAATCCCGCGGGGTGTGAAATCCGTGGATCGGTGGTTTAAATCTCTTTTAGAGCAGATTGGCATCCTGGTGGGATGCCTATCCTGGTGACATGCTCGTCCTGGTGAGATGGCCACCCTGGTGACATTCCCACCGTGGTGGGATGCCCATCCTGGTGACATGCCTGTCCTGGTGACATGCTCAGCGTGGTGAGATGACCACCCTGGTGACATTCCCATCCTGGTGAGATGCCCATCCTGGTGACATGCCCGTCCAGGTGACATGCCCATCCTGGTGCAGATGCCCCTCAGTCCCTGCTACCATGACAGGCACCGTGACGGGCCTCCCTCCGTGGTGGCCACCAATGCCATGACCTCTCCCACAAGACAAGAGGCTCGAAGGACAGGATGAGGACCCCGTGGTCCATCCTGTGCCTGGTGTCCCCCACGCCCAGAGCTGTCCCCAGCCCCTGTGCACACGCCAGAGCTCACTCGTGCTTGTCCGCCCAAAGCACGGCAGGACCCACAGCCGCCTGGCACCGCCGGGTCCCCAGCGCCACCCGGCACGAGGACAGCGCCAACCCTGCCTCCTCCGGGGGTCCCGTGGATCTGGGTGATCCCTGGCATCACCCTCAGGCTCCTGCTCCCCGCAGCGGAGGGGGCTGCCAGCACCCGGGTGTCATCGGCGGTGACACCGCGGTGGCGCGACGGCTGGGCCGTGCCGGGCGCCCCGACTCGCCGCCGTCCCCCCGCTCCCCCCAGCGCGCGGGGCCTTACTGGGACAGGTGGGGTTGGAGCACTCCCGGGCGTCGGCGTGGGCCCCGCGGCACTCGGCCCAGCCGTGGGCCGAGACGCTGCACTTGCGCGTCCGCTGCTGGGTGCCGTTGGCGCAGGTGACGGAGCAGCGGCTCCAGGCGCCCCACTCCAGCCACTGCCCTTCCACTGCGGGGACAAGGAGAGCGCCGTCAGCTCCCGCCGGCCAGCTGGCCAGCTCGCCGGGCAACGGGTCCAACCTATGGATGTGCCAGCTCAATCCGTGCCAGATGGGACAGGGAGTGCTGGACTCTTGTCCTGGGTGGGGGACTGTCACCAGGACTGGCCCCCACACCGGCTGCACTGCAAGGGACACGGTCAGGGTGGGGACCCGGGTGTTGCTCCCACCAAACTTAGCGTTTCTGGCATCATTGGGATCGGTTCCGGCCAAATCCAGCATCCCAGGCATCGCTCCAACCAAATCCAGCATCCCTGGCATCACTTCCAACCAAATCCAGAAGCCTCAGCATCACTTCCAACCAAATCCAGCATTTCTGGCATCTCTGCCAACTAAATTCAGCATCCCTAGCATCATTTCCAACCTAATCCAGCATTCCTGGCATTATTTCCAACCTAATCCGGCATCCCTAGCATCATTTCCAACCAAACCCAAAATCCCTGGCATCGCTTTCAACCAAATCCAGAAACCTCAGCATCACTTTCAACCAAATCCAGCATCCCTGGCATCACTTCCAACCAAATCCAGAATTCCTGGCATCACTTCCAACCAAATCCAGCATCCCTGGCATCAGTCCTGCCAAATCCAGCATCTCCAGCATTGCTCTCCACCAAACCCAGCGTCCCTGATTCCCTGCCAAGTCCAGGAGTTCCAGCAGCATCTCCACGGAGCTGTCACGGCCAAAGCCATGTGCCATTGGTGTCATGTCCCTGTCAGAGCAGCTGCCACTCTCCCTGCTGCTCTGAACTCCCTGCCAGCTGCCCCGTGTCACACATGGGGTCCCTGTGGGGATGACATCCAAGACATGGCATCCCTGTTTGTCACCGCAGAAACCCCACGGCCACCACGGCCACTCCTGAAGGAGGAAGGGACAGACATGGCACTGCCACCAGCACGTCAACAGACCCTGCAGCCGACCCTCTTTGTCACCTCCCGGTGCCCCACAGTGTCCCTGTGCCACACCAGGGCCAGCCAGAGCAGAATGTAGGGACAGGGCCACCTCCTCAGTGGTCCCCAAGCTGCACCCCTGTCCCCACTGGGGGCACAGGACAAGATTTCCAGTGGGGACAGCAGGGCGCACCCCATGTCACATGTCACCCCTGTGCCCACAGGCTGCTCCAGGCACCCATCCCGGTGCCTTCTCCTGGCATTCCCGGCGGGAAGGAGGAGCGCGGGGGGAGGGAGGTACTGACCCGGGCAGATCGCGATATTGCAGGGCTTGGCCTGCAGCTCGGGGCCCTCGCAGGCGTTCCCTCGGCGCCGCGAGGCCGAGCACCGCCGCGTCCTGGTCCTGGCCCCTCGCCCGCAGGTCACCGAGCACAGGCTCCACGGGGACCACTCCTCCCACGCGCCGGGAACTGCAACACAGCACAGCCGCGGGGCTCCAGCCTCCTCCTCCTCCTGCTGGCACCGAGGGGTCCTGGCGTGGCAGACCCCTCGTGCCCTGCCCGGGTACTGTCCCCAGCACCCCCTGCCCTGTCATCATCCCAAATCCGGTGCCAGCAGCGGTGCTGCTGCCACTTCCTGCACTTCTCCAGGGTCCTCTCTGGGGTCCTGGTGATGGCGGCGCATGTCCCCCCAAAGCCACAAACAACAAACCGAGCATAATCCGCCCCTCGCATCCATGGGAAAAGGATCAGGGACCGGCGTGGCACACCAGCATCCTAAAGGATGCTCCCCCGTGAGCTCTGATGTCCTAAAACTGCCAGGACAGGGCTGCACTGCCCAGGATGGAGGAAAGTGGGCGCTGCACGTCCTGGAGCTGCAAAACCCTTGAAACACCTTGAAACACCCCAGGTTTGGACCTGGTTGTGGCACCCTGAGGTCCCTCCAATTCCTGTGTCCCACACGAGACGCACAAACGCCACCACGGGCAAACGGGAGACCCCCAGCATCCTGCCTGTGACCTGCCTCGAGGCACTGAGCGGCTCAGTCCCATCCTGCCCACTGAGGGGGGACCTCTGGGGATGTCCAGCTCCAAACTGCCCATCTCAGGCTCCAGCACAAAGCCCTGGGGACATCCAGGAGGAGCCCACAGCTTGCCAGGACAGGATGGAGAAGGCTCCCGAGGCAAATCTCCGGCAGCAGCACCGCTGACAGGGCACAAGGTGCAGAGCACCCATTTCAAACGCCTCCCCGGTGGTTTTTCCAAGAGGGAGTCCAGAGAGATGCCAGCAGGACTCGGGGTGGCCACCACAACCACGCCAAGCCATCATCCTCATCCACCGCAGCACCCCGAGGAGACCCCAGAGACATCCCAGCAGCACAGTCCCTCTGTCCCCACCCGCCCAGCGAGCCGGCAGCGCAGCCCCACAATGTCCCCGGTGTCCCCGGTGTCCCCCGTACCTGGGCAGGTGGCGGTGTTGTTGCAGGTGCGGGTCTCCCGGAGCAGCCCGCTGCACAGCGTCCCGTAGGGAGAGGAGACGCAGGAGCGCGTCCGCACCTGGGAGCCCTGGCCGCACGTCAGCGAGCACACGCTCCACTGCGACCACTCCTCCGCCGCAGGGTCCCCTGCGGGAGACAGGGAGCCTGAGAGCCCGGGGGGACCGGGGACGTGCCCGGCCACGCGAGGGGACAGGGAGGTGGCACTGGTGAGCGCGGGGGTGAGGATAAGGTGCTGCGGGTGATAGGGAGCAGGGCGAGGTCGTGCTGCTCTCTGGGCTCGGCAGTGAGCACAGCTGGAGGAGGGACTGGGGTGTGGGGTGGCAGCTGGTGGGAGGGACAGGATTCATGGTGGGAGGTGCTGGCAGGGCAGGCAGGGTGGACAGCACGGGCAGCACGGACAGGGTGGGCAGCACGGACAGGGTGGACAGCATGGGCAGGGTGGGCAGGGTGGACAGCATGGGCAGTACAGGCAGGATGGGCAGGATGGGCATCTTGGGCAGGGTGGGCAGCATGGGCAGGGTGGGCAGAACAGGCATGGTGGACAGCACAGGCAGGATGGACAGAATGGACAGCAAGGACAGCACAGGCAGCACAGGCAGGGTGGACAGCATGGACAGAACGGGCAGGGTGGGCACTACAAGCAGGGTGGGCAGCACAGACAGCACGGACAGTACAGGCAGGGTGGACAGCATGGGCAGGGCGGGCAGGACAGGCAGGATGGACAGAATGGACAGCATGGACAGCACGGACAGTACAGGCAGGATGGACAGCAGGGACAGCACGGACAGCACAGGCAGCACAGACAGCCCTCCACGGCTCCCCCTCCCCACCCCATCACACTGACATTTCCAACAAGCGGCTCTTATTAAGGTTGATGATGTCTCTGAGGCTCTTGGACAGCCCAGCAGCAGAGCCCATCCGTTTAAATTAAACAGGGATCTATGGGGGAGGGCTCCAAAGGGGACCATTTGTCCTGGAGACAGGCAGGACGCCGGCTCCGTGTCACCCACAGCGGTGACAACGTGCTGGGGCTGCTCCGCATCGCACGGGGACCCCGAGAATGGATAGAGTCACCACTGGGGTGGCCCACGCTCTGCCCAGGAGGTCCCATTGGGGTAGAACCCCCATGAGCAGCCGAGTGAGGCTGGGAATTCTGCACGCCAGGCACATGGAGCAGAGCCGGGGCTCATCCATCTCCCGCTCGCCTCCGAGCCCTCCGACCATAAATCAGGGAGGCCGGGGAGGGGGGAGCAGCACGCTCAAATTACCCAGATGGATTTGCCAAATAAATACATTTGAGCGAAACAATTAATAGATTTTTTTTTCTTTTTTTTTTTTTTTCTGCGCTTTACAACCCTCGGAGGAAAGCGCAGAGGAAAAAATATATAAATGGAGCAAATTAAGCCAGGCCGTGGGCAGGAAGCTAAAAGGAGTCTCTCCATCTCCATCACTCCTGTCCAGGTGCACAAGCCTGGTGTCACCAGTGTCCCCTGCCTGCTCCTGGTACCTGTCTGGGCCATGTAGACCCCGGGTTCATCCGCTGACCGTGGCCACTGGGTCTTCACCTTCTGGTTCTCCTCGACCGCATTGCCTGAAAGAGAGAAACACTCGGGTGAGAGAGGACAGGGGACAGGGATGGGGACAGGGATGGGGACAGGGATGGGGACAGGCCACCCTGGGACATTTCAGGGGGATACAGGGACGCCTGGCCCCACGCTGAGCGGCCATGGCACCCCTGAGGGCAAAATATGGTTTGAGCATCACTGAGCATCACACTCACAGACCCCAAACGTGTGTCACAGCTACCCCAAAAGTGTCACCGGGGTGGCAGCTGGAGCCCAGCCCGTGGTGCCACATCCCTGGCACAGGCAGGGTGTCTGTGCCCACACAGTGCCAGGCGGAGGTGCTCCTCCATCCCCACTTATCAGCTCGCTGCAGTGAGGTGGCACAAATTTATGGCTCGGCTCACCAAAAATAACAAGTGATCCATCAAGAGCACTTGGCGTGAAATTAACTGGCATGTGCGGGGCTCGGCGGGGACACGGCTGCAGGCGCAGGGGGACTTCTTCCTCGGCCTCCCCCACCCCTCTGGGCCACCTCCCTGTCCTCCACAGGGACCCTTGTCCCCAAATCTGGGTGCAGGGGTGGATTCACCCCATGGCACTGCTGCTGTTGCCGTGAGGGACAGCCCAGGCCGCCATCAATGCCACCACAGAGATGTCACCCCCAAAAGCGCCATGGTCACCCCACTGCTGTGACAGCCAGGGGAGCAGCCAGGGATGGCACAAGCACCTCGTGGAGCTGCCCAGCACTGCCAGCCAACACAGTGATGTCCCCAAGGGATGGCGGGGAGGTGGCATGGGGACACCTGGCACTGGCAGGGCGCTTTGGGCACACAGTGAGTCCCACTGGGACATAGAGCAGTGACACACCGGTGGGGACACCCAGCTCCTCGGCCTGCTGTGACACTGACTGTGCTGTCAGAAAGACCCAAATTTACTGAGTTTTGCCTTAACTCAGGGGAACCCCTCAGGGCTCTTCACGGGCATCCCACTGCAGGGCGTGGAATTCCCGGTGGCATGGGACACACCTGGGGACACTGAGGGGCTGCCCAGGGACTCTGTGGAGCCACCAGGCCGAATTCCCCACAGGTCCACCCCGCTGGGAGCACCACCGTGGAATTACACACGGCACGGCAAGAGCCTCGGGAAAAACCATAAATCCCGAGGATATACGAGGGCGTTCTCCCTGCCTGTGTTCGACAGAGACACCAAATTCAATTTCCTTCGGAGGGCACTAAATCCTCGGCTGTCACCGAGGAGAGGCTGCGGCCAACCCTGGCATCGAACCCTCAACCCTACTCGGGGGGAGGGGTTGATTTTTGGGGCCTCAGGGGTGCTGTTTTGGGGACCTCGAGGTGAATCCCAAGGCCAGGCGTGTCCTTGTCCAGGCAGCACCTCATTGCGGGTTTGTTTCTGAATACGGATTGGTTACAGGCAAGGCAAACCCCAAAATTGGAACTTCTTGGCCTCGGCGCAGCACTGTCACCACAGAGGCCACCAAAGAGGGGGTCACCCCTTTGGGGGGGGTCTCTGAAAGGGCCACACCCCTCCAGAGGCAGGAGTTGAGCTCTCCTGAAGTCACCCCCCAAAAAATCCAACCCGCCCACGCGCCTCCAACCGCATCCCCGAATCCCTTGGGAGAGCCACCCCACGGCGGGGATGACGCGGGCTCGGGGACCCCGGGGTCACCGCTGTGGGGAGGCTCTGGGCGGCCGCCAGCCCCACGTCGCTGCGGCGGAGGAGCCGCTGAGATCAGCGCTGGGCGCCCGCCAAGCCTCGGCTCACAGGCGCCATTCAGCCCCCCGGCCCTGCCTGCCGCCATCCCCCTGAAAGGGGACCATTCTCCACCCCGGGGGCCGGGGGAGGCCAGGTGGGAGCCCCGGGACCCCCCCCTCGCTGCATGAAGGGCGCTCTGTGCTGCGGGGTGACGCCCCGGGGGGACGGTGGCAGCGGCGTGGCACGAGGGGTGGCCGAGGCAGCGCGTCACCCCCGTGGCTCCGGCACCGCAATCGCGCTGAACCTCCGGGCGCTCCAGCCTCTAATTGAATGTCAAATGTAATTTGGAGAAGGAGCGGGAGTTTGCGCTGTGGCCGTCGCAGCCGGAGAGGAGGAATGTGGCAGTGAGCCCGGCCAGCTCTGCAGGGACCCCCTGCGCCAGGTTCGGGGGAAATAACCCCACCGAGCCAGCCCTGGGGATGTGTTGGACACCCTGGAGGAGCATCCAGCTTCTCCATCCCATCCTGGATCCGATTTCTCCATCCCATCCTGAATCCCTATTCTCTATCCCATTCTTGATACTTTTTCTCCATCCTATTCTTGATTCTACTTCTCCATCCCATCCTTGATCCCATTTCTCTGTCCCATCCTGGATCCCACTTCTCCATCCCATTCTGAGTCCATCTCCTTCATCCCATCCTTGATCCCTCTTCTCCATCCTATTCTTGATTCTACTTCTCCATCCCATCCTTGATCCCACTTCTCCATCCCATCCTGGATCCCACTTCTCCATCCCATCCTTGATCCCATTTTTCCATCCCATCCTGAATCCCTCTTCTCCATCCCATCCTGGACCCCATTTCTCCATCCCATCCTTGATCCCATTTTTCCATCCCATCCTGAATCCCTTTTCTCCATCCCATCCTGGATCCCATTTCTCCATCCCATCCTGGATCCCATTTCTCCATCCCATCCTGGATCCCATTTCTCCATCCCATCCTTGATCCCTCTTCTCCCTCCCATCCTTGATCCCATTTCTCCCCCGTCATCTCCGGGCCACATCAGGTGTCACCCGTTGGGCACAGTGTCAGCCAGGCTGCCCTTGGGGATGACACCTGACTCTGTCACTGAGCTCTTAATCGCCCCCGGGAATTGCGTTTAAAGGGGTAAAAACTAAAAAAAACCAAAAAAAAACCCCATAAAATGAAATCAGCTCAAGCAGCTCCCCTCGGGATGAGGCGATTTAGAGCCCTGCAGCTGTAACGGACCGGGGATTTAGTGCGGGATCTGCCCGTAATGACATTTAGCTCCTGAAATAAATGCTAAAGCCCAATGAAATTATCTCTACACCCCCGGCCCGGCCCCGCCACCTAATCTGCCGGATAAAAACCCCACGCAGCCCAGTTAGGGATTGCTCCCTCCCGCGCATCGCCCTGGGGCTGCTGAAGAGAACATCTGGCCAGATGCTTCCCAAAATCCCCGCACCACCTCGCCGGGTTTGGCACGGTCAGCACCGGGGCGAGGCGCGCCCGCCTCGGGCATCCCGATCCCGGGGGCGGCTGCTTTATCCTCAGCCGACATTCCTACAATCCCGTAACGAACAAATGGCCTCATTCCGCCTGGTTAATAGCCCGGCCGCCGTGCCGTGACATCCTGCCTGGAATAACAAGCGCCCGGGCTGCAGCAGTCAAGGGTAATTTGCCACGGCGAAGGGTCATTTTACCTGCAAATTGTTTTCCACGCCTCCACCAAGGCGGAGAGAGTTGGCTCCAGCTCCTGCCCCGTGCCAGGGAGGTGGCGAGCGGGGCCAGGGAGCCGCTTGGGATGTGCCAGAGCAGCCGTGGCATCAGGCCTGGCAGGGGTTGGGGTCACCGTGGTGGCGAAGTGGCATTGCCAGGGATGGCTGGGCGGTGGCAAGGGCGGAGTGAGCTCCGAACGGAGCGTGGGCATCGCTCTGGGGTTGTGCGGGTGGAGCTGGGGCTGAGGATTTGCACTTTGGGTGGATTCTCTGCTCGGTGTCCCGCTGGAAACCTCCAGCCTGGGGAGCATGCTCTGGCAGGATTCATCCATTCCATGGATTCCCTGCTCCATGCAACAGTTTCCCTGCTCCATACCCAGCGCCCAAGTGGCACCATTCTGCCCTGGGAGTGAGCTCAGGTAGGATTCATCGACTCCATGGATTCACTGCTCCATGTACAGCACCCTCCTGCCCTGAGCAGAGTGCTCAGGTGGGATTTATCCATTTTGTGGATTCCCTGCTCCATGCCCAGCATCCAGCTGGCACCAGTGATAGCCCAGGAGTGTGCTCAGGCAGGATTCACCCATTCCACGGATTCCCTGTTCCATGCAACAGCTTCTCTGCTCCACGTGCAGCACCCATCTGGCACCAATCTAGCCCAGGAGTGTGCTCAGGCAGGATTCACCCATTGCACGGATTCCCTGCTCCATGTGCAGTGCCCCACTGGCACCCTCCAGCCCCAGGATCCATCCATTACACAACTTCCTGCTCCATGCACAGTTCCCCGCTGTCATTTTCCAGTCCCAGAGAGCTCACACAAGCACGATCCACCCCTTGCACATTCCCTGCTCCATGCACAATTCCCAACATCCCCATTCCCCGCGGACCACGCACGGGCAGAACCCAAACCCACCCATTCCACCGCCACGTGCAGCACCGCCGGGATCCCCCGCACTGCTCAGGGAGCTCCATCCCCTCTCCCCACTCACCGTGCGGCACCTCGGGCAGGTCGAGCTCGTCGGCATTCGCAGAATGCAGCTCGGTGGGGCAGCAGTCGGGGCCGGGGGGCTCCGGGGTGGGCGCGGGGACCGGGGGTCGGGTGCCGTTGCGCCGGGGGGCCGGAGGGCTCTCGGCCTGGCAGCTGCAGCCGGCGTGGGTGAAGCCGCAGCGGCGAGCGCCGGGAGCCTGCAGGCACTCCTCGAGCCAGCGGCACAGCACGCTGCAGGTGAACTGGCTGGAGTTGTTGTTGTTGATGAGCAGCACCTCCACGAAGCGGAACTCCAGGGCTTGCGGCTCCAGCAGCCGCGGGGCAGCCTCGGGCTCGGCCGCCAGGCAGAGCTGCACGAAGTTCTTGTCGAAGTGCAGGAAGGTGAAAGGCCCGGCGCCCTCGCACAGCTCCAGCTCGGCTTCCTCGTCCTCCTCCTCCTCCTGCTGCTGCTCCGGGCGGCGGCGGGAGGGCGCGGGGCTGGCCTCGCCCCGGGGGTCGCAGGTGTAGTTGGCCAGGTAGTGGTCGAGCGGCAGCACCATGGGAGAGAAGTGAGTGCAGACCTGCTCCTCCCGGTTGAAGCGGAGGTAGAGCGAGTACTTGGTGGGGTCGGGGTTCTCCAGGGTCCAGGAGCAGCCGGAGGAGATGGTGGGGAACAGGTCCTTGAGGGAGAAGGAGCCGTAGAGGACGCCCGAGGCCAGGGCGGAGCAGGCGCTGGGAGCCGGGTCGAAGCCCCGCGTGAGCCACAGGACAGACGATATCACAGCCAGTAAGAGGGGACCAGCAGCGGTCATCCTATGGCATTTGCCCTGCCGACAGACAGATGGACACGTGGACACAGGGTTACCTGGAGGCACGGCCGCTGTGGAGCTGGGCTGGGGGTCAGCACCTTGCCCTGAGGCCAGCTGGTGTGGGAGCAGCATCCCAGTGACCCCATGGCCCCTCCTGATTCATGTCCCCACCCAGCCCATGTCCCCACCCGGTCCATGTCCCCACCCGGCCCATGTCCCCACCCGGTCCATGTCCCCAGCTGCCACCCTGCAGGGTTACAGGAAACTCCTCACTGTGCCAAGGAGTCCCCGAGTTGGGGACAGTGCAGCACAGACCGAGGACTTCACCCCAAAGCCACCAGAGCAGAGACACAGCCCCACAATCCTCCATCGCAGTGACCCCCCTGCCCTCAGCTCACCCCCAGAGCTGGCCAGGCACAACCTGGACGAGGAGCCACCAACTTCAGGCAGGGCTAGAAAAGCCCTTGGAGCTATTCCTGGTGCCCCGAAGCACCGCGGGGACAGGCCAGCAGCTCAGGGTGACACGCTGGGGGTGAGCAGTGACACCCCAACAGCGCGGTGTCCCCACAGCTGCCCTGAGAACCTGGCACAGGTTGAGAGAGATCCATCTCTTGGATACGTCTCCGGGTATGCAGAGCACCGCCGTGATCGGCTTTTTAATACCTCATTAATAAAATAAAGCACGCGGTGGCCTTATTAAGTGAGCCCGGAGCACAGCTCCACAGAGGCCGAGGCCACCACGCACGTGTCGGCATCACTCAGCCCGTGCCCAGGGCAGCGGTGGCCAGGGGACAGCCCTGGGGACAGCAGGGGACGTTCAGGAGGTGGCCACAGGGCCAGATGCCACGGCAGAGGTTGATTCCAAAATCGCTGAGGTCGCCGCTCGCCTCCGCCCAGCCATGTGTTGGGGATGCCGAGCGCTTGGCACGGCACGGGGATGTTCCTCTCCCTCCTCAAACAGCATCTCCTCCTCCCAAATCACCCCTGGCCGAGCTCGTGATAGTGGGGCATCCCCCGGCTCACCGGGGAGGGACATGGAGCCTTGGCCGAGCCTGCGGTGGAGCCACCACGGGGACATTAGAGAGCTAAAAATATCCCGATCCTCGTGCAACAGGCTGGCGCTGGCTCCTGCCTCCCCGGCAGAGCGGGGGGGGGCTCGGTGCTGGCGTTCCCCCCTCGCCAGGGCACGGGGGAGAGGGGCTGGGATGGAGCCAGCGGGAGCTGGACGCCGGCTGGACCGCCCTGATGCAAGCGGGGAGATGTGGGGAGAAAGAAATCCCCGCTTTTCCCTAGAAACTTCCACCCCGAGACCCCAGGGAATGCAACAGGAGAGACCCAACGGCACCGAATTCCAGCGGCAGCCCGAGCAGGGAGCACCGCGGGCATCCCGCAGTGGTGTTTCTCCAGCAGCCACTGAGGAGCTGGGGTCCCCCGGAGAGTCCCAGCCCCCTCCGCTGCTCCGGGAGAGCCGGGGATAGGGGGAGGGAGGAGGAGGAGGAGGAGGAGGAGGAGGGAGAGGAGGAGGAGGAGGGAGAGGAGGAGGAGGTCAGGCAGGGACACGCTGCTGCTCTGCAGAGAGCTCCTGGGGCTCCCGCAGCCTGGCAGGGACACAAGATGGTGCTTGCTTCCCTCGCCCAGGAGCAGCGAGCAGGGACGCTCCGGCACCACCATCCAATCCATCCGTCCGTCCGTCCATCCATCCATCCATCCATCCATCCATCCATCCATCCATCCATCCTCCATCCCTCCCACTGCCCAGCCGCCCGCTGGAAGGCTCGGGGATGGACACAGCCGGGCAACCCACGCCTCACCTCTCCAGGCATGCATGATCCAGGTGTTCCGGGAGATGGGGAGCCTCCTCCTGGCCCCAAAACCTGCCGGGGCTGCGGCTGCCCGGAGCCCGGCACCGCACCGAGCCGCGGCCGGGGCTGAAGCAAACCTCGCTCGGCGCCAGCCCCGTTCCCCGCAGCGCTCGAGCTGCCGCTGCCGCCGCCGCTGCTGCTGCTGCAGTGAAAATATTTCACTGAGCTGCGAGCCGGGCCGGGGAGATATTTAACATCTGGGCCACCGAATCACCCGGCGGGAGCTGCCGGGTGGCACGAGGAGGGGTCACCACCACCGCCACCCGGCAGCACGGCGGGGACCTCGCGCCCCGCGGCGTCACCGTCTGCGTTCTCCGGCTCGGGGGAGCCCGGGCTGGCCGCGGTGCCAGGGCACGGCCGCGCTGGCATCACCCGCACCGCCTCCGAAACGACCTCGCTCCGTGCGGAATGAACCACCCGGCAGCGGTCACCGCATCCCGGCAGCTCCGGCGGGTCCCTGGGGACAGCTGGCCACCCCGCAGGGACCTCCAGCTGGTCACTGGGGAGTGGCTGGTGCTCCCCGGGGACGGCGATGTCACCCGGAGCACGGCGGGCACAGCCTGGCACGCTCGCCCGCCGCAGGCGCCCGCTCCAGCCCCTTCCATCTGCCTTTGTTCCCGCCCGGGCGCAGGGAAGGGGGTGGGTTTAAAGCTTTAATTAAAGCTTTTAAAGAGCCATCGCCGAGCTGGGAAGCGGCCGGGCGAGCGGAAGCGACAGCCCGGGCTCCACGTCCTCAGAGCGGGGTCCCTCTCCATCACCGCCGGCTCATCCCTCCTGCTCATCCCTCCTGGATCATCTCTCCGCGAAGAGCAGGATCGAACCGCGGCTCGGCTCTGCCTGGCCACGGCATGGCACTGCTCCCGAAGCACAAACAGGTTGTTTCCCTGAGGATGTTTTGCCTGGATTTTGGCTGGATCCCAGCCCGGCTCCATCCCCCCAGCACGGCAGGAGCCCAGATCGTGACCATCTCCAGCCAGGAAAAGCCAGGAACAGCCACAGCTCCCAAAAAAAAAGTGATAAATGGGCAGCACGAAACCCCTTGGCACCAATAATCTGAGAAACTATTAATGGCAGAGTGAAGGAGATTTGGGGGTTGAGAGACGTGGGTTTTAACCCGACTGCTCTTTTAACAGGCTGTGGGAAATTCCCAATCCATGGGGGGAAATAGCTGATCCATGAGAATTCCTGACACGAACCTTGGGGTAAGGGGGAAAGTAAGGAAGGGCTGGGCAGTTCTGGGGTTGGTCCATCAAGGAACAGCCTCACTTCCCTGCCAAAAGGATCACAGCATGGCCATGAGGGTCCATCCCATGGGGTCACCTCCCTGCCCGCCCAGAGGTGACAGTGGCAAACGCAGCTCCGTAATGAGCAATTCCCACCACCCTCCAATCCCCAGCATCTTCCCCAGCAGTTTAAAGGCATCCAGGAACCCCAAAGCTGAGCTTGCCACCTCCGTGGGGACACTGGGGTGTCCTGGACCTTCCCAGCCCCTCCACCAACTGATTAACAAAATTCCTGGGAAAAACCAGCCAGCCTCCAGCCCGAAAACACGGATTCCTGCACGCCACACGCACACACACGCGTGTGCACACACACACGGACAGCCAAATCCGAGCTGCTTCCACCCTCTCTGGCACAACTCCCCCGCTGTCCAGGGCCGCGTTTCCCCTCCCTTCCACGATTCCACGTCTCCCCTGTCCCTCTGGCTCCCCGGCGTGCTGCCACGGCCTCTCCTGGAGCCGGCAGGCTGGCAGCGGTGCCGAGCTGTAATTAATGGTGCCGCTTTGCCAATCCCTGGCGCGGCCTCGCGAGCACTGGCAAGCACAGGCCTCTTTATTTATTTTACTTAACTGCTGTTGGTAAAACTCCACTCCAAAAGCAAGGCCGGGAGACAGCACAGAGAAATCTCCGCCGGGATTAGGGATTTGCTCTGCCAGGGAATGGCGTGTGCTGCCTCCCCTCTCTCCCTGCACGGCTCGGGGGTCCCTGGAGGTAAAGCCCCCTCGGCTGCAGGGCGCCTGCAGGGGCTGCAGCAGCCACGGCCTCTTCCGAGGAGTTTCTTCCTCATGGTTGGGATGTGAATCCCTGTTTTCCATCAGCTCCGTTCTGGAGGGCTGGAGACCCAGGAAGGCTCCAAAATGGGGGTTCTGAGTCCTGGTGCTGGCAGCAGGACTTGTTCTCATCCCAAGAGGGGATTTTTTTGTGTCCCACCTCCTCATCCAGAGCCAGCCCCGCCGGGAGCCTCTGAGGTGCCCCAGGGAGGAGAAGGGATGTGGCTCCATCCTGCTCTTGGAGGACATCAAGAAGGAACAGACAGGAGCAGCGCAGGGGGGACACGATGGCCCTCGTGAGCACCGAGGAGCTACAGAGCTTCTGACGTTTGGCAACCGAGCCGGGTGGCTCCGAGCCAACCCCGTCCCCATTAGAGGACAGCCCCGTGGTAGGAAATGAGTTTGCAGGGCCTCAGTCCAAATCCCCGTGGAGAAGCGTTGAGGCATCACGGGCTGGAGCAGGGCTGGAGCATCATCTTCCTCCAGGCACGGGGAAATGGGGAGTCCATCCTGCAGCCCCACCCAGGCTGGAGAGCGAGGGATGTGGGGATTTGGCAGCAAAGGGAACGCTCTGGCTGATGGAAATCCCATCTATTCCCACAGCTGGGAGCAGGAGGTCGGTGCCAGGGCAGATCCCACCGGGAAGAGCCCAAAATTCTCAGAGCTATCTCCAGCATGGCAGGGAGTCACTCCAGGCAGAAGATCCCGCTGCCAGAGGTCCTTGGAGGCGTTGAGGAGAGCCAGAGGATGTGGAAAGAGCTGGCAGCATGTCCCAGCCAGCGCTGGAGCACCTCTGCCACGCGGCTCCCGGTCGGAGAGCGAATGCCCACTGTGCCGGCTCCGTGTCCATTTTCTCTCCAGCACAGCCCGAATTTGTAGGATCCTGGCTCCTCGGATCAAAGCAGGGGCTGGCGACAAGGCTTGACAAGCAACTGGGCAGGCCTGGAAGAGGAGCTGTTGCCAGGCTCCGGGCTCTGGCACAGCGGGGCTGGCACTGCCCCACAGCCAACTGCACATCCACTGCCATCCCCGAGCAGCCCTGCTGGCAATGGGGCACAGACCCTGCCCAGAGAGCGGCCGGGTGACGGTGACAGTGACAACAGCTGCGCCACCCCGCTCCTCCCCGTGTGAGCCTCCCCACGACCCCCCTCAGCTCAGCCACGGCCTTCAAGGGAGGGACAAATCCGTCCCCAACAACCGGCAGCAATCCCAGTGCCACAGCTCGGCGCCAGTCCCGCGCCACCCGCTCCACGCGTGCCCCGCACGGAACCCACGGCCGGGAGCTCTGCCGCGGCCCGGCACGGCCACCCCGGGGCCACCTCCCCGCGTCACCGGCGGCCCCGGCTGCCAGGCGGCAGCCAGCACAGCCAGCAGTGCCATGACCTAGAAAAGCAAAGGGTTGTTCACACGCCGCGCTGCCGCCAACCCCCGGCGGCCGCGGCTGCGGAAAAACCTCCCCGTCCTCAACAAGTGACCGGCGCGGCCACCGCGCGTGGGGCACAGCTGGCACCGCTGGTGCCACCAACCCCAGGGCCCCGCGGGTCCCCCCACCCCCGGGAAGGGTTGCGGGTCCGTCCCGTCCCCCCCCACCCCAGCCCAGTCCCGGCTGCCACCTGCCTGCCGCACGTGCCCGCGGCGACACACGCTGGGTGCCCACGTGTGCCCTGCCGCACGCCCCGGGTGCCGTGGCCCCCCGCAGCCCCCCGCGCTGGCACCGCACAAAGCCCCAGCGCGCAGGGGGAGGCTGCAAACCCACCCCCAAACCCACCCCCAAACCCACCCACCCACTGCCGGGGCTCCGCCGACGCGCTCGCCCACGCGCCCCGCTGCGTGCCGAGTCCCCAGGGCCCTGCCCAGGGGTGACAACGCGGGGTGACCAACCCCGCCGAGCACCCACGCTCGCCAGGCTGGCAGCAACTCGTGTGCCCGCAGCAGGGATGCCAGCAGGGAGCCCTGCACCCACCCGTGGCCTCGCTGTGTGACACACCACGGCACCGCGGTGCCACACGTGTGCCCGGCGACACACATGTGCCCACGGACACGAGTGCAGCCCCTCCGCCGTGGGGCTGCCGGAGCCCTGGCACTGCTTTATAGGGAGGAACGGCACCCCGCGGGAGGGAACGGCGCCTCACGGGGGGCACGAGCGTCCTGAGGGGCACCGGGACCCCCGGGGGAACCGGCAGCCCCGAGGGGAGAAGCGGCAGCCACCGGGGAGGGGGGGACCGGCAGTTCGGGGAGGAGGAGATCGGCAGCCCCGGGAGAGGGGAGAGCGGCAGCCCGGGAGGGGGGACCGGCAGCTCGGCGGGGAAGGACCGGCAGCTCGGCGGGGAAGGACCGGCAGCTCCGGGCACGCCGCGGCGCCCAGCCAGCCCGGTGCCGAGCCCTCCGCGCCGCCGCAGCCCCGCGCAACTTCCCGGCAGGGCCGGGGCCGCCCCGGGGATGCCGCTGCCCGCCCCGGGCACCGGGCACGGAGCACCCGCGGTACCGCGGCGCGGCTGCAACTCCCGTTCCCGCAGCCCCACCGCCGGGGCAGGAAAGTTGGCCGCGGTTGGGGTTGGAGCTGGGGCGGCGGGCGGGGGGGTCCCCGGTGGAACCGGGGCTCTGCCAACCGGCGGCACCGGCCGCCGCATCCCGCATCGGCGGCGAGCTGCCGCCCCCGCTGCGCCGCGCCGGGGGGAGCGGAGCCGCCGCACCGGGAAAGGCGGGCGGGGGGGGTTCACCGAGAAGGGGGTGCCGGTGCACCGGGGGATGGGGGGTGTCGGTGCACCGGCGAAGGGGGTCGCGGCCGCCCTTACCTGCGCTCCGTTAGCAGCGCGTGTAGCCCCGGCGCGGCGCGGCGAGCAGCGGGCTGGCCATCCCCGAGCGGCGGCGGCGGCGGCGGCAGCCGGTGCCCGGGCGCGCCCGGGGGAGCGCGGCGGCGGCGGCGGCGCGCGGGGCCGGGAGCGGGCGCGGGGCCGGGAGCTGGCGCGCAGCGCGCCGGGCCCCGGTGGCGGCGGCGGCGGATGCGGTGGGGAGGGGAAGGGAGGGGGGGGCTGGGGGAGCGGGGGGCGCGGGGGCGGCGGCGGCGCGCGCCGCTCGGGCACTTGCTGCATGCGCCGGGCGCGGGGCGGTGTGACAGCACCGGGCACGGCGGGGACCCCCCGCTCTCTCCCCGCTCCGCCGCCCCCGCCCCCGCCGTGTGTGCGGGGGGAGGTGACCCCCGGGCCGCTGCTGCAGCGCTGGGGGGGCGGCGGGGGCCGCACGGGGGGCGGGGGTGGGGGGGCGGTGAGCCGTGCACGCGCACGGGCGGGGGTCGCGCTTCGGGGTGTGGGCGGCGTGTCCCCCCCCCCAGTGTCACACGCGTGGAGTGGGTCGTGCACAGGCACACGGGGGGGGGTTGTGGCTGCGTGTGCACCGGGGGGGGTGTGAACGCCGGGTGTGCTCGGCCGCGGCGGTGCGGGTTTGCACACGCGTGTGCGAGGCACGCGGGGCTCTGTGGGGTGCGTGTGCGCCCCGTGAGTGTCCTCACACGCGTGCAGGCCTCGCTGAGCTCTGCAGGGGGTGTGGGGCGCGGGGACGGTGAGAAACGGAGCTGTCACACACCCAAACGTGGCACGAGTGGGGGTGACACCGAGCCTGTCGCACCCCCGGGACCTCGGGGGCTGCAGAGCTGCGGCTTCACACCCGAAGGGGAAGCACAGACAGCATAAGCCTGAGCATCTCGGTGGTCCGTGGGCGACCGAGCCACTGGCACAGAGGCTGCACTGCAGCCCGGATCCTGCTGTTCGCCAGGAGCTGTGGCTCGGAGGGGACAGGGCGTCAGGGCCACCGAGCCCCGGGCGTGCGGGAGGAGCTCAGCAGGATGCGGCACGGCCTGGCTGCCTCTCTGCGGGAGCAGCGCGGCTGGAAATGCAGCACATTCCCGCTGCCGCCTGTCCACCTCTGCCGGACGCATCCTGCCCAGCGCTGCGAGTGCTGCATTCACCCTGGGGGTGCTCGGAGCTGTCCCTTGTCCCCTCCATCCGGGCTGCACAAGATGGATGGAGAGGGCAGGAGGCAGCGCCAGCACCACTTTCTCTGCACCCTGGGGATCTGCTGCTCAGCACCAGCTCGGATCCAGCCCGGCGCCGCTGGAAGTGCAGGATCACATCCACCCCAGACCTTCGTGCAGCTCAGCTCCTTCCCTCGCCGGCATTCCCTCTTCCCAGCGCTTCCCTGCAGTCCCTGGGTGCCTGACCCAGCATCCCCAGACAGACACTCATCCCCTGCGGGTCAAGGCTGGAAGAAAAGCAAACCAGCTTTTCAGGCTGGTCTTTATCCCGGGGAGAAAAGCAGCATTAGCTCCGCCGGAGCGGGAGGATATCCCCGACCCCGGCTCTGTAAACACAGCTCAGCGCGGCTCAGTGCATGAACAATCCCAAAACCACTGCTCCCCGGGTCATTCCCGGCTTCCCGCGAGGTGTTTGCTCCCTCAGCCAAGTGGCTCTGCACGGCCGAGGGAATTGGAAATTTCCAAAGGGATCTCTCGTGCTGGCTGCCACTGCCCTGCCGACGAGGTGGGATGCGGCGTGGGATGCAGGATGCAACGTGGGGTGCAGGATGCAACGTGGGATGCACTGCAGGATGTGATGCAGGATGCAACGTGGGGTGCAGGATGCAACGTGGGATGCAGGATGCAACGTGGGATGCACTGCAGGATGTGATGCAGGATGCGATGCAGGATGCAGCGTGGGGTGTGATGTGGGGTGCAGGATGCAATACAGGATGCAACAAGCGGGATAACATGCAGGATGCGATGGGGGATGCAATGGGGGATGTGATGGGGGATACAATGCTCGCAGGGTCTTCCCTGAAGCTGTGGCCCAGCCTGGCTCGTGTCACTACGTGCCACAAGGCCCCCCTGCCACCTGTCACCTCCACATCCCCTCCCTGCCAAGCCCCCTCTGTTTCAGGTGGGCACACAGGAGCTGGGGGGCTGCAGCGCTGGGGGGCTGAGCTGTGGGAGCGGGAGGCACCCACTGTTACCAGGACAACTGGGTGCTCTCCGGAGCCGCTTGTTGCTGCTGCTGCTGCATCCCTGCAAAGCTGGCGGGAGCGCCGCTGCCACCAAAGCCTCAGCCGGGGGGTGCTCAGCCCCCCCAGGCACAGCTTGAAAAGCAAGCCGAGACCCCCCCAGGCGACACATCGCATCTCCCAGCTGAGCGGGGCAAAGGCTCTGAGCCTCCATCATCCTCCTCACCCCCTCGAGCAGCTGGGATGTGGGAAAACAGCTCTCAGGGCCTCCCGGTGCCCGCGGGTTTCGGGGGCAGAGCAGCTCGCGGGGTGTAATTAGAGCAGCGCGCGGAGGTTGGTGACACCGCGCCTTTATGGCTCGCCGGGAATCAGACCCGTCCATTAAAGCCATAATCACCCGCCGGGCTGACACGAGGTCCCCGGTGCCACCACCGTCATTAGCGGCCTGCGGCGCCTCCGGGAGCGGGCACACCGGGACAGCCAAGCACCGGCCGAGCTCCCCCCGGTGCTCCCCAGGCACCCGGCGGTGCTGCTTCCAACACAGAGCTCTTGTTTCCCCTTCATTTGGCACAGAAATCAGGGACAGGGAGAGTCACCGAGGTGGCAGCTGCTCTGGGCCCACTGAGGATTCAGGCAGGAGTTGAGCCCAGCTCCCGGCCGGGGGTGTGGGAATGTTCATCCGGCCCACGACGGGCTCGATCCGCAGGGATTGTGTCCCCCGAGCAGGGCGGGGAGCTTTTCAGCAAGGTTTAGCGGGAGCACCTCGGCCCGGGGGGGAGCGGCAGCCCCGGAGCAGCCGGTAACGACAGCCGCTTGTCGGAATCGCTTCCCGTAAACGCGGCGGCGAATCGCTCCGGCGGAAAAACAAAAACAGCCGTAAACGGGCGAGCTGGGCTTGCAGGGTAATCCGCTCTGATGGGAGAAGGCTGCGAGGAGCCTTTGCCACTCGCTCGGTGCTTGTCACCGCGATGGAGGGACCGGCCCTGCCCGCGGTCACTGCTGCCTCCCGGGGACCTTCACGTGGAGTTTATCCCGCTGGTGTCGGGGAGAAAATCCCAGGAAAAAAAAAAAAAAAAACCGAGGGAAGCCCAGGTGATGAGAAGCAGAGGAAGGACGTGAATAAACCGTGGAATAAATAAATTTCACTCTGTGGTTTGCTCCGGATTGAGGGCAAGGCCAGCAGCCCATCCCGGGTGGCTCCCGGACCTCTGAACGCTGTCACTGTGCCCAGGAAGATGGATTCCGGCTCTGCATCTCCATTTTGATATTCCCAAGCTCTTTGGGCACTGAAGGATGGATCGGGGCTGATCCTTGTCCTTCTGTGCCAGTGTGGAAGTGATGCACAGCGCCTCGAAGGACTCGAGGCGCTGAGCCAGGCACGCTGGGAAGAGATTTGGGGAAAAATTGGAGGAATTTCTGCCCGGTGAGGTGCTAACCTCCCTGCTGGGCCTGAGGGATGAGCACGGCACTGATGGGACAACTGCGGGATTTTCGCCTCCAGGCGCTTTGGCGAGGATAAATCCTCGCTGGGAGATCCTCCCTGCCCCAGAGCAGCCCGGCAAGGAGCAATCCCACTTTTCCAGCTCCATCCGCCGGAGCCATCTCACTGCCCAGCCCGGCAGCAGTGGCCAAATCACGCCCGCACTCGAGCAGCAGCTCCAGCGCGAGGAACTTTGCATAAATATTCATCTCGATTAATAAACATGAGGGCTGCAGAAAGCCCGGCTGCAGCGGCAGCGGGGCGGCAGCGGCTGCTCAGCCTCGCAGGAGCTCAAGGCCGACACCTGACGGGTTTGAAAGGCAGGAAAACCCACAGGTTGGGTGTTGGGAAACCTTTCGGCCACGTCCTTTGTCCCCTCGGCAGCGGGGCGGTGGCATCTCCGCAGGGGGCTGGAGCCCCAGTGCTTTCCAGTAAGACCTGAATGGGGACGCTGTGGAGGACAAGGGAAGGTGGCCTGGTCACCTCTGCACCCTCTGTGACAACTCCACAGAGGCACAGGGACCCAGCCAGTCCCGGTGTCCCCGCAGTCCCCACTGGGTGTGGCTGCATGGGGATGGGGTTCTGGAATATTCCCAAACCCCCCGAAGTTCCAGAGGGAATATCCAGAGCCAGCTCTGAGCAGCCCAGATCCTTCCCGAAGCCACGGCGGGGAGAAGGACGGGGACAAACCGGTGACACCCTGCAGTGCTGGTGACAATCCGCACCGAGGCCACCATGCCAGCTCTCCCCACCCCGGAGCAGGCAGGGAGGTGAATCCAGGTATTCCCAGCTCCTGGGGGGAAACTGAGTCAAAGGCTCAGCCCCAGGGCTGTGGAAGGTGGCGGCGACAGAGGCAGCAGCTCGGTGGCACCGCCACCGGGGCCAGGTGACGCCTGGTGGCTCCTGCGGGACCCTGCCTTTGTCACTCCGCCAGCAACCCGGGGCATAAACAAGCGCCTGACATTTCCACACCGCCGCCAGGCCCTCGGATTAAAGCAGAACATAATTAGCAAATTAATCAGGAGACAATAGCCGGGGATCTCAGGCTGCCGAGCTGTCACCCGGCTCCGCGTGGAGCTGACCCGGGGCATGTTCGGGGCCAGGCGAGGCGGGGACGGCCACGAGTCGCTGTCGCCGTGTCACCTGCCGTGCCCTCCCCTTGAGTTTTCCCAGCGGGACAGGGGTTAACCGGCATTTCCCGCCCTGTCAGGAGGCTGGGAATGAAATTTCCAAAGGGCTGGGAATGAAATTTCCAAAGGGCAGCACCTTCCTCTGGCTGAGCAGGACACGCGCAACCCGCGAATCAGGGTGAATTTGCATTCAGCTTATTAGACACCCAGCAAATACGGGCGAACCCTCGTTCAAACACATTTCGGTGATAAAATGATATTGACTCTGAGTAATTAAAAATCATTTCCATATTCAAATACGCCTGATTGAGGAGAAATCGCTTCCCTCTAATTGCCTGGAGGGGAGAGGAGCGACTTTCGGAGCGTGCAGCCCGGTAAATCCATCTTCGCTTGGCAGCGTGCGAAAGGCCCGGGGAGGAGGAGGAGGAGGAGAGGAGGAGGAAGAGGAGGAGGAGGAGGAGGAGGGTGGAGGAGGAGGAGGAGGTGGAGGAGGTGAGGATGCGACACCGTCACCTGCGAGAGGCTCTTCCCTCGCTGTCCCCAAGGATCAAAGCCTGAACAAGGCACTCCTTCCTCCGCCTCATCCAAGGGGTCTTCCCGGGAAGATGCCCCGGTGGCAGCAGGATTTTAGGATTTCAGGATTTCAGGATTTCAGGAACAGCCCCCAAAACCCCTGTGGCTCAGGAGAGCATGCTCCGGCCATGGCAAGGACACACCAGCACCGGTGACAACCCCACAGCGCTGGGGACAACCCCGCATCGCCCCAGCTCGGTCACCTGTGTGTTCCAGGAGGGTTTCATTCCCAAAAATCCCCCTTTCCAACCCCCTCACTGCAGCCGCCACCAGCACTGCCCCAGCCACCCGAGTGTCACCATTCCACCACTGCCACCAGAGTGCCACCACGCCGCCACTGCCACCAGAGTGCCACCACGCCGCCACTGCCAGCGAGGCTGCCGGGGTGCAGAGCCATTCCAGCCATTCCTTCTGGAGCCCCTCCAGCACTTCCCTGCAGGATTTTTGGGCTCCGCTTGGTTTCCTAGGGAAACCAGGCTGCAGCTCAGCTCAGCCTCCGCGCACGTGGGTGTGCGGGGGGATCGTGGGTGCGCGGGGGGATCGTGGGTGCCCCGCACCCTCTGTCTCCTCTCCAGCTCTCCTCGGAGCCTCCCAACCCCCCGAGGGAAGGGCAGGAACCGAGCAGAGCGCTCGCTGCTGTGTCCCCTGAGCTGGGGGGATGCAAATCGCACATCCCCGAGATGCTCCGGTGGATCTCCCACCCCTCGGGGATGCTCGGAGCAGTGCCGGGTCGCCCCGGGGCTCGGTGAGGGGGCAGGAGGGGGGCTCGGGCCGGGCCGGCTCGGCCGTTTCCATGCTCCATTGCCCTTTGAACAGATTGGAAAGCGCATCCGCTTTGCTCCCATCGATCCATCCCCTCTGGCCCCGAGCCAGCGCTCGCTGCCTGGGGACACGGGCGGAGCCAAGCCATGCGCGTGTCCCTTGTCCCCAGCGGCAGGGGACACTCGGGAACCCCCCATGGGTTGGCACGCAATTCCAGGAGTGGCTCTGCAGCACCTCGGAGCATCCAAAGCCTGGGATGTGGTGGGGAAAGGGAAGAGGGAGGGCAGGGGGAAGTGGGAGAAAGAGGGATCAGATCTGGGACAACACTGGGACAACACTGGGACAACACTGGGACAGTCCTGGGACAGCCATGGGATAGCCTTAGGACAGCCGTGAGACAGTCCTGGGACAGCCCTGGGACAACACTAGGACAGCCTTAGGACAGCCATGGGACAACCCTGGGACAGCCCCGGGACAGCCCCAGTCCCACCTAGAGGACTCTCCTGCTCTTCCAAGCTGCCTGGATTTGGGAAGGGCAGAGGAACCACAACTCGGAGCTTCTCCATAAAATGCACCTCAAGACACTGGGAATGCTCTCCCCGTGTCCAGAGGATGAAGGAATAGGCAGAAAAAGTAGGAAAATTCTCCTCCAAGAGCCCATCCCTGGCTGGCCATGGATGTTGAGGAGCTGGAAAGGCAGGGATTTGGAGCAAGGACAAGCACAGGGACACTGGAGTGGACAAACATGGAGACTTTGCCACCCCCAGCTCTCAGGCCGGCCTGTGGTCAGTCCTGAAGCTCACATGGATGAGTTTTCCAGGATTTCCCCGCTGATCCCGAAGTTCTTCCCTCTGGATCAGTGCCATCCCAGCTCACAGGTGAGTTGTGGGACACAAGCGGCTCCAGGAAAATTCCCCAAAAACATCCAGGAGAGCTCCAGGAGCTCATGGGGAGAATTGGGAAAACTCATGGGTTGCTCCCAGGAATTCCCAATTCCTTCCAACTCCCTCATCCACGTGTTACAACCCTAAATCCCCACAACCCCATTCCATGGGATCACCGCAGTGGGAATGGGATCACACCCACAGCACCATCCCAGGACCATCCAGCTCTCCCTGTCTCCCTCTCCTCCCCAGGGAAAAACACGGAATATCAAGCCGGAGCGCAGGGATTCAAAGCGCCGTAATTAAAGGGGAAAAATAAAATTTTCCAGCATGCTGGAGACAGCAGAGGATCATTGTGTTTGCCTCCCACATCCCAGATGGATGCACGAGGGCTGCAGACAACGCCGGGGAGAGCGTGGAGAGGAGGAGAGGAAGGGTGTGAGCGAGACCGGGACGTGTGTGAGCAGAAATTGAATTTTTATCAGCTCCTATGTAGATTGTGTTTATTCATCTGTCTCCTCTCCATCTCCCCCCTGCATCTCGCTATTGCTTTGACAAAAATTACTTTCCTCCTTTGGCCTAATTTTTGTTTGTACAGATAGCAGCTGCTTCCTCCCGTTCTGGCAGAAGAAGAAATATCCCGGTAAATGAGGTGCTCCATATCCCCGGCACAGGTTGGGGTACATCAGCCCTTGGCTCCTCCATCCCAAAAATCCCCCATCCTGCTGCTTTCCCAGCCTCCCAGGGAACTCTCAGGGCGGCAGAGATGTCCCCAAATTGTCCCCAAGTGCCACCCGGCTGTTGGGTGGGGGTACCCGTGGGCTGCAACCCTGGGGAAGGTCTGCTAATCCATATTAAGTGTCCTGCCGCGGGAGATGGATGGAGCCGGGATGAGCTGGAATACCAATGAGGGAGGTTTTTTCCCCAAAAAAACTCATCTTGGCAGGATCTGTCACTCTCCCTCTCCCCGCCTGGGCTGGATTTTCTGGGAATGTTGAGATATGCGAGATTCAGGATGCTCCCAAAAAACAGGGACCCCAAATCCCAGGGATGACCCCACTGCCCCCAGCTGCCACCAGGAAGAGCCCCAACCTCCAGACAGCGAACAACCCAACCCCAAACCGAGCCCATTTTTTCCCCAAACCACCCCAAAACCAGCCGGAAAAACCTTCCCCAACCCAGCCAGCCGCTCCAGCGCTTTGCCAAGGGGATGTTTCCCAGGGAAACGGGGTGGGGAGAGAAACCTCTGGAGCGCTGCCTTCTCCACCCAAACCTTTTTGTGCTTCCTGGCGTGAGGGAAACTCAACCGCGGCGTCGCGTGATGGATTTCCCCCCCGGGGCAGCCATTAAAAATGGATGGAATTGCTCATGCAAAGTCCCACTTGCGCGCGGGGCTTTTGTGAGGACGTTCAAACGCCGCCGCTTGTCACTCACTTGCCCGCGGCTGCCGATTGTCACCGGGAACCAACCGCCGGGGATTCGGTTTTCCCACCCCAAAAACCCTCCTGCTGTGGGGGAAACCCCTTTTGGGGAAGGCAGGAGGGGATTGGGATGCTCAGGATCAGGATTCCCGTCTCCTCCCGGATTCCTTCTCAAATCTGAGAGGGGAAAAATCCCAGCGGGAGAAGATTGGGATGCTCAGGGTACTCAGGATCACAGTGACCATCTCCTCCCGGATTGCTTCCCAAATTTGAGAGGGGAAAAACCCCATCAGGAGAGAACTGGGATGCTCAGAACTCTCATCATCAGGGTTCCCATCTCCTCCCAGCTCCTTTCCCATTTCCTAGAGGAGAAAATCCCACCGGGAGAGCATTGGGATGCTCGGGGTACTCAGGATCACGGTGACCATCTCTTCCCACATCCCTTCCCAAATTTGAGAGAGGAAAATCCCACCGGGAGAGGATTGGGGTGCTCAGAACTCTCAGCATCAGGGTTCCCACCTCCTCCCAGCTCCTTTCCCATTTCTGAGAAGGGAAAATCCCACCGGGAGAGGATTGGGATGCTCAGGATTCCCAGCATCAGGGTCCTCATCCCCTTCCTGCTCCTTTCCCACCTCTGAAAGGGGGAAAATCCCACCTGGGGTGAGGCTAGGAGAGGATTTGGATTCTCAGGATGAGGTCCCCCATCTCCTGCCAGCTCCTTTCCCATCTCCAAGAGAGGAAAATCCCACCAGGAGAGGATTAGGATGCTCAGGATTCTCAGCATTAGGGTCCTCATCCCCTTCCTGCTCCTTTCCCACCTCTGAAAGGGGGCAAATCCCACCTGGGGTGAGGCTAGGAGAGGATTGGGATTCTCAGGATGAGGTCCCCCATCCTCTCCCAGCTCCTTTCCCATTTCTGAGAGAGGAAAATCCCACCAGGAGAGGATTAGGATGCTCAGGATTCTCAGTATCAGGGTCCTCATCCCCTTCCCACTCCCTTCCCACTTCTGAAGCCTTCCCAGCTCCTTCCCCAAATCCCCTCCCAACTCCTTCCCCATCTCCGAGAAGGGAAAATCCCACCAGGAGAGCATTGGGATGCCCCCTCCCCCCCCTTTTTTCCCCAATTGAGGGGGAATCCCCCGGGGTGCTCAGGATGCTCAACCTCAGCATTTTCCATCCCCTCTCACCTCCCTTCCCTCTTCTCAGGGGGGACAAAGCCCACCTTGGGGAGGCCAGGAGGGGATTTGGGCACTCAGGATGAGTTTCTTTTCCACCTCTGAAGGAGGCTGGGGAGCCTCAGGATATTCAGGATGGAAATGGCTTTGCGTTCCCTTCACCCCTCCAGGCCAGGCTGGATTCCAAGGGGTGCTCGGAATGGAATTCTGCTCCTTCTGGAGCTCCAGGAGGCGGGGAAGGAGCAATGCCATGGCCTCGGGGAGGGCAGGAATGTGGGAACACAACGGATTTCATTCCCCGGGTGGCTCCGGCTGGCAGGAACGGCGCCGGAATCACAGAGCGCTTCCCCTCTGCTCTCCGAGCCTTTCAACTCGTAATGCATTTCCCTCCCCGCCTGAGCACCTTGCCGAGTCAAAAAGACAAATTTCCCGGAGCTTCAAAAGCTGCTGAGAGCCACAGCTCGGCGCTTCAGAGCCATCAGTCACCGAGGCAAACAGCCTCGGCTGCCCTCGCCCGCCCTGCCCTCCTCTGCCATCCCAAATTACAAATCAGCCTTTCCAGGGGCTCCTGGTGAGGGGGTCAGCAAGGGGAGAGACCCAGCGGCTCGGGGGAATAGGGGGTGGTGTCACCCTCTGCCCAAATTCCCCCTAAAAAGGAGAAATTCTGCTGAAAGAAAGCAGAATTTTTGGGGTTCTGGCTGTAGGGAGAGGCATCACCCCGTGTCCTGCTGTGATTCCAAACCATCCCTCAAGGAGTCTTGCCTGCCTTGCCCTGCCCTCCTCTGCCATCCCAAATTACAAATCAGCCTTTCCAGGGCTCCTGGTGAGGGGGTCAGCAAGGGGAGAGACCCCGCGGCTCGGGGGGATGCTGGGTGGTGTCACCCTTCTGCCCAAATTCCCCCCAAATGGAGAAAAGCAGAATTTTGGGGTTCTGGCTGTAGGGAGAGGCATCGCCCCGTGTCCTGCTGTGATCCCAAACCATCCCTCGGGGAGCCGAAAAGCATCTGCTGCCCTGCCCTGCCCTCATCTCCCATCCCAAATCCCAAAATCAGGGTTTTCCAGGGCGCTGGGTGAGGGTGACAAGCACAGGAAGAGCCCCCGCGACAAAAGGGGACACTGGGTGGTGTCACCCTCTGCCCAAATTCCCCCAAAATGGAGAAAAGCAGAATTTTTGGGGTTCTGGCTGCAGGGAGAGGCACTGCCCTTTGTCCCGGGAGTCTTGCCTGCCCTGCCCTGCCCTCATCTCCCATCCCAAATCCCTAAATCAGGGTTTTCCAAGGTGCTGGGTGAGGGTGACAAGCACAGGAAGAGCCCCCGTGACAAAGGGGGACACTGAGGTGGTGTCACCCCCCAGCAGCCGGAAACCCCAAACCCTCCGTGCTTTAAATCTTCTGCTTTTCTGCTTTTTGGAGGGGATTTTTGGGGGCTCTTCCTGTGCTTGTCACCCTCACCCAGCACCCTGGAAAACCCTGATTTGGGATTTGGAGTTTGGGATTTGGGATTTGGGATTTGGGGTTTGGGATTTGGGATTTGGGATTTGGGGTTTGGGATTTGGGATTCGGGATTTGGGGCTTGGGGTTTGGGATATGGGATTCGGGATTTGGGGTTTGAGATTTGGGATTTGAGATTCGGGATTTGGGATTTGGGATGGGAGAGGAGAGCAGGGCAGGGCAGGCAAGGCTCCCCGAGGGATGGTTTGGAACCACACGGGGACACAGGCTGGTGCCACCCCCTGCCCAAATCCCCCCAAAAAAAGCAGAACGATGATTTCAACCACGCAGATTTTGGGGTTCTGCCTGCAGGGAGAGGTGAGGAAAAGCCGGATGGAGCCTCAGAGGTGACAATGCGCGACAGAGCCAGCCCAGCTCGGTGCCAAGGAGCAGCGCCCACCGCTCAGCCGTGCCCTCCGTCCCCTCGGGGATGTCACCAGCTGCCACCACCGCTCGGCCCGAGCCCGGCGGGACAGCTGGGCGGTCCGCAGGCGCGACACGTTCCACAACATTGCCCGGTAATTGCGTCTCCCAAAAAGCAATTACCGCGCCGGCAGCCCCGCGGCGGCGGAGGCGGCGAGGTAGTTATTCACCCGGCGACGAGGTGGCAGCCCCGGAATGTCGCCGGCACGGCGAGCGGGGCGCTTAGCCCCCCATCGAGTGGCCGTGACGGTGACACTTGGTCCAGCCGGTCCCCTGCACGGTGACCAGGACATCGAGCTCGCCTGGCCGTGCCTCAGTTTCCCTTCCTTGCGGTCACTTGTCACCGCCCTGGATGGGAAAAAAACGAGTTTTCCCTATTTTTGATGGCAACCCGAGGTGGATTTTCCATTGGGTTGGGTTTTCCGTGGTTTTCCTCTTCTCCTCACACGGCCCCAAACAGGAGTGGATAACCCCAAATATGGTTTGGAGGTGTTTTGTACAACCCAGAGCAAAATTCCCCAAAAAACATCCAGGAGAGCTCATTGTGCTGCAGGAGCTCTCAGGGAGAATTGGGATAACTCACAGCGATCATGGATCATTCCCAGGAATTCCCAATTCCTTCCAGCTCCCTCCTCCATGTGTTAAAACCCCAAATCCCCACAACCCCATTCCATGGGATCACCGCAGTGGGAACGGGATAACACCCACAGGATCCCAATCCTGCAGCCAATCCAGGGATTTAATCCAGGTTTTAATCCCAAATTAACCCCAAAAAGGGGGGTTTAACCCCTGACAGAGCGATTGAACCCCAAATGCACCACAGGCCTTTCCCCATCCCTCCCACTGGAGACACGGAGAAGTTTTCCTGTCGATGACAAAGCACCGTCTGGGGTTTGAGACGGCAAAGTGGGGAAAAAAAAAAAAAGCGAGAAAAACCAGCAAAACAAAGCAAAACGCAACATTTCCCCTCAGGAAGGCAACGAGTGGCGATGTCGGAGTGAGAGATGTCACTTGGCTCCAGCGGCTCGACAGACTTTGCTCATTTTGCCTCCTGCAATTGGGGAAAATCCAAATATTTTTTCCACAGTAATCCCTGTGGGAATCTAAAGCTCTGCCTGCCCCACACGGAGCTGGGCTGGAGGGACAGGAAGGGTCTGGATTGGTTTGGAAAAGGGTGGGAAGGAGGAAAATAATCTCCATTCTCATCATTCCCAACCTACAGGAGATATGGGATGTGAGAGAAGCTCGGAGGGGTTTTGGGGTCACCTCCCGCCCCTCACCCCATGTGAAGCCAGCGGCAAATCCCATTCCTTTTCCCAGGGAAAACCTCATTTATCCACCGGGACAGCGGCAGGAAAAAGGGCTTTTTTTCCCTTCCAAAAGACGGACGAGTTTTGAAACCTCCTCTCCAGCGAGACAGAGGATGGAGGTGACATGTTAAGTCACCCAAGCGTGGCTGGCAGCGCTGGCAGCTCACCCGGGCAGACAGCCGGGGGGCACTGGGGGCACTCAGCCCTCCCCCCCGCATCCCATCCCCTTCCCTCCATCCCAAATCCATCCCAAATCCCAGGAGAACCACACCATCCCGGCGGGGACAGCCCCATCCGCGGCACCGGGAGGTGACACCGCGGGGTCACGGTGGCACCGCTGGCTGCGCAGCTGGCCCGGGCAGCCGCGCGGCGGAGCGGCGCGCGCAATTAGTAAATTAATTATCGAGCGGTAACGCAGATTTCATCGCTCCGAGCTGTCACATCAACGGGGTTTTGTCAACCGAGATGACGACTGGTGGAATTATTACTGCGGTGCCGGGGCTGGGAGGGAAAAAAAGAGGAGAGAGAGACTCGCGGGGAGAGGGGAGGATAAAAATACAAAGGGGAAGAGATAGGGGAAGAACAAGATAAGTGGGTTTTGTTGCTAATGGAAGCTGGCACGGGGACAGAACCGCGACGGTTAGAAGACAACACGCTACGCTACGAGTGGCTCTGAATGATCCTCTTAATTAACGGCGAGCACAAAAGGAGCCCCTGCCCACCTCCGAGCCCGCCGGCGCTGCTGGAGGAGCAGCCGCAGCTCCGTGAGGACGCCCACGGAGCCGGGCCGTGCCCAGCGGCGGCAAAAAAAAAGGAGTTGGAGATGCTCGGAGAGGAGGGAACGAGCAGAGCCGAGGGCACAGACCCGACGGGAAAGGGCAGGAAGAGGTCCCTGTCCCCTCCTGTCGCTTTATCGAGGCCCAGGCAGAGGAGGGACACAGCGCGGGGGTGGCAGCGATGGCAGCACTCCTGGATCAGGGGATTGCAGAGCCAAAACGCCTGAGGGACGAGATTTGCCTTTCCCACCCGCCCCGTTCCCCTGCCATCTCCCAGGGCCAGATTTAAGCTGCGGATCCAGTGAGATATAAAAATAACACCCCGCCCTCCCACTTGGGAAATTGATTCCTTCGCTTCCCACCCGGCTCCGGCTTTAAATATCCCCATTTACATGCAGATTGCGCTGCCTCCCTGCACCTCCTGGTGCGGAGCCCGTGGGTGGCTGCGTGGCCGTGCTGGGACCTCATCCTGCCGCTCCACCCCGCCCCGAGGCAGGGACAGGCGACACGGAGGTCCCAGCGGGGCCGTTCCCGAGCTGGGAGGGGACTCAGGGTGGTGGCACTGCCAGGGGGTGCCACTCAGGCAGATGGCGAAGGGGTTTCATCCCAAATCCAACCGCCCTAATCCCATCCCCGTCCCCAGCACGAGGAGCGGCAGATGCCAGGGAATGATGGGGACGAGGAGAACGTGGGCAGCCCGTGGCTGCGCCCTACTTTTCCAGGGCAAAAATCTGGAGAGGGAGAGGAGCCGAGCTGCCGTGTGAGCAAATCCAGCATCTGCGCCGGCTGGCAGAGCTCACACCCACGGCCCCGGGCCCTGCCAGCCTCCCCAGCACGACCCGAGGGGACAAACTGCACCGCGGGGACAAACCGCACCGTGGGGACAAACCGTACCACGGGGACAAACCCCACGGCGGGGACAAACTGCACCGTGGGGACAAACTGCACCACGGGGACAAACTGCACCACGGGGACAAACCCCACGGCGGGCACAAACTGCACCAAGGGGACAAACCGCACCACGGGGACAAACCCCACGGCGGGCACAAACTGCACCAAGGGGACAAACCGCACCGTGGGGACAAACCGCACGGCGGGGACAAACCGGGCCGCGGGAAGGGGGAGAAGCGGCGCCAGCAGGGATTTTGGGGTCCCCCAGGTGTCCCAGATGGGTGCAGGATGGGATAACTCCCCCGGAGATGTGGCACTGGAGGAGCTGGGATGGCGCTGGCAGAGGCAGAGCCCGCGTGTTGCGAGCTGCGATGGGAAGGAGGGAGGGGAAGGCTGGGTTTGAAGGAGCCGCCGCGGGGCTCCCAGAGGGATCTCTGCCAGCTCCTCAAAGTGGTTAATTCCTTCCCCTCGGCGCAGCAGAGATTCGTGGCAGAGCTCCCGAGCTAGCCCTGCCTCGCCGCGTGAGGAGGAAGAGAGCGAGCCGCGAAGCTTCTGCCTCAGCCGGAATCCAACCTCGGGGCACAGCCTGGTCCCCCCGCCAAAAATCCCAAAATTCCTGCCGGGAAGATGCTGAGTGCAAAACGTGGGACGCCTTGTGTGTCCCCCCGGGGTGAGCGAAGGGAGCTCGTGACGCCAATTTTGGGGGGAAAACCCCAGGATTTGGAGGCGCCGCTGGGAAAAGGGTCACGGGTGCCAAGGGGAGTTCACAAATCCATCCTCACCCCGAGGCAAAGCTCCACGTCCCAGCATTCCCTGATCCCAAACCGCCTCCCCGGGCTGGGGTTGGCAGGAGAAATCATCATTCCTGCCGAAAGGAAGGAGGCAACAGGGCGAGCACAAACAGCATTTACATATCCTTAATTCTATTTTAGCACCTCTGCGGCTATTTTTGTCGTGGCAGAAGCACAACAGGAGCGCAAGGCCAGAGAAAGGGCAAGGAACGGCTGGGAATGTGGGGCAGAGGGAGAGAAAATAAATCCGGGAATGGCACGGGAATGGCTGAGACCTGTCCCGTTTGTCACAGCCCCGGGCTGTGTCCCTGTTTTGCTGCTCAGCCGGGCGGGACAAAGGGACAAAATGCCACCAGCCTGTCCCGTGCGCGGTGGGGGGTGAGGAGGGGACAGTCGGCACATCCCGGGAGAAGCATCGGGAAAGCTCCAGGCTCAAAGGGGACACTCCCGGGTGAGGACAGCCCTGCCGGAGGCGGAGGGGACAGGCCGGGGCTGGCTCAGCCGCATCCTCGCCCGTTGCCAGGGCAACGGGATGTGATGGAGCCACCTCCGTCAGGGCCGGCCCGGGGGTGTTGGGATGTGGGGCGGCAGGTTTGGGGTGCCGGGAAGTTCCCCCAGGCTGGGGTCCAGCTGAGGACCCCCCAAGAGCCACCTGCACCCGGCGGGCGGCGACAAGGCCACAGCCACGTGGCGCAGCGGGGAAAGCAGGATGGATCCCGCTGGGACAACCTCAGATCCCTGTGGATGCGACAAGGCACAGCCCCGGGGGTCAGCTGTCCCGTCCCGATCCCTGTGCCTCCCCACCGGGCCGGGGGCTGGCAGGATGTCCCCGGTGTCCCACGGCCCCGCAGCGCCCCGGGCAGAGGGGCTGGGAACGCCCGGAGGCTCCGAGCAGCCAGAAAGGTGCGGCTTCGTTCCTGTGCTGTTGGTGCCATGGCAACCTTTCCCACTTGGCTTAATTACAGAGCCGGCTGGGCCTCCGCGGGGGGGCCGGGGGGCTGCTCCTTCCTTCCTTGATCCTTCCTTCCCTGCTCCTTCCCTCCCTGCTCCTTCCTTCCCTGCTCCTTCCCTCCCTGCTCCTTCCTTCCCTCCCTGCTCCTTCCCTCCCTGCTCCTTCCCTCCCTGCTCCTTCCCTCCTTCCCTGCTCCTTCCCTCCCTGCTCCTTCCTTCCTTGATCCTTCCCTCCCTGCTCCTTCCTTCCCTCCCTGCTCCTTCCTTCCTTGATCCTTCCTCCCTCCCTGCTCCTTCCTTCCCTCCCTGCTCCTTCCCTCCCAGCTCCTTCCCAGCTCCCCAGAGCCGGGGATGAAGGATGGGAGGTGACAGAACCCACAAACTCCTCGCCCAGCCCCAAAGGAGCATCCTCAGGGAGCAGCCCTGGAATGTCACCCGCGCTGGGATCCACCTGGGCAAAGCCAGCGGGGTTGTTCCATGATGGGAAAGGCTTCTTCCTCCTCTTCGTCATGTCCTGATCATTGCTGCCCTCGCTGCTCCTCAGACCTCACCCTTGGTGCTGGGATGTCCCAGATCATCCATGGATCCATCAATCCATCCATGGATCCACCAATCCATCCATCCATCCATCCCTACATCCATCCATCCATCCCTACATCCATGGATCAAGCCATCCATCCATCCCTGATCCATCATCCATCCATCCATCCTTCCATCCCAGCTGGAATTCCAAGCAAGACCAGCCCAAAGGGGACCAGGATTCCCCCATCACCCCAGGAACATTCCTGGCTCAAAATTTCCTCCCTCTCCTAGAAGAAAACCACTTTGGGTTTAGATTCTCCATGGGGAATACAGGAAAAATCCATCCCACTAGGCAAGAGGATCCCAAAGCAAATCCCAAGGCAAATCCTTGAGTCCCAAACGAGCAGGGATGAGATTTTTCCATCCCCACGGGAATTTCCCTCCCCAGGGCAGAGTTCCGGCTGCGAATCTTCCTAATTAACTCCAAACAATTATCCTCCCGCGGCAGCTGACCCGAGCCGTGTCCGGCTGCCGAGTGGGCAGACAGAGCACGGCTGGAGGGGATTTCATGACCTCATTGATCCCAGAGAAATCCCACACGGACAAATGCCATCCCAAACCCGGCTGAGCTCCCTCTCCAGCGGCAGATTTTGGGGACATCCAGGACGGGAGAGGTGACAACAGCGGGAGGCAGAGCATCCCTGGAGGAATGCGATTTATCCCGATCTTTTAAAAAAAAAAGAGAGGGGAAAGGAGGTGGGAAATGAACCCTCTGGAGCCGCGGGAGAGCGTGAGAAATAAAATAAAAAAAAAAAAGGAGAAGGGAAATATAAAAACCCGAGCCGAGCCAGCAGCAGCGCTGGGCTTCAAAGGTCACCTCTGGGCATGAATTTTAATTTCGCGCAGGAGTTTTGTTCATTTGTTAATTATTTCCAGATGAAAAGGGAGATATTCCTGCGGAGGGTGAGGAAAGGGCTACGGCAACATTTGAATTTCAAAGGCGAGCTGTTTGCAAGGAAAACACGAGGGGAGAGAGGCGAGGGAGAAATTCGGGAGGAGAGAGGCCTGGAGAGGTTCGGGGACTCCAAAAAAAACCCTGGAATTGCATCCTGATCCTCTCTCCAGGGAATTTCGAGCACTCCATGGAAACCCAGTCTGGACTGGGGACATCCTGTGCCTCTTATCCCAAAAAATGGGGACACCCGGGATGAGTCCTGACCCCAGGATGTGGCACGGGATGGCCTTGGGAACCTCAGGAATGCTCCCAAAAGGGAATTTTTTACCCATCCGTAGCTCCCAAAGGGAATTTTTTGCCCCTATGTAGCTCTAAAAGAGAATTTTTTGCCCCTCCATAGCTCCAAAATGGAATTTTTTCCCCCTATGTAACTCCAAAATGGAATTTTTGCCCCTCCGTAGCTCCAAAATCGAATTTTTTGCCCCTCTGTAACTCCAAAAGGAGGAGGGAGAGGAGGAAAAACTGTTGGAAGGAGCCAGGAGGGAGAGGGCAAGGAGCAGGGAATAAAGCAGGGAGAATTTTCCTCCTCTTTTTAGCTTTTAGGGCAGCAGTTTGCTTTTTATGGAGCCCCGGGGAGGAGCAGGGAGAGCCGCGCATAAAACACAATTAAAGTGTGAATTAAATCCCCCTGGGAGGGCAGAGCTGCAGTGTTGGGAAGCAGAAGGAATTCCCAGCATTTCCCAGCATCCTGAAATCCCCAAAAATGCTCCTTCTGGGGTGGAGCAGAACCCCAAAATAACTGGGAACCTGCCTGGATAGAAGGGAAAAAAACCAATAAAACAAGAAAAACTCCTTCCCAGCCTGCCTGGAGTTTCTCCTTCCCGGATTTCCTTCTTTCCTGGGAAATCAGGCCCCGGAAGGGACACAAAAATTGACCCCACAGATGGGAGGAACAGTTATTTTTCCCGTGGATAAAGCAGATATTTCCCTTCTCCTGATAAAGGCCTTGATCCCAAAACAAGGGGTAGGGAGGGAGGAATCCCAAGAGTCAGGGAGACCCTAAATCCCTGGAAAATCCTCTCTAAAACCCCAAATCCGCCCCACTGCCTCAGTTTCCCCGCTCAGCCGGGGGAGAAGGATCCTCGGGAAGAGGAAAACCAGAGAAGGATTCATCACCATTCCTCAGCTCCTCTCCATCTCCCGCTGAAACCACCGGCGGGGATTTCTCTCTCAGCTCCTCAGCCCTGCCAAATCCAGGGAAAAGCCCAATTTCCACACTTCTGAGCCCGTCCTGATCCCCTAAAACCGAGCGGTTTTATGGCTGATGTGGGATTAAAGCGCGGCAGGCACGATGGAGGTGCCGGGATGGGGAGAGGGGTTGATCCCAAAATCCTCCACCTGGGATTTCAATGGGATTTAAGGCCGGAAAGGGATCTGATGACCCCAAATCCCTCAGCTCCCAAATCCTCAGCAATTCCCGGAGCTCCCCATCCCGCGGGATTGCTGTCCCACTCCATAAATCCCTGTTTTCCCCATTCCCCGGGATTGGTGTCCCACTCCATAAATCCCTGTTTTCCCCATTCCCCGCGGGTTCTGCCTAATGAGGCAGCAATTAAAATATCGAGAGGCAAATCCTTAATGAGGAGCAGCAGCTCCTCTTCCCTTCCGGCAGCAAACCTCCCGGTTCGGTTGGGAGATTCCCGGCTGAATTCCCGCCGGAATTCCGACTCCCGGTGACACCGGAGGTGACAATGCCACAAGCCACCTCTTGTCCCCACCAGGCGCCGAAAACTCCCCTTTTATTTTCGCGTGGCTGCGAGAAAACACCGAGAGGAGTTTCGCAAAGCCCGAGCGCATTTAAATGCAAATTGCGTTATTTCTCTCTTGAGAGAGAGGAGGAAAAAAAAAAAAAAAAAAAAAAGTGTCATTAATACATTTTCCGCAATTTGGAGAAATCAGCGGCAATTATTTTTTTTCGCAACGAGCCATTAGCCAACTTTCATTTGAAGGAGGGAGGAGAGAAATAAAAAAAAAAAAAAATCAAGGAAATAATTCTGTGACTGACACGTTTCCACATTTCCTCCCAGGTCTTCGAGCCGCCTGCTCATCCCGGGAATAATTACCGGGAGAAGGAGCTAAAAAGTGCTTCCAGGAGGAGGATGTGAGCAAAGCCGAGTGGATTTTCCAGGGGACTGATCCAGCACGTGCTCGGATCAACAGGATGGGATTTTGGGGTTCCTCGCGGGTGGTTTTGGGGTTGGGAGGAGATTAAAATCCGGTTAATTCCACTTTTCCTATCCTAGATTGCTCCTACCGGGCCTTGAGTGCTTCCAGGGATGGGAAATCCTGGATTTTCTCCAGAATTCCAGGATTTTCCCCCGGATACTGAGGGTCCGGAAGCTTCTCCAGCCTTTCCCTACGCTGAGAGGGTTCGGGGAGGGATTTAAAGGGTCAGGAGAGAGGGGAAAAAGGGTCTCAGGTATCCGGGTGGAATGTGCTGGAATCCGGCTGCCTGTGCGATCTCCCTCCCCGCTTTGCCGCTAAATGAAAGGCAGCAGAGAGGAGAAAAGAAAAAAAAAAAACAAACCATAAAATAAAAGAACGATCGGTGGCGAGATTAAAGGGAAAAAAGGACAAAAGGAAGGATTGTCGGATTGCTCGGGGTGAGGGAGGGAAGAGAGGATTTCCATAACGGTGGCAGTGCTCATTAAGCGCTGTTAAGTGACAGTCCCCTCCCCCGGAGCGCCGCGGGGGTGGCTCCTGCCCCGCCGGGAGCACACATTCCAGGCTCTCCGCGGTGGGATTTGGGATTTGGGATAAAGCAGAGGTGTCGGCGCGGCTTGGGGACAATGCCGGCACGGTTCCTGGGGGGTTTTGCCCTATTTGCCCTAATGCGGGGTGAGCAAAGAGCCCCAAAATGCCCCAAAAACAGAGTCAGAGCCACCAAACTCTGGGGGACATGGCTGTTGGCGTCACCAGGTCCCCGAGGTGTTGCAAGGCCGGGTTTCTGATGGATAATTGAGGGAAACATTCCCTCCTCCTCCTCCCTGGGCAACCAGGAGTGGGGCCAGCAGCCCCACAGCCTCGGTAGCCAGGCTTGGGTTTGGGGTCACCTGGGGCTGTCCCCAGTGTCTGGTGGGCTCTGTTCATCAATGTCCATTGACATCGATCAATATCCATCAATATCCAACAATATTGATCAATATCCATCAATATCCATCGACGTCCATCTGTATCTATCTGTATCTATCAATATCCATCAATATCCATCAATATCCATCGACATCCATCAATATCCATCAATATCCATCGACGCCCATCAATATCCATCTGTATCTGTCAATATCCATTGATATCCATAATATCCATTGATATCCATCAATATCCATCCATATCCATCCATATCCATTAATATCCATCAAAATATCCATCAACATCCATGAACATTCATCAACATCCATCGATATCCATCAACATCCACCAACATCCACCAATATCCGTTATTATCCATCAAAATATCTGTCAATATCCATCAACATCCATCGATATCCATTGACATCCACCAGTACCCACCAATACCCACCAATATCCAATATCCATCAACATCCACCAACATCCATCAATATCCATTGGCATCCTTTGACATCCATCAATACCTATCAATACCCCTAAATACCCATCAATACCCACCAATACCCACCAATACCGATCAATATCCATCGATATCCAGTATCCATCAATATCCAGTGACATCCATTGACATCCATCAATATCCATTAATATCCATTAATATCCATCAATATCCATCATATCCATCAATATCCATCAATATCCATTGACATCCATCACCATCCATCAACATCCATTAATATCCATTAATATCCACCAATACCCATCAATATCCATCACCATCCATCAACATCCATCAATATCCATTGACATCCATCAATACCCACCAATACTCCTCAATACCCACCAATACCCATGAATACCCATCGCCATCCATCAATATCCAATATCCATCAAAATCCACCAACATCCATCAATATCCATTGACATCCATCAATACCCATCAATACCCCTCAATACCCACCAATACCCATTGCCATCCATCAATATCCAATATCCATCAACATCCACCAACATCCATCAATATCCATTGGCATCCACTGACATCCACCAATACCCATCAATACCCACCAATACCCACCAATATCCATCAATACCCATCAATACCCACCAATATCCATCAATACCCATCAATACCCCTCAATATCCACCAATACCCATCAATATCCGTCAATATCCAATATCCATCAAAATCCACCAACATCCATCAATATCCATTGACATCCATCAATACCCATCAATACCCATCAATACCCCTAAATACCCACCAATACCCATCAATACCCACCAATACCCACCAATACCCACCAATACCCATCGATATCCAATATCCATCAATATCCATTGACATCCATTGACATCCATCAATACCCCTAAATACCCACCAATACCCATCAATATCCATCAATATCCAATACCCATCAACATCCACCAACATCCATCAATATCCATTGGCATCCATTGACATCCATCAATACCCACCAATACCCATCAATACTCCTCAATATCCACCAATACCCACCAATACCCATCAATACCCATCAATATCCAATATCCATCAGCATCCACTGACATCCATCAACATCCACCAACATCCATCAATATCCATTGGCATCCATTGACATCCATCAATACCCACCAATACCCATCAATACCCATCAATATCCACCAATACCCACCAATACCCAGCGATATCCAATATCCATCAATATCCATTGACATCCATTGACATCCATCAATACCCATCGCCATCCATCCAATATCCATCAATACCCATTAATACCCATCAATATCCATCAATATCCATTGACATCCATTGACATCCATCAATACCCCTAAATACCCACCAATACCCATCAATACCCACCAATACTCACCAATACCCATCAATACCCACTCAATACCCACCAATACCCATCCATACCCATCAATATTTATCAATCCCACCCTCCATCCCAGCGGGATGTGATTTCCCCCACACCACCCCACCAACCCCAAACCCCAACCCTCCCATCCCTCCCAACCCACCTTCCCTCCTCACCTCCCACAAATCCTGTCACCTCACCCCAGCCCAGGGTGACAGATGGCCAGGGTGACCGGAGGGTGGGACACCAACCCCCCTTCCTTTCCCGGGATAATCCTCGGGTGACAGTGGCAGTGACAGCTCGGGCCGGTGACGGATGGCGCTGCCATCCCCGCTGGCCTTTCCTATTGACTTTGTTTTATTTTTAATACTCATCATAACCCCGGCGGGATGGCGAACAGCTGGATCGGTGCTGGGGATGGATGAGGAGTGTAAAACATCCCTGGGAGAAAGTGGGATAAAATTGGGATAGAATTGGGATTAAACTGGGATAAAATCTGGATAAAATCTGGATAAAACTGGGATAAAATCAGGATAAAATTGGGAGGAAATCGGGATAAAATTGGGATTAGAATTGGGATAAAATAGATAGAATTGGGATAAAATCTGGGATAAAATCGGGATAAATCTGGGATAAAATCTGGATAAAATCAGGATAAAATTGGGATAAAATTGGGATAAATCTGGGATAAAATCTGGATAAAATCAGGATAAAATTGGGATAAAATTGGGATAAAATTGGGATAAAATCTGGGATAAAATCTGGATAAAACTGGGGATAAAATTGGGATAAAATTGGGATAAAATCTGGTATAAAATTGGGACAAAATCAGGATAAAATCGGGATAAAATTGGGATAAAATTGGGATAAAATCTGGATAAAATTGGGATAAAATCTGGATAAAATTGGGATAAAACTGAGGATAAAATCAGGATAGAATCAGGATAAAATCCCAAACCACAAACCCCGAGGCTGTGAGAACTCCCGGGATGTCCCCAGGGGTGTCCCCAAGGGTGTCCCCAAGGGTGTCCCCACTCTCCATGACACCAACCCCAGGCTCTCCAAAAAAACCCAACTCCCCGCTCCGCCTTAGACCCATTTTCTAAGATCCATAAATCCCGTCTGGGTCACCCGCGAGTGTTCCATCAAATCCCCGCCTTCCTCCCGGCGGCTTGACTGATCTCCTCTCCTCTTTTAGGACATTTTTTCCGCTTCCTCTCTCGCCCCGATATGGATCCGATCTCTCCCGCGGCGGCCGAGGCCGTAAAGATAAAAAATGGGGTAATTGAGGCGCGAGTTTTATCGGCGGGAAAATATGGGAGAGAGCCGAGCAGCCTGACAACTGTTTTTGGGGCTGCTGGAGAGATCTTCCTGCGGGGATTTGTCCATCCCAGGCTCCCTGATCTAATTTTGGGGTGTTGGGAGATGCTGGATGAGAGGAGGGGGTTCAGAGCATCCAGGAAGCAGCCAAAAAAATGCTGCCAGGGCAAAGGATTTGGGGTGGAAAAGGTTTGGGTGAAGAGGATCAGGATCTCCTTTCCCAATATTTGGGGTGGAAAAGGTTTGGGTGAAGAGGATCAGGATCTCCTTTCCCAATATTTGGGGTGGAAAAGGTTTGGGTGAAGAGGATCAGGATCTCCTTTCCCAATATTTGGGGTGGAAAAGGTTTGGGTGAAGAGGATCAGGATCTCCTTTCCCAATATTTGGGGAGGAATCCATGGAGGAGAAAGGATGAAAGTGGGATTTTGAGGAAAGGAGGCATTTAGGCTGGAAAATCCTTGGATGAGGTGGATCAGCCTCTCCATTCTCAATATTTGGGGTGGAAATTGTGGAGGAAAAGGATGAAAGTGGGATTTTGGGAAAAGGAGCCATTTATGCTGGAAGAACTCTGGATGAAGTCGATCAGGATCTCCATTCCCAATATTTGGGGTGGAAATTGTGGAGGAGAAAGGATGGAAGTAAGATTTTCAGGAAAGGAGGCATTTAGCCTGGAAAATCCTTGGATGAAGTGGATCAGATTCTTCATTCCCATTGTTTGGGGTGGAAAAACTTTGGATGAAGAGGATCAGGATCTCCATTCCCAATATTTGGGGTGGAAATTGTGGAGGAGAAAGGATGAAGCGGGATTTGGAGGAAAGGAAACATTTTGGCTGGAAAATTTTGGGTAAGGTAGATCAGCCTCTCCATTCCTAATATTTGGGGTGGAAAAGCTTTGGATGAAGAGAATCAATCTCTCCATTCCCAATATTTGGGGTGGAATCCATGGAGGAGAAAGGATGAAAGTGGGATTTTTAGGAAAGGAGGCATTTAGCCTGGAAAATCCTTAGATGAAGTGGATCAGATTCTTCATTCCCATTGTTTGGGGTGGAAAAACTTTGGATGAAGAGGATCAGGATCTCCATTCCCAATATTTGGGGAGGAATCCATGGAGGAGAAAGGATGAAAGTGGGATTTTGAGGAAAGGAGGCATTTAGGCTGGGAAATCCTTGGATAAGGTGGATCAACCTCTCCATTCCCAATATTTGGGGTGGAAATTGTGGAGGAGAAAGGATGAAAGTGGGATTTTGGGGAAAGGAGCCATTCGGACTGGAAAAACTTCAGATGAAGAGGATCAGCCTCTCCATTCTCGATATTTGGGATGAAATCCATGGAGGAGAAAGGATGAAAGTGGGATTTGGAGGGATTTGGGGCTGTCGTGACACCGACAGATGTCCCCAATCCCGCCCCACGAGGAGCAAGGCCAGGGCTGAAGCATTCCAGGGAAATCGCTGCCAGCCGGGATTGCCCCGCTGCGGTTTGGGAGGATTTTGGCTTTCCCGAGGCTCAGCAGAGCCATCCATCCCACACGCCGTGAGTCAGGAACAGCCCGGCACGGCACGGAGGCGGCGGGAAGGGAGGGAGAAGAGGAACGGGAAGGCTGATTTATAAACAGGGCATTTTGGGGAAATGGAGAAAAAAAACGCCGGGATGGGTTCAGATTCCAAGGGGAAAAAATCCCAATAAATTCCCAGCTGAGCAGAGCAGAGCGATCCCATCGGCCTCCTTCCCTGCTCCCATAATTTTGGGAATGGGATCACCATCCCACAACACCCCCAAGGTCTAAACCCCTCCAAAAACCCCATAGAAGACTCTTGTCCTCCCTTGCTCATTCCAACGCCATCCCAACGCTTTTCCCTAAAAATTCCTCGGAATTTCCATCCCCGGAGGAATCCCATCTCCATCCCCGGCAGCTCCGGTGAGTCTCTCCCCGGATGAGGCAGAGCGCTAATTAAACCACCGCTGACTCCAGCTCCGTTCCAATTAACAGACAATTAGCAGCACAAGCTGGCGCGCGGCGGCGACGAGCACGAGCTGGCAGCGGGACAAATTCCCTGTCCCTTCCCGCCGGGATGGATTCTCCCGGGGTGGCTTCGGGGTTGGAGAGCTCCTCGCGCTGGGAAATTCCAGCTGCGCTCCCGGCGCCAAAAACACCTCTGGAGCTGCTCCACCCTTCCCTTTCCTTCCCTTTCCTTTTTCCCCCTTCCCTTCCTTTTTATCCCTTTCCTTTCCTTTTTATCCCTTTCCTTTTTCCCCCTTCCCTTCCTTTTTTCACCTTCCTTTTTATCCCTTTCCCTGCCTTTTTTGCCTTTCCTTTTTATTCACTTCCCTTCCTTTTTTCCCTTCCTTTTCCCTTCCCTTCCTTTCCTTTTTATCCCTTATTTTTTCCCCCTTCCCTTCCTTTCCTTCCCTCCCATTTTCCCCTTCCCTTCCTTTTTTCCCCTTCCTTTTCCTTCCCTTCCTTTATTCTTCCTTTCCTTTCCTTCCCTTCCCTTTTCCTTCTTTTTTCCCTTTTTCCTTCTTTTTTCCCCTTTCACTGCCTTTTCCCACCTTTCCCTTCCTTTTTTCCCTCTTCTCTTCCCACAGGAATATTTCCCCCTCTAAAACTGACCCAAACCCCAACTACCTCCCTTCCCCTTCACACCCAGCCCTCTTTATTTTTTATTTCTCCTCTTTAATTCCTAAATTCCCAACGCCCGACCGATTAGGCCCGCAATATCCCGGTAAATTGGGCATGTCCTCCAGCTGGAGGGAAAGCTCCACGATTCCGTGAAATCTCCAGGATCCCATCCTGGCTGGAGGCAAAGCTCCGGGAGGGACAAGTGACATCGCGCTGGGGTGACAGCGACACCAGGAAATCCCTGGGGAAATGGTGGGTGAGAGGGAATTCCTGGGAAATCTGCTTTTCCAGAGGTGGATTTGATTTGATTTGATTTCCTGGGGATGGATGGGGACACGAGGCAGGATTGAGGATAGCTCTGGATATGGGAAAACCACTCCAGCTTGACCCCAAAACCTCCTCCAGCAGCGCGATCCCACCATTCCCCATCCCGGCAAAACCCTCCCCGCTCCACCCAAACTCCGGGATTCGGCATTCCTCCTCTCCCCGCACAAACCCGAGGATCCCACCAGCTCCTCGAGCAGCCGCGATTATCAACAATTTACCAAAATCCACACCGCGCCAACCCCTTCCCTCCCTTTCCCCCAGCGGGTTCTGCACCAGCCGGGAATCTCCGCGATCTTCACACCAATTCCGTTCGATCCTCGCCCGCCGCGGTCCCGGAGGAGCTGGGGATGTTGGGGACAAGCTGGGAATGTCGCCGGGATGCTCCCGGAGAGCGACGCGAGCTGACAGCGCGGCTCCCGGGGGATGCTGACACCCGGCGGGGCGGGGAGGAGAAAAGCGGGATGAAAGGCTGGGAATGAGATCCCAACCCGGCAGGACGTGAATTCCTAAAGGCGAGCAGCGCCGGCATTAGCGGGGATCCCACTGGGGCTGTTGTGCGGCTTTATTTGATGAAGTTAATTAATGTATTGCTCCGCTGGCGGCTGTGGTTCCTCCCCGAGAGTGGCTGTGGATTTGGGAGCCCTCGTGGGTGCCCAGGGGTGACCCCGAGGTGTCCCCAGCACCCATCTCCTCGTTCCCTCAGCTGTTGTGGCCACAGATCCTGGTGGCCTGGCCCAGTGGCCCAGTTTGGTGGCCCAGTTTGGGGACTGTGGGGCACAGCTGATCTGAGCTTGCCACCACGTGCTCGACCTGCTCCAAACAGGGCAGGAACCTCCTCCAGCTCCATCCTCCTCCTCCAGTTCCATCATCTTCCAGCTCTATCCTCCTCCAGCTCCATCCTCTTCCTCCAGCTCCATCCTTCTCCAGCTCCATCCTCCTCTTCCAGCTCCATCTTCCTCCTCCAGCTCCATCCTCCTGCTGCTGCATCCTCCTCCTCCTCCAGCTCCATCCTCCTCCTCCAGCTCCATCCTCCTCCTCCAGCTCCATCCTCCTTCTGCAGCTCCATCCTTCTCCTCCAGCTCCATCCTCCTCCTCCAGCTCCATCCTCCTCCTCCAGCTCCATCCTCCTGCTGCTGCATCCTCCTCCTCCTCCAGCTCCATCCTCCTCCTCCAGCTCCATCCTCCTTCTGCAGCTCCATCCTTCTCCTCCAGCTCCATCCTTCTCCTCCAGCTCCATCCTCCTCCTCTTCCTCCATCTCCATCCTCTTCCTCCATCTCCATCCTCTTCCTCCAGCTCCATCCTCTTCCTCCAGCTCCATTCTTCTCCTCCAGCTCCATCCTCTTCCTGCTGCTCCATTCTCTTCCTCCAGCTCCATCTTCCTCCTCCTCCTCCAGCTCCATCCTTTCTCCAGCTCCACCCTCCTACTCCAGCTCCATCCTCCTCTTCCAGCTCCATCCTCTTCCAGCTCCATCCTCCTCCTCTCAGGCAGCACAACTGGGCTGCAAATCCACCCCGACCCACCCAGTCCCACAGCTGCTCGTTACCTTCATTAGGGTCTCATTAGTCCCCCAAAACTCGTGGTGACCCTAATTATGTAGCCTTGTCCCTGTCCTGTGCTGGGCTCCCCCTCTCGGCTGAACCCCAAAACGCTGAGGGGACAGAGACCCATAAAGGACACCTTCACACAGCAGGGGTGGAGCTGGGGTCACCACGGGCTGTGTGACATCCCAAATCCCCAGGGGAATGGCAGCTCAGCGTCACCTCCTGTGCTGTCCTGGCGGCCACTCCATGAGGGGGACGAAGCCACAAAACCCCTGCAGCCACCTCGGACAGGGACAGGGACAGGGACAGGGACAGGGACAGGGACAGGGACAGGGACAGGGACAGGGACAGGGACAGGGACAGGGACAGGGTGGGACAATAGGACAGGGGTGGGACAGGGGACAGTGATGGGATAAGGGACAGGGAACAGTGGTGGGACACAGGAATTTTCATGGAAAAAGGGACAGTGATGGGACAGGGGACAGGGGTGGGACAAGGGACTGCGGTGGGACAGGGGATTGTGGGACAGGGACGGGGACGGGGACAGGGACAGGGACAGGGACAGGGACGGGCAGGCTCCCCACTGTCCCCTCTGTCCCTGTCACCTCCACCATCCCAGGAATGCCAGGAGGAGACCGCAGAGCAGGGCTCGAGTGATTGATGAGCTGAGCGAAGCCAAAGGTCGCGGCATTGTCACTTTGCCAGCACCGGGAGCACCCCGGAGCGGATTTATGGCTCCCATCCCTCCTTTACACATCCCAAAGCGTTCCCTGCAGGCTCTGGCACCTTCTGGAGGGCAATAAATCCCCAATTCCGACGGGACTGGTGGTGGATTTTGCCATCCCAAACCCCATCCCGAGCTCCACCCGCGCCTCTGGGTGTGACAACGTGACAAACCCCCTGATCCCATCCCAAATCCCACACATCCCACGTGAACACCCCAAAACTCGCTCCCAGCATTTCCTCACTTCACCTCCTTCCCGTCATCACTCCAGAGGAAAATGGGATCAAGCTCTCTCCGCCGAGCTCCCCGAGGAGCAGCAGGCAGATGTTCGCTCGGTGCCAATCTGCATCCCGCTGGATCCCAGAATCATATCAATTATCCCGAGCTTTCATCCACGGAGCTCCGCGGAAATGGAGATGGATGGAGCAGCTCCGCCGGCAGCCCGAGGGGCAGGAGGCCCTGGGGACACCGGGGACAGATGGGGAGGTCACAGCGGTGACCTGGGGTTGGATTCCCTCCGGGAAATGGGGAAAGGAACAAAATTCCTTTTTTCCAGGAGGGGACGCCCTGAAGCAGAGATTCCTGGGGACATTCCCGACTCCAGGCATGGGATACTCAGCAGGAGGATGTTGTCACCTCCTTGGCGGGGCGTTGTCACCTCGTGTCACCTGGCTGGAGCATCCCTGAGGCTGCATTTGAAATCCGGAGCAAGGGGTGACGGTGGCAGCTCAAATTTCCCCCAAATTTCCCCCAGAAAAACCCAAATTTCCCCCAAAATCCCAGATTTTTCCCAAGGGATTTCGCCATCCCTCCTTCCCGCTCTGCCCGACAAAGGGGAGATCCTTCTTTTCCCGCTGCCGTTCCTATTTTGGCAGCGCTGGAGTCAAGTAGCTCAATTAAGCAATAACAGCCTCTGTACAGCTGCCCACACAGCCTGCGGTAAATAATTAAATGCTGAAATAATCCAGCAGATGGGAAGCAGCATGGAGAGGGATCCGGGAGGAATCCTCCCTCCTGCCCGGCTCATCCCTGGCCCTGAAAACGCCACGCCGTGAAAATACGGGGAAAATCCCGAATCCCCGGGATTTCCTGGAGGGGAAAAATCCCAAATCGAGGGGAAAATCCCAAATCCCCGGATTTCCTGAGGAAAAATCCCAAATCGAGGGAAAATCCCAAATCCCCGGGATTTCCTGGAGGGGCAAATCCCAAATCGAGGGAAAATCCCAAATCCCCGGGATTTCCTGGAGGAGAAATCCCAAATCCCGGGATGTCCTGGAGGAAAAATCCCAAATCGAGGGGAAAATCCCAAATCCCCGGGATTTCCTGGAGGGAAAAATCCCAAATCGAGGAAATCCCAAATCCCCGGGATTTCCTGGAGGGAAAAATCCCAAATCGAGAGGAAAATCCCAAATCCCGGGATTTCCTGGAGAGGAAAATCCCAAATTCCCGAATTTCCTGTAGGGAAAATCCCAAATCCCGGGATTTCCTGAGGGGCAAATCCCAAATCGAGGGGAAAATCCCAAATCCCCGGGATTTCCCGGAGGGGCAAATCCCAAATCGTGTCCCCCACCCCGAGGCGGCGGCGGGAGAGGCGGAAGGTGGGAAAACCATCACGGAAAATTTCAGCCGAGCCCTGCTATCCATCTGGAGGCGAAGCACATCCCCGAGCCAGCCCGCGGCTCCTCTGCGCATCGTCCGCATTCAGCTGCTCCAAGCCGCAGCACGAGCAGCGGCGAGAGGCCTAATTAGCAGCCGCTGATTGATAAATATTAATTCCACACCCTCGGGGGTGAGGATCCGGATTGGAGGAGTCACTGCTGAGCGCGGTCCAGCCGCCAGAGTCACCACCAGAGTGGCTCGGCTGTGCCAGCGCGACATTCCCGGCGTGGGGTTGGTGTCACCCAAGTGCCACATTGCCTGTCCCCTCCCCGGGCTCGGCTGCTGGGGGTTGGGAGGTGTTGTCACCTCGAGGTGGGAATCCTTGGGGCTTCCCCAGGGAATTTGGGGTGAATTTGGGGTGGAGAACAGTGGGAGAACCCAGGTGGAGAGATGGGATGGGGAGAGGTGGAAATGGGGAGAGAAGGAAATGGGGAGAGATGGAAATGGACAGAAAGAACTGGAGAGAGATGGGAATGAGGAGAGAAAGAAATGGGGAGAGAAAGAAATGGGGAGAGAAAGAAATGGGGAGAGGTGGAAATGGAGAGAAGGAAATGAGAAGGAAATGGGGAGACATGGAAATGGGGAGAGGAGGAAATGGGGAGAGGACGAAATGAGGAGAAGGAATTGGGGAGAAGGAAATGGAGAGAGATGGAAATGGGGAGAGGAGGAAATTGGGGAGAGGAGGAAATGGGGAGAGATGGGAATGAGAGAAGGAAGTGGGGAGAGATGGAATGGGAAGAGGTGGAAATGAGAGATGGAAATGGAGAGAGAAGGAAATGGGGAGAGAAGGAAATGGGGAGAGATGAAAATGGGGAGACGGAAATGGGGAGAGGAGGAAGTGGGGAGAGAAGGAAATGAGGAGAGACGGAAATGGGGAAAGAAGGAAAGACAGCAAGAGCCTTTCCAAAGGGCGCTGCAGCTCCATCCACCTCCCCGCAAGGGAAGGGATCCCCACAATCCTCTAAACCATCCCTAAAATCCTCTCCTGCCACCCCAGAGGGGCACAGGGGGCTGCCGGGGGGCAGCAGGCGCGGGATGTCGCTCCGTGGAGATTCCAGCCGCGCCCAGCCGGCAGCAGGAACCTCCTCTCCATATTCACATTTCCATCACATCCTCCTCAGACAGCTCCGCTCCGCTCCTCCATCTGCTGAAATGCCACCTCCGACAGGGATTGGCTCCCAACGGCTTCTCCCCTCGTCCCCTCCTCGGGATTTGCATGCCTGATCCCGGGAATTCGGGAAGGATTTTTTGGGATTCTCTGGGGTTTGGGAGTGCTGAGAAGTGGGTCAGCCTGGGGATGGGGCAGGGCGTGGCCTCCAAACCTGCATTTCTCCCTGGAAACAGAGGATTTTTGGGTTTGTAACACCCCAGGGAGAGCTGAGGTGTGCGGATGCCAATGTCACCCCCTTGGGGACATCCCTGGGGAAGGTCCCGCCTCAGGCTCAAAGCCAGCGGTGATTTATTTCCCGAGCGTGAATTGAATCCCAGCTGGGAACATTTTCCAGTCGGATCCACCTTCCCAGCACCTGGCGAATCAAATCGGGAAAATCATCCCGGGAGACGAATCCTTATCTCCCTTACCAGCTCCGGGCCAGTCTGCGAACAGCCCCGAGCTTAACCCCACACTCAGCCCCATAGAGCAGCCCTGCGATGAACTGGGATGAACTGGGACGAACCGGGATGAACTGGGACGAACTGGGACGAACTGGGATGAACCGGGACGAACTGGGATGAACTGGGTGTCCCCCCAGCCTGGCTGGAGATGCACAGGAGCTCCTCAGCTCACTCATCCCATGGATCTCCTGCCCTGTCCTATGGCTCCATCCCCACCTTGTCACCTCCCAGCGTCCCCTTTGGGGACCCCCGCGCTTGTCACCCCTCCCTCTGTGCCGGGAGGGCGTGGGGACAGCTGCTGCTGGCGGGGGATGTGACGAGGGTGTCACAGCCCCTCCCGGCACGCGCTGTCACCGCGCGTTTTCCCCGCGAGCTGCTGAATAATTCGCATCCTCCGCGCCGCAGCTCCCGGCAGCGTTTGCCAAAGTCAACCTGCGCCTCGCTGCCTCCGGGGATTCCGGCAGCATCCAGCCGGGGATGGGCGCGGGGAGGGGGAAGGAGCTGCCCCGGGGTGGCCCTGGCACCTCCCGGTGATGGAAATGCCCGGGAGGAAGGGGAAAAGAGCCACCGGAGTGTGGGTGACAGCAGGACAAGGTGTCACAGTGTCCCCTCGTCTCTGGGAGGAGTTGGGGTGATCCAGAGGGATTAAACACCAGTGCAGGAGCATCGTCCCAAATTTCAATTTCCTTGCATCCCAGGGCCGGAAATTCTTGGGAAGAAGGAAGAAAAGAGCCACCAGAGTGTGGGTGACAGCAGGACAAGGTGTCACTGTGTCCCCTCGTCCCTGGGATGAATTGGGGTGACCCAGAGGGATTAAACACCAGGGCAGGAGCATCATCCCAAATTCCAGTATCAACCCCAGTTTCCCTGAACCCCAGGGGTGGAAATTCTCGGAAGGAAGGAAAAAAGAGCCACCAGAGGGTGGGTGACAGCAGGAAAAGTTGTCCCTGTGTCCCCTTGTCTCTGGGATGAGTAGGGGTGATCCAGAGGGATTAAACACCGGTGCAAGAGCATCGTCCCAAATTCCAATTTCCCTGAATCCAAGGGATGGAAATTCTCAGGAGGCAGGAAGGAAAGAGCCACCAGCGTGTGGGTGACAGCAGGACAAGGTGTCCCTTGGGGACATCCCTGGGATGAGCCACGATGCTCCAAGGGGACTCAACATCGGTGCAGAAACCTCATCCCAAATTCGGCATCAGCCCCCATTTCCCTAAACCCCAGGGGTGCAAATTCTTGGGGAGAAAGAAGGAAAGAGCCACCAGAGTGTGGGTGACACCTGGACAAGTTGTCCCTGTGTCCCCTCGTCCCTGGGATGAATTTGGGTGATCCAAAGGGACCAAACACCAGGCCAGGAGCATCATCCCAAATTCAGCATCAGCCCCAATTTCCCTGAACCCCAAAGATGCAAATTCAAGGAAGGAAGGAAGCAAGCATCCACTTGTGGGTGACACAAGGTCAAGGTGTCCCTTGGGGACATCCCTGGGATGAGCCACGGTGCTCCGAGGGGATCAAACCCCAAACGCCACAGTGCTGTCACAAGCTGGGGGCCTCAGTCCCCCTCAGCCCCTCCGTGTCACCGCGGGAAGGGGCCAGCGGCTGCTCCTGGATGTTCCCCGGGTGACAGCTGCCGATCCCGCGACAGACCCGTGTCCCCTGGCTTTGTTCCCCGCACAAAGGGAGCTGCCGGCAGCGGTGACAGAGGGATCGGGGCTGCCTGCGAGGTGGGAGGGGACAGGCTTTGTCACAGCCCTGCCACGCATGGTGGCACCGGGCTGAGATGGGAGGAGGGAAGAGCCAGAGGTTTTCCGAAGGGACTCAGCCCCCTCAGGGTTCTTGCCGAGCCCAAAAATCCCCCAAAATTTCCTTTATAGGGTGCGCCTGGCTGTATCCCCCCAGGGCCCTGAGCTGGAGAGGTGAGGGGACAGCTGTGACCATGGGGACACACGGGGGTGGTGACAGCGGTGCCAAAGCCCTGCTGGGGTGGAACCAGAGCTTTCCCATGACTCCAGGACACCGCAGGTGACCCAGACCTGGCGCCCAGGTGACCCCAAAGCAGGGGCAGAGGGTGCTGTGCTCTCCAGGGCGCTGTCACCCCCCTGTCCCTGTCCCCTGGGGCACGACACGCCATCCTCCCCTCCTCAGCTCCATCCCCCTCCAAATCCCAACCTCTGCCACCCGCGGGGTCACCTCACTCACCTCCCCGCCGGATCCCCTAAATCCCAGCGCTCATCTCCCAGCTTTTGCCACCAGCCCGAGGCATCCAGGCTCTCCATCCACGTCCTCTCCAGAATCCCAAATTTCCCAAATCCAGGGGAGTGGGGGCTGTTCTCTCACTCTGCCGCGCTATCTATAGTCCCCTCTATACCTCTCTATATATAGATTCCATATCTCCCGGCTAATCTCTCCGCAATCATAAAGCCATTAAATTAATTAACCGAGGGAAGGAGAGGGGAAGGCTGGAGGCCCCCCGAGGAGCAGGGGAGCGTTTGATTTTTATTTATACCCGGATTTGAGGGCAGGTCAGCCCCAGGACTGCTCCAGCCGCACGGATCCAGCAGGAAAGGCTGAGCCAGCGCTGCCATCGCCCCAAACTCTGCCTCTCCCGGTGCTCCAGGTGGGGAATGAGGCAGGAAAAGAGCTGGAAATCCACATTTTCACGCTGGATCTGGAGCAGGGATGATGCTGAACCCCACGCTGATCCCATTTTCCCGGTGCCATGAGGAGCTGGGAGAGAATTCCAGGCGCGGGGAGGGAGGGTGTGAAGTGGTGACGATCCAGGAACTCCTGCCAGGAGCTGCCGGAGCTCTGGGTGAAACCCTGGATTGGAGGGAAAGCTCGGCGTGGGCAAATTCCTGCCGGTTTGCAAGCAAATCCACCCCGGGCTCGGCTGCTGGGGGTTGGGAGGTGTTGTCACCCCGAGATGGGCATCCTTGGGGCTTCTCCGGGGAATTTGGGATGAATTTGGGGTGGAGAACAGTGGGAGAACCCAGGTGGAGAGATGGGATGGGGAGAGGAGGAAATGGGGAGAGATGGAAATGGGGAGAGATGGAATGGGGAGAGAAGGAAATGGGAGGAGAAGGAAATGGGAGGAGATGGAAATGGGGAGAGATGGAAATGGGGAGAGGAGAGAAGTAGGGAGAGATGGGATGGGGAGAGAAGGAAAAGGGGAGAGAAGGAAATGGGGAGAGACGGAAATGGGAGAGAGACGGAAATGGGGAGAGATGGAAATGGGGAGAGATGGAAATGGGGAGAGATGGAATGGGGAGAAAAGAAAATGAGAGATGGAAATGCTTTGGCTCCACCTCACCTGGCCCTCAGCACCACCATCACCACCCCCAAGTGTCCCCATTGTCACACTTGTCCCCTCACACTCTGTCCCCTCTAGAGACCTGAGGGAACATAGGCAGGAGCACCCCATAAATGGACTTTTGGGGTTTTTCTGGGGCCAGGGCAATCAGCAAGGACCAGGCATGACCCTTTACAAGATCTCTAGCTCTTCCCTCTTTCCATCTCCTCTCCCAGCTCAGCCCAGTGCCACCACGCCTGTGACAAGCTGAGGGGACAGGGACCACGGAGCAGCCAGGGAACGATTCCGGGACCTGGAATGCTGGGATGGGAATGCCAGGACCGGGAATTCTTCCCTCTGATCCCCCCGGCTGCCGGCTCGCCTGTCTGCCTGCACTCCCCGGCCGTCACTCAGCTCTAATCCGCAGCCCTGGCGCATTCTCCTCGCTGACAAGGAGCTGACACGCTTCTCACGGCACTTAATCAGCTCTTTAAATTTAATGCCCCAATCGGCTGCATCTGCAGAGGCCGCTCCACCCCGGCCTGGCCCCGCGGAGGGAGGAAATCCCTGGAATTTCGAGGATGGAGATGTTTCCAGCAACCAGAAGATCCCCAAAAAATCCCAGTGCTTCCCGGGCGGTGCTGTTTCCCCTCCTTGCAGCGGGAGAAGGCCGGGAGTCACCCGGGTTGGTGGCCCTGGGGTCTGGTGGCATCTGCCCCACAGAGTTGGGGACAAAACCCCACATTCCAGGATCGCTGGGAGCCTCTCGGAGTGACCCCGGTGGCACAGGGGAGAATTCTGGGGTGGCAGCGGGTCGCTGCTGCTGGGGAGGTGACAGCGGAGGTGACAGCGGAGGTGACAGCAGCCAGGGAGGAAGGATTGATGGATAGGGCAGGGGGATTTGCTGGGATCGGGGAATGGGGGTGAGAACAGGGAATGGGATGAGGACAGGGAATGGGATGAGGATGGAGGGGGATGAGGACAGGAATGGGATGAGAATCGGGAATGGGATGAGAACAGGATTGAGGATAGGAATGGGATGAGGACAGGGATGAGAACAGGGATAGAGGATAAGAACAGGGAATGGGGATAGGACAGGGATGGGATGAGAACAAGGAATGGGATGAGGACAGGGATGGGAATGAGGATGGAGGGATCGGGGAATGAGGACAAGAATGGGATGAGCACAGGGATCGGGATGAACGCAGGGAATGGGGATGAAGACAGGAATGGGAAGAGGACAGGGATGGAGGATAAGAACAGGAATGGGATGAGAACAGGATGGGGATGAGAACAGGATGGGGATGAGAACAGGGAGTGGGATGAGAACAGGGAATGGGGTGAGGACAGCGATCGGTATGAGCACAGGGAATGGGGTGAGCACAGGGATCAGGACGAACACAGGGAATTGGGATGAACCCAGGGATTCACACAAAGCCGGAGCAGCTTCCCAGAGATCTGGGAGCTGCTGGAATGCAGCCCGAGGCTCCCACCGCGCCCGGCCGGGGCTGTGTGCCCATGCGGAGCGCTCTGCACTGCTGCCAGCAGGCTGGGAACTTCCCGGTCCCCTGGCTGAGCTGGAATTCCTCCCTTCCCCACCCCGGGCTGGCACCTCCCTGCCGCCTCCAGCTCCGCAGATCCAGGGAATTGGGGGACGAGAGCGATTTTCCTCCCTTCACCTTCCTTTGTGCTCCCGCGCTAATGACAACAATGGGAATTAAACCTCTGCCGAGCAGCAGAACAAAGGGTTTTGTCAAGAGGAGATCAGCGTGACCGAGCTGGAGGCTCTTCCAGCAGGATAAAAAACCCCGGAGCGGAGCAGGGATGACAACCAGGAGGGTGGGGGGGCAGAAAATCAGCGGTGGGGAGAGCTGCGGAGCATCAAAACCTCATCCACGAGGGGGAAAAATCCTCGGGGAGGAAGCTCGGGAGGCTTTGGCCAGCTGGCCGGAGCGTGCCGGCACACACGGCTGGGCAGAGCCCCCTCGGCCCCCCTGCGCCCTCCCAGCCCTCACATGCCGCGCTCCGTGCGGCGAGCAGATCGCCTGGGATGCTCCAGCCTGCCCTACATTCCTCCTAAATATAGCCAGCCAGGTGCGGCCGCTTCCCCCGGCTCGGGAGAGACCCTGGAATTTTGGGATGCTGAGCCCGCCGGTCCCGGAGCCGCCATCGCCATCCTCGTGTCGCCTCTGCCGTCCCTGCTGGGACACCGCGGTGGCACTCTGGGGACACGGCCGGACATCCGGATGGACCCGCTCGTTGTGGTTTTTTTGGGGAGATGTCCCAAAAATCGCCGGGGACAGCTTCCCGCACCCTGGCAGAGGAGGAGGAAGAGGAGGGAAGGCAACCCTCACCCCCCGCTTCCCAAAATTCCAGGGCATCTCTCACCCCCCGCTTCCCAAAATTCCAGGGCATCTCTCACCTCCCGCTTCCCAAAATTCCAGGGAATGGCAGTGCCAGGCCTGGGAGTGGCTGGGAGAAGGGTCATCCCCGGCTCGGTGTCCCCAGGTGCCACCTGTCCCGAGAGGACGGAGCACGGCTGGGTGCTGCAGTGCTGCAGAGCGTTCCCGGCTGGATTTTGGGATTTTTCCTGCTCTGCTGGCACAGCCCGGCCTGCTGCCCAGCCTGGCACCTCTTTATTCCTTGCTGAGGACTTTGCCCATCCAGGTCTGATGATTCCGATGAAAACCCTGGATCCCAACTCCCACAGCAGCTCCCAGTCTGGATTTCAGCTCATCCTCTCCATTTGTCCCTAAATCCCACAGAATCCCTGTCCCCACCCTGCTCAGCTCTGGGCCACCCCATTGTCCCCAAATCCCACAGAATCCCTGTCCCCACCCTGCTCAGCTCTGGGCCACCCCATTGACCCCAAATCCCACAGAATCCCTGTCCCCATCCTGCTCAGCTCTGGGCCACCCCATTGACCCCAAATCCCACAGAATCCCTGTCCCCACTCTGCTCAGCTCTGGGCCACCCCATTGACCCCAAATCCCACAGAATCCCTGTCCCCACTCTGCTCAGCTCTGGGCCACCCCATTGACCCCAAATCCCACAGAATCCCTGTCCCCACTCTGCTCAGCTCTGGGCCACCCCAAACTCCACAGAATCCCTGTCCCCACCCTGCTCAGCTCTGGGCCACCCCATTGTCCCTAAATCCCACAGAACAGCCTGACCCCACTCAGTGCTCAGCTCTGGGCCACCCCATTGACCCCAAACCCCCCAGAATCCCTGTCCCCACTCTGCTCAGCTCTGGGCCACCCCATTGTCCCCAAGGGGCTCACAGACCCCATTTCCAGGCAGCTCCCGGTGTTCCCACTCAGGGGTTTGACTCACTCACCCCAGCTTTGCACCATCAGCAGAAATCCCAAATCCCCACCAGCTCTTCCCTTCCCAGCACCGTGGAACAGTCAGAAATTCTGAATTCTGGAATTCCGGGCTGGAATTCTGAGGTGGAATCTCGAATGGAGCTCTCGGGGCAGGACATGGTCCTCCTCCGGGTACTGACCCTGAAATCAGGGCTGGGGATGGTGTGGGGTGCTGTGGGATGCTGTGGGATGCTGTGGGTGTGTGGGGTGGGTGCTGTGGGGTGGCTGTGGGGTGGTGTGGGTGGTTGGTGGTGTGGGTGGTGTGGGGTGGCTGTGGGTGGTGTGGGATGTGTGGTGGTGTGGTGGTGGGGTGGTGTGGGGTGGCTGTGGGGTGGTGTGGGGTGCTGTGGGGTGGCTGTGGGGTGGTGTGGGGTGTGCTGTGGGGTGGCTGTGGGGTGGCTGTGGGGTGGTGTGTGTGTTTTTTGGTGGTGTGGTGGTTGGTGTGTGGGGTGCTGTGGTGTGTGGGGTGGTGTGGGGTGGTGTGGGGTGCTGTGGGGTGGCTGTGGGGTGCTGTGGGGTGCTGTGGGGTGGTGTGGGTGCTGTGGGGTGCTGTGGGGTGGCTGTGGGGTGGTGTGGGGTGGCTGTGGGGTGGTGTGGGGTGGCTGTGGGGTGCTGTGGGGTGTCTGTGGGGTGGGGTGGGTGGTGTGGGGTGGGGTGGGGTGTTGTGGGATGGTGTGGGGTGTGTGGGTGGTATGGGGTGTGTGGGTGGTGTGGGATGGTGTGGGGTGGTGTGGGGTGCTGTGGGGTGGCTGTGGGGTGCTGTGAGGTGGCTGTGGGGTGCTGTGGGGTGCTGTGGGGTGCTGTGGGGTGCTGTGGGGTGTGCTGTGGGGTGCTGTGGGGTAGCTGTGGGGTGGTGTGGAGTGGCTGTGGGGTGGCTGTGGGGTGGTGTGGGGTGGTGTGGGGTGGCTGTGGGGTGGCTGTGGGGTGGTGTGGGGTGCTGTGGGATGGTGTGGGATGGTGTGGGGTGGTGTGGGGTGGCTGTGGGGTGCTGTGGGGTGGCTGTAGGGTGGTGTGGGGTGGTGTGGGGTGGCTGTGGGGTGCTGTGGGGTGCTGTGGGATGGTGTGGGATGGTATGGGGTGGTGTGGGGTGGCTGTGGGGTGGTTGGGGTGGGGTGGCTGTGGGGTGGGGTGGGGTGGGGTGGCTGTGGGGTGCTGTGGGATGGCTGTGGGGTGGTGTGGGGTGGCTGTGGGGTGCTGTGGGGTGCTGTGGGGTGCTGTGGGATTGTGTGGGGTGGCTGTGGGGTGCTGTGGTGTGCTGTGGGGTGGCTGTGGGGTGCTGTGGGATGGTGTGGGGTGGCTGTGGGATGGCTGTGGGGTGGCTGTGGGGTGGCTGTGGGGTGGCTGTGGGGTGGCTGTGGGATGGTGTGGGGTGGTGTGGGGTGGCTGTGGGATGGTGTGGGGTGCTGTGGGATGGTGTGGGGTGGTGTAGGGTGGTGTGGGGTGCTGTGGGGTGGTGTAGGGTGGTGTGGGGTGGCCGTGGGGTGGCTGTAGGGTGCTGTGGGGTGCTGTGGGGTGTCTGTGGGGAACCCACGCGTGAGCTGCGGGGCGGGGATCGCTTGGTTGGCCATGCAGGGCTAATGGAGCACTTGTGCGTGAGAGGAGCCGCTCAGGCATGAACCGCCCGGGTTCCTCCCGCGCAGCCCTCCTGCGCCCTGCCCGGCGGCGGATCGGGGCATCCGATGCGATGGGCACCGGAGGGGACCGAGGGAGTGGCACGGAGGGCACCGGCAGCGATGGCACTGTCACCGCCAGACCTTCCTCCCTGCCAGCCCTTCCTCCTCCTCCTCAGCTCTTCCTCCTCGCTGCCAGGCCTTTCTCACTGTCAGCCCTTCCTCCCTCTCCTCTTCCTCCCCTCCTCTTCCTCCTCCTCTCCTTCCTCCCTTCACTTTTCTTCCTCCCTTCCTTTTCTTCCTCCTCAGTCCTTCCTCCCCATCCTCTTCCTCCCTCCCCCTTCTTCCTCCCTCCATCTTCCTCCTCCTCCTCAGCTCTTCTTCCTCGCTGCCAGGCCTTTCTCACTGTCAGCCCTTCCTCCCCCTCAGCTCTTCCTCCTCCTCAGCCCTTCCTCCCTGTCAGACCTTCCTCCTCCTCAGCCCTTCTTCCTCCTCAGTCCTTCCTCACCATCAGCTCTTCATCCCCCTCAGGTCTTCTTCCTCCTCAGCTCTTCCTCCCTTTCAGCTTTTCTTCCTCCCTGCCAGCCCTTCCTCCTCCCTCCAGCCCTTCCTCTCCCTCAGGTCTTCCTCCTCCCTGTCAGCTTTTCTTCCTCCTCAGCCCTTCCTCCCTGCCAGACCTTCCTCCTCCTCAGCCCTTCTTACTCCTCAGCTCTCCCTCCCTGTCAGTTCTTCCTCCTCCCTGTCAGCCCTTCCTCTCCCTCAGCTCTTCTTCCTCCTCCGTTCTTCCTCCTTCCTGTCAGCTTTTCTTCCTCCCTGCCAGACCTTCCTCCTCCTCAGCCCTTCCCCTTCCCTGCCAGTTCTTCCTCCTTGTCTGTCAACTCTTCTTCCTCCTTGTCAGCCCTTCTTCCTCCCTCTCAGCCCTTCCTCCCTGTCAGCTTTTCTTCCTCCTCAGCCCTTCCTCCCCCTTCTTCCTCCCCCTCAGCCCTTCCTCCTCCTCCTCGCTGTCCATCTGATCTCCACATTCTCACCTCTCCCTCACCCCGAGCACAGAGCACGGAGCAGCATCTCGGCCACCTCCTTGCCCTCATTGTCCCCCGGCTGTCCCCAAGGATTCCTCTCCCTCCCTCCCTCTCTCCAAAAACCTCTTCCCTCCCTGACCCAGGGCCCTGCACGACCTCCCTCTCCCCACACAGCTCCGCAGAGCTGGATATCCCCCTGGATCACCCTCAGGACCCTCCCTGCAGAAATCCCACATCCCCACCAGCTCCTCCCTCCCTTCATCCCTTCCCAGAAATCCTAAATTCTGGAATTCCAGCCTGGAATCCCATGGCAGAGCCTCGCACGGATCCCCCCGGGCAGGACCCGAGCCCCAGCTCCTCTCATTCCCCTCCCCGTGCCTTTTCCCCCTTTCCCCCTCCTTTTTCTGGGGTTTTTCCCCGCGGGGTCTCAATCCCACCGAGGGTGGGGTGGGATTTTATTGATTCCAGCGGAGCGGAATAAAAGCCGCTCTCGGAAAAGCTCCCCGAAGCTGCGGCTGGGGCAGAAAGCTGCTGTTCACCTCGAAAAAGCCATTTGCTGGAGGCCAGAGCGATCGGCGCTGCTCTCCAAAGCTGCTCCGTAATGGGTTTCCGCGCAGACAAAAGCACAGAAAGAGGCGCTGCGAGAGGCGCTGAGTTCTTCCCCTCCCGAGGGGACAGCGGGGACCCCCGCGGGTGTGTGCTGCTGGTCCTGCCACGACCCCATGGCATCCCATAATGTCCCCACACCTCGTTTCCCCATTATATTGTCACCTTCTCTGTTCTCCCAGCTCATCCCCCATCAGATCCCCCATGATATCCCCACACCTCGTCCCTCCAGCTGCATTCCCATTCTCCCATCTCATCCCATAAAATCCCCACACCTCATCCCCCATCCCATCCCCATCACATTCCCGTGGTCCCCACTGCATTCCAGTCCTCCCCTTTCCCCCATCTCATCCCCCATTAAATCCCCCGTAACATCCCCACACCTCATCCCCCATCATATCCCCACGCTGCATTCCTGTCTTCCCCATCTTCCCATCTCATCTCCCATCTCATCCCATGAAATCCCCACATCTTGTCCCTCCCATCCCATCCCATTTTCCCATCCCATTATCCCATCCCATCCCATTATCCCATCCCATTATCCCATCCCATCCCATCCCATCCCATCCTATCCCAGATTTTCCCATCGCATTCCCCATAAATCTCATTCCATCCCTTCCCATCCCATCCCATTATCCGATCCCGTTATCTCATCCCATCATCCCATTCCATCCCATCCCATCATCCCATTCCATCCCATCCCGTCCCAGATTTTGTCATCGTCCCCATAAATCTCATCCCATCCCATTATCCCATTATCCCATCCCATCCCATCCCATTATCCCATCCCATCCCATTATCCCATCCCATCCCGTTATCCCATCCCATCATCCCATCCCATCCCCATCATTCCCCAAATTCCAGACATTTTTCCCAACCCGAATCCCAAACCTCATCCCACGGAATTTCCCTATTTCCACCCCTGCCCCGCAGGCATCACCATCCTGGAATTCCGAAGCATTCCCCAAAATTTTCTCACCCCATTAAAACTCCATTCCAACCCAGTTTAATCCCAAATCAACCCCAAGGCAGCAATTCCCACCCATTCCCCCCCGGAACAACCTAACATCCCAAAACCCTTTAAAACCCAGGAAACAACCCATAAACCCAACCATTCCATCCACAATCTCCCTTTTCCCCCCCAAAACCGCCCAACCCCATAAATACGCATTTTCCCATTTCCCACTTCCTACAAATCCATTATTGTTTTTGGCGGCGGCGGGAGCGCGTAATTTATCGTTAAAATGTAATTTATCATTAAAATGTAATTTATAGCGCCGAGAGCGGAGCGCAATGGGGTCTGGATGGGGTGATGGATGGTCGGGAAGCAGCGTTTAGAGGGAACGGTGTTGACATCCTTGTAGGGCCGCGCGGGAATGGGGACGGGGTGGATGGGGATGGTTACCCGAGCGCGGGGAGGGATTGGGGGATCCTTGCTGCTGGTTCCGCGGGGAGGGACGGGGAAGGGTTGGGATGGTGGAGTTGGTGGGGTTTGTAGGGGATTTGTAGGGTGTGGGGGTTTCAGGGGGTTTGTAGGTTGTGGGGTTTGTAGGGTGTGGGGATTTCAGGGGATTTGTAAGTTGTGGGGTTTGTAAGGGGTTTGTAGGTTGTGGGGTTTGTAAGGGGTTTGTAGGGTGTGTGGTTTGTAGGTTGTGGGGATTTTAGGGTTTGTAGGTTGTGGGATTTGTAGGTTGTGGGGTTTTAAAGGGGTTTGTAGGTTGTGGGGTTTGTAGGGTGTGGGATTTGTAGGTTGTGGGGTTTTAAAGGGGTTTGTAGGTTGTGGGGTTTGTAGGGTGTGGGGTTTGTAGGTTGTGTGTTTTTAGGGATTTTAGGTTGTGGGGGTTTTAAGGGGTTTGTAGGTTGTGGGGTTTTTAGGGGTTGTAGGTTGTGGGATTTGTAGGTGTGGGGTTTTAAAGGGATTTGTAGGTTGTGGGGTTTGTAGGGTGTGGGATTTGTAGGTTGTGTGGTTTTTAGGGGATTTGTAGGTTGTGGGATTTGTAGGTTGTGGGGATTTAGGGGATTTGTAAGTTGTGGGGTTTGTAGGTTGTGGGGTTTATAGGCTGTGGGTTTTTCAGGGTGTTTGTAGGTTGTGGGGTTTTTAGGGTGTTTGTAGAATGTGAGGCTTTTAGGAGGTTTGTAGATTGTGGGATTTGTAGGGTGTGGGGTTTTAAAGGGGTTTGTAGGTTGTGGGGTTTGTAGGGGGTTTGTAGGCTGTGGGGTTTGTAGGTTGTGCAGTTTTTAGGGTGTTTGTAGGCTGTGGGGTTTGCAGGTTGTGGGGTTTTTAGGGTGTTTGTAGGTTGTGGTGTTTGTAGGTTGTGGGGTTTTCAGGGTGTTTGTAGGTTGTGGGGTTTGTAGGGAGTTTGTAGGCTGTGGGGTTTACACAGTGTTCCTAGGTTGTGGGGTTTTCAGGGGGTTTGTAGGTTGTGGGGTTTGTAGGGAGTTTGTAGGCTGTGGGGTTTACACAGTGTTCCTAGGTTGTGGGGTTTTCAGGGGGTTTGTAGGTTGTGGGGTTTGTAGGGAGTTTGTAGGCTGTGGGGTTTACACAGTGTTCCTAGGTTGTGGGGTTTTCAGGGGGTTTGTAGGTTGTGGGGTTTGTAGAGTGTGGCCCTGGTGGAGAAGGGTTAGGATCCAGGGAAGGGTGAGGATCCAGGGGAGAGAGAGAATCCTAGGAAGGGAGAGCAGAGAGCCCAGGGAAAGGTGAGTTCCCAGGAAAGGGAGGATATCCGGGGAAGGGAGAACATCCCAAAAAGAGAGAGCAAGCAGGGCAAAGTGAGGGCCTGGGGGAGGGAGAGCAATCAGGGGAAAAGGAGAGCAACCAGGGAAGGATGAGAATCCCTGAGATTTTCGGGGTGGGATTTTTAGGATGGGATTTTTAGGATGGGGATTTTCAGGGTGGGATTTTCGGGTTGGGATTTTCGGGTTGGGATTTTCACGGTTGGCTTTTCGGAGCGGCATTTTTGGAATGGGATTTTTGGGTCGGGATTTTCAGGGTGGGATTTTCGGGTTGGGATTTTCGAGTGGGATTTTCACGGTTGGCTTTTCGGAGCGGCATTTTTGGAATGGGATTTTCGGAGTGGGATTTTCAGGATAAGCTTTTCGAGGTGGGATTTTCAGGGTGGGACTTTCAGGGTTCGGATTTTCAGGTTGGGATTTTCAGGGTGGGATATGTAGGATGGGATTTTCAGGGTTGGGATTTTTAGGGTGGGGTTTTCAGGGTTGGCTTTTCGGGGCTGGGATTTTCAGGCTGGGATATTTAGGATGGGATTTTGGGTTGGGATTTTTGGGATGGGATTTTGAGGTGGGATTTTTAGGTTGGGATTTTCAGGATGGGATTTCCATGTGGGATTTTTAGGGTGGGATTTTTGGGTTGGCTTTTCAGAGTGGGATTTTCGGGGTGGGATTTTGGGGTTGGGATCTTCAGGATGGGATTTTCAGGGTGAGATTTTCGGGATGGGATTTTCAGGATAGGCTTTTCGAGGTGGGATTTTCAGGGTGGATTTTCAGGATGGGATTTTTGGGATAGGATTTTTGGGGTGGGATATTTAGAGTGGGATTTTTAGGACAGGATTTTTAGGGTTGGCTTTTTGGATTGGGATTTTTAGGATGGGATTTTCAGGGTAGGATTTTTAGGACAGGATTTCCAGAATTGGCCATACAGGACCAATAACCAATCATCCTAATTCCCTCTCCAACCCCCAACACCATCTCCCCCATCACCCACCGCCACCCCTCACCTCCATTTGGGATACAATTCCAGCAGTAAAAACAAAAACAAAAATAAAAACAAAACCAAAAATAAAAACAAAACAAAAACTAAAAATAAAAATAAAAATAAAAACAAAACCAAAAATAAAAATAAAAAATTCAAAAAATAAAAATAAAAATAAAAATTTTAAAAAATAAAAATAAAATTAAAATAAAAATAAAAATTAAAAAAAATTTAAAAAAAAAAAAATAAATAAAACCAAACCCAAACCCCAAAATCCCAAAATCCCAGCTGATCCCGGCGGGATGCTGGCAGCATTCCCGAGCCCATTGTTTTCCATCCGTCTGCCGCCAAATTGCTCCTAAATAACACAGTTTATCTCCGCCTGATTGAGCCGCGGAATTTGGCAATTACAGGCAAACGAGGACATTCAGCAGCCCGTGCTATTTGCATTTTTAAGGACCGAGGGATTTTATTATTTCTTTAATTTTTTTTTTTTCCTTCTCTCTCTGTGTGGGATTTTAGCCTAACGATGTTTTGGGTTGGCGCTGCTGAGATTCCGAGCTTTTCCCGCGTGGATTGATCACCTGAAAACATTCTTGACCCCAAAACTCCTCCCCATCCCATGCCAGGCCTGCGGAAGGATTTAACCCCAAATTTAATCCCAAATATTGTTTCTTTGCTGTTTTTGCCCATGTTATTTGCATTTTTAAGGACCGAGGGATTTTAATTTTTTTAAATTTTTTTTCCTCTCCTCTCCTCTCGCCTAACGATGTTTTGGGTTGCTCTGCTGAGATTCCCACGTGGATTGATCACCTAAAAATTCTTGACCCCGAAACTCCTCCCCATCCCATGCCATACCCAAATTTAATCCCAAATTTAACCTCAAATTCAATCCCAAATGTTGTTTTTTTGCTGGTTTCTTGCCCATGTTATTTGCATTTTTAAGGACCGAGGGATTTTATTTTTTTTTAATTTATTTCTTTTTCCTCTCTCTCTCTCTCTCTCCATGGGATTTTAGCCTAACGATGTTTTGGGTTGGCTCTGCTGAGATTCCAACGTGGATTGATCACCCAAAAGTTCTTGACCCCAAAACTCCTCCCCATCCCATCCCAGAGCAGCTGGGGAAGGATTTAACCCCGAATTTAATCCCAAATTTAACCCCAAATTTAATCCCAAATTTAACCCCAAATTTAATCCTAAATGTTGATTTTTTTGCCGTTTTCCCTCTTTTTCAAACCGAGTGGAATGCAAACCTCATCCAGGAGGGAACAGGAAAAAAATCCCATAAAAATCCTGGAGCATTTTTGGGTTCACCAGCACACCCAGCTCTGCTTTTCCCTGATCCCATTTATTACCTGAAAACATTCTTGACCCCAAAACTCCTCCCCAACCCATCCCAGGGCAGCTGGGGAAGGATTTAACCCCAAATTTAACCCCAAATTTAACCCCAAATTTAATCCCAAATATTGGGGTTTTGCCGTTTTCCCTCTTTTTCAAACCGAGTGGAATGCAAACCTCACCCAGGAGGGAACAGAAAAAAAAAACACCAAAAAACCTCCCAAAAAACAAATCCCATAAAAATCCTGGAGCATTTTTGGGTTCACCAGCACACCCAGCTCTGCTTTTCCTGATCCCATTTGTCACCTGAAAAAATTCTTGACCCCAAAACTCCTCCCCATCCCATCCCAGGGCAGCTGGGGAAGGATTTAACCCCAAATTTAATCCCAAATTTAATCCCAAATATTGGGGGTTTTTGCCATTTTCCCTCTTTTTCAAACCGAGTGGAATGCAAACCTCACCCAGGAGGGAACAGAAAAAAAATCCCATAAAAATCCTGGAGCATTTTTGGGTTCACCAGCACGCCCAGCTCTGCTTTTCCTGATCCCATTTGTCACCTGAAAACATTCTTGACCCCAAAACTCCTCCCCAACCCATCCCAGGGCAGCTGAGGAAGGATTTAACCCCAAATTTAATCCCAAATTTAATCCCAAATTTAATCCCAAATATTGGGGGTTTTTTGCCATTTTCCCTCTTTTTCAAACCGAGTGGAATGCAAACCTCATCCAGGAGGGAACAGAAAAAAAATCCCATAAAAATCCTGGAGCATTTTTGGGTTCACCAGCACGCCCAGCTCTGCTTTTCCTGATCCCATTTATCACCTGAAAACATTCTTGACCCCAAAACTCCTTCCCATCCCATCCCAGGGCAGCTGAGGAAGGATTTGACCCCAAATTTAACCTCCCAAATTTAATCCTAAATGTTGGGGTTTTTTGCCATTTTCCCTCTTTTTCAAACCGAGTGGAATGCAAACCTCACCCAGGAGGGAACAGAAAAAAAATCCCATAAAAAACCTGGAGCGTTTTTGGGTTCACCAGCACACCCAGCTCTGCTTTTCCCTGATCCCATTTTCCCTCTCCGCCTCACCCCACACTCAACCCTGGGTCAGCAGCCACTTTCCTCCTTTTATCCCATTTTTATTCCACTTTTATCCCACTTTTATCCCATTTTTATTCCATTTTTATTCCATTTTTATTCCACTTTTATCCCACTTTTATCCCATTTTTATTCCATTTTTATCCCATTTTTATTCCATTTTTATCCCACTTTTATCCCATTTTCATTCCCATTCCCCACCCCGCCTGCTCCATTAGGCTCCTCCAGGCTCCTTTTTTCTGCTCCAATTCCCATTTTTTTTCCACCCCAGGCTCCCCATCCATCACCTTTTTGGGATTTCTCCAAAATTTGGGGTGAGGAAGAGGAGCTGGAAAGGTGGGAAAGGAGGGGAAAAGAAAACCAGGAGAGGTTTAATTAATCCCCAGGATGTATAAATGATTAATTAAAGGAGGAAAAAGCTGCTAATGGAGTTTTCTCTCTCCGCTGTGAAATACCTGAGAGGAGAGAGGGAACTGGAGCGAGAGGTGATGGTTGTGTCCTGAATTTTTTGGGGGATTTTTTGGGATTTTTGGGATGTTCCCGATGGGAGGAAATCTCCTGGGGTTGGTGGGAAATGAGATGGTTTGAGGGATGGAGATTTTTTTCAGGTTTGGGTTGATATCTGGAAAGGTTAGGTTGGGGAAAGGAGGTGAATTCCCGGATTTTTGAGGGATTAAAAGAAATTTTTTGGGGAATATTTTGGTTTTTGGGAATTTTTTTGTGTGCGTGATTTTGAGGGATTTTTGGGTTTTGTTTTATTTTTGAGGAATTTCGGAGGAACTTTTTAAATTTATTTTTGAGGAATTTTGGAGGATTTTTTTTTTTTATTTTTGAGGAATTTTGGAGGAAATTTTTTATTTTCTGAGGAATTTCTTTGTTATTAGTTTTGAGGAATTTTGAGGAAATTTTTTATTTTTGAAGAAATTTTTTTGAGGAAATTTTTTTTTTTTTGAGGAAATCTTTTTTTTGAGGAAATTTTTTATTTTTGAGGAATTTTTGAGGAAGTTTTTAATTTTGAGGAATTTTTTTTTGGCTTTTTTTAATTTTTGAGGAATTTTGGAGGAAAGTTTTTTATTTTTGAGGAAAATTTCTTTTGAGGCTTTTTTTATTTTTAAGGAATTTTGGAGGATTTTTTCATGTTTGAGCATTTTTGAGGAAATTTTTTCTTTTTGAGGAAAATTTTTTTGAGGATTTTTTTTTTTTAGTAAATTTTTTTTGAGTTTTTTTTTTGTTTGTTTTTGAGGAATTTTTGAGGAAATTTTTTATTTTTGAGGAAAAAATATTTTTGAGGATTTTTTTTTTTTTGAGGAATTTTGGAGGAAATTTTTTATTTTTGAGGAAATTTTATTGAGGATTTTTTTATTTTTGAGGAATTTTCGAGGAAATTTTTTCTTTTTTGAAGACATTTTTTTCGAGGAATTTTTTTTATTTTTGAGGAAATTTTTTTCGAGGAAATTTTTTATTTTTGAGGAATTTTGGAGGAAATTTTGTATTTTTTGAGGGAATTTTTTTGAGGAAATTTTTTTATTTTTGAGGAAATTTTGAGGTAATTTTTCATTTTTGAAGAATTTTTTTATTATTATTATTATTTTTGAGGCATTTTTAAGGAAATTTTCTATTTTTGAGGGAATTTTTTTTGAGGAAATTTTTTTATTTTTGAGGAAATTTTATTGAGGATTTTTTTATTTTTGAGGAATTTTCGAGGAAATTTTTTCTTTTTTGAAGACATTTTTTTGAGGAATTTTTTTTATTTTTGAGGAAATTTTTTTTGAGGAAATTTTTTATTTTTGAGGAATTTTGGAGGAAATTTTGTATTTTTTGAGGGAATTTTTTTTGAGGAAATTTTTTTTATTTTTGAGGAAATTTTGAGGTAATTTTTCATTTTGAAGAATTTTTTTATTATTATTATTTTTGAGGCATTTTTAAGGAAATTTTCTATTTTTGAGGGAATTTTTTTCGAGGAAATTTTTTTATTTTTGAGGAAATTTTGAGGGAATTTTTCATTTTCAAAGAATTTCTTTTTTTTTAGTATTATTATTTTTGAGGCATTTTTGAGGAAATTTTTTATTTTTGAGGAATTTTCGAGGAAATTTTTTCTTTTTTGAAGACATTTTTTTTGAGGAATTTTTTTTATTTTTGAGGAAATTTTTTTTGAGGAAATTTTTTATTTTTGAGGAAATTTTTTTTTTTTCCCCGAGGAAATTTTTTTTTGAATAATTTTTTTTTTATTAATATTATTTTTTAGGAGTTACAACGATTTCCCCCGAGGGATAAACAATTAAAAAATCATCCACATTCAGGTGCTTTCCCCTCCTTCTCCCCTTCAGCCAGGAGGATAAACAGATGTTGTTTTCCTCCTGCAGGAGCTGAATTTATGGCTCAGCTCACCCCGAAGGGCGGGAAGAGGAAGAGGAAGAGGAAGAGGAAGAGGAAGAGGAAGAGGAAGAGGAAGAGGAAGAGGAAGAGGAAGAGGAAGAGGAAGAGGAAGAGGAAGAGGAAGAGGAAGAGGAAGAGGAAGGATAACGGGAAGGAATCGTTGGGATTCACTCCCAGGAGTGCAGCAGTGGGAATTTGGGGTGAAACCCCCCGGGGGGCTGAACTTTGGGGTCTGGAGGAGGATGGGGAAAGCTTCTGACCCCAAATCCTGCTGGGATCAGGCAGGGGAAGTTGTGGGGTTTATGGGTATCTCTGGCTGATCCCAGCAGGATTTGGGGTTGGATGCTGGACTTTGGGGTCTGGATGAGGCTGGGAAAATCTTACAACCCTAAATCCTGCTGGGATCAGGCAGGGAGAACCCAGAAGGCGATAGGGGAAGTTGTGGGGTTGATGGGTATTACTGGTTGATCCCAGAAGGATTTGGGGTTGGATGCTGATCTTTGAGGTCTGGATGAGGATGGGAAAAGCTTCCAACCCCAAATCCTGCTGGGATAAGGCAGGGAGAATCCAGTAGGGTGACACGGGGAGTTATGGGGTTTATGGGTATCTCTGGCTGATCCCAGCAGGATTTGGGGATGGAGGTTCATCCCAAAGGTCTGAATAAGGCTGGGAAAAGCTTCCGACCCTAAATCCTGCTGGGATCAGGCAGGGGAAGTTATGGGGTTTATGGGTATCTCTGGCTGATCCCAGCAGGATTTGGGGTGGGATGTTGATCTTTGGGGTCTGGATGAGGCTGGGAAAAGCTTCCAACCCTAAATCCTGCTGGGATCAGACAGGGAGAACCCAGAAGGAGATAGGGGAAGTTGTGGGGCTGATGGGTATCTCTGGCTGATCCCAGCAGGATTTGGGGCTGGATGTTGATCCCAAAGATCTGAATGAGGCCAGGAAAATCTTCCAATCCTAAATCCTGCTGGGATCAGGCAGGGAGAACCCAGTAGGAGATAGGGAAGGTTGTGGGGTTGATGGGCATTACTGGTTGATCCCAGCAGGATTTGGGGTTGGATGCTGATCTCTGGGGTCTGGATGAGGCCGGGGAAAGCTTCCGACCCCAAATCCTGTTGGGATCAGACAGGGAAAACCCAGTAGGGTGCCAGGGGAAGTTATGGGGTTTATGGGTATCTCTGGCTGATCCCAGCAGGATCTGGGGATGGAGGTTCATCCCAAAGGTCTGAATAAGGCTGGGAAAAGCATCCAACCCCAAATCCTGCTGGGATCAGGCAGGGAGAACCCAGAAGGAGATAGGGGAAGTTGTGGGGCTGATGGGTATCTCTGGCTGATCCCAGCAGGATTTGGGGTTGGATGTTGATCCCAAAGGTCTGAATGAGGCCAGGAAAATCTTCCAATCCTAAATCCTGTTGGGATCAGGCAGGGAGAACCCAGTAGGAGATAGGGAAGGTTGTGGGGTTGATGGGCATTACTGGTTGATCCCAGAAGGATTTGGGACTGGATGCTGATCTTTGGGGTCTGAATAAGACCAGGAACAACTTCCAGCCCTAAATCCTGTTGGGATCAGGCAGGGAGAACCCAGTAGGGAACAGAGGAAGTTGTGGGGCTGATGGGTATCTCTGGCTGATCCCAACAGGATTTGGGGTTGGATGTTGATCTTTGGGGTCTGGATGAGGATGGGAAAGTCTTACAACCCTAAATCCTGCTGGGGTCAGGCAGGAAAAACCCAATAGGGTGACACAGGAAATTGTGGGGTTTATGGGTATCTCTGGCTGATCCCAGCAGGATTTGGGGTTGGATGCTGATCCCAAAGGTCTGAATAGGGCTGGGAGCAGCTACCAGCCCCAAATCCTGCTGGGATCAGGCAGGGAGAATCCAGTAGTGTGACATGGGAAGTTATGGGGTTTATGGGTATCTCTGGCTGATCCCAACAAGATTTGGGGTTGGATGCTGATCTTTGGGGTCTGGATGAGGCTGGGAAAAGCTTCCAACCCCAAATCCTGTTGGGATCAGACAGGGAAAACCCAGTAGGGTGGCATGGGAAGTTGTGGGGTTGCTGAGCATCCCTGGCTGATCCCAGCAGGATTTGGGACTGGATGCTGATCTTTGGGGTCTGAATAAGACCAGGAACAACTTCCAGCCCTAAATCTTGTTGGGATCAGGCAGGGAGAACCCAGTAGGGAACAGAGGAAGTTGTGGGGCTGATGGGTATCTCTGGCTGATCCCAACAAGATTTGGGGTTGGATACTGATCTTTGGGGTTTGGATGAGGATGGGAAAAGCTTCCAACCCCAAATCCTGTTGGGATCAGACAGGGAGAACCCAGAAGGAGATAGGGGAAATCATGGGGTTGCTGATTATCCCTGGTTGATCCCAGAAGGATTTGGGGTTGGATGCTGATCTTTGGGGGCTGAATAAGGATGGGAAAAACTTCCAGCCCCAAATCCTGTCAGGATGAGGCAGGGAGAATCCAGAGCAGGACAGGGGAAGTTATGGGGCTGGTGGGTATCTCTGGCTGATCCCAGCAGGATTTGGGGTTGGATGTTGATCTTTGAGGTCTGGATGAGGATGGGAAAAGCTTCCAACCCCAAATCCTGCTGGGATCAGGCAAGGAGAATCCAGTAGGGAACAGGGGAAGCTGTGGGGCTGCTGAACATCCCTGGCTGATCCCAGCAGGATCTGGGGATGGAGGTTCATCCCAAAGGTCTGAATAAGGCTGGGAAAGCTTCCGACCCCAAATCCTGCTGGGATCAGGCAGGGAAGTTATGGGGTTGATTGGTATCTCTGGTTGATCCCAGAAGGATTTGGGGTTGGAGGTTGTTCCCAAAGGTCTGAATGATGCTGGGAAAGCATCCAACCCCAAATCCTGCTGGGATCAGGCAGGGAGAACCCAGAAGGAGATAGGGGAAGTTGTGGGGCTGATGGGTACTACTGGTTGATCCCAGCAGGATTTGGAGTTGGATGTTGATCCCAAAGGTCTGAATGAGGCCAGGAAAATCTTCCAATCCTAAATCCTGCTGGGATCAGGCAGGGAGAACCCAGTAGGAGATAGGGAAGGTTGTGGGGTTGATGGGCATTACTGGTTGATCCCAGAAGGATTTGGGACTGGATGCTGATCTTTGGGGTCTGAATAAGACCAGGAACAACTTCCAGCCCTAAATCCTGTTGGGATCAGGCAGGGAGAACCCAGTAGGGAACAGAGGAAGTTGTGGGGCTGATGGGTATCTCTGGCTGATCCCAACAGGATTTGGGGTTGGATGTTGATCTTTGGGGTCTGGATGAGGATGGGAAAGTCTTACAACCCTAAATCCTGCTGGGGTCAGGCAGGAAAAACCCAATAGGGTGACACAGGAAATTGTGGGGTTTATGGGTATCTCTGGCTGATCCCAGCAGGATTTGGGGTTGGATGCTGATCCCAAAGGTCTGAATAGGGCTGGGAGCAGCTACCAGCCCCAAATCCTGCTGGGATCAGGCAGGGAGAATCCAGTAGTGTGACATGGGAAGTTATGGGGTTTATGGGTATCTCTGGCTGATCCCAACAAGATTTGGGGTTGGATGCTGATCTTTGGGGTCTGGATGAGGCTGGGAAAAGCTTCCAACCCCAAATCCTGCTGGGATCAGACAGGGAGAACCCAGTAGGGTGGCATGGGAAGTTGTGGGGTTGCTGAGCATCCCTGGCTGATCCCAGCAGGATTTGGGACTGGATGCTGATCTTTGGGGTCTGAATAAGACCAGGAACAACTTCCAGCCCTAAATCTTGTTGGGATCAGGCAGGGAGAACCCAGTAGGGAACATGAGGAAGTTGTGGGGCTGATGGGTATCTCTGGCTGATCCCAACAAGATTTGGGGTTGGATACTGATCTTTGGGGTTTGGATGAGGATGGGAAAAGCTTCCAACCCCAAATCCTGTTGGGATCAGGCAGGGAGAACCCAGAAGGAGATAGGGGAAATCATGGGGCTGCTGAGCATCCCTGGCTGATCCCAGCAGGATTTGGGACTGGGTGCTGATCTTTGGGGTCTGAAGAAGACCAGGAACAACTTCCAGCCCCAAATCCTGTTGGGATAAGGCAGGGAGAATCCAGCAGGGTGACATGGGAAGTTATGGGGCTGATGGGTATCTCTGGCTAATTCCCAAAGGATGGAGATCCCTGGATCCCAAAGGATCAGACCTCCTGCTCCTGTCACCCCACAGGGGACAGAGGGGACAGCAAGCACCTCAATCCCCCAGAGACACCCCAAAAAAACCCCCTTGGCCTCTCCTCATTCTGCAATCGAGAGTCCCCTTTGTCCCCAAAACCCCAAAAAAACCCCAAAACCTTCAAATCCCCCAAATCCCCTTTCTCCAACCTCCTCCTCCTTTCATCTTCCCCTCGGCTGAACTTGCCCTCCTCCCAATCAAGGGCTGCAATTAATGATGTATCCAATCAGCCTTGATTAAAAGAACCTTTTCCAGCAGCAGGAGGAGGAGGGGAAATCACGGGGTGAGGAATGGGGTGAGGGAATGGGGTGCTGTGCCCCGTTCCCAATGCAGATCCCGGTTTTCCAGCCCCAAATCCCAGTTTTCTGGACCCAAATCCCAGTTTTCTAGACCCAAATCCCACTTTTCTGGCCCCAAATCCCAGTTTTCCGACCCCAAATCCCACTTTTCCGACCCCAAATCCCAGTTTTCCAGCACCAAATCCCACTTTTCCGGTTCCAAATCCCAGTTTTCTGGCTCCAAACCCCAGTTTTCCAGTCCCAAATCCCACATTTCTGGCCCCAAATCCCACATTTCTGACCCCAAATCCCACATTTCCGGCCCCAAATCCCAGTTTTCCGGTTCCAAATCCCAGTTTTCCAGCCCCAAATCCCACAATTCTGGCTCCAAATCCCACTTTTCTGACCCCAAATCCCATATTTCTGGCCCCAAATCCCAGTTTTCCAGCACCAAATCCCAGTTTTCTGGCTCCAAACCCCTGTTTGCCAGTCCCAAATCCCACATTTCTGGCCCCAAATCCCAGTTTTCCGGTTCCAAATCCCAGTTTTCCAGCCCCAAATCCCAGTTTTTCAGGACCAAATCCCAGTTTTCTGGCCCCACATCCCACATTTCTGGCCCCACATCCCACATTTCTGACCCCAAATCCCACTTTTCCAGCCCCAAATCCCAGTTTTCCGGTTCCAAATCCCACATTTCTGACCCTAAATCCCAGTTTCCAGCACCAAATCCCACATTTCCGGCCCCAAATCCCAGTTTTCTGACCCTAAATCCCACATTTCTGGCCCCAAATCCCACATTTCTGGCTCCAAATCCCACATTTCTGGCTCCAAATCCCACATTTCTGGCTCCAAATCCCACATTTCTGGCCCCAAATCCCACATTTCTGGCCCCAAATCCCACATTTCTGGCCCCAAATCCCAGTTTTCCAGCCCCAAATCCCAGTTTTTCAGGACCAAATCCCAGTTTTTCAGGACCAAATCCCAGTTTTCTGGCCCCACATCCCACATTTCTGACCCCAAATCCCACTTTTCCAGCCCCAAATCCCAGTTTTCCGGTTCCAAATCCCACATTTCCGGCCCCAAATCCCAGTTTTCTGACCCCAAATCCCACATTTCTGGCTCCAAATCCCACATTTCTGACCCTAAATCCCACTTTTCCAGCCCCAAATCCCAGTTTTCCAGCACCAAATCCCAGTTTTCTGGCTCCAAATCCCAGTTTTTCAGGACCAAATCCCAGTTTTCTGGCCCCACATCCCAGGTTTCCAGCCCCAAATCCCACATTTCTGACCCCAAATCCCAGTTTTCCAGCCCCAAATCCTGGTTTTCTGGCCCCAAATCCCAGTTTTCTGGACCCAAATACCAGTTTTCCAGCCCCAAATCCCACATTTCTGACCCCAAATCCCACATTTCTGACCCCAAATCCCACATTTCTGACCCCAAATCCCACATTTCTGACCCCAAATCCCACATTTCTGGCCCCAAATCCCACTTTTCCATTCTCTTCATCTCTCCAGGACACAGTCCCTGTGACATCCCCCATTCCCGCTGCAAATCCCACTTTTCTGGCCTCAAATCCCACTTTTCTTGTGCCAAATCCCACTTTTCCATTCCCTTCATCCCTCCAGGACACAGGCCCTGTCTCGTCCCCAAATCATGCTGGAAATCCCAATTTTCCAGGGCCCCAAATCCCACTTTTCCTGCTCCAAATCCCACTTTTCCATTCCCTTCATCCCTCCAGGACACAGTCCCTGTCCTATCCTCCATTCCCCCTGCAAATCCCATTTTTCCAGCCCCAAATCCCACTTTTCCAGCCCCAAATCCCAGTTTTTCTGGTGCCACATCCTAGTTTTCCATTCCCTTCATCCCTCCAGGACACAGACCCTGTCCTGTCCCCCATTCCCACTGCAAATCCCAATTTTCCAGCCCCAAATCCCACTTTTCCATTCCCCTCACAGCCCCTGTCACTCCCTCGCCCCGATGGATAACCCCATGGGAATGCTGCACCTCCCCGACCCCAAATCCCAAAATTCCAACCCCAAATCCTTCAAATCCAACCCCAAATCCCACAATTCTAAATCCCACATTTCTCCACCAAACCCCAAAATTCCAACCCCAAACCCCACATTTCCCCACCAAACCCCACAAATCCAACCCCAAATCCCACAACCACCCCAAACCCCACAAATCCAACCCCAAATCCTTCAAATTCAACCCCAAATCCCACAACCACCCCAAATCACAAAATTCCAACCCCAAATCCCACAAATCCAACCCCAAACCCCACAATTCCAAATCCCACGTTTCTCAACCAAACCCCAAAATTCCAACCCCAAAATCCCACATTTCCCCCACCAAGCCCCACAGCCACCCCAAACCCCAAAATTCCCACCCCAAACCCCACATTTCCCCACCAAACCCCACAAATCCAACCCCAAATCCCACATTTCCCCCAAACCCCACAATAATTCCAACCCCAAATCCCACATTTTCCCACCAAACCCCACAATTCCAACCCCAAACCCCCCATTTCCGATTCCAAACCCCACATTTCCCCACCAAACATCACAAACCCAACCCCAAATCCTTCAAATTCAACCCCAAACCCCACAATAATTCCAACCCCAAATCCCACATTTCCCCCAACCCCCACAATTCCAACCCCAAATCCCACATTTCCCCACCAAACCCCACAAACCCAACCCCAAATCCCCCATTTCCGGTTCCAAATCCCACATTTCCCCACCAAACCCCACAAATCCAACCCCAAATCCTTCAAATTCAACCCCAAACCCCACAATAATTCCAACCCCAAACCCCACATTTCCCCACCAAACCCCACAAACCCAACCCCAAATCCCCCTCCCCTCCCCTCCCCTCCCCTCCCCTCCCCCGACTCGTGACAAGCAAACGTCGCTCGGGCAAGCCGGCGGCGGAGGGTTGGGAAGTAATTAGCATCCAAGGAGGAGTAATTAGCGCTCAGAACGCGAGCGGCGGAGCGGCGCTGAAGTGGCGCGCGGAGGCGATCAGGGTCGTGCCGGAATTACCGAGCGCGCGGCGAATCGCTAATTAACGCTGGGTGGGAATCGCGGCTGGGGGAGGGCTCGGAGCGGGGCTGGGGGGGGGACTGCGGGGGACAGGGACAGGGACAGGGACAGGGACAGGGACAGGGGACAGGGACAGGGGACAGGGACAGGGGACAGGGACAGGGGACAGGGGACAGGGACAGGGACAGGGGACAGGGTGGGACAGGGACAGGGACAGGGGACAGGGACAGGGGACAGGGTGGGACAGGGACAGGGACAGGGGACAGGGACAGGGGACAGGGACAGGGGACAGGGACAGGGACAGGGGACAGGGACAGGGGACAGGGACAGGGGACAGGGACAGGGACAGGGGACAGGGACAGGGGACAGGGACAGGGACAGGGACAGGGGACAGGGGACAGGGGACAGGGTGGGACAGGGTGGGACAGGGACAGGGACAGGGGACAGGGACAGGGACAGGGGACAGGGACAGGGGACAGGGACAGGGGACAGGGACAGGGACAGGGGACAGGGACAGGGGACAGGGACAGGGGACAGGGACAGGGGACAGGGACAGGGACAGGGGACAGGGACAGGGGACAGGGACAGGGACAGGGACAGGGGACGGGGGACAGGGGACAGGGTGGGACAGGGGACAGGGACAGGGGACAGGGGACAGGGTGGGACAGGGTGGGACAGGGGACAGGGGACAGGGGACAGGGGACAGGGGACAGGGGACAGGGGTGGGACAGGGTGGGACAGGGGACAGGGGACAGGGTGGGACAGGGACAGGGGTGGGACAGGGTGGGACAGGGTGGGACAATAGGACAGGGGTGGGACAGGGACAGGGTGGGACAAGGGGACAGGGGTGGGACAGGGGACAGTGATGGGATAAGGGACAGGGAACAGTGGTGGGACACAGGAATTGTCATGGAAAAAGGGACAGTGATGGGACAGGGGACAGGGGTGGGACAAGGGACTGCGGTGGGACAGGGGATTGTGGTGGGACAATAGGACAGTGGTGGGACAGGGGACAGTGGTGGGATAAAGAATGTGGTGGGACAAGGGACGGGGTGGGACAGGGTGACAGTGGTGGGACAGGGGACAGGGGTGGGATAAAGAATGTGGTGGGACAAGGGACAGGGGTGGGACAGGGGATTGTGGTGGGACAGGGGACAGGGGTGGGATAAGGGATTGTGGTGGGATAGAGGGACAGTGATGGGATAAGGGACAGAGGGACAGTGGTGGGACACAGGAATTTTCATGGAAAAAGGGACAGTGAAGGGACATGGGAATGTGGTGGGACATGGGGACAGTGGTGGGACAAGGGAATGTGGTAGGACAGAGGGACAGTGGAGGGATAAGGGACAGTGATGGGACAAGGAGATTGTGGTGGGTCAAGGGACAGTGATGGCTCAGAGGGACAGTGGTGGGACACAGGAATTTTCATGGGAAAAGGAACAGTGAGGGGACATGGGAATGTGGTGGGACAGAGGGACCATGGTGGGACACAGGAATTTTGATAGGACAAGGGACAGTGATGGGACAAGGGGCAGTGGTGGGACAAGGGGATTGTGGTGGCACAGAGTGACAGTGATGGGATGGGGTGACAGTGGTGGGACAAGGGACAGTGGTATGACAGAGGATCCACGATGGGACAGAGGGGCTGTGTGACATCCCTGGTGGCACGGCGTGATCCTCGGTGGCACAGTGCCACCCTCGGGGGGCAGAAGCCCCGCGCAGAGCAGCACGGTTTGGGGACAGGGTTTGGGGACAGTCCCCACGGGGCTGGCAGCAGCCACGGCTGCTCGCCCGGCCGTTAATTAGCCCTAATTAGCAGGATTCGCCTCATTTTCAGCGCTGGGCAAATATTTGCTCAGGGAGCACGGCCGGGCTGGATCGGCTGGCGATGGAGCTGGGAGGGGACAGGGCGGGAGTCCTCGGTGTCCCCAAGGTCCCCTGCGGCCTGCTGGGTGCCCTGGGTGTCACCTTGGTGTCACCCTGAGCACGTGGGGAAGGCGGGGCAGAGTGGGGACACTTCGCTTGGGGGATCCTCCTGGAACAGCTCATCCTGCATCCCACATCCCATAACCCTGTAACCCCAAATCCCTGGATCCCGATCCCCAATTCCCACTCCCTGAATCCCCAAATCCCTGTGTCCCACATCCCTGAATCCCCATATTCCCACATCCCATTATCTGCACCATCTCCCCAGTTCCCATCCCAGTTCCCAATTCCCACCCCAGTTCCCATCCCAGTTCCCAGTTCCCATCCCAGGTCCCATCCCAATTCCCACCCCAGTTCCCAGTTCCCATCCCAGTTCCCATGTCCCACCCCAGTTCCCGGTTCCCGCCCCTCTCGGCACAGCCAGCACTCCCACACCCCAATCCCAGACCGGGATCCATTATTCCCATTTCTCCACTCCAGACTCGTCTCTCCCGAGGTCTGACTCTCTCCGGCTTTGCCCAGGGCTGCAGCTGCCCTTGGCCTCCTCCTCCTCCTCTGCTGCCCAGCCCTGTTCCTTTTCTCCCCAGGACTGTTTTCACCTTCACCTTCCCCTTCCCTTCCCCTTTTCTCCCCAGGATTTTTAACTTCACCTTCCCTTTCCTTCCCTTCTCCCCCCTTTTCTCTCCAGGATTGTTTTCACCTTCACATTCCCTTTCCCATTTTTTCCCGAGACTTTTACCTTCACCTTCCCTTTCTCTCTCCCCTTTTCTCCCCAGGATCGTTTTTCTCTTCACCTTCCTTTCCTCTTTTTCTCCCCAGGATTTTTAACTTCACCTTCCCTCTCTCCCCTTTTCTCTCCAGAATCATTTTCCTTTTCACCTTCCCTTTCTCTTTTTCTCCCCAGGGTTGGTTTTATCTTCACCTTCGCTTCCCCTTTCCATTTTCTCCCCAGGATTTTCATCTTCACCTTCCCTTTCTCTCTCCCCTTTTCTCCCCAGGATTGTTTTTATCTTCACCTTCCCTTTCCCCTTTTCTCCCCACGATTTTTATCTTCACCTTCACCTTTCCCTTCCCATTTTCCCCCAGGACTTTTATCTTCACCTTCCCTTTCTCTCTCCCCTTTTCTCCCCAGGATCGTTTTTCTCTTCCCCTTCCCTTCCTCTTTTTCTCCCCAGGATTTTTATCTTCACCTTCCCTCTCCCCTTTTCCCTCCAGAATCGTTTTCACCTTCCCTTTCCCCTTTTCTCCAGGATTTTCTTCATCTTCACCTTCCCTTTCCCTTTTTCTCCCCGGGATTTTTACCTTCACCTTCCCTTTCCCTCTCCCTTTTTCTCCCCAGGGTTGTTTTCATCTTTACCTTCCTTTTCCCATTTTCTCCCCACGATTTTCATCCTCACCTCCCTTCCCCTCTCCCGTTTTCTCCCCGGGATTGTTTTCACCTTCACCTTCCCTTTCCCATTTTTTTCCCAAGATTTTTACCTTCACCTTCCCTTTCCCTCTCCCCCGTTTTCTCCCCGGGGTTTTTACCTTCACCTTCCCTTTCCCCTTTTCTCCCTTTCCTCCCTCCCTTTCCCCTTTCCCCCACGATTCTCATCCTCACCTCCCTTCCCCTCTCCCTTTTCCCCCAGACCTCCATCTCCTCCTCCTCGCGTCCTTCCCACTCTCCCCAAAACCCCTCCGCATTCCCCACCTCCCGGACCTCCCCGCCATCCCTCCCAATCCCGGGATCTCCCGGTTTTTCCCTGGAAATCCAGCAGCAGCAGCAGCAGCTCCGGGCTGGGATGAAAGGGAAGCGGCCGCGCTTGAAGCCGGGAGCCGGGCAAGGTCCTGGCAGCGCCGCGGCGATCAAAGGAACCTCATCCATCTTTCATGAGCCTCCCGCCAACATTCCAGAGGCTTCGGCGAGAGGAAGGGGCTTTGCGGAGATCAAAGGAGGGGAGGAAGGGAGAGCGAGGGTTGGGAAGGAAAAGATGGAGAGGCCGGAGATGATGAGAGGAGAGGATTCCCTCTGGAGCGTCCCGAATCCTGGGAGGAGCTGGGAGTCGGGGGATGAGGAGTGGCCCTGTCCCCGCACTCGGTGCCGTCCCGAATTCCCAAATCTGGGAGCACAGGGCTCAGGACGGGCAGGGACAGGGTGTCCAGCTCCTCCTCCCAGCCCCAAATCCCCCCAAAATCCTTCTGCCCCAAAACCCCCCAAAATCCTTCTGCCCCAAATTCCCCCAAAATCCTTCTCCATCCCATTTCTCCTGCAGGGAGGAGGAAAGCTGGGAAAGGTCTCCACCTCCTTATCACAGTCCCAGATTCCCCAAAATCCTTCTCATCCCATTTCTCCTGCCAACCTGGGAAGGTTCTCCATCTCCCAAATTCTCCCCAAAATCCTTCTCTCCATCCCATTTCTCCTGCCCGGATGGGGAAAGCTGGGAAAGGTCTCCAGATCCTTCTCCCAGCCCCAAATTCCCCAAAATCCTTCTGCCCCAAATTCCCCCAAAATGCTTCTCCCCATCCCGTTTCTCCTGCCTGGATGGAGAAAGCTGGGAAAGGTCTCTACCTCCCTATCCCAGATTCCCCAAATTCCCCCAAAATCCTTCTCATCCCTTTTCTCCTGCCAGCCTGGAAAGGCTCTCCAGCTCCCAAATTCTCACCCAAAATCCTTCTCCCCATCCCATTTCTCCTGCCTGGGATGAGGAAAGCTGGGAAAGGTCTCCACCTCCTTATCACAGTCCCAGATTCCCCAAAATCCTTCTGCCCCAAATCCCCCCAAAATTCTTCTCATCCCTTTTCTCCTCCAACCCGGGAAGGTTCTCCACTCCCAAATTCCCCCAAAATCCTTTTCCATCCCTGTTCTCCTGCCGGGAGGAGGAAAGTTGGGAAGGGTCTCACCTCCTTATCCAGCCCCAAATTCCCCAAAATCCTTCCCCCTAACCCTGTTCTCCTGCCAACCTGGGAAGGTTTCCAGCTCCCAGATTCTCCCCAAAATCCTTCTCTCCATCCCATTTCTCCTGCAGGGAGGAGGAAAGCTGGGAAAGGTCTCCACCTCCTTATCCCAGCCCCAAATTCCCCAAAATCCTTCTCCCATCCCAGGGAGGTGCAGGGCTGCCCAGGATGTCCCCTGTTGTCACCCTGGCAGGAGGTAAAAAGCCCCTGGGATGCTCCATTGGGATTTTCCCGGGGAAAGGAAAACCGAGGGAATTCCCTGGAGGGAGGGAATGTCCATCCTGCCCATCAGCACTTCCCCTTTGGGATATCCCACAGATCCCCGAGATCCCGCAGGACACCAAACCCAGGAGCACAGCCTCGGGAATGATCCCCAGGCTGGGAATTCGGGAAAAAATTCCATCGGGAAGGAGAGGAGATGTGGATAATCCGGGAGAAAATGAAGATGTGCAGGCTGCAGAGCTGTTATCCCAGCTCGACCCTTCCAGAGGAAAACCCTTTTTCTTTTAGGAAGGATTTATGGAGTTTGGTTTGAAATCACCCAGGAAGATTCCCTGTTTGGATAAACCTCTGGATTAACATCCCGAGCCGGGAAGGGGAGGATGATTTGGGAACATCCTAATAACGAATGGCAAACAGCAATAAGAAGCGATCCCGCTGGTTTTTCAGGGCTGGAAATTCCCAAAAAACGCCTGGCAGGGAAGGCTGGATGTCCCCAGGATGCTCTGGGATGCAGGAAATTCCTGCAGGATTTTCCTTAATCCCTTGCTGGAGATTCCTCAGCCTTTGGAAGTGGATTGGATTTATTTTGTTCCCAAAGGAGGGAAAATGGGATAAATTTCCGCAGGGATACCTGGAGCTTCCCGGGCAAGGATTTCCATGGAATAAAGGAATTCCCAGCTGGTGATCCCTCAGGATCGTGTTTGGGAATATCCCGGGAGATCTTTAGGAATTCCAGACCTTCATCACGGAACGGTGGAATCCCGGGATGGGATTGGGAAGGAATTCAGAGCTCACCCCATTCCGTAGGCAGGGACACTTTTCCCAATCCCAATTTCCCAATCCCAGGCTGCTCCAACCCGGCCTTGGACACTCCCAGGGATCCAGCATTCCACAGCTTCTCTGGGAATTCCAGCCCAGCCAGGAATTCCTTCCCGATCTCCCAGTCTGAACCCATTCCCTGCATCCCTCATCCCAAAATCCCTCTCCAGCTCTCCCGGAGTCCCTTTAGCCGCTGGAATGTGCTGGGAGCTCTCCCTGGATCTTCTCCTCCTCCAGGCGAACATTCCCAGCTCTCCAGGAATTCCACATCCTCCTAATTCCAGGGAGGAATTCCAGGGAGGAATTCCAGGGAGGAATTCCATCCCTCCTCCTCCTCCTCCTGCCGGCTCCACCATCAGCATTCCACTCCCATTTCCCATCCCGCGGTCAGGCGCTGCCTGTGGATCCTGGAAAAAAAATAAATTAATCCTAATTGCTGCGAGCGGAGCGCGGCGCGCGTGTAACCGCGGCCGTTAATTAGCGAGCGGTAATTGGATCCGGAGCTGCCGGGAAATCCAATTAGCTGCGATCAGAGCGGCCGGGAGGGGGTGAGGACAGGGCGGGCCTGGAAGTTTTGCCTGGCGGTTTTTTGCGATGGGAAAAGGTCTGCAAGTCCTTATTCCAGCCCCGAATTGCTCCCAAAAAGTCTTATTCCCTAAATTCCCCAAAATGCTTTTGTCTCAAATTCCTCCCAAAAATCCTTCTGCCCTAAATTCCCCAAAATGCTTTTGTCTCAAATTCCCCCACAATCCTTCTGTCCCAAATCCTTCTCCTCATCCCATTTCTCCTGCCATGACAAGGAAAACTAGGAAGGTTTTCCAGTTCCTTATCCCAGCCCCAAATTCCCCCCAAAATCCTTTTGTCCCGAATTCCCCCACAATCCTTTTGCCCCAAATTGCCCCCAAATTCTTCTCCCCATCCCATTTCTCCTGCCATGATGAGGAAAACTGGGAAAGGTTTCCAGTTCCTTATCCCAGCCCCAAATCCGCCAAATCCCCCAAAATCCTTCTCCCCATCCCATTTCTCCTGCCGGGATGGGGAAAGTTGGGAAGGGTCTCCAGCTCCTTATCCCAGCCCCAAATTCCCCCAAAATCCTTCTCCTCAAATTCCCCCAAAATCCTTCTGCTCAAATTCTCCCAAAATCCTTCTGCCCCAAATTTCCCAAAACTCCTTCTACCCCAAATTCCACCAAAATCCTTCTAACCAAAATTCCTCCAAAATCCTTCTACCCCAAATTCCCCCAAATTCCTTCTATCCCAAATTCCCCCAAAATCCTTCTCCCCCAAATTCCACCAAAATCCTTTTGCCCCAAATTCCCCCCAAATCCTTCTATCCCAAATATCCCAAAAATCCTTTTACCCTAAATTCCCCCAAAATCCTTCTGCTCAGATTCTCCCAAAATCCTTCTGCCCCAAATTTCCCAAAACTCCTTCTCCCCCATATTTCCCCAAAATCCTTCTAACCCCAAATTCCTCCAAAATCCTTTTGCCCCAAATTCCCCCAAAATCCTTCTATCCCAAATATCCCAAAAATCCCTCTATCCCAAATATCCCCAAAACCCTTCTCCCCCAAATTCCCCCAAATTCCTTCTCCCCATCCCGGCAAAGGCTGCCTAGGCTGCCCAGCTCCATAAAAATTAAACGCTATATGAAATAAAAAACCGAAAAACCCCAAATCAAAAAAGGAGATTTAACCGCACGGACCAATCATCCCCGTTTAACACCCACCGACAAAACCTGGAATTGTTTCCCGAGGAGAACGAGGCAATTCCCGCTGGGTTTTTATGGAATTTTGGGCAATAAAATCACAATTTCGGAGTCTGGAGGGAAGGTTGGGCTAGGTGGGAGTGATTTGGGATGATTTTAGTTAAAAGCAGGTGGAGAATTGGGATGATTGGCAGGTAATTCCGGGAATGTGGGGATTTGGGATGGTTGGCAGGTAATTCCGGGAATGTGGGGATTTGGGACGATTGGCAGGTAATTCCGGGAATGTGGGGATTTGGGATGATTGGCAGGTAATTCCGGGAATGTGGGGATTTGGGATGATTGGCAGGTAATTCCGGGAATGTGGGGATTTGGGACGATTGGCAGGTAATTGCGGGAATGTGGGATTTGGGATGATTGGCAGGTAATTGCGGGGTTTCTCTTGGAATTCCTGAGGAAGGCAGAGTTACCTGTCCAGGTGTGGGTTGGTCTGTCCAGGAAAAGAGGGGATCATTCCATTCCATAAAAAAATTAAAAATTTGGAATTCGATTGGGATATTCCCTTGGAGATGCCGAATTTCTCCTCGCCAGGCATAAATTTTGGCCAAAATTCTGATTTTTGGAGCTAAAAACGTCCAAATTTAGAGCTGGTGGGATCTTTCAATTCCATGGAAAAATTTTTAAAAAAGGTGGAATTTGGAATTTGATTGGAATATTAATAATTAATAGTTAACAATTAATAATTAATAATAAATAATTAATCATAAAGAATAAATAATAAAGAATAATGAATAATAAATAATAAATAATAAATAATAAATAATAAATAATATTAATATTGCCAAATTTCTCCTCGCCGGGCATAAATTTTGGCCAAAATTCTGCTTTTTTCACCCAAAACCATCCAAATTTAGAGCTGATGGGATCTTTCAATTCCATGAAAAAAAATTAAAAAGGGTGGAATTTGGAATTTAATTGGAATATTAATAATTAATAATTAATAATTAATAATTAATAATTAATATTGCAAAATTTATTCTTACTGTGCACAAATTTTGGCCAAAATTCTGCTTTTTGGACCTAAAAAAGTCCAAATTTCGAGCCGAGGGGATCTTTCAGTTCCATGAAAAAATAAAAGAAAGTGGAATTTGGAATTTGATTGGAGTATTAATAATTAATAATTATTATTTATTAATATTAATATCGCCAAATTTCTCCTCGCCAGGCACAAATTTTGGCCAAAATTCCGCTTTTACACCTACAAAACCCCAAATTTCCAGCCGAAACAACCCCTAATTCCCCGAATTTATTGAAATCCCCCATTTTCCCACTAATATCCTCATTTTTTAATGTTTTTTTCAGGAAAAGGAGGGGAGCTTTCAACTCCAAACAGCTGCTTTACCTGGAGAAATATCGCCCCAAGATGAGGTTACGCTGCAAAGATGCCAACGGCCACTGCTGCCTGCAATGAACACCAAAAATCCCAAAATATCCCCAAAAAACCCCAAAAAATCCAAAAGAATCCCAAAATATGGAAGGGAGAGTGAGCAGGACTTCTCGGGACTTTTGGCAACTGGAAATGTGGATTTGGATCCCAGAAAAGGTTAAAAATGGGAAAAAAAGTGAATTTCGATCCCCAAAAAAACCCTAAAACAACCAAAAAAAGTGAATTTTGATCCCCAAAAAAACCCTAAAACAACCAAAAAAAGTGAATTTGGATCCCAAAAAAAGGTTAAAAATGGGAAAAAAAGTGAATTTTGATCCCCAAAAAACCCCTAAAACAACCAAAAAAACTGAATTTGGATCCCAAAAAAAGGTTAAAAATGGGAAAAAAAGTGAATTTGGATCCCCAAAAAACCCCTAAAAACAACCAAAAAAAAGTGAATTTCGATCCCAAAAAAAGGTTAAAAATGGGAAAAAAAGTGAATTTCGATCCCCAAAAAACCCTAAAAACAACCAAAAAAAGTGAATCTGGATCCCAAAACCCCCCTAAAAACATAAAAAAAAAAATCATCGGAATTAGTGGTGGAGTCAGCTCTCCTCGACCTCTGTCCTAAAAAAATAATTTTAAAAAGGGTGAAGATGATGGATGTCTCTCCTCAGAGCGGGATGGATCAAACCCCAAAGTGGAGCAGGGAGATCTCAGGAGTTCTGCTGCAAACACATCCCAATAATCCGAATTATCCCCTTAGTTATATATAATATATCCCAATAATCTGAATTATCCCCTTATTTACATATATAACATCCCAATAATCCGAATTATCCCCTTATTTATGTATATAATATCCCAATAATCTGAATTATCCCCCTTAGTTACATATATATTATCCCAATAATCTGAATTATCCTCCTTATTTATATATATAACATCCCAATAATCTGAATTATCCTCCTTAGTTATATATATAACATCCCAATAATCTGAATTATCCTCCTTAGTTATATATATAATATCCCAATAATCTGAATTATCCCCTTATTTATATATATAATATCCCAATAATCTGAATTACCCCCTTAGTTATATATATAATATCCCAACAATCTGAATTATCCTCCTTAGTTATATATATAATATCCCAACAATCTGAATTATCCCCTTATTTATATATATAACATCCCAATAATCTGAATTATTTATATATATAAATTCCCCTGTAATTATTTGTATATATATAAATTCCCTTATGTATATATATGAATTCCCTTATTTATGTATATATAATTCCCTTTTATATATATATATAAATTCCCTTATTTATACATATATATAATTCCCTTAGATATATATATAAAAATATAAATATAAATATAAATATAAATATAAATATAAATATAAATATAAATTCCCTTATTTACATATATAATATCCCAATAATCATCCCCTTAGTTACATATATAATATCCCAATAATCTGAATTATTTATATATATAAATTCCCCTATAATTATTTGTATATATATAATTCCCTTATGTATATATCTATAATTTCCCTTATTTATGTATATATAATTCCCTTAGAGATATATATATAAAAAATATATATAAATTCCCATATTTAGATATATAATATCCCAAAAATCTGAATAATCCCCTTATTTACATATATAATATACCAATAATCCGAATTATCCCCTTATTTATATATATAATATCCCAATAATCTGAATTATTTATATATATAAATTCCCTTATAATTATTTGTATATATATAATTCCCTTAGGTATATATATATATATATATGAAAATATATATATAAATTCCCTTATTTCCATACATAATATCCCAATAATCTGAATTATCCCCTTATTTCCATATATAATATCCCAATAATCTAAATTATCCCCTTTATTTCCATATATAATATCCCAATAATCTGAATTATTTATATATATAAATTCCCTTATAATTATTTGTATATATATATATATATATGAAAATATATATATAAATTCCCTTATTTCCATATATAATATCCCAATAATCTGAATTATCCCCTTATTTCCATATATAATATCCCAATAATCTAAATTATCCCCTTTATTTCCATATATAATATCCCAATAATCTGAATTATTTATATATATAAATTCCCTTATAATTATTTGTATATATATATAATTCCCTTAGGTATATATATATATATATATGAAAATATATATATAAATTCCCTTATTTCCATATATAATATCCCAATAATCCGAATTATCCCCTTTATTTCCATATATAATATCCCAATAATCTGAATTATTTATATATATAAATTCCCTTATAATTATTTGTATATATATATAATTCCCTTAGGTATATATATATATATATGAAAATATATATATAAATTCCCTTATTTCCATATATAATATCCCAATAATCCGAATTATCCCCTTTATTTCCATATATAATATCCCAATAATCTGAATTATTTATATATATAAATTCCCTTATAATTATTTGTATATATATATAATTCCCTTAGGTATATATATATATATATATATGAAAATATATATATAAATTCCCTTATTTCCATATATAATATCCCAATAATCCGAATTATCCCCTTTATTTCCATATATAATATCCCAATAATCTGAATTATTTATATATATAAATTCCCTTATAATTATTTGTATATATATATAATTCCCTTAGGTATATATATATATATATGAAAATATATATATAAATTCCCTTATTTCCATATATAATATCCCAATAATCCGAATTATCCCCTTTATTTCCATATATAATATCCCAATAATCTGAATTATCCCCTTATTTCCATATATAATATCCCAATAATCTGAATTATCCCCTTTATTTACATATATAATATCCCAATAACCTGAATTATCGCCTTTATTTCCATACATAATATCCCAATAATCTGAATTATCCCCTTATTTCCATCTATAATATCCCAATAATCCGAATTACCCCCTTATTTCCATGTATAATATCCCAATACTGCCCGAATTCGCCCCAAATCCCGGGGGTCCCCAGCCCAGCTCACGGCGGGTCTCACGCGGAGCCCCCAGACCCAAATCCAGCTCTGCCAGTTCCCCCGGAGCGGAGCCGCCGTGCCCAGCCTGCTGCTGCCCTCTGCCGCGGGGAAACTGCTCGGGAATTCGGCTCGGGAATTCCTGCTTGGGAATTCCTGATCCGGGAATTCTGATCCGGGAATTCTGCTCGGGAATTCTGCTCGGGAATTCTGCTCGGGAATTCCTGCTCGGGAATTCTGATCCGGGGATTCTGATCCGGGAATTCCTGCTTGGGAATTCTGATCCGGGAATTCTGATCCGGGAATTCTGATCCGGGAATTCCTGCTTGGGAATTCTGATCCGGGAATTCCTGCTCGGGAATTCTGCTCCGGGAATTCTGCTCGGGAATTCTGCTCGGGAATTCTGCTCCGGGAATTCTGATCTGGGAATTCTGCTCGGGAATTCTGCTCCAGGAATTCTGCTAGGGAATTCTGATCCGGGAATTCCTGCTTGGGAATTCCTGCTCGGGAATTCTGATCCGGGAATTCTGCTCGGGAATTCTGCTAGGGAATTCTGCTAGGGAATTCTGCTCCGGGAATTCTGCTCGGGAATTCTGCTCGGGAATTCTGCTCCGGGAATTCCTGCTCGGGAATTCTGCTCGGGAATTCTGATCCGGGAATTCTGCTTGGGAATTCTGCTCGGGAATTCTGATCCGGGAATTCTGCTAGGGAATTCTGATCCGGGAATTCTGATCCGGGAATTCTGCTCGGGAATTCCTGCTCCGGGAATTCTGCTTCGGGAATTCTGCTCTGGGAATTCTGCTCGGGAATTCTGCTCCTGGAATTCCTGCTCTGGGAATTCCTGCTCAGGGATTCTGCTCCGTGAATTCTGCTCTGGGAATTCCTGCTCGGGAATTCTGCTCGGGAATTCAGCTCCGGGAAAGGCTCGGCCCTGGGGAATCCTCCTGCCGGGATGGAGGAGCTCGGGGCGGGCGGCACAGCACGGCACGGCACGGCACGGCACGGCCCGGCGGGAATCCAGGGGGATTTGCATCCCAAAATGGGTGCTCTGCATCCCGGGAAAGGATGCTCTGCGATCCAAGGTCAGGGATGCTCTGGAGCCCAGAAAATGATGCCCTGGAATCCAGGAAAAGGATGCTCTGCATCCCAGAAAAGAATGCTCTGAGTCCCAGGAAAAGGATGTTCTGGATCCCAGGACAGAATGTTCTTGACCCCAGGACAAGGATGTTCTGCAATCCAAGGTGAAGGATGTTCTGGATCCCTAACAAAGATGCTCTGGTTCCCAATGCAGGAATATTTTACACCCCAGGAAAAGGATGCTCTGGAATCCAGGACAAGGATCCTCTGGATCCCAGAAAAGAATGTTCCTGACTTCAGGACAAGGATGTTCTGCAATCCAAGGTCAATGATCCTCTAGATCCCAAACAAGGATCCTCTGGATCCCAAACTCAGGATCCTCTGGATCCCAAAACAAGGATGCTCTGGATCCCAAAACAAGGATGCTCTGCGATCCCAAGACAAGGATCCTCTGGATCCCAACAACAAGGATGCTCTGGACTCCCAAAACAAGGATGCTCTGGATCCCAAAGCAAGGATCCTCTGGATCCCAAAGTCAAGGATGCTCTGGATCCCAAAACAAGGATCCTCTGGATCCCAAAACAAGGATGCTCTGGATCCCAAAACAAGGATCCTCTGGATCCCAAAACAAGGATGCTCTGGATCCCAAAACAAGGATCCTCTGGATCCCAAAACAAGGATGCTCTGGATCCCAAAATCAAGGATGCTCTGGATCCCAAAACAAGGATGCTCCACAATCCAAGGTCAGGGGGCCGGGGGGGGGGGCAAAAAAAAAAAAGGGGGGGACGACGGGGGGGGGGGGGGGGGGGGGGGCAGGGGGGGGGGGGGGGGGGGGGGGACCACCGGGGGCCCCAAACACAAAAAAAAAAAAAAAAAAAACCCCCCCCTCTTCTCCTCCGGAGAACCTGGGGGTTCCCCTCCGCTCGCGGCCCCACCCCACATCAGGGATGCTCCACACCCCAGGACAAGGATCCTCTGGATCCCAAAACAAGGATGTTCCAGAGCCAGGGATGCTCTGGACCTCAGGACAAGGGTGATCTGCACCCCAGGCAGGGAGATTTCCCATCCCAGGGCAGGAACACTCCTCAGGAGCCCTGGGAGACGGGGAGGTGGGCAGGAAGGACTGGGATGTCCCCAATGTCCCTTTTATTTCACCTGGAACCCCTTTTTTCCACCGAAATCCTTTATTCCAGCTGGATTCCTTTTATTCCCTGCCGGAACCCTTTTCCCACCTGGAACCCTTTTTTCCACCCGAAATCCTTTATTCCAGCTGGAGCCCCTTTTCAGCAGTGAGGAGTCCATGGGGTTTGTGAGCAAATTGGGAATGGGAAACTCCACCAGCTGAGACCCTCGGGATGGGGATGAGCTCATGACAGGACAGGACAGTGCCACCAGCGGGAAAGGGACACTTGTCCCCATTGATCCCCATGGAAAGGACAGGGGTTGGGGTGACCTCAGCCCCCCCAGCCCCAAATCCCGAATTCCCTGTGCTCCAATCCCGCTGCAGCCCCGCCGTGCATCCCCTATTAACGGAATTAATTAAAGCAGGGGCCTGTGGATGATCTAATTAGGAGCGAGGCGAGACTTGATTTCCCGTTTAATTAATTTGGGTTATTTACAGGCGGCGGCAGCGCCCGGGGAATTGTCTGGGGACGCGTGGCGAGGGGCGGGGGTGGCAGGAGGGGACATTTTGGGGACACTCTGGGGACATCGGGGCACAGCAGGGACACCCGGGGGGCGTGGGGAGGGGGAAGTGGCTTGGGGGTGACTCGTCCTGCAGGGGACACGGGACAGCCACCGAGTGCCACCAGCGAGTGCCACCACCCCCCCCACCCGCCACGAGGGTGGGATGTCCCCCGGGGACCCCAAAGGGTCGCAGACCTCACTAGATGGCAGCAAAATGCTGCCGTTCCCACGGTGGCCTTGGGGACAACCGCCGCTGTCCCCGCTGGTGGCCTCGGGGACATGCCGGGGCTCTTAGCAGAGCTTCCCGGAGCTCCTGGAATTGCGAATCGCTGAGGGATCTCGGGGTGGAGGAGAGTCCCAGCCTTGGCAGGGCTGGGTGACATCAGGGTGACACTGGAGGTGACACTGTCCCAAGGACTGGGATGTCCCCAATGTCCTGGGATGTCCCCAGTGTCCCCTCAGGCTGCGAATTCCAAGGGCAGGGAGCTCCGAGCCATCCGGATCCTGCGCCAGGAATCGAGATCAATGCGTTCCCAACGCTTCCCAATTGATAATTGGAATTTTTTAATTGGAAATCTTTTAATTGGAAATTTTTACATTGGAATTTTTAATTGGAATTTTTATTTGGAATTTTTTAATTACATTGGAATTTTTAATTGGAAATTTTTACATTGGAATTTTTTAATTGGAAATTTTTACATTGGAATTTTTTAATTGGAATTTTTACATTGGAATTAATTGGAATTGGAATTAATTTTCCAATTAATAAATGAATTCCCAAGGACGGGAAGGAGCTGGAGCTGCTGGATTTGGGATCCTCTCCGCTCGGAATTCCAGCAAAACTCCACAGGGCAGCTCTGGGAAACTCCTCAGGACACAAAGTCGCAGCAGAAATAAAAAATCCCAGAAGCTCCGAGCTGCAGGGAGGGAGAGAAGGCAGCGGGGAAATCCCTCTGGAGAACGGGATGGAAAAAGAGGGATGGCTTGGCGCCCAAATCCCAGCAAAAAGTGGTTTTTTCGAGTTTTTCCTGCAAATTTCCCTTTCCAAGGTGACTCCTCGGGCGGCTGAGATCCAACATCTGCCGGGTTTTCCCTTGGAATAAATAATCCCACCGAGATTTCCCTGATCTCCCAGAGACTCACCCTGGATCCTCCTGGCTAATCACCGGGACCTTCCTCATTTTCCAGCGGAGAATTCCAGAGTTTTCCTGCTTTTCCAGACCTGGAAATGCTCTCTCCTTCCCGTTATTACCTCCCCAAAATTCCCCATTTTCCAGCAGAAAATTCCAGAGTTTCTCCTGCTCCCCTCGACCTGGAAATGCTCAGTTTCACCTGGAACATTTTAAATTTTAAACTCTTAATTTCTGCTGGAATCCTCGCTGGAACCTCTTTATTCCACCTGGAATTCCTTTATTCCAGCTGGAATCCTTTTATTTCCTGCTGGAACCACTTTATTCCAACTAAAATCCTTTATTCCAGCTAGAATCCCTTTATTCCACCCGAAATCCTTTATTCCCATTGGAACCCCTTTATTCCACCTGGAAGCATTTATTCCACCTGGATTCCTTTTATTTCCTCCTGGAACCACTTTATTCCACCTGTAAATCATTTATTCCAGCTGGAATATTTCTATTTCCTGCTGGAACCCCTTAATTCCACCTGGAACCCCTTTATTCCACCCGAAATCCTTTATTTCAACTGGAACCCCTTTATTCCACTCAAAATCCTTTATTCCAGCTGGATTCCTATTACTCCCTGCTGGAACCCCTTGATTCCACCTTGAACCCTTTTTCTTTTTATTCCTAGCTGAAATCCTTTTTTCCACCCGAAATCCTTTATTCCAGCTGGATTCCTTTTATTCCTTTCTGGAATCCCTTTTTTCCACCTGGCACCCCTTTTTTCTAGCCAAAATCCTTTTCCCCAACTGGAACCCCCTATTTCCAACTGGAACCCATTTTTTTCTAGCCAAAATCACTCTTTCCAACTGGAATCCCATTTTTTCCACCCGAAATCCTTTATTCCAGCTGGATTCCTTTCATTCCCTGCTGGAACCCCTTGATTCCAACTGGAACCCCTTTTTTTCCAGCGGAAATCCTTTATTCCACCCAAAAATCCCCATTGTTTTCCCACCTGAAATCCTTTATTCCACCCAAAAGTCCCCATTTTTTTCCCACCCCAAATCCTTTATTCCACCCAAAATCCCCATTTTTTCCACCTGAAATCCTTTATTCCACCTGGAATCTTTCATTCCCTGCTGGAACCCCTTGATTCCACCTGAAATCCCCATTTTTCTAGCGGAAATCCTTTATTCCACCCATAAATCCCCAATTTTTTCCAACTGAAAGCCCTTTTTCCTAGCCGAAATCCTTTATTCCAACTGGGTTCCTTTCATTCCCTGCTGGAACCCCTTGATTCCAACTCGAACCCCTTTTTTTCCAGCCAAAATCCTTTATTCCACCCGAAATCCTTTATTCCACCTGAAACCCTTTTATTTCACCTGGAACCCCTTTTTTCCAGTGGAAATCCTTTATTCCACCCAAAATCCTTTATTCCAGCTGGAATCCCTTTTTTTCCCCAGCCAAAATCCTTTATTTCAACTGGAACCCCTTTTTTCCAACTGGAACCCTTTTTTCCATCCGAAATCCTTTATTCCACCTGGATTCCCTTCATTCCCTGCTGGAACCCCTTGATTCCAACTGGAACCCTTTTTTTTCCAGCTGAAATCCTTAATTTCACCCGAAATCCCTTATTCCACCTGGAATCCCTTTTTTTTTTCCAGCCCAAATCCCTTATTTCACCTGGAATCTTTTATTCCCTGCTGGAACCCCTTGATTCCAACTGGAACCCCTTTTTTTCCACCTGTAACCCCTTTTTTTCCACCCGAAATCCTTTATTCCACCTGGAATCTTTCATTCCCTGCTGGAACCCCTTGATTCCACCCGAAATCCCCATTTTTCTAGCGGAAAACCTTTATTCCACCCATAAATCCCCAGTTTTTTCCAACTGAAAGCCCTTTTTCCTAGCCGAAATCCTTTATTCCAACTGGGTTCCTATTATTCCATGCTGGAACCCCTTGATTCCAACTGGAACCCCTTTTTTTTCCAGCGGAAATCCTTTATTCCACCCAAAAATCCCCATTGTTTTCCCACCCGAAATCCTTTATTCCACCTGTAAATCCCATTTTTTTCCCACCCCAAATCCTTTATTCCACCCAAAAATCCCCATTTTTTTCCCACCTGAAATCCTTTATTCCACCCAAAAGTCCCCATTTTTTTCCCACCCCAAATCCTTTATTCCACCCAAAAATCCCCATTTTTTTTCCACCTGAAATCCTTTATTCCACCTGGAATCTTTCATTCCCTGCTGGAACCCCTTGATTCCACCTGAAATCCCCATTTTTCTAGCGGAAATCCTTTATTCCACCCATAAATCCCCAATTTTTTCCAACTGAAAGCCCTTTTTCCTAGCCGAAATCCTTTATTCCAACTGGGTTCCTTTCATTCCCTGCTGGAACCCCTTGATTCCAACTTGAACCCCTTTTTTTCCAGCCAAAATCCTTTATTCCACCCGAAATCCCTTTATTCCACCTGAAACCCTTTTATTTCACCTGGAACCCCTTTTTTCCCAGTGGAAATCCTTTATTCCACCCAAAATCCCCTTTATTCCAGCTGGAATCCCTTTTTTTCCCCAGCCAAAATCCCTTTATTTCAACTGGAACCCCTTTTTTCCAACTGGAACCCTTTTTTCCATCCGAAATCCTTTATTCCACCTGGATTCCCTTCATTCCCTGCTGGAACCCCTTGATTCCAACTGGAACCCTTTTTTTCCAGCTGAAATCCTTAATTTCACCCGAAATCCCTTTATTCCACCTGGAATCCCTTTTTTTTTTCCAGCCCAAATCCCTTATTTCACCTGGAATCTTTCATTCCCTGCTGGAACCCCTTGATTCCAACTGGAACCCCTTTTTTTTCCACCTGTAACCCCTTTTTTCCACCCGAAATCCTTTATTCCACCTGGAATCTTTTATTCCCTGCTGGAACCCCTTGATTCCACCCGAAATCCCCATTTTTCTAGCGGAAATCCTTTATTCCACCCATAAATCCCCATTTTTTCCAACTGAAAGCCCTTTTTCCTAGCCGAAATCCTTTATTCCAACTGGGTTCCTATTATTCCCTGCTGGAACCCCTTGATTCCAACTGGAACCCCTTTTTTTCCACCTGAAATCCTTTATTCCACCCAAAAATCCCCATTGTTTTCCCACCCGAAATCCTTTATTCCACCTGTAATCTTTCATTCCCTGCTGGAACCCCTTGATTCCACCCGAAATCCCCATTTTCTAGCGGAAATCCTTTATTCCACCCAAAAATCCCCATTTTTTCCCACCCCAAATCCTTTATTCCACCCAAAAATCCCCATTGTTTTCCCACCCCAAATCCTTTATTCCACCCAAAAATCCCCATTTTTTTCCACCCGAAATCCTTTATTCCACCCAAAAATCCCCATTTTTTTCCACCCGAAATCCTTTATTCCACCTGGAATCTTTCATTCCCTGCTGGAACCCCTTGATTCCACCTGAAATCCCCATTTTTCTAGCGGAAATCCTTTATTCCACCCAAAAATCCCCATTTTTTCCAACTGAAAGCCCTTTTTCCTAGCCGAAATCCTTTATTCCAACTGGGTTCCTACTATTCCCTGCTGGAACCCCTTGATTCCAACTGGAACCCCTTTTTTCCACCCGAAATCCTTTATTCCACCCAAAAATCCCCATTTTTCCCCACCCCAAATCCTTTATTCCACCTGTAAATCCCATTTTTTTCCCACCCGAAATCCTTTATTCCACCCAAAAATCCCCATTTTTTTCCCACCCGAAATCCTTTATTCCACCCAAAAATCCCCATTTTTTCCCACCCCGAAATCCTTTATTCCACCCAAAAATCCCCATTTTTTCCCACCCCGAAATCCTTTATTCCACCCAAAAATCCCCATTTTTTCCCACCCCGAAATCCTTTATTCCACCCAAAATCCCCATTTTTCCCACCCGAAATCCTTTATTCCACCCAAAAATCCCCATTTTTTCCCACCCCGAAATCCTTTATTCCACCCAAAAATCCCCATTTTTCCCACCCCCAAATCCTTTATTCCACCCAAAAGTCCCCATTTTTTCCCACCCCAAATCCTTTATTCCACCCATAAATCCCCATTTTTCCCACCCAAAAATCCCCATTTTTTCCCACCCCGAAATCCTTTATTCCACCCAAAAATCCCCATTGTTTTCCCACCCCAAATCCTTTATTCCACCTGTAATCCCATTTTTTCCCACCCGAAATCCTTTATTCCACCTGTAATCCCATTTTTTCCCACCCCAAATCCTCCCTCCCAGCCGGAATCCCTCCCCAGGGCTGTCCCCAACTGTCCCCAACTGTCCCCAGCTGTCCCCAGCTGTCCCCAGCTGTCCCCACGGGTGACATTCCCCATCCATCCCGCACCCCCGCCGTTGCCATGGCAACCCTGCGGGGAGCAGGGATGCTCCTCAGCATTTCCTCCACCCAATCCAAGAAACAAAAATTCCGATTTTTTTGAAAACGAAAACGTCAGGGATTTATTCCCCACCCTGCCCGAGCGTTTTCTCTGCTCGCGGATCATCCAGGAGTGGATTTTCCAGGGAATTTCCTCAGGGAATCTCCGGGATGGACTCGCCCCAGGCTCGGGAATAAAGCAGAGGAACAAAACTCCCCTTGGGCACTTGAGGAATTAATTAATTGGTGTTAATTAAGCAGCAATCGGCTGGTTTTTCCAAGGGGGGAAAAAAAATTCCCAGGGAGGTGGGATCCATCCTGGGAATTTCCTGCGGAGAAATTCCAGCCTGGAATTCCAGAAATTCCAATCCAGACCCCAAATTTGACATTCCAGCCACATCCCTGAGAAAAAATTTCCCCCAAAAAAGGGAAATTTGAGGATATTTTCCAGTTGTTGTGCAGAAAACAGAGCTCCGGGATATCCGGGATGAATTCCCGAGGGTGAATCCCAAAAAAAATCAGAGTGGGCTGGTGAGGAATTGGAGAGAAGCGGGAAGGAAATGCCAAAAAATTCACTAATTCCTTATTCCTGGGGATTATTTATCCCTATTTATCCCAATTCCAGGTGATTATTTATCCCAATTCCAGGTGATTTTTTACCAATTCCAGGTGATTATTGATTATTTATCCCAATTCCAGGTGATTTTTTACCAATTCCAGGTGATTATTGATTATTTATCCCAATTCCAGGTGATTTTTTACCAATTCCAGGTGATTATTGATTATTTATCCCAATTCCAGGTGATTTTTTACCAATTCCAGGTGATTATTTATCCCCATTTATCCCAATTTATCCCAATTCCAGGTGATTTTTTTATCCCAATTTATCCCCATTTATCCCAATTCCAGGTGATTATTGATTATTTATCAATTCCAGGTGATTATTTACCAATTCCACGTGATTTTTTATCCCAATTTATCCCAATTCCAGGTGATTATTGATTATTTATCAATTCCAGGTGATTATTTACCAATTCCAGGTGATTATTTATCCCCATTTATCCCCATTTATCCCAATTTATCCCAATTCCAGGTGATTATTGATTATTCATCAATTCCAGGTGATTTTTTACCAATTCCAGGTAATTATTTATCCCAATTTATCCCAATTTTTCCCAATTCAGGTGATTATTTATCCAATTCCAGGTGATTTTTTACCAATTCCAGACGATTATTGATTATTTATCCCAATTCAGGGTGATTGTTTCCCCAATTCCAGGTGATTATTCATCCCAATTTTATCCCAATTCCAGATGATTTTTTATCCCAATTTATCCCAATTCCAGGTGATTATTTGCCCCAATTAAAGCTGATTATTTCCCCAATTCCAGGTGATTATTTATCCCAATTACCCCAATTGAAATCTGGATTTTTGGGGAAAATATCCCGAGAGAACAGGAGTTTAAATCTGGATTTTTGGGGAAAATATCCCGAGAGAACAGGAGTTTAAATCTGAATTTTTTTTGGAAATATCAGAGTTTAAATCTGGATTTTTTGGGGAAATATCAGAGTTTAAATCTGGATTTTTTTTGAAAATATCCCGAAGGAACAGCACCAAAAAATGGGAAAAAAACCCCATTTTCCATCTTTTTTCCTGACAGAAAAATTTCCCCCAATTCCAGGTGATTATTGATTATTTACCCAAATTCAAAGTGATTTTTTGCCCTAAATCCAGGTGATTATTTACCCCAATTACCCCAATTGAAATCTGGATTTTTTTGGGAAATATCCCGAGGGAACTGGTGTTTAAATCTGGATTTTATGGGAAAATATCCCATAAAAACAGGTGTTTAAATTTGGATTTTTTGGGAAATATCAGAGTTTAAATCTGGATTTTTTGGGAAAAAATTCCATAAAAACAGGTGTTTAAAACTGGATTTTTTTGGGAAATATCAGAGTTTAAATCTGGATTTTTTGGGGAAAAATCCCATAAAAACAGGAGCTTAAAATCGGATTTTTTTGGGAAATATCAGAGTTTAAACTTGGATTTTTTGGGAAAATACCCCGAGAAAACAAGAGTTTAAATCTGGATTTTTTTGGGAAAATATCCCAAGGGAACTGGAGTTTAAATTTGGATATTTTGGGGAAAAAATCCCATAAAAACAGGAGTTTAAAATTGGATTTTTTTGGAAAATATCAGAGTTTAAATCTGGATTTTTTGGGAAAATATCCCAAGAAAACAAGAGTTTAAATCTGGATTTTTGGGGAAAAAACCCCATAAAAACAGGAGTTTAAATCTGAATTTTTTTTGAAAATATCCCGAGGGAACAGCACCAAAAAATGGGGGAAAAAACCCCCATTTTCCATCTTTCTTCCTGACAGAATAATTCCCCCAATTCCAGGTTTTATGGACCATGAACGAGCTGCAATAAATGAGATTTCTGAGGATTTTATTGCCCCAGCGCTGCTCCAGCTGTGGGGTTTGGGATGATCCCAATCCCATCCCAGCCTGGGAGAAAAATCTGAATTTTTTCCCTGTTTTTCCCTCTCCAATTAAGGCTGCAGAGTCAGGATTTGGTGATTCTAAATTAAAATTTTCCTTATAAATGAAGAGGGGATTGGGAAGAATGGGAAGTTCTCCGTTGAAAATTTGATTTATTTTTTATTTCAGTTTTTTTTTTTTTAAATTTTTCACTAAAATCTGATTTCTTTTGTTGAAAATAAAATAAAAAATCTATTTTTTTAAGGGAGAAATGAGGGATTTAGGGTTTTTCAGCACCGTTTTCCTCTCACCCCAAATATTCCCAGAATTCCCAAATCTGTGAAAAAATTGGGAATTTCCCAAAGGGAGGAAGGGAATTCCAGCTGGAGGAGGAGAAAAACCGAATTTTGGGGATTTTCTGGTCACTGAGGGGATGAATTTTGGTGTTTGAATTCGTAAAATCTCTCTGAAAAATCCAGGAGTTTAAATCTGGATTTTGTGGGGAAATATCAAATTTAAAACTGGATTTTATGGGGAAATACCTTGAGAAAACAAGAGTTTAAATCATGGATTTTTTGGGAAAAAAACCCATAAAAACAGGAGTTTAAATCTGGATTTTTTGGGGAAATATCAGAGTTTAAATTTGGATTTTTGGGGAAAATATCAGAGTTTAAATCTGGATTTTTTGGGAAAATATCCCAAGGGAACAAGAGTTTAAATCTGGATTTTTTGGGAAAATATCAAATTTAAAACTGGGTTTTATGGCAAAATATCTTGAGAAAACAAGAGTTCAAATCTGGAATTTTTTTGGAAAATATCCCGAGGGAACAGGAATTTAAATTTGGATTTTTTGGGAAAAAATCCCATAAAAACAGGAGTTTAAAATCTGGATTTTTTGGGAAAATATCCTGAGAAAACAAGAGTTTAAATCTGGATTTTTTGGGAAAAAAACACCATAAAAACAGGAGTTTAAATCTGGATTTTTGGGGAAAATATCAGAGTTTAAATCTGGATTTTTGGGGAAAATATCGCAAGGGAACAGGATTTAAACTTGGATTTTTGGGAAAAAATCCCATAAAAACAGGAGTTTAAAATTGGATTTTTTTTGGAAAATATCAGAGTTTAAATCTGGATTTTTTGGGAAAATATCCCAAGAAAACAAGAGTTTAAATCTGGATTTTTTGGGGAAAATATCAAATTTAAAACTGCATTTTATGGGAAAATATCTTGAGAAAACAAGAGTTCAAATCTGGATTTTTTTTTGGAAAATATCCTGAGGGAACAGGAATTTAAATCTGGATTTTTTGGGAAAAAATCCCATAAAAACAGGAGTTTAAATCTGGATTTTTTGGGAAAATATCCCAAGAAAACAAGAGTTTAAATCTGGATTTTTGGGGAAAATATCCCGAGGGAACAGGAATTTAAACTTGGATTTTTTGGGAAAAAATCCCATAAAAACAGGAGTTTAAAATTTGATATTTTTGGAAAATATCAGAGTTTAAATCTGGATTTTTTGGGAAAAATATCTCAAGGGAATAAGAGTTTAAATCTGGATTTTTTGGGAAAAAACCCATAAAAACAGGAGCTTAAAATTGGAATTTTTGGGAAAATATCAGAGTTTAAACTTGGATTTTTTTGGAAAATACCCCGAGAAAACAAGAGTTTAAATCTGGATTTTTTGGAAAAATATCTCAAGGGAATAAGAGTTTAAATCTGGATTTTTTGGGGAAAAATCCCATAAAAACAGGAGCTTAAAATTGGATTTTTTTGGGAAATATCCAGGAGTTTAAATCTGGATTTTATGGGAAAATATCCCGAGAAAACAAGAGTTTAAATCTGGATTTTTTGGGAAAAAATCCCATAAAAACAGGAGTTTAAATCTGGATTGTTTTGAGAAATATCAGCGTTTAAATTTGGATTTTTTGGAAAATATCCCAAGAAAACAAGAGTTTAAATCTGGATTTTTTTGGGAAAATATCAAATTTAAAACTGGGTTTTATGGGAAAATATCTTGAGAAAACAAGAGTTCAAATCTGGATTTTTTTTTGGAAAATATCCCGAGGGAACAGGAATTTAAATTTGGATTTTTTGGGAAAAAATCCCATAAAAACAGGAGTTTAAATCTGGATTTTTTGGGAAAATATCCCAAGAAAACAAGAGTTTAAATCTGGATTTTTGGGGAAAATATCCCGAGGGAACAGGAATTTAAACTTGGATTTTTTGGGAAAAAATCCCATAAAAACAGGAGTTTAAAATTTGATATTTTTGGAAAATATCAGAGTTTAAATCTGGATTTTTTGGGAAAAATATCTCAAGGGAATAAGAGTTTAAATCTGGATTTTTTGGGAAAAAATCCCATAAAAACAGGAGTTTAAAATTGGATTTTTTGGGAAAATATCAGAGTTTAAATCTGGATTTTTTTGGAAAATATCCCAAAGGAACTGGAGCTTAAATTTGGATTTTTTTGGGAAAAAATCCCATAAAACCAGGAGTTTAAATTTGGATTTTTTGGGAAAAAAATCCAGGAGAAGGTGGAGAAGGACAACCCATGATTTCCTGGAATTCCCACAGAAAAAGCCCCAAAAAATGTGAATTTTTAGGATTTGCTGATGGGTTTGGTGTGGAATTTGGGATTCCTAAAATTTGGGGAAAATTCCCCAAAATCCCGATTTTTTTTGTGAGGCTGGGAATGTGGAAAGCAGCAAAAATATGGGAAAAAAGAACATTTTCCACCTTTTTCCTGATGGAAAAATTAATTTTAAGTCATTTTCTGGCTCTCCCTTTGCTCAGCCAGGAAACTTTGGAATATTTTGGAATAACTTTTGGAATATTTTGGAATATTTTGGAATATTTTGGAATATTGGAAACCCCAGAATGGATTTTCTGTCCAAAAATGGAAATAATAATGAATATTTTGGGTGAATTTTGGGGGAAAAAATCAGAATAACACCCAGAATAATAATAATAAAACATATGGGAAAAAACCCTTTTTTCACCTTTTTTCTGACAGAAAAATTAATTTTAAGTCATTTTGTGGATCTCAGTCAGGAAACTTTGGAATATTTTGGAATAATTTGGAATATTGGAAACCCCTGGATGGATTTTCCGTCCAAAAACGGAAATAATAATGAATATCTTGGGCAAATTTTGGGGAAAAAAAATCTGAAAACTCATTTAAAACTAAAATAAAAATTTTAAAAATTCCAAATTTTTTTTTAAAATAAAATAAAATAAATAAAATAAAATTCCAAGCCCTTTTCCTCCAGAAAATATATATATTTTTTCCCCCACAAGTCAATGCTCTGCTGTTTTATTTCGTTTTTTTTTCCTTTAGACATAAAGTTTCCTTTATTTTCTTTTTTTTTTTTCTTGAAAAAGTTAAAAATACAGAAAGTTCAGAAATTTTGCTTTTTTTTTCTCTCCTTGGGCAAGTGGAGAAAACAATCCTTCACTGCAATGGTGCTCTTAATTGCTTTTTATTATTATTATTAATTATTAATTATTATTATTATTTTAGATCTTTTGGGGTTTTTTCTTCTCCTCAATCATCATCACCTTTTTTTTTTTAAATTTTTTTTTTAGGACAGAAGTTGTTTTTAGGGATTTTTTGGGATCCAAATTCACTTTTTTTGGGTTTTTTGGGATCCAAATTCACTTTTTTTGGGTTTTTAAGGTTTTTTTGGGATCTAAATTCACCTTTTTTATGGGGGATCCAAATTTTGGTTTTTAGGGTTTTTTTGGGATCCAAATTCACTTTCTTTTGGGATCCAAATTCACTTTTTTTTCATTTTTAAGGTTTTTTTGGGGATCCAAATTCACCTTTTTGTTCTTTTTGAGGTTTTTTGGGATCCAAAATCACTTTTTTTTGGTTGATTTTAAGGTTTTTTTTGGGATCCAAATTCACTTTTTTTTTCATTTTTAGGGTTTTTTTGGGATCCAAATTCACTTTTTCTTTGGGATCCAAATTCACTTTTTTTGGGATCCAAATTCACTTTTTTTTTTGGTTTTTAGGGTTTTTTGGGATCCAAATTCACTTTTTTTGGTTTTGTTCTTTGGGATCCAAATTCACTTTTTTTTTGGTTTTCAGGTTTCTTTGGGATCCAAATTCACTTTTTTTTTCATTTTTCAGGGTTTTTTGGATCCAAATTCACTTTTTTTGGGGTTTTAATGGTTTTTTTGGGGATCCAAATGCACTTATTTTGGTTTTTAGGGTTTTTTTGGGGATTGAAATTCACTTTTTGTTTGTTTTTAGGGTTTTTTGGGAACCAAATTCTCTTTTTTTTGGGGATCCAAATTCATTTTTTTTCTTGTTCTCAGGGTTTTTTGGGATCCAAATTCACCTCTTTTTTCAGTTTTAACCTTTTTTTGGGATCCAAATTCACTTTTTTTTTTTGGTTTTTAGGTTTTTTTTGGAGATCCAAATTCACCTTTTTTTGGGATCCAAATTCACTTTTTTGGGGGGTTTTAATGATTTTTTTTGGGGATCCAAATTAACATTTTTTGGTTTTCAGGGTTTTTCAGGGATCTAAATTCTTTTTTTGTTTGTTTTTAGGGTTTTTTGGGAACCAAATTCACTTTTTTTGGGGGGGGGGGGGATTCAAATTCACTTTGTTTTTTGGGTTTTTATGGTTTTTTGGGGATCCAAATTCACTTTTTTCAGGATCAAAATTCACTTTTTTTTCCCATTTTTAACCTTTTTTTGGGATCCAAATTCACTTTTTTTTGGGTGGTTTTAGGGTTTTTTTGGGGATCGAAATTCACTTTTTTTCCCATTTTTAACCTTTTTTGGGATCCAAACTCACTTTTTTTTTGGTTTTTAGGGGTTTTTGGGGATCCAAATTCACTTTTTTTGGGTGGTTTTTAGGGTTTTTTGGGGATCGAAATTCACTTTTTTTTCCATTTTTAACCTTTTTTGGGATCCAAATTCACTTTTTTTGGTTGTTTTTAGGGGTTTTTGGGATCCAAATTCACTTTTTTTGGTTGTTTTTAGGGGTTTTTTGGGGTCGAAATTCACTTTTTTCCCATTTTTAACCTTTTTGGATCCAAATTCACTTTTTTCCCATTTTTAACCTTTTTTGGGATCCAAATCCACATTTCCAGTTGCCAAAAGTCCCGAGAAGTCCTGCTCACTCTCCCTTCCATATTTTGGGATTCTTTTGGATTTTTTGGGGTTTTTTGGGGATATTTTGGGATTTTTGGTGTTCATTGCAGGCAGCAGTGGCCGTTGGCATCTTTGCAGCGTAACCTCATCTTGGGGCGATATTTCTCCAGGTAAAGCAGCTGTTTGGAGTTGAAAGCTCCCCTCCTTTTCCTGAAAAAACATTAAAAAATGAGGGTATTAGTGGGAAAATAGGGGATTTCAATAAATTCGGGGAATTAGGGGTTGTTTCGGCTGGAAATTTGGGGTTTTGTAGGTGTAAAAAGCGGAATTTTGGCCAAAATTTGTGCCTGGCGAGGAGAAATTTGGCGATATTAATTATTAATTATTATTAATTATTAATATTCCAATTAAATTCCAAATTCCACCTTTTTTAAAATTTTTTTCATGGAATTGAAAGATCCCCTCAGCTCAAAATTTGAATTTTTTTAGGTCCAAAAACCAGAATTTTGGCCAAAATTTGTGCCTGGCGAGGATAAATTTGGCATCTCCAAGGGAATATTCCAATTAAATTCCAAATTCCAACTTTTTAAAATTTTTTTAATGGAATTGAAAGATCCCATCAGCTATAAATTTGGGGTTTTTTAGGTCTAAAAAGCAGAATTTTGGCCAAAATTCTTACCCAGAGAGGATAATTTGGCATCTCCAAGGGAATATTCCAATTAAATTCCAGCACATTCCATCTTTTTTTCTTTATGGAATTGCAAGCTCTCCTCCTTTTCATAAATATTATATATATATATAAAATATAAGTTATAAATGATATTGTATGTATGTATGTATGTGTATATATATAAAAAATTATATATATAAAATTTTATACATAAAGTTATAGATATAAAGTTATAGATATAATCCCAAAATAATGGCTTTGCCACAAATATAGATAATATATAATATATAATATACTAATACTATTATATTAATATAATATACGTAATATATAATAACATATAATATTATATATTGTTATATATTAATATAATATTACCATATAATATATAATATATAATATATAATATGTTATATGTTATATATATTATAAATAAAAGTCCTATTTCTATATAATTATATAATTATAAATATAGATTAGAAAAAATATATAAGGGATTCTAAAAATCCCATTATTTTGGGATAAACTTCCCAAAAATCCCCAAATATCTTCCTTAACAGGAAAACCATGAGATGAAGGAATCCCTGGGAGATGGGAAATCCCATGGAAACTCCTGGGAAACCCCATGGAAATTACTGGAAAATGGGAAATTCCTGGAAAATCCCATGGAAATCCCTGGGAAATAGGAAATTCCTGGGAAATCCCATGGAAATCCCTGGGAAATAGGAAATTCCTGGAAAATCCCATGGAAATCCCTGGGAAATAGGAAATTCCTGGAAAATCCCATGGAAATCCCTGGGAAATAGGAAATTCCTGGAAAATCCCATGGAAATGGGAAATCCCATGGAAATCCCTGGGAAATAGGAAATTCCTGGAAAATCCCATGGAAATGGGAAATCCCATGGAAATCCCTGGGAAATAGGAAATTCCTGGGAAATCCAATGGAAATTCCTAGAAAATGGGAAATCCCTGGGAAATGGGAAATTCTTGGAAAATCCCACGGAAATTCCTGGGAAATGGGAAATCCCTGGAAAATCCCATGGAAATTCCTGGGAAATCCCATGGAAATTCCTGGAAAATGAGAAACTCATGGAAATCCCATGGAAATGAGAAATCCCAGGAAATCCTAGGAAATCCCAGGAAATCCCACGGAAATCCCATGGAAATGAGAAATCCCAGGAAATCCCAGGAAATCCCACGGAAATCCCATGGAAATGAGAAATCCCATGGAAATCCCATGGAAATGAGAAATCCCAGGAAATCCTAGGAAATCCTAGGAAATCCCAGGAAATCCCAGGAAAACCAGGAATCCTGACTCACGTCCTGATGAACTGCACGGCGTCCTCGTACTTCATCCCACACTCGATGAGAGCCAGAGCCACCAGCACAGGAGCCCTAGGGGAAAAATCAGATTTTAGGGAAAAATCCCATTGGTTAGGGAAAATCCGACAGGAGTCAATCCAATCCTGCCAAACTCATTTGAAATTTCCCCTAAAAATCCCATTGTTTAAGGAAAATCCAACAGGAATCAATCCAATCCTGCCAAACTCATTTGAAATTTTCCCCTAAAAACTCTATTTTTTAGGGAAAATCCGACAGGAATCAATCCAATCCTGCCAAACTCATTTGAAATTTCCCCTAAAAATCCCATTTTTTAGGGAAAATCTGACAGGAATCACTCCAATCCTGCCAAACTCATTTGAAATTTTCCCTAAAAACTCAATTTTTTAGGGAAAATCCGACAGGAATCAATCCAATCCTGCCAAACTCATTTGAAGTTTTCCCTAAAAACTCCATTTTTTAGGGAAAATCCAACAGGAATCAATCCAATCCTGCCAAACTCAGCCAATTCCTCTGAAATTTGCGAGTCTTATTATTTTTGAAATTCACTTTTTTTTAAAATTCATGGCATTTATTATTTTTAAAATTTGTGAAACTTATTATTTTTGACATTCACCTAACTCATTATTTTTGAAATTCGCTAAACTCATTATTTTTGAAATTCACATTTATTATTTTTGAAATTCACATTTATTATTTTTGAAATTCACTTTTTTTTAATTAATTTTTTTTAATTCACAATTTTTTTTTAAATTCATGAAACTTATTATTTTTTGAAATTCACATTTATTATTTTTAAATTCATGACATTTATTACTTTTGAAATTAACTTTTTTCTCAAATTAACAAAATTTTGTTTCTTTTTAAATTCACGAGATTTATTATTTTTGAAATTCACAACTGGCTTTTTTTTTAAATTAACGGAATTTATTACTTTTGAAATTCACATTTTTTTTAAAATAACGACATTTATTATTTTGGAAATTCACTTTTTTTTTTTTTAAAAATAACGACATTTATTATTTTGGAAATTCAGGGGTTTTTTTTTAAATAACGACATTTATTATTTTGGAAATTCACTTTTTTTTTTTAAAAAATAACGACATTTATTATTTTGGAAATTCACGGGTTTTTTTTTTAAAAATGACGACATTTATTATTTTGGAAATTCAGGGGTTTTTTTAAAAATAACGACATTTATCATTTTGGAAATTCGCGAAACTTATTCTTTTCGAAATTCGCCAAACCGACCAAATTGGAAACGACGAAATTCGATTTTTTTCGCCAAAAAAAGAGGAATTTTCCCCGGATTTTAGCCCTGACCTGCCCAGGCCAGCCACGCAGTGCACAGCCACGCAGCAGCCCGGCTCCTCCCGGAACTTGGTTCTCAGCAGGTTCAGCCAATCCTCCACGATCTGCCCGGGCGGCGGAGCTCCGTCATCGAACGGCCAGTCCTGGGGAGAAAAAGGGCAATTCTGGTAAATCACCTGCAAGGGTGGAGCGGGGGGAATTCATGATAAATTGTTGGGTTTGGGGTGGTTTTGGGGTGAAATTCACAATAAATTGCCATTTCTGAGGGGGTTTTGGGGGTTTTTTTGGGGTGAAATTCACAATAAATTGTCATTTCTGCAGGTTTTTTGGGGTGAAATTCACAATAAATTGCCAATTTTGTGGTGGTTTTGGGGTGAAATTCACAATAAATTGCCAATTTTGTGGTGGTTTTGGGGTGAAATTCACAATAAATTGCCAATTTTGTGGTGGTTTTGGGGTGAAATTCACAATAAATTGCCATTTCTGTGGGTTTTTTGGGGTGAAATTTGCAATGAATTGTCATTTCTGCAGGTGGTTTTGGGGTGAAATTCACAATAAATTGTCATTTCTGCAGGTGGTTTTGGGGGTGAAATTCACAATAAATTGTCATTTCTGCAGGAGGTTTTGGGGTGAAATTCACAATAAATTGTCATTTCTGCAGGTTTTTTGGGGTGAAATTCACAATAAATTGTCATTTCTGCAGGTTTTTTGGGGTGAAATTCACAATAAATTGCCACTTTTTTGGGGTGAAATTCACAATAAATTGCCATTTCTGCAGGTTTTTTGGGGTGAAATTCACAATAAATTGTCATTTCTGCAGGTTTTTTGGGGTGAAATTCACAATAAATTGTCATTTCTGCAGGTTTTTTGGGGTGAAATTCACAATAAATTGCCACTTTTTTGGGGTGAAATTCACAATAAATTGCCACTTTTTTGGGGTGAAATTCACAATAAATTGCCATTTCTGCAGGTGGTTTTGAGATGAAAATTCACAATAAATTGCCATTTCTGCAGGTGTTTTGGGGTTTTTTTGGGGTGAAATTCACAATATAATTGCCACTTTTTTGAGTGAAATTCACAATAAATTGCCATTTCTGCAGGTGCTGTTTTTGGGGTGTTTTGGGGTGAAATTCAACATAAATTGTCACTTCTGCAGGTGTTTTTGGGGTGAAATTCACCATAAATTGTTGGTTTTGGGGTGTTTTGGGGTGAAATTCAACATAAATTGTCACTTCTGCAGGTGTTTTTGGGGTGAAATTCACCATAAATTGTCATTTCTGCAGGTTTTATTTCTAGACATGAAAATTCCCATTTTTAAAGGCTAAACCCTTTAAATACCTCATAAAAAAAACTTTCAAATATCTCACCAAATCCCAAGGTTTATCCAGCCAGTTTCTCACCTTCACCTGCTGCTGCTTCACATTTTTTTGGCCCCCAAACCTGGAGATTCCCACCATTTCCAGGCAGGAAAATCCCCATTTTTAAAGGCTACACCCTTTAGAGATTCCCACCATTTCCAGACAGGAAAATTCCCAATTTTATCCACTTTTAAAGGCTAAAACCTTCACATATCTCAATAAAATCCCTTGAAATATCTCAACAAATCCCAAAAGGCACAAAAGTCCAGTGAGCTTCTCAAACCCACCTTTACCTGATTTACATTTTTTTGGCCAAGCTATCCCAAGCTCTTCCCCAAAACCTGGAGATTCCCACCATTTCCAGACAGGAAAATTCCCATTTTATCCACTTTTAAAGGCTAAAACCTTTAAATATCTCAAAAAAAACCCTTTAAATATCTCACCAAATCCCAAGGTTTATCCAGCCAGTTTCTCACCTTCACCTGCTGCTGCTTCACATTTTTTGGCCCCACAAACCTGGAGATTCCCACCATTTCCAGACAGGAAAATCCCCATTTTTAAAGGCTACACCCTTTAGAGATTCCCACCATTTCCAGACAGGAAAATTCCCAATTTCAGCCACTTTTAAAGGCTAAAACCTTCACATATCTCAATAAAATCCCTTGAAATATCTCAACAAATCCCAAAAGGCACAAAAACCCCAGCGAGTTTCTCAAACCCACCTTTACCTGATTTACATTTTTTTGGCCAAGCTATCCCAAGCTCTTCCCCAAAACATGGAGATCCCCACCATTTCCAGGCAGGAAAATTCCCATTTTATCCACTTTTAAAGGCTAAAACCTTTAAATATCTAAAAAAAAAAACCCTTTAAATATCTCACCAAATCCCAACATTTATCCAGCCAGTTTCTCACCTTCACCTGCTGCTGCTTCACATTTTTTGGCCCAAGTTCTTCCCCAAACCTGGAGATTCCCACCATTTCCAGACACAAAAATCCCCATTTTTAAAGGCTACACCCTTTAGAGATCCCCACCATTTCCAGGCAGGTAAATCCCCATTTTTAGGCAGTTTTTAAAGGCTAAACCCTTTAAATATCTCAATAAAAATCCTTGAAATATCTCAACAAATCCCAACATTTATCCAGCCAGTTTCTCACCTTCACCTGCTGCTGCTTCACATTTTTTGGCCCCAAAACCTGGAGATTCCCACCGTTTCCAGACACGAAAATCCCCATTTTTAAAGGCTACACCCTTTAGAGATCCCCACCATTTCCAGGCAGGAAAATCCCCATTTCCAGGCACTTTCCAGGCAGTTTCCAGGCAGTTTCCAGGCAGTTTCCAGGCACTCACCAGCACCTGGATGCCCTCCTTCTCGATGGGCGCTTGGTCGTAGGTGGCGTCACACACTCGCACCAAGGTGGTCACCCCGTACTTCTTCAGCTCCTGGGGGGAAAAACAACGTGGGAGGAGTGCTGGAGAATAAAATTTTCTATAAAATTATTTTTGGGGATGATAAAATTCTTGCTGTGAATTATAAAACTCTTCTTGGGGATAATAAAATTCTTTATAAAATTCTTTCTGTGAATTATAACATTCTTGTTGTGGATTATAAAATTCTTTCTGTGAATTATAACATTCTTGTTGTGGATTATAAAATTCTTTCTGTGGATTATAACATTCTTGTTGTGGATTATAAAATTCTTTCTGTGAATTATAACATTCTTGTTGTGGATTATAAAATTCTTTCTGTGGATTATAACATTCTTGTTGTGGATTATAAAATTCTTTCTGTGGATTATAACATTCTTGTTGTGGATTATAAAATTCTTTCTGTGAATTATAACATTCTTGTTGTGGATTATAAAATTCTTTCTGTGAATTATAACATTCTTGTTGTGGATTATAAAATTCTTTCTGTGGATTATAACATTCTTGTTGTGGATTATAAAATTCTTTCTGTGGATTATAACATTCTTGTTGTGGATTATAAAATTCTTGCTGTGAATTATAACATTCTTGTTGTGGATTATAAAATTCTTGCTGTGAATTATAACATTCTTGTTGTGAATTATAAAATTCTTTCTGTGAATTATAACATTCTTGTTGTGGATTATAAAATTCTTGCTGTGAATTATAACATTCTTGTTGTGAATTATAAAATTCTTTCTGTGAATTATAACATTCATCTTGTGAATTATAAAATTCTTTCTGTGGATTATAACATTCATCTTGTGAATTATAAAACTCCTTTGGTGAATTATAAAATTCTTTCTGTGGATTATAACATTCTTTTTGTGAATTATAAAACTCCTTTGGTGAATTATAAAATTCTTTCTGTGGATTATAACATTCATCTTGTGAATTATAAAACTCCTTTGGTGAATTATAAAATTCTTTCTGTGGATTATAACATTCTTTTTGTGAATTATAAAACTCCTTTGGTGAATTATAAAATTCTTTCTGTGGATTATAACATTCATCTTGTGAATTATAAAACTCCTTTGGTGAATTATAAAATTCTTTCTGTGGATTATAACATTCTTTTTGTGAATTATAAAACTCCTTTGGTGAATTATAAAATTCTTTCTGTGGATTATAACATTCATCTTGTGAATTATAAAACTCCTTTGGTGAATTATAAAATTCTTTCTGTGGATTATAACATTCTTTTGGTGAATTATAAAACTCTTTTGGTGAATTATAAAATTCTTTCTGTGGATTATAACATTCTTTTGGTGAATTATAAAACTCTTTTGGTGAATTATAAAATTCTTTCTGTGGATTATAACATTCTTTTGGTGAATTATAAAACTCTTTTGGTGAATTATAAAATTCTTTCTGTGGATTATAACATTCTTTTTGTGAATTATAAAACTCTTCTGGTGAATTATAAAATTCTTTCTGTGGATTATAACATTCTTTTGGTGAATTATAAAACTCTTTTGGTGAATTATAAAATTCTTTCTGTGGATTATAACATTCTTTTGGTGAATTATAAAACTCTTTTGGTGAATTATAAAATTCTTTCTGTGGATTATAACATTCTTTTGGTGAATTATAAAACTCTTTTGGTGAATTATAAAATTCTTTCTGTGGATTATAACATTCTTTTGGTGAATTATAAAACTCTTTTGGTGAATTATAAAATTCTTTCTGTGGATTATAACATTCTTTTGGTGAATTATAAAACTCTTTTGGTGAATTATAAAATTCTTTCTGTGGATTATAACATTCTTTTGGTGAATTATAAAACTCTTTTGGTGAATTATAAAATTCTTTCTGTGGATTATAACATTCTTTTGGTGAATTATAAAACTCTTTTGGTGAATTATAAAATTCTTTCTGTGGATTATAACATTCTTTTGGTGAATTATAAAATTCTTTTGGTGAATTATAAAATTCTTTTGGTGAATTATAAAATTCTTTCTGTGGATTATAACATTCTTTTGGTGAATTATAAAATTCTTTTGGTGAATTATAAAATTCTTTCTGTGGATTATAACATTCTTTTGGTGAATTATAAAATTCTTTTGGTGAATTATAAAATTCTTTCTGTGGATTATAACATTCTTTTGGTGAATTATAAAATTCTTTTGGTGAATTATAAAATTCTTTCTGTGGATTATAACATTCTTTTGGTGAATTATAAAATCTTTCTTGTGAATGATAAAATTCTTCTTGTGAATGATAAAATTCTTCTTGTGAATGATAAAATTCTTCTTGTGAATGATAAAATTCTTCTTGTGAATGATAAACCTTTTTTGAAAAATGATAAAACTTTTCGTGAATTATAAAACCCTTTCTGTGAATTATAACATTCTTCTTGTGAATTATAAAACTCTTTCTGTGAATTATAAAATTCTTCTTGTGAACTATAAAACCCTTTCTGTGAACTATAAAACCCTTTTATCAGCTAGAAACCCAACATTCTCAGAGCTCCAAGCTGAAGGAAGGAGTAAGAGAGAAATTTGAGGACAGATTTCACTTTAAGTTGATTTTCTGCTTTCTGACATCTCCTTTCAACATTTAACAGTGTGCATTGAGCTGGGCAGAGTTACAGAGATGACTTTATATACATTTATATATTATTTATTCTGTAACTAATTCCGTAAAGGAACTTTCTATACATTTATATATTATTTATTCTTTAACTAATTCTGTAAAGGAACTTTCTATACATTTATATATTATTTATTCTTTAACTAATTCTGTAAAGGAACTTTCTATACATTTATATATTATTTATTCTTTAACTAATTCTGTAAAGGAACTTTCTATACATTTATATATTATTTATTCTTTAACTAATTCTGTAAAGGAACTTTCTATACATTTATATATTATTTATTCTTTAACTAATTCTGTAAAGGAACTTTCTATACATTTATATATTATTTATTCTTTAACTAATTCTGTAAAGGAACTTTCTATACATTTATATATTATTTATTCTTTAACTAATTCTGTAAAGGAACTTTCTATACATTTATATATTATTTATTCTTTAACTAATTCTGTAAAGGAACTTTCTATACATTTATATATTATTTATTCTTTAACTAATTCTGTAAAGGAACTTTCTATACATTTATATATTTATTTTTTTAACTCATCCTGAGTTAAACACTTATATATTTATTTTTTTAACTCATCCTCAGTCTGAGGAAGAGAAAATAATTGCAATTTTGAGAGGAAAATCTGCTTTTTCTCCTGAACACACAGCCCAGCAGAGCCCAGTAATGCACTGAGTGGCACTTTAAAGTGAAATAAAATATCAGAGGATCAAATCAAAGATCACTCTGGAGCTTCCCAAAGCCAGCAGGGTTTGCTCTGAATTGTTATTTCACCGTGGTGCAGAGAGAATCCTGGAAAAGAGGGAAATTCTCAATGATGATGGGGAAATGAAGATAAAAAATGGGGTTTGAGGTTCTCAAAGCAAGCAGAATTTCCTCTGAATTGTTATTTCATCTCACAATTGGCAGTGAGAGTTGGTCCAGAGAGACTCTTGGAAAAAGAGGGAAATTCTCAATAATGGGGGAAAATGAAGATAAAAAAATGTGGTTTGAGGTTCTCAAAGCAAGGAGAATTTCCTCTGAATTATTATTTCACCTCACAGTGAGAGCTCTTCCAGAGAGACTCCTGGAAAAAGAGGAAAATTCTCAATAATGATGGGGAAAAATAAAACAATGTGACTTTGAGGTTCTCAAAGCAAGCAGAACATCCTCTTAATCACTATTTTATCTCACAATCAGCAGTGAGAGCTCTTCCAGACTCCTGGAAAAGAAGGAAAATTCTCAATAATGGAGGGAAATAAAGATTAAAAAAAGTGGCTTTGAGGTTCTCAAAGCAGAATTTCCTCTGTTTTATTTCACCTCACAACTGGCAGTGAGAGCTCTTCCAGAGACTCTTGGAAAGAGAGGAAAACTCTCAATAATGATGGGGAAATTAAGATAAAAAATGTGGTTTGAGGTTCTCAAACCAAGTAGAATTTCCTCTGAATCATTAGTGCACCTCACAATTGGTAGTGAGAGTTGGTCCAGAGAGAATCCTGGAAAAAGAGGAAAATTCTCAATAATGATGGAGAAATAAAGATAAAAAATGGGGTTTTGAGGTTCTCAAAGCAAGCAGAATTTCCTCTGAATTGTTATTTCAACTCACAATTGGCAGTGAGAGTTGGTCCAGAGAGACTCTTGGAAAAAGAGGGAAATTGTCAATAATGGGGGAAAATAAAGATATAAAAATGTGGCTTTGAGGTTCTCAAAGCAAGAAAAATTTCCTCTGAATTATTATTTCACCTCACAGTGACAGCTCTTCCAGAGAGACTCCTGGAAAAAGAGGAAAATTCTCAATAATCACGGGGAAATAAAAATAAAACAAATGTGGTTTGAGGTTCTCAAACCAAGCAGAACTTCCTCTGAGTCACTATTTTATCTCACAATCAGCAGTGAGAGCTCTTCCAGACAGACTCCTGGAAAAGAAGGAAAATTCTCAATAATGGGGAGAAATAAAGATAAAAAATGTGACTTTGAGGTTTTCAAAGCAGAATTTCCTCTAAATTATTATTTCAACTCACAATTGGCAGTGAGAGTTGGTCCAGAGAGACTCTTGGAAAAAGAGGAAAATTGTCAATAATGGGGGAAAATAAAGATAAAAAAATGTGGTTTGAGGTTCTCAAAGCAAGAAAAATTTCCTCTGAAGATCTGGTTCAGAAAGACTCCTGGAAAAAGAGGAAAATTCTCAATAATGGGGGCGAAATTAAGATAAAAAATGTGGTTTTGAGGTTCTCAAAGCAGAACTTCCTCTGAATCACTATTTTATCTCACAATCAGCAGTGAGAGCTCTTTCAGACTCCTGGAAAGAGAGGAAAACTCTCAATAATGGTGGGAGAAATAAAGATAAAAAATGTTGATTTGAGGTTCTCAAAGCAAGTAGAGTTTCCTCTTAATCATTATTTCACCTCACAATCAGCAGTGAGATCTGTTTGGCACTTCTGGAAAAAGAGGAAAATTCTCAATAATGATGGGGAAATAAAGATAAAAGAACTGCTTCTTTAAAAGCAGGGGAAAGAACATTTGGGATTGGTTCTTATTCAAAAAATCAGGATCAAAAGTAACAGAATCAAGATTCAAAAATCAGGATTAAAATATTTCTGAGGTTCAATATCCAAAAATCAGGATAAAAATAACAGAACCAATATTCAAAAAATCAGGATTGAAATATTTTTGAGGTTCAATATTCAAAAATCATGATAAAAAAATAAGAGAATCATGGAATGGTTTGGGTTGGAATTCCCAGGTTGCTCCAACCTGGCTTTGGACATTTCCAGGAATTTTCTTATTTAACCTAAATTTTCCCTTTTCCAGTTGGAATTCATTACCCTTGTGTGTTTATATCCCAAAATGGAAACTCATCCAAGCTGAGAAATTCAGGAAATTCAGGAAAATCCATCAGTGGATTCTCTTCTCAGAACGTGAATAACAAAGACAAAAACTTCAAAAATTTTAAATTTAAAAACTAATTTTACAATTAATTTAATTCATTTATTTTAACTAAAATTTAATTTATTTAATTTAATTAGAATTTTATTTAATTTATTTAATTTAAAATTTAATTTAATTTAAAATTTAATTTAATTTAAAATTTAATTTAATTTAAAATTAAATCAAAAAATTAATTTAAAAATTAAAAATTGAATTAAACGAAAAGTTCAAGGTACCAGGCAAAGCACTGAGCAGCAGCTCAACACCCGAGCAGGAATTCTGAGGGATGTGGGGAATTATATTTTTATTTTCTGGGGATTCCTTACCTCGATGAACTTGCTGAGGGTGGCGTTGGTGGGGTTGTGAGTGATCAGGAAACGCAGATTTTCATAAGTGATTTCCACGGGGGCTGGACGGTTCATAATGGCAAAGGAAACGTGTGAGGGGGCCAAAAAGAAATGGAAAAAAAAAATTTAAAATAACGGGGGAAAAAAAAATAAAATAAAAATCAATGACCTGGGCAAGGTTTCACAGCAGAAAACATCCAAAAGAGCACTGGGACTGCTCCGAGCTCGGCTCCTTCCTTAGGGATTTTCGCTGCTGGAAAAGCAGGTTGGCTTCGGAATCCCTCGGGGCTGTTCTCCTCCAGACCCCCCAAAATTCCCAAAATTCCCACGAGGTGCAAGCCTGGGCAGCCTGTTCTACATTGAGGCACTGGTGAGGCGAAGGAAGGGGCTGTCTCCTGGCAGAGCTGGGGTTTCTCTTCCAGCCAGGGCAGGAGAAATCCCATAAATTTGTCGCGGAGCGTCTGGAGGCAGAGGGAACTGGGGATTTCGGGGCTGTGGCACGAGCAGAGCTCACTTGGCGGCCAGGGTGCTGTGCTGGGCCTGGCAGAAGTCTGCCCTGACGCTCAGAAAAGCCATAAATGGGCCAAGGAGCCTCCAACAGAACACCTGGGTGGGGAGAGAAACACAGGGAGAAGGGTTGGAGCATTTGGGGTTGTGGGGTTGATGTGCAGAGAAAGTCAGATAATGTGAAAATATAGTCCTGATAGCCCTGATCCCAAATATTGGGAATGTTCTCTAAGCATTTGTTCGAATTCAAAGCATTGGAGGATTCTGTTTCCATCATTAACCCACACAGAGAAATTCAAATTAAGTGAAAAACCAGTCCTGATCCCAAATATTGGGAATACTACCTAAGGATTTATTGAATACAAAGCATTGGAGGATTCTGTTTCCATCAATAACCCACACAGAGAAATTAAAATTAGGCAAACGCTGCAAAAACCCCACAAATAAAAGTGCTGATAGCCCTGATCCCAAATATTGGGAATGTTCCCTAAGGATTTGTTCAAATTTAAAGCCTTGGAGGTTTCTGTTTCCGCCATTGGTCACACCCAGAGAAATTCAAATTAAGTGAAAAACCAGTCCTGATCCCAAATATTGGGAATATTCCCTGAGGATTAGATGAATACGAAGCATTGGAGGATTCTGTTTCCATCACTGACCCACCCAGAGAAACTCAAATTAATCAAAAAACCATTCCTGATAGCCCTGATCCCAAATATTCTCTAAGGATTTGTTGAATTCAAAGCATTGGAGCAGTCTGTTTCCATCACTGACACACCCAGAGAAATTCAAATTAAGTGAAAAAACAGTCCTGATAGCCCTGATCCCAAATACTCTCTGAAGATTACTTAAATACAAAGCATTGGAGGATTCTGTTTCCATCATTAACCCACCCAGAGAAATACAAATTAAGGCAAACGCTGCAAAGAACCAACAAATAAAAGTCCTGATAGTTCTGATCCCAAATATTGGGAATAGTCCCTGAGGATTTGTTGGAATTCAAAGCATTAGAGGATTGTTTCCATCATTGATTCACAGAGAAATTCAAATTAAGTGAAAAACCAGTCCTGATAGCCCTGATCCCAAATATTGGGAATGTTCTCTAAAGATTAGTTGAATACAAAGCATTGGGGGATTCTGTTTCCATCACTGATCCACCCAGAGAAACTCAAATTAAGCAAAAAACCAGTCCTGATCCCAAATATTGGGAATATTCTCTGAGGATTTGCTGGAATTCAAAGCCTTGGAGGATTCTGTTTCCATCATTAACCCACCCAGAGAAATACAAATTAAGTGAAAAAACAGTTCTGACAGCCCTGATCCCAAATATTGGGAATATTCCCTGAGAATTTGTTGAATACAAAGTATTGGGGAATTCTGTTTATATCATTGACACACAAAGAGAAACTCAAAATTAAGGCAAATGCGGCAAAAACCCCACAAATAAAAGTCCTGATAGCCCTGATCCCAAATATTGGGAATATTCCCTGAGGATTTGTTGGAATTCAAAGCATTAGAGGATTCTGTTTCCATCATTGATTCACAGAGAAATTCAAATTAAGTGAAAAACCAATGCTGATAACCATAATCCCAAATATTGGGAATGTTCCCTAAGGAATTGTTGAATACAAAACATTGGAGGATTCTGTTTCCACCATTGATCCACACAGAGAAACTCAAATTATTCAAGAAACCATTCCTGATAGCCCTGATCCCAAATATTGGGAATGTTCTCTAAAGATTAGTTGAATACAAAGCCTTGGAGGATTCTGTTTCCATCACTGACCCACACAGAGAAATTCAAATTAAGTGAAAAACCAGTCCTGATAACCATAATCCCAAATATTGGGAATATTCCCATAGGATGAGTTGAATACAAACCATTGGAGGATTCTGTTTCCATCACTGATTCACATAGAGAAACTCAAAATTGAGGCAAATGCTGCAAAAACCCCACAAATAAAAGTCCTGATAGCCCTGATCCCAAATATTGGGAATATTTTGAGGATTTGATGGAATTCAAAGCCTTGGAGGATTCTGTTTCTGTCACTGATCCACCCAGAGAAATTCAAATTAAGTGAAAAACCAGTCCTGATAGTCCTGATCCCAAATATTGGGAATATTCCCTGAGGATTTATTGGAATTCAAAGCCTTGGAGGATTGTTTCCATCATTGATTCACAGAGAAATTCAAATTAAGTGAAAAACCAGTGCTGATAACCATAATCCCAAATATTGGGAATATTCCCTGAGGATTTATTGGAATACAAAGCCTTGGAGGATTGTTTCCATCACTGATCCACCCAGAGAAATTCAAATTAAGTGAAAAACCAGTCCTGATCCCAAATATTGGGAATATTCCCTAAGGATTTGTTGAATACAAAACCTTGGAGGATTCTGTTTCCACAACTGACCAACACAGAGAAATTCAAATTAATCAAAAAACCAGTCCTGATAAAAATAAACCCAAATATTGGGAATATTTTCTAAGGGTTTGCTGTAATTCCTGCTCCTGGAGGCACCAAAAAATGAGGAATTCTCTCTGTGTTCCCTCCTGGAAAAATAAAAAATAACCCACACTTGAAAATGTCATTTTCTTCATCCCAAATCTGTGAAAAACCAGCACTGGTGTGGTTTTATTTTCTGAACAAAACCAGCAGCAGGACAAGTGAGAGCAGAATAAATAAAATACCAGAATAAAATCAATTTTTCATGTATTTTTGAGCTCCTGCAAGCAGATAAATCCCACCCAATTGAAAATATCTAGCAGGATAATGGCCAGATGGTCATTTAGCAGCAATGATTTTGAGTTATTCTCAATTATTTGGGTTGCAACCATCATAATTCTGAGTTATTCTCAATTATTTGGGTTACAACCATCATAATTTTTAGTTATTCGCTGCCTTATCTCTGTTTACAGAGCTGGGCTTTAAAGCTCCCTGTTTGAAGGCTGAAAATTCAAAATATTTCAGCAGGAAAGGGTGGAAAAAAGTCGTTGGAAGCGTGAAATTGAGGAGTTATCCCAAATATTGAATTATTTCAGGGATTTGAAAATAATGGAGGTGAAGAACTGCTGCTGGTGGTTCTTTTTTTAAGGGGAAAAAGGTCAAAACGGGGTGGATAAAATCCCAAATCTGCAAGGGGAAAGGTCAGGGAGTGAAGATAATTAGGGGAAAGCAAACCCCACGGAGTTCCCATCCCAAAATTGTGGGGTGAGGAGGATTTAATGAGATTTTTCACTTTCCAAAAAGGAGAATTAATCACCTTTTTCACTGCTGTGGAGTCAAAAATCACCCCAGAAATCACCCCAGAATCAATTATTCCATTCAAGTGGAGCTCTCAGTGCCAAAAATGAGATTAATTAAATTAATTAGCTGCCAGAGGGGAGAGAAAAATTGTTTTCAATCACCTCTGCTGACCGCAGAGCAGCTCCTGAAATCCAAAAATCCCAATTTCCACCAGGAAATCCTGGAATGGTCGATCCACAGGATGGAAAAATCTCCTCCAAAACCATCAAACTGAAGTATTTATATTTATCAATCCAATCCCTCAAAGGTTGTGGAGAATTAAAGAGGTTAAAGCCTAATTGGGATTTAATCTGGGAAGGATAATAAAGATGATTTTATTAAATGATTTAATGGCAACAGGAGGGAAGGAGAAACTGCAATTCTGTATTTTCTTGGCACCAAATTGGGTTGGAAAAGCTATTTTTGCCCTGGAAATTGTATCAAATTGGGGTCATTTTGGATAAATTCAAATCAAAGGGAATTTCAGGGTGAATTTCACTGCAATTATTTTAAAAGGCAGTTGTACAAATGATTTCCCAAGGGATTAAGATATGGAATATCTTAAAATTAATATCCATAATATCAATAATATCCCTAATAGCAATACCCATAATATCCATGTCAATAATAATAATAATAATAATGTCCCAAGGAATAATAATAATAATAAAAATAATAATAATAAAAAAATGTTGTCCTAAGGAGTCACCAGCTCCAGTGGTGAAAATAATAATAATAATAATAATAATAAAAATAATAAAAATAATAAATAATAATTAAAAATAATAAAAATAATACTAAATGTTGTCCCAAGAAGTCACCAGCTCCAGTGGTGGTTAAAAATAAAAATAAAAATAAAAATGAAAATAAAAGCTGTCCCAAGGAGTTATCAGCTCCAGTGGTGATAATGATAATAATAATAATAATTAATGAATAATAATAATAATAAATGTTGTCCCAAGGAGTTATCAGCTCCAGTGGTGATAACAATAATAAAAATAAAAATAAATAATAATAAAAATTAATAATAATAAATGTTGTCCCAAGGAGTCACCAGCTCCAGTGGTGATAATAATAAAAATAAAAATAATAATAATAATAGTAATAATAATAATAATGTTGTCCCAAGGAGTCACCAGCTCCAGTGGTGATAACAATAATAAAAATAATAATAAAAATAAAAATTAATAATAATAAATGTTGTCCCAAGGAGTCATCAGCTCCTGTGGTGATAATAATAAAAATAAAAATAATAGTAATAATAATAATAATGTTGTCCCAAGGAGTCACCAGCTCCAGTGGTGATAACAATAATAAAAATAAAAATTAATAATAATAAATATTGTCCCAAGGAGTCACCAGCTCCAGTGGTGACCTCAGCTCCTCTGCAGAACTTCTCCACCTCCCCTTCCCCAAAGGAATATTCCTGGAGCACTTAATCAGCTCACAGCTAATTAAACATGAGTGATTAAAAATGCACAGCGCTGTGTTTAAGGCTGAAGGAGTTATTTTCAGCAGGATGAGGAGTTCCTGTAGCACAGAAATCGAATTTATTTTAAAAGTTTGGCTTTTCAAGTGAAGTTTAATTAGGAAAATTAAACCTTATTGTGTATGACTTCTGATTTCCCCAAGTAAATACTTTGAATTTTCTCTCACCAAGTGAATTTACACTTCAGCAATTAACCTTCAGCTTTTCAGACATAAAAAAGTGAGATTGGACATGGAGAGGAACCAAAAACTGACAGCTTTTGACGTGGCTGGCCTGGGAAATGGAGCAGAGGGGAAAATGGAATTTTCAGAGCAGAGGGAATGAATATTCCTGGAGCTGGAATGCTGCCTGGCAGGAAATGCTGTTATCAATCAGTGGTTCTCAATGGAGATAATCAATAGTCACTGAGATGATCAATCGGTGCTGAGGCAGGCTGGGCAGCCAGGCATTGATTAATTCAGGTTTTAATTAACACCCAGATTGCAGCAGGATGGGGCTCTGCTCACTGCCAGCCTGATGAGGGGAAACTGGGATTTGGTTTGCAATGGGCAAAAATCAGCTGTAAAGCTGTGCACAGGGCAGTCATTAACAGAGTAAATTAATTAATTGAATTAATGAAGGTGAGAACTAATCAGGAGATATCAGTGCAATGAATTCCAGATTTGCCACTGGAGATCACTGGAGGGAAAAGCCAAACTGAAATGGAATTTGTTTTGCAATGGGCAAAAATGCTTTCTAAAAATCTGCTGTAAAGCTATGCACAGGGCAGTCATTAACAGCATAAATTAATTAATTAAATTAATCAAGGTGAGAACTAATCAGGAGATATCAGTGCAATGAACTCCTGATTTGCCAGTGGAGATCATTGGAAGGGAAAAGCCAAACTGGAGAGAAATTTGTTTTGTAATGCTATGAAAGGGCAAAAATCTGCTGCAAAGCTGTGCACAGGGAAGTCATTAACAGTATAAATTAAGTAATTAAATTAATCAAGGTGAGAACTAATCAGGAGATATCAGTGCAATGAATTCCAGATTTGCCACTGGAGATCACTGAAGGGAAAAGCCAAACTGGAGAGGAATTTTTTTGCAATGCCACAAATACTTTGCAAAAATGTGCTGCAAAGCTGTGCCCAGGGCAGTCATTAACAGCATCAATTAATCAAGGTGAGAACTAATCAGGAGATATCAGTGCAATTAAGTCCTGACTTGCCAGGAGCTGCACTGGAGATCACTGGAATGGAAAAGCCAAATTGAAGAGGAATTTGTATTGCAATGGGCAAAAATGCTTTGCAAAAATCTGCTGTAAAGCTATGCAAAGTGCAGTCATTAACAGCATAAATTAATTAATTGAATTAATCAAGGTGAGAACTAATCAGGAGGTATCAGTGCAATGAATTCCTGACTTGCCAGCAGAGATCATTGGAGGGAAAAGCCAACAGCCCACAGTCTCCACTTGCAGGGTCACCGATCCCAAATCAGAGATTCCAGCAGAGCCAGCAGGAGTGCAAACCCAGGGATGATGACACGGGAGGAATTCCCAGCCCCGGGAGCAATTCCCAGCCCGGGAGGAATTCCCAGCTGGTGAGGAATTCCCAGCCTGTCAGGAATTCCCAGCCCCGGGAGCAATTCCCAGCCCCGGGAGCAATTCCCAGCCCCGGGAGCAATTCCCAGCCCCGGCAGGAATTCCCAGCCCCGCAGGAATTCCCAGCCCCGGCAGGAATTCCCAGCCCCGGCAGGAATTCCAAGCTGGTGAGGAATTCCCAGCCCATCGGAATTCCCAGCTGGTGAGGAATTCCCAGCCCCGGCAGGAATTCCCAGCCCCGGCAGGAATTCCCAGCCCGGAGCAGCTGCAGGGATTGCACAACTCGGATCCCCAAAAGGTCACTGGGATCTCCTTTCCAAAGGGCACAGGATGCACGGCACTCCTGCTGATTTGTCACTGTGGGTTAGAAGGATTTTTGGGTGTTTTCAGGGATGTCTGTCTCTGGTGGGTTTGTTGCTCTAAGGGGGAATCCAGCTGAGTTAAATCTGGTTTTTCCTCCTCCATGGATTTGCAGTGTGGATCAGCAGCACAGGGGGATCCCAGCAGATGTGCCAGGCTGCCATCAGGACAGGCTTTTCCTGCTCTCAGTTCCCTTTTTCTGAAAATTCCCTCTCTGTCCTCACAAAATGTTCCACCTGGAGACTCTCAGAAGTCACACACCTCCAGACCTGCCTGGAAACTTCAAACACAAAGCAGCAAAAAGCTGAGAAAGATCTTTTCTAGAATATCTTCTCCTAGAAAAACCCTGGAATTAAATATCTTTTCTCTAAGAAATATCTTTTCTATAATGTCCTCTCCTGGAAAAACCCTGGAATTAAATATCTTTTCTCCAAGAAAGATCTTTTCTGTAATATCCTGTTCTAGAAAAACCCTGGAACTGAATATCTTTTCTCTAAGAAAGATACTTTCTAGAATATCCTCTCCTAGAAAAACCCTGGAACTGAATACCTTTTCTCTAAGAAAGATTTTTCTGTAATATCCTCTCCTAGAAAAACCCTGGAATTAAATATCTTTTCTCCAAGAAAGATATTTTCTAGAATATCTCCTAGAAAAACCCTGGAATTAAATACCTTTTCTCCAAGAAAGATTTTTTCTAGAATATCTTCTCCTAGAAAAACCCTGAAACTGAGTATTTTTGGATGAACTCCTCGGAAAACCTCTCTTTAGGAAGCTTGCTCAGACTGACAGCGCCCGGAGAGGGGTGAGGTTAAAAAATGTCACTGTTCCACCCTGGAGCTCCCTCCCAGTCCCTCCCAGTCCCTCCCAGTCCCTCCCAGTCCCTCCCAGTTTGCTGACAAGCTCGGGGCTGACTCACTCGTTTCCTTTCAAAAGCCACGGCAGCAGATATGGATCTGCCCGAGCAGGAAGAGGAAAAAAAAACCCAAAAAACCCTGCAGATGAAAGGAGGTTCAGCAGGAAATGGTGACAATTGTCACCTGCTGGGGGTGAGGACAAAGTTTCAAAGATTTCAAAGTTGAGCTGGAATCCCTGATCTTAAAAATCCCAAATTTTAAAAATCAAAGATTTCAAATTTGAGCTGAAATGGGATATTCGGGAATTTCAGAATTCTGGAGATGCTGGGAAGCAAATTCCATAATTCTGCCAGAAATAATAACCAAGGGTGGTTTGTGCAGATTTGTGAAGCAGAATTTGTTAAAATGCTGTTCTGACACGGAGGTTTTGTTAAAAAACACCTTCCCCACCCATCACTGAAGTTTTTAGAGGATGTGTTTGAATGTTATTTGCATTCCATGCCCAAAGAGTTGAAAGTTGCTAGAAGTGTTTGAAGTGGAAGTTGTTAAAAGCGTTTGAAGTCAAAAGCAAAAGGCCCTGCTGAAAGGGAAAAAAAAAATAAAAATAAAACACCAAAACTAAGCTCTACAGCCCTGTTTAAACCACAAAATTAAATCCAAGCAAAAAAAAAAAAAAAAAAAAAAAAAAAAATCAAAAAATCACTTCGGAAATGCTGTCTGTGACATCAGAAAAAAATGTCTAAAAAAACCCAGAATTGCCAGCAGAGCTTTGAAAACAAACTCCAGCCCAGACCGAACATCCTCACCCTTCCAGCCCGAATTTCCAACCCCAAACCCCACGAACGAGCCGAGCAGCACTTGAAAGGCACAGGAATCCCAGGGAGAACGGAGAGCTGCCGGGCCGAGTCACTCGCAGCTCTCCTGCGCTCCCCGGTTTGGGATTTGCCATCCCGTGGAGGCACCGAGAGGCGGGCTGACAGCCGAGGGTGACTGAGGAATGTCACCGCCTGGTGACAAAGTGGCGATTGTTCCCTGCCCCGGCCCGGCTCTGCAGGGCACGGCTCGGCTTGCGGGGTCAGACAGCAAAGAAATGAACTTTTTTAGCTTTTTTTTCCAGAGTGCGCCTTTCAGCAGAGCAAAATTCAAGATTTTTGCTATTTCTTGAGAGTACAGCTCGTTTCAGCGGGAGAGAGCAAAAATTCAAATTTTTCTATTTCTTGAGAGTACAGCTCGGTTTGCAGCGGGAGAGAGCAAAGAATTCAAGATTTTTAGCTATTTCTTGAGAGTACAGCTCGGTTTTCAGTGGGAGATAGCAAAGAATTCAAGATTTTTAGCTATTTTTTGAGAGTACAGCTCGGTTTTCAGTGGGAGATAGCAAAGAATTCAAGATTTTTAGCCTTTTTTTCCAGAGTACAGCTCGGTTTTCAGCGGGAGAGAGCAAAGAAATGAACTTTTTAGCCATTTTTTCAGGGCACAGCTCGGTTTTCAGCGTGAGAGAGCAAAGAATTCAAGATTTTTAGCCTTTTTTTCCAGAGTACAGCTCGGTTTTCAGGGTGAGATAGCAAAGAATTCAAGTTTTTTAGCCTTTTTTTCCAGAGTACAGCTCGGTTTTCAGCGGGAGATAGCAAAGAAATGAACTTTTTAGCCATTTTTTCAGGGCACAGCTCGGTTTTCAGCGTGAGAGAGCAAAGAATTCAAGATTTTTAGCTATTTCTTGAGAGTACAGCTCGGTTTTCAGTGGGAGATAGCAAAGAATTCAAGATTTTTAGCTATTTCTTGAGAGTACAGCTCGGTTTTCAGCGGGAGATAGCAAAGAATTCAAGATTTTTAGCTATTTCTTGAGAGTACAGCTCGGTTTTCAGTGGGAGATAGCAAAGAATTCAAGATTTTTAGCTATTTCTTGAGAGTACAGCTCGGTTTTCAGTGGGAGATAGCAAAGAATTCAAGATTTTTAGCTATTTCTTGAGAGTACAGCTCGGTTTTCAGTGGGAGATAGCAAAGAATTCAAGATTTTTAGCTATTTCTTGAGAGTACAGCTCGGTTTTCAGCGGGAGAGAGCAAAGAAATGAACTTTTTAGCCATTTTTTCAGAGCACAGCTCGGTTTTCAGCGGGAGAGAGCAAAGAATTCAAGATTTTTAACCATTTTTCAGGGCACAGCTCAGTTTTCAGGGTGAGATAGCAAAGAATTCAAGTTTTTTAGCCTTTTTTTCCAGAGTACGGCTTGGTTTTCAGCGGGAGAGAGCAAAGAATTCAAGATTTTTAACCATTTTTGCAGGGCACGGCTTGGTTTTCAGCAGGAGAGAGCAAAGAATTCAAGATTTTTAGCTATTTTTTGAGAGTACGGCTCGGTTTTCAGTGTGAGATAGCAAAGAATTCAAGATTTTTAACCATTTTTTGAGAGTACAGCTCGGTTTCCAGCATGACAGAGCAAAGAAATGAACTTTTTAGCCATTTTTTCAGGGCACAGCTCAGTTTTCAGTGTGAGATAGCAAAGACTTCAAGTTTTTTAGCCTTTTTTTCCAGCGTACAGCTCAGTTTTCAGCGTGAGATAGCAAAGAATTCAAGATTTTTAACCATTTTTTCAGGGCACAGCTCAGTTTTCAGCGTGAGATAGCAAAGAATTCAAGATTTTCAATCTTTTTTCAGGGCACAGCTCAGTTTTCAGCGTGAGATAGCAAAGAATTCAAGATTTTTTAGCTATTTTTTGAGAGCACAGCTCAGTTTTCAGCGTGAGATAGCAAAGAATTCAAGTTTTTTTAGCTATTTTTTGAGAGTACAGCTCGGTTTTCAGCGTGAGACAGAAAAGAATTCAAAGTTTTCCAGCAGGGGACAGAGAGAAACAAGGAGCAACAAAAAGTTACAAGTAACAGTGACCCCGGAGGAGCCAGAGAGACTGAGAAGGGAAGTTTTGGAGCTGAAAAAGGAAATTTCAGACTCATTCAGACCCATTCACAGTCAGCAAAACGAGCCAGGAGGTGACAGCAGAGTCACAGCCTCTCCAAAGGGATTTTATAGTGGGAAATAAAAGGATTTTATTCCTGAGGAGGTGCCAGGCTGCTCACCTGCCCCAAAAAGAGCAACCAGGGCTCTTTTCCTATATTGATACTGAATCTCCAGCTGTCAGATTAATCCAGATTATCCAACAATATCCAGAGCCTCTCTGCCAGGGCAGCAACGTCACCAAAAACGGGTTTTCCTCCCAAAATATTATCCAAATCCACAACCTGCAAACCCCGTTGGGAATGCCAGAATGGTTAGGGCTGGAGGGAATATTAATATAATAATAATATTAATATTAATATCAATATTTCCAATATTTGCATTGATCTGCTCTAAATCTCCAGCTGTCAGACTAATCCAGAGGAACCAAAACACTGAGATCCTCTCTGCCAGGGCAGCAATGTCACCAAAAACGGGTTTTCCCTCCCGAAATATTGTCCAAATCCACTGTCCTGATCCCAAATATCGGGAATATTTTGAGAATTTGTTGGAATTCAAAGCCTCGGAGGATTCTGTTTCCGTCATTGGCACACACAGAGAAACTCGAATTATGCAAGAAACCAGTCCTGACAGCCCTGATCCCAAATATTGGGAATATTCTCTAAAAATTAGTTGAATACAAAGCATTGGGGGATTCTGTTTCCATCACTGACCCACAAAGAAATTCAAATTAAGGCAAATGCTGCAAAGAACCAACAAATAAAAAGCCCAAATATTGTCCAAATCCACAACCTGCAAACACTTTGGAATGCCAGGATGGTTAGGGCTGGAGGGAACATTAAGGATAATTTTCCAATATTTGCATTGATCTGCTCTAAATCTCCAGCTGTCTGATTAATCCAGATTATCCAACAATATCCAGAGCCTCTCTGCCAGGGCAGCAACATCACCAAAAACAGGTTTTTGCTTCCAAAATATTATCCAAATCCACAACCTGCAAACCCTGTTTGGAATCCCAGAATGGTTAGGATTGGAGGGAATATTAAGGATCATTTTCCAATATTTGCATTGATCTGCTCTAAATCTCCAGCTGCCAGACTAATCCAGAAGCACCAGATCCTCTCTGCCAGGGCAGCAATGTCACCAAAAACAGGTTTTTCCTCCCAAAATATTGTCCAAATCCATATTTCCAAACCTACAAACCCTGTTTGGAATGCCAGGATGGTTAGGGCTGGAGGGAACATTAAGGATCATTTTCCAATATTTGCATTGATCTGCTCTAAATCTCCAGCTGTCAGACTAATCCAGAAGCACCAGATCCTCTCTGCCAGGGCAGCAATGTCACCAAAACGGGTTTTTCCTCCCAAAATATTGTCCAAATCCATATTTCCAAACTGACAAACACCATTGGGAATGCCAGGATGGTTAGGGCTGGAGGGAATATTAAGGATAATTTTCCAATATTTGCATTGATCTGCTCTAAATCTCCAGCTGCCAGACTAATCCAGATTATCCAACAATATCCAGAGCCTCTCTGCCAGGGCAGCAACATCACCAAAAACAGGTTTTTGCTCCCAAAATATTGTCCAAATCCACATTTCCAAACCTGCAAACCCTGTTGGGAATGCCAGAATGGTTTGGGTTGGAGGGAATATTAAGGATCATTCCATGAAATGTGGGTAGGGAATAAATTTCATTATCCCAGGCTGCCCCAACCTGGTTTTGGACACTTCCAGGGAATTCTCTGGGAATTCCATCCCAGCCAGGAACTCTTCCCCTGATCTCTAAATCACCCCACACTCTCCTTTTCCACCCTGCCGTGCCTTTCCATGAATCAGCAGCTCTCCCTGGGTGATTCATGGAAATTCATGGATCTCTCTCCGCAGGGAACTCGGGAATTCCAAAGTCCAGGAATCACCCTGAGCACAGCCCAGCTCTGCCCCGAGCAGTGCAGCCTGGAAGGGATTAATTAATTCCTTAATTCTCTGCAGGGAATTAAGCCTGGGATCACTCACTGGGAGTTTATGGGGTGTAGCTACAAAAAAAATAAAATAAAAACTCACAACTAGATGCTGAGTATTGCTGGCTGTGCATCCTCACTCCTACCTTAACTTGGTTAAATCCAAGGGTTTCTTACACGTTGAGTCATGAGGAGAAAGAGTTTTCTGGCTGCTGCTAGTGGTGGGTTTCTCTCTCTTTTTTTTTTTAATTTTTTAAATTTTTTTTCCCTCTCCTTCAAATCCTCGCTGCAGTTCTGAGTCAGACCGTGCCTGGTTCACTCGGGGAGTTTCGAGGCGAGTTGCCATTGATACAGGAGCCTTGCAAAGCCAAATTTCTGCCTCCCTCCTCCTCCTCACAGCCAAATTTCTGCCTTCCTCCTCCTCCAAGCCAAATTTCTGCCTTCCTCCTCCTCCAAGCCAAATTTCTGCCTTCCTCCTCCTCCAAGCCAAATTTCTGCCTTCCTCCTCCTCCAAGCCAAATTTCTGCCTTCCTCCTCCTCCTCAAAGCCAAATTTCTTCCTTCCTCCTCCTCCTCCTCCTCACAGCCAAATTTCTTCCTTCCTCCTCCTCCTCCTCCTCAAAGCCGAATTTCTGCCTTCCTCCTCCTCCTCAAAGCCAAATTTCTTCCTTCCTCCTCCTCCTCCTCCTCCAAGCCAAATTTCTGCCTTCCTCCTCCTCCTCACAGCCAAATTTCTGCCTTCCTCCTCCTCCTCCTCTCCAAGCCAAATTTCTGCCTTCCTCCTCCTCCTCACAGCCAAATTTCTGCCTCCCTCCTCCTCCTCCTCTTCCTCTCCAAATTTCTGCCTTCCTCCTCCTGAAAGCCAAATTTCTGCCTTCCTCCTCCTCCTCCTCAAAACCAAATTTCTGCCTCCCTCTTCCTCCTCCTCTTCCTCCTCCAAGCCAAATTTCTGCCTTCCTCCTCCTCCTCACCCAATTTCTGCCTTCCTCCTCCTCCTCACAGCCAAATTTCTGCCTTCCTCCTCCTGAAAGCCAAATTTCTGCCTTCCTCCTCCTCCTCCTCGCCCCAAACCATGAGCACAGAGCGCCCCGGGGGGAGAAAATGCAGCTGGTGACTAATGACAGCCAGGAAACACCAGGGAGGACACTTCCAGCCCTTCCCCACCTGTGCCCCAAAACCCCAAAACCCCAAACCTCAGCTCCCCCTCACCCCGAGGAATCCAGCCCTCCCTGACTCAGGTCACTCTGAGCCACACCAGGATTTTCTGTCTGGCCCAGAAATCTGTAGGTTCCCCCCTGTTTCAACCCCAAATCCCACAGGCAAGCCGGCCCTGTCCCCAGGAAAACCACCACATCCTGGCCAGCCTTCCTTTCCTGCTCCCCTGCAGCACAGCCCTGCCCTGTCCAGCCCTAAACATCAAAAAAAATAATAATATTTCAATCCTTCAGCCTTTACAGACCACCTCCAGCCTGAGGAATGGCACAGCCCTGCCTTGTCCAGCCCTAAATATTAGAAAAAATAATAATATTTCGATCCTTCAACCTTTACAGACCACCTCCAGCCTGAGGGACGGCACAGCCCTGCCTTGTCCAGCCCTAAATACAAAAATATAAATAATACTTCAATCTTTCACTCTTTACAGACCACCTTCAGCCTGAGGAATGGCACAGCCCTGCCTTGTCCAGCCCTAAACACAAAAATAAAAATAAAAATAGTACTTCAATCTTTCACTCTCTACAGAGCACCTCCAGCCTGAGGAATGGCACAGCCCTGCCTTGTCCAGCCCTAAACACAAAAATAAAAATAATAATATTTCAATCCTTCAGCCTTTACAGACCACCTCGAGGCTTCTGCTTCCCCTCCAAAAAACTGGTTTTCTCAAATTTGTCCCCAAATCCACGGAGGAATCAGGAACACCTTTCCCTTCCTATTTCCCCCCAAACCAGGTAAATTCTTCCTCAATCACCCTCCTTGTCCTCCTGCTGTTCCAATCCCACAGGAAATGCCCTCACTTCCCAAAAAATCCCCCCAAAATTGGGTGCAAGAGGGGTTTGGACTCCTCCTCCTCCCCTAAACCCCTTGGGGTTCACTCCTCACACCCCCCAAATGTGGGGTGAACCCTACTGAGTCCCTCCCCATCCCATAAGTGAGGGAAAACCCCAAAAATCATCCCCAGTGCTGCAGGTCAGTGCCACTGTCCCCAGGCTGGGGGGACACTCACCCAGCCCACCCCAAAGCAGCCAAGGGACCCCAGAGGTGAGGAGTGACCCCAAAGCTGCTCCTCGCACCCAGCCAGCCCTAAAAGCCCCGAAGGATCCCCCAAAACAAACCCCACAGGTTGGGGGTTCCTCCTGAACGGGAAGGGCTCCCCAGATCAGCCCTTCAGCACAGAGAGAGCTTCCTGGAACCCAAATCAGCCCTGCAGCTCAGCAGGAGCCTCCTGGACCCCAAATCCACCCCAAATCCACCCCAAATCAGCCCTGCAGCTCAGCAAGAGCCTCCTGGACCCCAAATCCACCCCAAATCAGCCCTGCAGCACAGAGAGAGCCTCCTGGACCCCAAATCCCACCTAAATCAGCCCTGCAGCTCAGCAGGAGCCTCCTGGACCCCAAATCCACCCCAAATCAGCCCTGCAGCTCAGCAGGAGCCTCCTGGACCCCAAATCCACCCCAAATCCCCCCAAAAAAAACCCCCCCCACCCCAAATCAGCCCTGCAGCTCAGCAAGAGCCTCCTGGACCCCAAATCCACCCCAAATCAGCCCTGCAGCACAGAGAGAGCCTCCTGGACCCCAAATCCCACCTAAATCAGCCCTGCAGCACAGAGAGAGCCTCCTGGACCCCAAATCCCACCCAAATCAGCCCTGCAGCTCAACAGAAACCCTCCTGGACCCCAAATCCCCCCCAACCCTCCAGCACAGACAGAGCCTCCTGGACCCCAAATCCACCCCAAATCAGCCCTTTCAGCTCAGCGAAACCCTCCTGGACCCCAAACCCACCCCAACCCGCCCCTCAGCCCCTCCAGAGCAGCCCCTCAGAGCACAAACCCCTCCAGAGCCCCCACAGGGGCCTGAGGAGCCCCCCAGCCCCCCGGAGCAGGGAATGCCCTCCGGCACGCCGAGCACACCCGGCATTCCCCCTTCCCTCCTTCCTTCCCCTGCCCGGGGCGGCGGCCGCAGCCTCTGCCCGCCTCCCCCGCTCCCCTCCGCGCCCCGGCGCCCCTCACCCTGGGCATTGAGCGGGCCGGGGGCCCGGCGGGGTCGGGCGGGGCGGCGGGCGGGCGGCGGGGCCCGTGTCGGGGCTGGGCAGCGCTGGGCCCGGGCCGGCCGGAGACACCGAGAGCCGCGCGCCGCCACACGGCTCCGAGCGCACAGGCCGCGCCCCCCGCGCCGCCCGTGGTACGGCCCGCCCCGCGCACCCACCGCCGGCACATGGTACGGCCCGCCCCGCGCGCATCCCCCCGAGGTCGGAACATGGTACGGTCCGCCCCGCCCCGGGCAGCGCGCTGGGCGAGTCCATTCGCCGCGCGGAGGGGGGAGCGGGGGTATGGCTGGGGATGGGAGGTCCGCACGCGGCGCTTTCTGTGATTTAAGAGACAAAACTTCACAACCTGTATGATTTTAAGTTGTGAAGCCGGTGTGGTTATTGCAGAGGGAGGTAACCCTCCAATATACGCGCGGCGTCAGTCCCGTATAGCTCAGTATATATACATATATATATATATATATTGTATATATATATGTATATATACTGAGCTATAAAGTTCAATAGAGTTCAATGGAGTCAATAGAGTTACAAATCCACAGTTTCCCAATCCGCTCATACATATGCACAACCTATCCCCGCTTTGCGTTATAACGAGCTCAAAAGTCATTTTTACGCCCTTGCGCCTGTGTAGTTCTGTTTGATGGAGGGCTCTGTGCAGAAGGGCTTCTTCACTGACCTTCTCTCCGTCCAAAGGCCAGAACAACAAATTTGGGGTTTTTTGCCAGCGTGGAAGTTCCAGAGTATCACAGTCCTTTTTTTGCAAACCCAATGGACGCTAAGTCGGTAGATATATTGTGTGCTGAGCAGTTTCTGCCAAGTTCTCTCTTAACTTCTGATTCTCCTGTACCATCCGGAGGGGATTCCCGGTGAGGATTCCTCGCCAGGAGCTGCAGAGGTGAGACAAGGAGCGATGCAGGAAGGGAATTGCTCGCTGTGAGCGCGGCACAGGCTGGGGAATGCCCCGAGGTTGGAGCTGCTCAAAGCCGGGCTGGATAACAGCAGGTTGGGTAACACGCTGCCCCAGCGGGAGGTGCGCGCTCCTTCCATCCCGCAGCTTTTAGACCAGCCCCCCCCCCCCCCCCCCCCGTTATATCCCATGGTACAGCCCTCTCCCCCCGCCCGGCGCAGTGGTACGGCCCGCGGGCGGCTCGCACCGACCGCCCCTGTCAGCCTTGGTACGGCCCGCCTCCCCCCGCCGCCCCGCGCACTTGGACCGGCCCGCTGCACGCACGTGCACCGGAGCCTCCCACGCCAGCACCCCCTGCCCCGGCGTGTTGGTACAGCCCGCTCCCCCTGAGCGGGCAGTGGTTCGGTCCGGCCGGGGGTTCCCACGGGTTCCGATTCAATGAGCTGTGCTGGGATCGGGGATTTGGGAACCGGGATTGGGATTTGGGATCGGGATTGGGATTTGGGATCGGGATCGGGGATTTGGGAACCGGGATCGGAATTTGGGATCGGGGATTTGGGAACCGGGATTGGGATTTGGGATCGGGATCGGGGATTTGGGAACCGGGATTGGGATTTGGGATCGGGATTTGGGATCGGGATGGGGATTGGGATTTGGGATCGGGATTGGGGATTTGGGAACCGGGATTGGGATTTGGGATCGGGATTGGGATGGGGATTTGGGATGGGGATCGGTCGGGATTGGGATCGGGATTTGGGGATCGGGATGGGGATTGGGATTTGGATCGGGATTGGGATTTGGATCGGGATTGGGATGGGGATTTGGGATGGGGATCGATCATTGGGATCGGGATGGGGATTGGGATTTGGCTCGGGATTGGGATTTGGGATCGGGATTTGGATCGGGATTGGGATGGGGATTGGGATTTGGGATCGGGACCTGGGTGAGGAACGCAGGGAGAAGCACTGGTGCATCCAGCTCTGTCCCCCCGGCAGCACGGTGTCCCCCGGGAGCACCGGCTCACTGTGAAATGGCAGTGAATGAACGAGCCGTGGATCCGCCTCCCCGTGATACAGACAAACTCACAGTCCGGCATTTGTAGGAATATGATATTGAACATTTCTCAGGAGAACAAAGCCTTACAGAGTGGCTGCTTTGCCTCATTCTCAGTCCCGAGCCTTGTTCATTTTAATGTGTGCTCAAGTACTTTCTGTAACTGTTACATGTTCATTCAGTCCAAAAAAACTATTTACACTCCAGTCATCCTCCTTCTCTCTATTCCCCTCTCTGCCAGGCTGGAGATACCTCAGCTCTGCTGGTTTGGCTCAGGGCTGAAGGCTGAAATCTTCTTCAGCTCTAATTCAATTTATTGACACTGTTCCCAGGGAGGTGTGACTGGAAATCACATGATTTCCTGGGATGCATGAGGTTTGTTTCTTTTTATTCCTTCAGGACATCTTGATCTCTGCCTTTGTGGCTTATCAGTTTAACAGACATTTATTCCCATGTATTTCTCACCACATTTCTAGCAAACTCCAACTATCACATAAATATAATTCACTCTAACTTTGTTTCCACTTGACTCTATTTTATCCATCCATAATTCCATGATTCCCTGACTCCATGATTCCCCAATTCCCCATGATGCCTGATGGTTTTTGTCCTTTATACTCTTTTTATACCCTTTTAATACCTTTTATACCCTTTCCCCGTACCTTTCACTCCCTGTATCTCAGCCCCACGTTTATAACCCTTGCACTCTGATATTTCAGAGTTCTCTGGGGAAGATGAAACATCCCTGCTATCTCCAAACAAGAGATTCCAACCTTAAATGGATCCTCCTCTCTAGAACATGTTTGTGTAAACTGGATTGTAGCCTCATTTAGGAGGGGATAATCAGAACAGGAGGACATTACTTCATTTATTAGCTTTCTTACTGGGGGATTTTAGATAGATACGCTAATTTGTGAAGTCCGTAAAATTGTATACACGTTGTACACGGTGTGCTGCTCGGTGTGGTTCCACCTTGGACGATGGGATCCTGTTAGAACCAAAGTAAAACCCTTTTTCTCCTACACTGCGGTGTCTGCGTCTTGTTTTTACCAGCTTTAGGCATCACCTGCATCCCCAATTCCCCGGCTCCCCTGAGGCCGCGGGTTCGAATCGCACCCCGCCATTCCCCGGCTGCTCTAAGGCCACGGGTTCGAATCCCAGCCCCAATTTCCCCGGTTCCCCTGAGACCGCGGGTTCGAATCCCAGCCCCAATTTCCCCGGTTCCCCTGAGACCGCGGGTTCGAATCCCAGACCCAATTTCCCCGGTTCTCCTCAGGCCGAGGGTTCGAATCCCACCCCGCAAATCCCCGGCTCCCCTAACACCGAGGGTTCGAATCCCACCCCGAAATTCAGGCCGCGGGTTCGAGTCCCAGCCCGTAATTCCCCGGCTCCCCTAACACCGCGGGTTCGAATCCCACCGCGAAATTCCAGGGCTCCCCTGAGGCCGCGGGTTCGAATCCCACCCCGAATTTCAGGCCGAGGGTTCGAATCCCACCCCGCAATTCCCCGGCTCCCCCAAGACCTCCGGTTCGAATCCCACCCCGCAATTCCCCGGCTCCCCCACGTCCTCCGGTTCGAATCCCACCCCGATATTCCCGCTCCCCACCCCTTCGAATCCCACCCCGATATTCCGCGGCTCCGCCGAGCCCGCGGGTTCGAATCCCAGCCGGGCAGCGCGCTCCCCTCTCCGCATGCGCGTTGGCTGGGCGGGCGGCGCTCTCCCCTCACGGCGGAGCGGGCGGAGCTCCCTCACGGCACTTCCGGCGCTGCTGTGCGCTGCGCGGGCGGGCGGTGTGGCCGCAGCGCTCCCGCCGCTCTCCCCTCAGCGCGCCCGGCCCTGCCCGCCCTCCCCGCCCTCCCCGCCCCGCCACCGCCTTATGCAGCGCCGCGACGACCCCGCCGGCCGCCTGTCGCGGGGACAGGGTCCCGGAGGGCGAGCTGCCCAGGCGCGCCGGGCGGGCCGAGGCGGAGCGGCCCGAGGGGCGAGCGGCGGGGCGCAGCCGCCTCACGGCGGGTCCTCAGGCGGGGCGATGGTCGGCGGCGGCAAGATGGAGCCGGAGAACAAGTATCTGCCCGAGCTGATGGCCGAGAAGGACAGCCTGGACCCTTCCTTCACGCACGCCATGCAGCTGCTCAGCGCGGGTAGGGCGGGTGGGTGGGTGTTTGTTCGGGTGGATGGGGTGGGTGTTCGGATGAGATCCCCCGGAGGGTTTAAATTAGGTGTTTTCCTGTGTAATCTCAGCTAAATCCACAGAGCCAGAAGTTTTGTGTTAAATGATGTTGTGTTAGCCCTCAGCCGGGCGGGGAGTGGGGAGAATCAGAACCCATGGGAATCAGAACCCATGGGAATCAAAACCCAAGGGAATCAAAACCCAAGGGGATCAAAACCCAAGGGAATCAAAACCCAGGGAATCAAAACCCAAGGGAATCAGAACCTCTGTGGGCTGAGATAACCGGCTGGTGATTGAAATACAACGCGGTGATGATGCTGAATGGATTGATGATGATGGTGATTGTAACGGTGAGGAGAGGAAGGAGGAACGAGCGATGTCCAATTCCCAATTTCCAGGTGGGAATGACAGTGGCAGGGATGGAATGTCCTTTAGTGTCCCTTTGGACACTGCAGTGACCTGTCCTGGTCACCCCCTGACCTCTCCTTGCTGAGAAATCTGAGGGTCAAGGCTGCTCGGGAAAAAAAACCAAAAAAAAGCCAAAATCCCGATGTAATTCCCATACCGACCCCAGAACGAAAGGAGCTCTGTCCCAGCTTAAATCAGGGCAGCCCTTCCATCCCTGGGGACAGAGAGAAACCAAAAAAAGCACCGCAAAAAGCCAGGGGAGGTTTTCCAATCCCGGCGAGCCGTTTTTGGGATTTTTCCCGGCTGGAAATCTGTGTCAGAGCTGGGCTCGTTCTCCAGCCGAGCCCGGGGAAGGACTGGGAATGGCAGTCTTTGTTCTGTGCCTGGCCGAGCTCCTCTCCTTCCCCATCGCCCTGGCCAATCGCCTGAAAGCTCGGGTCTCCCTGGATTGATCTCCCTGGATTGATCTCCCTTTACTCCCTATTTTTCCCTATTGTTTCCCTATTGGTTTCCCTGGGTTTACTTCCCTGGATCTCCCTGGATTGATCTCCCTGGATTGATCTCCTTGGATCTCCCTGGATCTCCCTCTATTTCCCTGGATTTCCCTGGATTGATTTCCCTGGATTGATCTCCTTGGATCTCCTTGGATCTTCTTGGATTTCCTTGGATTTCCCTGGATCTCCCTGGATTTATTTCCCTGGAAATCCCTGGATCTCCTTGGATCTCCCTGGATTTCCCTGGATTTCCTTGGATTTATTTCCCTGGATTTCCTTGGATCTCCCCATTTCCCTGGATTTTTCCTTGGATCTCCCTCAATTTCCCTGGATTTATTTCCTTGGATCTCCCTTTATTTTCCTGGATCTCCCTGGATTGATTTCCCTGGATTTCCCTGGATGGATCTCCTTGGATCTCCCTGGATTTATTTCCTTGGATCTCCTTGGATTTCCCTGGATCTCCCTGGATTTATCTCCTTGGATTTCCTTGGATTTCCCTGGATTCCTTTCCCTGGATCTCCTTGGATTTCCCTGGATTTCCCTGGGATTTATTTCCCTGGATCTCCTTGGATTTCCCTGGATTTATTTCCTTGGATTTCCCTGGATCTCTCTGGATCTCCTTGGATTTCCCTGAATTTATTTCCCTGGATCTCCCTGGATTGATCTCCCTGGATTTCCCTGGATCTCCCCTCCATCCAGCCCATTCAGCTCCTTCCAGCCGCTGGAATCAGCTTAAAACCAATGAGTTTTAGTTGAGTTCAAATATTGAGTGAATTCAAATATTCCTTGCCACTTCCTGCTTTCCCTGCTCGGTGGGGAATCCTGTTGGGATTTAATCTCCCCGGTGCTTAGCGTCATGTTTTTAAATTATTGATTTAAATTAGTTATTTTCATTGAAAATGCTGAGTTTTGGTGCAGCTGGAGAGGTTTTGTGAGGTTTTCATAAGACATTCCATGATTCTTGGGAATTGCTGTCTCTCCCATTGTGCAAAAAACCAGGAGAGATCATCACTGGGCAGCGTCCTGATTGAAATAAATGAGTTTTGTAATGGGATTTTCCATCACTTTAATGGGTTTGATTGATAAAATCCTCGAGGTTTGGTTGATAAAATCCTCCTGGCTAAAGGAAACTCGAGGAGTTTGCAAATTCCCACACAGAGAGCAAAGCCTCCCTCACTTGAGGGGTGTGAGGAGGATTTAGGAGGATTTTTTATTAATTTAAAACTTGCTGATTGCAGCTTTGTGAGGCTTCAGGTTGGAACAGCTCCAGGTGTTTCATGATTCTTTGGATATTTAAAAAATCACTATTTTTTGGGAGCATTCGCAGGGTGAGCTGAGCAGGGAGACAATAAGGAAGAATTTGAGGTTAAAATGAGGGGGTTAGGTAATTTTTTTTTTTTTTTTTTGGCCTGGACGGTCTCCAGCCTGCTCTGGATTTCTGGGAATTTCCGACTGCTGTGCTTTGGAATTCCACTCTGGGCCAAAGATGTGCTGCAAAATGACTTCCAGACACACAAATCATCCCCAGTGTCAGCAGAATTCCTATTCCAGCCTTTATTTTATTTTATTTTATTTTATTTTTTTTATTTTTTTTATTTTTTTTATTTTTTTTATTTTATTTTATTTTATTTTATTTCTCCAGGAGTGGAAGTTGCTCAGCCTGCCTGCCTCAGGGAGGGAGCCCTGCAGGAATTCTGCTTTCATTTCTGTAAAAATCAACATGTTAAACTTGTCTGAAGCACTGTGGTGACTGCATTTCCAGAGGGAATTGGGGTTTTTTTTAGGAGCAGGAAGTGATTGGGTTATTTTTTATTCCTGATCCTTGGACTCTGGGATGAAATTGGCCACATTTAGGGTTCTGTTCCCCTAAAGAGAAACTAGGGATTTCTTGCATGATCAAACCCAATCCACATTTCCCTCCTGTGATTTGGGGTCCCCCCCCTCCCTCCTGGGATGAAATTTGCCTCATTTAGGGTTCTGTTCCCCTAAAGAGAAACTGGGATTTCTTGCATGTTCAAACCCAATCCACATTTCCCTTCCTGGGATGAAATTTGCCTCATTTAGGGTTCTGTTCCCCTAAAGAGAAACTGGGAATTATTGCATGATCAAACCCAATCCACATTTCCATTTGGGATTTAGGATCTGTGTGAGTTTCCTCTTCCACAGCAACGAGCAAATCCCTTTTTTCCCTTTGGATTGATGCAGTGAAGAGCTCAGAGAAGCTGCTGGTGGTGTGAAAACAGGAGGCTGTGTGTAAATTCCTGTGTAAAAACTGTAGATTTTGGGGTTTTTTGGTGATTTTAGCCATTTTTATCTCACAGGGAGACTCCAGGAGAAAAGAGCTGCTCAGCTCCGAGCTTCCCAAGGCTGTGGCCATTCCTGTTCCCACTTTTCCATCCCAGGAGCTTCTCCCACATCCCACATCCCACAGCTCACCTCTTTCCTGCCTTCCCAAGTGGATTTTCTTCCATTGTCCCCAATATCTCAGGCTGGGTTATCAAAAAATCATTTCCCCATTGCACTTCCCAATCTGTATTTTGTTCCATTTTGACAGTTTGGGATCACAGTTGTCACCCTGAACTTGTCCCACATGGATTCCAGGCTCTGCTGAAGTGGAGATTCCCTCAATTCCTGCCTTCCCAAGGGAATTTTCTGCCATTTGTCCCCAGTGTCTCAGGCTGGGTTATCCCGAAATCATTTCCCTGCTGCACTTCCCAATCCATATTTTATTTAATTTTGACACAATGTTAGCTGTTCCCACTGCTGTGGCCATTCCTCTTCCAAATTTTCCATCCCAGGAGCTTCTCCCACCTGTGCCACATCCCACAGCTCACCTTTTTCCCAGATTTTCTGAGATTCCCTCAATTCCTTGTTTCCCGGGTGGATTTTCTGCCACTTTCCATTGTCCCTAATATCTCAGGCTGGGTTATCCCAAAATCATTTCCCCATTGCACTTCCCAATCCGTGTTTTGTTCAATTTTCAGTGTTCTCAGCTGTTCCCCCTGCTGTGGCCATTCCTGTTCCATTCCTGTTCCCACTTTTCCATCCCACATCCCACAGCTCACCTTTCCCAGCAAAACCCCAAAGCTGAGCTGCCCAGGAATCCCCCAGCCTGGTGGCATTTTGGGGTGGGAAATCCTGGGATTGGGTTATCCCAAAACCTTGGAATTCAGGCAGGAATTGAACTGCTGATCAATCAAACCAGCTGGGAAGGGTGCAGGAGGCTCTGCTTTTTCCAGAGGTGCCATCCCCAAATTCTTTAGGATTTTGGGAATTTTGGGGGTTTTGGGATCAGCATGATTGCATATATATAATATTTTGCATATTGCACATATATAGTATTTTTATATTAAATATTTTATATAACATTTATTGCATAAATGTTATATATAATATTTTTAGCCCTAGAGCTACAGTCCAGTGCTTCCCATGGTTTTTTTTTATCAAGGAAAAGTTTGGGATTAGCTCAGGAATGAGCTCCTGGTGTCACATCCTTTATTTTATCCTTTATTTTATCCTTTATTTATTTTATCCTTCCTCCCTCCCTTTCCTCATTATTTTCCTTCATTATTTTATCCTTTTATTTTATCCTTCATTATTTTATCCTTTATTTATTTTATCCTTTATTTATTTTATCCTTTATTATTTTATTTTATCCTTTATTTATTTTATCCTTTATTTCCTTATTTTACCCTTCCTCACTTTTTCCAGACCCTCCAGCTGGTTCTGGAGGTGTGGAGGAACCGTCAGGATTTTTGGGGCTGCAGAATTCCTTCCCTTCATCCAAACCACCCCAGGGAAGCTTTAAAACTCATTTTTAATTCGCCAGAGGCAGTTTAAACCTCAAAAATCTGATTTCCAGAGGCAAAAAAATTCATCCTTGCCTAGTTAAATTAAGAATTTCTGATGTTCACTTGTGTGGTTGCACAAAAACCCAGCTGGGAATGATTTGGGTGATAAAATTTGGAATTTATTTCATGAAATGGAGTTGGGAGGATTTCCTAACATAATAAAATATTCCCAGATCACACCAGCTTGATTTGGAATTTATTCGGAATTTATTCAGAATTTATTATTTATTTATTTGGCGTTGATTTGGAATAATATTGAATATTGAATATTCTCAGTTGAGGTGAAACTCAGTGTTGGCACCACTAATTAAATGGCAAAAATTCAAATAATTTGATTATAAAAATGATTAAATGGATGGATAATTGGATGATGAAAATAATCAAATATATCCTCAAATAATCAGTGAGTTTTATCATCCGATTTCTGTGACATTATGGCAAAAAAACTGATTTTAGAGTAATTTTTGGGGTTTTTTTGTAGGTTTAGGGTGAATGCTGCATTTAGAGCAATTTTCTTCTGGGTTCTCCAAATATTTGCTCTTATTTTGATCCATAATCCCATTTTTGGGGGAAATTTTGGCATTTTTGGGGGAAATTTTGGCTTTTTTTTAAGGGTTTTTATCCATCCCATTCCATCTCTAACCCTATTTTAATCCCATTCAGAAATTGAAAAAATCCAGAAGGGAGAAAGCACCAAGAAGGAGGAGGAGGAGAATTATTTGGATTTATTTTCCCACAAGAATATGAAACTGAAGGAAAGAGTTCTGATCCCTGTCAAGCAATACCCCAAGGTGAGGAATTGGAAAAAAATCCCAAAAATTTGGGATTTGCTGCTTTTTCTGAGGGATTTGGTGGCTGCAGGAGGGTTGGAAATTTTGATTTGAAATTATTTAATTTTATGGATTTATTTATATGTTGTATTGTTATTTATTTTATATATTTATTTATTTGTTAGTTTTTGAAATTTTAATTTTTCTATGCGTTTTGGTTGGTGAGGTGAGGAGAAAATGCAGAGAGTGGGATTTTTGGGGTTTTTTGAATTTTTTGCTTGGTTGGTTGGTTTTTTGATTTTTGGGGGTTTTGTGGGTTTTTTGGTGAGTTTTCTTGGTGTTTTGGTGAGTTTTTATGGTGTTTTTTGTGGATTTTTTGGTGGGTTTTTTTCTAGGGTTTTTGTGGATTTTTGGTAGGTTTTTTGTGAATTTTTGGGGGTTTTTTTGTGGGTTTTTTCTAGGATTTTTGTGCATTTTTGGGGTTTTTTTTACTGGTTTTTTAATGGATTTTCTGGTGGATTTTTGGTAGTTTTTTAATGGGTTTTTTGGTTTTGTTGGTATTTTTTGTGGGGTTTAGCTTTGTTTTGGTTTTCTTTGTTTTGTTTTTTGGGTTTTGGGTTGGGTTTGGGGGTTTTTTTGGTTTGTTTTTTTTTGGGTTTTTTTGTTCTGGGGTGGTTTTTTATGCCTTTTTTGCTGCTTTTTATTTTAGGATTTTTTTTTCTCATCCAACACCACATCCAGCAAAACCTTTTCATCCCAACTTTCCACCTCTGCACCCAATTTATTTCATTTTTTCCTCCATTTCCAGTTCAACTTTGTGGGGAAGATTTTGGGACCTCAAGGCAACACCATCAAGAGACTTCAGGAGGAAACTGGAGCTAAAATCTCTGTGCTGGGGAAAGGGTCCATGAGAGACAAAGCCAAGGTGAGGAGAAAAAACCCACAAAAAATCCCTTTTTTATCACTTTTAGAAATAATGACTAAAATCTCTGTGCTGGGGAAAGGTTCCATGAGAGACAAAGCCAAGGTGAGGGGAAAAACACCACAAAAATCCCTTTTTTATCACTTTTAGAAATAATGTAGAGAATTTTACAATAATCTCTGTTAATAAAAGTGCTTTAAAATAAAATAATAAAATAATTTTAATAAAATAATTTAAATAAAATAATATTATTACTAATAATAAAATATAATAAAATAATTTTAGAAAAATCTCTGTGCTGGGAAAAGGTTCCATGAGAGATAAAGCCAAGGTGAGGGGAAAAACACCCAAAAATCCCTTTTTTATCACTTTTAGAAATAACGTAGAGAATTTTAGAATAATCTCTGCAAATAAAAGTGCTTTAAAATAAAATAATGAAATAATTTTAATAAAATAATAAAATAAAAATAATAAAATAATAAATATATTGTTAATAATAAAATATAAATAATAAAATAATTTTAGAAAAATCTCTGTACTGGGAAAAGGTTCAATGAGAGACAAAGCCAAGGTGAGGGGAAAAAAAACACCCAAAAAATTTCCTTTTTTATCACTTTTAGAAGTAGTGACTCTTCAATAATTTGATAAAAATCTAAACCTGACAAAAAAAATTTTTATATAAACCAGATAACATTTTTCAAATTTTTCAATTTTTTAAAAATTTTTTTAATGAAAGGTGAAGCACAAAATTGATAAAATAAAGATTAATCCAAACTCCTCCCTGAAGAGCCATTTGCTAAAGGAATATTTTCACTCTCCAGAAAAAGATAAAAATCCCTTTTTTTAGATTTCCCTCTGAAATCCTTAAAAATTCTGAAATCCCTTAAATTCTTAAGGGAATTAAGGAATTAAGCAATCTCCAATTAACAGGGGAAAAAATATTAAAATAATGGGAAAATATGGTTTTTTTCATTCCTTCTTATTTTCAAAACTGAGCTAAGAATAAGCAGAGCTGGAAGAAAATTCTGATTTTACTTTAGCACTAAACTAAACTAAAAAAGACTTTAACACTGCCGGGTTAAATATATGTATAAATGTATATATAAATATATATAAAAATATATATGTATTATCTAGTCCTTATTATCTATCTATTTTATCATTTTCTTTTATCCATTTTTTACCTTACTATTCATTTAAATCTGTTTAGTTTCACTCCAGGAGGAGCAGCTCTGCAAGGGAGGAGATCCCAAGTACGCTCACAGATTTTATCTTTAAAATCTTTCATCCATTACCAGTTTTATATTTGATAAAATCTTTCATCTATCACCTATTCTATATGTTATGTTTTATTTTCTCTTATTACTTTACTGCAGGAGGAGGAGCCACGCAAGGGAGGAGATCCCAAATACACTCACAGATTGATCTTTAAAATCTTTACTCTATCACCTATTTTATATTTATTTTCTCTCATTATTTCACTCCAGGAGGAAGAGCTGTGCAAGGGAGGCAATCCCAAATATGCTCACAGATTTATATTTAAAATCTTTCCTCTATCAATCACCTTATTTATATTTTATTTTATCTCATCATTTGTTTCAATCTGGTTTCACCCCAGGAGGAGGAGCTGCGCAAGGGAGGCGATCCCAAGTACGCTCACAGATATTATCTTTAATATAAATACAAAATATAAATTTTATATTTATTTTTTTTGTCTCCCTGCAGGAGGAGGAGCTGCGCAAGGGAGGCGATCCCAAGTACGCTCACAGATATTATCTTTAAAATAAATATAAAATACAAATTTTGTATTTATTTTTTTCTCTCATTATTTCCCTGCAGGAGGAGGAGCTGCGCAAGGGAGGAGATCCCAAATACACTCACAGATTGATCTTTAAAATCTTTTCTCTATCACCTATTTTATATTTATTTTCTCTCATTATTTCACTCCAGGAGGAAGAGCTGTGCAAGGGAGGCAATCCCAAATATGCTCACAGATTTATATTTAAAATCTTTCCTCTATCAATCACCAATTTTATATTTTATTTTATCTCATCATTTGTTTCAATCTGGTTTCACCCCAGGAGGAGGAGCTGCGCAAGGGAGGCGATCCCAAGTACGCTCACAGATATTACCTTTAATATAAATACAAAATATAAATTTATATTTATTTTTTTGTCTCCCTGCAGGAGGAGGAGCTGCGCAAGGGAGGAGATCCCAAATACACTCATAGATTCATATTTAAAATCCTTTCTCTGTCACCTATTTTATATTTATTTTTCTGTCTCCCTGCAGGAGGAGGAGCTGCGCAAGGGAGGCGATCCCAAGTACGCTCACAGATATTATCTTTAATATAAATATAAAATATAAATTTTATATTTATCTTTTTCTCTCATTATTTCCCTGCAGGAGGAGGAGCTGCGCAAGGGAGGCGACCCCAAGTACGCTCATAGATTCATATTTAAAATCCTTTCTCTGTCACCTATTTTATATTTATTTTTTGCTCCCTGCAGGAGGAGGAGCTGCCAAGGGAGGCGATCCCAAGTACGCTCACCTCAACATGGACCTGCACGTGTTCATCGAGGTGTTTGGCCCTCCCTGCGAGGCTTATGCGCTCATGGCTCACGCCATGGAGGAGGTCAAGAAATTCCTCGTCCCGGTGCGTGTGCTTGGGGATTTTTGGGGGACGGACTTCCTCCATATTTTGAATTTTTGGGGATGGATTTGCTCCATATTTTGAATTTTTGGGGATGGATTTGCTCCATATTTTGAATTTTTGGGGGATGGATTTGCTCCATATGTTGAATTTTTGGGGATGGATTTGCTCCATATGTTGAATTTTTGGGGATGGATTTGCTCCATATGTTGAATTTTTGGGGATGGATTTGCTCCATATGTTGAATTTTTGGGGATGGATTTGCTCCATATGTTGAATTTTTGGGGATGGGTGAGATTTGCTCCTCTTGTTCCCTGTGTGATGCAGCTTCACAGAATGCCTTCAAAGCATTTTTTATTGCCCTAATCATGATTAAAAAGACAAAAAAATTCCCAGAGTGATGATGTAAAACATTTGCAGTGGGAATCTCTCTTCCAAGAAGAGCTAGGAGACTTATCTTTAGTTATTTTCTTTTCCCACTAAACTTACTTTAAGTTATTTTATTCTCCCACTAAACTGTGCCCTCATGGCTCACACCATGGAGGAGGTCAAGAAATTCCTCGTCCCGGTGCGTGTCCTTTGGGATTTTTATGGGATTGATTTGCTCCATATTTTGAATTTTTGGGGATGGATTTGCTCCATATGTTGAATTTTTGGGGATGGATTTGCTCCATATGTTGAATTTTTGGGGATGGATTTGCTCCATATGTTGAATTTTTGGGGATGGATTTGCTCCATATTTTGAATTTTTGGGGATGGATTTGCTCCATATTTTGAATTTTTGGGGATGGATTTGCTCCATATTTTGAATTTTTGGGGATGGATTTGCTCCATATTTTGAATTTTTGGGGATGGATTTGCTCCACATTTTGGATTTTTGGGGATGGATTTGCTCCATGTTTTGATTTTTGGGGGATGGATTTGCTCCATATTTTGATTTTTGGGGATGGATTTGCTCCACATTTTGAATTTTTGGGGATGGATTTGCTCCATATGTTGAATTTTTGGGGATGGATTTGCTCCATATTTTGATTTTTGAGGATGGGTGAGATTTGCTCCTCTTGTTCCCTGTGTGATGCAGCTTCACAGAATGCCTTCAAAGCATTTTTTATTGCCCTAATCAGGATTAAAAAGACAAAAAAATTCCCAGAGTGATGATGTAAAACATTTGCAGTGGGAATCTCTCTTCCAAGAAGAGCTAGGAGACTTATCTTTAGTTATTTTCTTTTCCCACTAAACTTATTTTAAGTTATTTTATTTCCCCACTAAACTGTGCCCTCATGGCTCACACCATGGAGGAGGTCAGGAAATTCCTCATCCCCATGGGTGTCCTTTTTTAATTTTTGAAGGATGGATTTGGCTCCATATTTTGATTTTTGGGGCATGGATTTGCTCCATATTTTGATTTTTAGGGATGGATTTGCTCCATATTTTGATTTTTGAGGGATGGATGGATGGATTTGCTCCTCCTGCAGTGTTCCCTGTGTGTGGCAGCTTCACAGAACCCTTCAGGATTCTGACGGAATGGTTAAAAAGACAAAAAAATTCCCTGACTGATGATCTAAAACACTTGCAGTGGGGATTTCTCTCCCAAGACAAGCTGGGAAACTTATTTTTAAGTTATTTTATTTTCCCCCTAAACTTACTTCTAACTTATTTTATTCTTCCACTAAGAAGAACACTTTTTTCCCAAAAAAAGCCACAGCAAATCCCAGTAAAACCCGAACTCTCCACCCAGTTATTTTCATCCCAGAGTTTTCTCCCCAGCTAACTCTCTCCTTTTTTCAGGAGAGAGTTACTTACTCTTAACTTATTTTATTCCTCCACTAAGAAGAACACATTTTTCCCGAAAAAAGCCACAGCAAATCCCAGTAAAACCCAAACTCTCCACCCAGTTATTTTCACCCCCAGAGTTTTCTCCCCAGCTAACTCTCTCCTTTTTTCAGGAGAGACTCTCCCTTTTTTCAGGAGAGACTCTCCCTTTTTTCAGGAGAGAGTTACTTACTTTTAACTTATTTCATTCTTCCACTAAGAACACATTTTTCCCGAAAAAAGCCGCGGCAAATCCCAGTAAAACCCGAACTCTCCACCCAGTTATTTTCATCCCCAGCTGCCTCTCCCTTTTCCAGGACATGATGGATGACATCTGCCAGGAGCAGTTCCTGGAGCTCTCCTATCTCAACGGGGTCCCAGAGCCCAGCCGTGGCCGAGGTGTTCCCGGGCGGGGCAGAGGAGCAGCCCCACCGCCCCCTCCTCCTGTCCCGAGGTATCCTGCCCAAAATCCCAGCCCAAAAATCCCAACATTCACACCACGGGAGGTTGTGAAGTTCCTTCTTGCACACCAGGGGGTTTGGTTGAGGTTTTCCAGGCTTGTCACGGTGTTTGGGGTTATGCAGGGGTGATTCCTGGGGGGTTTGGGGTGGCTGGGGTTCCCTGCCCGAAGTTCTGCAGCAGATTTGTTTCTTTGCCTGTTTACAGACATTTATTTCTTGTCTTTCTGCACCTAAACCAGCGAAATCCTCATCCCAGAGGAGGTTTTTGTACCTCCTGCAACACCACAGTGTTAATTGGTGGGACAGGGTCCTTTGAAGTGAAATTCCCTGCCCAAAGTTTATATCAGATTTATTTCTTTGTCTGCAGACAATTTCATTCCTTGTCTTTCCACACCTAAAACAGTCTCTAAAATCTCTGAGTTGAACATAAATAAAACAAACTCTAAATCCTCTTCCCAGAGGAGAATTTTGTACCTCCTGCAACACCAGTGTTAGTCAAGTGGGACAGGGTCCTTTAAAGTGAAATTCCCTGCTCAAAATTCAATCTGATTTATTTCTTTGTCTGTCTACAGACATTTATTTCTTGTCTTTCCACACCTAAACCAGTCTCTAAAATCTCTAAATTTAACATAAATAAAGGCTAAATCCTCACCTCCTGGAACACCAGAGCGTTAATTGGTGGGACAGGATCCTTTAAAGTGAAATTCCCTACCCAAAGGGAATCTTTCAGATTTATTTCTTTCTCTGTCTACAGATAGATCCATTCCTTGTCTTTCCACACCTAAACCAATCTCTAAATTCTCTAAATTTAACATAAATAAAACAAACTCTAAATCCTCTTCCCAGAGAAGGTTTTTGTACTTCCTGCAACACAACATTAATCAGTGGCACAGGATCTTTTAAAGTGAAATTCCCTTCTCAAAATTCTGTGTCCAGTTCATTTTTTTTATCTGCAGACAGATTCATTCCTTGTCTTTCCACACCTAAACCAATCTCTAAAATCTCTAAATTCAACGTAGATAAATGTTAAATTTATTTGTTTAACATAGATAAATGTTAAACTCTAAATCCTCGCCCCAGAGGAGGTTTTTGTACCTCTTGCAACACCAGTGTTAATTGGTGGGACAGGATTCTTTAAAGTGAAATTCCCTGCTCAAAATTCTGTCTGATTTATGCCTTTGTCTGTTCACAGACAGATTCATTCATTGTTTTTCCACACCTGAACCAGTCTCTAAAATCTCTAGATTTAACATGAGTAAAACAAACTCTAAATCCTCACCTCCTGCAACACCAGTGTTAATTGGTGGGACAGGGTCCTTTAAAGTGGAATTCCCTACCCAAAGGGAATCTTTCAGATTTATTTCTTTCTCTGTCTACAGATAGATCCATTCCTTGTCTTTCCCCACCTAAACCAGTAAAATCCTCACCCCGGGGCAGATTCTTGCACCTCCTGCAACACCACAGTGTTAGTTGGTGGGACAGGATCCTTTAAGGTGAAATTCCCTGCCCAAAGTCCAGTTCATTTTTTTTATCTGCAGACAGATTCATTCCTTTTCTTTCCACATCTAAAACAATCTCTAAAATCTCTAAATTCAACATAAATAAAGGCAAAATCCTCACCTCAGGGGAGATTCTTACACCTCCTGCACCACCACAATATTAATTTCCACCCTGCTAAAGACCCCCTGGCTCCCTTTTTCCTCGTTCTATCTCCCCCCCGAGCTAACCCCGACAGAAACCAGCGCTCAGCCTCTCCTCACCAGCTCTCCTCTCCCCGCAGGGGCCGTGGGGTCGGTCCTCCCCCTCCTCCTCCCCCTCCCCCGGGGGGCCATGGTGCGAGGAGCCCCTGTGCGTGGGGCCATGGCCAGGGGGGCCAGCATGGCCCGGGGGGTCCCTGTGCCCCCTCCCGGGGCGGTGCGGGGCGCTCCTGCCCCCCGGGCACGGGCAGCCGGCATCCAGAGGATCCCCCTGCCGCCGCCGGCGCCCGACGCCTACGAGGAATATGTGAGCTCGGGGCTTTGGGGGGATTGGGGTGGTGGGGGGGGATTGCTGGGGGTGGGCGGGTGGTGGTGGGATTTTGGATGCAGGGATTGTTGGGATCGCCAGGGGATTGGGTATTGGGATTGCCAGGGGTCATTGGGATTGCCAGGGGTCATTGGGTGTAGGGTCATTGGGATTGCCAGGGGATGGGGTTATTGGGATCGCCAGGGATTATTGGGATCGCCACGGATCATTGGGATGACCAGGGATCATTGGTGTGGTGTTGGGATCACCAGGGATCATCGGGATTGCCAGGGGTCATTGGGGTAGTGTTGGGAATGCCAGGGATCATTGGGAATGCCAGGGATCATTGGGGTGGTATTGGGGTTGCCAGGGATCATTGGGATTGCCAAGGATCATTGGGGTGATGCTGGGATTGCCAGGGATCATTGGGATGGTATTGGGATTGCCAGGGATCATTGGGGGGGGGGAATGCCAGAGATCATTGGGGTGGTAGTGGTATCCCTGGGATCATTGGGAATGCCAGGGGTCATTGGGGTGGTGTTGGGATTGCCAGGGATCATTGGGATGGTGTTGGGATTGCCAGGAATGATTGGGATGGTATTGGGATTGCCAGGGATCATTGGGAATGTCCAGGGATCACTAGTTGAATGCTGGGATCACTTCATTGGGATCACTCAGGGATGTTTGGGGTGGTGTTGGGATCACTAGGGACCATTGGGATCCAGGGATCATTGGGATCACCAAGGATAGTTGGGGTGGTTCGGGATGGCCAGAGGTCATCTGGGTGGTGTTGGGATCGCCAGAGATCATTGGGATCACCAAATGGTTGAGGTGGTCTTGGGATCACCAGAGACCACTGGGATGGTGTCTGGGATCACCAGTGACCACTGGGATGGTGTTGGGATCACCAGCAATTAATGGGATCACCAGGGATTTCATGGAAAATTTCATGATGATTTTCACAATGAACCTTCCCCTGATTACACCATTCCAACTCTCCTGGCACAAGGATTTGTCCTTGGAGACGAAATTACAAATCTATAAATACAAACATGATTCACCCCTTTGCTCCCTCTGTGCCAGAGCTGGGATTTCAGGGAATTGCAGGGCAGGAATTCCAGGCTCCCCTGGAAGCTGCAGGGGGTTGGATTTGGTCCTGCCAGCCCTTTCTGGTCCCTTTCTGACCCCTTTTTGTCCCCATCCCGCGCAGGGCTACGACGACACGTACGTGGAGCAGAGCTATGAGGGCTACGAGGGCTACTACAGCCAGGGCCAGGGGTGAGTGGCTTCTGCTCTTCTAAAGCATTCTGTGTGACCTTTTTCCCTCTTTTTTATCCCTTTTGGAGCGTTTCCTAGCTGTAGAGTTCTGCAGGAGTCCAGGGGAATAACGGGAATGGTGCTGAGTGTCTTTGCTTTTCCCATTTTTGTGGGATTGTGGGAATGGGATTTCCCCATGTGTAGGGCCAAGGGGTGAGTCAGCTTCTCCCTCTTCCAAAATAATTCTGCGTGACCTTTTCCCCTTTTTTATCCCATTTGGAGCATTTCCTAGCTGTAGAGTTCTGCAGGAATCCAGAGGAATAACAGGAATGATGCTGAGTGTCTTAGCTTTTCCCATTTTGTGGGAGTTGTGGGAATGGGATTTCCCAGTGTGTAGGAGCCAAGGATGAGTTGGCTTCCAAAATAATTCTGCATTACTTTTTCCCTCTTTTTTTATCCCATTTGGAGCATTTCCTAGCTGTAGAGTTCTGCAGGAATCCAGGGGAATAATGGGAATGATTCTGAGTGTCTTTGCTTTTCCCATTTTTGGGGTTGTGGGAATGGGATTTCCCAGTGTGTAGGGTCAGGGGTGAGTTGGCTTCTCCTTCTTCCAAAATAATTCTGCATGACCTTTTTCCTCTTTTTTATCCCATTTGGAGCATTTCCTAGCTGTAGAGTTCTGCAGGAATCCAGGGGAATACCCGGAATAACACAGAACATCCTCACTTTTCCCATTTTTGGGATTGTGGGAATGGGATTTTCCTGTCTAACCACCTTATTGCTTTTCCAGGGACACAGAATATTACGATTATGGACACGGGGAGGCACAGGAAACCTATGAAGCTTATGGTATGTATGGGAATTCTGTGGGAATTCTGGGAATTCTGTGGGAATTCTGACTGGGAAGGGTTGGGAATTGCTTGTGGTCAATTTTCCAATGTCTGCAAAAAAAAATGGGGAAAAAACCCCAACAGGTTTTCATGGGGTTTTTATCTCTGTGGGTTTAGATTCTTATCAAACTTGATTATTTTAAAGGTGATGTTTAAAAAAAAAAATCCATTTTTTTAACAGTGGAAATGTCTGAATTTCTGAAGTTTTGGGATATTTTGGGATTTCCACCCATGGCGCTGGGGCTGCAGCTGGTTGGGGTTTTTTTGGGGGAAATCTGCTTCCTTTATCCTCAGCAGCCCCAGGGCTGTGGGTGTGCTCAAAAATGGGATTGAAATGTCACCTGTGGGATTGGGGACAAGCAGGGTTTTGGGGGATCCCAAGCAGGATTTTGGGAGATCACCAGCAGGATTTTGCAGGAGCTATTTTGAAGGATCTCAAGCAAGGTTTCAGATGATCCCAAGCAGGATTTTGGGCAATACCAAACAGGATTTTGGGACAGCTGTTTTGAAGGATCCCAGGCAGAATTTCGGGCGATCCCAAGCAGCATTTCAGGCAATCCCAAGCAGCATTTTTGGGCGATCCCAGGCAGGATTTTAGGCAATCCCAGGCAGGATTTTGGGGGATCATGAGCAGGATTTCAGGGGAGCTGTTTTGAAGGATCCCAAGCAGGATTTTAGAGGATCACAAGCAAGATTTGAGGTGATGCCAAGCAGCATTTTGGGGGATCTCAAGCAGGATTTTTAGGTGATCACAAGCAGGATTTTGGGGGAGCTGTTTTGAGGGATCATGAGCTGTATTTTGGGTGATCCCAAGCAGCATTTTGGGTGATCCCAAGCAGCATTTCAGGCCATCCCAAGCAGGATTTTAGGGCAGCTGTTTTGAAGGATCTCAAGCTGAATTTCAGGAGATCCCAAGCAGAATTTTTAGGGGATCCCAAGCAGGATTTTGGGGTGATCCCAAGCAGGATTTCAGGTGATCCCAAGCAGCATTTCAGGCGATCCCAAGCAGCATTTCAGGCGATCCCAAGCAGCATTTGGGGTGATCCCAAGCAGAATTTTGGGGCAATCCCAAGCAGCATTTTGGGGCAATCCCAAGCAGCATTTTGGGGCAATCCCAAGCAGCATTTTGGGGCAATCCCAAGCAGCATTTTGGGGCAATCCCAAGCAGCATTTTGGGTGATCCCAAGCAGCATTTTGGGTGATCCCAAGCAGCATTTTGGGTGATCCCAAGCAGCATTTTGGGTGATCCCAAGCAGCATTTTGGGTAATCCCAAGCAGGATTTTAGGCAATCCCAAGCAGAATTTCAAGCAATCCCAAGCAGCATTTCAGGCGATCCCAAGCAGGATTTCAGGCGATCCCAAGCAGGATTTTGGGGTAATCCCAAGCAGGATTTCAGACGATCCCAAGCAGAATTTTGGGGCAATCCCAAGCAGGATTTCAGGTGATCCCAAGCAGGATTTCGGGGCAATCCCAAGCAGCATTTTGGGCGATCCCAAGCAGCATTTTGGGCGATCCCAAGCAGGATTTCGGGGCAATCCCAAGCAGGATTTCGGGGCAATCCCAAGCAGGATTTCGGGGCAATCCCAAGCAGGATTTCGGGGCAATCCCAAGCAGGATTTCAAGCGATCCCAAGCAGCATTTCAAGCGATCCCAAGCAGGATTTTGGGTAATCCCAATCCCCACCCCATCCCCTCCTTCTCTCTCTCTCCCCCAGGCCAAGAGGACTGCTACGGCGCTCGCCCCTCGCTGAAAGCCCCTCCAGCCCGGCCGGCCAAGGGCGGCTATCGGGATCACCCCTACGGCCGCTACTGACCCCAAAACCTGGGGAAAACCCCAAATAGGAGCAGACAGTTAGTGCTGGGCTGTTAGCCACCCCGGAGTGCTTTGCCCTCACCTGACAAGTAATTGTCTCTCCCTGTTTTATCTCTCTCCCTGCTTTGGTTTGTTTTTTTTTTCCTTTCCCACTTCATCCTCACTTTTTTGTATTTTTGAACGTAGGAAGTTTCTTTTTTCTTTTTTTTCTTTCAGGAAAAAAAATTTAGATTTAGAGGGAACTGAAGTTTTTTTTGGTTTGGTTTTTTTTTTCCAATGAATTTTCAGGGGAAAAAAAATTTTAGATGTAGAGGGAACTTTTTTATTTTTATTTTTTTTCTCTCTCTCTTTCTCTCTCTCTCTCCAGTGTGTAGATGGTTCTTCTTTCTTTGTCATTTTAGGTAAAAAAAACCCACAACTTGTACCTTTTTAAGGAAAAAAAACAAACAAAAAACAACCCAAACAGACAAAAAAATAAAATTTTAAAAAATGTTAGTTTTCCATGCTTTGCTTTGGCAGTTCTGAAATGAAGGGTTTTTTGTTATTAAAAAAAATTCTAAAGTTGGTTTTAAAGGAAAACCCATAAAGGTTTGTAGTTGCAGAATCCCAAACTAGGCTACATTTCAAAATTCAGGGTTGGTTTGGTTTTATTTTTCAAAAATTAAAAATCATAATGTAACAGTAGTAGTGGCTGCCACCATTTAAAACAAAACAAAAAAACCCCCAAAAAAATAATAACTTCAGATACCAAACCTTCTTTAAAAGGAGATTGCTGGTGAATCTTGAAGTCTAAATTTTAACCCAAAAGTGAATTAAATAGCATTTTCTAACGAGAATTGACTTAAAAGGGAAAAATTAGGTAAAAAAAAAAAAATTGAATTTTCTGATGTGGATTTTGAAATCTAGCCCCCAGTGCAGTGTTGAGATATGCTTGGGAAGCAGAAATTTTTTTTTTAGTTAGGTTCTAAAATAACAATTTTTAAGGGGAAAAAAAATAACCAAAAAAAAAAAAAGCTCCAAAAAATATTCCATGGGTAGCAATGTAAAATTCTCTTTTTTTTTTTAATAGTTCTTGGGGCAGAAAATCTGAATTTTCCCTAAAAAAATCCCCAAAAATTTCCCAAAAAATCAGAATTTGAAGGAGTGGATTTGTTCAAGTGTATCTCAGCACAGCTTTGCATAAAAAGGGACACTGCAGCTGTAAAAAAGGTAAAAAAACCTCAAAAAACAACCAAAAAACCCCAAAAACCAGACAAAAAATTATCAAAAAAATTCACTTTGTACAGATAAAAGTCCTAATTGGATTTGTATTCCTCCCACTCTGTTCTGGAAGAGAAAAATTTACATTTTTCTGTGTAAAATGCTACATTTTCTGCCTAACTAGGTAGCTAAAAAAAAACACCTCAATGTGGAAATGTTTGTCGCAAATCTGTCAATAAAGTTTAGTCCTTTTTTAATCAAAGTCCATGTGATGAATTGTCATTTCTTTTTGGTTTTTTTATTATTTTTTGGGAGGTTTATTTATTTATTTTTTTAAAAATAACTTTCAAAAAAAAAAAAGCTAATTTATCTATTTTTTTTAATATTTAAATGTGGAGGTGTTTCTAGAAAATGGTGGTTTTTCCTTAAAGCTTGTGATGATAAAAATGGAGATGGTTGAGCTTAAATTTATTTTTTTAAAAAATTGTGAAAGTGTAAAAAAAAAATCTGAAAGTGTAAAAAAAATGTGAAAAGGTAAAGAAAAAGTTATGAAAATGTAAAAAAAAAATTTACTGGAAGTGTAAAAAAAAAAATTCTGAAAAGGTAAAAAAAATTGTGAAAAGGTAAAAAAAAATTATGAAAGTGTAAAAAAAAAAGTGAAAAGGTAAAAAAAAAATTATGAAAAGTAAAAAAAATTATGAAAGTGTAAAAAAAAATTCTGAAAAGGTAAAAAAAATTCTGAAAAGGTAAAAAAAATTCTGAAAAGTAAAAAAAATTATGAAAGTTTAAAAAAAATTGTGAAAAGGTAAAAAGAAATTCTGAAAAGGTAAAAAAAAATTACGAAAGTGTAAAATTCTGAAAAGGTAAAAAAAATTTGTGAAAAGGTAAAAAAGAAATTCTGAAAAGGTAAAAAAAAATTACGAAAGTGTAAAATTCTGAAAAGGTAAAAAAAATTTGTGAAAAGGTAAAAAGAAATTCTGAAAAGGTGAAAAAAATGGTGAAAAGGTAAAAAAAGTTACGAAAGTGTAAAAAAAAGGTGAAAAGGTAAAAAATTTGTGAAAGTGTAAAAAAAATTCTGAAAAGGTAAAAAAAATGGTGAAAAGGTAAAAAAAAAATTACGAAAGTGTAAAGAAAAAAAAGGTGAAAGTGTAAAAAAAATTTTGTGAAAATGTAAAAAAAAATTCTGAAAAGGTAAAAACAAAAATCTGAAAATGTAAAAAAAAAAAAAAAATTTGTTTTTCACCCCCTGGAAGTTGCTGAAAGCAGTTTGGAGCCTGGAGTGGAGCAGAAATCTGAATTTGGCAAATGTTTTAATGATGTTTTTTTGGCTCAATAATTCAGATTTCAGATTCCAAGGCTCAGAATTCCTTTGGGGAAAAAAAAGGAATTTGCTTTCTGTGACCTCCCCTTGGCTGAGCTGCTTTTCCTTGGGGAAAAAAAGGGAAAATCCACTTTAAAAACTGGATTTCTGTTGGTGGAAGGTGCTGCAGCTGCTCCTGAAATCCTTCCTGAGAGGGTGTGGATGTGAAGAGATTTGATGTAATTTTATTTATTTTAAAAGTCAATGGTTAATGGTTTGTGTTTCCCATCTAGCAGGTGAATTTGGAATTTTAGGGGGAATTTTAATCTGCTTGGGGGTGAAAAACAGAATTTTTAGGGGGAAAAAAATGCTTTGTGTGAGGGGAATATTTAAAAACAAACAAAAAAACCCAAAAAAACCCAACAAACCCCATAATTTGTATTTGTAGATTTGTTCTTAGAGTGCAAATAATGTGGGATTTTTGATAATGAATTTTCAATAGTGAATTTATTTCAATAGTGAATTTATTTCAATAGTGAATTATTTTCAGTAATGAATTTTCAATAGTGAATTTATTTCAATAGTGAATTTTCAGTAATGAATTTTCAATAGTGAATTATTTTCAATAGTGAATTTTCAATAATGAATTTATTTCAATAGTGAATTTTCAGTAATGAATTGTTTTCAATAATGTGTTTTCAATAATGTGTTTTCAATAATGAATTATTTTCAGTAATGAATTTTCAATAGTGAATTCTTTTCAATAATGAATTTTCTTCAATAATGAATTGTTTTCAATAATGAATTTTCAATAATGAATTATTTTCAGTAATGGATTTTCAATAATGAACTTTCAATAAGGAATTTATTTCAATAGTGAATTTTCAATAAGGAATTATTTTCAATAATGAATTCTCAGTAGTGAATTTTCAATAGTGAATTTTCCATAATGAATTTTCCATAATGAATTTTCCATAATGAATTTTCCATAATGAATTTTCAATAATGAATTATTTTCAATAATGGATTTTCAATAGTGAATTTATTTCAATAGTGCATTTTCGATAATGAATTTATTTCAATAGTGAATTTATTTCAATAATGAATTCATTTCAATAATGAATTTATTTCAATAGTGAATTTATTTCAATAATGAATTCATTTCAATAATGAATTGTTTTCAATAGTGAATTTTCAATAATGAATTTTCAATAATGAATATTCAAGAATGAATTTTTTCAGCAATAATTTTCAGTCGGAATTTTCAATAATGAATGAGTTTTCAATAGTGAATTTTCAATAATGAATTTTCAATAATGAATATTCAAGAATGAATTATTTTCAGCAATGAATTTTCAGTAGTGAATTTTCAATAATGAATGAGTTTTCAATAGTGAATTTTCTTCAATAATGAATTTTCAGTAATGAATTTTCAATAATGAATGAATTTTCAATAGCGAATTTTCTTCAATAATGAATTTTCAGTAATGAATTTTCAATAATGAATGAATTTTCAATAGTGAATTTTCAATAATGAAAGAATTCTCAATAGTGAATTATTTTCAATAATGAATTTTAAATAATGAATTTTCGGTAATGAACTTTCAATAGAATGAATTTTCGGTAATGAACTTTCAGCAGTGAATTTTCAATAGAGTGAACTTTCAATAGAATGAATTTTCAAGAATGAATTTTAAATAATGAATTTTTGGTAATGAACTTTCAATAGAATGAATTTTAAATAATGAATTTTCAATAGAATGAATTTTCAATAGAATGAATTTTCAATAGAATGAATTTTCAAGAATGAATTCTCAATAATAATGAATTTTCAATAGAATGAATTTATTTCAATAATGAATTTTCAGTAATGAACTTTCAGTAGTGAATTTTCAATAGAATGAATTTTTGGTAATGAATTTTCAAGAATGAACTCTCAATAACAATGAATTTTCAATAGAATGAATTTTCAAGAATGACTTTTCGGTAATGACCTTTCAGCAGTGAATTTTCAATAGAATGAATTTTCAATAGAATGAATTTTCAATAGAATGAATTTTCAATAGAATGAATTTTCAATAGAATGAATTTTCAAGAATGACTTTTCGGTAATGACCTTTCAGCAGTGAATTTTCAATAGAATGAATTTTCAATAGAATGAATTTTCAATAGAATGAATTTTCAATAGAATGAATTTTCAAGAATGAATTTTCAGTAATGAACTTTCAGTAGTGAATTTTCAATAGAATGAATTTTCAATAGAATGAATTTTCAAGAATGAATTTTCAGTAGTGAATTTTCAATAGAGTGAATTTTCAATAGAATGAATTTTCAATAGAATGAATTTTCAAGAATGAACTTTCAGTAGTGAATTTTCAATAGAATGAATTTTCAATAGAATCAATTTTCAATAGAATGAATTTTCAATAGAATGAATTTTCAATAGAATGAATTTTCAAGAATGAATTTTCAGTAATGAACTTTCAGTAGTGAATTTTCAAGAATGAATTTTCAGTAATGAACTTTCAGTAGTGAATTTTCAAGAATGAATTTTCAGTAATGAACTTTCAGTAGTGAATTTTCAAGAATGAATTTTCAGTAATGAACTTTCAGTAGTGAATTTTCAATGTAATGAACTTTCAGTAGTGAATTTTCAAGAATGAATTTTCAGTAATGAACTTTCAGTAGTGAATTTTCAATGTAATGAACTTTCAGTAGTGAATTTTCAAGAATGAATTTTCAGTAATGAACTTTCAGTAGTGAATTTTCAAGAATGAATTTTCAGTAATGAACTTTCAGTAGTGAATTTTCAATAGAATGAACTTTCAGTAGTGAATTTTCAATAGAATGAATTTTCAATAGAATGAATTTTCAATAGAATCAATTTTCAATAGAATGAATTTTCAATAGAATTAATTTATTTCAATAATGAATTTTCAGTAATGAACTTTCAGTAGTGAATTTTCAATAGAATGAATTTTCAAGAATGAATTTTCAATAGAATGAATTTATTTCAATAATGAATTTTCAGTAATGAACTTTCAGTAGTGAATTTTCAATAGAATGAATTTTCAAGAATGAATTCTCAATAAGAATGAATTTTCAGTATAATGAATTTTCAAGAATGAATTTTAAATAATGAATTTTTGGTAATGAATTTTCAATAGAATGAATTTTCAATAGAATGAATTTTCAATAGAATGAATTTTCAATAACAATGAATTCTCAATAACAATGAATTCTCAATAGAGTGAACTTTCAGCAATGACCTCTCAATCGTGGATTTCCACTCTCATTTCTCAATAATCTCCCTTCTCCCCGCTGCCTTGCAGTCAGCTCTCAGGGCCCTGATGGGATGAAAAGCTCAGCCTTTTCCCCCTCAGTGTAAAGGAAAATTATCAGCAGCACCAAGTCAGGAGGTGTAGAGCTCCAAACCCCAAAAAGGTAACCTATAAATGTCTGATTTTAATCAAACATATTCCTCTTTGCCCAGAAACTGTGATGGAAACATTGCCAGACCGCCCTTGGATTAATTTAATGTAAAAAAAAAAAGGCAAAAAAAATCACAAAACAGCAAAAAAAAAAAGTTTTTAAAATATAAACTTAAATCCAACCCACCTGGCTTCGGCATAAATTAGTGATAACCTTTTTATTTTTATTTTTATTATTTTTAAAATAAATTTTTATTATTTTTTTAAATAAATTTTTATTATTATTATTTTTTTTAATAACCTGCCCTTGGCCAATGTGGAATTTGGTCCAAAAAAGGAACCTTTAACTATCCCAAAAGGATTTTAAATGGAAAAAAAATTAATACAAACTAGTCCTGCTACACCCAAAAAAACCCCAAAAAACCCCAAATTCTGCTCAGATATTTAAAATATAATTTTTCAGCCCCCTAGCATTGCTGTTTCCTGTCCATAGCTCAGCTGGAGTTGCATGTTTTTCCTTCATGTGTAAATTGCATGCAGGAATCTTTTCTTTTCCTTTCTTTTTATTTTATTATTTTATTATTTTCTTTTTTTTTTTGGATTTCTCCTTCCGTTTCGAATCCTCACTGATTTTTATTTTTTATTTTAAATTCGCAGGATTTGAGAATTTGGGGCTGAAGAGGAGGAGGAGCAAAGGCAGAGCCAGCCGGGTGAGTTTTGGGGGAATTTTAGGACTTTTTGGGGAATTTTAGGACTTTTTGGGGAATTTTAGGACTTTTTGTTGGTATTCCAAACTAAATCCCAATAATTCCTTGGAGATCTGCAGAGAAATCCATTCCTGCATTCCCAAAAAAAATGGGAATTGCACAGAAATCCAATCCTGGATTCCCAAAAAAAATGGGAATTGCACAGAAATCCATTCCTGGATTCCCCAAAAGAAAAAATGGGAATTGCACAGAAATCCATTCCTGGATTCCCCAAAAGAAAAAATGGGAATTGCACAGAAATCCATTCCTGGATTCCCAAAAAAATGGGAATTGCAGAGGAGGAGAGTCCTGAGCTGAGGTTTTAGGGAATTTTCAGGGATTTAGGGATGAGATGAGAAACTTGGAGTTGGATTTGGGAATATTCCCAGGAGGATTTTGGATTTCATGGGATCACAGCTTGGGTTGAGCCTTAAAGGTTCTCTGCTTCCCAAAATTCCTTGGGATTTGTTCTGAGGGAATGCCTCAGCAGGGAATTAAATCCATTCAAATTCCAGGATTTGAAACTCAATTTTAAACCTGACTTTGCCAGTTCCACTCCTTCCCCTCCTCACCCTTGGATTCTGGAATGGGATGTGGATTTTGTGGATTTTGTGGATTTTGTGGATTTTATGGATTTCTGCCCCATGGATCTCCCTCAGTGATGCATTCCAGAATCCCAAAATGGGTTGGGAATTTAAATAAAGGGGAATTCCTTTATCCCAGGCTGCTCCTGGGATAATTCCAGGGATGGAAGAGAGATCCCTAAAAATCCCTAAAAAATCCCTAAAGGAAAAAAGTCCCTAAAAAAATCCCTTTGGATGGATGGGAGTGGGTGATCACATCAACAAGGACACTATTCCAATTCCAATCCCAAAATTCCCTGAAATCCCTGATTCCTCATTCTCCCTGAGCTCCATGAATCAAAGAACAGAAGAAACCCACCCTTGGAAAGCTGGAAAATCCCAAATCCTGGTTTCAGGGACATCAAAGGACACACAAATCCGATTTTTTAGGGAATTCTAAAGCTCCCAAACGAGCTCCTCTTATCCCACATTTCCCAGGAAATTTGGGAATGCTGCAGCAGGGAGATCAAAGGACACACAAATCTGATTTTATAGGGAATTTTAAAGCTCCAGGGACATCATAAGACACACAAATCCGATTTTTCAGGGAATTCTAAAGCTCCCAAATGAGCTCCTCTTATCCCACATTTCCCAGGAAATTTGGGAATGCTGCAGCAGGGACATCACCCCAAATCCCTGCACCCAAAAATTGGGAAGAAAATCACCCCAGGGCTGGATTTATCCATTTATTTCTCAAATCCACCTTCATTCCCAGCCCATCCATTTCCATGGCAATGCACCGACCTTCCCCATTTCTCTCCCAATAGGCAAAGTGGAAAAGAGATTTTTTTATCCCAAGTGGAAAAGATATTTTTTATCCCAAGTGGAAAAGATTTCCTAGAGATCATCTCTTCCCAGATTTTTTTTCCCCCTAAGTGGATTTTGTGACGTTTCCTTTGGGAATAACCTGACTTTGTGCCTTGAATTTCCCTGGATTTTGATGGGAAAACAGTGGGAATGTTGTTGGCAGAGTGGAAATGGGGAGATTTGGGAATATATCCCTATATATATATATATATATACTGGGAGTGTTTTTTAACACATCCTTCCCTCCAGATTTTAGCAGATTTTAGCCCTGATTGTTCCCAAAATATTCCCAAAATATTCCCAAAATTTTGGATGTGCTTCCCAGAGACATTCCGGGGGTGATGCAGGGATTTTGGGAAGGATGGAGATTCCTCCCAGGCAGAGTCACCTCGATAACCTGGAGGTGGAATTCTCCCAAATTCTCCCAAATTCTCCCAAATTCCAGGGAGTTTCTCCTCTCCCCGTTTTCCCACAGGGTTCATCCCCATCTTGGGATTTGTAGGATTTTGGGGAAAGACCCCAAAGTCCAGAAAAGCCCCATTCTGCCTCCTCTCTGGAAGTGTTTTCCAAGGAAACTCTTCTTGCCAGGACAAAATCCTGGTTTTGGGAACATCCTCAGCATTCCCACCTTCCCAGAGTGGGAACAGCTTTTCCAGGGCTGGGAAATCTTTTTTGGGATCTGGAAAAACCTGGATTTTGTCCTTCTGAATCCTCCTGAATCCCAGAAAAACCCTCCAGCTGGAATTCCAGCAGCTTTTCCCGGAAAGAGACTCATCCCCCTTACCCGTTCCTTCCCCCTGGTTTCAAGTTTGGATTATTGAAATAAAGCAAGTGGCTCCGAGATTTATTTTATTTTATGGAATTATGGATTTGGGGAATGTTTTGGGGTGGGAGGGAACCTAAAGCTCCTCCAGGGATGGGGATTTCACCACTTTTCCCTGATATTTGATGTCCAGTTGGGATTTAAAATGGGGATTTCACCACTTTTCCCTGATATTTGATGTCCAGTTGGGATTTAAAATGGGGATTTCACCTCTTTTCCCTGATATTTGATGTCCAGTTGGGATTTAAAATGGGGATTTCACCACTTTTCCCTGATATTTGATGTCCAGTTGGGATTTAAAATGGGGATTTCACCTCTTTTCCCTGATATTTGATGTCCAGTTGGGATTTAAAATGGGGATTTCACCTCTTTTCCCTGATATTTGATGTCCAGTTGGGATTTAAAATGGGGATTTCACCACTTTTCCCTGATATTTGATGTCCAGTTGGGATTTAAAATGGGGATTTCACCTCTTTTCCATGATATTTGATGTCCAGTTGGGATTTAAAATGGGGATTTCACCACTTTTCCCTGATATTTGATGTCCAGTTGGGATTTAAAATGGGGATTTCACCTCTTTTCCCTGATATTTGATGTCCAGTTGGGATTTAAAATCCTTCACCTTGAGGCCAAAATTCCAGCTTGGATGAGCTGAGCACAGCTGGAATTCCTGCCCAGCCCTTGGAATTCCTTTCACACGGAACAAATCTGGAATTTTTGGGAGAACATCTGCCGAGAAATAAACAGCTTGGATGTGCATTTTGCCTTCCTGAACTCCCTCCTGCTGCTCTCCCGAGGGAAATCTGGGATTGGAGGAATTCCTGGAGCATGGAGAGAGCCTGGAGAGCAGGGAATGCCTCCAGGTGGAGGAAAACAGGGAATTTTCATGGAAAATCTGCAGCAGCTTGGGGAGGAAAATAGGGAATTTTCATGGGGAATTTTCATAGGTAAGCTGCAGCATCCTAGGGAGAAAAATAGGGAATTTTTATGGATAATTTGCAGTGTCTTGGGGAGGAAAACAGGGAATTTTCATGGATAACCTGCAGCAGCTTGGGGAGGAAAATAGGGAATTTTCATGGGAAATTTCATGGGGAATTTTCATGGATAAGCTGCAGTAGTCTTGGGGAGGAAAACAGGGAATTTTCACGGATAAGCTGCAGCAGTTTGGGGAGGGAAACAGGGAATTTGGAGGAAAATAGGGAATTTTCATGGATAACCTGCAGCATCCTGGGGAGGAAAACAGGGAATTTTCATGGGGAATTTTCATGGATAACCTGCAGCATCCTGGGGAGGAAAACAGGGAATTTTCATGCATCTTGGGGAGGAAAATAGGGAATTTTCATGGATAACCTGCAGCAGCTTGGGAAGGAAGAAAATAGGGAATTTTCATGGATAAGCTGCAGCAGTTTGGGGAGGAAAATAGGGAATTTTCGTGGAAAATAGGGAATTTTCATGGATAACCTGCAGTGTCTTGGGGTGGAAGAAAATAGGGAATTTTCATGGATAAGCTGCAGCAGCTTTGGGGAGGAAAACAGGGAATTTTCATGGGGAATTTTCATGGATAACCTGCAGCATCCTGAGGAGGAAAATAGGGAATTTTTATGGATAACCTGCAGGAATTTTCACAGATAAGCTGCAGCAGCTTGGGGAGGAAAAAACCAGGGAATTTTCATGGATAACTTGCAGTGTCTTGGGGAGGAAAACAGGGAATTTAGAAGGAAAATAGGGTGTTTTCATGGATGACCTGCAGCAGCTTGGGGAGGAAAATGGGGAATTTTCATGGGGAATTTTCATGGATAAGCTGCAGCAGCTCGGGGAGGAAAATAAGGAGTTCTCACAGATAACCTGCAGAATCTTGGGGAGAAAAATAGGGAATTTTCATGGAAAACCTGCAGTATCTTGGGGAGGAAAATAGGGAATTTTCGTGGATAACCTGCAGTGTCTTGGGGAGGAAAATAAGGAATTTTCACAGGAAACCTGCAGCATCTCAGATGAGCCATAATTCCCGAAGGTTGGGGGAATCCCATGGGGAATCCCAGCTGGGCTGGAGATGTTATTCCTGATTTTTCTCCTCGGGAATCTCCATCATGCCAGCGCAGAACTCAGCTGAGCATTCCATATGTTTCCTCAGGAATGTTTTTCTCCTTTTTTTTGCTCCTTTTGCCAAGAGGGATGAATCTCCCTGATTCCAAAGTTAAAATTCCCGTTCTCTTCTCTGTGAAATGGGAACCTGCCAGATTTTTGGAGCCTCCCTTGGATCCCAGGAATTCCCTTGGAATTTGTATTTATACTGAAATGTAAACTGTTTCCTGCTGGAGGTGTTAATTTAACCGCTGAATTTGGGATTAGGACCCAAACAAAGGTTCATCCATCACGTTCCAGATGCAAACCTGAATATTTTTTAGCCTGATTTTTTAGTTTTTTGGGATGTCCTGGAGTTGTTCCTGGAGGATTCTCTGGAAAACTGGACACTCCTGGTTTTTGGTGGTTCTGCACAAAATAATTTCAGTTGGAAAAATCCTCCAAGACTTTGTCACTCATCCCATCCAGGCGTTCCTTGGACACCTGCAGGGATGGGAATTCCAAACTTGCAAAAAAGAGAGGAAAAAGGGGAATTTGGCTCAGTGGAGCTCCGTTCATCTCAGAGGTGCCTCTGGCTCTCAGCGCTGCGGGACTCCAGCGGAGCTGCAGCGCCGGCAGCCGCCAGTGGAGCAATGGTGGGTGGAAATGATCGATGGAAATGATCGATGGAAATGATCGATGGAAATGATCGATGGAAACGATCGGAATAAAAGCGAAACCGCACCGAGGTGTGCTGGGAGCGACACGGGGAGGTGACACGGGGAGGTGATCCCGGGAGATGACACGGGGAGGTGACACAGGGGGATGGCACAGGGAGGTGGCAGCGGGGGTCGACACTGGGAGGTGGCACAGGAAGGTGACACAGGGAGATGACACCGGGAGATGACCCCGGGAGGTGACACCGGGAGGTGACACCGGGAGATGACCCCGGGAGGTGACACTGGGAGGTGGCACAGGGAGGTGACACAGGTAGATGACACCGGGAGGTGATCCCGGGAGGTGACACAGGGCGATGACATCGGGGGTGACACTGGGAGGTGGCACCGGGAGGTGATGTCGGCACCAGGAGATGATCCAGGGAGGTGACCCCGGGAGGTGACACTGGAAGGTGACATCGGGGGTGACACAGGGAGGTGGCACCGTGAGATGACACCGGGAGGTGACACCGGGAGATGACCCCGGGAGGTGACATCGAGAGGCGACCCCGAGAGGTGGCACAGGGCGATGACATCGGGGGTGACACCGGGAGGTGACACAGGGAGGTGGCACAGGGACCCCGCGGTGCCCGGGGGGCGTGGCCATGACGGGGGCGTGGCAATAGGACTGTGAACACCGTGTGGGCGTGTCTATTGTGAGGGGGCGTGGCTACGTGGAAGCGCGTGTAGCGGGATGGGCGTGGCTATGCGGAGGGGGTGTGGCCATGGCTGGGCGCGTGAATTTGGGGGCGTGGTCAGAGGAGGGGCGTGGTCACTCAGGTGAATTTTATACTGGGTGGGCGTGGCCAGCGGGAGGGGCGTGGCCAGCCGCGCGTTCGCGCCCCGCAGGAGGCTTGGCCCGCGCCGGCCGCCGTCGCGCCCCGCCCGCCATATTGTGCCCGGCGCAGGCGGAGCGGCGGCCGGCGATGGGTGAGGGGGCCGGGCCGGGGGCAGCGCGGCCGGGAGGGAACGGGCGGTACGGGCGGGGGGAAGCCCGCTCGGCAGCCGCGGGGAGCGGCCCGGGCGGCGGGCGGGGCGCGGGAGAGCCCCGCGGTTCGCTCCGCCCCGCCGCCGTGAGGGGGGCGGCTCCCGCGCTCGGCCTCGCCCGGAGCCCCCGAGCCCCTCAGCGCCCCTCAGCTGCCGTCAGAGCCCCTCAGAGCTCCTCAGCGCCCCTCAGCTACCGTCAGAGCCCCTCAGCGCCCCTCAGAGCCCCTCAGAGCTCCTCAGCGCCCCTCAGATCCCCTCAGCGCCCCTCAGAGCTCCTCAGAACTCCTGTGCGCCCCTCAGTGCCCCTCACAGCCCCTCAGAGCCACTCAGCTCCCCTCAGATCCCCTCAGCGCCCCTCAGAGCCCTTCAACGCCCCTCAGAACTCCTCAGAGCCCGTCAGCGCCCCTGAAAGCCCCTCACAGCCCCTCAGCGCCCCTCAGAGCCCCTCAGCGTCCCTCAGCACTCCTCTGCGCCTCTCAGCTCCCCTCAGAGCCTCTCAGCCCCCTCAGAGCCCCTCAGCTCTTCTGCAGCCCCATCTGAACCCCACATTTCCCTCTCACAGCTCCCCCAGAGCCCCTGTGGCCCTGCAGCCCCGTTTGTGCCCCAAATTTCCCTTTTACTGCCCCTCTGGCCCCCGTTTGTCCCCCCCAAATTTCCCCTTACAGCCCCCGCTGTACCTCCACATCTCCAATTTCCCTCCTGGAGCTTTCGTGGCTCCTTCCTGCACCTCTGTGGACCCCAAATCCCCCTCAGGCTGTGCCCTCACAGCTTCCAGTGCTCCCTCCGAGCCTCCCTGGGGCTCCCAGAGCTCCCAAAAACCTCAAAACAGGGTTTTTGGAGGATTCCCGAGCTCAGCATCAGCTCCAAAACCTCTTTAAGATCACTCTCTGGACCTTCAGCACGTATTTGGTGGCTCCAAATGCAAATTCTGGAAATGACCCGCCAGGAATGTTCAGTAATTGATCTGCCCTGGGTTTTCCTCACAGCTCGGATTTCACGTGGGGTTTTGTCACTTTCCCTGTGTTGTGTGGATTCTCCTGAATTTAAACAGGCTCCAGGGGAAGTTTGAAAAACCTTGGGGTTGGTTTTATGTGTGGCAAGCGCTGGAAAAGCTAAATTTGGGCTGACACCACATTGACCTCAGTGCCATCAAAACGTAGAAAACACCCTCAAAATGTGTTGTTTTTCCCATCTTAAAGAATAAAATGATGATTTTTAAAAGCTGCAATCTTCAATTCCGACACAAAACTGGGCAAAATGCACCGAAACACCCCAAATTTCCAGATCCTTGGGTCAAATTGTTGAGCGTCTCTCGAGGTGGAAAGCAGGGATGCAGATGGAATTCCTTGTTAAGGGATGAATTCCCAACACCTCACGATCCTCCTGCCTGTCCTGGGAGCTTGGAGCTCCTTGGGATTGCATCCATAGCCTGGGGAAATGTGGGAGACAGGGAAAAAGGGTGGGGAAAAAGTTGGATTATCCCATGAGAATGGGAGTGATGGGTCGGGGCTGTGACAGAGAGGCCCGGAACGATAAATAAAAGCTAGTTAATAAACTCTAATTAACAAGTGCTAATTAATCAATGCTCCCTGTGTCCCTGCAGTGGTGAGGGCTGAGGCCAGCCCGCAGTGAGCAGCCAGGAATCCCCCCAGCTGCCGGGAATGGCCGGGGGACGCCGGGGTCCCAACAGAACCTCCTACTGCCGCAACCCGCTGTGCGAGCCCGGAGCTGCCGGGGCATCCGGACACTCCTCCGGCTCCTCCGTCACTGGTGTGCGCTCCAGGACCAGGTAGGGCACGGCCAGCTCTGGGGACAGCTGGGGACACCTCTGCTGTGGAATGGTGTGGGTGGGGAGGATCTTAGAGCTGCATTCCTGTTCTTAAAGCTCATCGCGTTCCCCAGCCCTAAAGCTCATCCTGTTCCTCAGTCTGAAAGCTCATCCCGTTCCCTGTCCTTAAAGCTCATTGCATTCCCTGACATTAAAGCTCATCCCGTTCCCTGTCCTTAAAGCCCATCCCATTCCCAACCCTAAAGCTCATCGCATTGCCCAGCCCTAAAGCTCATCCTGTTCCTCAGTCTTAAAGCTCATCCCGTTCCCCAAGCCTGAAGCTCATCCCATTCCTTGATGTTAAAGCTGATCCCATTCCCGAATCTTAGAGCTCATCACATTCCCCAGCCCTAAAGCTCATCCTGTTCCCCAGTCTTAAAGCTCTTCCCATTCCCAGTCTTAAAGCTCATCACATTCCCCAGCCCTAAAGCTCATCCCATTCCCCAACCCTAAAGCTGATCCCATTCCCCGACCTTAAAGCTCATCCCATTCCCCAGCCCTAAAGCTGATCCCATTCCTTGTCCTTAAAGCTGATCCCATTCCCTGTCCTTAAAGCTCATCCCATTCCCAACCCTAAAGCTCATCGCATTCCCCAGCCCTAAAGCTGATCCCATTCCCCGACCTTAAAGCTCATCCCATTCCCAACCCTAAAGCTCATCCCATTCCCCGACCTTAAAGCTCATCCCATTCCCAACCCCAAAGCTCATCCTATTCCCCTCACCTTCCCACTGTCCCAGGTTGTTCCAATCCCTCTCCAGCCCAGCCTTGGACACTTCCCAGGATGGGACAGCCTCTGGGAAATCCATCCCAGCTCCTCCCCACCCTCACATTCCTTCCCAAAATCCCATCGAATCCTTCCCTCTGGCAGTTTCAAATCATTCCCACCTCACTTTCTTGTGGCTCAGCAGGTTGGTTACTCCCAATTCCCTCTCCCTACGTCTGGCTCTGTCCCTATTATCCCTTGGATTAGGATAGGTGTCCCTGAGACCCTTTAAAGCTCTATCACCCCAGACTCCCAGGAGAGTCCAAAAGCCTTGGAATGGAAAGGAAAAACAGAGACAATGTTATATCCAAATCCCACCTCAGGTTGTTGCACCTCCTGTGCCCTGAAGTTCGTGTCAGGCAGAGTTTAGCTCGGGTGATGTGGCTCTGTGGGGTTTTTTTAGGATCAGATCCAGCTGGATTCAAATCCAGAGGAGGAGGGAGAAGCCAAGCAGTCCATAAACAGGAGGTGCTTTATTTACTCTGCAAAGAAACTCTCAATCTGTCTCAGCACACTCCCTGCTGAGGGCCCTGAGCCAGGAAGTCTATAGGGATACAGTTATCCCAACAAGTCACTGCAAGGCCACGGGGGTGGAGCAATCCTGGGAAAACACACACCCAGGGCTTTATCCCGGGCTGGGAATGCACGGATCCACACCCAGCTCACCTCTGAGGGATCCTTTTGCAAGGGTGTGAGGTGACAGGACACAGGGAATGGAATTCCCACTGCCAGAGGGCAGCGTTGGAGGGGATATTGGGATGGGATTATTCCCTGTGAGGGTGGGGAAGGGCTGGGATGGAATTCCCCATCCCTGGAAGTGTCCAAAGCCAGGCTGGAGGAGAGAAAAATCCAGGGAGAGCTTGGAGCCTCTTCAGTTCCTAAAGGGAGAGCTGGAGAGGGACACAGGGAACGGCTTCAAACTGGAAAAGGGAAATCTGGGTGGGATATGGAGAAGGAATTCCTGGGTGTGAGGGTGGTGAGGGGCTGGGATGGAATTCCCAGAGAAGCTGTGGAATCCTGGATCCCTGGCACTGTCCAAGGCCAGGCTGGACAGGGCATGGAGCAGCCTGGGATAGTGGGAGATGTCCCTTCCACCCCAAACCATGCTGTGATTCCATGATTTATCAATCCTGAGGATGTTCCTCATGTTTTCCCCTCACTCATGGCCTTATTTTAGCTTCTCAACCTCCTGTTTCAAGCCACAGCCTGATCCCCTAGCAGCCCCACTCCGTGACTTGGGATTTCATTTGGGGATTTACAGTGGGATTTTGTGCTCTGCAGTTCCTTTGAGGCCCACGCCCAGATTCCTTTGCCTGTTGTTATTTAGAGATTTCAGATTAATCTGGTGGAGATGAGTTCCCTTTGATCCAGAGGATCAGTCTGGGATCCTGTGCATGCTCACACAGGAATAGGCACCTCTGGTCAAACTCGTTTTTCCTCCTCAGGTGAACAGAAGGTGAAGAATGAGCAAGGCCTTGTGTGTAATTGCTGTGCCTTTCATGTTCAAGCACCCTTAGATATGTAAATACCAACTCAGAGCTCTGAAAGCTCCCAATTAATTAAGAGAGCCACCCGTTGTGGCACAACACAACCCTGGAGACTCAACACAGGGGGTTCACTATCAAATGTCCTGCTGCTGCTGGCTGGCCTGGGCCCAAATTTTGCTTTCTGTGGGCAAATTCCTGCCTCACATCTGCCTGGGCTGCTGCCATTAGTGATAACTCGAGTCTCCCAATCAATATCAGACCCATGTGGGATGGCTGGAGGACATTCCCCTGCTCACCCCTGCTTCTTGGCTTCCCCTGGCAGGAGTGGCTCAGGGACAGGCCTTTCCAGCCCCCCTCTGGCAGCTCAGACAGTCGTTCCCCTGCGGCACTGCAAGATCCCCGAGCTGCCCGTGGAGAGGAGCGTCCTGTTCGAGCTGCAGCTCTTCTTCTGCCACCTCGTCGCCCTCTTCGTCCACTACATCAACATCTACAAGACGGTGTGGTGGTATCCACCCTCCCACCCTCCCTCTCACACCTCCCTGGTAAGCCCCAAAGGGCGGCTGGCACTGCCAGGCTGGCTCTTGGCTCACTAAATATAAAATTTTGTAGATATGTTTGATTGAAAACTCCAGCTGTCCCTTCAGGGTTGCTCCTGCAGCTCTTGTTTCCCACATTTTGGGCTCTGGCTGCCTGCTTGGCGTTTATGATCTTGGGAGAGTGTGGGGAGAAGGGAGTTTCTGTGTTGGTTATGGGTTCCTGCTGCCTGGTGGCAATGGGATAATTTTGGTTTTGTCCCCACAGAACTTTCACCTTATTGACTTCAACGTGCTGACAGTGACCACCATCGTCCTGGCGCGGCGGCTCATCAGTGCCATCGTCAAGGAGGTGAGGACAGAGCTGTCCTTCCAGGATATCTCTAAAGCTCTGGCTCCCTTTTGCACTTCCAAACTGCTCCATCCTGCCCTGAAGAGCTCTGTGATATTCCCAAGGCAGAATTCCAGGCGGTTTCCAAGGGAGGAGCAGAACTGAGTGCTCCAAAGCACTGCTCCTGCTGGCTCTGTGTCCTTCTCTGGCTGTCCCTGAATTCCTGTCTCACTTAGGCTGTAGGGATTGTGCTTCCCTCCTCCCATTTGGCTGTTTCCTGTTCTCTCCACCACTCCAGCTTGAGGCATGAGGCCCAAATTCCAGACATTTTGCAGAGCTCAGATTCCCCAGGAAGCCTCCCTGTCCTGGTGTCACTCAGCTTGTCACTACCACTTCCTCCACACCCATGGAGCTGATTTTTCATGACTTTTCTCCTTGTGAGAGGAGGGAATGAACTCTCTCCTGCACCCCACAGGCTTCCCAGAGTGGCAAAGTCTCCCTGCCACGCTCCATCTTCCTGGTGGTCACTCGCTTCGCCGTCCTCACGGGCACAGGCTGGAGTTTGTGTCGCTCCATCATCCACCTCTTCAGAACCTACTCCTTCCTCAACCTCCTGTTCCTGTGCTACCCGTGAGTATCCTGAGGGAATCCCTCCTGGCATTCAGGAAGGTTGGGATGAAAAATTACCTGGTCATGGATTTTACCCCGCATCTGTCCCCCTTCTTTGTCACATTCCACATAACATTGACCCCTATTTCAGCTTGATGGGAGCATGAATTAATACTCATCATTGCTGCTCGTGTCTGCTTTTTCCATGGCAGAGAGCTCAGGGCTTTGTTTTCCCTTTGTCCCCAGGCTCCTCTGCTAGCTGCAGGCATTCAAACAGCTCCTGGTTTTGTGTTAACTATCAAAAAGAAATATTCCGAGTGGAAATCGCTCCCTCCTCCCGTGCAGCAGGAAGCATCCACAGAGATTGGCTGCCTGTGTTGGAGCTTGGAGCTCTTTTGGGGGATTTTCTGGAGGCCCTTTGGAATCATGGAATCCCAGACTGGTTTGGGAAGGACCTTAAATGTCGTCCAGGAGGGGAAGGGACACCTTCAGGGACACTGACTCAGAGCCTCGAGCTCAAAACCCCACAGGGAACTTCCCACTTTAGGATTTAGGTGGGATTTAGGAAGGATTTAGGATGGGGCTGTGACCCTAAAGCCTCACATGGGAACTCACCTCTGTCCCCTGTGCTGCTCCAGGTTCGGGATGTACATCCCCTTCCTCCAGCTCAACTGCGACTTCCGCAAGGCGGGGCTCTTCGCCCAGGTGGCCAACATCGGCCCCAGGGACACGGGGGAGGTGACAGCGCGGGGCAGGGACTACCTGACGGTGCTCAAGGAGACCTGGAAGCAGCACACGAGGCAGATGTACGGCATGGAGGCCATGCCCAGCCACGCCTGCTGCCTCTCGCCGGACCTCATCCGCAACGAGGTGGAGTTCCTCAAGATGGACTTCAACTGGCGCATGAAGGAGGTGCTGGTGAGCTCCATGCTCAGTGCCTACTACGTGGCCTTCGTGCCTGTGTGGTTCGTCAAGGTGAGAGGCTGGCAGGTGACATTGGGAGGTGACACTGGGCTGTGGTGGCAGAATGAGGGAGGACGGAGCTTGTTGAATTTCTGACTGTGGTAATTGAATTGCTGAATGGATTCTAAATAGACCTTAGGGGTGAGGCTGTCCCTGTCTCCTGAGGGGCTGTCCCTGTCACCTGAGGGGCTGTCCCTGTCCCCTGAGGGGCTGTCCCTGTCCCCTGATAGCTGTCCCTGTCCCCTGAGGGGCTGCTGCTCCATCAGCACAGCATCGGCAGCTGTCTCCCTGTTTTGGGTGAAGACAGCACAAATATTTTGCAGGAATTCTCCATCCCCATCCCACATAGGGTCTTGCTTTCCAAGCAGGATCACTATCTCCATGCAAAGCCCTCATTTTACCTCCCTACCTGAGCATTCTGACACCTCAGGCAGGTGAGGATACCCAAAAAGTTTGTCACACAACACCCAAACATTGTCCCCCCAGAACACCCAGTACTACGACAAGCGCTGGTCCTGCGAGCTCTTCCTGCTGGTGTCCATCAGCACCTCGGTGATCCTCATGCAGTACCTGCTGCCTGCCCGCTACTGTGACCTGCTGCACAAAGCTGCAGCACACCTGGGCTGCTGGCAGAAGGTGGATCCAGCCCTCTGCTCCAACGTGCTGCAGCATCAGTAAGGAATTCTGCAGTTTTGCTGTGTTAGGTGGGGAGCTCAGCGGGAAGAAAAGCAGGGAAAAGTGAGAGCAGAGTTGTTGGCTGACACATCCAACAGCACAGCCGCTCTGGGCACTCCCTGCCAAGCAGAGCTGGTTTTTGGCAAGGTGCCTGCTGCTCCTGGCCATGGGTACCTGCAGTTTGTCACTGCCATGGTGGCAATTCCAAACTGGGAGAATTCCTGTGCTCCTTGCTGCTGGTGGGGAGGCAGCGGAGCCCAGTCCTCTGTGCAGGTGGGATTGAGGATTCTCTTGTTCTAGGTGGGATTCAGGATTCCCTTGTTCCCCTCAAATGGGATTGAGGATTTTCTTGTTTGATTGTTCTAGGTGGGATTGAGAATTTTCTTGTTCTAGGTGGGATTGAGGATTCCCTCATTCTAGGTGGGATTGAGGATTCCCTTGTTTTAGGTGGGGTTGAGGATTCTCATATTCCCTGTAGGTGGGACTGAGGATTCTCTTGTTCTAGGTGGGATTGAGGGTTCTTTTGTTCCCCTCAATTGTGATTGAGGATTCTCTTATTCCTCTCAGGTGGGATTGAGGATTCCCTTGTTTTAGGTGGGATTGAGGATTGAGAATTCCCTTGTTCTAGGTGGGATTGAGGATTGAGAAATCCCTTGTTCTCGGTGGGATTGAGGACTGAGGGTTGAGAAATCCCTTGTTTTAGACGGGATTGAGGATTCTCTTGTTCTAGGTGGGATTGAGGATTGGGGATTCCCTTGTTCTAGGTGGGATTGAGGATTGCCTTGTTCCCTGCAGGTGGACCGAGGAGTGCATGTGGCCTCAGGGGGTGCTGGTGAAGCACAGCAAGAATGTCTACAAGGCCGTGGGACACTACAACGTGGCTGTGCCCTCGGACGTGTCACACTTCCGATTCCACGTAAGCTGCCCTGTCCTTCTGGGGAGCAGGGATGACCCAGCAGGACCAAATCCCAAACCCCTGGGGCTGCCAGAGCTGGGGGATCACTGGGGTTCAGTGCAGCCACATGGTGAATCCACCCAGAGCCCATCCTGGGTGTGTCTGCCTCACCCCAGAGCTTCCACCTCCTGCCCAGAGCCCATCCTGGGTGTGTCTGCCTCACCCCAAACCCACCCCAAAGCTTCCATCTCCTGCCCAGAGCCCATCCTGGGTGTGTCTGCCTCACCCCAAACCCACCCCAAAGCTTCCACCTCCTGCCCAGAGCCCATCCTGGGTGTGTCTGCCTCACCCCAAACCCACCCCAAAGCTTCTCCCTCCCGCCCAGAGCCCATCCTGGGTGTGTCTGCCTCACCCCAAACCCACCCCAAAGCTTCCCCCTCCTGCCCAGTCCCCTCACCGTTCTCTCCCACAGTTCTTTTTCAGCAAACCACTGCGAATCCTCAACATCCTGATCCTGCTGGAAGGAGCAGTGATTTTCTACCAGCTCTACTCGCTGATTTCCTCAGAGAAGTGGCACCAGACGATCTCCCTGGCTCTGATCCTCTTCAGCAATTACTACGCCTTCTTCAAGCTGCTGCGGGACCGCCTGGTGCTGGGCAAAGCTTACTCCTATGCTGCCAGCAGGGACTCAGAGCAGAAGTTAAATTAAAACAATTGCACTGATGCTCTCAGCTTATTACAGAACAAACAGGAACGAGAAACCCTCAGAGCTTTGTATTTTTGTTACCACTGCTTTTTTTTGTTGTCGTTTTCTTTGATAACTGATGTAATTAAAAGGAAAAGAAAAACATATTTTTTTACTCCCAACAAGTTGGTCGGTGTGTTTGTTGTTGGAGAGGTTTGGTGCTGGTGGGGGTGTGAGGAGGATTTTTTAATGGTGGAGGATTTTTTAATGTGAGGATGATTTTTTTAATAATAAAATTTTTTAAAAAATTTTTTAACCTCCAGTGTGAGGTTGTAGTGGGAGGAGGAAGGTGAGAGTTAAAGCTGTGTTAAATCTCCCAGCTGGGTTCCTTTAGGAGGGGGTGAACCCTCATCCCATCCTTTTGGGGTTCCCAGGAGCTCCCCATGCTCAGTGTGTGGGGAAAGGTGATTTTATCTCTCTAAAATTATTATTTTAATTGCTGAGCCCTGACTGCTTCACCCCTGCAGAGGTCTGCAGGGCTGGGAGGAATCCCCTGAGGATGGGGGGGAGCAGAGGGGTTTGGGGGATCCCCAGCCGGGTTTGGGGGATCCCCAGCCGCTCCCCTTGGCTCCTTTCCCCGCGGGTTGAGTGTTCCCCCCGCCAGGGTCGAGGGAGGAGGAGGAGGAGGAGGAGGAGGAGGAGGAGGAGGAGGAGGAGGAGGAGGAGGAGGAGGAGGAGGAGGAGGAGGAGGAGGAGGAAGGGAGGCAGAGCATCCCCCGAGTGACCCGCGCCGGGGGCAGCAGGGCCGCCCGGGAGTCTCTGCGGGTGCTCCGGGCTGCCCAACCCGCGGGAGGCTCCCGGGGGTCCCGAAAGGGGTTTGGGGGATCCGAAAGGAGTCCCGGGGGGTTCGGGGAGTCCCGGGCCGGCCTTTGTATCGGCAGGGCCACGCGGCCGCCAGAGGGCGCCCGGTGCGCGCCAGCCCGGTCCTGATCCTGATCCCGGTCCTGATCCTGATCCTGATCCTGATCCCTGTCCCCACCGCGATCCCAAGCCCGATCCCGACCCCAATCCCGATCCCGATTCAGGTCCCGATCCCGATGCTGATCCTGATCCCTGTCCCGACCGCGACCCCAATCCCGGTCCCGATCCCGGTGCTGATCCCAGTCCCGCTCCCCCTTCCTCTCCCGCTCCAGCCCCGGCTGCTCCAGGCAATTCTTGCCACTGAAAGCGGAGATCAAGCACCGGAGCGGCTCCGGGAGAACCGGGACCGGCAGCAGGACCGGGAGTGAGATCGCCATCGCCATCGGCACCGGGACCGGCAGCAGCATCGCCCGCCGCACCGGGGAGGGCAAAGGGGGTGTCGCTGCCCGGCAGAGCCCGAGGGACGGCGGGGACACGGCGGGGACACGGCGGGGACACGGCGGGGCCAAAGGGCACCGGGAGCCAAACCGCCGCTGCTGCTCAGCGCTGCCGTCAGCGGGAGAAGGGCGAGGAAGAGGAAGGAGAGCGGGAGTAGCGAAGGCTGGAGGGGAGCCAGAGGCGGCCGAGCCCGCGGGGTTGTGTCCCCTGTCCCCCTGACCCCCACCCCGCACCGGGACCGGGACAGAGCTGGGATCCCCCACCCCGGAGACTGCTTGGGGAACCTCCCGAGCCCCCCGGCGGATCCTGCGGGTTTGGGGGGCACAGAGCCCCCCAGCCTGTCGCTGTGCCCCGTGTCACCCCAGCGGGGTTGGCAGCCGGGCTGGTGCGGGGGGTGACGTCGGGAGGAAACGGCCGTGTGCAGCCTTTCCCGAGGATGAGGATTTCCTTCCTCCCATTGAGCGGGGGATCCTGGGGTCAGCACGCAGCCACGGGACGGGGGGCCTGGCAGGGAATTGGGGGGCCTGGCAAGGAATTGGGGGGCAGAGACCCCCTGGACACACAGCCCTGCGGTTTCTCCCTCCTTCCCCTCCTGCCCCGCCGGGACCCCGGGAATGAGCGAGATGGATTTGGGGTGGCACAGCATGGAGACAAGCGGCCATTTCCTCTCCTCCTTCCCTTTCTCCCAGCCGGAGAGCACTGCGGATATTTCGGGAGCGAGGAGAAGCTGCGCTCGGGCATTCCTGACTTCCCAGAAACGCTGTTCCCGCAGCTGGGGAGAGCTGTCACCAGGAGCGGTGACACATTTCATTTCCCTCCAGCCGGGGCTTTCCCAGGGCCTCGGGCAGGGATGATGTCCCAGCGGACATCCCGGCTGGGAATTCCCCCGGGAGCACCACGGAGGTGACATCTCCGGGGACTGGGCTGCTGTGGAGACCGCGGGGGTCGCGGGAAAGCCGAAGCGGAGGTTCCCGGGTTGGCCGAGCTCCATCTGCCGCTCCCCACACCCGTTAATCCCGGGATTAGCGGCAGACGCCGGGGCAGGTTTGCCGCAGGTGACCGGGATCCCGCGGGAGGAGCTGGGGGACATCAAAGTGCGGGAATTATCGCCAATCCCACCCGAGCCTGGGGGACAGCGGGGACTGGGGGCTCACATCTGTCACGGAGCTGTCCTGCGGTGTCCCCAAGCGCAGCACCCCAGGACAATGGCCAAGCTGGAGCGAAATTCCTGCAGAAATTCCCTCCGTGGGCTCAGCACTGCCTGGCCTGAGCCCTCCCTGTGCACACCCAAAATGAGGATAAACTCCATCCTCCCGCTGCCCGCGGGAATCCCCTCACGCTCCCAGCGGATGCAGCTGATGGGAAGTGGTTGTTTTTTCCCCTAAAAGCCCAACATTCCTGCCAGGCCGCGTTTCCCACCCTTATCCCAGTTCCTGGGACCCCCAAACCGTCGGGTCCTGCCTGCTCCCAGATGGAGGACAGGGCTTGCTGGATCCCAGATTTCTGGGTGATCCTGGATTGTCCAGATCCCAGATTTCTGGATGATCCTGGGTTCCTGGATCTCTGATTTCTGGGTGATCCTGGGTTGTCCAGATCCCAGATTTCTGGGTGATCCTGGATCTCTGATTTCTGGGTGATCCTGGCTTGCCGGATCCCAGATTTCTGGGCGATCCTGCAGCTCAGCCCCCTCACTGCTGACCTGTCCGACACCTCCCAGCTCCTCCTCATCCTCCCCAAACCCCTAGCCCATCCCTGGCTGGGTTTGCTGCCAAATTCAGCATCCAGCAGCTCCCGATGTGGGACAAGAAGGCGACAGGGCGACAGGAGCATCCCCCAAAGCCAGCGGCGATCCCACCTGGGCTGTTCCATCTTCTGTCCAGAGTCTGGTGGCTCTAATCCCTTCTTAATCAATATTTTTTACATTAATAAAGCCAGATCCCCACAGTGGTTAATTAAGGATTCATTTGTCTGCTCTCACCTCCCACCGCAGCAGGTTTGGGGTGAGATCAAGGGGGAAAAGGAAATATCCCAAAGCCCATCCTGCCAGCATCCCCCGGGCTGGGCGATCCCAAACCCTGCTGTCCCCAAAACCCCCTTGGGCACCCGAAATCTGGCCATGCTGCACCGAGCCGAGCTAGCCACACCAACCCAACCTCGCCCAGGGCTCACCTGGCCAAAACCGGGCTGAAGCCCAGTCCTGCCGTAATTACAAACCCTTAATTAGCACGCTCGCATCCTCATTAACAACCGCACACGCGTCCTCATTTCCCTCATCCAAACAATCCCGCCATGAGGACCCAGGAGCTGGAGCCACCTCCTCGCCCTCTCCTGTCACCTGAGGCCACCAAACCGGAGCGGCGACACCTCCCGCGGCACCGCGAGCCCCCCGCGGGGACCAGATGGCCACTCGGAGCTCGGGGGCAGACGGACCCTGCCGCCCCGCTCCCTGCCGCTGCCATTTTCCCGGCAGCTCCGGGGAATAAAGCCGCGATAAATATTTAACAGCTCCGCTCCTCGCTCCGCCGAGCTTGCGGGAGGAGGAGGAGGAGGGATGGTGGCTCCGGGTGGGCTTGGGGACAGCGGGGTGACACCCCCGGCATGGGGACACCGGGGGTGCATGGGGGACATGGGGGACACGACCCCCGCGGCAGTTTGGGGTGAATGTTCCTGCTCTTGAGGTGGTGACTGGAGGATCTGGAGAGCGTTGGGAATTTTCCCGGAGTTGGTGGGGGAGAGGGCAGCAGTGCCGCGAATGTCGCCCACCCCTCGGGTGGGTGTCAGCCCCACCCAGGCTGAGCCCCTCAAGCCCTCGTGGAAACGCAGAGCAACATAAGAAACCCCAAATCCACCCCTGGAGGTGCTGAATCCTCGGTCAGACCCCGGCCAGGCACCCCACGAGTGGCAGTGCCACCTCCTCGGCCACCTAAGCGGCGTGCCAGGGGTGCTGTCGGTGCTTTTGGGATCTCCCTGGCGGCTGCGAGTGCCGAGCTGTGGCTGATCCGGGACGCGCCGGGACCTGCAGCCCCACCAAGGCTCCCGGGAGAGGGCGAGTTTCGGTCCCACGGCCGTGCCCTGTCCCCTCCCCGCGGGGACAACGTGCACCACGACAGCTCCCGGCCGGGGCCAGGCTTCCTCCCGCCGCCACCACCGCGGCCTCGAGCCTTTCCTCCGCTCTTCCTCCGCTTTTCCGCCCAGCCCGGAGCTGGGGCTTCCTTCCTGCCCTGGCTCTGCTTCGTGACCGCCGTGCTCTGCCTCCTCCCGCCGGCATTCCCGGCTTTCCCAGCCGTGACATCCATCCCTCCATCCCTCCATCCCTCCATCCCTCCATCCCTCCATCCATCCACCCATCCCTCCATCCCTCCATCCCTTCATCCACCCATCCACCCATCCACCCATCCATCCTCCCTGTGGCTTCTTCCCGAGCTCCTCCCCTCTCTGTCCCTAACTTCTGGCCCTCCTCGAGACCCCCAGAGCTCCACGTGGGACCCTGCAGGGATTCCAGGGGTTCCAGCGATCCCCGATCCACCCGCAGCTTCCTTCCAGCCCAGCGGGAAAAGCCCCGAACGGAGCCAACCTCCCGCCGGGCTCACCCCGGGGAGCGGCAATTCCCCACCGCGATCACTTCTGGGGATCTGGCGCTGACCCAGTTTCCAATCCACCGCTCGGTGGCACGGCAGGGAACGAGCGGGAGCTTCCCGGGAGCATCCAGCGCCGGGATTTTGTGGGGCTGAGCAGCCCGGGGGGACATTCCCAGGGGTGTCGCCCGGAGCGGTGGGGTGTGGGACAGGGACTCAGCCCGGCGGCCTCGGGCGGGGAGCGGCAGGACGGGACCTGTGCGAGGCCCCAGCTTCCCAGGCAGCCCTGAGCAAACAGGGAAGTGAAAAATGTCCTTTTCCTTCCTCCCGCCGAGCTGGGTGTCACCGCGCTGGGGTGACCTCCCCCTGCGCTCCCTGCCGCTGCAGCAGCTCCTTATCTCCCTTCCAGGCTGATGCAAGATTTGTTCATCCTGCTGCTCCCCAAGGCCGCGCCGCTGGCGGTGTCACCTTCCCCCCAGGGCTCAGCTCCCCCTGGTTTTGCCATGTGTGTCACCACCGCCCTCCCGGCAGCACTCCGGCATCGCCGAGGTTTCCCCCTGGCGCGGAGGGTTCAGTGCCCGGCCGGTGTCGGGAGCAGCCTGCCGGCCCTCTGCTCCAGCCACGAATAAGTGGATTAGGAACCAATCTGGTTATCGCTGCTGGCAGCCCCGCGAGGGGACAGCCATGGGGACAGCCATGGGGACAGCCATGGGGTGGAGGGGACAGCCATGGGGTGGCAGGGGACAGCGGTGGCCGCTGCCAGGCGTGGGGCGGAACGTGGCCACCACGCCATGGGCTCGGCTGCCTGCTGCTCCCAGGGATGTGGCATCCGGACTCTAATGAGGCGGGACGGTTAATTAGTCAGTGTCAATTTATGTTAATTAGCCGGGGGCAGCGGAGAGATTGATGGCTGTGCCACCTGGCTGGCACTGAAGGTGGCCGAGCGGGACAGGGACAGCACAGCTCCCTGCGGGTGCTCCCGAGGGCTCAGACCCCGAGGAATCCCCAGGGATTTCCAAAAAATCTTGGAAACCCCCCCGGCTGTGATTTCCTCCCTCCTGCTGAGTGACAGAGATTCTGGGAATCTCGGAGGGAAGGGGATGGGAAACACGGATCCAGCGCAGGAATGAGCTCCGGAGCTGGGCAGGGATGGAGCAGCTCCGGTGTTTACTCAATCCAAGCTAAAACCATCACGGCTCGTGCTGCTGTTGGTTCCCGGGGTTGTTTCTTCTCCTCCAGACAGCGCTGCGACCACAAAAACAAAAGCAAAACTTTAATCCTGCAAATCCCCCTCCGTTCCCACCGAAGGCCGCGGCGGTTTGTCGCCCTCCGAGGGGACCCTGGGGTCGGACACGGCCCGGGGGCTGCCCGGGGGTGGCTCTGCCGGAGCCCAGAGCGGCTAAAAATATCCCCGCGTCGTCACGGAGGTGCTCGCAGCCGCAATCAGCCTCAAACGAGACCGAAATTCAACCGGCCGCGTGCGACGGGAGCTGTTAACCCCTGCCGGGGCGGGGTGGCACCGCCGGGACAGCCACGCGGGGGTCCCCGGAGGCGCTGGGAGCGCGGGGATTGGGGTCGCTGTCCCCTCGGTGGGACAGAGCCGCCGTGGCCCCGCCGCCCCCAGCCCCCCCCGGCTGGCTGCCATCTGCTCCGCGGGTATTAAAGGCGCGCAGGAGCCGCAGAGAAACCAGGTCAGGGCTGCGATGGGGACAGGCTGTCACCCGCCCGGGACGGCCCTGCCAGCCGGGACACTCGGGGTGGAGCGGGGATGACCCTTTGGGATGGCCTTGGACCCCAACGGCAGCCCGCAGCGATCCCCAGCTGCCTCCCGGCGTTCCGGGTGGACTTCGCTCCGCCACCGAGTCCCCACATCCTGGTGCCACCCGTGCCACCCCGACCCCGCCCGTGCCACCCCCGGGGGATGCCAACATCAAACGCCACTCAAACACCGCCAGCCCCCCAAATTTGGGCAGCCCGGGGGGCTCCCCGGGGCTCCCCCGCGCCCACCCCGGTGCCCAGCCCAGCCCCGCTGCATGTGCAGTCCCCGCGGCAGCTGCCTGCATTTCATGCATTTTTCAGAAGAAGAAGGTTAGTGGGTCACTCCAGCGCCGCAGGCTTTTCTCCAGCTGAGCTGCTTTGCTGCCAAACGCAGCCGGGCTGGAGGCGCAGGGGTTGGGCTGGGCAGGGCAGCGGGCAGGTGGGCAGAGCAGCCTGGCACCGTGTCCCCTGTGTCCCCACCGCTGTCCCCCGGGGCGGCTGGACGGAACGGGATGAGCCCAGCCTGGTAATCACCCTGTTCCCGGCCTGCTGGGGGTCTCTGCAGCCCCCCAGGGTGCGCCCCGAGGTCGGGAGGGAGCAGCGGGGAGGAAAAACGGCCGAGGTTCAAAGGTAACGCGGAGCCGGAGCGCGGCCGCGCCAAAGCAAACAGCGGCGGCTTTGATGGGTCCGCCCCGGGAGCACCGGCGGGGCTCCTCCGCACCCTGCCCGGCCTCCTCGGGGCTCCTCCGCACCCTGCCCGCCTCTCCGGGGCTCCTCCGCACCCTGCCCGCCTCCCCGCGGCTCCGCACCCCCAGCACCGGCACCGGGCCCGGGGGCTGCGGTGGGCGCCGGCAGCGGGAAAGGCAGGAGGAGCTGGTGCCGGATTTGGGGTGATGCAGGATTTGGAGTGATGCCAGACCTGGCAGAAGAGAGGTGTGAGGTGAAGCCAGATGTGGGTGAACCCAAACCTGGGTGAACCCAAACGTGGGGTGAAGCCAGACCTGGGAAAAGCCAGACGGGGATCAAACCCAGACCTGTGTGAATCCAGACCTGGGAGAAGAGAGGTGTGAGGTGAAGCCAGATGTGGGAGTAGCCAGATGTGGGTGAACCCAAACCTGGGTGAACCCAAACCTGGGTGAACCTAAATTTGGGGTGAACCCAGACCTAGAAGAAGCCAGATGGGGGTCAAACCCAGACCCGGGTGAACCCAGACCCGGGAAAAGGCAGATGTGGAGGTCAATGCCGAGCTGGGACAAATCAGATGTCCCACGTGTGTCAGCACGCAAATCCAGATGTGCGGTGACCCCACGGCGTGGCCGAGCTGGCCCTGGGGGCGATGGCAGCCCCGCACCCCCCGATCCCCGCACCCCCCGATCCCCGCACCCCCCGATCCCCGCACCCCCCGATCCCCGCATCCCCCCAATCCCCGCATCCCCCGATCCCCGCACCCCCCGATCCCCGCATCCCCCCGATCCCCGCATCCCCCCGATCCCCGCATCCCCCCGATCCCCGCATCCCCCCGCGCTGCCGTTGCCATGGTTACGGCCATGCAAGTCTGCCCGAGCTGCATCCTCCGCTGCATCTCACCGAGTGGGGGCGGGGACGGCAGAGCAGTGCTGTCCCCTCCCCTCCCGACCCCAAAACCTCCTGCCGACCCCTCCCGGACCTCCCCCAGGGGTTGGGGGGCTGCCGACCCCCTTCCAGCGGGGCGGGGATGGAGAGGAGGGAAACCCCGACCCTAAAAGCTGTGCAGGAGTGAGGGAACAGCACCCGGAGGATCCCAAACCCATCCCGGCAGGGTGGGAGCTGAGCGGAGGGAAAACGCTCCCCAAAACCCGCCGGAGCAGCGCAGCCCCCCCGGAGCCCCCCCGGGCAGCCTGGGGACACTTTCGGTTTCGCTGGGAGGCCAAGGGGGAATTCTGCTCCCGGAGATGAGGCAACGCCGGCCGGGCATGGAGGGAAGAGGGGATTTCTGGTGGAAAGTTGCGGGCAGTCCTGGCACGGCCGGGATTCCCCCGCGGGCTCTGCTCCCTGCAGGGATTTTGGGATGAGGCTTTCCCTGGATTTGCCAGGGGTTCAGGGATCCCCAGGAAACCTCGGGGAGAGGGAGCAGCAGCGGGAATGCTGGCGGTGTTGGCACCCGGAGGCTCCTAATGAGGTTTTGTAATTAATATTCCACCGGGATGAGCGGGGCGGGAAGCTCTCGGGGTTGGCTCTCCTCTCTTTTCGGGGACCAGAAACAACATCCCCATCATCCCAGCGCTCTTTAAACTCCCTCCCGACCCGAATTCAGGTGATTTGATGATCTTGGAAATGCTCTTTAAGCTCTCTTCCGACCCCAACCGGGATGATTTTATGATCTTCGAAATAAGGTTCCTTCCAGCCCAAACGGGGATGATTTTACGATCTTTGAAATGTTCTTTAAGGTCATTTCCAACCCAAACCGAGATGATTTTGTGATCTTCAAAGCGCTCTTTAAGCTCCCTTCCCACCCAAACCGAGATGATTTTATGATCTTTGAAATAAAGTCCCTTCCAACCCAAACGGGGACGATTTTGTTCTATTCGAAATGCTCTTTAAGCTCCCTTCCAACCCAAATCAAAACGATTTTACCACCTTCGAAACAAAGTCCCCTCCAAACCCAAACTGAGATGATTTCACGATCTTCCAAACAAGCTCCCTCCCGACCCAAATCAAGCCGATTTTAGGATGTCCCACATCTCCCGGGCGCTCCCGGACCTGCTCGGCTGTCCCTTCCCCCTCCTCCCGGGCACGCACTGGCCTCTTCCCGCTCCCGAGCCCGTCAGATGTGGCTGCAGGGGAACAATGGCACCTATTGTCTGTCCCCGCTCGGCGGCATCAGCCCCGGCAGCGCAACAAAAAGCCACATTGAGCGGCGCGGAGAAAGGGGCCATACATGCTGCTGCTGCCGGGGGAGGCTGCGGAGCATCCCGGCGCTGCTGGGGACACGGCGGGAGGGGACAGCGGCAGGGGGTGGCGCGGGGTGTGCTGCCAGAGGGGTTTGGGGGTCTCTGGGGTTCTGCCTGTGTGGCTGAGCAGCTGCAGAGCTGCCCCGGAGCTGGGGTGTGACACCAGGGGGATGTCACAGCCCAGAGGTGGCCGTGGAGATGCTCCGAGGGCTGGGAGAGCTGGGGGAGTGGCAGGGATGGTTCCTGGAGGGCAGGGTTGGGTGGGATTTTGGGTTCCCAAATCCCACACAGTGCCCCAGCCGGGTTAGGCGGAATTTTGGGATCCCAAATCCCACCCGGGGACACCGCGAGAGGGGACACGGGGAGGGGGTGGCGCGGGGTGTGCTGCCAGGGGGGATTTGGGGGGTCTCTGGGGGTTCTGCCTGTGTGTCTGGCTGAGCAGCTGCAGAGCTGCCCCAGGATGGTCAGGAGGATGTCACAGCGCAGAGGTGGCCGTGGAGATGCTCCAGGGGCTGGGAGAGCTGGGGGAGTGGCAGGAATGGCTCCTGGAGGGCAGGTTAGGTGGGATTTTGGGTTCCCAAACCCTACACATTGCCCCTATGGAGCTGCCCTGGCAGGGTTAGATGGGATTTTGGGATCCCAAATCCTATACACCCCGCTGTGGCACTGCCCTGGCTGGGTTAGGTGGGATTTTGGGATCCCAAACTCCACCCGGCTACACGGCGAGAGGGGACACTGGCAGGGGGTGGCACGGGGTGTGCTGCTAGGGGGGATTTGGGGGGTCTCTGGGGGTTTGGGGGTTTCCCCTGTCTGGCTGGCTGAGCAGCTGCAGGGCTGCCCCAGCGCTGGGGTGTGACACCAGGGGGGATGTCACAGCGCAGAGGTGGCCGTGGAGATGCTCCAGGGGCTGGGGGAGCTGAAGGGAAGGCTCGGGGAGAGCTCAGAGCTCCTGCCAGGGGATCCAGGAGAGCTGGAGAGGTTGGGATGAAGGCCTGGAGGGGCAGGAATTGTTCCCCACTGCCAGAGGGCAGGGTTAGGAGGGATTTTGGGATCCCAAACCACACACGCTGCCCCAGCCGGGTTATATGGAGGTTTGTGATCCCAAATCCCACACACCCCCTGTGTGGCACTGCCCAGGCAGGAATAGGTGGGATTTTGGGATCCCAAATCCCTCACACTGCCCCAGCCGGGTTAGATGGGATTTTGGGATCCCAAATCCCACACATTGCCCTGGCTGGGTTAGATGGAACTTTGGGATCCCAAATCTGACACAGCCCCCCTGCAGCACTGCCCTGGCCAGGTTAGGTGGAATATTGGGATCCTAAATCCCACACACTGCCCCTGTAGAGCTGCCCCGACTGGGTTAGATGGGATTTTGGGATCCGAAATCCTACACACTGCCTCAGCCAGGTTAGTTGGGATTTTGGGATCCCAAATCCCACACACTGTCCCAGCCAGGTTAGGTGGAGTTTTGGGATCCCAAATCTCACACACCCCTCAGTGGTTAACCCCACTGCCCTAGCCAGGTTAGTTAGGATTTTGGGTTCCCAAACCCCACACACTGCCCCAGCAGGGTTAGATAGGATTTTGGGATCCCAAATCTCACACACCCCTCTGTGGTGCTGCCCCAGCCGGGTTAGTTGGGATTTTGGGATCCCAAACCCTCACACACTGCCCCAGCAGGGTTAGTTGGGATTTTGGGATCCCAAACCCTTCCCCGCAGCGCTGCCCCAGCAGGGTTAGTTGGGATTTTGGGATCCCAAACCCTTCCCCGCAGCGCTGCCCAGCCGTGGCGTGCAGCTCACTCCCGCCGTGCCTCGGCAGGAAACAGCACGGGAAAAGCTCCTCCTGGAGCGAGGCTGGCCTTTGTTTCGTTACAAACTTCCCTCGGAGCAGGAAGGATGCTCGGGAGCTCCCAGCCCCGGGTCAGGGGTGTTCTCACCCACCATCCTCCCATCCCAATTCTCAGCCATCCCAAATCCCAGCGCATTCCCAGTTTTTTCTCCCTCTGGCTGCTCTCCCAGCTCTCCTCAGGGTCAGAGAATCCTTTATCATCCCCCAGACACAGCCTGGGGCTGGAATATGGAGATAAGGAGTGTGGGATGGCTGAGCCGGGAGCTGTGGGGTTCCTGCTCTGCCAGGAGGGATCTGCAGGCACTGTGGGGCTGTTGATCCCAAAATGACAAAAATTCCCCGGGCTGTGTCTGTGGGGAGCTCAGCGCTGTCCCCATTGTCACCCTGGGCTGGCTGGCTCTGCCTGAGGATGAGGCTGGAGGGGTTTTTCAAAAAATATCCCAATTTCTGGAGGGATTTGGGGTTGGGGCCTGGATTTGTTCCCAAATATCCCAGTTTCTGGAGGGGTTTGAGGTTGGGACAGGGATTTGTTCCGAAATATCCCAATTCCTGGAGGGGTTCAGAGTTGGGACAGAGATTTGTTCTAAAATATCCCAACTTCTGAAGGGGTTTGAGGCTGGGACATGGATTTATTCAGAAATATCCCAATTTCTGGAGGGATTTGAGGTTGGAACAGGGATTTGTTCCCAGATATCCCAACTCCTGGAGGGATTCGGGGTTGTGGCCTGGAGTTATTGCAAAATATCCCAACTCCTGGAGGGATATGAGGTTGGTTCCTGGATTTTTTTTCCCAAATACCCCAACTCCTGAAGGGGTTTGAGGCTGGAACATGGATTTATTCAGAAATATCCCAATTTCTGGAGGGACATGGATTTATTCAGAAATATCCCAACTCCTGGAGGGGTTTGAGCTTCAGGCCTGGATTTCTTCCAAAGTATCCCAACTCCTGGATGGATTTGAAGTCAGGACAGGGATTTTTTTCCAAACATCCCAACTCCTGGAGGGATTTGAGATTGGTTCCTGGATTTTTTTCCCAAAAAATCCCAACTCCCAGCCCTAAGGAATGACAGATCATCTCCTCGACAGCACACAGAGGAGATTCCCCTATTTCCCCTCTCCACAACACCCCAAAACCAGCAGGAAAGGCAGCGATGGGATGAGTTTGGAAGACCAGGGCCGATCCCAGGGGATGATCCCACATTTCCAGAGTGGGGAAAACAGCCCAGAAATAGCCGGAGCAGCGCAGGAGGCGCCGGTTGCCATGGGATTCTCACAGCCCCAACTGACGGGACCTGGCAAAGGCAAGAAGAGGCTCTTTCATGGGTTTCTGTGGGAAGTCAGAGCCTCTCCCCAGCCTGGAGCCTTGCCCGGGGCAGGAAGGGTTTGGGGACACTGCTGGAGGGGACAGGGAGAGGTCTGAGGGATTCCCAGGGGATCCCGGAGGTTTTTCCCGGGAGATCCTGGAGGTTTTTCCCAGGAGATCCTGGAGGTTTTTCCCAGGAGATCCTGGAGGTTTTTCCCGGGAGATCCTGGAGGTGTTTCCCGGGAGATCCTGGAGGTTTTTCCCGGGAGATCCTGGAGGTGTTTCCCGGGAGATCCTGGAGGTGTTTCCCGGGAGATCCTGGAGGTTTTTCCCAGGAGATCCTGGAGGTTTTTCCCAGGGGATCCTGCAGGTTTTTCCCAGGAGATCCTGGAGGTTTTTCCCGGGAGATCCTGGAGGTGTTTCCCGGGAGATCCTGGAGGTTTTTCCCAGGAGATCCTGGAGGTTTTCCCCGGAGATCCTGCAGGTTTTTCCCAGGAGATCCTGGAGGTTTTTCCCGGGAGATCCTGGAGGTTTTCCCCGGAGATCCTGCAGGTTTTTCCCAGGAGATCCTGGAGGTTTTTCCCGGGAGATCCTGGAGGTTTTTCCCGGGAGATCCTGGAGGTTTTTCCCAGGGAGATCCTGGAGGTTTTTCCCAGGGGATCCTGCAGGTTTTTCCCGGGTTCCCATGGGAGATCTGGCTCAGGTTTGGCTCAGGTGAAATGTGGGGATTCCTGCTTTTTCCTCCAGATGTTGATCCCATCAGGAATCTCCCAGAGTGGAGGATTTTCCTTCGCCCTGGATCCTCATGGGATGAGCAGTCTGAGCATCCTGAGGTGAAAATCGTGTCCAGCATGGACAGCAGGGAAGGGACAGTCCCAGACTCTAAAGGACAGCCCCAGACCCCAAAGCACAGCCCCAGGTCCTAAAGGACAGCCCCAGACCCCAAAAGGACAGCCCCAGACCCCAAAAGGACAGCCCCAGACCCCAAAAGAGCAGCCCCAGACCCTAAAGGACAGCCCTAGACCCCAAAGGACAGCCCCAGACCCAAAAGGACAGCCCCAGACCCTAAAAGGACAGCCCCAGATCCCAAAGGACAGCCCCAGACCCCAAAGGACAGCCCCAGACCCAAAAGGACAGCCCCAGACCCCAAAAGGACAGCCCCAGACCCCAAAACATCTCCCATTTTCACCTGTCCCCATCCCATCCATGCCCATCCCTCCAGCCCAGCCCCACCCTCTCCCTGCCGGAATTCTCTCCCCGGAGAGATCTAATTAGCTAATTCCTTCGCTATTTATAAATCAATATTTAAATCCCGCTGGTTTCATTCCCACTCGCCCCGGCTGGGCTCCCTTCGCTCGGGATCAAACCCCAGAGCAGCTGATCCGGGTCCATGAATAAATAATTGCCGTAATTCCTCGGCAGGGAATGCCGCGGGTGGCCGGGCAGGAGCAGGGCTTGGGGACAGTCCCCTCCTGTCCCCTCTCCAGCCCCGCGCTGCTGGCGGTGAGTTCCCAGCTCTTCCCTGCAGCCTGGCAGCGCTCACCACCCGATAAATTAATAATCAGCCGCAGTTTAAGTAGGTCTGGGGAGTGGAAAACAACCTCGGCGAGGATCTGACAGAGATTTGTCTGCCTGTCCATCTGCTGGAGGAGCAGAAACACCCTAAGCTGTCCGTCTGGGGGAATCCCACACATTCCTGCCCCTTCCGAGGCTCCTGGAGAGCCTGGTGGAGCTGGGGGAGCTCCAGGTTTTCCTCCTGGCGTGGAGGAGGTGGAAGAGGGATGGGGAAAGGGATGGGAGCACTCATGGGGTCACTGGTTTGCACTGGGAATGTTGGGATGGCGTCTGGGGTTTGCTGGAATTCTCCAGCTTCTGGTTTTTACCTCTTTCTGGTGTCACCGTGTGTCCCCAACCTCTTCCCAGGGGGAAAATGAGGTGGTGTCACAGGGATGGGGAAAGGGATGGGATCACTGGAACTCACTGGTTTGCACTGGGGATGTTGGGATGGCGTTTGGGTTTTGCTGGAATTCTCCAGGTTCTGGTTGTTACCTCTTTCTGGTGTCACCATGTGTCCCCAGCCTGTTCCTAAGGGAAAAACAGGAGGTGGAGGAAAACAGGACAGGCAGGTGGTGGCACGGGAATGGGAGAAGGGATGGGAACACTAACTGGTTTGCACTGGGAATGTTGGGATGGCGTTTGGGTTTTGCTGGAATTCTCCAGGTTGTGGTTTTTACCTCTTTCTGGTGTCACCATGTGTGTCCCCAGCCTCTTCCCAGGAGGAAAACAGGAGGTGGAGGAAAACAGGGATGGGAAAAGGGATGGGAACACTCACTGGTTTGCACTGGGAGGGTTGGGATGGCCTTTGGGTTTTGCTGGAATTCTCCAGGATCTGGTTTTTGCCTCTTTCTGGTGTCACCATGTGTGTCCCCAGCCTCTTCCCAGGAGGAAAACAGGCTGGCAGCTGGGAAACCTGGATGGGGATGTGGATGGGATGTCACTGTCACCCCACAGAGCACTGGGGATCCAACACCAGCTCGAGGCAGCGGGTCTGTCCCGGGAAGGAGCAGGGAAGGACAGACATCTGCCGTGGAAGAGGAGGAACTCTGGGGAATCCACGGGGAACGGAGCTATTTATATCCACAGTCCTTACGCAGCGCTGCAGAGAGGGTTTGGAGGAAAAGCTGGGATCGGGAGAGGCTGGGGATTCCTTGGAGATGGAAGCGGCTGGAAAAATGCCTGGCATGGAGGGGGGGCTGTCATTGTCACCCCCTCATTGTCACCCCCAGTGACCCTCCTGTCCTGCCCAGTTTGCCCAGTTTATCCTTTACACATCACATCTGGTCCTGCACTGCCTGAGGGACAGGTGTGGGATGAAATCCTTTGTCACCTCTGGAAAAATATGGGAAAGACCCGAGCTCTCCGTGGGGTGACCCCGATCCCATAAACGCCCTCAAATCCAAGGAAACTCCTCCCCACGAGCAGCTGTGGGGATGGGATGGGATGGGATGGGATGGGATGGGATGGGATGGGATGGGATGGGATGGGATGGGATGGGATGGGATGGGATCCATGGGATGGAGATCCATTGGATGGCACAGCAACACAAAACCACTCCTGCAGAGAAGAGCCAGGCCGAAACGACCTTCAGCAGAAAGGCTGCAAATCACTCCCAGAAGGTGGGAGGAGGAGAAGAGTGGAACTGGCATGGATATCTCCCAAGGCTGCTGGAACACCGGGAAGAGCTCCCCAGCCTGGAGCCGGGATTTGGAACAGTGTGTGTCCACCAATTCCACATTTTCTCCGACTGCTGGTCTTCCCAACCCCAGCAACATCCCTGTTTTCCAGCCGGGAACATCCCACCCAGCTCCTCTGGCTGCTCGGGACGCTCCGGCCCTGGCGGCCGAGCCGGCAGCCATCCAAGGGCTCTTTATCAACTCGCACCCAAAAGTCAATCAGCGAGATGCCGCCTGGTTTAATTAACAGCGATTTCGCTCCGGCGGGGGTGAGCTGCCGTGCCCGGGGGGAGGGAGGGAGGCTGGAGACAAAACATGACCTTGTTGGCTCAGCACACACTGCGGGACATTGTTTTCTCCCTGGAATCTGGCCTTGGGTGCTGCTGGTGGCACGGCTGGGTGTTGGGGACAGGGGTGGCTCGGGATTCATGGAGAACTCGGGGATGTGGCACTTGGAGGTCCTGCTGCAGCCCCCGGGGAGTGGGGGTGGTTTGGGACAAAGGGTGTGGATTTTGGGAGGGAAATCCAGCTGTGCCAGGAGCTGCTGTGGGAGAATCCCGCTGGCAGAGCAGGAATGCTGCAGCCTCTGGCCAGCTGGAGAAATCCACCAGTTTAGTCCCATTTTCCTTTCTCCTCAGCTCTGCTGTTCCGGGAAATCAGAGAGGAGGAACAGCCGGAGGGGAAAAACTCCCTGTGCGTGTGCCAGGGCGCTCAGCCAGGCCGGGAGCAGGGGTGTGACCCATGGGGACCTGTCCCTGTCCCCACAGTGGGACCCCACAGGGACTGGGATGAGCAAAACCCCGGGATGAGACACCCTGGAATGAGGAGGATCCTGGGATGAGTAGGACCCTGGGGTGACAGGACTGAGGTCACCCCTGCACCAGGACAGTCCTGGGGGTGACAGGAAAGGCCTCAGTGACCCCACGGGACCCTGCCAGGGGTGACAGGGCTGGGGTGAGCAGCACCCCAGGGGTGACAGGGCTGGGGGCACAGGCACCACAGATCCACATGTCCCCAAATCCAGGTCACCCAGGGGCCATGGGGTTCGGGCAGAGGCACCCCAAGGGGGTCAGGGATGGGGTGAGCAGCACCCAGGGGTGACGGGGCTGGAGCAGAAGCACCCCAAAGCTGTCAGGGACGGGGCGAGCAGCACCCCAGGAGAGATGGAGCTGCGCTCAGACCCCACCCCGGGTGAAAATGTTGTCCCCTTTCCCCAACCTCTCGGGGCTCCGGGGCGGGGAGGGGGCTCGGCGGGCTCCAGAAGCCCCCGGTGCCCGGCGGGGCGGTGGCTCCAGCGCGGTCCCCCCGCCCCCGGGGCGGGCTCGGCACCGTCCCGCCCCCGCCCCGCGCCTTATCAGCGGCCGGCGGGGGGCTCGCCCCACTCCCGCCCAGCGCAGCCGCCGCGGCGGGGCCGCCAGCTCGCCGAGCGCCAACCATGGGCAGCCAGGGCTCCAAGGCGGCGGGCAGCGACCCCGACACCGCCAAGGCCAACGGGCAGGTGGGTACCGGCAGGGCACCGGGCGGGCACCGGGCGGGCAGCGTGCGCCCCGGCGGGGCGGGCGGCGCCGCGGACAAAGGCTGGGCGGGGAGGGCGCGGCGATGGAGCCTCGGGGATGTTGGTAGCCCCGGGGGGACCGTGCGGCCCGGCGGGGAGCGGGGGATGCGGCACAGCCCGCGCCGCGCCCCGGGCTCCCCCGGCACCGGGCGGGTCCCGTCCGCCGCCGCGCCCCGGTACCGGCAATGGAGCGCGGGCGCCGCCCGGTGGCAGCGCGCTGGGCCCCCCCACAGCGAGCGGAGACCCCCGGGAGACCCTCAGCCAGCCCCGCTGCACCCCTGTTTTTAACCGAGCACCCCTCGGTGCGCTGCATTCCCCCCGCCCCGTGCCCGGTGCTCCCCGTTTCCACCGGCAGGAACCCCCCGTCCTCCCCGTCGCGGTTCCCCCCGTCTCCTCTCCCCCATACCGGACCCCCCGTGCCCGCTGCCCCCCAGTTCTCCCCGGTTTTATACCCTCGGGGGTTCTCGGGGAGGGGGCTCGGGGGGTCCCGGCGGTTCCTAACGCGGTGTCCCCCCGGCAGGAGAACGGCCATGTGATCTACAACGGCGACATGACGCCCAAGGCGGGGGTCGAGGTCTCCCCCCAGAACGGGAACGGCTCGGCGGAACCCGCCAAGGAGGAGAGCGAGGGCGAAGCGGGCGGCGGCGACACCATCGAGCCAGCCCCGGCCACCTCCGACGGCGGCGAGCCCAAAGCCGAGGGCGCCGCCGCCCCCAAGGACAGCGGCAAGAAGAAGAAGAAGTTCTCCTTCAAGAAACCCTTCAAGCTGAGCGGCATCTCCTTCCGCAAGAGCAAGAAGGACGCCGGGGACTCGTCAGCCTCCTCTCCCACGGAGGAGCAGGGCAAGAGCGGCGAGGAGAACCCGCCCGAGGGGCTGCAGCCCTCCGCGCCCCCCGAGGAGCCGCCGGCCGACCAGCAGGGAAGCGCCGGCGAGGCTGGCGAGCCCGAGGAGGGGGGAGAGAGCGGGGCGAGCCCGGAGGAGGAAAAGCAGCAGCAGCAGCAGCAGGCAGGGGAAAAGCACGGAGACACAGGCAAAGCCGAGGAGCCCTCGAAAGGCGCGGAGAGCACGGCGAGCCCGGAGGAGAAGGAGGAGTAGAAACCGCTCGGGCATCGTCCTCCCCGGGGGAATCTCCGTCCCTCCCCGGGGGAATCTCCGTCCCTCCCCGTCCATCCCGGAACGCCACGGACTTCCCACACCGCCCCGGTCACCCTAGGACTGACACCACGCCCCGCACTCCCTCCCTCCTGCCCTCCCTCCTTCCCTCCCTCCCAGGTATTTCTTTCTCCCCGTTCCTGGTAGAAAAGCTGGTTTGGATTCCCGACATCGCCGCCGCCGCCGCCACTTGGAGTAGTTTGACCTGAATTGCTGTAAAAAAAAAAAAAAAAAAAAAAAGGGAAAAAAAGAACTGGGGAGGAAGATTTGTCTTCCGGACGCCACTGGAGTTTACAGTTTGTAAGAATCCGGATTTCTCCAGACTGTCCTCTCTCCTCCCAGCAGCTTTCCAAGCGCCACTGACTGTTCAACGGATTTTAATTTTTTTTTATTATTTTCCTTTTTTTTCTTTTTTTTTCTTTTATTTCTCAGTTTACATTCCTGGTTTCTGACTTTTTTTTTCCGTTTCGAGTGTTTTCGTGCTTTTTTTATAGAAATCGATGGTTTAAAAGCTAATCTGGTTAGGTTTTTTTTTTTTTTTTTAATAATGTCTTCTATTGGCTTAAAAACCATAAAGCTTGTAAGTCCGCTGTGTTTAAATTCTGCTTCTGAGGGATAACTTTTTAGGGTGTGGGGTGGAGAGAGGGGAACCCTGCCAGCTGTATAATGTGAAACCAACGTTGTTTTGGGGTTTTTTTTTTCGTTTTTTTCCCCTCTGTAAATAATTTTTTTAATGGCCAAAAAAAAAAGAGAAAAACAACAAAAAAAGCCAATTGCTCGAGTTGCAATTTTCTAACTTGTAAAAAAAAAAAAAAAAAAGGAGGAAAAAAAAAAAAAGAGAAAGAATAACAAACCCAACCAAACAAAAGCTGTACGGGCTTTTTTTTTTCTTGTAACATTCGAATGGAATAAATAAAAAAAAAAAAAAGGAAGGACCCCTTTATGGATAGAGAGCTGAGTCCTTCTTGTCCCGAACGGCAGCGAGGGGAAGGGAGATGATGGCAGAAGATGGCAGTTGCTAATTTAACCCACCAGCTGCTGCCTTTAATCACCTCTCGCCGCTAATTGACTCGCGGCAGATGCAGAGCTGCGACCACAAAGGACTTTCCCACCCCGAATTCTGCTTTCCTGCCAATCCATCCTGGGGTTTTTCACCATTTTGGGGAGGAAAAACCCGCGGGGTTTTCTTAGGGATGAGGCGGAATTCCCGGTTGGAAATTCCCGATGGGAAGCTCGGTGGATTTTTGATTTAAATTGGTTTTTTTCCCAAGAACAGGATTAGCTCCTCCAGGCTGGAAGGAGCACAAAAGGCTCTGCTGGGAGTGGGGATTTCGGGAACAAAGGGACAAGGAGCACAATGGTGGCTCTATCCCTGCTCCTGTCACCTTCTCCCCAGGAATTTCCCTCCATTTCGCGGGTTTCTCCCCAAAATTCCCAAAATCCCAGCTCCCCATTCCCATCCCGGGAAGAAGATGGAGAAGAGCAAATTAAAAAAAATAAAATAATAAAAGCATTGTTTGCCCAACAGGGCAAGGAGCCTCGAGGTAGGTGGGAATGTCCCCAGAATTCCGATTTTTTTCCGCCAGGAAACCCAAAAAATGGGATCTGCTTCCCAAAGGGGTTCATCCCTGGGAGCAGAGGGAGAGGATAAATGGGATTTTTGGAGCCCGTTTGGATGGAAAAGTGGGATTTGGGAGCTGCGGCGTGGCAGCCATTTTAGGAATCCTTGGGAATGGGAAAGCTGCAGATGCAGAAAAGGGAATTTAATGGGAATTCAATGGGGATTCAGTGGGGATTCCATTCAAATCCGAAGGGTGTTGTTCCAGGAGGGGAGGATTTGATGGTGGAAGGGAATTTGGAGCTGTTTACCACACAAATTTGGGGGTTTTTGGCTCAAAAACCAGCGATTTTGGGGTTTTTTGGCTCCAAACCCAGCAAATTTGGGGTTTTTTGGCTTAAAACCCAGCGATTTTGGGGGTTTTTGGCTCCAAAACCAGCAAATTTGGGGTTTTTGGGCTGCAAAACCAGCAAATTTGGGGGTTTTGTGACTCCAAAACCAGCAAATTTGGGGGTTTTGTGGTCGTTTCAGGTGCGTGACAAACCTGCTCCTTGTTAAATAAAGGGATTTTTGTCTTGGGTTCTTCAGCCAAGATGAATTCAGTCCATCCCTTCCCGTAATTTTATTATTCCTTTCCCAGATGAGCTTTGGGCAATCAATCCCAAATTGCTCCACAAACCCACAGTTGGGCTCAGGGATGAGAACAGGGCCAAAATTTGGGAATAAAATCACCCCAGGGAGAAACTGTGAGCAAAAAAAAAACCCAAAACCCATCGGGTTTTGAGTTTTGAGTTCCATTTTTCAGATGGAGAAAATTCAGGAGAATTTCATAAAAAAAAAAATAGAAACCCAAATAATTTACAAAGGAAATAACCACTTAAAAAAGGGATTAAAGCAGTTTTTTCAGGTGGAGGGTAAGTAAATAAATAAAATGTTTTGGTGGATGGAATTAAACCAAATTAGAGCCAAGCTCCTGCAAAAATAAGGGAATTAATGGCTTCTTTTTCTCCTCAAATCTTAATTTTTTCTGTTGGGATGTAGGAAAAACCAGGCCAGGCTGACCACCAACCATAGAAATGGAGCAGTTTTATTACAAAGGTTCTCAAAAATTCAAAATAAACGCATCTTTAAAAAACCACAATAGATTTTTTTTTCTCCCCTCCCTCCCTCCCTCCCACCCTCCCCAGACACAAAAAATGACACTGATCTCTCTTCTTTGTTTCACTTACAAACACCTCACTCTGACCCCAAAGAGACTAAAAAAACTCCACAGTGGGGTGTGGGGAAAGAAGGGGAAAAGGGGAGGGAAAAAAAAAAAAAAAGGATTTTTAAAAAAATAAACCCTTTTGGAAAAATAACCTGTGTGAAGTTTAGCAGCATTTGGTGGAGTTGGAAACCTCAGTTCTCCCTGGGGAATTCCAGAGGGATTTTTTCCCTCCCTGAGAAAGGAGAGCAGCAGGTTGGGAACTGCGTGGAAAATGGGAAAAAATGGGATTTTTTTCTCCCTAGATTTTATTTTTTTTGGGGTTTTTTTTTCCACCAAGAAAAGCTCAGCTGTACAAAAGGAGAGGGAGAGGAAGGGCAGAGCTGGTCACAAAAGAGCTCTGGGAGGAGGGAGAGGAGATTTAAAATCGCTCAGAGCCCCATCTGGTGTTCCCTCAGCAAGGCAGCAGGAGGGGAAGGCTGGGATTTGCTGGCCTGGAGAGGGAAATTCGATTGGAAAACGTTGGGAATTTGGCTTAAAATAAGGAAAAATTGGGTTTTAGGGACGTAAATTGCCTAAAATTTGTGGATTTGAGGGATTTGGGCAGTGGGTTCAGCCCAGGCTGGAGGTGAAGGGTGGGAAAATCCCAAAAATCAAATCCAGAGGGGCAGGAAAATCCCCAAAAATCAAATCCAGAGGGGAAGGAAAATCCCAAAAAATCAAATCCAGAGGGACAGGAAAATCCCAAAAAATCAAATCCAGAGGGACAGGAAAATCCCAAAAATCAAATCCAGAGGGGAAGAAAAATCCCAAAAGATCAAATCCAGAGGGGAAGAAAAATCCTAAAAGATCAAATCCAGAGGGGCACAGGAATAGAAAAAGCTCAAAAATCTCATCCCTTCTCCTCCTCCAGGTGCATAAAAATGCTGCCACACTCCTTGGATCCACGAGATCTTGGAAAACCAAACCAACCTCTAAGGGTGGCTTTCATTTTGATTTTTCTCAGATCTGGGCTTTTGGGTTTTTCACTGAAAAAAAAATTAGTAAAAAAAGCACTTTTCAGGTTGCTTTTCAAGAGAAAAACAACCATTTTCCAGGTTGTTTTAGAAAAAAAAAATTTTAAAATTCAGGTTGCTTAAAAAAAAAATTCAGGTTGCTTTTGAAGAAAATAAAATTCAGGTTGCTTTTCAAAAAAAAAAAAAAAAATCAGATTGTTTTAAAATAAAAAAAAAAAAATCCCTTTTTCAGCTGCTTCCCCTCTTTCCCCAAGTTTGCTGCAGGGAGGAACCAACTCTAGTGAAGAACTGCACAATTTGACCCTGAGAAGTGGCACCAGCTTGCAGGTTTTGATTTTTTTTGTTTTGTTTTTTTTTTCCTGGGTTTTTGTTTTTTGCCATGGTGGAATCCAACCGAAGATCACAAAGTCATGATCTCCCCACAGGCTTGGTTTGGGAATTTTCCCATTCAAAAACCACCAAAAAAAAAAAAAAAAAAGAAGAAAAAATTTTTAAAAAAAGCATCAATGGCCATTTTTCCACCTAACCTGAAATGCACACTACTTCTACTTAAATTATTTTTTTCCAAGGTTATTTTAGAGGAGAGAGAAAAGGGAGGAAGTGATTTTTTTTGTTTGTTTTTAGACACACCAAGGAGGGCAGTGGAAGGCAAAGAGTGAAACTCCCCAAATCTGGGCAGTGCAGGTCTGGCAGAATCCTCCCCAGCAAGGAATAATTTACAGTTCTCCAGTCATTTTATACAATTATATAGAAATATATACAGAAAACATATATAAAATAGAAATCCTGTGGGGGAGGAGGATTTAGAGGAGCTAAACCTACGGCAATGATGGAGCCACTCAGGTGGATTTTGTCTCTTCCTTCACCCTGGGGAAGCAAAAAAATTGGAGGATTTGGGTTAAATCAGCAATCTGGGCTTGGAGTTAAAAAGAAGCCTTGAAAGTGTTGCTTATCTGGTTGGTTTTTAGTTAAAATTTAATGTATTGCTGAGGGGAAAAGCAGTTTTTATTTCTCAGTGTTCTCAACACCTGGAATTTTTTTCCCACGAGGAAGCTGGGACAAAACCACCCCAAGTGCCACCCAAATTGTCACCCAAATTGTCACATCAGCCCTTCCCAAACCCTCCCTGGGCACGAGGCAGGAGCCAAGCTCACCCTTTGGGTTGTTCTGCTGCTGCTGCTGGTGCTGCTGGTGCTGCTGGTGCTGCTTTATCCTCTTTTGCTTTTTCCTCTTCCTTCTCATCTGGGGAGAAAAAATAAAAATAAATTTTTTTAAAATAAAATAAATAAAGCCAGAGCAGTGCAGGGTTTAAGGAATTCCAGGTAAAATCCCAGGAGGAAATTCTGGGATTTCCAGGATTTCAGGTGAGCTCTGCTGCTCACCTTTCTTCTCCTCCTCCTCCTTCTCCTCCTCTGCTTTCACACGTTTGGCTTTCTTGAAGTTGGCGACGTTTTTTCGCCCTCCTTCCCCCTCATCCTCGGAGTCAGAGAATTCCTCATCACAGGATATCCTCTTGTTGGAATTCCTGACTGGGGAGGGAGAATTCAGAGGGTTGGCTGAGCAAACTGACAAACCAGGAGGCTGCAGCCTTAATTCTCTGAGCAGAGCCCACGTAAATCAGGATTAAGCCGCGATAAAAAGCTGCTTTTTGTTTGAATTCAGCCTTTCCAAGTGCCCTGAGATCCAAGATCCCGTGGACAACTTGGATTAGGCACAGTGGGATGGCTAGACTTGAGAGCAGGAGGAGGTTTAGAACCTGCAAAATCTGTCTGCCAGATCCCAAGGGCCAATCTGGATGGGAAAGCTCTGTTTTTCACTGCTGGGATCACACCTGCCAAGGATTCTGTCCCAGAGTTCTCACATTAAAACCCAAGTTTTGCCCTTTACGGAAATCTCATGGTGAGAGGGATCCTGCAGTGCTTTGTCCTACAGAATCAACCAGGGAGGTGGGAATGGATTCAAAGGGAGACTCCAGGATTGGGGGGTAAATCCTGGAGTCAGAACTGGAGTTAGACCCTGCATCCTCCTCTCTTCAGTGAGAACTCATGGATTCTGCTCAGCTTTGGGCTTTTCCCAGGACAATTCCCACCACAATTCCCACAATTCCCATCACATCCTCCTCTCTCTAGTAAGAACCCAAGGATTCTGCTCAGCTTTGGGTTCTTCCCAGGACAATTCCCACCACAATTTCCAGCACAATTCCCATCACATCCTCGTCTCTTCAGTAAGAATTCAAGGATTCTGCTCAGCTTTGGGCTCTTCCTAGCACAATTCCCACCACAATTCCCAGCACATCCTCCTCTCTTCAGTGAGAACTCATGGCTTCTGCTCAGCTTTGGGCTCCTCCCAAAGCAATTCCCACATTTTCCTCTTTCTAGTAAGAACCCATGGATTCTGTTCAGCTTTGGGTTCTTCCCACCACAATTCCCATCACATCCTCATCTCTTCAGTAGGAATTCAAGGATCCTGCTCAGCTTTGGGCTCTTCCCATCACAATTCCCAGGACAATTCCCAGCACATCCTCTTCTCTCCAGTAAGAACTCACGGATCCCAGCCCAACTCCCAGCCCAACTCCCATCACCTACTCGAAATGCGTTTCTCAGGATCATCCTCCTCCTCATCCCCACTGTCCTCCTGCACAGCATCCTCAGGAATCGGCTGCATCTGCACCCCAGGAGCATGAGGCAGCATGCGCAGGTTCTCGAAGAGGCGCTGCCTGCAGCCAGCCAGGGAAGGACATTTTGTCACCAAGTGCCACCCAGGGCCACCAGCCCCCCTGGAAGGGTGATTTCCTCAACACTCACTTGATTTTCTCCAGGTACTCATTGGTGTTCTGGTTGGTCATGTTGGAGGGGCTGATGTGGAGCTTGAAGTCCGGCCCAAAGTACTCGAAGTAGTCGTTGTAGGGAAGTTCTGTGGGGAAAAAAAGGGAAATGATCAGCAGGGTGGCACAGCAGGGCGTTCAAAAAACCCCACAGCACCATTTTTCCAGCTGTCAGTGGGGTACCACCACCCCTCAGTGCTGTTTCAGGGCTCCAGGAGGGAATCACCGTTGGGAATTTCGGTGTCCAGAGCCACAGCAGTCTCGTAGGTCCAGCAGCGAGCGACGTTCCTGATGGTGTATCCTCCTCCTCCCAGCATCAGCATGGGCAGGTTAAAGCTCTTCACAAACTCCACACACTTGGCGTGGCCTGCAGCAAAAGGAGAGGGGAAAAAGGTGACATTCATGGGATAAAGTTCCCAATTTTCCCATGGAATGTTGTCCTCTTAGGTCAGTTTGATGCCTGAACATCTGAAACAGAGGCTAGACAAAGGTAGGAGAATAAAAAGCAGTTGGATTTATTTAAGTTGCATTTATTTAAGGTGCATTTAGGGCAGACAAAGCCTACTGGAGAGGCTACACCCAAAATGGACAGCGAGTTATGAGTTGTTAATATTTTATAAGTTCTGTCCATTAACAGATCGAGGTTTAATCCTCCAATTACACTTTCAGCTGACGATGTTAATTACCCCAAGTTTGCTCCCCAGTTCACTGTGTTTACATATTTTGGGGCTCTGAGGCAGCAAACTGTCCTCGGATTCCCAACTTAGAGAAATTGTTTTGTCTAAACTGCTGTGAACAGAAGTTTTAGCACTTTCTATGGAGTCCAGAGTTATATACTAAAACAAAAAATATGTGAACAGAAGTTTTAGCACTATCTATGGAGTCCAGATTTACACATTAAATAAAATTAAAGATATATGTAAAACAGAGAAGCTCAAATCCCTCAAGCTCAGCTCGTACCTTTGATGGTGAGGTTGAAGCAGCCCAGCCTGTCCCCAGACAGCGAGTCAGAGCCACACTGCAGCACCACGGCGCTGGGCTGGAACGTCTCCATCACCTTGGAGATCACCTAAACAACACAGGCCTTGTCACCCTCGTGCCCACAGGACACTCACTGCCCACAGGGACAGCCACCAGGGTGCTGCCACAGCTGCCCTGGGAGGGAACAGAGCTGTGTTCAGCTCCCAGACAGGCTGCGATTGTTTGGGAGAACAGAATGAATCTCAGCACTGAAAATCCATCCAAGGTCCCCAAGAATGGCCCCAGGGACAAAGTGGGACAAAGTGGGACCCCAAGAATGGCCCCAGGGACAAAGTGGGACCCACAGAGATGACTCAGCACAGGAGGATTCACTCACAGGCTTGAAGATGGCTTCGTAGGACTCGTCGTCGATTCCGTCCCGCAGCGGGTAGTTGACAGCGTAGTATTTCCCTTTGCCTGCCCCGATGTCCTGTGGGGTGGAAAGGACACCAGAAACCCATCAAACACTCCAGTTCTGCTCCAGTTTGGGCAGGAAAGCTCAGATTCTAGCAGTGTAACCTAAACATTAAGCCAGAGGTGTTCACTGCAGAGGCACACAGCAGCAGTCGGGGCTGGCCAGACAATAAAATATTCTATTTAAATATATTTTAACATTTCTTTTCTATATATTTTTACATTTCTTTTAACATTTCTTTTAAAGGCCAGCCTGAAAGATCAGTTCTGCTGGGAGAACAGCTGGGAAAAAAAAAAGGTAATAAAATAAAAATACTGGGGAGAAAGCATTGAGGAAGAGGAATCAGTGGTGCTGCCTATATTTGAGGAGCTCCAGTCCCTGAATCTGTTCAGGCACTGAATTCTATTTGAAAATGAAAATAAAATATTCTGCTTTAAATAATAGGTATTTTTAAACTTTTTTTTTATCACTCTCGTACTCAAGTATTTTATTAAAAATAGTTATTTTGTTTATGGTGTAGCTGCACCAGGCTCTGGGCAGGCTGAAAAAATTCAACTCCCAAATGAAAGATTTAGATCAAAACCCACAATTCCTCTAAAAATCACATAAAAATAAATAAAGAACTTTTCACCCCTGAGAACAGGAGTTCTGGCAAGGTCAGAAGTCACAGGGTGACACTTTATTGAGTTACACAGAACTGAGTCACTGGAGAAAACGCCAACAAAAATCCACTCAGAATTTTTGTCACCCAGCTTGTGTCACCAAGGGGGACCAGAATGTCACCTTCAGAGTCACTTCTGTCAGCACAACCCCATCAGGAGGCTGCTGAGAGTGAAGACTTGGAGTTAATAAATTAGCAGGGGCTAAGGCAGCAACCTCCCACCCACACCTCTGCCCTCAGAAAACGGGTGAAAAAATCCCTCCGAGCAGGAAAAGCTGGCAAAATATCAAATTCCAGGGGATTTTCATGGCTCTCACCCTGAGGTCCCCAGTTCCTGGGAAATATTCCCCATATTTGTGGAAGGACACAGTCATGACACGGTCTGTGGTGTAAAAAGCTTCCTCCACCCCATCCCCGTGGTGAATGTCGATGTCGATGTACAGAACCCGCTGGTGGTACCTGGAAAAAAATCAGAATATTGCATTTATTCCGAGGGAAAATTGCCTTCAGAGCAGGGGAAATTGGGAGGGGAGCATGGAATTTGGGGATGGCCCTCAGGATTTAGAGGGGAAGGAGCTGCAGGGAAAGGAGCAGCAGTGGAACGAAAAATAAAGTGGATTTTGCTGCTGCAGATCATCCTCGAGGTCAGGCTCAGCTCCATTCATTCAGATTCAGCCAATAAAATGCATTTTTCTGCCCAAGCCTCCCCCAGTGAGGTTTGCCTCGAGCCAGAAGCTGTCACCCAGCCTCTCCCAGGGTGGGTGGCAGAGGGGAGGGACAAAGAGCAGCAGCACAGAAGGACAAATCCCTTTGGGGGAGAGAGCAGCACAGCCTGAAAGATCAGCTCTGCTGGGAAAACAGCTAGAAAAAAAGGCAATAAAATAAAAATACTGGGGAGAAAGCACTGAGGATGAGGGGTCAGGGGTGCTGCCCATACTTGAGGAGCTCCAGGATGGCCAGGACAATGTCATTGACATAGCAGAAACCAGAAGCCTCTGACTTTTTGGCGTGGTGCAGACCTCCTGCCCAGTTCACTGCAATGTCTGTCTGCTGCTTGTTCAGCTTCACAGCACTGGCTGGGGGAGAAAAGCAAAAAAAACAGGTTAAAACAAAAGTGAAAGCCCCAGGGCAGAGGCTGAGGGTGAAGCACCAGACCTTCCCTGGGGGTTTTGGGAGCTTCACAAAGCTCCAGCTCAACGCTGGATGTCACCACAAACCAAGGGAGGGGAAATGGGAAATGTTTCTCATCTCTTCCCACTTTTGCCTCAGAGCAGGAAAATCTGCACAAACCAGTCTGGGGTCACACTGGAGGCTATCTGGATTTCTCAGTGCTCTCAACAAAGCATTTTAATGTGAGTTTTTTTATCTGAGATATATTCAGGTCACCGAGTGAAAATGCATTTAGGCAAAGGAAGTTCTCCTCCCCCCAGCCCCTTCCATCCACTTCCTGCACGTTCTGCAAGTCTCCCAGGATCAGAACAAATCAGAGATTCTGTGGAATCCTCCAGCCCTGGGAGCAGAGAGAGCACAGAGCTGCTGCAGGCAGTGCTGGGGGTGCTGCTGAGCACAGGAAATACACACTCGAGGTGTCACTGTGGCAGCAGAAGCCACAAAGCTCAAAGAAAAGAGCTCCACACCAGCCTTGCTGTGAAGTGTGAGGAAACTGTGAGAGAATTTGTGTTCCAGCTCTCAAATCTTGCAGTTTCTGCTCTGCTTCGTGTCCAGGGTTGGTGGCTTTTTGTTCAAACAGCACCTAAGACATGCTGTTCTTTCATTTCCAGGTTGTGCCTGCTCAGAGCAAGACTTTTACAGCTTTTTTTTGGCTGATTTTTTTATTCAAGCCTGCTGCGTGGTTTTGTTTTAACTCTGCCACTGGTGGTGTTACAGAGCCACTCACACGTTCAGTGAGGTAATCCAAATTAGGGATTAATCAGTGTGCAAAGCAGGGAGAAATCTGGATTTAATTATTAAGGAAATCAGAAATAGGTTCACGGAGTATTTCCTGGGCAGAACTGCATAGAACACATCTGAAGAAGAGGAAAAGGAAAAAGAAAATACACAATTTGTGATCTTACCAACAGAGCCTCCAGCAGAGAGCTGACAGAACTCGAAGAGCCCATCAAACACAGGGCAGTCCTCCCCGACATTAACTGGAAAAGAATATTAAAAAATTTTTAAAATAAAACAGAAATAAAATCCAAAGCTTGTAGCACTACTTGGATTTGAAAAATGAAGTGGGTGAGTGGCGAAAAGTGTTAAACAACAAAATGCTGTGAGCAAATAATCCTGAAATGGAAATGTGTGGCTGACACTTTGCACTCTCCCCTTCTACTCCACGTCACACAGCTTTAGGTTCTCAGCAGAACTGGAGTTTTAGCCTCAATACATTCTTACTGTAATTAATTCCACCATTAAAAATAGTTACCCATTAAAGTAAACTTCAGGCTCTTTGGGGTTCCTCTGCCCAAGCCTGGCATCCAAAAATGGAATTACAGACTCTTCATTCCCTTTCCAGCAGGTTCGGTTGGAAGAAAAGCTCTGCCCTTTGCATGTTTTAAGATTAATTTTCATATTTTGGCATCTTCTGGGAAAAAAAAAATACACTGCAGAAAACACTGCCTAGCAGAGAGAGCAGAATGCTCATGAGCTGTGGCTGCTCCAGGGGTAAACAGGTCAGTTTGGGTAAAAATGCACTTTGCTGGATGTCATTTGGTGGATTAAAGAATATCATGGTCTGGGGGGAGGCTTTCAGTGTGTATTAACCATTAACCTTGTGCTTTATTTAATATCTGTCCCCTTCAGCTCACAGGGGGTTTGCAAGGCTGAAATGTTGTTGAAATGAAGCTTGAGCTTTCCCCAGTGTTTGTCTGGATTTGTTAAAAACCCACTTTTGCTGTCAAAAAATATCAGTTCAGAGAGGCACGGACACCAAATCCAGGTTTTTGTACCATTAAAGAGCTTTTCCATGCACTGCAGAGGTTGGAACAAAACATCAGCTCACAGTAAACCAACAAAGTATTCAGGTATTGATTTCCAAGCTGCCACTGCACTGAAAATCCTTGATTTACAGCAGATTTAGGGTAGAATTGAGGAGCTGGGGTTTTTCAGTTTGTTGAGTTTAAATTCCCCAGCTCTTCTGGTTGAAGATAAGCATTAATATAAAATCCATGCAGGTTAGAAATGGAGTAGTTCTGTCATCTCCAAGCCAGGAAGGGAATTTAGGGGACAAGAAAAACCCCAAAAACAGCCAGGTCAAAGGGATCCCCTCAGCTCCTTTGGGATCTGTTTATAAAATGCTTCGTTTACCAGAAGCAAAGTCAGGAAAAAGACAACTTCCCATGGTTCTTCCCCATTTTTATCCCAAATTTCTAAATCTGGGCTGGCATTCCCAGAGCCCAGGCTCTGAGCTGCAGCATCACTCACATCTCTGCATCTGCTTGCTGTACTCAGACATGTTGTCAGGGCGGATGGACCTCAGGAATTTGATGTAATCATCGCTGTGGTACTTGGTCATCTCCTCGGCGTTGGCCTTGTGAGGACGCTGAAAGGCAGAAAGATTGGTCTGGAATTCATCTCCCTCCTATTAATTCTCAATTCCAAGTTCAGATTTACCACCAGGAAGTGTAAAGAGTATCAAATCAGCAGTGTTAAATAAGAAAAATTTGATTTGAAAGGGAAGAATGGCACTGTTGGTATGTGTTACACACATAGACGTGGACATCAATTTAAATTCAAGGATAAAAAGCAATTTTCCAGTCTGCAAAGCCTCTCTGAAGCACAGAACCCCTCACTGCAACACTCAGAAGAAACCAGAAATATATCAACACAACCATTTGGGGTTTATTCCTTTCCTCTCAGAGAAAAGCTCCAAAATTAAAGGCTGAAACATAAATTATGACATTTATAACCCACTCACATAGATCTCCATTTTCCTGTAGAGGCCATAGTTGAGGAGCAGGTTGTGGGTCATGCGGATCCTGTGGGGTTTCATGGGATGTCCTTGGCCATAATAATAATTCCCAACATCACCTGGGAGCAGAAAAGGGATTTATTACCATCAGTTCCTTGAGAGGGAATCACCAGCAGATCCTCTGGGGTTTATTTCCCCTTCCCAGGGGATGGGATTTCCCATCCTCTAAGCACAGGGATATCCATGGATTTGGAAAAATTCATCCTCAAGTGAGACAGAAGTTTGGGGATTTGGAAAAATTCATCCTCAAGTGAGACAGAAGTTTGGGGATTTGGAAAAATTCGTCCTCAAGTGAGACTGAAGTTTGGGAATTCGGGGAATTTGGAATACCAGTGGAAGGTTCCCCGACCATAGAAAAGAACTGGAATTAGATCATTGATTCTGGATCAACCCTTCCAACCCAAACCATTCCACGGCTCTGTGAGTCAGGAGGAAGAAGCTCCAAGGTTTTTTTGGGCACAAGCTGAGTGCCAGGAATCTCTCCCAGGTTTCACTGAGTGCTCAGAGCAGAATCCAGAAGGGCCACAGGAGTTAATCCCAGCTCAGACAGTGACTCAGCCCTGGGAACATCCAGCCTGTGCCTTGCTTTGCTCCTGTTTACCCAGGGGAAATGGGATCCAGGGAATTCTGCCACTGCACTTTTACATTTTCAGCCCTTTTAAAATTCATTTAAATGCTCCAGAGGAATTATCCTATGGCACCAGGAGAACAAAGTCACCTTCCTGCAAGTCCATCCCACAGGTCATGAATTTTCTCCAAACTGAACTCACTCTTCACTCCCCCATTGCTAATTGGTTTTTTTTTTTTTTTAATTCCACCTCTTTTCCCAGGGGAACTTATTTCCCTGCTATTGACAGCAATTTCACTTTCAGATTTCTGCCTCCTGCCAGGAAACAGGAATCTCTCCCAAACCTCATTTTCCTGGGAAACCAGACCAGGTTGTTCCTGGAGTTGTACAACTCCAACCCCACTTGGGAAGCAGCAGATCCAATCTGGTCTGGCTGGTGACTCAGTGGGGAGAATTAATATTTCATCACCACTCTCAACATTCACCAGGAGCTGCTGCTGCTTTCCCCACAGCAGTTTTTTCCCTCCTGTGGACGTGGAGTTATTTTCAGGCAGGAAAAGGAGGTGCCAGCAGTGCAAATCCCACATCCAGGGAAGTGTGGTGTTGGGATTTACCTGTCTGTGGGGCTCTGGGGTGTTGTGTTCTTTCAGGAAATAGAATTATTTTCAGTTAAATACGGTTTTGTCCCGAAATTAATCCTATTTTTTCTGAAATTTTTAAAATCCATGCTGGTGTTTTACTGGGGTAACCATCCTGACAGTAGAATAAATTAACAAATCCCTGAAATTATCACACAAATCAAGGTCTGGGGCACTTAGCAGAGATTTCTGAGGCTCTGCCTAGAAAACACAAGCACAGAACTGCGTGAGGTTTTTAAAAATCCCCATCAGCTGTCAGAGGAATGCCCTGGGCCAACCCTGAGCTCCTGTTCCCTGTGCTGAGCACACCCCAAGTCCTGTGGATCCATGGATAAGCTCAGCTGCTCCTGGACGTCAGAGCAGATTAAGGAGTGTGAACTTCACTTAAATCCCTCCACAGGGAGCTTTTCAGGGAGAACTTCCATCCAAACCTTTCCACATCCCCTCAGGATTCTGTGAAGGAATACCTTCCCCACCTCTGCATCCCACATTCCTTCTCCACGGAATTCAAGAGACCCCAAAAAGCACCCAGGAGCTCCCTTTGGGGAATTTCCACACCACGCTGGGCTGCTCCAACCTCCCTGAGTGGAAAATAAAAACAGATTTTCATGGTAAAAGCAGCTTTTCACCCTCGGCTGTGGATGTTTGAGAGCTGCTGGGAAAAGGAGAGTGGAGCAAAAATTTGTGGATATGTTGTATTCTAAGCATAGGGATGAACTTCAGAGCCCCAGAATGGTTTTGGTATTTAAAAATAATCAAGTTCCAGGGAACCTTCCCCTATCCCAGGTTGAAAATCTCACATTTAAGGAAAAAATCCTCACGTTTTTAGAGGAAAAAAAAAAACCCTCAGCGCATGCCTGGCACAGGATTTGGAAGAACCTCCTGTGCTGCTCACACCCTTTGAGAGGAAAAAGCAGCAAGAAGAAGTTTTTTATTTGATTCCAGGCTAAAAACCGTGATGAAACAGAGAATTGCACAACAGGGTGAGCAGAGAGGCTGTGAGAAACCAGCCTGCCCATCAGCAGGGCATTCAGTCAGCCCTCCAAAGGGAAAGGCAGAGGGATAGCACTGGGATTTTCCCCACTGGTTTTAAGATCCCATCCTTCCCCTGCTCCCCAGGGATGGATGGTGACACAGCCCCAGAACAAACCCAAACTCCACAATCCACACTGAAGGATGCTCTGGGCATCCCTGCAAACAGCCCCAGAGCCTTTTTGCTCCCTCCTGACACCCAGAGCTGAGCAGAGCCTGTCCTGTCCCTCCACAAAATCCTTCTCCAGCATCCAAAGCCCCTCCTGGCTTCGTGCCTCTCTCCACATCTTCAATTCATCCAATTCCCAGCTTTCCACATCTCCTCAATTCCCAGCTCTCCACACCTCCCCATCCCGTTCTACCCCGCTGATCTTCCCCTGCTCTTCCCGTTCTCCTCCCCATATCCCTGCCGTGCTCCCCATCCTTCCTATATCCCTCACCCCACTGAAAACCCCACATAAGTAACCCCTGATCAGTCCATCAGTGCCCCAATACCCATCCCTGCAGCCCACAGTGACCCCACCACCTCTCCCACATTCCCCAGGGATCCCCAAACCCTTCAACCCCCCTCAGAGCAGCTCCCACCTCCAGTGATCCCCGTCAGCAACCTCACAGCCCCATCCCCATTGCCCACAGTGACCCCAGTGCCCCTCATTCCCCTCAGTGAGCCCTCATTCCCCTCAGTGAGCCCTCATTCCCCTCAGTGCCCCTCAGTAAGCCCTCATTCCCCTCAGTGAGCCCTCATTCCCCTCAGTGCCCCTCAATCTCCCCTCATTCCTCTCAGGACCCCTCAACGCCACCCCAGTGCCCCTCATTCCCCTCAGTGTCCCCTTATTCCCCCCAGTGACCCCTCAATCCCCTCAGTGTTCCCTCAAACCCACCCCAGTGACCCCCAGTGACCCCAGTACCCCTCATTCCCCTCACTGTCCCCTCATTCCCCTCAGCGACCCCTCAACGCCACCCCGGTGACCCCCATTCCCCCCAGTGACCCCAGTACCCCTCATGCCCCCTCAGCCACCTCACTGACCCCCATCATTCCCCTCCCCATCCTCCCCTCACCCCCTCACCCCTCAACCCCGCCTCCCCCCACCCTGACCCCGCCGCCCCCTCAGCCCCCCGCCCACCCTCCGCCCCGGGACGGCTCCCGGGTTCCCTCAGCGCCTCACCATCGTAGTAGTAGCAGACTTTGCGCTTCGTGCCCTGCGTCAGCGCCATTTTCCTGCCTCCCCTCACAGCGCCCGACCCGCCGCCGCCCCGCGCACCCAACCCTGCCCGCCCCGGGCCCGCGGGCCCGCCCCCCGCGCCGTGCCGCCCAATCGCAGCGCTCCGTTCCGCCCACTCCCGCCCGCTAACCAATCGGAAGCCGCAGCGGCACCCAGCAGGTTAGGCTGCGCGCCGGGGGCGCCTGGGCTGTACCATTGCGGCGGGGGCGGGGGGGGGGCGGCTGTACCATCGCCGGAGGGGGGCAAGGGAGAGGGTCCAGGTGGGTGGGGAGGAACCATTGCCGGGGGGGAGCCAGGTGGGGCTGAACCATCCCAGGGGAGGGGGGGCCGGGTAGGGTTGATCCACGTGGGTGGGCGGGAGGGGGCAGGTAGGGTCCCATGGGGGTCAGGGGGGGTCTGGGGGGGGTCTCATGGGGGTCTGGAGGGTCTCAGGGGCGTCAGGGGGGTCAGGGGGTCCCTGGGGGTCCCCAGGGTGGGTTGGGGCGAGTGCAGTCCACCTCCCGTGGGCATCACCCACCCCACGGCAGCCTGACCCTGCGAGCCCCCCGCCGCTGAAAAGGCTCTTTATTTCCCCAAAATGATGACTAGAAGGTCCTGCAAACGCCGTGGGGGGAGAAGGAGCATCCCACGGCCAAGGGGGGCAGTGGCCAGCGCTGCTGGGGGGTTCCTGCATCACCCGCGGGTGACAGCCAGAGCAGGGTGAGGTGACCCTGGATGTGTCCCCTGGGAAGCACAGGGACAGCGTGGTGAGCACCCTCCGGGTGTCACAGAGCCCCCCGTGTCACCCCCCAGCTTCTGGGGGTCCCCTCTGGCCGTCCATCCCTCCTGAAGGGCTGAAATCTGCTGCTCCCCAGCTCTGCAGCGCTTCAACTCCTCCCTGCTGCTGCCCAGGCAGAGCTCATCACACCCCGGGGTGATGTCCATGCAGTCTGTGGGGACGGGGGACACCGCCAGCACCCCAAACCAGGGCTGTCCCAGCCGCGGGGACATCAGGGCTGCTGCTGGTACTGTCCCTCGGTGGCCGTGAAGAAATCCTCGAGCAGGCTCTTCATGAACTCGAAGGTGGGGCGCTCCTCGGGGTTTTCCTTCCAGCACTGCTTCATCAGCTCGTACAGCTCCGGGGGGCAGTTGTCGGGCTGGGGCATGCGGTAGCCCCGCTCCAGGTTCTGGATCACCTCGGGGTTGGTCATCCCTGCCGGGGTGACACGGGTGGGGGCTCGGTTTGGGTCACCCCGTGGCGTGGGGGTCACCCTGGGGTTGGTCATCTTTGCCTGGACAGTGCACAGGACTCAGTTTGGGTCACAGGGACTATCCTAGGGTTGGTTATCTTTGCTAGGGCAATGTCCAGGACTCAGTTTGTGTCACCCCAATGTCACAGGGACCAGCCAGGGGTTGGTCATCCCTCCTAGGACAATGCCCAGGAACCAATTTGGGTGGCAGAGATCACCCCAGGGTGGGTCACCCCTCCAGGACAATGCCCAGGACTCAATTTGTGTCACAGAACCATCCCAGGATTGGTCACCCCTCCAGGACAGTGTCCAGGACCCAATTTGTGTCACCCCAATGTCACAGGGACCAGCCAGGGGTTGGTCATCCCTCCTAGGACAATGCCCAGGAACCAATTTGGGTGGCAGAGATCACCCCAGGGTTGGTTATCCCTGCCAGGACAGTGTCCAGGACCCAATTTGTGTCACCCCCATGTCACAGTGGCCACCCCAGGGTGGGTCACCCCTGCCAGGACAATGCCCAGGACCCAATTTGTGTCACCCCAATGTCACAGGGACCAGCCTGGGGTTGGTCACCCCTGCCCAGGACCCAATTTGTGTCACCCCAATGTCACAAGGACCACCCCAGGGTGGGTCACCCCCACCAGGACAACCCCCGCCGCACCCCATCCGTGCCACCCCACCCTCCCACCCCCTCCTCACATCCCCGCGTGGCTCTGGGGACCTGGGGACAACGGACTGGGGCAGCCGGGCTGGGTGCAGGGCAGGCAGCCAGGCTGGAGCAGCGTGCGTGCAGCGCTGCATGCACACACTCGTGGGCGTGCCAGCCCCGCGTGTGCCAACCCCAACCCCAACCAACCCCAGCCGGCCCCGCAGCCGCCCCAAAATCCCGACCTGGATACGGGATCCGGCCGTAGGTGACGAGCTCGGTGAGCAGGATGCCGAAGGACCACACGTCCGACTTGATGGTGAACGTGCCGTAGTTGATGGCCTCGGGCGCTGTCCACTTGATGGGGAATTTGGCGCCTGGAAAAGCCGCGGCAGGGGAGGGAATCAGCGCGCTGGGTTTAATCCGATGTGACAGCCCTCGGCCGGGCGCTGTGCGGTGACAGCCGCCACCGTGGCTAGCCGCTCGGAGCCTGCACTAGCCACCAGCCCACCCGGAGCGGGGCGGGGTGGGCAAGCAGAGCCAGCGGGGAAAAGGGAAAATCATCCTTCCCTTTCTCCTGCGGCTCCCCAGAGAGCCAGGCTGCTTTGGGGTTTGGGGTTGGGGGTTTGGGGGTTCCTTCCCGATGTCCCCAATCGGTGACCCCCGGGGTAGGGTGGGGTGGCAGCAGAGCCAGCGGAGGAAGGGAAATCATCCTTCTCTGCTCCCAGAGAGCCAGCTGGGTTTGGGGACCCTTTCCCGATGTCCCCAAGCCCTGTGACCCCCGGGGCAGGGTGGGGCTGGCAAGCAGAGCCAGCGGGGAAAAGGGAAAATCATCCTTCCCTTTCTCCTGCTGCTCCCAGAGAGCCAGGCTTTGGGGTTGGGGGTTTGGGGTTGGGGGTTCCTTCCCCGATGTCCCCAAGCTCGGTGACCCCCGGGGTAGGGTGGGGATGGCAAGCAGAGCCAGCGGGGAAAAGGGAAAATCATGTTTCCCCTTCTCCTGTGGCTCCCCAGAGAGCCAGGCTTTGGGGTTTGGGGTTGGGGGTTTGGGTTTGGGGTCCCTTTCCTGATGTCCCCAAGCCCGGTGACCCCCGGGGCAGGGTGGCTCACCCTCCCTGGCCGTGTACTCGTTATCCTCGATGAGCCTGGCCAGCCCGAAATCGGCGATTTTGCAGCACAGCGCCTCCGAGACGAGGATGTTGGCAGCTCTCAGGTCCCTGTGGATGTAATTCTTGGCCTCGATGAACGCCATGCCTTCAGCGATCTGGGAATCATTAATTAATTGCAATTAACAGCTCCAAACCCGGTCCCATTCCCCGTTTCCATCCCGATTTTTCTGCTCCCTCCTCACCTGAGCTGCCATGTCCAGGAGTTTGTTGGTGCTCAGCTTGACTCCTTCCGAGGTCTTGAGGAAGTCCACCAGGCTGCCTGCAATGGAGGAGGCAATTCTCAGCTCCTGGGGGTCACAAGGGCGCTGTCACCCCAAAAATGTGGGGCTGGGCAGGAGAACACTCTCCTTGCAAAGGTTTTTTTTCCCCTCCTTTATCCCCGAGCTGCCTGTGGTGGGAGAGAGTAAAGGCAGAGGGCTGGAGGGCAAAGGGAAATTAAAATTAATGAATTTCCACACGGCCAGTCTTTCATTCTTTACTGGTTTTGGGGTCTGCATTGGGAGAGGCTGGAGGCAAAAAAATCTCCAAAATTAATGAATTTCCACACTGCCAATCTTTCATTCTCTACTGGTTTTGGAGTCTGCACTGGGAGGAGCTGGAGGCAAAAAAATCTCCAAAATTAAGGAATTTCCACTCAGTCAGTCTTTAATTCTTTACTCTTTTTGGAGTCTGCACTGGGAGGAGCTGGAGGCAAATAAACCTCCAAAATTAACAAATTTCCATGTGGCAAATCTTTCATTCTTTACTGGTTTTGGAATCTGCACTGGGAGGAGCTGTAATCACATCCCTGGACGTGCTTAAGGAACGACCAGACACTGCTCTCAGCACCCTGAGCTGGGGATTTTTCCCACTTTTGCTCTATTTTTACGATCTTTCCCTGCCTTAAGATTACCTCTGCATCCCCATCCCTCCCCAGCCCGCGGAGCAGCCCGGGCTGGAGGTTCCTCACCCTTCTCCATGAACTCGGTGATGATGTAGATGGGCTCCTTGGTGACCACGGCGTAGAGCCTCACCAGCCGCGGGTGCTGCAGCTTCTTCATCAGGTTGGCTTCGGCCAGGAAGGCGCTGGGGGACATGCTGCCAGCCTTCAGGCTCTTCACTGCCACCTTCGTGTGCCCGTTGTAGAAGCCTGGGGGGAAAATAGGGAATTACGGGGTGGGGAGAGGATGCTGGCATGGGTAGGTGACGATGGTGATGCTCCACGGGGCGTCCCAGCCTGAGGAAGAGGTGTTGGAGGTTCCAAAGGTTTTCCAAAATTTGGCTGAGGATGGAGCTTGGTGTCCTAAAGGGCTGTTGTGGGGTGGCTGGAGGGGTTTTGGGGTTTTTTGGCCCCATTTGGGCCAGCAGCTGCTCCAGCTCTGTGAGCCCAGAGCCCTTTTCCCCCCAGCATTCCATCCAGGGATCCAGCAGGGATCCAGATGGGGAAAAAGGGGAAGTTTGATCTGCTCTGGGTGAACCAAAGCTGCCCCAGGGTTCTCCCATCTCCCAGAACCCCGTGCAAAGCCACAATCCCACAATTTGGGCAGTGCTCCTGCTCCGTGCGAGAACCCAGCTGGATCCTTCCCGGCTGGAGGAACCACTGTCCCGATTCCTCCCCGACTCACCCATCCAGACCTCCCCGAACTGCCCCGCTCCCAGTTTCTCCACCAGCTTCAGGGACTCCCGCGGCACCTCCCACTCGTCCTGCCACCACGGCTTCTGCGGCTTCTGCGTCCGGCAGGGTTTGCCCAGGCGGCAGCAGAGCCCGTCGGGGCTGCCTGTGCCGGGGAGGCGGGGCTGGGCCAGCGCGGGGCGGTGGCCACCAGCCAGGGCTTGGCTGGGCACTCGCTGTCCTGCTCATGCTATCCCGTCCTGTGCTGGTCCCATTCCCATCCTATCCTGTTCTGTTCCCATTCCATCCTGTGCTGCTCTGTCCCATCCCATCCCATTCCATTCCCATCCCATCCCATCCCATCCCATCCCATCCCATCCCATCCCATCCCATCCCATCCCTCCCATCCTTTCCCATCCCATTCCATTCCATTCCATTCCCATTCCACTCTTCCCTCCCATCCAATTCTCTCCCATCCCCGTTTCATCTTGTCCCATATTATCCTGCCCTGTCCAGTCCTGTCCCTATCCCATCCCGTTCCATTCCATCCTGTCCAGTCCTGTTTCATCCCATTCTGTCCCCATTCCCATCCCATCCAATCGCGTTTATTCCCACTCACAACCCATCCCACCCTATCCCATTCATCCCGTTCCCATCCTGTCCCATCCCCTCTGATTCTGTCCATTTCCATCTCATCCTGTCCAAGATGTCCTGTCCCATTCCATCCAGTTCTCTCCCATTCCCTTTCCATCCCTTTCCATCCTGCCCCATTCCCATTTTTCCATCCCTTCCCTTTCTATCCCTTTCCATCCCTCCATTCCCATCCCGCCCACTCCTTTTCCCATCCCACCCCATTCCCTTTCCATCCCATTCCCGCCCCATTCCCATCCCATCCCTTCCCCCCATTCCTTCCCATCCCATCCCATCCTGCCCTATCCCATCCCATTCCCACCCATTCCCCCCCATTCCCATTCCCCCCACTCCTTTTCCATTCCCGCCCCATTCCCTTCTATCCCTTTCATCCCCCCCATCCCCCCCCATCCCCACCCCATTCCCGCCCCATCCCCACCCCATTCTCGCCCCATTCCCGCCCCATTCCCGCCCCATTCCCATCCCATCCCATCCCATCCCGCACGTGTGTAGTGCTCCACCAGCTCCCTGAGGCTGCCGAAGGTGACTCGGGGGGAGATGTAGAAGCCTCCATTGTCCAAATTCCTGATCTTGTAGTGCTTCACCGTCTCCCCCTGGCTCTCGTCCAGGTCCCGCACGGACAGCGAGTACGAGCCTGGCGACAGGGACAGCGTCAGGGACCCCAGAGCCCCCCGCGACCCCCGGAGGGTCCCAGGGCGGTACCTTTGGAGGTCTCGCTCTCCCGGATGAGGAAGGAGCCGTGGGTGTTCCCCGAGGCCAGCAGCTGCCGCTCGGCATCCTTGCGGCTGATGTTCTTGAAGAACCACCTGGGGATGTGGGGCGGGTGAGGGAACCAGGATTTTGTGGGATCCCGGAGCTCTGATCCCTGGGGTGGGTTAGGGAATCAGGATTTTGTGGGATCCCGAGCTCTGATCCCTGGGGTGGGTTAGGGGTGAGGGAACCAGGATTTTGTGGGATCCCGGAGCTCTGATCCCTGGGGTGGGTTAGGGGTGAGGGAACCAGGATTTTGTGGGATCCCAGAGCTCTGATCCCACAGCTCTCCCTCCATCCCCACTCACGGCTCGGGCTCCAGGCTGTTCACCAAAGCCACGAAGTTGTGGGGGATCAGCCCCTCCTGGCCTGTGGTGAGCGACTGCGCCTTCCACCACTCCCCGTTCCTGCAAGAACACGGCGAGGTGACAACCCTGCCCAGACCCCCGGCAGCCGCAGGGATTTGGGGACACCTCAGGGGTCTGGGGACACTGCAGGGGTCTGGGGACACCGCCGGGATTTGGGGACACCGCCGGGATTTGCTCACTCTTCCAGGACTCGGAGCTTCTCCCCTTTCCTCAGCCCCAGGTCGCCGTCATGCTTGGGCTCGTAGTTGTACAGAGCCACCACCAGCTTCTCTGGGGGACAAACGGAGGGACAGGGTGGCAGTGGCCACTCTGGGGGGTGTCACAGCCGCCCCACCCCACGGCCAGACCTCACCTTGCATGGGGGAGCGGGGAGGTGACGATGGCTCGTAGGACACCAGGGGGTCTTGAACCTCGGAGCCGTTACGGATCAGCCTCTGCTGGGAGATGAGGAACCCCGTGAGACCTCACCCTGTGGGGTTTTGGAATCCCACGGATCGGGGTCTGTCCCCCTGCTGACCTGGCGCTTGCCGTCGGGCTCGATGGGGTAATTGCAGTGCTCGCAGATGTCGATGTTCTCGATCCAGTCCTCGTCGTAGTCTGAGCTGCAGCAGCAGCCCATGGTGGCTGCAGGGGACAGAGGTGACACGAGGAGCCTTGGCATCGCCATCGCTGCATCTAGCCATCCGTGGATCCATGGATCCATCTGTCATCCCTCCATCCATCCATCCATCCATCCATCATCCATCCATCCATCCATCGCCTCCCCACCTCCCCATCCCATCCCATCCCATCCCATCCCATCCCCCATCCCATCCCATCCCATCCCATCCCATCCCACCTCCTCAGCTGAACCAGGAGCATTCCCTGACTCTCTCACCAGCCGTTATTCCCTCCTAATTTATTCTGCCTCCGTTAATTAAAACCACTGAAGGCAATTAGTGCCCAGCCTGAGGCTCCTCTGTCGCTGTCGCTCCCCACACGATAACAACCTCATCATTAATATCCCATTAGCAATTAATACACTCCTGCGTGGCCCTGCAGCTTGGCTTTAATGGGGTTGGGGTGGGCAAGCACCTCCTTGATCCTAAAAACAGCTCATTGGGTTCAGAGGGGATGTGGGCACCTTGAATTTATCCTAAAACCAGCTCCTGGGTTCAGAGGGGATGTGGGCACCTTGAATTTATCCTAAAAGCAGCTCCTGGGTTCAGAGGGGGATGTGGCACCTCCAGTTTCCTTTTCCCACAGATTCTCAGCCTCCCCCCTCGTTCACCCCATTTCTCCTGCATCAGGGATGTTCCCAAACCCCAATCCCTGCTCTGGGATCCTCCACAGCTCACCCTGGAACATCCAGGACCCTCCAGGATAATTCCATCCCATCCCCACTTCATCTCGTCCCACAATGTCCTGTTCCAGGGCCATACCCGGTGTCCCTGTCCCCACGGCGCCACCCCAGCGTGGGCACCGATGTCACCAGCACAGCGTGGGCTCTGCCAACCAGCCGGGCAGCCCTCGGCTTCCCGAGAACGCTGAGTGTGGCACAAACTGGTGGGAAGGACAGCCCACGGCCCCGAGAAGCTCTGCTGCCGAATCCCCAACACCCACACCATCCATCCCACGGCCTCTTTCCAGGCTTGGCTCTAAAGGCTCTTTGGGGACACTTTCCAGAAGGCTGGGAGGGTTTTGTCACCTCCAGCCAGACCCCAGCTCTGATGTGGCAGCCAGGCCGTGCAGCTGGCAAGGTCCCCATTGTCACCATTGTCACCAGTGCCCAGCCGGGCTGGGAGATGCCACCGCCCGTTGGCACACACAAAAATCCACCTTTTCCCTCAGTGCCGAGGGGGACACAGTATTTGGGGGTCCCCAGGGAGGCTGTGGGGTCCCCAAGGTGCTGCCAGCTCCCAAATCTGCATCTCCAGGGTTGATTTTCCAACCAGGACCCCCTTCCTCAGGTCCGGGGGTGGCAGGAGCACCAGGACTGTCCCCACGGTGGCCAGGAGTGATTTTGGCCAGGAGGACACTCAGGAGTGATGTCCCCACACTTTGGGGACTCAGGTGCTCAAACCCAACTCCTGGTGGCACCCATTTGGGGACACACTTGGCACCCATTTGAGGACATATTTTGGGACCCATTTGGGGACACACTTTGGCACCCAAAAAGTGAATCGACCACACTGCAGGCAGAGTCAATCTGTTAAAATCCAGATTTTCTTCTGCTGATTTTTTTCTGGTCATTCCCAGGACCGTCAAGAATTCCCACATTTTAGCCAGCAGCCGGAAAAATTTAAAAAAACCAAAATTTCCATCAAATTTTTGAGGATCTTTCTGAGCAAGACCCAACTCGAGCCCACCTTTTATAGACAACAACATGCCCACATCCCTCAGCCAGAGACAGCCGAAAAATCCCATTTCCACCCCCTAACCCCATGGAGGAGAAGCCCCAAAACCCTTCAAACACCTCCAGCAGAGGCGAGAGGTGCCGGGAGGTGTTTTTTCCTGCCGGGGTGGGGAGGGAGTTGCTGCTATTGTGCTTTTTTTCTCACAGCCCCAAGCCGCAGCGTAATTTCCACCGAGCGGCAGCCGTGTCACCTGCGCCAGGGGGGAGCAGGGGGCGTTTGAAGTTGGCTTTTCTGGTGGCTGCATCTGTGCCAACCGAATTTCTTTGTGCGGCAGGGGAGGGGTGTGGATGTCCCCGCTGTGCGTGTTCAGGTGGCCTCGGCAGGTGTGTGTCGCTGTCCCTGGTTTTGTTTTTTTTTCCGGGGTCTGGATGGCTCTGGGTCACTGTCCCTTGCTGTCCCTTCCACCCACCTTGCCCTGGTGGTTTGCCACCAGAAGTGATAAAATCCGCACTGACCTTGTCCCTGACGCTCTTGCGGGCTAACCTGAGTGTCCCCGAGCCAGCTGTGAGCCAGCTGTGACCCCTCGGGATGGACACCACAGCCTCGCGGTGACACCGGGCATGATGTCCCCAAGGCTGCCATTGGTGTTGACACCGAGACAGCACCAAAAATGGGAATTTCTGAGCGCCCGAACCCCCAAACCGGGCAGCACCCCCGAGGCACCGGCAGTAAGCTGCTGGCTGTCCCTGCGCTGTCCTCACCCAAAACTTTGGGGACAAAAGTGCTGTTTGGCGCTGGAATTGGGGCTTTGGGAAGAGCCCTGTGAGGGTTGGGGACATTGGGACAGCGGCTGGCAGCCACAGAGGGATGGATGGGGAGCCCATCCCGGGACCAGCGCCCACATCCCCCTCAGCAACGAGCCCGATCCCCCTTCCCAGCCCTCCGAGGGTCCCTCGGTGATCACAGCGCGCCCCCCCACACCCCCAAATCCCCAAAATCCCCAAACCCCGCCGGCCAGCGCAGCCCCTTCCCCTCCCCGCTCTCACCTGTTGGCAGCGAGGTGAGCCCCGGCCGCTCTCACAGCCCCATGTCCCCGCGCTGCCACCCCCGTCACGTCCTCTCCATCCCGCCGGGACCCCGCGGGGACCCCCGAGCGCGGCTGGGAGGCTGTGGGAGCGCAGAGGAGCCCCCCGTGCCCGGCCGTGCCGCCGCCGCCGCTCCCGCTCCCCGCCTTGCGCCCGTTTCCTGCCTCATGAGCAAACTCAAGAGCAGCGCACGACCGCAAGAGCGAGTGACAAACCCCGAGGGCTTCCTGCCATGCCCGGGGCGCAGCCCCGAGGGTCCCCGAGGGGATGCTGAGACCCTCAGGGGGCGGCGGAGTGGCCGGAGAGGAGCAGGGGGGTGTCACCTGCGCCCCTCGTGCTGTCCCCCTCTCCTGTCCCCTCTCTGTCCCCTCTGCGGGCTCTGGCACTGCCCTGCCAGACCCTCCCCAGCTGTGGGACACATCCTGCCCCCCACAGCCCCGCTCTGGCTGTCACCGCCGTGTCACCGCCGTGTCACCGCAGCCTCGGCACCCCGAGAGCCGCGGCGACAAGGACAGGAGCCGAGGGGACACGCCGTGCCCCCGCCGGGCTGCCAGCGCCGCGTTTTGGTGCCAGCTAAGAGCAGAGCGACCGCAGCGGCATTGTCTCGGCTTTTTTGATCGAACGCGAAGCCGCAGGGACGCGGTGGCTGCTCGGGGTGGCACAGGCAGGAAGCCCGGAGGTGTCGGGGGGGGCTGTGGCAGCTTGGGGGGCACATTGAGGCTCTCCTCGTGTGCTGGGAAGGAGGAACAGACCTCAAAGTGACCCCTGGCTCATCCCAGAACTCCTCTCAGCCACCCCACAGCCACTGCTGGCAGAGAAAGTCACATAGGGTGACACCTGGAGCTGTCACCCCCCTAAATAAGTGCCACATCTGGAGGCGCAAACAAGCAACAACCATCATCTCTCACCCTCACCTCCTTTTATTCCGCTCCCCACATTTCCCCCCGGGCTCAACCCCACCGCCCTTGGCGCCCCAAAACACCCCGCGCCCCACGGCATGGCGACATCCCCAGTGCCACCACGGCACGGCACCGCCCTGCCAGCGCCGCCGCGGCTCGGCCCCGAGTCCCGAGCGATTTGGGGAGAGATCCTCGAGCCCAAAAACACCCACGGGGGTTGGCGGGGCTGGCTCAGCAGAGGGAGAAGCGGCGGGAGTTGATGTTCATGCGGGTGACGCCGATGTGCTTGAGCGGCGTGGAGAGCAGGAAGGCTGCCCTGGGCGGGATGTTGCACAGCAGGTCCGAGTCTTCCTCGCAGCCCTCGAGGCCGAAGGTGGCGTCGTCCAGCATCTCCTTGTGCTGGTGGCAGGCCTGCTCCACCTTCAGCCGGTGCAGCCGAGCCCGCAGCCGCATCAGCTGCTGAGCCAGCCGCTGGTCCAGAGCCTGCATGTCCCTCTGCGGGGACAGGGATGGATGGGATCAGCCCGGGATCGGCTGGCTGGATCCCATAAAACGCCCTGGAATCAGCCCGCCATGCCAGGGTGGGCGCGGTGACAGCGTGGGGACAGCGAGGGGGTGACAAGTGCAGCCCCCCCAGAGCAGCGTCCCCCGCTGCTGTGAGGGCGCAGAAAATCCTGGAAAAATCCATGTACAGCCAGCAAGGCGGGCAGGGAAGCGCAGACCCCACTACCCTCCATTCCCACTGACCCCGCCATGTCCCAAGAGGGACAGCGTGCCCCCCCAGTCCTCGCCCACCCCTCCTGCCCCATCCCACTCACCAGCTCCGTCCGCAGCCACTCCAGCGCCTCCTCCACGGTGGCAAAGCCGCACACGCCACCACCCCGCCGCTCCTCGGGGTGCCCAGGGCTCTGCTCGGCCCCCCAAGTGCCCCCGGGGGTCGGAGCCCCCCAGCGCTGCCCCCTCACCCGCGCTTCCCACTCGAGGTAGGAGGGTCTGCGGGTCTGCAGCTTCAGCTTGGCGGTCAGCGCCTTCACGCTGTCCAGGTTCTCCTGCTCCCAGGTGGGCTCCTCCTCGCCCAGCTCCTTGAATTTCAGCTGGCTGAAGGCCATGGTGGGGCAGAGCAGAGCCCCCCAAAAACGCCGCTGACCTCTGCCCGCTCAACCTCCCACCCCGGGGAAATGAAGCCCCCAGGCTGACCGCGACCACCCACCCGCTCTCTGCCCAGGCTGCACCCGGACCGCGGTTATTTATCTATCCACCCCTCGAGGGCAAGTCCGCTGGGCAGGAATTTCCTTATCCTTGCAAAGGAGGAGTTTTTTTTTTTTTGCTTATGCCGTGTTGTTGTGTTTGGTTTTGGTTTTGTTGGTTTTTTTCTTGCTTTTTTTTTTTCCTTTTTTTTTTTTTTTTTTTTTTTTTTTTCCTTTTTTAACATCATTGTCTCCGGTTGGGAGGAGACTGTCCGTTCCCGGACGGAGCCTTCACCGGGCACGGAGGAGCGGCGATGATTTATCGCCGGGTGCAGCCGGCCCCGGGGGAGCCCAGAAAAGCCCAAGGAAGGAAAAAGAACCGGGGGGGAGTGCCCACGGGGGGCAGCCGGGGTCCCACACCCGGACGGGACCTTAAGGTGGAACCGGCACCGGATCTGTCCTGTGCCACCTCCTCCCCTCCCGGCGGGGTCTAGCGACAGGGCGGTGGCTCGAGGGTCTCACCTGTGTCCGCCGGGTCTCACCTGCCCGCTGGGCTCTCACCCCTGTCCCCTCCAGCGCCCCCGGAGTGACCCCCAAATCCCCCCCGTGCTCCCCCCGCGCTGCTCCCCAGCCCCGGTGTCCCCTCGAATGTCCCTTCCCACGGCCCCGCCGTGTCCCCTCGCTGTCGCCCCCGCACCGCCACCCCTCCAGCCGCAGCCCCGCGGCTCGCCGCGTCCCTCCGGACCGAACCACCTTAAACCCGACATCCGCCGGGCCGTGCGGGGCATCGCCGCCCCCCGCTTCCAGCCCAGCTCCCCGTGTCCACCCCGGCTGCCCCTCCCGCACCCCGAGATTCCCCTCTCGCACCCCCAAACCCCCGCGCTCGCACCCTGAGCTCCCCTGCTTGCACCCCGGGACTCCTGGCGCGCCCCGCGGTCCTCTCCTCGCACCCTGAGGTTCTTCCTTGTGCCCCGAGGTCCCCTGCTTGCACCCCGAAAGCCCTCTGCTTGTGGCCAGCAGTTCCGTGTTGGCACTCTGAGGTCTCCTGCTTGTCCCCGCTGTGTCCCCCCGCTCGCCCCCCGAGGTCCCCACCTGCCACCCACCCAGGTAAGCGGAGGGGTGGCCGGGACAGGATCACCGCCACCCTCCTCCTCCTCACCCAGGGCCCTCGGCAGCAGCTCCTGCCCCGTCCCCAGCCCGGTGGGGGTGGCTTTGGGGACAGCAGAGCCACCCGGCAGCCGGGTCGGGGAGCAGGGAAGGACCCGGAGCTGCTCGTCGCCTTCCCATTCCCACCAAAACCCCCTCCCTCCAGCACAGCCGGGAAACTGGAGCCCTGCGTCCCGTGCCTCAGTTTCTCCGCTGCCGGGTGCAGGCAATGTCGCGGCCCGGCGTGCTGTAGGTGACAACGCCAGCACGGAGAGGGGGTGAGGCTCCAGGGCGTGACGCAGAGGGAAGAAGGGGTTCCCAGCCGGGCCGTGCGCTGCAGGATTTCCCCTTTCTCCCTCTCCCCGGGCGCGGGCAGCGGCCATGGAGTTCTCGGAGCTGATCAAGACGGCGACCGTGGAGAACGTGCTGCTGTCGCGGCCGGGGCTGCCGGCGGTCAGGGGCACCCTGTGCATCAGCAGCCACCACCTGCTGCTCTCCTCCTGTCCCCGCGGCGACCTGGAGCTCTGGCTGCTCATCCGCAACGTGGACGCCGTGGAGAAGAGGTGGGTCTGTCCCCGGGGTTGTCCCTCGCGGCGCTGTCACCCTGCCTGGGCTGGAGGATCCCCCCACGGCTCTCCCGGTGGTCACCCCACGGTCACCCCACGGCCACCCCGCTGCCACGCCGCTGTCCGCCCGGCCTTGTGCTTCCTCTTCCCGCAGCGGGCAGTGACCTCCTCTCCTCCTCAGCGTGCACAATTTGGGCTGCTATCAGCCCCCCCGGACTGGCGGCTCCCCGCGGGACACCAGGTTTGGCTTTTTTGGCTCTCTCGGCTCTGCCGCCCACCCGCCGCGCCCTGCGATCAGCTGAGAGCCTCAAGTTCGGCACAGCCCCGAGGGGAGAGGGCAGCTCCGTGCTGTCCCCGAGTGTCCCCCAGCCCAGCCCTGACCCCCGTGCCGCCCCCCGCAGGGTCTCCGGCTCCTCCGGCACCATCACGCTGCGCTGCAAAGACCTGCAGGTGCTGCAGCTGGAGATCCCGGGCATGGAGGAGTGTCTGAACGTCGCCAGCTCCATCGAGGTGAGCCGGGGAACAAGCAGCCGTGCGGTGTTTGCTCTGCCTCTGCCATCAACTGGGTAAACACCCAGCTCCGGCAGCGCTGGCAGCGGCTGCCCACGGGGCTGGGACGTGGCCAGGAGCAGCCCTGGGGACACGGCGGGAACATTGCCGGCCCTGGGGACACTCCGCTCCGCCTTTCCCGCAGGCGCTCTCCTCGCTGGACTCGGTGATGCTGATGTACCCGTTCTTCTACCGACCGCCGAGCCTGTCGCTCGAGGAGGGGTGGCACCTCTTCCCCCCGGAGCAGTACTTCCAGAAGGTCGCCTCGCAGGTGAGCCCGGACCGGAGGGACTCGGGACCTTCCCCGGGGCTCGCCGCTGATGTCGCCTGTCCCCCAGACGAGCCAGTGGCGGCTGAGCACCGTGAACCGAGACTTCAGCGCCTGCCCCTCGTACCCTCCCGCCGTGATGGTGCCCGCCGCCGTGGGCGATGACACCGTGGCCAAGGCGGCTCGGTTCCGGCAGGGCGGGCGCTTCCCCGTGCTCAGCTACTTCCACCCCAAAAACGGCACCGTGAGTCCATCCTGCTCCTCTCCTGCCGCTGCCAGCCCTGGGGGGAAGGGGCTGGGAGCACCCCGTGCCTCAGAAGGGGGATTCCATCGCCACAGAATGCCAGAATTGGGTTGGAAAGGGTCTTAAGTCCCATCCCATTCAGGCACGGACACCTTCTACTATCCCAGGCTGCTCCAATCCCCGTCCAGCCTGGCCTTGGACACTTCCAGGGATCCAGGGGCAGCCACAGCTTCTCTGGGAATTCCATCCCAGCCCCTCACAGGGAACATTTCCTTCCCAATATCCCATCTCTGCCTGACCCCAGCTGATTCCCCCTTGTCCTGTCCCTCCATCCCTTGTCCCCAGTCCCTCTCCATCTCTCCTGGATGCTCTCCAAGCTCTCCCTGGAGCTTCCTTTCTCCAGGCTGCACATTTTCCCTTCTCCCCCTCTCCCCCAGGCCCTGCTCCGCAGCAGCCAGCCCCTGACCGGACCCAACCGCCGGCGCTGCCGCGAGGACGAGAAGCTCCTGGGGACAATCCTGGACGAGGGCGAGCGCGGCTTCATCATCGACACCCGCTCCGCCCAGGCGGCCAAGCAAGCCCGGATGGGCGGCGGTGGCACCGAGCCCAAATCCTCCTACCCGCAGTGGAGGAGGCTGCACCGAGCCCTGGACAGGTGAGGGCTGGCTGTGACAGGGGACTGCAGCGCTGCTGGCAGTGTCACCGACCCCGCCACGCCGCTGTCCCCTCTCGCAGGGGTCGCTCGCTGCAGGAGAGCTTCATCAGGCTGGTGGAGGCGTGCAGTGACCCCTCGCTGAGCATGGACCGCTGGCTGAGCCGGCTGGACAGCAGCCGCTGGCTCGGCCACGTCAAGGCTGCCCTGAGCACGGCCTGCCTGGCTGCTCAGTGCCTGGACAGGTGAGGGAGCTGCCCCTTCCCCACTTTTCCCCTTCTCCACCTTTCCCCTTCCCCACTTTTCCCCTTCTCCGATGTCACTGTTGAGCCGCTAGCAGAGAAGAAATCTTCGGATTCTCAGCGTGGCATAGAAAAAGGAACTTTATTATTTTGATTTCAGCTTATATAGACTTTTCAGAGGTCACCCAGATTGGTCAGTCAGAAACCTCCCCCTAGGCCTGACTGGCCAGGCCTGAACTGTCCAAATCTCAAGACACCGTTCTAACAACATCCAAACTTTATCTTTGTTTATAAAACACAGAAGAAGTTCTCATGGGAAAGACCTGTGCTAGTCACACTCCACCTTTCCCCTTCCCCATTTTTTCCCTTCTCCTTTCCTCTTCCCCACTTTTTACCTTTCCCCATTTTTCCCTTCTCCACCTTTCCTCTTCCCCACTTTTTTCCCTTTCCCACTTTTCCCCTTCCCTATTTTTTCCCCTTTCCCCTTCCCCATTTTTTCCCTTCTCCACCTTTTCCCCTTCCCCACTTCCCCTTTCCCACCTTTCCCACCTCTCCTTCCCCACCTTTTCCACCTCTCCCTTCTCCCACCTCTCCCCTTCCCCACTTTTCTCCACCTTTCCCCTTCCCCACGTTTCCCATTTCCCCATTCCCAAGCCCCTAGCATGTCCCCAAATCCAGGCCCATCCCACATTTTCCCCGGCAGGGAGGACTCCAAGGTGCTGGTGCACGGCGCGGAGGGGACAGACACCACCCTGCTGGTGACAGCGCTGGCCCAGGTGATCCTGGACCCGTCCTGCCGCACCCTGCTGGGATTCCAGGGGCTGCTGGAGCGGGAGTGGATCGAGGTGAGAGCTGCAGGGTGAGCAGGGTGGGGATCCCACGTCCCCATATCCCCATGTCCCCATATCCCCATGTCCCCATATCACCATGTCCCCATGTCCCCACATCCCCATGACCCCATATCGCCATGTCCCCATATAACCATGTCCCCCTATCCCCATTCCCCATGATCTTATATCCCTATGTCCCCCTGACCCCATACCCTCATGTCCCCATATCCCCACGACCCCACATCCCCATATTCCCATATCCCCATGACCCCATATCCCCATATCCCCATATCCCCATGACCCCATATCGCCATGTCCCCATATACCTTCCCCCTATCCCCATTCCCCATATCTTATATCCCCATGTCCCCCTGACCCCATACCCCCATTCCCTATATCCCCACGACCCCACATCCCCATATCCCCACATCCCCATATGCCATATCCCCACATCCCCATATTCCCATATCCCCACATCCCCATGTCCCCATATCCCCACATTCCCAGGACCCCACATCCCCACATCCCCACGTCCCCATATCCCCATGACCCATATCCCCATATCCCCACATCCCCATATCCACATGTCCCCACGACCCCATATCCCATATCCCCATATCCCCACAACCCCATATCCCCACAACCCCATATCCCCACATCCCCATATCCCCACATGCCCATATCTCCATGTCCCCATGACCCCACATCCCCACATCCCCACATCCCCATAACCCCATATCCCCATATCCTCACATCCCCACATCCCCATATCCCCATATCCCCACATCCCCATATCCCCATAACCCCACATCCCCATATCCCCACATCCCCACATCCCACCCCACAGGCCGGACACCCCTTCCACCTCCGCTGCGCCCGCTCCGCCTCCTCCCACGCCCGCGGGAAGCAGGAAGCACCCATTTTCCTCCTCTTCCTCGACTGCGTGTGGCAGCTGAGCCGCCAGTTCCCCTTCTCCCTGGAATTTGGGGAAAAGCTCCTCCTCACCCTCTTCGACAACGCCTACGCCTCGTCCTACGGCACCTTCCTGTGCAACAACGAGAAGGAGAGGTCAGTCTGGTGGTCAGTGGGGTGGTCAGCCACGTCATCCCCCTGCAAACCCCTCTGGGCACAGCTGAGGTCACATTAAACCCTGCTGGGGACTGAAATGTGTCCCCAAAGTGTCCCTCCTGTCCCCTCAGGAGGCTGTGTAAGGTGAGGGAAAGCACGCACTCGCTCTGGGCATGGCTGAACCAGCCTGAGGAGAGGCAGAGGTACCTGAATCCTCTCTACTCGCACAACCCCTTGGTGATCTGGCCGTCCGTGGAGCCACAGAGCATCCAGCTGTGGCAGGGTGAGCGGGATTCTCCTGGAATCCAACCTCGGATTCTCCCAAAATCCACCCTCGGATCCTCCCGAAAATCACCCTCAGGTCCTCACAAAATCCATCCTCAGGTCCTCCTGATATCCACCCTCAGGTCCTCCTGAAATTCGCCCTCAGATCCTCCCCAAAATCACCCTCAGGTCCTCCTGAAATCCACCCTCAGATTCTCCCAAAATCCACCCGCAGGTCATCCCCAAATCCACCCTCAGATCTTCACAAAATTCGCCCTCAGATTCTCCCAAAATCTCCCCTCAGATTCTCCCAAAATCCACCCTCAGATCCTCACAAAATCCCCCCTCAGATCCTTCCAAAATCCACCTTCAGATCCTCCTGAAATCCCCCTCAAATCCTCCCAAAATCCACCCTCAGGTCCTCCCAAAATTTGCCCTCAGATCCTCCCAAAATTTGCCCTCAGATCCTCCCAAAATCCCCCAGCTGGGAGCTGGGCCGGCTGAGGGAAGCTGCCCTGCCTGTCCCTCTGCAGTAACCCCATCCCTCCTCTCCAGGGTTATTCCTGCGGTGGATCCGACCTTCCCAGCCCCTGGATGAGGCCTGGGCAGAGATCCGGAGCTTGGTGGAGGGAAACAAACCCTCCCTCCAGGAGGGGACAGGGGACAGGCCGAGCCAGTCCCTCCCTGACCCTGCAGCTGGCACGGAGAACGGAAGATGAAGAGCAGTTTTGGGATTTTGGGATAACCCTGGTTTGGGTTTGGGATAACCCTGGGAAGCGCTGTGCAGGACACAGACCCCACAGGCACCTCTGGGAGTGGGACAAACCCCATTTCCCACCCTTTGGGCTGCCAGAATGACCTCATTCCAGTAAAATCTCTCTCCCAGCCCTCTCCTGCATCCCACTCTTCCATAGGGAAGATGCTCCTTCCCAGTGGGATTTCAGCAGTGCCTATGGATGGCTCTGGAGCAGCAGGGCAGGAGGTGGAAATCCCACAAAAACCCCAGCAGGACACACCAAACCGACAGAACCACACAGGCTGCAGCCTCAGTGTCGTGCCAGCAGCTCCCAGCCCGGAGCCAATTTGGGAATTCTGCCCTTGAGCCCAGTTTGGAGGAAGGAAAGAGGAACAAACCCAGCCCTGCGGAGGGACAGCGGGGTGAGATGTGCACACGAGGTGGGAGTGCAGGAAATAACTGTTCCATGAGGAGAGCTGGCTCGGGGTCAGCCTGGCGGGGCAGGGAGAGTGCATGGCAGCTGGAAAACAATTCCTGGCTGCTGCACTTGCAGCCTTTTCACACTTCAGGGCTGAGCCTGGGGCTGGGAGCCTCCCTGGGAAGAAGCACTGCTGTCTGTCTGCCCATGGGTGTGGAACAAAGCACTGACAACAGAGCTGGGAAAACAAAGTCCTTGGGATAATTTTGGTCCACGTCAGAAAAAAAAAAAAGATCCACAGAGGTGCTTTTCCTTGTGTTTAGAAAATATCTCTGTTTATTTCCTGATTTTTTTTCCCTTCCCCTGATGTATAAATATGCCCAGCAGGCAGGCAGGCAGCCAACCCAATTCCCTTCACTCTCCTTCCAGTAAAACCCACTTTGAAGCTGCTTGAATTCCCACTTCCCCCAAATTCCCCCAAAACTGCTGCCAGGAATAACTTCAGTGGTGGAGCCCATGGACTGGAGAAGGGAAAAGGAGAGGGAAATCCTCCTTCAGGCTTCAAACTCGAACTCAAAGTACTGGGGGTCGAAGTAGTGGATTCGGACGTAGCCATCCTCACCCCCACTGCTGTAGCTGCAGGGAGGAAAGGGAAAGTCGGATCTGAGGAAAGGGAAAGTCAGGAATGCTGCTGGGAGCAAGGAGTGGGAAGCCTGGCATCACCAGCCCCTCCTGGAACTGATACAGTGGGGGGAAAAAAAGGATTAGTGACACGGCCAAAGTGTGGGATAGGACGTGAGTGACCACCTGGGATGGGAGGATTGTGCTGCTGGTTTTATTCCCACCACAGGAAATCCTGTTTGTCTGGCTGTATTCCAGTAAAAAAGTGGGATTGGCTGGGCTGGGAGCACTGCAGGACCCCCAGGAGCCTCTCACCTCTTGCCATCGGGGTGGAAGGCGACGCTGTTGATGGGCCCAAAGTGTCCCTTCACTCTGCCAAACTCCTCCTCAAAGGCCAAGTGGAAGAACCTGGGAGAGGAATGTTTAAATTGTCACCAGCCTGGAAGGGACACAACCTTCAAAAATAAAAAGAAAAACCCTCAAGGGTTTCTCCAGCACTGCCAACTCCCCAAAACAAAGGGAATTGCAATTCCTGGGGTGTCAGGAGTGCTCAGAGGGAGGATTTAGGGGGAAAAGGACCTGCCTGGCCTCGAATTTGCCAATCCTGGTGGAGGTTGTGGTCACATCCATGGCTTCCTGCCCTCCACCGAGCACCACCTGCGAGGGAGAGAAACCACAGCCCTGCAGGGCTTCCTTCTGGGATTTAGGGAATCACTGAGGGTGGAAGAGACCTCCAAATCGAGTCCAAAATTTGGCTGATCCCCACCTTGAAACCAGACCAGAGCAGGGAGTGCCAGGTCCAGCTGTTCCTTGAACATTCCTAGGGGTTGTGACTGCCTCCAGCTCTTCCCACTGATCCCACAAATCCACCAGGGGATTTCTCAGGGGGATCAACCCTCTGAGAAAATTCCCACCTCCCTGACACACTCAGTCAGAGGACACAAAACCTCATTCCTTGTGCCAGACCCAGCGAAATTCCCCAGAATCCTGGTTTTAGGCTGGACTGGGAACACAGGAATCACAGGATGAATGATTAATGATATTTATAAATGATATTTATGCTGAGGAGCTCATCCTTACGTGGTCAAAAATGGGGGAAAGGGCAGCAGAATTCACCGGCCGCTCCGTGCGGAACGTCTTCAGGTGCTCCAGGGATGTGCAGTCAAAGAGCTACGAGGGAAAACGGGGAAAATTAATTAATTAATTCACACTGGGCCTCACCAGGATGGATGTTCCCTCTGGAAGGTCAAATCCCAAAAATATTCCCCCAGGAAGGGAAAATTTTCACCTTCCAGAGGTGGCAAACTGGAAATTTTCTACAGAAATGCCGAAATATTTCATTTTCAACGCCTGGCTGTTCGTTCAGCACAGCAGCACTTCTTCCTCCTCACTGAAAATTCCCACTAAATCCCTCAAGGAGCAAGAACAGCTCTGAGCAGAGATCCTGGAGGGATGCAGGCTGCTGGAAAAGCTCACCTTGGCTGTGTTGTCCTTGGAGGCAGTGATGAACATGGTCATGTCCCGGGAGGTCTGGATGTCGTTGATCTGCTTGGTGTGCTCCTTGATGGTGGACAGCTGCTCCCCTGACTGGGGGAGAAAAGGCAATTTCAGGGAGCTGGGAAGGGATTTCCTCATTCAAATTCCCATTTCATTCCATCCCCCAGCTTGGGGGAACATGGAATGCTTTGGGTTGGATTTGCTTGGTGTGCTCGATAGTGGACAGCTGCTCCCCTGACTGGGGGGGAAAAGGCAATTTTTGGGAGCTGGGATGGGATTTCCTCATTCAAATTCCCATTTCAATCCATCCCCCAGCTTGGGGGATCATGGAGTGGAACCCTGGAATGCTTTGGGTTGGAAGGGAATTTAGAAATGGATTTTAGTTCCCATGATGAGGTATCACTTCCAGCATCATATTTTAATTATTCTCCACCCACCTGCTGTTTCGACCCCCAAATCCCCTCTCCCAGCCCTGATCCCCCCAGGAAAGCTGCTCCACAACCCCCCCAGGCCCTGACCTTGGCACTGAACTGGTTGAGCTCCCCACTCTCGTGGCCAGCAATGATGAACTCCCCGAGAGGACCCCAAACAGCACTGGTGATCTTGGAGTCACTGCAGGGAATCTTCATGTAGGGCTCGTTGTTCTCTGCGGGGAGAAGGGCTCAGCCACCCAGAGGGATGGATCCAGCCCTCCCCAAGCCCCCTGGAGCAGCAGGACCCCCTCACCGATCTGGGAAGGGTCCCGCAGGTCGAAGAAGCTGACGAAGCACTGGTACCCCATCTGCTTGTCCGTGGAGAACATGATGATGTTCCCCCCGAAGTCGAAGCCGCACGTCCTCACGGCTGAGCTGGTCTTCACCAGGGCCAGCTGCTTGCCTGGGAGGGGCAGAGAGCTCAGGGAGGTGCTGGGAAAGGGGAGGAGGAGCTGGGAGACACTGGTGATCCACTGGATGGTTTGGGAATGGCTTGTCCAGCTTGGATCGTGGAGTGGTTTGGGGTGGAAGGGATGTTAAAGGTCATCCAGCCCTCACAGGGACATCTCCCAGGCTGCTCCCAGCCCTGTCCAGCCTGGCCTTGGACATTGCAGGGATCCAGGATGCCACAGCTGCTCTGGGAATTCCAGCCCAGCCAGGAATTCCTCCCCAGATCTCCATTCCCTGTGTCCTGTCCCTCCATCCTTGTCCCCAGTCCCTCTCCAGCTCTCCTTCAGCCCCTGGCAGGAGCTCTGAGCTCTCCCTGGATCTCCTCCTCCCCACAGGTGTGTCCCAAACGGGAATTTGGGGACAGCCTCACCTGTCTCGCAGTCCCAGAGGCGACAGCTGTTGTCTGCAGAGCCGGTGAGGACGTGCCTCGTGTCCCCTGGGCCACCAGTTAGGGAATGTCAGCCCCAAATGCCACAAACTACATTGCCACACCGCATTAAAAAGATTTTTTTTTCCTTTTTTTCACAAAGTCTATCCCAGGAAAGGCAACGTTCCAATATAGACACTGAGCCCCCACTGCAAAATCCCACGATTTTCCCATGAAATTTCAAGGAAAAGACTCCAATTTGTGCATTAAAACAACTTTTGCAGGGTTTTGGTAAAATTTTTTGGGGAGATCTTCCCAAACACTCAGTGAAGCAGCACAAGACAACAATACATGATATTCCAAATATCAGCACGGGAGAAAAAACATCCAAAAGATGGGGAAAAAAGAAGAGGCAGCAGGAGAGTTAAATGCTTGTTTTTGAAGGGGAACAGAGCAGCAGCTGGGAGGAATCACCGGGAATGAATCACCCGGTGAAATGTGGGACAAACCGGTTCTCGGGATCAAAGGATACAATCAGCATCCACACACCACACAGCTCCCGTGTGCCCATTGTAGGTTCCCAGCCTCTCCCCGTTCACCGAGTACCACACGTTGACAATCTGCGAGGAGGGGAGAAAAATTATAAAAATTAACATTCGGCGCGTTAATTACGAGTTTACCGAGGGCGGGGAGAACTCACGGGATCCTTGGCCACGGTGAAGAGCAGGTCGCCCTCGCGGTTGTACTTGATCTGCGTGATGGAGCGCTCGTGGCCCTGCAGCAGGATGGGCTTCTGTAATTAATGATGGAATAATTAATGAGGGAGGAGAGATGAGGGAGGAGGGGGGAGGTAAGGGGGACAGCGTGGCCCCCGGTCCGGGGCTCCTGGGGCGCGGGGGGACGGCCAAGCCGTCCCCCCACGCCCAGGAGCCCCGGACCGGGGGCGTGGAGCCGCCAAATCGTCGCTGGCGACCAAAATCGCGACGAAAATCGCGACTCAAGGCCGCGCTGCTCCGCGCTCACCATGGCGGCCACGTGGGTGGGGCGGCACTTCCGGGTTGGCGCGGCGCGGGGGAAACGCGTCACGTCGCCATGGCAACGGAGGGAGTTCCGGCTGAACCGGGAAGTGGGGCGGCGTTGCCATGGCGACGGCGGGTGAGGGGGAGCGATGGCGGCGGGGAGGGTTGGGCGGGGACGGGCAGAGAACGCGGCGGGAGGGCGCTGAGGGGTGTGCGGGTCCTGCGGGGAGGCAGCCAGCTCTCGTTCCCATGTTCTCCTCACAACCCAATCCCGCAGGGTCAAACCCTGCACTCGGTTCACCGCTCTCTCCGCAGGGCAGGCGCTGGCGCTGGCGGCGGCGGCCGCGCTGTGGGGCGGGAGCAGCCCGTTCCTGCGGGCGGGAGCGGCGGGGATGGAGGAGCTGCGGGTTGGAGACCGCCTGGGGCAGCTGCTGGCCGAGCTGCGCTTCCTCCTGCTGAACCGCGAGGTGAGAGCTCGGCGTGCCGCGGGACCCTGCTGCGGGCAACGGGGCGCGTTAAGGAGATCGTGGGACTGCAGGCGAAGGGTTTTGTTGGGTTTTGCCGCCAAAAAAGGAATTTTAGGGTTCTTTCAGGGCGTTGTTCTGCCAGGTGAGGTCAGGTTAAAAATTTTGTGTAACTCTGGGCAAAGGTTTTGTTCGGTCTTCACCCCCAAAAAAAGGAATTTTAGGTTTATCTCAGGGCGTATATCAGGTTAAAGATTTTGTGTAATTCTAGCCGAAGGTTTTGTTTGTCTTTACCCCAAAAAAGGCATTTTAAGTTTCTTTCAGGGCATTGTTCTACCAGATGAGGTCTGGTTAAAGATTTTGTGTAACTTTAGGCAAAGGTTTTGTTTGTTTTTACCCCCCAAAAAAAGGAATTTTAGGTTTCTCTCAGGGCATCTATCAGGTTAAAGATTTTCTGTAATTCTAGCCGAAGGTTTTGTTTGTTTTTTCCCCAAAAAAAAGTAATTTTAGGTTTCTTTCAGGGCATATATCAGATTAAAATTTTTGTATAACTTCAGTCGAAGGTTTTGTTTGTCTTTACCCCCCAAAAAAGGAATTTTAGGTTTCTTTCAAGGCATCTATCGGGTTAAAGAGTTTGTGTAACTTTAGGCAAAGGTTTTGTTTGTCTTTACCCCAAAAAAGGAATCTTAGGTTTCTTTCAGGGCATTGTTCTGCCAGGTGAGGTCTGGTTAAAGATTTTGTGTAACTTTAGGCAAAGGTTTTGTTTGTTTTTACCCCAAAAAAGGAGTTTTAGGTTTCTCCCAGGGTGTTGTTCCGCCAGGTGAGGTCTGGTGGGCTCAGCATATCAACAGACTGGGAGTGACCCGAAGATAACCAGAGAGATAAAGAAAAATAGAAAAAAGGAAAATAAACCAGAAGGATAAAGGCTATTAACAGAAAATCCACGAGTCATCAGTGACTATCACAAACATCCACCCCAGACCACCTCCTGCAGGGCTGGAAAGGACTGATTAGAAAAACTGAAAAATGAAGAATCCAATTAACATCAGAGGCAAAGAAATTCAGATCCAATGGGAAACTGAATATCGGGAGTTTGCTCAGCTCTAAACCAATGAACACTGAGCCAATGCTTTCCTATGTATTTTTCCTGTATAAAATACCTGAAAAATCCAGTAAAATCCATGTGTGATGGAATGATTCTCTGTGCACAGCCGGGCTGTGTGTGGATGAGATGATTTCTGTGGTACATCCTGGCCAGAACAACATCCTGGCAGATAATAAAGCAATGCCTTGACTCTCTGACATTAAAAATGTTGGAGGATTTTTGTGTTTTTTCCAGCAGATTCAGTGACACTTCCTGCTCCTGGAACTGAAACTTAATATTCCTTCAATCCTCAGGATTTATTTTCAGTGTCTTCTGCCTGCAAAACCCTTTCACAAGTGTCCTGTCATCCCTCCTGCTCCTTGCTGCTCCTGGATCCCTGGGACTAAAACTTCAATATTCCTTCAATCCTCAGAATTTCTTACCCTCAGTGGATAAGAGTTTCTTCTCCTGTCATCCCTCCTGATCCTTTGGTTGGGATAAACTCAGGGATTGGCACTGGGATCCCCATTTGGGGTCCCAAGGTCCCAAAAACCCTGATTTTTGTGTTCTCCTGCAGTACCTGGTGCCCTTCCTGCTCAACCAGGGGGATCTCTCCTCTTCTACCTCACCTTGGCCTCCACAGGTGAGTTCTTGGTGCATTTTTGGGGTGGATTTATGGGATTTTGGCAGGATCAGCGCTGTGGGTTGGCAACCCAAGCAGCTCCCTTGGAATAATCCAAGGGAAACAAACCAAACAAACCAAATAAACCAAAATTCTCCACTTTTCAAACTCACATTTCAGACCTGTCCCTGGCAGTGCCACTCTGCAACTCCCTGGCTCTGATTGTGACCTTGGTGACTGGGAGGATCCTGGGAGAGGACATCGGTGGGAGAAGTAAGTTGTTACTTCAGGCATTTCCTCCCAAAAAAATCAGCTTTTATTTGCTGATTTGTTTTGGTCTGAAGACACCAAACAGCCCACAGGGCTTGAGCTGGGTGAGAGCAGCTTCTGCTGCAGGATCTGGAAGGGAATTGAGACATTTGTGAGCAGGAATGGTGGAATTTAAAGACAAATTGGCTGTTTGAGGCTGAAAGAGTTGCTGGGCTTGAGCTTTTACCTCAGTAGATATCTAACTGTGAGAATAAAGAAATAATAAATAAATAAGTAGATATCTAACTGTGAGGGTAAAGAAATAATAAATAAATAACTAGATATCTAACCGTGAGGGTAAAGAAATAACAAATAAATATCATATTATCATAAATAAATTACAAAGAAAATAATATGATGTAACTAAGAAATATTAATATAATTTTTTAAAGAAATAGTAAAGAAATTAATAAGTAAATAATGAATAAAATGCCCAGGATGGAAAAAGAGGAGCCCAGATGCCAACCCCCAGCCTTTTTCCTTCTCTACACTAACACTGGTGGTCAGAAAAAGGCAGGAAACTGGAAAATAAAAACTGCAGGACCTGCAAAACCAGCTGTAGGAACACACTGAGGTTGTTTTCTGAGCCAAATTCCCAATCTCTATCCCTCCTGATTCCCCCAGGAGCTGTGGCAGGAATGCTGCTCACCATCCTGGGAGTCTCCCTGTGTGCAGCTGGGTCCTGAGGGAGCAGCAGAGGAGCAGAACCTCACCAAAGGAACCTCCTGCCATGCCTCAGGGACTCCTGGCTCACCTGGGGAGTTGTTTTAGGTCAAAAGCCATGGATTTGGGTCAAAAATCCATGGTCAGAACCCATGGATTGCATTCCCTGAGCACCACGGTGGGATCTGCCCAAGGACAGCTGGTTTCCTGTCTGAAGGAATTTTTGGTGGGTTTTTTCAAGACAAAAATGATTAAATTGTCTTCTGTTTCAAGACAAAAATTATTAAACTGTCTTCTGTTTCAAGACAAAAATGACTAAATTGTCTTTTGTTTCAACACAAAAATGATTAAATCATCTTGTGCAGCACTGGAGGGATAATAAATAATTAATAAATCATCCACTGGGACTGATGGCTTTTTGATTAGAAGGAATTTCAGCATTATCCAGGCATTGCCAATCAGAGGGACAACAACACACCAGAAATCTCTTTATAAGAAATATCTGACCCAGAACAAATCTCCTGGCAGATATTCCCTTTGGTAATTCCTCCTTCCCTAATTCAGCTGAATTAGAGCTTGGAAAAGCAGTAAATAATAAAATAAAGGGGAAAATAAAAATTATAATTAAAAATATTATAATAAAAATAAATAAAACAAAAATAATAAAAAAATTCAAAAAAAAGGGAAAAATTAAAGGGAAATCTTCTTTATTTTACAACTCTGTGCATCTGATCACTCCTTAGCACTGAGCAGATCACTCCTGGCTCTGCCCAGGGGAAATCAAGAAGCCAGGCAGGAACAGACTGTGCATCAGAAAAAGTTTTTTATTCCCAAAGAGTAAAAATAATTCCAGGAGAGAAGGATCCTGGAATGGAGCAGAGGCTGTTGAGGAGCAGGGTGACCACAGAGGGACATGGCAGGGAACAGCACCACGTGGGAAGTCCCTTTCTGAGGGACCTGGATGTCCCTGAGCTAGAGGAATTGACAAAGCACCAGGTCCTTTCCTTGCTCTGCTCCAGGAGAGAATTCCCACAGCCAGAGGAAAGTTGGGAATGAGCCTCATCCCAAGGCTCAGGGGGGACATGGCCTCACTGCCCACCTGCACAGCACAGCCAGGGAAATCCTCCCAGCTCAGCTTTCCAGCTCAGAGCTCCCCAAAATCCACCAGCTGGGGATCCCAGCTCATCCCAAACACATTCCCACAAGGAATCCACACAGTTCTTGCTCCTGCTGCCCTCAGGCACTGCAGCTCCACAGCAGCTGGAGTGAAAATCCTCCTTTTCCCACTTGGAGCATCCAGCTCAGCCAAGAAAAGATTCTTTGTGGGATGAAAGAAAAGATCTCATGGGATGAATCCCTCCAGGACTCTCCACACCCTCCCTGCCTCACGATGTTTCTTGGACCAAATCTCCACGTTCCCAAGCAATAAAAGGTTTCTTCCCACATTTTTCTGGAGAGAAAACCATCATCCCACAGAGCTGGAGCTCCCCCTGAGCTGCCAGTGTCCCATCAGGACTGGTGCTGCACCTCCAGGGCTTCTCCACACCAATCCAGGAATTCAGGAACGATCCCAGAGTGGTCAGCAATTCCCAGCTTCTGTTTCAGCATCAAGAACTGAGTGAGAGCAAATTGAATTCATTAAATCCCAGCAAGGTCAAACAGCCAAACCCCTGGATAACTGAATCCCAGCCCACCCAGCCCCATTTTTGGGAATCCTCTCACGTTTTTCCTGCTGGCAATGGCCTGTTGGATCCACAGCAGCTCCATCAGCAGGTGGTTCCTGTAGGATTGCAGCTCCGAGCGGGGAAGGCCCTGCAGCTCCTGGGGGATTTCTGCCAAAAAATGGGCAACACCCCGCTGTTACCACAAAAATCCAAATTATGGGAGTTGTTCTGAGCTTCCCAGGATATCCCCAAGGTTTTGGCTGTGTCCCTTACCTGGCTGGGCTCCGAGGTCACTGCTGTCCCATTCCGAGGTCACGCTCTCCTTGTCCCACTCCTGGCTCCCTGCCAAGGCTCTTCCCCCCTTTTTCTGGGCTTTTAGCAGCACCAGACCCCAAATTTGGGGGATTTGGGGCTGAAGGAGGGGTGTTGGCACAACCCCCAGCCTGCTCTGGTCCAGGGGGGTTTGGCTTCTCCAGGGATTTTTTGGGAATTGTCTTCTTGTTCTCTGCAGCCTCCCCTGGATCCAAGGGCTGCCCAAAGGAAAACAGAAAAGAAAACAATACAGTGGGAGGGAAAGAAAATGGGAAGAAAATATAAAAAAAAAATCAAGAAAGCCTGAAAGAAAATATGGGAGAAATATGAAGAAAATCTAAACAAAACATGAAGTAAATATGGAGAAAGTATAAAGAAAATGTGGAGAAAATATAAAGAAAATATGGAGGAAATATAAAGAAAATATGGGGAAAGTATAAAGAAGATATGGAGAAAATATGAAGAAATGCAAATAAAATGTAAAAGAAAATATGAAGATGAATATGAAGAAAATAGAGAGAAAATATAAAGAAAGATAATCAAAGTATGAAATAAAATATTAAAATATACAAAAGAAAATATGTAAAATAAATTCTAAAGGTCTGGAACTCGACTCTGCTGTCCCAGCCAGAGATCTCCTGTTAACAACCCCCCTGCCCTGCTCTGGTTTGAGGCATCCCAAACTTTCCAGAGAGGTGGAACCAAGGGGAATCAATCACCTGAGCAGGTCGAGCTTCACCCGGAGGCAGAAATCCCGGCAGAGCAGCGGGGCTGGACTCGGGACAGTCCTACAGGGCGGGGTTCGGCCATCAGCGCTTCCAATGGACACAATCCCCATTCCCCATCCCCGGCGATGTTCTCACACACCTCGGGGAGGAAGCGCGGCCGCTGCAGAGCGTGTCCGCTCCAGCGCAGGTGGCTCAGCTCGCCCTCCAGCTGCAGCACCACCGCCTCGAACTGCTGCCGCACGGCGCGCAGCTCCCTCCGCAGCAGGAACCCCCTGGCACGGGCCTGGCACGGCACGGGGCGGCGATGGAGCGGGGCGGACAGCCGAGACACCCGTGTCACCCGTGTCACCGAGCCTGGAGCCGCGCCGCCCGGCCAGGTGTGCATCGGCCAGGTGTGCGCCCCATGGTCCCACCCGGCTGTGCCCCCCGAGTCCCTGCCGGCTGTGCCCCCATAACCCTTCCAGCTGTGCTCTTCCAAGGGTCACATCCAGCTGCGAACCCCCAGAATCCCTTCCAGCTGTGCCCCCCAAGGGCCTCGTCCAGCTGTGCATCCCCAAAGGGTTCCTCCCACCCAGCTGTGACCGCCAAGGCCTCATCGAACCCTTCCCCTTCCCTTCCCCTTCCCTTCCCCTTCCCTTCCCTTCCCTTCCCTTCCCTTCCCTTCCCTTCCCTTCCCTTCCCTTCCCTTCCCTTCCCTCCCCTCCCCTCCCCTCCCCTCCCCTCCCCTCCCCCTCCCCTCCCCTTCCCCTTCCCCTTCCCTTCCCTCCCCTCCCCTCCCCTCCCCTCCCCTCCCCTCCCCCCCCTCGCACCTGCAGCCGTGTCACGGCGCGGATCAGCCGCCGCCACCCCTCACCCTCAGCTCCGCTCCCGCTCTCACCCCACAGGCCCAGCGCCGCCATGGCCCCGGCGCCGCCTGATGACGCCATCGCCCCGCGCCAGGCCGCGCCATGGCGGAGGGGACGGGCCCGGGCCTGGCTGAGGGCCGCGGGGATCGGGCCGGGGCTGGGGCCGGGGCTCGGGGCAGGGCTGCCCGGGTCAGGCCGCCGCGTCCTCGGGGTCCGAGCTCTCGGCCAGGTGCAGCTTCTGGCTGAGCGCGGGGTCAAGGGAAGAGCCAGCACCGTCACTGTCACTGTCACCACTGTCACTGTCAGTGCCACCACTGCCACCGCCATGGCTGCTGTCACTGTCAGTGCCACCGCTGTCAGCACCGCCACTGCTATCGCCGTCACCTCCTTGGCTGCCGTCACCGTGACACCATCGCTGCCGCCATCACCACTGCCAGCCAGTGCCAGCATCCCTGCCACCCCCGCCACTGCCACCCCTGTTATTGTCACCCCTACCACTGCCAGCCAGTGCCACCATCACCACTGCCAGTGCCATCCAGTGCCAGCATCACTGCCACCCCCCCTTTCCCCCCCCCCCCCCCCCCCCCCACCACTCCCCCCCCCCCCCCTCTCACCCCTTTCACTGCCACCCAGTGCCACCATCACTGCCACCCCTGCCACTGTCACCATCACCGCTGCCACCCAGTGCCACCACCACCACTGCCACTGCCACCCCTGCCACTGCCACCACCATCCCTGCCACCCCTGCCACTGTCACCACTGTCACCACGGTCACCCCACTCCTGGCCAAGGATACATGGAGCTGCTGAGCTCTTCCAGCTGCGGGAGCAAAGGCAGAGTCTGAGGGGCTGCAGGAGCTGCAGGGGACGCCCGGGTGGCTCCCGGCCCGGCAGGGGACAGGTGACACTCACGTGTGCCAGCAGCTGGTCCAGGTTCCTGTCGGCCGCCGCCTTCTTCTGCTCCTCCGGCAGTTCCTCCACACACACGTCGAGGCCGAAGTGGAGCCGCGCCAGCTTCTCCTGCATCTCCCGCACGTGCTCCAGCTGCTCGAAGGAGCACTCCTTCCCTGGAACAGGGAAAGATCCATGGCATCCCCATCCCTCCCCCCCCCCCTCTCTGCTTCCCTGGATACATGGAAATGTATCCATGACATTCCCTACAGCCCATTCCTTCCCAGGATCCACGGGAAAGATCCATCACGTCCCCAGACCACCCTTTCCCGATGGATCAGCACATCTCCCTGCTCACTTGCTTCCCTGTGCCCGTGGAAAAGATCCAGGATATTCCCCCATCCCACTGCTTCCCTGTGCCCACGGCATGGATCCATCCCATCCCATTATCCCATCCCATCCCATCCCATTATCCCATCCCATCCCATCCCATCCCATCCCATCCCATCCCATCCCATCCCATCCCATCCCATCCCATCCCATTATCCCATCCCCCCCTCACCGAACGCCTGCAGCTTCCCCGAGTGGAAGTCGCTGAGCAGGCTGAGCAGCCCGCCCTCCATCTCGCACACGTCGGACACATCGGTGAGGAAGCTGTGCTGCAGCGGAGCCCCCCGCGATCCCCCCGCGCCGGCCCGCGCCCGCTCCTTGCTGCTCCTGCGCGGGGAACAGAGCGTTGGCATCGCCCCGGCGGCTCCGGCCGGGCTGCCCCGGGCGCTCCCCGCCCGCACTGACCGGCGGGGCCGCGGGCGCTGCCGGGGCGAGGGCAGCGTGGGCAGCGGCAGCGCGAAGGATGTGCTCTTGCTCGGCGGCAGCGGCCGCGGGGCTCCGGTGGGCGCGGGCTGAGCCAGGCAGGTCTTGGGGCTGCGCTTCTTCCGCCGCTCCTCCATGGCCGCGGGGGCTGCGGGACGGAGACCCTGCGTGGGACGGACACGGCGCGTGGAGCTCCTGCCCCGCCCGGGGCACGGCGGAGGGGATCGGGGACCCCCGGGACAAGGGGGGACAGCCACGAGCAGCGGGACTCCCGGGATGAGCAGTGACACCCGCGGCCACCGTGAGCCGCACCGGGGCTCGGCGGCGGCGGGAGGACCAGAGCAGGAGCTCAGCCCCCATTCCCGGGGGAAATCCGTTCTGCCGGCGCACGGAGCATCCCGGAGAATCCCGGAGAGTCCCGGAGCATCCCCGCGCCGAGCTCGGCCGGGGCCTGAACCGCAGCCGCAGCTCCGGCCGGGCCGCGGCTCTCGGCGATTCCCGGGCGGAGGAGGAGGAGGATTTCGGCCCCGAACGACCCCGGCGGGAGCGGGACAGGGACAGTGCGGGGACAGTCACCGCGGGGCTCCCGCCGAGCCCCCAGAACCCTGCGCGGCTCCTGCACGGAGCAGCTCCGGGGGCTGCAGAGCCCCTTTGTCCCCTTTGTCCCCAACCTCCGGCCGCCGTCCGGAGCGCCACGGCCGGACTGACCTGCGCCAGGCCCGCTCCGGCCTCCGGGAGCCGATGGACACCCCGATCCCGACGGACACCCCGATCCTGCCGGACACCCCGAGCCCGCCGGACACCGTCCGCACAGCCTGGGATTTGCATTTAAAGGGAAAGGGAACTTCCTCCGCGCTCCGCCGGACACTCCGCAGGACTCCCGGAGCTGGCCGCAGCCTCAGCACCGCGAGCAGCACCCCGCAGGGTCGGGAAGGGAGCAGGATGTTGTCCCCGAGCCCGCAGAGCCCCCCGGCCGCGGGGTTTACCTCGAGTTCCCGCCGGTGTCAGCGCAGGATCGCAGAGCCGTCCCCGCAGGAAGGAGCCGGGAAGAGGCTCCAGCCCTGGCGCAGGGATGGGATTAGACAAGTCCCGTCCCCTCCCTTCCAGCCCGAGCGCGGCTGTTCCTGTGAATCCCGGCAGGATTTTAAACCGATTGTGGACATTTTGGAGCCGGTGGGGCATAAGGGAGCAGCCGGGAGAGGGGGATTGAGACCCTCAGGGCAGGTGGCTCTTGGGGGCTGCAGCATCCCGGGGAGGGACAGCCACAGGGAGATGTCCCTGGGGGTCCCCAAATGTCCCCCCTGAGCAGAGACATCCCATCTCCACCGCAGCAAAACGTCCCTCGCAGCCTGCCCCACCTCATTCCCAAGGACAAGGCAGGAGCAGAGGCCTGGGACACAGGGAAGCTCTGTCCCACAGGGGCTGATGTGGCCACCCCACAGCCCAGCACCCCAAAATCCTCACTGCCCCCGCGGTAAAGAACAGAGACAGCAGAGCAGCAGCGAGGTTGGGAGTGTTTCTATTGGATACAGGATACACACAACAGCCCCCGCCGAGGGCTCTGTACCGTAACAGGGAAAAGACCAAAAAAAGGGGGTTTGGTGAATTTCTAAAGGGTTTTCCTTTTACTGAACGAGCGGGAAGAGAAGTCCAGATGCTGGCAGCAGCCCTCGCTCAGCCAGGCTGCTGGGAACGGGGAGATCCCGCCAGGCCAGAGCTACATTCATGGATCATCCCGGAGGAACCGCGCCGACGGCGAGGAAGACAAACACTCAGCTCCAGGGAATGTCCCAGTGGATGTTCACCCACGGTCTGGGGAGACCCAGGGCTCATCCCTGCTGCCTTCCTCAGGCCTGGATTCACTGGAGTCCCCTGGAGGAAAAGGGGACACGGAGGTCCTGCATGGAGAGGAGATGTGAGAGCAGCTGCGGCGGCAGGAGAGAATCCCAAACTGATCCACATCCATGGTGGGATCTCCAGCCAGCTGGATTCAGCTTCCAGCAGGAGGAAGGCAATGCTGGGAATAAAGTCTGTCACAAAGAGAAGCTGCAGCGAGGTTTGAAGCAAGTCAAGTCTTCCAAAAGAACAGCGAGGGGAGAAAGTCTTGAGAAATTAAGGAGAAATCTCAAAACCCGGTGCCAGCAGGTCCCACGTCTGTCCCTAAATTCCCTCCCAGCACATGGGGTGAGGCAGCACTGGGGAGATGCTTTTCCAAGCAGAAAGGGAGAGGGAAAACGGGGCTGGGACAGCACAGGCACAGTCCTGGATCCGGCTGGAGCAGCAGCTGGTGGAGCTCACACGGCTTTGGGGTTTGATCCTCCTGCAGTCCCAGCTCCCTGGATGCCTCCAGGGCTGGGGCAGAGGGGCTCAGGGCATCTCCCCACTCCCTGTGCACAACGATGCAAAACACTTGGGAATTAGACCTTTGGATTAACTGTTTAATACACTTTGTGCACGTGTGCGTTCAGCAAAGAGGCAACTGTGAATCGTAAGGCGGTTGAGACATCGGCAGGGCCTGGGAACAGCAAAAATCCTGGGGGAGGGACCAGGCAGCCCCTTCCTGCTTCTCCTCGTCCCCATTCCATACCCAGAGCCCACAGAGAGGAGGGGATCAGCCTCTTGTGCCCTCAGCTCACACTGAGCAGCAGTGGAGGGAGCTCCCTCCTGCCTGGCAGAGGGAAGAGGGAGAATCCAGCGCTGGGAATGCTCTGGAATTCTCCCAGCTCTGCTTTCTCTCCAGGGTGGAGTCACATCCCTTGTCCCCGTGCTGGGGCAAGGATCCCTGGATCTGCTTTCCTGAGCTGCGCTGGATTTTGGGGAGGTGGCAGCCTGCCAGGGACAAGGTCTTTTAGTGAGAGGAACAATCAGCTGAGGCTCCAAATATTCCCTATTCACACAGGCAGGGAGCTGGGCCCTTCTGCTTCTCATGGATATCCACAGATAAAGTGTACGTTGCCCTGCACATTTTTATATATCTCATATATATATATTTTTATATATATATATATATATATAAAATCTTAAAAAAACCCTCCAAAAACCCTAAGCTAGGCAATCTCACATCCCCAGGAGGGCTGAGTCCTGTCCTTTCCCACCTGTCCCAGGAGAGGGGCAGCAGATGGAGTCTCAAATCAGCTCCCAGGTCCCCTTCCCTCACCCCTCTCCACGCCCTGCCCGGGGGTTCAATCACTGCCCCGAGTTCCCTCCTCAGTCCCGCTCTGCCCCGCGGCTCCCGTGCTCAGTTCTCCCGGGATTTCCGCCGGATCCGGGCTGTGTGTGGCCTTTCCCGAGCTGGGGCAATCTGGAGAACTTCCTGCAGCCTCGGGGTTGTCCCGGGCTGTGTCCTTCAGAGGCTCCCCCAGGTCCGTGTGGGCGCACAGGTCCTGCACCTTCTTGTTGAGGTCGTTGCGCTCCGTCTGCAGCGCCCGGCACAGCTTCTCCAGCCGCTGGATTTTCACCTGCAGCCCCTCCAGCTCCTTGTCCCGGAGGGTTTTCTGCGGGGGAGAGGCAGGAAGGGAGAGGTGGAACCCACAGGGGGGTGGTGATGGGGCAGGGGAGGGTTTTAAAGGGAGAGAAGGCAGGGTTGGATGGGATTTTGGGAGGGAATTCCTCCCTGTGAGGGTGGAGGGGCCGTGGCACAGTTGCCAGAGAAGCTGTGGCTGCCCCTGATCCCTGGAAGTGTTGGACAGGACTTGGAGCAACCTGGGATGGTGGAACTGCATGGGCTTTAAGGTCCTTTCCAACCCAAACCATTCCATGATTGATTCTAGGGAAGCTCGAGGGGAAAATCCTTGTGACTAAGCAAACCGGAGCACCCAAAGCTACACCCCTACACTTCCTTCTCCCTTTGTCCCCACAGAGCACCAAGGCTGGAGCTGTCCTGTCCCTGTCCCTGTCCCTGTCCCTGTCCCCATGCCAGCCCTCCCCTCACCTCTTCTGCCATCTCCAGGAGGGCCTTGTTGCTGCTCTCCCAGCGTGAGCGGTACATGGTGGTCTCCTTCTCCAGCTTCTTGATTTTCTTGGTCATCTGCAGAATCCCAAAAAAGGCACAAACAGAGTCACCAAATGCTCTGAGTCAGAAGGAACCCACAGGGATCAAAGTCCAACTCCTGGCCCTGCTCAGGACACCCCAAAATAAACAAACCCCAGGCAGGGCATTGCGGTGATATCCCACAAGAGCTAACCCCAAATGGGTCTAGACCCAAAATTGACTGGAATTATGGAGCTGGGATTCTTCCAGCTCCCAGGAAAAAGCATCACCCACCTTCTCCATCTCCTGTTTGAACGTCGTGAACACTTCACTGCTTTTGGAAAGGGTGTTCTGGAATTCCTCAAACTTCTCTGTGTACAGAGCCAGCTGTGGGGAGAGACAGGGAGCTTGTGGCACCTAATAATCCCTGGAGAGGGGAGAGCCAGCCAAGGGCTGAGCTGCTGCCCTGGGACACTGAGAAACAGCAGGGGCTGCTCTGCCAAAGGAAAATTCTGTCCCAGGGAAACATCCTCGGAGCAGAGTGTTCTACAAACATCTCCTGGCTGTGGCAGGATGATCCCATGACTGCTCCCAGCGCTGGGAAACAATCCCTGAAAAGGTCTCAGTGCACCAAAACCAAAGCTAGCAGGGGTCCTGCCCCTGTGTGTTCCAGATTGAGGAACTTTGGGTTGTTCCTTGCTCAGGGAGGGAGGAAAAGCCCCTAATGACAGCAGGTAGGGAACTCACCTGCTGCTTCAGATGAGTCTCCTGCTGCTTCATCAGCTCACACATCCTCTGCGATTCCACAGCTTCCTTCAGCAGCTGGGAGAGAGCAAAGCATTATCTGGGAACGCTTTTCAGAGAGGCACAGGGAGCACAGCAGGGCTGCAGCCAGGTGTGCCAAAATCTGGGATAACCTGGGACAACTCTCAGCAGCAAAAAGCAAAGCACCCCAAGCTCCAAGACTTACAAAGTCCTTCTCCCTCTGGTGCCTCTCCTCCGCCTCCTTCAGCATCTCCTGGGCCTGCTGGAGCTTGGCATCCACCAGCTGCTGCTGCAGCTCCTTGTGCTTGAACACCTTGTCGATGTGCTGACGGGGAACACCACAGGGGTGAGGGGAGATCCAGAGCTTCCTCCTCCCCTCCGGAAGCAGCAAACATCCCCCCTGCCCTGACCCACCTCCTCCCTCAGCTCGTACTGCTCGATGAGCTTCTTGAGCCTCTCGGCCAGCTCCATGTTCTCCTGGCGCAGCTTGGAGTTCCGCTCGTTGTGCTGCTCCATCTGCAGCTGGATGTCGTTCAGCGTCACCTGGAAGTGGGAGGTCACCTCCTTCCTCTTCTCCTCCTCCTCCCTGGCGCGCTGGACGCCTTCCTCCTGCGTGAGGGAAGGGAAAACCAACCCATCCAGCCTCCTGTTACTCCTGACATCCATCAGGAAGGGATGCTGGGCTTGGGAAGGGAACTTTCTCCACCGGATAAATGCTGAAATAACAACTTGGATGTTGTGGGTAACGATGGGTCGACACCAAAATTAAAGCCCAGCCCTGATGGCAGAGTGGGGGCAACCATGGGAAAGGTGTGTTTGCCAAAATGGCTCATGGAGAGCCCATGGAGAGGGATCCAAGAGCTTGGGAAGGAGCAGAGGGTGGAAAAGCTCACCTTGAGGGTGCGGTTGTGCCTCTGCAGCTCCCGGCACAGACTCTCCAGCTTGCTCCGGGCCAGGATGGCCTTGCTGTGCTCGCTCTGCAGGTGATCCTTCTCCTGCACCAGCTGGCTCTGCTTCTTCTGCAGGATCTTCATCTGCTTCTGGGAATTCCGGTGCTCTTCCAGCTGGGAGAGGGGAGCAGAGGGTGTGGATGCAGGCAGGGCAGTGCCCCGAGGGCAGGAGTTTGTGACACTTCGGGAGTGGCACAGAGCCAGAGGTCCTTTGGGCTTCCTGAATTCCCATCCTGCTGGAATCTGAAGGAGCTGCACGTTCCCCCAGCACCTCCAGGCACAGGGAAAGGTGAGCACAGGGAAAAGGCACCCACAGACATTCTGGATGTGCACAGGCAGCCCCAGACCTTCTCCACTTCCAAATCCATACATGCAACTCCAGCTCTGCCCAAAACTGGCTCTGGTTAAACCTGAGATCAGGCTTGGTGTCTGAAAACAGATCTGAGCTCCTCCTGCACCCAGATTTGCCCAAATTCCTCCTGTCCACGCTTCACAAACAACACCAGGCTGAACCCAGCAGCACCCACCCTCTCCTATCCCAGCCCTGCAGAGATCCCAGAGCACCACAAAGCCCCAGTGTATCCCTGGAATGTCCCTCTCCAAGCCCTCTCCTGCCTCCCCCAGCCCCAGGACTCACCAGCTCAGCGTATTTCTTGCAGAGTGCTGCCAGCTTCTCCTCTGACGTGCTCAGGGTGTTCAGGGTCTGCATCAGCAAAGTGATTTCCTTGCCTGGAATGAGGCGTGGAATTGGAATAAATAAACAAATAGGAGAAAATGGGTTCACACAGAGTTCTGGCCTGGGAAGGTGGAGAGAGGAGGGATTGGGCAGGTTCTTGGTGCTTTCTCAGCACTCTGCCCCATGGATTTCATCACAGTGGGAGAACAACTGGGAAGAGACCTGGATTTTGGAGGGGAAAACCACCCCTGGGCTGGCTGGAGCCAGCTGTGTCCAGCAGAAGAGAATCCCACAGAATTCCAAGGCTGCACTGGATGCACTCCTCACACCCCAGAGGATGTCCCCAGACACATCCAAAGCTCCCAAAGGTGATTAGCACGGCATAAAATCAGAGTCTGCACCAACATCCTCAGGCTGCAGCAGGGAATCCCTCACCTAAACCCTTGGCTTTCTTCTTCTCCTGAGCCTTCTTCTGATCCCGCTCCCCTCCCTCCTCTCCAGGCCGGAATTCCTCGTTTCCCTTGGTGTTCTCCTTCTCCCCGTTCATCTCGGGGCCGCCCGGCTCCTGCTCCCCGTTCCTGGGGGATTCACTCCGTCCCTTCTCGGGCTCCTCGGGCTCGGGGGCTCTCCCTGCCCTCCGTCCTCCCCCGGGTTCTCCTGGCTGGCATCCACACAGTAGGTGTTCAGGATGTCCTCCAGCTGCCGGCTCAGCTCCTCGGAGACGTCGCGCACGGCGGGACGGGAGGATTTGGGATCCTCCTGCGTGAGGGGAGCTGGGGAAAACCCAAAAATCCAGCAACACAAAGCATGAGGCTCCCCCTCTCGTTCCCAGGGAATGGGAGGTTTTTCCCGGCTGGACTTCCAGCAGGATAAGCTGCTTTGTTCCGGCTGCGTCTCCAGCCAGCTGCCCTGACAATGGCAGGGCATTCCCAACAGCCTCTCCTTTGATCAGCAGAGCATGACCAAGCCCCTGACATCTGTCAAGAGGGAGAAGTCCCCCCTCTCCCTGCTTTTTTTGAGGAAAGCAGGTTGTGTGTGAGGCTTTTCCCCCCCAGGAATTGGCGGCTCGGATCTCCAGGGCTGGGCTTTTTAGCATGACAATGGATTTTAAACCTGGGTGAGCCTCGCTCCTCCTCGCTGGAAGAGCAGCTGGATCTCTGGGATCAAACATCCCTGGGCAGCAGGGATGGAGCAGGCAGCATGTCCTGCAGCAGCCAGGAAAAGGTAATTCCTCCAGGACTGCACACACGCAGAAATAGGGGAAAAAACCAGGATTTTCTGCCCCCGCAAAGAGCTGGAGACAGTGGTTTTCACGTAAAAAAAGCAGCACCCTGGTTCTTCCCCGGCTCCAAACCACACTCACACATTCCAGGGAATGCCAGCACTGCCCCCAGCCGTGGGCAGGGACAGAACCCCCCATTCCCTGGGGATCCCCCACCTTCTGGGGGTGCTGCAGCCTCTGGTGAGTCTCCCTCCTCCAGCCCCATCCCACTGCTTGTTCTGGAAGGATGTGGAGCTGCTTTGGTCTCCACACCCTGGTTCTTCATCACAGCCTTTCCACCCTCTCAGGCTCTGCAGAGACAGAAAGGGCGACTTTAAGGACATCTGGAGGATTTTAGGAGTCATCGACCCAGGCTGGGAACGAGCCTGTTCTCAGCAGAAGCTCTGTGCTGAGGAAAGCATCACTTGGTTCCTAATTTCTGCCCTCCCCACGGAGATTTCTGTGCCAGGATATTCTGTGGAGAGCTGGAATCCCCTCGTGGAGCAAGGCAGCACCTCCCAGCCCAGCAGGATGACACCAATAACACACTTTTCTCCCTGGGCACAACCCTCTCAGCCCTGCCTGCCCTTCCCAACTTCTGTATTCCAAACCTGACCCACCGAGAGAGCAATTCCTACTGAATCCCCTGGCTGAGGAGAGCCTGAAATCCCAGCTCCCCATCCTGCTCCCCTCTCCCTCCGTGGGGTTCGGATGCTCTCAGGTTCCCATCGTTAGGTTATGACATTAATTAGGAGCGGAGGATGCTGAGGGAAGGAAGGGGCTGTGCCCAGAGCACGGAGAGCCCTTCCCGTGCCCCTCGCCGCGCTCACACCGGGACCGGTTTTCGCTGCAAGGCAAACCGGAGGGGAAGCCCCGGCAGAGCGCGGCCCGTGCACCGCCCACGTGCGGGACGATCTCGGGGCAGCGCCCTGCACCCGCACCTGCCCCGCGCCTCGGGCGCTGCTTTCCGCTGCTGCAACCGCGCGGCTCCCGGTGATAACCGGGGCTCGGCGCTCGAGCGGCCCGCAGCACCGCGGGACCCCCGGCCCATCGGTCCCCCGGCCCGGCCAGCCCGCGGTGCCCCGTTACACCGGGAACCGGCAGCCCCCATCCCCGTTATCGCCCCCGGCGGCGCCTCCGCCTCCGCCCCGCCGCGCCCCCCCCGGTAAGGCAGCCCCGCGCTCCCCGCACCCCGTGACGTCACACGCGCACCCCGTGACGTCAGCGCCGGCGGTCTGACGCAGGTGTCGCCTCGCTCCTCAGCCAACGGGCGCGCGGGGCCCGGCGGCGGCCCGGCGCATCGGCGGGGCGGTGCGTGCCGCTGCCGGCCCGGAGCGGTGCGCTGGCGGGTGCGGCGGTTGCGGCGGTACCGGCGCTGAGGGAGCGGCTCGGCCCCGGGCCTCCAACGGCCGCGCGTGCGCCCGCCCGCCCCGCCGCCCAATCAGCGCCCGCCGCGCGGGGGCTGCCGGGAAGCACCGGGGAGACGCGGCAAGCGCGGCGGGACGCGCCGGGCGGACTACAGATCCCGGCATGCCCCGCGCGGGAGCTGCCGTAGGAACTACAGCTCCCGGCATGCTCCGCGCGGGGTCGCCATAGCAACTGCAGCCCCGGCCTGCTCTGTGGGTAGGGAAGGAGATGTGGAGGAGGAGGAGGAAGAGGAGGCAGAAGGGGGAAGGAAACTGTGTCCTACAGCTACCGCCATGCCCCGAATGGGGGACGGATAGGAGAAAGAAGGGAAACTGTGGCCTACAAGCTCCGGCATGCCCTGGGAACTACAACTCTGTCCTGCTCCTCTAGAGATGGGGAAAACCAGAGGAGGAGGAGGAGGAAGAGGAGAAGAGGGAGGGAAACTGAGGAGAAGGGGGAAGGAAACTGAGGAGAAGGGGGAAGGAAACTGAGGAGAAGGGAAAGGGAAACCGCGGCCTACATCTCCCAGCCAGCCCTGCGCACGGCCGCCCTGGGGACTACAACTCCCAGCATGCCCCGCGCGCCCCGCCGTTACCGGGCAGCGGCGCATCCTCCCGTCCCCAAGGTCACCGAGCAGCCCCAGCCCAGCCCAGCACAGCACAGCCGGTCACCTGCACAGCTGCAGTTTATTCGATCCACAAGAAGGGCTCAGCTCTCCTCCCCGCACCCCAGAACGCGGTGTTTGCTCCCCTGGTTTTAATGGGATCGGGGCTAAAGTCACCAAACCCCGCGGGGTTTCCAGGCGTGCCTGCCTCACAGTGCTTACTCACAGGAATTACAGACAGTTTTATATATAGTTTTGCTCTGTTGGCCCGATTAGAGAAATAGCTAGCTATCTAGAATATAAAAAAATACAGAGATTTGCCATTTTTTTTGGAAGTAAAATGTGCATTTATCCGACTGTGAGCAGGAGGTAAACCTGAAAACCTGGTGCTGCTAGAGCTCCCACCACCACTGTCAGGCGCAGCCAAATCTTCCTCCACTCCATCAAACCACCCCAAGGCAGGAAAAAACCCACAATTCAGACCATGTTTCTCATGGAAAATAAAGTATTTCAAGTAAAGATGAAGGCGGGTTTCAGCATTTCAGAGCTCTGATATCAGTCAGTACAATGCAAACCAAACCTGTGCAACAGTAGCTGTGCTTCCTGCTCCAAAAAAATTCACCCCCGTTCCCATCTTTGGGCTCTTGTTGCTTTTTTTTTTTTTTTTTGTTAAATCCTTGGAAATAGCACTAGCAGTTCTTCAAAAAACAAACAACAAAAAAAAAATCTAGACAAAGGGAAGCAGCAGGAAAAAAAAAACCAAAAAAAACCAAACTTCCCAGCAGTGAGAGAACTTCTCATTTTTCTGTCCATTTTCAGTATTTTTTCAGGGAACTGGCCCTGGCTTCACCAGGGTTATTCACTGAAGGAGGAAGGCCAGGGCTAAACTTTGCTCTTGGTAAATTAAGAGTCCTTAATAAAGAGTAACATGTGCAAAAACAAAAAAAAAACCAAAAAAACAAAAAAAAAAAAAAAAAAAAAGAAAAAAAATTAAATAGATCAACCCACATTTTGCAGAATTACTGTGGCCAGGACAGCTCCCTCCTCTCTCTGTGTCCTCACCCAACCCAAGGCTGGAGCACCCGAGGTAAGAACTGCATTGGGGAGACACCACCACAAAGAAGAAGCCACCAGGAGGTGCCACCTGTCACCTCCGTGTCCTTCCTGCCTCCAAAGACACGTGAGCAGCCGCCCAAAGAGACAAGGAGCAGAAAAATCCCCTTCTTTCCTCGAGGACCAAGCGCAGTTAGTATTTTGTTTGCAGAGTTTTCCTAAAGAAGGTGGAGTGGGTGTCCAGCTTTCCCAGCCAGGACCAGCAGCTGCTCTCCCAAACCTTCCAGAAAAGTTTGTGGTGTTCTGTATTATTTTTTTTTGGGGGAGGATTCTCCCAAAATTATAGCTGGAATCCTTCCATGGGAGCCTCGGGTTGCTGGAAGATGTATTGCTGCTGGTTTTCGTCCACCTGGGGAGCCACGGCCGCGTCGTCCTCCACCCCAAAGTAGTGCTCGATCAGATCAAAGGCTTTCTGGTAGATCTCCTGGTTCTCGTGGCTCTGCAGGAATTCTATCTTATCCAAACCTTTGAGAGGGAAGAAAGTAGACTGTGATGAAACAGAAAAATCCACTCTCGCTGGAAGAATTCTGTGAGCAGAACTGATAAATGCAAATAGTAAATCCAACCATTCCAGAGCTGCCTGGGGATCTCATCCCTGCCTGGCAGGTTTAGCTCATCCAGATGTTCATCCCAGATTCCAGTGGGATTGAAACAGCTGGCTGTGAGGAATTTGGTGGCTGCAGGGGGGAGGGAGGAGCAAGGTCTGGCCCAGCAGCCTCAAGCTTTCACTGCCCTAGTTAAATCCACTGCTGCACAGAAAGCATCCATGCACAATATACCCTCAAGAATTCCAAGAATTATTCTTACAGGGAGAATCAGGACACACAGAGTAATGAGAGGGCAACTGGCAGCACATGGGGAGTTTCAGACCAAAATAGGAACTTGCTCCTCCTCAAAGCTTCGAGAGCAGGACAAAAAAAAAAAAAAAAAAAAAAAAAATCCATCACCACCAAATTAAGTCACTCCAGGGAAAAGCAAAGTCTCCCTGGATTTGCAGTGAACAACTGGGCACAGTCAGAGCAATTTCAGGCCCAGAAATGTCACTTTTTACTTAGCTCAGCTCACTTCTGGTTAATATTCCCACCTGGTGCAAGCTATGATTAGCAGCTTGGCCTCCTCCTGGATCAGAGCTTTTACTTCCAAGTATTTTCTCATCACTCAATAAATGAGTTTGAAAAGATTTTTGGAACAAATACTGGCTATTTGTGAATACAATAAACACCTCAACAGAGCAGAAAAGCAGCCAGAAGACTCCTCCAGTGCCCAAACTCCCAACCTACCATAGGCCTCCTCGATCAGGCTGCAGTAGGGGTTGATCCCAGTCCCACTCTGGTTGGCTTCCTGCTCTCCCAGCCTCAGGATGTTCTCCAGCCCGTTCAGTGCCACCAGGACAATCTTGGAGTCCATGACAGTCAGCAGGTCACACAGAGGCTTGATGCAGCCCAGATTTACCAGGTACCTGGGGAGAGAGAGAGCAGCACCAACATCCACTGTGTGTTCAAGAGCTGGGAAGCATCACCTCTGCTCCCTTGGAAAGCAAAGGAAATGAGTCCAGCTGAAATGAATGAATTTACCTTCAAATGTAAGGTTATTAATAAGTTTATTAATTAATTAAGGTTATTAATAAGGTTAATTTTGATCCATTTATTTCCATTTTTACACACACCTCTTCTTTTTTTTTCAGAAACCTTTTTAAGAAAAGGAGCCACTTTTGGGATCCAGATGCTGCTCAAAAAGTCCCCACTGGAATTTAATCTATCATCAAGTTTGGACATTGAGCCTAAGCCATCCAAAGAGGGATGAAGAAAGTTTGGGACTAGATTATCCTTACCCAGAAGGAAATCACAAGTTCCAACCCGGCTTGTTCTGTCTCAGCTACTCGGTGGAATTTTTCCAAATTCCTGCTTTGTCTCACAATTCCCATCAAGGCAAAGATCCCAGGAATCCAGGGAATAAATACCTGATCTGCTCAGGAGTCCCTCCTGACGTGGCATTGGTGATGGCCCAGGCTGCCTCTTTCCTCGTGCGGAATTCTGCTTTCTGCAGGATTTCTATCAGCACCGGGAAAATGTTGGCATCTATGACTGCCTGGCGAGAGAGGGCAGGGAAAGGGATTGGGAGTGGCAGCTCTGCTCCCAAACGGCTCCTCAGCACCTGAAAGAGACCTCCACCTCCATTTCCCAATGCAAAGAACTTCCCAAGTTTCAGCAATTCCTGTGGTTTGTTCCTCAGCCAAATCCTATTAGCAGGAGATATTCTATAACCAGCAGAGCAGACAATCCCTGGTATTGCATCAATACTGTGGGAATGCTGGAAGCATTCTGCTCTGCTCTGCCTCCCTATGTAGGTCAGGAAAAGGAGAATTAAACCTCAACGAGCTCCAGATCTTCAAAGGGATTGAGGATGAAGAAGTAGGGGTCAAACTGAGCATGGAGAAATAATGGCTGTATCTCCATTTATTCCAATGATCCAACCTGTGGGATTCACTCCAGGCTGCTCTGTGCTGATGCCATTCCCAAGATCTTTTTTAGCTCATTTGGCAGATGGCTGGGAGCAGCAAATTTACAAATTTATGCAGGCTGAGATGAACAAATGCAGCCTCTAAGGGTCAGGCAAGGAAAAAGCTGCAAATCCTTAACACTGATCTTGGAATGTGGGATCCCTGTACCTGTATTTGTGCTCTGTTCCCTGCTGTGATGTTGGATATGGTCCAGCAGGCCTCTTTCCTGATGGATTCCTTGGGACTGCTTAATAAATGGAGGAGGCAAGGCAGGGCTGAGCAGTTCAGAATCACCTTGGGAGAAAGGAAGCAGAAGTGAGATCAGCAGGGCCAGGCAGGGACACTGAGTTCCCTGCAGGGAATTCCTCTCCTCTCACCTGGGTCTGGATGTCATCCCCTGTCACGATGTTGCCGACTGCTCGCAGAGCTGGAGAGGCCACTTTGTAATCATTGTGCCTGCAGGAAAATCGGGCAAGGAGAAGCCCAAATCCATCAGATGGCTGGGATATTCAGAGTATTCCCTCCCCATTATCCCATCTGCATTATTTCCTTAGGATTCTGCCATATACTAAGCTGACCATGTTGCTACTGAAAACAAAGCTGCAGCACAGTTTGATCCTTTCCATCCCAACTCCATCCCCTTTTCCACACAGATACTGGAGAAACAAAGCCAGGCTGACTTTTTCAAAATTCTTCCACAAGCACATCTGAAATTTGAGAGCACACAACACTCTGCAATCATTAAGGAAATCTGGGAAGGCAAAGAGTTCTTCCCACTTGTCTGTGTAGTTGAGCCACGGGAGTTGTGGGCATAAATTTCAGCAATTTATAGGGATTAGGTTTTTTTTTTAATCAGGGAATTTGTGATTTTTGGGGACAGATGTTGAGAGCTGATGGGTTTCACATGGATTCCCACTGCCAGATACTCACATTAGGAGTTCCACCAGCCTTCGACACACTCCTGAGTCCACCACAGCCTGGATCTTCTCGTTGGGACCATCGGACAGGTAGGACAGAGCCCAGCATGCGTCTGCCAGCAGGTCAGAGTCACTGTTGAACAACAATCGGGACAACACTGGCAGGCAGGGAGACACCTGCAACAACAGCCACCACCCAGGGTTAGTCACCAGGCCAGGACCACCACACCTGCAGGCAAACAGCTCCAGCTTGTGCTGACTGCTCACGTCAAGCTCTGCATGGCCACAGATCCCTTCTGCCAGTCAGCAGCTTCCCACAGCTCCTAATCAGCGTCCAAAGCTGCCTGGACAGCTTTATTGCTACACTCAAATTACATCCCTTCCTCACAGGCCAGCCTTTGGAAGCTCCCCACATTCATATAAAAGAGTTCTGCTCCATTTCTGGATCTTAAAAACTCTAAATACCTCAGTATTCACCAAGTCACACCTTTGAGAACATCAATAATTTATAAAAGGATATTTATACTCAATTCAGACATCCCCCCCAGGAATAAATTTCCTCTTTGCATTTTAGCCAAGGGTTTGTGGCTGTTCCAACTGCTTCTCAGCTTTGGTATAAGAGTTTTCAGTTTAAAAAAGTGAAAACAGGTTGATTTAAAACATTTTTGTTCTACCAAAGGAGGATGAGACACCTGAAAAGCCTTTAGTTAGGTTCCCTGAAAAGGGAAGCTACCACAGCTCACAGGAGTCCTGGTTTGGAGCATTTCAAGTTCTTAGAATAGATTGAAGTCTCAAAATCCCAGAGTTTATAACAAAAAGGTTTAGAGACATTTTCTAGGGAAGGCTGAGCCTGTCCCTTATTTGAGGGATCCAGGAGAAAGGTTGGGAAAAATCAACCTGAGCAGGAAAAACCTCACCCTGTGCCCTCCTCAACAGCCCAAAATAACCTAGATAAACATCTTAATTGGGTGTCTCCCCATCACCTGGCTGCCAGCAAGGCATTTCTCCTCACCTTCTCAAATTCAGGAGGTGGACTCTTCCCTCTGCACAGGTTTGACAAAGCCCAGACAGCATTTCGTGTCATTGTCAGCCTGGTGGACGTGGTAAGGAGCCTAAAGAGAGAATTACCAGGGATTATTGTCCTTGATGGAGAAGCAGAGGGAATCAAAAGAATTAAAACTAAAATGTTAAATCCCTATTGAGCCCAGGCAGACATTCCCAGTCCTCACCAGAGACCAAAGTGACAGGAACTGCTCAGAGTCTGAGCTCTGAGGAAGACACAAGTCCTGTGGGATGAGGAGTCAGGCAGCCACCCCTGACTGCCACCAGGAGCAGCAAAATTGGTGACAAAGCCTCACTTTTCCAGGGATGGGATGAAGATTAATCCCTGCCTGAGCAATGAGAGCCCAGGCCTGGCAGATCTACATTATCACCACGCTGAGGGAGGCAGAATGAGAGACCCAATCCCACTCCAAACCCAAAAAAATCCCCACCCCAAGCAGAGAGCAGGACACCCTGGGACTCCAGAAGGATCAGCACCCACCTCACCCCAGAGCAGCGTGAAGGAATGTCACCCACAGAGTCCCATTACCTTCATCAGATCCCTGCCTGAACTGGGAATTAATCTGCTAGCAGTGGTTTGATTCCCAGTGATGACCAGCACACCCTGCCAGGGAATTAATCTGTGGGCACAGCTCCAGCACTGCTGCTGTGGTACAATGGGGCTCCAAGAACTGCTCTGGCAAGTGCTCATGGCTACTCACATTAATAAGGGAGGAAGAATAGCGCAGTTAAGGACATAATCTCTGCACACAGAGCTGTCTCCAGCTATGTTCCCCAATGCCCAGACAGCCTGAAAGGAAAGAGCAACAGTTTTAGCATTCAGAGGGAAAAACAGGGAGAAACAGAAAGCATTTTTCTTGTAATTCCAGGCAAACAATTCCATCTGTGCTCTGGAGCCGGTTGGGGTCACTCAAATAAAAACTGCGTTTTTAACAGGTGGTTCTCCCCAAAATCCCAGAGTGAGGAGTGATCCTTACCTGTTCCTGAACATCCTCAAAGTCAGAGTTCAAGAGCTCTATAAAGATGGGAACTGCCCCAGCCTCAATGACGATTTTGGTTTGTTGGGAAGTCCCCGAGGCGATGTTCGTCAGGGCCCAGGCAGCCTCGAACTGCAACGAGTGACAAACAGGAATAAAACCAGCCTGATTCTGCAAAATATTTGTCATTATAGTTTGGCTAAAATTCCTTCAGCTTCTGCTATGAGGGTTTTGTGAGAGAAAGGAAGAGAACACCTCAGGAGTCAAAGGATTTTTATTTTTTTGAGCAATAAAAGAGCCACAACTGCTGAAAGGATGAGCAAGGCAAGATGTCACCACCACATCATTTCATCTCCACCATTTCCCAGCAAGAAAAGTAAACACACACAGTGCATAAACACACAGAGAGCAGAGATTTCAACATCCCAAAGATGCTGTGAGTTCCAGGGAAGCTGAGCAGAAACTCCCTGCTTTTGCCTCTTTTTCTTTAGTTTAAAAACCACTCATTTCCATCTAGCTTTTCTGGAAATTAAGCCCCTCTGGTCAACGGCCTGGGGCCAGAGGGCAGGGAGAAAGATGAAAGCAGCCATCAACTTGGATCAAATTCCATGTATGGAAGTCTCTTTAACCCCTCCAAAAAACCAGGACTTATTACCAAGCTGGAAGGAATCTCAGGAAGCCACCCAGGCCTTCCCTCTGCCCCAGGCAGGATCAGCACTGTCCAACCCATTTCTAACATTTCTTGGCCTCTGCTTAAAAGCCTCCAGCAATGGAGATCTTTTCCTCACCCAGTTTCTTCCTACATGTTTATGACATGGCTCCAGCAGCTCCCAGCTGAAATCTCAGCTACAGGAAGGCCAAACTCTCTTCTGCTGCAGCTGAATTAGGTAATTTTTGACAGTATTTTTCCAAGAACTTAATTCAGAGAAATTTAGAATTTTTTTTTGTTTTTGCCTGAGCATTACAGACTACCTTTGTCTTCTCCTATAGATCACATAACCTGCATTTTTTGGGTTCAAAACATCACTTTCCCCTGACAGATTCTCTTTGCTAATTGTTAAACAGCTCCACACCCTGAAGAATTGACAACACAAATCTCCTTTACCTGTAATGTGCAATTTTCACTTCTTTTCAGGAATTCCACGAATCTCTCCACCACTCCCTGAGTGTTTATCACCTCATCTATCGGAGGATTTGGCTCTGAAACAGCAAGGCAGTGTCAAACAGACCTCATGCAGGGGAGCAACAAGCCTCAAGTGTTAATTTAATTATTTCAAACTGGACTGAACTCATCAGCGCAGTTTGGCAGAATAATTCTCTGTACAATTCATACAACTGGCAATCATCATGAATACAATAAATGGTCACATTTCTAGATTGTGGATTTCTTTCCCCAAAGAAAGAAGAGCTTTCATGCAGCAACACGATGAGTACAAACCCTTGCAAAAGGCAGACTCTGCTAGATCCATGGGGAAGGAATGAGTTATTTTTACCTTTGGAGAGTAATTTCCTGAATCTCTGAGTGGTTGCTAGCTGTAGGTCAGGGTCGTCTGAGAAAAGCATCTCTACCATCTCTCCTGTGATCAAACCCTCCTGAAAAGATGCAGAGGAGACAGAGAAATGGTTCCATTTCAGATTGAGATTATTTAAGGCATCACAGACATGACACCCTACCATGATTTGGGTTTAGCTAGAAATCCAAAGATTAAAAATTTAGGATCCCAGCAGAGCATTTACTTCCTGGCTGACTCTTCCAGTTCACATTTGCAGTGCTGGTGGGGGGAATGGGATAAAAGTGGAAGACACTGGAAGAGAATTTTGAATATGCAGCTGGAAATAACCCTGGATAAACCAGAGTGAGCACCAGGATGGGGGTTCCCTGGCATGGGCTGAGCTCATGGCTTCACTGGTGTCCTCTGGATCCCCCAGAACAATAAATTTTCCTCTCAAGAATAAAATTTGCATTTTAGCCATGTATTTGTGGCTGTTCCAGCTGCCTGCACCAACTTACACATTCTCAAAAGGGAGGGAACAGAAACACTGGAGTTTGGCAGTTCCATGCAATCAGACAATTCCAGGATGGCTTGGGTTGGAAGGGATCTTTGACATCATCCCATTCCACCATCCCAGGCTGCTCCAAGCCCTGTCCAACCTGGCCTGGGATAATTCCAGGGGCAATCTGTGCCAGGATCTCCCCACCCCAAAGCATTAAATGTGTCTGCAGGCACCAAGGCAAGGCTCCTTACCCCACCCGTTGTGGAAGTGACGTAGGAATCCACCAGGAGACTGTCGAACATGGAGTCATCTTCATTGATCAACTCCACATTCCTTCTTTTGAACAGCTGGTGGGGAACAAAACCCAGGGGGTGTTATTAGACAGCAATGATGAAAAGGCTCCACAAGTTGATATTCTTGTTCCTCAACAAAGATCTCTCCTAGACTGACTATAACCTGAATAAAATGGCCATTAATAACAGCACTGCACTCTCAGGACTGCTTTGGCACACAAACAGGCTAAGTCTTGCCTGCAGATATGCAAATGCCCAAATCACTGAGATACTAGTGCAGGCAAGAGCAGAATTTGACCAAAAGTCAGGGGAACTGGGCAAAAAGCAGCTTGGGTGAGGCACTAATAAAGCAAATATTTAGTCCCCCACGCATCACCTGGGAATCACCTCGTGCTTCCAGAGACCTCCAAGCCAAAAAAGAAATACATCTCAGGGTTAAGAAATACATGCAGGCCATACTTTCACTTGCTATTCCTGTTTCTCCAGGAAATAATCCCATTCACTAATTATATCTTAAAAAAAACACCACCAAAAAAATACCACCACCTTCAAAACCAAGGATCTGTGAACAAAAGAAAAAAAAAACCTCGAGTAGCCCAAGAACAAAGTGCTTGGAAAGCTCTCCACGTGAGCTGGGCCCAGAGAAAAAGAGAAAAGCAAGATCTCAGTTACAACAGGAAAAAAAATAAGGACTGCCAACACACCTTAATGCACAGATCCTTGAAGATTCCAGTTAGGCAGCAGCACAATGGTGGTTGTGTAAAGGCTGAACACAACCTACTGAAGGTGACAGTTACCTGTTGCTCTCGTTTCTGTTTGCGCAGCTGAATCCCTTCCTCTTCCCTCCTCCGGCGCATTTCCTCGGGATTTAGGGCTTTGTTCTTGTAGCTCTTCATTCGATAGTTTTCTGGGGAAACAGAATGGATTCTGCCTCAGAGCTCCTGTCACTCTCTGCTCCTTTATCTCCATTTCCTTCCCGAGGAGCTCCATGTGCACAAGGCATGGAATAACCACAACAAACACACTGATTTACTCAAAGCGCCTTTGCTTTTCAGCAGCAATTCTCATTTCTCTCCTATCATCACACCATAACCACACCTGGGTATTTTTCCCCAGAAGTTCACAACGCAAAAACCCAAGAGAATGAAGGCATTGAGTTTAGAACAACACCAGAGCAGAGCTGTAGGTGAGGGATGTGTGTCCCACCAGGTGTTCAGGAGCTGACCTACTTCTTTTGCTGCCTCAGAGCTGACTAATGCAGCAATTCCAACCTGATTCCTCCCGAGTTTGCCTCCCAGTCAGGGAAGGGACACTCCACACTCTCTGGCACAGCTGAAGGCAGCCAGGGCCAAGCTGTAACTGAAGGAGGGAAGGATGGCAATCCCTCACTGCTCCAGCTGGAATCCCCTGCTTTGACCATGGCAAAAACTCTCCAAACTCTCCCATTTCTGGCATTATTTGCACATCTGTGCCTTTCTCAGGGCAGGAAGCAAATGGGATAAACATCAGAGGCCCAGCTAGCCCTGAACCAAGTTACTCCTTCAGAAATATTTTTATTTTCTCCCAGCTGCTCAGGGCAGGTGGAAGTTTGTGGGAGTTTGCAGTGTTATCTCCTTATCCCCCCATTTCAAACCTGAGGCACCCTGAGCCCCACAGCTCACAGAAAGTTTCACTCCCACTTATCAACAGCCTCCAGCCACTCTGGAGCCCCTCCAAGATCAACTAGAGAAGTGTCAGACCCAAAAACCCACAGCCAGCTGAGAAAAAACATGAACTAAATACAAATATCCAACTTGTCATTGTCATGGAATGAGGAAACAACTAGAAAAATTAGCATTTTAACAGGAGAGGAAATAAAATACTTTCAGTTCTATGGTTTCCCTAAAAGAACATCAAACAAGAGAGAAGTCTGCAGGCTTTAGGGGTTTATATCTGATCATATAATAAAATACAGATGTTAATTCAGAAAAATTATTGAAGCACCACTAGTACATTGTTTATTTATATTTCCACCCCACTACTAATGGCTCATGCAGCCACACGGAAGAGTAAGAGTTGACAGCTTAATTATTGAAACAATTTAAGAATCTTAATCCTCCTTTTGGAAAGCAAAGCCTCCAATTAAAAGGTGGTTTTGAAGAAAAGGAGGAAGGAAAAGTGAGGATACACAGGATTACCAGGCAGTCCCATAAATAGCCAAGTGACACATGACAGCTCAGCTGCCTCCAAACTCAGCTGTGCCACCCTGGACCTGAGAAAGAGCCAAACTTTCTGGCTGGAAACACTCCCAGGAATACTCAGCACCTTGTCTTTTAAGGTTTGTTTGTTTGTTTTTGTCCCAAAGCATCAAGATCTGTTGCCCTGCAGGAAAACCCCAAAGATAGCTCTTCAGGGCTGGTTGGATTGGTCACATCACTGACAACACTCTCTGGCACTAAATTTCCTATTTTCTCTCACAGGTTTGTCCCTGCAGATGATTTCCAGTGACTTTTCCCAGACCATCATCTCTGTCAATATTTTAATGGCACCAGAGTGCTGATTTGTGACACTCCACCCCATTTCTGTGGCAATGGATAGACGTGAGAAATGCAGGATCAGAACCAAACTCACAGACAAAACACAGCAGGACAAATTCTATACCCAGAGTGTTTCAGTACAAAATATCCAATTCACCCACAAGTGCAGCTTCCAACCCTAAATTCCAACCCCATCTGTGGGAAAACCCACAAACCCCATTAATGAGGCTCTGGGAGTAGCTGGGCTGTCAGGAATGGGGAAGCAATCCTCTGTTCCTAAGGCAGTGATGCATGGAAGAGACTCCAGGCACAGATTTTCCCTTTGGAAAATCTCTGGAAAGATTTGCTTTCACAGAAGTGCCAGTGGACACTGAGCTAAAGCAGGTTTCTTCACCTGCTGCATTTCAGGTACAACAAATCTTGCAAGATTCACTTCATTTAAAAGAGTTCTGATCTGGCTTGGGAAAAAAAATCCCTTCTGCTTCAGGAATCCCACAGTTACAAAAAAAAAAAAAAGTAAAAAAATTAGTTTCATCCTTAAGTCTGAAATGGAAATACTGAAGTGAACAACACCTTTCCAATTCCCTGAGCAAAGGAAAACCCCCTCAGGAGAGGGAAGAAATTTGGCTCCTGATTTTTTGGCTTCACTGAGGGGGAAAAAAAAAAAATCCTCCAGCTGCCAAAGAATTTCTAGTCCAAGTTGCTACATTCATCCTCATAAATTGGAGGATGAGAAGGTATTTGCCACTCAAAAAGAAAGGAAAAACAGGGTGAGAGTTTGAGTTTGAAGGCTCAGCAGAGCACTCACATCCTTGCAAAGCCAACACAAGCTAGGGCAGAAAACTGTAATTCTAGGGCTGTTACTATAACAGCTTCTCGATGTTCCTGGATCAGGAATCCAACCCTGCCTCTTCCCAACTCCCTGCATGACAAGAAGAATTTGCTTCCAACATTTTATTCAGCTGCTGATTAAACCCTCAGAGCTGAGTCACTGCAGGGAGTTGTGCTGCTGAGTCAGTCTCACCCTGCCAGACCTGACACTGCTCTTTTAAAGCCAAAATTCCCTTTCCCACAGGGAATCTGCCACGGAGAAGCTTCCATATGAATACCTAGCCTGGCCAGGAGGGGTGACAGCTGCTCTTTGCAGCAGGGAAGGGTTGGAGAATGATGCAAGTGTAAATAAATACACTTGAGGAAGTTCATCAGCACTAATCTGCCAATTAGTGCCCGCTGGGGACATTCCCAGCTCTCAGCAGGTGACCTCCAAAGGCCCTTTCCACCCAAGATTTCCCTGGGATAGTATAAACTCGGTGATTTATAATTTGAACTCCATTAAATTAGACAAACAGCAGCGAAATAAATTGGGTGAACTACTGAGTTTCACGGGACAGACCTTATTCCTTGTGTTCCTCCATGTCCTACACTTCCCTGAAATCCCACAGGAACCTCCCATCACTTCCTAACATAATTAACATCTCCAGAGGACTCTCCTAGAAAAATCGTGCCCAGGACAACTTGATTATGTGAATTGAAACCCTAGAAAAAGAAGACTAAATCTTCTGTACTACTTAAACACAAATCAAATTGAATCGGTTGCAATAAATACATAAAAGCAGTTGAATTATTTGTACACACTGTGTAAAAGATTTCTGCTACCAGAAATCAGTCAAAACCACTTTTTTTTTGTTACCACTGAAGGTTTTGTAGTGAATGAATAGAAAAAATAAAGGAAAAAATAAAGGAAAAAAATCACTTTGTTTGCTCAGAGGACAGAAGGCAAAGGAAGATAAAGAAGAAGCAAACTTCCACAAGAAATCCTGTCAAATAATCACAACTCTGGGCTGTTCCCAGGGTTCAACCTGATTCAAAAGTAGCTGAATTCTGCTGGGCTGTCACTCGGGCAGCTCTGCACATTGGCTTTGATCTTCTCCCAGGGCTTATTGGGATTTTTGCCCCAAGCCAGCTCCCCCAGAGGCTCTTGCAGAGCTGTCCTGGAGCAGCCCGGCCCTGTCCCTTGTCCCTGTCCCTGTCCCGAAGCGGGCAGAGCTCCGGGACACGCTGTGCTGGTAAATCCCTGATCCCCGCAGCTATTTGGCTCGTTCCCTCTGGTTCAGCTCCCGAGAGCCAGGGATGTGATATCACTGCTGGAATGTGCAGCGCTGGGAGGGGGAAGGGAGAGGCAAAAATGCTCTTAGGGGGAAATTCACAGGCAGGCAGTGTTTGCGCCTCGTTCCTGAGGGTCAGGGTGAGATTTGGGATCCTTTTGGGATGTCCTCACCCTGATGGAAAAAGAATCCATCGACTCCTCAGGCCAGTTCCCAATACTGCCTCATCCTAATCTGATCTTTTCACCCCAAAATTTGAGGGCTTTAAGTCCTCTTCGACCCGGTTTATCTGCTCTGAACATTCAGATTTCCTTTAAAAAGGGATTGATTAAGCACGAGTGTCACCTGAGAGTCCCTTAGAACAGTCCCTAAAACAGGGATTAACTTCGAATCAACTCAAACTTGACCCGTGAGAGTGAGGTTCAAACCGACCAGAAACACTCAGAGGGATCTATAATTCCAATAAATCCATCCTTTCCAACATGTGCCTTGCCTCAGAAACAAGCAGGACTGTGTGATTTGCTAAGCAGATTTCTCTGGACCTCACCAGCCCCAGAACTGAAAGCCTGAAGGAATCAGGACTTTCACTCTTGCAGGATTTTCATGATCAAACTCTCCCCCTTGACAAAGTTCATGTTTGCTCTCCCGAACTAAAGCAAACAAAGCAAAACAGCCAATTAACTGTTAAATTCATCAGGGCACGGGGGTTTTATTAAGAATTGAGCATTACGTTCTGCTCCGTGGGTTAAAAAGCACTAAAAAGGCATTTAAAGGCGTCATTTGCATGGCAAAAGAGGAATGAACTGATGGCAATTTCCAGCAACATCATTAACTTAAAAACAATGAAAACAGCCTTAGTTAACTTGAAAATAAATAAGTTACACGAGGATAATTCAAACGAGGGGGATATTGAACCCTTGCAGTAGTGGGAAGGATGGGAACCTCCTGTGCACAAACTACTCATCCCCACATAAAACTGCTCCAAAAGCTTCCAGACATTCACACCATGCCCCAGGACATTTTTCTGCTCAAAGCTGCCAGTCCAGGTTTTACATCTCAAGCTACAAATTAAGCTTTAAAAGCTGTTCAGGGCTGGGAGGCGCAGCAGCCACACGCAGATGTGGTCACTGACTTCTCCTGGAACATCACAGCAGCGTTTGGAGGAGGCAGAAAAATTCCTGACGAGATCGTGACAAGCCAGATCCCACCTCAAAGGGCATTTTTGAAGCTTCACAGAACCCCAGAATGGTTTGGGTTGGAAGGAGCTTAAAGCTCATCCAGTGCCACCTCTGCCATGGCAGGGACACCTTCAACTATCCCAGCTTGCTGCAAGCCCTGTCCAACCTGGCCTGGGATAATTCTAGGGATAATTCCAGCGATGGGACAGCCACAGCTTCCCAGGAAAATCCATCCCAGCCCCTCACAGGAAAGAACTTCTTCCCAATACTTCCCAATTCTCTGTCACTTTAAAACCATTAAGCCTCTGAAGCAGCTGTGGTTAAAAGACAATATTGCAGGCAGGAAATGGCAACACTTTTCCTTAAAGCAGAGCAAAGATCCTGTGGAATTAAGGATTAAACACAGCCGCCACAGGCTTGGCTTTTCCACCTCTTCCTTCCAAACCTTGTCTTCCTACAGGGAAAATTTTGAGGAATCCTCAAAAAAAGTCACCTCTCCTCCCCGAGCTGCAGCTTTCCACATCAGCTACATCAAAACAAAAGCCTGTCGGAATTAAAACACCTTTCGAAGGGGCAACGCCGAGCTGGGATTTATTTGCAGGTGACAGAGACCTGCCTGCAACAGCCTTCACTCCTTCCCAGCAGAGCCATGTCACCCGCGGTGACACAGGGACAGCCCGGCACGTGCGCGGTGACATTGAGGGCTGCAGGTTTAATTTCACAGAAGTCACAATAACCAAAGCCCTGCCGGGTTCTTAGAACGGCGAGGAGGTTAGTTGGGTTCTCAGTTGAACCCCTGACCTCTGGGAGAGCTCAGAATTTAAATCGAGCAGGATTTTAAATGAAGCAGAGATGTGACAGGCTGGTGAGGCTTCAGGGTGTCCGCAGCAGGAACAGCCCGAAATACCCCAAACTTACAGCCCTGACAGCCCAGAACCGGAGCCTGACAGCCCTGACACCCCAAAAACAGAGCCTGACAGCCCTGACAGCCCAAACCGGGGTGTTTCAGCACGAACGCCCAACCGCGGCTATCTCAGCACCGACCCGCAGCTCCCGCCCCACCCCGCAGCTCCCCACAGCCGCTGCCGGCGCTGCCCTCAGCGGGCACAGCCCCCGCCCGCCCTCGCCCGGAGCCCCCCGAAGGCTCCCCGCGCCCCCAGAGCCCCCGGCAGAGCCCCGGCATGACTCAGCGGCCGCGCCGGGCCCGCCGCCCTCAGCCCGGAGCGCCCGGCACGCCGGGGAGCGGCGAGGGCGGCGGCAGCGCGGGGCGGACGGGCTGCGCGCTCTACCCAGCCCCGGGGCAGCTCCACCCGCCCCGGCCCGTCTCCCCGGCCGCGCCCGGAGCCCTGTGAGCCGCGCCCACCCCTCACGGCCCTCACCCATCGCGGCGGCTGCGGCGGCGGCTCCGGTGGCGGCGGCGGCGGCCCAAATATGGCGGCGGCGGGCGGGGCGCGGGCCGGACGGCGAGCGCGAGGGGCCAAAGCTGGGCGCGCGGAGCGGCGCGCGGAGCGGCGCGCGGAGCGGCGGGCGGAGCGGGCGGGCGCCTCCAGCGGCTGGGGGCGGAACTGCAGCGGAGGTCGTGCCCTGTCACTCGTGTTGTCACTTCTGTCCTGTCAGTCGAGTTGTGTCACCTCTGTGCTGTCACTCGTGTTGTCACTCAGATCCTGTCACTTCTGTCCTGTCACTCGGGTCCTGTCACTTCTGTCCTGTCACTCGTTTTGTCACTCGGGTCCTGTCACTCATGTCCCATCATTCGTGTTCCGCCTCCCGTGTTCTGTCATTTGTGTCCCATCACTCGTGTTCTCTTACCCATAACATGTCCCTTGTGTCCTGTCACCTCTCTCCTGTCACTCGTGTCCCATCGCTCGTGTCACTTGTCATTTGTGCTCTGTCACTCGTGCCCCAGCACTCGAGTCCCACTCCCTCATTTGTGTCCCATTCCTTTGGCTGCAGAGGGAGAAGAGCTGGTAGAGCCCAGGATTCCCCCCCAAAGAGCATCCCTTGGGAATGGTGCCAGGCTGGAAGAAACCCTGGGGACAAAATCTGTCCCTCTATGAGTCCCAGTGCCAGCAGCCCAGTGGTGTCACAGAATCATGGAATATCCCAAGCTGGACGGGACTGTGGGATGGTGCTTTCCATCTATCCAGGCTCGTGGGTGATTTGCCAGGCAGAGATGGTCTGAGTCACACTGGGCAGTTTTATGGGGTCACTCAAAGCCCTGAAAAGTGGGGGACAGAGCTTTGAGGAGACTAAGGCAGTGGGAGTCCCTTTTCCCTCTCCTGAGGGAAGTGGGAGGAAAGAAAAAATTGTCATCCCCATCCTAGAGGAAATGAGAACAGGCAGGACAGGCAGAGACTCTGAGAATTCCTTTAATTGCTGTTAACTGCAAGTCTGTAAAAGGTTTGGAGAAAGTCATCGTTACAAAACTACCAGCTGTTAGAATTGTTCCTGGTTTGTCACCCCAGCTAGAAAAGGCTCAGGGAGATGCGGAATAGAACAGAGAATATTGCACAACCAACCCAACGGTTAATTCGACTAAAGAAGAAAAGAAAGTGACACAGATGCTGCACCCTCGAGCTCTGCTGTGGGACCAGCTGGGACTCACAGCAGCCCCAGGTCCCCACTGGTGTCCCCTGCCCACCACAATCTGAGCCAGGACAAGGTGAGGCTCTGCTGGACTCACCACACCCCAGGCAGGAGCAGAGCTGTCTCCAGGGATGCTCTCACCACGAGGAACCCCAAAGAAGGACAAACCAACCCCAACACCCCAACTCTTCCAAGTGCACCTCAGTTAGTGGTGTCCAAAGCCAGCAGAAAAACCCCAGCCCCAGTGGAGCAGCCCTGGAAAGGGCAGGACAAAGGCAGAACGTGTCACCTCATCACCCCAAAGGCCAGGGAGAGCAGCAAGGGATAACCCTGTCCCCTCGGGATAACTGCACTAGCAACATCTTGTGTCATGACAAGGAAACTGCCCCAAAAAGAGGCCGTGGGGCTGAAGGAAGCGGTGCAAGCAGTCACGGGGGCTTAAGTGAAGGAACCCAAGTGAGCACAGCAAAGCTCGTGGTGGCTGCAGGGCATGGCATGGGTGGGACAGGGCTCAGATGGGGACAGGCTCAGCCAACAGGGACCACCACCCACTTTTGGGAGCCTCTGCCTCCCCCCAGGCTGGGAGAGGGAACAGCCAAGCAGAGGTTGAAGTGGTCAGTGGGTCAGGCTGGGGCTTTGCAAGGGCTGAACTGGGCACCTCAACGAGGGGTTCTGGTCCCAGGTGACCCAAAGCACTGCCAGCCCAGCAGGGCTCAAGTAAGAGCAAGCCACAAGGATTTTGCTTGGAGAATTTAACTAGAAAGACACAAAACCCAGTGCAGAAAGGTGGTGCAGCTGAAAAGGGGGGAGCAGCAGGCCTTGGCTCTTCGAGGAACTGTTGGAAACTGGAGTTTCCATGAGAAAAAGCTTCCAAGACAAAAAGCCAGGCAGAAGCTCAGGGTTTGGCAGGGGGTTTGGCTCCTTCCAGGGTCAAAGCCACAAGCCAAGTGCCTTTATCTGCAACACCTCCAGCCCCCAGGCCCTCCCTGGCTGTTGCTTTCCGGGTGGGAAGTGAGGAGCAGCGAGCAGAGCAGGCACAGCCACACCCAGGAGCTTCTCAGCTGTAGGTTACACGTGCACACAACAAGCAAGGAAGGAACCATCTGGGGCAGCCTGGCAGCCCCCAGCACACCTGGCAGGGGTCTGAGTGCCCAGCTGGCCCCAGGGACCCCTCACTCTGCCTCTTCCCCACACACTGGGGTCAGTTTTGGCTTGGCCAGTCTCTAGGACCTCCGGAGAAGTCAGGCTCCCGTGTGCCAGTGACCTCCTGCTTCCTCCTCCTGGATCTGAAGGGGTCACTTGAGTTGCCCACAGGTTTTAGCAGGAATGGAACTCCTCCAGCCTGGGACTGCAATCCCCAGCACAGTCACACACAAAGGAACAGCCGGTCCGTGATTGAATTCACATTCGATGGTGGAAATGAGCCTGTGACACACACTGGAAGCAGCTGCTTTATTCCCAGTCTTCCCACTCTTCATCTTCCAGCTGCAAACAGGAGGAAGTTTGTTTCTGAACTTTTTCTGAGCTGTTTTCAAGTTTGTTTCTAACTTAACAGCTTTTACTGCCCAGGGCACCCGAGTTAGCACAAAGCCTGATGTATCCTCACGCTCCCATACCTTCCCAACACAGATTTGCTTGCTCTGATCCCCTTGGGAAACCTCAGCACACTCATCCCACCCTCTCTGCTCATACAGCATCACCCCAAAGGGTTGATGATACTTTTGGGGGGCAGTTTTGCCTCCCCTGACTCACCTCCCCAGACATTTCCACCTTGGAGAGCGCCAGCTGCACCTCCTCTTCAGTCATGTCCAAATCAAAGTCCTTTTCCCAGTCCTCGCTGATATCCGTGCTGGAGCCTGGAAGCACAAACATCCCCAAAGCTGCAGAATTCTCAGGGAAAGCCTCCACATTCCCAGGAACAGCTCCCTGACAGAGATGGGATGGACTGCGCTTGCTTCCCTCACAGCCAGGACTGGCTCAGAACAAGTGGGAGAGGTGGATGCTGAAACATTTTCTCCTCTAGCCTGGGAGAACTGGGATGTGTCAGGTTCCAATCACACAGAAAATGCAGCAGGTAAGGAGGGACTTGGATATGGGAGATTGTCATTGTCCCAGCACCAGCCCAGCTGCCTGCTGACAGCAGATTGTCACTACCTGATGTGACCAACAGCGTAAGGATTTACTTCCCCTTCAATTTCAGCCATTAGGATCTCCCCTCTCGGGCAGATTTTGGCCAAATCCCTTCCTTCTCCCCCATCGCCATAAACCCAGAGCCCTTTCCCCAAAAGCTGTCCCTCCCAGCAGGTTCCCAGCCCTGTGTGGCTCCACACAAACCTTTCTTGCCGTTGTTGGAGGGCGTGGATTTCCCACTATCCGAGTTGAGCTCGAAGACTCGCAGATCCGTGGGCCCTTCCTCCCTCAGAGTCTCTGTCTTGCCCTGCCCTTTGCTCTCCAGCTCTCCAAGCTCTGCTCCAGCCGCCGGCTCCGAGGATGCTGCTGATTCCTCGGCAGGTGCAGAAGGCTGAGCAGCTTCTGAGGGCTTTGGCAGGGAGCTCTGCTCTTCCAAAGTGGCCTCCACCAGCCTCTGGGAGAGGTCCCCGGTGCCCGTGGGCGGAGCTGCAGTCTGTAGCTGGGTGGCAGGCACAGAGGCAGGGTTTGCAATCTGAGTCACAAGGGACACGCTCTCGCTGCTCTCCGAGGGGCTCTGCTCCACTGGGATCAGCTCTGGGGGCAGCACAGCCCAGCTCTCCCCCGAGGGGCCCTTGGGAGCAGTGGGGTGGTTTCCCTCCGGGGCTGCCGGGGCAGGTTCTTTCTGTGCTGCTCCTGGAAATGTGATGTTTGCACAAGGCAGGGGGGACATCCCCAAGAACTCCTCTGTAGGGAGGCAGAAGAGAAGCGAGAGATGTTTCAGCAAGTGCAGCAGCAGCTGGGCTGGGAGCTGGATTTCATACAATCAAGGAATGTCCTGAGCTGGGAGGGACCTGCTGGGATCATTGAGTCCAACTCCTGGCCCTGCACAGACACCCCAACAACCCCACCCTGTGCATCCCTGGGAGCGTTGTCCTGGAGCTCTGGCAGCTTTGGGGCTGCAAGATTCCCTGGGGAGCCTGGGCAGTGCCCTGCCACCCTCTGGGGGAAGAGCATTTTTCTGATATCCAACCTAAACCACCCTAAATGGCTCCAGCCATTCCCTTAGATCCTATCACTGGTCACAGAGAGCAGATCAGAGCTGCCCCTTTACTGTCTCCTGTGATTTGTAGGAGTGAGGAGGATGATGAGCTCTCCACAAAGCCTCCCAGAGCCCCAAAACCTGACCCACCTTCATCTTCCTCCCAGCCTGGCTCCTCTTGGTGCATGCTCTGCTCCGCTCGCTGCTTCAGAGCTTCCCTCCGGGCTTCATCCTGCAGGGAATTCAACCTCAGCAGCCACTCACAGCCCCAGTTCCTTTCTCCCCCCAGGCATTTCGGCATCACTGACACCAGGAAGGCAGCCCAGATCCCTGTTTTCCCAGGAAAAGCACCCCCAGGGAGCCCCCCAGCCTGACCCACCTGCTCCAGGCGATGCACTTTGTAGAAGTAACGCTGCCAGAACTCCGAGTGGGAAACAGCCACGGGGACCTGGGAAAGGGATGAGCCACTCTGAGGGAGAGCTGAGAGCTGCTGTGCCACTCTCTCCCCCCAAAACTCACAATTATCACTTTATTGCAGTCATTTTACCATAGTTGACCATGCAACCACAGCAGCTCAGGCTTCCCTGCAGCATTCCCCAAGTCAGGAACTGCCCAGGCAGGGCCTCACCATTTTGGTGTAGAGTGCCCGGATGGAAGGGCTGGTTGCCAGCAGCTCTGCAATCTCCCCTTTCTTCTCCTCCAGGTTGAACTGAGCGAGCCAGGCCTCGAGCAGCTCAGCAGGGCCTGGGTGGGACAAGCACAGGGATAACAATCCTTGGCACAAACCAGGCAGAAAGAGTTTGGGGGATTTTCATTGGAAAGATGCTGAGGTAAAGGAGGAGACACAGAGCCCTCAGAGTATCACAGCTCCTCTGCCAGCACAAGGCCACGTGGCACCAATTTCAACAGGGCCAGCAAATTCAGCCTAAGCTGGTCCTTGATGCAACAGCCAGATCTGTTTTCTGTAGCTGGCCCCTGTCAAAGCTTTAGGGAATTCCTGCTGATCCCCACATCCCCCAGCAGCAGCACCCTGGACCCCCCTGCACTCTCCCATACCATCAGGCTCGTTGCAGTAGGTGGCTGGGTCAGACTGGAGGCTGTAGAGACGAGCCTGCAGGAGACACACAGGGACAGCTGTCAGGGACAGGGACAGCAGCACAGCCCTGGCACAGGGCTCAGGATTCCACCTCCAGAGCTCCCCCCAGCAGTGGGACACTCACCTTGGCACTGTCGTAGGGCTCGGTGGTACCTGAGGGTGTTGCCATCAGTGTTATAACGTCACAGTCAATGGTCTTGTCCGGGGAGGGAGCAAAGGTGTCCGAGATGACCCCCAGGAAGTCCGACAGCCCCTTCCTCACCTTCTCGGTGGCACCTGAGGAACCTTCTGTTCTCTGCAAGGGAAGAAGCAGCACAGTGTCAGTAACACCCCAGAATTCCTGGGAAGGATCCTTAAGGAAGCAGGATTTCTCCCTTCAGGGAAGTGCTATGGAGGTGACTGGGCTGGAAAGGTGTGGTGGGAGGCAGCTCGGGAAGGCAGGATTTGTGACAGGTTTGTGGGGTGGACACAGCTGGATTTGGGGCTGGCTGGTCTGGGGTGGGACTGTCCCAGCAGTAGCTGTGCAGGGCTGAGGCTCACAGCTTGTGTGGAGAGGTGGTGTCACCCTACAGTGACACTGCCAGTGTCCCATCTGCCCAGCATGAGGGAACCACAGGGAACCGTCCTCTGCTCAGCATGCAGTGATAGGACACGGGGGAATGGCCTTAAGCTGAAGGAGGACAGGGCTAGATGGGATTTGGGAAGGAATTCTGCCCTGTGAGGGTGGTGGGATGGAATTCCCAGAGGAGCTGTGGCTGCCCCATCCCTGGAAATGTTCCCAGGCCAGGTTGGACAGCAACCTGGGACAGTGGGAGGTGTCCCTGCCCATGGCAGGAGGTGGCACTGGATGATCTTTAAGCTCTCCCAGCCCCTACTCACTGCCAGCTTGTCCTTGACCACGCTGGCCGTGGCGGCGATGGTGCAGGCTGTGTCATGCTGCACCACCTGGGTGAACTCAGCCAGGTCCCGTTTCATGAATTCCAAAGCCTCTGTCGACTGCAAGAAGACAACAGATGGACTGTCCATGCTTTTGGTTCTCCAACAAAGCCACGATCGTTCCCAGAACATTACAAAAACTCAGGTGTGAGAGTGCAGTCCAGCTGAGCCCTCACCCCAACCCGGGCAATGCGTAAGACCAGAATAACCTGAATAACAACAGCATTCGCTATGCCCAAACACATTCCAGGAGGTTTTTAAGCCAAGAAGAGAAAAACACAGCTTGAGAAAAGCCTGGTTTTAAGTTTTGTGTGTAATTAGCACCAGCAATGCCGTCACAAGCAGGAAATTACACATCACAAAGCCATGCTGGAAGCACAACCCTCCATGCTCATGGGGTGATTTTCACATGACAGAGACCAACATGACCCAGCGCTCCCTGAGCCAGAAGGTCCTCAGCAAACCCATCCCAATGTGGGGAGACCCCTCCCGGGCAGTGCTCCACCCCGCAGGCTCGCTGGGCACCAGAGGGATCCCAGCCGGTGTTCCCCAAGCCCTGCCATGGCCCCGGCGCGGCTCTGGCAGCTCCTGCCCGCCCGATCCCGCCCGATCCCCGCGGTTCCCACCTTCTCCTTGACGGCCTGGTAGCTCTGCTGGAGCCAGCTCCGCCACCAGCCCCCGTCCTCCCTGCGCGGGACACGGCGTCAGGACACGGCGACACACACACGGAGCCCAGGCCCAGACCCTGACCCCATATCCCGACCCCATATCCCGACCCCATATCCCGACCCCAGACCAGGATACCAGCAGAGCCCCCAAACCCCACAGCCCAGATCTCAAACCCACACCCCAGATCCAGACCCAGGCTGCGGATCCAGATCTTGGTTCTGACTCCAAACCCAGACCCCAGACCTCAGATCCCTGATCCAAATCGCACATACAGACCCCAGACCTGAGATCCCCGATCCAAATCCCATACATAGATCCCAGACCCAGACCCCAGACCCCAGACCCCGATCCCAAATTCAGCCCCCAGATGCTGCGGATCCAGATCTTAGATTCTGACTCCAAACCCAGACCCCAGGCCTCAGATCCCCGGTTAAACCCCAGATCCCAATCCCAAAGACAGATCCCAGCCCCAGCCCCAGATCCCGGGCCCAGATCCCACCCCCGAATCCCGGCCGCGCCCCGCTGCCCGAGGCACCCCCCGATCCCCATCCCGACCCCCGTTCCCGCTCCGTTCCGCTCCCGTCCCGCCGCCCCCGGCCGTGCCCCTCTCACCCCTCCGCCATCTTGGCGGTGTGACGTCACCAATATTTACCGACCCCTCACCCCTCTGGCCCCGCCCCCAGCCGTGCCCTCTGACGTCACCTCCTGCCCCGCCCCGGGGGCGTGGCCCGGGTACGGCGGCCGGGCGGGAGCGGGAGCGGCGCCGGGCGGAGGTGAGCGGTGGGCACCGGGCGCTCCCCGGGGCGGGCGGGGACGTTCCGGGGCACCCCGCGACCGGGCAGGGCGGTGCGTGGAGCAGGGAGGTATCCCGGTACCGGGTAGGACGGTGCGCGGTGTTCCGGGGGATGGCGATACCGGGAGGTCGGTGCTTGGCGCGGCGGGGGATTCCGGGACCGGGCAGGGTGGTCCTTGGCGTGCTAGGGGATCTTGGTACCGGGAAGGACGGTGCTTGGTGAGATGCGGGATCCCCGGTACCGGGCAGGACGGTCCTTGGAGCACGGGGGGATCCCAGTACCGAGCAGGCTGGTTCTTGACGGAGCGGGGTATCCCGGTACCGAGCAGGGCGGTCCTTGGCGTTCTAGGGGACCCTGGTACCGGTAAGGACAGTCCTTGGTGTTCCGGGACATCCCGTGGGGTGGGCAGGACGGGCATCCCGGGCAGGACGGACCTCGGTGAGATGCGGGATCCCCGGTACCGGGCGGGACGGACCTCGGTGAGATGTGGAACCCCCGGTACCGCGCGGGACAGACCCTCGGTGCTGGGTAGGACGATCCTTGGCAGGGTGTGGGACCCCCGGTACCGGCCAGGACAGACCTCGGCGGTGTCTCCGGGCCGCCGGTGCAGCTTCCCGCATCTCCGGTGTCCCGCGGCGCGGAGGGGGTGGCGTGGCGGTGTCCCCGCGTGTCCCGGTGCTGACGGCTCGCTCTGTTCCCGGTACAGCCATGGAGGTGCAGTCGTACTACACCAAACTGCTGGGCGAGCTGAACGAGCAGCGCAAGCGGGATTTCTTCTGCGACTGCAGCATCATCGTGGAGGGCAGGATCTTCAAAGCCCACAAGAACATCCTGTTCGCCAACAGCGGCTACTTCCGAGCGCTGCTCATCCACTACATCCAGGACAGCGGCCGCCACAGCACGGCCTCGCTGGACATCGTCACCTCCGAGGCTTTCTCCATCATCCTGGATTTCCTCTACTCCGGCAAGCTGGATCTGTGCGGGGAGAACGTGATCGAGGTGATGTCCGCCGCCAGCTACCTGCAGATGACCGACGTGGTGAACTTCTGCAAAACCTACATCAGGTCCTCCTTGGATATCTGCAGGAAGATCGAGCGGGAAGCTGCTTTCTACCAGGCTGACAGCGGGAGCTCCGCCAGGGAGGGAACCTCCTTCGGCTCCAAGAGCCAGTGCTCCGCCTCCGTGTCCTCCCTGCAGGAGAAGGAGAGGATTCCGGCGTGCCAGCGGGACCCTCCCTGCGGGGACTGCAGCGGCTGCCACAGCCTGGAGCTGGTGGCCAGAGACCCCCTGAGCAGCGACTCCCCCGATGAGTCCTCGCTGCCCAAAGGGGTGGAACCCAAAGTGGAGTTCGACCCCGACGAGGTGGAGGTGGAGGTGGGCGAGCGGCTGCCGCAGTTTGCCACGCCGATCTCGCTGGAGCAGATGGAAGAGGGGCAGCCCGTGGACCTGGCCTGCAATAATTACCACATGAAGCAGTTCCTGGAGGCTCTGCTGCGCAACAGCTCGGCGCAGAGGAAGGAGGACGTGGTGCATCACTTTGTCCGGGGATTTGAGGGTAGGGCTGAGGATGCAGGAGTAGCCATGAGTTCCATGATGGACATTCACAGCGACTGGTATGGTGAGGACACAGGTGAGAGGAGTCGGGGGGTGCAGGAATTGAGGAGGGAACAGCTTTTTGGGCGGCTTCTTTTGTTACTCTTGTTCAGGGATATGTTGCTGAATATTTTGGCACGGTGAAATAAACTCTTGTTGTGCACTTGAAAAGCAGCTGTACTCGTTTGTTCGGTGCAGCCCGTGGGAGGTGAGTATTCCTGACAGCTCTGCAGCCCCTTTGGAGCTCCCAAATCACCCCAAAACTCCAGTGGGGGTGATGCTGCTTTAATAAACTCACTGGGGCCTCGTTGAATGGCAGGTGCATTTTAAAAAAGAATTTTTCTCTGGCCATGCTCATGTTGTAAAGAGCAATCCAAGAGAGGCTGAGCTGCCACAAGAGGGATCTGCTGCAGGAATATCTCCTGGCAGCAGTGTCAGGCACCTGGAGAAGAAGAAAATCATGCCCATGTGCATTTATCCTGAAGTGGACAATAAAGATCTGGGCTTTTAATCTGGTTTTTGATAAGTTCCTTGTCCAAACAGCCTCGTGGAGACAGGAGGTGGCTCTGACAAACTGCAAGTGCCAGAGGTGCCGAGGATGTGACAAATGGCACAGTGCTGTGGGCAGCAGGCAGGGCTGGCACCAACTGGAGCCAACAAGTTTATTTTCATGCCATCTCCAGCTCAAGCTGCCTGGGTGATCCTGAAGCCAATAAAACTGACAAATCCTCTAACTGCTTTCAAATAAGGCACTGATAAAATCACAAATCCAGTTTTACTGTCACCAGCAGTGCTCAGAGCAGAGCTGTCACCACTCATGCTGGTGCTTTTTGATGTGTAGCAAGGCAAGAACATCCAACACACAAACTTCTCTTTTTCCTCTCTCAACATTTCCAGGCTGTTAATGAGTCATTAAAAGGGAAATGCTTCCAGAATTTGATGGAGAACATCAGGTGTCCTGACAAAATATCAGCAATGTTAGTGGGAGATGGGTTTTAAGTAGGAGTGAGGGAAGAGAAACCAAACCTTCCATTCCTTATGTTTCTGTGCTAAAACAGGACATGGTAGCATTGAGGAGAGTGGGAGTTTCTCAGCTTTCAGTGGTGCTGCTGTCTCGGCTTTTTCACAAGGCACCAGAAATGAGAAATACAAAGTCCTGATAGCAGAATGGTGCACTCAGGTCAACAGATGAGATTAACACCACTTGTTCTCCAGTGTTGCACCTCTGTTCAGTCATGCTTCACAGCAGCAGGAGGGTAAACAGGCACCTGTAGAGCATTGCAAGCAAAGCAGGACAAAGAACTGGGTTGCTTTGGGTTTTAATGGAGCTCTAAATGCCCAGCAGGGATTAGCAATCCCTTGGGAAGCTCCAAAATGGGGTGAGATGACTCTCACATCATTAATATGAGACACACCTTTTTTGATAGTGGGTTGGATAAACCTTACTACAAAGGATGCTCGGCAACCTCACCTGCTTGTGGAAGAGCTCAAGGCTTGACACAGAAAACATTTCCCTGAATCAGTGCCTGCAACAGGGAAAATTAATCCTTTGGCATCACATCTCCACCTTTGTGCTGGAAGGGAAGCTGGGCTGATGCTGAAAACTTGGCAGTGCCCACGTTTCTGTAAAATGGGATCTTCAGATTTAGTTCTCCTCTTGCATCTGACTTCATAAATCGTGTATTACTTGTGGTTTGGTTTTAGGAACAGTAAAATATTGCCAGGAAATATATTGGAGTCATTCATCTGGTTATTCCCAACAGGAAGGCAGTAGAACAGTCATATTTTCAAATCCAAATATAAAAGCACATGGACAAAATGTGCTGTTCTTGCTTCAATTTATGTTAAAGGTTTTAGTTTCTGATGCTGGTTTAATAATAAAAAAGGAAATAGGAGACTTCCCATGACTGAGATGGAGAAGAAACACCACTGCACTAAAAGCAGATTTTTGGTACTTAATCAAATGGCTTCTTCAATAAAATTAATGTGTTTTGCTGCCATGAGCAACAGCCAGGCTGCTTTTCCAGGCACTTGGGCACCTGCAGCTGCAGTGGCACAACCTGAGGAAACCCCAGGTAAGCCAAGCCCGGGGAGAGGGGAAAGTGGAGCTCTCTTGCCTCAGATGTGCAGCGAGCAGGACGAGGATCCACCACAGAACAGCAGCTCAGAACGTGGCTGAGACGCCTCACCTAACCCCCTGTGTGTTCTCTCCCCAAGGTGACGTGCTGGTGGTGCCAATCAAGCTGCACAAGTGTCCCTTCTGCCCCTACACGGCCAAGCAGAAGGGGATTCTCAAGCGCCACATCCGCTCGCACACCGGGGAGAGACCTTATCCCTGCGAGACCTGCGGGAAGCGGTTCACCCGCCAGGAGCACCTGCGGAGCCACGCGCTCAGCGTGAGTCTGAGGGATTTCTTTTAAAGGTGTTCTTGCAGTTTTCCACTCATCTTTCCCAAAGGGAATTATCGTTCCCAATGTGAGAGGAAGTTTTCAGTTGATGATAATGTTTGGTTTGTTGTTTCGGTCCGTTGGATGTTTGGTATTTTTCCTGGAGTAGGCAATAAGGATTTGGGCATTTTGTTTTGCCGGTTTATTAGATTGGGTATTGGGAAGGAATTCTGCCCTGGGAGGGTGGTGAGGTTGTGGATTGCCCATTCCTGGAAGTGTCCAAGGCCAGGTTGGACAGGGCTTGGAGCAACCTGGGATAGTGGAAGGTGTCCCTACCCATGGCAACGGGTGAAACTCAATAAACTTTTAAGTCCCTTCCAACCCAAACCATGATTCAAACACAAATCCATGATTCTTGCACTTGGGTAACCCAAACCTTTGTGTCCAGAAACACAGTGTGACCCCTTCAGCTGACGTGTGGCTATTTTTCCATTCTGGGAATCCATCCAAACCATCAGGTTGCCTTTTTCCCCCTAAATTTGGTGTTGTCCCTGCAGGTGCATCGCTCCAACAAACCCATCATCTGCAAGGGTTGCAGGAGGACCTTCACCAACAGCCTGTCCCAGGGGCTGCGGCGCTTCGGGCTCTGTGACAGCTGCACCTGTGTCACCACCACCCACGAGGACTCCATGCCCATCAACCTCAGCCTCATGGAAACATCCTCAGAAGGGCAGGAGAAAGGGGATGCTGACAATGATTGGCCCATCTATGTGGAGTCTGGGGAGGAGAATGACGCAGCTGATGATGAGGATGGAGAGGACAAGCAGGAAATCCACCGGAGTTTGTCAGACAGAGAAACTCTGATGTAGCAGTGAGAGGAGAGGGGGAGCACTGAGAGGCTCCCTGGCAGTGTCTGCGACAGAAAACTGCACATTTGCCCGATCAGTGACACTGTGCTGGTTTTTATTATTTTGTTTTTTTATTAAAGAGTGGGAAGAATTGGAATTTTTAATGTTTTTTTAAGTTTTCGGTGCTGTGCACCAGGAATCTGTGAAGAATCTTCTGTCTGGGATTCACAGAGGTTGGACTTGAGCAGTTCCTCTGCCTCCTGGTTTTGGTTTTGCAGGTGGAACATCTCTGGGTTGTCCTGGGGTCAGGTTTCTTCAAATAATGCTGTCATGGTCCTTAATCCCTGATCTGAAAGGAGCAACAGCTTTTCTCTGAAGATGACATGAAATGTGGTTTATACCTCTTACCTTGGGACTTTCCCAAACTCATTTGTGATCCTTCTGTCTTAGGAGCATATTATCTAAATTATAAACCAGAAGTGTTTGCTTGGACTGGATTTGACCTGGAAACAAGGGCAGAAAAACCAGGATTAAAAAAAAAATGCTGCTGCTGAAAGTGTAGACAGCAAGAATAAACCTATTTCACACATCCTTAATTGCAGGGATTTAGAGATCAAGCTTCTCCTCCTGAGTTTTTACTCCATCTGCTTCTCCTAAGAGCTCGGGCTGCAGATCTTCAGCTGTGTCTTTAATATCACTCAGACACCAGTAGTCTTGGCTTAAGAAATATTAAGCACAAATAATGGTGTCTAGTGGTTTGGACTAGGAGAAAAGCCCAAATTCTTTGCAGCTTTTTACAACAGGAGTTAAAAGCTGTCAAGCAGGTTCCTTGGGAACGCTGGCAGATTGAATAACCAGATCCACACCTGGTGCAGCTGAGGAGCAGTGAAATATCTGAGCTGTGCTTTAAAAGAGCTCTGAATGCCCTTTTTGAATCCTTTGCTTTCTCTTTTACTGTAAATTCTTTTAGAATTTGGGGATCCTTTCATGGTTTATGTTTTGTGATTTTATCCAGTATTTATTTATCTTTTATAAACCTCCACTGTGGACCTACTGTTTCTTTGCTGGGGCAGCTAAAGGTTTTCAAAGGAGGTGAGATTTTGTTACCTTTCCAGCAGCAAGTTGATAAGAGCTATCAAAACTCAGGCTGGGAAGCTTTAGAAGAAAACCTCCCAGAACAGAAAGGCTGTTTGCTTAGGGGTGACCTCCTGTTCCCTAACCAAGGGACAAAACTGAAATATACTGTGAAATAAGACTGTTAATGCTTCTTCCCTCTGCTGTTCATAAGTGTTTCGTGAGAAGGCAAATTTTGGTTTTTCTGGCTGGAGCAAGTGCTGGATCAGAATCCTGCAGACAGATTTGGCCGACAAAGAGTGAGCAGTTCCTCCCTCTTGAGATGGTGTTTCTTGAGGGTTTTGGTGTCAAGATTTTACACTTGGCAAAGCTAAAAAACCAAGAGCCCTCTGATTTAACCAGGGCTCTTTCCTGCATACCTCGTGCTTTTCTTCTATGTGTTGAAAAAGAGCAATTCAGCTTCTCCCTCTGGTCCATCCAGCAGTGAAACAGTCCCACTGTGATGTCAGATTTATTTGTGAGAGGTGATTCTGCTCTCACAAGTGCTGCCAGGGGTTCATTGCCACACCAGGTAGGATGAGGAAAGAAGAAATGAGGTTCCTTTTAAAGAAATCACTTTGCTGGTGGTTGCTGAAAAGAGCAGAAGGTAAAGAGAGTTCTTTTGAAGAGGTCTGGTCCAAGTTCTTGATGGGTATCACTGCATAATGTGCTATTTTTATTTTCTCTTCCTTGATTTGGGTGAGTTTCTGTCATCCCTGTTCCAGGTCATTGGTAAATCTGAGTTTGTAGTAATTGGAACACATCATCATGGAAGAGCCTCACTGGGACAAGACCTTTCCAAAATTCCCTGCTCTAGAGCCCCTGTTTTAGTGAATCTGAATGAAGGAACACCAAAGGAACAACTCACGAAGGTGCCAGGTTTGGAGTTGATCTCCTCTGAAAATCCTGCTGAGGTTTTGGCTCCTTGGTGCTCTTGAACACCTGAGCAAAACGTGGGCTTGTAAATCTTGATGGAACATTTGGAAATGCCACTTCCAGCCTCCCAGGGCTTTGGATTTCTGGATTTTTGGTGGATTTATTCAACACCAAAGGGTGATAAAGGTGATAAAGGAGGGATTTTCTGCACTGAGGGGACCTGGGATGAGCCACGGATGATCCAATGTTTGTTGGGAAGTGGAGCAGGAATGTAAATAGGGATGCAAAATGATATTTAGTGACCAGCCATCCCCAATCCTGGTCACGAAGATTCCACCTCGTTGTAAATATTAGTAGAAGCCACTAGACCTGGAATATCAGCTGAGCCTGGTTCTGGCTTGTGCTCCACAAGCGTGGGAAGCTGCTGTGCTGACTCTGAGCTGTGGAGACACTCGGAGCAGGGAAAACAAACCCCTCGGGAAGTCTGGGTGTTGCAAGAGCTGCAGGAACAGCTGCAGAGACCTTTCCCTTCACCCTGCTGTCTTTGGTCCTTAGAGATTGTTCTTGTGCGTCTTGTGCCTAGAGAATGGAGCTGTCAGGGGTCCGGGGCGGGCGGGGGGTTGGCTTTTCCAGAGGGAAAAGCACCACCAAACTCGGGGTTTCCTGTTGGATTTGTCATTTTGTGCTGCTTTGTTTTCCGTGGAGTCCTTTCGGCCTTTGTATGTAGAAGAAGGTGTAGTTTATCCACATTCTTGTGACTGAAATGTTCACGTGAATCTGTTCGCTTGTGCTTTTCCACTTCGTTTTCTGGATGTTTTTCCCTGGAATCTTCCATTTGTAGATGTAGCCTCTACAGGCTTTGAGAAAATGGTGTTGGCTGTTTAAAAAAATCTTCCTTATGGTGCTTGATGAAGAATCAAAACTCATGTTTTTAGGAGAGTTATTTCTACTAGAATCTCTTTCTCAAAGGTTTTTAAAGGCCGTGCAGACGACATATCTTAACGTCTTAGCTCGATGTACTTGACTTTGTTTAGGAATACACATTTTAATGTATTTTTGCACAGAAATGCACTGTATTTCACTGAAGGAATACATGCTGCACTGGTATTTGTAGTGCATTTAACCTCTTGGTGCAAAGCCCTTGTAAATCTTCCAAATGTGGTCGTTTAATTTCCTGATGTTTTGTAAGAGTTTCATAACTGAAGTCCTTTAGTCCAGTAACGATGACAAATTCTTATTAACTGAACCTTATTTGTAGAAGTGACTGAACTATATTTGTGGATCTTGGAGCATTCTGGAGTTTTTTGATTGTCTAGAAAATAAAACTCTCTGAGAGGGTTGCTTTGATTTTTTTTTACCTTTCAAATGTTGACTGAGTAAACCTGAGAGTGTTTAGACTGAGGCTGACATTTCAATTTCTTGAATTAAAATAAAATAATTAATATTTCCATTTAATTAATCCAATTAAAAAATGAATATATCCATTTCTGGGGAGAGCCAGTTTGCAGGAAGAATCAGGTTTTTGGAAGGAAAGGACTGAAAGTATCCTGTTCACTTAAACGCCAGTCAAGTGAATTTTTTAGAAAATCTTTTATTCTATTATCACTGACTTGGTTTTCTTAACAGTCTTTGCAGTTTTACGCTGATTCAACTTTTTAAACTCTTTAGAAAGCTTTTCATTTTCAATGCTGGGAAGCAGACACTGATCCCAGCTAAGAGGAAAGGCATGTGGGGATGAGAGGAACAACATCCTAAAAATTCTTTCCAGATAATTTGGAATGATATTGAAAATTTCACAGATAATCTCGTGGCAAGTGCACAATTCTTCCTTTTTTTTTTTTTTTTTTTCCCCATGGAAGGTGTGAGGCGCTGAAGAACTCAGAGGGAATGAAAAGGATTGGTGAAAAGGATTCTTTGTGGGGGAAGGAGGGAGGAAAGCAGGAGAGCAGGGCGCTCAAGGGCCATCAGAGGGTGTCAAAGATCTCACTACTGATTTGGGGAGGAGAATTGTTTGGATTCAAAGTCATCAACATGAGCTGTATGCAAATATGGGACATTTGGGTGTTCCGGGAAACTGCCTGAAGGTAAGAGTTTAACGAGGCTTTTAATCGTTCCGCTGGAACAGGATTAGGGGTTTGGGTTCCTGCGTGGATGAAACTCCTGACACATTCTGCCACTGCAAACGCTGCTTCCAAATCTTCCAAATCCAAATCTCAGGCTTTTCCTGAATTGTGTGTTACTGCCAGAGGGAAGATTCCTCCCTGGGCTCAGGGGTTTAGGACAGGGCATTTCGATTTCCTGTTCATTTTGAAATAAGGAATGATTTCCTGGTGACCTGGAGGCTGCATGGATTTGTACCTGAAGGTTTGTATTTGTAGTTATTTGTACTCGAAGATGAAGGTGCAGCTCAAATCCTGGGCGATCCAACTCTCCTGCTTTGGTCCTTGGAAAGCTGAGGACAGGAATGAGGATGCAAATGAAGAAAAGCCAATCCCAAGCTGGCAGTGATCGCACGAAAATTGTAATCTCATTCTTAATTAATTTCTAGCCAGGCTTTGAATTGTTCCTTAAGTTGTTCTGGTATAGGCTTTGGAGTTTTTCTTTGGATAAATACCCCTGGATATTTAAAGTCAGAAAGTACATCACCACTGAAGGCTGTGATTCTTGAGAATCATTTAATTTGAGGAAAACTGAATTTTTTTAACTGGTGCCACTGTTAATTAGACTATTACTATATAATATCTTAAACTATTATATATTATTACTGTTAATTTTTGATCATATTTGGCTACCAAACCCAATGAGAAACGTTTGTTAATTTTTGTATCAGCAAGAAAAAATGTAATTTTTTAAAAGTAATTGGTAAATTTTTCTCTGAAGAGCAGACTCTTAGACTTGCTCTGCAACACTCTTGCTGTGAGGAGCACCTCCTTCACCTCCTTCACTCAGCTGCCAAGCACATTCCCACTGGATAAACTCTCCAAACAGCATCTCAACTTCAAGTGGAACTTTCTCAGCTGGATCAAAAGCTCTAAAATTTAGAAACACAAACCAAAAAACTCACTGCATTTCGGGGATCAGCACGTTTGGGGTGGATCATTGTGCAAAAAAAGGATGAAATCTGCCCCACGTATGAGAAAATCAATGTTTTTTCCATGGCTGTTCTGGATCCACAGCACAGAGCAGTGAGCAGGAAGTGCTCTGAGGAAAGCACTTGCAGCATCTTTAAAAATGCTAATTAAGCTCCTCTAGATACCACAGAAATTTTTCCCCCATATTTTTCAAATTCTATTGCCTGTTCCCGGCAGATGGAGAACCCTCGAGCTCCTGTTGACAACCCCCACTGATAGACGAGTAAAGCACCACTCGGGCAAGTCAAACAGAACAAATACCTACAGATAATTCTTCTCCGAGGGAAGCTGATGAAATAATTTGGGCATAAATGGGGAAAAATTATGTAGAATGTTGAGCAACCTGGTCTAGTGGAAGGTGTCCCTGCTCATGGTCTTTAAGTTCCTTTCCAGCCCAAACCATCCTGGGATTCTGTGATTCCATGTTAAATAAAAAGAGGTGCTATTTAGTTGGCTTGACAGGCAAAAAAACACTTTAAAGGAATGGATTCAAGAGGTATTAAAACCTGATGCTACAAATAAATGTTGTGGTTTATATTAATCTGATTGTTTAGTTGTTTGTCTTCTTTATTTCTCAGTGGTAGGAGCTGTGAGAAGCTGGTATAAATTCCAGTTGTTTCGTGTTTGAGAATGATTAATTTAGAGCAAAATCTTACAGAAGCAGAATGGATCTCATGAAGACTTTAAGAGCATGGCCTAAGTTTGAAAGAAGAATCTACAAAACTAAGGATGTTTATAAAAAAGGGGGAATTAAACTGGAGAAAAATATTGTCACATACATAAAAAACATACATGTACATACAAAATATAAATGGATATAAATTGGAAATGAATAAATGTATATTATATAGTGGGAGAATGCTTCTAATGATCAAAGGCAAGAGTCTTCGGATTGTTATCTTTTAGATAAAGAGTCTTTAGTCAATTTTGCTACAGTGGAGAAAGAAACATAAATTGTTTCAAGGTGGAACGTCTGAAGTTATGGAAGGCCAAGACTGCTACAAAGGGCTCAGTTAAGAAAGAATGGTTTCCGTGGGAAAATAAATATTTATGAAAAATAACTGGGGCGTCAAAATCACAGAAAAGACCCTGGTGGTAAGAAGAGGAAGGAGAAAGATACTAAACTTCGAGGGAGAGAAGGTGAGAGGTTCAGGTTTCGCTTTCAGACATGTTTTCTTCAGAAGATAACAGATACCAACAGAGAAAAGAAGATGTCACATCTCCTTTGGAAGATGCCGCAAGAGAAAGGAGAAGGATTTGGGTCATCGAGGCCCCTGCTATAGATAAAGGTGTGAAAAGGAGGCATCTAGGGCATCCCATCCCCTCCCGGGCAGCATGTGGGTGTGGGAAGCGGCGAGCGGCGGCGGCCGCGGGGCGCTCGGGCCGGGGAAGGCGCTGGGCTGCGGCTGCAATCGGTGCGTTGCCCCTTTAATTGTGTCCCCAGCCCTCGGGCGTCTCTGTCCAACGCCCACGTCAGCAAATACCTTTTGTTTCTCTCCCGGTCGGGCTCGCAGGGCTCGGGGCTGCGGGAGCAGCGGCGCGTCGCCTCCAGGCACGGCGAGCCCCGAGGCGGGGCCGGGGACCCTGCAGCCACCGCCCGCTGCCCACGGCTCGGCGGCCGCCGCCCGCAGCACCCCGCCGGTGAGTGGCGGCTCCCGCACGCCGGTAGGCCGGGCAGGGCGCTGGGTTTGGGGCGGAAAGGGCCCCGCAGCCAGCCCGGTTGCGTGGGGCCGCGAGGAGGGCGCGGGGCTCTGCAGTGTCCGCGGGCGCCTCGGGCCGCCCGGAGCCGCTCGGAGCCGCCCGGAGCCGCTCGGTGCCGGGGCTGCCGTGTCCCCGGCGGGCGCCATTTGCAGCCCCGGGCGCGGACACAAAGGGGCTGCGCGGGGCGGGCGGCGGCGAGAGGGGGCGGCGGGGGCGCTGCCGGCGCGGGGGCTGCGGGCGGCGGCGCGGGAGCGGCACCGGGCGTTCGGCACCGGGCACCGGAAGGGGGCACGGGGGGCTCCGGCGGAGAGGCGCCGCGGTTTCGCTCCCGCGGGCGGCTGCGGGCGGCACGCCCGGGCCGGGGCGGTCCGTGCGAGCGGAGCGGAGCGCAGCCGGCCGGGGCTGGGAGGCGCTGCGGTCCCCGCGGAGGGAGCCAGGCCGGGCGGCTCCGGTCCCGTCGGGCGTCCCGGGCTGCCGGGGACCGGGCGGGCGGGTGAGTGAGTGACGGCGGCTGCGGCCAATGCCGGGGGGGCCGGGGCGCTGCCGCCGAGCTCCGCTCCCGGTGCCTTTGGCGGCGGCGGGGGCTGGAGCCCGGGCGGAGCGGGGCGAGGCGGAATCGCCGGTTCGAGGCACGGCCGCGGTGGCAGCCGCAGCTGCTGTTGGCTCCTCGTCTTCTCGGGGCTGCCTGAAGGCTGCGCAGCTCCAGCGGGCGGCACGAGTCCAGCCCCGCATCCTGGGGATGGAGATGCTCCCGGCTATAGCATACCCATCTCTGCCAAATAACGCGGTCTTGGCTTTGTCATCGCTCTTGTCTTCTTGGAAAATGAAGCTATGGTTGTGCATATCGTGATTTAAATATATTTATAAATTTAAGGAAATGAGATTATTTGTAAAGATAGCCGTAAAATTGGGTCTGACATCTTTGGCTGACTTACACGGCATTGGAGTCAAGAGTGTAATTATTTTCTTCATTTTTTTAGAGCGACGTTTCATTTCATCTTTTCTGGGATGGAGATTTCTTCTCACCAGTTTCACCTCTTGCAGCAACTAAATGAGCAGCGCAGGCAGGACTTGTTCTGTGACTGCAACATCCTGGTGGAGGGAAAGGTCTTCAAAGCCCATCGCAATGTGCTGTTTGCCAGCAGTGGCTACTTCAAAATGCTCCTTTCACAGAGCTCGAAGGAGACGAGTCAGTCCACGACAGCCACATTCCAGGCCTTTTCTCCTGACACCTTCACAGTTATCCTAGATTTTGTGTATTCAGGCAAACTGTCCCTCACTGGGCAGAATGTCATCGAAGTCATGTCAGCTGCCAGCTATCTACAGATGACCGATGTGATCAGCGTGTGTAAAACCTTCATCAAGTCATCGCTGGACATCAGTGAGAAGGAGAAGGATCGCTACTTCAGCCTGTCAGACAAAGATGTGAGCTCCAACGGCGTGGAGCGATCCTGTGTGTACAGCGGAGGGTGGAGGGCAGAGAGCAGCCCCCCACATCCCCACTCCAGCCCAGACCCTGGGACTTGTATGATGGGCGGGAACGCTTGGAGCAATTTCAACTATTACCCCACCTCTCAAAGAAATGCCCAGCAGCAGCTGTCCAAACACGAGCAGCGGCAGGATTCCATCAAGAAATCCCGGCACCTGGGGCTGCAGCAACCTTCTGACATCCCCCACTATAAATCCAGCAAGCTGGAGGACAGGGCTGCCGAGCCCTCGGGCCACGCTGCACCAGCTGAGGAGCAAGTTCACATCGACACGGAGGTTGAAACTCCTCACGTGGGCTACCAGTTCGGCCAAGGGGCTGATGTGATGCCCAGGGGCTTGGGTGTGTCGCAGCAGGAGCACGAGTCACCCCGTTCCTCCAGTAAATCCAAGTCCTCTAAAGCTGAGGAGCAGTATGGCAGCATGCCCTCCATCCTGGGAGTCATGGGGAGCTGGGCTGAAGGTGAGTGGGGTTTAGTGCTGTTCAGACACAGACACCTGTTAAACCTCTGTTCTGATCCTGAGAAAATAGGTTCTACTCAATGAGTAAAGCACAACTGACAAAAGGACGGATGTGTTGTCCAGAAATATATGTTGGAAAAGTTTAACTCATTCTTTAAAAATAATTTTGAGTTATTGAAGTACCTGGGGTATTAAAACTAGCCTTTCAGAATAGATTTAAGTTGGGATATTTTTAAGCTCGTTTCCATAGAATCACCGAATGGTTTGGGTTGGAAGGGACCTTAAAGCTCATCTCGTTCCACTCCCTGCCATGGGCAGGGACACCTCCCACGAGACCAGGTTGCTCCAAGCCCTGTCCAAGCTGGCTTTGGCTGGTCTGTGTTAACTCAGCCAATGGTTTCCTCCTCCTTTGTTGCACTCCTGTGTAATCCACAGGAAAACACAAAATCTTTGTGCTTGAAACAACCTGTGAACACCGCTTCTAATAGAAGTGATGTGCTATTCTCCTCATAAAACACCTTTTCCTAGAGCATTAGGTGACATGTTCTGCCTTTGATTTCTTTTGAAAAATCCCATTATTCCCTGACAGATGACCTGGCCAGGATGAGGTTCAAGTGCCCCTTCTGCAGCCACGTGGTGAAGAGAAAAGCTGACCTCAAGCGTCACCTTCGCTGTCACACGGGAGAGCGGCCGTACCCCTGCGAGGCGTGTGGGAAGAGATTCAGCAGGCTGGATCACCTCAGCAGCCATTTTCGAACTGTGAGTATTTTTAGCAACTGCATGATTTATTTAATGTGTAAATCTGTCTAATTAAACACAGTATGAGCATATCTGCTTGATCTAATGACTCCTGTAAGGAAGAGGGAACAGAAAATTAATTTGGTTTGGTTGCAGTCAAGTTGGAGTGTAATTTGCAGGAAAGGGGAGGAATTTGTTGGGTAATTGATGGCTTGCAGAGGTTCTGCTCTCTGCAGCCTGTGAGAGCTCCAGTGGGCAATTACGATGCCTGGGCTGGTGCAGTTCAGCGTTTGATGTCTCTCCAATTGAGTTAACTCTACAATCTGACGCTGCTCCGACCTTACTTTTTGCCATCTCCTTGGCGGATGCTTTCTCAAATCCATCCATTTCTATTTTCCCAGATCCACCAGGCGTGCAAACCCATCTGCAGGAAGTGCAAGCGGCACGTGACGGAGCTGACGGGACAGGTGGTCCAGGAGGGGACACGGCGCTACAGACTCTGCAACGAGTGCCTGGCCGAGGCTGGCATAGACAGTATCCGCATTGACTTGGAGGCTGAGGCGCCTCTGGAATTCCCACAGGATGGGGAGAAGGATTCCAGGTGGCACTACGGGGAAGACAACAGGTCCGACGTGGAGATCGTGGAGGATGGATCGACCGACTTGGTCATCCAGCAGGTGGATGACAGCGAGGATGAAGCAGAGGAGAAGGAAGTGAAGCCAAATATTAGGTAGTTGGAAGACAAGGATTGGGAATTCCGTGGAAGAGGGAGAATGTACTGTGGCCAAATGCCCTCTGCCAGCTGTTGGTGATCCTACAGAGACACGTGGTTGAACAGGTCCAGACTTGCATGTATTTATGGACACGTCATTGAGGCCATTCTGGTTTGTTATCAGAACCCCCATAAGTTGCTTTGTTAGAAAGAATCCATCCTGAAATAATGGATGAACAAGGAAACTGCAGTATTACATGGATAACTTTTTATAGCAGGCAATGGGGCACATCTCAAAGCCTCTTGCAAGGAAGTGAGATCTAAATACTTTTAAAAAGTTGCAGATTATTGTAAATTGTCCATTTTTTACACTTACAGAGAGGTGGGGTTTCTATCACTGGGCGATAAAGTATAAAGATCCCACACACCAAACAACCTCTCTTGAGTGTTCAGAAGTGAAGAGAAATCTTCCATGCAATGTCATTAATTCTTCACGTTATGATAAGGAAAAAGGCAGCTAATTAAGAAAGAGCATTTAAAATGTTTTGGCACTTTTGTCCGGAAAAGGACTTTTGTAAAATTTATTAGGATAAGGTAAACCTTTAGTAGATCATTTGTTCAATGCCTATTTCTTTAAAATAAGTACATAAATGCTTAACACATCAGAGACAAACTGATTAAAAATTTGGATCATTACCTGATGCCAGTAGATGTTTTAGTCTCAAAATTGGGATCTCAGACTGGGCTGTTCTAATAAGCACTATTAAAATACTCTCTTTTTTTTTTTGGGAAACCTCTCAAAAATACCCAGACATGGATGATCCTTGTGGGTCTCTCCCAGCTTGGGATATTCCATTCTGTGAACCTTCTCCAGTCTGTACCATATGCCAGTGAGAACAAGACGTACTGGAAGTTCTAGACACCATATTTGTGTAATTTCACTTACAATTAGGCTTACAGAGTAATGATGAAGAAATTTTACTTCTCTAACAAAATAAGCTGCTTGGTTTTGTTGCTTAGTGAGTTTATTTTACACAGCACTGTCAACAGGAGAGGAGCAGAAGATGCTCCCAGGGTGTTGCTGCATTCCTTGGACAGACCTGAGTGTTATTCCAATTCTTCATCCTGGGGTCATGGAACTCAATGGCTGTAGACTTAGAAAATTATATATTTTTTTTTCTTTTTTACAGCTTTGTAAGCATGTTTGGCTGAACCTCGGGGATTCTTACACAACAATCCCATATATATCTACTATATAATCTTCCCCAGGGACAGCTAAAAAGTCACTATTTTATTTTTAGTTGTGTAAAAACTGTATAACCTTATTGTATCATCATGACCAGAGAGTGCAGCATTTTCATTCCAGGCTGCAGGTGACCTGCCCAAGGTCTCTGAAAGAACTTCATGCTAAATTCAATGCTTCCCCTCCATGGGAAGCATCCTGCTTGGATGTTCTAAGGACACAAGAAATGGTATTTCACCGTTCCTGAAAATTATCAAAAATTATCATTTATTGGCTTAGGCTTGGGGAGGGGGGTAACTTCAAAATCTTTGTGATGACCCTCATGAAAACACCTTAAACAGGACTTTCACTTGATTTTATGGGACACTTGGTCAGCAGCCCACAAAATGGACTTGATGTGAAAACAGACATTTAATTTCTTGAGAGCTTTTAAACTCCTCAAATGCCTGTTATTAAATGGCTAGGAAATATTCCTGAGCAACCTGGACTAAATCAAATACACAGAACAAGAAATATTTAAAAGAATATGGAGTAACTTTGCTCAAATTTCATAGCTGTTTCCCTTGCCCTTTCCATTAAACAGTTTGACAACAAATTCCAGGTATCAGTGCCTGTTGTCCCAGGATACAAAGTGGCTGGAATTGCTCTGTGTGTGTTTGGGGATGGATTGAGGGGAGGGGAAAATAAAGTGTCTCTCCAGGCCTGAAATCTTAACTGTCAACTGCAAAGGTCAGACTATTAAGTGTTTCTTAATAGTGGGGGTGTTTTTAGAAGCAAAGGGATTTTTGGATCAATACTCAATTTAATTAGGTATCATAAATCTAAGAATACTGAGGACCAGATGCTTCAGAACAAGATTTGAAGTGGCTCTAAATGGGCAAGTGGAACAATCTATCCATAGGAAGACTTTTACTTTTTAAACACAGGCAGATTAATTGTTGATTTGCTGGGCAAATAAGGGCTTTTTCTGGGCTTTTATATGTTGTTATTCTCAGTAGCATAACTAGATATCTGTAGTAATTTTTAAAGTATCTTATTAAGCTTGGAGTTTTAGCTCAAGACTGAGATTCCCACAGGTCAATTATGTTTTCTGTTTTTTTCAAAGTTACCATTTTTACATTTGTTGCCTTAATTTTGGTTGTTGTTTCCTTATTTTTGTATTGCAAGATAAGATAAATGTTAAGTGCCTTCTGTTTTCCATGTCCTTTATTTTACAGTCACATTTTCCTTGGTTTTTTTTTCTCTAAATGAAAGTATTTGTTTTCTTTTTGTCTCCTTCCATTGCCTCTGTTTGTCTTCTTCATATCTCTGTGAGGATCATGTGCCACTCATCAGCAAAAGTAAAATTTCCTTTCATTTCAAAGAGGAAAGTAAAGACCACATAGGGATGTTCCCACTGAATTTATTTTTTTCCTCGTGTTTCTTTCATCTTCATGTCTCTTAGGGGCAAAGTTTAGTGCTGGACTGGATCTCAAAGGTCTTTTTCAAGAATTCTGGGATTCTTTTTGCTTGGCTCGTGTTTGTTGTTGTGTTCACAAAACCACAGCCAAGAGTGAAGAAAAAATTAATCATCCTCTGATTAATGTTTCACCTCTAACGATCCGTATTTTCTGACAATATTTTCCCATCCTTTCAAAGGCTGAAACACTGAATTAAAAAATTCCCTTTCCCCCTTTTCAGGTATTTCTTAGAGAATTCTCTCTACCACAGAAATGACTTGTGTGATGCTTGATTAGTTCTTTCACATCATTTTCCTTTTTTTTTTTTCCCCATTAAATTACCTAAACATCTGTGTTTACTATACAAAAAAGCCACTTGTCCTCATCTTAAAGGTTAAAATGTTGGGTTGCCCCACTACACCAATAAATTTTAAAAAAGACAGACCCCCCAAGAAAGACCTCATAATGAATCTCCCTTTCCAACCTTTTGTAATTTGGATTCTATTCCAGTTCTAAAGAATTGAGATTAAAAAAAAAAAAAGAGTATTGATTTAGGGTAGCTTTGAAAATACCTGAAAGCCCACAGATGTCTCACAGAGGGCTGACACTGACTGCTACTGAGGGTATCCTTCCTTTACTCCTGGCTCTGCAGAATGTTCCATCCTCCAGGATTTTGGGATCCCTCTCGAGTTTTCAATGATAACTTAAAGGAAGAAAACCACAAAACACTCTGATATAAAATTATGGAATATAAATTGTTCCCTGAAGCATCTGGTCACTGTCAGAGTTATTCTATTACAGAGCCATGCCTACATCTACCTTATATTTTAATTACTGTTGGTTGGAGGCAACAAGTACAGAAATGCAATAGAAGAAAAATCTCCAATTCTGCCCAAAAGATTGAGTTTTGAAGAAAAGGATGTTATAATCCTCCAGTCCTTGCCTGCAGACCTTTTCCATTAGGTACAAATCTGTACCAACACTGTCTGTTGAGTGATGGGTATAAGTTGATAAGCTACTAAGAAAAGCTTATAATAGCATTTAGTTAAATATTTTGTATACTGTTTAATTTAAAACCCTTCTACATTGGAGGCATAACCTTTCATCCTATTTAACTCATGAATTGCAAAGAGAAGGCTTATTCAGTGCATCAAGAATTTTAAACAGTGCGAGAACACAGAACAAGAGGTTTTGGGAGGAAAATTGGGAGGAGTGGCTGGAAAGAGCTTTCCCTATCTTGGTTTAGCTGCTGGACTAAATTGAACATCACTGAAGATCTCACCCGATGCTTGACTGCGGAAATGGGAACTGTTCTTTACCAGGTTCTTGCAGGCTGCTCTGAGGAGGGGACTGTACTGATGACTGCAGAGCTTCCTTCTCAAAATTATTCGATGATCTCGAGGGATAAAATGGAAAGAACCTCATCTAACAGGCACGAATTTGAAAGTGTCTTGCCTTCTAACAGCCATCCTGATTCCATTTTCCACCCAGAAGGGAAAACAGGACAATCTGTGTATTGCGCTCCTACGTGCAGCGCTTTGCTTTGGGATCATCCTCATTGTTTGAATACAAAAATCCCGTTATAAAAATGCTGCGATATCGAGATAATGTCATTAATCCTACACCACGGAGCTCCGGATCTCTCCCGCTCAGGTGGCGCCTTCCCTCCGCACACAAAGGTAGCAAAAACAAAGCCTTGTGTGCGGCAGGGCAGCGGCCTCGGGCAGTATGTGGGTGTGGGAAGCGGCGAGCGGCGGCGGCCGCGGGGCGCTCGGGCCGGGGAAGGCGCTGGGCTGCGGCTGCAATCGGTGCGTTGCCCCTTTAATTGTGTCCCCAGCCCTCGGGCGTCTCTGTCCAACGCCCACGTCAGCAAATACCTTTTGTTTCTCTCCCGGTCGGGCTCGCAGGGCTCGGGGCTGCGGGAGCAGCGGCGCGTCGCCTCCAGGCACGGCGAGCCCCGAGGCGGGGCCGGGGACCCTGCAGCCACCGCCCGCTGCCCACGGCTCGGCGGCCGCCGCCCGCAGCACCCCGCCGGTGAGTGGCCGTTCTGCTCTGCACCGATGGGAAGGACCGCGCGGGCGTCGGGGCTGGCGGAGGCTGCGAGCGGGCGGCGGCGGGGAGGGCGCGGGGCTCTGCAGTGTCCGCGGGAGCCTCGGTGCCGCCCGGAGCCGCTCGGTGCCGCCCGGAGCCGCTCGGTGCCGGGGCTGCCGTGTCCCCGGCGGGCGCCATTTGCAGCCCCGGGCGCGGACACAAAGGGGCTGCGCGGGGCGGGCGGCGGCGAGAGGGGCGGCGGGGGCGCTGCCGGCGGCGGGGGCTGCGGGCGGCGGGGCGGGAGCGGCGCCGGGCGATAACGGGCACCGGGCACCGGGCGGGGGCACGGGGGGCTCCGGCGAGGCGGTGGCCGCGGCTGCGTTCCCGCGGGCGTCTGCGGGCGGCACGCCCGGCCCGGGATGGTCCGTGCGGGCGGAGGGGAGCGCAGCCGGCCGGGGCTGGGAGGCGCGGCGGTCCCCGCGGAGGGAGCGGGACCGGGAGGCGCCTCCGCGCTGGCGGAGCGGCTCCGGCGCCGTCGGGCGTCCCGGGCTGCCGGGGAGCGGGCGGCCAATTCGGCCGGGCGAGCGGGTGAGTGACGGTGGCCGCGGCCAATGCCGGGGGGCCCGGGCCGGGCCGGCGGCTGCCCCGGGGCGCTGCCGCCGCATTCCAGCGGCCCCGGTGCGCCGGGGCAGAGGCTGCGCCCACCGCGGACCCGCGTCAGCCACGGCTCTGCCCACGGCGGGGGGGCCAGGTTGTTCAGTCTGAGAACCATCATGGCTCGGTCGATTGAATTTCCGTTCTTTTGGGATACTGAGTAATCCCGCTGGGACATCTTTTCACCTCTTTTGGAGTTGTTAAGTTTCTTCTCTCTTGTTATGCAGGGCAGCAGCCGCAGGGAGACTGGAGATATACTGGGAATGTGATAGCGTTTTTTTTAAATGAAAGCTCATCTCTTTAAATTAGGATTCAGCATCATTGATTCAGATTGTCATGATGATGTTTTTTCCTTTACAGCAAACCTTCCTTCTATCCCTCTGCCTGGAATGGAGATTTCTTCCCACCAGTCTCACCTCCTGGAGCAGCTGAACGAACAGCGGAAGCAGGACTTGTTCTGTGACTGCAACATCCTGGTGGAGGGAAAGGTATTCAAAGCCCATCGCAATGTGCTGTTTGCCAGCAGTGGCTACTTCAAAATGCTCCTTTCACAGAGCTCGAAGGAGACGAGTCAGCCAACGATAGCCACGTTTGAGGTCTTCTCTCCAGAGACATTCATGGTTATCCTGGACTTTGTGTATTCAGGGATATTGTCTTTAACGGGGCAGAATGTGATTGAAGTCATGTCGGCTGCCAGCTATCTGCAGATGACAGATATTCTCAATGTCTGCAAGACCTTCATTAAGTCCTCACTGGATATTAATGAAAAGGAAAAGGATCATTACCTCAGCCTCTCGGCCAAAAGCGCGAGCACTGAACCCACCCGTCCGACTCTTTACCGGTCCAGAAGGAAAGCAAAGAGCAACCCCCGGCGTTCCTACTCAATCCCGGATGAAAAGCCTAACGGGAATGAAAACTCCTGGAGCAGTTACAGCAGCTACCTGTCCTCACAGGTGATCCTGCAGCGGGCAGAGACCCAGCTGTCCAAGAGAGGCAGGAAACAGGGCTCCACAAGGAAGCGCCGCAAGCACCTGGGGCTGTCCCAGAGCCGGGAGCCCGGAGGGTGCAAATCGGACAGAGCGGAGCGAGCTGGAGCCTCGGATTCCAGTCCCATCTCCCGGGGGGAGAGGAGGCAGAGTTTGATGCTGAAAACGACGTGGATCAGGATGATTATGGATATCATCATGGAGCAGAAGCTGTACCCAAGAGGTGGTCTGTTACTCAGCTAGAACAAGAACTTTCCAGAACGCCTGAGTTCATGGAGTTAAAGGCAGAAGAACTGTACACCTCAATGCCCACAATTTTAGGGGTGATGAGTAGCTGGAATGAAGGTAAACAATAGAAGCAATTTGGAAAAGTTTTCTCCTAAAAGTTTATTTAGGAGAATTCAGATAATGCAGATAATGTTTTGGAGAGAATTTGTATGGCTGCATGTATACGAAAAAGGTGCCTTGAATTAGAGGGGATTTTATCTACTCAGTTTTAGTGCAAACGAGAGTGCTAATTTTAGTGCTGAGAGACTTTGCAGCCAAAAGAGGCATGGGAATTGGAATAGGAGAGTGTGACCCAGGTATTTTGTAAAGTTAAACCAAAAAAACCATGCCTGATTATTCAGGCCCAAGTGGAGTTTAATGAAGCCTCAAGGGCTGTAATTGACTTAGGGACCTGAAGGACTGAATTTCTCCAATACCTGGCAGTAACAGAGGTGTTCAACCTCAATCCCATGCAAGTCCTTTACATGAGAGGTCCTGGCATTGCTGGGATGTTGCATTTTGGGGTCCAACCTGCCCAAACTCCATTGGCCACACTATATGAACTCCTGATGGACTGACAGCATCTGCCTGAGAAGGTGGAATAAAGCTGACAGGTTTATTCTCATGTGCATTCCTTTGGGAATGAATAGGTCTCATATTCTGAAGGCATCCTTACATATCACACAGAGATTATAAATGTCCAAGCTCAGAACGGTTGGAAGAGTCACAGTTTTATATATATTATAATATATATAAATAGCCACATATTTGTGATCATCTGTATGTCTAAAAAATACTGTCACTAACAAAACACTATCAAGTGGTTAATTAACATGTTAAATAAGAATAAAAATACAAGCTTTGGGGAGATATTTATATATATATAAAGTATCTATATACCCCAAAGCCTGTATTTTATGTATCATTATATACTTACATAAGTACCCAAATATCCCAAATATTTGAGGATTTTTCCTATTTAAAGGAAACATGAACTATAGTATATGTTAAGCTGAAAACTGATGGAAGTGCAGCAATCCAGGCTCTGTCTTGTGCCCTGTCCCTGCCAGGTGACCTGCCCAGGATGCGTTTCAAGTGCCCGTTCTGCACCCACACGGTGAAGCGCCGCGCAGACCTGAAGCGCCACCTGCGGTGTCACACCGGGGAGCGACCCTACCCCTGCGAGGCCTGCGGGAAGAGGTTCACCCGCCTGGAGCACCTCAGGAACCACTTCCAAACGGTAGGAAAACCCACCAGGGTTTGCTGGTGGCAGCTGTGTAGGCATTTCCACACCCAACATCACCAAAGTGGCACATCCGCTTGAATTATTTATTATTTAATATGGCAAATCGTATTTAAAACGTCATTTTTTTAACGTGATTCAGCACATTTTCACTGTCAAAAAAACCAGATGAAGGCTGATTTTCCAAATTTTATATCCCCTCAGATACACCAAGCTGGCAAACTGATCTGCAGGAAGTGCAAGCACCACGTCACGGAGCTCACGGGCTGCGTGGTTCAGCAAGGGACGCGACGCTACAGACTGTGCCACAAGTGCTTGGCAGAAGCCAATTTTGACAGCATCCCCGAGGATTTCGATCCATCTGAACATTCTCCTGTCTCCCCCATGGGAAACAAACGTCCCAAATGGGCTTTGGAGGAGGAGCAGAAATCAGATGAAGAGACAATGGAGGAGGAGCCCTATAATTTGGTTGTCCGACACAATAATGATGATGTTCCAGATGAGATAGAGGAAAAGGTGAAGCCAAATCTTAGGTAGATCTGTTTGTGTATTTGTTATTGTTGTGTTCAAGATTAAATTACTCATATCTGACCAAGTAATGCCGGTTTACTACTTTTAATAAAATGAAATGTTGCTAAAATTCTGTTCCGAGAAGCACAATTTGGACTAAACCAAGTTGTTTTGTACTTGCAGACATGGAATAGTGTAATTGCTTCTAAATGTCATCCAGAAAGCAGAGAATCATAAATAGCCTGAGTTGGAAGGGACCCACAAGGACACATGGAAGCCCAACTGCTCACTTATTATCTGGAAACTAGAAAAATTGGTTTATATTTCATCAAAGACTTACTCAGAGCTCCTGCTCATTATGAAAGTGTGAACCAATTTACAGTTCTACAAAGGTTCTGTACAGTACAGATTTTTAAAAAACAAATATTGCTAATTTGCTTTTGAAAAACTCTTACTGAAGTGAGCAGCTGAGAAATGTTAAAACCCTTTTTTTTTTTTTTCTGGCATTGTAATTAACTTGTACATACACATCAGAAACTTCCTAAGAAAGGAGTGAAGGAAACAAGTGGAATTCTTCCTGCTGAAGAACCTATTTACCAGAGGTTTGTTTTCTCAATGAACTTACAGCTTCTTATAGTTGAGAAAAGCATGATTTAGGACTTCCCACAGCCAGAGTAGAGTAGGTGACCAGAGCATCTGTAGTGCACTTGGGTAGTATGAATTTGCATTTTTTTTTTTTGTACTGTGAATTTTATAGAAAAATACACCAACGTGGTTCCAAGGAAAATAAAAGTGCAATCACTGGAAGTACAGTTGTCAGGTTTTTTCCACTTTTTTTTTTCAGGACTGATGCAAGATTTGCTTAAACCCCTGTGTACCTTACACCAGGAATAAAGAGGCCAAGTCCCTTGAATTTCAGTGGGACATTTATGACTTAAGATCATAGAGCTACTTTAGAAAGGCTTTCCTGCTTGTATAACTTTAGGGTGCATGAGAGCATAAAAACATTTTTTATAAGCACAATATCCCTCAGAGTTTAAGCAACCTTTGTAATTCTGGAGTCTCTTTGGCTTTTTTAGTCATCATATTTTTCCCCCAGTCTCTTGGATCAGAGAACCTCCATTTGGTAGAGGAGCTAAAAATGCTCAGTACTGATTAAAAAAAAAAAAGCTCAAGGAGTGCATAGAAGAAACCTTCTGCCTGAGAGCAGAGAATGGCATTCCCAGTGGGTACTCCTGATAAAGAGCCACTGTTTGGTCTCATGTCTCATTTGATGCTGTGTTTCCTTTCCCGTTAGCAGCATCTGTAGCCTGAGGTTACTGCCAAGAAAGCAGAAATTCCCCACAGAGAAACTGAGAAGAGCCATATTGATCCACATCCAGGTTCTGGCTCCAACAGCTGCCATTAAACTCTCTAAAAATCAGAATGGGGCAAGCTTCTGTAATAATTCCCTAATGCTCTCTCAAACTCCAGCATTTTTCTACTTTCCTTGAGATTTTGCACATTTAGTAACAACAAATGCAGGTTTTTTCCAAGTACTTCACCACTCTACCTTTAAATTTTGTACATCAACAGGATCCTTTGGCACCCCCAGAAGGGTTTGTTTCTTAATTACCCACTTTTGGGCAGTTAATTGTCTCAGTGGGCTCCTCTAAAGCCCTGCTAAAGCAGCACTGTGAGCTGAAACCTGCCACTGCCACAGCTGTGCAAATGGAACAAGGCGAACTTAAGGCCTGTTTTATAGTAAGTATTTAATAAATATTAAAAAAAAAAAAAAAAAAAGGATAACACTTACTTAGTTAATTCCAAATGTTTCCCTAGCAAGCTCCTGTCAGCATTTCAAAAAAGTAGAGCACTTCAGTGTGTTACTGTAGCCTGAAACTGATCTTGGGGCACCTCAGCATTTGTCTACAAAGTTAAATTTTAACTACATCAATTTCTTTCCTTACATTTTAGAGAGCTGAGCTAAAGGAAGGCTTCCCTCAGCCCCTACACCCACCTCCCCACAGCTCCTCAGCCCCCTGTGTCCATCTCCCCATAGCCTCAGCCCCTCGCTCACCTCCCTCAGCCCCAGCTCAGGCCCTCACCCACCTCCTCAGAGCCCCAGCTCTGCCCCTCAGCCCCAGTCCCTCAGTCAATGTCCTTCTCCCCACAGCCCCCGACCCTCAGTCCCTTGCCCATCTCCCCACAGTCCTGGCTCTCTCCTCACAGCCTCTCAGCCCCAGCTCAGCCCCTCACAGCTCTTTGCCCAGAGACAGTCAGTGACTGTCTACCCATTGCTCCTGACCTTCAGCCCCTCACTCAGAACTGCCCCTCAGCCCCTTGCCCATTCCCCAACCCCTTTGCCCACCTCCCTTCAGCCCCAGCTCTGCCCCTCAGCCCTTCACTAACCTCTCTTCAGCCCCAGCTCTGCCCTCTCAGCCCTCCCCCCCCCCCCCCTCTCCCCCTCAGCCCCTCACTAACCTCTCTTCAGCCCCAGCTCTGCCCTCTCAGCCCCTCACTCACCATCCCCACAGCCCCAGCTCTGCCCCCTCAGCCCCTCACTAACCTCTCTTCAGCCCCAGCTCTGCCCCCTCAGCCCCTCACTAACCATCCCACAGCCCCAGCTCTGCCCTCTCAGCCCCTCACTCACCTCCCCACACACCCAGCTCTGCCCCCTCAGCCCCTCACTCAGCCCACCTCTGCCCTCACAACCCCTCACCAACCTCTCCTCAGCCCCCTCAGGCTGTGGAGAACAAAAGCCACCTCAACTCGACGCCCGATTGGTCGATCCTCGGCACGTGACGCAGGCAGCCAATCAGCTGGCAGCGCGGCGCTGAGGGGCCGCAACGGCGGTGCTGCCCTCAGGGCGTTTGGAGTTCCCTTGAGGAGGAGGAAAAAGCTGGCTGTGGAAATCACACTTATTTTGTACTATTTAACTGGCGTGTTGCAATTCTTACTGATAAGAAAAAGTCTCCTCGCCTTAGTGGGGAACAAAGCACGAGTGCAATTCATTTGTATCCGAATTTGCCGGTTAAAATTACTCACAAGTCCATTAATTCTTTCAGTCCAAGTTTTATTTCATCGCTGCTTAAAAAGTAAGAGGGGTTTTATTCCCTCAGTCTTTACAACATGGAAATATAACCAGAACAATTTAAGATTGCTTTACAGGATGAGACACCGTGGTGAGGCACTTGGAGCATTTACAGGAACAGAGCAGGCCAGGCCTGTGCTCCTCATGTTTAAATCAAATTAAAACAGCAGGCAACACGTTTTCCATCCTGGGATTTAAAACAAAACACACTTTTGATTATTGTTGATTAATTTCGATTCAGTGAAGTCCATAATCCTTTGACATTAAAGGATGGTCTGTACTGTCCTCTGTAAAAGACAATCAGGCTGATCCAAATAATGTTTTTTTAAAAAAAATACTCAGTTTTCACAAGACACAATTGGGAGTGAACTCAGTGAGAACCTGGAACATCCCTTTCCATTCCACCACAGCAGCAAAGTTGCCAACTTTTCAATAAGGTGACAAGAAGATTCCAGGTACACAGTCACATGCTTTAGGATTTCATGTGGCAATTTATTTACAGCAATTCAGCACCACCTGCTGGCACGACTTCTTTTTAAACTCATTTAAAAGATGTGGTGGTTTGTTTGCTTAATTGGTATCATTTTTTAGAGGTCTAATTTTAAACGCTCAGAATTTCTTCTGCGTTACATCTGAGCCACTGCAGCTATTTTGGATTTATGTAATATGGAGGAGGGATGTCAGTTTAGAATTAGAACATGAAATATGCAAACAAATCAATCTAGATGAACATTATCTCCTGCCACCCTGCAAAAAGGGAGTATTTTAGTTATCAGCTCCACCAGTTTTTGTATTTCACAGTCCTTAGCACATGTATCAGCCTTAAAAGCTGATTACCAGCATTCCTGTGAGACTTCCAACCTGTAAAAACCTCTCCATAGCCCCCCAAACCCCCATTAATTCTTCTTATTCTCTGTCTCAGTCAAAACAGACATTCCCTGCAATTACACCCTTCCATTTCTGATTTTAACTGGCCAATTCCTCAGTTTTTTCCACAGGGATTACAGTTTTAGGGAGCTTTTGCCAGATGATGACCAATATCCACTCAACCACACTCTTCTTGCATTAAATATCAATGATGACAAAGACTTCTGGCTTTTCATCTTCACAGATCTGCATCGCTGAGTAAGTTATGGCTTTCACCTCTGTGCCCTAGAAAAGAGACACAAAGCATAGATTTTTAAAATTATATCCCTTTTACCAGTTCATACCCTCAGTTCTTATCACTTTCCTCAAATGCTAGCCAGTTTTTACTTCCAAAAAGCTGCAAATATATTTGTTCTGATGAATAAGGAAGTTGCCATACTAATGGCCAAGCCAAACAGTGAAAAAGGAACTCTTCCCTTATTTTATTGCCTCTTAATATCACAAATTCCTCCTCTTACCCCTGACAGACCATCAACATTTGCTATGCTAAAAGTGACAAAGGTAAAGACATCAGGTTTTGCTTCTAGCAATTATTCAGGAAAAAAAAAAAAAAGAAAAAAAGCAAAAACTGACTAAGCAAAAGGCTGTACCAATAGTGTGAAACCCAAACATATAAATTTTGAATATAGATTGGTTTTCTGTGTTATCAGGATCACAAAAAGGAAGGCAGTCGTTGAGTTTTTCTAGTGCTGAGGAAATATCATGCTCAGGTCAACAGTTTCAGGAGCACATTCCCAAAAAACCATGCAGAAAGTGAGATCTTGAGTTCAGTGGAATCATTCAGCCACATTTATATTTTGATATAAATATAAACCACACCTCCCCCTCCTAATGTGGAAAAGCTGGAGAGGGGAACCACTGCCTACCTGTGGGTGTTTGCCTAAAGAGAACTCTTCTCCCCACCTGTAAAGGCAAAAAAATAAAAAATGTAATTGTGGTAATATTTACCAAATGTTATAATTGGCTTCAGTGATGAGCACAGAACAATGAGATTTTCATTTAAAGCCTCCAAGGAAGCAAGAAAAGTCCACAACCCATTTTTAGACAATGGCTTAGGCTCACCCAATTGATCTTATTTTGAACTGCATTCGGTCGATGTGAAGCACTTTCACTTCCTGCAGAGAAAGTGGGAGGAGAAATGTCAGTCAGTCACACCTTCTACCTTCAGGCAGAAATTCCCACTAAATCCTACTTACAAAGGCTATTTTCCAATGTTTGCACACCTTCCACCCACCCAGGTTGCCCCAAGCCCTGTCCAACCTAGCCTTGTATTTTTTGTGTTCCTTTTTCCCCTAAAATACCATTGCATCCAGAGCTGGGATTATCAGGGAACAGCCTTGTCCTAGAAATGGAAAAAGCTGAAACCAGAACACTCACCCTGGGTATAAAGAACTCATCAGCACTGAATTTATACAGCCACTCATCCAGGAAGTGGAAGAGAAGAGACAGCATGTCATGCCCTATGTGGTTGAAGCAGAGATGTCACTTTTTTTCAGAAAAAAAAAAAATCAGTTTTTGTCTCAGCAAAAAACAATTTTAAGAGCACCTCAGATGTACAGGAGATTCAGATTAGTGATGCTTCATTAGAATTTAATTAACTGCAGTGAGACTACATGTGAAGAGTCAACTTTTTGGTACCTTTGGAACCTTTCTCCATCTCATAACTGTCCAGTCCTCACCTTCTGCCTCTACTTCCACTGTATCCACGGGTTCCACAGTCCCTGTATCTGTCATGTAGCCAAACATGGCCATAACACACTGCTCAAAGGCTTCTTCCAACGTGTCTCCCCAGGCATGGAGCCTAAAAACACATGGAATAACTGCTGGAATAGAACACTGCATTATAACAAAAAGAAACAGCCCTGAAGTAACATGCAGGTGAGCAATGAGAACATGGGAATTAAGGGAGAGGAGGTGAATGAACAAAAAACACCTTGTTTTTCTAGAAAAAGGAGATTGTGAGAAGAGTTTCTTGAGAGAATATGGAAAATAAATGTTTTGCCAGCCACCTAGAAAGTTCTTTCCTAATATGGCTAATTGGTGTCTACAAATGTAAACCACACAGAAGAAATTTAGTTTAGAAGGAGATTAAAAGGAGATTTCAAAAGACATTTCTAAATAACACAAGCTTAGTCAGAAGCACTGTAGGAACATTAGAAAAGAAACCAAACATGATTCCATGGTCTCCCAAAAGCAGGAACAAAAGTGATCATCACAGCACCCAGTGAGTGACATTTCATAGCTCCACAAGGTGTTACATCTGCAAACAGTCCTTGGCTGTTCCCCCAGGCTTAAAGCAGTGTAAGAAATAATCAATTTGTCACCCTGAGAAATCCCAGCTGCCCACACTTACTGCACGTCTGCTGTGTGATCCAAATCTGAGGGGAAGCAAAAGGAAAAGGAATGATGTCACCAGAATTATTTATAACATGAGGATTAAATAAACCCCAAACATTAATATCTGATTTCCTAACAAAATTTTTTTTGCATTCATCTGCAGATGTGATGATTCTATTTTGTAGTAGATTAGAAAAAGTTAGCACAGGTGGAATTTTGGATTATTTCTTCCAAGCAGCAAAATAAACCCTGTTTAATATGATTATGTCAGTGTAGGGTTTGGCTGTTGTAACCCAACAGGCTTCCACAAGTTAACTGCAATAAAAAGAAACTTTAACCAGGAGTAAAGAGTTTATGCTGAAGTCTGCAGGACTGAAAATTATTCATGCAGAGGATGAGATTTGCAAATATTTCTAGCTCAGTGAGGAAATCTACCTGTCCACACCCAAAAGCAGCCATTATGCAAAGGGAAGGATTTAAAACATAGGATGTTCTATAAAATAGAAGGCAAACTTAACTCTTAAAGCATGACTAACATCCAAAGGATGTATCCAGTTCTACATGAACATCATTTATATTTATCCAGAGGAATGAAAGAAACGCAAAATTACAGCAGAACTAAGTTGGGATGTGAAATAAATGCCACACCATGATCATTTCAACCGAAAAATTGCTCTGGTGCTGTTTAAAGAGTTCACAAACTATTAAAGGGATCTCAACAACGGTCTCTAAAGCAAACAAATTCCTTTGGATGTAAAAGAAGGATAAAACCTCTTCCAGTTATGGAAACGGCATGGCTGTTGTGCTATGTCACCGTATTTCTCTGCTTCTATCAAATAAAGATCTGAACACATCCTAAAAATATATATTCTAACAGAGATAGAGACATAGTCCCTTCAGACAGACACTGCTGACATAGAAAAGAAGCAGGGAATGGTCCTCTGCCTTAAGCTGGCCCTTGAGCTACCACCCACATCCTCTCAGGAGACATTCCAGGGGTGGGGAAAGGCAGAGATAATGATCTTTAAGTGGAGCAAGTCACAGTAAAAACACCACTTGCAAGACCAGCAAGCTTTTGAATGTCTCCTCCTACATGAGAGGTAGAAAAATGGACTGCCTTGCTAAGAGATAGCTTGGAAAGGGAAAGTTTTCAAGGTGAGACTTGAATAATTTATTTTCATCATTATCTTTTTAGTGCCCATAAGAAGAAAAGCGTGATGAAGAAAATGGATTTCAGTATTTGCTGTTGTCTTCCTTGTCCTCACAACCACACTGTCGCACACACAGGATAATATTAAAAAAAAAAAATACTCACATTCGTATTTCTTACAGAGAGGAGGGTATTTGGCTTTCACAGCCTTCTGCTCCTCGGTCAGGTTGTAATCTCTCTCCTCGGCTGCCATGGCTGAGGGCTGCACAAGAATCCCTCACTTCCTGCTGCTGGGGAACATCCAGGGATACTCCCTCTCTTCCTGGCGCTGGGCAAACGCGGCCACGGAGTGATTCAAAACCTGCCAGGCGTCCTGCTGGAGAGCAGCGCGAGTTCCTGAGTGCTGGATGAATTAATTTCGGTTATATTGTGTCAAACGGGGAGATGGGGAAGTCGGGAGTTCAATCGCACACCCAGGAACTGATGTGTGTTCAGCCAAGGGAAAACATTCCTTATGGAAATTGTGGACTTTGGCCTTTTCTGGGCAGAATGATGTTTCTTCCTCCTTATTGTGTACACTGAGCATTCCATTCATTCATAACTAATAAAATACAGCACTGATGCAAACAGCTGTAAAGTGAATTACACTTCCATGCTTTGGGTTAACTTCTAATTAATTTTTGAGGGTGCTCAGCCCACTCTACATCAAATATCTGAAGTGTCACTGCCCCCAAAACCCCCTGATATGACCTTACAGAATATTTTTCTTCGGAAAAAAAGGAAAACCATGTTCTCTTAGGACAAGGATTATATTTAAACCTCCAGACCTAGAAGCACGTGTGTGACAAATCCAGCTGTCACCCAAGTGCAAAGGGTTTCTTGTGCTCCTTTTCTGGCAGGTTTTTAAAATAAAACAAAAGAACTGTATCAAGCCCCCATTTAATAGTCAAATTCTCACACATGACCTCAGTAGTTGCTGTTTTCCTGTTAATTTGTAAATCCAACAGACACAAACTAACAAACCCCATTAACTTCAGCCTAATTAATTTTCCTCTCCAGATTTCCAGCCATCATAATCATTCTTTAATACTTTTGTGCATTTTAACATTTATCCACAGCTGATCCCAACACTTCCCCAAGCAATGCAATTAATTTAGAGATATTCCGAACTTTTACACAGGAGTTGGTTCTTACTCCCTTAGAAACAAGACATAAGGTTTCCAATTCCTCATTTCAGGTAAACATCTAGGTATGTTGCAAAGAGAAGTCTGAACTTGAGAACTCGGGGCACCTCTTGAGGAATAAACCCAGTTTTGGTTGGGTATTTGATATTAAACCTGTTAAGCCTCAGCTGTGGAGAGTCACATCCCAGGTTACCCTCAGCAGCCAACCAGAACCAGCAAATATTACGTCTCTAAAACTCACCGCCGCACTGAATTGTGGAAAAAAGGGAATATATTCGTGCTTACAGAGAATTAACAACACGCCGAGAATACCCGATGGTGTCAGGGCGGCCCTGCAAGGAGGCCTCGGCCCACACACGCACCGCTCCGGTCCAGTCCCGCCCCGACACGCTCTGCTCACGGCTGTGGTGACCGGAGGGAGCCACAGCCACGGTTCTTCCCAATCGGGGACCGGGAGCGAGGGGCAGAGACCGGGACCGGACCGTAACCCGGCCTCCCCTCAGCGCGGGGCGCGGCCCCTTTAAGAGCGCGCTGAGGGCGCTCCGGAAAATGGCGGCTCCCAGGGGGAGCCCTCCCACGTGACCACCGCGCGCGCTCCCGTCCCCGCCCCCTCGCCCCTCTCCGATTGGCCGGCGCCTCCCGGCGGCGGGCGCCGATTGGCCGGCGTTGGCGCGCGAAGGGGTGCGCGGCGCCGGGAGCCGCACGCAGCGGGGGCAGGAAACAATAGACGGAGCCGCGGCCGGAGGGGTCGGAGCAGCGAGCGCAGGAACCGCCCGCCCGCCTCGCCCAGCCCGCCCCGCCTCGCGCCCCGCGGCCGCCGCGCTCCCCCCCGCCCCGCCATGGCGGACAAGGAAGGTAAAGGCTCCCGTATGGGCGGCGCGGCCTCCGCCGTGAGGCGCGGGTGTTCCCCCCCGCTCCCCGTGACGGCGTGAGGGAGCGGGGCGGTGCCGCCAGGGGGCGCGCGGGGCGGGGCCTGAGGGCTCCCCGGCCATGGCCGCCGGTGGCTCCTGGCGCCCGGGGAGAGCGGCCCGGCCCGGGGTCCTCTGCCCGCCCCCTGCGCCCCCAGGAGGGGTTTGTGAGGCCCGGTGGGCCGGGAGGGCCGGGCCGTGCCCCGCGAGGGGAGAGGGGGGACAAAGAAGTGTTAACTGCCGCTGCCGCCCGCCCTGAGGGTGCCCCGGTTCTGCGGGGTGCCCCCGGTCATGGGTGAGCTCCCGATCCGCGGGGCTGCTCACCTCCCGCGGGCGAGCTCCGGTTCCTTTGGGGTGCCCCCGGTTCCTTTGGGGTGTCCCCGTTCCGCGGTGAGCTCCCCCAGGTCTCCCCACCGCCCTCTCTGCAGCAGAGGCTGTTGGCAGATGGGCTGAGAAAGTGTGTGAGAGTCACAAGGCAGCAGAAGGAGCCTTGGAAAACTGGATTTTGGGAACGAGTAGTTCAAGGCTGCACCCAGACCGGTCTGTTTAACAGCAGTTGCTAGATCTCTTGCGTTTAAACATTGTTACAAGTGTGGGTTTTGTCTCCCTGTGCACTAAGTTTCAGAACTTTATTGTGCTACGCTAACAACATCTTTATCAAGTCATGCCAGAATGGGTTTGGCTCGAAGGGACCTTAAAACTCATCCCATTCCACCCTCTGCCATGGGCAGGGACACCTTCCACTTGTCCAGGTTGCCCCCAGACCTGTCCAGCCTGGCCTTGGACACTTCCAGAGATGGAATTTGGCATAGTTAATATTAATTACCAGCCATATATAAAAAAAAAGGATTAGTATGTGCAACAGGGGATTTTTAACCATTTAGTAACTACACTAATGGAGCATCTAACAGCAAACCAAAGTGTGATTGATGTAGCTGACTCTGATCAGTTGCCTGCTGACAGTGCTGTGTGTCTGTCAGTACATTTTATAAATAATTAATTGCATGTATTTTTCTAAAACCCCACTTCAGCAGCCTTTGATGATGCGGTGGAAGAACGTGTGATCAACGAGGAATATAAAATATGGAAAAAGAACACCCCCTTCTTGTATGATTTGGTGATGACCCATGCCCTGGAGTGGCCCAGCTTGACTGCTCAGTGGCTTCCTGATGTCACAAGGTAAAGAGATCCTTTTGCTCTCTTTTGAAAGCAGAATAAACAGTGAATCCAGGATTGTGCTGAGAGGCTTTTGGGTTGAGATTACAGAATCCCAAACTGGTTTGGGTGCGAAGGGACCTTAAATTGGCAAAGTGTCACCTCTCTGCCAGGAGCAGGGACACCTTGCACTATCCCAGGTTGCTCCAAGCTCCATCCAACCTGGCCTTGGACACTTCCAGGGATCCAGGGGTAGCCACAACTTCTCTGGGAATTCTATTCCAGGTCCTCACAGGGAAGAGATTTTCTGATCCCTCTCTTGTTTCTCTCCCCCTGCAGACCTGAAGGCAAAGATTTCAGCATCCACAGGTTAGTGCTGGGCACCCACACCTCAGATGAGCAGAACCACCTGGTGATCGCCAGCGTGCAGCTGCCCAACGATGATGCACAGTTTGATGCTTCCCACTATGACAGTGAGAAAGGAGGTAAGAGCCCAAAGAGTGGGATTTAAACCAGTTTTCCCTTCCCTGCGTGAAATTTGTCTTTTCTGAACGTTCAGAGTGCAGATTTTGCTTCCAAATTAATTAGTTTCTAAGTGGTGTCTCCTTAATAGACAAATATTCTGTTTCTTGAGTGTCTTAATAATCTAAGGATGGAAACAGAAGGAGGTGGGTTAATTGCAAAAATATTTATGTGGGGGAAAGCCTCCGCTTTCCCTGTTTCTCAGGAACTGACACTGAACTCCATGCAGTGCTTTTTATTAATATTTTTATTACCACATTTGCACTAGGGAAAGTCACTCATGTAAAAGAATATTTTTATTTCAGAGTGTAACACTTTAAATATTCTTCATCTGCCTGTGAGTTCTGCTGCCTGATTGCTGCTCCAGCCCCTCTGGGGTGACAGATTGTGTTTTATTCAGTGAATCAGACTTGAAATTGATGCTTTTGTAACCTTTGTGGCTGTCACAAGTTAGCCATTTCTCCTGTTTGCTTGGCTGAATCAATCTTTCCACCTGGTGAAAGTCCTTAATGATTCAATATTTGCTATTCTTTTTACAGGAAGTCTGGATTGTGCAAGAGAATTTTGATCTTTGGGCTTCTTAAAGTTATTTATGAGCATGGGGTTGTTTAATAAATACATGTTTCTGTTCTATTTCAGTATTTCTCAGAAATACTCTAATTTAAAAACAATCCAAACCCCATTCTTTCTGCCAAAATTGTGCAGTTTTATGAATTCTTAAGTTACTTTATGTATAAAGATAAGGGAACTTTAGTAAGTTGTATCACAGTTGTATCACAAAATTGCAACTTGTTTTTACCACAACTTTGTCTATTCTGGTTGCTTGGCAGCAAACCTTGAGTCAGATCTTTGTGCCTCGTTCTGAAACTTCTTCACTACTCCTGCACTCTTATTCCTAGAATTTGGAGGCTTTGGCTCAGTAAGTGGAAAAATTGAGATTGAGATCAAGATAAACCACGAGGGAGAGGTGAACAGAGCCCGTTACATGCCCCAGAACCCCTGCATCATCGCCACCAAGACTCCCTCCAGTGATGTCCTTGTCTTTGATTACACCAAACACCCTTCCAAACCAGGTCTGTGCTTCAGAGAGCAGCCAGCTCATCCCCTAAGGCTGAAAAAGAGGTTAAGAAATGATGTGAATTGCCCCTCATTTGGGATTTTTTAGGGCCAAGTGGGTGTTTGTGTAAGAGGTTATTTTGTATGAATTTTAAACACATGTATCCAAGTGTATCCAAGGGAGAAACCTTTTCCTGCACTGTGACTGTTTTGTCACCTCACTATGTCTGCTGGTATGTGAGGTGGTAAAAGGAGGTTTTTTTGGAAGCTGTGATTGATTTGATTGGTAGCTGAGCTGTTCCCCTGATATCCTGTAAACGTGTTAACAGTCATTGACCTATAAACTCATCAAGATCAAATAGATTAACTCATTTTGCCACTCGTGGGGAGGATCAGAAGTGCTTTCCTCATTTCAAAAGTGCAGTTGGAGATGAAAAATTCTCACCTTGCCTCGTTCCAGATCCTTCTGGAGAGTGCAACCCAGACCTGCGTCTCCGTGGGCACCAGAAGGAGGGTTATGGGCTGTCCTGGAACCCAAACCTCAGTGGGCATTTGCTGAGTGCTTCTGATGATCATGTGAGTATTTGGAGCCCAGCTGGGTTAAACCTGCACTTGGTGTGCCTTGGGAAGGACAAAAACAAACGCAAAAACACTCTGGGTTTGAGTGGGAGGAAGTAAAAAGAGTGGTTAAAGGTGTAACTTTTAAATTTTTTGTTGTTTTAAAGACCATTTGCTTGTGGGATATCAGTGCTGTTCCCAAAGAAGGCAAAGTGGTGGATGCCAAGACCATCTTCACAGGCCACACAGCAGTGGTGGAAGATGTCTCCTGGCACCTTCTCCACGAATCCCTTTTTGGATCTGTTGCTGATGATCAGAAGCTCATGATGTAAGTGGGGAAACTCCTTCTGCCCCTCAAGATTTCTCATCTCCTTCTGCCCCATGAGATTTCTCATCTCCATAATAATGGAGAATTTCTCCCTCAGGGAAATGGGATCCAAACCTTGGTTCTAATTCCCTGTTTTCCCTTCCCAGCTGGGACACTCGGTCAAACAACACCTCCAAACCCAGTCATTCCGTGGATGCTCACACAGCTGAAGTAAACTGCCTTTCCTTCAACCCCTACAGTGAGTTTATCCTGGCCACAGGATCAGCTGATAAGGTATTTTGCTTTGATTTTGGAACATCCTTGCTCAGTTTCTGGGGTGGATGTAAATGTTGGTTACTTCAACAAAATAATATTATATTTTTTTTCCTAGACTGTTGCTCTATGGGACTTGAGGAACCTAAAACTGAAGCTGCACTCATTTGAGTCACATAAAGATGAAATATTTCAGGTATTAAAAAAGCCTTTATTTTTATGCTCATAGACATAGTTCTACTTAGCAATCTGGAAATTTCTAATTTTTCCACAATGTTTTTACATTTAAAAACTCCTTTTATCTGCTTATAATTTTTTGGGTGTTGTGGTTGTGGAGCTGCAGAGCTCCAGTACAGAAAGAATGTCCAGAAAGGGACCAGAGAAATGCTCTGGAGCTTTAACCACAGCAGAAGGATGAAATGGTAGCAGGGCAGAGTCCATTAAATTATTCATGGCAGCAGATTGAAGCAGGACGTGCAGGGAAATGTCTGCAGTGTTTCCACCTCCTCAGCCTGGTCTTACAGGAAGGTTTAACAGCCTCTGACAACAGATAATTGCTGATTTTGCTGCTGTAAATAGAGAATGTTCACATCATGGGCAGCACCTGCTTAGCAGATTAAATATTTCCATCTCCAACTCGTGCCTTAATCAGAGGAAAAATATGTAGAGGTTTTTTTTTTGGTGGAAGGATTATCAGTTCAGACTGTGTTATGTCTAAATAAAATTACAGAACCCTGAAAAGCCACGTTAGTGTGCAGAATTCTGTGTTCTTTCCTAATCCTGTGATCCTATTAAGTGGTGTGTTCTGGAGAGCTTTATCTCCAGCAGAAGGAGTAAATGTGAGCTTTTGGGGCAGTTAAGCTTAATTACAGTGATTTCTTTTCATGTGAGAACTGTGCCTACTGCTGAAGGAATCCGTGGGTTCTGTTTGTGCAATCCTTATTAAGATAAGGAGCAGCCAATACCCTTGGGAGCTGTTTGCACTTGGAAACACGTGGGCTTTGTTAGGGGAAAGGTTCCAGGTGGCACCTTTTTGGTGAAATGTATTTTTTCTAATGTGAATATTCACAATTTCTTCCTGTGATAAATGTTATTTACTCATATTTTATGTTGTTACCGGTTTGAATTCTTGTAGAACCCTCAGGGTACAAAATGAAGTGGTGATTTTTGGGAATGTTCTGTTACAGCTTCTCTAAAATCACTTTTAAATTTATCCTTGCCTGCAGGTTCAGTGGTCTCCCCATAACGAAACCATCCTGGCCTCCAGTGGCACAGACCGCAGGCTAAATGTTTGGGACTTGAGGTAAATCCCAAATTATTCAGGCTTTCCCCACAAAATATTATTGATTAATTGCATCACACCTCAAAACACTAAACCAACCCTTTTTTTTGCAGTAAAATTGGAGAGGAGCAATCCCCTGAAGATGCTGAGGATGGTCCCCCAGAGCTGTTGGTGAGTCTTCTCAGCCCCATTCAATATTTTACCTTATTACTCACCTCTGCAATGCAAATTTCAAACCATTCCCCTGTTTGTTTCCCCAATCCTAGTTTATCCATGGTGGTCATACTGCAAAGATCTCTGATTTCTCCTGGAATCCCAATGAGCCCTGGGTCATTTGTTCTGTATCAGAAGATAATATCATGCAAGTCTGGCAAATGGTGAGTTGTTTGGGAAGGTGCAGGAAATGCCAGGTGGGAGATGGTGTTGAAAACCTGGATTTCAGCATTCCTGTTTCCATTTACAGCCCTCAGAATTACTCAGTTTGTAGCACTGCTGAAATCTGAAAGGGGCAGTGAAATCCCCTTTAGCTTTGGCCAGAACAATGGTTTCCAAATATTCAGGAGATACTTTGTGTTTAAAAAAAAAAAAAAAAAAAGGAGGAAGTACTGGTTCAGAAGGAAATTTTTGAATGAAAACAGTGTGTGAGAACCAGCAATGAAATTGAGGTTTCTGTAGTTGTTAAAGAGTATTTGAGATTTCATTCTCCAAAGATGAAAAGAGTGCTGGTGAACAGGAACAGTTTGCTGGCTCTACATTCCCAGCTGTTGAAGGTTTTGGAAAACAATCTTGACCTTTGACAAGACCATTTTCCTATTTTTTTTTCTCTCTGAATTTTGTTCTTGGCAGCTTTCTGTGTAGTTCTTTTAGAAAGTGCTGCTGAGTGGAGGATCTACAAAATAAATACTTCAAACACTTTTTTTAAGGCTTGCAGTGGACTCTCCTTTAGCAGATTCCTATTTCCAGAACAATTAGGAATTTTTTTGAGACTTAGCTTTTATGGAGAAGGTTTTTTGTGTTGCTGCTTTAAATGTTAATGGGATTGGGGATGAGTGATCCATATCTGCAAATAAAAAAAAATTACCAGAACTTTCTGAGGTGTTCTGGCAGTTGGAGTTCTGTCCAAAAGGGTGGGAAATGCTCCCTCAGTCCCTCCATCCCTGTCTTGCAGGCAGAGAACATCTACAACGATGAAGATCCCGAAGGAAGTGTGGATCCAGAAGGTCAAGGATCCTAGATGGCAACCTCTCCCTGTTTTTAGTCTTTCTCCTTCTCTCCCCTCTCAGCCCTGATATTGACTTAACACTGGTTTTGAGACACACGTAGGCTTTGTGTTCAGCCATCCTCCTCTAGATCCCATCCCAGGCTTTTCCACCCAGACACTGAGAATTCCCCACCCCAAAAAAAAGGGCTCAGCCCCCTCAGCCAGCTCCCTGCTGTGCCTCCTTGGCCAGAATTCCTACAGCAACCTGCATTGGTCTGCCTGTCCTATTTTAACTGCCTTCATCACAGAGCAAGCTTAGGCTTGGGGTTTTTTTTTCCCTGTCTTTTGCTTGCTCCAGCCACAGGCTTTTGCCTAATTTAAACAAAAGTTAAATTGGCAGAGCTGCCTGAGTGGGCTTGAGCCAACAGAGATGATCCAAGTGTTAATCCCCTGACAGCTCAGAAATGGTGTGGAAGGTCTTGTCCTCCTCAGTACAACTCAGAAGCCTTGGAATTCCTTTAGTTATCTGTACCTTGTGGCTTTTTCTGCCTTTGCAGATACAAGACTTGCAAGTTCTGACTTGAACTGAAATTTCTCTTTTTTTTTGTCTCTCCTGCTAATTCTGGGTTTTTCATTCCTTCCTTCCTTTCCCTTTCCTCCCTCCTGCTGGGCGCCAGCGGTTTGGATTCGTTAGCTATTCCTGCAGAGCCTCCTTCACCTCCCACCTTTTTTGCTCTATGGTGTGTTTCTTGAGCTGTGTTTTCACATAATGTTTCTTTCCTTTCTGTGAAATGGTTTTTTAAAACTTGGGGGAGCCCTCAAGTTGTAAAAGGTGTTTGTTTGTACCAACGGATGACCCCGGTGCCCTCAACAGCCTTGGCAGCTGGTGGAAAACAAAAAAAAAAAAAAGTGGATGAACTACTTTTTTTAGGAGTTAATCCTTGACCACAAGGTCCTGCACGTCTTCCACTCGGGTGTCCAGTGCCACCAGCAGCCTCTTACTCTCCATCTCCTCATGACTAATTGCGTGTAAGTCCTTCAGTTGGAATAAAGTTTTTCTACGTAAATGCCACCAAGTTTGGGGAGTTCTGTGCTTTTTCTGCATTTACTGCTTTGTTAAGGGTGTTCACCTGTTCAGGGAGCTGAATGTGGTCTCTGCCGGTGTGTGTCCATGAGGCTGGGTGCTGGTAGAGATGTCTTTTAATTTTTAGGACATTAAAATGGGTATTTGTCTCATTTCTGCTGCTTTGTGAAATAAATTAATGAGCACTTAAACCCCCAAGCAGCCACCAAAGCACCAAAGTTCTTCCCCTCAAGCCCTGCTGCTGTCTGCATTTTAACTTTGCCTTTAGCCCTTGCCAAAATTGGTTTTTGTTACCCTGCAGCACGAATTTGATACACACAAACTTGGGCTTTTGAGACGCAGCCCTGAGAATGAAAAGGCTCCTTAAACTCTGACCTTTTATTTTCAGTGTGAGACTCAATATAAAGTGGAAACCTCTTCCCCACCACCTCGTTTCTGTGGAGTACAACCCAGTACAGCAGAGACCCTTGAAATACAAAAGAAAATCCTCTTCAAAGGAGAAAGCTTCTCTTGCATGTAAACTTTTAAAAGTCAACCCTCCCCTGCACCAGCCAGAACTTTCTGTGCTGGTTTAAACCATCTGAAATAAGATAACGTTTTCCCAAACACAGCAAAACATCAATGAGTTCTTCCCTCTTCCCTATCCATTGTTCAGTGCAAAGATTGTTTGCTCCTCTGGGGGAAAGCAGTTTTACTACATGAGCGACAGCAGCACCTCAGGAATACCCAGGGAAAGGATTGTCCAATATTCCCAACTCCAGGCAGCTGCTGGGCATCAGGCAGGATAAAGCAGCAAGAGGAGACATCCCTTGTAGATCCTCTGACCAGTGGTTTGGTTTGCTTTTTTGCTACAAAGAGGAAAATTCCGTGGTTCTAACAGTCCTGCTCTGCTTTTTCCTCCGATTTGCAGAGGTGTCCATAGATTTCCAAGCAGCTCCTGTAAGGGTAGAAAGGAAATTTAGGCTATGGAATATTTGCATGAATGCTCTGGCTGGAGAAAAAAGGGAAGGGGGAAATGCTATTTTGGGGAAAAGTTCTTTCTTGTCACAGTATGGAAGAAAAAGGAATTGGGAAACACTTCAAGAGGCTCAGTCCATGGTCTTGAGAGTGTGTGGGCCCAGCCCAGCTCCTCCAGAGCCCTTGGCAAAGAGGATTTAACAGAAGGGAATGTCATTTTTGGTGGGAGCTACTGGAAAAGGCAGCTCAGAGCTGCACTTAACTCCCAGGTCCCTGCAGTAAATGTGAAACCTCATTTAAAGATGTCATTTCCAGCGATGGCAATTTGTAGATTCCAGGAGCTGAGAGACTCCACTTGGAATCAAACATTGGTCTGGGATTTAGGAGGAGCCCAGGCAGCAAGGACAGGGTGGTGTTGGGATCTGGGCTGAATCCTAAATGCAGTTTGTCTTGTTGGGAATGGCTGGTGACAACCCAGGCTGAGAGAGCTCCTCCCTGTGCTTGGATTAAACAGCTCTGGGGTAGGGAATATTCTGTGGTGTGTTTTGGGTGGAGAAGGGGAAAAAGGAATGCTAAAGGAGCAGTGAGGCTACAGAAAAGGTTTAAGAGTGTGTCCAGCTGACACTGGAGTAACAACAGCTCCAGGGTGGGTGACTTAAACAATCCACAAACTCATGGATGTTTTCTGGAGATTCAGGAATTCACGTGCAGTGAAGACCTGAGTGAAACCAGAAGACAATTCCAGCATCCACAGCTTCCAAAGCTAAACCTCAGCTAAGGAAACCACCACTTCAGTTGCCACACCTGCTCCTTGGGTAGCCACCCCACTCTGTGTGCAGCAATTTCCATCAAATCCCTCTTTGCTGTTGGGCAAAGGGTCTGGAACTCCTGCTGTGCTGCCCTTGGTCACACCCTGGGGACCAGGAGGCAAAGCCTGAGGTGTCCCCCAGCAGTGTGACCTCACCCTGGACTCTTCCCCACCATCCTCTTCCTCCTCTGCCCCGCAGGGAGGAGACCCAAACGCACTTGTAGATGGAGAGCTCCCGGTGGAGGCTGGTCCTGAGCTCCTCCAGCTCCTGGTTCTTGCGCTGCTGGAGCTGCACTCCGTTTTTCAGCTCCTTCAACCTGTCCTCCAGCTCCTCCACCTGCTCCTGGGGGGGAAAAAACGAGTGGATTAGCTGAGGGAGGAAGATGCCTGTGCTCCACTGCTGCCCTGGTTCTCCCCAGGAATCTCCCTGTGGATGGTGCTGGTCTGGACAAGCACAGCCAGGCTGCCCCTGCCCAACCACCTTCTTTAAAAACCTCTGCAAAAAAATGTTTTAATACAAAGGTGGGAATTCGGGCTGGGCTGCGTTTTGTCCTTAGGCTTCTCCTGGCTGCTCGGTTTTGTCCCCTAAATGACTCAGTGTGTGTTTTGAGAAGCTGCCAGAGCTATATAAACCCACGAGACAGGAGGAGATAAATGAGGAATTTGGGAAAAGGAAAATGTGGAGGCACACAGGGGTCTGAGGGACCCCAAAAATCCATGGATGCTGGTGATTCTGGTCCCCATCCCAGCAGGGAGGAGCCGTGATGGAAGGGGAATGGCAGCTTCCAGAAACTGCTGGGAGGAGGCAGTGACTGCGAGCCGAGAACAGAGAGTGTTGAAAGGGGGGAGATTAATTGTGGAGCCTCTTTGCCAAATGTGCTCTTGGAGATATTGAATTGCCTTGTCCCTCAGGCCGAGGGGATGCCTGGCCTGGCCAGAAATAACCTCCCTGGAGGCAGCCTGGCCCCTGAGCTGTGGGCACAGGGGTGAGACCCTTCCTGGCAAGAGGAGGGGCAGAATCTGCCCCAGCAGGAGAGGGTTTGGAAAGAAAAGCCACCTTTATTTAAAAGTGGCTTTTCCAAGTGTCTTGGCTCAGTCCTGTGCTGGAGGAGCTGTGGGAAGTGTGTGATGGTTGTGCTGAGCAGCATCGCTGAGCTTTGGGAAGGAAATCCCCATCCCTGGGGCCGTTTCTGAGGGGCAGGACAAAACCACGAGAGAATATATTCAGGAGAAACCTATTTTCCAAGCTGGGAGAAGCCCCAAACTTTCCCGCTGCACCCCTGGCTTTGCCTTGTGCCCAGAGGCTGCTGTTTCACTTTGCCCATGCCAGGATGGGAGATAATTTTAATTCCAACAAGCAGGAGATTTTGCCCATCCTCCCCCTCCTCATCCACCCCACTCCTTCCCTTGGCCCTACAAGCAAATCCTGCAGCATCCACATTCCCCTGGATGCAAAGAACGACTCCCACTCTCAAAACGGGACGGAGTGGTGCCCTTTTGGGACACATACCCTGTACTGCCCGACCTCCTCATCCCTCTTCTGCTTGACCAGCACGATCTGCTCCTCCAGGCTGCGGTTCTGCAGCCGCAGCCGGCTGGCCTCGCCCTGCAAGGGCCTCAGGGCTTCCTTCATGCCCTGGATCTCTCCTTGCATCTCCTGCAGCGCCTTGGCCCCAGCCTCACGCCTCTCCAGCAGCCTCAGCAGCTGCGGCTCGTAGTGCTCCTCCAGCCCCCGCCTGCTCTCGGCCACGAAGCTCTCGAATTCCATGGAGAGCCGGCGGCTCTCCTGGAGGTACAGGTTGTCCTGCCGGCACGGCGGAGCCTCCAGGCGCTGCCTCAGGACTTCCTTCTCCTTCTCGCAGGTCTCCTTCAGCTGGGACAGCTCCCCGGAGAGCTGCCCCGCCTGGCTCTCCAGCTCGCCCTGGTAGGCGGCGTGCTGGGAGAGGTCGTGCCGGCGGCTCTCCAGCTGGTACTGGCAGGCCACGCATTCCTTGGTCACCTTGAAGAGCTTCTGCTTGATCTGCCGGATCTCATCCCGCAGGTTGTCCCTCTCCAGCTCCACCTTGGCCAGCAGCCTGCAGGCGGCCTGGATCTCCTCGTGGGCATGGCGGATCTCCTGCAGCGCCGGCTCGCGCAGCTGGGCCAGCTCGGCGATCAGGCTGTCCCTCTCCCGCTCCAGCTGCTCCACGATCTCGATGCACTCTTGGAAATAATTCCCCAGCTCTTCCAGGGTCAGGCATTGGTGCTCGGTGGTGTCAGCATCCAGAGGGCTGCCTGCTCCCTCTGCGTCCATGTCCAGCGGGATTCCTGCCCCGTCTGGGTTTTCTGGGATGCCTGCCCTGTCTGTGTCCATGTCCAGTGGGATTCCTGCTCCATCTGCATCCTCATCCAGTGGGATTCCTGTCCCACCTGCATCCACACCTGCTGGGATCCCTGTCCCTCTTGCATCCACGTCCAGTGGAATCTCTACTCCATCTGCATCCATGTCCAGTGGGATTCCTGTCCCGGCTGCATCCACGTCCAGCGGGATCACTGCCCTGTCCACATCCAGCGGAATTCCTGCTCCACCTGCATCCACATCCAGCGGGATCCCAGCCCTGGCTCCATCCTCATCCAGCTGGGTCCCTGGAGTGTTTATCTCCAAGGAAGGATTTCCCTGGCTGGAGTCTGGGCTGCCCCTGTGCAGGGGTTTAGATCCATTCCCCGCCGGATCCGATGGGGTCTGTGGACATTCCGGGGGCAGAGCAGCTCCTTCAGGTGCTCCCTGTGGGGCTGGGGACGCTCTGGCTTCATCCAGCTGCAGCTCTGGAGGGAGGTCGGGCTGTGCCATCAGGTCCCTGGAAAGGAGAGGGGATGTGAACTGGAGCAATGAGTGTCACAGGTCTCAGCCATTCCTCCCCACCCTGTGAGACCCCAGAGCCTGGGGGGTCCTGAGGTGCCTGCTGCTGTGACAGTCCCCGTGTCACCCACAGGGCAGGGCTGGGCTCAAACCTCTGGTGGCACCTTGGGCCCAGACTGTCCATAATGAGGGAATAAACACCCCTTAAAGCTAATTCCTGGGTAATTCCCTGACATCCACGGCGGAGGAGTGAGGCATGCAAACCCAGACCCCAAACCCAAGAGCTGCTCCAGTGCCAACCTATCCCGGCCAATCTCCCCAGCGGCACCGATGTGAGCACTCCCTGGAAAACTCGCCGCGATTTCAGCAGTGTGGCATAACCTCACGGCAAGGGAATGCGCTGCTGGAAGCCCGGGCAGGCTCCGGGATGGCTGAGATGAAGCAAACCCCACACGCAGAGCCCCGGGCGAGCGGCAGCGGCTGCAGCAGGAGCTCCGCGCTTTGCAGAGTCATCGATCCCTCATTGTCCCCAGGCACGGCACCTGCAGCTGCCACCACCGAATCCTCGCTCTCCCATTCTCCCGGCTGCTATTTGGGGTAGGATGGAGAAAACAACGCTCGGGGACGAGCAGAGGCTTTTCCTGCTGCTGCCAGGAGCCGGTGGGATCGGTGGGAGGATGCTCTCACCTCTCGGCCACGCCGCTGAGCTCATGTCTAGTCATTCCCTGAGGAATGAGCGCAGGCTGGCACTCACAGGCAGCCCTGGGCTCGGAGCAACGGCTTTGAGCAAAGAACTGATTTTCACCGGTACTTTCTCTCCTAATAAGGCAGTTTTCGGCACTGATGACACATCGCAGCCTCGGACTCCACGGCCGGCGGCTGGAGAGGGGGCAGCGACTGGAAAGGTGGGAAAAGGGCTCCTCTGCCCGGCTTTTCCTTGCCCTCCCCGCTGCCAGCGCTTGTTTTTCAAAGTTCTTGGATCTGCTTTGCACGGGCAGGCCGGGAGGGGAGGGCGCCGTGCTGCCTTTCCAGCCTGGATTTGGGGCTCGCTACCACCCACCACCCCTCATCCCAGAGCCCCCCAGAACTCCTGGTATCCCAGAGGGACCACCCCTCAAATTCCCGATCATTCCTGAGGGTCCAGGAATGCTGAACCTCAATCCCCCCACCCCATCCCTGCACCCCAGGCTTTGGCAGCCCCCTCACCTGCCCCACGCCCCCCACCTTGCCGAGGATCCCTCACCCCCGGGACCCCCGGAGGCTTCCAAACCTTCCCTGCCCTCCCGGGTAGGCTCTTACCTTCCTCCCCCGGAGCCCAGCGCCGCCGGCTCTGCACTGCACATGGGCTTAGCATGGGGCGGAGAGGGGTTATTAATAAACAGGGCTGGAAATCAGACTCCGCCGAGCAGCCGCTTCCCCCGGCCACCGCCTGCAGTGCCAGCTGCGGGCGCTGCCTTCCTCCGCCCCGGGGAGGAGGAGGAGGAGGAGGAGGAGGAGGAGGGCGGGGAAGGCCTGGCTGTCTGCATCCCTGGCAGAGGCAGCCGCTGCAGCCAGCCCGCATCCCTGGGGAGCAGCCCGAGCAGCCCCCATGCCGCTCCGGCTGTTCCCACCCCTGATTTATGGGACAGGTTTGTTTGGTGGAACCTCCCAGACGCTCCTTCCCTGGATCCGCAGGTCTCTGTCCCGCCGGGGTCCTGCTCAGGGCGGGGGTGAGGATAATGGGGTGCCGTGGGGTGGTGCGGTGCGGGTTTGGTTGTGGTGGAAGGGGAAATGCCAGAGGATGCAGCTCGGGGTCCCTGAATGTTCTCATCCCTAGAGATGGGATGGGATTTATGAAGGTGCTGGTAGCACCGTGCTGCGCTGCCTGGATGTTGATTATGGATGTATTAATTACCAGTATCGCGGGGTTCTTTACACGCCCCAGGCTGGCCCCACAAACACCCCAGTCATGGCACAGCACAGCCTCCACTTCCTCTTCCGCCCATAACCGATCCCTGCCACCCTTTTCCCTCTGGTTTGGGGATGGAGAAGGTGGCGTTTCCCTCTGGTCACACTCCTGGGTGTCCAACAGCGACACTGCCCTCACCCTCTTGGTTCCCCACCTCTGCCCACTCACCAGCTCTGCCCTCCCACAGTGCACATCCCTGTCCTCCCCACTCCGGGGATCCTAAATCCACATTTTATCCATCATATCACCAACAAACATTTATATAAACTATCCATTTAAGATCTATGTTGCCATGTTGGCATAGGTGCATCATCCTGGGGTCACCATCTGGCCTGGCCACCCCTCCTGGTGTTGTCCCCAAGCCTACCTCGGGCTGCTCCCGCTCCTGCCGAGCTCAGGAAGTCGGCGCTGGCCTCCCAGGAAGTCTCCAGCTTACGTGCCCCAAAACCACCCAGCCGCCCACACCCCAGCCTGCGACATCGCCCAGTGCCACCCTGTCACCGTCACTGTCACCTTGCCCATGGCTCGCTGGCCACGGGGCTGCAGAAATCAAGTTTAAAATAACAGCGCTCGTCCATCCTTCGGGAACAGAGCTTTAAAAGGAAAAGGGAGATTTGAGTGGGGTTTTTTTTCTCTTTTTTTGGATCCTGTTCCTTTTTTCAGCGCGGCACACCTTCTTTCTCTCTCTCTTTTTTTTCCATGAAGCGCCTCTATATTTGACTCAATCGGAGAGGAATGCCGTTAATTCGCACAAGTTGGGTGTATAAATATCTATCTGGAGATGGATCTGCCAAGGAGAGAAACCTGCGGATCACACGAGCTGCGTCCAACAAGCCTTGTAGGGCCTGGAGGGGACAATGACAACGGCGCTGCCGAGCCCTGGGTTTATCTAATGAGCTGCCAAGGGCAGGGTGGGGAGCGCTCAGCTGTTCCCTGCTCCGTAAGCGGATACCCCAGCCCAGGCCCCGGCCCGGGGATGTTTTGTGGATATAACCAGGCAACGGGCGGCTCCGGTGTCCCCGGTGTGCCCGGCAGAGCCCCGCCGGCCGCGGGCACCGGCTGAGACCGGGCAGTGCAGGGAGACACCGCCGGCAGCCAGCAGCGTGGACTTTGCTCCGGTAAACAGAGCTGGAGGAGTTATCGGCGCTGCCAGAAGCGAGAAAAAAAGGCAGGAGAGAGTTTGAGAGTCTGAGAGTTTGAGATCTGGCTCTCGGGATGAATGACAGCGGCTCCGGTCACCGCGCTGCCACCACGGCCTCCCCGGCGACTCCCGGGGGGTCGTGGAGAGCAAAGAGCGGCTGTGGGGCACTTCAGCTTCTCTCTGGTGACCTGGGACTGTGTCTCCCTTCCCGCTGGACTTTTCCTTCCCGTCACGCACGGCAGATCAGCCCCAAGGGCAGCAGCCAGCCGGCAGCGCGGCGTCGCCACCGTGGCACCACCGCCACCCCGCTGGCACTGCCAAGGAGGCTCCGTCCCCGTGCTGTCCCCACACAGTCTTTAGGGACAATCTGGAAGTACCAGGGAAATCGGGGTGTCCTCATCCAGAGGCTCTGGCAGCGCCGTGGGGTGTCCAACCTGTCCGAATTCCAGGACGGATGGGATTTAGGAGCGGCGATCCCGGGCAGCGCTCGCTGTTTGCCGAGGGCGAGGGGGTCCGGCCGAGCCAGCCGTGCCAGATCCGGCCCCTCGAGGGCAGGAGCTGCAATCTGATCCCGGGGGAAAGTGTGATTCATCCTGGAGCTGGGAGAGCTTCCAGGGAAGGATCCTGGCTCTCTCCTGCCCTGCCCTGGTCCCTTCGTCCCCTTTGTCCCCATTGTCCCGGCCGGTGAGGATCCCTGGATGGTTCCACAGCAGTCGTGGCTGTGCGGGGATGGCACGGGGGGGATTCATCCGGGTTTGGGGGGCTGGATGCCGCTGGCTCCTTGGGAACAACCTGGTTTGCTTCCCTTCCTGCCTCAGTTTCCCCAGCCGAGAGCTGCGGTTGTCCCTGGAGAGGGAGGGGAGGAGGAGGAGTGGGGGAAGAGGAAGAGCACAGCGTGGGGGTGTGTGCCCAGCTGGGGCAGGGATGAAAGGGGGAGTCCGACGGCGCCGTCTGTCCCGCAGGGACCTTGGGAGCTCCACGGGACCAGAGCCACACCGTGTCCCTGTGCCACACCGTGTCCCTGTGCCACACCGTGTCCCGGTGCCACACCGTGTCCCTGTGCCACACCGTGTCCCTGTGCCACCGTGCCAACGGCTCCCGCTTATCTGGCTGCTGGCTCCTGCTTTCCCTGCGGGGAGGAGAAAGAGGAAAACACCATTCCTGCTCCCGAAGGAGACACCGGCCCAGCCAGGGGATCAGAGTGGGGTTGAGTGAGAGTTCCAGCCGCGGGGATTCTTGGAATGTGTCCACTTCCACATCCCACTCCTTCAGCTTTATCTTTGCTCAGCCCAGACGCTGGGATTAAACATCTGCCTGTCCTGGCAGCTCCCCTGGCACCCCGGGATGTCCCTGTGCCGCCTGTGTCACCCGTGTCACGCGCGGGGGGATTGGGATTTCACCCCCCACTCACTGTCAGCCCCATCCCGCCTGTGCCACGCCAGCTCATCCGACGTGTCTGTGACATCCCGAGGCTGTGCTGACATTCCCACAGGCTTTTCCCTTCCAGGAAACGTTCGGGATGCTCGCTGAGGAGCAGGAGATGCCTCTCGAGGCCACCTGTCCCTGTCACCCCAGACACGGGTGATGCTCCTGGGCTGTGACAGAGCTGTCCCTTCCTACCCGAGGGAGCTGTGACGGGAACAACTGCTGCTATTTACCCATCCCATCTCCACGTGCCTGGAACCCGAGCTAGGAGATCAGCGCCTCATTCTCCCCACCCCATCTGTGGTCTGAGCCACCCTTTACAAACCCCCATTTTCCCAACCGAGCTGATTTTCAGCACCACAACAAGCAGTCCTCGCATCCCAACGATCGCCAGCGGGGTCACCGCGGCCCAAGCTCCGCGCTGGCTTTTTCCATACCCTGGGGCAAGAATCAGCCAGCAGGAGCCCCGCGGAAGGGATTTGGGGCCAGCAGCTCCTACTCGGGGGGGAACAGGGGGGAAGCGACACCCACGGGGCTCAAAGGGATGCGGGAGGACCTTGTCCCGGCCAGCTGAGCATGACGGAGGCGTTAATGAGTAATGAGGGAGCAGCCACGGCTCGGTGTGGCGGCGAGGGGACGGAGATGGGGGCAGGGGACGGATGGGCACAGCCCAGGGCACTGGCTGCACCCTGGCACGAGCAGCAGGAGCTCCCGCGGCTGCTCAAGGGCGTGATGCCTTTTGGCTTCCTCATGTGCCCTTTTGGGTCTAAATTCCCAGGAATCAGGCACGAGGGGCTCTTGGTCTGGGAATGTCATGGAGACAACCTCATCTTCCTCCTTCACCTTCCTCCTGCTCTGACAAGAGCTCTCCCCACAGGGTAATCCATACCCTCCCTCTCTCTCTCTCACTGTGATTATTTGGACAATGCTCTCTGCGAAAATGCTTTTCAAACTGGTTCTGCTGCCACATGAGGAGGGGGAAGAGGAAAAATAGAAATTTTTTTTTTTTTTTTGGAGGCTAATGACTCGGAAGTCAGAGCCGGCCGGCAGCAGAAAGTCAACATAAACGCCCTAATTGGGGATTAGAGTCTCCTCAGCACAGTTCAGCTCGACGTGGGTCAGCAAAGCCTAGGGGAGCAGTGACATGCTCAGGAAAGGAATCAATCCCCTGGGATCACAGAGGGGCAGAGAGGTGCATGGAAATTTCTGCCCAACTCCTTCAGCGTTCATTTAGGTCTTGAGTTTGGGTTTGGAAGGGTGAAAGAGGGGAATGTGAGGCAGAGACAGGAAAGCACAGAGGATCAGGGCCTTTCTGCAGGTGTCACCCTGGGTTTGGAGTTACATCCCCACCCCTGGTGCCGCTGGGCAGCAGTGAGATGCTCAGCTTTGCACTGCCCACAAAATCCACGTGCCACTGCCCGAATCCCACAGGGGATGCTAATGTGCCGGGAAGCCTGAGGGATGGATGGGCTTCTTGCTTTTTAAATCCTTCCAGCCATTTCCAGCGGCTGGCAAACTGCTCCGGGCGTGCGGCCAGGCGCTGGGAGCGTCCGGGAAGGATGCAGCTCCAACACAACCGTGCAGCTCTTCACAACAGGAAATGCAAGGATCCAAACGCTTCGGAGTCAGGAGTGTGGGAATGCAGCAGAAACCACCTGTGTTCTTGTTAGGATTGTTCCCCTGGCTTTGCCAGGTGTCCTGTCACTGACCTGCTGCTGCTCTGGCCTGGTCACTGTGTGTTCTTCTGTCCCCTCTCAGCTGGATCATGGAATTATGGAATGGTTTGTGTTGGAAGGGAGCTTAAAACTCATCTTATTCCATTCCCTGCCATGGGCAGGGACACCTTCCACTGTCCCAGGTTGCTCCAAGCCCTGTCCAGCCTCACCTTGGACACTTCCAGGGATGGCACAGCCACAGCTTCTCTGAAAAACCTGTGCCAGGGCCTCCCCACCCTCACAGGGAAGCATTTCTCCCTGCAATCTAATCTAAATCAGATCGCGGTGGTCATGCTCCTGAGTAACGCCAGCTTGTACTGCATGGTGAAATCCTTCCTGAGAGCTGTGCCTTTCCCAGGCAGCTCCCGGTGCTCTCCTGGCCGCAGGCAGAGCCACGCCAAGAGGCTGAATTCCCCCCTCGCCCTGTGCCATTCCATTTTCAGGAGCTGATTTGTTCTGGAGCAACAAGCAGCAGCGTGGCACGGGCTGCAGGGAGCGTGTGGTGGCCTCGGGTGCGCCCGGGTCGGGGAGTGCCGTGTCCCCCGGGGCGCTGCCACCGGCGGTGACATGGCGAGTGTCACCCTCGGGGCCGTGAGGGTGACACACAGGTGAGGGAACGGTGGTGGTTGTGGGATGGGAGGGCAAGGATAGGACACAGCTGCCAGCTCTGGCTTCTCTCCTAGGGACAGGGACAGGGACAGGGACAGGGACAGGGACAGGGACAGGGACAGGGACAGGGACAGCCCCCCCAGGGATGTGCGGGGCGCCGCTCCGGGGATGACGGTGCTGGAATTCCGCGCTCCGCTCCCGCTCGGGTGTTTCCCTGCGTTCCTCCGCTCGTCTCCCGCTGACGCTCAGCGCCTCGGGCGAGGAAAACGGAGAATCCCGAGGGTTGGGATCAACCCCCGCCGTCCCCGCACCGCCCCCCCCGCGGTCCCCCCGAGGGGACAAAGCCGGGACCCACCGGGGGACGCGAGGCACACCTCGGGCAGCTCCGGCAGCTGGGCGGGTGACCCCGGTGACACCGAGGGGAGGGTCCCCGGTCCCCACGCCCCCGGGGCCACCTGCGGGCGGGGTGGCGGGGGCCGGTGCGGGCGGAGCTCCCGCAGCCCCGGCCCCGCCCCGCACAGAAACTTTCCGTCGGCGCCGGGCGCTCGGCGGGAGCCCGGAGCGGGGCCGGGGCTGCAGCCGGAGCCGAGCCGAGCCGAGCCGGGCGGGCCCGGCCCTATGGGCAGCGGCTGCCGGCGGTGCGGGGCGGTGCGGGGCGCTGCCCGCCGCGGCCATGTCCGCCGGGGCTGCACCTGCGGCGGGCGGCGAGCGGGACACGGAGCGGGGCGGCGGCGGCTCGGCGGGGACTCCCGGGGCTCCCCCCGGCGGAAGAAGGCCCGGGCGAACTCTCTGCGCAGGGCGTTCAGCTGGCTCCGGGGCCGGCGGCGGCCGCCCAAGGACGGCAGCAGCTCGGGAGGGACGGAGGGAGCAGGTGAGGAGCGCTCGGGGAGGTGGCCACGGTGGCGCTTAGGGAGGGGTCACGGTGGTGGCCGTGGAGGTGGGTGAAGAGATTTCAGGGAGCTGCTCAAGGAGGTGTCGCAGTGGTGGCCACGGTGGTGGCTAAGGAGAGGTCACGGTGGTGGCCACGGTGGTGTTGGAGTGATGGCAAAGTGTTGGGTGGTGGCTGTGGGAGTGAGCAAGGAGGTGTTGGGGTGGTGGCCGCAGTGGTGGCCAAGGTAGTGGGCAAGGAAGGGTTGGGGTGGTGGCCTCGGAGGGATCAGATTGGTGGCTGTGGAGGGCTCAAGGTGGTGGCTGAGGGGTTGTGGCAGTGGCCCAAGCAGGAGTCACAGTGGTGGCCGTGGAGGTGGTGAAGGAGAGGTCAAGGTGGTGGCCATGGAGGCCGAGGAGGTGTCACAGTGGAAGCCAAGGAGGGTCAGGGTGCTGACCCTGGAGGTGGCCAAAGAGGAGTCACAGTGGTGGCTGAAAAGGAGTCACAGTGGTGGCCATGGACGTGGCTAAAGAGGGGACACAGGAGGGGCAGAGGTGCTGGCCATGGTGGTGGTGGCCAGGAGGGCTGGAGTTGCTGGCCATGGCGGTTACAGGAGGTGCAGGAGGTGACAGCCGTGGTGGCCACGCTGCCATGGCTGTGGTGGCAGCAGGACAGATCCGGCAGTCCCTGGTGTGATCTCGCCCCTTCCCTGAGGGCTGGTGCTGCTTCACTGGGTAGGTTCTCTCCACGCTGAGTCAGAAGGTCACCGGGGCTGAGGGAAATCTGGAGGGACGCCAGCCGCTGCCACCTCCACCTCCTCCTCCTCCTCCTCCTCCTGGGCTGGGTGTTTGCGTGCTCCAGGTGTGGCCCTTCCTGTCCCAGATATGGCCCTCACCCCGTTCGTGGGTGCCACCTCCGTGCCCAGCACGTCCCTGCCACCTTGCCCAGGACAATCCTGCCGGGAAAGGCGCTGTGGGTCCCCTCTTTTCGTCATCTCGGGGCAGTGTTTCAGGGATCCGAGACCTGTGGCAGAGCGATGGGTGCTGGCTTGTCTGGTCATGCTCCTTCCCTCAGCGCTTTTTGGCAGTAGTAGATGTCCCAACGAGGCAGCAGTCCCAGCAGGTATCACCCCAAAAACCTCTCCCACCCCACCCTGCTGGGGACACCATCTGTGTCACACCCTGCAGGCACCTTTGGCAGGGATGTTTTGGCTCTTTTGCCACTTCTGCGGCACCAAGCGCGGCAGGATGCTGTCAGCCAGGACTTTCTTCCTCGGTTTGCTCCAGGGAGTGAATTTCCAGGCATCCCAGCCCGCGTGCAGGCACGTTTCCTGCTTGGAGAAGTGCACGGGGATCTGCGACAGGACAGGAGAAGCTGTGGGAAGGGAAAAGGGGCTCGGGAAGAGCTGAGCTCTCTGCTGGGCTGATCCATCGGATGCTGCCGGTGGTTCCTTCCCGGCAGTTCCTTCCCAGCCCTCCATGTGTGGACGCTGCTGCCACAGCCCAGCTCTGAAACCTGAGCAGAAAAAATGAGATGTGCCGGAGCATGTGATGTTCCTCTTCGCGGCACAGAAACGCCCCCAGCAGCTCTGCCAGCCCTTTTTTTTTTTCCCCTTTTTTTATTTTTTTCCCTGAAGTTGAACCGTTCACCAGCTAATCCTCAAAATGCCAAGTCACGGCCTGTCAGGGTCACAGCTCGGGGACCTCCTGCTTGCTGTGCTGCTCGGGGCTCTGTCACCATAAGATACTCCCATGTCCAGGAGAGCTGTCCTGAGTCCCCACGGTCCATGCTGGTGATGGAGGGGCCATTCAGTGCCCCAGCCCAGGGGATCCCTCCCCTCCAGGCTGCGTTTTTGGCTGCGCTGCCATCCCGGGTGACCGGAGGTGCCACAAATTCCCCTGCGTCTCTGCAGATGTGCAGCGGTTGCAGCTTGCCTGCGTGACTGAATCACCCTCCCCGTGCAATTCCAGCGTGGAGAGAGCACGCCAGGAACCCCTCCCTGCTCCACTGCCTCCGGCTCCGCTGTGGCTGCTGCGTCCTCGGGACACGCTGGGGTTAGCAGCGTCCATCCCTGCAGGATGGGGGATAACGATTCCCTGCAGAATGGGGGTCAGGATGCCTCGAGCAGGGCTTTGGGAAGGGAAGGAGGGTCAGCCCTGAGTGTTTTCCAGGGCAGAGCTGGGTGCTGGGGGCGGCGTGGGCTGCACCACACGCTGCTCTGACCTGCCCGGAGGCCTCGCTGCCCACATCACGAGCCTTCGTGCAGCTGGGAATTTTTCCAAGCATCAGCTGGGAGCTGTGGGAGGGGGAGAGGGGAGAGCTGCAGCAGGGCTTTGCAGGCTGTGAGTGCCCTCAGCTTCCCCTGTGTCCTGAAGGGGTTTGGATCAGGCCCTGGACCCGGCAGTTCCATCATCCCACCCTTCCCGCAGGTGGATTTGGTCCTGAACTGGGGACAGGGCATGTCTGACCATCCTGGCAGTGGGGAGGGGCAGCAGGATGGCTTGAAGGGATGGGACAGAGGGAATTCATCCCAGGAGACATGGGTCAGGACTCATTCCTGCGGGTGCTGGTGAGCTGGCATTGCTCAGCACTGAAATCACGGCAGCAGCAGGATGAGAGCATTTCCACTTCGGATCAATCCCGTGGCTGCAGCTATCAGCAATCCCATCTCTGGCTGCCCAAACAGCTGAGCCGTGGAGAGGAAAGGCTCGGTAATCCCAGTCCTGGCCTCTGGGAGAGGGGGGATGGCTCCATCCCAGCTGGAAGTGCATCCTCGGGGTGCTCTGCCCTGTTTGGGTGGATGGCCCTGCTGGCTGCAGGTGGTAATCCCAGCACCTCGTGCTCCAGTCGTGTTTATTTCCACAATAACCTTTGGAGGCAGAGGAGAGATTAAGGCCTGGGGTGGGAACTGGGGTGGGGAGAGCAGCTGGGCTGTGCCAAGGGTCAGACTGAGAGAGGAATTGGGGTGCCTGGCTGTTCCCACTCTCTGGGATGGATTTTTGGGTGCAGAGATGAAAAGGCAGCTCTGGGATGAAGGATGAGCTGGTGCTGGGGTCCTGTGGTTTTAGTCTGTGTTATTTTGGCTGCTGCTTTATCCGGCTTTCGCAACATTCTTCTTAATTCCTTGATGAAGTAAAGGAATCGATGTTCCAGAAATATTAAATTAGGGTCGGCTTTTTTTTTTTTTTTTTTTTTTTTTTAATTTTCCTTTTTGATGCCAGCTTAGTTTGACAGCAATGATTTCCTGACCGGGGTGGGGGACAGTGATGTTAAAAATAAAGCTTTCAATGCTCACAGCTGCTTTGTAACAGCAGCAAGTGCTCGTTGGAATTGGGGATTTGCCGTGCTCAGGGTGAGCAGTGAGCAAAGGGGCTGGGCTGTGGTGGGGAATTGAAATTCTTTCATGGAAAGGGATGTTAAGCACTGGAAAGTGTTCAAGAAACACCTGGTTGTGGCACTCAGTGCTCCAGGCTGGGTTGACAAGGTGGGGTTTAACCACAGGTTGGACTTGATGATCTTGGAGGGTTTTTCCAGCCTTAATAATTCTGGAATTCTGTGCTGGTGACAGTGCACAGGAGCCCTCAAGGAAATGTGGGGCTGAGCTGTGGAATCTCCCCGGACGATTATTTCCTCCATCCTCTGCTGCTGTGTGCGGTTTGGTGTAAACACAGGGCTTGTGTTCTGCCCTGATCTCAGCTCAAAGGAGAGGCGAGAGCCGTGGGGATTGTTCCCGTGCGTGTGTGGGAATGAGTTTGTTAATCTGCCAGAGGCAAAGAGTGACACTTCAGAAAATGTGAGCAGCAGGAATCCCCTGGCTGGCCTGGCCTGGCACCGGCGAGCGGCTCGGCGAACAAAGAGAGGTGTGTCTGCAACCACAGCTATTCCACCTGGAGACAACTGGAGGGATTACTCCTGAGAATAACGTTCCATAAGATCCGATAAAACTATTTCAGCGGGGTCATATTTCCCCGTGCAAGGAAGGTCTGATTTCATAAGACAATATCATCATTGACTCTCGCTCCGGCAGCGATGGGAACATAACCCATTGGAAGGTGAAGAGCTGGGCGAGGATGAAGTGAAAAACCATTTCCCTGCCAAGCAGGAGCCTGAGCCTCAGGCTGGTCCTGCTGAGCATGGGTAAAATCCACCTCAAGCTGAGCAGGGAGCTGGGCTCCCTCCACCTCCACGGGCTGGAGCTGGACCTGTCATCAGCAGAGCCGGCCTGGAGTCCGGCTGGAGCAGGAAATCATTTGAAACCCTTCTGGTTATGTATTTCTGTTAATGATTGGGGATCTCAAGTGGGGTTTTTGTGTTACCTTTGCCTCGCTGAGCTCTACTTCCCCGTGAAGGGAACAAGGGCTGAATTCCTTTCTCATTCAGGCAGCTCCATTCCTGTTTGCTTGGAGATGGGATCAGGTTTAGAAAACACCAGGAGGAGTGGATGGAGCACCAGGAGGGATGGATAGAGCACCAGGAGGGACAGATCCGTCCCCTGTGACAGCACAGAGGGGTCACCATGCCTGGACTGGCCACCCTGACCGAGGGAATGTGTGACTTTGGGATGATCAGATGTGCTGGGGGCAGTCACGCTGTGCTGACCAGATCTGTATCTCATGAACAGCTTTTCTCCTGCTCCAAGTTCTTATCAGAGTCTTCTCAGTGAGTAAAACCAGGCATTTCTGGCCTGAGGAAGAGATTCTGCCTGGAATCAGCATCTCTGGCCCTCAGCTCCCCATTCTCACACATCCCTCATGCACTGAGGAGGCTGCAAATCCTTTCCCTTCTCTCCTCTTTGGGCTGTACTGAGGATCCAACACAGAGCCAGGAATTGGGGTGCTCAGCTATTCCCACTCCCCAGGCTCCTGGAACTGGATTTCTGCTCACAGCAATGTGAACCACGTCTGGGATGAAGGATGAAGGATGAATTCTCCCTGCCCACAGATTTCAAGGGGGTTTGTGTCCTGAGGCAGCAATGGGGCAGGTCAGTGGGGTCTGTGGGGATACTGGAGCCCCCCACGCTGCTCTCAGCCCCCCAAACTCTGCAGGGACTGAACCACGAGGCTCAGGAGGAGCTGCAGCTTGGCTCCACATGGCTGCGAGTTACCCCATCGCGCTCGTTCCAGCTCGGAGAAGCCACTCGGGGTTTTTGTGTATTTTTGGCACACGTGGGCTCTGCTGGGTGCCTGGGGCTCGGCTGCCTCCCGGGGCCCTGCCGGCACATCCCGGCTGTGCCTGGGGGCGGTGACGCCTCGGTGGCCGCGTTCGCTGAGTGGGTGCTGGCACGGAGGGCGTCTGTTTTGGGAGTGGAGGGGGAAGTGTCTCCCCGTATCTGGGGCAGCCTCCAGCCTCCCTGTTCCTTCCAGGGAGAGAAGTGCGAGAGCTTCACTCGGAGATTTGGTGTGTGTGGCGGCAGAGTTCTCCCTGTGTCGCCGGAGAGGGGTCTGAGTGGCACAGGGGGTCCAGGTTTTGGGATGGACATCCCAGGGATGCCTGGGAGGAAACCTCATCCCAGGCTGACCAGAGGAAAAATCCTGTCCCAGAGGATTTTTCAGAGACCCTGGTGACCACGACCTTGTTTCATCCCAGCTGCCCCGAGATGGAAGGGCTGTGACAGGGATAAATCAGGGATTCGTTTCCCACTGCATCCCCCCATTTCCTGATCAGCTCCCACAGCAGATGGGGCAGCAAACCCACGAGGATGCTGGTAGAACCTCTGTGGCATGAGACAGTCCTTGCCCAGCTGAGCACGCCCTGGGCACCCAACCGAGCTGGTGAGGAACTGAACCATCACTATTTCCATTGCGGAGGAGAAGACTGAAGTCCAAAGATTAATTCAGTGCCGATCACCTTGGGAGGTCAGGACAAAGCTGCTGGTTGATCTTTAATTTTTTTTTTCCTTTCTTTCTTGCGCCACCTCCCCGGTTTCGTGCCTTTCCCTCAAAACCCTCCTTCCTATTTATCCCAGCCTTTGATGAATCACCTAAGGAACATAAACATTGCCAGCAGGAATTGCCCACCACTGCCTGGCTGGCTGACCCCCTCCCTGCCCTCGCAGCATTTAATGTTCTAATTAAAAATCAGGAGGTTAAGTTTGGCTTCGGGAAGGGGCCGTGGAGGGGCTTGTCCGGGCAGGGTGGGCAGAGCTTGGAGCAGCAATTCCAGTGGCACGGAGCTGCTCGTCGCCTGCCAGCCCTGGAGCAGGGACAGGAGCAGGGAGAAGCCCGGGGAGGGCATGGCAAGGTGGAGGCAGTGTGAGCAACGTCCTCGTGATTTCTCCAGAGCCAGGAGTGGCCGTGGGGAGGGCGGCGAGGGGTTCACACCCACCCAGGGGTGCGTGGGCGATGGCGTGTGGGTGCTCGCCCCGAGTTCGAGCAGCGGCCGGACCCAGCCTGTGCCCTCGGGCGATTTGCTCCAGCCTTGGCCGGGCTCGGTGGGGTGTCCCCATCCCCAAAACCCGTGAAGGACGTCGTAGCCGCAGCCGTTGGAGCTGGGGACAGCCAGACGTGGTGGCGGCTCGGTGGAGCGTGGCGAGCTGCAGGGAGGTCAGGGAGGTGCGAGCACGGCCGGAGGAGAGATCCCTGCCCCGCCATCCCCGCGCTCGGCGATGTTTGGCCACCGGGGCGCCTCCCTTCTGCCCGCTCAGCCTCCCTGTATCACCCAGGCATCCCCGCCGGAGGGATGGGGCTGGGAGGGTGCTGTGGGATCCGCCGGGCGATCCCGGCAGGCCCCTCCTCTCTGCCCGTACCATTGGCTCCGGCGCGGCCGCCTGCGAGCGCTGAGCTCCGCCGGGCCGGAGGGATGGGAGCCGGCGGCTGAGAGCCGTCGTCTGCCGCGGCCGCCCGGGCCACGCCGGAGCCCGCTCGCCCCGGCCATGTAGCACCGCGGTGCCCTCCACCCGGCCGCGGTGGAGGCGACAGCGGCCTCATGGGCAACGCGCACCGCAAGAGGAGCCCGGCGGGCGCCAAGCCCGGCTCCTCCTGGCCCTTCGGCCGAGCCGGGAAGCCGAGGGCAGGTAGGAGCCGTGGGGCTGCCTGGGGAGGGGGCGCGGGGGGTTCCCGGCTCGGGGAGTTTGGAGAGGTCGCGCTGGGAAAGTTCGCCACTGGTGTTCTGCTGGGCTGTGCGGGAGCGGGGGGCTGCGGGGGGAGGCTCCGCTCTGCTCTGCCTGTGCTGGGGGGGCAGGATGAGCCCCCCGAGCCCGGTGGGGGAGCTGGGGAGCCCCTCTGGCTGCAGGCAGGGCTGTGCCGACGCGCCGGGGAGCAGCCGTGGGCTCGCCGCGCTATCAGGACGGGATCAGCTGAATTAGTTACTGATTTGTTTTCCAAGTGGGATCGCAGCGCTGCCAGCGTCGCCTTCCTCCCCGGCCCCCCGCTCCCAGCCCGTGCCTCGGTTTCCCCCGCTGTGCCGCGGGGATCTGCAGATCTGGGGGTGTTTGCCGGGGCTGCTCCCCCCGTGCCCCTCGCTCTGTCCGTCTGTCCTCACACCAACTGCTCCTCTGCCTAAAGCTCCGTCTCTATGGATGCCGCTGGAAAACCCGGGAGGAAGCAGGGGGAGAGATCTTTCCGTTTCCCAGGGAAAGGGTCCCACGCCAGCCTGGACCCACCCACGGAACAGTCAGCCCCGCGGGGTGCCCGGTGCCGGTGAGCTCCTGCCGTGCTTCCTCCATCGCAGCAGGGGGATGCCAGCAGGGAAGGTCTCTCACAGTCACATCGTCCCCATCCCAGGGTTGCTGATTCCCCCACTGGTGTCATTAAAGTGTCCCTGTGTCCCCAGCCCTGCCCGAGCCACCTGGCAGGTGCGTGGGCAGGGTTGTAGGAACAGGGTTAGCAGGACCAAGGGTGGCTTTCTCCCGTCAGCCTTGTGGGATCGTTGGCCCCGCTGTCCCTCCTGGCCTTGGCTGCTCTGTTTCCCTCGATCTTTACAGTCAGCAGCCACCCAGACGTGTCTGCAGGGTAAACAGGGTCTGGAGTCCATGGGGGAGCAGCACTCTGAGCAAAACTGTCCCAGAGGTGGGACCCGGGATGGGGACACCCCACAGGTGCACAGGGAGAAGGTGCTGAAGGGTGCTGGCCGACATCTGCTCAGTGCCTGGGGAAACTGAGGCAGGAGGGTCACACCTTGCCCGTGGCCGTGCAGGGACAGCATCTCCTTCACCACAAGCTCTCCACCATCCACCTCTCCTCACCGGGTGGCTGCAGCCTCCTCTCTGTCCATGTGGGCAAGGCTCGGTGACACTGGACAGGCTGGTCGTAGCTGCATCCCTGGCTCATCCTTCCCCTTCCCACGTGGCATTCCTGTTCAAACCTCCATCTCCTCTCCATCCCCTGCCAGCCTAGAGTGTCTTTTGTCAAGCCCTAAGCCAGGACCGTGCCACCCTTCCCCAGGGCTGGCTGGGAGAAGCTCTGCCGCATTTCGGATGCCCTGGAATGGTTGGGATGTCGGGCTGATCCAGCCGGGGCAGATCCCGGGAGGCGAGGGCTGCCGCCGGGGCCGAAGGCCGTGGGGTGGAAGGTGCTGAGAAAACATGGGGCGAGTTGTGTTTGTTCTCTGCGACGGCTCCATGGCAACGGCGCGGCGGCCACAAAGCCAAAGAATTTGCATTGTGTCGCTTCAGCATTTCGGAGGGCGAAGCCGGGATCACCGGCTGGGGGCAGGGTGTGCCGGACGGGCACCAGCCGGCGCTCCCGTCTCCCCCTGGAAGACCCTGGGTGCCGCTGGATTTTGGGCTGGAGAATGGTTGCATATGGCGAGCGGCTGGACCAGCGCGCCCAGTTCGCGTCTCGGTGGTGACTGGAAGCTTAAGTTCGGCGTTCTTGGTGCATCAGGCCCGGGCAGGCTGTGGCAGATGCTGCTGTGTTTGTGCCATGCGTGGAGTGCTGCGGGCACCACTTTGGGTGCTGAGGGGACAGAGCAGCTCTCCCCAGGGACAGGGTGGGCACGGCTGAGGGCTCTGGGATGGCTCTGCCCGCTGCTCCCTGCCCGCTCTGCCCCACCAGGGCCGAACCCCCACACCTCATTCCCATTTCCCCGTGCCACAGCGGGGCCTGGCTTGCTCCGGGGACATCCCCAGCCTCTTGTCCCCGGGCTCGTCCATGCCGGGGAAGGTCCTTGAGCCCCAGGGAGACCGAAGCCTCTTATCGCCTCCTTATCGGGACTCCCCGCCGGGCCCTGCTGAGTCAGGGCGCAGGAACGTGGCTGCTGGCCAGGCTGCGCCCCGCGGAGTCAGCGGGGATGCGGCTGCGGCCGGCCGGAGCTCTGGGTGCGGGGTCACCGGTCGGGGGACGCTGGGGAGGGTTGGAGGGAAAATAATCATGGAATGGTTTGATTTGGAAGGAATCTTGAAGCTCATCGCGTTCCGCCCCTTGCAGTGGGCAGGGACACCTTCCACTAGACCGGGTTGCTCCAAACCCCGTCCAGCCCGGCCTGGAACACTTCCAGGGATGTCCAAATAGCCCAGGGGTGACCTGTGGCTGCGAACGTCCCCAACAGCAGCGGCGATGGAGGCCTTCAGCAGCCCCAGCTCCCGCCGGGCAGCTCCAGGGTGGGCTGAGCATCTCGGGGCTCTTTCTTTCCCCTTCTCAGCCTCTCTCCGTGCCAGAGCCACGCTGGGCCGGCTCCGCAAACACCCGGGGGAGCGGATGAGGGCAGGGGCTGCTCCCGGCGGGGGACAAGCTGAGATTTACACAGCCGCTTTCTCCAGGCACCGCCAGCATCCTGCTGCGCCCGGGACATCTGAGCCCTTCGCGGTGCCCCCTCCTGCTCCTGGAGCAGGGGAGGAGGTGATCGGCGGGTGTCCCGGGCAGGCAGCTGCCGCAGAGCTCGGCTCTGACATGCCGTGCCGTGCCCGCTTGGCACGCTCCCGTCACCGAGAGGCAGGGATGGGACCCGCCCTGTGGCTCTGGGTTATCCCCCACCCCGCCTTGGTGGCAGCCCCATCTGGCAGCTCCTTTCCCCGGTTCCCCATCGCCGTGTCCATCTCAGTGGGAGGATCGGCACCTCCGCAGCGCTTCCCTGGAAAAGCCCCGCGGGCTGGCAGGACGGGGGATCGGCGCTCGGAAAAACCTGCAACGTCTTGTCCCTAATCCGTCTGCTGGGTTGGCTCCTGTGGAGCCAAGTGCCTGCTGCGACAGGCAACGCCTCTGCCGTGGAAAGAGCACCTGGGTGCCCTGCAAACAAAGCCGGGCAGGAGAGCACGGGCCGGGGGAACAGCCAGACCGGTTCAGGACACCGAGGGAAAGGGGTCGGGGAGTGGCAAAGCCGTGGGCTGTGGAAGGAGGAGGTGTTGGTGGCCCATCCCTGGTCATACGTGCCACCGGTGTCACCCTCTGCAGCCCTTTCCAGGCTCTGCCCGCGGCCCTCTCCCGCCCCGCGCTCCCCATCTGGGATGTTCCCGCCCGGATCCGGCTCCTGGCCTGGGGAAGGCTGTTATTTACCTTCAAACCTGTTTGGTGGCTTCTCCGGGGAGGGGACGAGCGCGGGGTGGGGACGCGGTGGGATGGAGGCTCGCTGGGCTGCTGCAGGGGCTGGGAGGGAGGCAGAGCCGGGCACTGGGGTGGTCCTGCCCTGAGAGCCACTAGGGGCTCTGCCAGCCCCTCTCCCCCATCTGGGACAACACAGAGACGCTGAGTGTCACCTCAGGGCTGGCTGTGGGGAAAGCGTGGGACAGCAGCGAGGTCAGGGCCCGTTGCTCAACCCTGTGTGCTCCTGTCTTGACAGCAGCCACGGCTGGAGGCAACTGGAGCTCTGCTCCAAGCGGGATTTCACTCTGCACTGGCTCCTTCGCCAGGGCCTGCTGGCTCACCGAGGTGATACCAGGCGGCTTTCTTCGCTGTGATTTAGAAGGGAGAAAAAACGATCCAAGTTTGTTTTCCCAGTTGAAATTAATTTTAGTTCAGCCTCTGCGTGGGATCGTGTTTGAGAGCCGAGCCAGCAGCGTGGATCGGGTGGTGTTTATTTGCTTGGTGGAGATGTTTTCCTGGCTGGAGCAGCAGTCCCCCAGGTGTGGCTGGCAGCAGGGGCCTTGTGGCCAGAGCCACCGTAAATATTATTGTGCTCTTGTCCTGCCTGGAGCCATCAGAGCCCCGTGGTGTGTCCCAGGGCGTGGATCCTGCTCTGACAAGGATTTGGGGAACGGGTTGGTTGTCTTTAGCGGCTCCCAGACACCCTAAGGGGTTGAAGGTTGGGCTGCTGAGGGAGCAGAGGGGCTGGATAAGATCCTTTCCGAGTCAGAATATTCTGTGATTCTGGAGCAGAGCATGTGGGCTCTCACAGGGTCCATCCACATGCTGACAGCTCCATGGAGCTCTCAGGAATGGGGTTTACAGTGCACCCCATAGGTGTTACCCATGCCCATGGCATCAGCAGGTGACAGGGAAGCAGAGCAGTCCCCAAGCCTGGATGGTGCTGGGAGCAGAGCAGTGGGAGAGCACCAACCCCATGGGACAGGGGGGCTTCTCCCTGCCCTCTGCTCTGCTCTGCCTGCCGGCAGCAGGGAGGCAAAATCTCCATCCCGCCGAGCTCCCCTGGGGACCTCGCAGCCCCTTCCCGCCCGCCTGGCAGCTCCCCCTCCTCCCCATTTTTCCGCGGTGAGTCAGTGGCGGTGGAGGGGCGGGCAGGGAGCTGCTGGCTGCTCGCTGCTCCCCTGCTCCTGCCGCGGGACCCGCGCCGTGCGGGGAGCAGGCAAGTCGGGGCAGTGCCGAGCAGGCAGAGATGGATGTTTGCAGCTGAGCCCGGCCCAACCTGCTGCTCGCAGGAGGCCTGCCGAGGAGGGGGACAGGAGCTGGGATTTTCTCCTCCAGGTGAAGAGCAGCACAGTGGGAGCTGGGCCAGCACCGTGTGGTGTTTGCATCACAGCTGGGCCAGGGCTGTGAGGCCCCAGCCGTGCTCTGTGGGGTCTCAGCTTTGGTCTCTCCCTTCCCATTCCCACTCGGGTGCCTCCAGCCCCTCTCGGCCAGCACTGAGGCAGCTGAAGGCAGGGTGCCCGGGGTTTCCTGTCCCTTGCTGTCATTGTCTCTTGCTCCAGGGATGCTCTGCTCCCTCCAAACCATCCCTGGCACCGGTAGCAGCAGATATCAGCTCTGAGCTGGCGACACCACCCTCGATAAGGTGCCCGTGGCTGGGAGGCTTCCTGCTCCTTATCTGGGAGAATCCCGCTGCCACGTGTGGCCACGGCACGTGTGTCAGCCGAGCCCGGAGGGGACAGGGTGATCCAGGATGCACTGCAAGGAATGCACAGGGGCCGGGGCGCCAGCTCCAGCAGGGCGTGTTGCTACCAGCACCGGCTGCAGCTGCAGCGGCTTCCCCAGCCCACCGAGACCTGCAGCCTCTTCTGCAGGAGCAGAGCTCCCTCCCTGCTGGATTCCCCCTTTTCCAGCAGGTTTCCCTGTGTGTTGACAGAGCCAGGGTGAGGCTGGCTGGATGAGGATGATGAGGTAGCGAAGGTCACAGGGAGTGGGAGAAGCTGAGGCTGCTTTTCACACACTGCCACGAGGTTCCTCCGTGATCAGGCAGTGTCCTGCCCCGGCTCAGGCCTGGATTGTCCTTCTGGAGATTGCAGCCACCCGAGCTGAGCTCCTCCTGCCCCATCCACAGCGGTGTCACACTCAGGAGAGGGACACATCTCCATCAGCCAGGGATTCTCCAGGTCCTCTGTGTGGGCAGTGGGCCACAGGCAGGAAGGTGGAGCAGGGACAGGGACAGGCTGCCTGCCAGCACCTGGGAATGTCCTCACAGCCCTGGAAGCAGCTTCCACGTGTGCTGCCATCAGCAGACGTGCAGGACTGAAGCTCAGCCGTGCCTTGGCCCTGCACCAGCAGCACAGGAGGGACTGTCTCCCTTTCCTGTGGGATTTCCAGGTGCAGCCCTAGCTCTGTGGGCAGAGCTAAAGGGCTGGACTCTTCTCTGTTAGCCAGGAGCAATGTCCCTCTCGGCTACCACTGGCCGTGGCCCTTTCTGGGCTCATGACAGGCTGCCCAGGGCAGAGGGCAGAGCTCAGTGCAGCACGTGGCTGCCTGCTTTGTGCACCCTCAGCCCTTTAATTATGTCCCTTTTCCTCTTGTGCTGTGGAAAGAGCTGGGGAACGTCTGCCCATGGCCACAGCACCTTCTGGGGGAGTGTGTGGGCAGCAGGGCTCATCCTGCCCGGGCTGGAGCAGCTGCTGGGTCAGGCACAGCCAGGGAATTGCTACTGTTGGAGGTTATGGCCATGCTGGAATTCCAGGGGAGAAATCCTCGCTGGGCCCGGAGCTGCCTGGCTGGGGACACAGAGATGCCCTTCACAAGGTCAAACTGTCCCTTGGGCTGCACAGCCACTGCCTGGGGACTGCTGGGCCCCTGAGCTGGGTGGCACTGCTCTGTCTGCAGCCCAGCTGGAATAAACCCTGGGCACAGCCCGGGGGAGCTGCAGGGCAGGGGGCAGAGGGTTTGGCACAAGGGTTTGCTGCCTGCTGGGTAAATACTGGGTGCTGTTCGCCTTTTGGGGGTAAAACACCTGTAAATGGGTGGGATGGAGGTGCTGGGAGAACCTCCACGGTGGTGACAGTGACCGACAGTGCCAGGGCAGTGCCACTGTGTGACTGCCTGGCATTGCTGCCCCTGCTTTCACCTGCCCCCACAGCAGCAGCTGGAGCTACTGGTTAGACTGGTCCCAGACCTGCTTCTGCCCCAGCTGCCAGCCCTTGTGACCATGACGTAGCTCTGTCCCTAAGGACAAACACCCTTTGCCCTGTCCTGGCTCATGTCCCTCCACTGTTGGCTAAGCCCTGCCGGGAATGGGATCCTGGGGGGCACTGGGGACAAGCTGGGATGGGGAATGTGCCACCTCTGCCTGTGCCGTGTCATACCCCGAGGTGGAAAATCCTCCCAGTTCCTCCCAGTTGGCCACACCGTTGTGGCAGCGAGCAACTGGTTTGGACCAGCAGGGTCCTGGGGGGTCCCGGGGATGCAAGAGGGAGGAGTTGGGGGAACGCTGGCTCCGAGCCTGGAAGAACAGATCCCTGTGGTCTGTGCCGTGCGTGGGAGGAGGCGGGAGGGCCGGGGGAGCGAGAGGGAGGCCAGAGGAGGGGCCCCCTCTCCCCTTCTGCCGCGGCCGAGCAGCGCGGTGGGCGCAGCTAGGACTGTCCCCTCCTGCCACCGCGCAGCCGTCCCCGGGTCAGGCTGATCCCTGCTCGCGAGCAGCTGCGCCGGAGCGTCGTCGCCTGGCCGAGCATCCTCCCGCCGGTGCGGATGAGGACGGAGGGAGGGAGCTGGGGGCCGCCGGCATCCGCCCCGCCGGCACACGCCGGGTGAGAGCCGCCTGGGCACAATAGGCTGAGCCTCCTCCTCGGGGGGCGCCGGAGCCCCCCTTCCCTGGGGAACAGACCCTCTCCCCGGCCACCATGGTGGTTTTCATGGGCAGGAACCTCTCCTCGCTTCTGGCTTTCTTCAAGAAGAAGGGTGAGTGAGAAGCGGGGAAGAAGGGAGGGAGCAGAGCCTTGTCCTTACACAACCCCTGCCCGCCGGGACCCCCCCGGCCCGGCACGGGGTGCTCACCCACCCGCAGCGGGCAGGGGGGCTGCCACCCCCGGGGGAGGGCAGGGAAGGTCACCGCAGCCCTGGCCTCGCCCGCCGCGAAGTTACCGGAATAAATCACTGCGCTCCTCTCCCCGCAAGGCAGCTCCGAGCGTGTTTGGGGGGTGTCAGGCGAGGGGCTGCCGAAATTGGGGGGAGCAAAAGGCATTTGGGAACACGCTGCTGGGGGGGGGCTGTGGGTGTCTCGTGTCCCCCGCGGGGATTTTGCGCCAGCACGGGGGACCCGTGTGGCAGCAGCCGCCGCCGTGCCGCGCTGGCCGTGCCCGGTGCCCGCTCGTACCGGCGGAGGCAGAGGCCGGCATGGCGGCAGGGCGGGAGGCTCCATTGTTCCAGGCCTGCTCCTTTGTGTGCCGGAGTGGGAGCACGGCCGCCTCTCCGCCTCTCTGAGGGGCTGGGGACACGGGGAACACAGGGGACAAGGGATGCTGGGTGGTGCTGGCGATGCTGAGCAGCAGGTGCCCGTGGCCCCGGGGTGCCGCCGCCAGCTCCGACGGTTTCCTCCGCTCGCCCTTCCCTTCCTCAAAATTGTTTTGTTTTTTTTCGGGCAGGAAGAGTTTGAGGCTTCTCTCGGGTGTGCAGGCAGGGCTGTGGCACGGTGCTGCAGTGCCCTGGCTGGGTGATGGCAGGGCTGGGTGACGCCAGGGCACCGCAGGGTGCTGGTGGTGGCTGTGGGGAAGGGGCTGAGAGCAGGGAGCGAGGGCTCCGTGCTGCCCCAGGCGTGGCAGATGGGGTGTTCAGCATCCAGGGATTTGGGATCTCTGCAGCTGGATGTGCCTCAGTTTCCCTCGTCTGTGTATTCCCAGCCTGCCTGGGCACGGGGGGAGTCCCTGCTCTTGGGGTGATGAGCAAAGCCTGGGAATGACGCAACGCTCCGAAGGGAAACTCATCATCTTTCCATCCACATTTAATCCCCTCCTGTGCTGCTCATCCCCTGCTCAGCTGCCCCAAGCCCCGCACAATTCGCTGCCTCGTTAGCTCCTAACGAAGCCATCGGGGAGGAGGGTGGTCCCACATCCCAGAGAAAACCGGTGGGGAGAAAACCAGCGGAGACATCCCGACTCCAGAATATCGACCGGCTGGGCAGAGCCGCGGATGGGATTTCTCTCGGCTTTTCCAGCACCTGGTTTGGAGCTGAGCTGGATAACGTCATCCCGGGGTGGTTGTCACCACCCGGCGCTTGTCCCCCGTGGGTTGGGATGCACCGGTGGCAGTGTGGCCTTGTCCCCCAGCCCGGCTGACCCCGCTGTCCCCGCAGGCGCTGCCAAGGGCGAGGGCGAGAAGCGGCTGAGCGTGCAGTACACGGCGGGCGAGGAATGTCCCGACAACGTCTTCTTCCCCAGCACGCGGCCCCCGCACCTGGAGGAGCTGCACAACCAGGCCCAGCAGGGGCTGAAGTCCCTGCAGCACCAGGGTAGGTGTCCCCAGCCCCGGGGTGGCCTTGGGGACACGGCGGAAGGGCTGTCCCCAGCTCCTGGCTGGTCCGGCCGTGTGGGCGGCGCGGTGGGGCTGACCGGAGTCCAGAGCTGGTGGCTGGGCTGTGCGGGGGGCACTGCCAGCTCGGCAGCTGATTCCTCATCTGGGGGCTTCCCTGGAGGGATTGACCTTCTGCCTTTCCTCCGCAGAGAAGCAGAAACAGACCAAAAGTGCCTGGGACCACGGGGACACCAGCAGCCTTCAGGTGAGCCCTGCCGAGTCTCTGCCTTGTGGAGCTCGTGGGGTGCCCTGGGGGTGAGGGGACACAGGGTGGCTCTTCTGTCCTTGCTGGGTGGTGTTTGGGGGCAGACAGCGAGCCAGCCAAGGTGGCAGGACCATGTCCAGGGGGGTTGTGGGGCTGGGACTGGCCGTGTGTCCCTCGGTGTTGTCCCCTTTGCCCCATGACAGTCCCCATCCCCAGCCTTGGCATGTCCTGCTCTGCCCTGTGAGGCTCTGCCAGGGTCCCTCTGTGCCCGCATCCCTCTGTCCCCCTGTTCCTCCCCCCTGGTGTCCCCTGGGAGCCCTGACTGAGGAGAGGTGACACGGTGGCCTGACGGGGGGACGTTGGCCATATCCAGCCCAGTGCCTGTGTCCTTCCCTGGCTGCTGACGAGGAGAAACTCCCCCTCTTTTGGCCCAGCTGAGCTTTGGCACATCGGGGGCTCTGACCCTGCTGCCAGTGCCTCACCCTCCTGTGTTTGCTCAAGCTGCGGCCTCTCGCTGGCTCTCAGCCCCTTTAACCCCTCAGAAGGGGAAACTGGAAAACCCAGGATGGGCAGAGCCACGGTAGGAGCGAGGTGGAGGGCTCAGGTTAATTCTGATGTGTCTCACGCTGACCTCTCCCTGTGCCAGGAGTGGTTTGGAGGGATGGGGACACTGCAAACCATGTCCAGCACAGGGCTGTCCACTCCCTGTGTCCAGTGAGTGCTGGGGGTGCCCAGCTTGGCTGCATCCCTGCCCCACGCCCCTCTCCCAGCCATGGCAGCCCTCCAGCCCTGGGCTCCAGGGCACAGCAGGGCATTTTGGGCTTGGCACTGTGGTGAGCCTGGCAGTTCCTTCAGCTGCTCCTCGGATGGACCAGACCCCGACCCTCCTGCTCTCCGGGGGGCTGTGGAGCCATGCAGGGTCCCCAGGGCTGCTCCCAGCCCTGCTCCTGGTGGGAGGACTCTGGATGCCGGCGGGGCTGACTCAGCCTTTGGCCCTCGGAAAAGCTTTTGTCTCGGCTGCGGAGTCAGTTCGCGGCGGGGAAGGGGAAGGGGCCTGACCAGGGCAGCTCCGTCCACACAGCCTGGGGTACACTGAGCCCACTCTGTCCCCACAGTCCTGCGCATCCTCGGAGGATGACAGCCTGTCCTTCCGGAGCCGGACGGCCTCCTGTGCCACGGACAGCACGTCTGAGGACGCTCTCTCCATCCGCTCTGAGATGATCCAGCGGAAAGGTACCCGCCTGGGGGGCTGTGGGATGGGGGGGACACGAGCTGAGGGGCTGCAAGGGGGGTTGGAGAGCATGGCAGGGAAGCTGGGCTCTGCCTTGGTGTGGCCATGAGCCAGCGCAGGGATCTGGGGGCCCTGGGGAGAGATGAGAGCAGCTCTGGCTGAGTCAGAGCGTTGGGCTGGGCAAGGGGAATGGACAGGCAGACAGACAGCATCTCCTCCCTGCTTGGCTGGTGCCTCTCTGGGCTGTTCCAGTGCCTGAGCCCAGCTTGTCCCAGGGCATCTCTGGCAGTGGGAAGGGCTGGGGACACCGGGGACACCCTGGCCAGGGCCCCCCTCACACCAGCTCACACCTCTCATAGGTTCCACCTTCAGACCACACGACTCCTTTCCCAAATCCTCGGAGAGGGCTGGCAAGAAGAGGAAGGAGAGGAGGACGACAGTGCTGGGCATCCCCCAGCACATCCACAAGGAGCTGGGTAAGCTTCGGGGGCAAGACGGGATTTATAGGATCTGTTTGCCTTGGGATCACACTGAAGTCATCTCTCCCTGCTGCCAGGTCTCAGGAACAGCCACGGAGCCAAGGGACATCCCGAGGTGGACGGGCGAGGGCCAGCAGGACACGGGGACAGCCAGGCCATGCAGCCCCTGCTGAACGGGGGGCAGGTGTCCGGCGACGCCATCCGCATCCCCACCATCGACGGGAAGCTGCAGCCTCTGCCCGTGTCTGGCGGCGCCCGAGTCTGCCTGGGGGTGCTGGAGGAGGCAGACGCAGCCCTGCAGAAGCACATCAACAGGGTTTACTACGACGACACCTTGCTGGGGAGAAAGACAGCGGCCAAGCTGTCACCCATGGCCCGGCCCAAATCGCTGGCCGTGCCGGGCATGACCACCTACACCACCCCCCCGGAGATGCTGGTCGGCCCCGTCATGTCCATCTCGCCGCAGGGCACCTACATGTCCAAGATCATCCCCAACGCCATCCTGCCGCCCATGGTGGACGTGGTGGCCCTGACGAGGAGCAGCGTGCGGACGCTGAGCCGCTGCAGCCTCGTGTCGTCCAGCCCGGCCTCGGTGCGCTCCCTGTCCCGCTTCTCGGAGCGCAGCACCCGCAGCCGCGAGCCCTCCTCCTCCAGCGACAACTGGAGCCACTCGCAGTCCACCGAGACCATCGTCTCCAACAGCTCCACCATCTCCTCCCAGGGCGGCTGCGACCACCGGCAGCCTGAGGTGGGGCAGCACGGCGAGGTGGACGCGGCAGCTCGCTCTGACACCGACCAAATCAGCATCTACAGCTCCGCCAGCTTCGCCAGCTCCTGCTCCAAGCCCGCTGCCAGCCTGGCTCCTGTGGCCCCTGGGCTCCTGGCTGTGGGTGGCGGCAGCGGTCGAGTGTCCCCTGCCTACAGCACGAGCAGCCAGGCGGAGGGCTCGGACACGGCCAGCCTGGCCAGCGAGCGTTCCTCCACCCGCAGCGTGTCCCTCAGGAAGATGAAGAAGCCCCCAGCCCCTCCCCGCAGGACCTACTCGCTGCACCAGAAGGCTGATGGGGAGCCCAAGGTGCTGGGGTTGCCCCCCAGGCCTGACCGGCGGCCCCAGCGGGAGAGCAGTGCGCCCTGGTCCCCACGCCCCGAGCCCTTCAGCCCCACGGGCGAGGACGAGGTGTTCTCCCCCGTCGCTGAGCGAGACCAGCAGCCTTCGCTCCGAGAGCCTGGCGGGCACCAGCTCCCCCGAGGCCTCGCGGGGTCGCCCCGGGGTGACGGTGCTGCTGCGGGAGCCCCAAGCTCAGCCCAAGTGGAGCTGTCCCGACGGCTCCGACCGCACCATGTCACCCTCCAGCGGCTACTCCAGCCAGAGCGGGACGCCCACACTGCCCACCAAGGGGTTGGGACCCCCAGCTGTGTCCCCGGGCAAGTCTCAGCCCCAGAAGCCGGACCGGGTGTGCTCCCTGCAGTCTCCTGCGCTCTCCGTGTCCTCCTCCCTCACCTCCATCTCCTCCTCAGCCTCGGACCCGACGCCCCCCGAGGTGCTGACCAGTCGCTCGGACCGGTTCATCATCCCGCCACACCCCAAGGTTCCTGCTCCCTTCTCCCCACCACCCACCAAGCCCCACCAGCCCCCGGCCCCTGCCGGCCCCCTCCAGCCCTCACAAACCCCCCCGGCGCCCAGCACTGCCTGCCAGGAGCTCCAGGCCAAGCCCAGCGGCAAGTCCCCTCCACCGTCACCACCACCCGCCTACCACCCGCCTCCCCCCGCCGGCCAAGAAGGCAGAGGGGAGCCCCCAGACCACCGGGGAGCCCCCCGCCGACACCGCCTGGCCTCCACCACCACCGCCAGCTCCTGAGGAGCACGACCTGTCCATGGCAGACTTCCCCCCTCCGGATGAATCCTATCTCTCCGGCCTGCCTGACACCACCTCAGCCCCGGCAGACGGGCAGACGGCGACACCGAGCCCGGGGGCTGCATCTCCATCATCCTCAGCTGCCGCCTCTCAGCAGCAAGACCCACCCGCTGGGTGCCCTGCCGAGCCCCTTGCCACGGCCGTCGTGCCCCCGCCGCCGCCGCCTCTCCCGCCGCCCTCGGCTCCGGCCCTGCCACCCCAAATCAGCCTTAAGAAGGCGGCCAACGGCCCCCGGGCAGAGGCCAAGAAGGAGCCGGTGTCGCGGAGCAAGAGCGGCCCTGCAGCCAAGGAGGACGCCAGCCTGCCCATCGTCACCCCCTCGCTGCTGCAGATGGTGAGGCTGCGCTCGGTCAGCGTGGAGCCAGCGGCCGGAGCTGGGGCCGGAGCAGGGGCTGGGGCCGGAGCAGGGGCCGAGGAGCGTCCGGCCCCGCAGAAGCCCGTCCGCCGCTCCCTGTCCACGCGGCAGGTGCCTCCTGCCAAAGACGCGGTGCCTTCCAACCAGCTCCACCACGCCGTGCACCTCAAGGCCGCCGCCTTGGCCGCCGGAGAGGTCGCCGAGAAGCCGCCAGGCGGCCGAGCAGCCCAGCCAGGCCCCGAGGGACCTCCCGGCGATGGGCAGCTGTCCCCCAGGAACAAATCGCCAGCCTCCACCGCCAGCTTCATCTTCGCCAAGAGCTCCAGGAAGCTGGTGATTGAGACGGCCTCGTCCCCCGAGGCTCAGGCCGACCTGAAGAGGAACTTGGTGGCCGAGCTGATGAATTTCTCGGGGCAGCGCTCGGCGGCTCCAGCTGCTGCTGCCTCACAGGGCCCCGGAAAGGCGCCAGCCCAGAGAAAACCCGGCAAGATCCCCCGCCGGTGGCCAAGAAGCCTTCACTTGGCCCGGGGCAGGCTCCTTCCCCAAAAGCACCGGGGGCAGAGGCGTTGGGCTCGCTGGTGCCGGACGGGAATGCCAAGGTGGAGGAGAGCAGGACTAAGAGCGAGCCGGCGGGGATGGAGGGCAGCAACACCGCGGAGCCGCCGGCTCAGAGCCTCCCTGCACAAGGTATGGAGGGTGGGAGGTGTGGGATGGTGCTGCTGGAGGGAGGTTCAGACTCACCGTGGGATCCTGAGCTGTGCATTCCCAAGGGATAAATTCCCAAATTACAGACACCCAGCACGGCTCCTGGGCGGTGTTGCAGCAGGGAGGGAGCTTGGCAGGGCTGTGGGAAGCTGGGATTTGGGGTGGCTGATGGGCTCTTCCCTCCTGCCTTGCAGATGGACGGGGAGAGACAGCCTGAAGGACAACACTGCAGGACTGGAGCCCCCATGGACGGGAATCCAAATCTCTCAGGGACCTGGGCAGGTCAATGGACGAGTGTGGAACTGGCAATTAACTTCATACAGGAAGCAAACAGCCTTAGCCTCCACGGCCTTGATGATATTTATGCAAAAATGGTGTTGGTTTCACTTTCCTAAGTACTACAGCTTTATTTTGCTTTTTTTTACTGGACTCGAGGCCCATGCCCGGAGCCAGCACTTCCTCCCTGCCGAGCTGATGCTTGGGCTGGGCGTGTGGAGCCAAGCAGCCACTCCCAGAGGGGTTTGGGGGCCGAAGACACCGGAGCTGGGGCTGGAAACACTGGAGCAGGGGCCAAAGACACTGCAGCTGGAGCCACTGCTCCTGGCCAGACAGGCCCACGAGGAATGGAAGCACTTTGGACAAGGGAATGGGAAGGCTTTGGCCCACGGCAGCGCCTGGGGGATGCAAACAGGAGCAGGAAGGGATGGAGATGCTGGTTGGGAGGGATTAGGGCTTTGGCTCTTGATGGAAAGGCCAGAGGGGCTCATGGCCAGTGCCAGCTCTGGCCACTCGCCACTGCCCGGCCATCCCGCAGGAGGAAGGGCCTGGCTGCCCCTCGAGCTGGCCCTGGGATCTGGGGCAGAATCTGTAAACTCGGGTCACATTTTGATTTCTTTGATTGTAAAAAAAACAAACAAAACAAAAACCAAACAAAACAACAAACCCAACCAAACTAAACCAAACTAAACCAAACCAAAAGCAACCGACCCTCTGCCGCCGAGTAGCTGCTCAGAGCTCTGTACCTGGCTGGTAAAAATGATGACCGAAGCTTGCTGCCTCCTGTTCTTCCTGGTTTATGGTCCCTGGGTGGTGCTGAGCTCTAGGAACAGTCCTTGGGTTGGCTCCCAACACCAAAACTCCAGAGCAGGGCTGGATGCCAGCTCCCCTGGACAGATGGGCACAGCTACATGCAGTCAGCTCGACATTTTATTGTTTTCATGACAGACAGATGGTTCCCAAGTCAGTGTTTAAGGCCCACACCCTGCAGGGATTTGGGACAGACCCACAGGTGCTGCCTGGGCTCCTGGCCAAAGAGCAGCACCAGTGGCCACAGCCCCGGCTGGGCTGGGGTGGAGCAGGGGACAGGGCCTGCTGGGTTGTCCCCAGCTCTGCTAGCAGCAACACGAGGTTTGAGAAGCAGCTTTTCCCTTCTGCCCTCGCCACATGCCATCCCAGCGGGCAGGGAGTCCAGTCCATGGCACAACTGGGAGCAGCCACGGCCCCAGTGTAGAGCCCAGGGATGAGTCCCGCGGGTCCCTTGGGTGTGGTGACACCGCCAGTCCCCAGCGCTGGCACTGCCAAGGCCCAGGGGGATGCTGGAGGCAACTCCTGGGTGAGAAGCTGCAAATTCAGTCCCAGAGCCCCCAAGGCCGAGTGCTGATGGGGAGATGAGCAGGAAGAGCCTGGCTGAGGGGCAGCAGTCAGGCAGGAGGCACCAGCAGCAGCCCTGGCACTTGTTAGCTGATGCTGCCACCCTTGAGGCTTTTACAGGAGACTGTCCCCAGCTTGGTCAGGAAGTTTCGCTGCTTCCACTGCGCCACACAATCCTCGGAGACACGGAAATCGGCCTGGGGAGCAGAGCGGGGAGGCAGGGTCAGCTCCTCCACTAACACCAGGGGTCAACCAGCCCATCTGGGGTCACCCAGAGGTGGAGACAGTGTGGCCCTGGAACTCCAACCACTCCCAGCTGTTCCCAGTCCTCACCTGCAGCTTCTCAAAGACCTTCTTCTTGGGTTTGAGCTCCTCGTCGGGCTCCCCGCCCTCGTAGCCCTCCACGTAGACGCGCTCCCCGGCGCAGCACCCGGCTGGGGGGTCCAGGGGCTCCACCTGACGGGGCTCCCCCACGCTAAGGAGGGGGGTGGAGACACCAGAGTCACCCCAGGGTGCTGTCCAGCTGCCCTTCAGCGCCCTGGGGCAGCAGAGAGGTGGTCCAGCCCTGAAATCCCCTCAATTCCTCACCTGGAGGCACACAGCACCATGCCCTGCGACTCCACCCCCCTCATCTTCTGGGGTTTGAGATTGCAGAGCAGCACCACGAGCCTGTCCTGCAGCTGCTCCTTGGGGACAAAGTGCACCAGGCCACTGACCACGGTGCGGGGCTCGGCCTCGCCCACATCAATCTTCTCCACATACAGGCTGTCGGCATCCGGGTGCTGCCAGGGGGAGCAGAGATGGCAATGAGGTGGCAGAGAAGGTGACAGTCCCCCCCTACACACCTCAAATCACCCCACGGGGAGGTTACTCCCTGCTGCCCACTGTGTCCATACCTTTTCCACGCTGATCACTTTGCCAACGCGGATGTCCAGCCGGGATGGGATCACATCCTCCGGCTCGGAGTTCTTGGTGCCTTTTTCTCCAGGCTCTGCCGGGCAGAGGGAATGGTCACACCACTCAGCACACACCCAGCGAGGTTCCCAAGCCCAAATGCAGGCCCTGGGGGGAATTCCCTGCAGGGAATTCCATGCTTGTCCCCATACCAGAGAGCACAGTCCCTCCTGGTGCTGGCTCCTCAAGCACACTGGCCTTCCTCACCTTTCCCAATGTTCTCCAGAGCTGTTTTTGAGTTCAGAACTTTTCTCTGACCTCAGCTCCTGGAGGGACTCAGTCCCATCCAATGCTGCATGGCCAGACCTCACTTCCCTGAGCTCCCAAGGCTCCACTTCCCTGAGCTCCCAGCACCTCCTTACTGGCTTTGGATGGGGTGGGATACGCAGCGCTGCTCAGCTTCTTCAGCTCTGGGCAGTTGAATTTCTCTCTGATGGGGTCAAGCAGTTTGTTCAGAGCCACTTCCACAGAGTTTTTCAGGTCTCCAGGATGCACAATCTGTATCAGGACAAAGAGGGTGCTGTCTGAGGCCAAGGGTGGGAACTGGAGACCAAACAGGGTGGGAAGATGAACCCCAACCCTTGACCTGATTCCCCTTGGACATCAGAAGTTCTCTGGACACTTCTGCTTCCTGCTGGGAATGGTTAAACTGCTGCTCTGCTCCAGGATGTGGCTGATGTGGTGCTGCCCTGACCCCACACCTGTCACTCATCCTGTCACCTCCTGGCCGAGAGCATCCCACACTACCAGGCCACTCTCCACACCTCTTCCCAGTGCAGATTTCCATCTCCCAGTGCCCCCAGCTTGCTCCCAGGAACCTCACGCAGAAGGTTCAGCCCCTCCCAGCACTCACCTGCTCAGCAAAGTCCTTCTCCAGGGCCTCATAGGCTGTGTAGGTTTTGTTTCCTCCCCATTTTTCCTCTCGCAGGACCACAAACTCTGCAACACACAGGTTTGAAGGCTCAGATGAACTCCAGGCTCAGGCAAACCACCCACCCCACCCTGGTCAAGAGCAGGGCCTGGGGAGGTGGCACTCAGGGACAGCCTGCCCCAGGGGGACACTCCAGTCCCCTCCTCTTATCCACACCAGGCCGTGGTGAGCCCCTCACCTGACTTGAGGGGGAAGAGGACGTGCTTGATGAAGGACAGGACACCGTTGTTCTCCACATTCCCTGGCTCACAGAAAGCCTTCTTCAGCTTCTTCTTCACATCCTCCTTGCGGTCCAGAAGATCAATCTTGGAGTCCTGCAGCAAGAGATTTCCTCAGCCCTTCACCCAAGCTTTTGCCCAAAAATTCATGCTGGAGTTGCTGCACCTTCTTAGAACCCCATGGGAGTGGACTGGGAGAGTTCACCTTCCCTGGGGTGGTTCCCTCTCAGCCCCCAGCCACCAACCTGTCCCCACAGAGTCCTCTGAGCACAGCCAAACCCAGGACTAACCTCTTCTGAAGAGCTCATTTTGCTGCCTGTCAGCCCAGGAACCATTGGGTTCATCAAATGGACACGCTTGGCATAGCCCAGGGAAGGGAGATACTGGGAAAACACAAGGAGACAAGTCAGGGACAGCTTTAATTCACAATCCGTTTGCTCCTGGCTCCAGACAGCTTTGGGATCTGGGATATCAGGACCCAGGAAGCACAGAGTCCCAGCCAGGGATGTCACAGAGCACTGTGACACCAACCAAAACACCACACTTGCTTCTCCCAGTGGATTAGGGAGTGTCCAAGCCCCTCCTCAAGGCCCAGCCTGGCAGAAATACCCTCCATTCCTGACCTTCTCTGCGAAGGTGAATATCTTCCTCTGATCCACCCCTCCGAACTGCGCGTCCACCTTGAGATATTCCTCATCCAGCGCCTGTGGAGAGACACAGAGACTTGAGGTTGGACCCCAAACACTCCTGGCCTGTCCCTCAGCCTGTCCTGGGGCACTCCCACCCAGGGAAGGACGGGAACATTCCCAGCTGTTTGCTGGAACAGCAGCTCTGTGCCCAGGCCATGGTTTGTGCCACCGCCAGCTGTGACATTGGGGTGGAGAGCGACCTTGACACTCAGCCCCAAACACCAACCACCTCTGTGGCCCTGGCTTTGCCAGCACCTCCCTGCACCACCCCTGCCTCACCTGCAGGCCTGGGTAGAGCAAACCACTGAGCAATGGATGCTCCACCTGCTTCACCACCTCTGCCCCTGCCTTCTTGGCATCGTGCTGTGTCACCACGGAGGAGAGTCGATACACGTCCAGCGTGTACTCCCTGTGGGAAGGACAGCACTGTCACCATCCACTGTGGGGACAGCTTTTAGAACTGCTCCAGGTCACACTGAGAGGGGACAAAACCTGCAGGCACCGCCTGGACTGACAACACTGGGGAGCAGTGGGATCAGAAGACCCCCCAGGTCAGGCTCTCCCTGGATTTCCAGGACTCACTTGCTGAGCTGGTAATCAGTGCCCCTGACGAATTTCAACTTCTCCAGGGGCACCCCGATGCTCTCCAGCATGGCTTTGATGACGTGCTCGTAGTAGCGAGTGCGCAGCTCCAGCAGCTCCCAGGGAGCCTTCATGTTGTCCAGGTAGGCGTGCAGGTCGGCAAAGAGGATTGTCACCTGGGGACAGGGGGACAGGCAGTGCCACCTGGGTCAGGGGAGCCACCCCTGCTCGCTGCAGCTGTCACCCAGCACGGTGACAATGTCCCACCTCACATCCAGCCTTCAGGAAATCCGCGATCTTGGACATGGGCACGAAATAGGCCACGTGGGGCTTGCCCGTGGTGGCAGTCCCCCAGTAGATCTTCAGCTCCCGCTCCTTCAGGATGGCCATGAGCTTGTCCTCGCCCAGCACCTCCTGCGAGGAGCCAAAACGCACAGATTCGGCAGGGCTGGGACTCGCCGGGAACACATGGGGAAGGAAGGTGGGCAGGGCGAGAGCTTCTCTTCACACACAGAGTATCCCGGGAATGCTGTCATCTCCAGGGGCTGATCCCCAGGGCTTGCTCTGGCCCAGATCTCCCCATCCCGGCCTGCCCTGGCCCTGTTCCTGCCCCGTTCCCCCGTTTCGGGCCCCAATCCTGCCGCATTCCCCTCGACCCAGCCCCGATCCTGCCCCCAATCCAGCCCCGATCCTATCCCCGGTACCTGGACCCCATCCTGCCCCGATCCGGCCTCTATCAACCCGCCCCGGGCCCGATCCCCGCTCGTCAGCCCCGGTCCAGCCCCGCTCCCGCCGCCCCGGCCCCATCCGCCCCTCAGCACCTGCAGGTTCCGCGTGATGAGATGGTACTTCTCCTGCGGGCCGGGCGCGGGCTCCATAGCGGCGGCTGCAGGGCAGGACACACGGTTACCGGAGCCCCCGCCCCCCGGAACCCCCAAAACCCCCCAAAACCCCCGGGATTCCCCAAAACCGCCGCTTTCCCCCGCCCGCTCCCACCGACCTGCCCCGGGTTGCATCAGCCCCGCTCGGCGCTCCACTTCCACGCCTCGGCCTGCCGAGCGCCGAGCTGCCGATAGGGATGGAGCGGCTCTCCTCCAATCAGAGGGCGCCCCGCGTGGCGCGGAGCCCGCGCTCCGCCAATCACAGAGCGTCTCGCGCGCGTGGGGGCGTGGCGTTGGCGCCGTTAAGATGGCGGCTGGTGAGCGCCCTTCCCGCCAGGCCCGGCCAGGCCGCGGCGCTGCTTTGTCTCAGAGAAACCTAATTTCCCACCTTTGTTTGGGGGTTTTTACCCCTTTTTTCCGGGGCTCCGGGAGCTTCCCGTGTTTGGGCGGGTGGGGAGGAGGAGCCGGGGGCGGGGCGGGCTTGGCCCCGCCTTGGGGCGGTGCCGTTGAGGCGCCGGTTGGGCGGTGCGGCTGAGGGATGGGCAGCTCCCTGAGGGAGAGAGTGCTCTCGGTGAGGCGAGAGCGGGGCCTTCCCGCCTCCTGAGGGTTTTATCTGGAGAGGGAAAGGCTCCAGGGTGATCTTATTGCAGGTTTTTAGTGCCTGAAGAGCTCCAGGGTGATCTTACTGCGGGTTTTTAGTGCCTGAAGAGCTCCAGGGTGATCTTACTGCGGGTTTTTAGTGCCTGAAGAGCTCCAAGGTGATCTTATTGCAGGTTTTTAGTGCCTGAAGAGCTCCAAGGTGATCTTACTGCGGTTTTTAGTCCCTGAAGAGCTCCAGGGTGATCTTATTGTGGGTTTTTAGTGCCTGAAGAGCTCCAAGGTGATCTTACTGCGGGTTTTTAGTGCCTGAAGAGCTCCAGGGTGATCTTATTGCGGGTTTTTAGTGCCTGAAGAGCTCCAGGGTGGTCTTTTTGCAGGTTTTTAGTGCCTGAAGAGGCTGCAGGAGAGCTGCAGAGGGGCTTTGGACAAGGGCCTGGAGTGTCAGGATGAGGGGGAATGGCTTCCCGCTGCTGGAGGGCAGGGTTGGATGGGATATTGGGAAAAATTCCTCCCTGTGATGATGGTGAGGCTCTGGTTCAGATTGCCCAGAGAAGCTGTGGTTGTCCCTGGATTCCCTGGGAATGTCCAAGGCCAGGTTGGACAGGGCTTGGAGCAACCTGGAATACTACAAGCTGTCCCTGCCATGGCAGGGATGTGACTGGATGATCCTTAAGGTCTTTCCCAACCCAAACCATGCTGGAATTCCATGGTTATGAGCTGAATTATCAGACTATCACACTCCATAGGACTAAATCCACACGTGTTCTTGTGTGGGTTTGGCACACACACAGATGATTCCTGAGTTATTCTTTCCTACAGCACAATTGTGGAAGTGTCCATTTTCATTATTTAGGCACAATGACAAGAGGAAGCAGCAGAATTGCCCAGGTTTTCATCCTGGAGTGTGCAACCCTCCCTTTTTTTAAACAGTAGTCAAAGCAACGGAAAGACAAAAGACATTCCTGTAAATCCTTGGTCAAAGAGGACAGGAAATACCTTTCCTTAGACCAAATTCTCCTGCTGGGTGAGAGTCAAGTGCAGAGCTTTCAGGTCCAAAGATTCCTTTTGGGATGAGTCCTCACTCAGGGGAAAACAGGGTTTGTTTGTGAATACTTTGGAACTATTGAATTTTACAGGAAGGCTCCTTATCTGGTGATCTTGGGTTATAATGAGTATTTTGTGTGAATGTCTCAGTGACTAATTCCCTGCTCCATGTGCCCTCTGCTCCCTGACTGGGTTCCTCTTCCTTTGCTCAGTTTTTCCCAAACCCAAAAAAAGATTTTTAATGTGTTTATTTCTCTCTGAAGGGCGAAGGTGGGGGTTGAGACTTTATTTAATGCCTCGCGTGTGTTCTGCAGTTTAAGGCTGTAATTTGGGATTCTTGGGGTCTACTGTGAGTGATCAGCAGCACTTTTGGAGGAGAGGGGGTGATTGGGGTTTCCATTGGCCCAAAGCAATGAAGGACTGGTTGGGACCTAAATTGGTTGAGAATAGAAATCAAACTGTAGTGTCTCAGCGAGTGTTTTTGCCTTCCCTGTTAAATCCCAGCATCTTTGGGATACAGCTGAGCTCCTTTTATTGAGGATATCATTTTTGCTGGCAGGTTGGAGGTGACTCCTGCTGATTCCTCCTCCAGAAGAGCTGATCAAAGGGCACCAGCAGCAGATGAGCCTCAGCTCAGGCCTCTAGAGCTGCAAGCAGAGATCCAGGAAGCCCCAGCGACATGGCAGACAGTTCCCCTCATTCCCCTGGCCTCTGCCTGTGCCAGGAATTTAAACAAGACACAATTCCCAGGCCCAAGAGGTTGTCAGATTCCGCCGTGCAGATCCAGGCCCTGCAGTCAGCCAAGAAAGCTTGTGTGCTGATCCATGGCTGCAGCACTGCAGATCCAGCAGGGAATCCTCTCTTCCCTTCCCCAGGTTCTGCCTGCTCCCTTTTCCTCGATGACAGTGGCCAGGATGACCTTGCTGCCAGATTTTCTGGGTCGAGGTACAACGACGTGGCCATTTCCCTGGACATCAGCAGGTGTTTCGACGACAGCGAGCTGGATGACTCCCTGCTGGAGCTGTCAGGCAGCGACAAAGGGAATTCTCCCTTTGATTACACCGAGGAAGAGATCCAGGAAATCTTGGCAGATGATTCCATGGATGCTGAGCAGCAGCAGCACCTCGCTGGTGAAAGCCATGTGAGCCAAAATGCCAGCGGGGAGCGCGAGAAGGCTGAGAGCAGCAGCTGCACCGGGGGGATGTCAGTCAGTGAAGCTGCTTCAGAGGTCACAGAGGAGCCAAAGGAGCCCCAAGAGCACTCCTCAGTCAGTTCTGGGTGTGAGCCTGGTTTTTTGGGTGGAATTGCTGCTCTGGATGGGGCCCAGCTGCAGCAGGAGCTGGACCTTGACCTGCAGGAGCTCCTCAGCCTGAGCCCGTTCGCCGCCACCTTTTCCAATGAGGACAATTACCTGGGAGAGGTGGAAAGAGAAACTTTGGAAGCAATGATAGATGATTGCTTGGGATTTTCTACAGCTGCTGGGAGCTGCATTCCCAAAGAATCCTCAGAAGGGGTGATGCCTAAGGGCCAGGAAAGCCTGGCTCAGGATTGCCTGGAAAAATCTGTGGCCTCGTCTGACCTTCCCTGTGGCCAGGGCACAGGGGATAAGAGTGCAGCATCTGTGTTGCCACCAAGCAAAGAACTTCCCAAAGCAACCACCAGCTGTTCCTCAAGGAAATCAGACTCTCCAGAGGATGCTGAAGGCAAATCCACAGGAGCTGAGCAGCCAGCAGGCAACACTGAAGTAAACTCACTTCTTAATTCTTGTAATTTAAATGTTTTTAATCCCATCCCTTTGGGTTTGTGCTTGTGGTCACATCCAAGTGCACACAAGCATTGTGTTTATACAGAGGAGGTTTTTCAAGTGGAGGAAAAGATTCTTTTAATGTAACTGTATAAGCAAAACTTCCTTGGAAAAGTTTTATTACATGTTAATCCCCCTTTTCTTTCCCTTTCCAGTTAAGTGACACAGCTGTAGGCCAGACTGGGCAGGAAGACACAACCAGTGGGAAGAAAACTGGCAAAGTTATTCCTGGCCCACAGGAGGAGGAAGAAAGGTAATTTCTTAGGAAATCTGCACTTTGAAAAACATCCCAGCTGCTTCCTCCACCAGTTTGTTAGTCTCGTGTTGCTGGGTTTATCTTTGTTTTTAAATTAAGATGCATTGAAATAGCGAGGAAACAACTAACAGATACTGGCAGAGGAGGAAGAATATCGGGAAATGGGAAAGGAGGTGGTCCAGGCAGTTTTGGGCCGCGCTCTGCAGGCAGGAGAGGGGATGTTTGTGCTGTTCAAACTCCCGGAGCGATTCCCTGCAGGTGGCAGCAGCAGAGCGGCTCGGGATGTCGCTCCTGCTCTTCCAGCTCCCGGAGGTGGCACATCGGGGTTTTTTCCCCTGCGTTCTGGGCGTTGCTGTTCTCAGCGTGGCCTTGAGTGGTGTGAAAAAGCTGCTCTGGAGAGCTCCCCGCGGGTTCCTGGCGTGGTCAGTGACCTGCTGGGTGGCTCAGCTGCTTTGCTCTCAGTGTGTTTGATCTTTGCAGCTTTATTCAAATAAATACTCTTATTTTTTCAATCCCAGAAGGGTGCTACAAGAATGTCATGTCTGTTATAGTTGTGCAGGGCTCTTTGCCCTCTCTGTCAGCTGTAACCTAATTTGACAAATAAGCTAAAAATAAAAATTACCACTATTTATTATTTTCAAGGCTACAACAACGGAGCTGCATTTTAGAAGTGCAAGCTGAGCAAAAGAAACGTTTCTGCACAGGCTGTGCCAATCCATATGAGGAAAAGTGTGGCTATTACCTCAGGTAACCCCCAGGTGGGATGGGAGGGAAAAATTGATATCCTGGCAGGAGGACTGGCTGGTTGGACTTGTGTGCTTTGTTTGGAGTGTGTTTGTTTTTAGAGGGGAATTAAAAGTGCCTGTGACACTTGCTCTGTGCACTGCCTTGCACAAAATTCCTGCACAGGAATCAGTCTGGCTCCAGGGCTGGCTCAGGGGAGTTTCAGAGATATCTGGGAAATATTGTAAAGTGGGTTTGATGTGGAAAATCAGGGATGATCCCAAAGCAGATCTGTGTTCCCTGGGAAAAGCTGAGCTATGGCTCATTATATTGGGAGGGAACTCGGTCTTGTCAGTTCTCAATTATCCCAGAATTATCCAAATTGGAAAAAACCTCCAAGAGCATCGAATTCCCACCTTATCACCAGCCCAGAGCACTGAGTGCCACATCCAGTCCTTCCCTGGACACCTCCAAGACTCCACCACTTCCCTGCCACCTCTGAACTCAGACTGGGGGAATCTTGACTCTAGTGCTGAGATTTAGACTCAGACTGAGGGAATGTTTAGCTCAAGTGCTAAGATTTGGACTCAGACTGGGGGAATCTTCAGCTCAAATGCTGAAATTTGGACTCAGACTGGGGGAATCTTCAGCTCAAGTGCTGAGATTTGGATTTATTTTTGACACCTTCCCTGTGTTGCCTCAATGGTGTCATCCAAGAGCCACCGACGGCGGGGGTGTGCAAAGGAAGGTGTTGCAAAGAGCAGGTTTGGATTTCAGCTCATGGGTGGCAGCTGATGGGTAGGACTGGGATGTTCTGTGAGGCAAAATATTCTGGTAGCTTCCAGCCACGGCTCCCTGTGGTTATTTTGAGTGTTCATGGGTGCAATAATTGCCATTTCTTGCGAGGCAGAAGAAGCTGACAGTTCTGTGTGTGGAGCCTGCACTTAGGCAGGCAGCAGGAACAGCTGCATAGCCACAGGGCTGCTTCCAGAGGATGAATCCAGCATAAGTAATGCAGAGGGGACGAGGCAAGGAAAGCTAAAATGGCCTGTTTTCTCTTTGCTTTCAAATTAAAAATGCAAGACGTATGTTGTGAGTCACAGAAAATCAAGCAGGAGCTCTAAACGAGCGAGGCTGACGAGTGAAATAGAGCTCCCTTTTGCTGGGGAAGAACATTGTCTGTGATGCACACAATTTGATTTTCTTATTAGTGCAAACCTTTCTTATTTCCAAATAGCTGTAGGCTTGGAATTCAGCCCGACAGACAGCGTGGGCTCTCCCAGTTGTCACTGATGAGAAGCTCCTCGGTGGGCTGGCAGTGCCCTGTGTGTTTTTCCCCTGCACCTGGATCTGCAGCAGTGCCTTGTGTGTGTCATTTGCATAGGAAATGCTGAGTGATCCCAAGAAATTCATGAAGGAAAATTAGCAGGTTTAGAGCCAGCAAGGGAATTCCTTCTGGGAAGCAGTAACTAATATATTGCTGCTACAAATCTTCGGCTCTGTTTTGAGTTGCAAATCTCCTGGCATTTGTCTCAGGGTAATGTTTGCTTTGCTATCCCATCTTTTACGTAATCTGTCTGCTCTTCCTTGGATCCTTGCTCTTGCTGATGTGCTGTCTGAGGGAATTCCAAGCTGTCTACAGCAGAGATTTTGTCTTTTCCCTCATCTGCAAAAGTGTCTTGCACTTGCAGATACTTTAGAAATGCAACTTTCATATCTATATATACAACTTTTCATATGTATCTATATATATATCTATATGTATATATAGATATCATATGTATTTTTATGTTGGATGATTGAATGCTAAAAGTCACACTGACTAGTTGAAAAAAATAATCCTTTTATATTCAGAATCAACTTTTCACACTGAGCCATCTCCAGTATGTTTGGAGACAACCCCGTGGCTCTACTTATGCTCCCTCTCATTCTAGTTTCTAAATGCTATTAAATCCTAATATATTCATTTATTTGCAGCTTCCCCTAAGAATTTAAATGCTGCTGAGGCTGTGCTGGAGCAGCTGTAAAAATGAGATGTGATTTGAACATCTGCTTGGCAATGGGGGGGCTGATAATTGACCACACAAGATTTCTACCAGCTGACCATTTGTCAGCCTTTGCACTTTGTTCTTGCCCTTTATCCAGCAGTAAATAGAATTATTTCCTTCCTCATGAGATCCTCACTGGTAATTCTGAGGCTGTATCAGCTACACAAATAAAGAGGCTCTGAAACTGTGTTGTTTGGAGGAGAATCACAGAATGGTTTGGATTGGAAAGGAACTTAAAGATCGTCCTGTTCCACCCCCTGCCATGGGCAGGGAACTTTTCCCTGCTCCAAATGCCATCCAGGCACCTCTGGGAAGCTGACCTGGCTCCTGTCTGACCTCCAGCCACCTTTTTCCCTACCAGGACTCCACCAGGAGCTCTCCTTGAGGTTTGGTGTGCTTGCTCAAGGTTTTTGATGCTTTTAAGAATTTTATCAGCCTTCTCACAACCTGGCAGAAACCCGATAAATAATTTCCTTGGATCTCCCTCGAATCAAAGGGAGAGGAGGAGGAAATACCTTATAAAGAGGCACAAACCATCTGGTCCTACTGTAATAACAAAGATCAATATCTTAAAAAAAGCAGAGACTGTGTTTAAGGTGATGGAAAGGGAGAGCAGTGTCAGGGAACATATGGAGAAACAAATCTGTGAAATACAAATGAACTCTTTGCTAGCAGACTCTGCCTTGAAAGACTCTGGTCTCTTGATTGATGCTGAGCTGGCTGAGGGGAAAAAAACTTAATCTTGAAGCAGTTTTTTACCTGCCCAAATTAATTTGGCTTGGATGGAGAGCAGGAAAGGAAGGTGCAGGGCTGGAGCTGTGCTGACATAGAGAAGGAATTACATTTCATGGCTGAGCTCAGGAGGGAGATTTCACTTCAAAGCAAATGAACTCCACCTCCAAACCCTACGTTTCAAGAGATGTGGGATGGGGTAGGAATTGATAAAGCACATTTCTAGGTTTGTGGGGAGAAGTTGCCTGGTTCAGAGCGTGATACTCCTGGTCTGGGGGGCTTCTCTAGTGGCAAAGCCAAAATAATCAGAGCTCATGGTTTCTAAATGACTGAAACCTACCTGAAATCCTCATCCCAAATCTGTAGTTTGGTCTGAACTCTTGTGGAAGGAATGAGGAGAAATAACTCCAAAGTTTTAAGCGTTATTCCCTGGCAGCTCAGTTTATCCAGCCCCTTCTCCTCAGGCCAAAAGGACTCTGAGCACTGGGGTAGATGGTGAGGCACTGACAGAAGTTTTTCCAAATATTTGGAGGGATTAGCCTGCCCCTGGGACTTTCCCTCTTGGAGAGAAGCTGAAACCTTTTCCTGGAATGAGTCAGGCTGAAAGTTTGTGCAGCTACAGGGGTGAAAGGTGCACCCCTGGCAGCAGGAAATGTTCCCTCTGCTTTTATGACCCACTTCACCTGTGATTCAGAATGCCAAGGCAGGGAACTGAGATGCAGGAAGGCTAAAAATCTGAAAAAAAAAAAAAAAAAAAAAAAAGTTGTGATTTCTTCTACACTTGTTCCAGACAATGGGAACTGTTGTGTACAGTGAGACTTTGCCTCGGAGAACCTCCCTTCTCCCCAAACAATCCATGGATTTCTCCAGAACACTTCTAAAAATCCCTTCCAGAAGCATCCATTTTTGGCAAGAAGTTGGACAACTAAGAGCTGATCCTGCAGTTCAGGAAGGAGACCTGGGATTGCTCAGGAGACGCCGTGTTCCCCGGGAAGGAGCTGTGATTCACATCCATCACATGACTGCAGTGGCAGGATGGAAAATCCTTGGGAGTTTGGACTGGGCAAGGACACACTGTGTGCTGTACTGAGAGCCCCTGGGGGAGATGGACTTCAGCAAGGGCAATATTCCAGGGAATTTGCCTTTCCCTGAGCTCTGGTGCTTGTTCTGAGTGGGATACAGACCAAACTGATTTGGCTTGAGGCCTCCTGGTCACTGCCTGTTCTTGCTGAGCAGCTGCTGTGAAAACAAAACTCCAAAAACTCCAAAAACTCCCTGTGCTGGGCAGATGTTGCTGCTCCAAACCAGCTGTTTGGACAGTGGTTTTGCAGGAGTGACCCCCATGGCTCCTTCAGTTTGTATTTCACTTTGAAAACAGATGGTTTTGCAGTTTAGAAATGCGATTCCCCGAGTTGTGCTCATCCCCTGTGTAAATAAGATAAAAATAAGGCAGCAAAGTTGTCTTTTTCAAAACACAGAAGGGGCAAAGCAGCCTCTAATGTGCCAAAGCTTTGTAGCACTCTGAGGCCTGCAGATAACCAAACCCATTGAAGTAGTTTGGGTTTTAATCTTGCTTTTCTGAGGCTTCTTAAAGTTTGTGGGGTTTTGTGTTGCTGCTTCAGAACGTGCAAATGAGAGGATTTAACGTGGGTGCAGCACTTTGTGAGGAAAATTTCCTTTTTGTTTGAAGTTTGCCTCTAGTTGAACCTTTGTGGTGGGCCAGGGGAGAAGGAGCTTTGCAGGGAAGGTAATGAAGCACCAGGCAGAATTCCTGAAAGGAACTTTGATGTCCTCCTCTCTTCTCAAGGTGCCTTCTTAGGATGTGGTTTCAATTTCAAAACCTCCTCCCAAGAAAATCAACTACCAGCTGCTGCAAGCCCCAAGGAAATGGAGATTTCTTTTCAGAAATGCTGCTGCTCTAGCCTCTCGTCTGAATGTTCCTCTCGTGTTTGTTTTAACTTTTGGACTGACTTTTTTGGGCAGAAATTACCCAAATTCCAACAAGAAACCTACCCACACACAGGGGATGAGCAAGAACTTGGCCAAAGAGGATTTCCAGAGAATTCCTGACCACTTCCAGCATAACCCCATTGGATTTTGTTGCTGAGGGACTGTTCTGGTTCTTATTCTGCATTTAGAGGTGTTAATTGGTCTGGTTTTAAGTTTCATTTGTAACTTCTCCTGTAAAAGCCTTTCATTAGATTTGCAGTTGAGTTTATAAATATTTTGCACCTTTCAGATGTCATTTTCTCCTTTCCTGTGCCACTGAGCAACTCCAAATTAGTTGGACTTGGTTGATCTTCCCAATGTTCTTCCCAGGGGTGCCAGCAGAGCCTTGTGACTCCTTTAGGTATTTATAGGTGGAATTTTGGAGAGCAAATGAAGTTTATTCAGGGAGGAAATCATCTTATATTTTTATCATGGTAATTTGACTATTTTTGGAGATGCTTTTGGCTCATGTGATCCTGAAGAAATAAAAGTTAGGCTCAGTACTGATGGTTTTTAGCGTTATGGTTCATAAATTTCATTCTTTTGCCCTTCCGTGGCCCCCAGAGCAGGACAGGAAGAAGTGCCTTTGGAAAACAGGCAAAGTTTCTCCCTGTCCTGAATGTGCAGTGACTGAGACAGGGAAAATCGAGGTAATTTATCCAAAGGATAAGCAGTGAAGCTTGGAGCAGAGCCTGGCATTGTCTGGCTGCACTAACTCCCAGATAACACAGAATCCAGGGAGGAAGGAATCCATGGACAGCAGTTTTAGGGTTGGGGAATGGTCAGTGTTAAGGTTTTGTGATCTCCTCCAGTGATCTCAGGTTCTTGATGTCCCCAGAGCCTCTCAGGTGACTTTGACCTCTGTAAATTTTGTTCCCAGAGAGCTTTGCATAGAGGGAGAAGGAGAAATCCCTTGGGAGCATTGATTGGGAAGTGTGAGAGCTGTCAGCACGTGGTGGTTCTTGGCTTTCAAACCATTGAATCACACAAATTAAGTTATTTGAAAAAGGAATAATTGACCTGAGGTCTGAGGGCAGTTTCACCTCATGTCCAGATCAGGGAATCCCAGACTGGTTTGGGTAGGAGGGGACAGAAAGATCATCCAGTGCCACCCCTGCCATGGGCAGGGACACCTTCCACTGTCCCAGGTTGCTCCAAGCCCTGTCCAACCTGTCCTTGGACACTTCCAGGGATGGAAATTCTTCCCAGCAGGCAGTACCTGCCCATGCCAGGATGTGTTGATGGTTTCTGTGTCCCAGAACAGCTCCCCTGGGATGGAGCAGCTCGGGCAGAATTGGGTTTGTGTCCTGTGAGAGTGTAAAATTCCCATGAATGAGCCCTGCCAGGGAGCAGCTCTGCTCTTGGAGAAGGATTTAGGCTTCTGGGCAGCCTAAATTTCCTTCTTTGACATCTGCAGAATGGTGGAGAGGGGAGGGAGGGATTGTGGATTAAGCCTTCATGGAAGGACAAAATGTGTTTTGCTGTGTGTTTGCTGCTGCAGAGTAGCCAAAGGCCCTGATGATGATTTTTGCTGTAATAGGATTCAGTGACATCAATAAAAACTGGGAGAAAACTGCTTTGTGCAAGCCCTGCGTGAGCTCTGATGAAATGCCTCACAATTAAAAATTTAATAGCATTCATCAATGTATTGCAGCCAGCCAACAGCAGCTGGAAAACAATGAGACTGGAATTAAACTACTCTGTGGGGTTTTTTTCTGCCTTCCTCTCAAAACCTAACCAGCTCTTCCCTACTTTTGTGCTGTGAGGAGGAAGAAATTACGTCCTGAAACAGGAAATAGTGAAAGCTGATAATATTCTCCCTTTGGTTTGAGGGGATATTTAGGTGCAGAACAGGTCTGGATGGTATAAATAGGTTTTATTTAGCAGTTGGTGGCACAAAAAAAAAGTGGTTTTTTTTCCTGAGTTTAAAAGGACAACGATGCAGCAAAGTGTCAAATGGCATCGTGTAGCTCTGTCATTATTGCCACTCAATGGCTCTGCATCCACTGTGTCCAGATTCCAAGGAAAAAAAAGGGCTTTTCTGGCTGCCAGCTTTGCTGCCTCCATCTGGGAATCTGAAATTCAAGCTGTGCCTTCCCTGGCTCTGTCACTAATAATGAAGATTCTTCATTTGGAACTTACTTGACCAAAATTGAGGCTGCCTGCCGGAGCTGAAGGAGAATCCAGCTCCTTTTTCTCCTCGAGACGTGTGGGCTGCAGCACCACCAAGGAGGAACATCATCATTTTCCTCCCCGAGGTCACCAGACAATCCAACAGCCACCAGATTTGTGGAGGAAACAGAAGATATTTTAGCATAACAAGCGTGTTGATCAGGCAGCTCCTTAACAAATGCCGGCAAGCTGATTGAATTTGGTCAGCTCGGCGGCTGCCGCTTCCAGACGAGGCTGTAATAGCTCATTACACGTCGTTAGGAAGCTTTTTTCCTGCAAATCTGGGGAAATTACATTTGGTGGAACATATGGTGTCATCTTCAGCTCCCTCCTCGGGAAGCTCGGGCCTCGCCGAGGTGCTGTATTTCGCTCTGGAAAAAATGGATGTGCAGCTGTGCCATTCGGAGCTCCATAACCTTTTGGTGTCTTTGGCAAACCCTGGCACCAGCAGCCTGTTCCTCTCCATTTGCATCTCCTCCAGAAAGCCATTACCAGCTGAGATTGTGCTAACACTTTCTGCCGTGTAGGTGTTTCCTCCTCGCCTCCTATTGGAAGTGTCAGGGAATCAAATGCCTCGTGTTCCCTTTTTTTCCTGGGGAGGATTCAGAGCCCGGAGCCTGTGCCGGTGCCTGGTGGCCCGGGGGAGTGGGTGACAAGTGGCTGGGGCTGTGTTGTGAGTTGGAAGGACGCGCTGTGCAGGATTGTTTGCTCCACACTTCCTCCCGCGGCTCCGCTTTCCTAAACTCGTGGGGGAGGAATCTATTGGCTAAATTGTACTTGTAGGCATAATATTACAGTGCATGAAAGGAGGGAGGCGAGCGGTGCTTAACTCGAAACACGCCCCGAGTGTGTTGGCAAAAACTTCTGTTTGCAGCTCCTTGCTCCTATTGTGCCCCGAGTTTCTGCTCAGTTGGTTCTTGGAAATCATGGGATTCATCCCGAGCCAGCTAGGAGGGTTCTTTCCCTTGACTTTTTGGGGATCAGCAGGAAATCAGCCCTTGCAGGGCTCGCTGGGATCCCTGGCACACCAACCCACTCCCGCTTGCTGCTTTTTAGTATTTATTGAAACCTCCCTTTTCCAGCTCCTGCTTCCAACAATGAGTCAAAATCAGCAGGCAGGGCAGAAACACGTGGGGGGACGTGGGTGGTCTTTAGGGTATGTTCTGCTGTGGCCCAGCATGACTCCCGTCCGTGTGCTTTGGGTTTATTTTTGCTTGATCTCTGCTTTTATTGACTGTAAAACACCTCAGGAGTATCTTTTGGCAGCTGCTGATGGGAGTGAGCTCCCTCTTCTGAAGATGGGTTTATGATTGAGCTCAGGGCCAGAGCCTTAATGGTGTCTTGACTCTCACGGGTTACAGTGGAATTTAATACCCAAACAGCAGTCAAAGCTTTGATGTTTATGACCCTCAGAACAGCAGAATTTTAAGTAACTTTCTTCTCCGATAACCTTTTCCTAAAGTGTGGACTTGCTCCATCACTTCAACTCAGAGTGGCTGAAACATTTCCTCGAAGGGAATCACTTGAACTGGGTGGTTTGGGGTCTCTCCCTGAGCTGAGTTCTGCCAGCCTGCATTTGTTTCTCTTCATTTACAGCATTATTTCCTAACTCTCCTTGCCTGCAGTTATGGGGCATCAAAATAACCCTGGTTTGAATGCTGAACTCTGTCCCACACTGACACTTTAATTCTGTTTTACCAAATGAGTGAGGGAAGAAATAGCTTAAACCTGTCCCTAGGGAACAACTGTGGGGAAAAAAAATAAAAGGGGATATGCTATGAATTCCCAGGGACAACTGTCTTTAAAAACAGACACACAACCCCTCGACCTGCCAAATTACCAGGCTGAATTTCCTCTGGAGCAGCTCTCCCAGGGCTGCTTGCTCGGCTGTCTGCTCCAGGATTAGGAGAGAGCATCTCCCTTATCGTTTTGCACATGCTGTACCATCTGTCCTAAATCTCCCTTTGTAAGGCTGTGGATTCCAAATGCTATTTCTTTCCTTGGGAGATAACAGACGTGGCTGAAGAATTTTGCTAGGTAGGGCTGGGGTGCTATTTATGGTGCAAGGTTTTTGGGTTTTTTTTTTTTGTCCTGCAGCCACAGCCAACCCTGAACTTCCCTGGGTTTCTCCACTCAGACACTGAGAAAATATTTAAGGTTGTTTAGGTTTTAGGTCTGGGAGATACAGAGTCCCCCAATTCTAGGGTGTGCTGCTCAAAGCAGGTGAATATGAAATTATTAAATCCAGGCATTACAAGGACACAAGAGATGCCTTTAATCTTTTATTGTACATTATAAAATGTTTATTGCTCTGTCTGTATCAGAGGTGGTGACCTCTCCTTCTTGGTGATGCAAGAGTATGTTCAGGCAAAGGATCCACTGGAGAGACCTTTGGGGTTTGCCTGGCTGCAACCAGCACATCTGCAGGTGAAATTCCCAGTGCCTTTCTCCCAAGGCAGCTCTTGGCATTTTGATGGAACAAATCGGATCCTGCCTCATCCCCTAGTGCATATGGAGTGGTCTCGTGGAGGAATTAAATAAATACAGATACCCCATGGCACACTACAAAGAGTAAATCTTTTTCATGTGATGGTCCTGCATCTCCCAGCTTTCCAGAGCACCAGCAATCCCCAGGGATCCTGTCAGCTTACAAACATCCAGCACTTCCTAAGAGAGAGGAGAACCCAGCCTTTTCCCAGCCATCCTCATCCCTTTTTGGGAAGGGCTGTCTCCAGCAGCCTCCTGCCATTCTGACATCACCAGAACAGCGCAGGCAGGATGTGTAAGGAGAACCAGCCCTTCCCACACAGAAACTTTGCTAAAAGAAGCATTTTAAGAACTTAAGCCCTCAGAAAAAGGCCCCTCGGGCCAGAGCCTTCCACAATAAACAGCTCTTGCCCCTGGAGACCTTGCATAGCAACCGGTATCATCAGGTATTTTGTCTTTTTTTTTTTTTTTTTTTTTTTTGCTGACTGGCTACATTTTTATGGACCTTTTATCCGACTCGTGGTGGACTCAGGCCCAGCTGAAAACACCACGAAGAAAATGGTTGAAATTATCCTGGAAGCTAAATAACAGCTTCTGGTGTCCCCTCATGTTGTTCTGTGCCTCAGTGTTCCCCGAATTTTCTGAGGTGAAGAGCACCAGTGTGAGATAGGAGAGACAGCAACAGTGGAGAATGTGCTGCAGCCTGGCTGGAGAGCAGCCAGGGAAGTTCTCCTGGTGGGAATGGAAACTGGGGGATGCCTTTTTTGTTTTTTTGTTTGAAAAACCCACCTGCAAGACGTGCTACACGACACACATCGATGAACAAAGCAAGGCCAGAGCGCACAGCAGCCAAAAATTTTGGCTTCTCGGTGGTGTTTGCGATGAGCTCCTCTCTGCTCCTGCTCAGAGAGGGATGTGCCTGATGCCTGGGAATCCTGTCGGGATGGAGTGACAGTGAGACCAGAGAAAGACACAACAAAACCTTGTGCATTCCCAAAAACTGGAAAACTGTCCCAGAAGACGGAGTGTGAGGGTGGAAAGGAGAGACTTTGCTCCAGCCCAGGTGGTTCACGAGTCACGGATCACTCCAGCATCGATGCTTTTCCATCTTCTTGGTTTAAGTATCAGGGTTTGGTTTGTTTTTTTTTTGGCAGGATTTCCCTTCCTGGCCAGATGTTTTGCAGAACATGGATGAGGAGGTGGATGCCAGCGAGTGACAAGCACGAGGACTTGTTTTCCGAATTGCTCCGACAATATTTCACCTCCCCAGTCATCACGGCTCAGAGGCAGAGAGTGAGAGTGAGGGATGGAGTCCATCTCTCAGGTGTCAGCCTGTCATGCTTCAATGATGTTCACTGAGGGCTTGTTTTTGGGAAACTGTGAGAGAAAACAAAGGAAAAAAAGGATGTACAGAAGGGAAAAACCACATCAGAGCTCAGTGCAGTCTGCAGGTTGTGTTTTGTGAAAAGTCTCATTCCCACCCCCTCATGATGATAAAAAAGGGGTCAGAGTTGAGGCTTTAGGTTTGTGTGGTTCATCACTGTTTCTGAAAAAACATGAATTAGTAAACTGTTTAAAATACTAAATAAATACAGCAGCGATGTGAATAGAAACAGGAGGAAGTTAAATTAATTGAAATAAGTTGGTAGAAATTAAAGGGCTTGATCTATTTACATTTTAGCATTGTGTGTGTCACCCTCCTCGCTCCTGCTGATTAACTCTCCAGTTAATTACAACACCAGTGTCCTCATTGCCACGTGCCAGCGGGGGCTGCTGTGGGAGGACCCAAGGAACTAATTTTTCCTCTCCAGAGATGCTCAGATAATCCAGAAATGCGCCTTGAAATCCGATTCCTCACGGCATCCAGGAGGTGGGAGTGAAGCTGCTCAGCAGAGCCGTGGGTGTGAGGGTGTTCCCCTCCCTCATCCCAACCGCGGGGAGAATTTTACCAGAGCCTTTTTCGGGGTGATTTCCCAGCATTTTGGTCGCATTCCCTGCCCACAGCTCTCACCTTGCTCCTCAGGAGGCCCCCGCCCTGGTGCTCAGGGGTGCTGTTCTCCGAGGCGCTCTTGGCTTTCTCCTTGCTGTTGTTGGGCTCATTGTCTTTGATGATATCGTACTGCCTGCAGAACAGGGCGATCACCCCTGGCGGGAGGAAGGACCAGCGATCACGTGGGGTGTTTTTTAATGATTTTAGGGGATTTTAGGGGATGGTGAAGACACTGTATTGCTCAAATCTAGGGTTCTTAAGCTGCTAGTTTGTTATGAGTTTCCATACTTGTGAGGCACAACAAATGTGCTTAATTAACCACCATAGACCACAACAGGAAAAAGCATCAGGTATAACCAACTGTGAGCCCCATGGTGTGAGCACTTACTGGTTCTAATAATTGTTTTACAATTCTGTAACTTGTGTTTCACCTCTAGTTTAGCTGAATCATTCCCAGAATGCTTTTCTAGTTAGCCAAAGTAACAGAAGTGAGCTGGGATTTTACAAGGCACTCGCTTTGCAAGGCCTTTCTGCTCCTCAACCATCACACACTGAGCTCAGCAGAGATCACACATCCCTTCTGGCCAGCCTCGGCAGCATTCCCAGTTCCTCCCATCCCACAGCCTTCCCCTATTTCCATGCTAAACTAGTTAGACAGGACAACAGAAGATTAATTATATTGCAGCCTCCCTGTTATGAAGCGTTTCAAGCCCTGCATTTGGAGCAACACCAAACCCACAGTTCAGCGAGGTCTTTGCTTTGCTCCTGGGATTTCTGCGCAGTGAAAATGTGTCCTCTGATTGATCCCCATCCTCGGAGGGGAAGACAAGGAGCTGGAGCTGGCAGAGGAGAGGTTCTTTACCTGCCTCTGTGCCAGCAGCAGGGACACCACCTGCAAATGTGCACCAGCACAGTGGAAATTTCCTCCCACACACTCAGGCACGTGGAGAGGGAAGCAGGGGCAGCCGTGGCACATCAGAGGACTGCAAATGTCTGTCTGAGAGGCTTTTATGTGATGTTTCGACCAAATAACATCTCTGCCTGCAGATTCCAGACACGTAGGTGAAGTAGAGCCAGGCAGATGCTGCTTTTCCCTCCCGGAAAAATCTTCCTTAATAGCGAAATATATTTAAATCTTGCAGCATCACATCACAAACTGCTCTCTAAAATGAGTGTGGCAGTTGCCCTCAGGCTTTACTGATAAACACAGTGGCCCAAATTCTTGCTTTGGGAATGTGGACAAGTGGCTGATTCCAGGAGAAAAGGTGTTAACATCTGCCACAGCCACACCTCGTGTGATTTCCGTGCGTAAAACTGGGGCATAAAGGAACAAAATGAAAAATTCCAGAAACACAAGAGCTGGGGCTTGGCTCAGTGCAGAGCCCTGGGCACAGACTGGTTCCAGTTTGGATTTGCCCAAAAATTGTCATACAGGACAGGTTAAAAGCTGGAAGGTTTTTGTGTATTGGGACTTTCTAAAGAACCCATTTGATGCAGAGAGATTCTCCCCACACCCCTTTTCCTTTTTAAATGTAAGTCATCTGTCTGGAAGGGAAATTGTGGGATTAGCAAATTCTTTGTTCCCAGCTGATCCGAGTCTCAGATTATTCTACAGAGGGAGATGAATCAGTTGTTCAGTCACCCCATGTAATTATTCATGATTATTTTCCCTGGCAGGGCATTGAAATTGGGATGTGCACAACTAAAACATGGCATAAATACTGAAAAAAATCACAGCCTAGAGGTTCTGGAAATCTTCTAATTTCTTTTAGGTTTTCATGTGGTTATTTGCTTTAGGAATAATTGCTGTCCAGTCTCTGGGAATGCAAATAAGGGCAAAAAAAAATACTATACATGGATCTTTCCAGGTTTTTCCATGATTCCACATGCAAATAAAGCCAGCCACCCCTAAGGGATATCCCATGGATATTACAAACTTTTACAAAATATTACAAAAAGAGAGGTTGGACTGACCTGCCCACATAAACAACACCACAACAATGATGAGAATTTCCCCTGCTCGCAGCTGTTGGTTTTTCTTCGCCATCTCCTTCATTGTCACCTCATCTGCACAAGGGGAAAGAGACACCGTGAGACCCCAAACCCACCTCAGACCCTGGTGCCCCCAACCCCAGTCAGGGTGGCAGGGTAGAGCCAGCAGGGAGAGTCCTGAGACTCCTCAGGGCACTTGGATTAGGTTTTGGGAAGGAATTCCTCCCTGTGAGGGTGCTGAGGGGCTGGGAAGGATTTCCTAGAGAAGCTGTAGTTGCTTCATCCCTGGAAGTGTCCAAGGCTAGGCTGGACAGGGCTTGGAGCAACCTGGGACAGTTTAAGGTGTCCCTGCCCATGGCAGGGGTGGCACTGGATGATCTCTGTCCCTTCCAACCCAAACCAGTGTGGGATTCTTCCATGATTCCTCCTGTGATTCTGTGACATCCTGAGGGGATGTGGTGAGGGAGGAGCAGTGGGACATTGCTCAACAGGCAGCAGCCACGGGCTGAGCCCACATGTTAGCTGTCCCCGTGGCTGCTCTCTCTGCTGTCCCTGTCCCTGTTAGTGCCATCTGCACCTGTCACAAAGCCTTGCATGCTCCAGCAGTTCCAGCTCAGGAGCGTGGAGAGCCTGGCAGGATATTTTTCAGCAGAGCCCTGGGATTCAGGAATGAGCAGAGCCTTTTTGCAGGGCGTAATTCGCCTCCTTGCCTTCAAAGCATTAAGAAGATTACAGTTCAGGCCCCCAGGAAAGGAGCAGTGCTCCTCTTAGTGCTTCCAGATAAACAGCAATTCGGGATTTACAGCCTCCAAATCAGTTTAATGAAAAGAGTCAAGGACTCACATCCTCAGAACCATGGCCAAAAGCTCTGGAACAGGCTGGGTCCTCAGCAGGCAGGGAGGGACCAGGGTGTCCCCCAGCCCTGCACTGCCAGGCCCTTTTTGGAGCAAAATTCTTGCTGACAGAAAACCCTCAACAGCCTGGTTTGGCTTGAGAGGAACAAGGGAAGGAGTTGCCAGTGAGAAAAGTGCCTGATTTTCTCCGTGGAGATATTGAAAACCCAACTGGATGTGATCCTGGACAACCTGCTCTGGTTGAGTGAGCAGGGCTGTGGACTGGGTGATCTCAAGAGGTCCCTTCCACCCTCAGCTCTCTGTCATTTGGCAGAAATACTGAAAAAGTAAGATATTTCCCCTGGCATTCTCTACTTGTAAGGAGCAACTCACAGAGCTGGAAACCTCCTCCACCTCACTTTGCTTCTAAATCTCATCCGAAATGGGAGAAAGGAGCAGCCACCTCCAGCAGCATCTCCCTGGCACCTCATGCCCCTTCCAGCTTCATCTGCTGGGTCCCCTCAGCATCTCCTGCTTGTCCCCAAGGGGCTGTGAGGGGACACTCAGCCCTGGGTGTGTGTTTATCCCACAGAATTTCTCCCAGCTATCCTCACCACACAGCATCCTGGTTCCTGTGTCCCAGGGGCCACCTAGGAACTCACCCACACTTGCCTTTATTTTTAGAGGCTAGTTTCTCAGCTTCCCTGGGGGTCTTGAAGAGGACTGGCTCACTGGCAGGGCTCTGGCCTTGGATGCTGATGGACTGGACATGGACAATGTACTCAGTGTCCTCCTCTAGGTCCCAGAGGGCACAGGAGCGGGTGGTGGTGTTCACCTCCTGGATGAAGCGCAGCATCCGCACGTCCTTCTTCTGGAAGCCGAGAGAGGAGAGCACAGAGTGGTGGAGAGGCCTCCCACGAGCACTGCTGTCACTTAAGGCCACTGATTCCTGCCCTGCCCACCACGTGGATGTGGAGAACCATCGGGATCCTTCCCTCTCTGCAGCTGCCAACACTTTGCAAAGCGCCGCTGCAAAGAGGCAAATCCTCTCCCGGACCACGAGGGACAGGACGAGAAGGAATGGGCTTAAACTGCAGCCAGGGGATTTGGGAATGATGGGGACCTGGTGGGGAGATGGACGTGGCTGAGACTGGGTGATTCTAGGCACGGTACCTGTTGGGAAATTGCAAATCCAATGACAACTTCATCTTCCAGGACATCCCAAGTCACCACGGCCGAGTTGGCTTTCAGGTGTTTGACTGTGACATTGACTGGAGCCGAGGGGCTGTCTGCAAGGAGGGAGAGCAGAACCTTTACAGGGGCAGGAGACACAGGGAGGGTGAGGAAAGGAGTGCAGAAGGAGCTTCCTCTGGGTCCTTGCTGCATGTGTGACCTGGAAACTGCAGGTGCTCCAGGTCTCCATTCCCAGGAGGTTCTGGGATATGTCAGCTGAGAATATGAGTTTAAATTGATAGAGGGGAAATTGAGGTTAAATATTGGGAAGAAATCCTTCCCTGGGAGAAGCTGTGGCTGCCCCTGGATCCCTGGAAGTGTCCAAGGCCAGGTTGGAGCACCCTGGGATAGCACAAGCTGTCCCTGCCTATGACAGGGGGTGGCACTGGCTGATCTTTCTGTCCCTTCCAACCCAAACCATTCCACAGTCCCATGTGTGAAACACCCAACCCTTAGGAAGAGTTTCTGAACACCACAGTCAAGCCCTGAGCAGCTCATTCATCTCCTCCTCCCCAGCCACGTTTTTCCCTGTTGTTCCCTATTTCAGTCTGACAGTGACAGCTGGGAGGAAATTCCAGCTCTGCCTTGGAAGTGTGCGCTTGGAATGCTTTGATGAGCACTCTGGAGGTTTGAAAAGCAGAGCAGAGTAACCGGGAACGTTTCTTTTGCTTTTCCCTGCGAGCCTGGCAGAAAATGTTTTTTATACAACGTTTTGTGGCTGATGTCAGAGCACATCCACTTGGAGCTGCCAGGATACGCTGCCACGGCTCCGATGGATGTTGTAATGTGCAAAGGGCAGGCCAGGAAAGCAGCAGCCTGAGGCTCTGGGTTCATTCCCAATTCCAAAGCCCAGCTGGATTTCCATCAGGATGGCCCCAGCCATGCCAAGGGGAGCTGGGCTCCTGCACATCCTCCCCCAGGAGCCTCTTCCCGAGGGAGCTGCTCAGTCCAAAGCCCATCCTGGCATCTCAAGGGGAAGCTTTACCTCCTGGGCTTGGCACAGCCTTCCCAGCTGGACTCTCTTCCTGCTCCTCTGGTCAAATTTAATTCACAGTCTCCAGCTTGTGCCCTGAACCCAAAGCAATGAATGGTCTGAATAGCCCCTGGAGGTCAGTAGGGTGAGGGAGAGTCTTTTTATTCTGACTTTTATAAGAAATTAATACTTTTATCTCCTTATAACGACCCCTTTGGGGCTGGGACTGAGGTCACCAGTACAAGGGGAGTCCACATGTGCCCATCTCCAGTGACACTTGTTGGATTTATGGTCGTTCCCAGCCGCCTGGATGGGGCTGAAAATACTCAAGCTGGAGTGTCAGTGTCTGACATCACTCCTGGTGAATGTTCCCCTGGGGAACAGAGGAATAACAGGAGCACAAAATTCCCCAGCTGAAGGTCACTTGGCACAGTGATCCCTTATTCCTTTCACAGCCAGCAGGGAGACCCTTAGGAATAGGATGTCTGGACAAGCCAGACTGATCCTAGTGAGTCCCTCAGTGAGAAAAAAAGTCACTGAATGGCTGAATTCACACAAATTTGGGATTTTAGGAGAAGCAGCAAGCAATTGTGGCCTCTGTGATTCCACAGAGGGATGTCATTCCTCTCTGGATTAGATGATGAAGTGGGTGTTGACCCAGAGTATTCTCACCTCCCAGGGCCTGACCCTCGTGGAATGAGGCAGAATTCCCCATCCATCCTTTAGGAGAATGGAAATACACCTCATCCTCACCATCCCTGCAGCAAACCTTATGGAATGAGGGAGAATTCCCCAGCCATCCTTTAAGGGAATGGGAACACTCCTCATCCTCACCATCCCTGCAGCAATACTCATGGAATGAGGCAGAATTCCCCCAGGTATCCTTTAGGGGAATGGAAATCCTCGTCATCCTCACTCCCTGCAGCAGCAGGACCAAGGACAAGCCGAGGAGGGAGATGGATCATCCTCCCCATCCTGGGAAAAAAGTCCCTTCCAAACCTGGCTGTGCCACGAGGGAAGGACGTGGGTCTGCAGCTCCTCACCTTCCCCCGTGATTGAAGCAACAAAAGTCGAGTCTAATTTTAGGAAGGGGCGGTCAGCAGACAGGAATGTGCACAGGGAAGGTCTGTGAGTCATGCCTGATGAATTTGCTGGAACATACGGAGGACATGACGGAGTTGAGGGATGGGAGACAAAACAGTCTCCAGCTGCAGCCAAGCACTTCGCCCTCCTCAGCTGCACCGTTAAATCCCGGCGTGGTTGTCTTCCCTGGGTATTTTTAGGAGCAAAATTTTTTTTTAGGAGCTACCACTGACTTACCCAGCTTCAGTTGGAGGAGGCCTTTGAAAAGAGATGAATTAACCCCACAGGAACAGAGAGCAGAGAGCATGGAAAAAGCTGGGGAAAAGGAACAGCACTCGCAGTGCCCTGGTCCTCTTTGAGATTTGTGACCTTGAGGGGAGGCACAGCGTAGAAAGTGTCCGAGTTTCCTGATGGCAGAAGATGTGGGGGAGTTGGGAAGACCTTGAAGAGCTGGAGAAGAGCAAAAAACTCTTCTAGGAAGTGGTGGGAGAGGGTGGAGAGCTGTGAGGCAGGAGGGGAACACTCAGCTAAGCTGAAACACCCAGAGCTTGAATCCTCCAAAGCTGGAATCTGGATGGAGGTGAGGGAGAAATCACCTGGAGTGGGTGGTGAGGAACATTCTAGAGCCCCTCTGTGTAGGAATACCTGAGAGAGGGATGGGATGGTGATATCAACAGCTCTAAAATCCAGGAATCCAGGACAGCAGATCCCAGCATTCCTTCCCTTGCACTGTCACAGATCAGGAGCAGCTACACCCAAATCAGTGGTGTCAAACCAGCGTAAAAACACTAAAAAGAGAATTAAACCACATTTGACAGAAATACAAACCCGGGAAAATGAGTTTGCTGCTCCCTGAGCTGCGTGAATAATTTGGAACCAAAATTTTCATCCATGAGGTTGCTTTTCTCCCCATTCCCAGGAGATGAAGAGATGAGATCATGACTTCCTAAGATCTAAAACACTGTTCCAAGACATTCCACACGACGTTTGGCTCCCTGGCCCTGTTGCAGCTCTTTGTTCATGCCAGCCTGGCTGAGATCAGGTGGAAAAGGTGTAATTCCTGTCATTTCCCAGCTGGCTGTAGGGGGTCTGGAGGTGCCAAATCCAAGTGTTCGCTTCCTTCTAGAGTCATGTGCAACTCCTGGAAACTTTACTTCTGTGCCTGTGGCAGCCAGGAAAGCTACTGGTGTTCTGGGAATGGGCACAGAGGGTGGGAATGCTGCAGGGATAGCAGGGAATGTGGTGTGGATCAAATCTTTCTCATGCCTGGATCCAGAGTCATTGACATTCCCAGTCTGCTCCATGAGGAAATGGTGCAAGATTCCTGGTTTAGCACTTTCATTTCATCCCAGTGTGGGATGCTGGAGCAAATCCCACCCTGCAGAGGATCTGCTTGGCCGAATTTGGGTGGAAAAATACTCCTCACATCCGCAGAAATCACCCCACCCCTCCCCATTAGGGCAAACCCTGATGATTTAAGCTGAAATCACAACTTTTAAACAGGAGTAGCATCTTAAAAACAGAGGATTTCTAAAATCCCATATGTTTCCTTCCCACAGACTCCGAAATCTTCCATGCCCCAGGCCCGTCTGTCCCAGCCCTCCCCGATTCCGCCGCGCCTGGGGCCCTTTTGGCCGGAGCAGGTCGGAGCCTCCGCTGTGCACCAAGAAATCCTGAGCCCTGGAGATGGTCCTTAATCCCTTCCCGATGCTGAGAACCCTTCCCAGCCTCCCATTAAATGTTTTCCTCGTTATTGGTGGACTTTGAGTTGGAGAGAGAGGAACCCCAAATACACTTTACAGCTCCTCGCTGGCTTCGTTGTGGGCACAGCTGGCAGGAGGAAGAGGAGCTCACCCACTTCCCTGTGAGTTGACTTTGCCCTGGGAGCTGGAACATGGATGGGATGGGTGGGGAAAAGAGCAGGGAGAAGGTTTTTCACCTGGGAATCGGGGGGATGCTGGATATTGGGGTGAGAAAAGGAGCATCTGAAACCTGGGGTGTCTTGTAGGGTCAGGGAGGTAGCTGGGACACAAAGGCACTGCTGAAGGAAATTAAGAACCTGTTGAAATATCACAGCCTTGGAGGGATATTCACCCTTGGAAATATCAGCTTTGGAGGAATATTCACCCTTGGAAATATCACCCTTGGAGGTCACCTCAGGCCAGCCAAGTCCAGCCTATAGGTCTGGAATTTGAGCACTGGAATTCCTGGTTTATCTCCCCAGCCAAAGGGCCCAACCCCAAAATCTCCTGAATCTCTTTTTCCTGCAAACTCCACTCTCTTGGAGGTGCCTGGAGCTGCATCCTGCATGGCTGAGGCTGTGCTGTAGTCCCAGCATTTTCCAATTCACTTAACTCCTCTCCCAAGCAGCTCCTTCCCTGCTGGGAAAGGCTGAGCTGCCTCAGAGCCCCAGGGATATGGTCTGGTGAGCCGAGGCTCTGAGGCAGCTCATTCCATATTATCCACCTTCCCTTTCCTGCAGGAAGCTGTGAATTCCAGCCTTAATTCCCAGTGGCTCTTTACTCCATCCCTGCAGATGCAGGAGATGGAAGTGCACGACCTGCAGGGGGGGAAGGAGCATCCCTAAAATCCGTGTGATGTTTTCCACCAGCCCAGCCGCCCTTCCCCCGAGCGTGGATTCACACAGAGCTGCTTTTGCTGCCTTTCTCCGCTCTCCCAGCATGGATCCCATCCGTGGATGTAATTGCTTGTGGGTTTTATGGGGTGTGTGGGAAGGGCTGGCACATTGCTCAGCGTTCCCGAGGGTTTTAATGAAGGGAACCCTGGGGAAACGTGTGGGATCAGAGCCCACCCCACTGCCGGCCCCATGGGAATCGGGGCTGTTTGTTAAGATCCAGCAATTTCAAAGAGCAGAGAGGCCAACTGGTGGTTCTTCAGCTGGGAAAGAGGCAATTATTTCCTGCTGACCGCCCACTTCCCTATAAAAATGGGATATTAATAGGCCACCAGCCCCCTCCTGCCCACCCCTTGGCTCTGTGGCTGATTCCCCAGGGAGCAGCTGCCCAAACGTGCTGCTGGAAATGCTGCCAGGGAGCACAGAGCCTTTTCAGGGAGCACAGAAGCTGTGGCCAGCCAGCCATGAGGAATTCCTCAGGGCAGAAAGAAGGGATATTTCCACCTTGGAGAGTCCCAAAGACAGGCAGGAATCTCCTGGGTCTCCCCAGCACCACAATTTAGGTTTAAATGCTGCCAAGTCAGAGCAGAATCGTTGCCATTGTGGCATGTTTTATCCAGGACCCAAATATCCATCGAGAACTTGGTGCCATGGGATTTTCCAGCTCCTCTCAGGCTTCACCTCTGTAGTATCAGAGAAATCAGAGGGGGTGAGCAAGCCTGAGAATTTCCTGGACAGCACTGAATGCTGGCACCAGACCTCTCCTGGGATTTTGCTGCCTGCTCCCAACCCAGCTCTGCTCTCCTATCCCTCTTTTTACTGCACTCATAAAGATTTGCAGCTTCATTGCTCAATACATCTCTGCTTTTAACTGAATTACACTCGATCCAGGCTCTAACTCAGCCTCTGGGCACTTCATAAACCAGCAAGAGTTTGTTTAGCAATGAACATCCAAAGGGTGAGGATGTACCCAGGACCAGCACGTGGGTGGCACTCTGTGGAGGACCTTGCCTGGCAGTGCACGGTTAATGCCTGCAAGCAGATCTCTCTGGGAGGAATCTCCTTTTTCCACAAGCATATTCCCAGCAGGAGACAGTGTTTGGAAGAGGATGGCACAACCTTGGCTGCCTCTTGCAGCACCATCCCTGCTGAGAGCCTGACACCGGGGTTAGAAACCTCCACATCCCAATTAAATCCCTCCCACGCCAAATGCAAAAATCAATAAAGTGCTTACGCCACCCGCCAGCCGGCCAGGGATCTCCCTGGGATGGAGGGGAAGGGCTGGAATGGGTTGGTTTGGTATTCCCAAATAGCTGTGAGACCTTTTGAGTGTGCTGAGCTTGTTGCTCGCCCTGATCCATGGGTGATCCCAGCTTCCCAGGCTTGGACAAGCTCCCAGCCCCTGGAGTCAGATTGTCACCTTAGCTTTGCTCTCCTTCCTCACCAAGGCTGGGGGCTGCCTGGGGAGAGGGTGAGGATGGTTTTCAGTGGCTCAGGGGGTGAGAACACACTGTAGAGCTGAGCAGTGACCAGAATCCAGCCAGGGAGTTGGCACCTTTTTGGGCAGCTGAGGTGGGGGAGCTTTGAAGGGCTCCTCAAACTGGAGGCTGTCCAGGTGCTGAGAGCTGGCCCAGAGCTGTGCTGGCAAGGGAGCTTTTACCTGAGCAATGTGTCACCTCTGCTCTCCATCTCACAAAAATAAACCTGAACTGAGCTGCTCTAAGGGCTGGCACCTCGCAGCGAGGCTGTTTGCAAGTCACAGGGGCCGTGGCCTATTTTGGGGTCTTTCATCATCATCGTGCTGCTCTTCCAGCCCTCAGCAGTGCCCTGAGCCCAGCCCAGCTCCCCTCTCTTCATTAGCTCAGCCTAACGAGGAGGGGGCTGCTGGCAGAGCAAGGCTGTGGTGAAATTAAATCCTATTCCTGACTTCCAGCCATCCTGAGTGTTTCCTCAGGGACCCTCTGGAGCAGGCAGTGTGGGAAGGATGGGAGGGCATCCCCCACACAGGTGGGATTTGGGGGCTACCAAGGAGGGTTGGTGTGGAGATGATTTCTCAGCCGCCTTGTCCTCCTGCTCCTTCTTCTCCTCCTCACTCACCTTGGCATCACCTTGGCAAAAAATGGTCGTGCCTGGCCAAAATCCCTGTTCAGAGCAGGGTCTGTGCTTGGTGCCTCTCACCAGTCCTTGCCCTGGCATTGCCAGGGGGAGTTTGCACCATTGCCCTCCTGGGAACCACAGCTTTAATCTTTCATGACAGGAATTATTTTAAACCCACTCACTCAAGCTCTGGATCCCAAGAGGACGGACCCTGGAGCCTCCATCCCTGCCTGGGAATGATTTCCTCCCCGTGAGCTTTTCCAATGGCTCTTGGCTTGCGTACCGTGGTGGCCTTGTGGCCACACATCATCAGGCAGGGCTGGGGACACGGAGCTGGTGGTGACACTGCAGCTACCTCTGTGTGACCTTGGGAAAATCACTCTGTACCCTCATCCCTTTGCTCCTGCTCTGGAAAACAGGGACAGCACGAGTTCTCTGCCTCACCGGGGTGCAGGGAGAGCTCATCAGGACCCTTGGCACAGGTGGCACAGCACGAGGAGGCTCTGGGGGGTTGGTGGCACCACCCCAAAGTCCCACAGCTCACCGTGAGCTCCCAGAACGTGGTGTGGACATCTCACAGCCCAGGCAGGAGCAGGAGATGGTTTTGGGCAGGGACACAACTCCATGTTTACTCCCGGGTGCCAACCGAGGTGATTCAAGGATAAGGAAGAGCAGGGAAGTGGCCTAGTTTAGGGAAAACCGGGAGTGCTGTCACAATTGCAGACGCCTCCATTGTGCCGCGGTGTTTTCCCCGTCGCTCCCTCCCTTTGGGAATGTTTCATTAATCTCCCCGGCTCTGTCACTTGTGAAACAGCAACTTCAGAGGCCAAGGCTGGGTGTCAGAGCTGAAGGCATCCAGGGGCTGCTGCAGCCCCGACGAGGCCGAATGTAACTCCAGCAACTTGCAGGGCTGGCTGGAGCAAAGGAATTTCCACTCCCTGGGGCTGTGCATCCCTAATAGTCACCCCCAGCCTCCTGGAATGCCAGATATCCCGGCGATCAGCGGTCTGCAAATCAAAGCAGCTGCTCCACCAGCGTCTTGCAGCCAGCAAAGGAGACAGCCCTCGGCTGCCTGGAAGGGGAATGCTTTAGGTTTGGGAGCTCTACCAGCACTGCCCAGTTTGCACCCACACAGGGTGCTGGGACCAAGGCTCAGCCCGGCCAGTGCAGGCAGGAGTGGACTTGGGTCCATCCTGGTAGCCCCAAAATGAGGTCCAGTTCATGGGGATGATTTGCTTCCCCAAAGACTCCCCACTCTTGGTGACCAGAGGGGCCTGGTTTTAGTGGCTGGGATGTGCTGTGCCCCTGGAGAGGTGGTTCTTTTGGGGCCACCATGGTTCCTCTGGGACCACGGTGCTTCCCCAGCACTCACAGGGCTCCCAGCAGAGCCTGCCTGGGCCCTGGGCAGCCGGGAAAGGGCACTGCCAAAGCTGATCTGCCCCTGGCATCGGCAGAGCAGAGCTGGCTTTGCCCCCTCCGCTCCGGTTCAGCCCCGTGACACAAACCGCTGCTCAGCCGCCCAAAACCTCCCCCTGCCCCTGCCCAGCGCCGGGCTCGGGGCTCTCTCTCCCCGTTTCCCCCTCTCCCCGAGCCGCCCTCCCCGGGGATGCCCGGCTGCGAGCGCCCACGCCGGGACACGGCGGTGGCGAGCGCCCGGTGCCGCGGGGCTGTGTGTCCGGAGCCGCCGCCTCTCCTGCACCCAATTCCCGGCAAAGTCCCGGCGCCCCCAAACTCCGTACCCCGCTTGGGGCAGCCCTGCCCGCCCGCGCTGCTTCCCCCAGGGGTCTGTCCCCGCACCGAGCCCCCTCCCCACAGCCCCGGCAGCCTCTCCCGGGGCCCGGCCGCCCGTACCTGCCTCCACCGGGCGCAGACCGGCGTAGCTGAAGCAGAGCAGGAGCGCGGCGCCGGTGCAGCCGAGGAAGGGCTCCATCCCCCGCGGCCGCTCGGGGCCGGGCCGAGCCGCTCCGGGCCGGGCCGGGCCGGGCCGGGCCCCGCCGGCGGCGCGTCCTGCGGGCGCGGCGGAGCCGTTCAGCACCGCGGAGAGCGCCGGGGCCGGTGCCGCCGGTACCGCCGGTGCCGCCTGTGCCGCCCGGTGCCGCCCGGTGCGGCGGGGCTCCGCTCCGCCCGACAGAGCCCGGCTCGCCTCGGCTCGGTTCGGTACGGTACGGTACGGCTGGGCTCGACCGGGAGGCGGCCCCGCCGAGCCCCGGCTCCGCCCGCTGCAGCGCCGGGCAGCCCCGCTCCGGTCCCTCCCCCGGCCCCGGGGGCGGCGGGACGGGGGCGGCTCGGGTCCCCCGCCCAGCACGGCCCCGCTCTGTGCCTCAGTTTCCCCGTCCCGCCCGTTCCGCCCCCGCCGGGGTCCCATTGCAGCCCTCCCGGGGTCTGTTTGGACCACCGGGGATCTCGCTGCCAGCCGACCCCAGCTCTGGGGCACGGCAGCGGGGATGTGTCACCGCCGGGATGTCACACAGCCCCTGCGAGTGTCCAGGCGCTAAATTCCGTGATAAGAGGAGAAGACAAGCCTCTGAATTAGCCGTGCCTCCAGGTTAATTAACCAGCACCCTCTGATTGATGCTCTCTGGTGATGGGAACACAACCCAAGTCCCCGCGCTCAGCTGCCACATCCTGCGACACTGGAGGGGAGGACCCTGCTGTGACCCCGCCACCAGCAATGAGGTGTTCTGCTCCTCTGAGGGGCTGGACATGGCGTGGGTGTCACTGAACGTGGCGTGGGTATCTCTGGACATGGCGTGGGTGTCTCTGGACATGGCGTGGGTGTCACTGGGCACGGGTGGCAGATCCCAGCACCCATGGGCAGGTCTGACTGGGAGCCCCCGGCTGTGCTGCGGGTGGTGGGGTCAGGGCTGTGTGTCCCTCACTGTCTGTCTGTCCCAGGTGTTCATCTGCCACCTGCCCGGCTGTGCTGTGGGCTCCCAGCAGCGTCAGTGGGGTCCCCGCATTTATTCCACATTTATTTATTATTTCGTTTCTCTCCACTCATCCACCCAGGAGGATGAAGAGCAGAGTGAATGAGGTGTGAGGATCTCTGCCATCTCCCCTTCCCACCCTCCCTCTGGCCATGCACAGCCACAGCGATGCTTGGCGGGCACAGTGAGAGCCCCCAGAGCTGACAATTCGTGTAGAGGACATCCTGCAGAGCTCCCAGTGTCCCCAAAAGTCTCTTCCTGGACAAGCAGCAGGCACCCAAGGGAGAACAAAAATCCAGGTGGACAGCCCTGTCCTGCCAAACCTGCGCCATTGCTCCCCTCTTTCCCGAGCTGGCTGATGACAATTCCCAGCACGGTGTCTGTGCCACGGTGCTCTGTCCGTGCTGCTGCTCCCAGGGAAATGCCTCTGGTGCCTCCCTTTCATCTCCTGCCTGGCAGCAGATTAAAATTTCATCACTTCAGCCGTGGAGAAGGTGCAGGGGAGGAGCGGGAGCCCCGGAATGGGGAGTGGGGTTTAGCCCCTCACTGGAGCCACCTGCACTGAGCTCAGGGCTCCCCAAAATCCAGCCACATGTGTCTGGGCTGGATGGAGAATGATTTGGGCACAGCCATGCAGGGGGCTGGATGGAGCAGGATTTGGGCACAGCCATGCAGGGGGCTGGATGGAGCAGGATTTGGGATTTGGGCACAGCCATGCAGGGGCGACTCCAGGCTGAGCTGCTGCTTCCCCTGGGCCTTCCATCCCTGGAACACAAGGCTGGGCAGGAGACACTGCCAGGCTCAAGCTCCTGACAGCGTTTCCTCCCTGAGTTGCCCACCTGGAGCAGGATCACAAACCCCAATTCCGGTGCAGCTCCAGGAAGGCAAAGCCGAGCTCCCAGTGGGATGTGCCTCCATGCCAACAGCAGCAGTGCTTGCCTGGCTCCGTAGAGGGAATTCCAAGTCCCCCAGCAGCGAGATGGAGGGGTTGGCACACAAAACCAGGAACTCCCTGCCGGGCTGGACCTGTCCTGTGCCAGCAGGGAGCCAAAGCTGGGATGGGCACAGGGGATGGGCAGTGTTTTGCCCCAGTTGCTCCTGGCAGATGTGAGCAGCCTGGTCCCTGTCATCCCGCTGCCTCCCAGGCTCCCACAGGAGGGGTTTTGATGTGTCCTGGTATTTTTCCAGAGGCTGAGCCCAGCTAACACCACAATTCCTCGGGTTTTTTGCCTTTCCCCCTTTCTAAAAAACGGAAAAACATTGGTCTTTTCCAACCCCCTGACGTCTGCCACGTTCAGCAGGTGTCCTGGGATGTCACCATGGCACTGAGGTCCCTCCAGGGGCTTAGCTCCCGCCTGCCCCTGAGTCCGTGGGACAGCCCATGATTGCCCTTCCCCTGTCCCCTCTCCTTTCCCACCACCGGGCAAGGCTTTTCGGGCTGTCCTTGTCCCCCTGGTCCCCTCTGGGCTCCCTGTGCAGTGCAGAGCTTCCTCCACCTCCCCAGCCCATCGCTATTCGAGTCACACGGCGCCCGTCACGCGTCCCCCATCTGCCAATTAAGTCACAGCTCTAATTACGCACTCAGGCTCCGCAGACGCTCCTCTTGCCTCTCCCAGCACCAGACGGACACCTGGGAGGCCACCGGCTGTCCCATTCCTCACAGCCAGCCCCGTCCTGTCCCACCTCACCCTCACTGGGCTGGCTCGGGCTCTGGCAGGAGCCCAGCACCAAGATCACGTCTCTGTGACACCCAAAACTGTCCCTAAATCAGTGATGTGGCGTGAGGCTCTCGTGAGGGGCTTTCTGAGGGAAAGGGATACGTGCAGAGATGTCCCCCAGGAGGGACAGCGCCAGCCCTGAGGGGTCATGGTGGGACACGGGGATGTTGGGGGTCTGGGGGACCCTGTGCTGCTGCTCCCCAGGTGACCCTAGAGCCATAACTGTGCAGCTCGGTCACCCCCATCCCTCACCTGACCTCCCTGGGACACCCCAGGGTCCCTGCATCCCACCACAGACCCCACCCGCAGGTCATCAACTGTGGGGACACCCTGTGGGAGCTTCTCTGGGGTCTTGGTGCCCTCTGCACCTGAGGTCCTCGACAGAGGAGATGGGCAGGACGCTGGGGAGTTCAGGGAGTGTTGAGTGCCATCCTTACAGGTGCTGAGGGCGATGTGGGGTGCAGGGGCTGCGGGATCTGCAGGGAGTGTGGGATTTACAGAATGCGGGAGGTGCGGGATACAGGGAACGCGGGGGATGCAGGGTGCGGAACGAGCAGGGGGTGCGCGATACAGGGGATACGGGAGCACAGGGGGTGTTTAGGGGCTGCAGGAGGCGCAGGGGATGCGGGCAGTGCCGTGAAGCCCCCGCAATCCCCGCGCTGCCGAAAGCCGCTGCTGCCATCTGCCGACACCGCGGCGGCTCCGGGCCCGCCGAGCACCGGGGGAGGCTGCGGGCACAGCCGGGACCCCCCGACACCCCCCGGCACCCCCGGGAGAGGAGCCGCACCCAGGTCCCGAGCCCAGACCCGTCCCGCGGGGTGCTGCGCAGAGGGGTGGCGACCGGCGGGGTTGGCCGCGAGGGAAGTGGGGTCACCCCTTGGAGCCCCCCGGCTCGGAGCCCCCGGCCAGCCCCCCGGCCCCGCTGTCCCCCCTGCCGCTGTCCCGCCGTGTCCTCGAGGGTCCCTCGGTCACCCCATGAGATGGGGCGAGAAGCCACGAGAGGGAGCCCGGGGCTCGCGCGAGGCCGTGGCACTGGTGGCGCTGGTGACAGTGGTGGCACTGGTGGCACTGGTGGGTGGCAGTAGTGATAGCGTTTAACCCCTCTGCTCCTTGAGGCGGGCGGGGGGACAAAGGACAAGGGACAAGTCTGGGACCCTCCGCCTCGCCCCAGCTCCAGACTCGCCCCTTCCCGCATCACCGCCGCCGTGACATTCCCGGGATGGCAGTGCCACCTCACTGTCCTCCATCCCCAGGGGTGGGACACGACAGGGACGAGCTGCAGTCCCCAAACAGCTCTGGGCATGTCCTGAGCCCCAGCTGGGGTCCCAAACTGGGGGAACTGGGGCGGAGCTTGGCCGAGGGTTGTCCCTAGCTCGGGCAACCTGTGACACTCCGGGCACGGTGACAAACTGTCCCCATGGCAGGGAAGAACTCCGAGGTTTTGCACCTCTGCAGACGCTGCCAGGGGAGTGAGGGAGAAAACTGAGCGCCGTCATCCCAACAGTGGGGTCACGCCTGTCCCCAAACTGCCCCAAAACACGTCGCAGCTCACAGTCACGGCGCTGCAGAGCACTCGTGTCCAGGTGCCAGCGCCCCGCGGGGACAGGCACCGTGTCCCCAGCAGCCCCGACCTTGTCTGGCTGGGCAAGGTGAGCTGTACGTGCTGCGGGGCGGCACGGCGGCCATCGCACGTGGGGACACGGGGACAGGGGAACACGGGGACAGGGGATGGAGCCGCCCCGTTATGAAATGTTATGAAACATCCCCTCGATGCTAAGTGAAGATTTAGCGAGCGAGTGGCTCCTGATCCAGATGAGATCGGGCATCACAAAGGGCTTTGTATTCCAGGAAGCCTATTAGAGGTTTAAATTATACAAATGGGCTTTTTACCAAAGATCCTCATTATCTGGGTATTTGCTTCTAATCCCCGGCTCTTCCCGCAGCCCCTGCCCCACCCTGCCCCGTTTTCCTTCCCCGTGTCCTCCGCGGGGCCAGGCTGTGGTGACAGGGACAAGCTCTGGGCTCTGTGGGGTATTGAGGACACCCTGGTTGTGTTCACTGGTCCAGCGAGGGGGCTGAACCCCTCTTGTTTTGCCCTCTCCCCTCCCAGTTTGTCCCAGTATCCCAGAAGGTTTTAGGGATGGTGCCTGTTGTGAGCTCAGCCACCCTGGACACACCTGGGCTCCTTCTGCGCCACCCTGGCCGTGTGGCACCTGCGAGGATGCTGCCTAGGGGACAGTGAGGGCGGTGAGGCTGCTGCTGCTCCCCAAATCACCGAGCTCTGGGCACCCTGAGCACCATCGAGCCCCATCGAGCCCCATCGGCTTGGGGACCACAGCCAGGGCCACGTCACACACTGCGCTGGACACACTGAGGTGTCTGCAGAGCCCTCAGCCCTGTCCTGGGGCACAAGGACACGGCGGTGTCCCCTCCCGGGATGTCCTCTGCAGCCCAGGGAGCCCTGGGGCACAGGGACATGGCAGTGTCCCCTCCCGGAGTGTCCCACCCCACCCCGCTCTGCAGCATCGAAGCCTCGGGGGCTTCACGGCTGCTATGACAACGCAGGAAATTCCCACAGAAATCCCTGCAGGGAGGAGGAGGAGGAGGAGGAGGAAGAGGAGGGGGAACTCCCAGGCAGGCATCACCAGCACCCCATATCTGTCCCCAGCAGCTTTGGGAAGATGCCACAGCGACTGTGGCTATTTCAGTGTCCTCCTGGAAGGGACCAGCAGTAGCCAACCCGGGCCAGTCCTGGCACCCCGAGGAGATGATCCCACATCCCGAAACATCCTTGGGTGCCCATCGCTGTGGCAAGGGGCGCTGGATGGGACTCCAACCATAAAACCAAAATATTTTGGGGTGGAGGGGGTGGCAGCCAGGCAGGATGAGCTGGGGGTTGTTTGTCCCCAATCCCAGGGACCCTGCAAATCACTCCGGGTTTGGTGTCCCTGCCTGTGCCCCCTCACGGGCATTATCCTCCCTCTCCCTCCCGCAATCCCTTCCAGCGCGGGGATTAGGTGGGTTTAGGGTCGGGTTGGAGTCGGAAATGGGATGCTTTCAAATCAGCCTGCGTCAGTTGTGCCCTCTGTCACTCATGAACAGAGGGATTAAAATAGATATGGAGATTATCGGAGGGGAGGTGACACCCCCACCTTGAGGGCCCCACTTGTCCCCAGCCTCGTCACCACTGCCTGTGGGGTGCTCAGCTCCAGCCCTCCAGGATATCTTCCCAAAGGCAAAAATATCTCCCTTTTCCTCACCTTTCTGCTCATATCCCATCCCCCCATCCTTCTTTCCAAACCTCTTTCTCAAATGGGAGAGGAGAAAACTGCAGCAGCAGCTCCCATCCCCTGTTTCTTGTGTTTCCAGCCCAATCCCATTCCCAAAACTGCTCCATGGGGCTTCATATCAGTGCATGAGACCCCTGTCTGGAGGGTTCCCAGGTTTATTAGTAGGAATTGCTCATTCTTATGGAGTGTCAGAATCCCTGTGGTCCTCAGGGCTTGGACTGGTCCTGTTGTCAACCTCTGTTTGGTGAAGAGATGTCACCAGCATCCCAAAATCTCCAGATTTTGGATGCTTGGGCAGAACTGCTTCCTATCTTCTTCCCTGCTTCAGGGTGGAGTTCTAGGCCTGGAGGTGCCAGGTGTCCCTCAGTGGGTGCCCCAAACCCCTCAGCCTCACTGATCATGGAGTGGTTTGGGTTGGAAGGGACTTTAAATCCCATCCAGTGCCACCCCTGCCATGGGCTGGAACACCTTCTACTATCCCAGGTTCCTCCAAGCTCTGTCCAACCTGGCCTTGGACACTTCCAGGGATGGAGCAACCACAGTTTTTTAGTGCCCAGCAGATTTTGGGATGAATTATCCCCATCCTGGTTGATTTCCCCAGCTCCCCATCCTGCAGCAGCCACCCCAGCACCAGCGGTGGGACCATGGATTTCATCACTTTATGCATTTTAGTTCATGTAATTCCAAGGAGAGTGGCTCTTGCTCCCATCTGCCCCTGCCATCTGCTCCCCAGGGCGATCCCGGGCTCTGCAAATGGAGGGAGCTGGTGCAGGGACACTGGAAAACCTGCTGGGAATGGCACCTCCTTATCGAGAGCATCTGTCTCCCCTCGAGTCTTTTCCCAGTGCTCTGGAAGCCACTTTGCTTCTTGCTGGAATGGCTGGGGATGCTTTGCTACCCTCGTCTGAGTCCTGGGGACACTCAGCCCAAAATGCTGCTTTCTAAGCCCAAAATGCCTCCTTGGGCCAGTGGAGATAGTGTGTTCCAGTGCTCCCAGTGATCCCAGTGCTCCCATTCCCCAAGATCTCTCTGTGCTCCCAATGTTCCCAATGCTCCAAGACCTTCCAGTCCTCCCAGTGTTCTCATTCCCCAAGACCTCCCAGTGCTCCCAAACTTCCCAGTGCCTGAAAACCTCCCAGAGCTCCCAATGTTCTCATTCCCCAAGATCTCTCAGTGCTCCCAATGTTCCCAGTGCTCCCAGCTTCCCATTCCCCAAACCTCCCAGTCTCCCAGAGCCCCGCCAGTCCTTTCCAATCCCCTTCTGCCCTCTCTTCCCCCAGTCCCGGTTCTGGGGGGGCCAGGAGCTGCACCCTGAGCTCTCTTCCACCGGACAATGTCTCAGGGGTGCTGCAGGGGTTCCGGGGCTGGTGCGAGGTCCCGGTGCTGCCCCCGGTGCCGCCGGTGCCCCCCGCCACCCGGCGCTGCGGCGGGCGCTCCCGGGCTGCGGTGGCGGCGGCGGCGGCGACAGCGGCGGGCTCCGGGCAGGTAGGAGGTGGCGGGGACAGGGGGGACACGCACACACACACGACCGGGGGACACCGAGGAACCGGAGCCAGCCCCGGGCACGTCCGTCCCCGCCGGCGGCTGCAGAGCCACCCCCGCCCCGCCGCATTTTCGGGGCTGCTCGGTGTCCCCCGCGGTCCCCGGCGCTTTTTCGGGGGTGCCTGGTAATGCTCTCCGCGGGAGGGACCTTCCCTGGGGGGTGTTCCCGGAATCCCTCTCTGTCCGAGGGTGTCCGGTTTGGGGGGAATCCCCTGTAGCCCCCCCCGCCCACGGAGCGGATGCTCTGGGGGTGCCCAATCACCCTTCTGGCGGTGCCCGCTTTGGGGTGTCCTTGCAGAGCCCTCTCGGGGTTCCGAGCCACCCACGGGTTCCCTCCCAGCGGCGGGAGCTGCCCCGGGCAGCGGGGAGGGGTCACAGACCGCGGGCATTGAGGGTGGGGATCGTGCCAGCCTCGGGGGGACATAGCTGGGCACCCCTGAGTGGGGTGGGGACACGCAGATCCTTCCTCAGCGGATGAACTGGGGATGGAGCCGTGGGGGGGTCATGGAGAGATTCTTTGGGGTCTCATCCCCCTGTGCCTGGGGGATCCAGCCCGACCTGGCTGCTCCTCTTGCCGAGTCCTGCTTGCCCTGTGATCCAAAGGGATATTTGGGGAGTTCGGGGGCTCTGCGCCCTCTCCCTACCTTGGATGAGGCACTAAACCCCCACTGCATCCCTGAACCCCCACAGAGGGGTCACGGCACACCCCAGGGCGGTGGCAGTGGGTCAAGGTCACCCCAGAGCCCCCAGCGTGGTGACACCCAGATGTCGCACACCCTCCCTGCCCTCCTCCTGTGTCCATCCCGACCCTCCGCGCCCCTCGGGGCTGATCCTGGTGGGATGGGGGGCACTGTGGAGAGAGCCCCGAGCAGGGACCTGCCATCCCCAGCCCTTCCTGGAGGCACCAAATATTAGCGGAGACAGCGGAGGAGCCGAAAATAAACCTCCTCCGAGGGATCTGACCCAGATCCGGCCAGCCCCGGAGCCAGGCTGGACCCAGAACCGCAGGCAGCGCTTTGCCGCGGCCGAACGCAGCCCCCTCCCCTCCTCCCGCCCTCTGATCCCACCTATATATCACCTATATATTATGCAAATGAGCCATAAGGGCTTATTACGCAAACAGGAGGGGGCTGGCGCTGCCCGGCGCTGGGTGGTCCCTGGCGCTGCCCCGACGGCTCCGAGCGGCCAGCGGGGATGGAGGGAGCAGCATCGGCGTCCGGCCGGCTGTCCGGGGGCTGCCAGGGAGCTCTGCCCCTTCCCTGTCCCCTCCTGTAGCGCAGAGGGACCCCCCGAGCCCCCCCAGCCCCCGCAGCGCTCGTCCCGGCGGGATGGGGAAACAGAACAGCAAACTCCGCCCGGAGATGCTCCAGGACCTGCGGGAAAACACGGAATTCTCCGACCTGGAGCTGCAGGGTTGGTACAAGGGTTTCCTGAAGGACTGTCCCTCGGGGATGCTCGACGTGGAGGAGTTCAAGAAGATCTACGCCAATTTCTTCCCCTACGGCGACGCCTCCAAGTTCGCCGAGCACGTTTTCCGCACCTTCGACACCAACGGCGATGGCACCATCGATTTCCGAGAGTTCATCATCGCCCTGAGCGTCACCTCCCGCGGGAAGCTGGAGCAGAAACTCATGTGGGCCTTCAGCATGTACGACCTGGACGGCAACGGCTACATCAGCCGCGAGGAGATGCTGGAGATCGTGCAGGTATTGAGCTCCTGCTGGGCGCTCCTGGGTGTCGCCTCGGTGTCACCTCGTTGTCACCCCCTCCTTAGGTTGGGGACTTCACCCTATGGGACACCCTGGTGCAGGGTTTGGCAGTGCCTGGGATGAAGCTGTTGCTGTGGCTGCAGGGATCAGTCTGTGCTGGAGAGTCCCCAGCCCTTCCCTGCCGGGGATGTCCCTTTGTCACCCCATCCTGGGACTCCTCCCATGCTCCCAGCTCTCCCCTAGCACACCTGGTGGTGTCGGCGAATAGGCAGGAGGTGCTTTCCTTGCCCAAACCCCAGTCTGGTGGCATCAGCCTCAGGAGGTGACTCTCTGGTGGCATCCCAGTGAGCATCTCCCTGCAGGATCAGCTCCAGCCCTGGCTGTGCAGGGAGCTGAAGCCTCTGATCCCATGGGAAAGGTGTGAAACGCCAGCCCCATTGCCAGGGAAGCAAAACCCAGAGCTCTGTCCCTGTCCCGGGTGGGCAGTGCCAGAATCCCACCCTGCACCCACCCTCATCCCCCTCTCCCTCTGCCAGGCCATCTACAAAATGGTCTCCTCGGTGATGAACATGCCTGAAGATGAATCCACTCCGGAGAAAAGGACGGAAAAAATCTTCCGACAGATGGATACTAATAACGACGGTAAATGAGGGAAGCTGGAGGGGATTAGGGAAAGGTCTCATGGCTAAATCCGGGGCTCTTAGAAGGAGCTGCACGCATGCTGATTAAATGGCTCACATCCCCGGTGGCTGGAGGGGCTCAGGGTGCTGGGAACCCCAGGGTGCTCATCCCGGGTGGGTGTGGGGAGTCCGTGGGCTGTGCTGGGTGGTCTCTGTCCCGGCTGGTGGCTGAGCAGTGTCCCCTTCCCCGCAGGGAAGCTCTCGCTGGAGGAGTTCATCAGAGGGGCCAAGAGTGACCCGTCCATCGTGCGCCTGCTGCAGTGTGACCCCAGCGGGGCCATGCAGTTCTGAGCCCCACGGACCCCCGGAGCTCCCCATGCCACCCCCGAGCCCGCAGATGGTCACTGTCCCTTGCCCAGCCCCTGCAGTCCCTGCTGTGCCCCCACTGTCCCCGGTGGGATGAGAGCTGGAGCCCAGCTGACACTGGGGACAGGGGGAGCCCAGGGGACAGTCCCCATCCCCGGGGGGCTCCTGCACTGGTTTGACTGGGTTTGACTGGTGGGAGGATGGAGGAAGGGTCTGCCCTGAGTGGGGACAGTCCCCCCCAGCACCAGGGACTCGGAGCAGGGGACAACCCAGCCTGGTGGGAAAGGTTGGCTGCCAAGCCACTGCTGCATCTCTGGCAGGTGTGGGGACAGAGCCCAGGGGACAAGGACCCGGTGTCTGGGGTGTTCCCCAGTACCCCCTGGTGCATGGCTGAGCCAGCCTCTTCCCCACGGGGTGGGATCACGGGGTGGGTCACACTTCTGGTGTTTTAATACCTGCAGAATAAAGTTCGTGTCAGTGCAGTCCGTGCTGGGAAAGGAGACATGGAACCCCCGGGGAAAGTTCCTCCCTGCAGGGTCTGGATCCAGCCTGGTTCCCTCCCTCGCTGCAGCCCCAGGTGACCCAAGGCTGTGGGGATGAGCTCGTGTGTTCCAGGGAATGTCCACACAAACAGCCAGGCTGGGAGGTAGCTGAGTGCTGCCGTGGGGCTGTGCCGGTGCTGGGATGGGGCAGGAATGTCCAGGACACATCCACGGGGTTATTTATCCCTCAGACTCTGCTCAGAGCCGGGCAATTTCCACACTGTCCAGTCTTAGCAAGCCCAGGCACTGCCCGGGGCTGGGGCTCTCCACAGGGACTGCCTGCAAAGACACCTGGAAGCCAGAGAGGATGGTGAGAATGGGAGCAGAGGGATGGAAGGTTTGGATAAACAGCTCTTACCCCTATCCCGGAGCTCAGCCAGGGCTGTCCCAGCCCCGAGTTAGAGCTGAGCTAATTCCAGGAATCACAAATCAGGAATCACCTTCATCCGGAGAGTCCCACGGCAGCAGCGGCCGAGGCGGAGGAGGCTCAGGGTGAGCAGGAGGCAGCGGACGCTGAAGAAGATCTCCATGGCCTGGAGCAGGAGGGAGATGGCCCAGAGGGACAGCGTGGAGCTCTGGGAGATGGGGAGGGTCAGCTCCGTGCATGTCCTCCTCATCCCATCCCATCCCATCCTATCCCATCCCATCCCATCCCATCCCATCCCATCCCATCCCATCCCGTCCCATCCCATCCCGTCCCGTCCCGTCCCGTCCCGTCCCGTCCCGTCCCATCCCATCCCATCCCATCCCATCCCATCCCATCCCCCGGGGCACTCACGTAGACCCGGGTGGGATCAAAGGGGCACTCGCGGGACACCGGGGCGAGGGCCATGTCGGCGACAGCGCAGGGGGCCAGCAGCACGCGGCCCTGGTTGCCCAGGGTGAGCCCGATGGCCACCAGCAGCCCCAGCAGGCAGCACAGGCAGCTCAGGCTGCTGCAGGCGCTCAGGGCGAGCAGCGCCCATTTCTGCGGGAGGGAAAGGAGAGGCAGGGAGGGGTGTGGGGCTGTTCCCAGCCCAGGATGGACCCCGAGCGAGGGGCTGGGGACTCTGGGGGCCCCCGGGTGCTGGGAGAGGGCTGGGAGTGCTTACGAGGGCAGCGGGGCTGAGGTAACGGGACAGCAGCAGGGCGGACACTCCGCAGGAGATGGTCTGCGAGGAAGCACAGCGAGGTCAGCGAGGAGCAGCGCCTGCCCCAGGGCCAGCGGTCCCTTTTCCCTGCTGGCATTGTCCCCGAAAGCTCATCCAGGGGGCAGTGCTTCATCTCCTGCAGTCCAGGAACAGTCCCTGAGTGTTTATTCCCTGGATTTGTGCTAAAAAGGCTTGTTTACAGCAGGGAAGGGAGACAGAGCAGCGTCCATCCTGCATCCAACCTGCGCCCACACCCCATCCCTCCTTCATCCCAACCCTCCACGTGTCCCCACCGTGTCCCCAGCCCCGCTCCCGGTGGTACCAGCAGTGCAGCGATGCCCGAGGCGGTGTTGGTGACACCGTAGTGCAGGGAGGTGGCATCCCGGGCACGGAGCACGAAGCGCAGGACAGTGCCGTGGACGAGAGCCCCGGTGATGAAGTTGAGGTGCCCGAGGATGAGGAGGATGAGCCCCGTTCTCATCAGCACCCTGCGGTAGCTGCCAGGATCCAGGTGGCCTGAGAGCAGGGGGCAGGAGGGTGTGGTGTGGCCAGCACCGAGCTGTCCCTGCTTGGGACAGGAATGGGGCATTTGGGGACAGCCCCAGAGCACGTGGGCAGGAAGCCACCGGTAACCCAGGTATGCAAACCACTGCTCCAGCCAGCTCTCCTGGGACTGGGGCAAAGGTGTGGGGCCAGTGGCCATGGGGACAGGGGTCCCTGAGGGGCTGGGAAGGGCTGGAACTCCCTGAAGCTGTGAGGGAGCGCTGGCAGTGCAGCTGTCCCTAAAATCACCTCCAGGGCTGGGTTCTGGCATCCAGCACTTTGAGGAGTGGCTTCTCTCCCCCTGCAAGCCACCCTGGGGCTCTTCTCCCCTTGGAAGCCACTCTCAAACACCCCCCAGCACCCAGTGCTCAGCCCAGCTCCTTCCTGACCCCATCCAAGCCCCTCAGCTCCTCTCCCTCCCTCCCTCCCTGCCTCAGTTTCCCCTGCAGGAGGACAGAGCTGGAGCCCTCGTGTTGAGATCCTCACGCCCCAGACTCACCCCCTTGGCACATCTTCACCAGGCCAGGCTCAGGCTGTCAGAGCCCCTCGATGTCCCCAGGACCTGCCCTGTCCTCAGCCCCGAGCAGTTGGATCCATTGGGGTCCAAACGTGTCCAGCTGGGAGCAGAGCTGGGATGGGGCAGGACCAGGACACCAGAGCCACCCTCCTGCTGCTCCAATTCCTGTCAGACCAGCTCCCCGGGACAAAGGGATAACTCCACCTTCTCCTGTGTCCCAGCCCTGCCCTCCCCTCGCTGCCAAGCCAGCAGCCATGCTGTGACATGCCGTGCCATGCCATGCTGTGCCATGCCAATACACATTCCATATCCACACACCATTCCATGCTTCCTCACCCCCTCCCCACCTCCCCAGAACACCCCAAAGCCACGGCAGCAGGGTGGGATCAGGCCAGGCAGGCCCCAGGCTGAGGGTCTGGGATGGGGTGGACACTGCTGGACCACTGGGCACTGCCCAACACTGCCAGGTGGCAAGGGCTGACCTGCAAGGAGAGGGCAGAGGGGTCAGGGCTGGTGGTGACTTGGCCACAAGGTGACGCAGAGGAGCTGGTTTGGTGGCCATTGCCCTGAGGAAGCTTCCAGGGATGTTCCAGGGAGTGGGATGGGGACAGGGGAATGCTGGGGTGGCTGTGGGAAGAGGCCCCAGCTCTGCTCACACCAGAGCAGAGTTCAATTGGCACAACAATTTAATTACAGGGACAAGCCTGGTTCCTGGGCCTGGTCTGGGAAGGGTTTGGTCCAGGCACAAGCTCAAAGGCACTGTCCCCAGTATCCCACCTGAGCCACTGCTCTCAGCATCCTCATACACCCAGATGTGCTGGAAATTTGGCTTTTTTTCCCATTTTTCCCCTCCTTTAACCTGTAGCCAGCCCTGCTGCACAGGGAGAGGGAGAAGAGAGACCTCTCCTCTTCCCAAGCCTTTGGGAACAGCATTCATGTGGGCAAAGGCAGCTGGAAGATTCCCTGCAGCTTTGGAAAGGACGAGCTGGATTCAGGTGGAATGACAACCAGAGTCTTTATTCCCAAGAGTCCCTTAGGATGGTTGCAGACATACAGACACACGTACATATTTACACTCTTACACACCTCACAGAGTTTGAACCAATAAATTAAAACAAAAAGAGGGCAAGGATTTCGAGGATATGTGGGGTTTTTTTCCTTTCCTTTTTTTTTTTCCCATCATATAAGAAACAGCAGCTCCCCGAGGCGAGGCTGGGGGAGCCAGCTAGAGGATGGCAAACAGAAGTCAACAGGGACACAACCCTGGCCCAGAAGCTGCAGTGACAGTGACAGGGAGTGTTCTCCCAGCAGGTCACACTCTGGCTTCGATGCATTCCAGCTGGACCATCTCATCCAGCCGGCAGCCCTCGGCTTGGGCACAGTGGCTCAGGTGGGCACTTGGGCTCTCGGCACCTCTTGCTCTGGGGGTCTGAGGGCAGCCTGCTGCAGTCTGACAGTGAGGGGACTCGCACTCGTCCGAGGTAATGTCCGGCACGTCGTCCGACTGGCTGTCCGAGCTCTCCAGGTCGCTCCGGATGCTCTCAGGCTGGGCCAGGGTGATGTCCCACGTTTGGCTGGCAATGCAGTCCTTTTGCTCACAGCTTTGGTGTTTGCACGTCTGCTCCTGCTCGCCATCCTCCTCCTCTTCCTCTTCCTCCTCCTCCTCCTCGTCCTCCTCTTCCTCATTCTCTGCCATTTGGGTGTGGACATGCAGGGAATCCTCTGTGCTGCTGCCGCTGGCCAGCTGGTAGTGGCTGGGTTTGGCTTCGATGTCCACCTGGATCTCCATGTTATTGCACTCCCTGCAGGAACAATCACCCTCACGTTACTGGGAGCAGTTACTGGGCTCAACTGGGCACTGCATCACTGTGCTGGGAGGATCACAGCTACAAAACATGAGCTCATCACCCCACGAGAGCTGGGGAACAGCAGCACTCGCTGCTCTCCTTGGATCCTCCTGACAGAGCCAGGATATCCCCAGGCTGAGCCAGGAAAGCCCCAGAGTCCCCCAAACTGCCAGAACAGCCCCTGAGGCTGCTGGGCTGCAGATCCCCTCCCCAGCCTCCCCACCACACACTCCCCAAATTGTTGCCAGCACTCCTCCCCTGCTGGAAAAAGGATGGATCCCCTTTCCAGCAGCAGCAGAGCAGCCTGGTGCAAACACAATCATCCACCACCCACAGCAGCGCTCACAGAGAGGGGATTTTTCCAGGACATCCACCTCCAACACTCCTCTCAGCATTCCATATCCTCCTACCTGTCCTGGGGGTTGTAGGAGCTGATGATGGAACCAGCCATGGCTCGAGTGCTGGCATTGTCACTGATCGCCCCCAAACTGACTGAATCCTTGGGGAAAATCTCCTTCTGGACATCTGCCTGGACTTCCAGCCTGCAGGAAAGAAGAGGATTCCTCAGAAATATCCTTGAGGAGCATCCACCAGTCCCTGTTCCTCACAGGAAAGCAAGAATCCCTGTGAGCTGGCACAGCCCAGCATGACAGGATTTTAACCCCAGTGGTTGCTCTCCCTTATTCTCATTTTTGGCTCCATTTAGGCAAATTCATTCTGTTTTCCATGACGAAGGTAAAGCGGTGTTTACATCCATGACTCACACGATTCCTGCAAAGAGCTGATTTCCATGGATCTCAAACAGAGCCATGATTACATCCTGGCTGCCCTATCAACACGTGGCTCTAATTACCCAGCAAACTGACTCACAGGCAAGTTGGGAGGAAAACTGTGGTGTAACCTCCTGACTTGGAGAGCCGTGATCCTGCTTGCTATAGGCAGCTGGAGAACAGGAAGCATCCAAGCCTCCAGGCTGGAGCAGCTTTAAGCAGGACGTGCAGGAGCTCTGTGCTGCTCCAAATTACCCTGAAGCATCAGCTGTGTGGTCTCAAGCTCAGGAGGGATTTGTCCTCCTTGCAAGGACTAGACTGGCACTGACTCCAGAAAAGGAATCGTGGAATGGTTTGGGTTGAAAAGGACCTTAAAGATCATCTTGTTCCAATTCCATGGGCAGGGATACCTTGCCCTAGACCAGGCTGCTCAGAGCCACATCCAACCTGGCCTTGGAACATCTCCAAGGGATCCCACAAACTCTCTGGGCAATCTGTGCCAGTGCCTCACCACCCTAGGTGGCACAGGGCTCCAGATCATCCTAGAACTGCTAATTCTACAATAGACCAAGATATAAAAATACAACCCCTAGATCAAGGCAGGTTCACTCACACTCCTGTAAAGCTCCCCAAAACAAACCCACTCAACCCCAACAGGCCTTGGGAATGTCTCTGCTTTTCCCAGCAGTCCATTTACCTGCTGTACTTCCCCTTGCTCCCCGAGAGGACTCCCCCACTCAGGGTGCCCCCCGACAGGGCGGCGAAGCTGGCGGTCTCGCTGTAGTTGCCCTGCATGACACTGAGGCCATCTGTGGGGCTGCCACTGGTGCTCAGCACACTGGTCAGCCCCTCAATGCTGCTTTCTCCAATGCTGGGGTTCTTCAGGGCTCTCCAGGCATCGGCCACTGCGGGGATGGAGAGCACAGGGGTTGGAATCGGCAGTGGAAATGCTCGGCTGTGATGTCTCATCTCAGATTTGGGAGACATCAATACCTCTAAATATTTCATTACAAGAGTATTTTGCTTCACCCCCTTCCCCGCTCCAGTTATTACCTGTGATGGGTCCATCATCTTCATCAAACTCAATTTTCACCCCCTTTCCATTGGCTGTGCTGACCCCACAGCCACCGCCCCGGCACAGCGAGATGGGCACGACCCCATAGACGTAGGCCAGCATGATGGGGACCCCAATCCCTGGAGAGGAGGAGGAGCTGGGTTAGGAGGAGCTTAAGGACGTGTTGGGCAGACAGAAATGATTTTTAGGGACTCTCTCAGTTGTGTTTTTGCTGCTTTTAAAGGCCCCAGTTCACAGTTTTGTAGACAGATAGTGGAGGAGGCCTTTGAGCTGAGTGAGGGAACCCCAAGAGCACTGAACCCCCAAGACATCAGCACCAAAGCATGACAGGAGACAGCTCTGTGTGTCCAGGGACTCCAGGAGGGGCTGTGGCACAGGCAGTTGGTGCTCCAGCCAAGCCCTGGGCTGGCTCTGGGCCAGCCAGAGCACATCAGGATGGGTTTGGGTGTGAGACACAGCATTGTGCCTGAACAAACACACAGCTGCACTGACAAACTGCCCCTTGGCCACCCCCACGGCACAGGGCTGGGCTACCCGCTTGTCTCAGGGGCTACTGGGCCAGCAGAAGGGGCAGGGCTGGGCCCACTTACCAACACTGACAGCAGCAATGACTGGGGAGGCAATGACAGACAGGGTGACCCCACCGGTAATGGCCAAGTTCCTCTTGTGCTTGGAGGTTTTCTTCCCCTCATACCTGCTGTGGATCTGATGGAAGAAAAAGCACCAGGTGAGCACAGCAGACACCCAGAGGACATTGATATGTGATTTCACAGCCTTGCCAGCTGCATGAACCCTTAAAAAACCTCATTTTGAGCACAGATCTCCTCACAGACCAGGTCTAGCAGGAAGGTCTGTGTTTAAGAAAAAGAAGCAAACACAAGTGAAGTGCTGATGTGCCATTCCTCCCCACTGTCCCTCAGTCCAGCACCACAGGATGGGCTCAGAAGGGATCCCTTTGGCTGCTCCTGGGGCAAGGCAGAGGCACGAGAGAAATGCAAAATGCATTTAGGAGAACTTGAGCCTGAAGGGCTACCAGGGCTATCAGCCACCACCTTCCCTCTGCCCACACAAAGCCCAGGAGATAAGAGAAGCTTTGGAAAACGGAATTTCGGTTCTGTGACGAGATCCACCCTTCCTATCAGCTCTGAATTTCTGGTCAGATGCCCCCAGCACACCCCAAACCCTTCTGCCCCCCACACTCACCTTCCTCCCAACATACACGGGGATGCCAATGACCATGGCAGGAATGGCAATGCCAGCGATGAGGGAAATGCCGACAGGAGCGCCGATCAACGTGCCCAGCTGCCAGAGAATCTTCTTTTTACGACTCCATGGCTTTTTGCCCCAGAATGTACAGCCAGAGGGGCTTCATGGAAAGGGGAAAAACTGTATTAACATGCCAGCAATTGCTAAATGTTCCTGAGAATCCCAAGTTCAACTTCCACATGAATAAAAGCCACAACTTGGGAAGCAGGTAGACTACACAAATAAGTTTTCTGTGTTTTTTCCCCAAAAAGGTGAATATCACACTACTGGGTCTATGCTTAATATCCAGTACACCACAAACTCTCAAAAGCAATTGTATGAGGAGGTATTTTTGGTGTGGGGAAAGCATCTGAACACTATAAAGTGGGAACAAAGTCCACCTCTTCGGGTCAGAAACAATAAAATTTCTCCAGCTGATTGCTGAAGCAGGAGAATAAAGTCCAACACAGGCAGTGAACTCCTCCACACAGGCTGAGAGAGGCACGTGCTGCTGCCCAGCTCACCTGAGGTAATGCAGATCCGAGATCTCCTTCATGCAGAGCCAGCAGAACTCGCAGCCACACACAGCACACGTCATGTGGTTGCAGCTGCCATCATTCATCTTGATGATGTAAGCACTGCAGCGAGGGCACGGCTTGATGTCATCAGCTGCAGGGAAGAAACATGGAAATTCAGTTGGGATCTCTGCTGGGATGGTGAAAAATCACCCAGGGGAAGCTCATTGTGCATGAAAAATCTTTGTTTTCTGTGCAGCAGAATGCCTGTGCTCATCACAGGGTTGGTGTGTGTTTGGTTTATCTCAGAGAGGATAATATTGATGTGACAGACCCCACCGACAGCAGGGACTGGGAACAACAGCCACTTTGAAGGGCTTGTTCTAATCTGGAATGGGATTTAATCCAGAATTCATGCTTAGACACAGGGAACAGGTCATACCTGCCCAGCACAACAAGCCATTACTGAATTGCTCCACTGAGGTGATTCATAGGCCAAGAACAACACAGCAACTGGGAGAACAGGAGAAACCCCAAACCTGGCCTTTGGGGCAGCAGGAGCTGCAGCCACACACAGTTGCAGAGGCTGCCCAGGCCCCAGGCTGCTGCTGGCAGAGCAGGATAAGGGGTTTCATCCCTTTCTTAATTCAGAAGTCATCTGATCGTGGTTATGCAATGGCTGTGCAGTGGTTCGGGGCTCTGCTGGCCCCTGCAGAGCTCAGCAAGATGAAATCCAGCTGTGAGAGCCCAGCTCACACCTTATTAATCACCACACTGGATCCAGCACAGCGGGGTGGGGAGAAACCACTGTCTCAAAACCCTCCCTTTCCATGGCTAAGTGCCCTTCCTGGCAGGGATCTTTTTAACAGGATAGAAAAAACTCACACACTGGGTTTTTCTGCTGGCTGTGGCAGTATCTGTGCTGTCCATGATTAGGGTTCTCTAAACTGGGGCATGTTGGACCTCGGCACACCACTAAGCCACCCCAGAACCACCCACGACAGCTCCACACTGAGTGAATTGACATTTAAACTCTTCACACAGAGGGAAAAAACAAGATGCTTTGTCTGGGGGTAGGGCAGGGCTTTAAAAAATGGCCTCACTGCCCACTTCCAGAGTCAATACAGTTATTTTTAAGGAACACAAACCCAGCAGACACAGCAGCTCCTACCAGGCAGTGGAGGAGCCTGTGGGTTGGCATTTTTTTTTGGTACCTGACATTACCAACACCTAAGAGTGCACAGAGCAGACAGAGCTCCCCACACTCAGCTGGCCATGAACTACTGAATTCATTGCTGCTCTTCACAACCACACCAGGGAAATTTGAAGCTGCAACGGTAAGAAAGTGACTGCTTGTTCAGGGTTTAGATCAGCAAAAAAGCGAGAACATCCAAGATCAAAACAGCCACAAGCAGGGCTGGGGCGGATGAGGGAGTTGCCGTGACACAAAAGGACCCAAAAAGCACATCATCACCTACTGATCTGTTTAGCGCTCTTGGAAGAGATCAGATGTGTTCTAACGCACAGGAGGAGGGGAAATGACTCTGAGTTTCACAGCTGCTGGAGACACTCAGTGCACTGACATCTCCCTGCTTCGAGGGGAGCGAGGTTTGTGTGTTTTTCTCAACACATGCAAACAACCGAGCAACCAAAAAATCAGGGTGTGCAAACAAGGAGTTGGAACCTAGTGGGCCTCTTCTAATTTGAGATATTTTAAGAAAAATAGCTAAATCCATACCCGGCCCGGACTCCTGTCCATAGCTGAGGCCCGAGGTGTGCTTGGTCCGTACCCGCAGGGTCTGTGCCCGCTGCTGCCGGGCCATGTCACACGTTTGGTTGGGGTGCCAGATCTGCTTGCAGTGGTAGCAGAACTCTGTCTGGCAGCCATCCCTCTCGCAGGTCAGCTTGGGGCAGCTGGCACAGCCGTAGGCGATCACGGCGTACCTGCAGGGGGAATGGAAACACAAAGTTAGCCAGGGAGAGGCTTTTTGCTCGGCTGTCCAGCAGGGCAGCTCACCCAGAGCCATCAGCCCAACCCTCCCAGCTCATTTCTGAGCACAGCAGCCTCCACACCAGACACATTTCTGCACGCTCCAGGCCTATGGCTCACGCTGCAGGGCCTGAAATTAAGCAGTGCTAATTGGGTTACACGGGGTAGGGACCTTTCATGCAGGCAGCTTGAGATCCTGAGTTCTCTCCTCGGTAACTGCTGGCAGTTCTCACTGCCAATTCAGATTTGTCTGGCCCAGCTAACTCCTTGCTGTTTCCTCCTAGGACAGGCTCAGGCTGCTCTTTCCAGGCACACACATCCCTCATTTCCTTAGGACAGACCTATGGGAAAGCTGAGGTTGTCCTGGGCACTTCTACCAACTGAATGATTCTAAAAAAGTGGAATAATGGTTCCTTATGTGCCTATGTCAACAAGAAAGCTCCCGTCAATCTTCTCAACTTTTTTTCAACAGGACTTTCTTTTCCAAAGAATGGTGAAGAACAATGCCCTGCCTTTGGAACAAGCCAAAACTGGAGTAAAATAATCGAGAGAGAGGCCAGGTTCAACCAGCTCCGTCTGACAGTACTGTGACACTCCCAGAAGGAAGTGTCCTGTGCACACACAAGTCTGAGCAGCATCACCAAAGCACTGCTACAGAAATCTGACTGACAGCCACTGAGGATGAGGCTGTTCCCATTGCTGTGAACAATTCCAGAAGTGCCTTCCCAGTCCTGCGACACCCATACGGCAAAGGGTGTTTTTGTTGCTCATCCTCAGTATTTTTGTTAGCGGTCAGAGGGAGAATAACTCCTATTTAGGGTTTCAAATTTAGAGCTCGTGTGGCTCGAGTTGTATTGCCTCTTCTTCTCAGAGGCAGCAGCGTGAGAACCACTGAATGTGTCATACCACAATGATTCATATCCCGTGGGAGTTTGAGCAACTTCATCCTGCCAGGCTACGGCATCATCGCCAAAGAAACAACATCTGAGGGCCGGGAGGCACGGCTGCAGCTCTACCTGGGCATCCACACAACTGCACCTGAGCCAAGCAGGAGGAGAGGCAGGAAAATCCCATCCCTGGCAGTGTCCAAGGCCAGGCTGGACAGGGCTTGGAGCAACCTGGTCTAGTGGGAAGTGTCCCAGTCCATGACTGGATGAAGTTTTAGATCCTTTCCAACCCAAACTCTGTGTTTCTATATGATAATTCCATGATGCAGATGGCCCAGGGGGGTTGGGAGGGACAAACTTGATTCCTGTGCACCTTGTCTAAGGAATATCCCACTAAATGTCCTCACCCTTCAGCCTACCCTTGGCAAAACAGAAAGGAAAAGCTTCATTTGCCCAGCTGTGTTGTGACACTGCTATTTCAAACCATAACAGCAGGCTAGGAGAGCTCAGTGAAATATATTAAGCAACCCCATACTCTAAATTAACTCCTCACTCAAAATGTTGGGTTTTTTTAAACACTCAAGAAATTAAAATCATCAGCATTTATATTTTATTGCTGGAGCTGAAATGGCAAATATCATGCACGAGCCCACAGCTGTGGTGAAAGAAGCTCCAGGACTGCCTATTGGGGGAAAAAAATAACACATCTCCACGTCAAGGTCAACTAGAAAGTGGGTTTTGAAGTGAAATGCTGAGGAATTATCATGGCAGGACGTGGATGGACAGTGGTTCTCCTCTTCCACTGACCTCTGACACATTGCTGGCTTAAACAACAGCAATCCCAGAAGATGAGAAGGGAAACTGATTTTTCCTCCCTGAATTTTCCCCACAAAACAATGTGAGTGTTTTCCTGAGACCCCAGGAATTGCATTTCCAGCCCACTCCTTGGACAGCCACGAGTTTCCTGCATCCCTCCTCCTGCCCATTCACAGATCTCAGCCCACACAGCTCCGTTTTCTTTAAAGGTTCTGTCATTCTCCCAAGCTTTTGGGAAGGCTGAAGTGTGACAAACACTAGACAACGATACCACCTGATTGTAGCAAGGGGGAAAAAAACAAAGCTGCAAACACAGAAAATGATACGTTTTGCGATTGATGGCGCATCAATTGACCAGGGTTTCCATGGCAACACGCACCGGTGTTGTGTTCTCCTTCTCCTCCTCCTCCCGGGCAGCACAGCCAGGTTTTTTCATTTAGGAAACGCTGCGGGATGTGAGGAAGGCAGGATGGATATTCCAGGTTTGTCTGTCACAGCCCTGCAGCCCTTTGGGGGTGACAGCCAAAGGGTGACAACCTCGGTGGGGGTGACAGCCAGGGATACCCCAGCCCTGCACACCTTGGTGGTGTTGGAAATTATAGAACTTTTGAATTTTTTTGTTGGTAAATTCAGAGGGGTTTGGTTGCCTTTGTCCAGGGGGAGGGGAATTGAAGTTTCTCTTCAAAAGAGGTGAGGTTTGATGAGCTGAGCATTGACAGATTGGGAATAGCCAGGAGGTACAGAGGAGATAAACAAACACTAACAGACACCACCCCCTGGTGTGGCTGGAGACACCTGGTCTGGGAAGAGATCGATAAGAGAACCAAAGAATGGGGACTGAATCAGCATCAAAGGGATCAATAACCAATAGGAGATTGAACACTAAGCGTTGTGTATTTTAAGACCAACGCAAGTGAATTTCTTTGTGGTTTTGACGTGTAAAAACGTGGAAAGTCTGGTAAAGAACCAGATGTGATGACAGGATTTTCACTGCACAACCGAGGCGTGTGTGGATGAAATAATTTCTGTTGCACATCCTGGGCTGAATAAAGCAATGCCTTGATTCTCTGACGCCGAGAAGATGTTGGAGAGTTTGTGTTTTTCCCGGGGTTTCGGTGACAGTGGTGGGTGACATTCCGTGCCAATCATCACTGTGCCGTGCCCCCAGCCCTACCTACTCCCTTACTCCACCACTACTACAGCAGGGAAAGCCCGCTGTAAATAATTCATACCCTGATTTTACATAAGCACAGCCACACAAGCTCTGCTGGGAAGAATGAATGGGGTGATTAATTCCTCTCCCTGCCGGAGGGCTGATTCCAACAGCCTTTGTTCCACACACCAGCAGCGCTGGTCCACGAGAGCTGTCTCCAACATCTCCAACAGCCCCCGGGTCACTTCTTGCCCTTCAGGGCAGCTGGGAGGAGGATGCCAGCAGGTCACCTGGCTCATCCTGCTCACTGACTAACCAGGGAGGAGGCTTTTGCTCAGAGAAAGAGCCGTGTGTGACAGCAGCCTGCCCAAACCCCCCCAGAGGAAGCGATCAGGCTCAGGCTGGGTTGCTGTCACAGAGGCAACGCCCTCCGGGCCGGGCTGGAGTCGCCTCCTTCCAACCAGCCAGCCTGGGTGACGTCGCTGTTTGTACACCTTCTCCTGGGCACAGATAACATCACAACAGTCAAGGAGCTGAGATTCGGTGAGCAGGAACCGGATTTTCTCTCGCTGGTTACCAGCAGAGGCATTCCCTCCGTGACAGCACAATCTGTTCTATCTCCCTCATCTGATCCCCAGCGCTGCTGAAATATCAAGATCTCGCACTTGATTTGGCTTCAAAAAGGAGCAAAGGTGTTGTTTGCTGCTAACTTCACCTTCTGAAGGGAACAAGCCCTTATACAGGATGCTCAAGAGGCCGTGAAATGGGTAACCCGAGCCAGGTTCACTGATTTGCATAGGATGCCTATTACAAGGCTCTGATTAAATCTTCACAATCCTCCCACCACCTTTTCCATTCCGACTACTAGGTCAGACTTTCCTTTCATGTTCCTGCTACCCAGAATTGCTATCCAAGCTGAGTTGCAGCTCAACTTCACAGCACTTCTCTTAAGTTCCCCGACAAAGCCCTTTTCCAGGCAGCTTTGGCTCACGCCCAAAACAGAAACCTAACAGAGTTCGTTTAAAAGAAAAGGGAAGAGAAAATGAAAGCAACACGCTCATAACTACACAGTCATCGAGCTTGGCTGGGCTGACTTCTGGACAGACAGACGTTTTCTCACTTGGGCAACGGACAGTGAGTCAACATCACTCCTTTTTGCCATGTATTCACGTCCTCACTGGGAAAAAGTGACTGGTTATGGTTCCTTCTTCCCCACTACCAGAGGCTGCAGCGTTGTCCCCATGCACTGTCCCCAGGGCTGGCAGCAAAACACACAGCTGGGAAACTCCACACTTCCCGTTTGTGCAGAAAAAAGGTTTCTGTTAAATTGGGGAAACAATGGCTCAGCTAAAACCCCCTTCAAGTTGTATCACTCCTTCCCGATTTGTCTGTGTTTCCACTATGCCCAAGGTCAAATCCTGGTGCTCTAGAGAGATAATAGGGATAGATGGAATTTTGGTACCCAAGGCCTATCAGGCTGTAGATAAGCAAAGAATCCCTGCAGTGAGGGCTCTTCATGGGACAAAGTAGGACCAGAAGTGTATTAGCAGCAGCACCCTTGGAGGGTGAGCCACCCCTCCCTGTGCTGTTCTGGGATCCACGTGGGGATGGGCAGGATAGTGGGTCTCAGGGCCATCCCAGCTGGGATGCCATCCCCAGGACCTACTGGGGACACGGAACATCCCACTGGGACAGTGGCTCCCACCTCACCCAGCTATCCCAGCACGTGCTGGGGACATCCAGCATCCCTCCAGGGCGGGTGTCTCCTTTCCCCAACACCTCCCAGGACAGACAGACGGGGCAGCACCCTAAGCACACAGCAGGTTTCCTGCTGCCAAGCTGCCCCACCATGGAGAGGACAGGGTTTTCCCCCTCCCCATGCTGTTCCACCATGGAGAGGACAGCACCCTACGGGGACACCGGGTTCCCCACTCCCCAGGCTGTCCCGGGATGGGGAGAAGAGCAGATCCCCGTTCCCCTGGCTGTCCCAGGACGGGAAGGGCAGCACCCCACGGCCAGCCCGTGTCCCCCCAGCACTCACCCGCAGTCGGGAGCAGGGCACCAGCGGCAGTCGGGGTCGGCGGCGAGGCAGCGGCGCAGCATGAACTCCTCGTACTTGGCGACGAGGTGCGGGGAGTCGCGGAGCAGGCGGCGGATGTCGGCGGGGTTGAGGCGCTCGCTGCACTCGGGGCAGCAGATGTTGACGCGGGACTCGGTGATCTCGATGCGCAGGTACTGCCGCAGGCAGGCCCCGCACGACCGGTGCGGGCACGACAGCAGCCTCGGCGCGTTCTCCGCCGGCTGCCTCACCAGGCACAGCGGGCATTCCAGCTCCTCCTCGCCCTCCGGGACCACCGGAGCCTCCTCGGGGGGCGGCGGCGGCGGCGGGGGTGGCGGGGCGGCGGGGGGCGGCGGCGGGGCAGCCGGGGGCGGCTCGGCCTTGGCGCGGCGGCGGCCGCCCGCGGCGGAGGCGGCGGCGGCGGAGAAGACGCTCTGGAACGAGAGGCGGCGGCGGCGGCCGGGCTTGGGGCACTTGGCGGCGGCCGAGTGGATGGACGAGGAGCGCGGCGACTCGGAGTCCCGCTCGGAGCCCATGGCGGCGAGGGTGGCCCGGCGGTGTCACCGGCGGCGGGGTCCGAGGTTGGAAGCAGCGGATCGGTCCGAGGGCTCCGGGCGCCGCGTCCCGCCGGGCGCTGCCTCGGCCGCGCTGTAACGAAAGCGGCGCCGGGGCCGGGTGAGCTCAGCCCCGCCTCGTCCCGCCCCGCACCGGGCGCGGCTGTCGCCGTCGCCATTTCGGTTGTGGGCAACGCCCCCGGGCAGCGCCGGTGTGTGCCATGCCTGTCCCTGTCCCGGGGCTGCGGTGCCCTAAGTGGCTTTGAGCCATCTCAGCGAGGGAGAGCTGAGCCCTTGCTCTGCTTGTGGGCTCCTCTCAGTACCCACCGCCCCTCAGCGCCATTGCACCCCTCAGCCTCTGGCTCCCCTCAGCGCCATTGCTCCCCTCAGCGCCCGACTCTCCTCAGCATCGCGATTCCGTCAGCACCCCCGGCTCCCCTCAGTGCCCCCATCTCCCCTAAACACTCCTGTCTCCCTTCAGCCCCCCATTTCCCCTCAGTGCCCTGGCTCTTCTCAACACCCGGCTCCTCTCAGTCCTTGCCTCCCCTCAGCGCTCCCGTTTTCCCCTCAGCACGCTGATTCCCTCAATGTCCCATCTCCCTTTGGACAACGCTCTCAGGCACATGGTGGGGTTCCCGAGGTTGGACTCAATGATCCTGGTCGGTCCCTTCCAACTCGGCTTATTCCAGGATTCTCCCTTCAGCTCCCGATCTCCCCTCAGCCCCTGACTCCCCTCAACACCCCTCCCTCAGCACTGCCATGGCTGCTTCACCCAGGGCCTGGAATGAGGGGAATCTTCTGCCTGGACTGTGCAGAAAAAAAGGTTTCTGTTAAAAAAAACCTGGGGCAATTTGCTTTTTAACATCTCTCATCAGAGAGGGGTGTCTGTAACCTCAGGATTCCCCTCTAAATCCATCCATCCATCCCAATGGAGCACCTTGTCCCTCATTATGTGTCCCTCATTGTGTGTCCCTCCTTGATAATGTTTCTGAAGATCATATAAAAATTTACTCAGCTGGGAACTCCTCCCTGAGTGCCAGGTTTAGAGGCACTGAAACTACAACCCACATTCTTACTGCACTCATGCAGAAAGTTAAAAGCCTCCGCTTCCTTCCAGGGTTCCCCTATGCCCAGAGGGGTCTGCCAGCCTCATATCCCATCCAAAGGCAGATAAACTAACAGGAAGGATGCTGCTTCTTATTATGCTGGGGAGGTGAAGCAGAAAGATCTGCTGTGTCTACGAAGAGCCTCTTAAATCAGCACAGAAGGAGCTGCCTTGCCTTAGACTGTCAGCTCTGCCTGGACAGCCTGTGGTTATTCATGTGACAAGGGTGGCTCCATCACTGTCTCCCAGCTATCACCATTCCTGAAATCATCTCTCTCAGCAAAGCCTGTTTGCATGATTATTATTACCGGGATCCTTCTAAGAGCTGGGATGGGAACAAGGAGCCTGGATTTCGGTGCTGGTGTTGCTAGATTGCTGTAGGCAAAGACCCCCAGATCTGTCAGCACAGCAGGGATAATGATGACACTTCCCTGTCTGATGGGTGAATGAAGGCACAGAAGGCAGAAATCACCTGCACAAATGAAGCTTCCTCCTCTCCTAAACGCCCTGCAGCAATCCTGCTTTTCCCTGTGCTCCTTTCCATTAATTCTGTGCCTGCCATACACCCTGCCTTACTGCTTATCCCAAGATGTCTGCTACACCCAAGTCCTTCCCTGGAGATTGGATTCCCCAGACATTTGTCAGTTCTTCACATTCCTGCCACAGCTCACGGGGCTTTGGACCAGCTGGAAGTTTTGGACCACACTTAGGCTTGGCCTCAGAGTGGTAAATTCCTGCCTGGGATCAAAAACCCTGTTAATTAGCAAGTTAATTTGGCAAGGGCCAAACAGCTCTGCTCCAAGAGAAGCAGGGATGCTACGAGGGTGTCTGTGGAGCACATTGTCCCTGAGCAGAGAGTTGCTGAGCTGTGGTCCCTGGACAGGCATGAAGATTCTTAACACTTCCCTGACACTTGTGGTGTGGAGCTCCCAGAGGAAAAGGATCCTTTTCCTTGGGAAAGGAGGGCCAGATGAAGAAGAAAAAGATGTTGTAATGGCGTAAAATGAGATTATATTAAAATTAACTCTTAGTGTCTGAGACAAGCCAGGTATGAGGCATCTTTAAATGGCTGTCGCTGCCCATCTGTAGCAGAGACTGTCTTGCTTTGATGATTTCACTAGAAAAATCACACTCTTGACTGAAATAGAGAAACCTGAACAGGACTCGTGTGTGGGATGGATCTCCCAGACAGCGCTCTGCCAGCTCAGCCCTACGTCCTCTGCAGCACAGGAGCACAGACTGTAACTAATTGTGGGAAGGTTTCAGCTCAAAAGCTAATGTGAGACAGGCCTGAATTACCGGTAGTGCAGACACAGAGAGACAGAGAGCAAAACCATCTGGAGTTCCTGGGAAAGGCATCAGCTCGCGACGTGCTGGTGGGGCAGAAATGACTCTTCATTCCCTTATATGAGGAATCACGATACCAACAGGGCTGGGGGAGGCCAGGGTAAATCAGAGTGACTTCAGAGCTATCTTCCCTGCTCCCAAGCTGTGCAGAGCTCTTGCCAGTGGTTAGATGTTTGAGGGAATTCAGTGCTTTTTTGGAGTTCTGAGACACAGATTTCCAACTGTCCGGACCCTGCTGTGGTCCAGACATCACAGCTACTTAAAAACAAGTTCTCTCCGTGGCTGAGGTGTTTCTCCATGACGAGTTTCCACAGCCCTTGCCAGGAGCAGAGGCTTCTGCTCAGCGTGTTCCTGACTAGCAGTTTGAACCCGGTAGTTTGTTTTGATTCAAAAAAACCCACCCCAAAACAAACAGCCAGGAACTGGAAGGAAACGGCAGGAAAACAAGCTGCCGGGGAGAAAAGGAAAGAGGCTGATTGGAAGGTCACCGGATTGGGAGTGAGATCAGATCAGCCCCTCCCTGGAGCTGCAGGGAAGCTGCCACCAGCCCGACCGTTAAACTGGGGGATATTTGAAAAGATAAACCCAAAGCAAACAAACAAAAAAGATACAGAAGGCGGGGGCCGTGGGGGGGAATTCAAACGCTGCAGCGAATCATTCTGCAAATCCCAGCTCCAATAGGCAAATTTGCTTTTGCTTACGCTGGCAGAAAGCTAGAAGACTGCTGACTTCCGACCCCGCTGGATTTGGCACAGGCGACTTTTAAGGCTGCCTGAAAGCGCCGTATCCCCCAGGAAGGCTTCCAGGGAGAAAGCTTTGTCCAGGCACCGGTTGGAGCCACCCCACACTGCCCAGTGCCGTTCCCAGCCTGGATGGAGCCGCTGGGGGAGGCTGAGCGGGGCTGGACCTGCTTTTGGGAGGTATTTCTCTGGAAAGAGAAATACCGCCGTCACCCACACCCCAAAAACCCCTTGCGGAGCAGAGCGATAGCTCTGTCGCTGTCGAGGAGGAAGAGCTTCTGGTGATGCAATGAAAATTCCCCTTGGTAATTCAGAGAGTGAAAGCAGGGGCTGGGCTGCCGGGAAGGGATTGTGAAACCCAGCCTGGGAGTGTTTGCATGGAGGAACTGGGGTGTGCCTGGCCGGGAGTATCGCTGCGGTGGGACACTGGCAAGCACGTCGGCTTGGGTTTGCAGCCGATAAAATTGAAATTCCAGCTCCTACCACATCCCTTTTGCCCACCGTCCCCCCTTCCTGGTTACCCAAATATCGCAGGTATGGTAAATACCTGCCTGTTGCTCTCCTCCCTGGCCTGCAGGACACGGGGCGTGTTGAAATATATTTCAGGACACTGCCCTATGAGCTATATTTCATATCCCTGCCTTAAACCTCTGGGTGTGAACCCCTCCCCAGCACTGACTCTTTTCTCCAAAATTCCGTGGGTCTCCTAGGAGCTTCTCCCATTTTTCCCAGGCAGGGGTAGGGGGTTATTCAAGGGGGACACACTGCATTGCAGGGCAGATGGAGTTTAGAGAAAATCCAGCTCGTGTTGCTGCTTGCTGATAGCAGTGGAATGGGGGAAGGAGGGGAGCAGCTTTATGCCAGCAATTCTTCCTTGTTTTTGCACAGGGACATTCGGGAATGACTCAGCTCTGGTTTTGCTGGGCAGGCTGAGACCTTTGGCCCTATTAAGGTGGGACAGCCAGGGCTGTTAAAGGGATCCAGGTGCATCAGGGTGCCAAAATGTAGATGGCAGTTTCAGGGGTCTCTCTGCTGGGACCCACCTGAGAGGTGCTGCACTCACAGCATCTGGAGGAAGACGAGAGCGAGAGGGACAGACAGATCCCAGTAGCACAGACATCATTTTAAACCTCTCAGAGGTGCAGTGTGAGGTCTCACCCCAGCTCCCTACCCTGCAGAGTTGTGCCTGGAGCATGTGGGCTTCCCTACTCCTCTTCTTGGGGTCCCACCTCCAGAGTAGGGATGTCAGTCTTGCCTGCCTGAGGCATTCAGCAAGGCTTAACCCCGAGAGAGCCTCGAGCTCTGCGGCGAGGGACGCTGAGCATTCACGGGGAGCAGCTGTGATTGCGAGAACTGAAGCTCATTGGGGTCATTTTCTGCCAGGGCCTCGGGGAAGCTCTGGGTCGTAATGACATGCACTGTGATCGTTTGTCAGATGGAGATGTCATTAACGGCCACTCATGTCTCTCCAGGGAAGACACCAGTGGCTGGGGAGGGCTCTCCCCAGTGTGCACACTGCACACACTCGCTGGCTCTATCCAGTTAGTTCATGTTCTGTTTGCCTCTCCTGGTCCCCTGAGATGTGTTCAGGGAAGGAAAGAGATAATTCTGCTTGACTCCTCTTTCTTCTGCTGGATTTAACAAAGATAGACGTTCTTTCAAATGAAGAGGGAGCGGCAGGAGATGGGAGCTTTGGGATCAGAATTGCAAGGCTCTTCCAAGAGGACTTGTTCTGGTTTAGTCTGTGGTTACACCTCCTCTCCCCTCCATCTCCCCATCCCACTCTGCTCCCTCCTAACACCCACACGCACAGCAATCTTCCACTCCCTGCTGTGACTTTCCGGGGAAGAGGCTGTCATGTGAAATCCTGGGAGAGAGCTACCACATGGAGCTCTCTCTGAAAGCATCACAACAGGCCTTGCAGAACAGGCCGGCAGCCGGGGAACGCTGCGCTCCCCCTCCCCGAAATCCTGAGCGCTCCTCTCATGGATGGCAGGTTGGGGGAGCGGGGAATCATCTTGTAAGCTTGGGAGCCGCCTACACACATGGCAAGTCTTGTCAGCAGCTGATAAAAGAGGTGGGAGGTGGGGAGATTTCGAGGGGGAAGAATGTGGAGGCTCTCATGCCCACGTAGCTCCCCCATCCTGTCTCCTCCAGGGCTCCTGCAGCTGGGTTGGTGCCGTTGGTGACACATGTGCATTGAGGAGAGACCCCAAAAAGGGACTCGGATGTACTTCAGCAATGACGCAAAGGTAGGGATCATTAAGCAATTACTTATAATAGTAATCTGACATGCTTTCCCCCTCTACAAAAGCAGCATTTCCTTTTGTAATAAAAGCACAGGCTGTTCTGAGTTCTTTATTCACCTCCACGCTCACTGTACAGCTTTGGGGATAGAAGTGACAATGATCCCTGCTCTCAAGTCACTGCTTCCCAGTGACCTGCTACCCTTAATGATGGGGGATTTATAACTGAGAAGGTTTAGCACTGTAGGGTGCTGCCATCAGGATAGGGCTGGCCAGATCCCTATAGCAGGAGGAAGGAGCTAGACTCCCTCCTCACCTGAGTCATTAAACAGACAATTAAGTGTTTGGTGTTGGCATAAACATAGGCAAATTAATCACTGGAGAAAACCCCAGGCTGGCTGTGGTTAGAAGGTGGTGGTGACAAACACCTGTGCCAGCAGAAGGCCAAGGGGCATGGAGATGGCATAGCGTGGCATGGCAGGAACCCTGGCTCTGGAGTATCTCCCTGATGGCAGCTGGTTTTTGGGATGCTCAGCATCTTGCAGGACATGAGCAAACCTGGCCACAGCAGAGGTGCCACGATCAAGGTGAAATCTTCAGGAGGAGCACTCATGGAGAGCTAAGGAAGAGTTTGTTCTGCCCTTCAGAGAGCAGATGCACAAGGCAGAGCTCTGGCACAGGGCTTGATTTCTGCAAGGAGAACAGAGTGAGGCACTGGCCTGGTTTCCAGGAAAGGAGAACAGTGTGTCACAGAGAAGGCATTGAAAAGACCTGAGGCTTCTGCCTCAGCTTTCTGTCTTACTCCTGCAGACACGTGGGCGCTTGGGAGTTCAAAGGCTGAACTGGAGGCTGTCCTGCAGCTGGCAGAGGACAGGAAGCTGTGGGCTTCTCCTGCAGAGCTGCTGGAGCAGAGACCACAGAGGATGTCCCTGTCTCTGCTGGAGATCCCCGCTCGGCTCAGCATCAATCCCTGCAGCGCTGACCTTTGCAGTGGGAGTGTGGGAATCCGAGGTGGATGGGAAGGCTTGGTACAAGGCACTATCTCCAGTGCCCAGACCCCCCAAAAAACACTGTCAGCCCTTCAGCAGCATCTCAACACCTCACAGGATCTCTGAGATCCTCTCCAGCTCGTGCACCCCACAGCACAGGTAGGGCTGGGCACACCACACGTTTCCTCCAGCCGACCCACCCATTTCCTATTTTCTGCAGACATGACAACTAGTGAGTTAATCCTGCAGGCCATAAACTAAGCTGTATTAGCAGACACCATCTGTCCTTTTTCATTTGCTGATGCACGACCTATTTTGCTGTGTAGTGGAGCAGGCACTGCAGTTTCGGGGCTTGCATGTTGCAGTGTCCCTGTTGCCAGGGCATAATCTGCTGCTCACAGTGACCTGCTAGTGGGAGAAAACTCCAGTGAACTGAGCACCACTGGGACCTGCTGCCGTGGGCAGGTGGTGGGTGAAGCCTGTCCCTGTGGCTGTTTGGCCTCCAAGGAGGTTTGGGCTTCAATCCCACAAAGCACTTGGGAAGGGAAAGGTCTCTGTGGAAATTCCAAGAATAAGAGCATAACTGCCCTCAGCAGGGTCTCCTGAAGCCCCTTCAGCAGTGGCCACATCCACATTCCCTCAGTTGCCAGGAGGTCATGGAGAGACCTGAATTCTCATCCCAGAGTGGGGTTTTTGGGAACAGGCCACGTGGTGAGCTCAGCGCTGCAGCCATGCTGCTCTGCCTGGGGTAATTCCCGTGCTTTACAGAGCTGAGCAATGGCAATCACACCAGGGCAGGGAAAGACAGGAAGAGAACTCTTCCTTTATCCCTCTGGTCATGTCTTGGAGCACTGTGGTGCCCCTTATCTGGGTACAGAAGTACAGACATTGTGAAAGGTCGTAAAACCATCAGGATTTTCCAAGCCAGTTATCATTATTTGACTTAACCAACTCTTGAGGCAATTCCAAAGGTTAGTGCCTCATTGCAAGAAGCCTCCTGAATTTACCAGCTTTTAATTTAACTCAGCGCTGGTGACAGAAATTTTCCCTGAGCTCTGAAACAAAAAGCCAGGAAATTCTGTGGTTGTGTGCTAAGGAGTCAAGAGGGAGCTAAGAGCAGGGCTGGGTGCTAACACACTCATCTGTTCCTCAGAACCAGGATGATCACTGCTCACTGACCTCTGAACTCCCAAAATCATCAGCCAGGGAATTTTCAGCTTCCTGCCTCACTGCACAAAAGCGGAAGAGAGTGTGGAAGGAATTATTCAGACTGACCTTGGTCTTAGCCAGACCACTTCTTTCTGAGTTAGCTCAGTTGCATTATTTGGGTTTTCCAAGGAACTCTCAAGCTGCTGGGTAGGATGTGGCCCAAATCCACCCCCTTCTGTGCAATCCTCTGAGTGACCAGTGCTGGCTGTCACAAGCCCAGCGCCACTAAGCCAGCCTGGAGTCCTTCCCCTTTCTTCCTAGTCCTGCTCTTTTCTTTTAGAAACTGGCTCAGGCTCTGACCCCTGGAGTTTCCTACCCTGCTGCAGCTGAAATCTGTGGTAATTCCTGCACAGTCTCACTGCCTGCAGAAGTGTTGACCCCTCTGCTGAGCTCTGTACCCTCAGTTTCCAGCCCTGCTGCCTCCTTCCTGCCTTAAGCTTTGCCCAGTGTTCCTTTGTCCGTGCTGTGGACACTCTGCATCAGATTTTACAAGAAATAATGACTTTCCACAACATGTCCTGATGTTTCTGCAAGCTGTGCTCCCCATCCTGTGCTGGGAGGAGGAGAGCTGGTGTCAGGATCTATGTGCTAGGAACAGATTGATACTTCGGGGTGTAAATCCCACTGCAGGACTGATCCCAACTTTTCTTCTTTCTCTCTTTGTGCTTTCGGAAGAGAACTGGCTCAAGAATTGTATTGATCTCAGTCCAGGAACAAACATTCCCCTTCCACAGGCCACAGCCTCTCCTGTGTGTCATGTGAGGAAGAGGAGCAGGGAAGAGCAGTGCTTTGCCAGGACTAGAATGTACCCAAAGCTGTGAGTGTTGTCAGGAGGTGGGAAGAGGAAGAAAGAGCCTGTGGTCAGCCCTGGAAAGGGCAGTTCCTGCCGAGAACTGACTGGGGAACATTCCCATTTTCATAACCAGCAACAGCTGTCAAAAGGGGAAAGAAGAGTGATTCTGGACCCTGCCAGCAGCACCTCTTGCCTGCAGCCGGGCTGGGAGAGCAGAGAGAGCTCCCAGCACAGCCCTCTGGCCCCACAGCAAGGAAAACGTGTGTCATTTTCCAGAGGGCTGAGCCAGCACTATCCAGGTGGGGAATGTATGAGCCTCTCACTCTGAACATGTGCTTGCTCAGGGTTCCCTTGTCTCAGCTGAGATCTTTCCCCAGCCAGACCTTTGGCTGCCAGGCCCCTGCTCAGTCTGGGGCTGCTCCCCCTGTGCTCTGTTCTCTGCAGCAGAACAAGGTGGGTAAGGGGAGAGGGGAGCTGTCGTTGATGTCTTTCATTCCTGGGCCAGCCTGGAAAAGCAAATGGGGTTTGTTCTGCTGGGTTTTGCTGCTGACCCACCCCTTCCTTCCCCCAACCCGATGCCATGACCACAAACCCATTCTCTCTAACTTCAAGCACAACCCACCTTTACCATAGCCAGGAAATTCCTCTTCTCCCTCCCTCCTCTCCCTCAGCCCTTCACCACCATGAGAAACACTCGTTTCTCTCTGGGCCTTGTCATCTGTGGGTTGTCTTAACCAGTGTTAGACCAAACTACCCCCTGTGCTGCCTCAGGCTGGGCTGTGCACAGCAGAAAATTCAGTAGGAGGTTTCTGGGGCGATCAGTGTGCACTGAGACCTCAAATACTTCTCTGAAATCAGGCCCTGCTGTTGTTCCAGAGCGTCCTTCTAACAGGGAGGCAGCAGCCTCTCTGATCAGCCTTGCCATCTCTGATCCAGGCTGCCATCCCTTTTCCCCTGAGCACCAGGAAAAGTCCAGTGCCTGACACTGAAACAGCAGTAGCTGCCAAGAGCCTACCAGCTACCCTCTGAGTTACAGGATCCCTCCCTGCAGACTCTCAGGAGGAGCTGTCAGGAAAAACAGCCCTATTTAACCAAAGCAGAGACAGCCTGGCTTTACATGGCCTCCCTCTGCCTTTCCCTGCTCCCCTGGAATCAGGCATTCTTTGGGAAAGGCCTCTCAGGGCAGCACTGACTCCTGCACTTCCCACTGGACGTGAAGCTCAGCCGCAGCAGCATGCTGGGGTTCACGTAGTTCTGGGTCCTGTTCCAGCTATTCCTGCCTGCTTTCCATGGATCTCCCACAGGATTCCCAGCCCAGCACCCAGGGGTGCTCCCTATCCCCAGGACAGTGCCCTCAGCATGGGATGAGCAGCAAAATTGCAGCTGGACAATCTGGCAGTGGACGTGGAGCAGAGCCCTGTCCCTGGGCTGAGGACCAAGAATGCCTCTTTCCCATCCGACACGCCAAGACTCTGAGCCCTGCCAAACCCCAGTGTTTGTTCCTGCGTTTGGCAAGCTAGGGATGGCAACAAAAGCATGTGCGAGGCAGAAGGAGTTCAGTGAAGGAGGGAAGTGGGTTTCTCTTGGGTCTCTGTGACCTTTTCTGGTTTGGAAAGAACAGAGATGTGCAGAGATGCTCACAATGCACAGCAAGGCTGTTTCCACTGCCCCAGCAGCAGAACAAACCTCGTGGCCTCCTCCAGTCACGGGAAACTGGAGCCCAGAGCCACAGCCCAGCCTTTGGCTGCTGGGGTGGAACCAGAAATCCAGCTCCAGGGAGTCGGTGCCTTTGCCTGTTTGCAAGGAAAATTTATGTGCAGCCATGGAACCTTACTATGGGCGCCTTGTCTTCCAGCCCTGGTTCTCTGGGCTACAGCTCCTGCTGTGGGATGGGAACAATTTTTCTTCAGCTGGCAGCAGCTGAGCCAAGTTGTCTTGGAGTCCATGGACTGGGAGTTATGTCAGCAATGCCCTTGGCCATGAGGATCCCATTGACTCTCCTCACCTCCCTCCTTAGAGAAGCAAGCACAGAGAAGGAGCTGTTGGGGCAGAGCCAAGAGAAGGGCTGAGACTGAAGAATCCAATGACTCCAGCGATTTTTCCACGTGCTTCCAGCCCTTATGGCTTAACCTCAGACAGAAAAAGTGGTGCTGGCAGGAGGAAAGAAAAGGTGTGGGGTTCTGTGCAGGTAAATCAGGAATGTGCCTCAATCCTCCCAGAGCTGAGAGTCAAGAGCAGGTTTATAGCAAAGATAGAAAAGCTGATTTGGCCAAAGGGGTAATATTTCTGTTGGGAACCAGAGACCTATTGATTACTCAAGTAACCTCAACTATTTAACAAACAGCTACCTCAGCAGAGAGAAATTTCAGCCTGGCTTTAGGGAGAGGATCGAGGGGACTCCAGGGTGGCCAGACAATAGTGAGAATGTGTATTCCCACTCTCCTTGACTCTCCTTGCTGCACTGCTGCCCTGCCTGCTCCCAGTGGTACCAGATAAGGAATGAAAACAAACACAAGGTAGGTGCCTGTGAGTGCCCCTGACAAAGGAATGGGAAAACATTCACTGCAGTGGAATCATGGCCAAGATAGACTGTGGAATAGGAAGGATTAAAATGTCTCACAGGACCTGGCTCATCTCCCAGGGCCTTCTCTGGACACTGGCACAAAGGCAGCTCCTCCCGATGCTCCGGGTCTCTGCAGAGGTTTGCTCATCCATAGCACTTTTCCCAGGAGGGAGCACAAGTTCCCTGTTCTTGTGTTTCTGTATTATTGTGTGCCTGGCAGTGACAGCCTGAGGTAGGGGCTGAACACACAGGTAACAGAGCATGGCTGTGGGGACAGGGTCACACGAAGGCTCCGGGAGCATGTCAGAGCCTCAGCTGCTGCAGCTGATGTGCAGATGCCAGGCTTTGTAATGTTCACATGATCATCTCTTTTGCAGTGTAGGCAAGTGTGGGGGAAAGCAAGGAGAGCCAGCTGAGCTACGGAGAAGGTCAAGGACTATGAGGGGGTGACTTGGCCTTTCTGTATGTAAGAGGTCCTGGTGCCATTCCTGCACCTCATTTTGAATAACCTTGAAAAAAAATCAAGTTGGAACATGACTTTGAAGCAGTCCCGCTGCTGGTCATGCAGAACCACAACCTCGGGGATGAAACTGCAGAACGGCAGTGTTAACTCCTCCCTGCACCCTTCCCAAACTGGCCCTGGGAGCCCAGCTCAGGCTGTGCCCAGTGAGGTCCCACTTGGAGTGGCAGGGCCCATTCTGAGCTGGCTCCTTCCCAGCACAGCTGCCCTGGGCAGAGCTGAGGGCTGGCACGGAGCAGCTGATGGGCCCTCCCCTCCCTGCCTGCCCATGCCAGAGGCTTGGAATGCAGCTGGCCCCACTGCCACCTGGGTGACAGCACTGCCTGTCACCCTCCAAGCATGGGGCTCCCACCCCTTTCTCCCAGAGAAGCCCCACAGAGCAGCACAAGCTGTTGCTGTTGGCAGGTTCCATCCCATAAGCAGCAGCATGGCCACCTGGGCCACTCCCAAGTGGTCCCAATAGACTCAGCATCTGAGCCTTGGTGGGGATGTATCCTGCATCATACAGCAATTGCTTCCCTAATTAAAGCATATTTATGTTCCTTGTTGCAATTATACTCTCAAGCATTCCTGGCTGCATTTCTCTGTGGCCCCACTGGGTCACAGCCCCCAACCCTTTAAAGGACTCGGGAAATGAGTTATTTCAACAAAATGGTTGTGATGGGAGCATTGGCCTCTCACTGTTCTTGGGTTTCAAACAAGGTTTCTACTTTGTGCCTCTTCCATCTCCACCCCCATACTGATTTCTGACACCCACAGGGGTTACCAGCACTGGGCTTTTGATCCCAGATGTGCTCTCCTCAGTCAGAGCCACACTGAGAATCCTGACAGGCCAGAATCAGGTTAGCACAGATGAGTGGGGTGCTCACAAACTCATTTTCTAGTTTACTAGGGCTGAGTGTAGGTGTAGAGTCCCTGCACCCTGCTGCTGTGGGATCAGAGCTGGGAACCCACAAGCATCAAGGAATGAGCCCAACTCTTGGATGAAGAAGAAAGATGAAATTCCCCCCAGGACCATGGGCCAGCACAGCACACAGATGTGGCTGGGCTGCTGCAGGGCACAGAGGTGACCATCACCCTTGCTCCCTCCACTAACAAAACAAATCCCGTTATGCAACCGTTGTGCTAAAAGGCAGCACGGCATCCAGAGAGGTTTCAAGGACTTTGTTATTTTGCCTTCCAGGCCTGCAGATCCCCAGGATCCACATCCAGAGAGCTCCTGGCAGTAACCATGCACCTGGCTGCCTTCCCCAGAACTCTTGGTGCTGCACAGGCAGGGTGAGTGCTGAGGCTGCTGGGGATGTGCAGTTTAGGATTCCCACCACAAACGCGCTGCTGGGCTCAGTCCCAGTGCACCAGCTCTGCTCACAGCCTGCTCTAAGATACATGCAGCTCAGGGGATTTGGTCTCAAACTTCTGATTCATTTCACCAGTGATCCGTGCTCTAATCCCTAGGGAGAACTCTGCTCCCCTTCTCCAGACATGGACCAGGGCTGCTCCCCAGTCCCTTTACCCTGTTCTGGAAGTTCAGGTGCTCCTGGCTCTTCCCAGTACAGCATCAGTGACACACACACTGCTATCCTGGGGGAAGCACCTGCACCACTTTCTGCACCAGCCAGCTGGGCTCTGACCTGGTCTCACTGTCCCACAGCCAAGCCCTGCTGTGCCAGGCTGTTCAGGCATTGTATAATATTCCCACCGCCCAGGAGCCATCCCCCAGCAGCACATCCCCCGAGAGATGCCGAGGGAGGCACAAACTCATGGAGCCCCCCTGCCCTGCTGTCCCCAAGCATCCCTTACCTGTCCCCGGAGCCCACTCCCGGTGCAGCGCTCTCCCCTCCGCAGTCTCCCCGCTCTCCCTTTCCCACTCCCCTTCCCTCTGCGCCACCTCCCCGCGTGATGTCACCGCAGCCCGGCCCCCGCAGCCTCCCCAGCGCACCCTCCACGCCACGCAGCCGCCCATCGCATCCCGCTGCTGCTGCTCCTGCTGCTTCCCTGCCCAGCGTTGCCACAGCGACAGGAGGGGAATCCCATCCTCTGGTCCTCGCTTGGTATCACCCACTGCAGCTCTTCCTAAAGAGACCGCGGGAAGGACAGGGCGACAGCAGGGGACAGCAGCAGGGAACGGTCAGTGATGGCCTTGTGGCTCAACATACCTGGAAGTGTAGGGAGAGCAAAAGCAGCCACAAAAGCAGGCTCAGAGCAAACAGGCTCCCACCTTATCTGCAGCAGTTCCACCCGTGTCCCCTGAGCTCTTCCCACCTTCCCATTCCCTCCATTCCTTGCTCCCAGGCAGTTCTTTGTTCCTCAGCCCCACGTGCTCCCTCATTCAGGGCTGTGCACACGAGCACCGTGATGGCACAAACTCCCCACAGACATCTCTGCAGTGGCTTCTCCGCCACATCAAGGTCAGAGATCAGGTTATTGATCAGAAACTTAAGACCAGCTCCAACAGACCATCAGGAGTCGGTGGGCTCATTACCACTAACCACAAATCCACAGTGAAAGGTTTTCCTGCAATCCCTGTCGCCAATGGTTTCTTTGGGAAGGGAGAAGGGCAGATACATTTTTAGGACTGCAGCACATTTTTAATGGAAAGAGATGGCCCAGGGCTTTCATCCCTCCCCCCATTCAAGATGCTGTTTCTTTTCAGCAGAAATATTGCTGCATTAGAGAACAGGTCACTTCCTCTATCAGTGAGAATTCAGTGTCCTATTTGATGCTGGTCCTTGTGCTATAAATAGGAATTTTCCCCTTTTATAGTTGCTGAATAATTGTGTGTATGAAATATGAACACAGTTTTCAAAAGAGTGCCTGATAAGCAGCTTGCTGGAACGAAATGGTTGAGCAGAAGGAATTTACAGCACCTGCAGAGCATCGTGTGCTGTGGAAAACATTCAAGGTCAGCCTGAGAGAGACAGGTCACAGCACAGATCCAACTCCAGAGAATCCAGGCTTGAGCTCACAGCCTCCCCACAGCAGGCTCCCCACAGCTCCCCAAAAATCCCTTTCACGCTCCACACGCAGGTAAGGATCAAACAGAGGCAGCCCAGCTCAGAGGAGCCAAGACTCCTCCATCCCACAGAGCAGAAAGCCAGGAGGAGCAGGCAGAACAGGTTTTTAAAACAACAGCAGGCAAGGAGCAGAGGACACAATCCCAGACGAGGAGGAAGAGCATAGTTGAACATCCACCATCAAAAGGAACAAGGGAAGAACACCAGAGAGGCACAAGGTTGCCTTCAAAAGAGGGAGGATGGTAATGGGAGCTACAGAGAGGTAATGAAAATGCCTGAGCACAGACTGAATGGCGGAGGAGCAGGAGAGCCCAATTATGCTGGAAAACCAGTAATTTCTGGAGGAAATGGGTACATGGAGCCCAACCCCTTCTGGTGCTGGGCCATGGTGCCTAAACCAAAGCCCTGAACACAAGCAGGGCTGCAAGAACTGTGGGTAAACAACCCTCCACCAGTACACCAGAACAGCCTCCTCGGGGATACCTCAGAGGGTCAGGGTCCCTGTGGAGGCAGGAGAAAGGAAGGCCAGGAAATGTTCACTTTCCCTGCATTAGGACAGATTTTTCCCTGTGAATTTAGAGAGGGAGGGATGCAGCAAGGTATGAAAGGCAGAAAGCAATTGAGCAGAAACAGAAGACACAATAATGTGGCTTCCAGTTGCTGCAGGAGGAGAGAAGGAAATATCATCAGCTCCTCCACACACTGGAGATGCAAAGGGAGGAGGGAAAAATGGAATTAATCAGTTAAAATATCTGCAAGGAGCTCTGGACAAAGATAGGACACACAGGGGCTCAGTGCTTTCAGCCTCACACACGAAGGAACAGGAGAGAGAAGCAGCAAAAACCACCATTGCTATGGTGATCTAAAGCATTGGACACACTCAGCAAGGAAGAGATAAAAGGAATTACAAGCCACATTTCCAGCTGCACAGAACATCCTTGAGATAGGATCAGGCCCCAGGATCCACCCAGCTCAATTGTTAGTTGATGCTGTCATCTGCCTCCTCATCCTCCATGCTGTCTGCAGGTCAAAGAGGACACAGCACCAGATACAAATGTAAAGGGGTTATTTTATTATTGATTCAGAGGTTAGACAAGGCACCATTTGATCTAAAAAGAAATGCAAAAAAACCCCCCAATTAAGTGTTATTTTTGCAGGCAATTAAGAAAGTCTCTTTTGCATTTCTTCAGCATTATATGAATTCCAGCTCAGTCATGATCACAGAAAAGCCACCCCATTCCCAAGTAAGGCAGGTCTGGGCTGGAGCCACAACCCCTCTGTTCAGCAGCAGAGAATCCTTGAGAAGTCTCTATGCCAGAGTTTAGGAATGCAGCAGAACAAGAAAAACAAAACTTCCAGGAAAAGACCACAGCATCTCTTTTTTTCCTTTCCATTTCAGATATGATGAATCATTTGTTCGTTTTGGTCCTCTCCGATAGGAAGCAACTTTAGGAAAAATCACAGCAAACCTTTCAGCAGCCTCAGAGTACCAAGAGCCCATGAGACAAGCCCTGGAAGTCCTGAAGAAGCCTGGAATAGCACCTAACCCTACCCTCCAACAGGTCAAGGACCTGCAGCTGATCACTGAGAGATGTTACACTCTCCACAATTATTTTGCCTCCACAAACATGATTTCTAAGAAGGCTGTCTCCTCTTCACAATGATTCTGCCAAGTAAGAAATCCAACCAAAACCCAACCAAATCAGCCCCCCAACCCCTTGTTTACCACCTCCTTCCCCCCTCCCATCAATCATACCCCCCTCCCAGCTGCCCTCCCTGCGTCCAGGGAAGGGCTGCAATGGGTGATGTAGCAGAGTGTGCAGCGTTTGGTGGTGTCTCATCTGCTTGACGGAGTCACTCAGCTGGAATAGATGGGAACAGAGAGAAAAAAAAAATATTTAGGGAAAAAAAACCAAACAAAATTAAGCATGGTTCATGGCAAAAAAAAAAAAGAAAAGGCTGGTGAGCTGGATGTGAAGTGAGCACAAAGAAGGAAAGGAATGGAAAGATGGAGAGTGGGGGAACATCTTGCTCTTGCTGTAGAGTAAAACCTCGACCAAATCCAGGAATGCCTGTGAACCCTTCCCTGCCATTATGGCAGCATGCAGGGGGCTGCAGCTCTCCCTTTGACTTAAAAAGAAAAGCTGTTTCCACACAACTTCTTTAGTCACCAAGATGCCAGGGCAGCTCTAACCCACACTTCCCCACTCCCTGCAGCACACCAATCCCATCCTAAATGCTATCCTGACCTCCCAGCATCTGTCAGGTGCTGGGGCTGCCCTTCCACAGAAAAGCCAGAGATAGAGCAAGGGCCATCTGGGAATCCCAAGGGACCACAGGCTGCTGGCAGAACCAGCCCTGTTTACTGTCAAAGCCTTTCTCCTCAGTCATGTGCTTTCTAGAGCAACAAGTCAACTGTTTTCAGTTCCCGGTGTTATTTCCAGTTTGCTGGAAGGGAAGAGGTTTAGTGCCTGGAAAGGATGTATGAGGACAGAGAGGGGATTGTCAGACAAAAGAGATATTATCAAGGAAAAGAGCAAGGGATTCCTGAGGATTAAACATCTGCTGTGGCCACAGAGCCCAGCAGCTCAGTGCACAGGATGGAGAAGGGCCATCCCAAGAGAGAGAGGAAGATATTCAATAACACTCAATCAGTAAACACACATGGAATGCCAAAGGACAAAGTTTCATCTGGGCCAATCCATATTTACAGCGGGGTCCTCTAGGAAGGGCTGGATTCCCTCACGGACAAAGGTCAGTGCCAGCCCTGCAGTGTCACCACACAGCAGCACAATGCCCCGGAAAGGCCGAGGCACTAAGCACACACAGTGTCCTCAAACACAGCCTGACAGAGCTGCTGGATTTGCTCAAGAAACAGGAACATTTCCATGAGCTCACAACGAAGGTCGTTAGCTCAAGGGCACATGGAGCCAGTGGTTAATAACACTGTCTCTCGAGCCTTGAGAAATCATTTGTTTTGCAATAAGGCTTTATTATATTTAGACTCTGGGATCAGGAGAAGCTCGACACATCTTCCTCTCCTTGGTCAAAACCCAGGCAGGAGTGAAGAGATAAAACCCAAGTCCTTTGGTTATCCTCAGGATATCCCAACCTGCCCCACAGTAACTGTCAGACTCTGACCACACATTTCACATTAGAAAGAGCAAGAAGCATCTCATTAATTTGCTATATTAAAGCCCACAAATAAATAGAGGTTGAAACCCCCCACCCTCTTTCTGCCCCCCCAAGTCCCATCACAACAGGAAGACAGGCTGTGCTCCCAGGTAACCTGCCGTCCCACAAGGAATAAAACACATATAAGGAGAACACGTTGTCACTCAGCCCTGAGAAGCAGCCAGGCTGTCCCTCCCACAGCAACACAAACAGAGAAACCCCAGGTTTCATTCCTGCAGCTTCACATCTCCTGTGAAATCCTTGCCCCACATCCCCAACCTCCTCCTAGGTCCCTGTGGGGTAGCCAGGAGGAGCTGGAAGCACAGTTCCTTCCAGGGAGGTGCATTTCTAGGATGAAACAAAGGCTTTTTGACCCAAGGGAGTGCACAGCCCATTTCTGGCAGCTGGAGCCTGGGCTCGCTGCGGCCTCTAGAGGCCAAAATCCCGACATCCACACACAGACTGACGTTCACATATAGCGAGATAGAGACCGTTAACAGCTCGTTTAATTAGAGAATTAGCACAGCCCTGCTTTGCGCTGCATCACCTCATCCCCCCTGCTTCTACTCCGCTCAGCTCTTCACCCTCCTTGGCCCCAGAGAGAGAGAGAGAGAGAAACAGAGAAGGAGAAAAAAAGGAGAGCCCCATCCTGGGACAGAGCCCCTAAATGAACATAACCAGGTCTTTACATGTTGCTTTCGTGAAGGCTGCCAGGATGCTGGCAAACACCACATCAGGAGACTGGGAGGCATCCACGGCCGTATGGATCCCTCTCTTGCTGTAGTAGGACACCAGGGGGAGGTCTGGGTGTGATAGCTCTTCAGCCGGGTTTTCAGGGCCGTTTCGTTATCGTCCGAGCGGCGGATCAGGGGCTCTCCAGTGACCTGGGAGAAGCAAGGGGACAGTCTCCAGCGAGCTGCAGCCTGGGATGCTCCCCCCTTCTTTCTCTCCCTGCTCCCCTCCTCCAAGGCGGAGCTGCAGAGGAACCCCCAGGTCTGTAGGGGAGACGAAGCAGACCCAGGGCAGCCGAGACAAGTCCCAGAGCAGTCACTGAAGAGAGAAGGGCTCAGCACCGTGGTCTGTTCCCCCACACACCACTCTGCTTGCTAAAAGGAGCCTCAAGAACTGCTACAGCTGCTCCCCAGGATGGAAAACCAGTCACAGCCCACGGCAACTTGAGCTGTGGACAGAGTCCAGAAAGTTCAGAGGCTGGCAGAGCCTGGGCCAGCTGTGCACAACGGCCATGCCCTTCATCCATCCATCCATCCATGCCCTTCATCCATCCCTCCAGGCCTCGCTCCCCGCAGCGCCGTCGGCTCAGGCTGCCCAAGCAGTTCCCCACGCTCCCCAGAAAGCCAGGACAAGGAGGTACAAGAGAAGGAAAGAAATTAGTTTTTCCAGGGAGAGACTGCAAAGCATCAGCTAAACCCAAAGCAAGGTAAGCTGTGGCCTTGGGAGCTCACATACATCGTCCTTCATGTGCTCTTTCGGGGGTCTGAACTCCTCGTGATATGAGCGGCCACTCGCTGGGTGAATCAGCCTGAGATGGAAAAGAAGTGTCAGCAAAGCAGCCCGGTCAGGACAAGGTCTCCTGAACCTGCCACTCATCAGCAGAGAAACATCTGCCACAGCAACACCATTAGCCTTGCACTTGTAAGAAAATTCTCTCCAGTTATTTCTGTACCAAGGGCCTCTTGAGTTTGGAAAAGCAGCTGCACTGGGAGATGGAGAAGGGGATTTTTATTTCCTGCTCTGCTGGGAAAGGGGTCTGGACAACAGTGCAACAGAACCTCCTGACCCTGGAGGAAGTTTACTGGTGTAAGGGAGCAATAATAGCTTTGGAGGAGGAACTTAAAGGGTGAGCTGGGGCACCAAGGATGCTGATTTCTAAAGCACTCCTTCATTTATAAGGCAAGGAAGGGGCTCTGCTCAAGGCTGGCCCAGGCAAGGGAGAACAGGAAAGGGATCAGTGCAGAAATCTAAGAGACCAGCACCACAGCCAGCCCTAAGCACCATGAGGACAACATGGGATCTGAAATTAGGATGTTCTTAAACTAGGAAACCCCAACCTGTGTGCTGAGCACTGGGGCAGAAGGATTACCGTCCAGTGATCCTGCGGATCAGCAAGGAGTCAGGAATGCTGAACTCAATGACAGAGTCAAGCTTCTCTCTCCTCTTCTCCAGGAGCTCATCCAGCTGCAACAGCAAACACCCACCTCAGAGGGGCTGAGGGAGCAGGGAGCCCTGGTTTCCAGGGAAGGAGGAGCTGGAGTAGCCCCCAAGCAGGAGCTCACGTACCATTTCTGCCTGTTTCACCGTGCGCGGGAAGCCGTCCAGGAGGAACCCGTTCTTGCAGGGAGGAGAGTCCAGGTTGCTCTCAATCAGCTCCACCACCATCTCATCGCTCACCTGCAGAGGGGAGACGGGTGTGTGGTCAGGAGGGACACCCCGAATTTACACACAGCTGCTGCCCTCGTGCACAGGGTGTGATTTTTGGGGTTTGTCCTGTGCAGGGCCAGGGGCTGGACTCGGTAATTCTTGTGTCCCTTCCAACTCAGGATATTCTATGATTCCATGACTCATGTCAATGCTCAGGCTGCCTGTTCAGACCTGCCCACATCAGGGAAGCACTCCCTGCAACACCAGGACATGGGCAATGCCACATTTCACTCCAGGGACACTCCAGCCTGTGCAGGGACTTGGACCAGCACTGCAACCTCACTGTTACAAAGGTTGCTGTACTGCAAGGAACGCTGTCAGCTCAAACTCCTTAGATTATTATTTTTAGAACTAATTCACAGTAGAAAATATCAACACAACCTTGATTTCCTGTTACTTTGTACCTTCACCCACACATTCTCCTGGAGAGGCAGGAAGGGCAGAGCAGGCGAGTTGCTCATTGACTCCCATAAACCTTGTGTGAAGGTAAAGGCCCAATAGTTGCTGACAAGCTCTGGCTCCACTGGACAGTTTTTTCCCATCTAACAATCTCAGCATACCACTGGGATTAGTGCCTTTTCCACACTGCAGCACTCACAGATGCTGCAGCCCCAACAAAAGCTGTTTATTTGGGAGCAGCTCTCCTCAGCAGCGCTGTTTTCTCCAGCACACACAGCTGGGATCCAGCAGGATTGGGGACCAGGCTGTCACAACACACAAACAGCCCCACATGCTGGGAGGGGGAAAGCAACAAGTCTGTGCTTTTCTGATTACACCCTTCGGAGAAAAGAGATCCTGAGCATAAAGCCCATCCTGAAACGCTGCTGTGCTCCCAGCTGAGTTATCACAGAGCCAGAGCACTCTGCGGGATGTACCCCTGGAGCAGCCTGCCACACACACACGTGGCAGATACCACCAGCCTGGCCAGATAACGTCCCTATCTTTCACAACCAGCTGGGTATTGCAGGCTCGGTGTTGCAGTGAGCTCTGAGCAGAAATGAGATAAGGTTGCTCTCCCCATCTGGGGCCTGCAGATTCCCCCCGGGGTGTTAGGAGCCGGTGGCAGCCGCAGCGATGCCCGAGAACTGCCCCACACTGAGGCAAGTCACTGCAATTTGTGGTCCCTCGAGTTTCCCTGAGATACTTCAGTCATTTGGATGAGATAATTAGGCCCTCAGAAAATGAATGTCACAGATTCTAACTTGTGTCTCTTGGGGATCCAAAGTGTCTCTCTCATGCAGCAGCTGCTGTAACTGCCACAGCAACACCTTTAGGTCTATTTTCACCTTTTCACCTTATAGTTACATGTGAACTGAGCTTATGCAAATGCTGGGATGCAGATGAACTCTCTGAAGTGATACCTGGAGCTCAGGTATCATGTGAAGAGAGACAGGAGCCGCAAAGCACGGCTGGAACATCCTGCAGCTCCAAGGATACACCTTCACCTCAGTGTTCAGGAGCCAGAAAATTGCCAGCCAGACTGCACCCCCTAAATGATAAAAACAACCCGGGGCCACAGGCTGCTGGTAAGCAAACAGTAATTTTGAAGATGAAGGATGTTTTTATAGGATGCTTCTCCTGCAGGTTGATAGAAGGAAAGCCCTCACCCCATCCCTACCTTCACCCTGCAATCTGCCTTCCTACACTAAGCAGTTTTGTCACGGAGAATTCCAATTAGGAGGTGGATTTTGTCTGCTCTCATTCCAGGTGCTGCCAGCCCATCTCCCCTCCCAGCACACTCCCCGCGACCCACCAGCTTCCCCGCATCCATCGTCTCCTTGAGCCGCTTGCCCAGCTCGGACCCGGAGGCCACCATGGCCCGCAGCATGTCGCCGGTAGCCAGATGGCACACGCAGTAGGTCTCGGCCAACTTCGGAGCCTGCGGGAGAGGACAGAGGTGAGCCCGGACCTCGCAGGCTGAGGATCGCCGCCTCGGCAAGGCCTTGTCCGCCTCTCGCGGCCTGAGGGACAGTCGCTGACCAGCCAGCGTGAGGCAGGCCCGGCACAGAGCTCCGGTCCCCGCGGCCGGCCCTAGTCCGGCACAAAGGGATCCGGGACAAAGAGCCCCGGGAGGCGGGACAGACCGAGCTCCCGACGGAAGGGAGGCCCGGGGCCACGCGAACACACCGCACACCCCGATCGCTCGGCGGAGAACGGCAGGCCGGACACCCGCGTCCCTCCACATGTGCGGGGGTCACATGCCGGCTGCCGGGAGCGGGGAAGGCCGGGCGGCCCGGTCCTGCCGGCCTCTCCCGGCGCAGCCCCCCGCATCCCCCTCACCTGCGTGCCCTTGCCGGCGCCGGGCGGGCCCAGCAGCACGGCGCGGATGCCATGGCGGATCCCTGCGGCCGGGCCCTGCCCGCGGCCGCCCCCCGCCTGCGCGCTCGGAGCCATGGCCGCCGCCGACTGCGCGCCCGCCCCGCGCCTCGTGGGCGGGAACACCGCCGGGCGGGCGGGGCTATGCAAATAACAGCGTGTTCATGCAAATTACCGCCCGCATTTTACAGTGGTGGGCGTGGTTCCGCTGAAGTAGGCGTGGTTAAGCCGACCCTGGGCGGGGCTTCGTGGCGCCACGTGTGTCGCTCTGTGCCGCACTTGCCCCGAGCTGTCCCCAAGTTCCGCTGCGTCCAGTTCTGGGTCACTCAGTTCAAGAAGGACTTTGAGGTGCTGGAATATGTCCAGAGAAGGGCAACGGAGCTGGAGCACAAGTGTGATGAGGAGCTGCTGAGGGAGCTGGGGCTGCTGAGCCAGGAGAAAAGGAGGTTCAGGGGTGACCTTATCGCTCCATACGTCTACCTGAAAGGTGTTTGGAGCCAGCTGGGGGTAGGGCTTGTCTCCCAGGTAACTAGTGACAGGACAAGAGGACATAGTCTTGAGCTACGCAAGGGGAGGTTTAGGTTGGACATTAGGAAGGATTTCTTCACAGGAAGGGTGATAAGGCGTTGGAATGGCTGCCCAGGGAAGTAGTGGAATCACCATTCCTGGAGGTGTTTAAGGAAAAACTGGACGTGGCACTTAATGCCCTGGTCCAGTTAATATGGTGGTGTTTGGTCAGAGGTTGGACTTGATCATCCCAAGAGATCTTTTCCAACCTAATTGTTTCTGTGATTCTGAGCTATGCTTGCCGTGGCACTGCATGGGCTGGGCTCAGTGCCCTGCCCTGAGTGGGCTGTGCATCACAACACTGCCCAGCACATCCAGGAGGGACTGGCACTGCAGAGCTCTGCATCTCTCTGCTCTCCTCCCAGTGCAATGCTCTCTGCATGGTTCCCACGTCCCACAAAGTGCAGTCCAGTGCTGGTGATGGGCCAGAGCACAGGCAAAACAGGCCAGGATCTCACAGGAGACAAGAGCTTCCTTGGCCCTGGTTGCCAGGAGAGTCTGTGGCAAAGCCAAGACCACAGTGTTAAATGGAGAAACCCAGGATAAGTCGGTGCCTCTCACCCCCTCAGTGGAGACAGCTACCCCTCCACAGACAGAACATTGGCTCTTCAGCAACACCAGAGAGGGACCTGCAAATTTAACAAGAAGAATTAAAAAATCCCTGCTGAGCCTGTACTCTTTTTGGGATGGAGCAGTGGCACCATTTCCAAGTGCGCAAACGCAGCAAAGACAGGTCTCATGGATCAGACAGAGCATCTGCATTGATGGCAGAGCTGGATCTGCTGCTGGGGCATCCACCAAAACCAGCAGCAGCTCAGCACGGGCAGGATGAGTCCCTGACATCTTCCCGACTACCTCCCCCTCTCCGGAGTCCCAGCCAAACACTGCTCAGCCTTTAATCTGCAGGAAGCCTGGTTTCCCTGGCAGCAGCATTTCCGAGGTATTTTGGGCTCTCTTCCCCCCGAGGGTCCCCGTGCTCAGGATGCGCAGCCGCGGGAAGCAGGGCCAGGCTGCGGGGCTGGGGATGAGCTGCTGCCACGTTGGGGACTCGGTGAGAACCTGGGGTGACTTCTGGGGGCGACCCCAGCCCTGGGAGAGGGTGGGCGAGGACGGGGAGCATTCTCCAAAAGGGATGAAGGATGCTCGGAGGCGGCTCAGCCAATGGGGTGGCTGGATTTGGTTGTCATGGTTACAGTTGGGAGGCAGAGCAAGGAAGGAGTGCTGGTCCAGAAGGGGTGCAGAGCCCCCCATCCTCTGCAGGGGCTCTGACACGCAGGGAGCTGGGGCAGGACAAACAGCTGGCCCTGGGGCTGGTTCATTCTCTTGGGAGATCCATGGCAGAATCTGTTTAAATGCTTTCTGAGGTAAGGGGGCTTGGCAGGGGGGCTGTGGGGGAGCTGTTTTGCCTGGCACAGTGAGGAGGGAGCTGTGGGGTGCCTGTGGTTGCTGAATTTGGGGATGGGGGTAGATGGCATCATGCTGGCAGTGCCCCTCTCCCTCTCTAACCCCCTGCACTGCTTCTCCCCAGGGACCCCAGACCCCCAGCCACAGCTACACCTCGGGCTGCTGCGGGAGCTCGGCGTTCCTCAGGGACCCCCCTGACAGCACAGCAGGACACCTGGCAGGGACAGCTGGACCGTGGTAAGCAGGGGATGTCCTGGGGCACATTTGGGAATGACCCATTTATCCCTTCTGTGCCCGGCCAGGGTGAGCTGGGTGCTGCTTGGTGATTTACAGTGAAGGGTAAAGCTGGAGGAATTGCTCTCCTTTCCTGATTATGAAGCTCTAAGAGCTTCAAAACATGTCTTCTCACCTCATTCCCCATCTCTGGAATTTGCTGGTGGTGCTTGCTCAATGCATTACAACATCCTGCTGCTCCGGGGGCAGTGTGGTCTTTCTCCCAGTGCCCCACTGGAATGTTGTCAGGAGGTCCCTGTGGGGAGGAGGTGGTGTGCAGCTCTGAGAAATGAAACCCCTGTCTCCTGCTCGCTTCAAATCAGAGAGATCATGCTCCTGGAAGAGCCCTGGAGCTAGACCTGGATTATTGGAGTAGAAATGTTCCCTGCTAGGTCATCAGCTCCATGGGTTATGGGACGGGCTGGATCCAGATTGTTAAAGCTGAAGGTGCAAGCTCAAAGCTAAAGCTCTGCTAGGATGAGCCAGAAAACTCTGAGCTGCTTAATTGTCCCCTTGTTCCACACCCTGTGTCATGGGAGAGCCTTGAAACAGGATCCACTATCAGGCTGTCCTCAGGCTGGATGGTGGCACTGAGTGGCCTGTGCTGTGCCTCCCTTGTCCTGGGGCTTTCCACTGGGAAAATGGGTCCATGGGACATCAGCTATTTGGAGTCCATAAGGGATGTTCACCCCATTGAACACCCAGCAGATCCAGCTGCATTCCAGAGCATGAAGGAGCCTGTCCTGACCTATAAAGGCATCTTTCCTCTTTGTGGTGCAGTTGGCTTTGTTGTTGACTCTGCTGGTGCCTGCTGATGGAGACAAGGCTGCTGTGTGCCAAAACAGAGCTCTGAACTGCAGAGAAATGTGTCTCCTCCCCCAGAGAAGATGCTGTAACCCACAGCAGGGCTCTGCTGAGGCTCTGGTTTGGAGCAGAGCAGCACAGAGCTCTACCCAGGGGCATGCAGGGTTGCAGGCTGGGTGGTCCATGCTGATGGAGCTTCTGGACCCTGCCTCTAATATTCCCTTCCATTTTACAGTGTGTCTCATCCTTAGAATCCACCCCCTCGCTCCAGGAGGCTTTAAACGAGCATCATCACACCCTACACATCACACCATGAGTGGGTATCTAAATGAATCCAATTTCCTGATGGTGGAGGAGGGCTTCACCACCAGAGACCTCCTGGAGAACCTCCTGGGGGACCTGTGCCAAGAGGTGAGGGCTGATGCTCTGCTGCTGCCTTTGAAAAAGGCACTCACAGAGCTGCTGCTAACCCCACATTTTCTCCTAGAGCGACCAGCAGGCCTTCTTCGTGGCAGATCTTGGGGACATTGTGAAGAAACACCTGTGTTTCCTGAAGGCCTTGCCCCGAGTGAAACCCTATTTCCCAGTGAAATGCAATGGCAGTGAAGGGGTGATTCGGCTGCTGGCAGAGCTGGGGGCAGGATTTGCCTGTGCCAACAAGGTAGGGCTGTGGGAGGACAGCTCTGGGGAAAATGTTTGTGGGGGAGTGACAGAGCTTACCCTCTTTTCCTAAGTCTCTGCTCTAGGTGACATTTACAGGGGCAGGAGTCTCCCTCTGCTGTCAAAACCCTCCTGTCACAGCCCAGAAATCCTTGTCCTCTCTGTCTTGTTCCCTTTGGCTGACATTCCTGTCCCTGGATCTGCTGTCCTGGCTGGTGGCACAGCACATCCCTGGGGTGCCACTGCCACAGCTTGGTGTCCTTAGGGCTGAGCCTAAAGCTCCCTGCTCCCCCCTGCTTGTCATTTGCAATAGCCAGATTTCCAGGGAGGAGCCAAAACAAAGTAATTTACTTTTATATAATTAAATAGGACACATTTCCAGGAGGAGAAAATCGCAAGAGTTGTCACAGCTCAGACCAGGACTCACATGCCAGCCCCACACCTGCTAACCCCACTTGTTCCCTCTCCTTTTCTCAATGCTGTTTTTAAACACCTTCCCACAACCTGTCCATACCAGGACAAAGTCCACTGTGATCCCTTGGAGCTCTTGTAGCTTTTCCCTGGAAAAGCCCAGGCTGCAGCGCTGCCACTTTGCCCTCCTCAGCACTGCAAGCTGGCCAAGACCCCCAGCTGGTGGCAGGTCCAGCTCCTGGTGACCTGCTGCACGTGTCCCCTTTCCCTGCAGGCAGAGATCACCCGGGTTCAGGGCATTGGGGTCCCAGCTGACAGGATCTTCTACAGCAGCCCCTGCAAGCAGGTCGCCCACATCAGGTATGCAGCCAGCCACGGGGTGAGGCTGATGGCCTTTGACAACGAGGTGGAGCTGAGCAAGGTGGCCAGGAGCCACCCTCGTGCCAGGTGGGTGTCTGCAGAGCCACCAGAGTGGGAGCTGGAGGAGGAGCTGGGCAGGGAGGCTATGGGGTGCAAGAGGAGGTTGTAGAAGGTGGGTGGCAATCTCTTCTCCCAAGTGATAGGGCAAGAGGAAATGGCCTCAAGTTGTGCCAGGTGAGGTTTAGATTGGATTTGAGGGAAAATGTGATCACTGAAGGGGTGATCAGGCATTGGAACAGGTTGCCCAGGGAAGTGGTGGAAACATCATCTCTGGAAGTGTTCAAAAAATTTATAGATGTGGTGCTTAGGGACGTGGTTTAGTGCTGGACTTAATAGCTGGGCTCAGTGATCTTTGAGTGCTTTTCCAGCCCTCAAAGGCTTTTCCTTTCGTGGTTCTGTGATTCCAAGACCTCTCAACACGGTGTGGCTTTGCTGTGCAGGATGCTGTTGGGGATCACTGCTGACTCCATCCCTTCTGCCCACCCGAGCATGACCTTTGGGACAACTCTCAAATCCTGCCGGCACCTGCTGGAGACAGCCAAGGAACAGGCTGTGGAGGTTGTTGGCATCAGGTATAGCACGTGGGTCTTTTTGCACAGAATTTGGAGCAGGTTTGACCCTAAGAAAGGCTCCATGGGGAGCTCTGTGGTCTGGCTTGGGATGCTGTGTGGGAAGCTGTACCTAATGAGTGACAATCCCAGTGCTGTGTCCCCTCAGCTCTCTGGGGGTGATCCAACCCTACTGAAATGTTGTCTGTGCCCTCAGCTTCCACCTCGGGAGCCGTGGCCTGGAGCCCCAGGCCTTTGCCCAGGCTGTGGCTGCAGCACAGCTGGTGTTTGACATGGGCACAGAGCTGGGGTACAGGATGCACCTCCTGGACATCGGGGGAGGATTCCCTGGCACTGAGGACACCAGAGCCTCCTTGGAAGAGGTACAAACCTCCCAACACCTGCACTCAGCAGGCAGAGAATGAGCTGGAAGCTCTCCCTGGATCTGGCTCCCTGCAGACTTCCAGGCTAACCAAAAGAGAACCTTTTTTTTTCTTCCCACACAGATTGCTGCTGTGATAAACTCTGCCCTGGATCTGTACTTCCCAGAAGGCTGTGGGGTGGACATTATTGCCAGGCCTGGGCGATACTATGTCACCTCTGCCTTCACCTTGGCTGTCAGCATCACTGCCTTGGAGGAGATTCCCACGGAGCAGCCCAGCTCTGACGGTAGGTGGGACAGCAGGATGAGTCCCCCTGTGTCCCAAAGCCCCCCTGAGCCTTCTCCCTGCTCCCCTCCAGAGGAAGAGTGTGGCAGCAAGAAGAGCCTCGTGTACCACCTCAGTGATGGCATCTACGGCGCCTTCAGCTGCCTCCTGTTCGACAGCCCCTGCCCCAGGCCTCGGCTGCACAAGGTGAGGGGCTCACCTGCCTTGGGGACAGCCCAGGATGTCCCTCACCTCAGGTGGCATCACCTCAGCCAACCCCATGCCACAGGGCAGCAGAGCATGGGGAAGCTGTGGCCAATCCTGGGCTCCTGGGGTTGAACCTTAGGGGTCACTGTGACACTGGGATGTCCTCATCCCTGTGTCTGCTCCGTGTTTTTCCCCCAGAGACCCTGCCCAGAGCACCCCTGGCACAGCAGCAGCCTGCGGGGTCCCCCAGGACAGGCTGAGGATCGAATTGCTGACGGGCTGGAGCTGCCCCAGCTGCACGTGGGGGACTGGCTGGTTTTTGGGAATATGGGAGCCTACACCATCCCTGCATCATCCCTGCTCGGGGGGAGGTCCCCAGCCACAGGTCACCTACGCCATGTCCCGCATGGCCTGGTAAGAGATGGGTGGGTGAGAGGGCAGGGCTGGAACCGTGGGAGGTGCTGGCTTCTCCTCTTCACCCTCTCCCTATTGGCCCGAGGGAGAGGGTGAAATCTGAGCTCCAGAACCTGGCCTCAGAGGCAAAAATCCTATTTTTTTAATATTATCAAACTTGAGCCAGTTTGTCACTGGAGAAACCACAGGCAGCTCACCTCTGGCTGTGATTCTGGGGGACATGAGAACCCTGAAGCTTCCCCTTCCCTGAGCCCATCCCATTCACAAGGGGCTGCTCCTTCCCCTGGCTCCCCCTCGGGTGTCTCCCCCTTGCAGGAAAGCCGTCCAGCTCTTCCAGGGAAAGCCACCCCAGACAGAAGACGACCGTGAGAGCCTCTGCACCCCTCTGTCCTGCGGCTGGGAGATGGCAGAGACACTCTGTGTCACCCCTGTCTTCGCTCCTGCCAGCATCATCTGAGCAGTGCTGGCACCAGAAGAGAAGGAGCCACGATGGGAAAAGTCCTGCAGTGGTACTGGCAGGGGAGAAGTCCCATAATGGTATCAGGGTGGGAAAAGATCCTGTGGGGGTACTGGGGGAAAAAGTCCCACAGAGGTACCAAAGGGATAAAGATCCTGCAGTGGTACCATGGTGGGAAAAATCCCATGGCAGTACCAGAAGGGAGAAGTCCCATAGTGGTACCAGAGGGGAAAAGGATCCCATGGCATCCCACGGAGGGGGAAGATGCCATCCTGCCACTGGCATCGCCCTGCTCCGCTCTCACAGACTTGGAAGTAAATCCTGTTCCATAAATCCTGCTCCTCCAGCTCGTGTGGTGTGTGTGCCTTCCAAAGGGGTTTGGCAGGTTTGGGCTCTGTTTTTAAGAGTGATGGTGATAATTGATAGCCCAGCATGGCTTGAGGGGTGAGGTGAGGAAGCCCCCGGCTGTTCCTCCCCACCCTGCGCCAGAGATGCTGGAGAATCCCTCTGCAATCAGCATTTAATGAGGTTTTGCTCATTAGGGAAGGCGGGGCCACTCACCCGAACTTTGGACGCTGTTCAGGCATCCAGAGGGACCCCTGGGATTTTGGGAGGGGGGTATGGAAATAGAGGGGGTGGGTTCAGGGTGACACTGAGAGGGAAGATCCTTGTGGCATCGCCCTGGTTCCCGAGGTGTCATCAGCCCTCACAACGGCTCCTGCCCTGGGTGCAGCCCCTGTGACACCCTGAAAGCCAGGGTCACTGGGAACTGGGGGAACTGGGAGAACTGGGGGGCACTTGGAAGACCTTGGGTCGTGGGAATGGGATGCACTAGGGGTGATGGGACACTGAGGGGGTACTGAGTGACACTGAGCTGGAGGCAGTGGGAGCACTGGGGACGTGCATTAGTCAGATCAGCCTTAATCTCCAGGACTGGGGACTCTGAGTGAGCACTGGAAGGAATACACTGGGAGCATTGGGAGCACACTGGGAGCACTGGGAGAACACTGGGAGTACTGGGAGGACACTGGGAGCACTGAGAGGACCCTGGGAGGACACTGGGAGCACTGGGAGGACACTGGAAGGACACTTGGAGCACTGGGAGGACACTGAGAGGACACTGGGAGCACTGGGACAGCCTCGAGCACAGTGGCCGCCAGGGGGCGCTGGGGCGCGGCGCGCAGCGAGTCCTCCTCACCGCCAGGGGGCGCTGCAACACAGCAAGGCCGCTCCCGTGTGTATTCTCTCTGGCTCCGCCCAGCCGTACAGCGCGGCGCGGTGCCGCGACGGCGGTTGCGCTTGACGCCGGGAGCGTCGCAAACGGCCCGTGAAGGACGGCGGCGGGCCCGTGAGGGGGGGCGGCGGGATCGGCGGCGCGACAGCGGCCGTGTCGCGACAGGCGCGCAGCCATGCCGTTCTTCGGCCTGCAGAAGCAGCTGGGCATCGACGTGGACAGCTTTCTGCTGCGGCAGAGCATGCCGCAGCCGCACGGCGAAGCCGCGGTGTGCCACGCCTTCGAGCGCGAGTGGGTGGAGTGCGGGCACGGCCTGGGCCAGACGCGCGCCCGCCGCGAGTGCCAGCTCGAGTACGAGGATTTCATGGAGTGCATGAAGCGCACCAAGCTGGTGGGTGAGCGGGGAGGCACCGCGGGGCTCTGGGGGACGCTGAAGGGGCGCGGGGGTCTGGAGGGTCCTGATAAAGGGGGGGCACCGGGTCCGCGCTGGGGGGACTCGAGGTGCTGGGGCAGGCTGGGGAGAGGGTGCAGAGGGTCCTGGCCAAGCTCTGGGGAAGGTTTAGGGACTCCAGCGCTGCCTCGTTATTCCCACTGTGAGGAGGGGTCTGGCCCCCCAGCACCCGCTTCCCCTAGGGCTATGGTGGCTGCAGGAGCCCGGAGAAGCTTTGGCTGCCCCATTCCTGGAAATGTTCCAGGCTGGGTTGGACGGGACTTGGAGCAAGCTGATTAGTGGAAGGTGTCCCTGCCCATGGGGGTGGGACTGGGTGGGATTTAAGGTCCCTCCCAACCAAACCATCCATGTTTTGGGTCAGCCGGGCAGCGCGGAGCAGGCCTTTCTCCCTGCCCTCAGCCTTCCTGGACCTTTCTGACCCCGATCAGAAAATTTGGCTGGGAACCCAAATATCATCGGTGCACAATGTGTTACAACATCCTGAAAGCCCCAGGGCAGGGTTAGCGTGGGTTCCACATCTGTGGGCCTGCCAGGACCTGCCCTGGGGACACCCTGAGACCCGCTGTGTCCCTGCCAGGCTAAACGGCTCCGGACCATCCTGGAGCAGCGGGACAAGATGATCAAGGAAGGGAAGTACACACCCCCCGACTACCACATGGGCAAGGAGGACCTCAGGCCGTGATTCCCACTGGAATTCCTCTTGGAAGAAACCCCACAGGGCACAGGGTGGGGGTGAGCAACCTCAGGTCGGGCATTGCTCGGGCAGTAAATATTCCTTTGGAATGTCTCCTTGGCTCTGACTTGTCTTTTTGGGGGAAAACCACCTCATTTCCACATGGATTCAGAGTTGGAAGTGGATGGATTCAGGATCTCTCCTGCGTTTTCAGTGTGTGGGAGGTAGATTTCCTCACTGGGGGCTTTGAAATCCTGTGTGCCAGCAGAATCCATGGAACTCCTGGCACAGCCCAGGGGGTTTGTCCCTCCCAAGGAGAGTTTTTCCCTCCATTCCCTCTAAATCCCTCTCAGTTTTGGAACAGCACTGAAGCAGGTGAGTCCTTGGAAGAGAAGAGTGGCCAGCTCAGTGCTTTAATCCGTGTTTTTAATGCTGCTGGTGGTGCAGTTAATGCTGGATCTTTGATGCAGGTGGAGCCTGTGAGATTCCTGATCCCGACAAATCCCCCTGCTGGGATGACAGACTGAGCTGAGCATGACCTCCAGGAGCAGGGATGTGACAGGAGGGACATTCCAGGCTCTCCTGGCTGGAAGCCTCCCTGCTCACAGAGGGATCTGTGCTGCTCCAACCCCCTGGGGCATGAACACAGGATCCCTCCTGGGAGCTGAGGATTCTCACAGAGCCCTGACTCCAGGCAGATCCTGGAGTTGCTGTGCCCTTGGATAAGAGGGATCACAGCTGGGTGGTGTGGTTTTGGGGCTCTGAGCCATCCCAGGGTGTGCAGGGCAGGGATCTGACCCAGGAGAGCTCCATCATTTCCAGGCTGAACAAAGTGCACTGGAAGAAGCACTTCCCTGGATTTCACGCAGGCTGTGGCAGCGATGGTCTCTCAGGAGCCATCCCAGCAGGCTTTGCCCTTTTCCTGGGCTTTCTGCTGCTCCTCATCCTCAGCTCCCTCCAAACCAGCCTTCCCAAGGAGGTTTCTCCCTTCCCCCAGGCCCAGATGGATGGTTGCTCCAGCCCAGATGGATTCCCTGTGCTCGGGCTGAGTCACGGCCGGGGCTGGAGCCACAGCTCTCCCTGGCACTGGGGGAGGGTGGCATTGGAGAGCTCTAAATTCCCAGTCTGGGTTCAAATCCTCTGAGCCAGAGGCACATCCATGACCCAGGACTGACTCTTCCCTGTGTCTGCCTTTGTTTGGCACTGCTGGTCCGCACGCTGCTCTCTGTGTTCCCTCTGCTTTACATAATTCCAGAAATAAAATGCTTTAAAACTTTTTTTTCATCAATTTTGATATTTTTCTCCCGTTTCCTGCCCGTGACAGGAATAACTGACCCAAGACCCCATCCTGGCTGGATCCTGGTGTGATTCCTGATAGAGACAGGGAGCTGCTCTCCCTGACAATCCTCAGGGATTTTGTTGGGTGCTTTAAATGTGAAAACTCTGATGGTGATGAGTTTGAGCAGAGGGAAAACCAAGGTAAGGATGTCAGTGCTCCATGGATCTCAGCATTCCAGCTCTAGAAGTGGGCAAGGGGATTCCAGCATTCAGGGAGGGAAACATGGGAAAGGTACAGGAGCCACATGAGGAAACAGGAATGGTTTCAGGTGGAAAGGGACTGGGGAGGCTACGGAGCTCCAGAGCTGCCAGAACAAATAAACGATGGATAAAGAGGGAAAATTGTGCAGGGGATGGAAATCGAGCGGTGCTGTGGGAGACATCGGAGTTATTTATCCACAGTGAATTGTTATCCTGGGGGGATTTGGGGAGGAGGAGTGAGGGAGGGGATGGGACTGCATGGCTGGGGGATGTGGGGACCCACATGGGACATCCAGAAAGTCTGAGCAGGGCTGAGCTATTCCAGGAGCTGATTCCTCACCAAACCAAGCCCAGCATCAACCCCTGGGTTTCACCTATGGGTGAGAATTTGGGAAGTGGGGCCAGCCAGGAGTCACATCTTCACGAGCCTCCACACCAAATCTGCATCCCCCTTGCAATCACCCATTATGGATGATAATAATTATTATTAATTATCCTTCCCTTTCCCAAAGAGATGTGCACTGTGCAGGCACCAGGAATGCAGAGAAGACTTTGGAAACGACTGGACTTGAGGGCTGGTGGCACCCAGAGCCACAGGGCAGCACAGGCTGGTCCTCCTGGGAATTGCTGGTTTGGGGGAAAAAAACCCAACCAATGCTGTGTTTGGGAAGGGTTGCTTTTCCAGCGAGAGGAGGGAAAAAAACCACGCTCAGCAAAAAGCCTGGCAGCTCGCTGGTGTGGAGAGTGACTCATCCCATCGAGCGGTCCAGATGTCGGAGGAAATATTGGGATGCATCCGAACGCTCCTGGCTCCCGAGTGGCTCTTTAGATCCGTTCAAAATCTAATTGCTCCGGCGATCGGCGTTATCGCAGCCAAGGGCGAGCAGAGAGCAGCCGGAGCCGGGAGGATCTATTTGCTGTAGTTAAAAGCTCTGTCAGGAAATTCAGCCAATGAAGGGAATAATCAAAGACCTGATGAATACAATCAAATTCATGGAGAGATTAAAAAAACACCTCCCAGCTCTGCTGGTCAGAGACCGAGGCCGGGGCTCTGGCTGAGCAGCAGGGATCGAAAATGGATCCGATGCTCCTGACCGAGTTCCCCCGGGCAAAGGGATTTGGAGCATCCTCAGATTCACAGTGTGGTTCACCACGGAGCCCTGAACAGGATCCATTTCCAGCCTGTAGTGGTTCCAAATTTATATTTTGCTCTTTGCCTTTTTTGTCACTTTTCTGGCACGGGGCGATGCCACGTCCCGGCTGGGTGGGAGGCACTGAGGCTGGGATGGGGTGGGAGATCTCCATGGGGAGCTGCTCTTGTCATCAACACGGCCTTGGTGAGAGCAGGAGCTGGTGAGGGCAGAGCACCATCCCTCCCCCCAACCCCTCATTCCCATTTTCCTACAACCCTTAGCCCCTGGGAGTGGGAGCTGGGGTCTGGGATAAGGGTGAACCCCCACCTCTGCAGCTCCCACAGCGCTGGATGTGCTGTGCATCATCTGCAAATCCTCTCTGCCTTGGAGAGGGGGAATAAACAACTCTCAGGAGATGAATAATTTATCAAAAGTCAAGAGAAAAGGCAGGTTTCTTTTAGCCCTGGGCTTGGGCAGAGGTTTTAATGAGAGAGAGGGGACAGTTCCTGGGGCAGAGCTGGGTCCTGGCTGATTAGCACCAGGAGACATCTCCTGCATCCCTGGGGATGCCCAAGGTCTTGGCACTTGTGGTCCCAGGGGTCCCCTCAATCCTGCTGAGCAGCACAGAACAGGGAGATGAAATGATTTAGGGACGACCTGCCTCCCCCCTTCCTCCTGAAATAACAATTCCCCGTCTCCACGTAAGCAAAACAACGCACGATCCTAACCCAGATTCTCAGCACAAATAATCCTGCACCTCCCGGCGCTGCGAGGGATTTCGGGAAGCGTGTTCCGGGTGTGAGATCCACACAGGCTGGAACAGGCACCGTCTCCCAGCCGCCCGTGCTCCTCCGGGATTCAGCACGGCTGGAATTGGCTGGGCTTGCTCCGAGAGCACCGTGAGGGAGGAGGCTGGAGGCCGGCTGGTGACACAAGGTGACAAAGGCACGCGTCACCCTGCAGCCAGCGCCGGACTTCCCGCAGCCGGCTGGGCTGTGAACCCCGTGTTGTGTCCCGAGGGTGAGCGGTGCCCGGTCACCAAGGGGTGACTGTAGGTGTCACAGCATCACCCTGGTGTCCGCCAGGGGCTGGGCTGGCCGTGGCTGGGCTCTCAGGGCCATCAGCCGTGGCCTCCACGCTCCTCAGACGCGGCTGAGCTGCCCAACCCGTCCGGGAGCTTTGGGAATGGCGCTGCGGCAGCGTCTGGCTCTCCAGGCGCTTCCCTCCTCCCAGCGCGTCTGGGGCCGCCGGCTCTGCTGGGATGAGCCTTCCCTGCTCCACAGCTCTCACGGGTTTTGGGGTCCCTCGTAATGGTGGGAATCAGAGCCCCCGCTTGAGTGTTTTATCCATCAGTGTCCAGTATGGACCCAAGCCCTTGCTCCAAGTGTGTGAGACTTGCACAGAAAGCAGTGTCAGGGTGGCAGGGCTGGCACCAGGGTGATGGGCCTGTCACTGTCACCTGTCACTGAGGTGGTGGCACTGGTGCCAGCCCACAAGAACACCCTCTTCCAGTACACCCTTTGCTCTGCTCCCAGTTCCCCAGCACCAGTCTGGCCTGGCTGCAGCACACGAGGATTCCCAGGTCCTGGGAGCTCACAGCCTCATTCCCAACTGGAGCTCATGTCTTCGAGGCCTTGTCCCCTTGCATCTGTGGGGTCACCCCACTGGTGTATCCACACCCACGCGGGATTTGGCCAAGTGCTTCCTCCCCATCCCTGGATCCCAGCGGGCAGGGCCGCAGGGCAACACGTGCTCCTCTCCAGCCACGTCCCAAGCGTCCAAGAGCAGGTGTCACCACACCCCACGCCGTGTGTCCTCCACCGCGTCCCACCCCCTCGCTGGAAGCACTCAGGAAAACAGGCACCGGGAAGCAGAGGTGTTGGGATGAGATCTGAAAACCGGCGGGGGAGAGATGCCCACGGGGCGCTCGGGTGCGCCGAGACCCCGGGGGACTGGGGCGCCGGGCTTGGCCCGGCCGTGTGCGACGCCGCGGGAGCAGCCGCGCTGGCCCCGGGCCGTGGCACGGAGCTGCCGCTGCTCGTTGGATGCCGCCGTCTGTGCGGGGCGGCTGGATCTGCCGTCAGCCGGAGCGGTTTATCCTGCTTCACTCCTGCCAGGCGGCTGGGGCTGTCCTGCAGCTCCGGCACCCCTTCGGGCTGATCCTGGTGTCCCTGCCCGCTCCGCGGCTGGCGCTGGGACACATTCGCCTGGCGCTGGGATGCTCGACTGCCCCGCAGGTGAGGCCCTGGGCGGCTCACGGCTCTCCCAGCGCGGCCCTCCGGACCTCGCCGTGCCTGTCCCCCGCACCCCGCCCGTGTCCCCCGCGATGTGCTGCGGCGGCAGCTGCTGGCCCCGATCCCCGATCGATGGGTGCTCTAATTACCCTGGGCCTGGGGGCATCCAGAGGATGGGGGTGGAGGGGGGATGCTGGAGGATGCCGGGGGGGCTGTGTAGGGAGTGGGGAGCTGCCGGCTGGTTTGGGGGGACCCCCTGAGCGATGGGGGGTGCAGGCTGGGGAGGCGGCAGGCGTTGGGGTGCCCTGAGGAGCGCGGGCAGCTTGGGGGGCGCAGGGTGGGAGCCCGGAGGGGGTTGCCCGGGGCGGAGGTGCCGGTTGTGCTGGCGCAGGGGCGGGCGGCGGGGCCGGTCCCGGGGCTGCACGGGGCGGGAGGCGGCCGGGACCCCCCCGCCGCTCCCCGCCGCCCGGTGGGCAGGGCCGGGCCGGGCCGGGGGAGGTGCCGCGGCGGCGGGAGCGCACGGCGGGGCCGGGAGCGGCCGGACCGGGAGCGCACGGCGGGGCCGGGCCGGCACCGGGAGCGCCGCGTCCTGCCCGCGCCGAGTCGGTACCGGAGCGCCGGCGCGGGGTGAGCGAGGCCGGGGCTGCGGGCAGGGGGGTGCGCGCCGGGGAGGGAGCGGGGAAGGGCGGCGGATGGAGCGGGGATGGGCCAGGGATGGAGCGGGGAGGGAGCGGGGAAGCGCCGGGGATGGAGCGGGAAAGCGCAGGGTCAGAGCGGAAGATGAGCGGGGGATGAAGCGGGAAGGGCAGGAGACAGAGATGCAGCGGGGCTGGAGCGCGGAAGGGCGGCGGGCGGGGATGGGGATGCTCCGGGAATGCGGGGCAGCAGCCGCCGGGGCTGGGCTGGAGCTGCGGGCACCGGAGGGTGCCGTGAGGAAGGGGTAGGACCGGCTGGGATCGGGGCTCGGGGGGGCCGCACCGGCCCCGTGTGCCCCCGCAGAGCCGTGCCCGCACCCCGCTGCCTCCCGCACCTGCTGCCCCCCTCCCGCGCCGCAAACCCGCGTCCAACCCCCGCAGCCCCCGGCCCTGCCTCTCCCTGGGCACCGAACCCCACCCGGCCCCGCAGCCCCCCCAGCCCCACACCCGGGGGTCCCCCGAAAGCAGGGCGCGGGCTGAACCCCTCGGCGCTGCCGGAGGAGCCGCGGGTTTGGGCCGCGATTCATTTTTTCGCTGCTTTTCAATGGGGGGTGAATGACTCATGGAATCCTTTCTCCGTTTCTTTCACTGTTTTTTTGGGTCTCTTTGTTCCTGTTTTGCTGATTAAATGATGGGAATAAGGAAAGGCTCGGCGTGATGGAGGCGGCTCCAGCGCCGCGGCACATCGGTTGTAGGAGTCTCAGGCATTTTTCCTGGTCGTGCTAGAGGACACAATGAGATTTATTTTAAATATGTCTCATGCAAGGTGCTTATTTGCCCAGCGTGTGTACACGGCACAGCTCAGTCCCGGCGTGCTCCAGAAAGCCCTACCATCTTCCCCTGCCATGATTAATGGGATTTTTAAAGCCATCCCCATCCTCGGAGGGGAAAAAGCTGCAGGTACAAAGGGTAGAGCCGAGCTGATGCTCCTTCTTGTACTGAGCACAAAGAAATCGAGCCCAAAAGGTTGGACTTGGCTTTGTGGGAGCGAACTGGGGGATGCCAGCTTGAGCTTTGCTGGTTGAGGGGCAGCAGTGCCACTGTCCCCATCCCTGGGAACCCCAGCAAGGGGCAGACTGAGGCAGCGTTGAGGGCTGATTCACCTGGCCGAGAGGGCAGGGACACCCACAGTGGGATGATCCCTTCTCCAGCACCCCCAGCACCTGTGGCGGGGAGGGACCCTGTGTCACTCGCTCTCTGCTCCTTCTCCAGGCTGCTGCTGCCCGCGGGGACGTCCTGCCCGCCCTCCTGCCCGTGCCCTGGGCCATGTCGTCCTCCGACGAGGAGACCCTCAGCGAGCGCTCTTGCCGGAGCGAGCGGTCCTGCCGGAGCGAGCGCTCCTACCGCAGCGAGCGCTCGGGCAGCCTCTCCCCCTGTCCCCCCCGGGGACACCTTGCCCTGGAATTTACCCCTCCATGAGCAGAGGAAGAGGAAGAGCCAGGATTCGGTGCTGGACCCGGCCGAGAGGGCTGTCGTCAGGGTCGCAGGTAAGGCAGCGCCTTGTTGGTCCCCCCTCCGGGGGATTCCTTGTGGTCCCTCGCGGTGACTGAGACGCTTTCGGGGTCATCCCTGTACCCCACTGCTCCTCAGGGAGTCTGGGGATGGATGGGAAGAGGAGCAGAGGGATGGATGTGGCTTTGGTGGCCAAGGACCAGGGTGGTGGTTTGTCGCTGCCATGGCTTTGTCCTCTCCAGGCTCACTCCGGGCGGTTCATACCCTCAGCTCTGGGGTTAAGGGATGACTGGGCACCTCCAGCTCGTGGCTGGGGTGACATTAAAATGCTTAATTAAGGACTGAATGGCTCCTCGCTGCAACAATGCCCTTGGCTGAACTCCGGGGAGGAATTTGCCCGGGGAGGTTTGGGATTCCCGCCCGGGTGATGGAGCCGGGGCTGCTCCTCTGTGGTGCCCATCGGCAGCTCCATCGCTGTGGCCATTGGGACACGCCGGTGTCCCCGTGTGGAGGGGACACTGCCCCGTGTGTCCCTTTGGCTGCCCTGCTGCTGCCCAAGCCGCAGCTCAGGGGAAGGAACAGGGCTGGGAAGGAGAAACAAAGACTGGGATGGACCCACCTCGGCCGATGGCTTCTCCAAGCGCCAGAGGGATGGAGGGGACCCTGCTCCAGGCTGGCTGGACAGGGAGGATTGGGGAATCTGCTCAGGGCGGCGGCTGAAGGCACCAGAGCCAGGATTTGGTTCTTCACTGGGGCCAAACGGCCATCGGGGGCTTTGATCTGTGACTGCCGGGGTTTGTCCACATCTGCCGGCGCTCCGGGCGCCTTTGATCTGCTCCTGCCGGAGCAAACGGGGATTCAGCGATTCGGGGCCGTGCTGGGAGACCCTGCTGAGCCCTGGCCAGGCTGTTCCCGGCTGTTGCTCCAAGAGAAGCCTGGGGTCTGGCTTTGCCATCACTGCTGGGGGTGGATACAAGGGTGACAAGCTGCGCCCAGTGCTGGGGACACAGACTGGGAGCACTGGGGAGCAGGGACAGCGCCTGGCACACGGGCAGGTGCCACCAGAAGCCATCAGGAGTGGCTGTGGGTGCTGCTCGCTCCCTCCCTGCCTGCCCCATGGCACGGGGGTGCGTGTGGATCCGGCTGTGCCGTGGTGCCGCTGTGCCATCCCGGGAATCTCGGGGCTGGAAGAACCAGTTGATTCAAATGATGGCTCTTGAGAATGCACCGTCTGGGGCTGGGATAGGCAAATGTGCAGGGTGCGGCCAGCCCTGCCCCTAATCCCAAATCCCAAATCCCTGGGGCTGGGAGATGGAGGGGTACCAGGATCCTGCCGTATCCGTCGCTTCTCACAGACCCGCTCTGCCCCAAAATCCCCATCCTGCTGCGTGCTGAGGACCCTCCCACACCCCGGGGATGGATCCTGCCAAGGCCCAGCCATTCCCCAGCTCTGTTCCTGCTCGGGATGCCGAATGCTTGTCGTCACTCCGGCTGGATCCAGCCCGTGATGAAAGGCAGGGGGATGTCACAAAATTCGGTCTCATGCAGATTCCCCATTAAAAATAACTCGGGAGGTGCAGCGAGACAGTGCTGAGCTGGGAAAAAAAAAAAAAAGAAGAGTTCGGAGACAGTTTTGTGTCACCAAGTTTGAAAATGAGCTGAAATATTGATTCATTTCCTTGCATTATTCAGTGGGAATGTCTGCAGGGCGCTGGCCGCCCCAGTGCCTCTTCCCACTGGGATCAGGCTTAGGATCAGGGATGGTGGCTCAAGGAATGTGCCCTGGGGGAACTGGCACCTCTCAGTGTGCCTGGGGAGGGGGATGGGGGGCTTGGCTTTTTGGGTTCCCCAGGAGGAGGCATTAGGGCCTGGGGATGGAGCTTGAGCATTGTTTGGGGCTGGGGAGCTCCATCCTGTGCCCACCATGGATCTTTTAGGGTCACACAGAAGGGTTGGCACCTTTGTGGTTTTGGGGGGACACAGGGATCTTGGTTTTGGGGGGACACAGAGATCCAGGGGCTGTTCTTCCTTTGGGCTCCCACAGCCTCTGCATCCCTGCTGGCCATCAGAGCCGAGGAAAGGAGGACACAGCCGTGCCCAGGGAGGGCTTTGCGGGGGGGTTGGGACACGCTGGCCAGGTCCCCAGGCAGCTCTGGAGCCGTTCCCTGCTTTCCTGGCATCTCCTTGGAAGGCAGCGCTGGGAGGGGAAGGGGGAGCAGGACGTGGAGGGTCAGAGTCCGACCCTTGGCCCTGCCTTGCTCCGTCTCGCTCCAGGCGCTTGGCAGAGGGTGAGGGTGGGCGGGAGGTGCCGCTTTGGGGGAAAAAAGGGCTCTTTCATCCCAAATCTGTTCGCACTTGGTGCAGCCAGGGCTGTTCTGCCGTGCTGCTGGGGCAGGAGGGGTTGGGGCAACCCGGGGTGCCGGGGGTGATGGACGAGGCGTCGCGGGGGCTTTCCAAGGGCTCTTTGAAAAGGTTCCTGGGAGTCCTTTGTCACCCGGGCGCGTCACCCGCGCCGCTGGCAGAGCCAGCGCTGGCTGAGGGAGGGAGCTGCGCTTCATCCTCGGGGCCACGGGAACAAACCCACTTGTTCTCCGCTGCCTTGGGAGCAGCAGAGCCGGCGGCTGGCGGGGCCGGGGCAGGTTCCGAGCAGCATTCCCGCTGCCCGAGGAGGAATCGCCGAGTGCCAGCTGGCCGGCACAGATTTCTCTTTCCCTGGGAACGCGTTTTTGGGTCAGAGGGATGTGGCAAACGCGGGCACCTCTGCAGGGCTCTGCGCGGGGAGGCTCGGCGGGCAGAGCCGGGGGAGCCGAGCCGCTGTGGTCCTTCCCAGGGGATTCTCCGGCCATTCCCGGCGGGATGCGCCGCTGCCTGGGGATGCCTGCCCGGCCCTGGCACCGCTGGGCACAAAGGCACTGCCACGAGGTCGCCGGGATGGAAACCCTCCTCCTCCCCACGGAGGCTGTGCCGGGGCTGCGGCGGGGCACCGACGCTCGGTGCCACGTTAATTACTTTTCCTAATTAAGGCGCCACACTGAAAGGGAGATGCTTCCCAAGCCGGGATGAGGGGGGCGATTTGTGTAACCCCACCCAGGCCGAGGGCTGCGGGAGGAGGAGGAGGAGGAAGATGGAGGTGCTGCCCGTGGTCCCTCTTCATTTCCTGGAGGGATGTGGGGTGCAGCCACCCCACCCCGAGGGGACCCGGGGGTCCCTGGGTGACGCTGGGGACACACAGGGTGTCTGTCTGAGCGGGATGGGGCTTTTCTCGTTGCCATGGTTACTCAGCCGGGCCCTCCAGTTGCCATGGGAACGGCGCATCGGGGTGAAAAAGCAACATCCTGAGATGGCCAAAAAAGGCCGGGATTTGCCCCAGTGGGGAGGCTGGGTCCGGCGGGGGTCACGGCAAAGAGGGTGTCCTGTGGGCTCAGTGTTGGGGGGACTGGGGTGTCCCCTTCCCCAGGACAGCCCCTCGTGCCCCTGTAATGGCTGTTCCCATGAGAGGCTCTGTCAGCTCGGCTGGGATTTGGGGGGGCTGAGTGTGGTTTCTCTGGATGTGGGGGTGCCAGGCAGGTTTGGTGCTGAACCCCATTCCCTTTTCCCCACGGGGTTTGGCTCTGCCCCACTGTTACCCTTGGTGGGATCCTTCCATCCCCTTCCAAGTCCCCAGGGACCTCTCAGGGACCTCATTTTCCTGCTCATTCCTCACCAGGTGATGCTGAGGGTCCCCATTGCCCCCCAGCCCCTCCAGGCAGTGCTGGATTTCCCTGGTCACATTCAGGATCCCAGCCCGGGGATCCCCACAGCCCCCCAGATCCTCCCATGCTGGCAGCAGGGTGGGGAGCAGCAGGACCTCCCATTGTGGGGGCAGCGGGACTGGGTGCACTGGGACGTGATGGGATGTACTGGGATGAACTCACTGGGATGTACTGGGATCTACTGGGATGAAGTCACTGGGATGCACTGGGGGCACGAATTGCCACGGGGGGTCTCCAGATGACACCACGGCACTGGGAGGTCACGGCATCACGTGTGTCCCCGCTGGGCAGTGTCGTCCCCCGACTCCCAAGGTGTCACCCCTGGTGTCTGTCCCGCTCTCACCCCTGTGTCATCCCCTGGTGTCACTTCACTGCCTGTGTCAGTCGACCCCCCGATGTTGTTTGTGATGTCACTTCCAGTGTCACCCCCTGGTGTTACTCCCGGTGTCACACCCACTGTCACCCCCGGCGCCACCCCGGTGTCACCCCCGTTGTCACCCCTGGTGTCCCTCCTGTTGTCACCCCCGTTGTCCCTCCCGGTACTTCCCCGAGTGGCCACCAGGGGTCGCAGCGGACCCGGGGCGGGCACCGGGGGTGGAGCCTATCCGGGGGTGTGGCCTCAGGGTGGACGGAGCAAACACGACTCTATGGGCGTGGCCACAGGCGATGGGCGTGGCCACAGCACTGGGCGGGCTCTGGGGCGGGATGGGCGTGTCCGGGGGCGTGGTCCCATCATGGGCGTGTCCCTATCCATGGCGGTGTCCCCACCCATGGGCAGATCCGGGGCCGGTGGTGTGTCCCGGGAGCCATGGGTGGGTCTGGGGGCGTGTCCGTGTCGATGGGCGTGACCAAGGGGGCAGGCCCTCAGTGGGCGTGGCCACGACAATGGGCGTGTCCGTGTCCGTGGGCGGTGCCGGGGCGATGGGCGGCTCCCCGGGGCGGGCCGGTCCCGGGCGCGGCGCGGCGGAAGCAGCCCCGGCACAGACGGGCCCTGGCCGCGCCGCCGGCAGCTGCGCCCAGCCCGGGCACAAAGGCCGCCATGGCCGGCTACGTGCCGGGGCTGCTCCCGGCCAACCGCAGCCAGGAGAAGGAGTTCGTGCAGGCCTACGAGGACGTGCTGGAGCGCTACAAAGGTACCGAGCCCGCCGGGGTCCATCGGCCGGGCCTGAGCCGGAGCCTTCCCGGTGCCTTCCCGGCGCCTTCCCGGCGCCTTCCCGGAGCTTTTCCGGAGCCTTCCCGGTGTTCTCTCGGTGTTTTCTCGGTGGCCCCGGGCGCGCTGCCGGTGGGATGCTCTGGGGGAGCATCCTGCGGTGTCCCCGCGTGGGGTGCCTCGGTGCGAGTGTCCCCAGCGTGGGGTACCCGCGGCTGAGCGTCCCGGGTGTCCCCTGCGTGGGGTGTCCCGCCTTCCCGCGTGGGCTGTCCGGGGGCTCAGCGTCCCTGCGTGGGGTTGGTGGCTGCCGCGTCTCCTGCGGGGGCTGCCCGTGGGTTCAGCATCGCTGCGTGGGATGCCCGAGGGATGAGCCGCGCTGGGATGTCTGGGGTTCCTGCGTGGGCTCCTGGGCGCTCGGCAGCCCTGCGTGAGCTCCCCGCGTCCCCTGAGTGGTTTCGGCGGAGTTTTGGGGTGCCCGTGTCCCTTCCTTGGGGTGCGCAGCATCCCACCTGGGCGCCCCGCGGCTGGGAGCGGCACAGCATCCACCATCCCTGTGTCCTCACCCGCGGTGGCACGGGCTGTGTGGGGACCCAGCGTCCCCCCTCCGTGTCCCCACAGCCCCCAAGCCGCCGGGGTCCCCCCGGAGCCGCGGGCGGGCAGGGATGAAGGGCCAAGGTGCTGCCGAGGCCGGTGCCGGTACCGGCAGTGAGTGTGCAGTTTTGATGTCAGCGGCTCATCCCCCGGCAGCTGTGTGCGTTCCCATTCTTCTGCTTGTTATTATTATTTTTTCCTCCTCGCCGCCGCAGCGCTAGGTTTGTCCTGGAGCCCAGATTCCAGCCCCACAGGGCTCCCAGCGCTCCGGTTTGTAAGTTTAGCAGCCAAGTCTCTCTAAAGACGGGGATGGCCGAGCCGAGAGGAGCCAGGCGCTGTTTCCTTTTCCTTCCTGCCTGCGGAAAAACGGGGAATAATGGATTCCCTGGCTCCCTGATCCAGGGGGTGCCACTCCAACATCCCAGAGGTGGGAGAGACGCGCAGCCTCCGCAGGGAGCAGGGAGTAAAAACCTCGCCGGGTGCCTTGGAAAGGCGCTGGGAAACGTGACTCGGGCTCGTCCAAGTACTCGGCAAACTTTTTTATTGCTGAAAAGCTGCTTTGATGTAGCTGGGTGCAGCGTGGAGGCGCGGGTGCCAGCGCTGGCGTGGAAGGAGCTGCTGTTTGCATCGGGTTTGCTTTGTTCCAGGAGAGAAATGGAAATTCCAGTGCCTGGAATGCACTGGTCCAGCTGGAGCACCCCCTGGCACCTGGGCTCCCCTTGCTCTGGCTGTTGGTGCCTTCCATGAGCAATTGGGTCCTTTTGGGAAGGGATTTTTCTAGGGAATACCTGATTTTTTGCACTGGGATATGGTAGAAAGCTGGTGATAACTTGGAAATACCTTGCTGGGTGCTGTTGGAGCTTGTTTGTGGTGTCAGGGAAATAAGTGTTTATGCTCCATAAAAGCTTGCCTTTGCTTTTGACCCCTTCCCAGCTCCCCAGCCCTCCTGGGACATCCCCCCAGGGCTGAGTGGGAGCCCCAGTTTGGGTTTTTTGGCTCAGATTAGGTGGCTGCGTTGTCTCTTCCCTGTTATCCCCCACTGCAGCTCCTGTAAACCGTTCGGTTTTTCCTGTCCAGAACAAGTTTTCCACTGGCTCATCCCCTCCCCCTCTTAATCCTGCAAAAACAGAGAGTTTTCACTGAAATGTGGCTGCTGAGGGCCAAGTGGGGAGAGCCACGGTGTTGGTGGCTGGCTTGTGGTGGCCACCCTGGACCTGCCACATCCAGGACCTGCTGCTGCCGGCAGCAACTCGCCAGGAGGGCAAGGAGGACACTTGGCACTGCCAGAGCTGCGATTGCAAATGCATTTCTCTCAGACAGCACCGCTAAACACCCTGAAAAATCCCAATTTGAGCAGCAAGGCCTCTGCTGTCCAGCAAGCCGGGACAGGTCTGGAGCCGAGGAGAGCACGGGAAGGATCCCAGAGCTGCGAGTCCTGATTTTCCCTGGTGAGCAGGAGTGAAGCAGCTGGCAGATCCCCGTGATTCCTTTCTTTCTAAGAACACCCACCTTCGGCAGCGGGGTGCCGGGGAGTTGTGCCGCAGCGCTGCGGCTCGCCGGGATGCTCCCCGTGCAGGGGGAGGAGGTTTGCATCAGAGCTGCGGGGGCACCCAGCCCTGCTCCTCGGGGGGTGGCCTGAACTGAGGATGGGGCTAAAAGCAGGGATTTTGGGGGTGGCGAGCCAGTGCTGCCTGAGCTTCCCTCATTCAGCGTCCTCGGGGTTGTGCTGTCCGGGAAGAACTCCACACCTGCAGGTTGGAGGTGCCCAGAGCCACGATCTTCACCAGTCTGGCCCAGTTTGAAGCCAGCAGGTCAGTTCCCTGCAGGCAGCCAGCCACGGGGAGGTTTCCAGCCCCTCTTGCCTCATCCTGGCTCACGGTGCTGTGGCACATGCCGGGACCTGCCGCTGTGGATCCCGGTGGGAATGACAGCGTGGGGGTGACACCGGAGCTTTTGGGGACCTCTCTGGCTGCTGCCATGACAGGCAGGAAGGGGAGCCTGCCTGCCACCCTGAGTGTGGCCCAGCAGTTCCATTCCCAAGGCGACTTCCCATTGTGGTTTGGGAAGTGTTGACCCTCGCTGTCCACTCAGCAAACCAGGAGTCACTCCCTGGGATGTCCGGCAGTGCAAGGGTGCTGGCAGCTCTGCCAAGCTCAGAACACAGGTCATGCTTTCCCTGCTCACAGTGCTGTAAACATTAACTAATCAATCCTGGTGAAATCCTTTCTTTTTCGTAGTTAACTGGGATTTTTTGGGGGTTGGGGGTAAAAAAGCTGGAGCTGTGGCATCCGAGAAAGGTTTTTTGGCTCTCAGTGCTCCCGGCATGTGGCCTGGCTTGTTTGGACTGGGACAGCACAAGGTGGTTTGTCACCTTGTCTGAGTGATCTGGCTCCAGTTAGGGAGGGAACAACCTCCCAGTGACTGGAGGAGACCCTGGGGTGGACAGGGGAGGTGGGGGACCCTTGTAGCAATCAACCAGGGTTCATTCCCAGTTGGAAATGGAGCCTTCCTGGCCCTGCCCATCTCTGAAGAACATCCTTTTTTCTCACTTGTGTCTGGTCTTGTGCCACAACAACTGGACCTAGAAGTGTCTGGACCCCCATTCCGGGGACTTGGAGGAGTCTTGTTCCTTGTGCCAAGGGATTGGCTTGTTCCTTTTTGCAGGGGATTGCTGGGAGATCATCCCACAAGGATAAACATCACTCCTGGGTGGTGCTGAGTGCTGCACGAGGTGTCTGGTGGCACTGGTGGCATGGTGGTGACTCCATGCTGGGGGAGAGGAAGCCCTTCTTCCTCTTCATCCCTCGGGAGGAGGATTGGCCAAGTTCCACTTTTGGAATGGAGAGTCCCTGGCTTGAGCAAGCGTGGGGGAAGCTGGGCTGGAAGCCATGGGTTTTTCCATCATGGGGTGAATAATACTGATTTTTTGGGGGGATGAGTGTGGGAGTCATTGGCCTCTCTGGCATGGGGGCAAAGGGGGACTCAAGGAGCCTGGAGCAGCCCTGGCTGTCCGAGGTGGAGCCTTCAAGGAGCTGTTTGACTGTTTTGGCCAGCAGGGAGATGGGGCTGGTGGTGTTGCAGGTGACAGGATCCACCCTACCTTCGCAGTGAAGTCATCCCAAGGCCCAGCAGTGCCTCCCGGGCTGGGATTACCTGGCAGAGAGGCAGCAGAGGCATTTTCCTCCCCCATCCTGCTGGCATCCCCAGCCACGGAATCAGCGGAAGCTCCGGCCGGTGTTGTCCTGCTGCCCTGCTGGTGAACCAGAACCACGGCTGAGCTCTGCTCCCCCAGCTCCTCTTGGCTGCTTCCCCTCCTTTCCATGTGCTCTGGTCCAGAGCAAATCCCCCGGGAAGGCAGGGGTTGGGCACAAGGTGGCCGCAGCCGCGGTACCTCGCTGGCATTGTCATTGTCACCGGGCTGTGACCCGCGGGGTGTGCCGGATGGCTTTGATCTCTCAGCAGCCGAGCCTCTGGGAAGGACTGGGGCTGTTCTCCCCCTGCTGCATTCCCGTGGAGCCTTTTCCTTCCCGGCTCATGCTCCGGGGTGAAAGCAGAGGCTTTGACCTCCGTCTGCTGGTTCCCAGCCAACCTCCTTTCCAGGCTCGTCTCGCTTGTGTCAGCTAAGTTTAGACTGCTCTGGACATACCGTGGCTGATGCCAGTGGCAAGGAACCTCCCAGAGGGAAGTAAAACAAGAGGTTTTATTTAAATTTCAAGTGTCTTAACACCATTGTTTGAATACCCGGGTGATGAGTGCCTTTTTTATGGAGCTGAAATGGATAAATCCAGGCTGTGGGAGCCGCAGGTTCCAGTTACTCCTGTCTCAGTGCAGGGAGAAGCTGTGCTGGAGCGCAGGGAGGGTGTGAAGGAGCTGGGATCTCTGGATAAAGCTCCATCCTCCTGCCCCGAGGGGCTGTGAGCCCTTCCTGGCCTGTGGGCTCAGCCTGGCTGGTCCTGCACGGGGCAGTGTTTCACTGCCGGCCGGAGCAGGAGGGCTGGGAGTGGCGTGGGGTGGTGGGAAGATGCTCAGAGCAGCTGGGAATGAGTGCAGGGAAGCCCTGGAAAGGACCCCACACCCCGAGCTCTGATAATCCAGCCCTTCCCAGTGCTCTCCGTGGCTCAGCCATGCCCAGGGTGTCGCTGCTGTGGTTGGATCTCAGCAACACCAGCTGAGTTTTCCAGGCAGGTGAGGCAATCTCTGCCCTGGGGAGAGGTGGTGCAGGGGTGCTGGCACACCTGGGATGGGGCTGGGAGCGGGGAGCCCTAATTTTTGGGGCTGGTCACCCGTGATGTGACCGAGGTGAACCCTGCTCCATGGGCAGGAGCAGCAAGCTGGCTCCTCTCAGCAGCCCTGATTGCTCACACCTTCCCCATCCCATCCCAGGGTGGGAACCAGCAGAGCCAGTGCAGGGAGCTGGTGTCCCCAGCTCCGTGAGAGGAACACCCCTCATCCCTGCTGGATGCTCTCCTGGTGATCTCCCATTCCTTCTGGATGCTTTTTCTCCCTGGAAGCTCCAGATTTAACCTCTCAGCACTGCCCTGTCTGGGGGATCTGGGCCCAGAGCCGGGTTTGGGGGTGTTGAAGCAGCTTGGAGAGGGAATCTGCCAAGGAAATTCCCTGCGTGGAGGATGCTTGTGCTAATAAGCTGGGAAGTTTTGCTTCCAAGCTCACGTCGTGGGGTTTTGTGTGTCTGGATGGATCTCAGCCGGCTGGGGAGGGAGATCCTCCAGCATCAGCTTCCTGCAGGGATGCGTGGTGGGGCAGGAGGCTGAGCCATCAGATTTGGCTGTGGCCATGGTAAAATGATCTGAGATCTGTGTGTCCTGCTCCTGGCTCAGATAAACCCAGAGATTCCTGGAAAAGGAGGGGGAGAAGTGGGGAGGGCTTCTGGGCGAGGTGGTGTGGGAGATTCTGGGTGAGGAGCAGGATGCTGATCCCGGCAGGATGGGCTGCAGCTCCCTCCAGCAGAGGTGGGACAGCTCTGTCTGCAGGGCTTGTGCTCCTGCCTGCTCCCTGCAGTGTCCCTTTGTCACCCCCTGTTTATCAGCCCTCCGAGCCAGCGAGCTCCAGGCGCCGTGAGGCCACAATCATGTTTATTTTGTTGTTTTCCTGTGCGTGACATGCCTGCATTTCCATTTTTCATTTCCTGTTGCCCTGTTTCCCCTCCGGTGAGTCCAAGCGTGCCGGCAGCCGCCTGCCCTGCCCGCCCTCCCCTGCTCAGATGAGCCTTTTTTTAATGATGCTGGTTTTTTTAATGAAGCTTTTCCAGCCTCCCACAGGTGATGAGTGCTGTGTTTTGCACCTCTGCAGCACCTGCGTGGGTTGGGTTCTCTCCCAGCTTTGGTTTTTACCCACCCTGAGCTCTGCTGGGACCCCTGCCCAGGCTGAGGGTGTAATCCTGGCATGGTTGGGATTGAAAAAAAAATCCAGTGGGATTTTTTTGCTGATTTCTGTTCATATCCCATCCGGGTGGGACTCACCTTGATTTTTATTAATTGTTTTTTGGGTCTGCTGTGACCCTCCAGAAATGCTTTTGCCAGCAGCTTATTTTTCCCTGCAGGAAACCATATACAAGGCTTCCCTTGGCTGAGAGATTCCAGCTGACCTTGGGCAGTTTTGCTCCTGGTGAAACTATCCTGTGGGAGCGACTCCTTTCCTGGGAATGTCTTCCCAGCCCGGTGGTCCTGCTCTGCACGAGCTGCCCTGCCAGCTAATAAGTGTTAATTACCACCACCCCCCTGCTTCAGGCACGTTCAGTTGACACAGTGATGTTGGGGACAGCTGGGGTGGCCCTGGCTGTCCCCGTGACCCCGCTGGGGGCTCACCAGGGCGGTGACAGTGACAGTGCAGCCTTGAGGCTCTCCCGAAATAAATCCACCCCACCTCCATTCCCTGGCTCTGGCAACATCCTTGGCGTGGCTGGAGCAGCTCCATCCCCACTCCTGGCGCTGGTGGGGTCTCCCAGCATCCCCCCAACCCCGGGGTGACAGCGGTGGGGACAACCACGGGTGACACAGGAGGTTTCACTGGCGGCGCCTCCAGACGCTGCTGCCCCTGCAGATATTTCACCCTGGCCGGCTGTTTGGGATGCCTCTCGTTCCTGCTGGCAGGGCAGTTGCTGTGCCGGGAGATCTGGGATTCCTGGATGTGCTGGGGGCTCTCCTGCCTCCCCCCAGCCTCTGTGCTGATGGAGGCAGCTGGAGAGATCCTCCCTCCTCCAGGAATTCCTGGCGTTCCCGGCAGAGGGGAGAGGGAGCTGGGCGTGCTCGGGGATGGAAGGAGCTGCTGGGGTGCTCGGGGATGGTGGCATCAGATTCCCATTAACTTTCCCATTCCCTGCTTCCCATTAACCCCTCGGGATGGGAGGAGGGAAGTGCCCTTCACCCCGTCCAGACAGGGTTTGGGGTGCCTGGTGGGTTCCAAGCTGTGTTCCCTGCATCTCCATCCTGCTGCTGTGATTTTGGAGCTTGCCACGTCCATCCTGGGAGTGTCAGGTCTTTGCCCTTTGCTGGGAAGGGAGGATGGAGATAAATCAGGTGGGATGTTGGTGTCACTGTGACCCCGTGATGCCCTCAGCTCTCCAAGTATTTTTGGGAATGTTGGAAGGGAAGGACCTGATGTCCCTTCATGTCCCCTCCATGGAGCTGTTCCCACCCTTCCTTCTCACAGCCCCTTTGTCAGCAAGGACCAGGGGTTTTTTGTTTTGTTCTTTTTTTCCTTTTTTCCCTTCCTTTAGAGGAAAATTCCATTGTGCTATTTTTGGTGGTGACAACTTGGCTTCTCTCAACAACTTTATCCTGCTGCTGGGGGATGGCTGGGAATGGCCCAGGGATGCCAGGGATGCAGTGGGCACCAGGCAGCTCCAGCCCTGGAAGCTGTGCAGGAGGTGGGCACAGGGCTGCTCCCATGAGTGTTCTGGTTTTATTGATGTTTTTAGGGATAATGTTGCCGTGGGATGCAGCTTGCTCTACCTTCACACACAGTGAAGGAGTCAGGGATTCCTGTGCCCATGGATGAGGGGAATCTCCTGGTTCCTCTGAGATACAGGGAGCTTCCACTCATGGTTTTTGGGGGAAATTTGGCTCCTGCAGCACAGCACAGCTCTGTTTCTCTCCTTTTCCTCTGGCAAAGCTCAATTTTCATGCAGGAGCCTGGGCAGGATGATCCTGCACCATGTGGTGGGTCTTGCTCAATCTGCTGGGATCTTTCCAGAGAGGGAATGGGGAGAGCTGGATTTACCTCCATGGCAGCACATTTCAACACTTCTGATGATGATATTATTGTTATTATCATAATTATCATTATTGTTTTTTATTATTTGATTTAACAGAAGTCCTGGTCCATGCCTGGTGGACACCATTCCTGCCGAAGGGCAGCAGTGAGCAGGTCAGGTCCTTGGATCCCTCTGGGCTTGTTCCTGCTGCCAAAAATTCCTTTAAAACCAGTAAATCTCCTTTTCAGCTTTGTGAGCGCCTCGCTGCCGGGGCGAGGTGAGCATGTGGCGAGTGTCGGGGGGCAGAGACAGGAGGGATCTGCTCCCCATCTGCTCCCCCACCTCACCTGGCCCATTTTCCCAACATTTTCCAGCACTTCTCTCCTGTCTTCTCCCAGACTGATGTCAGTCACCAGGGTGGCTTTTCCCACCAGGATGGAGACCCATCTGCTGCCTCCCAGCCTTAAAGCCTATTGGTGTTTTTTTTCCCTCCCCCTCCTCCCAATTCCCTCGAACACTCTCCTCGCTGGAAATATCCCCAGGACATACAATCCCTGAAAGCTGCGGCGTGGAGGGGTGGGATGAGGGATGCCGGGGGCCCTGATGGTGCTGGGCAGTTGCTGCTGGGCTCATTTGCAAAAAAGGGGGGTGGCCTCAGCCCTGGGAGGCTTTCTTGTGCTTCATCAAATAAGGAAACAGTGCCAGTGGTCAAAGGGCGCCGGAGGGGAGTCTGGTGGGAATGCTGAGCTGGGGACAGCGGCTGAGTCGTGGGTGCCCTGATGCCACCCAGCTGAGGAGCAGGGTGGGATCGGCTGGAAGATGAACTTGGAGAAGTACAAGAAGTTCCTGGATGGGCTCGGCAACCTGAGAGGTATTCATGGAGAGGCTGAGCCGCGCCGGCGTCGCGTCTTTGCCGAGCTCCAGCTGGGTGCCACCATCTGCCATCGATGGGTGATCGAGGTGGATCTGGTGCTCCCAGCACGGCCAGGAGCTCAGGGATCCCGGGGAGGCAGAGGGAGGGTGGTGCTTCTGCTTCACTTCCCTCTTTTGTCTTCTCCTTGGGTTTGGAGCGCTGAGCCTGGGCACAAAGGGGAGTGGGGCAGCGGCCGGCCCAGCCCTGCAAGGCTGGAAAAGCTGCTTGGCAAATCGCTGGGAAAGGAGTTGAGCTCCAATTCCTGCTCCAAGGGGGAGCAGGCGGCTGTTCCCACGGGATGGGGGCTGATCCTGCTCTGCTGAGGCTGTTTCTGCCGTGGGTGCACGGTGGCACCCGGGTGCAGATTGCTGTTTTCCCACTTCCCTGCTTTCTAAAGCTCTTTCCCAGTGCTCTGCCCTCTCCTGCCTCGCAGGCTGTCCCTGGAGAGCTGGCTGGGACACCCGATCGTGCCCCTGGCAGGTGGCTGGAGGCAGGCAGCCGTTGTCCCTCTGTCACAGGCAGCAAGCCCGGGTGGAGGGAGAGCAGCTCGGTTTACCTGGTGCTCTGGGAGTGCTTTTTCTCCCCTTCCTTTCTCTATATTTTTATCTTCCCTGCTGTCAGAGGAGATTTTTTCCTCTGGAATTCCCAGCCAGCCTCATCCTGCTGCAGACAGCTCTCGGGATTCTCCTGCCAGGAGGAGAGGAGAGGCAAACAGGAGGCACCTGGAATGCCATCGCCTGTCAAACAACAATGCTGTCATTGACTCGCCCCTTTTTTTTACAGCAAGGCCTGGCTGGGCTTTACCAGCTGATCCCATTGTATAACAAAGGTGAATCAATTCCATGTTTAATTTAGCAGGGAGCCAAGGGAGTTGTCACCAGCGGGCTGGCAGTGTCCCCACCCTCCCGTGCCGCCGCGGCCGCGAAGGGTTAATCCTGCTGCTCTGGGGCTGACAGCTGCCCTGAGTTATTGCGTCTGGGAGGAATATAATTCACTTTCTTATGCTGCCGTGGTGTCCATCATAAATTTTTCCTGAGCCTCGCTGCAGCTGGCACTGGGAATCAATGTAAAAGGAGCCCTGAGTCGCCATGTGCCAGCTGGGTGTGCTAGGGGTGGTGGCCAGCTCTGTGCCCTCCATCTCTTGGCAGCCAGAGCAGGGATGGGTGCTGGATTTGGGGGCTGGATTTGGGTGTCACTGACCCCCAGTCTGCATTTTGGGGCTGCTGCTGAAGCTTTCACCCCGAGCTGCCCAGCCCTGTCTCCAGCTGCAGCTCGGCGAGTTCCCCTCCTGCCCGCCAGAGCGAGGTGCAGGGAGCCAAGATGACATTATTAATCGTGTTTACAAGGTGACTGCTTGCAGGAGCTGAGCTGGCAGCCTTCCCCTCTCCAGGTGCTGCCCAGAGACCTGCTGGCAGCGCTGGCTCTGCTCTGGCTCCCACATCCCTGAGCTCGTGGCACTTTCCACCCTGGCAAACCCAAAAATGCAGGTGGCAAGTCCCCAGGAAGCCCATTCTGTGGCTTTGGGTCTGTTGCTGCCTCTAGACCGAGCGATGCCGACTTTGTCTGTCACCAGCTGTGTTTACCACAGCCCTTTGTGGCTTTAATTCAGGAAGCAGAGCAGGCAGGGAGATGTGGGCAGGGAAGGGGAGGAGGCTGGAAGCGTCCAAGGCCGGGTTGGACAGGGCTTGGAGCAACTTGGGATAGTGGAAGGGGATGAGATGGGCTTTAAGGTCCCTTCCAACCAAACCAGTGTGGGATTCTGGGCTTGGAGGAGGCCAAACACTGCTTGAGCCAGCACAGTTTGAGTCTTTTCCTGCTGCTGGGGGCTTCCCAGTGCATCCAAGGTGCCCACAGGGTTGGCTCTGTGGTGCCCACTGGCATGGAGACACCGTGCCATGCACCCCACTGTCACCACTTGGCATTGCCATGGATCTCAGTGTGCTCCCAGCGCTGCAAACAGCCAGCCCAGCCTGCCCTTGAGCTGCAGGGCTGGAGGAAAACAAGGTTTTATTGCTGGAGAGGTTTCTTTTCCCTTCTCCCCCCATCATCTCTATTCATCTCCCCGGGGAGGTGGAGGCAGCAGCGGATATTGGAGCTGGGAGCGTTTCATATGTAAATGCTCGTGTGTGTCAGTCCAGGCCCCTGACCCCCGGCTCCGTGCCAGCATCCATCCCTGTCAGCCCTCCAAGGGGCGTGGAGAGCATCCCAGTGCCCCCAGCCCGCCCAGCTGGGATGGGGCTGGGGCTGGGGGGCCCTGCCAGATCCCTGTCACCACGCTGGGGACAAAGGACGCTGCCCCAGGAGGGACCTTGCCCTGATGGGTATGGGGTCACCCAGACTTTCCACACAGTTTCCATCTTGAGTTTCCCTGTCACGGCCCCGAGGCGACCAGATCCTTGGGGCTGGGCTGAGGAAACCCATTAGATTACAAATTTATTGCCGGGTTAATTTTCCCAGCGGCACGAGGACGGCCGGTTTCGCTTTCTGAGGAGTTTTGTTGTTTACTTGGCAGGCAACTCCAGCCCAGCATCTCCTCAGCCCTGGCCGTGCACTGCCAGCTAATCTGGCTCCATCTGACCTTGGAGCAGCCACGTGCTTTCCCCAGGGGAACGGGCTCAGATTTTCCCCTGTGACCAAGGAGTGGGTCTGTGCTTGTTCTGTCACCTCACCATCGTACCTGAGCCCGGAGTGAGGAGTTTCATGGCTCTGCTGAGTTTTTGCTGTTAAAAAAGAGGGTTTTGGGTGCTGCATGCTGGCTCTGCTGCCCGAGGGATGTGTGGGGTGGGAGCAGGAGGCAGGAGCAGCATCCTGCCCTGCTGTGCCACGGTGCTGGAGTGGTGCCACAGCGTGTCCCCTTGTCACCGTTTGCTTTCGTCCCATCACGTGGTGGCTTCCCCAACGAGCCACTCAAGGTGGCCGTCTGTGATAAGAAATTCAGGGCCAACATCTTCCCTGGCTGCTGTGGGTGGAGGCCCTGGTGAGTTTTGGCTTCTCCTCTCCCAGCCTTGTGCATGAGGAGGATGGTGCTGGTGTCTCCTGGGTGACACTTTAGTGGCACTGCCACCCCGTGAGGTGTCCCTGGGCAGCACCGCCGGGCAGGGACACTCTGCTGTGCCCTAACTGAGGATCTCTGTTGATTTACAGCTTTCCCACCTCAGCTCTGTGGTGCCAGGGATGGTTTTAGCCCCGGAAAGGTCCAGCTCAGCCCTGCTGAGGGAATCTGCTGGGCTTTGGCCAGGCCGGAGGGGTCCGGCAGATCTGAGCCTTGAACAGAACGGCCAGAGAAGTGTTAGCAACTGGATTATTTCATTTGCTTTTAACAGGGATTAAGTTCCTCTGCAGGAGTGCAGGTCTCTAGGGAACAGAGGTTCTGGGCTCCTGCCTCCCCCTTTTTTTTTAATCCTACATTTCTCTGTGCTGCTGCACGCCAAGGCTGGCTGGGAGCTGGCGGGAGCAGCTGGGATGAAGCTTCACCTCAGGCCACAGCCATGACCTGGGGTGTGATTGAACCTGGAAGGACCAGGAGCAGCTCGTGGGTGCTGTGGGGATGCAGTTTTGAGTTTCCTGCTGCCCAGAGCCCTCCCCGGTGGCAGGGTGCTGGGGCTGGCTGGCAGAACAAGCTCCTTCGCCCGCCTCCCGCCCGGCGCTAATCAGGTTTCACACTGCTTAGTTTGGGACATCTAATGAGATCAGGGCTCAAGGTTGCTGCCTGCCCTCCATCTGCAGGGGAAGAGGAGGGAATCGGCTGCTTCCTTCTCTTTGACCTCCATTTCTCGGAGGAGGATTTGCACATCTCTGGCTCTCGTGTTCCCAGCGTGGTGAGGGTGAGGAGACCCTGAGCTGCTTTTTGGGGCTCACCTGGGGAGCTGAAGGCAGAAAAAGTGGAGACACAACTCTCTAACAACACCTTGGGTGGTGACCTCCCTTTTCCTCTGTGCTTTATTTCTGGGAAGCAGGACAAGGCCACCAGAGCCATACCCAGGGGACAGCCCAGCCTTGACCCCACTGACCCCAACACCCCCATGCTGTGGGGGCTGTGCAAACACAGCTCCCCCCAAAACAAAGCCCAACCAGTTCCCACCAGCCCGGAGTTTCCCTATTTCCCCCGCTGCCAAGCAGCCTTTGCTTGGCGTTGGAATAACAAGCCTCTTTGCGGAGACACCGACTCTTTTGTTAGCTGCTAGAAAAGGAGTTTTGATGCCTCCCCCGGCTTTCCTGCTCCCTAAGCCGCTGCTGTGGGAAGTGCAAAGCTTGGGTTTGAGCTGCCTGGGGTGATCCCAGCGCTGTGGCTCTGATCCGGCTCCCCATGGCTCTCCCTGGGGCTCGGCAGGGCTGGGGAACAGCTCTGCACCCCAAATGGGCCACACTGCAACGGGCTCTGGCACCTCCAGGAGGGGAGACTTAATTTGGGGAGGATTTTCCCAGAATTTGGGTATTCCAGGTGATCAGTTCCTGTGCAGGAGGTGGGAGAGGGTGAAGGATTTGGGACTTGGGCTGCTCTCCGGTATAGAGCTGTGCCGATCCCCTCTGCTGGGGGTTTCCATCAAACCTCATGGTAGTGGGTTTTTTTTGGTGTTTTCACAACTTTTCTTCCATGGCTTTCCCCCCGTGCCGCCGGGGTGTGCTGGGAACTGCGGAGCTGGTGTTTACCCAGCCGCGGAGACGGCGGCTCTGTGGAGGTGTGCGGCGTTGTCCCCGTGGCTGGAGGGGCAGGGAGGGACCCGGAGATGGCATCGCCTTCCTCCTCCTCCCCCGGCCTGGGAAAGATTCCACCTCTCCTGTCAGCACAGGCCCCAGGAAGGTGTGCAGACGTGTGTGTCCTCTTGCACGTGGGTGTGCGAGCAAGCCAAGCCTTCCTCTGCCCAGAGCTGCTGCTGCTCCCTCCCGAAGAGCCTGCGGTGTTTTCTGCCAGGAGCATTTTTCCATTCCTTTCCCCGTGCATCCCCATCCTCCTTTCCTCCGGCACTGGCTTCACCTTTTCCCTCTCACCCAGCATTTCCAGGTGCGTCCAGGATGCTCTCCGTGCAGTTTTCAATCCCTATTCCCTGTCCCCTCCTGCCCTCACTTTGCAGGACGATGCCACCAAGTCCATGCCAGCTCCGGGGGGTTCGGTGCTTTCCGGGATCAATGAATTTGGTGGCATCACTCAATGTTCAGGCTCCCTGCCAGCGTCCTCGCAGGGGTGACGAACCACGGGGAGGCTTCCGAGAAGTGGGAAGCGATGAAATAATGCCTGAGCTGCTGCGTCAGCAGAATCCCGGCGGCCTTGGGGAGGTTTGTCATGCTGGGAAAGCAGTGGTGAGATCACCCTCAGCTCCCCTCCAGCATGACACTCGCTCCCGGGCTGGAGGGAGAGCTCCAAAGGCCGAGTGGTGTTGGAAAAAGTGGGAATGAGGTGGATTCAGGATGGCATCGCATGGCAGGGATCTGCTGGGATCTGTGCCAGGGGGACAGGGAGCTTGGGTCACTTTGGGGGTGCATGGAGGAGTGGGGTTGGAAGTGCTGATGGCTCTGTGGAATGTCAGACACCAAAAAGGGACCCTCAGCTAGGAAAGGAAGCCAATGCCCTGGGAATGCCAACTGCTCTTCCTGTGGGAGCTGGGTGAGGCTCTCCCTGATCCTGCTGTGAAGGGAACAATCTCCTTTTGAGTTATTTTTGAGGTTCTCCAGGCCCTGGGCTCTCCTGTTGGCTCTGTCCATCTCACTGGAGTTGGTCCCCTTGTATGGCCCCCGTTGGGATGTCACATTCCCACAGACCCCATAACTGCTGCAGCACTGGGGGATTTGCCCTCCAGCCCGGGATCAGGAGTTCACCCTGCTGGAGAATGATTAAGGCATGAGCAGGTGGCTGTCCAGCTCAGCTGTTTGCCTTTGCAGGATGAAAGCCACAGGAATGATGTTTGCTCCCAGCCTTGCCTCGAACCTTCTTTTCCCTGCTCTCCACCTCCCTATCCCACAGCAAGGTGGTCCTGGGGTCCTTTCCCACATCCCCCCCGATGCAGCACTGTCAGCCCTGCTGTGGGAAGGGAAGTCTTGTCTCTTTTTAAAGATATTATTCTAATTTTGGTGCCCAGCCGTCTGCGGGAAAAGGGAACATCTCCATTCTTATCACCGAAGCTTCCTTCTGCCGGTTCCTCAGTTCTGATTTTACCACTGATGGTGCCAGGGTGGTGCTGAGGGTCTGAGGTTCCCTTCCCTCTCCTCTCATTTTGCTGAGTCCAGCTGACCTTTGGAAGCTCCTCTGTGAGAGATTTTCAGGCAAATATTGATTTGTGCACATCCAGGGGGGGCTGGTGCAGAGCTAATCCGGATGAAGCCCAGCTCGAGCTCCCACTATTCCCTACCCAAATGGGGGGCAATGGTGGGATACTCCACCAAAATCCTATTTTCACAAACCCCTATGCTTGGGACGTTGGTTTTCCAGGGCCATGCAATGCTCTTGCATTGCCATCTGGGACTTTTCCACAATCCCAATTTTTTACAGCGCTGCAGTCGGGCGGTGATGCCAACCCAGAACCCCGTGGGCTTCTCCCCATCCCTCCCGGCAGGAATGTGGCCACCGGGGGATGACGAAAGCCAGAAGGAAACGCTGAACGTGGGGAATGTGCCCGCCGTGCCAGGAGCCGGCTGGCGAGGGCTCCCCGGCTGTGCCCGCACACGCCGGCTGGCTGATTCACCAGCAGCGGCACAAGGCTGCCAGCCGGAGCCGAGGAGCTGGGCAGCGTCGGGAGCTGTGACCTGCCCCGTTCCACCTTGTTTTTAATAGCCCGGATCAGAAGGAACGTCATCTTTGTTCTGGCTTTCCTTTCCCAAGGCTGCTGGCGCCGCGGGCAGGGTGGAGCGATGCTCCGCGCCCCGGCGGGGCTCTGCCCGTGCTTGCCGGCGGAACGGGGTGCCCTGGCACGTGCGGCAGCGCTCGGCAGCCAGGGATGGGCCGTGCTGAGCTGTCTGTCTGTCTGTCTGTCCGCAGCTGCCTTTGCTGTGGTTTGCCGGGAGGGTGTGATGCTGTGCAGGGGGGGAAAGTGTGGTCGGAGGGGGAATGAGCTCGGCTGAGCGCCGGGGTGGGGTGTGTTGGCATGCCCTGGTTAGGGATTTGGGGTACGGGGTTTGTTGAAGCTCTGTGCCCCCGTGGAAGCCCAGACAGACCCCTCGACCCCCTCCAGATCAGGGTCTGCCCCTGGGTGATGCTGTCTTTGATTTCCCTGCTCATCCCTGATCCAAAACCTGGAGCTTCCTTCCCCTCCTTGTCGATTCTAAGCCTTAAGTGACAGATTTGCCCTTAAAGCTCATGGAAAGGAGGAAAAAACAGCAGAAAGGGGAAAAGCTTTGGATTTGGTTAAGGATTTGGGGTGTAGGGTGTGTTCCAGCTCTGTGGAACCCCAGACAGACTCCTCAACCCCCTCCAGATCAGGATCTGTCTTTGGGCATCCCTGATCCAAAACCTGGAGCTTCTTTCCCCTCCTCGTCAATTCTCAGCCATGAGCGACTGAGATTTGCCCTTAAAGCTCCCAGAAGGGAGGGAGAAACAGCAGAAAGGGGAAAAGCACCGCTGAGGAAGCACGGCAGGAAACCTGGCTCCTGTCCTGCAGTCACGAGTTGGTGCGTGCTCAGCCCTGCTGCTGGACATGCCCTTTAACCGCTGTGGCAACTGGGGTGTCTCGTGGCCAGGGTGGGGTGACCCCGATGGCCATTTGGGGCAGACAAGTCCTGCAGGGCACTCCCGTGTCCCCTTTTTCCTGCTGCAGGCAACAGAGGGACTTGGCTGGGTGGCTCTGGGTGACACTGGGTGGCACTGGGAGGCAAACCCCCGGGGCACAGGGGGTGCAGGCAGAGCCCCGGAGTGATGCTTCACCCCTCTCGGTGCTGCCGGGTGCCAGCCCTGGCTCTGTCCCCAGCGCCAGCCGGCCATGCCCACTCCGGCGTTTCCACAGTGCCACCTGGCTGCCACCTCCCCGGGCTGGGACACGGAGCCGTGTGCGAGGCCACAGCACCCAGGGGGTGAAGGAGCACCCCACACCGGTGCCAGGGTGGCCTGAGAGGTGCCAGGGACACGAGGGCTGTGCCCGGATCCCGGGTGACGCTGGCCGGCAGCTTCTCCGGTCATATAAGGAGATGCCGGAGCCGGGAGCTGAGCCGGGAGCTGATCTCTGTCGCCTGAGCATTACTCACTGGGGAGGCACATGGAGGGGGGAGGAACAGCCCAGGACACCCAGAGCTTGGGATGACTCAGCTCCAGGCAGGAGCAGGGCTGGAGGGAGGGTGGTCCAGGATCTGCATCCCCCCATGGGGTACCCTAAACCCACTGGGGGCAGTGCTGGGGGTCCCACCTTTTTGGGGGATGCAAAAAGCTGCCCAGGGTGCTGTGTGAAATCAGGGGGTGCCCTGCAAGGTGGGGACCCCCCTGTGGGGAGGGCAGGGCCTCTCCACTCCCCAAATTCCAGCACGGGCGGGAGATGTGTCCTCTCCCCACCCCTTTCCTTTTCGGGCGAAGCCGCCGCGCAAGGAACTAAAAATGAGCTGTTTGTGTTTTGGGGTGGTTTCCATGGCAGGGAGGGGGAGGGTGGCTGCATCCGGGGCTGGGTGGTCCCCAGAGCCCTGCAGAGTCACCCCGAAACCCAACGTTGGCTGTGACACCCCAGATGTGCCACCTCCTTCCTGCCTTATCAGCTTCCTGCAGCGGGAAAAGGAGAGTGGGGTGATGGGGTTAATTGTGGGTGAATTGGGGATCATATCCCCAGGGTGTCCTGATGCAGCAGAGGGATGCATTGATATATAGAAATACACTTTTATAAAAATATATTCAGGATGGAATATATTTATATAAATATATATTGTGGGTCCCTTCCAAGTCAGGGTATTCTACGATTCCATTAAATTATATTTATATCCGTAAATATAGATACAAATATATGTTTATACATGATTATACACATTTTAAGTGTTTATTTCACCCAAAGCCTTGTCCAGCTGGCAGCACTCAGCACATTTTATCAGCCCCTCCGTGCAGGAGGCACAGGAGCAGCTGAGCCCCCATGGATGCAGCTGGGATGAGGGAATATGGGAAACTCCTGCTTCCTGGACCCTTTTCCCAGCTCCATCACCTCACCAGCACTCATCTGCCCCACAGGAGGCTCTTTGCCCCACTCAGGCTGGACCATGGGCCCATTTATGGCCTCGTGCCTGCCTCGTGGTGGCTCATTCCTCCTGCAGCCTTAACAGAAAGCAGACGGCTTTGGAGGAAAACTATGCTGGGATATTTTTCATCCGGGCAGGGATGGAGCTCTGGAAAATAATATTGCAACAGCGCCAAGCCCCGGGGTAACTCTGTATTTTCTGTCACCCGTCTCGTTGTCCCAAAAGATGTGGGGGTTGCAGGAGCTCCAGGGAATGATGCAATTATGGGATCATGGAATGGTTGGGATGGAAAGGACCTTAAAGGTCGTCTCGTTCCACCCCCTGCCATGGGCAGGGACACCTTCCACTATCCCAGGCTGCTCCAAGCCCTGTCCAGCCTGGCCTTGGACATTTCCAGGGGCAGCCACAGCTTCTCTGGGCAGCCTGTGCCAGGTTTTGGGATGTTTCAGGCAATGTTTGGGTCTGTCAGGTTTTGTGTGACATGATTTTCTTTGTGTGCCTGACCAGCTGGTAGCTGTTGGGCTTGGGGAACTGCTCAGGGTTATAAATATAATATAAATCTCTGTTTACACCTGGGTGAGACTCTGGGTTTCTCAAATCTGGAGCAGGAGCTTTGGGATGGCATCTGGTGCAGCGCTGGCCCCTGGTCAGTAAACCCTGAGCTGGAGTTCCTGGCTCTCCCACCACTAAATCCTGAGCCAGGCTGATGTTCTTCAGCTCTGCACTGTGCCACCCTCACCTTAACAACTCCTCTGAGCACCAGCAGAACAACCCTCTCTTGTCCGAGCCCTTTGGCAAAGGCAACGGCAAAAAATGATCCTTTAATTCCGTACAGCTTCCCATCCGAGAGGCAGTTTCTTCCCTCTGGAGCTGGCAGGGGGACGTGATGGGCTGTGAGATCAATCCAGGCTTTGTGGGATCTCCCCACCCCGTTTGCTTGTGGTTACAACAGCTCAGAGGCGGCGGAGGCACCGGCTGCTCTCGGTTTCCCCGCGCCGTTCCTGGTACCGCTGGCGGCGGAAGCGTTTCCGAAAAGAACTGAAACCCTGAGTAACGCCCAACGTGGTGTAAACCGTTGGTAAATGGGGCTGAGCTGCAAAATCTGTGATGCTGGGGGCGAGCAGGACACGGGAGGGGTGGGGAAATGCACAAACCTCTGGTTTTTAGAGCATCTTTCAGGGTGTAAACCGTGGTGTCAATCAGAGCATCCAGGGAGGGTGATGGGAATGTGCTCGTGGTCCTCAACTCCCAGAAGCCTGGATTTTGTCACCATTGCTGTCACCCCCTTGCTGGGCAGAGCTTCCTGCGAGCAGGCAGTGCTGGCTCCAGCCCCAGGTCCCCGAGGAGCCCCTGGAAGTGCCACCTCCATGTCCCAGCCGGCTGTCCTTGGCACCTCTGGCTGTCTGCTGGCAGGGGACGCTGCTGGCTGTCACCCACCAAGGTTCTGTGCCCATCCCAAGCCCCCCACGAGTCTGGGGACACTGCAGCCGTGCCACCACGGCAGCTGCCGCCGCCGATATCCCCTCGGCCGCGGCTCCCTTCCAGCGGGGCTGGGAATGGATATGGAGGAGATGACGTCTCTCCCCACCAAGCAGGGGAGGGAAGGGGGGGGGGGACGAAGTTTGGCCGCGAGAACTCGGAGGAAAGATGTTTGAGCCGGCCTGACGCTCGCTTTTCTCCCTCTACCCGCCCCCTCTCGGAGCTCCCAAATCTCCCAGTCCCAGCGGCGCTGGCTGTCCCAAGCCCTGCCAGCTCCGGGGACACAACAGCAGGACGCAGCCAGCTGCAGGCAGAAGCGCAGGCAGGAAGTTTTGGAAGTTCCTCCAGGCAGCGGCTCAGCCCCCATCCCCTCACCCTCCCGGCGATGCGGGGCTCCAGCGGGAGGAAAAAACTCGGAGGCAGGCTTGGGATAACGGGCCGGGCATAGGAAGCGATGCCTCTTTCGGAGAGCTCCTATCTGCCGCCCGCTGCCTTTGTCCTGAGCCACGTCCTGGGCATCGCCGGCGTCCTGTACTGGAGGAGCCGGAGCAGGGAAGGTAGGGGTGCTCCTTGGGGACATTAAGATGGCTGGCGTGACGGGGACACGGATTGTTTTCCCTCCCCAGGAGCCGTGGCGGCGGCAGGGACAAGGACAGACGTGGCTGCGGGGAGGAGGGAGGAGGACACGGCATTGGGGACAATCCTGGGGGTTCTGAGCCTACGTGGGGAGGAGGCACAGAGCTTGGCGTGCCTAAATTTGGCCTCACCGCCCTTTCCTGGGAGTGACTGGGCTGAGGGGGGTCTGGCTGGGGATGAGGCTGCTTTTTGCCTGCTTTTTGTCCGTTTTGTCGCAATCCCGCGACACGTGGCTGGGGTTCTGCCTCCCCGTTCCGCCCCGGTGGCTTCCCACCCCTCTCGGTGACAGCACCGGCAAGACACAGCCCTGGCAGCTTCTCCTGGCCTCAGCGAGCAGCTGGGGCTGACCCTGCCTCAGTTGCCCAAAATAAAGCTCGCACATGACTGCCCAAGGAGGGCGAGGATTCGTTACAGGGGTGTGGGATAACTCCAAACCCCAGACGAGGTCTCGGTGACTCCTTCTCCGTCCAGAACTCTTCCCCCTGGGATTTGTTTGTTTTGATTCCTCTCTCTTTCTTCCCAGCCGTGCTTGTTCTCGCCTGTGCCTCCGCACGGGGCCCTTGCCCCGCGTCCATGACCGATTCCCTCTTTTCTTTCCCTTTTTTTCCGTGCAAAGGGGCGGGACTTTTCCCGCGCGCAGACTTTTCCCTAAGTGCTGCTTTGGGATACATTTCTTCCTTTCTCCCTCTAAACTACTGGGAGAGGGAGATGTGGAGGGAATTGCACAAACACGTCCTGCAGAATGCACCCTGTCACCCACTAAACCCAGCCTTGCTGCAATTCCTCCTGCTGACCTGTCCACTGGATTAATCTCCACGGCTGTCCAGTGATGTTTTTGGATCTGTTTGGGAGCTTCCCAACTTCCCAACATTTTTCCCCATGCTGACCTGCTGCTTCGTCCTGCTTGGAGGGATATATCCCCCCCCAAATCCATCCCTTTTGGAAAAAATCCCACTGCAAGTATATTCAATATCTGGGTTTTTTCATCACTTTTCCCCAGAAAAGGGCAGGCAAAGCCCAATCCTGGAAGAGCCAGGGTCATTTTGCAGCAGGTTTTTCACTCTTTAATGCTCACCCAGCTCTGCTGAGCATCTGCCCTGCTCTCCTTTGCATCACCTCATCTCAGGTGTCTCCCTCATTAAATATCCTGCTGCTGGATACTTTTCCACCGCAGGTATCTCTTGTGCATTCTTCCAGGCTGAATCAGGCTCCGTTTCCTCTCCCTGGGTGAAAGGCTCCGTAAATCCTGCCCGCTTGGCTCTGTTGTCATGATGGATTATGTCAGCTCTCAAGTTGGCAGCCAGCATGTTTTAAATACCTTTTGCTCCTCAGCCAGCCAGATTTTTTTTTGCATGTCCCCCCCCCTCCTTAAAAATGCCAGGTTTAAAAAGCCCCTGTGCATTCCCATTTTTTGTTTGCCTCAAAGGGAAAGCGGTGGGTTTCAACGCTTAAAAATTTGGAGTTTTGGCATTTTTAAGTAACCAACCCCTCCTTTACCTCATGGCTGGCTCTTGTTTAATCCCACTTTTAAAAACTCTGAGTGTGATCTCGGAGATGTCCTCGAGATCTCTGCGAGCTCAGCCAGTGCAGTGCCCTGTCTGGGTTCCTTTGGATTTAACAGGAGCAGAAAGTTTGGGAACCACTTCCCAACTTTATTCCAGGAGCTGCTGGGTGACATGAAACCCCCAGGAACTTCTGGGTGACATGAAACCCCCAGGAACTGCTGGGTGACATGAACCCCACTGAGTTCTCTCCCTAGAGTGGTAAAAGGTCATTCCGAGGTGTCAGTGGGATGGAGGATGCCAAGCCAGGTTTGGGATTAGGGATGATGCCTGGCCAGACACCTTTTTTCCTGCTGGTTTTTGGGCTGTGGCAGCAGCCTGAGGCAGGAGAGGGATGGAGTGTGACGGTGAGGAAGGCCAGTGATGATGGAGCAGAGATCCGGGGGGAGCGGCAGCTCCTGGCCGGACGTGTTGGGAGCTGCTGGGACAGGCAGGCTGCCAGGACCGAGGTTGCCGCAGGCAAACGGGATGGTAATTGTCTGTGCAGGGTGTCGTGGTGGTGCTGGGGGTTCTCTGGCACTCAGTCCCTCTGGGAGCCTTCCCTGAGATGATGGAAAGTGCCTGGGGATGCTGAGGTCCAGCGGGATGGGGAGTGGGAGTTTTTCTTCCCACCTCTGGTTTTGGAGCGCTGGGAAGCAGAAACATCCAAGCAGGATGGTTTTCCCTGTTCTCTCTCACTAGCTGGGTTCAACAGCAGAGGGGAAACCCCAAAACCCACCTTCCCCTTGTGCAGCCACTAATGCTCCCCCAGAAATGGGGATTTGTGCCGCCGTGCCCCAGTTCCTTTGGGATCCCCATTGCTGGGGATGTGGTGAGCTGAACGCTGCTGAGCAGTGGTGGGAGAGGAGGTGAGGAGGGAATTAAACCACGTGTGATCCTGCAGAGGCTGACGGTGTTCCCTGTGTCACTGCCACCAGCCTTTGCTCCGTGCCTTGTGTCTGAGGTCCTTTTTCCTGCCACTTGTTTGTCTTTGGAGCGGGACAGATTTCCTTTAGCCCCCATAACCTTCCCTCTGGCGCTGCCCTACCTGCCTGCTGTGCCTCTGCTGGCTGTCCCTGGCTGGTGACAGGGTGGCTTCTGGTGGCTGCGGCCAGCAAACCTCTGCTGGACCAGGGAGGGGACGAGCATGGGGGGATTGCAACAAGTTATTCGTCAGGGTGACTCTGGAAAAGATTAGCTCGGCAGAGATAAGCTTGCAATGCCTTAATATTGTTAGTAAGCAGTAACCGGCATTATTATTAGCTCAGCAGATAGTGCGGGTCCGGGCTGGGGAGGTGTAATCTGGTCAGAGCCCGGGAAACACCAAAAGGTGGTGAGTCAAGGCAAAAAAAAACGGAGGAAAACCCCTAATTCCTGCCGGACATGGGAAGAGGGAGCTCGCCGAGGAGCCTCAGGCCTGTGAGCACCGCTGGGACGCAGAGCTGGAGGCGGCTGGCTGCAGACTGCCCGTGTGCGACGCGGTGACATCCCTCTGTCCCTCTGTCCCCGCGTGCTCCGTGCGATGCTCGGGGATGTCCTCCCACCTCCCCGAGGCTCCTGTCGCCCTCCCTGCCGGGCCGTCAGCCGGCAGAAGGGCTGCAGAGGGGATTATATTTAGAAGAAGAGGAAGAGAGGCGGCGATAAGGCAGCCCCCGTTATCTCCCCGCGTGCCAAGCGGGGCCACATCGCTGCGCTGCGCTGCGCTGCGCTCCGCTCCGGGGACACCATTTGGGCAGCGCGGAGAACAGCCCGGCATTGTCCCCGCTGCTGTCCCCTGGTGCAATTAACTGGAAAACAAGACGAGGAAAAACAAGCCAAGAGGCGGCCGGCGGGCAGTGCCCGGCTCTGCGGGACGAGCCGGTGTCCGCACCCCGATCCCGCCGGGATTTGGGCAGCGGGAGACGCGCTGGGCATCGGGATTTGGGCAGCGGGAGCCGCGCCGGGCATCGCTCCTTCTCCACGTGCCGGAGGGGCCAGCGGCTCTGCCCTGCCCTGCCCTGCCCTGCCCTGCCCTGCCCTGCCCTGCTCTGCCTGCTGAGGATTTTCCAAGCTGCTTTGCCAGCCGCTGGGACAGCGGGCCGGTGAGGATTTCGCAGAGCTGGGCTGGGGACACCCGGAGGAACCGGGGACGGTGAGGTTGGCGGCGATGCCGCGGAGGAGGAACAGCGGCTGGGGACACCGGGGGTAGGAAGTGGCTCGGTGGGAGGAGCTGTGACCCACAACTCGCCCGTCCACACCCGCCGGGGTCGAGGTTGGCGAGCAGCGGGAGGAGAAGACCCTTGCCCAGGAGCTGCGGCTTGCCGGGAGCCAGCGCTGCCATCCCGGTTGGGGATGATGGAGAGGCGGCAGATTTTGGGGGAGAAGAGGCGGCTGAGCGCCTGCCTGGTGTGCCGGATGTGCTGCATCGGTTAGTACCTCCCACCCAGCCCGGGGACACCCGGAATATGGGATTTATCCACGCTTTTTCCATGATTTATCCATCCTGAATCCACACCGGAGTTGGGATGGGACTCAGCAGTGCGGCTCTGGAAGGGTCTGGTGAAGGAAAATCCCTAAAAACACGTGGGAGTGACACAGCTCTTCCCATGGCTCCCGGGATGCTGTGCCAAGGCTGGAGCCTGGCGGGATGGGAAGCGAGGGTGGGTTTTGGCACCTGGTGACATGCTGTGGCTGGGGGACACGGTGGGGACACGGGGAGGTGACGTGTGGCTCTGGGCCACGTGTCTGACTGCGCCACTTTGCCAGGGGGAAGCTTGAGGAAGAGGAAGGGTGTTGGGTGGTGCTGAGCAGTCCGGGGGGATGGAGACATCAGGAGGTTTTCCTGAGGGTCCCTGGGGCTGTGCAGGGACCCCCAGTGACCTCCCATCCCATGAGGGGGTGTGAGGCTGTCGTTTGGCATGGGAGATGCTGCTTTTCTCCCTTTTTTTGGATTTTTTGACTTAAAACCAAAGCAAATGGTGTTGCTGCCTGGTGGACCCTGATGTCAAAGATGTATTTTGGGTGAGCAGGGCTTGTTGTTTCCCGAAATATCCCAGGTGTCCTCTGGGCTGGATGTGCAGTGGTCGTGGTTGTGTGCTGTAGGTCAGTGCTGAGGATCTCTCTGTGCTCTGAGATGATGTTTTAAATCTTTTTGGACACAGGGCTGGCTGCTGGGGCTGCCCTGAGCCCCCTTCACTGCCTGGGGAGCTGGGTGGGACCCCCAGAGCGCTGTGGCACCATCTCCTTTCACCTGTTTGCCTTTATTTTCCATGTGATATTATTATTTTTCATGGAGCAAAAAGCCTGCCCAGAGCTCCCCTGTCGCTGCTCAGCGTCACCACCAATCTCCCATCCTGTCCCTCTGCCACCCCTCGGGGACTGAGACCCCCTGGGGATGTCACCCACCTTGTCACCCTGTCCCAGCAGCATTCAGAGCTCCCAGAGTCTGGCCAGGGCTGAGTTGTGGGACAGAAATAAACATTAAATCCTGGCAATCCAATGAACCAAAAATACAGCGACAGAATAAGCTGCTAATTGCACGCTCGGGCAGTGCCCAGCCAGGGCCTGTTAGGGGACATCTGGGGGTTTATGTAACACCCTAAAGCCTTCCGGGAGTGGACAGAGGAGGGGGACACCTCCTCAAATTGGGCAAACCCCCCTTTCCCTCCCTGTGCTGCCTGCAGGGGAGATGGGGAGGCACTGTGGGTTCACTTGGTGCTGCCAGTTGTACCTATCCCAGCCATCCTCACTGTGAAATACCATTATTCTCACCAGAAAAAAAGTTTATTTTGTTCCAACTCTCATTTCCCTGCCCGAGGGGGACGCTGGGGCCACGTGAGCAGCCCCATCCCACACCATTCCCTGAAAAAGCTGCCTCTGTTCCCTGTGCCCATCCTGGCACCGGCGGCGATCCCTCTGTCTCTTCCCGTCATTTCAAAGTCGTTTGAGTTTCTGCATGAGAACCACTGACCAAGAGCTGCCTTTGTCTCCTTTTGACAGATGAACGGGACAGAGTCCAAAAGAAAACCTTCACTAAATGGGTCAACAAACACTTGATGAAGGTAAGAATCACGGATTTTGATACAAAGCCAGAGAAATGGTCGTATCTCTGTCTGTTGCAGCAGATAAATGCCTTTTAAATTTTTTATATTTTTTTTTATGGCTAGGGCTGTTGGATTTGAGCATTCCTCTGTGTCAGAGCAGAGCAGGCTGTGCTGGGAATGTGCTGGAGCCTTTGGAGGGCACTGTAGCATCACCACACAGCCTTTTTATTACCTTGCCCTCCTGGGCACCTTATCCTCTCTTAACACGATTCTTCTGCATCCTCCCACATCCCAGGGGGGAAGGAGGAGATCCTGACTTCCCCCTCACCAGGAAAAAAGGGGCTTTTTGGTTCTTTTGAAGGATGCTTCTGGGTGGAGACGAGATCCAAAGTTTGTTGAGCGGAATTAACGTGGCATCACGAGTTGCCTCCTGCTTTCTTGTTTAATGTTGGCCGGGTTTTAATTAAATCTCTGTTTGCCAAAAAGAAGGAGGAAAAAAAGTGGGTTGGAGCGCTAGGTGTCCCAGCTGTGTTTTCCTGCCAGCTTTGCCAAGCTCTTGGCTGCTTCCTAAATCTTGCAGAGAAGGGGAAAAACAGAGAAATCTTGCTGGGGGAAAACACCCAGGGATTCCCAAGTGGGTAAAACCCCCAGAACAAGGTCTGGCTGTTTGGGGAGGAGCAGAGGAAAACCTGTGGAAAACCCCTCTGCTCCCAGGTGGGAGCTGCGTTTTGGGGAAGAATTTGGGAATGTGAGAAGTTAAAACACCTCCTCAGGAGGGGCAGCCCTTCCTGCAGTATCCTGGGATTGCCTGGAGTACAGATGGTGTCACAGTTGGGTTTTGCTTGTGAAATTGGCAGCAGCTTCTGGGAAAGGGGAGGCTCTTCTCCTTGGGGTTAATTTTGGGATCACTGATGGTTCTTCTCCTCCCCAGGTGCGAAAGCACATCAATGACCTCTATGAAGACTTGAGAGATGGCCACAACCTCATTTCCCTCCTGGAAGTGCTGTCAGGAGTGAAGCTGGTGAGTCCCCAGGGCTGGGCAGGGATTCTGGAGTTTTCCCCCAAAACCTCCTCCATCCTCTCCCTGCTCCCCTTCACCCCCAGCCATCAGCTGTCATTTCTTCCACCGTGGTTCTGGTTCCAAACATCTGTCATTGTTTCTTTTATTATTATTGATATTTTTACTATTATTTTATTTCTTACTATTTTATTTCTTATTATGTTTATTATTTATTTATTTTCAATTTATTTTCACTTAAACCCCCGTTCCCCAGGCTGGTCTCTCACCTGATTACAGTGCTTTGGGTAGAGCCCTCTTCTTGTTAAATCTTACACACCTTCACCTTCCAGATGTGACTCCATATTTAAAATGATGGATAACAGCAGGATTTGACTAAAAGCTGCTCTTGTGGCAGTGTGCCCAGCAGATGTGACACTCCTGCCCCGTGCTCAGCTCCTGGGATTGTAGCAGTCATTGGTGCAAACCTCCTCCTGCTCCTGGAGCATCGTAAAATTCCCCCTCCTTCCTCCTCCTCCTCCTCTTCCCTCTCTGACTGACACATTCCCCCAGCTCTGGGAAGATCCCGATTGCTGGAATTATTTTAGCTTCCCCCAAAAATAGGATCTGGGCAAAGATCTCCTACGTCCCTCCGTACCCTCCGGAGATGCCAAATCACTTTTTGTGGGGGCTGAAAGCTTGGATCACTCTGCTTGTGATCCAGACAGCTTCCAAAATCAGGAGGAAATTCCAGCGCTGGGGACCCAGCCGCCTTCACCCCGTGTTTTTATTTTGTTTCTCCTCGTGCCTGGGTGTCGCATTTTGGTTTCCATTCTGTCTCCCCGCCGTGCCACCCTCCTGCCACCGTCCCTCCCGTCCTCCCTAGCCCGTAGAGCCGCCAGCTCAGCGGAGCCTTCGCCTGGTGACAGCACCAGCCTGGTGCCGTGCGAGCAGCGAGGAGGAGGAAGATGATGATGATGAAGAAGTAGGTCGAGCCCTGCCCTGGCTGCAGCGTCTCTGCCAGATAATCCAGCGTTGTCCCGGCGCTCGGCGGGGTTTGGGATCAAACCCACCCCAGGGGTTCTCCCTGCGCTCCTGCCGGGGCAGCTGGATTATCTCTGCGGTGTCACCCCGCCACCCACCCCGTGTGACAGCATGTGTCCCCTCCACGGGGCGGGAGGGGACAGGGACGGGGCTGGCACGCTGCTCGGGGCAGCTGGGGCGGCTGCACACCTGGCACTGCATGGAAAGGGCACAGCACCTTTGGGGTCCTGCACGGGAGTGGGGTGGGAGCAGCACAGCACAGTCCCAGGCAAGGGTCAGACCCCAAAATGTGCCCTGATGTGGTTTTTGTGCCCCTGTGCTCGGGGTGACCATGTCCTTGGGCGGTGTCACCTTGGGCAGTGTCACCTCCCTGGGATGCTGCAGGAGGAGCTGGGGCTGCAGCACCTTCCTGATGGTCCCCTGCAGCCCTGGAGATGTTCCCATTGCAGGGACAGCTCTTCCCTTGCAGGGACAATTCTTCCCCTGCAGGGACAGCTCTTCCTCAGCAAGGACACCTCTTCCCTTCAGGCTGGGGAGCGAAGGTGACTCGGAGCACCTGGGCTGTGTTCCCTCCCAGGGTTGGAATTCGATGGTCTTTAAGACTCAGGATGCCTCTGGAAATCCCTCAGGATACTTCTGGAAATATCTCACCTCCAGCAGTGATGGGCAAGGCCCAGGGTGTCTCCTTTGCTCCTTCCCAAGGGATTCAGAGGTTCCTGGAGCAGCAGCCCCTGCTGTGTGTGAAGAGCTGGAGGTGCTGAGGTCATGGTTCCTGTGCCATCCGTGGGGACCTGCAGTCAGTCCCTACCTCAGTCCCTGTGTCCTCCCTCTCCTTCCACCTGGAGAAATCAGACTCTGTTCCTGTTTGCATCCATCTCTTTGCTTGAGGCCTCTTCCCATCTTCTCTGGCTGTCCATGGGGTGGCTGAGATCCTGCCCTGGGCTCTCACAGGCTGAGCCAGCCCTGGACACAAACCCTCAGAATCTCAGCAGAAGCCTAAATCTCAGCCTCTCCCCACCTCCCTATCCCACCAGGGCATTTTACCCTTTTTCCAGCAGGACTGTGCACAGCAATGACCTCATTTCCTCCAGAACGGGGCTGTTTGGGGGCACAGGGGGTCACAGCAGCACGCTGACAGCTCCCAGAGGGGTCACTGTGCATGTGGGGTGCTGCCAGCCCAGCCCAGCCCAGCCCAGCCCAGCCCCACCAGCCTGACCTAAAACTGCTGCCTCTCTCTTGCAGCCACGTGAGAAGGGGAGGATGCGATTCCACCGCCTGCAGAACGTGCAGATTGCCCTGGATTTCCTGAAGCAGCGACAGGTGAGGGTTGATGAAAGCTCATCCAGCAGAGCTGGGTGCTTTGTGGAGTCTTTCTCTCGTCTGAGGCTTTGGAAGGAGTTGAGAAGCAGCGTCAGCCCGAGCTGGGGTGTGTCTGTCTCTGTGGGGCTGATTGTGGGTGACTTTTAGGTTTTTTTTTCTCTGTGGGTGTTGTGCCTCTGAAAACCAGCCCTGCACACAAAACCCACTCTGAATCACAGAATCACAGGGTTGTCAGAGACCTCCAAGATCACCGAGTCCAACCCATGCCCTAACACCATCTAAACTAAACCACTGAGTGCCACATCCAGTCTTTTTTTAAACACATCCAGGGACGGTGACTCCACCACCTCCCTGGGCAGACGATTCCAGAATTTTATCACTCTTTCAGTAAAAAACTCTGAGAAAGGGACCAGCTCTGAGAAGGGGGTGGCAGATGTCACTTCTGCACCCCAAAAACCTCCCCTGGCAGATCCTGGGTGTGGAGGTGGGCAGAACTCCCACCAACTTTTGGGGAGATGTGGCAGCCTTGACCTCGAGGCTGACACTGGGGGTGCCTCTGTGTGGCATCACCCCTCTGGATATCATCATGGCCTCGTTACCCCTCATTTTTTGGGGGACAGGCTCCCTCCCTAGCCCTGCTCCACAGCCCTGGGCAGATCCATGGGATGCATCCCAGACATTCTGGCTGTGCAGGTGAAACCCCTGCAGCCCTGGCTGTCCTGTTCTGCCTGTCAGGTCAGGTCTCCCCGCCGTGATGCTCCCAGATATGCCAAGGTGATGATGATGATAAATGGTACCAGTTCATGCTGCAGCAGAGACTTTTCTTCCCTCGCTGCTGGCCTGAGGGCACAGAATAAATTTGAGCACATTCCCTACTCCAGGGAGGGCGAGCTGCTTCCAGCTGCCTCCTCCTCCTCCTCCTCCTCAGCTCCGTGATAGAGACATTTTGCCAAGGGCTCTTGGGAACTTGTTTCTCCACTTGGATGAAACAGCTTTTCCCTTTGAAGTGTGGTGGCCTGGTGGCCTTGCTGGGATGTGTTAACCCAGACATTCCTGCCAGGGAATCATCTGGGGGGTCCCGTGGAGGTCCCCCAGGGGAGAAGAGTGAGGATGTTCCTGCCTTCGTTAGGGCTGGTTGATTAGATCAGAGCTTGGTTTTGAGGCCAGGCTGGAGTTAAAGCTTGGTCATCCCCTTTTCCCTGCTCTCTGTGCTCAGTTATGCACCAGTGCTCAGGGCTTTGGGGATGCTGCTCTGTGAGCTGAAGTAAAGCCATTAAGTGCTGGGAAAGCACTTCTGGATGGAGAGTGCTGGAAACATGGAAAAATCCTCCCCGAGCCAGGAGACAAGGTGGCATCGCTGCCATCTTCTTGTGTGGCTGCTCCCCACCAGAGTGCTTGGGGTGGCCTTGGGGACAGCATGGTCACCCTGCTCTCCAGGTGAGGCTGATGGGAAAAGCTCTGACCCCGTTCCCTGTTTTCCAGGTGAAACTGGTGAATATCCGCAATGATGACATCACAGATGGCAACCCCAAGCTCACCCTGGGGCTCATCTGGACCATCATCCTCCACTTCCAGGTAGGGCTTGGAATTTTCTTGCTGGAGGGAGCGTTGGGAGCAGCGGAATCCATTTTTTCCTGCATTTCCCGTGGTGATTTCGGCACCAGGATGGCTCTGGAGGTTGATGGCAGTGCCATGGTGACCACGCTGGGAGAGCAGCACCCTTCCCTCATTTGCATAATGAAATCATTAATGGGGGGTTGTGTGCAGTGGCCTCTCGGGGCTGTTTGCTCAGCTGGAGTCTCTGGAGGAGAAGAGTAAATTTGGAAGGGGCCATGGGCTGTTATCCTGAGGCACTCCCAGCCCTTTGGGTGGTCAGAGCAGCCACAGGGCTTTTCACTGGGATGGAATGTGTCAGCTGGGTGATGGTGGCTCAGCTCTGGGACGGGAGAAGCTCCCAGACCTGGGACTGTCTCCAGCAATTGTGTGCTGGAGATGCTCTTGGAAAAGTGAATTTTGGGTCTTTAGTAGCTTCAAATGATCTGATTGTAATGCCTTTGGGGGGATGATGTGTGGCCTGCAGTGAGCTGGCATGTGGGGTTTGCTGGGCAGTGCTGCTGTCAGCAGCTTGTTAGCTGTGTGGCATCAGCTCTGTGGGGTCAAGGCTGTGGGATCCCACTGTGGGATCACTGCTGGCATCTTCCAGACAGGACTAGCACTGGCTTGGAGACTCCAAGGGAAGATTGTATTGGAAGATTGTGTTTTTTGGAGGACGGGCAGTGCCCTGGGGAGAGGCTTTTGGGGGCAGCATGGGGCTGAGCTGGGTGTGAGGCTGCTGACGAGGCTCTGCCCAGGCTTTGGCCCTGGGAAACAGCCAGGGTCGAGCAGGCTGTGGATGCTGATGAGTCACTGTCACCTCTGCTGGGGCCCTGCCTGTGGCATGTTGTCCCAGCTTGTCCTCGGGGTCACCCAGCCATGATGCATCCTCTGCTGCAGGAGGGGGATATCGTGAGGTCCTGGGTCCCCTCGGTGGCTGGCTGGGAGGGGACAGTGCCACCCCCGGCGTGGGGGACAGGGCGGGTGACACGGCTGGTGCCAGCGAGCCTGAGCATCCTCCTCCCGCTGCGCTAACGGGATTTTTTCTGGGGTTGTAGCTCCATTGTGAACCTCTTAATCTCCCATATCCCAGTGCTGCTGCCTGGGGCCAGGCGGCTGTCGGAGCCCTGGGAGAGATTTGGGCTGGGATGGTGCTGGTGTGGAGCTCAGGCACCTCCAGCTCTGCAGGGAGCTGGAGTGGTGATGATGAAGAGTGTGCCCTGGTGCCCTAGGGGCTTTTCCCTGTGCCCCGGGGGCTTTTCCCTGTGCCCTGGAGCTCTTGTGGTCACTGGTTTCCCTTAGTCATCTTGTGGATTGCTCGCTGTTGAGTGTTTCCTCGTTGGGAGTTTCCTCGTTGAATGCTTCCATTTCTTCCTGGGGCTGAGCTCAGTCCCCCATCTTTCTGCTCCCTGCTCCCCAATTTTTGTCTCACCCCCACTTTTGGTTACCCTGCCCTGGTCCCTCCGAGCTGGCAGGCAGAGTTGGGATGCTCCATGCTCCTCAAACCCCTGCCCTGGGCAGCGTTTGGGGCAGGAGCCCCAGGAGAGAGGCAGCACTGGGACCAGACTGGGATGGGCAGCATCACTCTCCCGTTCCTATTGGGACCCCCTGACTGCTTGTCCCCAAAGCCATGCCAGGTCCCCAGGGCACCTTGAGCTGCCCCTCCTTGCCCCAAACTGGGTGAGCCTGGCAGCAGCGTGGGCACGTGAGCTGGGCTTTTGGGGCTCCTGGAATTAAGAATAAAGGAGCAAACCTCCCGAACTGGAGGGAAGCAGCCCTGCGGAGCCGGCTGGCGTGCATGCCGAGTCACTCTGACTCCTCCCTGCTTTTCTTTTTTTTTTTTTTTTTCCCCCATTTCTTTCCCACCCCTTCCTTTATTCTACCTTTGCCAACCTTCCTTAGGTTTTGTGTTTTATCCCCCTCTTCCCCACCCTCTCCCACTCCCCTCCTCTCCCCGCCGCCTGATTCCTGCTCCCTGTTTGTGTTGGCAAGGGCCGTGCTCCAATTACCTCATATTTGGAGAGAAGGACGCCGCAGCCAATCCCCGCTCCCTCTGCTTTTAGGTCAAGTGATTTCTGAACTGCAGTGAGATGCTTTGAATTTGTCTTCTCGCAGCGCCCAGGCTGTAAGATGGCTGTCTGGAGCGGCGGCGGTGGCGGCAGGGCTGGCGGGAGGGGACGGCGACGAGGGGCAGTCGGTGTAACTCTGCGCTCCGGGCGTTTGATCCGATGAAGCCCGGGCTGGGATTTATTCGGGAGCCGGCGACTCGCTCAGCTGCCTTCCTGCCGGCGCCGAGCGGGAGGAGATGGGGAATTCGCTGGGCTGCGTTAAAGAGCAGAAGGAAAAAGCTGCGGGGAAGGCACCGCTGTCTCCCAAAAAAAGGGTCCGCTTCAAACGGAGGCGGAGGGGGAAGAGGAGAGCGATGCCCGAGGCAGCCCCGCAGGAGGAGCCGCCGGCGCTGGAGGTGGCCGAGGATGAGGAGGCGCCCAAGTCGAAGGCAGCCCCGCGGCAGGAGGGAGGAGAGGAGCCCTCCGGTAGCCACGGGGAGCCCGAGCCGGCGGCGCTGCACCCCGGGATCATCGTGCAGGTGAAGGAACGCTTCCAGGGGGAGCTGCAGAAAGCGCGCCTGGTGCTGGAGCCGCAGCGGCCGGGTGTGGCGGGAGCTGCCCGGGAGGAAGGCACCACCGTCATCGCCCGCCTGCTGGAGAACCCGGCCGAGAGGGACTGCGAGAAGGCGGTGAGCCGGCTGGTCGAGCTGCAGAGGAGCGGCAGCTGCCGGGCTGTGCTGCTGCCCCTGCGCGGGGGACCGATGGCCCTGCCGGGGGACTCACAGCCAGTGCCACGTCCGGCCAGCAGCCAACGGCGAGCCGGGAGCAGGAGGCTGGCAGCGCCCAGGATGCCTGGGGGAAAGGAGGCGGCGATGATCCCAGCTCCAGCGCCGCATGGACCTGCTCGTCCGCAGCAGAGCCGGGCACCGTGTCCGAGCTGTCTACGCCGTCCCCCATGGTGGATCAGCTGGACAACCCCGGCGTGGGGAGAAGCTCAGGGTTGCCATCGTGTCGGGCCGGGGAGGGAGATGGTCACGCAGTGCCGCTTTCCCGCAGCCCGTCCTCCTTCAGCGGGCGCAGCGGCAGCGCGGCCCGGAGCTCCTCGGGGTACGGCAGCGACCGGCCAGCCAAGGGCACAGGAGCTGGTGGGACCACGGTGTCACCCTCTGACGGTGGCCTCAGGCTCGCTGTGGAGGGCCGGGCTTGGAGGGGGAGCTCGGGGACAGCCGGAGCAATGGTCAGTGTGTGTGTGTGCCCCCTTTCCACAGCGGGGTGGGGGGCCTGGCTCAGTGGACCCCTGGTGGCCCCTGGGGATGGTCAGCTTGGCAAGGGGCAGAAAGTTCCTGAAGCCTTTTCCTCTCCAGCATCTCCACTGGGAAAGTATTCCTTGGGGACCAACCCGTCCTGTCCTCTGCTCCTGGCACGGGCAGGCTGGGAGTGACAGTCCCTGGATCTGGTGGGTGCGGCTGGTGGCTGCTGTCACCAGTGGCACATGTGCCCTCAGGGCTGCTGGCTCGGGTGTCACTTTGGAGTGTCCCCTTCCTGCTGGATGAACGTGGAGATGTGAGGGCTCTGCCTGCTCCGAGGGGTTTCCAAGAGGGGATGATGCTGTGTTTTGGAGCCTGTTGCTGTTTGGTGGTCACTCTTCTGGGGGTGACAGTGTGGGCAAAGGTGCCCTTGGGTTTGGCCAGGCTCTGGGCGCCCCAGGACATGTGTGTGGTTTGAGGGGCTGTGTCCCCCCATGCCCTTGCCAGGTTGGGACCAGTGTCGCAGCCACCATGTAGCCTTCAGCATCCTGCCACCAGTTGCTTGATGCTGGAAGGGTTTGGAAGGGTTTGGCCCCAGGTGCTGTGAGTTTCCTCTCTCTGTTCTCGCTGATGCCTCCCTAAATCTTTGTCCTGTCACAGACATGTGAAGAAAGGAGGGTGGAGCTGGTGCCGCACCCTGCACCTCTGTAAGCATCTCCAGGAGAGTTTCCTGCAAGGATGCTCTCAGGGGAGAGGCCCAGTGGTTGGAGAACCCCAGTGCTATGTCAGTGATTAAAAATAAAGGATTTATCGGTGCTGTGAGGTGCTCCCGGCTGGGCAGCAGTGCTGGAGAGCCCAGGTGGGGCACAGCCAGTGGGTGGGCTCACAAGAGGCTTCATTCTGCTCCTAATTAAGAGCCATCACCTAATTAATAACGGGGTGCTGAGCAGAGGGAGGTTTGTGGGTCCTTCCCTGCTCCCTGCAGGCGTGGAGAGTCCCATCCTGCTGCTCACCCAGTGCATCACCCCATCCATCCCATCTCCTGCCATCCCTGGGGAAAACCATCCCTGGGAAAAGCCAGCCCCGGGGCTGGAGGAGTTAAAGGCAGCTCCGGCAGTGTGGCAGCAGCTGACAAAGAGCAGTTTTATGTGTGATGAGCGTATCAGGCTGGAGAGGGAGGTGAGCTGCAGCATACCAATGACACCGGCAGCATCCGCCCTGCCGGCGCGAGAGACGGATAATCCTGCAGGTCCCTGTCTGCACGGGGATGGCTGACAGCTGCGACCTGTACCGTGCCAGCACCCAGCTGGGCACGTTTTGGGGAGGAATAAAGCAACTGGGGGTTTTCAGGGTAGGGCTGAGTCCTGGCACACCTTCCCCCTGCAGTGCCGGGAGGAGGAATCCGGGGAGCAAACAGCCTGCGCTGCTTTTCCACGGGCACCCCGGAAAATCCGAGCTGCTCCCATCCTCCCCTTTGTCCTCTCCTTAATTAAGGGGAGGTAATTGTACTAACTGGGGAGCTGGGAGAGGGGAGGGTGAGGAGGAAGCTGTGCCAATCAGGAATATGCTGGCATGTGGGGACACGTGCGTGGTGTCACGTGCCAGTCTGGGATTCGCAGGCGGTGCTGGGTGTCTGTCTGAGGGGTCCGTGACTGTCGCTGTCTTTTGTTGGGAACTGGGTCACAGCACCCCCTGCCACCAGCACCCCCTGCCACCAGCGAGGCAGAGGAGGGGATGTGACATCCTTGTCCCCATCCTTTTCCCCCCGACACAGAGCTGCTCCATGGCTGGAGGTCAGGGAGAGACCTCCTCTCCAAGTGCTGTTTCTCAGTTCCCAAGTTGGTATTTTTTACAGCAGAATGCTCCAGGTGGAGCATTCCCTGCCACACCTGCTGCCCCATCCCAGGAAGGGATGTTGGTGGTGGTCCCTTCTCTTTGCCCAGCCTGGGTTCTGCTGGGTGGGACTGACCATCCCTGGAGGAGCCCCGAAGGTGCTGGGGCCCCTCGTGGTGGGTGGCCAGGAGGAGTGAGGGTACAGGAGGGTGCACAGCGTGTTTGGGGTGGGAAGAGGCAGGAAGGGACCTGCCTGGAGCCTCCTGTCTCCAGGACGTTGTGTTCCCAGTGAGGTGTGTCCCTGCCTGGCGGGACAGGGATGGTGCAGAGGCAGCAGCTCTGGTGGCTGTGGGAAGCTGGGGTTTGGTGGGGTCACCTCTGTCCCAGCTGGGCTGGCTGTGTGGCCATAAGCACCTCGTGCCCCTGGGAAATGGGGCTGGCAAATCTGGCTCTGCCTGCTTGGATCTCCAGCCTGCCCAAACCCCACCATGCCACATCCCCTGACTGTTCTCCTGCAGCTCCAGTCACCCATTCCCAAATTTCTCAGCTGCAGGGTCCCCTCTCCCCCATGGTGACCACGATTTTCCTCCTGCCCTTTCTGCTAGCCAGCTCTGGGGCAAGTTCATAGCAACTGGATGTGCCTGGTGGAATTTTTCCTGCTCCTGCATCCTCCATGGCTGTGCTGCTTCCTTGCAGATCTCCGACATCTACATCAGCGGGGAGCTGGGGGATATGTCAGCCAAGGAGAAGCTGCTGCTGTGGACCCAGAAGGTGACAGCAGGGTACATCGGGGTGAAGTGCACCAACTTCTCCTCGTGCTGGAGCGATGGGAAGATGTTCAACGCCCTCATCCACAGATACAGGTGGGTGGGAAGGAGAGGTGGGGAGTGCCATGAGGGTGGGAGGAGGGATGAGATTTTCCCACTGTGGTCAGTGATGGGATGCAGTGCTTGGAGATGTGGGTGAGGCTGGCAGGGAGCAATGTCTTTTTTACCTGGAATTGTCTCTTCTGCCAGGTAGCTGTGGGTGGGAGATGCTCGGAATGAGCAACAAATACATCAGGTTGCAGGAAGAAAACATCTTAAGGAGGTTGGGGAGAGAGGCAGAAAAGCTTTTAAACTCTTGAGTGCTGCAGTGGCTGCGTGTCAGTGCTGCCCTTTGGCTCTCCATGAATAGCAACATTTCCATCCCTGCTTTTATCCAAGGATCTTGAAGGTCTCCCAAGCAGCAGTTAAACCTCTCATGGTTCTTCCTTCCCCAGCTGGGACCAAGAGGTTTTCCTTTTTCAGCCTGAACCCCATTTACAAACAGGATGAGCCAGGGAAGTGCTGCAGGCCATGTCCCTTTGGAGAGCCACCAGGCTGGGACAGGGACTCAGACCAACCCTCAGAGCCACCTCTGGCAGTGATGCCCATCCAGGATGCTCTGCTGGTGCTGTTTGTGACTCTTGCACCTCTTTCAGGCCGGATCTGGTGGACATGGAGAGGGTGCAGATCCAGAGTAACCGCGAGAACCTGGAGCAGGCGTTTGAGATCGCCGAACGCCTGGGGGTCACTCGGCTGCTGGACGCCGAAGGTGGGTGACCAGGGAGTGTGACCAGTGCAGGGACATGCCAGCCTCTCCTCCCACTCCCTTTCCTCACTGCCTTTCTGTCTCCCTCTCACCAGATGTGGACGTGCCCTCTCCGGATGAGAAATCCGTGATAACTTATGTGTCTTCAATCTACGATGCCTTTCCCAAAGTCCCCGAGGGAGGAGAAGGGATCAGCGCCATTGTAAGCTGTTTGGGGAGTGTGGGAAGGGTTTGGGAAAGGCTCTGTGCCCTGTGGGAGAGGGATGATGAAGGAGTGTCCCCATTATGGTGACCTGCTGGGGAGTCTGTAAGGCCACAGCGCTGTCCAGGCTCTTCCATGGGGAAGCTGAGCTTCCAGAGAGGATTTTTCCAGGAGAATCCTCCTCTTGCTCCCTGTACCTGGGATGGCATCACAGCAGGGAGGCCCTGGCACATGATCCACCATGGCACCTCAGTTTCCTCTGCTGGTTTCTCCCTCATCCCTGCGGGGATTTGCCCACCAGCAGTGCTCTGCAAAAACACTCTCCCCCTGCAGGAGGTGGATTCCAGGTGGCTGGAATACCAGACCCGTGTGGAGTCCCTCATCTCGTGGATCAAGCAGCACACGATACTCATGTCAGACAAATCCTTCCCCCAGAACCCTGTAGAGCTAAAGGTAGGTGCAGGATGAGGTCCATCCGTGGTGTCCCCTGTGCCCAGCACTGAGGGATGGGTGGTGGCATTGCTCAGGGTGGTTCCTGATGAGCCTTTCTCCCCCCAGGCACTTTATAACCAGTACATACACTTCAAAGAAACTGAAATCCCAGCAAAAGAGCAGGAAAAAGGACGGATAGAGGAGCTCTACAAACTGCTAGAGGTGAGGATCATCACAGCTGCCCGGAGGGAATGTTGTGCTTTTTTAGCCACACTGTACAGTGCTCAGTTCAGGTTTGTTTTGGGATGGAGAAGTGGGAATAACCCTCAGGATAATGAGGCAGAACCATGCTGGAATCCCCAACCACCTCGAGGGAGATTGGGAAATGCCAACCTGCTGCTGTTTCCCCCAGGTTTGGATTGAGTTTGGACGAATCAAGTTGCCCCAGGGCTACCACCCCAACGATGTGGAGGAGGAGTGGGGCAAACTCATCATCGAGATGCTGGAGCGCGAGAAGCTGCTGCGGCCAGCAGTGGAGAGGTCAGTGCTGGGTGTGACAGGGACATCCCTGCTCCTTCCCTGGACAGAGGGACATCCAAACCCCCTCTCTCATCTGCCTCTGTCGTTCCAGGCTGGAATTGCTGCTACAAATCGCTAACAAAATCCAGAATGGTGCTCTGAGCTGTGAAGAAAAGCTCACCCTGGCGAAGAACACGCTACAGGCTGTGAGTGGGGAGTGCTGCTTCCTCCTCCTGAGTTTATTTATTTGTTTTTCTGCTCTTCTTTTGTACTCATCTCTTCCCCTCTCTTCTTCCTGGCACGGTGGGTTCCTCTGGGCAGTTTTCCTTTCTCTCCTGCCCTTGATCCTATTCCAGAGGTGCTATGGGGAAGCTGATGGATACTTGGTGATCCATAGGTCATTTTAGGGGACTGGGGATGGGGAATGGTCTTGCTCTCTGGGAATAAAGCAAGTGAGGCTGAACATCTGCAGAGGTGCTGCTGTGGAGGAGAACAGCGCTTCTGGAAAAGCTTGTTGGATATTTTTTGTTGTGTAATGAGGCTTAAAAACCCCAAAATCTGTTTCATTTGCCTGGTGGGAAGAACTCAGTGGCAGACCTTGGGTAGGGAGCAGGTTTCTGAAGAGGGTTTTTTTATAAGGGAGGAAGAGGTGTTGGTTGAAAGGGTTGGGAGCTAAAAATGGTGATCCCATCTATCCCTGGCAGCTTTCAGTTCATCTCCAGAAGTTTTTCTAAAGGGATTGTCCCAGGTGTGATGTGAGGGGTGGATTCACATTAATCCTGTGGATCCAAAGGTGTTTCCAATCTCCAAACCGGGGTGCTGTGGTGTTCTCCCCGCCCCTCCTGGGCTGAGGTCACCCAGCCCTGAGTGTCCCTGTCCCCTCAGGATGCTGCCCACCTGGAGTCAGGCCAGCCGGTGCAGTACGAGTCGGACGTGGTGGTTTACCTGCAGGAGTGCGAGGCGCTCCTCCGCCAGCTCCAGGTGGATGTGCAGATCCTCCGGGACGAGAACTACTACCAGCTGGAGGAGCTGGTGTTCAGGTGATGACAAAAAGCCTCCCCCAGGGGCTGCACTGCTCCATTTGGGGCTGGGAGGGATCATGTTCATCTCCTCACCCACCCTTGCTCTCGCAGGATCATGAGGCTGCAGGACGAGCTGGTGACACTGAGGTTGGAGTGCACCAACCTCTACAGGAAGGGTCACTTCTCCACGCTGGAGCTGGCACCCACGGCCACCCTGAGCACCACACACCTCAAGGGTGACTCCCTGACCAAGGGGCTCCACACCTCCTCGGCCTCCTGGTTCCGCAAGCCGATGACCAGGACGGAGCTGGTGGCCATCTCCTCCTCCGAAGATGAAGGCAGCCTGCGCTTCGTCTACGAGCTGCTGGCCTGGGTGGAGGAGATGCAGGTGAGTGCTGAGCACAACCTCCTGCCTCTGCTCCAGCCCAGGAAGCTGCCCTGGGCTTTTTGCTGCCTTTATCTGGGAAGAGTTGCTTTGATGGTTTGTGGTTTTTGGAGATCTGAGGCTTCTGTCTGGAGCTGGGTTTTCTCTCTTGTGGTCCTGCTGGCCAGTGGGGATCAGAGGAGCTTTTCAAAGCTGGAAGCAGATCTGTGCTGGTGCAGTCAGTTGATCTTATGTGGGTGGGAAGCTTGTCTCAGAAATACTCAGTGTTGGAGCACTGGCTTAGGATCTTCTCCCAGGGCTGGGAGGTGTTTGATCCCTCTGGAGTGAACTGGGGAGGAGTTTGATCCCTCTGGGGTGACCTGGGGAGGTGTTTGATCTTTTTGGGGTGACCTGGGAGGTCTTTGACCTCTCTGGGGTGACCTGGGAGGATTCCTGGTGTCCTTTAGAGGGGTGCTGACTGGAGCCTCTTGGTTTCAGATGAGGCTGGAGCGGGCAGAGTGGGGCACAGACCTGCCCAGCGTGGAATCCCAGCTGGAGACCCAGAGGCACATCCATGCCAGTGTGGAGGACCTGGGCTCCAGCGTGAAGGAGGCCAGGATGTACGAGGTATGGTGCCACAGGCTTGGGGACACCAGGCATGGCCCCACAAGGGGGGTGAGGGCATCAGGACCAACCAACCCTTGTGGGTGACATTTGTGGGACAGAGGTGATTTTTAAGGCTGGAGCTTCTGAGTTGATGCAGGGCTGCCCTGAGCCTTCTCCACCTCCTCTTCCTCAGGCAGAGAAAGATTTGGGGATGGTTTTCTGAGTGATGCTGTCCCTTGTTGGGTGACAGGAGGATTTCTCCCCTTTCAGGGTAAAATGTCTCCAAATTTCCGCGCGAGCTACACGGAGACACTGGGCAAGCTGGAGACTCAGTACTGCAAACTGATGGTGAGTGGGCTTGATGCATGATGATTTTTTTGTCTTTTGGTACCCTTTTGATACATTTTTATACCTTTTCCCTTTCCTTGCACCCTTTACAAACTCTCTCTTTGTACCTTAGCCCCACATAATTATAATTGCTCCCAGCACTGCCCAGCTCCAGGGATGGGGAAAAAACCATCACCTGCAGAGCAGGGAAGAGGAATAATAAATAATCCCTTGTGTCCAGGAAACCTCGAGCTTCAGGCTGAGACACCTGCAGAGCTTGCATGGGTTTGTGTCCCGAGCCACGGCCGAGCTGATCTGGCTGAATGAGAAGGAGGAGGAGGAGTTGGCTTACGACTGGAGTGACAACAACCCCAACATTGCAGCCAAGAAGAACTACTTCTCAGTGAGTGCTGGGAGGGCAGGTGCTCCCCTGGCTCTGCTTTTGATCCTCTGTGGAGCCCTCAGCTCCCAGCAGACCCGAATTCCTGAGGCTGGGTGATCCCTCCCAGCTCTCTCTGGGCTTGTTGCTCATGAACAAAAGTGATGGAAGCTCTCCCCAGAGCAGAAAGTGAAGTGGAAGTGTGTGTTCAATTGAATTGCAATCAAAAAGGCATCAAAAGATGTATTTTTAGCATTATTTTGGAGCTCAAGGCATCTTGAGCCAGCGGGGGTGAGGGGGGTGAGTCTGAGCCAAAGAGGAAAACTGATTCCTCTTGAAAGCTGTATAAATAAATCCCCATCTCTCCACAATCTCACTGTCTGGAGCTGAGGAGGTCCCTGGGCAGGTTTCCAGTGCCTGTGTTCCTTCTGCCCTGTGTGTTTGGCACACAGATTCCCACCAGCAATGGGCTGTGGATCCCCTGGGATCTGCTGGCACCTCCTGCAGTGCTGTGTTAGTCAGATCCATGATTCCCAGATTCCCCCCCAGCCCTTTTACCCCCAAATCTGTCCCTCAGAGACACCCAAATCCTGACCCTCAGCCCCTCCCAAATCACCACCCACTCCCCAAATGGCAGCAACCCAAATTCCCAACCCTTGGAGACGCCCAGCCCTTTCACCCCCAAATCTGAGTGAGGTCCCAGAGCTGAGATTTGGACTTTTCCCATGCAGGAGCTGACAGCAGAGCTGGAAGAGAAGCAGGACATCTTCCGCTCCCTCCAGGACACAGCTGAGCTGCTCTCCCTGGAGAACCACCCGGCCAAGCAAACCGTAGAGGTGAGCAGGAAAATCCCTGGAATCCCTGGAATCCCTGGGATTCCCCAGAATTGAATCATTTCACCTGGAACTGGGAGATTTGCTGCCCCACCCCCGCAGTGCCTGATGAAGTGTTTTATGGTGTTTATTGATTTTATGGTGTTTACTGATTAAGTATTTTATCAGTGCGGTGGTGGAGATGTTTTATTTTGGGAAGTGGCCATTCTCAAATAATCCTCACCTCAAATTAAGGCTCAAACACACAGAGCCTGAGGTGATGCAGGGAGTGAGCTTGGCCGCCCTGGAGGCTTCCAGGGACACTGTGGTGGTGAAGCCAAGGGTTGCAGGAACTTTTTCCATGGGGTAAAAGCCAACCTGTGCCTGCCTCTGGCATTTTGGGACATGGGGACATTGGTGACACAGGGTCTGCCATCTCCTGTGCCCAAGCCCTCCTGGTTTTAGCCAGGTTTTGCCCATTTCTGGCTGGGAATGTCCCTTTTCCAGCTCCTTTTCCATGTGTTCCACAGGCCTACAGTGCTGCTGTGCACACCCAGTGGCAGTGGATCAAGCAGCTCTGCCTGTGCGTGGAGCAGCACGTGAAGGAGAACGCTGCCTATTTTCAGGTATTTGGGGCCAAATTCCCTCTGTCCCACCACTGAATCCCTCTCCACGAACTCTTTGCCCTGCTGTTCTCCTTGGGGGAGAGGGAAGGAGGGATTTGGGGTGCTCAGAGTGCTGCTTTCTCTGGATATCTCTTAGCTCTTTCTGAGCATTGCTGGGAGATAAAGCAATCAACCTCCCTGCAGTTCTGCCCATCCATATGGGATGATCCTTCCCTCACCAGCCCTAAAGCCAGAACACCTCCAGGAGCTCCTGGCTGAGCTTTTGGGGTGCTCCTCACCTGCCTTCAGGCTGCTCAGGGCTCCTTGTCCCCCTTCCTGTGACCCTTTTTTGCCCCACAGTTCTTCAGCGACGCGCGGGAATCGGAGACCTACCTGCGGAACCTGCAGGACTCCATCAAAAGGAAATACTCCTGCGACCACAACACGAGCCTGACACGGCTGGAGGACCTCCTGCAGGACTCCATGGTGGGTTCTCCCACATCCCACCACCCTACTCCACTGCCTGGGGCACCTCTTGCTTTCCCCATGGAAAACTGGAGCTCTTGGTCCCCACAGTTTGGTGGGATGTGGTTTGTTCACCACCTCGGGGGAGGTTTGCAGTGAGGTGCTGCTCGGGTTTGGGGTGCAGGCTGTGGTGGCCCCAAGCTGTGTGGTGTTGGTCACTGTCATTGAGAGGCACGGTCTGACCTCTGTGTGTCCCCAGGCTGTCAGTCCAAGGTCACAGCCTGCTGTGTGAGCTGCTTCTGCCCCAATGCCCATCCTGCCATCCTGGCTGAGCTCTGCTCACAAAAGCAGAGCCCCTAGGATGCTCCTGGTCCTGCTTTGGAGCTGGTGGGGAAATGCCTGCTCTTTATCCAGCTCAAATCCCGTGTTAATCCATGCTGCTGGATGGGGGGAGAGCCAGGGCAGCCTGGCTGTGCCAGGGGCTGATCTCTGAACACGTGGCTTGGCTTAGCTGCAGCAGAGCAGAGCCCAGGCTGTGGCACTGTCACCTTCTTGCCTGATTTGGCCTGAAAAATCCAACCCACAAACAACCCCCAAGGAGCAAAGCATCAGCTGGTGTTTGACCCCAGGGTCAGGGGAGGATTGGGGTTGGGGGTGAAGTGCTGAGCTGTGCTGGAAGGGTCAGGAGGTGACACTGAGTGGGGCAATGCAGTGGTCACTCTGATCCCCAGTGTGCCCTCCTGCAGGTCTGGGGGCTCCACCATCCTCTCTGTCACAGTCTTGGGGTTGTCCTGGCCTGTCTGCAGCACTGCCAGGATGTGGAACAGCCAGCCTGGTTCTTGGGGCTGTTTTTGGGAGCTCTGGAACATCAGGAGTCTGGCAGGCACCATCTGGGGTGGGAAAGGCTGTTCTGGGCAGCCAGAAAGAGCCACAGACCCTGAGCTCAGCTATATTACTCTTTCTTACCTAATAAGTTAAAGTTGTATTTCTTCCAATCATGCTCCCTGGGACAGGCACAGGTAGTTTATTTAATCATTTATTCTTTTCTTTTTATTTAATTTAATTTTATTTTTTTTTTAACCATTAAATTCTCCTCCACCGTCGCAGCACACTAACCAACCCCAGAGTACTGAGCATGAGGGAGAGCATTTTCTGGGATCCTGTTTTTTGAAACCTTTGCCACAGCCAGAACGGGCTGAGCTGTCACTAATGCCGAAAGCTAACACAGTGCTGTGATCTGCACACGTCTCCACCTCTGCTGGAGGCTTTTCCAGGAGAGCTTTGCCACCTTTCCCCCTGGATTGGTCCCACCACCAAACCCAGCAGGGGTTTTTAGGCATCACTGACCTCCAGCTAGTGGATTTCTCCCCAAACCAGAGGCCTGTGCAATCACTCCACCATGATCCCCTTCTCCTGAGGTGTTTTATCCACGTAATTCATCATCTCCCATTCCAGCCATCGGTTCAAACACGCCTCCATCCTTTGCTTTAGAGAAGGGAGCATGCTTCTGTGGGCTCTCCTCCAGGCTACCAAACACACCCAGCTTCAGATTGTCCTGCTCCTGGCCCCTCACACCTCCTGGGACTTTGTTTTGGTGGATGTTGTGTTCTCCTTTCTTTGCCCTTTTTGAGAGAAAACGTTCTCGCGTCCTACCAGCCAGAGAGCCAGAGGTGTGCATGTGGCTTTGCAGGGCAGTGGGGGCAGCAGTGACATCTGTCCTCCCTCCCATCCCATCTCCTGAGCCCTCTCCCCACCCTGCCAGGGCAGCAGGATCCTCCTGAGGTGTTTGCTCAGCCCTTGCAGGCCAGCACTGGGGTGGGAGGAGAACCGAAACGCTTGGGAGAAACCTCTCAGCCTGGAGCAGCCTGCCCATCCTCCTTCTCCCCGCCAGGATGAGAAGGAGCAGCTCATCCAGTCCAAGAGCTCTGTTGCCAGCCTGGTGGGACGATCCAAAACCATCGTCCAGCTGCGTCCCAGGAACCCTGAGCACGCTGTGAAGAGCACCATCCCCATCAAGGCTGTGTGTGACTATCGGCAGATCGAGGTGAGGGCTGCCAGGGGAAGGGGAGTGACACCCGTGGGGGTTTGGAGTCTGTGAATGGAGAGCAGGAGCAGAGTGGGAAGGAGGAGGGAGGGAGGGAAATAGCACGGCTGCTTTTCCTGGAGCAGATTGCCATGTCTCAGATTTATTCTGGGCAGGAGCTGGAGTTGTTTCCCCTTCCAAAGAGGATGGGCTTCATCATCCTCAGCCAAACAGCACGTGGGTGGCAGCCAGCCTCCTTCACTTCCTCATCCCTTCCCCTCCTGGCACTGCTTGGCACCATTCCAGGCTTTTGCTGGATTAAAACATCTCTCTTGAGTATTTTTGGGAGCTGGCTCACCCCCAGGAGAGGGGCTGGCAGCAGGGACAGGCGTGCACAGCCCTGCTGCTGCTTCCTGACGGGCTGGGGGGTGTTTGTTCTGTCCCAGATCACCATCTGCAGGAATGACGAGTGTGTCCTGGAGGACAATTCCCAGAGGACCAAGTGGAAGGTGATCAGCCCCACGGGGAACGAGGCCATGGTGCCTTCTGTCTGCTTCCTGATCCCTCCACCCAACAAGGAGGCCATTGAGATGGCCAACAGGTAACTTTGGTGGCAGTCGCTGGGATGGTGGCCTGGGAGGGGATGGATTTGGGGTGGGAATGGGAAAAGAGCTGGGATGGAGGAGCAGGAGAGAACTGGTTGGTGGTGAGGAAAGGAAAAGCTGGTTTATGCTGAAGTTCTTCAGCTGCAAACTCCATTGCAGCAGCTTGCAAAATGACAAAAATGCCAATTTGGGAGGAGGGATCCCCCCAGGGATCTCTGGCACTGAGCAGCAGGAGCATCACTCCAGCCTGGGATCACTGGATTGATGTGCTGCTGCTGTCTGGCAGTGATGGCTGGAGGATTAACAGGGTCAGGGCTGGGTTTGCCTGGCAGATCCAGGGCTGATGGATCCTCTCCTTGCCCTCACAGGGTGGAACAGCTGTACCAGAAAGTGATGGCTCTCTGGCACCAGCTCCACATGAACACCAAGAGCCTCATCTCCTGGAACTACCTGCGCAAGGACATCGCCCTGGTGCAGAGCTTCAGCATGGAAAAGGTGGGGAGGAACTTCCCTGCCTGATTTTTGGGGTTGTGCTGCTCTCTGTGTGGCAGAGGAGAGGGGGAACACCAAAGATTGGGGAAGTCAAGGGTATTTACAGCTTGAACAGTGGGAAAACCTGAGCTTGGGGGAGCTGTGCCAAAGGATTACAACTTTCCCAATGAAAAGAGCATCAGGAGTTTGCAGCTGATGGGAAATTGTGGGTCGAGTGTTTCATTAAGGACTGAGCACGGCCTGAGGGAGGATTTACCTTTCCTCTGGCAACACTCCCTTGGCAAATGAAGGTGATTCAGTGGATGTGCAAGAAGTCATTCCTGATGTTTGGATGTGCCGCTTTTTTCCACTTGCAGCTCAGATCCTTGGCTCAGGGGGAGTGTCAGCAAGCCCTGAAGAGCCTCCAGGCCCACTACGAGGATTTCCTGCAGGACAGCCGGGATTCAGAGCTCTTCTCCATGTCGGACAGGCTGCGCCTGGAGGAGGAAGTGGAGTCTTCCAAGGAACACATCCGGCAGCTGCTGGAGTCCATGGAGAACGGTGAGCTTCAAAGGGCTTGATGGTTTAACCAGGAGCTGTGGGAACTCATAAACAAAGGATTTATGGGATGGCTTCGTGTTCTTCTCCTCCTCAGCTAGCTGGTTGATGGTGTGAGCAGCTGCTGTCTTTATTTCTCCATCCATCCAAGTGCTCGGCCTTTGTCCAGCAGTGTTCCTGCAGAGAGGGCTTGGCTTTGCAGCTTCAGCTGAGCTGCTGAGTGCTCTTAGCCCTTGTATTGCTGGCAGTGGGGATGCATTCCAAGCAAAGAGCTTGCATTTAGTCTTTGGGAAAATACCCGTGGTGGTGGCACTTGTGACACCACGAGTCCCACTAGGACTGAGAGCTCCAGTGAGGTTCCCTGTGGCTGGAATGATCTTTGAACGAGATGACATAATTAACTCATTTTCCATCTGAGCAGAGATCCTGGAGTCAGTGTGACGCCACACTCAGCTCTGGGGGGCTCTGGTAGATCCATTTTGGGGCAGATTTTGGCCAGAGGTGCTTGAGCTGCTGTTGTGTTTGTGTCTGACTCGCAGAAGACAAGGATGAGACCGTGGCCAGGACGTATCTGTCCGAGCTGAAGAACATCCGCCTGCGCCTGGAGGAGTGTGAGCACAGGCTGGTGAGCCGCATCCAGACCCCCAGCAGCGCCCGTGCCGACGGGGACAGCATCCAGGAGAACACCCTCCGCATCGCCGAGCAGGAGGTCAGAGCCTGGGCAGGCTGGGGATGAGGTGGACACACTCTCAGAAATAGCTGTATCTCCCCTGGATGCTGTGTGGGTGAAGGGTTTGAGGGAATCTCACTGCAGGATTTCTGCTCCCTGCTTGGTTTCCTACCAGCTCCTTTGCCGAGGGCAATCCTGCTTTTCCCCGCCTGTTTGGGCTCTCCTTTCATGCTCTCTCCCTCCCTGCACAGCGCACACAGGAGGATCTGCAGCAGCTGCAGTCAGAGCTCAGGGTTGTGTCCGAGAGGTGCATCAGCTTCCTGGACAAGGCGCCTGCAGGACCCAGCACACCCCAGCTGCGCTCAGAGCTGGACTTGGTGGTGAACAAGATGGAGCAGACGCATGGGTTGTCCTCCATCTACCTGGAAAAGTGAGTTGGGATGTGCCTCTGTTCCCAAACACCTTTTTGAGTATTCCCAGCTCACTAAAGGCCTTACTCTGTCCTTTCAACACACCTCGTGCTGGACATAACCGAGTCCATCACCCTGCAGCCTGCCCATTTCTGCCAAACCTTGGCCATCATGGTGCTGCCTCTGTTTGATTTGCCAGGCTGAAGACGGTTGATATCATTATCCGCAACACCCAAGGAGCAGAATCGCTGGTCAAGGGCTACGAGGTGAAGCTGAGCCAGGAGGAGGCTGTTCCTGCTGACCTGGCAGCCATTCAGACTCACAGGACGGCATTGCAGGTTGGTGCTGTTGGTTTGTTTTTCCCTTTTTCTGCTGAATTTGGACTGCGGTTCATTTTTCTGGCCTTATTTTGTGGTGCTTATGTGACATCCCTTGTTGCTTTGTAAGTGTAGAGGAGGTGCTGTGGCTCTGTCTTGCAGGGCAGGGCCTGAACCAATCTGACCTCATGGTCCCCTTCATTCTCCACCTCCTATAACCTCCCAGATCTTTGCAGGTTAAAGAGAGTGGGAAAATAAACCCATTAACCCCTTCCCAGCTTGGTCAGCTCTGGGCAGGAGGACGTCTCTGATTTGGTGCCTCCTGCTTTCAGTGATGATGCCTAAAACAGGGTGTTACCTGAAAGAGAGGCTAAAACAAAGTTAGGGGAATAGAAAGCAGACAAATTTATTAAATTAAATTTATTAAAGGCCTTTAGGTACATTTAGGAGAGACAGAGCCTATTTGAGAGGCTACACCCAAAATGGACAATGAACCACGAGTTCTTCACATTTTGTAAGTTCTGTCTTATTTAACATATTAGGGCCTAGATTCTCCAATTACACCCTCAGGTGATGATGTCAAACACCCCAAGCTTGCTCCCCCCAATTCACTGTGTTTCCATATTTTGGGGCTCTGAGGCAGCAAAGTGTCCTTGGATTTTCCACTGAGAGCAATTGTTTTGTCTAAAATTCTGGGAACAGAGTTTTTTAGCACTTAATATGCAGCCCAGAGCTACACACCAAAACCACAGACACACGAAAAACAGAAGCTAAAAACCCTTAAGGCATCAGTGTGACACTGACTGTGCACTGTCTGGTTCCACAGCAATGGCTCGGGGAGGTGAAGGACAAAGGCTCCGTGTTCTCCACGCTGGAGGAGGAGATGGCCAAGGCCAAGGAGGTGGGCGAGCAGCTGTTCCGGCTGCGGCAGGAGCGCAGCATCGACCTGGAGCGCTTCCAGGAGAAGGGCAGCCAGCTGTGGGACCGCTGGCAGCGAGCCTGCGCCCAGATCGAGACCCGGTGAGACACCTCCTGCCTCCTCTCCCTCAGTTCTTCTCATGCTTCAGCTGAGAATTTGGGGAAATTTTTCCTGGATGGGATTCCTGCTGGTGGTGTTTCGCCTCTCCTCTGACTTGTTGTGGTTTTCCCTCAGCCACACGGAGCTGGAGAGCATCCAGGAGGTGCTGAGTGATTACAGGCAGTGCCACAGCTCCCTGATCCAGTGGATCGAGGAGATCACAGTCCAGCAGGAGCTGATGAAGCCTGGCCAGGCGGAGGACAGCCGGGTGCTGTCAGAGCAGCTCAGCCAGCAAACGGTGAGGCAGGAGCTCGTGATGTCTGGGGTGCTTGCTGCAGTGACAGTGTCACTTCTTTTCATCCCTGAGCTTGAAAATGTGAAAAGCAGCAGGGAGGAGGCTGCAGGCCAGAGCTGGGTGTCTGGGAAGTGGAGGAACTCTGCTTGACTCGAGGTGCAGATGAGGTCTTGTGTGAAAATTTGGAGGGTGTAGATTTTACCCAAAAGTGCAGGGATGTAGGAATTCACCTCACTGCCCCATGGCTGTTGTAGAATTCCAGAAAGGCTGGGTTGGAAGGGATCTTCAAGATCATCTTGTTTCAACCTTCCTGCCATGGGCAGGGACTCCTTCCACTGTCCCAGGTTGCTCCAAGCCCTGTCCAACCTGGCCTTGGACACTTCCAGGGTTGGGGCAGCCACAGCTTCTCTGGGCAACAACTCAGCCAATCTGTCCTGACAACCATTTCTGTTTCAAATTTCCCTGAAGGCTTTGGCTGCAGAAATTGAGAAAAACCAAGCCAAGCTGGACCAGTGTCAGAAATTCTCCCAGCAATACTCGGCCGCCGTCAAGGTAGGATTTCCCTCCTGCCCCTGGGTTTAGGGTGGGCTGGGCAGGAGCAGAGTTTGCAGATCTCATCTCTCCACTTTTACAGGACTATGAGCTGCAGCTGATGACCTACAGGGCCTTTGTGGAGTCGCAGCAGAAATCCCCCATGAAGCGCCGGCGGATGCTCTCCTCCTCAGATGCCATCACCCAGGAGGTAGGAAACCCACCTGAGTTTGGCAGGGAGAAATTTCTGGGGGGTTTTCCTCAACGCCCAGCAAAACCACCCGGCAGCCTCTGTGAAATGAGCTCCTTTCTGCTGAACTCTCTTGTATAAATAAAAGTTTCCACCCTCGCTGTTTTTTCCAATAGCCAGAGAGGATGGCTTAGTGCCCTAAGCACCAGGTATGCCATACCTTGACTCCTGGGAACCCCTGGGAACCCCTGGGTCAAATCCAGCGGGGTCGGCTCAGCCCTTCAGCCTTGCGAGGTAAATAACCAGAGCACCATGCAGTGTCCCTGTGTGTGGATCTTTGGGATGAGAACCCTTTAGGGGAGCCGAGGTCCTGTCTGTTCTGTGTGGATATTAAAGATCCCGGTAGCCCCTCCAGTGTCCGTGACCGGAGTCTCCCCTCGCTCCAGTGTCGTGCAGCATGCCTTGTGTGGCCACCACCCTCCCCAGCAGACTTGCTGCATTCCATCGGGGCCATCCCAGGTGCCTCGGGGGGTTCCCAAGCCAGAGGTGCTGCATCCATGTCGTGCTCTGTAAAGGGTGACACCCCACATCTGCCAGCAGCACTGATGCATCCCTTTTCCCTCTTTTTTTTTACCCCTCTTTCCCCTGGCAGTTCATGGATCTGAGGACTCGTTACACAGCCCTGGTGACACTGACCACCCAGCATGTGAAGTACATCAGCGATGCTCTCCGGCGGCTGGAGGAGGAGGAGGTGAGGATCTGGGGCAGGTCTGAGCTCTGTTCCCACATTCTCTCCATCCCTGAGGGTGCTGCTCCCTGCTGAGGGTGCTGCTCCACCCTTTGACGTGGTTGTTTTCCTCCTGTGTCTGCAGAAAGTGGTGGAGGAGGAGAAGCAGGAGCATGTGGACAAGGTGAAGGAGCTGCTGGGCTGGGCTCTGGGCTTGAAGCAGAGTGTGCAAGGCAGGACAGCTGCTGCTGGGAGCAGAGAGCTGGGAGACATCGAGAAATCCATCTCGGAGCAGCAGGTAAGGCAGGAGTGACACCAGACACTGAGGTTTTAACTTCTCTTTTTTTCACAGCTGACTTAAGCTGCTTTCTTCCTTTTTTTTTTTTTTTTTTTTTTTTTTTTTTTTGCCAGGCTCTGAATGAGGAGCTGACTGCGAAGAAGGAGCAGGTCTCTGAGGCCATCAAAACTTCCCAAATCTTCCTGGCAAAACACAGCCACAAGTGAGTGTGACCCAGGGAGGGAGCAGGGGCTGGAGATGAGATTCCTTAGAGCCTGACTCCAGTTAAAAACAACGAGCTGCACGTGCCAGTTGTCTTTTTATTGCCTGCAAAGAGAAATGTGCATCCCATTTATGCTGTGGGATGATATTAACCCTCTTTAGCTGAGATGCAGCCCCAAATATTTGGGGATTTGGTTGCTACAATGCAGGTCAGCCTTTGCTCAGTGGGTTTTAACTGAGCTGGAGAAGGAGGGAGAGACTCATGGTGGATTTGGCCTTGGTAATTCTGTGGGGCTGGTTTGGGCAGCATCCTGAGAGATTTCCCCTTCCTTTTGCAGGCTTTCCCAGCCAGAAAAGGACCAGATTTCTGCTCAGATCAGTGCCCTGAAGGAAACCTACCAAGCTCTCTGCAGCAACTCCACAGAGCAGCTCCAGCAGCTCCAGAGCCAGCTGGCTCAGGAGACAGAGCACAAGGTACTGCTCAGCCCCACGGCTCACTCCTCAGGGCATGGAAAAATTGCATTTTGTTGTGTGTCTCGTGGCCACTGGCCACTCACAGCCTCTCCTTGGTTGCCCTCCCTTCTCTTCCATCCGTGGTCACCCAAAACATCCAGGCTGGTGGTCCCTGGAGGCCAAGCAGGAGCTGTTTTCCTGTCACCTTCCAGGTGGATGGCAGAGCTGTCCTTTGGTTTTGGTCAGAGCTCTGCCCTCGGTGTGAGGATTGGCTGAGCAGGGTGGCAGATGGAATTCTGCCCTGGAAATGATCCCCTGAAGGGAATCTGTGTCCTCTGAGGGGTGAGCTTTGACCTCAGAGGGCTCCATCCCTGCGGGCAGGGGGTGCAGGAAGGTGGCACTCAAGTGGCCTTGGGGATCCTGGCCACGAGTTTTTCTCAGCGGTGGCCAAACCAAGCATCTCTTCCCAGTGGGAGGCATTTTCCAGCCTTCAGCTGAGCTGGGAGACCTTCAGGAGGCATTCCCTGTCCATTTCCATCAGGTCCCACCCTTGTTCAGCCGGGTAGGGAGAGCTGGAATCACATCCCTATTGCCTCTGTTACGAGCTGTCATTCACAGATTTACGTGTGCGTTTTCTCTAAGTGTATATTCATGTGTCAATGGATATTTTTGTGTGTTTGCTTGCTGGCTCCCTGTACCCTGAAGCGACAGCCTGCTTACATCTGGCTGTGAGCTGCAGGTTTTGGCTCTTGGGTCTGTGAGTGAAGCCCTGTTCAAGTCACTCGTGGGGAGAGGGTGGCAGGGCTGCCTTTTTTTAAGATCTGCCTGTCCAGCTTTCACCTAAATATGTAGTGTTTTGCTCCAAACTGGGCTTTAAAGCACATTCCAGGTGTTTCAGAGCAGGAAATGATTTATTTTACTGCAAGCCCTTTAGCCCTTGTGCTGGCAGCAGAAAGGTGAGCAAGGTTTAGTCGCTGCTAAACCATCATGGGTTTGCTGCAGCCTCCCCGTGGAAAGGATGCTTTTTTCCTTTCCCTTTGGGGCAGGAGAATGGTTTTAGAGCAAAAGCCTTCTCCAGGGCTTGTCAAGCTGTTTTGGTACAGCAGCTTTGGGGCTGGAACAGTTCTCACTCACGCTCCCAACGAGGACAAGGCAGCAAAACAAGAGATGGCAGTGGGGCTTCACCTCAAATCCCCGTCTGCAAAACCATCCCTGCGGCTCTGCTGCGGAGCTGTTGCTTCACTGTAGAGGGAGCATGAAGAACTCTTTAACATTTGCTTGCTGGAAACATCCCAACTGTCAGAAAGGAGTTACAAAAGACCGAAAAAATGCAGAGCAGAACGCGCTAAATTGAGCATGATGTGTCCCTGTACGGTTTGTGTTTCATGTCAACTGTTTTTAAGATTAACTGACATCCTTGCTTACAAGTTTAACTAACCCCCCTGGGATTTAAACAAACAAAACACACAAAAGGGAAAGAGGACGACCTGTGTGTGGGGGTTTCTTTTTGGCAAAACAAAGCAGTCGCATGCTGGACGCTAACCCCAAGCTTTACACTGTGTGTGATTCGGCTGAACTGCTCCATAAGGCTCTGTCTTTAACTGCTCAAGGCACACCCTGCGAGTTGGTAAGTAAAAGCCTTTTACTCCCTCCCTCCTTCCCATCCATCTCCTTTTTGATCTTTCTCTTTTGTTGCCCCCTCTTCTCTGTCCTTCCATGGCTTGTTCATCTCTGAGTTTGCACGTCAGGGTCTGGCTGTGGTGGTGGAGAGCTTAGGTTGTCCCAGAAGGTTCCTCCTGTGCCCACAGCAGGGTGTTGGGATGCAAAAGGAATTCATCCCATAATCCTGATTCCCTCCTTGCTATCCCCACAAAAGTCTAAGTGTGCTTGGGCTGATCTTAAACCCAACCAGTGGGACTTGGAGAGACACAAACATCCGAAGAGCATTTGAACAAAGATACTCTTTATCACCAAATTATTATCTTCCCTGTGATGATGGCAGCAAGAAAAGCCCCTCCAAGCACACCACAGCAGTTGGTGTTGTCCCAGTCTGTCACTGCTTCCATACTGGGACCTCCAACTTGTTCCATTCCTCCCCTGGCCCTGTCTGAGGAGCACCTTGGAGGTGCTGGAGTGGGCAGAGTGTGGCCATGGTGACCCCTGGGGAGCTGTCCTGCTCCTGCCCTGATGCATGGCTGGGAGCTGCTCGGTGGCACAGGGGTCTGTGGTGTTCCCCAGCCATCCTGGCACTCGGGATTTGCTTGGGAAAATCAGGATTTACAGCCTGGTAGGATCAGTGTGGAGGCTGCACTGGGAGAAGTTCCTCCTTACCCCAAAGCAGGTGGTTCTGGTGGTTTTTCTTTGCCATGAGAGCACAGTGGGGTTTGTGTTGTCTTTACTTTTTAAAGCTGGAGTTGTTGAAGGGCTTTGGTTTGCTTGTTGGTCTCCTGCCCTCTTTTTTTTTTGGAATGATCCTGAGTTTTGGTGCTTGCTGCTTTGCTGCATTACTGGTGGTGGATACTGGAAGCTGCCCTGGTGAAGGACTTGATTTCAAACACTTTGGGACTTTCTAGCCTGTTTAGGGATTTTAAGTTTGTTTTTTTTCACTGAGGCCTCCCTGAAACTCACACAATTTCACGCTGGAAATGCTCGACTGTGATTTAATTCTTTCCCTTCTCTTTCTGTTCCAGGGCAGCGGAGCTGTGGCAGGAGTGATCGATCTTGGCACGGTAGAAATATTCCCTGTCTTTGGTGCCATGCAGAGAGGTCTGATAGATCAGGACACTGGCCTGGCCCTCCTGGAGGCTCAGGTGATCACCTCTGACTTAGTTGTCCCAGAGACCAGTGAGGAACTCTCCTTGGAGAAAGCCCTGGCAAGAAACATCATCGATCTCAGGGTGTTCCAGGTGCTGCAGGAATTGAAGGATGCTCTCCAGAGGGTGGAAGAAGTTGGACTTGAGGGGAGGCAGCTCCTCCCTGTTGCTGCTGCTGTGGAAGAAGGGAGAATCAGTGAGAGCATTGGGCTAAAGATTCTCGAGGCTGAGCTCATCACTGGGGGCTTTAAATCCCAGCAGGGCAGAATCAGCCTGGAGACAGCAGTGCAGGAAAGGCTCCTTCCCCCCCAGCTCCACTCCAGGCTTCTGTCCCACCTGGAAAGCAAGGATTTGATCGACCCCAACACTGCAGAGAAGATCAGCCTGCTGGAGCTCACTGACCGCTGCATTGTCCACCAGGAGACCGGCCTGAGGCTGCTGCCGGTCAAGCAGCTGGCTGGGGGAATGGTGAGCCTGAGCTCAGGCAGGGAGGTCAGCATCTTCAGAGCTGTCCAGGAGGGGCTGATAGACAGGCAGGTGACCATCAGGCTGCTGGAAGCTCAGCTCTTTGCTGGTGGCATTGCTGACCCCAGGACGGGACACAGGCTGAGCGTGGACGAGGCTGTGAGGCAGAATTTGGTGGAGCAGGATTTGGCCTGCAGGCTGCTGATCCAGCAGCTCCAGACCGGTGGGATCATCGACACGGCCACAGGACAGAGGCTGAGCATGGATGAAGCCCTTAGGAAGGGGTTGGTAGCCCCAGGGATTGCCCTGGTGGTCCTGGAATCCCTGCGGTCCTTCGCGGGGCTCCTGTGGCCAGAAACAGGGGAGATCATCCCGGCTGCAGATGCTGTGGAGCAGGGAATCCTCTCCACAGAGCTGATCCACGAGATTCTCAGCCAGAGGCAGCTCCTTCAGGCTGTTTTCATACCAGAAACCACGGAGGTGATGTCCTGGCAGGAAGCAGTGGAGCAGGGCGTGCTGGAGAGAGGGGTGGTGAGGAAGCTGCAGTCAGCTGTCATTCCTGATGGCATGGCCAGCGTGCAGCTCGGTGGCTTTCCAGGCAGGAGCTCCCCTGGCAGGAGCCCCACAGGTCAGCAGGAGCCTCTGCTGAGGAGTGATGATGAAAGGCTGATGTTCCACCTGATGACCCACAGCTACATCAACATCCACGATGGCCACAAGGTGCTCTTGGTGGATTCAGGGTTGAACAATCTCACTGAAACTCTCATCCAGAGCCAAGAAAACGGATCCTGTGCACAGGGGATGGAAGGCTTGGAGGAGACAGAGGCAGGTGCAGCTCCCAAAAGTGAACCTCAATGGTTTGGCTTCGCAGCTTCAAGTTGCTCCTTCAAAAGGCGAAGAAGAGAAGATCCAACCACCCAGGGCTGCCTTGCAGAATGGAGAGGTGGTGATGGGACCTGAAGGTCTCCTCTTGGAGGATGCAGAGGATTTCCTGTGTGTGGAAGAGCGGGAGCAGATTTCCACTGAACGGGAGATCATCAGGAGTGAGGCTGATGCTGAATTTGGAAGAGAACAAATCACTTTTACAATCAAGGACAAACATCAGGGAAAATTATTGATGCCAGAACCTCCCAGTGACCTTGATACTGAATTATTCAGAGAAACAGAGGAAAGGATGGTTGAGGCAGAAGAAGAGTCCAAGCCTACTGCAGTAGATGGAGTGGAAGGTCAGGAAGATCAGAAGAGGGCACTGGAAAGTGGGGCAGTGGTCGTGAAAAGTGAAATCTGCATCACAATGGGCGTTCCAGAAAGTAGAGACAGACTGAAAATCGTGGCAGCGAGGACTCAGGGTGTGAGGGAACCTGAGCTGGAGGCAGAAGATGTTGGAGAGGTTCATTTGGTAAAAGAGGAAACAGTTGAGAACGGTGTGGTGGGAGCAGAGGAGGTTGTGCTCCCTGTGACTGGAGAGGCAGAACCAGCAGAGAGGCAAAGCGAGGATGTGGAAAGTGTGCTGGAAGTGGAAGAAAGAGAGCAGGAAAGAGTTTTAGGTGGTGAGGATGCTGGTGAAACATCCCTGCCAGCCCCGGAGGAGCAGGAAGCAGAGGACACTTTGGAAACACTCCTAACCCAGCTCCAAAGTGGTGGCATCATCCACGAGCAGACTGGCCGGACGCTGCTGCTGGACCAGGCAGTGGCCTCTGGAGTGCTGTCCGGCCACACAGCCGTGAAACTCATGGAGAGGATGAGCATGTTCAGTGGCTTCTTTGACTCCCAGGTGGGTGAAGCCTTGACCACTGAGGATGTCATTGAGGAAGGGCTGATGGATGAGGAGCTGCTCCAGAAGGTCCTCACGTCTGACAAAGCCATCAGTGGTGTCCTTGACCCTGGAAATAACTTTGTCTACTCCGTCAAGGACGCTGCTGCCGTTGGCCTTCTGGACAAGGAGACAGCGATGAGGATTTTGGAAGGGCAGGTGGTTTCTGGGGGGATTGTTGACTTGAAACGTGGCAAAAAGGTGTCTGTCACTTTGGCTTCAAACCTGGGCCTCATAGAGCCAGCGAGTCAGACAGAGCTGGTCAAGCTGGAAAAAGCTTCCAAGGGGAAAGACACTGATGAGGTGACCAGGGAGAAGCTCATTAATTTACAGGCTGAGACCAGTGGGATTGTGGATCCTGAGACCAAACGGCCTCTGACTGTGGCAGAGTCGGTGGAAAAAGGGCTCCTGGAGAAGGAAAAAGCTTTTCAGCTCCTGACCAAGCAGGTGGCTGATGGAGGAATCATCCATCACGTGTCTGGGATGAGGCTGTCGGTGGATGACGCGATGAAACACGGTTTGATTGATGCAGATTTATCCCAGGAGCTCAGGAAAGCTGAAGGTGTGGTCCTGCAGGACTTTGTCCATCCAGCTACGAAGGAGAAGCTGCCCTTGCCCCAGGCAGTGTCACTGGGGCTCATCAGCCCAGAATTCCAGAGGAAAGTGCAGGAAATCCAGGTTGAGAGCGGCAGCATTCTCGATCCATCTTCTGGCCAGAGACTGGCACTGTGTCAAGCAGTGCAGGAGGGCTTGGTGCCCCAGCAGGTGGTGGAGAAAGCCCTGTCATCCTCCGAAATGAGAGAAGGAATCGTAGACCCCGAGACCTGCATGATCATCCCCTACTCAGAGTTCCTGAAGAAGTGCAGAATCGACATCGAATCCGGCCAGAGGTACCTGGAGGTCCATCCCTTCCAGGCCATCAGGGATGAGGTGACAGGGACCAAGCTGACGTGTGCTGAGGCGCTGAGGCTGGGCAAGGTGGACCCCCTGCCCACCCTGAGGCTGCTGCAGGCGCAGGCAGACAGTGGAGGGGTGGTGGAGGGCACGGTCAGCAAGAGGCTGTCACTGAGGGCAGCTGAGGAGAGAGGGATGCTGGACGAGGCCATGGCCAAAGTCATTGCTGCCAACCAGATCAGGGCTGGGGGAATTGTTGATGCTCCTGGTGGGAAAAGGTTGACTGTGAAGGAAGCTGTTGAGAAAGGGTTGATTAGCCAAAAGTTGGCTGCTAGTCTTCGGGATGTGCAAATATCCAGGGACAAAGTTGGTTCTGAGGTCTGCAAAGAAGAAAAACCCCAAGTTCCCCAGGAAAAAGTGGAAAAAATACCTCCTAAAGAGGAAGGTGTTGTCCTTCCTGCCAAATCTGCCAGATCTGATGGTGCTGAGCCCAAAGCTCAGCCTCAAGCCGCGAGCCGTGACACAGCTCAGGGTGCAGCTGCTGCCATGGAGAAATCCCCCAAAAAACGGACAAAAGGGAAATCAAAACCTCAGGAAGCTTCAGAGGGTGGTGTCCATCTCCAGGATGATCATCATCATCTTCATCATCCCCAGACAAAAGCTGAGGTGACTCCAGAACACCCCTCAGTGTTGGGAGCAGCATCTCTCCCTGAAGAGGTGGTGGTGGAAAAAGGAATCCCAAAAGGCCAAGTGGGAGCAGCCTGGGGGAAGGAATTGAGGAGAGAAGTGGGTGGAGGGACAGGGAAAGTGGAGAGAACGGGTTTGGAGAAAGAGCAGCAGTTGTTGGGCACAGAGGTGCTTCGGGGTGAGGAGGGTGATGAGGAGAGGAGGAAGAGGAGAGAGTTTGTAAGTGCAGAGGGAGGTGTGGCAGGTGGAGAAGGGGCAGTGGTGGCTTCTGGGCAAGCAGAGAGAGTGACCAGCGTGGTCCAGGTGACTCCAGCAGCCCTGAGGGAATCTGCCAGTGTTGGTCCAGGGAAAGTTGGTCCTGCAGAGCCTGGAGAACCCCCTGAGGTTGGTGTTCCTGTGGGACCTGCAGGAGAGGAGCTTGCAGGGAAAAAAGCTGTCAAACACACTGAGGGAGGAACCTCTCACACGGAAAGTGCCATTGATCAGAAAAAACCAAGTGAAACTGAGCTAAAACCTACCCAGAAACAGAAAAGCAAGAAAAAGAAAGCAAAGCAGGGCAGCATTCCAGCAGACAGCACTCAGCCAGGGAAACCTTCTGTGGAAAAGCAGCCTCTTCCCTCTCTGGTTTCCCACGAAATTCCAAGGAGGAAGGGTGAGGAGGAGAGTTTTGTCTCAAGGATACCAGAGCCAAAACATGAATCCATCATCGAGGCTGCTGCTGGCTTGGCACAGGACACAGCCAAGCACGGGGATGGGAAGGGAAAGAAAATTCCTGAGAAAAAGACAGAAAGCCCTGGAGAGGATCAGGTGTTCCCCAAAAAAGGGGAAGCTCCAGAGGGGGTGAAAGGTGGGATCAAGAATGGTCACGATGCCTTGGTGGCACTGAGGACAACTGAGGAAGGCACCAGGGTGGAAACCACCCAGGATGTGTCCAGCAGAGCCCAGGAACTACCCCAGGACTTAATTATCAGAGAGGAACCCACAGAAATTCAGGGAACCTCCACATTCCTGGAGCTTGGAGACGACAAACAGCACGAGCAGACAGCTGAGCTCAGAGCAGACCAAGGAGCTGCCCCTGCTCCCCCAAAATCCCCAGGAGAAACCCCCCAGGAGAAACCCAAGCCTTTGCTGTTACCTGTGATCGTGGAGGGGGAGCTGCTGGAAACCTCCAGGGAGTCCACGAGACCAGCCCAGGTGAGTGAATATTTGTGCTGTTTTGGCATCTTTTATGAGTTATTTATGGATGTTTGAAGGTAAATCTGTCTGAGGTCCTCAGCACAGAGGGCAGCTGGAGCAGGAGTGATGTTGCAGTGGATTTGGCAAAGGAGCTGGTGATGAACAACTGGAAACACTCAGGGCTCAGCTGGGGCTCCTTTTGCTGGAGCATTACTGATAAATGACTAACAAGTAGAACTCTTTTTTTTTTTTTTTTTGGCACTTTTGCTGCAACACCGAGAGGTCTCTTGCCATTTGTAAGCTTATGTTGGAAAAAGAACCAAATGTGTTTTATTTTTCCTGTAGTAAATCTTTTAGATAAGGCTGACGAGTGGCGAGTCCATGAGTGGGAATGCTATTAACAAATTTCTCCTTGAAAAAAAAAGAAGAATTTTAGATAAGACTTTGTCTCCTTTTCCCACTGAGTCTGAGGTTTTGTTTTCCTGCCTGATTCTGCAGATCAAGTTCAGCAAGAAGATGTGTCTGGAGCACGATGAGAGGCTGATCTCTTATCTCTCCATGCTCCGAGATATCGAGATGAGGATCAAGCAGGTGCAGCCGGCAGAGCAGAATTTGGCAGCTCTGCACAACCTGCAGCAGCAGGCAGAGGTGAGTGAGGCTGGGCCAGGCTTGGCTGGTGTCAGACAACGCTTTTCCTCCTCTCCCCAGCTCCGTGCACAGCCTTTTCATCCCTCCCAGCTTCTGGGAGATTCAGGGTTTAACAGGCTTTTATATCAAACCTTCCACCTTGCCCAGACAGCAGCCTGAGCTTGGCTGACATGAATTTTACAGCCTGGAGAAAGGCAGGCAGCACTGGCAGCCAAGCAGGGCTGCAGGGAGGGTGCTGATGAATCTTTCTAGACTGTTTGGAGCTGTTTCTCCAAAAGCTCTGCTGGGTTTTGGCAGCAGGGAGGTGAAGTCACCCCGTGGGTTCTGTCTCTCCTCAGGCACTGGGCGCTGAGCTGCAGGAGCTGAGCTTCCCCGTGAATCAGGAGCTGGAGGCTGTGCAGAGGATCGTGGCCAACCCCCCTGAAGAAGTCCCTGAGCAGCTACTGAAGGCCCTGGAGAAGGATGCCAAGAACCTCCAGAAGTCTCTGAGCTCTGCCAGTGAAGTCCTGCAGTCCCGACTGCAAAACCTGCGCGGGGCTGCGGAAGCTGAAAAGGTAGAGCTGGCAGCTCCCCCCTGCTGCCCTCCCTGAGCTCCCCAAAACTCCTCCTTTACATGATGCATTTCTGGTTTTAAGGCTAAAATCCTGGCTCATCACGAGGTTCTTCAGGGCAAGCTGCGGGAGCTGCTGGGTTGGGTCTGTGACACCACGGAGTCACTGGGTGACAGCGATTTCCAGCAGGCTGATGCAAACAGCTTGAGTCTCTGCCTGCAGCACTACAAGGTAACCATGGCAATGCCCCTAATCCTGCAGCCTGATGAACCTGCTGCCCTCTGCATGGAGAAGCTTTTAATCCTGCTTCCCTCCCGGAGGGTTTGCCCTGAGCTTGTGCTGCAGCAGGAGCCACCGTGTTGGGTGTGCTCCAAAGTCATTCTGTGATATAATCATGAAATAATCATGGTATAAAGCTGGTTTGGCTGTTTGAAGATGCTCCAGTGCAGGTGTGTGGTGGTGGCTGAGCAGCCTGGAGAGATTCCTGCCAGGCTGTTGAGGACAGAGCTGCTTCCTCTGGAGAGCTGCTCCATCACACCTGCCCTGGTCTCCATCACCTGTACAAGATGCCCAGTCTCCCCTGAAAAACTTATCCATCTTTTAAGGATTATTTCCAAGTTTGGTGATAGCATTGTAGTCAGGGTGTGAAGGCTTTGAGAGCTGGTGGTGACACATGGAGTCACCTGGTGGCAACTCCAGGTCTGGGTCATCTTCAGCCCTACACACACCCAAAAAACCTCTTGGCGAGGTGCCTGCAGCACCTGGTGCAGAGGAATGTTGGAAAATTGCTGTGGTGAGACTCTCTCACCTCCATGCTGATCATTATTTTGGGAGAGTGTGGTGGTTTTGGATTATATTTCCCAGGAGCAGTGCAGGACAGCCCTGGCTGCAGAGTCATTTTGCCTGTTTTACCTTTAGGGTCATTTTACCTGTTTTACCTTTAGGGTCATTTTACCTGTTTCACTTTAAGGGTCATTCTACTTGTTCTACCTTTAGGGTAATTTTACCTGTTTTACCTTTAGGGTCATTTCACCTGTTTTGGGGTCATTTTACCTGTTTCAGGGTAATTTTACCTGTTCTACCTTTGGGGTAATTTTACCTGTTTTACCTTTGGGGGTAATTTCACCTGTTTTAGGGTCATTTTACACTTTTACCTTTGGGGTAATTTTGAATGTTTTACCTTTAGGGTCATTTTACCTGTTTTGGGGTCATTTTATTTGTTCTATCTTTAGGGTAATTTTACCTATTTTACCTTTAGGATCATTTCACCTATTTTACCTTTAGAGTACTTTTACCTATTTTACCTTTAGGGTCACTTTACCTGTTTTAGGGTAATTTTACCTGTTCTACTTTTAGGATCATTTCACTATTCCATCTTTTCTCTCCCATTCAGGAGCTGAAGGAGCCCCTTGCTGCCACCAAAGCCGAGCTGGACAGCACTGCCTTTGACATCCAGCTCCTCATCTCAGAGCACGCCCAGGATTTAACCCCCCAGCAGAGCAGGCAGCTGCTGAGGCTGCTCAACGAGCTGCAGAAAGCCTTCAGGGAGCTCTCAGAGCGAGTGACAGCACGGCTGGAGGTGCTGCAGGTCTGCCTCCAGCAAGTGGAGCAGACAGACCAGGTGAAGGTGGTGAGACATCTCCTCCTGCCTGCTCTTTGCTCGCTGAAGTGCTTCCCAGCCACCAGGGCAGGAGCTGAGGCACTCAGATTTGGGGTTTCCCCTGCATGCCACTCGCAGTTCAGGAGCTCTCACTGCATGTCGTGAGCTTCTTCTGAGTCTGTCTTCTTGCCACCAGGCAGAAAACTTTTTTTTTTTTTTCTCCCAAAATGTGGAGCCTTGCTGAGGTCTGGGTGGCACAGTCAGTGAGTTCCCTGCTAGATATGGAATTGTTTGGGTGGAATAAACCCCTGTAATCCCCCCAGAAATCCCTGTGTGGAGAGGCCACCAGACACCCAACACTTTTAATCTCCTATTTCCACTGTTCGCATCAGTTCTTGCTGTCCCAGGTGGTATCAAGCCCAAAAAAACCAAATCTCTGCTGCACCACTGCAGCACCCACCAGTGCATGGATCCTCTCACCCAGGACATGATTAACGTGTTTTTTTATTAACAATTGCTCTCTGTAACTCTTGCCTGTCCTCTCTGGAGTGTGTGTGTGTGTATTAACCAGTTTGCTTTGCCTTTTCAGATTGAGTGTGCGCCCATCCTAACCCAGGAAGAACTCGCTTTGCAGCTGAAGAGCTCTTAAGAAGGCTCTTCCAATTTGCTTCTGTTGTTTTATCTTATGACTGGGAGGAGCAGGCACAGTGTTTTGCACAAGTTTGTACATCACCTTGCTGAAATGCCCAGTGAAAAACTCAAAAAAAGCCTTTTATCCCCCCTGGCCAGGGGGATGTTGCAGGGAACTGAGGTCACATCATGCTCAATTGCTCAAACAGGCGCTTCTGTGTTGTGCTCTGGCAGCAAAAAGAGGAGCTGGATCAGCTACAGAAACACTTTCCCTCTCCAGGCCTCCCTTTCCAACCCCAAAATCATTTTAAAAAGCCCAGTTTGGGTTGTCTGGGGCTCCACAGTGGTGCTGCCTGACCCAGGCTGTTGTTGCCTCTCATTCAGTGAGTTCCTGCTGCTGTTTCAGTGTTTGCAAGGTGGGATGGAAATGGCACAGAAACTCGTGGCTGAGTTTTCCTGGGAGAGCAGTGCAGCTCCACCTTGGAGCTCAGCGGGCTGAAATGGTGACAAAAGTGCCACCAAGCCAGCAGGGATGTGCCACCTTCAGCTGGACAGGGAGCACCTGGAGAGCCACAAAGTTTTCTGTGCTGCATCCTCACCTTCAGGAGCTGCTGCAGCTGTAACCTCACCTTGCCTTTCAGCAGCATGAGCAGAAGTGCAGGGCTGTCCCTGACTGTCCCCTGTCCCCTTGCTGTGCCCACAGACCCTGCAGGAGCAACAGGCAGCCCGGGCACAGAGCCTGGCCGAGCTGAGCCGCTGGCTGGGCCAGGCAGAGGACACTCTGGCCGAGCAGCAGAGAGCAGAAGGTGACCTTCCTGCCTTGCAGCAGAGGCAGAGCGATGTCAAGGTTGGTGATATTTAAAAACCGGGGGGCAGAGGTGGAGAGGATCCACCCTGGGAGCACCTGGAGCCTCATGGCATTGTCCCCCCAGGAGCTGCAGAGGAACATGCACAGCAGAGCTGCCTCCTTTGCTGGTGTCCTGAAGAGCACAGAGCAGTTTTTGGAGGAGAACAAGGCCAAGATGGAGCCCGGGGAGCTGGCAGCACTGCAGCAGGACCTGCAGCGTGCCAAGGAGCAGTACAGATCCCTGCAGGAGAGGACAGAGGTGGCCCAGAAGGAGCTGGAGAGTGCTGTGAGTGCTGCAGTGCAGCAGGAGACTGAGAAGGTAATGTGCCAAGGGCTGCAGCATCCAGGCTTGGCTTGAGGTGGACAGTGAGGTCCAGTTGGAGTTTTTTGGGGTCCTGGGTGTCCCCTGGGTGATGCAGCTCAGAGAAATTTGTGGTTCCTTCCTGGGTGTTCCCCATGCAAGATTTCCCCAGATATTTCTGTCAGGAAATTGCCTTGGGAGCTGCAGGGAATGGGGGGGAAAAGGTCTCCTGCTCTGCCTTTGGGGTGACCTTTAGTAGATCAGGATTGTCATTCACATCCCTGGATGAAGGTGATGCTCACACCAGAGGCCCTTTTGTGTTGGGGACCCTGTGCTGCATCAGAAATTCAGTGTAGCAGAGAGGCTGAGTTTTTTCACAGCTCCCTTGCACCTTCCAGAGAGCCACAAAGGGTCTGGGAGTGTCTCAGGCATTTGCTGATGCTGGGAAACTCCTCGGGTTTGTTGGTTTTTTTTTTCTCCTTCTGCTGATTTTTGTCTCCCTCCCCCAGTTTGCTGAACGTGCAAAAACTGGGTCATTCCTATCCGGAGCCTTTGTGCTTTCAGGTGAAAGCTGCCAAAGAGCTGGAGGAGAACAGCAATAGGATTGATTCCCTTCTGAGCTGGGTGGCATCGCTGGAGCACAAGGGAGATCTCCCGGAGTACAGACCACACCCTGCCAAGCCAGCAGCAGGAAAAGGAGCTCAGGATGTCCCTGATGGTCACACTGTGGGAGCAGACAGTGCTGCTGAGAGCCTGGATGAGCAGTATGAGAGGCTGAAGGTCAGCACTGACAGCTTGTCCCACCCAAGGCTCTCTGCCACACACACTGACCCTGCTGTTGGATGAGTGTGGTTTCTGAAATGTGGGATTCTCCATGAGGGAGGTTGGGAAGTCCCTGCCTGCCTTCCTGGAGGAGGTGCAGAATGTGGTGGGTGTGTGCCGAGGTGTCATCAGGGTCCAGAAGGTGCCCATGGTGGCCACTGTGCTGTGGGCAGAGCCCCTGTCCCCCAGCCTGAGTTGTTCCCTGTTCTCCCCACCTTGCTGGTGCTTTGTCATGGAATCATGAAATGGTTTGGGTCACCAAGGACCTTTAAGATCATCTCCTTCCACCCCCTGCCATGGGCAGGGACACCTTCCCCTAGACCAAGCTGCTCCAGCCTGGCCTTGAACACTTCCAGGATGGCAAATCCACAGCTTTTGGGGGACACAGAGGCTTTGTCACACGCATGGTGACCTCAGTGCCAAACCTCACCTTCTCCCCCTGCTCCTTCCAGGCGCAGCACCAGGAGCTGCTATCCCAGCAGCAGGATGTCATCCTGGCCACACAGTCAGCTCAGGCTTTCCTGGACAAGCACAGCCACAGCCTGGCTGGGGAGGAGCAGCAGAGGCTGCAGGCACAGCTGGCAGAGCTGAGGGACAAATACTCAGTGTCCCTGTCGCAGTCGGAGACGCGGCTGAAGCGCGTGCAGCTCCTGCGGGACGAGCTGCAGAAATTCCTGCGGGACCACGGCGAGTTCCAGGCCTGGCTGGAGCAGGCAGAGCAGGACCTGGAAGGGATGTACAGAGGGGACAGCGACCCTGCCTCCCTCAGGAAGCTCCTCCTGCGCCAGGGCAGCTTCTCAGAGGATGTCATCTCCCACAAGGGGGACCTGCGCTTTGTCACCATGTCGGGGCAGAAGGTTCTGGATGTGGAAGTGGATGCTGGGGATGAGGAATCCCAGCTGCTGATGTCCAGGAGTGTGGTCAAGAGCAAGCTGGAGGATGCCACTCAGAGATACACCACGCTGCACTCCAAGGTACGGGAAGGGCTGGGAGTTGGAGCCTCAGTGCTCTTTTCCTCCTGCGCAGGGATGGCAGAGAGATGTTTCTCCCACCTGCCTGCCTGGATTTTCCAGGACATTTATAGATTGTAGGACACAGATTGTCTCCTTCAGGGCTTGGGCAACACCCTTTGTCTTGCTGTTGCTCTGCATTGCCCCTGCCCATTCATTTAACCTGCAGCAAGATTGATTTTTTTAATTGTTTTTTCTTTGTGCCTTCCCTGTCACCTCTCATTTCTGCTTCCCAGTGCTCCAAGCTGGGCTCCCACCTGAACACCTTGCTGGATCACTACCAGCAGTTCCAGGAGGTGGCAGAGTCCCTCAGGACGTGGCTGCAGCAGAGTGAAGCTGCTGTGGAGAAGTTGCTCTCCGAGACAGTTTCCTCAGATCCAGCTGTGCTGCAGGAGCAGCTCGCCAGCACCAAGGTACCTTGAGGGATCTCCTGGGAAGCTCTGCCTGGGAATTTGGCTGCTCTGAGCAGTCAGCAGCAGGGAGGAGATTCAACCCATTGGGGGTCTTTTTGCTGGTTGAGGGCAGAGATGTTCTGTGGGGTCAAAATTGTGGGAGAGCTGCTCAGAGTGAGGAGCAGGGGCTGCAGTCACCTCAGAGGGACACAGATGGGGACATTCCTCCCCCACGAGGGTGCCTGGGCACTGGGACAACCCAAACCCTCTGATCCAGCTCTGCCTGCAGCAAAGGGTTGGACTTTTCCACTATTTTCTCAGTGATTTAGTGAAGTGCAGAGGATCCCTCAGAGGGTGTAAATGGAGCCCTGAGCTCTGTGAGGGTGGAAATCCTGCCTGTGACCTCCCTGATTTTGGCTTTTCTCCTGCGCAAACAGCAGCTGCAGGGAGACCTGGCTGAGCACCAGGTGCCAGTGGAGAAGCTCCAAAAGCAGCTCGGTCCCTGCTGGAAATCCAAGGGGAGCCAGCCCCGGACCACAGCCACATCCAGGAAACCACAGGTATGGAGCAAAGCTGGGGAGAGTGAGAACAAACAGGGAGGAGGCAGAGATAAGTTGCTTTTGGGGGAATTTTGGGGTAAACACGCAGCAGTGCATCCTCAGGGATGCACGTGGGGTGGGCTGTGAGCACTTGGGCATTGTCCCCTTCTCACTGCTGGGTTTGGGGACAGGGATTTGTCATCAGGGAGACTTTTGGGGCAGCCAGAGGTGACTTGCTGCACCCAGAGCTCTGTGCCAGTGATTCTCCTCTGCCCTTCACCCTGCAGATTCCATCGTGAGTCGATTCCAGAGCCTCTCCCAGCAGATGTCCGAGCGCTCTGACCTCCTGCAGAAATCCATTGCACAGTCCCAGAGCGTCCAGGAGAGCCTGGAGAGCCTCCTGCAGTCGGTGGCTGAGATTGAGAAGAGCCTGGAGAGAGACCAGCCAGCCGTGCTCTCCTCAGCCTCCATCCAGGACTCGCTGGCCACCAGTGTGGTAAGCCAGGCATGATTTCCCTCACCCCAGACACACCAGAGCAGCAGCTGCACCCTGCAGGGCTTGTTGGAGTTTAGTAATGAGTTCTGGAAGCACCAAAAAAAAAGCCCTTAAAAGGCATAGGAGCAGAACCTTTGATTTTCATAGGATCACAGGATGGTTTGGGTGGGAAGGGACCTTAAAGATCATCTAATTTCAATGTCCTGCCACTGTCCCAGGGTGCTCAGGGCCCTGTTCAACCTGCCCTTGGACACTTCCAAGGATGGGGCAGCTCCAGCATCCCTGGACAACCTGTGCCAGGTCACAGACTTGTTGAAAATCTCTTTTTTTCCTTTGCTAGCAAGATTTCAGACACAGAGAAAGGCAGAGTGTGTTGGGTGGGTCAGCAAGGAAAGGAAAACTGGGATATAAAACCATTTTTTCCCAACTCTGGCTGTCTCAACATACCTGCTGCTTCTCCCAAGGGCAGCCCAGTTAGTTTTGCTCCAGAACCTTCTTAAAATATCCATTTTAAAACACCCTCTCTCCCTCCCTGTGCTCCCCCCAGAAGCTGAAGCAGGACATCGCCCGCCAGAGGAGCTGCCTGGAAGCCACCCGGGAGATGGTGACAAAATTCACAGAGGCTGCCGACAGCCCCACAGCCTCTGCCCTGCAGGACAAGCTGGCCCAGGTGACAGAGCACTTCGGGAGGCTGTGCCAGCAGCAGCAGGAGAGGGAAGATGCCCTCAAGGGCCTCCTGCCCAAGGTGGAGCAGTACGAGCAGCTCTCGGAGAAGCTGCAGCAGTTCACGGAGAGCAGGAGCAGGATGTTGGCTTCTGGCAATCAGCCGGACAGGGACATTGCCCACTTCTCCCAGCACATCCAGGTGAGGTGCTGGGGGAGAAGGTTCTGCCTGTGCTGGGTGTTTGGGGTGGGATTCAGGCTGGCAGGATGGGAAGGCTGGAGTGGATCAGGCTGTTTGCAGCTGTGGAGAAGGATTTCTCGGGTGCCAGGCTGGTTTTTGGATGGGATCTGTGGCCAGGCTTTTAGGATCCAGTCCAAATGTAGCAGGATTTCACCAATTAAAGACTCCATGTCTTAATAACTTAATAACTCCATGGGGTTAATGCAGTAAAACATCCATGTGCTGGTGGTGAGGGCAGTGTGACAGAGATCTTGGAGGTCTTGGAGCCAGAAAATCATGGAAGGGACCTTAAAGATCATCTCATTCCAAGTCCCCTCTCAGGAGCAGGGACACTTCCTGCTAGACCAGGTTGCTCTGTGTTGCCTTGAAGACTCCCATAGTCATGGTGGCTGTGCAGGATTCCTCCTCTGGCTTCTCACAAGTTCTGCTGCAGGGATTGGTTCATCCATAGTCCCAGAAATGCTGAAGATGCCCTAAAACCAAATCCTTGTGCTGTGGGAGGGGTTGATTTGGCTTGGTCTAGGGCATGCCATCCCATCCCATCCCATCCCATCCCATCCCATCCCATCCCATCCCATCCCATCCCATCCCATCCCATCCCAGTCCCCTGGGGACAGTGAGGTTTTCCCCTGCAGCTGCTGAGCTGGAGGAGCAGGTGGGACTGAGATGTGCCCAACATTTGGCACTGGTGCCATGCATGGCACTGCCCACTGAGGGTCTCTCCAGGCCATCAGACTGTCCAGTTTACTGTCCAGTTTGTCCCCTCTGCTGGTTGGCAATGTGGTCAGCATCTCCCTTTGCTCTGGGCAGGAGCTGAACTCGGAGATGAAGCAGCACCAGGAGGATTTGGCCACCCTGGAGCACCTGGCTGAGGAGCTGAGCTCCTGTGGCTTCGCCCCCAGCGCCTTCCAGCAGCAGGAGAAGCTGCAGAGCCTGAAGAAGGATTTCCTGCAGCTGCAAAAGGTGGCAAAAGACAGGTGAGTGCCAGGGAGGGGAGCTCGGGGTGACAACAAGCAAGGCCTTGTGGAGATCTCCTTTCCAAGGAGGGAGGACATGAGCCAGCTCTTCCTGCCACCCTCCTCCCACGCCAGGATCCTGAGGCAGCTCTGCTCCAGCTGACACTTTAAAAAAAGCCTTGGCTGGGGGCGTTGTGAAAAATTCCTGGTGCTGCAGGAGCCGGCGTTCTGCGTTTCCCAGCTCCCGGAGTGTGGGCTGAAGCTCCATCCCAGAGCATCCTGGTGGGTGCTGGGGAGGACTGGGAGCTTGGTGACACCTGAAATTGGGATAAAAGGGAGCTCCAGTAGGGTCAGAGCAGCAGCATGCCCAGGGCTCGCACCTCTCTGGCTGTATCTCCAAAATCCCTGCGGAATGCAGGGAATTGCAGTGGGGAAAAGCAGATGAAACTCAAAATAATCTTCAATAATTCAGCTCCCTGCAGGCTGAGCCAGAGGGGCCTGTGGCTGCCATCCTCCAGGAGGGGCTGAAAGGATGGAGCTGTGGCCAGGGAGGAGGGAAGGCACAGCCTGGGCTCCCCCAGGGTGCAGCTGCCTGGGGGGACACGGCATGAATGAACCTTGTATTCCCAAAAGCTGTGCTTTTCCCAGGACAAAGAGCCCGGAGCAGCTTGGCAGTGTTGCTCCCACGGCTGTTTGCCACCCCTGGGGTGCCCAAAAGTGCCACCAGCCACGATTTTGGGGGCTCAGCAGCAGTGAGGGGCTGGCACTGGGTGCACCTCATTTCAGCTGGTTCCCAGGCAGCATCTACTAATAATAATAATTAAAAAAAGAGCCTCCTGGAGACACAACTGTGCTACATTCAGGAGAGGGGGTAATTGCCAGGCAGAGCACGAGCTCTGACTCTGTGAAACCTTTTCACTCCCAGAGAAAAGGATGCATCGTCCTGCCAGGAGCAACTGGACGAGTTTCGCAATCTGGTTGGCGCCGTGAGGAAGTGGCTGAGAGAGAGTGAGGGCAAAATTCCATCTGCTGAGACCTCCCTGGGCACCCAGGAGCTGCAGCAGCGCAGGCAGCAGGTCCAGGTGGGCAGAAGGAGCTGGAATCAGGCTGGGAAAAGTGTGGAAATGCTGGGATGTGGAATAAATCCCAGGAAGCAGAGGTGGTTTATGGTGTCGGGAATTCTCAGTGTGCATCGAGAAGGGAGCAGTGTGAGGATTTCCTTGGGCACTGCCTGGTTTCCTGGCACTCCCCCTGCCTGCTCCGGGTGGGGTTTGGGAGTGGGAGACCCAAACCCACTCATTTTTCCAAGTGTTTCCTGGGGTGGATGTGAAGTTGGCCTCCTGTCACCCGAGCCCCCACCGCACCCCAGCTCAGGGCTGGGATAAATCGGGATAAATGTGATAAAAGGGTTTGACTCAGAGGCAGAGCAGCTCTGCTGACTCACCCACAGCCCTCAAACCCCCCAGCATCCTCAGGATTGGGCTCAGCCAGGCTGGGCTCTGCCGGGAGGGGGAGGAGGGATGTCCCCGGGGTGGTGGGAGGGAGAAGGTTTCCTTCAACAGACCCATTAGTTGGGAAGAGCTTTTCACTGTTTGATTCCCCCCTGACTAAAATAGCTGCTTCCCACCCACTTCCCCTGTACAGCCCTGAGTTTTTCCCTGAGTGCTTCCCTGCCTGCTGTGTCCTGGTGTCACCGTGTCACCGCAGAGGGAAGGGCAAGCATGACCTCTGATCCCAACCCTTTGCTTTTGAGCAGGATCTCCTGGAGGAATGGAAGGGGAAAGGGGCTCAGGTGGAGGAGATTGGCCGCAGAGGGACCCTCCTGGAGAACCTGATCGTGGAGATCACAGCTCCCAGCACGGCGCCCAAGGCAGGTCAGTTGTGGCCAGCTCTCCTGAAAAAATGAAAAAGGAAAAAAATGGGGTTATTTCCCCCTTTTAACCAAATTCAGAGGGACTGTGGTGATCTGAGTATCGTGGGGCTCAACCCAGTGGTTCATTGCATTAATATGTCAGCCTAATTTGGCTTAATTAGTTGTAGCCTGATGAGCTACCCTGTGTTTGCTGTGGCTCTGATGGAGCTTGGGAGCTCATGGAGGTGGCTCCTGCTTTCTCCTGGTGATGTTCCTCACCCTCCTGAGGGCCTGCAGTGTTTTAATCAGCATTTTGGGTTTCATGTCTGGATGACATTTAGGGGCTGCGAGAGTCAGATGGGATTTATTGGTTCTCCTTTTTGGCTTCAAGTCTGCGAAGCAATGAGATTATGTCTGGTCTGTTTGGAAAGCAGCTCGGAGATGTCTTCCAGCTTTGTGAGAGCAGCTCTCTGGATTCTCATTGCTGATGGGAATTTATGGGAATTTACGGTCTGGTTGTGTTTGTTGGGATTAAATTAATGAAGAGTTCTTTGGGAAAGCATCAGGAGAAGTGAGGAGAGGCCTGTGGGTGACCAAAGGTGCAGCCCTTTATGTCCTTGAAAGCTTTAAAATATTTAGAAAAGACTGAAAATGTGGATCTCCCTTTGGTTGTGACATCAGGTGTTCAGGGAGGGGACAGTGATGCATCCTGCATGGAACCTCAGGGCAAAGAGAGTCCACAGGGTGGGTTGGAATAGTTTCCATCCCATAAAAAAAGGAGGATAGGGGGGAGTTAATCCCTTCAGGGAAGGCTTTTAGCAGTTTTATTGGGTATAACTCACAAAATCATGCTCAGGGTAGCAGCAACTTCCCAGGCATGGAGAAGTGGCCAGTGGTCCCCAGAATTGCAGCCCATGCATTATTATTTATTTAACCATGGGTGATGCTGGGAGAGCTTTCCCAGCTCCAGGAAAGTGAGGAGAGCAGGAGGAGGAGAGATAAAGAGACTCCAAACCGAATTAACACCCAGTGCTGGGCAGGTGGCACATGGGGACACCACTCCATTGTCCTTGTCATGGAGGGGCTTTTCATCACTTGCTGTCTGCATTCCTGACACTTCTGTCTTGTCCCTCCTGTCCCTTGTCCCTGTCCCCTGTGCCCAGGTGCCACTCTGCCCACCCCAGCAGGCTCAGGAGGCAGCGTGAATGGATACCACACCTGCAAAGGTGAGCCCACTCCCCTTTTTAATCCCTGCATTTCCATTCCCTGGGAGCACAAACCTCAACGTGACACCACCAGCATCCTGGTGGAAGGGAAATCAGCTTGGAAATGCCTTGGGAATTCTCAGATGGAGGGTGGAGGTCAGGCTGAAGGACAGAGAGGGGCAGCCTTGGGGAGTGACAGCACCCTGACACCTCGTCAGGTGGCGTCAGGAGCTGATAAATGGGAGATCCTTTTAAGGCCTGCAATTAAATTTATTGGTTCTGCGGGATTGTAACGGCATCCAACCCTCCAGTTTGAAGAGCAATTTTAATTATTGCCCGTTATCTGCTGTTAGTTCGCCGGTTCAGCGAGATAATAGGTGCATAAAAATGGCTTCATATCTCAGTGCCAAATTATTTCACCTTGCATTGGCAGTGGCTTTATCAAAGGGGGGCTCAGCTTGCATCAGGCTCACAAACACCAAGGCATTTTCTTTGTTTGCAAACTGTCAGTTTGCATAGGGGGACAAGTGGGAAATCCCCTGTGGCAGGAGAGGTGAGGATGATGCAGTGTGGACAGAGTGTGACCTCTTGCTCCTCATCTCGGCTGTCTGTGGCTGCCTGGGGCTGGCTTAGAACCTGATAGTGATGCCTGAAACAGGGCTTACCTGAAAGACAGGCCAGGCAAAGCCAGGAGAATGAAAAGCAGATAAATTTATTGAAGGTTTTCAGGTGCATTCAGGGTGGACAAAGCCTACTTGAGATGCTACACCCAAAATGGACAACAAGCCACAAGTTCCTCATATTTTATAAGTTCTGTTCATTAATGTATTGGGCTTAAATTCTCCAATTACACCTTCAGGTGATGATGTCAATTACCCCAAGCTTGCTCCCCACAATTCACTGTGTTTCCATATTTTGGGGCTCTGAGGCTGGGAAGTGTCCTTGGATTTTCCAACTGAGAAGAATTGTTTTATCTAAAATGCTGGGAGGTTTTTAGCACTTTATATGCTCAGGTAAAACTACACATACATGAAAAATAGCAGCCAAAAACCCTTAAGGCATCAATAATCTGAGATGGAGAGCACGGGCAGTGTCCTCACCCCAGGCTGGTTTTTGGGCACAGATCTGACGGAGATCCAGTGCGACGTGGCAGACGTGAGCCGGCGGCACCAGGCGCTGGGCACAGCTCTGCAGGAGCGCCAGCAGCAGCTCTCAGCCATGCTGGACAGGATGCAGGAGGTGCAGCAGGAGGCCAGTGCCATGCTCAGGTGGCTGGAGTCGAAGGAAAGGACATTGTCAGAGCTGGACGCCTCCTCCTCGCCCACCAAGACGGAGACGATGAGAGCCCAGGCTGAGCACAACAAGGTGAATTCTCCTCCTGATTTTCTGGGATCATAGGATGGCAAAATGGCTTTTAAAGATCATCTGGTTCCACCCCCCTGCCATCCGTCTCCCAGAGGATTTGGGAGTTATGGTTTATTGCAGCAGAACCAGGAGGATTAGTCGTGAGGATCTGCCTGGGGTTAAAGAATGGCATTCCCAGATCAGGAATTCCAGGCAGATCCATGGAGCAGCAGCCCAAAGTTCCCCTTTGCTTTTAGACCTGTTGCTGCTGGGCTGAGGGAGAAATAGATTATTTGGAGCCCTTGCTGCTGGGTGACTCCAAATTCTCCTGGAAAGCAATTTCCAGCTTTTCCCTGCTCTTGCAGCCAAGTCAGCTTACAGTATTTCCAACAAATTGGTTTAATTAAAGAGTAAAGAACAGAAGTTGTTCAACTCCATCCAGCTTGTAGCTGCTGCTTCATTCCTACTTGCTGATTCTTTTGCCCTATACCTGAGGAAGTTCAAATCATTCTTTTCCAGGCATTTCTGGCTGAATTGGAACAGAATTCTGGGAAGATCCAGAAGGTAAAGGAAGCACTTTCTGGCTTGCTGGAGAAATATCCAGATTCCCCAGAAGCAGCGAACTGGAAGAAGATGCAGGAGGACCTGAGTGAGTGCCTGAAGCACTTAATGAGGCTTCTGTCTGCAAACATCACGTTAGACGTGGCTGGGGAGAGTGGGGCGATCCCAAAGTCACGCCAGAGCAGAGTCACTTCTAATTAATATTCAGTAAATAGCAGACCTATCTCTGAGCTGTCTGGTGTGGAAGGTGTTCCTGAGATGAGCACTGTCGTGATTAATGAAATCTCTGTGATGGATGTGGATTTTAAAGACTCGCCTCCTTAAATTGCTCCTTTAAAAAAAAAAAAAAAAAAAAATAGGGGGGAAAAAATGTGTTAGCGGCACGGGTTGATTATTTTGATTAAAAGCTTCACCGCTTGATATAAAATTCCAGTCATTAGTGAGGCTATCCTAGGTAATTAAGTGTTGACTAAACAAGGCTGTGTGTTCAAAAAGAAGTGCAGAGATTCTGTTCTTTGAAACAGCAGGAATGTGTTGATGCAGTTCTCTGTCCAGATCTGAGTGGGCTCTGTGAGGATGGGTAAATATGAGAATATCCTCATTTTTTGGGCCAGGGATGTGAGGTGGCCCAGCCAAGGTCAGCCCAGCTCATGGCAGCAGTGCTTAGAGCACAGAAATCCTGCTTGGGAGGGTTTTTCCAAGGAGCTTCCAGGCCATGTAGCCACCAGATTTGGCTTATTAGATAGGGAGTGACTAGAGCCACGCTGGTTTTAGTGCAAAACAGAGATTTCCTGTTGGGAAAACCACAAGGAGGGGAAAATAACCTCGGTGATGAGCTGGCCAGGAGGTCAATCAGCCAACAGAGGTGGTGCTTCAGATTGCAGGTGGGAGAGAGCCAGCCAGGCCACGGCTGAACGACAGCAGAAGCTGGAGGAGTCGGCGACCCAGCTGGCCACATTCCAGGCAGCTGAAGCCCAACTGAGGCCCTGGCTGATGGAGAAGGAGCTGATGATGAGCGTGCTGGGTCCTCTCTCCATCGACCCCAACATGCTGAACGCTCAGAAGCAGCAGGTGCAGGTGAGAGGGGTTTGTGTTTCGTGGTGGGCTGGGGATGGATGAGTGTCTCATGCTTGGGATTGCTCATCTTGTGAGCACTTTGTGTTCAGAGACCTCATGGCTCCTCTTCCAAGCCCTCCAAACCCCGCTGAGCCCAAACCAGAGTGAGTAACCCGAAAAGGGTGCAGTGCTCAGCTCCCTCCCCACGCTGGATTGACTCAGCAGTGAATCACTCGGCCCCTCTTGGGGAGTGGAATGGCTTTCAACAAGGCTGGTGCTGATGCTCTGCAGGACTGGCTAATGCTGCCCCTCTGCCTGCCAGCCTGGCCCTTCCATTCCTCCTGCCAAAATCCTAACATGGCTCTGACCAGCCACATCATGGAGCAGAAAAAGCCCCAGTGAAGACAATTAGATTTTCATCTCATCTGAGTTCTTTATGCTACATTACAAGATAAATACGAGAGAGTGCAAAGTCCTGGGGTCACAGACCCCTCCCAGCTTTTTAATTTCCAAGGTCACAGTAAATCCTGGTCTTCCCAGCCCAACTGCTGTCCCACCCCAGGGCCTGTTCCTGCTGATTCCATGGGCTGGATAAAGCCCCTGGAGGTCTGGTTTGTTTTGACTGTGTGTACTCGGAGCTGTCAGTTTTATGCAAACATTTTTATGTTATTTCTGTTCCAGTTTATGCTGAAGGAATTCGAAGCTCGCCGACAGCAGCACGAGCAGCTCAACCAGGCGGCTCAGAGCATCCTGACTGGGCCTGGGGATGTTTCTCCATCCACCAGCCAGGTGCAGGATGAGCTCCAAGGGGTCAACCAGAAATGGTCTGAGCTCACTGAGCGCCTCAACTCGCGCTCCAGCCAGATTGACCAAGCCATAGTGAAGAGCACTCAGTACCAGGAGCTTCTCCAGGGCCTCTCTGAGAAGGTGAAGGCAGTTGGGCAGCGCCTGAGCAGCCAATCTGCCATCAGCACCCAGCCTGATGCTGTCAAACAGCAGCTGGAGGAGACCAGCGAGATCCGCTCGGACCTGGAGCAGCTGGAGGAGGAGATCTCGGAGGCTCAGACCCTCTGTGATGACCTCTCTGTCCTGATCGGGGAGCAGTACCTCAAAGATGAGTTGAGGAAACGGCTGGAGACGGTGGCACTTCCCCTCAAAGGCCTGGAAGATCTGGCAGGTGAGATAGAGGAGAAGTTGTTTAAGGGATTTTGGGATGTCAAGCTCCACCTCTGCTCTTTGCCAAAGGGCTCTGCCATCACTGGGTTTAGAAAAATAACAGGGGAAGCATAATTTATCATTTTTTAAGGTTCTTCATGGGTGTTTTACGTGGGACCAAACACAGGAAGAGTTCCAACTCCAGTACTACCTCAGCCTGGAGAGGGAGCAGAGGTGTTTAGCCCCACTGATGTGACTCAGGGTGGCACATTTTTGGAAAATAAACCAAGTTCCTAAATTCAGATCAGGGCATGGAGAAGCCCCAGTGGCCACCCTCTGATCTTGGGATGCATCTTCTGCTTTCTAAGAGGTTACATTTAGAGGTGAGGAGAGCTGAGACTTCTGCATCACCGCTGCCTCTTACTACTTAAAAAATTTATGAATCAGCGAGCAAAAAAGGGCCGGTGATGCAATGGAAAGCTCCTTCCTGTTAATCAAAACACAGTTGGTGCATCTGAGATGATTTTAAATAATTGCACCTCGCTTATTTGATTTCGGCTTAATTGTCGCCTCCTAATCTCGTTCCCGCCGCAGCCGACCGGATGAACCGACTGCAGACTGCGCTCGCGAGTTCCCAGCAGTTCCAGCACATGTTTGATGAACTCAGGACCTGGCTGGATGACAGAAGGTGCCAGCAAGCCCAGAGCCAACCCATCTCTGCCAAACTGGAGAGGCTGCAGAGCCAGATCCAGGAGCAGGAAGAGTTCCAGAAGAGCCTCAACCAACACAGCGGTTCCTACGAGATGATTGTGGCCGAGGGAGAATCTTTGCTGCTTTCGGTCCAGCCTGGTGAGGAGAAGACCACTCTGCAAAACCAGCTGGTCAGCCTGAAGACACACTGGGAGGAGCTCAGCAGGCAGGCTGCCGACAGGCACTCCAAGCTCAAGGACTGCCTGCAGAAAGCTCAGAAGTACCAGCGGCATGCAGAGGATCTCCTGCCCTGGGTGGAGGACTGCAAGGCGAAGATGGCAGAGCTGGAGGTGACTCTGGACCCAGTGCAGCTCGAGGCCACTCTGCTGAGGTCAAAGGCTATGCTGAGTGACGTGGAGAAGCGCCGATCCCTGCTGGAGATGCTCAACAGTGCTGCTGACATCCTGATCGACGCTTCCCAAACGGACGAGGATGACATCCGGGATGAGAAAGCCACCATCAACCAGAAGATGGATGCCATCACAGAAGAGCTGCAAACCAAGACTGGCTCCATTGAGGAAATGTCCCAGAGGCTCAAGGAGTTCCAGGAGAGCTTCAAGAACATCGAGAAGAAGCTGGAAGGGGCGAAGCACCAGCTGGAGATCTACGATGCCCTAGGGCCACAAGCCTGCAGCAACAAGAATTTGGAGAAGCTCAGGGCACAGCAGGAGGTGCTGCAGGCTCTGGAGCCACAGGTGGATTATCTGAAAAACCTCACTCAGGGCCTGGTAGAAGATGCTCCAGATGGGTCTGACTGCTCCCAGCTCCTGGGCCAAGCCGAGGTGGCTCAGCAGGACTTCAAGGCTGTGAAGCAGAAAGTGAACGACTGCTGTGCGCTGATGGAAAACAAGCTGGAAGGGATCGGCCAGTTCAACAGCAGGGTCAGGGAGATGTTCTCCCAGCTGGCAGATCTGGATGACGAGCTGGACAGCATGGGCCCCATCGGGAGGGACTCTGACAGCCTCCAGTCCCAGGCTGAGGATGTCCGTACCTTCCTGGGGAAACTCCAGCAGCTGAGATCCGAAATCGAGTCCTCCGAGAGCGAGTGCAAGAAGATGCTGGAGGATGAGGGCAGCCCCGACCTGCTGGGGCTGAAGAGGGAGCTGGAGACGCTGAGCAAGCAGTGCAGCAAGCTGACAGAGAGAGGGAGGAGCCGGCAGGAGCAGGTGGAGACCACCTTGTCCCGTGTTGAGGACTTCTACAGCCGCCTGAAGGAGCTGAGCCACATGACCACGGCGGCCGAGGAGAACGAAGCCCTGCAGTGGGTGGTGGGGACAGAGGTGGAAACCATCAACCAGCAGCTGGCAGACTTCAAGGTAAGTTTGATTCCATAATGTTCTTGTTTTGGGGTTTTTTTTTTTTAAGTGGTTGTTTGGCTTTTGGAGGTGTTGTGGGTTTTTTGCGTCGTCATTATTCGTTGCTGTGATGGGAATGGGTTTGCACTGGAATGTCCTTGCTCTGGAGGGTGTGAAATCCTGCTGGTGGAGTTGATAGTCTGTGGTGGAAAGGTGCAGAAAGGTTGTGGGATTGGCAGGAAAATCCCTGTTCTCCTGGTGATGTGTGGTGTCGATGTGCCAGCGCCTCGTGGGCTGGTGGAGGTGGGTGGCATTTAGATTTTGGGGAGAAGGGAGGGGTTTGAGTCCACCTGAGCTGTGAATTTGCATCATTCGGGAGTCTAATCCAGATCAGATCATCCTCTGCCTGGCCCACCATTCCTGCTTGTTGTTCCCTCCATCTGGGTCACATTTTGCATCCATTTTGGGATCCTTGGGTACAAAAAAAGCCACAGATAAACTGTGAGACGAGGAGCATGCCCAGGGAATAAAACCAAGGTGAAGTTTTATGTGGGCTGTTCACATTTCCAGCAAAGAGCTGGTGGAGACCATCAAGCCTTGCATGAAGCCCTGAGAGAGGGAAGAGCTGGAGTGTGTTTGATATATTTCTGTACAGCATCATGATGTTGGGTCGTGCTGTTACACTACATTAATTATATTAATACAGCTTAGAAACTCTCTTGCTGTGAAACTTCTATTCCTGATGTGCTCAGGAGTTGATGATTGGGCTGATTTACATCTGGCTGCTCGTTTCCTGGTGTTAATGGGGGGGTGGGAGGGAGAGGCAGCTTTGCAGCCGTTTACTTTTCATCTCATGGCTAATTGATCCCGTTCCACCACTTGAACAGCTCGGTGGAACCTTCAGCAGGACAAGGTGTTTCCGGGTTGGGGGTTGCCTATCCAAAAGAAAAAAAACCAGCTGGAAGTGTATTTATGGGACAAACTCACCCTCACCTGATGGTGTTGTTTGTGTTGGGCAGTTTGCTTTGAGCTGATGTCAGTGGGGAGGATTTAAATTCAGCACTAAACACCACTTGGAACAAATAGATCCGAAAAGGAGTTTTTAGTCCTCAAAAATCAGTGAACCTTCCCTGCAGAACAAGGGATTATTCCTGGCTGAGCAGCTCTCATTAGGAACGATGACAACACCCACACTGGGCAGGAGCAGCTTAACCCTCTGTGGGGTTTGCACAGCTCAGGGAATTGAGGATGACCCTCTAAGGCATGGGTGACCTGAGCCAGAGGGGTTTGGGGGTCTGAGGTGTCCTCAGCAGGAGTCATTCGTTGGCCATCGAGGTGACCAGAGGTGCAGCTGGAGCCTTTGTGGGTGGGAAAGTGAAAGTTGGAGCTGTGGTGGGAAGGTTTTGCTGTGTAATGGGAATGAGGTGGGGGAGAAGCACAAGGGGTGGATGGAGCAATCGTGGTTGCAGCAGCATTCCTTCATTCCTCCTTTCCTCCATTCCTTCATTCCTCCTTTCCTCCATTCCTTCATTCCTCCTTTCCTCCATTCCTTCATTCCTCCATTCCTCCATTCCTTCATTCCTCCTTTCCTCCATTCCTCCTTTCTTCCATTCCTTCATTCCTCCTTTCCTCCTTCCCTCCATTCCTTTATTCCTCCTTTCCTCCATTCCTTTATTCCTTCTTTCCTCCATTCCTTCAGTCCTCCTTTCCTCCATTCCTTTATTCCTCCTTTCCTCTATTCCTTCTTCCCTCCATTCCTCCATTCTTCCCATGCACAGTTCATCCCAGGAATGGGGATTTTTGCACAAATCCTAAACGTTGCAGAGCTGATCTTGGCAAAGCTTCACCTTCTGGTCCTCTCTGAGGGAAATACAATCCCAGATCCTGATCAGCACGTGGAAGGGCATCAGCAAGGCCTGGAGGGAGAGTTATGGAAAAGCCTGGCTTGTGCTCGAGGGGATTCTCCTGCCTGCGCCAGGCTTTGATTTCCCAATAAATTCTCTCTCTAAGACAATATCACAACTCTTGCCCTCCTTGGATTGCAAACCACAGGCGTGCCTGGAGTGTCTGGGTGGACCAGAGGAGCTCCTCGTGCTGGCAGGGCTCTGGGATGAGGGATGGGGTGAGGCATGGGGTGACAGGGGCTCTCCAGGAGCGGTCGCGCTCTGTCTGTCCAGAAGGCTCAAATGCAGGCAGATATTATGTCCTAAGGCATTAATTTTAATGAACATCTGTGTAAATGAGATGCAAATTAGGCACGGCCCCAGGGCGCCAGGCAAGTTGCCAACGGAGCCCTGACAAAGGTGGGCACTTCTGGACCCATTGTGTCCAGATTTTAATAAAAAAGATGCATTGAAGGCTCTGGTGGAGGCTGGGAACGGATGACTTTGGAAGCAGCTTATGCTTGAAGCTTCCCATGTATTTTTCTTTTCCCTCAAACTTGCCCCAGAAGGCCACAACCTCTTTAACTTTTGGAAAACTGCCATCCATGCATTTCCTCTCTCCCCCCCCAGCCCCTTTCCCAGGTCACAGAGGGACTAATCCTGGCTTTGGGATGGATGAGCCTTCTCCTGCTGTAAGTTTTCCTCCTGGCCAGCTTCCTCCGGGGTGGGAGGCTGGGAAGCAGCTGTCAGATCGTGCTCAGGGGGAAGCTTTGTTTGCAGGAGGGATTTCAGATGTGATTTTGGGGATGGGTCCACCACGGGGCTGAGCCCATCAGGAGCCAGGAAAATGATCCAGGGTGGACCTAGAGCTCGGGGGTGCAGGAAAACCAGGCAGGGACTGGTTGGTTGTAGCAGAATGATAAGAAACCCATCTGGAGGAGACTTTGAGGGGTCATCGAATTCAGCCCTGAGTTTTCTGGTGAGATCAAGTGCAGCTGAAAGGCATTTCTGTGGTTTGGAGTCTGTGCTTATATGGACATCCCGATGGATCGCTTCGGATCCAGCTGTGCCACAGAAGAAATAACATGGATTTAGCTCATGTTAAGCTGTCAGAGCAGAGGAACCTCATCTTTAACTCCTGATCTTCAGCAGGAGTTTAACCCAAGTGGCTCTTACTCTGTTGCTGCCTCTCTGAGGAGCCTCTTTTTTGTGTAAAAAGGTACTAAAGGCTGGGAGAATCTTCATGCTGAGCTTTACTTGGCCAAGTTGGGCTCTTCAGCACGAGGGACAAGTGCCAGGCACCAGCAAGAGCTGCTCGTAGGAGTTTCCAGGCTGGGGCAGTTCTTCCCCCTCCACTCTCTCTGCTGTCAGCTCAGGTTTCTCAAAGCGTACGCTAATATTAAATTTTAATGACTGGAATCAAATGAGCTACACTTGAGATGTTACTAAACATAACAGCTCTGTGGATTCCGTTTGGCAAACAGCAGAATTCCCCAGGGAAATGATTCCTGCCCAGGTACAGATGAGACAGGGAGGTCACTCACATGGAGGTTTCTCCATTTCTTGTTCTCCAGCATCAGCAACCTCTGAGCTGGAGGACCCTGAGTTGGAACCCCAAAATTGTGAAACTAATGGGGTAAAGCTTGTGCTGCTCAGTGGCTAATCCTCCTTCACACGCTGAAGCAGCAGAGGTGAGGTTTGCTGGTTTGGAGCAGTGGTGCCAGAAAGCCCCAGGCGTGGGTTTGTCCTGTCTGGCCAAGGAGTACCCATCAGCCTGGGCCACTGAGCTGATGGAATCGAATTCTTGGGTGGTTTGGGGGAGACATCTGTGCTGGGGTAGCTTGGCCTCCTGGCTAAGCAAGCTTAAGCCTGGCTTTTGTTTATCTTTCACGCAGCGGATTTTGAACTTGGGTTTCAAAGAGTGGCTGGTGCTCGGCGTTGGGAATTCTGAGCTGGGATCCTCTTTGATCCACGGCGCTGTTTTTGGACAAACTCTTAATGTTGCCACATTTCACCTACGAGGCAGAGAGCAGCAGTCCTGGGTGAAAGGTGCTGGCAGGGATTTTTGGGCTCACTGCAGAGCAGTGCTCAGGAGTGAAGGATCCTGGTGTCTCCCCAGCCATGGAATCATGGAATGGTTTAGGTAGGAAGGCGCAGGGACACTTTCTGATATCCCAGGTTGCTCCAAACCCTGTCCAACCTGGCCTTGGAGACTTTCAGGAACCCAAGGGCAGCCACGGCTTCTCTGGGCAGCCCTGCCAGGGAGGAATCTCAGCTGGATCACACCAGGGTGGTTTCCTTTGCTGGGGACACTTTGTACCCATGAGGAAGACGAGAGCAAAATCCACCCTGCATTCCTCCCGAGCTGTGCTCAACAGCCAGAAGGGATTTCTGCACCCATCTGGAACACTTCCCCCAAAATGAAACCCAGGGAGAAAGCATCAATCTTGACATACCCAAACGGTCCCTGTCACCCTGGCTGGCAGGGGGGACACCTGGGGGTGGCCGTGGGCTCGCTGTCCCCACTGGTGGCTCCTGCTGTCCCCACCCAGCTCAGCTCGGTGGCGCTGGGGCACGGCGCAGGAATGCGGCGAGCCAGGACCTGCCACAGCTGGCACAGCCACACTGTTTATCCAGGATTTCGCCTCGCAGAGTTAATTAAACCCCACCCTGGGGAGGAGGGAGGAGCAGGAGGGTCTCCCACATCCAGCTTTCCCTGCGTGATGGTTTTGTCAAGGCAGGGGAGGGAAGGGATGGGATTTTGGGCTCCTGGCGTTTTTTGGAACTGGTGTTGCTCAGTGCAGTGAACTCTGGCACTGCTGTGTCACACCAGTAAGGGTTTAATGCTGGATGATGAAGAGGAGAAGGGGAATCCCTAGACAGCCATAAGTGAAGCCTCACTGTTTTGTTTTAGAGCAGGTCAGGTTGACCTGGGGCCGGGCAGCCGTTGTGCCAACACCCTCTTTGTCTGCTTCAATAAAATAAAAAAAAATCGGGAAAGAAATCCCAGGAGTGAGGCCCAAACCAGCATTACTCATGTGGCCATTCCAGTGCTCCAGGTCCTCCCTGGGAGAAGGCAGCAGTCAGCTAGGGCTGGGGCGCCTAAGCTCCTCTCTGCCCTCCTCCTGCCCCTCTTCCTGCCTGGGGATGTCAGCTTTCCTCAGCACTTCATTTATGACTCGTAATTCCCCCAACCTTTCCACCAGGGAGCTGACTCACCGGCGCTGTCAGCAATGCCACCAGTGCCATACCTGCTGCCTCGTGTCCCTGGGTTTCTCCCAGATGTCACTGCCTGAGGGTGCTGGTTTTGGGGAGGGGGCTGCCAGTGATGTGACCTCACGGTGTCCCCTGCAGGAGCCATTCAGGGAGGGATGGGATGGGGATGTGACTGCCCAGCATCCTGAGTTTCACCAAGGATATTGTGCAGGAGGATCAAAGTTTGGGTTTCTCCCCAGAACTTTTATCCCATTTAGGTTTGCAGCTTGTGCTCCTCTCCCTAGGTGCACAAGGGGCATTTTTGTGGTTTTCCTCTGTAGGGTCTTTCCCAACCTAAATGGTTTTGGGGTTCTCTCTCTGGGACCAGCAGCTCCTCTCTGCCACTGCAGAGCTGCTCTCGAGGATTGAGATCAAAGCTCTTCTCCTCTCAGAGGACCAGAGGATGCTTTGGCTCAGAAGTGACCTCGAAGATCATCTCATTTCAACCCTAAGGAGGGCAGAGGATGAGCAGAGAGGAAAAGCAGCATCCCATTTTGGGATTTCAGGGCCGAACTGGAGAGCAGGAGTGACTCCTCGTGCTGATGGCACAAAGTATTGACACTCAAAGCCTGAATTTCTGAAGGCAGCAGGACACAAGTGCTCATTAGCCAGGACAAGTGGTCACCCAGGCCATGCCCGAGCACCCAGCCCACACCCCCGGGGTGGCTTTTTTGGGCACTCCACACCCATCAAACAGCCAAACCCCCATAGCTGGGGCTGCCTGGCCGGCAGGTGGGCGAGGGGAGGTGGTTTTGAGTATGGGATGTGGCAGGGAAGGGACACTCTGCCACTTGCTGTGCCCCAGCCTGGCCCGGGGTATTTTTAACCCTTCTGTGCCCCCGGAGGAATGCGTGTGGCTCCCGACAGTCGTGGGGCTGGGAGCAGCTGGGTGGGACTGGGCTGGGAGTGGGGACAGGCTGCGTGACGGTGTCTTCTCGTTGAACGCTTTCCAGACCTACTTAAAGTATCTCTGGCTTGTATTTTCAGCATCAGCAGCACACGCAGAAATGCCTCCTCTCTGACAGCTGTTAAGCTGCCTTAAAGGCACCATCTCCCCTCGTTGGGGAAGGGGTGATAAATGGGGGGTGATAAGCACGGGCTGTGCTGGGTGACAGGGCTGTCACCCAGCCTGCCTGGGGAGGGTGGCCCAAGCTGCAGGGCTGTGGTGGGCATTTCCAACCTGGTCATCTTGGGTGACCACGAGTGGCCCAGGCAGCCTCCTCGCTCCTTGGAGATAAATTTTAGCACCGAGGGGAGAGCAAAGCTGCCCCTGGAGCTCCTCCTTTCCAAAGGGAAGGCTGCTGGTGTGCTGGTTGATCAGCAAGCCACGGGTGGGCTTTGACCTTGACATGTCAGCAGAGGCACAGACACTTCCCCGATCCCGAGAACAAGAGTGAATTAAGCCAAGACTTGCTGAGATCGACCAAATCACAGCGAGGCTTTTTTTTTCCTTTTTTTTTTTCCCCCCTCCTCTCTCCTTTTCCTTTCTTTTCTTTGCTTGACCGTGAAACAATCAGGCAGTGATCAAATGGTGCCTTTCAGGAGCTGCCGTGGGTCAGTGCTCCAAAGCCACCCACTTGCAGATGCTTTGGTGACCCTGCCAGGTCCCAGCCGAGGGAGGTGGCCGGAGGAATGTCCCCTCTCCGGAGCGCTCGTTAGCTGGTGGTGATGACACTTCCCAGTGTTTCCAGGAGGTGCTAAAAATACCAGCTTTGCATAAGACCAGGAGAGCTGAGGATCCGAGGGAGGAGGAGATGGGAAGCTTTTTGTCTGCAAGGGCTCAGCAGAGGAGGGAGAGGAGCCTGGTCCCGGCAGGATGGAGTGGGGGATCCGTGGGGACATTCCCATCACCCGCAGCATCCAAGAGGATTGGGAAGGGAGGGACTGTGGCCGCTGGGTCTGGAGCAAGCAGGGAAGGACTGGGATTAGTCACTGCAGCCTTTCGAGAACAATTGCCAATTCTCCTGCTGAAGGAGTGGTTTGAATGTCTCCCATCCAGAGGATTCTCAGGATGATAACACACTTACCTCACTTCCTAAAGAGCCTCAGAGCAGTTTATTAATCACCCCATCCCTGCTGTTCCCCCTTCCTCTGGGGAGCAGCTCCTGCAGTTTTCCACATCCCTGGAGTGGGCAGTGGGGTGGGACTGGGATGCCTGGACAGTCCAGGGTGCTTCATCCTTCCTTGGAGTGGAATTTGCAGGAAAACCGAGCAGCTGGGGACAAAAATGGGCATTTCAGCACCTCCTGGCCATGAGGGCCTGGGCACGTGGCTCTGCCCTTGTGGGACAGTGCCATCCCAGGGGGTTTTGGGGTGCTGTGGGCACCAGGATGGGTTCCATGGGAACGCTGAGCACTGCTGTAACACGTGGGCTCCAGGCTTCGTTCGGGAGAATTATTTATACCAACATCTATATTAGCTGCCTTGCAGGGAAAGCGCTGCGGTGCAGCTCCTGCACCCTCAGAGAAAACAAAATAAATTTAATTTTTTTTTTCCCACGTTGCTCGCTGCAGCTGTGCATGCAAAGTGCAGGAGGTTCCTCTGGGAGTTTGGGTTTTAACCTCTTCCTAAAACTTTCCCCGTGGAGGTGCAGAGCCCCACGGAGCCTGCCGAGGTTTCCTCCCACAGCCCTGCGGAGGAGAGTCCCGAATTACCAGGCTCTGGGTTCCAAATGGCTGATTGAAGGATGTGCTGGCTCCCTGCATCCCGAGCAGCTGGAGCCTTTGGAGAGGGATGGAGTGGTGGCAGAGCCCCGGTGTGAGGCTGGTTTGAAGTCGGCTGTGAGCCAAAGGGCTAAGGAAGCACCCAGCAGGGTGGGAAAAGCCCTGGTGCTCCTGCCTGGATCAGACAGGCAACAGCAAAGGTTTGGGAAAGGGAATGAGTTAGGAGGAGAGCAAGAGGGAAAGAAAGAAGTCTCTCTGACCTTCTGACAAACACAGCAAAGGCTTTAAAAACCATGAATCCTCTGCTGAAGATCTCAGCGCAACCTAAAGCGCCGTTTCTAAGGGAGATTTGGTGTGCTTGATTTGGCTTCGTGCTTTCATTGCAGTGTCTGAGGGAGGGGAAAATGCTCCCTGAGTGCCTCTGTTGGGCTGGAGGCACCTGGGGTTGTGTGCTCTGCCTGGCTTGGCCATGGCACAGTGTCCCAGCCCAGCAGTGACACACGTGGGGTCAGATTTGGGGGACACAGTGACCCACACGGGACAGGTTGGCCAGAGAAGCTGTGGCTGCCCCATCCTTAGTGGAAGGTGGAAGGTGTCTCTGCCCATAGCAGGGAATGGGACAAGATGAGTTTTAATGTCCTTCCAGCACAAAATATTCTGTGATTTTATGACATGGCCAGCAATACCTGTAGGGCCAAAGCTCATAGTGCTAAGACAGGAGCTCTACATCCACCCTGCACTCCCAGGGCAGGAGAGCACCAAGATGAAAGTTTAAAGAAGCTTTGAGGGCAAAGAAGTCCCTTGATCTCATAAATGACAGATCCATCAGAGATCTCGAGCTGCCTCTGAGCTCTCCTGCTCGTCACATAACCCAGGTCCCTCTCTTCCAGCTGCTGAGATGCATTAAAAGACAGCTAAAAATACCTTGGTTTCCAAATAGTGCTGTGCCATGTAAACAGTGGTAGCAGGATGGAGCACAGCCATAAACAGGGTGACATCACCCCGTGATGGGGACAGCAAGTGTCCCCAGTGCTGGAGCTGGTGGCCATATGAGGAAAGCTGGAAACCAGCAGGTTCAGGACACAGATGGGGATGCTCCTGCTTGGAGAAGGTCTTGGAAAATGTCTGGGTGTGATTTAGCTGAGGGTGTTTGATCTGCAGGATGCAGCCTGGTGTGGCTCCAGGTCTGGGTTGGTGACAGGAGGTGTTTGTGGGACTGAGCAAAAGCCAAATTCTGGGTCTTGGTGGTCGCTTGGAAAGGACAAAAGGACCTTGATGTCCTTCCTCATCCATCCCTTGCACCGACACAAAGCTCAAGCAAAGCCCTGACCTTGCAATTCCCAGCACTGTCTGGCTCCTGTCCCCATCGCTGGGGTGGCACTTGGAGACTGAAAACCACAATTTGGGGAACCTGCAAGAGCTCTGGCTGGTCTCTTCAAGCCAGCCACAGCAGGTTTTCAATTGGCTCCCATCCCTGCCCAATATTTCCCTAATGCTTTTAGAAATTTTGGGGGAGGAAGACTCAGCTCTCTCCCGGCACGTGACTCGGTGAGGAAATGGGAAAAGAATTTCTGGCTGTGAAACGGGGCAGCTCCACGTCGAGAGGGAGAGAGAGAGAGAGATCGTTCCTTCTCCGCAGTGGAACAAAAAAGCCTCCTCGCCCCAGCCCGGATGCCTGGGATTCCTGGCGGAGGGGCCCCGGAGCGCTAACGGTCCAGCTCCGCCAGCTCCCGGCCAAGGTGGTAGCAGGGGAGCCGGGGCGGTGTTGCCGGAGCTCTGGCACTGCCCTGTCGTCCTCTTGTTGTTTCAGCTGCTCTGGATTAATAGCAGGGAGCAGGAGTGGCGGTGTCACCCGCCGAGGGGACAAATCCAGGCGTTGGGACACTCTGGCGGTGTTGGCAGCTGGGGAGCTCAGTGTCTGGCTGGCTGTCCAGCAGGGCTCGGGGGGACATGGAGGGGACATGGAGGGGACATGCCCTGGGTGGGCAGAGAGGCTCCCTGGGGGCTGTTTGGAATCCACTCCCAGATCGCCACTCCCTCCCCGCCTCCCGCTCGTTTCCTGGGTTGTGTTTAATGGTGGGAAAAAGGGGTTCCTAAGGGTTCCCGGTGTGCAAACATCTCCGACTGAGGGGCACTTCGGGCCATAAAATGGGCAATTCCCCCTGAACCCTCCCCTCCTACAAAAAATCCGTTCCCATCTCTCGGAAAGCAAAACAAAGCTTTGGGAATGTGGTGCTGGAGCTGCTGCTTGTGCCAGGGTGTGGGGATGAAGGGTCTGAGAGCTTGGGGATGTGGAAGATGAGCTCCCACCACAGCCATACCATCACCTTGGCCAAGCCTCAGTGTTTTCGGGATGGCAGTGCATCCAAAAATAGTCAGGATTTCATCTGCCTTGGCTGTGGCTCACCACAGCCAGGTGGGAAGGCTTTTGGTGAAGCTGTGGCACGGCAAAGTGCAGACCGAGGTCCCATTCTCCTGGATTTCGGTGCTTTTGGAGCACGTTTTTCCGTATGAAACACCTTGTATTTTTATCCCGATGCCATAATTCATCCCAAAGTAGCAGGCCGGGTGGCTGGTGGGGCGGGTTGTTGCCTGGAGATGCGTGGAGGCTGTTCTTCCCAACCCTCCTGTTTTCTCTCCCAAGTCTGTGACTTCCCTCAGCATCACTTCGCAGCGGTGATTCACTCGCCCGGGCTGCCTCCCTCTCCACTTCCAACGTTCCCCATCTCTTAAACCCAAGGGTTTTGGGGGAGGAAAAGAGGGTGACAGGACTCAGGATGGGAGGAGCAGGATGCTGCCCTAGAGCCGGGGCTATAAAAATCATGATTTTTAGGAAAAGAGCTTGCAGTGGTTGAGGGGAACGGTGGCAAGTTGCGGGTGGCTTTTTTTGGCAGAGCGATGGGGAAGGCAAAATTGGTACTTCGGGGGTGTTTCGGGTGGGTTTCTTCGGTGATTGAAGAACTCGGCTCTTTGTGCGAGGGCGGGTGTGAGGAGCAGGGAGCCCCGATGCGTGCGGGGGTCGCAATCCCCCTGGCAGCGCCGGCTGGGGGAGCGGCGGACAAAGGGCCGGGGGAGCGGGGCCGGTGGCGGGGGAGCCGGAGCCGGAGCCGCCGCCGAGCCAGGGCGTTGCTGCTCTTTGTCGGGGGCTGCCGCCTCCCCCCGGAGGAGGGGCCATCCCCGGCGGGGCGGGCGGGGACCACCCCCGCTCCGCCACCGAGCATCACCCCCCGGTGCCCAGCCGGGTCGTGCTCCGGTCCCCAATCCCCGGGGCCGTTTCGGGGGTGGTTGCGGGGGGGTGCGGGAGGCACCGCGGAGCTCGGGGAGGGGGCGGCCCCGGCTGCACCGCCCCGCCCCGCGGCACCGCCCCCCGCCCGCCCCCGCGTCCCCCCGCCCTCCGCCGGGGCTGGAGCTCCGCGGGAGCCGGTGCTGGCGGCGGCGGCGGGGCCGGGGCGTGCGGCGGCCTGCGCGGCTCGGCCTTTTGTTCCGCCGGCGGGAAGGAGAGCGGGCGGCGGCGGCAGGGAGCGGGAGGACGAGAAGGAGCAGCAGGAGGAGGAGGAGGAGGAGGAGGAAGGCAGCGGCCATGCATCCCGCCGCGCCGGCCGGGGGCTGCCCGAGGATGCGGAGCGGAGCCCCCCGCCCCCGGCCCGGCCGCTGAGCCGCGCACAAAAGGGGCGAGAGCGGCGGGGAAGGGGAACGGGAGGGCGGCCCCGGGGTGCGTGTGTGACCCGGCTCCGGCCCCGCTCCGCCCCGCATCGCCGCCCGCACCGGCACCGGCCCCGCGCCCGCCCCGCCGCCCCTCGCCCCGCCATGGCCGGGCCGCCCGGTGGCGCGGAGCCGCCGCAGCCCGACACCGGCCGCCGGGAAAGTTAGTGCGGGCTGGGCCGGCAGCGGCGGCAGCGGGAGGAGGAGGAGGAGGAGGAAGAAGAAGAAGCAGCAGCGGCAACAGCCGAGCCGCCTCCAGCCGCGGCTGCTCCCCGTCCCCCCCGTCGGCTCCCGGAGGCAACTCAGGGGATTCCATCCCGCTCCGTCCCTTTGCCATTTTTGGATGCGTTTTATAGCCAATTTTTTTTTTTTCCTGGGGAGAAAGCGAAAAAAAAAAAGCGAAGACCCGGCAGCCTTCCTCCACCGCCGGACTCCGCGGCCGAGCCGCCACCGCCGCTCACCCACCGGCTGGATTTTGGGGGTTCCGCCGCTCCCGGTGGCACCGGGCGAGGTGACGGCAGCGACAATGCCATCATGTTTTTGAGACAGGAAACCTCCGAGTTTGCCCTGAATGAAGAACTTCCTGTGTTTAAAGTTGTACGAATATCCGCTGACAAGCTCAGTTCAAATGAAAACACGAGAGTCGGGAGGAGAGGCTAATTCGGACCAGCTGGACTTCCACGGCGCTCGGAGCTGGGCAGAAAACGCGCCGAGCCGCTCGCCACTGCCAGCCGGGAGCGGCCGGGACAAGCAGTGCCTTTGTTAGTAAAGAAGGACGGACGGGATAATTTAAGAGCTTCAAACTCTTCCGCCGTCTCTGTCGCGAGCCGCTTGGAATATTTTACCGAAGCTGCTGGATTTTGGATGATCCGCTGATGGATGGGGTTTTTTAGGGGGGGCCGGGGGGATGAGATTTGTCGTTTCACTGCTCGGGGCCGCCGGTCGGGCTGCTGAGCCGGCGCGGTGCTGCCGGTCCTCCCTGCCGTCCCCGTAGTGTCACTTTGGGATTCGAGGCTGCCCCAGGGGGTTTGGGACCTGCTGGCCGTGTGATGCTGCCTGCCGTGGTGGGCCAGAGGTTGCCGGGGTGGTTCTGTCATCCCTAAGGAGGAGAGTATGGGCAAACCACTGAGCCGGCCAGACTGTTTACGGCAGAACCGCACTTGCCTGGGGAAGGGCGAGGATGAGGATGGCTACATAGAGGATTGCTACGTGCCCCAGAGATCGATCTACGACACAATGAGAATTAACGAGCAGATCGATCAGGGATCAAAGCTCAACCAGGTCTCCAAGAGCACCCTCGGCAAGGGGGATGGCAGCACCATATCCAGCAACGGGACTCTGGGAGCCGCCAATGTCTTCGAGTCCAGGGCGCCCGAACCCAAAAAGCTGGACGAGAGAGTCATCTTTGACCAGCTGAAGCTCAGCAGCGACGTCTCCAAGCCGGCGCCGGCTCCGCCAAAGAGGCGACCGAACCCCGAGAAGAAGGAGAACGTCAACCGGCGCTCGTGGAAGTCCTTCATGCCGCCCAACTTCACCGAGTCGCGGAGAGGATGGGGGCTTCACTGAGCGAGGTGTCGGAGGCGGGTGCCTCCAACCCTTCCCTGCGGGATAAGCGGGATTCCAGTGCCATGCTCGCCGAGCAGCCGGGCCAGCCCGACCACGGTGAGCCCATGTCTGAGTCTCTCACCTTGGAGCACGTCTCCAAGTCATCTGGCACGGCAGAGGCTCTGGCGGCCAAGCAGTTTGGTGCGGATGGCTACGGCGGTCCCCGGGACGAGCGCCAGGCCCTGCTGAACGCCGGTGACAGCCGCATCAGGGACCTGGCCAGGGCCCGCCGGCTCCCCAGTGCCACCTGGCCACGAGCCAGGAAGAACTTCATCAGGGGAAACTTCAACGATGGGCACCAGGAGACCCTGGAGGCCTCCGAGTCGGACTCTACAGTGGAGAACGTCAACCTCTCTCCGTGCCTTAGTGAAGAGCTGCTGGATACGGGACTGGATATTCTCATCACCTCCAATCTCAGGGAGAAAACGGAGTCTGAGCTGAGATTTGAGGAGGACGAGCGCTGGGTGATGATGGAGGAGTGGGAGGAGGCGACGCTGTCAGAGAGAGGAAAGGCTGTTCTGGTGGCAGAGGAGAAGAAGAGCTGTTGCTTGGCAGATATTTCTGAAGAAAGGGAACAATCCGCTGCTCCGGAGGATGGCTCTGCCCCCAGCCCGGGGACCTCCCTGTCCTGCACGTCCCCAGGGGGTGCTGGCAGCGCGTGCTGCACGGAGGACGCGGCGGTGCAGTGTGGGGTTGAGGACTTTGCTCCAGTTTTGGAGCGCTCAGCCAGCCCCACAGGCCCCGAGTTGTCCGACACGGATTCGGTGCAGATGTTCCTGGAGCTGGAAGAGCAGTGCCTGAGTGAGGACAAGGGTGACAGGGCTGTCCCCGGCTGCCTGGAGGTTCAGATGTCCCCAATGGACTCAGAGGGATTGGACTCAGATTCAGCCAAGCTGGCCGGGTTGGTGGTCGAAGGGTGTCAGCACAGAGCCCCCTTGGACATCAGCGCTTCGGACTCTGCCGTTGTGTCAGATCTGGAGGACTTCGATGTCACCTGCAGCTCGCAGGTGCTGAGCACGCTGGAGCCCTTGACAGAGCCCTTCTCAGAAAGGGACACCTTGGCTGTCACCCCGACAGACTCGGATGGAGGGGCTTCCCCCAGCCCCGTGGCCATGGCAGGGCTGGGCTCCCTCCTGGAGTGCTCCCCGGTGCTGGTGGGAGAGGTTGATCCCGACCCGCTTGTGGAGCCGGAGTTGGTGGCAGGTGGGATGCCACATCCCGGGACAGGGACACATCCAGCTGCTGGACTGGGGACAGATGGTTACCCCAGTGCTCCAGTGGGGTGGGGTGAAGATAACCAAGACTTGCTTCCCGAGGGGACCTGTCCTGGCCGAGTGTCCCCTTGGCAGCCCTCAGCTCCGGACACAGCGATGGAGGAGCTGGGGTCACCCCTGCAGCACAGCCAGGCTGGTGTCCAGGGCGTGGTTCCATTCAGGACCCATCACCTTCTGCCTGGAAGGACTGAGGTCGCCAGCTGGGATGTCCCAGAGCTGGTTTCTGAGGATGAAGCCACAGATTTGGGGTCAGGGAGTGGAGCTGAGGGCTGGACTCATCCAGCAGGGAGTGAGGATGTTTGCTGTGCTTCTCTGCTGCCTTTCCATGCCGGGTCTGCATCAGAGCCAGGCTCCAAGGCTCCGACAACATTCCCGGTGCCTGTTGAGGACCTCCCGTGGGAAATGGTTTCCCTGGGCCGGGGCCTGGCTCTGGAAGGGGCTGTCCCCACAGAGGGGTGCTCCGTGGAGGTGGCTGTCACACATGGGGTGACACCAGCAGCCATCCTGCAGCCAGGAGATGTGGACCTGCTGTTTACCCCTGGCTGGGAGGTGCCATGTCCTGCCAGCCCAGCCGCCCCCGAAGATCTCTCTGGCACATCTCCCATCACCAGGCCCGCCATCCCATGGGATTTTGGGGAGCTTTCTGCTCCAACCCACCCTCTTTCACCAGGAGATGTGGCCCTCCCAGAGCCCCGGGCTCAGGGGACACCACCAGCCACCAGGGATCTTGCCATGGATGCTGAGGAACCTCCAGGAGCCACCACCACTGCCATGCCCTTGATGGTGGAGGAGCTTCTGGAAGCCCCACCACCCTTTGCTGACGTGCCTGTTGCCACTGTGCCACCACCGGGTGCCGGGGACCTCGGAGGTGACCCCGTGCCATTGGTGGTGGCCTTGGGGGATACAGATGACTTTGCCATCATGGTTGTGCCACCCATCCTGGAGCAGCTGGCTCTGGAGGACGACCCCATTGTGAGCTCACCTGCAGCGGGGCTGGCAGCTTGGGAGGGTCCCCCCGGTGCCTTCCCACCCCTCCCAGAGGGTCCCACCACCCCAGAGCTGCTGGGGACACCCTCTGTCACAGCACGCAGGGCACAAACCCTGCCCAGGGTTGCAGTAAGGGACACCCTGCGACCCCGCAGCTGTGGGGGTGCCCTGTCCCCGTGTCCCAGCGAGGCAGAGGGGGCATCGGGCACTGAGGAACCCCTGGGCGCCGCTCTCATGGCAGAAGGGCCTCCTGCTCTCCCAGATGGATTCGTTCCAGATAACGAGGTATTTGTCGCTCGGGCTCTCGCAGCCGGGGCTTCAGGCGCAGAAATCGCTTTATTTTGCACGCCAGGGGTGGGTGGGAGGTGGGAGCCCACTCAGTAACGCACGATCTGGGCTTCCAAACAGCCTTCTCCCTCCTGAGATCAGCTTGGATTTGGCAGGGAAAAAGTTTTGGGGGGGGATTGTGTGATTGTGTAAGTAAGGGAGGCAGAAGACTCTTCGCTGCTTGATGACCTGAAGTGTTGTCTTCTCCTTTTTTGGCTTATTAAAGTACATTATGGTCACTCAGATGGAAATCACAGACATCAGAAAAACCTTCTTGCCGGCTCCTGGCAGGGAGTTCCCATCCTTGAAGCAGAAAGTATATCAGGAAGTAGAAACCTGTAAAATGAATTAAGTGCAAACAATTCCTGTCCCGTGCAGTCATCTCTGTCTGTAGTTTTTTTCCTGTGAGCATCGAGGTGCTGAGGCTCAGAACGCGATGGGAAGGGATTCAAACTCTCCTCTGGCGTTTGGGGATTTGCACTGCTGTGCTGTGCTCGTGGCTCCTGCCTGGAGAGACCTCGGTGCTGGAGTTCCCACAGCCCAGCGCTGATTTCCTGCCATCTGGATTAGGAGAAACAGCACTGAGGAGACATCAGAAGTTAGTCAGCACCAAAAATCCCGATTTGGTGGTGATTACTCATCCTTTGGGCTGTACCACCCCTTGGAGAAATGCACATGGAGGGGCTTGGGAGGTGTTTTCACATGGGGGGTCCATGTGAATGAGGGTTGGGACACCCAGAGAGGACCTGGGTGAGGGAAACACCATTGGGTTCTTGCCACAGTTGTCTGTTGCCTGAAATTCAGTGGTGGGATCCTATTTTAGGTTCAGCACCTCTGACTGTTAACCCCATAAACCTTCCCCTCTCTCCAAGCATTGCTGGAAGTGCTGGTTCTTCCCAGAGCTCCACGTTCGGCAGCTGTGGGGTTAAGGGAGATGAGGGAAGCAGAAATCCAGGGGATGGTTCAGGAAGCTTTCTGGGAGTGAGGAGGAGGAGGCGGAGGTGTGGTGGAGCAGATGTCCTTCTGCTCTCCCAAAATGTCTGTCCAGCCTTTCTCCAGGGCAGGACACCTCGCTCCACAGCTTCTCCTGCCCGGCAAAGGGCAGTCGTTAAATATTTGTTTCCAAGCTGAGTCACGGTGAGGTTAATGAGCTAAATCGCTGAAATCTTTTATGAGCAAAGGAAAACAAGGGTGTTGGACACGCTCACCCTCAGGCTGGTGCTGGGATTATTTTTGTCAGGATCTTCAGGGAGCATCAGGCTGGCTGATACCTGTGTTGCAGGACCCTTGTTGGAAGTCTGGGCTTTTCCACAGGGAAAAACCTTCCCTCCCTGCTTTGCTCCTTCAGAGTTTGTTTTGCAGCCCATGGAGAGCCCAGACCAGCCCAGCATGCCAGGCTTATCAGCCTGATCCTTTTGGGGGTTTGGCTCTTCCACCCAGCAGCTCCATATATAAACAGAAACAGGAGAACAGCCCGGGAATCGGTGATTCCAAGGCACCATTTATTTCTCACAACCGTGGCAGAATTCTCCATGAGCAAACAGCTCTGGACAGTGTCTGCCAGCTCACCCTTTGCTCATGTCCTGGAGGGACCTCCCTGCCCTCCGGTTGCAGAGCTCTGCTGGGAAGAAGTAGCTTTTTTCCCCTGGAAATGAGGCAGGGAAAGTCAAAGCAGCGCCTCCTGCTCATGCTGGGAACTCTGTGTGTGTGTTTTGGGAGGATTTGGGTGTGTTTTGGGGGATTTGGGTGTGTTTGGGGAGATTTGGGTGTGTTTGGGGTTGTTTGCCTGGTGCTCCTGTGGATTGCCAGGTGCAGAGAGCCGTGTCCTCTGCTCTGCCGGGGGAGATCTTGCACCCAAGTGGGGATTTTTCAGTGCACTCCATGTCTGTGCATTTTTGGGCACGGGGAGCAGGTGGCTGCCTGCCATCCCCTCTGCTTCCCGATGGGAAAATGTTGCGACAGGGCCAAGGGCTCCTCTCCTGCTCCTACCCGGGTGTGGGGTGACCCCTGCTCTGCATGGCCTCGTGGGCCAGGGGAGGAACTCTGCTCCCAGTTTTGGGGTATTTTCCATAGGGACAGGGCAGGCTTGTCCCTTGGGATTGGTGGGGAAGGACCGGAGAGGGACAGCGAACGGACAGCACGTGGTTCCAGCAGATCCCCAGCTCTGATAAAGAGCATTTATCTCCTCTAGAGAAACAGGATTCTCCCTGCTGCCTCTCCTGACAATGAGCAGCTTCATTCGCTCTCCTCCCCCTTCCCTATCAAATCTTTTTTGGTTTAGAAAGCTTTTCCCCACAGGATTCCCAGGCAGGACCGTGCCAAATCCGTGGTAAACGACTCGCACATTAATTGCCTATTGCCTTTGTCTTTCGAAATGCAGCGAGCTCCTCGCTGCCTGTAATTTCGTGGTTAACAAAACTCATATGATGTCAGGTCTCCGTTCTCAATAGCTTCACTGTGAGAATTGCTTGAGGTTTTTCCCCAGGAGCATTGTTTCCCAATCTGATGGCGGGTCAGAGCCGATGCTCTCATTTCTTCCTCGGTTTTCTCTTTCCACCTCACTCCAGTGCTTGGAAAAATGAGATTTGCCTGTTTAAAAGCAGAGGTGGGTGTGGATAAGACCCTGAGTCGTGCTCCACACCAGCAGATTCCTGTGACATCTGTGTCACTGGGTCAAGGCGAGGAGGAGCTGAGACAAACTTGCCCAATTCCAATAAAATCAGTGCAAGTAGCTGCTGCATCTTCCCTGGAGGGGAAAGCCTGTTGTATCAATGACTCAGGGGCTGGAAGAGCATCTCACAGCTTATAAATCACCTTTTTCTCTCCCACCCTCTCCATCCCCAGCAATTCCAGAAGGAGCAGGTGGATCCCCTCCAGCTGAAACTCCAGCAGGTCAATGGAGTTGGTCAGGGACTCATCCAAAGCGCCGGGAAAAACTGTGACGTCCAAGGGCTGGAGCATGACATGGAAGAGATCAACACCCGCTGGAACACCCTCAACAAGAAGGTGGGAGCGTGGGGAGGAGCTGTCCCTGCTTTTTGTGGGGTCTGGTGGCAGGAGGAGGTCACGGGCAGGGAGCTGAGGCTGCGGTGCCTGACGGGGTTGTTTTTGGGGCTGTTTTTGGGGTGCAGGTGGCCCAGCGAGTGGCGCAGCTGCAGGAGGCCCTGCTGCACTGCGGGAAGTTCCAGGACGCCCTGGAGCCGCTGCTGAGCTGGCTGGCAGACACCGAGGAGCTCATCTCCAACCAGAAACCTCCCTCGGCCGAGTACAAGGTGGTGAAAGCTCAGATCCAGGAGCAGAAGGTGAGCAAACAGGGTGGCTCCATGGGAGGGGAGCTCAGGACAGCCAGACTAATAATTTGGGGGTCCAGCTAGGGTGTCTATGCTTCTTTCCTGGTGGATCTCAGCTCATTTGCCCACACTTGAGGATCTCCATCTCCTAAATCACCACATCCCTTCCTTGTCCTGCTGCCTTTTGAGGTTGGCTGCTGGTTTTGCCGGTCGGCCGTGTTTTTCCAGCCCTGGGTTTTACTCTGTGCTGGTAATTCAGCTGTGTCAGGAGCGAGCTGGCGGCGGTGCAGAGCCTGGTTTGGGTGTTTGGACAAAGGGAATGTCACCAAGTGTGGGACAGGGCCTGAGGTGTGCCACTGTTTGCTGAGATAACAGCCCGGGGTCGGCGCCTGCACTTCAGAGCGGGGAGGAGGGAAGGTTGAGCGTGGTCACAGGGAAATATTTTAGAAATGAATTCTTACCCAGGCTGGGTCCGACGTGTGGAGGTTGGAAGAGGAAATGTGCTTCAAGTGGAAGTTAAAAACTTGATAAGGTGGAGTGGGTTGGTGGGGAAGACTCAGAAAACTCTTCTGGCAGAGAAGTGGTTTGAGTCTTGGATGGTGTGAAAGGGAACGGAAAAGGAATGGGAAATGGGAATGGAATGGAATGGAATGGAATGGAATGGAATGGAATGGAATGGAATAGGATAGGATGGAATAGAATAGGATAGAATAGAATAGGATAGGATAGAATAGAATAGAATAGAATAGAATAGAATAGAATAGAATAGAATAGAAAAAATGAAAGTTCCATTGGAAGGGACCCATAATGGTCACCATGTCCAGCTGCCTGACCACTTCAGGGCTGACCAGATTAAAGCATGTGATTATTATAATGTAATATAATATAACTCTGTAATTCTTTCAACTGGTTTTGAAGGCAGAGCCATCCCCCCGGGCTGGGCCTGTTCTCAGCCCAATGCTGGCAGTGGTTTGCAGCCACAATGAGAGATCTGACCTCTACAAAGGCTGAATTTGGTTCTGCTGCCCCAATCTCCTAACTTCTCCCCTTCCTTCATCTCTCCCAAGCTGCTCCAGCGACTCCTGGACGATCGCAAAGCCACGGTGGAGATGATCCAGGCGGAGGGTGACAGGATTGCCCAGTCAGCTGAGCCTGCAGATCGTGACAAGATCGTGGGGCAGCTGGAGAGCCTGGCACGGCGCTGGGAAGGACTGCTGGGCAGGGCAGCAGCCAGGTGAGAGGGGCTGGAGCAGCTCACCCCACAAATCACAGTGCCCCAGAGTCGTTGTCACCCGCTGGTGACAACATTCGGGAAGCTGGCGGAGATTTCGGTGCAGATACATCCTGGAAACATGGAAACAGCTGGAAAACATGGGAAATCAAAGGCTGGCTGGGAGCTGAAGCTGATAGCAGTGGTTTACAATGGCAGGGAAGAGCTGAGATTAAATAATTTCCCTGCAGGGGAGGGATGTTATTTTTATTCCTGTAAGCATTAACGTTTAGCAACATCCTGTTGACACCTTTCTGCTGCCAGAATCTTGTTTATGAGTTACTTATTTCTACCTGAGCTGATATTTGAGGTTATGAAGTCACTTCTGAGGGCCAGATTGGACCCTTCTCAGGGTTTTTAATCATTGCCAACAATCCATCAGGACTGTCCATCCAGGATTGTCTTTAACCAGAAGTTCTGAAAGACTGAGAGCCTGGCCACAAGCTGAGGGATCTCCAAGACAGTGACAGGAATGGGAAAAAAGGGAGTTGGAACTAAATGATCTTTGTGGTCCCTTCCGTCTCAAACTGCTTCACAAAAAGCTGCACTACAGCCAGGGAGATAAATTGGATCCTAAAGGCACAGCTGCAGCAAAAGCTTATTTTGCTGATTGATTTTTGTCTTTGCCTTCATTGCTTGCCTGACATGATGTTTCACCTTGCTCTGCTTTGTTTCCCTCTTGCAAATACTTGAAGCTGCTCCCCATGCCTGGCTCCAGCTGAGAGCTGCTCCTTAGTGTTTTCATTAACTCAAAGAATCCCAGACTGGTTTTGGTTGGAGAAGACCTTAAAAATCACCTTGTTCCACCCCTGCAGTGAGCAGGGACACCTTCCACTAGACCAGGTTGCTCCAAACCCCATCCAACCTTGCCTTGAACAATTATTTCCTCCTAATTTCGTGATTACCTTTCACAGGCAGAAGCAGCTGGAGGATATCTTGGTGCTGGCAAAGCAGTTCCACGAAACCACAGAGCCTGTGTCCGACTGGCTGTCGGTGACAGAGAAAAAACTGGCCAACTCTGAGCCCATTGGGACCCAGACTGCCAAAATCCAGCAGCAGATCAGCCGCCACAAGGTAGGACCTGTGCAGCAGCAGGATGGAGGTGGTTGGAGTCAGGTAGCTGTTTCCACCACAACCAGAGGGTTTTTGGCACAAACAAGGATTGGAGGAGTTATCCAGGTTGTTTTATGTACAGAGAAGGCTGCAAGCCCTGACCCACCAGCGTGGGTAAACATTAAGCCGATGCCCTTGCACCTCCCAGCAGATTTGGCTAGAAAAAACATCCCCATCCATGTGTTTCTTTTTAATTTCACCTCAGTTCGCCCGTTCACGGGTGGGTTTTGTGTCTCCCATATTTTCAGTTGTGTTCATCATTGCATCCCCCTTTCCACGTCGCGTTTCTTTCATTTCACTCATTTTTATTATTATTTATTTTTTTCCTTTCTGTTGTCCATTTTACCCTCCCGCCATTCAGGCTCTCGAGGAAGAGATAGAGAGCCACGCTGCCGACGTGTCTCGGGCGCTGGGGGTCGGGCAGTCCCTGTCCTCCCTGAGCTGTGCCACCGAGCAGAGGCTGCTGGCAGAGAAATTAGAGGCTCTGCAGAGCCGCTACGGCGAGGTCCAGGACCGGTGCAGCCGCAAGGCAGCACTGCTGGACCAAGCTCTGGCCAACGCCAGGCTTTTTGGGGAGGAGGAGGTGGAAGTGCTCAACTGGCTGGCTGAGGTGGAGGACAAGCTGGGCTCAGTGTCCATAAAGGATTACAAACGGGACGTCCTGCAGAAGCAGCATGCCGACCAGCTGGTATTTTCCGTTTTTCTTCCATGTTTTGTGTTTTGTTTCGTTGCGTTTCTCTGGTTTTGTTTATGCTTTCTGGCCTGACTTTAATTTTGCAAAGCTCGTTCCGCCGCTGGGTCTCTTGGAGAGGAGAGTAAAGAGATTTCATGTGTTACCAACAACAATTGTGGCCCCCACCAAAAAAAATGGGTTTCTCAAGGCGGGGGAAGTTCAAATGGTTCGTTTGCTTTGTGAATGGTGGCTGAGCCAGCCTGGCCACCCTGTGCCTTCAGAAAGCTGGATGTTGTTGCCAAGATTGAGAGCTGGAAAAGCCTGGTGGGTTTTGGAGCTGGGCTGGCCACCGAGGGAGCTTCTGCTTCCTCTGCCTGGGGCTGTGCAGGCTCTTTTGAAGAGTGAGCTTCTGTCTAACACAAGGGCAAATGCTTGGTGATACAGATCCAGTGGGTTGGGATGGGTTTGCTCTAAGATTTGGGCCTTTGGGTCGCAGAAATGCCAGTAGTTCCTGTAGCAGGATGACTAGACAGGTTTCAGATGGGTTGTGCACCCTTCCCATGCTCAGTAGGGAAGTTCATGCTCTCTGTATCATCTCAGGCTGGCAGGGTTCTGCCCCCACAGCAGGATAACCCAAATTTGCCTTTTTTCCTCAGGCTTTGAACGAGGAAATTGTGAACAGGAAGAAGAACGTGGACCAAGCCATTCGAAATGGACAAGCTCTCCTGAAGCAAACCACAGGTAACACACAGGAGATGCTGGTGTGCTCTGGGACATCTGGGGGGTCTGGGAATCCATCCATCCATCCATCCTCCACATGCTTTTCCTTGGGAAGTCCATGCTCTGTTGGGTGGAGGCTGTTCTCTCTCAGGTCTTCATTTCCTTTTGGAAACTCCCAAAATAGCTGGTTTGCATCCAGCCTTGGATGCTGAGTTCCAAACACTCCAGTTTAGGATTTGCTCAGTCCCAAATCCCAACCCTGCAGCCCGGTGATTCCCACCACTGCTGTGGGGATGCTCCATGCTGAGGGAGGCTTTTCTCACCACAGCCAGCTGCTAAATCACATGGGAAAGAGGTTAAAAATACCCCCAACCCTCTCCTAATATTGCTTTCCCAGCCAGAGCAGTTGTGGCTGTTGCCACGTGGGTGTGAGTTTGTGTTTATGAGTGGGAAGAGAGGTCGGGGCGCTGCGTTTCCTTCAGATGTGGTCTGCTCGGAGCAGATGTACAGCCCTGTGTCCTTGTGGGAGCTGTGGAGCAGGAAGAGTGATTACAAAGGATTTGGCAGGCGGTTCTGTGTCCTCTTGGAAAGAGCAGCGAGGAGTGAAGTGACCCTTTTTTCCTTGGAGCTGGGACATGTTGCTGAGGACTGAGTTGGGGTGGCTTTGGGGCTTGTGGAGAAGCCAGGCTTTGCAGCAGACTCTCATCTCATCCCAATCCCATCTGCATCCCATCCCAATCCCGTGGATCCCATCCCAATCCCATGGATCCCATCCCAATCCCATCCTAATTCCATCCCAATCCCATCTGCATCTCATCCCCATTCCATCCCATCCCATCCCAATCCCATCCCCATCCCAGGGACAAGGTAGATGTTGCCCTGCTGGAAAATATCAGCCCTAAGAGCAGCTGTAAAGCCAGGCTGAAGTTGCATCAACACAAAGAAAAGCAAAGCTGGAATTAGCTGTTTAAAACCAGGAAGGACACAGAAAAAGTGGCTCCTGGGGTGCCTCTTGAAGCCCCCAGAGCCCAACACCATTTTCCCCCTGCAGGGGAGGAGGTGCTGCTGATCCAGGAGAAGCTGGACGGGATCAAGACGCGCTACTCCGACATCACGGCCGCCAGCTCCAAAGCCCTGCGCACGCTGGAGCAAGCCAGGCAGTTGGCCACCAAGTTCCAGTCCACCCACGAGGAGCTCACCGGGTGGATGAGCAAGGTGGAGGACGAGCTGGCTGCCAGCGGGGCTCAATCCCCCGCTGGAGAGCAAATCCCCCAGTTCCAGCAGAGGCAAAAGGTGGGAGAGCAGCTCTTCGTGATGGGGGTGTGGGTTGTTCTCTGCTTGGGGAGGTCACACATCCATGGGTGCTTTCCACAGGAGCTGAAGAAGGAGGTGATGGAGCACAGGCTCGTCCTGGACACGGTGAACGAGGTGAGCAGAGCTCTCCTGGAGCTGGTGCCCTGGAGAGCCCGCGAGGGGCTGGACAAGCTGGTGTCGGACACCAACGAGCGCTACAAGCTGGTCAGTGACACCATCAAGCAGAGGGTGGAGGAGATTGATGCTGCTATCCAGAGGTCTCAGCAGGTGACTTGATAACCCCTGCAGGGTTTTCTTGGGAGAGCAGGGTGGGTGCTGCTCATCACACAGGGCTGTGGTGGTGGGAGGGATGGCAAACACAGCCAGGCAGGAAGGCCAAATCCTATTGGGAATGCCAAGAAATGCAGCATGGTGGCTGACCCGTCCTGTTGCGTGTTTTTGGGATGGGATAACTCTGTGTTATGCCACGTGTGAACTTGTGCCTGCAGGGGTGGTGGAGATGGTGTAAAACTGATGGCAGATGACTGTCAAAGCTGGGAAAGCATCACCCCATGCTGTGAGCACAGGGATTTGTTCCAGGCCAGCAGTCCTCCCTAAAAAGGCTTGTCCTGCACAGACTGGAGGCTGCAGAGTGCTGGGAATATCTGCACGGAGTCAGTGCTCGGTGGAGCGAGGGAAATGCTCCTGTTTGTTGGGATGTCCCTTTCCCTGCGGGCAGGGAGGGTGCAGGGAGAGGTGGCTGTGCTCCAGCGTGCCCCAAAAGCAGCTGCAGGAGCCCTGAGGGCAGCGTGGAGTCACAAACCTGAGCCCCACCCCAAAATCCCCTTCTCCTCCACACCTAAGATGTTTGTCCCTATGTCCCTCTGGGATTCCCGCTGTCCCCAGCTGTCCATCCCTGCTGCCCAGCACTGACCACTGCCCCTCCTCTCCCCTGTGACAGTACGAGCAGGCAGCTGATGCAGAGCTGGCCTGGGTGGCTGAGACCAAGAGGAAGCTGATGGCTCTGGGTCCAATCCGCCTGGAGCAGGACCAGACAACAGCACAGCTGCAGGTGCAGAAGGTCTGTGTGCAATCCCTGCTGGGCTGGGTGGGGTGGGCAGCAAGGAGGGATGTCCACTTTGGATCATGGGATGTGGTTTTGGGGAGCAGCTTCACCCTGGGGTGACCAGGAGAGACAAACACTCGTAAGGAAAAAAAACCAAAGCAAAAAATTGCTTTAAATCCTCCAAGTGTTTGGCTTCCCAAGGGAAAATCCTCCCTGTTTGCAGGAGCCTTTGAAGGCTTGATGGGTGCTCTGGCCTGGACTCCCTTGAGAGAGCTGCTCCCCTGGGATCCTTTCCCTGTGGCCACCAGAGCAAGCAGGAAGGGCTTAGAGAAATGTATATATTGATTAATGAGGGTGGTTTCCATTTGCTTTTTGCTCATTGTTCCCCGCAGTGAGGGACTCCACAGTTCCCTCCCGGCAGCCAGACGTGGAACAAAGAGGTGCTGGAGGGTTGTTTTGTTTTTTTTTGGTTTTTTTTCCATATATCTTTGAGATGAGCTCATGCCTGAAAGAACGTGCACTTTAAATAAACGGCCCTTTTCATCCCTTTGCCTGGGCAATCAGAGCAGCACGCAGGCTTATTGGATTTAAAATTAAAGAAAAAGAAGGGAAAATGAGACAGTGTTTAAGAGAGGGGGGACTGAGCCATCGAGCATTAAGTTAAATTGAGCTCAGCTTCCTGCTGTTAATCTCACAGACCTTGGGAATGGCAAAGTTATTGGTGGATGCAGCTCTGGAGAGCATCGTTTTGGGGGATAACATTCCCTAACAAATGGCTGATGGAGCTTTTCCTCCAGTGGGGACCTCGGGTGTGGAAGTGGATTATACCTCATTTTCAGAGCCGTTTTTGCAAGAGAGAGGTTGATGTAGATGAGGAAAACAGGCAGGAATCTGCATTCCCAGCCAGGTTTCCAGTTTGCCACGGGACACTCACCGAGTTCTGCAGGGTCCCTGTGGCAGGAGGATGCTGTGGATGGGCTGGGGAGAGGCTGGGCTCTGATTTCTCCCCTTCCTGCAGGCTTTTTCCATCGACATCATCCGGCACAAAGACTCCATGGACGAGCTGTTCAGCCAGCGCAACGAGATCTTCGGGACCTGCGGCGAGGAGCAGAAAGCAGTTCTGCAGGTGAGCCCCCTCTGCCATTGACTGCAGCATTGAGGGGGGGACAGACAGGGGACAGAGGCCAGCCCTCAGCCCTTGAACAGGCTGAAGGAGTTTAGAACCACTCCATCATCAGTAATTCCCACCAGCATTAGCAGAAATCTCTTTACATTTATGAGTCTCCTTTATTGCCTGTTTTTATTGGGGATGGGGAGGGGGAGATTCCCGAGGCTGCTTTAACTGGAATTACAGCGTGGAAGGCCACCAAAGGCACCTCCTTCTCTTCAAAGGCACCTCCTTCCCTTCCAGCTCTCAGCATGGAGCTGGCCCTTTTCCTGGGCCGTTTCACATCCCTCCCCACATCTCTCCTCCCTCCTTTTTTTTTTAGGAGAAAACCGAGTCCCTGGTGCAGCAGTACGAGGCGGTGAGCCAGCTCAACTCGGAGCGTTACGCCCGTTTGGAGCGAGCCCAGGTGCTGGTGAACCAGTTCTGGGAGACCTACGAGGAGCTGAACCCATGGATCGAGGAGACCCAAACCCTCATCTCGCAGCTGCCACCCCCAGCCATCGACCACGAGCAGCTCAAGCAGCAGCAGGATGACATGAGGGTGAGAGGGTGCAGGGTTTGCACCTCCTGTCTGTCAGTTCTGCCTTCAAGCAGAGGGAAGGGGCAGGAGCACCTTTTTCTTCCGAATTTTCCTCTTTTTTCCCCTCTGTTTTTTTGGGGAGCTTGCTTGTGTAATGAGTGCACCACGTGCAAATGGCTCGTGTTGGAGAACTCCTTACCAAAATGCAGCTTGCTCCCAAGGAAACCTGGCTGCCTTTGCATCTCCTTCCTGCTTTTGGCAGGGGGAAAAAAACCGCTTTGTGCTTTTAGGGTAGGGATTGCACAGCAAAAAATTCCCAGTGGGGTCCCCCGTGGAGCTGTGGGGAGGGTCAGAGGCTGGGGAAGACCTCAGCCATAGCCATGTTGGGAAAAACCAAGTGCCATGTGCTTGGCAGATGCTGGGGCACGAAACCCAGGCTGTGAGTTCCTCCCAGATCCCATCACCGCTCTCCGAGTGCTGTTTGGAATAAACAGGCAGCAGATTTCCAAACAAATGCGGGGTTTTTTTTTTTCTCCCCCCCTTCCTTCCATTCCCTAGCAACTGAGGGAATCCATCGCCGAGCACAAACCTCACATCGACAAGCTGCTGAAAATCGGGCCGCAGCTCAAGGACCTCAATCCCGAGGAGGGAGAGATGGTGCAGGAAAAATACTCCAGGGCTGAGGCCATGTATGCCAAAATCAAGGAGGAGGTTTGCCAGAGGGCCCTGGCACTGGATGAAGCCTTCTCACAGTCCACCCAGGTACGCCATGGACGTGAATTTTCCCCTCACGTGCTCTGGAATGTGGTTTTATTCCCATTGTAAAACCCCTTTACGAGGAATAACGTGGTCAGGCACCTCTGGGGTAGTTCCCTGCTGCTGTGGGAGCAGAAGAGAAGGTGATTGAGGCTCCACACAGTGAATAGGGTTGTAAATTTTTACGGCCTCAGTAATGATGCTGGTTCAAAGGGGCTGCTCTGGCATCCACCCAAGGTTGGAAGGGCCCTGAGAGCCTCTTGAAAGAGGCTTGAAGAGATAATTCTCAGTTCTGATAAGCAGTGAGCGCAGCGAGCAGCCATGGGATGCTTTGTATGGGAGAGGTGAGGGATGTCTCCAGGGTCTGGGCATCTCCTGAGGAGGAGAAATAGGAGAGGAAGGGCAGAGACTGGAGGTGCTGAAGTCCAGAAAGGGGTGAAGTGAAGTGTTCCTGCCACCGAGGGTTGGTGACCCCCAGTCCTGTTTCATTCCACCCCGTGTTACCCTAGCGCAGTTGGTTTTTGTCACGTCCTGGGTGTTTATTTTCTTAATTCCTGTATTGTGTAGTCACTTCTCTTGGTTTGCACTTGTATTAACTCCGAGTTTTTCCCCCTCCCACATCCCCCTCCCCTCTCATCTCTCACTCCCACTGTGGAATGTGTTGTCTGTGTGTGTTGCTGCCTGTGCCCGTCCTCCCCACATTTCATTCTTGTGTTGACTGCGCCCCACCATTGCAGATTTCGGAGGTAAGCCAGTTCCCCCCACCACAGATGTCCATTTTACCCTCCCTGGCCTGACTATTTCACACCCAGACTTCCATTTCTGGTCCGTGCACAGCTCAGCAGAACGTGCTTAAAAATTAACGCCGGGTGGGCCTGGAATTACATTTTTTTGGGATGGCTTTGGTTGTGTTGCTGCCTTTTCTCAGCTTCCTCTGGGAATGCTTCCTGCAGGGCTGAGGTTTTGCTTCCTGAGAGGTTCATGCTGCTCCAGCTGGATGTGCTGGTTTGCTCCTGCTTGTTGGCTGAGCCAGCCTGTCCTGATCAACTTTGCACTGAGATCCTGGCCCTGCTCTGCTGGGATTTGGGATTTGGTGGGCAGCAGCCCTGCTGTATTCCCAGTAGGAACTGGGAGAGGGACGAGAGCAGTGCTGAGCTGTCCTTCCCACCAGCAGGGACGGTTTGGGATCTTCAAGGCCAAAGTTGACTTCTCTTTTAAAACAACAACAACAAACCCTGCTAGACCCCCTCCCTCCCTCACTCCTGGCTGTCTGGTTCTGCTTTTGAGGCCACAGCTCCTCCCCATCTGCATGCAGCCTCCCACCCATCCCACCAGGATGGCTTTCCACTGGCCTTGCACCACGTGGAGATTCCCATCAGCACCAAACACGAGCGCTTGTCCAGCAGCATTTTTGCCTGGCTGTTCCCTTGAGTTCTCTCGCCTGCAAAAAAACTGAGACAGCAGCAAAAAAAGGGAATTTTTAGGGCTGAACCCAAGGTGCTGCCGTGGTTGGGTCACAGGTGCTGAGGGTGGCTCTGTGAGTCCCTGGGTGCTCTGTGGGCTCTGCTGGAGCAGGGCAGGTGTGAGCAGGAGGCTGCAAGGTGTCCTTGCTGCTGCAGGCGTGTCATTGCTGCTGTCACAGGCTGCAGAGGTGCAATTGCTGCTGCAGAGGTGCAATTGCTGCTGCTGCAGAGGTGTCATTGCTGCTGCAATGATGCTGCAGAGGTGTCATTGCTGCTGCTGCAGAGGTGTCACTAGTGCTGCAGAGGTGCTGTTCCTGCTGCAGAGGTGCCCTTGCTGCTGAAGTGTCCTTGCTGCTGTTGCAGGCATTGCTGCTGCAGAGGTGTCATCGCTGCTGCAATGATGCCGCAGAGGTGCCCTTGCTGCTGTTGCAGGCATTCCAACAGCAACGCATTGCTGCTGCAGAGGTGCTACTTCTGCTACTGCAGAGGTGTCACTGATGCTGCAGAGGTGCCATCGCTGCTGCTGCAGGCATTGCTGCTGCAGAGGTGTGGTTGCTGCTGCAGGGTTGTCGCGGCTGCTGCAGCACTCAGTGCCGTGGCTCATGCTGGCAGCGCCACGCTGTCCCTCTGTCCCCGTGTCCCTGTGTCCCATCCCTCCTGCCCTAACGGGGCTGCTCCTCCCCAGTTCCACGACAAGATCGAGCCCATGCTGGAGACCCTGGAGAGCCTCTCGTCCCGCCTGCGCCTGCCGCCCCTCATCCCCGCCGAGGTGGACAAGATCCGCGAGTGCATCAGCGAGAACAAGAACTCCACGGTGGAGCTGGAGAAGCTGCAGCCCTCCTTCGAGGCTCTCAAGCGCCGCGGGGAGGAGCTCATCAGTCGCTCCCAGGGAGCAGACAAGGACCTGGCGGCAAAAGGTATCTCCATGTGAGGGGGATTTAAGTCCAGCTTCTCCCCAAACCATGGCTTTGGTGCTGCTGGGGAGGCTTTGATGTCCCAGGGGGTTATTTTGGAGGTTCTCCTGGCTTTGGGACCAAGGATGAGTCCTCTGGGTGGTTTTGGGGGTTCTCCTGGCTTTAGGACCAAGGATGAGTCCTCTGGATGGATTTCAGTGTTCTCCTGGCTTTGGGACCAAGGATGAGTCCTCTGGATGTGTTTCAGAGGTTCTCCTGGCTTTGGGAGGAAGGATGAACCCTGTGGATGGATCTCGGGGGTTCTCCTGGGTTTAGACGGAAAGTTAAATCCTCTGGATGGATTTGGGGGCTCTCCTGGCTTTAGGACCAGGGATGAGTCCTCTGGATGGATTTGGGGGTTCTCCTGGCTCTGGGACCAAGGATGGAGACGTCTGGATGGAGATGTGCCTGCCTCCATCTGGAGCAGACAGGGTGGCATCAATCAGAGGAGAAAGGAGCATTTGTGGCTTCTCAGCCCAGCTGGCCTCTTGCTGGTGGCCCCTGGGAGATGATTTGTTGCTGTCAATTCAGCATCTGATGGAGGGGAGGAACATCCCTCAGCACAAAAAGCCCATCAGCACGATTGGCACTAATTGGCACCTTCCTTGGCAGCTCGTGGATGGAGCGAGCAGAGGCTTCATGCTAGAGGTGGCCAGAACAGAGGTTTGCTGGAGGGAGAGCGTGTGGGCAAATTTGCCCCGAGCTTGCACATGAATAAAGGCTTTATTTCTGCAAGCTGGAGTTTCTCACGTCCCTCAGCATCTCCCAGAGTTAATGCTCTGATGGTCCTGGCTGTCTGTAATACAACTCTGGATGTTCTGTTGGCTGTTGCTGAGTGTTTTCAAAATGCTTTTGCGTTGTAAAAAGTTCACTTCCTCACCAAATGCTCGGATTTCCTTCCTCAGTCATCCAGGACAAGTTGGATCAGATGGTGTTCTTCTGGGAAGACATCAAAGCTCGGACTGAGGAACGTGAGATGAAGTTCCTCGATGTCCTGGAGCTGGCAGAGAAGTTCTGGTACGACATGGCAGCACTCCTGACGACCATCAAGGACACCCAGGACATTGTCCACGACCTGGAGAGCCCAGGCATTGACCCCTCCATCATCAAGCAGCAGGTGGAAGCAGCAGAGGTGAGACCCACAGGGCTGTATCTCAGTCTGGAGCTTGTCTGGCTTCATTTTTTTCCTGCTAAATTGGGAAGATCTTAAATTATGCCCATGGCCAGAGGAGTTTGTAAATCAGTTCTGTAGGCGGCCAGTCAGATTATGAGGAGTTATTTCTGCTGCAGTTTGGAGCTGCAGGGAAAAATCCAGAAGTGGATTTCACATATCCTTCACCTTAAATCACATTATCTGCTGCTGTTTCGGGAAGCACCCAGCTCTGAGTGGTCAGAGCTCTGTGCCCACTTGCTTGGAGGATGTGGGAGCTGCATGGCTCTGCTCCCAGCCCCAGCCAGAGCCTCTCTGGCATGGGAAGTGAACATTTAAATTTTGGTCAGACCGGAGATAAATGCTTGGATTTGTGTGTTGATGGTTGTTTCCAATAAGTGGCAAAACCCATTTCAGGTGGATTTGAGTTGACTCAGGCCTTGAGGAGCAGAGATGTCTCTTTATGCTTTGCTAACTTTAGCCTTGCTGCTCCCTTTTCATGACCATCCTGACTTCGGTTTGCACCTTTTGAGCCTCAAAAACCCTCACTCCCCTATTGACAAAACACTCTGCAAACAGCACATCTCCTGTAAACAGCACCTCCAGCCAGGCCAGTTCAGGTTCACAGCTAAATACAGATGTTCTTATTTTAGTCCCCATGGTGTGGGCAGAGGTGGGAGCAGAGCAGGGTGGTGGAGGTGACATTGGCCACCTGCTCTCTGTGTCACCTGGGGTTTGGAGTTGGGCTTTTGGCCAAGGTGCAGGACACTGGAGCAGGAAGGACTCTCTGTGCTTCATCCCTCCTGCTCGTGGGGCAATTTTGGGAAGGGGTTTGATAGTGAAGGTTTTTCTCTGCAGACTATCAAAGAGGAGACAGACGGGCTGCACGAAGAGCTGGAGTTCATCCGCCTCCTGGGAACTGATCTGATCTTTGCCTGTGGCGAGACAGAGAAGCCAGAAGTGAAAAAGAGCATTGATGAGGTAGGGAGGGCCAGCACCTTCCCCTCCAGATAAAATCAGGTGGCAGCTCTGGTTTGAGATCCTGACAAATCCTGTGGGCAATCCTGTGTTCTGCAGATGAACAACGCATGGGAAAACCTGAACAAAACGTGGAAGGAGAGGCTGGAAAAGCTCGAGGAGGCCATGCAGTCGGCTGTGCAGTACCAAGATACACTCCAAGTAAGAGGCAGGGCTGCTGGTGTGCAGTGGGTGAGCCTTGGGAACACCTCTGCCCAGAGCTGTGCTGGGATTTGCACTTCCTAAAGTAGGAATCCTCTCCTGGGCGAGTGTTTGGGAGAGCTCAGCCACCAGCTCTGAGCAAGAGCAGCTTTTGGTTGCATTTCTCATCCCCAAATCTTCATTTCTGCTGGGAGCAGCAGGATGAGGTGGCTGCTGGGAGCAGGAGAGGGAAGGAAAGAGGGAGCAGAGCTGCCCTGACACACCAATTCCATAGCTGTGGGGTGCTGGAAGGACCATCCCTGTCCCCTGCCCAGCTGCAGGAGGGGATTTTTGCCATTCCCTCACGCTGTCCCCACTCCTTGCAGGCCATGTTTGACTGGCTGGACAACGCTGTCATCAAACTGTGCAACATGTCCCCAGTGGGCACCGACCTCAGCACGGTCAAGGAGCAGATGAACGAGATGAAGGTACAGGGATGGGGAGGGAGAGGTTCTGTGGTGCTGCTCAGCCTCACAGAGCTCCAGTGATTCACCCAGCTCTGGTTTTTGTCCCGCTTGTCTTGGCAGGAGTTTAAAATGGAGGTTTACCAGCAGCAGATCGAGATGGAAAAGCTTAATCACCAAGGTGAGCTGATGCTAAAAAAGGCTACGGATGAGACAGACAGAGACATCATCAAGGACCCACTGACAGAGCTCAAACACCTCTGGGAGAACCTGGGCGAGAAAATCGCTCACAGACAGGTAGAGTGAACACCTGGGGCTCTCCCAGGGTGAATCACTGCGGTGCTCCCAGCCCTTTAAAACTCCCTTTTTCCATCCCAGCACAAGCTGGAAGCTGCCCTGCTGGCCCTGGGCCAGTTCCAGCATGCCCTGGCCGAGCTGATGGCCTGGCTGACCCACACTGAGGAGCTGCTGGATGCCCAAAAACCCATCAATGGCGACCCAAAAGTCATCGAGGTCGAGCTGGCAAAGCACCATGTGAGTGTTTTTCCCACTCCAGATACATTTTTAGCTCATTCCCTGTCAGGATTTAACTCCTCATGAAGGTTTGAGCTGCTTTGATCCAGGCAGGGCATTCAGGAGAGGTGTTCAATGCTTTCCTACCTCATGCAGGTGCTGAAGAATGATGTCCTGGCCCACCAAGCCACCGTGGAGACAGTGAACAAAGCAGGGAATGAGCTGCTGGAGTCCAGTGCAGGGGATGATGCCAGCAGCCTGAGGAACCGCCTGGAGAAGCTGAATTCCTGCTGGGAATCTGTGCTGCAGAAGACAGAGGAGAGGGAGCAGCAGCTGCAGTCCACCCTCCAGCAGGTCAGGAGGAGGCATCAGAAATACCAACCCTGTGCTACTCTCCCATTGGTTTCTGGGGGAAAGAGTTGGGGAGACCATGGGATTTTTTGGGGAAGTTTTTCTGTGACTCCTGTGAGTCAGTGCCTGCCTGGAGGGGCAGTGGGGAGCAGGCACACCTGTGGGCTGTGGACACACCGTGGGTCACCCTCCTGAACACACTGGCACGTCCAGCCCTGCCTCTTTCTCTGGTTTCAAAGCAAACAGGGCACCCAGCCTGGCACATGATCAATGGTGGCTGATGTCATCTGATCCGGGGCTGATTCTCTGCTCCCCAACAGGCTCAGGGTTTCCATGGTGAGATTGAAGACTTCCTCCTGTGGCTAACGAGGATGGAGAGCCAATTGTCGGCGTCGAAACCCACGGGAGGTCTGCCAGAAACTGCCCGGGAACAGCTCAATGCCCACATGGTAATTTCTCAGGAGGGATTTTTTTTTTTTTCCCTTTTTTAATGCTTTCAATTCAACGAGTTCCTGTCAAATACCACCATCAAAACTTCTCCTTTTCTGCATGTGATGGGGAGAACAGGCTGCTCTGGTCTCCTCTTAGAGATCGTTTTGCACTCAACACCTGCAACATCCACCAGGATGCTTTAACCACCTTTTCCCAGCTCTAAGTGTCACTCTGCTGTCACTTCCCCTTAATGTTCCCATCATCTGGAGCTTTGCAGCACAACCTGTTCCCTCTCCCAGCTTTCCCCTGCCTCACCCCATGCTGGTGGCTCTTTGCAGGAGCTCTATGGTCAGTTCAAAGCCAAGGAGGACACCTACAGCCAGCTGCTGGCCAAGGGGAGGCTGATGCTGCTCAACCGCGATGACTCTGGCTCCGGCTCAAAGACAGAGCAGAGCGTGGCACTGCTGGAGCAGAAATGGTGCCTGGTCAGCACCAAGATGGAGGAGAGGAAGGTAATATTGAGGGGAAAGTGCATCCAGCCTTGCCCCATGGTCTGGCAGCAGCTGCTGCCCACTCTGCTTTCCCACACAAGAAAAAACCCAATTTTTTTAATCTGTCTTTTTTTGGTTGTACAAATCGAATCTGTTTTTCAGGTGGTGCTGAGTGTCAAGCTGTTAGTGTGGGGTTTTTTTTTCTAGATAGCCCTCAGAACTGGTTAAATCACACAGAAAATGAGAGCTAAGTGGCATTTTGGGTTAATTTAGGGAGGTGGGAGGAAGCCTCCCGCAGCTCTCAAAGGCAGGCTTTGTTGGTCAAGCCAAATCCTCCTCCGAGCTGACTCCATCCTCAGCTTTTGGCTGGGGATGAGATAAAACAAGGGCAGGGTGGCCTGGGCCCAGAATAAATTTGCAGTGCTGCAGCTGCTGCCATCAGAATGTCACCCTCCGTGCTCCAGGCTGCTGTCCCCACAGAGGTCCCTGTCCCAGGAAGCCAGGGGTGACACAGCTGCTCGTGTGCCCAGGAAGGTCTGTCCTTTCAGGGCCATTCTGTTTTGGGAAGAAAGCCATGGCTTTCAGTGCAGCCCCCTCCCCTTGGGAAACACATTCCCGGGCTGGGGGTGAGGTTCCTGTGCAGGGACACAAAGGCTGCCTCTGTCTGAGATCAATCACAGCTCTCACCCTGTGTGTTGTGTTTTTCCCTCTTTCTCTCCCTCCCCGCTGCCACAGGCGAAGCTGGAGGAGGCATTGGCCCTGGCTACAGACTTCCAGAACTCCCTGCAGGATTTCATCAACTGGCTGACCCTGGCTGAGCAGAGCCTGAACATTGCTCCCCCTCCAAGCCTCATCCTGGCCGCGGTGCTGGCGCAGATCGACGAGCACAAGGTACCCCAAGCTGGCATGGAGGGAGCCAGGCTGGCACCTCACCCCTCCCTGTGGCTCCTCATGGCTCCAAAATCCTCCAAATCCAGCTCCTCTCACACCTGGCCCACCATTCTCCCTCCCCAGGTGTTTGCCAACGAGGTGAACGCACACCGGGATCGCATCATCGAGCTGGACCAGACTGGCAACCAGCTGAAGTTCCTGAGCCAGAAGCAGGATGTGGTGCTGATCAAGAACCTGCTGGTCAGTGTCCAGTCCCGCTGGGAGAAGGTGGTGCAGCGCTCTGTGGAGAGGGGACGAGCTCTGGACGATGCCAGGAAGAGAGCCAAGCAGGTGAGGAGTGTGACAGACCCCGAGGAGTGGCCAGCAGGATGTCCCAGGATGAGAAAGGGACTGGGGACACCACCAGTGTGAGGTTTCATGCTTGCTGGTGTTGCCTTGCAGTTCCACGAAGCCTGGAAGAAGCTGATTGATTGGCTGGAGGATGCAGAGAATCACCTGGACTCCGAGCTGGAGATTTCCAATGATCCTGACAAAATCAAGCTCCAGCTCTCCAAGCACAAGGTGAATTCTGACAGAGCCAGGCTGGTGCTGGACAGGGGGTGGAAGGGAGGGTGAGCAGGGATCTCCTCTGCCATCAGCAAAGCATGTCCATAGCTACCATTGCCATGGAAATCTGGGAATCTTCAGACCCAAGGCCAGGCTTTCTGAAGCAATTCTGTTTTCTCTCCTTTTCCCAGGAGTTCCAGAAGACTCTGGGTGGGAAGCAGCCTGTCTACGACACCACCATCAGGACAGGCAGAGCCCTCAAGGAAAAAGCTTTGCTTCCAGATGACACTCAAAAGCTGGACAACTTGCTGGGAGAAGTCCGGGATAAGTGGGACACAGTGTGTGGAAAATCTGTGGAAAGGCAAGTCCAACCCCAGTGTTGTACCAACAGCACGAAAGGGATTTTGTGGGGTGGCTGGAGGTCACCAGGATGGGACAAAAGGAGGTGAATTGGCTCCTGGAAGCTCACTGGGGTGTTTGTTTTCCAGGCAGCACAAGCTGGAGGAAGCCCTGCTGTTTTCCGGGCAGTTCATGGATGCTCTGCAAGCCTTGGTGGATTGGCTCTACAAGGTGGAGCCCCAGCTGGCTGAGGACCAACCTGTCCATGGGGACCTGGATCTGGTCATGAACCTGATGGATGCTCACAAGGTGAGGCACCTTTCCCAGCTCTGCTCCGAAACCTGAGAGCCAAAAAACACATAGTCGGTGCTTTGCTCCTCTCCTGCCATGGATAAAGAGGGGAAAAAACAGCCAAAAAGTGGAAGAGCTTTCACATCACTGGGAAGGTGACAGGACTGGAGCTGCCCCACCTCGCTGAGCTCCTGCTGTCCCCATGCAGGTGTTCCAGAAGGAGCTGGGGAAGCGCACAGGGACGGTGCAGGTGCTCAAGCGCTCGGGCAGGGAGCTGATCGAGAACAGCCGCGACGACACGACCTGGGTGAAGGTGCAGCTGCAGGAGCTGAGCAACCGCTGGGACACGGTGTGCAAGCTGTCTGTGTCCAAGCAAACCCGCCTGGAGCAGGCCCTGAAGCAGGTGAGGAGAAAAACGTGGCTGGAAGCTCTCCTGGAGAGCTTTCTGGGCTCTGGGTTTGATCCACACAAAGCTCAGGGAGGAGGTTTTGGGGTTCCTGCAGAGCAGTTGGGTGGTGCCAGCCAGTTATTGATCCTTTTTCCCAAAATATGACTGGTTTGGAAAGAGAGGATGGAAAGATGTCGCTGATGTGTACAGCGAGGATGGAGCAGTGATCAGACAGGCCAGGCTGGTGTTTGCCACTGTCCAGAGAGACTTGACTGAAGCTAAAAAAAAATAACAACTAAAAAGGTCAAAGACTCTTAAGCAGCTTCTACATCAAGTAGACGATTTACAGAATAAACCACCCAAATGCCAAATTGCCCAGGGTGCAGCACTTGTGCTGTTTTTAAAAACATTTCTTCCCTCAGTGCAGCTGATGCCAAGGGGAGAGAGGTGCCTGAGTGCTGCAGGACCCAACTGCCCAAACCCCAACCAGAGCTTTTTCCCCCTTTTTGTGTATTCAATCCTACTTCAGCCCAGCTGCCAAGAGGGAGTCCACAGCCTATCTGGGGAGGTGAGGGGCTGATAAAACTCTGTGCTCTTGTTGCTGCAGGCTGAGGAGTTCAGGACAGCTGTGCACATGCTGCTGGAGTGGCTCTCAGAAGCAGAGCAGTCCCTGCGTTTTCGGGGAGCTCTGCCCGACGATGCTGAAGCCCTGCAAGCCCTCATCGATGCCCACAAGGTGAGGAGGAGCTCCAAAACACAACCCTGGCAAAGTTTAGGAGGGGAAATACTGCAATCTAACTCATTTTGGGCTTCCAGGAGTTCATGAAGAAAGTGGAGGAGAAGAGGGTGGACGTGAACGCAGCGGTGGGGATGGGAGAGGTCATCCTGGGCGCCTGCCACCCCGACTGCATCACCACCATCAAGCACTGGATCACCATCATCAGGGCCAGGTTCGAGGAGGTGAGTCCAGCAGGGTGGATTCCAGGCTGAGGATGGTTCCAGGGGTGGCCAGGGAGTTTCTGTGCTCCAGGATTCCCACGCTGGATGGTCACCTCGTGCTTCCAACAGGTTCTCACGTGGGCAAAGCAGCACCAGCAGAGGCTGGAGTCGGCGCTGTCCGAGCTGGTGGCCAATGCAGAGCTTCTGGAGGAGCTCCTGGCGTGGATCCAGTGGGCTGAGACCACCCTGATCCAGCGGGACCAGGACCCCATGCCCCAGAATATTGACCAGGTCAAAGCACTCATCTCCGAGCACCAGGTGAGCCCCAGCAGAGGGGCAGGGTGGGGATGTTTCCACTGACTTCTCTTGGAATTCCCAATTAAAGCCATGTGGGACCCAGCTGGAGCCAAACCAGCCCAGGGATGAACTCCAGCTCTGGCAAATCCAAGCCAGAGCTGAGCAGTTCCTCAATCACAATCCCCAGTCACTGATGCTCACCTCTCCTCTACGAGCTTGGCATTTCCCACTAAGAGCTGAAAACCAAAAAACAGTGAAATTGCAAAGTTTTTTTTTTTATGATTTCTGTGTTCTGACAGTCCTTCATGGAGGAGATGACACGGAAACAGCCAGATGTGGACCGGGTGACAAAGACTTACAAAAGGAAAGTTACTGAGCCTCCCCACGGACCCTTCATCGACAAGTCCCGCAGCAACAGTACGTCTGCTTTGGGTCCTGGCATGGCAGGAAATGAAATTCCTGGGAAGCTAATTAGCTTTGATTATCAATTAACCAGGCATCCTGCGTTAACAGCCACCAGGAAGGCGGCTGAGACTTGTCAGGAGGGGAGGATCCAGGTGGCATTTCCCAAAACAGCCGTGCTGGGTGGGCTGTGCCTGGGGCTGCTGGGGCTGGCAGTGTTCTCCTCTCTCTCTGCAGTTGGGATGAGCTTTTTGGGGGTTTTTTGTGTTGTTTCAGTAAGGCAGAGTCCATTGTGAATTCCTGGGTTCTGGGGGATGTGGAGCTGTCACTCTGTCCTCCTTCCTGGGGACACTGCATCCTTTGGGAATGTGATCCCACAGCAGCCAGCAGGGCCGTGGGAGGTTTTCCCTTCCAAAAAGCACAAACCACATTTCCCTGCTGCTCTTCACACTCCCTGCATCCACCAACACCACCTCAAACAGCTCCTTTTCTCCCTTTTCCCAGGGAAATCCCTGGGGCAGGCTGCTCCCCCCAGCATGCCCATCATCTCCCAGTCAGAAACGAAGAATCCCAGGATCAACCAGCTCTCAGCACGCTGGCAGCAGGTCTGGCTGTTAGCCCTGGAGAGGCAGAGGAAGCTCAACGATGCCCTGGACAGGCTGGAGGAGGTAAAAACCCCTGGCTGCTCAGGGCAGGGTGGGAGATGGGAATTCATCCCCAGAGAGGTGCAAGGAGAAATTAAATCAGTGCTTTCCCAGTCCCTGCTGCCTTTCCAGAAATGCCAAAGCCAAGTATTCCTAAAATATTAAGGCTAAAAAAACCCTTTGGTGATTAACTAATTAACTGCACATTAACCAACGTTGTGCCCCTGTAGTTGGTATCTGTAGAGTTAATGACAGCCAGGCCCTGCTTTCCTCCTAGTAATTAGTTTAACAATTACTGTCTCTATTTTATCCAACCATCTAATGTCATTTTTGTTTTTATTTACGCTTAACAAAGCAGCTATGCCCAGAAGTGAGTGGTTTATTTTTTTTTAATTTTTGTTTTTTGTTGCTTTTGCTGTAGGTCAGTTCAGTTTCTACGTATCCATGTTTTTTCTTCGTTGCTTTTCACCCCAAGAATGTTTAGAGAGAGAGAGAGAGAAAAAAAGCCCTTAAAGTTGTTGTCTTACCTTGGTGTGAGCTGCTTGAGCTGGTGGGGTCTTGGGGGTCTTTTTGGGGTGGGGAGGGAAAAAGGGATTTTAAATTAAAGGGTTTGAGGCTGGGACTTGCAGAGCTGACAAGATGAGCTGGAAATCCCTTCCGAGGGAAAGGGAGAGGGGAAATCCATGCCCGAAATGATGCTGGCAGTGGGAATTCCTCCCTGGCAAACCCACAGGGCGAGGAATCACCTGCAGAAGGCCGAGCAGACAGGGGGGTGTGTGTGTGTCTGTGTGCTGATCCTCCCTGCCTGTGTGTCCCTGCAGCAGCCTGGGGGAAGCTGCATCCCTGGGAGCTCCTGGGATGCACAGTCCCCGTGCTGCCTGTCGGCTCTGCTGTGTGTCCTGTGCTGGCAACTCCAACTGGGAATTGTCCGGATAAATCCCAAAAAACCTTGCTGGGAGGGCGGGCAGCGCTGGGATTTTGGGGTGATTCTATAGGTTCTGCTCTTTTAGGATTTCCCCCGCTGACTCCCCGCGGGTTTTCCTTGCAGTTGAAGGAGTTTGCAAACTTCGACTTCGACGTCTGGAGGAAGAAGTACATGCGCTGGATGAACCACAAGAAATCTCGCGTCATGGATTTCTTCCGGCGCATCGACAAGGATCAGGACGGGAAAATCACCCGGCAGGAGTTCATCGACGGCATCCTGGCTTCCAGTAAGTCCCTGGAAAACAAGCTTGCTGCTCCTGCATCCCTGATGAAGGTGCTCCCTGCTCATTTTCCCCGATTCTTCCAGAATTCCCCACCACGAAGCTGGAGATGACGGCGGTGGCGGATATTTTTGACCGGGATGGTGATGGCTATATCGACTACTACGAGTTTGTGGCTGCTCTCCATCCCAACAAGGATGCCTACAGACCCACCACGGATGCTGACAAGATCGAGGATGAGGTGAAGCACCAAAAAAAAAGGGGTGTTCAGCAGGGTTGGGGGTGGTTCAGGCTGGGGGTTGAGAAAAAATTCTCTTCGCAAGAAGGAGAAAAAATCAATTAAAAGTGGATTTTGGTGGTGCTGAGCCAAAATAATTGGTTGGAGCTGGGCGTGTTTTAGAAGGAAAGGCTGCTTGGGGTTGTTTTGTGGGTTAAGGGGTTTTGAGGAGTGCCTTGCTTTGGGGGATGAGTCCCAAAATTCTGCTTCCTCACCTCTGCTGTTGGCCATCGCAGGTCACCAGGCAAGTGGCCCAGTGCAAGTGTGCCAAGAGATTCCAAGTGGAGCAGATCGGCGAGAACAAGTACAGGGTAAGGCAGAGGGCATGGAAAGCTCCCCAAATCCTGCTCCCCCTTCCCACCCAGGGAGGGGACATCCCCCAGGGGTGGCCAGCCTGGCACAGGGGGACACAGGGCGAGGCGGAGCCCTCCTCCCCTGGCACGCCGAGGTGGCTGGGACGTGTTTTCCCAGCTCCATCCTTGGCCCCAGGGCGTTCCCTGGGTTGGGAGAACATAAAAGTGTCCCTGTTCTGGGGCAGCCAGCCCCCGTGAAATGCTGCATTCACTCCTGGAGCCGCCCTTGAAGTTCCCCTCCTGGATGAGTGTACCTTATGCCTGTGTTTTTCTTAGCTCGCTCCCGAAGAAGGGAGAATAATTTCCTGACAGAATCTCTTTGTAACGAGCTGCTGTTTATGTTTCAAGCCCTTCAGCGAGGTGAAGTGGCGGCAGAATTCCCACTTTCCTGTCCCCACTTGGTTTGGGGTTGATGCTCTGGCTGGGAAGAGCTGTTTCCCAACCTCCCAGAGCTTCTCCTTCCCCCCAGATAGCCCCAAACCCCCCAGATTTCTACCTCCTGCAGTTAACAGATTTCGTGGTTATTGCACTGTTAATCCCATAAATGTTTTTTTCTTGTTTTTCTTTTCCCCTCCTCTTCCTCTGGACTTTCCTCCCCTCTCCCCATCCCCTCTCCCTCCATAGTTCTTCCTCGGCAATCAGGTACAGTTTGCCTTGTGGTGCTGTCTCTCACCTCTGGGGGTTTTTTTTAACCTCTGTGTGTTGTGATGCTGCTCTGTCCTGTGGTGCTGTGGGAGGATGTGATCTGGGAGCCTGGTCCAGATGAGTGCCACCCCAAAAAAAAAGGGGGAAATTCAGTGGGAAAAGCAGGATTTGGCAAAATAGGAGAGATTTTTTTTCCTCTCTTGGATGCATTGGAGATGGTGATGGTGGTGAACTGGGGCAGATGGGTGTGGGGAACACCAGCCCAGGGTGGGCACAACCTGCACCAGGCTCTGGGTGGGTTTGGATTGCAATCACCATGGAATGAGAGCGCTGAGTCATCCTGTAGGACAACTAAACCCTCATCCCTGCTACACCACGGAGTAACTCCTCGCTGGAGCAAGGCTCCCCTCCCAAAACCTGCATGTGTCCCGATAGTGTGGTGAGCTGGGATGAGCCCAGCCCCATTCTGACATGATGTCCCCACTACCCCAATAAAAAAAGCTTATTTTTCACATTCAGTGATGATGCCCACCCAAAAAGATGCCCCAAAATGAAGCAAACTTGGATGTTGGAAGTGGGTGACCACTCTGGCTTTAATTCAGGCAGTGATGATAGAAATGTTTTCTACAAAAAAATGGAAAATAATGAGAATTGATTCGTCCCTGGGGTTGGCTCTTGAAGGACGCCTCATGTAGAGCCTGGAGAGAGGGAAAAACCTTCCCTGCTCCCTTCCCTGCTTCCCTGTGAGCACCGTGGAAGCTCTTGAACCCCACTGAGACAGGGAGAGCTCGAGTAGGGACACCATCAATGGTCCAGGTCCCATATCCCTGGAGGTCAGAGATGTCCCCTCCTGTCCTGACCCAACCCACTCACTTTGCACTCTCTGTTTTCACCAAATCTCTTATTTTTTTGCACCTCCACCTGTGGAAAATGTTCCTATTTGGGTTTTTTTCCCCTTTTTTTAATCATTCTGGAGAGGGTCTCACTTCCAAAACTGGTTCTCCTGTCTTCCCATTTCAACAGGGATCCCAATGTCCCTCCCTGGCCTGGCAGACCCCCAGAAACCTGGCTTTGGGTGTCCAGGACATTCAGGGCAGCTTTATAAACCAACCACAAGCTTCTGATCAGAAGCTTCAAGCTTCTGATTCTGCACCTTTTTTTGACACCGCAGGCGTTTCCAATCACTAATGAACATCGCAATCACTAATCACCATCGCTGGGGATTCCTGCCTGGATTCCCATCACTGCACTCACCCCAACATCCTCACGGGGAGATCACTGCAGCAGGGGCTTCGTGGCTGCTGGGGGGTCAAGTCTGAGGCTCAGGGAGATCCCTGGGTGTCACACTTGGTGGTGATCAGAGGTTTTCTCGCTCGGCTTGTCCTGCTGAACCAGACGGCCCCTTCCCACGTGGGCTGCACCAAGAGGGTCAAGGCATTGCCAGCCTTTTCCTTCACAAAAAAAGGAGAAAAAACTTGAATTCTGGCTGGAAAAACCCTAAAATCTCCTTTGTAAAATATTAAAAATTAACAGATTTGGCTTGGTTGCATCATCTTCAAACCACGCAGGGAAACTCCACATCAGTCAATACCACCTTGCGCTCATTGCAGGAAAACCTGTGTGGAGAAGCCTCAAAAGTCTTAAATAGATTTATGAAAGGCTTTGGTGCAGCCTGGTGAGGGAAGGAGCCGCGTGGCCCTGGTTTTTCCCCTCTCCCTGACCTCTTCCTTGGCCCCACAGTTCGGCGATTCGCAGCAGCTGCGGCTGGTCCGTATCCTGAGGAGCACAGTCATGGTCCGCGTGGGAGGAGGATGGATGGCCCTGGATGAGTTTTTGGTGAAGAATGACCCGTGCAGAGGTAAGGGAGATCCTGAGCTTCATGTCTTCCCACCCACTGAGGGCAGTTTGGAAATTCTGGTGCCGCTGAGTGACCAGCATGGGTCATTGTCCTGATGGGAGAAAACAGATCCAAAGCGAACCGAGAAGTTGAAATCACAAGATTTGCTGCAGCAAACTTGGCAGTGTTATCTGGGGTTTGTAGGAGGAGAAGAGGATGCTCTCTTTTAATGCTCTCCAGTGCATTAAAATGATTTTTTTCCCCCCTTTTTGCCTTTGGGGGTGGAATTGTGACCCATTTTTAGCCTGGATTGCCACGAGCCAGATTTGAGTTGTAAAATTTGGACATCATTGTCCGTGGGGCTGTTCAGGGCTGGGTGATTCCCTGGATGAGCAGAGCTTCAGGAAGAGACAGCAGCATGTTAGAAGGGAGGAACCACCTTGATCTCAGGTTTTTAGGGCTGCATTTGGTGAGACACATCTGGAAGGGACAGCTGGGCTAACACAGACCAGGGTCACCTTCCCAAAACCTCAAGGTTTGGCCATGCTCAGAGCCACAACCAGGGGCCAGAGCAGGATTAGCAGGGCTGGAATGACTGAACCATATTTTAGAGAATGCCCCACCTTTCCCTGGCTCTCTGGGGTCTCTGGGATGTTAATTGTCTCGGCTGTGTCTTGTTCAAGCTGCCGCATTCCTCACTCCGGCTGTCCGACGGCTGTTGCTGAAAGCAGCATGACTTACCACGAGCTCCAGGGAGCCCTTGGGCTTCTCCTCCTCTTCCTCCTCCTCCTCACCCTTCACGCTTTGCAGCAGATGTTTTGACATCGAGGTTGTTTCTATCCCTTGGTTATCTCAGCGTGGAGATTCCCTCCTGCAATTGCTTTCTTGGCTTTCTGCTCCGGAATTCCTCCGGTGTCCCGTAAGGCTCGCTGCATGTCCTGTTGAAACACCCCTGAGCATGAAGCACTCTGGCCCAGGAGCTCAAGCCCACAGCCCTTCTCCCTGCTTGGTTGCCCCTTGCTTGTGGAAGGGAGACCCTCCAGCTCTTTGAGGCTTCTGGGTGAAAATTTGGAGGAGTTGGTTTTCAGTGGCCGGTTGGAAAAGTTGGTTTTCTCTCCCTAAAAATATGTGGAGAGAGCTGTGGGAGAGCAGAATCTCTCTCAGAATCTCTCTCAGAATCTCTCTCAGAATCTCAAGAATCTCAACCCTTCCAAGCTGCTTTTGCTCTTTTTAAGCCACATTAAAGGTGACGTTGGCCGCTGTTGTGACACGGTGAGTTTCAAGGCCATCAGGATGCTTTTCCACGAGAGAGGAGCAGAACATCCAATGCCAATTCCTGGCCCTGGGACAGCTTTTAATGAGCCAATTTCTCAAAGAGCTGATCTGTGTCAGCAGGTGGTTTTAAGGCAGAGCAGGAGAACCAGGGCAGCCTCACTGCTGTGGGGAGATACCTGAAGAAGTTGCTCCCAGCCCTGGAGCCTCCTGAGCCCTGGAGATGCTGTTGAGTCTCCAACCCTGAGTTCTCCCCTCCTTTCTCCCTGCCAGCACGAGGTCGGACCAACCTGGAGCTCCGGGAGAAGTTCATCCTGCCGGAAGGAGCCTCGCAGGGAATGACTCCGTTCCGTTCTCGGGGCAGGAGATCCAAACCCTCATCCCGGGCAGCTTCCCCGACTCGCTCCAGCTCCAGCGCCAGCCAGAGCAACCACAGCTGCGCCTCCATGCCGTCCTCTCCGGCCACTCCGGCCAGCGGAGCCAAGGTGGGTGCAGGGGGGAAGTTCTCCCTTCCTGGTGGTCTCCAAAACCTGGCCAGATGAGGTGCAGGGAGGAGAAAGGGTTTGGGGGTTTGAGGAGGTTTTTAGGTGATGTTCCCTGGTGGGATGGGGATGGGGTGGGTTGCTGTAGGATTGCAGGTTTCCAGCCCAGACTTGGATCCCTGTGGTGTCAGGAAGAAGCCATCACCCCTCACCTCTCCTTCCCCACCCCATCATCATTATTTCGTCACCTTTTGGGTTTTTTGCCTTTAATTTATGCCATTCCCGTTCGGTTCTCACTCCATTCCAGTGCCGTTTCCCCATTTCCAGATACTCCTCCATTTCTCTTCATTTTTTTTTACCACTCATTCCACCTCTCCCCCCACCTCCCCTTCCCTTGGCTTTTCCATTTCACAGACTCCACACCACTTCTCTCGATGTTATGACAAACCCTGGTTGATAAACAGTAAAGCAAGCACCCCCCCTGAGGGGATTCGATTATTCCGACTTCCAGCTCCCCAGCACCGAGGTAGAGTATGGTCTGCCAGCCCCAAGGACCTGCTGAAGGCTGGAGTGGCCTGGCACGGAGTCACCCCACTGCCCTGCCTGCTCTTAACGCTTTCCTCGTGGTAGAGCAGCGCTTGTAGCACCGCTAACGCTCCGACTGTTGGCGTTTTCATGGGTCTCCAACTCGGATTAAACGAAAATATTGACCTCAGAGTGAAGAAGCACAAGGCTTTCAATTCACCTTCGCTTCCAAACCGTGCTAACCCTCTTGTGCTTTAAAAAATATGTGATTTTTCCGAGCTTTAACAGCTGTTTCATTGGAAAGAGGCCGCGTTTGGCTTCCCAAAATTGACACCCAGCAGCCGAGTTGGGACTTGAAAATCAGCTACAGCGCATGCGCCGTAACCACAGCGCCTCAGTTTGACGGAGAGCTTGCGTTTCTCACCGTGTTGAAGCACGTCTGGTGTGTCCAACCACCGCCTCGGTGCTCCCAGGAGGATGAATTTGGGCTGAGGCTTTGCTTTCCCCAAAGTTTTCCAGCCTCCTCGTGGACTTTTCCTGCCCTTGCAAGCGGGTGATGAGAAGCACCGGGTAGTTCGCTGTGCTGGTGAGGTAACTTTGTCCTGCTCAGCGGTGCTTCCACGTGGAAAAAAGGGATTGATTTGGTTTATCAGGAGGTCAGGAGTGCTCTCCCGATTGCCCTAAATTGATGCTTGCTGCCTCTGATAAAATAGGATCGAGGATGGAAATGGAAATCTCTGATGATGATGACAGTTGGTACCTGGAAAATCACGTGTTAATGGATTTTAATTCCCTCAGCTGCCCCTCTCCCCCCTGCAGCTCCAGTTTCATCGCTTTCCAACATTCCTGAGTTTCCCAAAAATCACAGGGCATGGAGGAAAATCCCTCCAGTAGGAAATTCCTGTAGGAAATTCTCTCTGTGTGCATCTCTCCAGGGATGCATCCATTTTGGGGCCATCCCCCAAAAACCCCCAGGGATGGGGAACACCCCAGGCAGTCCCTTTCCTCCAGCACTGCCCCAAACCTGGAGCTTTGGATGGTGGATAGAAACTGGAGCTGCATTTTCCAGCTGGATCCAGGTGCCCTCACCCTGCTGGCACCTTCCCCTCGGCTCCCTCCAGCAGCGGCGGGAGCAGAGTTGCCTGTTGTGCTGCTTCACCCCAAACCAGCTGCACTTCCCACATCCTAAAGGTCAGGAAAGCACCGTTTCAGGGCTGATTCACTGGGATTTGTGTCCCTGGCCAGCACTTTTCCAGTTTGGCTGCCTTTGGGCACTGGGAGTGACGAGGCACCGGGATGTCCCTCCACCTCTCCCCACAATGGGTTGTGCTTCAAAAAATCCCAAGTGGGCCTTGACTTTCCAAAATGCTCCTGAGCTGCTTGGATGCTAAAATCCCTATTTTTCCATATTTCCTTTGCAGAGTTTCGAGCCCAGCTGATGCTCAAAACATCAGCTTTGCTTGGATTTCTTTTTTCCCAACAAATTCCCATCCATCAGCCTGCGGCACACAAACTGCCATTACCCTCCAAATTCTCAGCATTTGGGTTTTTCCCTTTTCACAAACTACTGCTGAAACTGCTGCTCCTCCCTGACCGTTATGATGGGGACTCCTTAAATGCCAAAATTTCTGCTGAGGATCTGATCTCAGGTGTGATCTCAGCCCATCACTGTGCAGGTGACAGCTAAAGGATGTCCCCTCTGTTCTTCCCCCCAAGGTGACTCCCTCGGCGGGCAGCAAGCTGAAGAGACCCACCTTCCACTCCAGCCGGACCTCGCTGGCTGGGGACACCAGTAACAGCTCCTCTCCAGTGTCTACAGGTGCCAAAACCACTCGGGCAGGTGAGTTTGGGGAAAAAATGGGGGAAAAAAACCTCCTCCTGGTGCTGTTGCTGCTTAAATCAGTGGGGGAAATATGGAATATTTTGGGGTGGTGGCTGCGGGAGGAGATGCTCTGCACTGTGAGGAGTTGCTGAGGTTTGGGGAGGAATCAATGCTGGTGTTGAACCTCTGGGGTTCTGGTTTGTGATCTGGTTCTGCATATGGAATATTTTGGGGTGGTGGCTCCAGGAGGAGATGCTCTGCACTCCGAGGAATGCTGAGGTTTGGGAAGGAATCAATCCTGATGTTGAACTGATGCCTAAGCAGGGCTTACCTAAAACAGAGGCTAGACAAAGTTAAGAGAATAAAAAGCAGTTATATTTATTGAAGGGCTTCAGGTGCATTTAGGGCAGACAAAGCAGATTCGAGAGGCTACACCCAAAATGGACAACAGATCACAAGTTGTTCATAATTTGTAAGTTTTGTCCATTTGCATATCAAGGTTTAACCCTCCAATCCCAGCTTCAGGTGATGAAGTCAATCACTCCAAATTTGCTCCCCACAATTCACTGTTTTTTACATATCTTGGGGCTCTGAGACAGCGAGGTGTCCTTGAGTTTCAAGCTTAGGGGAAATTGTTTTATCTAAAAATGTTGAGAATGGGAGCTTAGACTCTATATGGAGTCTAGAGTTATGCACTAGAGAATCACAGAATTACAGATAGGTGAGAAATAAAGAAATTAAAATCCCAAAGCATCAGAATCTCAGGGGTGCTGCTAGATGCAAAAATGGGGATTTTACTGCGGGTGGACTCAGGAATGGGTGCAAACAACCCCTCCTTGATGCCTAAAATGCTGGTAAAAAAATTGAGACGCAGACACACAGTATAGGAAAAAGGGTATTACCTTGGTTTAATAGGATCCCAGGTGCACCATGATGACAAGAGAGTGATGATATCACCCATATACAATTTATGGACCTCATAGATTAGCATACCTATCTAAAAATTCCCCAATAAGAAGCCTAACAAATGAAGTAATTGCCCCCTTATTCAAATTACCTCCCCCCAAAAAGGTTACAACTTAGTTTACAAAAACATGTCCCGGTGATGGAGCTCTTTTAAGGTTGGTGCCTCATGCTCTTGAGATTGTGGGGATTGTTTAGTTTAGTCCAAAGAATTCTGAACTAGGTATGGTATAAGAATTATAAACATGTGGGGCTAGATACAGAGAGTAAAAAGTACAGGAACGGGAAAGGGTAAAAAGGATATAAAAAGAGCATAAAAGCACAACGAAAAAGGACCAAAAACCCATCGGGCATCACCCTGCTCACGGGCTCTCCTTGCAGACCCCAAAAAGGCAGCCAGCCGTCCCACGAGCCGCGCCGGGAGCCGCACGGGCAGCAGGGCCAGCAGCCGGCGGGGCAGCGACGCCTCCGACTTCGACCTGCTGGAGACACAGTCGGCTTGCTCGGACACCTCGGAGAGCAGCGCGGCCGGCGGGCAGAGCTCGCGCCGGGGAATGGCCAAACCCTCCAAAATCCCCACCATGTCCAAGAAGACGCCCACTGCCACCCCGAAAACGCCAGGCCCTAAGAGATAATACTGTACCCGCCACCCTGCTGAGAGAGGGAGAGAGGAAAAAACAACGCGCGACCCCCGAGTTGTTGTCCAGTTTTTAACCCTGCTCCGTACATTGGATGTATATTTATTCTAAATGGGAGAAACTATATTGTTAAAAGTGTAAAAGAAAAGTTGTGTTATGAAGCTGCCTTATTTGATTTCTTCTTTTGGGTTTTTTTTTTTTTTTTTCCTTTTTTGTAAGTTACTATTTTCCTGTGAATATTTATGTAGATATAAAAAAAAAAAAAAAAAAAAAAATTGCCTCTCGGTGACCCCTGTTTAGAGAGGGGCCTGGAAAACTGAAATGTGTGGGAGAGAAAGGAAAAAAAAATCAAGAAAAAGATTTAAAAAAAAAAAAAAAGGAAGCAAAAAAAAAAAAAAAGGTCAAGATGTGAAAGTGTAAAGAAAAACTAAAATATAAATAGGATTTCTGCGCGGTGCAGGGTGTGAACCTGCTTTATCTTTTAGGATTGTTTCCTAAATGCATCTTTATAAACTTAACTTGCTGTCTCAGCAAGGTAAATTATATTTAAAAGCAAAGACCTGAATCCTGCAGTGTTCAAGGAACTCTCTTTTTTGTAAATCACAGATACCTCAACCAGAGAAACATGAGGTGAGGGGACTTGGGGCTTATGTTTCCATTTTTTTTTTAAAGCTACGTGGTTTTACCTGAAGAAAGCGGAGTTTGACTTAAATAAAATTTGCACACGCTACAGCAAAGGCCGTGACCGTTTGCTGTCTTGAAAATACTGTCCTGACAACTCTGTTTTTAAAGAACAAACCGAGGGTGAGGGGTTTTTGGGGTGGGTTTGAGGAGGGGATTCACGCCGGGGAGAGCACGGGGTACGACTGCAGGTCTGGATCACTCGGATGCATCCCTCAGAGGTGGTGGGTCCTCCAAAAAAAAAAAAAAAAAAAAAATCAAGGATTCTTCTGGATTGATGGCTTAACCAGCCCAACCCGAGGCGTTCCTCACACAATCGCTGTTTTATCTGCATCTCTTCGTTTCCTATTTATTATTTAACTGGTCATTCCACTTCCAACCAGGCTGAGATTGATGTGAACTCTGCTCCTAGGAGAAATCTGGACTTACACGCACAGTTGCTTGTCCTTGAAAAGTTGAGTCTCACCAGCACACTCGCTGCAAGTCCTGTCTCGCTTTTGTATGCTCCTTTTTTTTCTTTGTAATAAAATCCAACTGACCAAGTGACCAGGAGACGGGCCGGGGGCGAGGGCTCTCCACAGCTCCTGTATTTATTAAAATATTGTTCCTCTCCGGCTCTGACCGTGTTGCTGTGTGATTCTCTCAATTGGTTTAAAAATTGAGGCAAAACTGAAGCTCTACCAATGAAATTGTTTAAAAAAACAAAAAACAAAAAAAACCCAGACACATTTTTGTATTAAAATTGCTTGCGGTAATAAACGATCTTGCCTCCTACTTTTTTTTCCCCGGTGTTAGTTTGTGAGGATGAGCTGGAGGTGGTTATTCCCGGGGCTGTGGAAGGCAGGCGGGGGTTTGGGATGGAGGAGGTAATCAACCAGCCCCGAAATTCAGTGGTCCAGGTGGGTGGGTGAGGCTGGTGAAGGTGACATCCATTGGGAAGGTGGGTGTTTGTGATGGGAAGGGATGCAGGGCGTGCCCAAAAATTTGGGTGGCTTTGGGAGTTGATACCTGAGAGGGTGAGTGTCCCCAGGTGTGGGTGACCATGGATTTGGGTGGGTTTGGATGTCTGTGAGGGTGACCCTCCTTAGACGTGGGTGAGCATCCCTAGGGATGGATTTCCGTGGGTTTGTTCACCCACGAGCGGGAGCAGCCCCAGGAATGGCTGTCCAAGGGCTGAGCACCCCCAGAGATGAGTCCCCACGGGTTTGGGGTTCCGTGGGTTGGGTGCCCAGGAGGATGAGCACCCCTAGGAATGGGTTTGGGTGTTAATGACGGCGGAAGCCCAGGGTTTGGGTGCCCACGAGCACAGGGATTTCCCGCTCTCGTGTTTCCCATGGCTTTGGGTGTCCCCGCGGCTGAGCACCCACGGGTCAGCTGCCCCCCGCTTCTCCTCCATCCAGCGATGCTCCCCGTGCCCCGGGGCGGCCGGGCGGGGGAGGGCCGGGGCGGTGCCGCTGCAGGGACCATCCCATCCCATCCCCCCTTCCCCTCGCCCCGCCGGGCCGGAGCCGGGGCCGTGCCGGTGCCCGGGGCCGCACCGGGCGGGCGGGGGGTCCCGGCGGTGCCATGGGGCGCGGGGCGGGCGGGGGGCGGCGTGGGGCGGTGGCGCTGCTCTGGCTGGCGGCCGTGCTGTGCCAGCTGGGCAGCGGCAGCGTCCTCCGCCGCCGGCTCCACTCCGCCGGGGTCCCGCAGCGGCGGCTGAGCGGCGGCGAGCGGCGGGACGTGCAGCGGGAGATCCTGGCCGTGCTGGGGCTGCCCGGCCGGCCCCGACCCCGAGCCCCATCCCGCTCCCCCGCCGCCGCCGCGCCGCTCTTCATGCTCGATCTGTACCACGCCGTGGCCGGCGAGGAGGAGGAGGAGGAGGGCGAGGAAGCGGCGGTGTCGCGCCCGGTGCTCACCGGGCTCAGCACGCAGAGCCCTCCGCCCGGCAGCGTGGTGAGCCGAGCGGACACCGTGGTCAGCCTGGTGAACATGGGTGAGGACAGCTCCGGGGCACCGGGGATAACGGGGCGGACCGGGGGGACACCGGGATGTGCGGGGCGTCGGGAGGCTCGGGGCGCACCGGAGGGTACCGGGGGTACCGGGGAGGTGCGGGCAGGACCGGAGCGCACCGGAGCGACCGGAGCTTGTGGAGGCACGGCAGCGCACGGAGGCGATCCAGGCGGCTTAGGCAGGAGCGGGGCGCACGGACAGACCGACAGGACCGAAGCAGACAGGAGCGCACGGGCGGGACGGGGTCCGCACAGCCGGGGAGGCACCGAGGGGACACCGGGGGACAGCGCCCGGCGGGGCTGAGCAGAGCCCGACCCAAACCCATGGTCTGTGACTGTGGTCCGGCAGCTCCGAGCATCCCTGGGGAGGCTTCTCAGGGCATCCCTGCTCCAAAAATGCCTCTTTCGCCCAAAGTTAAGCTCAATAACGGGGGAGAGCGGCTGTGAGAGACACGGTGGCTGTTGAGGGACAAGGTGGCTGTTGAGGGACACGGAGGCTGTTGAGGGACAAGGTGGCTGTGAGGGACACGGTGGCTGTCGAGGGACACGGAGGCTGTTGAGGGACACGGTGGCAGTTGAGGGACACGCGTCCTGGCTGGAAGCGGCCGGGATGAATCCCAGCTCTGCTTAAAAAGAGGAGAAGGAAAAAGAGAATGTGCTGCTGAGGGAGGCTCATCCACCCCGCACTCCCCATTTCTGTGGGCAGCGAGCAGGGCAGAGGCAGGACAGCAGCAGGGTGACCCACGATGGGACACCGAATGCCAGGTCCAAATAAAATCCCCAGGGTTGCTAATTACTGCTGGAATCCTGTCCAGCTGGTTACCAGGCTCCAGCATCCCTCCTGTTTCCAGCAGTTGCTGTTCCCAGCATCGGTGGGGCCAAAAATATTCCAATTCCTCCATCCCCATGTGGGTGTCAGGAGCGTCCCTGGGACAGACCCAGCTGCTCAGGACATGAGGTGACCTGGGGTGCCCACAGGAGTCCTGAGGGAGCTGTGGGAGCTCAGCGTCCTGGAAAAGCTGAGACTGAGGGAAACAGACGCTGAAGCACCAAATCCCTCAGCAGAGACACCAAAACTGGGTTTAAAACGGTCAGGTTTGATAGCAGCTAGGGTGGGATGGTCAGGGGAGCCTCCTGAGAGGTGTCACTGCTGGTACAGAGCTGCAGGCACAGGGTTCCCTCTTTTTCTCCCCTTCCCGGCGCTCCTGGAGTAGCCAGGAGAGTTGGGGAACACAGCTCCAGCCTCCCATTTGAATGGCTTTGATTTCTGCGGCTTCATCAGCCCCTTCATGTTAATTAAATAAGATTTTTTTTTTTTTTTTTTTTTGTGGGAGAAGGCCAGCTCTCGTTTGCATGCATAATTGGCTGCACAATTACCCTGATGGGACATGCAAATGGGGTAAAGTCTGTGCCCCATTGGGCACTTGGACCTCTTTGCTCGCAGCCACCCCGCTGTGTGAGCCAGGACAGAGTGAGAATCCCAGCGGCACACCTTGTTCTGGGAAGGGGGAAGGACAAACCTCCCTGCAGCACAAACACAGCCCAGTTTGGGGAGCAGGGGCAGGCAGGGCCCTCCAGCTGGGTTTGGTGATGGTGGATCCACCATCCCATCCCTCCTGCTCCTCCCAGAGCGAGGGTAAAACCTGACCTGGGCTGTTTCTGTGCCCTTGCTGGATGTTGTGTTTTTAACAATTTTGGGGTTTTGTTGGGTTTTGGGGTTTCTCCTCGGCCATGGAGCAGAGAGGTTTGTAAAGGGAAGGGGATGAGGAGGCTCACAGCATTCCCGAGCCCCCCAGGGCATCACAACATCCACATCCCTCCTTTCCCTCCTGGCATCCATGGCTCCTGGTTTATTGGAAAATACCCATGGCGAGGGGTTGGAATCAGATCATCTCTGAGGTTCCTTCCAACCCAAACCGGTCTGATTCCACGTGGCTGGACTCCCCCGTGGCTGTTCCAGATGAAGCCGTGCCCACAGCCAAACATCTTCCCTGAAAATCCGGGAAACACTGCAGAGGAACTCAGGACACCTCGGCAAAAACAGCCACAGCACCCCAGGCACCTCAAGGAGCAGTGCAGGGTGGGAGCTCAGAGCAGCCTCTTTAATGGAATTTTGGGCTTTGGGGTGTGCTGCTCCACCCCACACTGGGAGTGCTGATCCCATGTCCTGCAGCTCCCAACGCTCATCCCACGAGGATGGAAGAAGCACGAGGCAAACTGGGAGTCTGGATTCATTTCCCAGCACTTGGGATAACTCCTAAATCCCTCCCCACTCCAGAAAACCTCCAGAGCTTATTTTTTCCTGCTTTCAAGCGCAGGACAGCATCTTCCCTGCATCTCCTTTAAACCTATTTTAGGCTCCAGAGCACTTGATGTGGTCGAATATCCTGGCATTTCCTTTTAATTTGGTGTCCCAAATGGTGGTGGGGACACATCGGGAGCAGCCAGGGCTGGTAATTACGAGTGATGCGCAGTTTATAGAAGCAGGGAAAGTGCACAATGAAAAACCTGCAGCTAAGAATAACCTGGAGAGCAGGAGGAAGGGTGGGATCCGGGAAGAGATTGGGAATGTTCAGGGACTGGGAAACACCACAGGGCTCAGTCTGGATGGAGCTGGACATCCCAAGGCCGTTTATATTGGTGCATAATCATTTTTATATGATTTTTTGGGGGGGATGGTGGGAGAAAGTTACACAGGGATTGGCATTTTTGGGGGGAAACTCAGCAGCTTTTGGGGATTATGCCAAAGGAAGGGGGAAAGGAGAGCAGAGCACTTGGGTTGGGCTTTTTTCGTGCGTCTCCTCCGCAATCCGGATAATCCACCCACAGCTAATTGAGGGTTGGTGGTGTGGCTGAGTCAACCCGAATCTCTGGCGGTTCCCAGGCACCCTGGGCTCCCGAAATGAGCCGGGGGGCACCTCCAGCCCCACCTCCAGCCCCACCTCCAGCACCCCCTGGCCCCTCTGAGCACCCACAGCTCTGCTGGGTGATTTGGGGACCTTCGAGGCTCTCATTCCAGATGGGAATTGTCTGGGATTTAGCGGGAAGCACAGGGATGTTGAGCTCCATCCAAGCTGCTTTTTACCCCAGTGTTGGCCCAGAAGGAGATATTTCTCCCTCATCCTGCCCCTCCAAGGGTTTCCCTCTTTTTCTCCCTGAATGAGCAGAGAATTCAGGGATTCCTCCCAGAATTTCATCCTAAAGATATTGCTGTTGGATCTCTGGTTTGGTTCATCAAGGAGCTCAGCTAATTGCAATCCCTTTAGCATTTCTCTCATTACCAGTGTGTCCCTAGGATTCCTTCCCATCAAATCCCATCCTCTGCCCTCCACACCACAGCCATGAGAAATTTTAATCCTACCAGAGATTTTCTCTCTTCTCCAGGGCCAAAAATCACCCCAGGGGCTTTATTTTTTAACCTGATGTCAGGTCTATGTGACCTTCTTGGCTCTGACAAAAAAAATCCCAAAGATTTTGGAGCAAAGGGGTCACCAAGGACCCCAAAAATACCCAAGGGGACACAACCTGGACTGACCATGGGACACCCACTGGGGGTTTAGCGACACTAAAAAAATGAGGTGACTCCTGTAGGGGAATTAATCCTCCTTTTGAGGGAATTATTCCTCCTTTTAGGGGAATTTAAGGGTTTTCTGAGCACCACGAGGTCTCAGCAGCTTTGGCAGCACCAATAAATTGGGGGAACAAAACAATCCACGATGGGGTGGTGGGAGGAATGGAAAATAGGGAAGAACCCGAGGGGCTGTGGAGGGTTTGGGGGCTGTTTTGTCCCCCCGAGGGGACAGGGGACACATCCAGCTCCCCACAGCATCCTCCTGCCCAGCTGGCAGCAGCCCTGCCCGAGCAGGAAGCTCTCTCCACATCCGCCCTGCCCCAGGCTTTTTTTGTAACATAGCTTGTGGTGAGGCCAGGAGCTGGAGGGAATGTGGGATTTGGTTAAAAAAAAAAAATTTAAAAAAAAAAGAAAAAGAGGGGCAAAAAAAAAAAAAAAAAAAAGGGGAAAAAAAGGAAGGAAAAAAAGGAAAAAAATGGATAAAAAAGTTTTTTTTTTTAAAAAGAGGGGCAAAAAAAGGAGGAAAAAATAAGGAGAAGAAGGGAAAAAAATTTGGGGTGTCTCAGTAAAATCTCTGTGTTGGGTATGGAGGGATGCACCCTCCATATAAATGAGAATGGCAACTTCATGGTGGATTAAATTTGGAATATTTCCCCCCTGGAATTGGTTAAAAAATGCTTAAAAAACCATTTTTTATTTAGTTAATTGTTTGTTTTATTATTTAGTTAATTATTTGTTTGTTTTATTTTTGGAAGTAAGCGCCAGGTGAAATTGGCTTCGTTGCTTTTGTGCCTGAAGCAGGAGAAGCTTTAGTCACATTGAATCATATTTAATCATAAACTTTAATTACACTCAGACAAGGCAGATTGGAATATTTTTAAAGAACAATTCGAAGCAAATAATTGCACATTAGCAAAACTGTGGGGGCTGCATTAGCATAAGGAAAGAAAGGGTAATTCTTCATGGACTCACAAAATAAAATCGGATTTTTCCTTCCCCAGTGTGTACTGGATTGATGGAGAAATTAGGTGTTTTCAGGAAAAAGGGAGAGTTTATTTCACACAGAAGTGACCTGATAATCCCCCTGAACTCCCCAGTCATGCACAGGCTGAGAATCTTAATATTTCATCCCCCCAAAGTTTGAGGGCAAGAGGGTACCTGTGATGATCCCGCAAAGCCCTGGGCTTGTGTGCTGCAAGAAAAATTTAGAAAACCCCAATTCGTGCTCCAGATGGTCCTGCTGACCCCAAAACCTCAAATTAATGTGTGTGTTTTTCACACTTTCATGAAGCACAAAAGGCTGCAGCCCCTAAAGCACTGGGCACTGTGTGCTCCTCCCATAGCCAAAGCTTGTGCTTTATTTATATTTATATTTATTTATTTATATTTATATTTATATTTATATTTTTTATATTTATTTATATTTAGCTATATCTCTATCTCTATCTCTAGCTATATCTATATCTATCTATATCATCTATATCTATATTTATGTAGTTATAGTTGTATTTGCATTTGTATTTATATTATTTATATTTTATTATTTTTATCTATATCTGTATCTGCATCTATATCTATATATATCTATATCATCTTCTCTATATCTGTATCTATCTATATCATCTATATCTATATCTGTATTTATTTATATAGTTATAGTTTTATATTTATATTTGTTTATGTTTATGTTTATATTTATATTTATATTTATATTTATAATAAAGGAAATTGGCTGGGAGGGGAGGCCGGTAGGTTTACAGCAAAATAAAGTGCAAAAATAAGGGAAGTTTCATCCGGATTCAAACTCCTGGGAGATGGGAATTTTCCCCCAAGGGCTTTTGTCCCTAAAATCCATTTGGTGGGAATGCAGTGGGGATGTTTTGGGCTTTCTGACCCCTTTTTCCCCGCAGTGGAGCAGGACAGGGATGTGTTCTCCCCCAAGCCCTACTGGAAGGAGTTCAGGTTCGACCTGACCCAGGTGCCAGCGGGAGAAGCTGTGACCGCCGCGGAATTTCGCATCTACAAGGCGAGGGGCAGCCCTGGCCACGGCAACTGCAGCCTGCACGTCAGCATCTACGAGGTGGCGGCACAGCAGGCCAACAGGTGACGGGATGGGGGGTGGAGGGATGGCGGTGGGAGTGGGGGGATGGGACGGGTGGGATGGGAATGGGAATGGGGGGAATGGGAATGGGAATGGGGGGGAATGGGATGGGAATGGGGCAGGAATGGGAATGGGAATGGGGCAGGAATGGGAATGGGAATGGGAATGGGAATGGGAATGGGATGGGAATGGGAATGGAGGTATTGGGAATGGGAATGGGAATGGGAACGGGATGGGGCAGGATGGGAATGGGAATGGGAATGGGAATGGGAATGGTGGAATGGGGTGGAGTGGTGGGAATGGGAATGGAGGTGTTGGAATGGGAATGGGAATGGGAATGGGAATGGTAGGAATGGGAGTGAGGGTGATGGGAATGGGAATGGAGGTAATGGGGATGGGAATGGGAATGAAGGTAATGGAAACGGAAATGGGAATGGAGGTGATGGGAGTGGGAATGGGAATGGGAATGGAGGTGATGGGAACGGGAGAGGTTGGGGTGGGAATGGGAATGGAGGTGGGAATGGGAATGGAGATGATGGGAATGGGAAGGAATGTGATGGGAATGGGAATGGGAATGGGAATGGTAGGAACGGGAATGAGAGTGATGGGAATGGGAATGGAGGTGATAGGAATGGGAATGGGAATGAAGATAATGGAAACGGAAATGGGAATAGAGGTGATGGGAATGGGGATGGGAATGGGAATGAAGATAATGGAAATGGGAGTGGGAATGGAGGTGATGGGAATTGGAGTGAGAGTGATGGCAATGGGAGTGGAGGTGATGGGAATGGGAATGGAGGTGGTGGGAATGGAAATGGGAATGAAGATGGGAATGGGAATGGGAATGGAGGTGATGGGAATTGGAGTGAGAGTGATGGGAATGGGAATGGGAATGGAGGTGAAGAGAATGGGAATGGCATGAAGAAGATGGGTATGGGGGTAGGAATGGGGATGATGGGGATGGGGATGAAGAAGACAGGAATGGGAATGAGAACGAAGATGATGGGGATGGGAATGGGTGTGGGAATTAAAAAGGTGGGAAGGGAATGGGAATGGAAATAGTAATGAAGTTTATGGGGATGGGGTTGAGAATGGGGATGATGGGGATGAAGAAGATGGGAATGGGAATAAGGATGAAGGGAATGGGTGTGAGAATGAAGACGGCAATGAGGATGATGGGTATGGGAATGAAGATGGTAGGGATGGGAATGAAGATGGTAAGGATGGGAATGAAGATGAAGTGGAGGACATGGGAATGGGGATAAAGGTCGTGGGAACAGGGATGGGGATGAGGTGCTGGGGATGGGAATGGGATGCAGATGGTGAGGATGGGGCAGTCAGGGGCAGCAGCTCCAGCCCTTTCCCTTCCCGGCACCGCAGCGTCCAGCTGCTCCCACACATTCCCCCAGGGCAGAGCCACACCTGGCATTCCCAGCCGGGCAGGGAGGAGGCTTTTCCCACACCACCATCACGTCCAGCACCAGGATCTGTCTGGACACCTCCCAGGAGTGATTTCCATCCATTATGGTCCGTGCTGGAGCCCTTTGGGTTCTGTTACTCACCTGCTCCTTTTCCCTGGTTTTATAGGGAATCTGACCTGTTCCTGCTGGATGTCCAGGACCTCAGGGCTGGCACAGAGGGCTGGCTGGTGTTTGATGTCACTGCTGCCAGCAACCACTGGTCAGTGGAGCAGAAATACCACCTGGGGCTTCGGCTCTACGTGGAGACAGATGATGGTGAGTCTGCCAGCAAATTTGGGGCCAAATTGCCAGGAACTGGGGTCCTCTTGGTGCTGGGAGGTGTCAATCCCAGTGCAGTTCTAAATTTCCAGCGGTGATGAGTGCCAGAAGTCTGGGCTTGCAGGTTCTGGTGGCCTGGGCTGTAATTAACCCCATTAACACTTAATGAACTCCTTACCCAGAGGGATCCTCTGTGTGTGGGGCAGAGGATTAACCCTCTTTTCCCCATGGGATTAAATCTTCTCCTGTTGGTGTCTTTTCCAGGCAATCCCAGGGAATTCCTCCTCCATTCCTTCCCCTCCCAAACTTTCCTCCACAGGGGCGAAAGGGAAAATTGATCACTTGGTTTTAATCCTTGAATTCCTCTGTGGGATCATTTTGTGGTGGAATGGGATCCTCAGGGAGCTCCTGTTGGCTTTTGGGTGGTAGAAATATGAGGCAGACACAGCTAAAAGGGGTAAAAGGGTTCTTTTATTATATATATAATATATATTATATATTATATATTATATATATTATATGTATTATATCTATTATATCTATTATATATATAATATATTATATTATATATATAATATATATTTTATATGTTATATTATATATATAATATATATAATATATATTATATATATTATATATATTATATATATTATATATATTATATGTTATGTATATTATATATATTATTATATTTTTAAAAATTTAATAGGTTTTTTCAGGGTGGAACACTCTGAAATGCACACACCCCACATAATGCTTATTACAATTTTATGGACTTTGCAAATCAACACGTCTACCTAAAATCCCCCAATGAGAAACTTAATAAATGAAATAATTGTCCCCATATTCTAATTACCCTCCCCAAAATGAGACTAGATTACAAAATACGTTTTGGAGAAAAGGCTTCATCCAAGGTTGAAACCTCTAATTTTGAGACAGTGTAGAGCTCTTTGGCCTCCTGCTGCAAAAAGTTTGGCCTTTCTGCTTTGCAGAACCCCAAAACTAAGCTAAATATCAGACTGCAAAAATTCCAAGCAAAAAAAGAGTTACAAAAGAATAACTCTTTTTTACAAAAGAGTGTATAAAGGATACAAAAAAAAAATTATGGAAAGGGTATAAAAATGTATAAAAAGGTATATAAAAGGCAAAAAAACCATCAGGCATCACCCCTGGGGTGGCAAACCCGTGGCTCCTGCTGCAAATCTCATGTATTTTTAATTTTTTCTTTAATTAAACTGGTTCGATTTGAGAACAAACCTACCCATGGTCTTTCCCTGCAGGTCACAGTGTTGATCCAAGCTCAGCAGGACTCTTGGGGCGCAGGGGACCTCGATCCAAGCAGCCCTTCATGGTGACATTTTTCCGTGCCAACCCCAACCCTGCACGTGTCACCCGAGCTGCCAAACCCCCGAGGAGGAGACAACCCAAAAAATCCAACGACCTCCCCCATCCAAACAAACTCCCCGGGATTTTTGGTGAGATATTTGCTGCAGGAGGAGGAGGGGATCCCCATGGAAAATGCCTTGAAATTCTGATTTTTGGCCCTAAGGGGAACAGTGAAAAGCCCTGAGGTTTTAGGATTGGAGGTTTTTGCAGTTTGGGAGGGTTTGGGTTGGAAGCCCTCAAGGAAATGGTGTTTGGTGAGTGTGTCAGGATTTCTGAATATTGGAATTTTTGCCTCACTGCCCTTGGCTTTGGAGCCCTGGGAAGCTCAAGCAGGAGAGGAGCAGGAAAGCCCTGAAACCACAGAGTTTGGGAAAAATCTCAGAGCTGGGGTTTTGCCCTTCCAAGGCTGACATTCCCTTTCCCCACAGATGATGTCCACTCCGCAGACGGACGGCAGGTCTGCCGGCGCCACGAGCTCTACGTTAGCTTCCAGGACCTCGGCTGGCTGGTACTTGTCTGCTGGGAGAAGTAAATGACCAAAAAATAAACCCCGTTATCCCATTCCCCTGCTCCCTCCCAGGCTGGATTCTCCTGCCCGTGAAGCCAGCCTGGGAGCTGGGAAGGCAAAGTGAATTGCCACAACCCCAAACTCCACCGGTGACCCCAAGCTCTGTCCAAAAAATCAAAATAAACCCTTGCTGCTGGCACAGCCAGGCAGGGAGGAGGTGGCTGAGTTGTTTATGCAGGTGGGGAGTGGATGAGGAGGCACAAAGGTTGAAGTCCTCGATGTAATCAAATATTTTTGATTTTTTTTTTATTTTATTCAGGACTGGGTGATTGCCCCACAGGGATACTCAGCCTACTACTGCGAGGGGGAATGTGCATTCCCGCTGGACTCCTGCATGAACGCCACCAACCACGCCATCCTGCAGTCCCTGGTCAGTGCAAACCCCAAAACAGCCCTGGGGGGACACTGGGGAGCAACCAGAGCCTGGCAGGGCCTGGTGGAGAAAAGGGATTTTGGGCTGAGCACGGCTGGGTTTGAGGGGGTTGAGGTTGGGGGATTTATATCCAGTTGGGGTCTGGATATAAATAAAGGATGAGTGGGTGAGTGCACATCTGGGTGGGAGGATGCACATCTCGATGGGTGAATGTACATCTGGGTGGGTGAAAGCACATCTGGACATGTTGATGCACATCAGGATGGGTGAATGCACATCTGGGTGGGTGAATGTACATCTGGATGTGTTGATAATCTGGACGTGTTGATGCACATCTGGGTGGGAGAATGCACATCTGGATGGGTGAATGCACATCTGGACGGCTGCTCACAGGCCGGCCCACACCCCAGGCTCCACTATGGAATTCCAACATGGAATTCCAAGGCATCCATGGAGAGCCTTGGATGAGCCACGGAGAGCACAAAGCTCTACCCCTCAGCCCAAGCCAGGAGCGGAATTCTGCAATTCCAGAGCTCCTCCACCTCTGGATTTTCCTCCCGCCGTGGTTCTGCTCTGGTTTTCCAGCAGCTGGGGCAAAACCGAGCATTTCCAACAGGTTCATGGCAGCAGGGAAAATTCCCAAATTCCCATGTTGTCCACACATCCTCCCAGGGTTTCCCCACAGCCTCGCTGCAGCTCAGCACCCAAACGCTGGGCTCAGCATATTCCAAGCGAGAAAGCTTTAGTGCCTCGGGGTTTTTGGTTTGGTTTTTTATTTCTTTTTTTTTTTTTTTTTTCCCAAACCCACCCCACATCCCAGCCAATTTCAGGAATTTCCTGCCCTGTGAGTGTTTGGTTTCCCCAAACAGAGCCACGGTGGCTCCTGTGCTCGCGGTTAATTACAGGGAGCGCCGAGCCTTTGAAGGTGTCGCCTGGCAGGGCTGGATTTTGCCATCAATAAAGCTTCCAGGACCCATCCAGGGGCTGGGAAACATCCTGGCAGCAGCAGGGAGGAGTCTTTCCCCCCACCCCTACATCCACCCATCACCCCAAAACCCAGAGCTCTTCCCAAAAAGCAGCAGGATGTGAATCACCTGGATCCCTTCTGGGAAGCAAAGGAGCCGAGCCAGCCCCAGGCTGAGCTGCAAATAGCAGGGTTGGAGAGCAAAAACACCGGAATTCCGGGCTGGGAGAGCCTGGCTGCCCCTGCCATAAATCAGTCGCACATGTTGGGGGAAGCCAGTGAGGGTTCTGTGCCTCCGGCTGCTGCCCTGTGGCCAAAAAAAAACGGGATAAAGGCAAATTTTTGGGATAAATCATGTCCTGAACTTTTCCAAAAACGATCCGAAAGGGGAGCCGTGCTCACAGAGGTGTTGTGGATTTTAGGTTTTTCAGTTTGGGGTGGGGAATCTCTGTTGGAAGGATTCCCAGTGTTGGAAAATGTAGCAGTTTAAAAGTTTTTGTCTAACTTTAGTTGAGGGTTTTGTTTGCCTTTCCCCTGGGAAAAAAGGATTTTTTAAGTTCCTTTGCAGGGCATTGTTCCTCCAGGTGGGTTTTGAAGAGCTGAACATCTCAGCTTGACTTTTTAATATTAAAAAAATGTTGTTGGAGGGTTTTTGTTTTTCCCGCAGTTTCGGTGACACCAGAGCCTGACCTGTGCTGCCCTGATTTATGGGGTTTTTCTTAGTAATTTGTCTATTTTCGTGAGAAAAGGGCCCTGAAATCCCAAATTAATGCAGGGGCTGCCTGGCCCACGAGCTCTGATCCAATGTAAACCACAGCAAGGACTGCCTGGAGCTCAGAATAAATATTTTTGCAGAAAGATGGAAATAATCCCCCCATTCACCCGGGACTTTCGGTCGGTTTGATGCTTTTTCTGCTGCCTGGAGCCACCTTTGCTGGCCCTGACAGCCCCCAAACATGCCCCAGGTACACCTGATGAAGCCTGAGGCTGTGCCCAAGGCGTGCTGTGCCCCCACCAAGCTCAGTGCCACCTCTGTCCTCTACTATGACAGCAACAACAACGTCATCCTCAAGAAGCATCGGAATATGGTGGTGAAATCCTGCGGCTGCCACTGATGGACAGGACCTGATCCCATCTCTGAGTGTCCAATTCCATCCCTGAATGTCCCATTCCATCCCTGAATGTCCCATTCCCATCCCTGGATGTCCCATTCCCATCCCTGAGTGTCCCAGTTCCATCCCTGAGTGTCCCATTTCCATCCCTGGATGTCCCATTCCAACCCCTGAATGTCCCATTCCCATCCCTGAGTGTTCCATTCCCATCCCCAGATGTCCCATCCCACTCCTGAATGTCCCATTCCCATCCCTGGATGTCCCATTCTGACCCCTGAATGTCCCATTCCCATCCCTGGATGTCCCAGTTCCATCCCTGAGTGTCCCATTTCCATCCCTGGATGTCCCATTCCAACCCCTGAATGTCCCATTCCCATCCCTGAGTGTCCCATTCCCACTCGTGGATGTCCCACCCTATCCCTGAGTGTCCCATTCCCATCCCTGGATGTCCCATTCCCATCCCTGAGTGTCCCATCCCACTCCAGAATGTCCCAATCCCCATCCCACCAGACCAATGTGACACTGGGTTTCTGCAAGAGGAGCTTCGTGGGCTGCATCAGAGCAAAATCCATTCATAATAGCAACCAAAATATTGATAATATTAATATTTTAAAATATTAAAACCAACAAAAATTAATCCCTCCCGCCCCTCTCTAGAAGTGGATGTAAATAATATAAAATTTCCTTTCTCTTATCCTGCTTAATGAGACACATAGATATATACAAACATATATATATATATATATATAGGAAAGAGAGGATTTCTGGCTGATTCTGTTTTGTCTGTGACTGATTTGTTTTCCCATCGTGGAGGCAGCATTTAAATTGCTCTGGGACTGAGCTGTTTCTAGCTGTGTATTCCTAACCCAACCCACCTCTTCCCAGTGCTTTTAATTCCCTTAATGAAAATATCATCAGCCAATTAAGCAGCTGGCTGACTAACCCGCTCCTGTTTGCCTCAAGTCCACCAAACTCAGCCAGCTGGAAAAAAAAATAAAATATCCATATTGAGCTGTCATAAAATAAACGCAAAGTCCGGAAAGTCAACACGGAGTTTCTCTTGCTCTTTGTGTTTTAATGTCACAGCACAACAGGGCTCTGTTTGGAGGGCATTTCGCAATGAAAAAATACTCAGGGTCGGCTAAAATTGTACCTATTTGCTTGAAAATGAGCCCTGATGTGAGTTTTAGGTCAGGCTGTGCTCATCCCGTGGGCTCCCAGCAGGGCTGTGACCAAAGCAGCCCCAGGCAGCTTCCCCGGGCTATTTGCACAATTAAATTATTTATTTGCTCTGATTTTAAATGGGAAAGTCTCGTCTTGGTTCTCAGCTCAGGTACCTGGGGGAGCTTACATCAATAAACAAGTGAAGAACCTGGTGTGGGTAGGGGAAAATCCCAATAAACCAAATAAAATAAGGAAGGTTTGCTCCCTGTCAGTGCTCAGCTTCCCAAGAGAAGGTTCTTGCTTTTTTGGGTATCAAATTCCACATGAAATCCAGCTCAGGATGGGATCCTGGCTCTGTGGGATTCATTGCCTTCTGCAGAGAGAACACCCAGGGCTTTCCCTGACTCTGAACTCTCAAATCTTGCCTGCAAGGGCTGTCTGTAAAATTTGGGATTTAAACAAAAAAGGGGATGACGAAGGGGAAAGCTGGGCTGGTTTGACTGTCAGGAATCACACCCTTGTGTCTCACCTTGTCCCAGTTTTTGGGCAATGCACAACCCTCAGACATCCTGGAAAACCTGGGGAAAAAGTGAATAAAAGCAACTCTTCTGGAAAAGCAACAGCCCTGACTTGTGAGGGGCTGGGCTGGGAAAACCAAAAATCCCCAACGCCGTGAGCTCTTCCAAATATCCCCAAAATCCAAACATCAGATCTTCCTCTCCACCCTCAGCAGCTTCATCTTCCTACCAATACCTGCACAAGCTCAGAACCACACATCCCTTCTTCCTTCCTTCCTTCCTTCCTTCCTTCCCAGTGCCATAATTTCACAGGAAACCCCAAATCCATCACTTCCCACCCAGTTAAGTGCAAAACCAGAGCTGCCCACCACAGCAACTACAAATCCATGTGGTTTATCCCACTCTGGAGTTTGGAAATCCCTTCCTCCAGCCTCATCACTTTGGGTTTTTTTTTCTTTTTCTTCTCCATCACCCAAATGGCTCCTTCATTCCCTGGTGTTTCCTGTCCTGCCCATGTTCTCCTGCTTACACATCCCAGGGAAGTCTCTCCCTCTGGGATGGGGATGGAGCAGGAAAGACACCAGCCAGGGTCCTGCCTCCCTCTGCTGCCGGAAAAGGACACTACAAAGCCAAAAACTCCTCCACGAGATGCTGCTGTGGAGCAAATATCACATATTCAGCTCTGCTCTTCCTCCCCTGGCACAGATACCTTCCCCTGCAGCCAGGATTTAGGCATGGGATTAATGAAGATGAGGGAAAGTACAAAATAAAACCCACAAAATAAAATCAGCCTCCCACAGAGAGAATTCAGCAGCCCAGGCCATCAGTATTTTTAAAACTAGGTTTTATTTTTACCAAACATAAATTTTTTTCCAGAATGCACAAGCAGGACCAGCCCAGCCCTGCTCAGGCAGCGCAGGCTGGGAAGGGATTTATCCCAGGAAGGATAAACTCTGCCCACAGGGACCTTCCCACCAAGCTTTGCAGGGGAATTCCTGTGGAAGCTGCAGGATGGGCATTGCTGGGAGTCCCAGGGGTGTCCCTGAGTGTCACAGGCCTCTCTGTCCCTCCTGGCCAGGCTCCTCCATCCATCCCCTCCAAGCTTATGGACACTCCCCACAGTCTGAGATGATCACCTTCTGCTTTGGCTTCCCATCCTTGGTGCCCTGAGCCTTGGAGAGAAAGAGCAGCAGGAATTCCAGGCACAAAATCCTCGGGGAAGGAAGGAATTCTGTGCCCCCAGAGCCCTGACCCACCTCGATCTCCCTCACCACATCCATGCCCTCTGTCACCTCCCCCGAACACCACGTGCTTCCCGTCCAGCCAGTCTGTCTTGTCACAGGTGATGAAGAACTGGGAGCCGTTGGTGTTTGGCCCTGAGTTTGCCATGGACACGATCCCTGGGATCAGAGAGGGCAGTCAGGAGCTGTGCCTGCAGCCCAGCCCTGTCCCCATGTCCTGCAAAACGCTGCTGGATTCAGGGGAGCTGCTGGATACCAAACTCTACAAAAACCACTGGAAATCAATGATGCAGAAAAACATTTTCAAGTGTGAAAGATGGAAAGGGGTGGAGGCTGCTCAGCTATTTTTAGCTGCAGTAACAGCAAAGCTGTTTGTATGGAGACAAACCTGCTAGCTTGCTGCTGCTTTTCACAGTCGTGCTGTGACATTCCTTGTTAAAAATCAAGAAGGAAAGCAGCTTCGAAATTGTTTTTCCTTTATGCAATACTGCAAATAAAGTGGATGGAGAGGGGATGATTTTTGCTTGGTGAGGCATGAGGGTCTGAATGTGGCAGAAGAATCTGTCCAACGTAGATTATAATAATTATAATTACAATTGTAATTCAGGGCTGCTGCTATCAACATGGTTAAAACAACCCAAATGTGGTCCCTAGATGATGCTGAGCCATTTTCTCTCCACTCCCTGCCTGGAGATGGCTTTACCTGGCCCTGTGTGTTTGAGAATGAAGTTTTCATCATCAAACTTCTTCCCATAGATGGATTTCCCACCGGTGCCGTTGTGGTTGGTGAAATCTCCAGCCTGGCACATGAACTGGGGGATGACTCGGTGGAAGCTGCTGCCTTTGAAGCCAAACCCTTTCTCGTGGGTGCAGAGGCAGCGGAAATTCTCTGTGTGAGGGGCAAAGGGGACAGAGGTGAGAGCTGTGCCAGCCCTGGGGGTCACCAGGAGGGGAGGCTGAGCCTCCTCCTCACCTGCAGTCATGGGCACCACGTCGGAGCGCAGCAGGATCCGCAGTCGCCCCGCGGGTTTGTTCCCGATCTTGATGTCCATGAAAACCTGGGGGTTGACCCTGGATTTCTTGGCAGGAGGCTCATCCTGCGCAGGAAAAGAAAGAAAAGCAGGTTGAGGTGATATTTCTGTGCTCTGCCTCCAGCCTTGCACTCTCATCTTTTGGGACAGCAGGGACACAGATGGCTCTGGTTGTTTTTTCTACCTCCTGTGTCTCTGCTTTGGGTGCCTCTGCTCCTCCCTCCTCCTTGTTCTCCTCCAAAGTCTTCCCTGAAAACTTCTTCAGCCACTCGTCATCTGACCAGACTGTGGCCATGAAAGGAAAGGTCAGGGCACAGGAATCAACCCCAATTAATTAGTGACCACAGCTCAGCACGAGGTCTGAGCATCCCCAGCGATGTTCTCCCCTCCCAGCTCACCAGGCCGGGATGATCCTTCTTTAATCCGCATGGGTTTGGCCAGGTTCACCCGGATTGTCCTGCCAAAGAGCTCAGACTCGTTCTGCAGAGGGGAGAAAAGCACAACAAAGCCCACCAAAAAGGTATCAAACCACCCTGGCCCCCAAAGCCCTGCAGAGGTTAATTTGTGTTCTCTCTGCAGCCCACAGCACATGGGGCAGGCAAAGCCTCTCATGGAACAGGAGTGGGAACAAGGTCCATACCATGTTGTCAATAGCTGCTGCTGCATCCTGCCAAAAAATCAAAATAAAAGCATTATTAGCATTTCTTCTCAAGGCTCAGCACAGCCATGTCCCAGCATTTCATTATAAAGATAATTGCCAGGTTTTCCTAAACCTCATTTATCCCAGGGATGTATGAATTGAGTAAAATCCACATCCAAACCCCATCCATGTGGGTCTCATCTTCTAACAACCCAGTAAAACCCTTGTATTTAGGATGCTTTATTGCTGTCACAAGCATTTGGGAGAGGAGGAGAAGTTTGTGTATGAAGCCCAGGACAGATTATAAGAGGACAAACATGTGACAGCTTGTGGTGAAGTCAAAGCCAAGAAACCCACCCAGGGATGGTGGCAGGGGAGCAGTTTGGGCTGGAAATGGGTAAAGTGGGAACTTCAGCCCAAAAGAAAATAGGAAAAGCAGAAGAATATATTAATGCTGTGGTGGGTAACCCACACCCGATTTCAGACTGTCTCCAACGGGAAGAGGATCCATCCCAAAACCCTAAGGGGAGCAAAACCCCCAAAATCGCTCAAACATTTACCGGTTGCTCACCTCTGCCAGCTCAAACTCCACGAAGGCGAATCCGCGGTGCTTTTCTGGAGGGGCAGAAGCGAGGGGTCAGGGGGATCCCATCCCATCCCATCCCATCCCATCCCATCCCGGGGATGCTGAGCCCCAGCACGCACCGGTCTCATAGTCCAGCGGGATCTGGATGTCGGTGATGTCTCCGAAAGGGATGAAGGCAGCGTGCAGCACCTTCTCGTCCACCTCCTCGGCCAGCCCTCCTGCGGGGCGGCCAGCGGTCACCGGGCACCGCCGGCAGCCCAAACCCCGAGGGACAGCCCCGGTCCCGCCACTCACCCACGTACAGCACCCGCTTGGTGGCAGCCATGGAGCCCCCGGTGCCCCGGAACGGCTCGGCTCGGCACGGCCCGCCCCGGAACGGCGGCAGCGCTCCGCCCTCCGGCGGGGCTGTGCGCTCGTGGGGCTCTGCTGGGAAGGGAAAACATATTAGAGTCCCCTCTGCATCCCTGAAACGCTCCATCCACCCCATTCCCGGCTTTCCCAAAGCCTCGCATCCCCTACGGATCCAGCCCGAACAAGGGATTTTCCGTTTGGTTGCACTCAATAACGGTGGAGGTTTTCTCCAAGTTCAGTGAGTCCTCCTTCCTTCCTCCCTTTCCTCTTTATCTAAATAATGGTTTTCATGGCAGAGAATCACCCAAAATAAGTCTAGAAAAGATCTGTCGCCCCCAATGCCAGGACTCAGCCACGCTCAGAGTATAAAAAAGCAGCAGAACCATTGAACACCCAGATGGAAATGGAGAAATATAAACTAAGAACGGCAGAGCTTTTCCTTAGCAGCTGATGACAGAAAGGAGCCCAAACCCTTGTATTTCAAACACATCCCAAACCTTTGTATTTCAAACACATCCCAAACCCTTCTAAAATCACTACTTACAGACATCACCCCTTCAGCCCCTGCCCCATGCATAATTTTAATCTGCTGGCTCAAAATAGTCATTATCCAAAATCAGCAAGCAGAGTAAGTCAAATCCCAATTTAATGTATTCAGCACCCGATAACTGCCCATCAGTTTAATTTCACAAAGCTACATCCCATTTATTTATCTGAGAGAGAAATGATGGCAAACACAGTGCAAGTTTATTCCTTTATTGATAAATGTTTCCCAAACTTTCTTTCCAAACTGGATTGTTCGATTAAACACAAACTCACAAAAATACTTCCAGCCTAAAATCCTCAACGTCCTCTTTAGAAGACACAAGGGGCTGCTCTGTTCTGGCAAAGGAAAAGCTTGCAAACCCCCATATTTCTGGTTTTGGAAACCTCGAGCTTCAGAGTTGGCTTTTTAAATAAGATCTTTAAGATTAATTTACAAAATGCAATATAACTATGTGATATGATGCACGGCCTTGAGAGCTGCAGGACAGTGAAGAATCTTCAAACATCTTGAGCTGATGTCTAGGAAGGGACTATTTGGCTTCTTTGTATCCTAGAGGAAAAAGGGGAGACAAGTTATTCACACATGGCATCCCTGCTCCAGGCTTGGGAATATTCCAGCATTCCAAGCCATAGGGATTACAGTATAATTTATAATATAGAAATAATAAATAGTAATTTGGAAGGTACAGAGAAACTGTTCACAGTTCACAGTAGTCAGATGATCAGAAATTGTTAAACTCAAATTCTTTACTAGATCAGCCAGTGAAAATAAGAATCTTCATCTTTCTTCACCAGCTTGAGTTGTGACAACTGATCACAAACAGACCTATCCAGTGAAACATTTCCAACATTTAATACATCCTGAAGGCAGATGGTTTCCAGGATAAGGAATGGGCATTAAGAGCCTGTTTAGCCTCAGAATCACCAGAGCTCCTTGTGTCTATTTCCCAGATTAGCAGCTCCACAAGGCTCATCCCCATGTATTGGTCCTTCCTTGGCATGTCAGCTGCCAGGAACACTTCAGGGACTTCAACAACATCATTCTGATGTTTATTTAAGGGATCTGAAGAATATTCCTTGAGTTCTACATAAGGATTCTGCTGGGAGAAACTCCATTAGGAGCTTTTGGTTATTTAAGAGTGAACTAAAAATCAGACAAGTGCTGGACACAGACCCACGTGAATTGTTCACCAACAATTGTGTTTTATTTACTGATTCTGGAAGTTTCCACTGAAGCTGAGGACTCAGACACTCACCAGTCATCCTGGTTCAAGAGGTAGCAGCAACCACACCCACTTTCTGGGCAGCTTCTTTCTTGGCTTGGTGAGCCTGCAGCACTGCCACAGCCTCCTCCACCTGGGGAAACAAACCCAGTTGAATCTTTTTTCCTTCTCAGAGCTCCCCAGAGCCCTCCCAGAAAATGGGAACACACCAGCTTACCTTGGAGCGAAGGGATTCTGGAGATTCCAGCATGTGCAGCAGCTCTGAGTTATCAATCTCTAGCAGCATTCCTGTGATCTTCCCCGCCAGGCTGGGGTGCATAGCTTGGATCAGAGGGAACAAACGTTCTCCTGAGGGAAAAAAGAGTTCAGACAGGTGAGTTTTGATTAAAAAGTCAGCTTTGAAACATGAGGGGATGGAAAATAATCGGTGAGGACTGGGGTTTTACTCACCCAGCATCTGTTTCTGCTCCTGAGGAGGGGCAGCAGCCAGCATGGAGGCTGTCAGTGGCTCCTGGCCCTGCACATGCACTGCAGGCTGAGGTGCCTAAAAAGGGCAGACATGAGGGTTATGAAATAGGTATGAGGCTGATTGCTTCATATGGAGACAATATTAAGATATTCCCTCCTAAAACACGATCTTTGTCAATGCTACAGAACACTTCAGGTTCAGGAAAGGGCAGCTGAGGTGCCCTTGGTTCACAAACACGCTCAAGTCCTGAGCTCAAAACCCTGGGAAGTCACACAGGGGCACTGTGAGTATCTTACAAAAACTGGATCAAACACTGAAATGTTGAGGAAGACAGATGTGGACGTTGCTATTTTTTTCCATGATACCCCAGTGAGAATTTGGCAAAGAGGAGAGAGACTTAAATGGATGCAAAAAAGTCACAAAGAACCAAGAAAAATATCCTTTAGTCCAGAGTACAAGATGGATAAAACAACCAGGGTGCCCCTGGCAAAGGCACAACTGCCAGGTTTTGAAACTCCAAATCAGGACTGTCTGGGTCATAAAAGCAGCTTGAAATTTCTATAAAAATACTTCAGTTGCATGTGAAACTGCAGGGGCTTCCCAGCCCAGCCCTGAGAGGTACCTGCAGAGGTTGGACACCTGGGTGAGGGCTGCGGACACTCGAGGCATATTTGTAAGGAGGGACAGCCCTGGGAGCAGGAGCAGCTACAGGAGCACGAGGAGCCAAATTCTGGGCTGCTGTGCCAACACCTGCAAAGGAAGGAGAACACAGTGACAAACACCTGCAGCAACATGCAAACGAGTTGGGATTTAGTTCTGAATTCAAACTATGCTCTGCATGGTGGCACTTGCTTAGAAACCATTCTCCAAAGTGTAGCTGGCTACTTTAGGAAGGGGCTGTTCTCCCTAGAACCAATCCATAGATGCCACACCTTGTGGGTTTTAGCTCTTCACTGGAATAAAATGAATTTGGATGCTCTCCTCTGAATCTTCAGCTACAGAGCTTTTTGAGTGGTGTTGCAGAGGTGTAGAGATGAGTCCCAAACCAGTGGAACAGAACCCATCTGGATTTCCACTGCAGTGCTGTGGCACCAAGAGCCCCCAGACCTGCACTGCACAGCGAGGAACAGGACAGACACAGGTGCTAGCTCTGCTCTTTGCAGACATCCCACATCCAACAACCATCCTCAGAAGTGGAAATCAAGTCTCCACAGCATCCTCCTCCCTCCCAGAGAAGGGGAAAAGCCCAGAAGAGACCCCTTCTTACCAACTCTCTGGGCAGCAGCAGGGAGGCCCCGGGAGGCTGGGGCGTTGGCAGGAGCCAGGTGGCGCAGGGCTGGCCGAGGCCCCGACTGGCGCATGGCGTTGGGCATTCCCTGGAAACCTGAAGGATGGAATGAGGGAAAATCCTCAAAACTGGCAAGTCAGGACAGTAGTCAGCTACAGGGTTGTGCATGGGAGGAATGAGAGAATCACAGAAGGGACCCACAAGGATGAGAGTCCAACCCTTCCTGGCCCTGCACAGGACCATCCCCACAGAAGGAAAGCATTAATTTTCCTGTTGGGAAGTACAGCCACAAAAGGCTTATACAACCAAAACAGCCTCTAGCACTCTCACCTTGAGGTCTTCCTCCTTGCTGCCAGCGTGGGTTGGGTCTCATCTGTGTCATTTGGTTGGGTGCATAGTAAGTGGGTCTGCTCTGAGCCTGCAGGAAGATCAGATAAGCTCAGAGGCAACATCCAAGTGCATCACAAACATTGTTTACAACATGTTTTGGCACTCGTTGCCAGGACTCAACACTCAAGTCAGATTAAGAGAACAGGCAGCTGGCAAGTCACAGAATTAACTCCACTGGCTGCACCCCTCATTAGGAGTTGTTTGCTTACAGGCATAAGAAAGGCTCAAGGAGATTAATGCAGCTGAAGCAAGACAGGTTAAAAACCCCACAGCAGCTCACCTGGGGCACAGCAGGCATGAAATATCCCCCAGCAGCAGGCTGGAACTGGTTGATGATGGTGTTGGCAGGCAAGGCCCTCATGCCAGCGATGCGCTGCATGTACTGGTTGGTGAGATGGGCTTTCCTCTCCTCCTTCCTCTGGGCCAGTGCCACATAGAGGGGCTTGGAGCCCACAATGCGCCCGTTCATCTCTGTCACAGCCTTCGTGGCCTCCTCTGGGGAGGAAAAGCAGACAAAGCCAAACCCTTTGCTCCGTCCATCTTCCAGCATGACCTGCAGCAAAGATCAATTGCCAATGGAGTAGCAAGTACAACTGAGCTCAAAAATCTGTGGGTTTTTTTAATTTTAGGTAGGTAGGACAAAACTTGTTGCAGAGGTGTAGAGCCAGGTTCTCATGGAGAGGCACCTGTCTGGATTTGCTCTGCGTTGCTGTCAGCACCATGTGTCCCCAGGCCCACACTGCACAGTAAGGAATGGGAAAGATTTGGTGCAGTTCTAAATGCACAGAGGAAAGTGCCATTTCATGCTTATCACCTCAAACAAGCATGTTTGCCACTTCCTCCTTCCCCTTTTGGTAAGGGAATGAAGTTTTCAGTAAAATCCCGCTATTTGCTAGCCTGGATGTTCTCAGAATCACAATCAGACAGGTTAAGAACAGCCCTTTAACCCCATGTCAGACAAAAGTTCCTTCCTTAGATTTTAAAATCCAAATAACCCTCAAACCCCACAATACCTTAGCACTTGTTATTGACCCAAAAGGTGAGAACTCCTTCCTCAGTTTTTCATCATCTATAGTGTCATCTAGGTTTTTAATGTAGAGGTTAACACCCTGGAAGGGAGAGAACAGCATGACATTCATAATGTTAAAGAAAATCTTAAGCACATCAACTGTTACCCATCTGCCAGGGCTGTAATTTATCTGAAAATTCTTAATTTAGCATCATGTTCCTTCCACACCACCCAGAGCTGAAGGTGATAAATGTTGCAAAGGCGTAGAGACAAGTCCCACTGCGGTGAAAGGGAGCTTGTCTGGATTTCCTCTGCCTTCCTGTGGCATCATCACATGTCCCCAGTCCAGCACTGCACCTCAGCAAGTGGGGGAGTTTCAGATGCCACCTCTGACACGACCCAGTTCTGCCATAAATCACAGACAGCAGTGCAGAGTTGTGCTGTCTCTTCCCATCCCTCCAGGGATCCCCACTGGAAAGTCAAGGAGACTTCATGCCTGTTTTCTCCCGCCCTCCTGAACGTTTTCACTGCCAAGATTAAGCCCCCTTTCCCACCAAATACCACGGAGACACTTTATGTTTTAACCCAGGATGCCCCACAGAACAATGACTATTTTAGCCATTCCTTCAACAGACCAGAAATGGTGCTTAAATTGAGAAAAGGAACAGATTACTCACCTGGTACCGGCTGAGTCTCTCCTGTTTTAGCTGTTCAAACCTCCTTTTCAGCTCTGCCTGGCGCTCAGCCTTCTTCTGTGCTCTGCCCACAAACAGCATTTTCCCATTGATATCCTTCCCGTTCATTTCTTCCACTGCCTGCACAGAGGGTTCAAGAGGAAACTCTCAGCTGCTGCAGCAAGACAGCCCCTGATCCTGTGAGAACAGGACTGCCCCAAGCTGACGTTGTGTCCCTGCCTGTCGGTCAATAAATCAAAGTTTGCACGTTACCTTTGCACTGTTTCTCTTAACAACAGGCTCATTAAAGACAAGCTGAAGTTATCAGGACAGATCGAGCTGACACACCACGGAGTGCTGAACTAACTTGGAAATCTATCCCCACCCTTTCTTGTAATTGAAACTACACTTTAACAGGCATTCTGCTTAGAAAAGACCATATTTAAGCAATGTTCTCACTCTAGGTGCCCTCCTCCTCCTCAAGCCCTGCACTGTAGTATTTCTTCAGCAATTAACATCCTTGATTATACCACTGCACTCTGTGTGGATCTAGGAAACTGGAGGAATGCCAAGTTACCCTTGAATGTCAAGCTATCAAGGTGCAAAAGGTTTCCAAGTTCCCACATCCAGAAGAGGTCATGCTTGAGGCAGAATTTTCTTCAATTTCAGAAAGAGGCTCCCAAGATAAACCAAGTTTTTCTTCTCTGAAGTTACCCAAGCAACATAAAAGTTGGTCCTACCTTGTTTGCCTCTTCATGCTTTTCAAAGCTTACAAAGCCAAAGCCTTTGGATTTTCCAGTGGGGTCTGTCATCACTTTAACACTCAGAGTTTTACCTGTTACCAAGGGACAGGGTTAGTAAAATATCAAAAGTATTTTAAGATTATTAAACTCCATATAACAGCCTCAGAGTGACCCAGGTAGAGACTACACAGTAACAGCACTCAAACTACCACAGTTCATGAAATTCACAGCCTCAATCAAAATATTTCTGTATTTACCATATTTGCCAAAGAGCTCCTTTAGTCTTTCATCATCCATATCATCCCCGAAGTTTTTAATATAGACATTGGTGAATTCCTTTGCCTTGGCTCCCAACTCAGCCTCCCTCTCTTTACGAGACTTGAATCTCCCAACAAATCTGTAAGATAAAAAAACATGAAAACCCCAATAAACAGATTGGTTTCAAGAGCAAAAAAAACAATGTGTGACTTGCGGCGAGGCAAAAATAATGAGTGTGTAGTAGGAGCTGGGAATGGGGACAAGAAAGGGTGACAGCAGAGGACGACAAACAGGCCACAGAGCAACCAGAAAAATCACCTGTGCTGTGGCTGGCCAAGGTTGCCCACCCAGCTCCAGGGGCGAGCAGACAGAACCCACCCCAGCCCGGTGGCAAATCAAGGCTCGGTCAGGGAAACCCACCGGTCCTGGAATGGAGGGGTAGCAGGCCATGGCTTGGGCAGGGTCACTCACCAGCCCTGGAGTGGAGAGGTAGCAGGCCAAGGCTTGGGCCAGGAGAACCTTGTGTGTCCCTGTTAATACCGAGATGCATCCCGGAGCATGTGAGCGCTGCTGCTGCCGGCTGTGACACTCACACTTTGCGGTCGTTGAGCAGCATGCCGTTCATCTTCTCGATGGCCCTATCTGCAGCATCCTGGGTCTCAAAGTGCACAAAGGCGTAGCCCTTAGAGCCATTCTCATCACACACCACCTGCAGGAGAGGGACAGAAGCGAGGTGTCAGCGTCCCTCCTCTGTCATGGGTCAGCAGGTGACAATATGGTACAGCCAAGGGTCAGCGCAAGGCAGACACTGCCAATGGTCAGCACGAGGCAGACACCATTTGTCTGTCAGATTCCTGCACTTCATGACCAAATCTGATGTAATTCCAGCAATCCCTGAGCTTTTGGCCAACTCTGCCTTTCAGAGATTCTGTTGTAACATCAAGGCCACACACTTGATCCCTACATGTACCACTCCTTTAAAGAGGTGGACTTGATGATTGCTGTGGGTTCCTTCCAACTCAGAATATTCTGTGATTCTGCTCCTTACACGGAGGAAACACTTCACAAGAAGTGTCCCTTTCACTTCCTGCACTCAACTGTCTGATCACATTCCCACCCTGGCAGAACTGGACAAAGCAACCAAATCTCACCTTGCAGGACAAAATGTTTCCGAACGCAGAGAATGTGTCATAAAGTGCCTTGTTATCAATGGATTTGTCCAGGTTCTTGATGAAGACATTCCCAACTCCTGATTTCCTCAGGGAAGGGTCCCTCTGGGACCACATGATGCGAATGGGTTTTCCTTTAATCACATCAAAATTCATGGTATCGAGAGCTCGCTCAGCTGCAAGAGAAGCCAAGAACAGATTTCCATGGTTGGTTAAAAAATAAAGGTTTTCTGTGGGAGGGTGATCCTTTTATCTGAATTTTACTCAGCTCAGGGAGACATTTGGGCTATTATCAGAGGTAACCAATGACTTTTAATTCAATGTTTCAAAGGAGGTCTTTGCAGCACAGTCACTAATTATATAAAAGGTTCCACGGAATTTAAATTTACATTGTAGCAATATCTTAACCACCACAGCAAAATGAATTTCAGAATGCCTTGGGGTTTATTATAAATGGGGTTTATTAGCTGTGTTCTGAATTATTATAAAGGTAAATTGCTCCACCCAAAGAAGGAAAGGAGAAACAGGAAACCCTGGTTTTAAAAAAAATGAAGTAACAAAAGTGACTGTGTGGCTGTTTTGCTTTTCATGAAGTTCCCATCTCCCCATCCTCATTTCTATTCAGAGAGAAGGATCATCTCCCTGTCAGGTCAGGGAAAATGTGCACGAACACATGGCTGGCTGTGAGGACATGAGTCAGCCTCCACAGAACTTCTGTGGCCAAAAAATGATTCCCAAGTTGCTCAAGCTGAACACGACAAGAGAGCTGAGAAAATTCTGGGGGAAAAAATTCCATATACTCAATCTGATTAACAGGGAAGTGTTTATGCAAACTCTCAAACCCCAGCACTGTCATTCTGACCTGCACTGAAACTCCCCTCCATGAGGCTATTTCTGCTGCCTGCTGGTGTATTAAAAGGATCATTACGTACACACATCAGGATCTTGTTCATAAAATTGAGATGCTTGCACTGTTCTGTGCCAGAAAACACTCCCAGCATGGAGTGAGCAGAGAAGAAAGAAAGACTGTTAATTCCCAGCATGGAGCAGGCAAAGAGATGGAAAGAAATGCATTAAAATCAAGGAAAATTAACAGGGCAGAACACAAATTTTCTGAATTTGTTTGGCTCAGTTCCCCCAGGCCACCTTCACCCTGTGGTATTTGCTGATTAGATTTCAGGAGCAGAAAATTCAAGAAAAAGGCCAATCTGAACACCTTCCACGTGACTTGGCTCATACAGCCTGAGTAACTATCAGCACATCCCAAAGCTACCTGTAGGAATTCCAGTGGAATATTGCCTACAAAACCCTGCACTCCCAGCCCACAATGCCAGCTTCTCAGAAGGTTTCTCAGAGCTTTTCATGTGCTTTGAAATGGTTTTTGTCCCTGTTGCTTTTTGAATTGAAGTGGGACCATCACCATTTTCCCCAGTCCTCCACACAGAAATCCAGTTGGAAACAAGCTCTGCTTGAAAAAAAAATGCAATTTAAGGACTCCAACAGCTCTGTTTAGACAAAAGTATTAAATGCAATTAACTGCCAGCTAAAATGATTCCTCAGCTGCTGCTCCAAACCCATGCAAGCCAGGTTGCTCCTGCAGTCCTTTCCTAGTAGGCAGCTCAGCAAGTCAAAGCAGCTTGTCAAATTTGGCAGTGTTTATTTATAGCAGGTGGAGGTCCTGCACAAGCATGTGCTGGCAAGGGCACAAACTGGGTGGTTTTGCTGCACCATTTGCAGCAGGAAAAGGTTCCTGTGGAAGGGGACAAGCAGATGAAGCAGGGCTGTGCAACCAGGGGGAGCTGGGAAAGCTCCACAGCCACCACCCAGATCCAGCCCAGTTAGGAAGTTACTCCCAGTTCTTCCAGCTCCCTAAGCAGATACTATTGCAGTGCTCTTTCAACAGGTTGCTACTGTTCCACTCTATTATTACACCCTGCTTGAAATTCGCTCAGATACTCCTTGTGAGCACTGAAAGCCCTACATGGGTTCCCTGGGGGATGTGTGCCATTCCCACAGGTGGAAATGCAATCCCACTACAGCAGGACCTCAGAAAACCTGTAAGGGATCTGCAAGAGTTCTGTGAATGACTCACAGCAAGCACATCTGATTCATTTCCTTAATCTGAGCAAACACCTTCTCGTTTTCTTCTATTTAAGCCACAAAGCTCCAGCCATTTCAGTTCCTGTAGCTGTTTCTCTCCCACTGGTTCCTGTCATCCTTCCAGCAGACTCAACTGCAGCTCATATAGAACATTAAACACACTCTCAGCCCCTTTCAGGCTTTTCTTTCCATTCCCTTTCCATGGCCTTCTGGACAGGGAAGGCACCTGAACACTCACTGCAGTTTGCCTCAGGCTCAGAGTAATTCCCTCAGAGGCTCCCTGATGCAGAGCTAACACAATGGTGGAATTAGTGGCTGTGGTTGAGCAGCATGAAGACAGATAACCAACCACACACACCAAGATTTGCCCAGGAGAAACTCCACACAGGAGTTTATTTCCAAAGACAGCTGCTCCACAAACCTCAGGGCTCTCACTTGGTCACTGAGCAAAACACTCCTGACAAGGAAAGCACACAGTGAAAATCTAACCACTTTTTTTTTTTTAAGAGAGGGTTTAATTCCTCAATCACTGAGGTTACAACAAAACGCTGCTGCAATCAAGCAGGAACCAACTCTTCCCTTCTAACTTCACACCTGCATTTGCCTAACACAGCTCTTCCTTTACACTGCCTCCAAGGAAGAAAAAAAAACAGTTTATCTCTACTCTTCTGCAGAAACACTTATCTATTCCCAGCTCTGGGATCCTCCTTAGCTTGGGAAACATTCTGGTTTTCCTACACTTTCAGAACCTCTTATCTCTGCAGCCAAACTAAAGTTTCTCTACTTCATTACCTGAGTTGTCATTTCACGACTGTGAGCGTTTGGAATTAAATTGCATGAGGAACACATGAAAAGAGAAATTCAGCTTTCCTTTCAAATGAAATGAGTTTGTTTTCTTTCCCTTCTTCGCAGTCAGAAAGAATAAATATTAACAACCACAGCTGAGCCTGAACTAGCCAGAACTTTGAAGTGTTTCCTCACCCTGCCTATCACAGGATGACAGGCTCAGTGTTCAGTATTCCCTGGTTACTACAGCAAGGAACTGCAATCAAAAACAGCAGAGCTCATTCTCCCTAAAAATAACCTCTCCGCAGCAGACTACTGCCAGTTAGACAATGCCTGTCCAGCATCACTCCAGTGGCTTAAAAAATAAGAAAAACACAAGCTTTGACCCAGTTTGGACACAGGAACCCTGGAAGTGCAGGATGTGACAGTGTGAGCTCCTCATGACCCTGAAATGGGGAAGAGCTCTGCCTGCTTGATTTGCTCTGTGGACACAGGGACAGAGTCCTACTCACCACGCACACAAAAACAAAAAAAAAGTTAAAACATTGCTTTCTTCAGATTTACAAAGCACTCACCCTTCCACAAAAGGTGCCAAGGAGGTGCAAACTATCATTTATCAAGCTTTTAACACCTACTATCACTTCAAACACACAATGTGTCCACAAGAAGTTCGCAGAGCACAAAGCTTCCTGATTACTGTAAATGGTACTTCGGTAGCACCTACTCTCAGCCATAAATCCAACCACATTCCTACAGTGCTCCCCTCAGCTTTTCACAGATCCAGTGGAATGAAGCCCAAAGGCATTTCTGATAATGCATTCCTGGAAGAAAACACAGATCCCTCCTCCTCCTCCTCTCAGGAAGCCTCATGCAGGCAATGCTGTATAACTGCCACCTTGAAAACACTCCAGATGTCTGCATTTTACAACAAAAATTATATTCTTCATAGTCAACTTTGTTTTGGAAAGACCACAACCCTCTTCCAAATTATCTGTTCATGTTCTGCTGCATTAATGGAGTACATCGGCTGTTGTTTTTTTAATTTGTGCAGAGTAACACATGCTGCAGTTTGACAGGAGAAACTCAGAAATTCAGATCTCTTCACGAGGGCAAGAGGAGTTTGACTGTTTCTCAGTCCTGATGTTCACTCAATGATTAGGTTTAAACCACTTGACCTTCTAAGACCTACCAGTAACAAGACACCACCTACTCGGTCCAAGTATCCCTTCAAGTCCAGGAGCTTCCTAAAATGTCTGCTGCCTCCCCAGCAGCCCAGAATGGTGCAACCTCCCCCTAAATTCCTGCCTATTTATTACCATAAAAGATTACCCAGGAATATATTGGGAAGGCCCCCATTTGTACGAGGTGCAGAATGTTTCTGCTAAAGCACGTGGGAGAGGACACTGCATGAGGAATTATGCAGTGGGTGCAAGTCAGCTTTTCATCAGCACGACAAGAGAAAGGATCAAAAGTGTTTCATCAGAGAAATCCACGGAAAGGGCATCAGAAGGAACTCTGCCCCGGGAGAGGATGGAAGCTCTGCAAAAATGTGAAGCAGGAAAACCTCCTACAGTCTACAGGAAAGTCTACTTGTTGCTGAAGTCTGTGCTGCTGTAAACTGATTCCAAACTCAAGGGAAAAGCTCCCTCTCCTCTCTACTTGGGTGCCTCTATCACGTACAGATGCTGTCAAACACAGAGAACACAGAGCACTAAACCTGCAGCAGTCAGCAGGCAAAGCCCTGAAAACTGGGGCAGAAAACGCTGACCCATTTTCCTTCCAGAAAAGACGTGCTCCAAAATGACCTCTCCTGCCCCATCTTTCATGTGCTGCTTCAGCTCTGGAACACCTGGCTTTGAACAGGAAACAAAGCCTGAAAATAAGAGAGTCTGGCAAGAGCAAAGCAATGTGGCTCCTGCATGTCACTCAACCTGGTTTCCGTGCATTGACCAGTGAATTTTCTTCCACTTTAAAGCAAGCACGCCACTTCCCAAACTGGGAGGCACATCCAGCTGCTTGCACAAACACAGCAGATGGTGAATTTATTAAACTGGGAGTGTGTGGGGCAGCCACAGGAGCAGTCACTTGAGTGAGCATTCAACCAGAGCTGATTGCTCTGAACTTTCTCTGCTAGGACTGGCTACACATACAGCCAGTCCCAAACAGCCCTGAAATGAAGGGAAACACAGCAGGGATTATTTTATGTGAGGAATAAACAAAAATCTCCAAAATTTGGTACCAGTGAGAGAAACAGGCCTGTCTAAAAGAGATGTTACCAAGATGTGCGTTTGCAGAACGCTTTGTAGACATCAAGCAGCAAAAAATATTCCAGCTGCAATCACTGGAAAGGGGCGACTTACCCTACAACGCTGGCATAGGCAGCTGCATGGCAACACGTGAGTTAGCGGGGAAAAACGAGGGGGAAAAAAAGCCACGCAGGTCGTTTCAATTGTCACTTACCATCTGCTGGCTGCTGGAAGTTGACGTAGGCGTAGCCCAGGGAGCGGCGAGTGATCATATCCCTGCAGACCCGAATGGACAGCACGGGGCCAGCCGGGCTGAACTTCTCGTAGAGCATGGCCTCGGTGATATCGGGGTGCAGATCCCCCACGTACAGCGAGGCCATGGGGTAACTGCTGGCGGCCGTGTTCATCTTCCCCTCGGCGCTCTCACCCGCTGGGGTTTCTCACGTGGGGGTTTCTTGCCACGCTGCTGATAAATATTAATCTTGGGGGGACACTCCAACTCTTAATTAAAAGCTAAGCTGTGGCCTGGGGCGGGGGGCTGGTGGGAGGTGGGCAGGAAAACAGAGCAGCAGAGAGGGCTGTGCAAGCTTCAAAATCAGCAAAACACCCTGAAGTTAAGCCTCCTTGGAGAGCAGCGATCGGATACGACGCCGAAATTCATACGCCGGCTCCCGAGCGCTTTTCCTGGGAGCTCTGAGGCAAAAACCTCCCAAAACCCACGTCTCGGGCTTTTGGCTTTGATTCTGCAGAGCGGCGGCCCGTGGATTTTCTGAGGAAACAAAAAAACAAATAACAACAAAGCTCTAACACGCGTTAATCTAACTACTCCTTTTCAAATTAGCTCGGCCAGCCAGCCTAAAGGCATCATAAATAAACCAAGCGGCTGCGGCGGCCTGGGGGCCGGCGGGCAGCACGGAGCGGCCGCGTTCGCCCCGCGCTCCCCAGAGCCCTCCCCGCCCCGCAGCGCCGGCCCGGGGCAGGCTTGGCAGCACCGATCCCGACCCCGACTCACACGGTGCGGGCGCGGCGGGCGGAGCGGCGCTGGTTTCGGGCGGCGGCGGCGGGCGGCCCTTTATAGCCGCCGCGGCGGCGCGAGTGGGCCGCGGTGCCGCCGAGAGGAGGCGACCGGGCCCGGCCGGGAGCGCCCCGCGCCGCCCGCAGCGCCCCCCAGCGGGCCGGAGGACCGCGGGAGCCGCTCCCGCCATTTCGGGGCCTCCACCGGAGAGCGGCCCGCGTTGGGAATTATTAAATTGGCCGTGTTGCTTCACCGATTAGCTTGTAGTTGTGTTGGTGAATTGTAAGCGGTGCCCGCTTGCCCTCAGGATAATAAAGGCGAGGAGCTGCTGGAGGGGGTGCAGTGAAAGCCACAAAGGGTCTGGAGCATTGGGCCTGGTCAGTCTGGAGAAGGGAAGGATGAGAGAGGATCCCATCAATCCATAAAATATCCCTAAGAGGTGTCCGAGAACCACTCTGTTCAGTGGTGCCCAGCGAGGCACAATGTCCACAAGTTTTACCTCAGCATTTAGACAGATTTAGGGACCAACAATCCCCTGTGGGCAGCTGGCAGAGATGGATCCACAGCAACACCCCACAGAAAGGTTTTAGGGTTGTTTTCCCTCCCACCCCATCCTCCGTGTGCAGATGTGCCATGGGACAGATCAGTCCCACCATAAACCACCAGAAATCCAGGGAAACCTTTTTGGGAAAGCGAGGCCATGGGGCTGGGACTGGGAAAAGGAGCAGGAATGCACCAGGAGAGCAAACAATTCCTCTGGGATCGTTTTCCTCCAAGCTCTGGTTTTGGAGGTGTTGCTGGCAGCAGGATGAGGAGCAGCAGGAGCTGGAGCTGTTCCCACAACCTCCGCCTCTTCAGAGCAGAATTTTTCCTCAAATAAGCACGAATTCCCCTGCCAGCTCCCACCATGGGCTGCCCTGGAGCAGGACCAAGTGTCCTGATGTCTCCCCATGGAAGGGAACTGTCAGTCCCTCTTCCCAGGGTGAGGCTTGAACAACTCCGAATGCAGGAGGATGGGAGAGGGGTTGACCCCCTGTGCTGCTGTCCTGTGGCTTCACGCTCACGAGATCAGCTCCAGGGAGAGCCGTAATTATCTATTTCCAGCATCTTCAGCAGAGCGTGAGGACATGGCAGTGCAGGATTCACTGATTCATCAGTGACCTTCAGGCTCCGTGGATGTGCTGTTAAGGGGGACTAAGATAGTCTGTACAGGCTGGTGATCTGGGTATTGTGGCTTTTTAATCCTACGTTAAATTGCCTTTAATTTGCTTTAAAAGTGGGGTATTATCATAAAGATGTGATATGATACTTACCCCTTCCTTACATATAATCATGAGTATCAGAATAATCAAGAGTGGCAGAATAAAGGTAAAAACAGCAAAGCAAATTGTAACGATTCACAATATTTTCTGTCATGAAAAACACAAATGGCACAAAAATCATCCTCCTTCTGGTCTCATCATTCTCCCAACACCTGATGGTGCTGGGAGGCTGAGCTGGTGGGATCACGCCTGCCACTGTTCTGTGCTTGGTCCTTCACAGCTGGCACCTCCTCCGCTGGGAAACCATGGAGTGACACAGGCATCTTGCTGTGAAAGCCTTCAGCTCCTGCTTTGACAGCTAAAGTCAAAACACAGCACGGCTCAAAGAACGTGTTTCCACATAAAACGCCCTTTGGCTGCAGCAGCCGCTGTGGCTACGCTGCGAATGGCTTTGATTTGAAACATATTTAGTGACATTTGTGTTCCCTCCCAGGGGACTCGGTGCAGACAGCCACAGTCCTGTGTCCTGCTTGATCCTTTTTGCTCCCAGCATGGACTGACAGGCTGGGGGTACAAAACTGCCCCAGGGACACCACTGCTCTCAGTGCCCTCAACACTCGAGTGCAGCTGCTGCTGGTGGCCAGCGATACCTGAGATCCTCCCAGGACCTTCAGCAGCGCCTGAAGCAAAGGTGACATCTGTTAATGTCTTTATCTTGCCGATCCATCCCCATCCATGGTGCTGGTGGGTGACACATCCATCATCCAGAGGCTTCCCAAACTGCTCTGCCACCGCGTCTCTGAGCTGTGCCTCGGCCACTGGTGGTCACCATAAAAGATCACCCAGTTCTCAGCACAGATGGCAGGCTTTCAACCAAATGCTGCCCCTGGTTTAGGATTTCTCCTCCTCGGCTTTGGGATTTCACCGGCAGATGGCAGGGCGGGATTGCTCCACGAGCAGAAAGGAGGGAGAACATTTCACCCAGGGCAGGAGACAGCAGAACTGAGATAAGCAACGTTTTTCATGCGGGGGAATTTGGGAGAGCAGGACTCGCTCCTGGAGCACCTGCTGCACAGCAGATCTCCCACAGCCTGGGAGTGTCCCTGTCCCCTCCGAGCAGTGGGGAAGGCTCGTTCATCAGGACCCTGTTTTGTTCCGGCTTTGTGCCACCGAGCAGCCCCAACCCACGCCTTCCCACAGGATTTTTTGCCTGAAGAAGGAGGATGAAGGGAGTGCGCGGAGAGTTCGGGGATTTCCCCTGCAGGGTAGATCAAAAGTCGCCAGGATGTATTAGAGGAGCCGTTTAGGCTAAAGAAAACCCTGGGAAAAAACAAAATGAAGCTGCAGTGCTGAGCTACTGCTCTATAATCACCGCCTTGCTGTGGGGAGAAAACCCCACGGGCCTGAACCGATGCCCTTCCACCCGCCCCGGCTCCCGTTTGATCCGCGGAGATCAGGAAGTGTTTTTTTTTCCACTGTCTCTGTTTTGTTTTACCACTGTAGCCCGCGGGGCCGGTTTGTGTGCCTGCCTCCCACGGAGGGGAATTTGGTTCCTCTCTCCAGCCGAGGCCACACTGAGCTCCCACCGCCGCCTCCAGCCGGGTCAGGGCAGCCCAGGCACCAGCGGGACGACCCATCATCAATAGCGCTATTATTGCTCTTGAAGTTTCTCCCCGCTTCCAGACGGATGCATTACTCCATCGCAGCTGCAGTTGCTCCCTTCCAGCAATTCCCCACACAGCACTTAAGGAAGGGATTTATGGGCGGTTTTGAAAGGCATTTTGCAGCGAGAAGGAGTTATGGGAAAGGAAGTTGAATTCCCACCATTCCCCAGAAAATTCTCCCAAGCATCTTTCAGAGAGGGATCATTTACTGGTCCTTTCCTCAAAACAGAGACAGACTCTCAGCTGTGGCTCTTTGTTTAGTCCAAAGCTTTTCCCGACAGTGAGATGCCGCAGAGGTTATTCTGGTCCTGGCTGCAAAGGGTCAGCAGAGCAAGGCGAGCCCTCAGTGTCTGGCTGTGAGGCTCTGCTGGACCCCATCTGTTCCCTGACATTTTTGTACACCCTAAATGAAATTATTTCTTCTCGAGTGATGGATTACTACCGATCTCAGGGCAAGCCTTGGTGCCTCCCTGGCTGATTTTGACTCATTTTGCAAAGTAAAAAGTCTTGGGGCCAGACTCATCAAGAGCTATAAAACAATCAGAGGGGATGTCACCTTGACAAACTGCATCTCACCTTTTTTTTGAAGCTTTTCAGCAATCAAAACCTGCCACAAAACCACTCACCTTCGCAGGTCCCTTCGCCGATCCAGGCAGGCTGGATGAGCAGATCAGATTCACTTCAACACTTAATTTCACAACCGGTACAGGGGTTTGAAAGACTTTATTTGACACCTTTGCTGATGTCACAGCTCGTGAATCTAAGAGCACTGCACAGTGTAAAGTGAGCTCTAGTGCACAAACCAGCTGCAGGAACAGCCGCGAGGACCTCCCTCCTGTGATTTTATTAAAAGGGAATATGCTGTTCCTTGCCGATTCTGGCACTTGAGGACAAGGGTGAGAAGCAGCAGAGGCATTTCTGTGTGTTAAGTGTGATGACTTCCATCAAAACAACTGGGAGGGACTCCCTTTCCAAACAATGGCAGAGACATACATTGACATGCACACGGCAGATAGCATCTGCAGGAAGGAAAACAACAGCTCATCCACACAGCCCAACCGGCTGCACCTCTGACCTGAGGCATGGGAAGAGCTTCTCCCGTTCAAAAGAGATCTTCTCCTTCTTTTTTACCTTTCTCTGCACTGACCTTTTGTCTCTTTCCATGTCACAGTGCTGCAGGGGTGGGCAAGGGGTGGGCATGCAGCAGGGTCCGGGATATTCTGCATGTGTATCCCAGCGAGTCAAGGCACAAATGCGGGGAGCAGGGGCTGCTCAGGTGAAGGGGAGCACTGGGACACCCTGCCCTGCCACCATGGGACGTGGCACAGGAGCAGGGTGGCTTGAAAGCTTCAACTTTCTGTTCTTTGTGCCCGAAGAAGAGAGGAGGGGAGGCCAGCTGGAGGAGCAGAGGCAAATCTGCTGTGTCAGTCATCTAGGGGCACACAGGGCACGGCAGGGAGAGATCTCAGGACTCAGGACAAGTGCGGTGACACCTCAGAGGGTTTTGGTCCCGGCCCAGGGAGAGGGGTGAGAGGTGTGAGACCCAAACATGGTGCTGGTGAAAGAAAACAGAGACATTGTGGGGTGAGAAGGTGAGGGAATCTGGGCTCGGGGAGAACGAGGGAGGCACTTCAAATTCAGGCTGCTCCAACCCATTTTCCCCCTTTGCATCACGGCTGTTCAGCAGGGGGTGGAGGAGAGACAGCTCCAGCTGGGAGACCAGCAGAGGGAAAAGCATTTTCTTCTCACTTTGGCCTCCCTTTGAAATCCTCTGTCTCACCTCTTCACACCTCGGTGTGGGGCAAGGGGGTTTGTGCTGGGAATTCAGCACGAATTCCCAGTTTGTGCTGGGAATTCAGCACGGGCCCTGCAGCCACGGCAGGATTTCAGCCGGGCTGTGGGAACCAGCCCTGCTAAGCCGCTGCCTCACTCCACCTTAAGGGCACACAAGTGGGAAAAGCTGGTAATGCGGAGAGGAAAGCACGGGGATTAGCAGGCAGCCAGTTCTGTTCGGGAGCTGGAGGGGCTGGAGCCTGCCTTGTGGGTGCCAGCAGTGCTGGGCACGGGGCGTGAGCTGTGTCCATCCCACCACACCAAAATTAGGTGCTGCAGGTGGGGGGACAAGTCGCAGGGAATCAGCACGAGCAAGTCTGTCTGGCAGCTCCGAGTCCCCAGGGAAATAAGACAGTATTTCGAGGCTGGCTGTTTTCCAAAGGAGAGCAGTGCTGGGTTCTGCAGAGGGGGTTGCTGGAGGAGGAACGGGGCTCGGATCTGTATTTCCCCTCCCTCGTAGCCAGAAGGGTCTGGAGCACAGCCTCGTCCAGACAAGGGCATGGAATTGGATGTGATTTACGTTCGCAGTCATCACGAGGGAGAGGATGTGTGATGGTGAGGCGAGGAGGGCGCTGCAAGGAGGGAGGGGAGAGCAGAGAGAATTTTCTCTATGGATCCTTGGCTTCTGCAAAGCAGGAAAGATGCCTTTTTCAACCGAGTTTGTCCTCAGCCCCGTGGGCAGTGAGTGCTGAAGAACTCCTGTCGCCGGAGGGGAAGGCAGGGTCAGAAAGCCCCGATTTCAGTCGCCCAGGAGCGGCAGATCCTGGATGTCCCAACCCTGATCCCGGGTCCCTGCGCGGCAGCGCCCAAGACGGGAGGAGCCGCGTAAGCTGGCGGCACAGGGATGCCGGCAGAGGCCGGGGAGAAGAGGAATGTCGCGATTTGGCTGCTCTTGGATGAACCCTCTCTCAGTGCTCCCGCCGGCGATGGCATCCTGGGCACGGCCGGCACGGCTGCGGACGAGCTGGCACCCCGGGCCCTGCGGCTGGAGGAACCCATCCGGCTGGCCAGGAAGCTCCGGCGGGACGGCAGCATCTCGCCGGGGACACGGCGGAGCGGGGCTGGCCTCACGGCAGGGCTCGGGTAGGCCAGGGAAGATGCAGTCAAAACAAGCGGAGCGGGAGCAGCATCCCTCCTGGGGATCTGCACAGGGCCGGCGGCGCCGTGCAGGAAGGACCACGGCCAGGTGTGGATGGGCAGCAGGGAGGTGGCCACGGGCGAAGGCTCCATTTCCGCCACGTAATTATTCAGGTGGGAGAGGAGTCGCAGCCGGATGGGGTCGGCGGCGTTCTGGCCCTCAAGGATGCCCAAGTACCTGACAACCTCGGTGAGACACTCGCGGAAGCCGATGCTCCTGTAATCCACGGCCAGAGCCCTCGCATCCAGGAAGCCTGCAGGGAGAGGACATGGGTGACAGTCAGGCCCTGCAGAGCTCAGGAATGCGCTGGGATTTCACTACCCTCTCTAAGGCACTGTGTATTTCACTTGAGGCACTTTGCTGCCGTGTGATATTCCTGAAGCAGGCAGCCAAGTGGGTGTCCCAAGGGACTGGGCGTTTGCGTGTGTGACAGTGGCATCTGCAGTTATCTCAGCAGGATAAACCTGCCGGGGTCAGGGAGCCTCTCACTCCATGTGAAACCAGTGAGAGGTTTCATTAGCTGTGCTCGGGAAGGAAGGATTTTTTCCTCTTGGAATTCTATCAGTTATCTGGGCTAGATGGGCACTGGGATTGCTCTCTGCAAATGGGTCGTTCCAATGTCCTATTCCAACCAGGACAGCTTTTCCTCAACACAGCTTAGCTTTCCTCTGCCTGGCTCCCAAAATTCACACTCCCTTTAAACCAATGGCACAGGGCAGTGGCAGAACCAAAACAGCTGGGCCGAGAAAGCTCAAAGCCACACAAATCATCAACTTACGGCTGATTTTTAGGCTTCTGCTCCCAACTCGCAGCTTCATGAGACCATAAGCAATAAAGCAGAGAATGTCACAGCACAGTGAAGCGCTGGACCACTGTGCTTGACGGGGTCTCTCGTGACAATACGGCCCTTTGTTGCAGTGCAGTCAAACTGAATATCTAAACAAATGTTCCAGACCAAGTTACAGCCCTGAACCAAAGCCTGGATGCCAGCAATGTCCCCAGCAAGCCAAAACTGGGTGGTAAGCAAGCCAGAAGCTTCTTTACTGGAGCTGTGATCTCCATCCTGTTAACTGGAACAGGACAGAGGGTCTGTGCTGAGGTCTCAGTACAAATAAGACCTTTGTTGAATTTTGCACAGGGCTTCCTCTCTCTTCTTATAACAACCAAGAGACACACATACAAAAAAAAAAAAAAAAAAAAAAAAAGAACAGAAAGGGGAAAAAAAGCCTTGTTTATTTGCAGAGTCCTCATGCAGAATTCAGCCTCTGCAGGAAATGTATTCCAGGGAGGAGGTAAAGAGTTTAATATGGTTTTTCTGGAAGCAGGCTCCATTTCTGAGCAGGAATAAATGAGTCTCTGGCTGAACAGCTTTCAGCAGGGGGTGTGACACCAACAGTGCCATCTCTGTGGGGCTGGGGGGGGGTCACCATCCCATGTATCCCAGTCCCCCAAATGGATGCATGGGATGCTGACCCATATGTAGGAAAATGTCCACCTGCCCTCCCTCAAGAGATATTTCCCTTGGGAAGCAGGCAGGGCTGGCTGGAATTTTTTTTCCAGGTTTCTACCTTCACCTCACCCATGTGCTCATAAGAGCAACTCTTACCTGCTCCTCCTGTGGCATGAAGCATTTTTAAGTGATCCACTGTCATTTGTAGGATTTCTGCCTTCTCCAGCTTGGAAGACCCCTGTGTTGGGAGCAGAAAGAAAAAGCCATTCATCATTTTATGGTCCAGGGCTTTGTGCCTCTCAGAAGTCAGGGTCTGACCAATGATTTCCTCCCTGAAACCTCCCTGAAGCCCAGGAGTGCTCAGAACAGCACAGGGCATCCACCAGGGCTCTGTTTTTTGCATCAAGTGAGCAGAGAACAGAGCTCCTTCCCAATGCAGATTGAAAAATCCTTATTTCTGTGCTTCCTCATATCTGCAAAACCCTCCCTAGATTGAATTTATCCTCCCCAGGGCTCCTGAATATTTGCTAATATCATTTCACCACCCCATTTCCACCACCTACATACTCCCTGGAGTGAGGGTGATAAGAAAGGCACAGCTCTGCTCCAGACTTTCTCATTTTGAGGGCTGCACCCCAAACCCCACAGCCCTCATGGGAAGGCACCAGGGGATCACAAACACACACCTGCTTCTCGAAGGCCGTGGGCACCAGGCGCCGCAGCTCCGAGAGGCTGCTGTTGATGCGGTCACGGCGCCGCTTCTCGATGATCTGTGGGAGATTTCCAAGTGGAAAGAAGGAAATTGCAGTCATTTACAGATTTTTCATTTAGATCTCGTGGATCTAAAGCCCTCCAGGTTGAGTGAAGTGCTGGGAAAGGGTCGTGTGTGTGAATGTTTGGGGTGCAGAAGTTGAGCGGAGAAATGTGAACTGGTGTGATAACCCCAGGTGAAATTGCTCTCCCCTTTTCTGCCAGATTTGAGGTCAAACCTCTGCAAAAAATTGGCTTTGGGGAGAGTTCTGAGGGGGATGGAGGAGGAGCAGTGTAAAGGTGATTTTGCACTGTGTCCTAACTGTGCCACCAGCCCCCCAGTGCACACAGGGGGACATCCCTGGCAGGGCCAGCCTGACCAGGTGACACAGCCACCCTGGTCATCATAAAGGACACTCACCCCTCTCCTCTTCTTCCTGGCTTGGATCTGAGATGTCGTAGTGGGAGACACCGACCTGGAAACTTGGCTGGAAAGGAAGCAGAGGAGATAATTTCTAGCACTGGCTGGAGAGCAACCTCTGTTGCACATATGTTCCACACACATTTGCCATCTGCAGTTTCCTCCCCCCACCCCAAAAAAAAATCTTCTGTGGTTCCTATCTCATTTTTACCCACAACACAGAGCTCAGGAATTGGGGATGGGGAGCCAAGAAGAGCCAAGCAGAGATTTGAATCCCACTCTCTCTGCTCTGAGAATCTCCCAGCAGCCTGGGACAGATTACTGCACCAAACTGTCCCAGACACAATTCTCTGATCCCAACCTGTGGTGGCATCTCCACAGGGCTGGAAAAGCAGCGATCCAAGCTCTGGAGTCATGGCCTTTCTTCCTCCATGTGTGAACCTCCTGTCTCTCGTGTCTGAGCCTGCCCTGTCTGCAGGGTTTGCATCTCGGAGCTGCGATAGCAGGAGGGATCTGAGCTCCAGGGATCTGAGCTCCCACCCAGGGAGGCCTGGCAGCTCCTCAGGGCGCGGCCAGCAGCAGCACTGATGTGGTTTCTCAGGGCTTCCCGGAGAGTCGCTTCCCAAACCACAATTTTTGGGGTGGGCTGGGATGTTCTGAATGCATGGACAGTCCTGAACCATTCAGAGAGGGCAGGGAGGACACCTGGCAGGAGGTGACAGAGCACAGACCCTGCCTGCTGGCTCACAGCTCTGCTCAGGGGACGAGGGACACCGTGGGGACAGGCTGAGGAAAAGGGCCCCACGAACCACCCTGTGCCCTCCAGGCTAAAAACACCAAAGGTCAGCACTAGACATGCACAGGGAGGCAAAGTTCAACCCCTAGGTCCCCATGGAGGTGAAGTCTCCATAACGATGGATAACCAGGCGTGAGAAACTCCCTGGAGCAAGACCCCGTGGCTGCTGGGGGGAGATGAGGCTGGCTGGGTCCCCTCCTGCCTCCCCCAGCAGGGTTTGTCCCTCTGGAGAGTGGAACTGGCTCAGGGCTGTTTGTGCCTTACGAAACTGGGAGCAGGGATGTGAACACACATCCATCTGCAATCCCGGCCAGCCCAGCGCGCCGGAGGGACCAGAGCTCATGTCAGACACCCAAATCTGGAAAGGGGCACTTGGGTTCACCCCGATCCAAATGTTTTTCGGTTTGATGAAGCATTTTAATAGGAATCTATTAAGGATTTTCCTGCACAGACAGTGCTGTCTGCAGCGAGCCGAAAACGAGACCCAACTCAGCTTATTAAAAATAGGCCCAAGCGAGGTGCTTTCAGAAGTGGTTTTACACAATAACACGTTCTTCTACTGCCTGCTCCTCTCATCTCCATGCAGGTCCCCTATTTGAATGTCTGCTGGGTGGGCTCTCTCTGGGCAGAGGTGCTGGCTGGCTCCACAAGTACCAACATGCATCTCCAGCGCACACAGAATGAGAGGTTTTGATGTGAAAATGGGCTCTGCACGGACAGCGGGGTGTTACAGGTGCTGAGATCTCCTGGCAGAGCAGGAATGAGGAGTAGGCATTCGAGGAGGAACAGTGAATTTTGGGACTCTGCTCTTTGTGAGCTGCAGCTCCAGATGTGGATATCAAGCCCCATCTCAGTGCAAAAACGGATTTTAAAAATACGTCTGATGGATCTGAACCACGTAAAAGATAATGGGAGTATATTTTGCAGCGATTAAAATCTCTGCATTGCTCTTTGCTTGGTTTTATCATTCACAGCACGGCTTTGGCTGTGAACTGAGCAGATCTTGCACTTCTGCAGTGACCCCGGAGCCTAAACTTGCTCCACGCACTGATCCAAGCCTCACACCCGGCGTGACTCATCCCCTCTCTACGGGGAAACTGGTTTGCCCAAACCACTCAACCGATGGGTAATGGGCTGGGAACCCCAGCCAGGCAGCCTCTCTCCGCTCTAATCACTCCTCCTCACTCCCCACCTGGAAGTGTTTGATTTTTCTGGATCCACCAGCATCCCATGCAGGATGGCATTACTTGGGGTGTAACCTCAGCTGAGCAGGAACAGTTTTTTTGGCCATAGATTTGTGTGACATGAGGAACAACATCCACCTATACAAATATCACCAGATCACAGCCAGCCTGGTTCTACCTGCTGCCTCGAGAAGACAAACACATTAGCAGCATCAGAGAGAGATTAGAAGGTCGTCATTGCTGGTCATTGAAATAAAATATTGTGACAACTCCAATATTTTATTCCTAGGGGTACTATGGACTCAGTGTGCAGCACTGATTTGAAAAGGTGGAATATATTTCACCTGCAGCAGGAAAGTAGCTTAAATATTGATGCACTTGGAAACTGCATAAGGGCTCAGGGAATTTCTGCAGGACATTTTGTGTCAGACGTGCCCGACTCTGCTGCGACTCTATCAGAAGCAGATTCATGAATTTAGTCCCATGAGAACCTGAGCTTGGCTCCAGCCACGCGATTTCTCCACTCAGGAGTACCAAAGAGCAAAAGGGAATGAATTAATCCAAGGCCTCGCTGGACGAGGAGGGAGGGAGTCACTTGGCTACCGAAACAAGAGTTCAAAAGCAGCTGATTTTTGGATGGGAACAAATAACAGAGCTTTTCCTTCATCCCCTGCGCCGTCAGCACCCTCGGAGCCTGGGAGGGCTGAGCCAGCCTGGGAACCCGCGGCGCTGGGGATGCCCTTTGCAGAAGCCCGAGGGCATCGCCTGGGGAACCACACAGGTCCTGTCCTCACCATTCTTTCACTAACAGCAAAACCTCAGAGCTGAAAGTGCAGCTCCGCAGCGATGGGACAGAGCCTGGAACTGCGCTGCCGAGGGGCACAGGGCAGCCCTTCCCTGCTCCTTCCTAACACATCGCAGCCCAGCTGGTGCGTTACGAATGCATCAGCCCAGCAGAAGCGTTTTTCTCATGAAAAACCTCCTGGTTTCTTCCTCATCCCCTGGGAGCTCTCGGGCTGTTTGGGAGCTCAGGGGTGTCAGGCAGCTGCTGGCTGCCTCTGCTCGGGGGTGCTGCCCCATTTCGGGGGGCACAGATCTGCCAGCAAACGGGCTCCTGCTGCCCTTCTCCCCCCGGGCAGGGCACGGCTGGAATTCACGGGCATTCTCTTGAAGCTCCTAACACAGCTTTTACACTTGTATGGCCAATTCGGTTTCCTTGCGGGGTCAGTCCCGTGGCCAGCACCAGCCCATGCCACCACTATGGGGTTATCCTGCCGGTGCCCCGCAGGACCAGTCCGACCCCGAGGGATTAAGCTAGGTGCGAGGGATTCCCGGTGCGGCGGTGGCAGCCCCGGTGCCCTCCCGTGCCCTGCCCCTGCAGGCACCGAGCGCTGCCACCCCGTGCGCGGCGCCGCGACCCCAAAAACCCGCGTGGGACGGAGCTGCCCTCACCTGTACTCCTCCTCCCGGCCCACGTCGATAGTGCCGTCAGACTCCGTGTCGGACGAGCTCTCCTCGCACAGCCGCTTCATCCTGGCGGGGGGAGAAGCCGGTGGGCTCGGCGAGGTTGCCCCACGCGTGGCCCCGGTGGCCGCCGCCGTCCTTGCCCGCCGTGCTCGGGGCAGTGCCGTCCCTGCCCGGGCTCCGCCGCTCCGGCCCCGCACGGCTCCTCCCCTGCCCGCTCTGCCTCTCCCACCCCCGGCTCTCGCTCCCTGGCTCCCTCCCGGCACGTCCCCACCTCCCGGGTAATGGGTTAATGAGCCACCATCTCCCGGGAGTGACGGATTACGCGGCCGCGCCGGCGCTCCCCGGTTCCCAGGGCCCCCCCGCGCCCCCCCGCCTCCTCCCGCTCGCTGGTCGAAATCCCAAGTCTTCCTGTAAAAGGAACAGTCTGTGTGAACCGTCTCATGTCCCCCCCCTCCTGCCCGCGGCCCCCCTTCCACCCGCCGCACATTGGCCTCAGCCCCAGTTTAAAGGGACCAGTGACCTCACTGGCAACAGAAAACCGTGGGAAAGAGATGGGACTGATAAAGCCTTGAGTTGTTTCAGGGAAAAATCAACATCCAGCCCCACACGCACACACATGTCTGCCCGGCTCCGCGCGGCGCAGGCACTTCGCAGGCTCATGATTCAGATGGAAACCAGCTCGGCTCGGAGCGGTGCTGTTTGAGTTCGCCGCTCAAAGGGCTCTCGGCTGGGATTAAGCGGTGGCCGCAGCCCGGGGCAGGGTGGCAGCGGTGGCACCGCGCTCCGGACGGGTCCGGCACCACGCCGCGGTGGTCCCGCCGGGAGTTCGGCCCCCTGCCACCCTCCCACAGCCTCGGAGCCTCTTCAAGTGCCGGCTCATGGCGCTGCCAGGCTGTTTGACACCTTACCCTGTGCGACAAAACGGCTTTAGGCTTTGCAACACTGCGATGGATTGCTGTTTTCTGGTCTCTTTCCACAATGCTGGAAAGTTTAACCCACAGCATCCAGCGAGCATCTCCCTTTTCTCTACTGCAGGAAGGAGGGAGGAATCTGTTTTTCAGAGCCCTGCGCTGCTAAAATCCCCCAAGGCAGCAAAAACGTGTGCGTGTGGGAGAGAGAGAGAGAAAAGGGAGGAGGGAGAGCGCTGAAGTGGAGGTTCCCAGTACGAAAATAATGCCTTTTATTTTGAAAAAAACAATCAGCGCTGAGATCTGGCAACACGTGGGTTTCCCAAAGCCCTTTTGCAGAGACCGTGGCGGCGATAACAGCCCGTCGCCGCTCGGGCCAGCCAAGCCACCCCACCGCCCGTCTCCCGTGGCCTCCTGGGGTGCTCCCTATCTCCCTCAGCCATCTCTGCCAGCTCACCCACGCTGCACCCGCCAACCCCGAGGTGTCTGCAATTCCCCAGCAGCTCCGGAAAAGCCAAATCCAGGCTCCCGCCTGCCCTTCGCCCACGCCTGCCCCAGCCCAGCACAAAGCATGGCCCACCCTGAGCAGTTTTTGGGACTGGACCTCACCGTGCTCCCCTCCCAAAGTGAAGCAGCAGGGACCTGGACCAGCCTTCCTGGGCTGGAGTGGAAAACTGACATCTCGGCAGTGTTTGTAAACTGAAAAAGAGAGTAAAACCTTTGCTTTAGGTCACAGCGCTTTGTTTCTCTAATGCTGATGTTTTGTTTTCACTATGAGAAGTGGTCAAGAAGCCGAGCTGTTATTAGCTTACTTTTCCAAAAGAAAAGTTACTTTGAACCAGGAGAATTAGAAAAGTGTTATTTTAGCAGTTTGGAGACCCGCTCCTCCTCCCTTTCCAAAGGGATTTCAGTTAGAAACACATACGTCTCCAAACCAAACTTCCCATAAACATGTGTTTTTGAGAGATTAATACTCTTTCCACTGATAAAACCATTTAAATGGGATCCTGAGATTGGTTGTTTCAGGCTCTTGTTCATATCACAGCGAGCCTCAACCAAGCAGAGCCCAGACCTGCCACAGAGGAACACTTTTCTTCTCCATTAGAAAGGAATTCACTGTCCAGACTCCATCTTTTCTGGGCCTTGTCTAAGCATCATTATCTGGGTTCAATTGAAGTGTAATTGGCAACATGTTTTTCTAGGATTACACTTCATTATGAACAGAGCAGGGGCCCTGAAACCCACTTCTCCTGTAATCGGATACGTTTTCCAGCCTGTGCTCCTGGAGAGTCATTTATAATCGACCCCAGGGATCCCAGAGGGGATTGTGAGGGGCATCTGAACCACCCCCAGATGAAGCAGAGATGGTGCTGAAACCCCTCATGGGGTCAGGGAAGGATTAAACGGGTTTAGCTGCATGAGTGGAGCTGGATTTCGGGAGTGTCACCCACGTCCCACAGGAGGGAGCAGCCAGACCTCCCCCTCTGCAAGCAGGGGGAGATTGGGGTGCAGAAATGGGAGTTCTGCCCCTCCTGACCTCTCACTGGGCGCCTTTGCAGCCAATTCCCACGGCACAGTGACCCCAAGAGCAGAGCCACAAGCAGTGGGTGACCAACCTCTGCCCAGAGCCGATTCGCTCCTCCCTGGAGAGCTCCAGGCTTTGCCACAGCCAAGCCAGGGAATTATCAGAGGAAATCTCTCCCCAAGCCCTGAATTAACATCCCTGTCCCTCTGGGATGACAGCAAGCATTGCTGCAATGCCTGTCCCCATCCCCAAAACCCCTGTGAGACCCTGTGGGGCTCAGGAGCTGCTGAGAGTGTCCCCTGCTCGGGCTGGCTGTGCCTCTCCGCGGTGGGAACAGTTTCCAGAGGATGGGTGTCACGAGGACGGGGCTAAGCCATCCATCACACCCAGCACTAATTGGCTACCCTGCTTCAGAGGCCAAGGAATAAGTGAGCTGCAAAGATTGATGTCCCTTCCCTGCAGCAGGAAAAACTCTCCGGGCCAGGACTGAGGGTGGATCCTTGCCAGGGACCTGGGATTGCCTAGGTTTGCCTGTGCCAGGCCTGTCCCGGGGATGAAGGGCTCCAGACTGAATTTCCCTGGAGGAGAGATGGTCAGCGTGGCCACCAACCCCCCTCCCAGGCTGGGACCACGCTGCTCCCTCCCCTCCCTCCTTCTCAGCTCTGGGAAATGTCCCAGGAGAGCGGCCAGCTGTGAAAAGCTGCAGCAGCTGGAATGTGGGAGGGAGGGCAAGGCTTCTGGAAAGCCAGAGGCAGCCGAGGAGCAGGACTTATCTGTTACCTCCCCGTGAACTGACACCTCTGATTTAACCCCGTGCATGCCTGGAATGCCCTGTCCGCACATCTTCAGTCAACATCACCTCCTAACCTCAGGTCCCGCCGCCGCCTGCCAGAGCCACAGCTGTAATTTCCACAGCGGAGGCCTCACAGGGATGCTGGGCAGGATTCCTGGCTGTGGACAGGGATTGCTCTGTGGCTGAGCAGAGGGATTCATCAGCGGGAGAAGCGGGCAGGGCTTTCAGGAGGTGATTCGGGATGAAAGCGCGGAGGTATGAATACGGTATCACCTCCGTGGTTTGTCAGATCTGGAGAGCGGCCAGGAGAGGATTGTTTGCCGTGGCTCTGCTCCAAGCCAGAGGCACCACAATTGCAAACTCCCCCCACTTCCCCAGCCCACGCGATCCAGAGCCCGCCCAGCCGACTGCTACGGGCAGTCCAGGGGAGGGAAAAACAACATTTTCCCACAAACCCGTGGCCTCACCCTTCCCCAGGCAGGGACAGGGCAGATCCCGGAGCTGAAATTCGGCACTGCCCTCACCGCCCTGGCAGGGCTGTCTGTGCCCTCACACCTATTGCCCCACGGCGGGGCTGGGAATGCGGCTCAGCCCTGCAAATCCCATGGGATGAGGAACCACCAGGCTGCACCTGCCGAGCTCCCGGCTGGGACACCTCGGAGGTGCTGCTGTCCCCTTGAGTCTGTGCCACTCTGTGTCCCCCAGGGGCTGGGGGACAGCCAGGGACAGGATCACCATCCTGCTCTGCAACCAGCAGAGCATCCTGATGGTTTAGATCAGACACCACCAGCGGTTTAGACTCTTGATGTGCCTCAGTTTCCCCACCCATAGTGATGCTGCTGCACTGGGCACTGGCTTTGCAGAGAAGCCACGATGAGTGATAATTAATATTGCCCAAACCCTGCTGACAGACAGGGTTACTGCTTGTCCAGGAGCCTGAACCGAGGTCAGGGAGAGATTTAATGCCATCGGACCCCAGGCTGCTCCCCCTGGTATTTCAGACCCAGAGAGGGTGACAAGGTGAGGGTGACACAGACAAGGTGAGCTGCTGAGGCACAAGATGCTCCCCATGACCACTGCAGCCCTGGGTTCCTCTGTCCTCAGGGATGGGATGAGCCAACCCTGGAGGTGCCAGCACCACTGCCGTCTCTGGCCGCTGGAAAGACTTGGATGGCCTTAGGGCTGCACCCGTGCTCGGAAACAAGAGGAGCTGGGATGGGAAAACCCGTGGCTGGTGAAGCAAGGTCCTAGCCTTCCCCCGGGGCCAATCCCCAGGGCTCCGGGCAACACAATGCCTTTGTTTGGGACTTGGCCTGCGCAAGGAGCCCTTCCCTCGCTCAGCCCCAAAACACCAACCCTTCAAAAGGCCTGCGCTCCCCCTCCCCTTCCCCCAGCGATGCTAATGTGCCAGGCCTCTTCTCATGAACCCTGGGAGAGATCAGGCTGGTAGACAGTTTCACCACTTGTTAAATGTGTGTTTAGCGATCTTGTGAGTAGACAAGAACAAATACAAACAAGCCGGGCTGGAGAGCCCCTGCCCCTCCGCCCTGCCTGGAACGCACCAGCCCCAAAGCCTTTCTTCTCTAACCACTTCAAACTTTCATTTCTTCTGAAGCCACAACAAGGCACACTTTGTAAAGCAAATGAGTAAACAGCAACTTTCAGCTTAAAAGGAAAACAAGGGGGAGGGACTGTTTTTAATTACTGGATTTTAAAAAGGGCTTTATTCGGTTAATTGCTTTCTGTTGTAAAATGTTCTGCGCACAGCCCCGGTTCTAGCTGCGCTGCTGCTGGCCAGATGGCACTGCAGAGGCAATGACAGCATGTGCCTTCGCTGCTCGGGTACACAAGTGCCTTCAACATTCGCAGCCATCACCCCAGCCCTGCCGGCCTCACGGAAGCGACACGAGGCACCGAGTCTCGCCCAGACACGGCCGGTGGTTTGGCGTGTCCAACTCCCGACGCTTCCAGAGCATCGGCACGGACGGGAAAGCCTCGGCAGCGGTTCAGGCAGAGCTCCCAAAAGGGGCTAATTGCTGTTGACTGCCTTGGCTGCAGAGTGTCACCTCCCCACTGTGGGGTGAGCCCCGATTGTCGTGCGAGGTGCTGAGCTCTGTCACACCCGCCGGGTCGGAGCTGCGGGTCTGGCGTGCGTGGAGGCATGCGGGGCTCTCCCCGTGCCTGTGGCTCGCTGCAGCGGTGCCAGAAGGATTCCGACTGCAGCCCTGATGATCACAACCGGCTTGGGAGACACCCCGAGCCCCTGGGAGCAGATGGATTAAAAATAGAGAGCTAAGGGATGCACGGGAGGATCTCGAGCAGTAGCGCCACCAGTGAGGTTGTCACTGCGCTGGGGACAGATGGCACAGGGAAGGGACAGGGAGAGGAGGCAGCGGGAGACTCTTCTCCAGTTGGATTGGCCCCAAGAGGGGAAGAGTCAGGGAAAGAAAAGGAGCAGGGATGGCCTTGGGCTCCTGGCACAGGGAGACCCTGAAGCCCTCACTGGGTGCTGCAGGGCTTTCCACAAGGCTCTGGGTGCCCCAGAGGGGGTCAGGCAGTGCAGAGGAAGAGGGAGAGAGGTTTGTTCCCGACATGGAGCTCGCAGGAGTGGGTGTGCTCACCCCTCCCTTGCTGGTCTCCCTGAGGGAGCTCAGACCTGTGTGGGGAAATAGGGAAAACGAGGCTCCCAGTCAGTAGGGAAGAGATCATCCCCTGCCCTTTGCAGCACAGAGGGGAAGTGCACATCCAGAGGGCTTCCAAAGCCACCAGCCCTCCGCCACAGAGGCCCCAGGGTCAGGGATCACTCAGAGTTCAGGGCAGAGGGTGGCCCGGGGGGAAGCCGCGGTGCTGCCGCTCCCTCCGGCACTGCGAGCTCCTGGCTTTCCCTCCTGGAACGGCTGCTCCCCACTCGGTGTGTCCCCCAGCACCACAGGCTGCTGTTTTCCATGCTGGCTCTTCCCACAGAATCGTTGAAGTTGGAAAAGACCCTTAAAATCGAGTGTAACCATTAACCCAGCACTGCCGTGCTCTCCACTAAACCGTGTCCCCAAGTGCCACATCCACACGTTTTTTGAACCCTTCCAGGGATGGTGATTCCACCACTGCTCCGGGCAGCTTGTTCCAATGTTCCACCCTTTCAGCGAAGATTTTTTTCCTAATATCCAACCTGAACTTCCCCCTGGCACAACTTGATGCCATTTCCTCTCCTCCTCCTCTGTAAGCAGAGCCTGACACCCCTCTGGTTGCACCCTTCTGTCAGGGAATTTATGGAGAATTTTCCCCCTGAGCCTCCTTTTCTCCAGGCTGAGCTCCTTTCCCACTTCCCTCAGCCTCTCCTCATCCGACTCCTGCTCCGTGGAGCTGCTTTGATCAGGCAATCTCCTTTCGGAAAACAAACGCGGGAGAGAGCAGCGACAGCCAGAGGTTCTTCAGAGCCCGCCGTGCCCATGGCATCAGGCAGCTTTTCCTGCCTTTCCCTGCGCCCACCGCGGCGAGGGTTCTGCTCCTGCCAGCAGCCAGCAGCTGCTGCTGAATGCTCACTTTCTCTAATTGAATAGCAGGAAGTTAAATCTTGTTTCTTTGCCTTTCAGGCTGTCAGCTGGAACAATCGCCCACCTGTGGCACCACCCCGGGGATATAAATAAGCAACAAAACACAATCGCTGCCGGAGGAACGGCTGGCGTTCCCAGGAGATGGCCCGATACCACAGTGCGTGCCCGCACTCGGGAGAGGTGTCCGAGCCGCGGCCGGACACACGGACAGCCCCGGGAGCGACTTCCGTGCGCTGGGAATGAGGCACAGCGCTCGGGCTGGGATGCACGGGGCACATGGCACACGGGGAGGACTCCGCAAGGACTCGGGTGGCACTTCCCACGCCTAGCTCGATGCCAGGCTCTCCGCCGGGCTGCCCGCTGCTCCCACCCGCCGCCGGCACTGTCCGGCAGCTGCCCCACGCCTCCAGGACAGCGTCCAGCGTGTGCCGGTGGCTCCCTCGCTGCTTTTCCCCCGTTCCTCCGAGCGCTGCCAGAGCCGTTCCGGAGCCAAGAGGCAGCGAGAGCTCTTTGCTGGAGCTGCGCCTCCCTCGCCGCCACCCAAGGCGCTTCCCCGCCACCTCCGGCGCTCGCACCATCAGTTCACAGCCGGGCCCCGCCGTCCCGCCGGGATGCTGCCGAGGCCGCGGCCGGCACAGCTGGGCTGGATCTGACAGCTCCGCACAGCTGGAAGGAGCCCAGCTGAGGACAGGGATGGAGGGAGGATGCGGCGCGGATGCTCCGGGAGGGGGGAGAGGCGGCTGGGAGGGCAGCGGGAGCCCCCAGCACACCCTCGCACAGGACAGCGCTGCTGCCACAAGAGGAAATTATTAATTTGCTGGGAATAAAGTCGGCAGCGAGTGAAAAACCATCTTTCTCCCGATGTGGAGGAGAAAAGGCTCCCAGCCTGCACTGGCGCCCTCCCTGCCAGCAGCCCCGTCGGGAGGGACAGGCCTGGCACCATGTCCCCATGGGGATGGAATGTGGACGGGCTGGGCACTGTCCCCCCATCCCGGGATGGAGCACGGTTGGGATTCTCCCAGCCATGGGAGCCCTTGTGGGACTTGTGACACCCTGACCCGGGGGGTGCTCCATGGCAGGGCTGTGTCCCCCTCCCTGCCACCCTTTGTCAGTCCCTCTGGTGACACCCACGGCTCTTCCCTGTTTGTTTTCCCACTGCTGCCATGCCACAGCCGCCCTCCCTCTGGCTCTCCGAGTGAAGCCGGGGTATTCAGGGCTCGGCAGCCTGAATGAAGCCAGATCCCTGGACACATTCCTGTGGTTGTTTCTTTCTTTTTTTTTTTTCCCTTCCCTTTTTCTCTTTCTTCCCCCCTCCTCTTCTCCCTCGCTTGGCACAAGCTAAAGGATTCAAAAGGAAGCCAGGCTTGGCAGACGCGGGGGGAGGAGGGAGTGGGGAGATGAAAGAAGGCCTCTCTCCAGCTTTCTCTTCCAGTTCCCACACTCAGCCGGCGCGGAGAGCTCCTAATGATTCCCAGCCGCACCTGGAGAGGCCGCCGAGGAAGCAGGGCCTGTTTGTGCAGCCCCCAGCACCCCGGCCGTGACCCCACAGCCAGCTCACCCTGGGTGACAAAGTGGCACTTAAGGACACATGTCCAGAGCTGGCACTGAGGGAAACCTCTCCATGCCCAGCTCGGTGGGCTTCGAGCAGCTGCCTGTCCCCACGGAGGTCATACCTCGGATGGGGTGGGCTGGGGACAGTTTGAGGGCTCAGGTGGCTGTGCAGAGGCAGAGATTCCCACCCACACTCCCCAAAAAAGCAGGAGCACCAGGTGGCTCAGTGGAAGGTGGCGATGCCACTTGGGGCACGTTGGCCCACGAAGGACACCAAGGAGGGGGACATCGGCCACCAGGTCACTGCCAGCGGCACCACACAGCCCTCCACGCCCTCTCGTGGCACCTGCTCAGCACCACAACTGTCCCTGTCCTTGTCCCCATCCTGCCCTCACAGAAATGTTCCCTGGTTCCCTGGGGCAAGTGCAATTCCATCAGGATGGGCATGAATTCCAGCCCACACAGCAATGCCCACTCGTGCTCCAATTCCCACCAAAAGTCAGTGCAGGGCGGGAAAGCCAAGCTTCTCTCACAGAGCAGTCAGAGCAGATTTTGCCTCATTTATCCTCCCTGGCATCCACAGCTTCTCTGGGTAACCAGTGCCAGGGCCTCACCACCCTCAGAAGGAAACATTTCTCCCCAATATCCAATCTAAACCCACCTTTCTCCACCTTAAACCATTCCCCCTTGTCCTGTCACTCCATGCCCTTGTCCAAAACCCCTCTCCAGCTCTCTTGCAGCCCCAGTAGGCCCCAAAACCCCCCTTTCCTCCCCTCTCCTCGCAGGGGGGATTATGGCACAGTCCCATCCGGCACAGCACTGCCAGCAGAGCTTTGAAGTGCAGCCCTGGAAACGGAGCATTCTCTGCAGGAATGGGAAAACGCCAGGACAGGGAGCTCTCCGCCTCTGTCGCTCGCTGGTCTGGGCAGACCTGGGAAAACGAGGCAGTTTTTTATAAAATGGGATGTCCAGACAGGCAACAGGGTGGGTTTGCTCTGTTTTTCCAAGATCTTTGCCCTCTCGTGTGTTGCTCCAGCCCTGCAGCCAAAGGGAATAGCAAAAGGGTAATTCCTACCAGCGTGGGTGGAAATTGTTCCCACAGAGCCATCCCAACAGAGCCATCCCACCGCTCCCTCAAGGACCAGCACCGAGGGGTTCTGAGTGCTCCCAGTCCAAGCTGGACAATTCCCAGTTCAGGGGAGGTGGAAGGTGGATGCACCAGCTCCTCCCGGTGAGGAGCCAAGCCCTAAACACAAACCTTCCGGAGCATCTCCGAGGAGCTCTTGGCAGAGAGAGGCTCTGGCTCCTCCACACACACCCCGTTGAGTCACAGCTTCGTTGGTGGCCCTGGCGGCACGGGGTGGCCCAGCCCAGCCCCGGCTGTGCTCACTGGGGACCATTTTAGGCACCGGTGACAGAGGCATCAGTGACCACGGCTAAAAATAGCGGCGTGGAAGGGACGAGATGGTCAGGCTGCTGAAATCCTGGCACGGCCCTGCTGGTGCTGATAGCAAGTGCCCTTTGCTTGTTCTCCTGCCGCCAGGTCCTCTTATCTGTCCTGCCAGCTCCGGGTGTTTCTGTCACCCTGTCACCAGCTCCCCTGCCCTGACATTTGATCCCCCTGGGATGGCTGCAGGTCCCTGCTCGGGGTTGTTGGCGCCTGTTCTGCCCTCCAGGAAGGGTGTAAAGCTAAATGCGCTGCTGAGGAGTTCCCACCTGGGATTTCTCGTGGCCAAAGCCACAGGACAGACCTGGATTTGCGTGGCTCCACACACCAGGACCTGCAGGGGTTTCGCTGCACTTCAGAGCACTCCTGGATTTCTGATTTTCCTCCCTAAGGAGCTGGAATCGTCCTCCAGACCTGACATTCCCTCTGGATTATTCACCAGTTTTGGGCTCACCATCCCAGGAAGTGTCTAAGGGCAGGGCCTGGAGCAACTGGGATAGTGGAAGGTGTCCCTGCCCATGGCAGGGGATGGAACTGGATGAACTTTAAGGTCTCTTCCAACCCAAACCAGTCTGGGATTCCCTGACTCATTCTGATCTCTGTCACGGCGATGGGGAAACTGAGGCAGGGAGGTGTCACAACTTCCCTGATGCACATGAAGGACCAGGAGAGCAGAGTCCTTGCCCTGCCATGGTCATCAGGGGTGTCCCACCCTCCCCAGGACACCCCACAAGTTCTCAGGGTTAAATCCTGGATTCGTCACGAGAAGCAGCTCCTGCTATTCAGGGCTGTGATTACCTCAGGAACATCTGTGCTGACAATTGCTGAGTGGCAGCATAATTCCCACCAGCTCTGCCGCCTCCTCCTCCTCCTCCTCCACGGGCTTTATTCCCAAGCACGCTCCCTGCAAAGCCCTGCCGTGCCTGGTGAGGGGAAAAGCCGGGAAAAACAGGCAGCAGGATCAAAATCTAGGGCTTGCAGCAAAGCCAAGCCAGACCCACCTGCACAAACCTCCCCCTGGCTCTCCCTGATCTCAGTTCAACCCTCACAATCAAGGGCTTGGGGTGGTCTTGGCAGCTTTTGGCTTTGCCGTGGACATCCCGACCTCTCAGGGCTGCCTGGACCCACCTGGACTTCCCCTGGCGCATCACAGGCTGGAATCTGCGCTGGAATTTGATTTTTTTTTTCCCTCCAGGCATCTGGTGGGAGCACACAGCAGGACTGGGGATGGGCTGGGGGAAGGCATTCCTGCAAAGCTGAACAACGCTCTGATGAGGGCCATCCACCCCTTAAATGAACACCCATAGCAGGGATGCTGCCCCGGAGCCTATGGACATTCCTTGGCTATATTTGGTGATGGATGAAGAATTTGTTGCTTCCCCTCAGCCCATCTGTTCCCCTTATTGGCAGGGAGGAGGCAGCGCCAGGGCTGCAGTGTCACTGCTCGGATGAAGTCGGTACTTCAGCAGCCATAAATCTCCTCTGTTGAGCTTTTGCTGCCTCCCACCTGTTGGCTGGGAGAAGATCAAGTTGACAAAAAAGTCTCCTGCCAAGCTGTATTTTTATCCAGGGCTTCATCACGAGCCCAGGTTCCCACAAAAGCCCTTCACGAAGCAGGGGAGGCTGTTGTACCACAACACATCCCACCTTTGGAATCCCACAGCTCTCCAGTCCCAAAGCAGGTGCCTTAATCCCATTTTCTGAATTCCCTTAAATCCCAAAACCCCCTTTTTCCTCCTTGTCATCCCCACCCCATCACCACAAAACCTGGGAGGTCCCAAGCAGGGTGTTCAGGCTGTGAGAATGGAGGGAGCCAGGCTGGGACCAACACAGTTTTATTACAGAAAAACACCCCGAGGGATTCCATCAACCACCAGAGGACAATGAAGTGAAATCCACAGCAACAACACACAGCAGGAGAAGTCCAGTTGGCAGCCAGGACAGCACGAGAAGCCCTGCTGGACAATCTGGCTGGGAGAAGTGCCCAGAGATGGCACTGAGGGGACACGAGGGAAGCACACAAGCAGCAAGTCCATGTCTGCCAGTGGTGGAGAAGACAAAAAAAAACAACCCAGAGGAAGCCACGTGGATGAAAGCAAAAGGGACAGCCATGGTGGGAATGGAAAATCCTCCCTGCTTGGGAAGGATTTGGGAGGGGTGGAGGGAGGTCTGGCTCACCTGGGGCTTCATTCCTGAGCCCCACATGTCCCTGGCAGCAGGAGGACCCCAGCAGGGTCACTCAAACTCTGTCCCCAGCTTGCACCCAGCTCCCTGTGCAGCTGAGAGCCTGGAGGGGCAGCAGGAACCTGCCAAAATCCAGGGTTCTGCCCCAAAACCACCACCCATTGCTTCCCTGGAGCAAACAGCATTCCCAGCCGGGGCATCCTGACCTCTCCTCCTGCCAGCCCAGCCCTGCCAACACCAGCATTCCCCCTGGATCACCCCACAGACCCTGTCCCCAGTGCTGCTGGCACCCTGCCCTGCTCCCCAGGCCTGGCTGACAATTCCATTCCTCCTGCAACATCCTCTCCCCTGCAGGAGCTGTGCTTGGCTGGGCTTCCTCCATCCTCAGGAAACACCTTGGAAATGTTTACAGGCTGGGCTCACCCTCCCAGCTGCCAGAAAGGTCTCCAAGATCCAGCTCAGATCCCCAAAATCTTGGATTCACATTAAAAAGATGAGACCTTTCTATAAACCTGACAGATGTGATACTCAGAGACTCGTTTCTCCCAAGATTTTTTGTTTGTTTGGATTTTAGACGTCCCTCTGAGGTGTTTGTCACACAGATGTGACAATTAACAGTCTGTCAGAGAATCTTTTTGGGGGGAAAAAGTGCAATTTGCTTTTCACTGCTAGAAAAGCAGGATTTAGTGCAATGAGAAAAGTCTCCCAAGCCACTGAAGGCATCACCAGCTTGGTTATTTGTATATTCCTCAAAAGGGTGATAACTCCAGCTCCAGCCTCACTGTTTGAGCTGAAACTTCTCTGGAAAGAGCCAGACACACAATTTAGAAAATTTCAGCCCATGGAGTTTGTAGAAAACCACTCTGATAATAACTGAGCATCTTTCCTGCTCTGCCATGGGGTGTCATTAAAAAAAAAAAAAAAAAAAAATAAAATAAAGATGAAAAAAATACCCACAAGGAAGGAACAATCTTTACATTTTCCTCCCGAGTGTCTCCTCTGGGACAGAGCTTTGAGCAGAAATGTCAGCGTGATTTTCACACCAGTTTCTCTCCAATTGATTTCCCATCCTGTTTTTTAATCAGAGATTTGGTTCTCTCACAGCATCTCTAACAGAGGTGTCTATTTTAGGAAACAGCAGAGGTTTTGAGAAGCTGAGGAGAAAAAGATTATCAACTCATATGGGCTCAGCCTAGAAAGGGAGGAAAAAAAAATCCTTTAATTGAAATCCCCAGGCTGAAATTCTCTGCAGATTTACCTAAATGGACTTCAGATGATGTCCCTAATATATCAGAGCCTGCATTTCACTCAATCCAAGCCCTGGGCATCTGTCTGCAGCCCTTGGACAAGCTGGGCTTTGGATGCCTCACTGAGATTATTAGTTTCAAGTGCTAAATCATGCAAGTGTGAAACCCAAATATAAAAACCTGGGCCAACGACACTGCAGCCCAAAGCTCCAAGTAGGAAACAGGATTTTTTTTTTTTTTTAAGTATGTTAAGTATTTGTTTCTATTTTTCCAAATTCAAGCTGGCAAAATCTCGGTTAAATGACAGACATTGAGTATTTTCTGGTTGGGGAGCAGCAGCTGGGGCTGTGAAGGAACAATATCATGGTTTAATTCCAGTTCAAAGGGACAAAAATCCTGTTTCAAAGCTGCTTGGAAGGTTTTTGGGGTGCTCCCAACTTTCCAGTTCAACAGTTCACCCTAAACATTCACTCGGGAAGCACCAAAAAGCTTCGGGAGTCACTTGGGGTTTTCAATAAATAGGTAAAACCTGCCTGGCACAAAGATCCCACACAAGGCAGACCCATCCTCGAGGGATTTTGCCTGAAGCAAGCACAGAGCTGGGAAAACACCTCCTGGCACTGAGGAGCCTCCAGTCCCACGGGGAGCAGGGACAACATCCCACTTCACAGAGGCTTCAGGAAGCTTCTCCTCATCCCCCTCCTCTCTCCCTGCCCCTGACTGGGGGACAATTCCCATTCCCATTCCCATCAGCATGGGGTGAGCACCACATTGGGGTCTGTGGGATCACCCAGCCCCGCTATTTGCTGTTTGGGGTTTTCTGCTCGTCCCTCGCCGGCCGCTTGTGCTTCTGCGCCACGCCGTAGGGCACGTGGGCCGCCACGGCGCCCATCTCCTGCGCGCCCTCCACGTGGAACATCTGGTCGTCAAAGAAGATGTGGGGCCGGATTTTCCTGAGCAGAGGACCTTTGGGAGCCCCGGCCAGGAACAGAGCCTCGTCCGTCTCCAGCCCCCAGCTGCGCAGAGTCTTTAGGGCGCGAACTCCCGAGCTGGCGGCGCTGCGAGCTGTCACCAGGTAGGTGCGGATGGGACACTCCAGCCGCAGCCCCTTGGAGTAGAACTTCTTCTGCAGCTTGCCCAGAGCCTCCAGGAAGCCTTTCAGGGGGCCCTGCCAGAGTGAGGGGAAACATCACGGTCATATTTCTGATCCCAGATCTGCGGGATAATCCCTTCTCCCTCTGTGCCCCAAAAGGACGGAGTGAGACGAAATCTCCCTGTCATGCTCCTGATCCCAGATTTGCAGGATAACCCCTTCTCCCTCTGCACCCCCAAAATCACAGAGTGAGAGGAACTCTCCCTGTCATCCTTCCAATCCCAGACCTGCCAGAAAACCCCTTCTCCCTCTGTGCCCCCAAAATGATGGAGAGAAAACCTCACTGTCATACTTCTGATCCCAGATCTGCGGGATAATCCCTTCTCCCTCTGCGCCCCAAAAATGAAAGAGTGAAAGGAAATCTCCCTGTCATCCTTCCGATCCCAGATCTCTTGGATAATCCCTTCTCCCTCTGTGCCCCCAAAATTACAGAGTTGGGGGGATATATGACAATCCCTGTCATCCTTCTGATCCCAGACCTGCCAGATAACCCCTGCTCCCTCTGCACCCCCAAAATGAGGGAGTGAGAGGAAACTTCCCTGTCATCTTTTCGATCCCAGCCATGCTGGATAATCCCTTCTCTCTCTGCACCCCAAAAATGACCCCATGGCCCACCTCACACCCCGCTCTGGATCATCCCCTGCCTTTTCTGCAGAGCAGAAAGGCCTTGCAAAGTGAGTGCCTTGTAAAATCCTAGCTCGCTTCTCTTACTTTGGCTAACTAGAAAAGCATTCTGGGAATGATTCAGCTAAACTAGGGGTGAAAAACAAGTAACAGAATTGTAAAACAATTATAAAACCAATAAGTGTTCACACTGTGAGGCTCACGGTTGGTTATACCTGATGCTTTTTCCTATCGTGGTCTATGGTGGTTAATGAAGCACATTTCTTGTGCCTCACACATATATAAACTCAGAACAAACTAACAGCTTAAGAACCCTGGATTTTTGCAATAAAATATCTTCATGCCTCTCTCCCAGAACCTTTTCCCGCCACCAGCCCAGTCCTACCTGAGCCAGGGGTTTGTTCTCGTGAGCCTTTTCATGCTCGAAGAACATGTCCAAGCCGTGCGCCTTCACGATCTGCTCCGACTCGTCCGAGAAGAGCACGGCGTCGCCGTCAAACGCCACCCGCAGCTGCTTCTCCGACACCTCCAGGTCCCTGCTGGGGCTGAAGATGGTGGCTGCGGCGATCCCTGAGGATGAGGCAAGAGGTGGCAGTTATCCAAGGATCCATCCTGGCGAGGAGCAGAGCGAAACGTGGCGCGGCCGGGAGCGAAACGCCGCGAGGAAACGCGCCTGGCGGCACCTGCGGCTCGGCCCCGAGAGCTTCCGCAGCAGAAACAAACCCCCAGATGACAAATCGCCCTTTGCATGGGAGAATTAAGGAGGAAAAACACCGCCTGTGCCTTGGGAGAGATGTGGAGCTGGAGGAAAGGCTCATTTCTATGGAAACTGGAGGTTCTTTGGAGCAGCAGAGATGCGGGGAAAGCAAACCTTAAGTGCATTTCGGCTTGGGGACATAAATATTTGAGTTATCCTTCCTGGGATTGACCCCCTGATGACTCCAGGGTCCCCCCAGTGCCCCTTCCCCGAGCTGGACCCCAGACTCACCCTCTTCAATGGCCCCACTCACTTTCTCGGCGTCGGAGGAGAGGTAGAGGTTGGTGTGATAAGCCTTGAGGTAACAGATGGGGCTGTTCCCTCCCGTCATGCAGAACCTCTCGATGAACAGATCTGGGGGCAAGAGGGACCCTGAGGTGAGCCTGGCTGTTCCCCAAACCCAGCCTTGAGGCTGGAAGGACTGGGGTTAATTTTGGGGTTAATTTTGGGCAGCAGCCAGAGCCCCTCCCCACCGCGCTCTCCACCCAGGAAATTGGGAGAAAAGGAGAAAACATCCCCTTTGCTTGGTGTCAAGGAGAAAACATCCCCTTTGCTTGGTGTCAAGGAGAAAACACCTCCTTTTCTTGGTGCCAAGGAGAAAACACCTCCTTTTCTTGGTGCCAAGGAGAAAATATCTCCTTTTCTTGGTGTCAAGGAGAAAACACCTCCTTTTCTTGGTGCCAAGCAGCAGCAGAGCCCAAAAGCCACCGAGGAAGCACCGAGGACAGCTTTGCTCCCCTCTCACCGTAGTGGTTGATGCTGTTGATCAAGCGAACCCCAACCTGGGCGTGGTTGTTGGTCATGAGGACGATGTCGAAGAGCTCCTCGCTGTCGGGGTAGAGCTCCCGGAGCTGGGTGTTCACTGCCTCCAGAGCCTGCAGCACCCCGGGGACAGGGCGTGGTGTCAGCCAGACCCCCCAGGTGTGGCACTGACCACCCTCCCCACCCAGCAAAACCTTTCTGGTCACCAAAACCCTTGTGGTCACCAAAATCCCCAACCCACCTACACCCCGAGCCAAGCTGGTATCAACTGGGAAAAAAATAAATTCTTTTTTTGGGGAAAAAAAATCCACCTAGCTACTCTTCTCTTTCCAAATACAACGGCTTATGAGTTATTAAATGAGAATAAATCAGCTCGAAGTTGCAGGGAAGTGGTTTTTCAAGCAATCAGAAATAAGTCTCGCCCCACAGAGCTGATTAATTTATTCATTGGGAACAAGCTCCAGCACCCAAAACTGCACTAACTGGGGCAGGAGGGAGAAAATATTTTTCAAGCTTGAAATGCCTCCTTTCAACATGTCAGAATTAGAAATTGGCCGATTCGGTAGCAAAGCTAAACTCAGCCAATTTACAAGAATAAATAAATTTGAGTAATAATAATAATAATTTAAAAAAAAAAAAGATGATTCCCTAAAGGGAAACTTTAGATGTGATCCAAGGAGATGATTTGTCCAATTCTTGGGCTCAGGATGCAAAATCCAACCCTGGGAGCTCAAGATGGAAATCCAGCCCATCACTTTTTGGGATGTTTTTTGCCCTCTCTTGGCTCTGCGGCTCCATCCCTCCCACCCTGCTGCTCCACCCCATAGCTCTACCCTCTCCCCAAAATTTTTGGGTGACCTTGACAAAGGGGAAGGCAGCCCCGGGCAGGAAGGGCTCATTCTCGTGGTCCAGCTGATATTTCACATAAGCTTCCACGCCCTGCTCCGTGTAGATCTTCTGCTCCTCCTCCATGCGGAACAGAGCCCGCGAGGACACGGCGATGGTGATGGCGTTTTCGGGTTTGGGCTGCGGGAAGAGAGGAGAAATTGGGGAGGTTGATGGTAAAACTGGGCTTACCTGAAATAGAGGCCAGGCAGAGTTAGGAGGATGAAAAGCAGGTTAATTTATTGAAGGTTTTTCAGGTGCATTCAGGGCAGACAGAGCCTACTTGAGAGGCTACACCCAAAATGGAGTAAGAGTCATGAGTTCTTCATATTTTATAAGTTTTGTCTATTTTCATATCGAATCTTAATCCTCCACTTACACCTTCTGGTGATGATGTTAATTACCCCAAGTTTGCTCCCCCAATTCACTGTGTTTACATATTTTGGAGCTCTGAGGCAGCAAAGTGTCCTTGGATTTTTGACAGGAATTGTTTTGTCTAAAATTCTGGGAACAGAGGTTTTTAGCACTTTGTATGCACCCCAGAGCTACACACCAAAACTCCAGATTCACAAAAAATAGAAGCCAAAAACCCTTAAGGCATCATCGGGACACCTCAGATCCCATTCCCAAGCCCTCCTGCTGCAAACAGACTCCCAAACCCCGTGCAGACCCCGGGAGAAACTGCTCAACTCCACGCAGGAGGAATTTGTGTGGCTTTTCCCACCCCCCAGCCGGGAAAAACTGCTCTGCAGCTGAGCCAGAGCCACATCCCGTGATGCTGTCCAGATGTGACAAACAGCCCGTGCCAGCTCAGCTCCTCCGAACACTCCACACAGCTCTTGTGGGTGGGAACATGACAAACAGGTGGTGCAGGCAACGATTTATGAGTCATTATTATTAATGTTCGAGGGCTTGATCCAAAACCAAAGTCAACCGGGCGCCTCCAGAGGGACTTGGCAGGGACAGAGGGGACAGCGGGAAAGTCAGGCTTGTCTTGACCCCCAGCCGTCCTCCCTCTCCCCTCGGATGGCAGGGAGGGTGTTAATCCCTGTCACTCACTGAAGGGACAAAAATAAGTTAATTACGGATGGCCAATGAGAAATCCTGGCTGCCAGGACAGCAAATCCTACAGAGGGACAGTGGCACAGAGAGACCTGTGCCCTAGAGAGGAGTCCAGGGAGCAGGACAGGGCTCTGGGAGCATCCCTGTGAAATCCAGCGCTGCAGGAACACCTCACCCCCTGCTCCTCTGTGGTTTCCAGGATCCTCCATGCCATGTTATCCGTGAGTCATCCCCATTTGCCCAGGGTGGAGGTGCCTCCTCCAGCTGCTCTGCACACCCAGGTGCTCCAAAGTTCAAGCTGCCACCCTGCCCAGGGCTGAACTTTGCAGGAGCAGCGCCTGGCAAGGCTGAGGTGCTCCATCTGGGCTGGGGATTCGCTCCCCACAGGGCTGGGCTGGCCCCGGGGTTTGCTCTGCCCCCAGCCCGGCAGGGAGACTCGCCCAGGAATGAGTCAGTGGAGGCTCCATGCCATTCCCAGCACCAGCCCCATCCCAGGCAGCTCCCCAAAGGCTGCATCCATGCCCGAAATCCCCCAAATCCCCAGCAAAGCAGTTAAACAGCAGATGAGACACCCATTAGCTGGGGCTGAGAGCATCGCTGAGGCCACAGGGATCTCTCTCCCAGTGTCTGCAGAGGAAAAAGGTTCCATTTGGAAGTGGATCCTTTAGGAAATCAAGGGAACAACCCCCAGGGCAGGCAGGAGCTGATCCACGACACCAGCACAGCTCCAAGTGAGCCACAGCAGAGTCCCCAAGGAGTCTCAGCTATTAACTGGTCACGGGCCAAGCCTTGCCACTGCAGCTCATTAATTAATAACCCTGGTGACATGGGCCATTTATTAGCTGAAAATATTAATCACTGTGGAAGGTCTTGGGACATCCGGCCATTTGCTGGCTCCATCCTGCTCCCAAATGCCTGCAGTGCTGAGCTCCAGGTGTTTGCTCCCTGATCCCAGAGCAGGGTCAGCCCTGCAGGGAGATTCCCAGGAGAGAAAACAGGTCAGCAGCCCAGCTGTGACAGCGCTGAGGTGTTTTCCAGGGGCTGAGAAGGATGTTTGGGGCCACAAGGCAAGCCAGGTGCCCGGAGGGAATCTCCATCTCCCTCTGCCCCCGGCACACCTTCGGCACCTTGCACAACAGCCCTGGCTGCTCAAGGTCCCTTCCCTGGTGCTGAAAGGCCCCAGCCCTGCAGGAGGTTCATTTAAGAGGCAATAAACACTGCAATAAAAATAACCATCAGCTCGAGGCCTGACTCTGCCCCAGCGTGGGCTGCTGGATCCCCAGGTGCCTGCGGGCAGGAAGCCTCTGGGAATGGGACCTGCCAGATCCTGCCGGCTCCTGCCGAGGAAAATTTGCACTTTTTGGAGCACTTGGGGCAGGAAAGTCTCACCGCGGTGCTAACGCAGCTCCGGCTGGGCTGGAACGGCCCTGCTGCTCTCTGGGAAATGCTGACATTTGAAAAATGAGGCAATTCTGCTCTGCGAGGAGAGATCTGCGTTTTGACATTTCTTTGAAGTGGAGGTTTCATTTGGAAGCGTTCCCTCCTCGAGGTTGTTTGGATGCCTCTCCATCCCCATTAGCGCTGCAGATGGTCATTACAATGCTCAGAAACGAGCTTTAAAAAGCCTCAGGAACCACAGCACCTCAAATCCTCCATCAGAGCGCTGCAAACAACACACCCAACCCCACTTTCCCCCAGAAACTGGGGAAATCACATCCAGAAATTGTGATGTTTCGAGGCAAACCTTTTCTTTTGTAATAGGAAGTGTGTGGCTGGGGTTGATTTGGTCCCACAGCCCCCATCCCACTGAGACCTCCTGCTCTGGCTGCCCCAGCCCTGGAGGGTTCAGGCTGAATCACAGATTCTCTTTTCCCCTCAGAGCAGCATCCAAGGTCAGCCAAGGTCAGTTAAAGCTCATCCAACACAAGTCCAGGCTCCGCTCGGCCGAATCCAACTGAATTTGCTGCCTGGGGGTTCATGGTGAGCTCCTCTCCCTTCCCACGGGAAGGTCAGCTCCAGCCCCATCCTGAACCTCCAGCAAGAGGTTAATGAGGGGTTTAAGGGATGTAAAGCAGGGCAGGGTGGGGCATCCCAATCCCATCCCAATCCTGGGTCCATCCCTAGGGACAGCCAGACAGGAGGGACAACCAGGGACATGTCCCACCAGCCCAGCTCTCTGAAGAGGAACCTCAGCCCTTGGCATGGCTCTGGGTGTCCAAACCCCACAAGGTCCAAACCCCACAAAGCCCAAACCCCATCTCAGAAGGGTAAGAGGCCTTTCCTGCAGGCTGCAGCTCCATCAAGTGCAAACCCCATCACAGACCCCAAACCCCACAGTTTTGGGGTGAAGGTGTATTTCAGGAGCGACTGGAAACAGCCCAATTTTCCCCCTGCGGACCCAACAGCTGGCAGCCTTTAAATCGCTGCTCTAATCAGCTGCAAATCCTAAGCAGCCCCCCATGGATTAGAGGCAGACATTTGGAAATCCCACAGGCTCCTGGGATGTGCAGTGGGACTGTGTCCTCTTGAGAGCCACAGGTGCCCACGGTGGCACCCAGCAGCTTCAGTGCCACCCCTCGAGGCCACCACTGCCACCATTCTGCACCCCTCAGTCCTTTTGCACTGCCTGGGGTTGAACCTGCTGAACCTAAAACCTTCTGGAGGAATTCTGGCAGCTCCAAGCACTTCCCTGGATGCTGCAGGAGACCAAATTCTAGCGATTAATTCGATATTCACAAGTGGATTTTGGTCGCGGAAAGGGAAGAGGAAGGGTTTGCTGCAGGTCCAGCATTGTCCCCATTGCATCCCAAAAATCAGGCCCAGGGTGAGCCAGAGGGGATGAGCAGGGTGCCCTGAGGAACAGAGCCAGAAGCCCAGCTCCCACTGACCCCAGAGAGGCTGGGGGACATTTCCAGCATTGCTGGAGGGTGACAGGTCTCATCGCTGACCTTTCTGGCAGCAGCGAGGCCGGAGCAGCAGTGGGAATGTCCCCATTACCCACTCCCAGCCAGGAATTAGATTCCCAAAATCACCTTTTCTCCTGCCACCTCGCAGCTCCCATAGCTCTCTCCTGCTCCTGTTTGGCCAAGAGGACAGACAGATGACACCAAACCCCATTTCCTGCACGCCTAGAGGAGCCCTGGGCACCCTGAGCCCCCTGCTCGGGATCAGATTAAAGTTCAGCACGATGGCTGGGGTGGGTTTGAGTTTTCCAAGATTATTTATACTGCAGAAAAGCAGCCATCCATCACGGGCTGACAGCTGCCTGGCTGTGCGAGGGCAGCTGAGCTGGCTGCCCGCGGGCACCGAGCCCCAAAGCTGCCCCAGCAGAGGGGCACAGCGCCTGGCATCGTCCCCAGCCCCACACCGAGGGGTGGCACAGCGCCTGGCATCGTCCCCAGCCCCACACGGAGGGGTGGCACATCCCAGCTCCAGCAGCTGAGGATCTCCTGCACCTCGGTTTGCAGTGTGAGCAAAGCACATCGCGGCCCCGTGCCTCAGTTTCCCCAGCTGGACAGCCGGGATGGACTGCTGGTCACCGAGCTGGCGGAGAGGAGAGGAAGAGGAGGAGCCTGGGCTGCAATCCATGAGCAGAGCATGGCGTGAAAGACAAGTGGCTCCATCCTGCCACCCAGCCAGGCTGCCCCTCTCCCCGGGAAGGGCAGCGGCGACGTGAGCTGGCAGCAGCTCCAGGAGCGAGGGTGACAGTCGGGTCCCCAGCAGGGGAAGCACAGGGGCTGCTCCGCTTGGACATGTCCCCTCGTGGAGAGCTCACACAGAGCTGTGCCACCGAAGGTGCCAGCTGTCACTGTCCCCGACCTCGCTGTGGGCAGAGCCGCGCGTTTCGGTGTCCCACAGCCCCGAGGGTGGCTCTGGCTGTGGCTGGAGGTGTCACAGGCTGCAGGGACAGGGCCAGCCCGCCCCGGGCACAGCCGCCAGCCCTGCCAGGCTGCCAGCCCAGCACTGTCGCCGATATGCCGGGACACTGCCGCACTTCCAGGCGCTCCCATGCTCAACCCCGGCAGGCTCAGCCCTCGTTAGATAACGCAGGCTTTCCCTCTAATCTCCCGGAGCGGGGGAGCCTGGCAGGGGCAGCTAGAGCCCTTGACACCTCTCTGCCCCTGGGCTGTCCCCGGCTCTGTCACTGCCACCCCTCCCGTCCCTGGCAGGGCCTCCCGCCTTGGCGCAGGGGACAGGCAGCTCATGGGGCGCCGGGCACCCTGCAAGGACACCTCAGCCCAGGAGGGACCCAGGAACACCGCAGGGACCTGCGGGATCCCAGAGAGACCGGGGGGATCCGGAGAGACCCTTGGCGAGCAAGGGTCACCCAGGGATGCCACGGAGGAGTGGGGACACCTAGGGAGAGCCAGGGCATCCCCGAGGAGCTGGATGGAGGCAGGGGGTCAAAGAAACACCAGAGACACCCAGAGGGACCCCGGAGAGCCTGGAGGAGATGGGGAACGTGGAGAGGCGCAGGGGGACCCCACAGCACGTGCGGTAAATGTGGCACCTGGAGGGACCCCGGAGAGCCTGCAGGAGATGGGGCAGCCCAGACACCCAGGGGGTTCCGTGGGGGAATTCAGAGACCATGAGGCACCCAGGAGGACCCCAAAAGCCTGCAGGAGATGAGAAACCTGCAGAGCCCCGGTGGCACCGGAGGAGACGGGGCAGGCGGGGCGGAGGGGCTGCGTCCCCCCGGGGCAGGGAGCGCTGCGCGGCACCTCGGGGGCTCTCACCGATTTGGGCTTCTTCTTGGGGGCGAGGTTGTCGTAGAAAGCCTTGGCTTCGTCCCAGGGCCGCCCCGGCGCCCCGGCGGGACCCGGCGGCTCCATGGCGCGGCGGCTCCGGGGCACCGGTGGCACCGGCGGCTCCGCTCCGTGCGCGGCGGCGGCTCCGCGCGTCCCGGGAGCTCCCGGAGCCGCGGCCGGCCCGGCGGAACGCGCTTTATAAGGCATCCCATGAAGCTCCGGGGTTTCAGTCCACCGGGACACGGATTAACCTCTTCGGGACCGAGCGCTCTTCGCCGCCGCCGCCGCGCTCCCCCGGCGATACCGCGGAGCTGCGGGGAATTGAGGAGGGAGCTCCCGCTGCAGGGCAGAGCCAGCTCCGGGGACAGCGAACCTTCGGGAGCTAGGGGAAGGGGCTGGGGACAAAGGTGCCATCAGCTGAGCCTCGGGGGGACACGGAGCAGGAGGCGGTGGGGCACCTCTGGGGGACACCTGCTTGTCCCAAGCGGCGGATTTGGGGTTTGGCCGTCGTTGGAGAGCGCGAGGTCTCTGCTGGGATCTGCAGAGGATGGAGCAGCCAGGGTGGTGGCAGCACGGTGGCACAGAGGGGTGGTGGGACCCTGCTCCGTGCCAGGGCGACCTGTGCCCCCCGCTAATTAAGGGAATGAGTGTAGGTGTTAATTAGGGCTCTCCACTCCCGCGAGTGCTGGTGGGAGCAGCCACAGAGCTGTGCGTTCAGCTCGGGATAAAAATCCCACCACGACCAGCAGACCCCCAGAAGCTCTTGGGGAGCAGGGAGTGAACCCCAGAGAGCAAAACCCATCAGCCAGAATGGGGCAAAGGATGAGGGATCTGACTTACACCAGGGCAGCTCCTGGGGAGGCCACAGAGCCCCAGGACAGACGGTTTTACCCAAATCCATGTATTCCACCCGAAAAACCCCTTCCCTATAATCCACAGCCTTGGGGACACCCATGTCCCCATCCAGCACCTCCCCACTGGCACAGAGACCCAAGCAGGAGAGCAGAGGCAGGGAAAGCTGTGAGCAGCGCTGGCTCCGGGAATCCCAAACCCTTTGGGAATCCATCATTTCAGCCTCACAGACTTCCTCTCCCCAGGGCTTTTGCATCTCCCCGCTGGGAAACACCTGAGCTTCCTTCGGGGTGCCCGCAGGGAGGCAGGAGCTCGGGAGGTCCCAGGATCACCAGGCTATTCTTGGAGCTCTCTCTCGAGCTTTTGAGTCGCTGCCCTTTCAGGCAGCAGCCCTGGCATGTCCCCAACTCCCCACAACAGGGTGGGACAACCTGCCCCGTTCCCTCTTCCCCAGGCTCTGCAAACCCACACGCACACTCCTGGAAAGCGCAGCCGCCAAACCCGAAGTGCAGAGCTCTTCCCTCAGCAGCACTCCTAAAAATACACTCCCTGCCGTTTTTTGGCACCCTCCCGTCCCCGTGCTCAGGTCCTGGCAGATGCAGGACACACCACAGGCTGGGGATTTGCAGGATCCTCCCGGGATGGGGTGAGCTGGGAGCCAGCCCTGCCTGATTGATTACAGAGGAGGATTAAAATTTGGTGAGAGCTCCTTAGCAACAGTCACTGTCTGTGCAGGCTGCTGAGGGAGAAGAAAGGCCACGGGAAAATCTGTGCGGGGAAGATGGGGGTGGAGAAAAGAAGGACAAAGATTCGGTGAGAGCAGGGCCTGGTTGGTGGCAGATGGAGCCCAGGGCAAAGCCACCAGCCTTGAGGGAAGGGCACAGCTCCTGATGGACTAAACAAACCCGTTTCCAGTATTTTGGGGTCCTCCCCACCCCAGAAGTGGCATTTCTTTCCCCAGAGCTGCCTGTACGGCTGAAGGGTTTCACTTCCACCCACCTTCAGGGCTTCCCAGCCTGAGCCCCACCGTGCTGTCCCCAAGGGTTTCTCCATCCCTTGGGGTGTCACAGACTGAGGTGAGACCCCTAAACGATGCCCAGCAGTGCAGTGTTGTCACCTCAGTGTCCCCAGCCAGCTGCCCCCCAATAAACCATCCAGGGGGGACACACCACACACGGGGAACAGTTTATTTGTCCATTAAAAAAATAGATAACAACTTCACCATCTTCTAACAGATACCACAGCCATCAACACCACAACGTGCAGACTAAACACCAACCTGGGACAATATTCCTGGCCTGGAAAAGCAGAGGTGGAGGAGCTAAAGCTGGTGCAAGACCCTTCCCAAGCCCCCCAGCATCCTGGGGCCAGCGCTGGCCCTCCAGGCAGCCTTCCAGGGAATTGCCAGTGAAGGAAGGACCAGGAGGTGTATTTGGGACTTTCCAGCCTCCCTGGAAACATCACAAGCCATGGAGGGTGGGGGAACAGCACAAAGGGCACAGAGTTGGTCTGTTAGGATCAGAATGGAGCAGTGGGGGAAAGCAGGGACAAAGCATCAGGGATTTGGGAACAGCTAGCCCTGGTCAGGCAGGACACAGCACTGGCTGCAGGGTGTGCAGCTCCGGGATGGGAGAGGGTGGGTTGGGCTGACAACACTCAGAGCAGGCTCTGCCCTTGGAGGGTGTGGAACGTGGAAGGGCAGCAGGAATGGAATGTGGCTCATGCCTGGGGAGGAAAAAACCGGGATTAAAACCATCACAGGGGGCAGAGTTTGGCTGCAGCCAGTCCAGCCCTGAGCCCCAGGGCTCTACTTTTGCATGTCACACTGCAGGAGCAGGACGATGGAGGGGTCACTCTTGGCGGCCTCCTTGAACTCCTCCAGGGAGATCTGGTCATCCTTGTCCTTGTCCATCTTTGTGAAGATCTTGTCCACTCGCTGCTGGGGCGTCAGCCCGTCTTGGTTCATCCTCATCATGATCACAGTCCCCACCATCTTGTAAATGGCCTGGAGGGAGGTGAGAAAAGCAATGTTGAAAGGGAAGAAGATCCCAGGACAAGTCAGGGGATAAGGACAGGATTGCTGCTCTGTTGGAACCCATTTCTATCAGATGCACATCAAATACCTCTCAGACAAAGCTCTGGGTGGGAAAACTCTTTTTTTTTTTGGTGCTAAAAGGGACCCAATATCTATGAAAAACCTGGAAAAAGCAAACAACCCCTGCTGATCCGAAGCACAGGTACCTCAATGATCTCCAGCATCTCCAGGCGTGTGATCTTCCCATCCCCATCCAGGTCATACATCTCGAAAGCCCAGTTGAGTTTCTGCTCAAAGGTGCCCCTGGAGGTGACAGACAGGGCACAGATGAACTCCCTGAAGTCGATGGTGCCATCACCATTCTTGTCGAAGGTGCGGAAAGCGTGCTGGGCAAACTTGGAGGCATCACCATAGGGGAAAAACTGTGGGGAGGAGAGGAGAGAGATTGAAATGAGGAGGGGGAACTTGGCTCCTGAGGTGCTCCAGCCCCCCTGGCTGCACTCAGACCCCCAGCTGGAGCCCACCTTGATGTAGAGCTGCTGGAACTCCTCCAGGTTGAGGATGCCGGTGGGGCAATCCTTGAGGAAGCCTTTGTACCACTGCTTGAGCTCCTGCTCGCTGAACTCTGTGCTCCTCACCAGGTCATCCAGCATCTCCGGGGCCAGCTTGCTGCTGTGCTTGCCCATGGCTGCCCCTGGGAGGGAAAACAAGCAGCAGGAGTGGAGAGGGATGGTTATCTCAGGCCCTGCTCCACCCTGGCAGCTGGCTGATCCTGCATTCTGCTTCCCCTTGATCCACCTGTCTGGTGGGTGTCACTGCAGGACAGCGGCCGTGGCACTGGAAATGTGGCTGTGGCACTGGAAATGTGGCTGTGGCACTGGCTCCTGGAGGTGTGCAGGAGCTGGCCCTGGGGTAGCCCACCAGGGCAGCCAGCAGTGTCACCCCCATCCCCCAGCCTTGCTTTGGGCTGCAGGAAAACACTCAAAAAGCAACTGAAAATCCAGAAGGCTTCCCATGACCTTTACCAGAGCATGATCATAGAATTCTAGAATGGTTTGGGTTGGAAAGGACCTCAAGGCCACCTGGTTTCAGCCACACTGCCATGGGCAGTGACACCTTTCACCAGACCCTCTCTAAGGATGGGACAACAAAAACTGCCCTTAAAGGACATAAAAACCTCCCTGGCACCATCGACCTCACAGCATCCAGCGATGCCCAAGCTGCTCATGGCCAGCCCGTGGTGGGGACAGGGTCTGGCCAGGGGGTGCCAGCTCAGGGAGCCCTGGCAAGGCCCTGGCTGTGTGGGCAGCGAGCAGAGCTGCTCCGATACGCGCCGTGCTCTCTCCCACGCAGCCTTGGCTGCCGGCGCCGCTCAGCCGGAGCAGCAGATGGTTCTCCGGGAGCTCCTGGAGCTTCTCTCTCCGTAAAGTTGAGGAGAAGTTCACTTGGAGCCCAACCAAGCAGCGTGTCCTTTCAGCGATCTGATGTCCTGGCCATGTGGGCTCGGGGACACTGGGGTGAGCTGGGCTGGGTGATGTGGGGTTCCTCGTGCTCCCTGCCAGCCCTGCTCCTGGCCAATCCCACAGGCAGTGGCTTCTTCCTGCCCCATCATCCCACCAGCATCTGTCACCGTCTGCCGCGGCAGCGCTGAACCCACCAGCTCTGGCAGGCAGAGCCCAGGGGATGTCCAAACTCCCACGGAGCACAAGGCTTCCCCAGGGACCCCAGCTCAGCTCCACGAGCCCCCCAGCACCATGGGCTTGCTCTGAATTGCTGGGGTTGATAATAAACCGTGCCAGGCACTGTGCATGGCCAAACCTGCCATGATCCACACCTCCCACAGGAGGATGCAGCCCCTCAGCACACCTCAGCCTGCCAGCAGAGCCCTCAGAGCAGCCAGGACTCCAGAGCAGCATCCTTTGGTCCACAGTCCTCGATTTCCTTTCCCAAGCACTACCAGCCATGCCAGGGCAGGGAGCAGCACCCAGCAGGGCCACCCCACACCCCAAAGCACCAATATCAGCATGGACCAGCGGCTGCTGGCCCCAAAACAGGGCAGAGAGATGTCACTGCGGGTGTCCCCTGCAGGGCAGTGCAGAGCACCCCAGCCTGCAGCAGCACCCCAGGGAGCCAGAAAGGGGCTTGGGGATGGATGGAGGGGGCACGGGGATGCTCTGGGGATGGAGGGGGCACGGGGATGCTCTGGGGATGGAGGGGGCACGGGGATGCTCTGGGGATGGAGGGGGCACGGGGATGCTCTGGGGATGGAGGGGGCACGGGGATGCTCGGGGGATGGAGGGGGCATGGGAATGCTCTGGGGGTGGATGAGGTACGGGGATGCTCTGGCCGCCCGCAGGATGGGATAGCTCCGGGCCGCCTGCCCCGACACCCGCTGGCAGCAGCTCCCGGCGGCACCTGCCCCGACGGCGGCTCCGCTCCGGTGAGCCCGGTCCCGGCCCCGCGGGTGCGGCTGCAGCCCCGACGGCCCTTACCTGTGCTGCGGCGCGGGCAGTGGCGGCTCGGCGGGGCCGGGCGGGGCGCGGAGCCGCTGCCGGTACCGGTACCGGAGGGGCCGCGGTCCAGCCGCCGGCTCAGCCCCCGCCGCTCCCGCCCCTCTTGTAGCCGCGGGCCCCCCGCCCCCCCGGCGGCCATTGGCTGGGAGCGCTGTCAATCAGCCGGGAGGGGCCGCGGGGTGGGGGGCGAGGTGGGATGATGGGGGTACTGGGATGCTGGGAGGGGAAACGGGACCGGGGTGTGGGACCGGGATGTGGGGGGATGTTGGCATTGGGATGCCGGGGGATGCTGGCCCCGCACTGGGGACACTGGGACACACCAGTGGCCCTTCGCTTGGCAGAGCCACAGCTGAAGCGCCGAGGAGAGAGGGACAAGAAAACCACTTTGATCTCCAGAACCGAACGTGGAATGTTTCCATGGAGATCGCCGAGTGCTTCTCCCGGTGACCTTGGCATCCTGCTGGGATCCCAGTGCCACCCGGGCCTGGCCGCAGCTGCCCAGCTGCAGCCGGTGGCCACTGGATGAAGTGTCCAGCCAGGCAGGGCTGCTCCCCATCCCATCCCGTCCCCAGGGGGGCTGTGGGGTGCCGTGGGGTGCTCAGCCCTTCTCCACGGCACCTGCTCTCCAGTGTGCCCACCCTGACTGCAGGGGTGGCTGCGTGAAGCAGCAGGAATTGCCCCAGCTGAAGGTGTGACAAAAACCACAAATATTTACATCGCGGGGGCTGAAGGGCTCCATCACCCCTCATCCTGCGGGTGGGAAGGCTGGGAGCCCCCATGGCTGGATGTGGCATCCTTGTGCTGTGTCCCCAGCCAGGGCTGGACATCACCTGGAACGAGGTGATTCAGCCCCGCGGATTTTGGGTCACCTCCACAGCCTCTGCTGGGCACGGGACGTGGCTCGGTGTGGCCCCAAAGCCTCTCCGTGAGCCTCCCCGAGAGCTGGGCGGGATGATCCCCCCGGCCCCGCTGCTAGCTCTTGGATGTGGAGTAGAGAAGACATCAATTAGCGGCTCTGCAAACCGCCCGTGCCCGGGGTGCTCAGGGGGACTGAAAAATTAATGAGGGTTTAATTGAAGCAGCGCGGGCTGCCAGGGCTGAGAGCAGCCCGGCTCGGCTCATGGGAAGAGGATGCCAAAGAGGTAGGGAGAGGCTGGAAGAGGCAGGGGAGCTCCGGGATGCCCTTGGGATGAGGAGCAGGGTGACCCTGTGGTCCTGGGGTGGCATTTTTGGGGCTCCAAGCGGTGGTGCTGGGATGATGCCTGGGGGTCACGGTGGGCTGACCACGCTGGCAGATCACCCAGTTGAGCCCAACACCCCGAGATTGGGGAACCCCAAACCCTGGCAGGAGCACAGGTTCAGCTGGGATTGTTGGCCCCGGGTTTGCAGAGGGGACAGCAAGGTGTCTGAGGGGGACAGGAGCTCTGTGACAGCCCTGCCCTGCCCACTGCTGCAGCTCCCACCCTCCGTGTCCCCCGGGGGCAGAGCTGCCAGGGCCCTGCCAGTTCCTAAACATCTCCCCATCCAGCGGCTCCGTGGAATGCAAAGGGCTGCAGCTTCCCCCAGCGGCTACGGGCTGCAGCAGCACGGCCCAGGGCTGTGCCCGCTGGGGACACCGCACAGCCCCGCTCTCCTCGGGCTGCTGCAGCCCGATCAGCCCCCCACAAGCTGCTGGGGGCTGCGGGGAGCAGGAGTCACCGCTGCCGATCCCAGAATGGTGACAGCTCCTGTCCCACTGCGCTGTCAGGTCACCCGGCTGTGACACTGACACTGCTGAGGGTGGCTCGGCCACCCCTCTGTGACCCCCAGCACAAATGTCCTTGGAAAGGAGTGAGGAGCTGTTGTCACCCACGCCGTGTCCCTGGGGGACACCTCGGGATGCCACTGGGCAAGCTGGACCTGTGGTGGCCATAACACTGGGGGTCCCTCTTGATGTCCCCACTGTGATGCTCAGCGCTAGCCTGGAAAAGGGGGAGTCAGGGTAGAAAAGCAGAAATAGCCCAATTTTGGGTTTCTCTTCCTCCCACATCAGCTCTGAGGGAACAGCTCTGTGGCAGTTCATGCCATCCAGACCCGTCCTGGCCCCTGTCCTGGGGGAGCTCATGGGGGCAGAGGGTGCTGCCTGCCCAAAACAGCGGTGCCACCACATGGGCCTGGTTTGTCCTCGCTGCGGTGCTTGTCACCTCCCCGGAGAGGGGACCAGAGGAGCAGTGCCACCCATGGGCTGGGGCAGGAGCCAAGGAACATTTGTGTTTCCCCCATCCTGCTCGGAGCGGGCTGCGGGCGCTGGTGTTGACCCGAGCTGTCTCTGATGGCGGGGGAGACCCTCTCGATGTCCCCGTGTCCCCCAAACCGAGGCGGCAGCAGCCGGACCCCTCTCCCCGCCAGGCCGCAGAGCTCCGCCGGCCGGCACGCAGGGGGTTAAGCATCCCCGTCTCCCTCACACTTGAGACGTCACCGTCACCAGTGGCGTGGGGGGGGGCCGGGGGGCTATGGTGGTCTTTGTGGTGCATTCGGCAGCTGGCGCAGGGCGGCTCACGCACACGGCGGGCGGCTCGTCCCCGACACCCCGCGCTCGGCAGCATCCGCAGACTCCCGGCCGCCGCCGCCGCCTGCCCACGCCTCGGGCTCGCACCGCCACGGTGAGCGCGGGCCGCCGCGGGCACGGGGACAGGGCTGCCACCAGGCCGGAGAGCGGGGCGAGGGGCTGCCCGTGCCCCCCGGGGACCCTGCCGGCAGCCCCGCTTTCCGCTTTGCACCCCCAGCCCGGTGCTCGCCAGGACCGCGGGCGGCGGGGCGGGTGATGGGGTGGGCGATGCTGGGGAGGTGGCGATGGGCGGTGGGCGATGGGAGCTTCGCCCCAGCTCGGGTGTCGTAGCCCCGCGGTGGCCTCGGGTGGGTGCGGGGGCACGGGTGGGTTCTCGCCCGCGCCGGCTGGGTGCTGCGGCTCGGCTGCCGGAGCCCTGCGGTAAATCTGCTGCTCAGCCGCAGCCGCAGCCAGGCACAGCGGAGCCCCCCGCACCCCGCCGGCCCCGCTCGGGTGGCTCGCACATCCCTCCGGCCAGGCAGCTCCCAAAACCGGGGGGGTCGCGGCGCTGAGAAGCCCCAGCTCCACCCTGGTCGGGGCTGGGGGTGGCCTGGCTCACCCTGGGGTGGGATCTGGCCCCGGCACCCCGATTCCCGGGATAAGCTGTCCTCCCCATGGAGAATCCTTCAGGCACCGCGCGCCCGACCCTGCGGCGGCTGCGGCGATGCCAGCGCGGCCATGGGCGGGGGGCAGCGGCGGGGGGATCGGCGGCGGCGGGGGGAACCCAGCGGGCACCCAGCGGGCGAGAGGCTGCGGGGAGCGCGGTCGGGTCAAGGGGAAGGGGCAGGTAGCCCCCGGCCGGGGCTGCGGCTCTGCACCAAGCTGCGGCGCCCACAGCGGTGCCGCGCCGGCAGCGAGGGGCACAGCCCCAAAACGGTGACACCGGGTGGCCTGAGCAGGGGGCATCGCTGCCCCTCCGCCGTGGCCAGCCCGGGCACTGCCGGCTCGGGGGAAGGATGCTCCTGGATGCAGGGCTGGGCTCTCCTTGGAGCCGGAGTGGGGTTCACCCCATCGGCTGGGTTGTCCCCACGGAGGTGACACCCGCCTGGGGTCCCCGTGGGGCAGGATGCTCGTGGGGAGCAGGGAGAGGCGGCGGCGCGGGGAGAAGGGCAAGTTCTGGAACGCGGCTGGGGTGCAGTGAGGCCACCGCAGGGAGGGACGGAACCCGAGGCCACCTCGGGTGTGGCTGGGGACAGAGAGCCTGCTGTTCCCAGCTCTCCTCGGGCAGCACACTCCGCGGTGAGCGCTCCCGGTTTGGGGGACAGGGAATCCACCAAATCCACCTTTCCCTGCGGATTTGGGGCGCGCAATCCCCCAGTTCAGCAGTGGGCACGGGAGGGAGCCCCTCGCCCTCTTCGACAGCCCCCCCGGGGGGGACATGCAGTGGCACCCCGGGCCGAGTGCCACCGTGGGGTTTGAGCACTTGGGACCAAGGGAACGATGTAAAAGAGGGGCTGAACCCCAAGCGGAGCCACCCCCAAACCCAAGGGGGCTGCAGCAATCCCCAAACCCCCGGCTGGCACCAAACCCCTGTGCCACAGCTCTGGAGTCACCCCGGGCTGTCCTCACACTGGGGACCCCGGGGACCCATCGGTGCCCCTCGCCGGGCACAGGCAGAGCTCAGCAGGGACAAATCCCAGCCCCAAGGTGCCCGTCAAGGACAACGGTGGCACGGTGGCACGAGGACGCCCGGTCACACCCTGTGTGCCAATGCCAGAGCAGAGCAGGTGCCAACCTCCCACCCCTCCGACTGCCCCAGCATCTCAGGGACCCCCTGCACCCCAGGGTGCCCCAGCACCCTTCCGAAACACCCAGCGCTCAGCAGGATGAACCTCGGGGTCACTGTGTACTCCAGTTACCCCAAAAAACAGCTGCATTTCAGCACTGGTGCAGCCCCAGTGTAAAGCCACCACTTACTGGGCCTGGGAGGAGGAGGAGGAGGAAGGCAGAGCCATCAGTGTTGGTGCCAAGGGGCTGTGCTGGGGCTGAGTGGGGAGCACTGGGATGGGGGGAACAGCCATGAAGCCACCCCATCCCTCCCCATCACCTCTCCAGCTCTCCCTCTCCCATTCCCCAGCCTCATTAATTAAACCCAAGCGCTTAATTACAACCTGCTAAGTCCCGCGGCTGCTTCCTGGAGCCTGCTGACACCATGGGGCCAATCCCGACCCCCACACCCCTGTGGGAAAGGTGGGGTACAGGGAACTGGGGGAACATCCCGTTGCCTGCAGGATTTGGGTTGTGGCTCATCGGCGGCATAAAGGGATCTTCACACAGCAAGCAGGAAAGAGCAAACCCAACCAGCGGAGCTGGGAAAGTCATCCCTGGGGATCTTGGCCTCTCCAAGGAGAGATGGGGACAGATGGCTCCGCTCTGGGGTTGTCCCCGAGCTGCTGGCAGGTCCCACAAGGGGTGAAGAGGGACGGGGATGCTCAGCCCGATGCCTGGTGAGCTCCCGGTGGCAATAAAAAAACGATCAAGGTAAATAAGGTGAAGGCTGGTGGCAGCATGAGATGGGGGAGATCCAGTGTCCCACCGTGCTTCCCCAGCTGGTTCCCCCCGGTGGGTCCCCGGGGCAGGGAGGTGTCCAGTGGGGTCCCTGACCCTCTCGCCCCCTGCCCGCAGGTCCCCGCCGGCCCATGAAGTGACCCGGGCGGGTGGCACAGCCCCTGCTCCTGCCGTAGCCACCACTGCCACACCAGGCTCTGAGGTAAGGACCCGAAGGATGGCCGTGGGGTGGGTGGGATGTTCTGGAATGAGCACCAGACCCCCAAGCCGGGTCTGTGGGACACAATTCCCAGCCGGGGTCTTCCCCTGTCCATGGGGGATTCCCAACCCCATAACCATGGGAATGGCATGATCCCATGGGGGTCACCTGGGGCATGCTGGGGTGGGTAACTGGGGTGTCTCAGGGGTGGCAGCATGGCCAGGGGTGCCCCAGGGAGCACAGAGCTCCCAGACCCTCACTCCACTTCCCTCCTCACCTCTGGAATTGGCAGATGGGTTGGGAGAGCTGTCCCATTCCGAGGGATGCTCACAGCCTCGTGCCCAGCCGGGCGGGATCGGGGTGGGGACAGGGAGGTGCCGTGGTGGCACACGGTGGGTCAGGGATGTCCTGCTGGTGGCACCGGTGCTGTTCCACTCTGTTGTGTTTCTCTCGCTCAGGTCTGCTGGCCATGGGCAACCTGATAAAGGTATTGGGCAAAGATTTAGAAAACTGTCCTCATTTTTTCCTGGATTTTGAAAGTAAGTCCCATGAGCAGGGTGGGCGTGGGGGAGGGCGCCGGGGATGCCACCGCGGCTGCTGCCCAGAGGATGGGGACAGGCAGTGTCCCCGAGCAGCCCCGTGTCCCCAGGTGCCTCAGGGCCCTGAACTCAGTCTGCAAAGTGGGGCAGGGGAGCAGGAGCCCAGGAGATGCCCCATCCCTTAAAAAGTGGGGAAGATGTCCTGGCTGAGCGCTGGGATGCAGGAGCAGCAGGACCTGGCCGGGGACCACCTCAGGCACACGTCCTGATGGCACTGGTGGCCGTGTGGCACATCCCGTGACACTGCCAGGACAGGGACAGCCTGGAGGCTGGGAGAGGAGGAGGGGATGATCTGTGCCACCTGCACTGCTGGGAAGGTCAGCGCGGCGGCCGCAGCCTGCAGGAGGGATGGGGATCGGGGATCTGCCTCAGCTTCCCGCGCATCCGGGCAAACTGGGGCAGGAAAGGACAGCTTTCAGACCCCCAGGCTGGACACGGGGACAGTGAGACACCGCGGCAGGGTGCCCGAGCGGGCACAGCCCCAGGGCTCCCCCGGGCACAGCTCAGCACAAGGATGAGGAGGGCAAAAACAATGCAGTGGCTCTGCTCGCCCCAGCGCTGGCCACAGTTCCATCCCCAGATGGGACAGGCTGTGCACAGCTCCCCACAGCCCCTCTAACACCCATCACCCCCCAAAACACCCTGGGCTGGGGTCACACAGCCTCCCAGTCCCACGGTGGGGGACCTTCCCGGCTCCTCCTGGCTCCTTTGAGCGGCACAACCTTTTCCCGCCTCCAGCCCCCTCCACAGCCCCCTGGCTCAGCTTCTGGGGCTCCCCAGGACCCCTCATTTCGGGCTGGCTCTGTACTAGAGGAGGGCGATGCTTGTGGCCAAGACTCCAGGGACTTCAGGGACTTTCCCGGCGGCTTCTCCTCCCTTCGCTCCTCCCTCTCCATCACCCCATCCGCCAGCGCTCATCACCATCGGGGGGGAAGAGGCTGCACCCGGGGCCGGGAGCAGCCGCGGGGCCACCCCGGAGCACCCCGGGGAGCGGCGGGGGGGAGGACGGGGCTCCGGCCACCGCCGCTGCCCACAGCCCAGCACCTCTTCCCCGGGCTCCACCTCACCATCATGCTTTTTTCCTCTTGTTTCTTCTCTTGCAGGTTTCACATGGGGAACCTTCTAAAAGTGTTGACTTATAACGAACTTGACCAAGGCCCTAATTTTTTCCTTGACTTTGAAAGTGAGATGGGATTTTTATTTTCCGTTTTTTGTTTCGTACTTATCCTGAGTTCCACATCCACACCATTTTGAGTTCTTGTCCCCCCCACCCCGTCGTCCATCGCATCGCGCCCATCCCAGACGTCCTCCCCCACCTTTGCCATCCGGGGGTCTCCCCGGGGAGGGGGGCCAGACCCGTGGCCGGGGGCTGTCGCTCCGCACCTCTCCCCTGGGGCGCTTGGCAGCCTCTTGGGGCCGAGGGCTGCTCGGGGAACCCTCGTGGTGAGCAGGACGGCGGGCACAGGGCAGCCAGGACTCACCCCCACCTGCCCCCCACTCCACGGCTTGACTCGAGCTCGGGCAAGGAGACGGATCAGGGGGAGAATCCCGCCAGGAAGGGCCGCGGGCCGGCGGGAGAGCCGTGCGATGGGGTGCTGGCACCCCGCTCTGGCTCTCGCCGCCCCGGGCCTCGCTCAGAGCCCTCCGGGTTTCTCTCCCCGGGGCGCTGCCCTGCAGATGCGCAGCCGACGGAGGCCGAGACGGCGGTGTGGAACCAGGTGAACGCCGTGCTGGAGGAGGCGCAGACCATCCTGGCCGAGCTGCAGTCCTACACGGGCGCCGGGCAGGAGATCCGAGAGGTGGGTGCAGCCCCGGCGACCCCTGCCCGCCCACCCGCCGTGCCTTGGGGCAACGCTGGCGCTCTCCCCTCCCAGGCCATCCAAAACCCCGGGGACCTGCGGCTGCAGGAGCGCGCCTGGAGCGCCGTCTGCCCCTTGGTCGCCAAGCTGAAACGCTTCTACGAGTTCTCCCTGCGGCTGGGTGAGTGCCTGACCTCCCGGCATCCCGAGCCGAGCCGGGAATGGGAATCCGGGCCGTGGAGTGTGCTCAGCTCCGTGCCTCAGTTTCCCCTCGGGGTCTGGGGAGGCGCAGAGGGGGACCGGGAGTGCTTTGTCCCCAGAGAACGCCCTGCGGAGCCTGCTGGAGGCCCTGACGAGCCCGCCGTACGCCCCGACGCAGCACCTGGAGAGGGAGCAAGCGCTGGCCAAGCAGTTCGCCGAGATCCTGCACTTCACCCTCAGCTTCGATGAGCTCAAGGTGCCTCTCTGTCCAGGGCAAGGACGAGGGGGGTCCCCGAGACCCAGCAGAGTCCCTAGGGACCCCTAACCCCGCTGTCTCCCCCAGATGACCAACCCTGCCATCCAGAACGACTTCAGCTACTACAGACGGACCATCAGCCGGAATCGCATCAACAACCTGCAGGTGAGGACTCTGCTGTCCCCCTGACCCGGGATGGCCTCCCCCGGGGTTCACAGGGCTGGCATGGCTCAGGGGGGCTTCAGCCACGCCAACAGCCCCCATCACACCCCCCAGCTGGAAGCAGAGAGCGAGGTGAACAACGAGATGGCCAACAGGATGTCCCTGTTCTATGCCGAGGCCACCCCCATGCTCAAAACCCTCAGCAATGCCACCACCAAGTTTGTTTCAGAGGTGAGGGAGGCTGGGGGGACCCTCGGGGAGGGGGAAGTCCCCTGCGGCCACCATGAAGGTGGAAATAAGAGCCTGGACCTGTTGGGTTTCAGAACAAGACCCTCCCGATCGAGGACACGACCGACTGCCTGAGCACCATGGCCTGTGTGTGCAGGGTGATGCTGGAGACCCCGTGAGTATCCCACGGCAATCTGGGGGGGACAGCTCTGTGCTGGGGTCCCTCTGCCACCCCCCAGGCTCAGCCAGCCTCTCTCCTGGCACAGGGAGTACAGGAGCCGCTTCACCAACACCGAGACCCTGCTGTTCTGCATGAGGGTGATGGTTGGGGTGATCATCCTCTACGACCACGTGCACCCCGTGGGGGCTTTCGCCAAGACCTCCAAGATCGATGTGAGTGGCCCTGGGGTCACAGCCATCCCATTCATCCCAGGGATCCCTCTCCCTGGGTTGTCCCCACGGGGATGTCTCAGTTGGTCCAGGGGGGAGCAAGTGTCCCTGAGCAGCGAGGAGGAGGATGGGGAGGAAGGGGACAGCGGCTGTGGGACCTCACAGCCCCTCCCTCTGCCCCCATCAGATGAAAGGCTGCATCAAAGTCTTGAAAGATCAACCCTCAACCAGCACCGAGGGGCTCCTGAACGCTCTGAGGTGAGCAGGGGGCTTGGGGACACAGCGAGGTGGCTTGGGGACACAGCGGGGGTGTGGCATCCCCTGTCAGCACCGCGGGGTGACAGCAGAGCAGCTCGGGGGCTGTGACCCGTGTCCCCTCGGCCCCAGGTACACCACTCGGCACCTCAACGATGACACCACGTCCAAACAGATCCGGGCGCTGCTGCAGTGAGCGCGGCGCGGCCCCCGGAGCCACACGTCACCGTGTCACCGACGCCCATGACCATCCAGCTCATTTTGTACAGAGGGAAAAGGGACAGCGAGGAATGCACAGAAGTACTAGAAGCGAACCCAAACGGCCCGAGGCCACCCCTGCCCACGAGCTCCTGCCCCCGCTTCCCGCCCCCAAATCGCCGTGCTGGTGGCACTGTGGGACATCGTGGGGACACCGCGGGGACACCACGCCGGGGGGTTTGGGGCTGAGCGGGAGAGAGCCAGGCAGGGATGTGCTGGTGGGGCTGGCGGCAGAGTGCCCAAGGCACGGGGGCACCTTGGGGAGGGGGCAGAGGGTGTCCCTTGTCCCCATCCTGGTCCCCAAGCGGAGGAGGAGAAGGAAGAGGAGGAGGAGGAGGAGGAAGAGGAAGAAGTATCCCTGTGGATCTGCACTGACTCTGGAGGAAACGGCTCAGTCTCACCTGGTAGATTTTTAATATGAGCAATTAAATCCACACTCACCTCTTCTTTTCTACATTTTTTTTTGGGTGTGAAATAAAATGACATTTAATCTGTTCGTGGCCGGAGCGGGGCTGTCTCTGCTGTGTCCCACCCCACACCGCCCCAGGGTCCCTGTCCCCTCTCCATGACACCTTGGGGGACAAATCTCACCTCCCGCAGCAACCAGGAGGGACAGCAGCCCAGGGTGACCCCAGGGTGGGGCTGCCCCTTCCCCAGTGCCCGGCAGCCGCAGGCTGGGAGCACTGGGCTGGCTGTCCCGGGCCGGTGACTTTGCCGGCAGATGGCCCTGTGACACCGCGACAGCGCAGCCACGCTGGCCCCACCCGTGCCAGGCCAGCCGCGGAGCGACCCACGCTGCCTCCCAGCAGCCCCCGAGCTGCGGGAGATCCCTGCAGTGCAGGACCCCTCGGTTAGGGCCGTGTCACCCCCGAGGGGACCCCCGGGACTCTCCTGGCTGTGGTCACACTCGCGTGGCACAGGGCCAAGTCCCCTGGGGTTTGGTGTCCTGCCAGCCCCACCTCCTTCCCGCCACCTTTCCCGCCTTTCCCGCCGGGCACACTGCAGCTGCTGGCATTGCTGACCCCCCCGTCAGTGTCCCCAAGGCCACCCCAATGCCAGGGGACAACGGGCACCCCATGGGTGACACCACGGACCCAGAGAGGCATTTCTGACACTCTCTGCCTCAGTTTCCCCGCTGCCTCCTACCCGTGCTGGGGGTCGCACGGGGAGTGTCCCCACACCCCCCGAGCTCTGCTCCCCTCAGGGTGACACCATGGGGACACCATGGGGACATCCATCCTACCCCCTGCCCCCCAGCCCACACAGACCCCCCCAGCCATGGGGCTACACAGGAGGGGACAAAGAGGGGGGACAGTCCCCAGCCCTTCAGGCACTGGCATTTCCCGGGCCCAGAGCCAGCATCCAGCCGTGCATGGCCAGGTTTGCCGCCAAACCCGCCGAGCTCCCGCGCAGGGTGGGACAGTGACAAGTGACACGCTCTTGCACAACCCCGGCCAACAGCTCCTTTTATTTTTAGGCTCTTGCAACGTTTGGCTTCACCACAGCCACCTGAAACGCTGCCAAGGCATCGGGTGGGCCACAGGCTCCCCAACGTCCTGCCCTGCTCCTTAGCCGCTCCACACCCCAGCCGTGCCTCAGTTTCCCCATTAGCCCACTTGACCCACCAGCCCTGCGATGGCAGCGATGGCAGCAGTGTCACACAGTCCTGCTGAGCCCAAACAGCCCCCGAGGGCTCTGTTAAATCCCCCCAGTGCTCCACAGCAGAAGATCCCACCTGGGAACTGAGGATGAGGCCAGGACACTGCTCAGTTTGGTGGCTGCAGCTGCTGTGTGTCTGCAGGAGACGAGGTCCCCAGGTGACACTGTCCCCCAGATGGTCCCCAGCCCACTCGAGGAGTGTCCCTGCAGTGTGGGAACTGGGCTGGGAAGAGCCAGGACAGCGCCACCACCCGGGACCTCCAACAGGAGTCAAGGGACAGCAGGATCCCTCAAAGCCAGCAGCGAGCACGGGCACAGACACCAGCTGGTCACCGGTGCTGGGAGAGGTGGCAGCTGTGTCCCCATGTCCCAGTGCCACTCAGGTCCTGGCACAGAGCCCATAATGTCCCCCCCGTGGTGCCCCTGCCCTGCGAGGGGAGGGATGAGGCCAAACTCATGTCACATCCCAGCCCTGACTGTCCCCAGCGTGGCACCTTTCAGGTGGCACTTCCCATCCCAGCAAAGGGCAGCGCTGCAGGGATGAGACATTTCCTGTGGGATGAGCAGACTGGAGTATTTCAGAGCCAAAACAGGGTGAGAAAAGGGAATTGAAAAGTGGAGAAGCAGAAGGAAACTCAACTCCTCAATCATCACAGACACACTCGGAGCTCAGAGCCCTGGGGACAGTGGCCACCCCTGTGGGCAGCAAGGCAGGGGCAGCTGGGTGTGGTGCTCTGGCAGGAGCTGCTGGAGGCAACAAATGGGATGAGGAGGAGGTTCTGTCTGCACCTCTCACTGCACGACACGAGGATTTGGGCTGCCAAGGTGGCAGGGGGATCCTGGATCTGCCTCTGCTCTGCCTGGCACCCAGCTCTGCCAGCAGCCTGGCCAGGAGGACAAACCAGCACTGCGTCGATATGCCAGTGACCAAGCGAGGGGACACCCGGAGGACAGGCAGTGCCACCACGACGGTGCCCTGTCAGCAAGGACACCGAGCTCCTCCAGCTCAGGCTCGATGCTCAGCCAGACCAGAGTGCCGAGGACTTTAATTGATGGCGAGCCAAGCCACGCCGGGCCCGGACTGTTTTCTAATCCCAGTGTAATTAATGACCTTATCTTTGGCCAAAGCCATTTAGATTAAGTGGCTGGTGTGATGGGCTCGGCGGCTCCGGCTGCACAGATGGAAGAGCCGCGTTTGTCTGGGGATTAGCGCAGGGCAGATGGAGCGAAGTGCCATTCGCCATCCCCAAACCTCCCGGCACTGACAGCAGCCTGAAACCTGAGACCACAACAACTTTCTCAGCGAGCCCCGGCTGGGGCTGGAGAGCGATTCCTGCATTGTTTGTCCCTTCTGCAGGGCGCAGGGCAGGAGGAGGAGGAGCAGGAGCTGGTGGCAGCACCAGGAACTGGTGTGACCCTGCCAGGAGCTCCATCCCAGCCCCTGCCTGGAGACCTTCAAACAGCAGAGGTGCAACTCACCGAGGAGAGTAACCTCCCTTGGAGAGCAACCCACGGCAGGGATGGCTCTGTTCAGATCAACTCCATGTCAAGGACAGCCCTCACCTCTCCAAGGAGGAAAAATCACCTGGATCGTGGTGATGGCAGGATCAGGATGCTTCCTCCTTCCACTTCCCACTGCACTGCATGGACAAGGAAATGTGGCACACCCTGCTCTCCTGGGACACCTGGGACCCCCTGCTCAGCACAGCCCAGCCCAAGCAGGATCCTGAAGGGAACAGGCTGCTGTGGAAGAGGAATAACATCTATCTGTGGGGATAACAAAGTTCATATTAAACCGATTAAGGATATTTAATCCATTTCTAACAGTATGGACATCTGACTGCACTCGGAGCCAGGGCAGATAATCCCAACCCTCATTCCCAGCGCTGCCCCACGACCCTGGCCTGGCCTGGGGAGATGACTCAACATCTCAGTGCTGTCTGTCAGAAACCACACTCAGCACGCTGGTGGTGAATGGGGCTTTGCTCCCCAGCTCCCAGCTCATCCATGCAGGCTGGGAGAACACAATTCCATGCCATGACCTCGCGGCCCTGTGCTGCAGTGCTGGGCTGAACCCACATCCATTGAGTCAGCATGGATGGCAAACAAGTCTGGGCTGGAGCAAACACTCAGCTGGTGCTGCACAGACTCAGCGACACAACCGCAGCGCCCAGCATTCCAAAGCTCATGCCCAGCTCTGCCCATTCCAAATTCCCAGCTCTTCCCTGCCTGTCCCCTACAGTCTGAGCTCCCAAGCCACTCCACACCCCTGAGGCAGCCACCCCACGGAGCTCTACGGGAATAATTCCACACTGAGGAGCACAAACTGGAGGTTTAACCTAATCCCCACCAAAGCAGGAATCTCCAGAGCCTGCGCCAGCAAATCCACCCACGCAGCCCTTCCCCTGGCAGGATGAGCCCTGCGAGGTGCCTCTTGCCACATGGTGCAGCACCAGGAAAAACTTTGCTCTAACAACCCCAAAACCCTCCTAAGGTTGCCAGGAGAACCCCAAACGCCCTGGAAAGGCCGTCCTGGTTGCACCAGAGAGGAATTCCAGGCACAAATGGCACTCACATCCTCCAGGAACAATGCTGGGACTGCCTGGCGGACACGGCAGTGGGAATTCGCTGCTCAGTCGCTTGGATTCAAACTCGGGGCTGGTTGCCAGCGCCAAACCACAGTGTAACCCCCTGGGAATTCTGCCTGAACTAGGCCAGGCTGATCTGCTGCAAACTCGATGAGCTCATTCCCAAGTTCCTGTTTAACAGGTGCCAGCTCCTCCTGCACCTGCTGTGTGCACACACTCCCTGCCCCCTCCACGCTGGGAACATCTGCTCAGCTCCCTCAGGAGCTGGGGAAAAGGTGATGGGGAGAAGGAACCAGACCTGGAGCTCCTGCCCTGTGCCCAGAGCAGGGAACCTGAGCCAGGTGGAACGGGAGAGCAAGGAAACCGTGCTTGTTAACAGGGAGGGGAACCCACAGTAATCCTGCAGCTTTATTTGCATACAAAAGAACAAAAAAATATCCTCTCCACAATAAAGGCACCGAGAGCTCCCCCGGCTCTGGAGCTGTGCTCCCGGCCAAGCTGGAGGAGTCGGGGTATTTCTGTCTCTGAGATCCACACAACCACATCCCAGCAGCTCAGCCATCCCAAGGATGTGTGTCTGGCAGGAATTCACACTTTGCATGGGAGGACACTCCCAGCGGCCTTGCCCCGGGGCTCAGCCCTTTCCAGGAGCCTGGGAACACAGCGGGATGAGGCCACATGAAGAGGATCCGATGCAGCCGGCGGCCTTTGCCGTCACACACCTGCCTCACCCCAAAAAAAATGACTCAGCTCCTCGGTTCAAGGCCGCCCAGGACTGAGGAGCTTCCTCTCCATGCAGGTGGATGCAAAGCTGTTCCCTTTTTCCAGGCCTAAGGCAAAGGCAGGCTGCCATCCTCGTCCGAGGTCTCTGTGTCCCCACTGTCCCCAGCTGTCCCTCTGGCACTGCTGGACGCCTCCAGCTTCCTCCTCTTCCTCAGGTGGTGCAGGTGGGATTTGGACCGTGTGTGAGCTGCAGGAAGAGGCAAACAGAGCCTTTAATCAGTGGAATTTGGAGGAGGAAACACCCGATCTCCCCACGCAGGGCAGAGCAGCCTCCCTTCCCAGCCTCCCGCACAATTCACTCCCGAAGAAAAGTGAACTCCCAAGCCCTGCCCTGGCTGTTACTATCAGGGCTCAGAAGGGGGAAAAGCTCCCAAACTTCCTCAGGAAGGACTGGGAGAGGGAAAAATCCTGCTTCTGTGTATGCAAAACATTCCAGATTGCTCCAAGCCTGCTCCCAACCTCTCCCAGGAGGACGGGAGGAGGCAAAGTGTTGCCAAAGAGGTGGCACTTCGGTGAGGTTGTGCAACTCTCTGCTCCCCGTGGAGCACTGCCAGGATCATTTGTAGGACTGGATCTCTGCACCACAGCACTGGGAATGTCCTGTGCATCCTGCAGGGAAGAGCCTGGAGCGTGATTAAACTTCTGAATAACTGCAGGGCAATGCCCCAGCCAGGAAAGCACCGCAGCAGGAGTCAGATGGGAACAGAGGGGTAATCCCAGGGATTCGGCTTGGAGCAGCAGGAGCTGCATTTCTCTGTGAAATCACATCCTTAAGGACAGCCAAACCTCCTTATCAGTGGTTTTATCTCAGGGGAGGCTTTGTCTGAGCACCTTGGCGGGGTGGTTTTGCCATTTCCAAGAGATCAGAGCAGCAATTAAAGCACAAACTTTTCAAGCAGGGCCTTAATTAAACCAGGCTATGTACTCGCTGAATCAAGGCCCTCAGGTGTTTTCCAGCCATCCTTTTTCTGCCAAAAGATGAAATCACATGCAAAGCTGCTGCTTTATCACCACGCTGGAGGGTGACCCTCAGCTTGAGAGAAAGTCTCACCTCCTGCAATTTGTCACAAGCAACACCAAAGCTACAGTGGCTGAGGAAATGCCAATTGCTGCTGCTGTCTGGGGAGTTGTGCTCTTTAAGTCCATGTAAATTGTAAAATCAGGTGGAATTTTAAAATCTCCCAGAGCCAGCAGGGCACTGGGAAGCAGCTCCCAAAACTGTCACCTGACCTAAGAAATCAGAGCAGATTGCAGATCCACCCAGCTCCCTCCGCTGCTGTCATGTTCCTTTTCCATTTTGCAGGCACAAGTAACACTCAGGATTTTGGACCATTTTTCTCCCACCATCTGGGGATCTGAGCCCTGCTCATCTGGACACAGAGAATAACAGCTGGTCCTGGCTGAGAGAGGCACTGTCACCATTGATTGGATCTGGGGTGACATCCCTAAGGACGTGCAGCTGCAGCTGTGGGTTTGGGGGAACCTCGAGGAGCTCCCACTCCATCACAGAACTTGCTGGAGCTGCAAGGATGACAGAAACCCCAACAACTTCCAGTTCTGGACACGCAGAGCTCCTTCAAAGCCTCCTGAGACAGCAGAGATCAGCTAAAACAAAAACTGCACTTAACTGATCTCATTGCAAGGATCCTCCTCCTCAGAGCCACTTTGCTTGCAGCACTTCCCCAGCTCAGCAAGGAATAAGCAACTCCTTCAAACCCAACAGCCTGGGAAATTTATCTCCCCGTTGTGTCTGCATGTGCTGGTTTTGGCTGGGGCAGAGCTGATTTCCCTCCCAGTAGCTGCTCTGGGGCTGTGTTTGGCTTTGTGCTGAGCGCAGGGTTGATAACTCAGGGATGTTTTGTTATTGCTGAGGAGTCCTGGAACGGTGTCAAGGCCTTTTCTGCTCCTCACAGCACCACAGAGGGGGCTGGGGGGGCACAGGGGGTGTGGAGGGGACACAGCTGGGAGAGCTGACCCCAGCTAACCCCAGGGATGACCCAGAGCATTCCTGGGGGGAAGAGGGAGGAAAGGGGGGGACACTGGGGTGATGGAGTTTCTCTTCCCAAAGTCACGTTAGATGTGATGGAGCCCAGCTTCCCTGGGATGGCTGAGCACAGCAGTGACTTAATTCCTTGTTTGCTTTGCTTTCTCCATTAAACTTTAACTCAACCCCCAAGTTTTCTCACTTTTACCCTTCTAATTCTCTGTCCCAAAGAGAGAGTGGGTGAGTGGCTGCAGGGGGCTTGGATGCAGCTGGGGTGAAACCACGACCCTGCACATCCTGCATTTGGACAACACATGGAGATTTACCAGTTCCATTTCCACAGCCAGTTTCTCCACTACTTTTTGTTTCTGGTTCTCAGCATGAGCCTCCCAGCACAGATAAATTCACTGACTTAATCTGATTCCAGCTGAGCTCTTTTAAAGTAAGTCTATTGAAAATAGAAAATCCCTTTCTATTACTATTACAGCTAGGAACAGTTTAATAAGAAAAAAAACCCACACACAAATAGGAAATATTGGAGCAAAACGGAACTATTAAAAACATTAAGAAAATGTAATTTACACAACGGAGTTTTAGAAGAGACAGATCTGTTCTGTGCTTTTTGAGGAAGCATCCAGAGTGTTGTAAAGGACCAGGAGACCTGACTAAACACAGCAGCTCTGAGCTTGATGCCACATCCACTCCCCTGGTGTGATGCTCTCTGTGCCGTGATGATTTTAGAATTATCCGTTTTGGAGACTTTGCTTTTAAAAATCATATAGATGGGGCAGAAACCCCTGATCTGGATGTTCTCTGTGTTTACAGGGTGCTGGGGAAGGGGGAATCCTGACAGATGTTCCCCTGTGGGCTTGCAAACAATCCCTGAAATGCCAGGATTGTGAGCTGAGGGTCACAGGGGAGCTGCTCCATCCCTCCACGTCACCACAGCCCTCCCAGGTGCCCTCCTGCCCCAGCTGAGCCCTACCTGCCCACTCCCTGTCGCCGATGATGAGTCTGTCACACAGCTCACACACGCGGTGGCTCCGCTTGTTCTCCTTCTCGTCGTGCTCCATCCTCAGTGGCTCTGCTGGGGGCTCACGGCCCTGCAGATCACAGAATGCCTCAGGTTGGTCTCTGCCATGAAAATTTGCCTGTCTGTGCTCACTTTTATAGGTGTGAACTTGCCAAACTCAGACATTAAGGTTGGCAAGGCAGACACTGGGGTTTGACCAAGCAGAGTACATTGGGAAGAATGTGCAGCTGAGACAATGAACTTCTACTTCTGCAAGGAAATGCCAGGGCTGGGCATGTGAACAGCCAGCCCTGCTCAAGGGAGAGACTGTGTGCCATGTGAGGGGGGCTGGAGCCCACAGAGAAGGCAGACAGTGCTGCTGTGCTAACCCCAGTACCTGGATGAAGCTCTCCACGATCTCCAGTGCAGGTTTCAGCACATTCTCCTCCCAGCGCTGCAGATCAGACACTTCCAAGCCATAAACTGGGGGCACATTTGGCCCAGGACCTACAGAGACACAACATCAGCACCAAAAAACCCCAGCATACCCTCCCAACAGCCACAAGGATCTGCTTTTTCTCTATCAGCATTCAGGAGCCAACAGCACCAGAGCCAAAATCCTCTCCAGAGCGAATCTCCTGCGAGCAGCAGGAACACTTCAGGACTCAAGGAAGCATCTTCACAGCTGGCTGCCCTTGGGAGAGTGTTGTGGAATGTGAGGATGCCAACAGCCTGGCACCACAACCAGCACCTCAGCCCAGCAGTGTCCACAGGAGGCTGGGAGGATGAAAGAGCTGCAGCCAGGCACAAAGCCACCACAGCACGCTTACAAGGAGATGCAGGCATGGGGCCTGGATGAGGGATGTGAGCGTGCAGATTCCCACTCAGAGCTGGAATGGGTTGTGCAGGGGCTGATCCTGCTGGTTCCTGGCAGCAGGACATGGTGAGAGATGCTTTACTAATGTCCTGACAAGGGACAGATTCACAGGCAGCCCTTGGCCTCCCCTGGCCCCATGCCAGGCACAGGGCACTCGCTGCAGCCTGGACAGGGTGAAACAGCTGCCACCAGAGCCACCTGCTCCCGGGGTGACCTGGCTGCTCTCCAGGGCTCACCTGCCCTCCACGGGCACCTGGCTGTCCCTGCTCGGACAAAGCCATCAAAGGCTCCACGTGCCAGTCCCCAGCAGGTGCTGGTTTTATGCTGTGCCCACAAAGGAGCCCCTGACAGAGCCCATCTGAAGCACACCTGCCACCAGAAAGGTGAGCCGAGCCACCCAGCACATGGCTCTGGCAAAGCTCCTGCGCCTCCTTCAAAGTCCATCTTTTTTTTTTTGACTCAAGTTTCTCCCTGCCTTCCCTCTTTTTTTTTATTAATTTTATTGTTGTTTTGCCCCTACTGAGCACCTTTCAACAAGTGCCCGGCTCCCAGCTGCTGCTGCTGGCTCTGCTCCAAGGCTGGGGCTGGGACGGGGAAGTCCTGCTGGCTCCCTGCCACCGCAGAGAGCACAACCCAGGCTCGCTGCAGCCACGGGGCTCCTGCTCCTAATCTGGAGGGCAGCTGTCAAATGGGCTTTTCTCCCTGCCAGCAGCATGTGTGGGTGCGTGGGGAGCCCTCCTTGAGCCCCGCAGGAGCATTTGGCAGGATAAGCTGAAGGGATGCTGTGACCATCATCATCATCATCATCTCCTGGTGCCTCACATGGAGCTGAGCCTCTGCTTGGGATTTTATGCCTCCTGATGGCACTGCTGTGGGGAGGGGATGCAGTACAGAGCTACAGGGAGCAGGAGTGAGTGTCTCAGCAGTGCTCCTGGGTGTCTGGGATGAGAGGCTGTGGGCATCTCAGGAGGGGCAGGAGATCTGCTCTGCAACCCAACCCAGCGGGATGGAATCGGGACAGGCAGAGCCTCGTGGGTGGATGGGGACACTGGGTGGCTCCTGCAGGGCTCTGGCTGGGAGCAGATTCCCCAACACAGGCTGTCCCAAAGCACCAGTGTCCCCCCTGGAGCTGGAGGGGGGATGAGGCGAGGTGGGAGCAGAGGACTCACGTTTCAGGAAGCGATTCCGGACCCATTTGTTCTGCCGCCGGGCGTATCGCTTGGTCACCTGCTTGAGGGCCTGGATCCCTTCAGAACAGAGGGATTGAACAAAAGAAAAAAAACCCCAAAGGTCAGTGAGAAGAGGCTGTCCAGGGGAGGGAAGTCACACAAGAAAGAAGTTAGCACTGGGTGGCACCATGGGGATTATTTTTACTGTCAGTCTGGGGTCTGTGCCTGCACCGAGAAGAGGCTGAGCCCTGACACACACAGTGGAGGGGCAGTGACAGCAAGGAAAGGCTGGACAAGGTGCCCCAAATATCCCTGAATCAGCAGGGGGTGGAAAGAGCCCAACTCCTCCACCCTGAAGCTTTCAGCAGGTAGGACAGCCTGCTCAGGTGCTGCACTGCTCTCACCATGCCCAATTCTCTGCACAAATGGAGGCCAGGGCTGCTCATCCCACCCTTAAGAGGATGATTTACCACTGTAGAACCATTCAGTATTTAGTACCAGGCTTATCAAATCCCTCCTAATCGTCTCCTGAGCAGACACAACAATTTCCTTCTGCATCAGACTTGTTTTCAAGCCTTTTATCACTAATGTGGTTTCTTCAGTCTCCACCTCCACTCCACACTGAACCCTCCTTGGCACAGATGGACTTTTCCTCCCTGCAGCATCAGCCCAGACATTCCAGAATGGAACACACCATCCCAGGGTGCATCCCTGCTCACTGATCCCTGCATTCCTTGCCACCACAGTGCTGCTGGAATGCTGAGTTCTGCTTCATCCCTCCTTTCCAGCCCTGCTCTCCACAGCATTCCCACATCCCATCACCCAGCTCCAGACCCCAAATCATGCTGTGCCCTGTGCATCTTGCAACGAGGCCTGAGGGAAAGGAGGAGCTGCTCTGGCTGTGCTCAGAGATTCTCTCCAAGCACTGGAAAATGAGCCTCTGATGCTCTGGGCTAGCAGATGTGGGAAATGCAGAGAGACCATCTTGCTTCAGACCATCTTGTAGTGTCACCTGGAGGCTTCGTGGGGCACACAGGGTGCTCCTCCCACCTTTTTCCAGCAGCAGGGCACTGGTCTCGGGGGAGCAATTCCCTTCACTGACGAGGTACTCGTGGAACTCCTTGAAACCAATGGACTGGAAGATGCCATGCTGGTAATCCTGCCTGGAGAACCAAAGGCAGAGGTCACAGCCATCTCCTGGGGAACAGTGGGAGACCTCAGCCTTTCCCAGAGGGAGGAGCAGAGAGGCTTTGGCTGCTCACCCACCGGTTCTCTGCCACCTTCTCCTGGTTGTAGCGGCGGTGGAAATCCCGCAGCTCCTCCAGCAGCCCTGCAGCCACCATGTCATCCACCCTCTTCTCCAGCCGTGCATCCAGAGCTGCAGGAGGAGAGCAGGACACGCTGAGCTGTGCCCTCGGGGCCGTCAGGACATGAGTCAGCAATTCCAGGCTCCACCTGAGGAAGGCAGAGCCCGGCAGGTCAGGGGAACGAGTTCCCAGTCACACCCACTGATGCCAAAGGAGTTGCTGCCTTCTCCAGAGAGGAGGCTGGGGCAGGAGCAGGGAGTCAGCCCTTCCCCAGGCAGCCAGGAGCTCGTTCTCACCTGCCTGGTCTGCGTGGAGCCACAGGATGCAGGAATGTGGGTATTTCAGGGGCCCACCTAAGGGCCCCCCGCCTTCCTCCTGCTGCTGCTGCTGCAGGATTTCACTGTGGGGGATCCCTGTCTCTTCAAACACTTGGAGGCTCCTGGAAGCAGAGACACACAGAGCTCAGAGGCTGGCTGAGAATGAGCTTTCCCATTCCCCCAGCAGCCCCGGGGGCTCCAGCAAAGGCAACCGCAGACACTCGCCGAGATCCAAGCCTCTCATGTGGGGGGAGGGCAGGTCCCAGCCCCCTCCCCTGCCCGCCATCCCAGCACACCCAGCTCCCGGGGCTGCATTGCTGGCACCCAAGGAGCCCAGAGCACAGCCACCCACTCCTGCCTGGCACAGGGACAAGCCCTGCAGGGGACAGGGATCTGGCTGCAGCCCTGCCCTTTCCAGCCAGGCAGGGCTGCAGGGAAGGCACCAGAGCTGCCATGCTGCTGTGGAGCTTCAGCAGCCCAGCCCAGGCGGGGAGGGAGGTGGAGGAGCCGTGCTGCTGCCCAACCCTCCATCCCCTGCACCGTGCGAATGCGGTGGGCGGTGTTCTGCTCCCCGGGGCCAGGGCTCGGCTGGGATGGAGCAGCAAGCCTGGTCTTGCTGCCGTGCTATTCCCACAGAGCTCAGCTATGTTACTCAGCCAGCACGGCAGCTTGCTCTTTAAATAGCTCCAGATAAACCCTGCTGCTGCTGGGGCACGGAGTGGGAGCAGCCCCAGAGCACAGCCCAGCACCCCAAAGGCAGCTCAGGCTGGGCTGTGTGGCCACAAGGCTCAGATCACAGCGAGTCCCAAGCGCCAGAGCTCCAAGGTCCCCCAGCACTGGCTAAGAAGCCAGGAGCACCCCTGGGAGGTGGGAGAGCCCACCCTGCCGTGCTCCCAGGCACAGAATTCCCTCGGGAAGGGCTGCTGGGCCCTGGCACCTCCTGCCCCTGGCACGCAGAGCTCACCTGGCCACCTTGCGCTTGTCGTGGGGGTGCAGCTTGGCTGCCATCTCCGGGTCCACCTGGCTCAGGCGCCGGTGGAGCTCAGCACTGTCCAGCTGCTCCAGCTCCACCTTCCTGTCGCTGGCTGGTCTGGGGGCAGTGCTGGGCTTCTCCTGGGGACACAAAGCAGCCTTAACCAAACCCTGAGCAAGGCCAGTGCAAGCAGTAAGATCCCCCAGAGCCATGGGGTGAAGGAGGGGCTTTAGGCTCTCCTTGCCCACCATGCCCAGCTGCAGGAATTCCACCCTGAACATTGGCCTCACCCTTTCCCAAAGGCTTTCACAGCCCCCCACGGTACCTTGGTGTTGATAAGGACTTTCCAGAGCAGGGACTCGATGTAGTAGTTGGTTCCTCCCACAACAATGGGGATCTTATCCCGGGCAAAGATATCTTCGATGTGCCAGAGTCAGGGAGTGTAAGCAGAGATGCAGAGCAGGGAGGGCTGTGGGCAGCAGCAGCTCAGATCCCACTCTCCCAGCCCCAGGGAAGCAGTGAAGCTGCAGGACAGGGTTAGAGGTGTCCCTCATCTCTCACTATCCTCTGTCACCTCTGCCAGCCACCACCAGAACTCAGGGACACCCTGGGACTGCCAGGGAGGGCAACACCCAGCACAGATCTTCCCTGGGCTGTCCTGAGTGTTAGCTGGGTAAAAGAAGCCCCAAGCCCCTCTCACCAGCAGTATCCTCTGAAAAACCAGAGTTAGCTGGGATGTGGAGAGCCCAAACTGGAGGGGGAAGGCCATTGCTGCTCGGGCAGGCAGGCTGCAGCATGAAAGGATATCAGAGGCACAGCTTTGTCCCTGAAATCCACCACGGTGTAGTTGGAGACGAGAGGATCCACAAAGCTGATCATGTGGTGCCTGCAGAGACGCTGCTCCTGCGGGGAAACCTTGTTGGTGATGATGTCCAAGCCCTTGTACACCTGGGGAAGAGAAGAGCCTGTTCACCTGTGTCCTGGCAAACCTGCACTGACCACTGCTCTTTCCCCACACACAGCCTGTCCCAGTCACCTCTCCCATCCCCTGCTGGTCACTGGGGCAGCCAGGGGACAGGCAGGGCACAGCAGGGGCATGTGCCACGTTCAGGCAGGGCAGCAGGAATCCTGCCAACACCTGCCATGCCAGGGCCAAGCTGCCTCTCTCTGGTGTTTGTTCCTGCCCACAGGAGATGAACCGTTGAGCCCAACCACTCATGACTGCTTCCCTGGTTTGGTATAACCCTGTAATTAGGGCTGGGAGGGCTGATTGAGCACTTGGACAGCAGAGTCAGAGCCCAGGCAGTGTCACCAGCCCAGCCCAGAGCTCTGGAAGGAGCCACCTCCAAGCTGCCACCTCCTCATCTGCTGCTGCAGCTCAAAGCTCAGGTGTGCTGTTCTCCAAACATTTCCAGCACAGCTTGAGTCTCATGTGGGGCCAAGGATCACTGCTCCTGCAACACACAGAGATCTCTGTGGATGCAACACACAACTCCATGGAGCCTCTGAAAACACACAAACAGTCTCGGCTCATGCACACCTTAAAAGCCTGATGTGCTGCCTGCTCTCCTTGAGCCCCTTGGACACAGAAGGGTCAGTGATCCCAGGGGAATGAGGAACTGTCCTGGCCAAGGAGACCCTGATGAGCACAACCAGCAGAATCTCACATGTCTTCTCTCAAATTTGGGATACACAACCTGTGAGAGCACTGCTGAGAGCAGAGCAGGCAGAAAAGCCATGCAAACCAAGCCCTCAGGAGCATTCCTGGTAACCAGCCAAGGCAACCTGGATCCCAGCAGATGCACCAAATCCACCCTCCAGGCTGTGGAAAGCACCAGCCACAGCCCAGCCCATAGATCCAAGGGCTGGAGCTGCCTCAGCTTGGTGTTCCACCACCTCCCTCCCCCAGGAGAGCAGATTCCAGCCAGGAGAAGGGAGGACAGCTCCTCACCCTGCTCCCACCCCAGGTAAACACAGTCCTGCTCAGCACAGGGTGCTGGCAGTGGGGCACAGTGGGGCACAGTGGGGCACACAAAGCCAGTCTGTCCAGCCCAGCTCTGCACCATGCAGGACTGAGCAGGGGGTGGCAAAAGAGGTGCTTTGGAAGGATGTCTTTAGTTCTCAGAGCCTTCCTGCTTAAGAGAAGTCTCCCAGCATGGGATAAACCGGGATGATGGGAAAAAGGACTGGAAATGGCTGTACTCATTTCCTCCTCCATCCCCCCAGAAACCACCCCAGCCAGACTTCAAGAAATAAATTTCCCCTTAATCCCCTCTGAGAAGCTGCCGAGCCTCCGGCTGCAGCGCAGCCTCCACCCACTGCTCCCCTGGTCCCAGACAGAAGGACAAGGTGACACAGAGGTGACCCACGGGCACCAGGCACCGAGAGGCAGCAGGGACCATGTGGGGTTAGTGGAGCAGGGAAGCCCAATCCCTGCCTGGAGCAGTCAGGCGAGCTGCTGGAGCTGCCAGGGCTGCTGAACCAGCTCTGCTCCCGTCTTGCTTAACTCAGAGCTGGGAGAGCCAGGGCTGGCTGCTGCTCCTATCCCAAAAGGCTGGCCCGGGGGGCAGGAAGAGGGAGGGAGAGGGAGGGCAACCAAAGCCTGCAGAAAGGCAGCTGCCCCAGGGGATGGTGAGCAGGCAGGACAGGCCCATGGGCAGCTCTGCCAACGTGGCTGCAGGCAGCGTATTGATCCCCATTCACCACGGGGCTGCAGTCGGTACCAAAAGCCTTTCAATTCAGTGAGCTTTGGCTCCACGCCTGCTCTCCCCATTTCCAACCCTCCAGCTCCCCCAGTTCCCACTGCCTGCCTGAAATCACAGCGAGCACCGAGGGTTGACGAGCAGCTCAGAGTCAGCCAGCAGCCCCCAGTTTCCTGCACGGGCAGAGCCAGCATCCACAGCTCAGGCTGCTGTCCCCAGGTTCTCCTGGAGATTAAACACCAAGAGCCTCCCGGAATATCTGGCAACAAGGGCAGGAATGTGGCGTCAGTGTGTGGGCTGGGAGGAAACAAAGGCAGCCTTTTACACACAGGCAGCAAAGCCCGGAGAAGGTTTCCACCAGCTGGCTGTCGGCAGGGCCTCGCACCAAGACGTCCTCCTGACACTCATTTCTATTTTCAGCCAGCGGCTCAGATAAGCCTTTGTTGCTTTCTAAGGCCCCGAAACAGATTAGCGGCAGCCTGGAGCAGCAGGGCTCCGAGACATGGAACACAAGCCAGCACTAAAGATGCTTAGCCTCGATGGCATCCTCCCACCTCTGCGCTGAGCCCCCCTGGAAGGTCAGCGCTGCCCCTCTTGAAAGGTGGGGAAACTGAGGCAGGAGACACACACAGCCATGATTCTTGGGATCTGCAGTTCAGGAAGGGCAGGCTCTCCCAAATCTTGGCTCTCCCCAGTCCTTGCTCTCCCAAATCCTTGCTCTGCCATCAGTTCCATGCACGATCCCAAACATTGTCACTCTGTCACCATCAGGGGGAAAGCACTGTCCCTGCCCTGAGTGCAAGGAGTGCAGAAGATGACATGACAGACCCCAAACATATCCAAGCCACCTATGGCTGGGAAAACATCAGGATTTCACCAGGGCCATGCTGGAGAGGAGCACGGAGGACCCAAACCAAGCGAGGGTGCAAGGAGAGCATGACTGACTCCCTGCCCTGATCCCTGCCAGGAGAACCATGTCAGCAAAAGCTCTGGAGATGTCCTGACTCCACACACTGACTGAGAAATGTGTGCTACAGCAACCTCTGGAGAAGGACTGCATCACCACTCCCAAGGGTGAAATCCAGAGGGGACAGTGCAATCCAGAAGGGACAGTGGGATCGTGGGTGGATGAGGTCCTCATCAAGCTGGCACAGGGATCACTGCATGTTCACTGCCAGGAATGAAGAAACAGGACTGGCTTCACCCTGCCTGGCTCTCCAAGGAATTACTTACTCCTCAACAAAACTCACTGCGATGACAAACAGCAACAGAAAGGATAAAAAGAAAAGATTAAGAGGCCAGCAGATTAACCAGAGCTCCTGAGCTGCAAGCAGGCAGCAGCTAAGTCTGTAATTTGAGCACAGCGACTCAGAGCCATGACGAAAACACCCTGGAGATGGATAGAGGGGTGCCTGTGTGTGGGAACAGGTGGGCTCGGGGCTCCCCGGCCCCTTCCCGAGCCTGGCTCTCGCTCCAGCAGCTGCCCAGAACACTGCCAGCATTTGTCAGAGCTCCTCGGAGCCCAGAGATGAATGCACCGGGGGCGACACGGCAGCTGTCAGTTCCCAACGAGCAATGGGATTTCCAAACCCCGGCGAGTCTCCCGCGAGGACAGCCCCGCGTGGCAGGGGGGACACGCCGCGGGGAGAGCCAGCGTGCCACGGGAACAAAGGCAGCGCCGGCTGGGGGGCACTGGGGGTCAGTGGAGCGTGGTGGGGGCTGTGCTGCAGGGCTGCCCGGCTCCCCCGCCCCGCCAGCACGCTGCATTACGGGATAAAGCAGCCGAGCTGCTCGGGCCTGGCTCCACAGTCACGCTAGAATGAGATTAAAAGGAAAGCAGGACAAGAGGCACTCGAGCCAGGATGCCATTGGGCGCCTGCAGCAGGGTCCTCCCCGCATTCCCACAGTGGGGCCTGGGAGAGGCAGAGCACAGAACACACGCTCTGGAACGGCCACGGGGGGAATTCACAGCGAGCCAGGAGGCTCCAGGCACGTCTGCAGAGGATGCTGTGGGCACAGGAGCATTAAAGCCAGCAGCCACTTCCCCAGCATTAAAGATGAGCAAAGCTTACACACTTCACGCTTCGCACTCTCAGGATTTCGGTTCAGCTCAGACGTCAAGCACTCTTTCCCCACGAGGTTAAGGAAAATATTCTATAAAATTACTTTCTGATTGCTTGCTCCAGATTCAGGAGGCTGAGGTTTTAAATTTAGCTCAAACAGTGACCAGCATGGGCAGCAAACAGGGAGGCAGGCATGGGACAGCAGGAGTTGATCTCTGAGCATCACCAAGGGAGTTGCTTGCAGAAAACACCTTTTTACATAGAATAATAAATACATTAAGCATTAAACTTGATGGAAAGTTCAGGTGCTACAGGAAGAGAAAGTGAAACACATGAAAGTGTCGATCAGTAAGGAAAATATTTTGCTGCACAACAACACAATTGTTATTGTTGTGGTGGCTGAAACGTCCTTCCTGTGACAAAGCCCTTGCAACTAACAAAATTAAGACCAAAAAAATTACTTTTGGCACCTCAGTGTTGACTTAACCCGACTGTACAATCAATATATTCCACGCTGCTGCTTGCAGTGAGAGACAAGACCACAGGCACTGTCACTGGCAAGTAGAAAATATAATTTTTAATACTCTTTCCCAAATCTCTTGGTGTCCCTTTGCTGATGTCGGCCCCCCTGGGTGTCACCCACCGCCAAGTAACTCCAGCTGCTTCCTCCACTTATTCAACTCTTCACACCTCCATGTAGCCCTCGGTGGGTTAAAATTAAAACACCTTCACTCTGGTTTCCTTCCAAAAGGTGAATTTATTGGGGATGGGGGGCTTGAGCAAACACAGCTCTGAGGTTTTGGCTGTGTCGCTGTGCTCAGAGCCCACAGGACACTGTCCCCTGACAGTGGGAGGGGACACGGGACACTGCTCACCGAGCCACTGCTCACCGGGATCGGGGCACCGGGGCTGGGACAGGACAGGGACACGGGGACAGGACAGGACAGGGACACGGGGACACCAGGAGCAGGGCAGGGACACCGGGAGCGCATTCAGCGGGCAGGACCATCCCGTGGGCTCAACCCCGCAGGACACGGGGCCCGGAGGAACCGGGGGGAGCCGGGAGCTGAGCTTCTCCAGGCCCCGAGCAGGCCCTGCTGACCCTCCAGGCCCAGCCCGGACCTTCCCCGATACAGCCCAGGCCGCTCCCGGTACAGGCCGAGGCCGCCTCCGGTGCAGGCCGGACCTTCTCCGGTGCAGGCCGGACCTTCCCTCGGTACAGGCCGGACCTTCTCCAGTACAGCCCAGGCCGCTCCCGGTTAAGCCCAGGCCGCTCCCAGTGCAGCCCAGGCCGCCTCCCAACGCTCCGGGCCAGGCCCAGCCCCGCCGGGGCTCCAGGCGCGGCTCCTCCCCGGCCCAGGCCCCGCCGAGGCCTCCCCGCCGCCCGGCGCCGGCCGTACCTGCATGGAGTCGGCGCTGACGATCTCCCCGCCGAGGCGCAGCCCGAGCTGCAGCGCCAGCGCCGATTTCCCGGTGCCGGTGGCGCCCAGGATCACCACGAGCGGCCGCGGCGGGCGCGGGGCCCTGCCCAGGCACAGCGCGGCCGCCGCCGCCATGGCCGTGCCGGTCGGGCGGGCGGGACGGGGGCGGGCCGGGCCGATCAGCCCGCGGCAGGATGGGGCCGGGCCGGCAGCGCGGAGTGCCCCTGCCCGCCGGGGCTCCGCTGCCCAGCCCGGTCCCCCTCCGTGCCCCTGTGTCCCGCTCCATCCCCCACACCCAGCCCGCTCCCCTCCCCGCGTCCCGGGCGGCCAAACCGATCCCCACTCCCCCGGTTCCTTTTCGGGTCCCCCGTTACCCCCAGGCCCCTCACGCCCGTGTCCGCATGTGGGGCTCTGCTCCGGGGTCCCTTTTTTTAGGACGGGGTGGGAAGGATGTTGTTGCCGTAGCAACGGGGCAAGGGGATGAGGAGCGGGGCTGTTGCCATAGCAACGGGGCAGAGTAGGATGCTGCGAGGGGGCTGCTGCCATAGCAACGGAGAGCAGCGTGTTGCCGTGGCGACCGCAGCCTCCTCCAAGGCTCCTCCTCCCTCCTCATCGCCACGGCAACAGGAGGAGATGGGGAGCGGGCGGCTGTCTCCGTGGCAACAGAGGGGGAGGGAAACGGGGAGCCCGTTGCCATGGCACCTCCGCGGTGCTGCTCTCCCCGGCAACACACATCCCTCGCCATGGCAACTGGGAGAGGGAGGCTGCGGGCCAGGGGGTGTGGGCAGCCGGCCCCCCTCGGCAGGGAAGGGATTATCACCGCCTCGGGAAACTGTCCTAAAAATTTGCCAGCCCAGGCGTGAAGGCGGCATCGCGCCCGTGACACCCCCGGGCCGGTGCAGGGGTGGGAGGGAAGATGTGGTGGGCGAGCAGAAGTGGTTTGGGGGGCACGGCAAAGGGCAGGGTGTTAGCAGGGCAATGTGCATTAAAAAATAACTAATTCAAGCCCTGGAAATGCCGACTTGTGATGATTGCAGCTGACACTCACAAATTGCAGTGCTGAACAAGTAAGTAGGGAAGCCCTGTGTGCTTATTTTGTTCACTTCATAGCACTGTCAGTCTCATTCCCTCATCCTGACCATGACGATATGAAGGGAGACACGTGCTCCAGTAACCAGGGAAGTTTCAGGAGGATAATGCATGCAGGCTTTAGGCAGGAAAACTCAAAGATATTTGCAAACTGCAACTCAGTTCTTCAGTTTGGTTTGGGACCAGCTCCATCTCCCACTGGTGATGGTTTCAGCTCAGCCTCTGGATCTGCTCATCACTTCCAAGAAAGATAATTAACGTTTTAAACTTCCTCTGTGCCTTCAGCATGAAGAGAAAAAGCCCAGCTTACTAAAAACCTTCTCAGGAGGGTCACCTTGAGTCGAGAAAAGACACCAGGCTGCGAGTGTGAGTGTCACAAAAACACAACAAAAATAAACCGTTCGAGGCGCTGGTACATCTGGGCTTTGTTTGCTGCGCATGGGCGAGGTGTCAGATTTAGGTCACCCTGCTCCCTGGTTAAGCTGTGGGTCATGGGAGCACCTTTTAATGCAGCTCTGAAAGGCTGTGACACGGTGTGATGCAATACAGAGTGTGAAATGTTGCTGGGACCAAAGGGCATGGGTGTTTAAGGGCTTCTGTGTGGAATTGTTGCTGTTTAAGGCTGATTTCCCCCTGGGTGATCGAGGCTCCAGCAGCAGCTCCTCGCTCCTGACTCCTCAGCAGTAACATAATCCCACCTCCCTCCTGCATTTAGAGTAAGACTTTGCTGCCAGGACAAAGGAAACCCAAACGCATCGGGTTTGGGGGCAGCAGGGAGAACACACATATATATAATTTCATCCACTTGGCAGATCTGGGATATGGAGCTCTCCGGTCCTCCTGGAAGAGAGTGGATTGCATTCCCCCCTCCCTATAGGGTTACTGCCAGCCCCAGCCCCTGACCTGTGGGGCAGAGATCACCCCACACCCCCTGCCCCAAACCCCATTAGGGGGGGTTTACAGTTACATCAAAGCCTTCTCCGAGCCCAGCCTGGGCTCTCTGCCCTTCCTTGCCAATAAAACCACTTAAAAGGAGGAAAAATAATCCAGGTGATTCATTTCCCTGGCCCCACCACCATGACCACTTCTTCTTCGATTGCTGGGAGAAAAACAGGACAAAGAGCTCAGTCTTGGTGCAGCTAAGCCCTGATGCAAAATAGATTAATTTCTATTCATGCCCAGGATACCCCAAAACCTGGGGGCCAAAGCAGCCCCCCAGGAGCACCACGGTGTGATGCATGGAAACCCACAGCCGACTGCATGGAAAAAGCCAACCCAGGCTGTTGCAAACTTATTTATTTATGAAGTGTGAGGTAATGAAGAAAGTGCTAAATCCAACCAGTGTTAAGTCTAACAGTTCTCAGCAGGTCAGCAGGGACCCGAGGGTGCCATCCTGCAGGACCACCCCTGCCAGCACCCCTGGGAGGGAACAGGGGACTCTGCCACCCACCCACCCACCCCACCGCAGGCTGGGCAGCAGGAGGGCACAGACAGGGCAGGCAGAGCAGCCCAACCTGCAAAGCCCAAAGCTTCGCTGGGGATTTTAAGTGGCTGCTGGTGAAGGGGTACTCACAACAGTGGGAAAAGGGGTCACAAGGATGCCCACAAGGATGGGAAAGGGATAAAATCCCCTGTTATTGCAAATGAGTGGTTTGGAGAGCTGCAAGGGGGTGAATGGCCTCTGCGAGGACTCAGCTCAAGGGTCCAGCAGGAGCCAGCCCCTTCCTGATCTCCCTAAAGTGCAGCAGGACTGAGCCCTCCCCCAGAGCAGGAAATCCCCCCTTTAAAAAAAAAAAGTTTTTATATTTATATATATATATATATAAAAAAGCAAACTCTTTACCAATACTTCTCAAAAAGTGGTACAAAAATACAGTATAAAAACACAGCCTCCAGTATAAGACTCGCAGTTACAGCAGCAGTTTCTAGAACACAAAATCCAAGATCAGCTACTGCGTGAAGTGACAAGGAAGTGAGGTACGGTCCAGCCGAGCAAGAGGACTGCCCACAGGGTGTTGTTCATCCTGGTGAGAGACACATCCTGCCATCACCATCTCCATGGGATCCATCCAGAGGTGAGCCCCGTGCTGGGCTCTGTGTTTGCCTGCTGCCAGGAGCCAAGGCAGACATGGTTGTTTGGGATTTTTAGGGCGAGGTGGAGGACCAAGGGCAGTTCCCAGCAATGCTGTCGGTGGCAAATGGCAGAGAGGGTGTAGGGGATGTGGGGAGGGGGAAAAGGCTTGAGCTCTTGAATTGGAGCAGTCACTGAGGAAGCTTCACAGTGGGGACAAGGGAAATCTTGCAAGACCCGGTGCCAAGAAGCCAAGCCCGGGTAGGCAATGCTGTGGGGACTCCACTGTGGATCCATTCCTGCAACCATTGCCATGTGCTCCAGCCCCCGGGGCCAACAGTTCAACAAGCAACCAAAAAATAAAAACATGTGCAAATTGAGAAGGAGCTGGGGGGTCGTGGGGAGCAGGGTGGGGGGCACACGGGGTGCTAGTGCCCCTTGAGGTGAGCAATCCGTTTGAGCAGCTGGGTCTGGCGCAGCTGCAGCTGCCGCTTCTCGGCTGCCATCCTCCTCTCCGCGCTGATGAGGGACTGCAGGTACTCCGAGGATTTGCTCAGGATCACCACTTTGGGGGTCTTGGGGCAGCTGGCCAGCCCGGGCACTTGGTCCCGCAGGGCCAGGAAGCGCGAGCGCAGGTCGTTGCGCCGCTTGCGCTCCAGGTAGTTGTGGTTTTTCCTCTTGGCCACGTCCTCGCTGTCGGAGCCGGGGCTGCTGCTGGGTTTTGGCAAGCTGGGCTCAGGCAGGGTCACGGCAGGGGCTGGCTCCACAGCACTGGGGGGCTCATCTTCCTCCTGCTCCTGCTGGGGTGACTCTGGTGGGGGACAGGAGTCCGGCGGCGAGCGAGCGGCGTAGTTGTGCTGCTGCTGGTGGACGGAGATGTGGAAGTGTTTCATGCAGGGGTCCAGCGGGTCGGCGCGCAGCGTGATGGTGACTGGCTTCCTCAGGCTGAGCGATTGTCTCTTGTCCACTGTCACCACGTCGATCTCTTCACCTTCTGCTCACAACGGCAAAGAAAGAACAAATCCTCATCAGCTGGGAATCACCAGTCACCCCCAGTCACCTTTTTGGGGGTCCCCACAGCCTCCTGGACGAACTCCCCACTAAAGTTTGCTCATGCGCTGCAAACTGCTACCTGCAGAAGGGACTGTGTGATTTAAATGCCCTTCCAATACCGTCACGTGGGAAGGAGTGGAATTCCCTCCCTGTTCGTGTGCCTGGTCCCCCAAAATTGGACTGGGAGGCTTTATTTCTGCCTCACTTCAGCACCAGGAGCACCATGTGTTCATGATAAAGGATCATCAGGCAAGAAACAGCCCAGCCCTCCTGCGTGGTGAGGGGGGTAACTGGAGGAGCAGGATGCTGGGACAGCCTAGTTCCAAAGTTCATCCCCGTCGGGTGCTTTCATGGCCCATTGGAATTGTAAATGAGGGATATAAGGGCAGAACTACCCTTTGTTCCCCTTGGCTGCAGCTTCCCACCTCGGTGACTTGTTACTTTTCACAAGTGATAAAGCCCATTCAGCCCCGGCTTCCCGGGGACAGAGGGGACAATCCCCCACTGTGCAGGGAGGGAGGGAGAGGTGAAGAGGTCCCTACAACAGACTCTGAACCTCAAAGGCATCTCAAGCTCAGGAACAGAAAGACCTAAATAAAGCACAGCTGGCCCCAAAGTACCCTGCCTGTTGCCACTGCGGTTGTCCCATCCCAGTAAAGCCTGGTGGCAGGGAGCTGGCTTTGGGGACAGCCAGCCGAGCGGGCTCCCGACACATCCGCGATCGCTCTCACTTTAGGGGATGAGCCTCCAACTTCTTTCCTAGGCTTTGGGGACAAATACAGCCACTTGCTAAAGGTCCCCCGAGATGGTCAAACCCCCACCAGCATCGTGAACAGAGGCTTGGCCCCCACCCTCCTGTGAGGGGGTCTCCTGCTCGTAGCCCCAGCCCCAACCCTCCAGACTTTGGGGGCTCAGCCCAGCAAGCCCAAACCTCCCTGATACTGGAGTGACTGGGATGGGGGCACTCATCAGTGTAACAACCCGCGCGGTCTCAGCCCCGTACACACACACCTCATTAATAGAAGTCAGACCGCATAGCCCCGCCTCCCGAACCCGCTCATTGGCTGTCCCGCGGGGCCAGCCGGCCATCCTGCCATCCCATTGGTCAGTTCTTCCGTCCATCAGCGCTGCCCCTCTCATTGTTTGCAATCTGTTGCTTTTTGTTCGGGGCCCACGTGGCGCGGCCGGACCCCTCCGGGACCCCCGGGCACCGGGACCCCACCGGCATCCCCGCCGCTCCCGCCAGGCCCCCACATATTTGGGTTAAGCCTCTTAACGCCCGCGACCTGGCTTACCGTCCCCGGGCTACTAATGGCATTAAGTCCCGCGCCGTGACTCACCGGCGCAGGTGGCGGCCACCGGCAGATTTGTTAACGGGGTCACGGCACGGCGGCAGCGCTCCCACGGCAGCCGAGTCAGCCCGGCCTCCGTGGGAGCGAGGGAAACAACGTACGGCCCCCGACGGGGCTGCGGGGTTTGGGGAGAGCCGGAGGGTGTTTGCAAATAAGCACCGAAAATTGGCGTGAGAACGGAGAGGTGCGGGGCAGTGGCGCCACACTGCCCTTGGCGGGTGGGTTCCGGAGCTACCCCCTTCCCAGCCCGACCCCCCGCCTAAACACCCCCACAAACACCCCGGGCGGGACGGGCAGACATGCCCCGGGGCTGGGCTGGGACACACCGCAGCTGATGCGGCTGTTCCTGCCCGTCCTACCGAGCCACCGCCTCGGGGGACACGCCGCTGCTCCCAAACCTGCTGCCCCCAGGGCGTATTTTGCCTTTTGTCCCCAGGGAAACCCGTCCCGGGTGGACCGCGGGAGGAAGGAGGGGGAGCAGCCGAATTTGCGAGCCGGCGGCAGAGCAACGCACGAAACCCCAAACTTTCCACGGTGAGCTGCAAACTTGCCCTTCAGCCTTCCCACGAGGTTTCCGTGGGGCCAGGAGGAGCGAAAGGGGCTACCAGAGTCCCACGCAACAGCCGGAGGGAGCTCCACGCACCCTCCCGAGAGGGGCAGGGGTTTCCCGAGCAGAAACCCCGCTGGAAAGAGGAGCAGCCGAGCCTGCTTTGTTCGTGGGGCCGGGACCGGGGCTCGCTTGGAGTCTCAACAAAGGCGCAGCCCGGCTGGGAGGCTCCCGGCACGCACATGTGTGGACACGCGTGTTCCCCACGCCGGGCTCCAGCAAGGCTGGAGGCACCTGGGCGGCGGAGCGGCTCCATCCCTTACCGGAATCGCTCTGGCCCTCGGATCCCGAGGATGCGGGGATCTTGCTCTCCGCCAGCGGGCAAAGGAAGACGGCAGCGGGATCCACGCACTCGCTCACGGAGCTGCTGAACCCGAAATCCTGCGCGAAGGACGGTTTGTGCGGGGTGGCTCTCTGCGTGCCCGTGGAAAGTTTCTCTGTCATCGCCTTCTCCAGTCTCTCCCGGGCTGAAAATCCGCTCCACATGCAATCCTTGAGGATGAAAGCGCTCAGGTTGCCGAAGATCTGCCCCGTCCCTATGAGATACTCCGGTTCTTCCCCGGCGAGGCAGTACCGAGAGAGCCATCCCGAGCGCTCCTCCGCCGCCGAGCAGCACCCCTTCTCCCCGGGGACACCCAGCGGGGACAGCGGCGGCGTGGGGACCAGCTCGAACTTCTTCCAGATGTCCTCGCTGGGAGCCGTGGAGCGGTGGAAATCCTCCTGGGCGTCGTGATCGTAGAAGTAGTGCTGGTACGAGTCAAACTCCATCTCGGCACGGGGAAGGGGGCGGCGGAGAGAAAACCGGGACAACCCCCCGAGAGCCGCGCTCAGGAAAGGGGCAGCCCCAGGGATGAGGGGGATCCCCCACCCCGGTGCCAGCCCCCGAGCCGGGACCGCGGCGCATTGTTCCCCCCCGCTCTTATAGCCCGGCCGCGGCGCCCGCCCCCGCCAATCGCCGCGCTGAGATCTGCATAAAGGGCGTGGCCATGCACCGATCCCCGCCCCCCGAGAGGACACGGTGAGGGGAGCGCTCGGGGGTCACCGAGGTGCCGATCCCGCTACCGGGGATGCTCACGGAGTTCTGGACCGTGCGCTGGGCTGGGGGACCTCCAGGAGATTTCCGGGAGCTCCCAGCGCCGCCCTGAGCCCACCGCGAGGGACAGCGTTTGGGGGATCCCCCTCTGCAAGGGCTAAGGAGGGACAACCGGCTGTGCCACCAGCCTGGGGGCGACAGCAAAGCAAACTGGAGACGAGCGGACAATTCATAGGGAAGCATCGCCTGCTGCCAGGGACCATCTTCGAGTGCCCTTTCTCATCTGTCCCCCCTGCCTGCCCGTCACCCCAATTCCTCTTGGGCTCCCGAGCTCACACCGGATGCTGCCACCACAGTGGCTGTGGCACTGGGCAGCAGTGGGGTCACTTGGTGTTTGTGTCCAGCCCAGGGTGCCACCCTGGATGCCACCCAGAGGCATCCCCACTCCTTCCTAAAGCCCTCACAGAGCCAGCTGGGAGCTTTTCCCCTCTGAAAGCCACCAACTCCAGCAAAAAGCTGGCTTTAAGAACGAGGAGCACCAAAAATACAGAACCGGGGGACATAGTGCCCATGAGGAACGAGGTCTGTGCATGGAGGAATGGCCATGGAGGGGCTGGGAGCCACCAGGGATGTCAGGAGCCACGGGCTGGAGGGAGCTTGGGATCTCCAGGGACACACACAGCTCCCACCACCAGCATTTTGCCCACGCAGCACCTGGCACATCCAGCCGTGGGGTCCAGAGGGACACACTGTGTCCTTGAGGACCCGGGTGAGCCCAGCAGGATGCTGCGTCTCTCCAATGCCAAGTTCCTTCTAGAAAGGGCAATAAATGTTGTGAAAACAGCGAGGCTTTCACCTCCTGCACTAATTGTTACACACACGCACACACACATGGGTACAAAGTCCTCCAACGAACAGATTCCCCTCGCAGCGTGTGAAACCACTTAACCCCAGCACCTTCTTTTTGCTGTGGATGAGGCCGCAGGATTTGCCCTAGCCGGCAGCCCTGGGAGCTGGGGGTCTGGGGGCTGCTGCTGGGGGTGCAGCACCGGCCCTGCAGGAAGGAAACTGTCCCAATCCAGCCACCAGTACATCCCAGTACAGCCCAGTGCAACCCGGCTCTGCACGGCTCGGTATGGTCCTTCATGGACCAGTCCAGCCCAGCATAGACAAGCCCAGTCCAGCCCACCTGGCATGCATCAGTGCTGCCCAGTCCGGTCCATCACAGCTCCCCCCGGTCCCCCCCGGTCCCCCCCGGTCTCCCCCGGTCCCTGTCCCCATCCGCCGCCACCGGCGGGCGCGGGGCGCCACCTGCCGGGCCCGGGAAGCACCGTCGGTGGGGCGGCGGGGACACGATGGGGACACACATCGCACAGGGCACAACCCGCCCGGCGGGACAGCGCTGCCCAGCGCTCCGTGCCTCAGTTTCCCCATTTCCCGGGCCGCAGCGGGCACTGGGCTGGCGGCTGTCCCGCGGTCCCCAAGCAGTGATGTGTCCCTGTGTGCCCCGCTGTGGCCCAGGGCAGCTCCGGCCCTTCCCTTGCTGGTTCGGGGCATCGGCGGAGCTTGCAAAGCTTTGCCAGTCCCTGCACCTCGGAGGATGCTGTCCCGGGGCTGTGGTTTCCCAGCCGTGAGGTCCCCGCGATGGCCCTAAAAGCCCTCCTGGCCCTTCCAGGGCAGCCCTGAGCATCCCAACCCTGCTCGCACGCCCGCAGGGCTGGGGCAGGAGCTGCGGGATCCGGGTATCCCTGCGGAGTCCGGGCTGATGTTCCATTTGTACTCTGATCTCAGCCTTGTCCCCAGTCCCCAGTCAGGCTGGCAGCCCCGGGCATGTCCCCAGGGTGTCACCAGCCGCAATCCTCCCACCTCAGGGCAGCTCCCGCCCTTATCCCTCTCTGGGAAACCTGGGTGAAGCCCTCTCTGCCTCCTTAGGAAACAAATCGCCCTGCATGGAGGGCAGCGGCTGAACTGCCACAGAGGTTTGTCCTGTCCCAGGACCTGCAGTGACAAGTGGCCATGGCTGGGGACACGGCTGGCACTGCCCCCAACCGTCTGTGCCAACACCAACACATCGGCGGGCACAGGAGCAAAGTTCCCCTAGCCTATAGCGCCCAGCCACGTCTCCTTCCTTCCTCCCTCCCTGCTGGCCTCTGGGATGCCTCCGGCTTTTCCCAGGGCGAGGCAGGGGCTTGTCCCGGTTTCGAGGGGCTCCGGATGCTTTGAAGGTGCAAAAGCACCGCTGGAGAGGGCTGGAGGGGCAACGCAGCCCTTTCATCGCAGCCTCTCCAGGTTCTGGGCAAACAGGAGCCGAGAGCCTCTCGCTGCGGCGCCGGCTGTGCAAACAGACTGGGTGGGTGACAGACCCGGGGGCTGCGGTGACAGCCACAGAGAGGCCACCCAGGGGACAGGACAAGCCACGCCGTGCCCCACAGTTGCAGGGTGCTGGCACAGGTCCCCAGGCAGCACCGAGTGCGTGTCCCCAGCGCTGGCACAGCCCACGGGAGTTGCCGTGGCCCCGCTGGTGGTTGGCACTGCTCCACACATGATGCAAGGGCAGCTCCCGGGGGCCCTGCACCCTTTGGATCCCCACTTCCAGCAGGGCTGGGCTTTTGAAGCTCGAGAACCCAGAGTATTTTTCCGCAGTGGGAAGCCACCCCCCGAGCCTGGAAGGTATCCCAGGGGTGTCCCAGGGGTGTCCCAGGGGTGTCCTGGGCTCTGCTTCTGGCTGTCCCCATCCCGCTGCAGCAGCAGCCTTTGAGCCAATCTGCCATCCCCACGGAGTCTTGGATCCTCAGGGAAGGAGCAGAGGCTGTGAGCCCTGTGCCAACACATCCTGGCTCCATCTTGTCCCCCTCAGCCTTGTGACATGGTCCCCAGGGTCCCACACCGGAGAGGGCTGGGCAGCACAGGGCAGAGCCATGTGCAGCCATGCAATGTGTCCCCTTTGTCCCCAAGAAGCTGTTGGGTAACAGCCACAGAGTCTGGCTGGAGGTTTGCAAAATGCCATCCCAAGCCCCTTTGGGGTACAGAACACCACTAAATGCTGCCCAGCCTTACAGGGAAGGGGACAATGCCCACAGAGCCAGGGTCACACCAGCCCCAGCTCCCTGGGCATGCAGCCACCGCCCTGAGTGTGCAGAGAAAGGAGAGGAAAATGCACCATCGGTCCTTGTCCTGCTGTCTCCTCACCCACCTTCACTCCTTTTGTCCCTGTCATGCCCTGCCTGACGCCAGGAGGTGCCCTGAGCCCTGGAGAAGCTCTGTGGTGTGCAGACAGTGCTGCCATGCTGGGGAGCCACACTCAGGTCTGTGGCCCCCCAAAAACTCTGAGATCACCTCGCTGCTCTTTGTCCCCAAGCCCATCCTCCCTGTCCTGGCTGGCCCAGCCTGGCAGGGCTGTCTGGTTTCGGGTGCTCTCACACTTGCTCAGATCCTGTTCCAGGCTGTGCCGGATGTGTGACAGCGGGAGGTGTGGGTGGCAGGTGGGATGGCATCATGCACTGGAGCTCCATCATTCCATGTCCCCAGGGCCAGCATTTGGGTCCCATCCCCACAGAGGCCCTGATGGTGTCCCCAGCTGAGGGATGTGGAGGCCAGGCTGGTGTAGTGTCACTGTCAGAGGGGTATTTGAGCTGGTTCTGGTGACAAGAGTGACACAGTGAGTGGCTCAGCCCCAACCACCTTTGGGTCCTCAAGCCTGTCAGGAGCTGCTGCACCAACATCCCTGCTGGGATCAGCCCTTGGTGGGTCATTTATCACCATGAGGATCCCCCAGAGCATCTGTTGGGGAGGAAGGTCTCAAATCCCCCACCGGAAATTGTGCAATACCAGATCTGGGGGAGAAAATCCTCCTAATCCAGGGAAATCCTGGTCTGTCTACTTCTCCTCTTCATATGTAAGGCTGGGTTCACCTATCTGTGGTCTTTCTGCACAATCTCTGTCTCTCTCTTTGTTCCCCTAAAGCCGTGTTTGCCCACGAGGCAACTCCTGAGTGCTTTGCTCAAGGACACGAATTCCAGAAGCATTCCCCGGAGCTGAGGAGCCCCTGGACAAAGGGAGCAGAGTAATAGTGCTGGGGTCACCCACAGTGGGGAGTCTGGTCCCTACAGGATGGCCAAGTGCCACCACAGGAGTCCCCTCTGCTCCTGGGCGAGAGGTTTTCTTTGTGAAAAGGGAAACTGAGGCAGGTCTTTGTCCACACCTCACTCCTCTCCTGTTCTGAGGTATTTTGTGCCACTGATGAAGCCTCACACAGGTCCCTGTCCCCAGCAGGTCAGGGGTGCTGTCTGTGACACACAGCAGAGCAGGGGAACCCACTGCAGGTGTATGAGGGGACAGAAACTGTGAGTCAGTGGTGACACCAGAGCAGTGCTACTGAAACCAGGGAGTGCTTGGAGCTGCTGGGCCACCCACCCTGCCCACCTCAGGTTCTGCTCCATGCCAGCTGCCCATGCCCATGCCCAGCTCCAAGTGGCAGTCAGGGGACAGCCCTGGTGCCACGTTGGCCCTCTTGGCTCTGCAGCCCCATCTCAGGGTGGCCTTTGAACCCTCACGGCCTGAACCGAGGGGAGCTGGTGGCTGTCACTGCGGTGACGCGACACTGACACAGGTCTGTGTGTGCTCACTGTGGGGTAAACAGCCCCTGGCACGGCTGAGAGGGGCTGGGATCGATGTCCTTGTGGCCATCCAGGGAGGGGGACACTGCGAGTGTCCCCTGCACTCTATTTAGCAGGGTCTGTTGTGATAGGACAAGGGGTGATGGTTTAAACTGAAAGAGAGGAGATTTAGGTTAGATGTGAGGAAAGTTTTTAGGATGAGGGTGGCGAGGCACAGGTTACTCAGAGAGGTGGGGGATGCTCCACTCCTGGAAGTGCTCAGGGTCAGGTAGGATGGGGCTCGGAACACCCTGGCTGGGAGGTGGAATGAGATGGGTTTTAAAGTCCCTTCCAACCCAAACCATTCTGCGATTTTAAGGGATGAAGGGCTGGGATAGAGGGAACGGATGGAGCAGGGGGCTGAGGGATGAGAGAATGGCGGAATGGAGGGATGAGGCGATGTGGAGACGTGGAGGAAGCACCGGGACGCAGGGATGGGAAGACTGGGGGGAAGGGCTGGGGCAGAAGAAGGAGGAGGAGGAGGAGGAGGAGGAGGAGGAGGAGGAGGAGGAGGGGGCGGGCCCGTGCCCGGGCGGCCCCTCCCGGGGCGGGCTCTCCCGGTACAAGGGCGGGCGGCGGCCGCCCAGCTCATTCATCGCGCACGCATGGCCGGGGGCGGCGGCGGCGGCGCGGAGCGGGCCGGGGCTGGGGGGCTCCTGCCGCCCGCCCTCCGCCAGCATCGCCGCAGGGTGAGCACCGCAGCGGGGTCCGGGCTGGGTCGGGGCGGGGGGCGCTTCCCGGGGTCGCTAACGCCGATCCCGCTTGCAGGAGAGCCGCGAGCGGCTGTCGGTGTGCAGCAAGTTGTGCTACGCCGTCGGGGGAGCTCCGTACCAGATCACGGGCTGCGCCCTCGGCTTCTTCCTCCAGATCTACCTCCTGGACGTGGCGCAGGTACGGCCGGATTGGGGCTGGGGGTCTGGGGGGGGGGGGGGGGGGAAATTGGCAATGGGGCTGGGGGTCCCGGCGCTCCCGGTGCCGCTTTGCTCGGGGGATGGAGTGTCCCGACCGCCGCCAGGCCCCCGGGGGTGGCTCCGGGGGCTGCGGGTTTCCCCCGGACCGGTGTTTTGCCGTGCGGGTTTCCCACGAGTCTTTTCCTGTGCGGCCGGTCCGCGCTTGGGTTCCCCACGCGGTAAAGCGGGGTCGTGGTGGCTGTTTGGGGACCCATCGTACAGATCGGCAGCGTGCCGAGGCGGTGAGAAACACAGAGGGAAGGAAACCGCCGGGGAGTCCCCGTGGGCTCCCTTGTGCTGAGTTTGGGGAATTCTGTTTGTGCAAAGAGTGTGGCTGGGCAGCACTCGGAGGTACTGGGAGCCTCAAATCCCCCTGAACGAGGGGGAGAGACTGAGGGACTGCTCCCAAATGGTCGTGGGGTCACAGTAGGTAGGGTTGGGATGGTCCTGAGGGGTATAGGAAGAGCAGCTGGGGGCACTGGGGGTTTGCAAGTCCTGACACAAGTTCCTCCTCCTGCAGGTGGACGCTTTCTATGCCTCCATCATCCTGTTTGCCGGACGAGTCTGGGATGCCATCACGGACCCCATGGTGGGCTTCTTCATCAGCAAAACCTCATGGACCCGCTTCGGCCGCCTGATGCCCTGGTAAGAGCTGCTGGGAGCAGCCTGCATTCCCTGCCTGATGTGTCACAGCACTTCCAGTCAGCTTTGGGTGTCCCCTGGCATGAGGCGTGCAGGGCAGGACGTGCTGATGCCCTGGCTCACCCAGGGAGGTGCCAAGTGCTCCAAAAGCCCCAGGTGCCACCAAGAGCTTGGGAGCCTCAAGTTTGTGCCTGTTGCTCTGGCCGGTCCCGAGCAAGGCCTGGCTGACCTCAATGTCACTGCACCTGCAAGCTCTGAGCTCCCTGCCACCATGCTGGACTTTGTTCCTGTGGTGGCTGCAGAGCCCTGGCTGGTGGCAGGGCCGTGGTGGCAGCCGGAGCAGATGGTATCACACCCCCCAGGGAGGAGGGACGGGGGTGTGTGGTCGATCAACGGTGGTGCAAGTGCCGGCTGATGGTCACGAGGGTGCTCCCCGGGCAGGAAAACAGCTGTCATGGATCTGGCTGTCTGCACGTGGATGCTCCTGCCGCCCTTGGCAGCGGGGAGCTGGGTGATGGGATGGGCTTTGTGAAGCCCCGAATGGCTCGTGCCTGCAGCCGGGGCAGGCTTAGGACATCCCTCAACACCTGTTCCTGCACGGGATGTGGAGCATTGCAGGGCGCTAATGCCTAAGCCGGGACAGGGTGGCATGTCCTGTGCTAAAATAACCCTGTGGGATCGCTGGAATACAAAGGGGGTGGGATTGGGGGCAGCGGAGCTGTAGGGACGCAGTCCTTTCCCCTGCAGATTATACCCTCTGCTTCCTGGCTTTCCTGGAATAGCTCTGGGCAGCAGCAGGCAGTTGCTGCAGCCAGGCTGCACACACGTGGCCTGAAATAGCTTCTCCCTGTGCGCGGCGGGGTCTGGGGTCTGAGATTAGCCTGGGCTGGCTGGGCGTGCGGCAGGGCTGTGTGGGAGAGCCACGGCTGGCTCCGCTCGCCCTAATCTCGAGGCAGGGGGTGGGACTGAAGTGGCCGCATTCCTCCGAGCTGCTCCCGCTTCGTTAAAATTAGCCAGAGCTTTCTGCTGGTGCTGGGCCTCTCCGCAGCGCTGGGGCAGCTGCAGCTCGCTGCTGTTGTGCATGGCTCAAGGGCTGCCCGCTGAGTCCCATTTGGATGGAGTCGAGGTGATCTGAAACCTCTCAAAGCCAGGTTTTTCTGGCTCTGTGGGGTTGCACAGCCCCAGGCTGGTGTTGGTGCTGTGGCTGCAGAGCTGCTGGTGCTGCCTCAGTTTCCCTGTGTGCAGAGCCAGGCACTGGGGTGGTCTCAGAGGCTGCTGCCTGACCCCAGCCCTCAACACCTGCGAGGTGACCCCACCGTGTGCGAGGGTTTATTCCCGGGCTTTGAAGGGGCTGATCTGTGGGACCAAGCTCACACTGGCTCCAGCTCAAACCTTGTGGCTGCTCCAGTTCCTTGGAAGGGAGAGGAGACCTTCCCCGAGGGCGATCACCTCTCTCCCTTTCAATTCTTTCTCTTGAATCTCTTTTTGGCGCAGTTCCTTCCACCACCTCATCCCCTGGCTGCTTCCTCCTCTCCCCCAGCCTCGTGGACGTCACTCTGTCCCCAGCTCTGAGCCGGGATCCCCATTTCCTCAGACCACCCGGCTGACTAAACTTTTCCTTGATGTTTTGGTGGCTGAGAAGCCCCTGGCTTTGACCTTCTGCGGGGGCAGCAGCCGTTTGCAAACAGCTAAAGGCGGCCGGGCCGGGAAGGGGTGTGCGAGTGGCACAAAGGAACACACCATCGAGCCGGGGCCAATGAGCGCCGGGGCACGTCATGCAGCCGCCTCCGAGCGCGCCTTAATCACCTCGCCCTGGGTCAGGGGTTACTCTCAGTCACTCGACTCCCTGCCAGGACCTGTGGTCAGCCCTGGCCGAGGCTCAGCTCGCCGGTGCTGGGGGTCACCCGCGGGGGATTGGTACATCTGACGCTCATGCAATGGCGAGCGTGACGCGGTTCCTGCTCTGGTGATTCATTCAACGTTTGTTTCGGCTCCACGTTTCCCCTGGCTCCACGTATGTGAGCGGAGGAGATAAGCGGCAGCGAGGAGGGGCTGGAGCAGCTCGCTCCTCTCCTCCCGCCTCTTCCCCCACGAGGTGACGTGGGCGCGCAAAAATGTGCATATGTTGGGTCCTGTGCTGCTCTGTCGCTGCTCTCCATCCGTGGAGATTCTGTTTCTCGCTCTCCCTGCTCCCTCCCCGACTTTAAGTTTAAACTTTGCGTCCTGTACATCAGCCCGGATGGAAAGATCTCGCTGTACCCTGGCAGTGCAGGGCCAGTGAGTGGCTCTGTCCTGTGTCCAGTTCTGCTCCAGGACTCAGCCTCTGTCCTGGGGTTTGTGGAGAGCAGGGTGCTCACAAATCCCCCAGGAAAATCCATCTCCTAAACAGATGTGGATTTAACCTCAACACCTGGCTCACTTCCCTCTGAGAGGAGGGATTCTTCCCATGCTCCACTGAGTGATGGGAGGCCCTGGGTGTCTGTAGTGCAGGGCAGAGCTGTGCCTGGGCTGTCCTGCAGCAGGACAGGGGTATGAGATCTGCTGGATGCAGTGGATGCCCTCGCTGGCTGATCCTGCAGGAATTGCTGCCAAGGCCCAGCCCTTGAGCAATCCCCTCTCATCCTCTGTTGCATTTTGCATCCCATGTCCGTGTTTCTGCAGCTCTGGAAGGCTGGGCAGAGGTGGAGGAAGGAGCCAGCCTGCTGCTGGCTGGTGGTTTGCTCCATTGCTGCCAGCAGAGCAGAGCTGACCCCAGCACCAGGGCCTGGGGGGCCTTAGCAGCAAAGCCAAGCTGGTCAGAGGTTTTTTGGCTGCTGGGGAGCAGGGCTGAGCTGCCTGGCTGCTCCCCAGCCCTTGCCAGGATGAGGGAGGTGATTACATCCTGCTGAACACAGCAGTGCTGCCCGGGGGGGAGGTTGGGGCTGGGGATGGAAGCCAAGGGCAGGAGCAAATCAATCACTTCCATGGAGGACTTCTGTTACTGCAAGAAAGCTCTTCCCTGGAACTCTGAGTCAGTTCTTCCAACCCTGTGTGACCTGAGCTGCTGCTTCCCTAGGACAAGCACCTCCTGGCCAGGTGTTGGAGCAGGGTGGGCCACCCCAGAGCAGCTCAGGAGCTCTGAGATCAGAATGTCTGAACCCCACTGGATATGGGGAAGCAGGGAGAGCTGGGCTGGCCAGGCTGTGCCCACAAGGCTGACACTTTGTTCTCTTAAAAGGATCATGTTCTCCACCCCTTTCGCCATCATCTCCTACTTCCTCATCTGGTTTGTGCCAGACATCTCCACAGGACAAGTGATGTGGTACCTGGTCTTCTACTGTGCCTTCCAGACTCTCGTGACGGTGAGTCAGGCTCTGCTCACACCGGGCTGGTGGGTGAGACATGGAGGGTGCCAAGCCCTGCCTGCCGCTTGCTGAGCAGCACAGAGGGGCAGATCCCACCCTGCCCCAGGTCCCCTGGGCTGTTACATCCTCCCTGAGCCAATTCTCCTTGTGCTCTTGCAGTGTTTCCACGTGCCTTACTCAGCACTGACCATGTTCATCAGCAGGGAGCAGAGCGAGCGTGACTCGGCCACTGCCTACCGTAAGAGCTTCCCTCTTCCCCCTTCCCTTTCCCCCTTTGCTGCAGCTCTCACTAGGACATGATCCTGCTGGAAGGACTCCTTTGATTGCCCCCATCCCAAGGATGGTGTGGGATGAACATCACTCAGGGTTTGAACTGCAGCTGGTCCAGCTCTTCCTATTCCTCTTGCCTGGCTCCTCCAGCAGATACCTTTGTCTGTTCTGGTGCAAGCTGGGCTGATGGAGAGGTGATCCCTGTTATGGCTGAGTGTCTGGAGCAGCTGAGCTCCTGAGTCTTTCCTTCTGCTCTGCCTCACTTCCTGCCTCAGTTTCCCCAGCACGATCTTCCCTTCCTTGTTGCTTTATCCCTTGGGGATTTGGAGGGAGCTGTAGCAGAGCTGGGCAGTGAATCACAGCTGGGGATGCTCTGCTGTGTCCAAGGGCTGTGCTCAGTCCCTCTGGCCTCTCCCTGCAGGGATGACTGTGGAAGTGCTGGGCACTGTGCTGGGCACTGCCATCCAGGGCCAGATCGTTGGCAAAGTGGACACTCCGTGCATCGAGAGCCCCATCTTCTTTGGCTTGACCAACTCCTCGGTGGCCATGGAGGAGCTGAACATGACCCACGACACCGAGTCGCTGACAGACACTGTAAGCTGTGTTTCCCTGCCGTGTTCTCCCTTCAGACCTGTCTTGTTCCCGGGATGTTCCCTTCCCTGACTGCTGCTCCCTCTCTTGCACAGAGAAATGCCTACATGATTGCCGCGGGGGTCATCGGGGGCTCTACATCCTCTGCGCCCTCATCTTGCTGCTGGGTGTGAGGGAGAAGAGAGGTGAGGCTGGGCAGGGGCTGGAATGCTCTGAATTTGTGGAAACGCTGCTGTTCCTTCCTCTCCAGGAGCCTGGCTGAGCTCTTGGCCCTTCATTTGTGGGTGAAGCCCCCAAGGAGAGAGGCAGGGGGAGCTGGGCTCTGTGCCTGGGGAGGTGCTGCAGAGGGGCAAAAGGCCAGAGCATCTCTGGGCACAGCCATGAGGACTTTGCTCTGCTCTGCACTGCCAGAGATAACCTTTATCTTGCTCACTTTTGGCTGGCCAAGGTTGCCAGTGCCAACCAGGGCATCCCGGGGAGACATGATATCCAAACTTCTGTCCTTCCCGCTCCCTGCTTATCCTGGGAGATTCAGCCAGGCTGCTCCGTGGGGCTGAGGGAACCCTGGGTGAGGGCAGGGATTGCCCTGACTCCCTTGGGTGGGCAGGGGGTCGTGGAGGGTGCTGAGCAGCAGGATGGGTGCTGTTTTGGAGGGTCTAACGCTGGGCTGATCTCTGCTCCCCAGAGTCCTCCGAGCTGCGGTCGGACGAGCCTGTCTCCTTCTTCCAGGGGCTGAAGCTGGTGATGAACCACGGGCCCTACATCAAGCTCATCGCCGGCTTCCTCTTCACCTCGCTGGCCTTCATGGTGAGCTGGGAGGGCTGGGGACAGGGAGCAGCAGCAGCAGCAGTGGGGGGATGGCTGTGGGGATGATCCCAAGGGTTGGGAGCATGTGATGGATGAGCAGAGCTGCCCCGGGCAGAGGGAGGATGTGGCCTCGTGCCCTCGGAGGGGTCGGTGAATGGCTGCTTTCTTCCCCTGCTCGTGCTGGGGGTGCAGCTGTGTGAGGACAGACGTGTCCCCCCGGGCTGGCTGTGTGTCCCCCCTGATCCCTGGCTGCCTTTTCCACAGCTGCTGGAGGGAAACTTTGCCCTCTTCTGCACCTACACCCTGGGCTTCCGCAATGAGTTCCAGAACATCCTGCTGGCCATCATGGTGAGTGTGGCTCTGTCCTGGGGGGCTGGGAGCATGGTGGGGTCCAGTGGGTGCTCCCTGGGAGTTGGCATGGGGCAGGGGCTCCGTGGGCTGAGGGGAGAGAGGCCGGGATGCTCTGCCACAGGGACAGTGATCAGAGGTCCCCCTGGGACAAGGGGAGGGAGAAGAAGCTGCCAAATGTCCTGCAGAGGCCGGGTGGGTTGGCAGGAACAGGGAGGTCTTTGTTCCTGCGTGAACAAGGCCAGAGATGGGGGAGACCAGGAGCCATGGGGGCCTTTTGTCCAAATCCTGCCACTTGTCTCCCTCCCCTCCCCACTTTTGAGAAAAGGATCTCAGTGTTTACTGCCAGGAACATGGAGCAAAACAGCTCCTTGAGAGCTCTTTCCAGCTTGCCTCATTCCTGGAAGCACTTTCTGCCCTCTCCTCAATGGGGTGGGAAGGTCCAAGGTGTCATGGTCCCCACAGAGACTGGCTCCTGGCCACGCTGTGTACAGGGGACAAGGTCAGGTCCCTTCCCAGCACTGAGGATTGAGTCAGATCCTTGCTCTTTTGGGGCAGGTGTGGTGCCAGGGCTCTGCACTGGGGGAGGAGGTGGCCCCACACACACGTGTGGCTGTGTGCCAGCGCTGGGAGCATGTAGAAATCACGGGGGCTGTGCCCAGGAGCTGCTCCTTGCTGGGAAGAGCCAATGTGTGACACCATGACCCTTCTCTTCCACAGCTCTCGGCCACCTTGACCATTCCCTTCTGGCAGTGGTTCCTGACCCGTTTTGGGAAGAAGACAGCTGTCTACGTGGGCATCTCGGTGAGTGGGACCCTTCCACTGTGGGGTGCACATGGGGATGGTCTTTCCCACACAGGATGAGCAGAGTCCCCCCAAGAGGGCCCAGAGCTGGGCAGTGCTGCTGCTAATGACAAATTGTCCCTCCTGCTGCCGTTTGTGCTGCTGTGGATGTGCCCAAGGCCAGCAGCAATGCTCGGGGGGGACAGGGAAGGACACTGCACCTCTGGTTCCCTGGCTGTCCCTACAGTTGCAGGGCTGGGATATGTGGGAGGAAGAAAAGCCAAGGGATTTGGGTCAGGCCCTGCTGATGCCAACCTGGTCTCTGCCTCCTCTCCAGTCTGCCATCCCCTTCCTCATCGCCGTGGTTGTCCTGGACAGTAACCTCATTGTCACCTACATCGTGGCTGTGGCTGCTGGGATCAGCGTGGCAGCTGCCTTCCTCCTGCCCTGGTGAGTGTGAGGGGCTGCTGCTCCCAGCCTTGCACCCACGGGCTGGGCAGGGGGCTTCTGGGGCCTGCTGGGGGGTTAAAAACCCTCATAAAGCTTTTTGCAGTGTCTCCAGCCCCAGCTGGGGCTCCTGAGGGAAATGCTCTCAGCAGAGAGGAGATGCTTTGCTGTGCCAGTGCTGGTGTTCACCATCCCTCTCCCTGCGCAGGTCCATGCTACCAGATGTCGTCGATGACTTCAAGCTGCAGCACCCCAGCTCCCCTGGCCACGAAGCCATTTTCTTCTCCTTCTATGTCTTCTTCACCAAGTTCACTGCTGGGGTCTCCCTGGGCATCTCCACGCTCAGCCTGGAGTGAGTTCTTCATGGGAGCTGCAGGGTGGGCAGGGAGGGGAGGTGCTTCCCAAGCTCTGGCAGGGAGTTGATGGGGTCTAAATCCAGCTGTTGCTCCAAACCTCTCCCCACAGGGATCAGTTTGCCCATTTCCTTTGCCTGAAGGTGCCTTTCTGCCCTCAGCTTTGCAGGGTACCAGACCCGGGGCTGCTCCCAGCCTGGCCAGGTGAACCTCACCCTGAAGATGTTGGTGTCTGCTGTGCCCGTGGGGCTGATCCTGCTGAGCCTGCTGCTGTTCAAGCTCTATCCCATCGACGAGGAGAAGCGGAAGAAGAACAAGAAAGCCCTGCAGGATCTCAGGTGAGTGTCAGGCAGCAAACAGGGCGTGTGGGGGTGTGTGGGGGGGCAGGATCAGACGGGTTGGGACACACTGTGACTTGTCCAGGAATCCTCCAGGACCCGTGGGTGGTGGCGTGAGGGAAGGGCTGACTTGTTTTCCCAATCCCATCTTCCAAAGAGATGGTGTGAAGCGTTGGGAGAGCAGCAGGAATCCGCCCTAGCTGCCACGCAAAACTTGTGTGGGCACTGCACGAGGTGCTGACATCCCTCTGGAGCCTTTTGGAAACTCCTGTGCCCCAAGGCAGATATTATTGGGATGCAGACTTTGCTCTATGGCTTAATCCACACCTCATTCGCACCTCTTTTCCCCAGGGAGGAGAGCAACAGCAGCTCGGAGTCGGACAACACAGAACTGGCCAGCATCGTGTGACCTGCGCTGGGTCTGTCTGCTCCCAAGGACTCATCCCCTCCGGGCTGGCCCAGCCCGGTGCCGCTGGAGGTGCTGGAGCACGGGAGGAGCCGTGTGGAGCATCCATCACCTCGAACTCGGGATCTGTGCCCGTCCCGTGCCTTGCACGGGGCTCACAGAGCGCTGGTAGTGTACATTACACACATTAAGGTGCCTCAACAGAGACAAGCAACTCTCCCTGCCGGGTTCTGGAGGGCAGGGAAGCCCGGATTGGGATGGTTTTGCCCGGAACACTGTGCCCACTGCCCTGCCTGGGGGTGATCGTTAGTGTACATTACACTGTCAGTGTGCCCGCGCCCAGGACGTGAGCTCACCTCTGCTGTCTCTACACAGGACACTAATGTGGGAGCTGTTCTTTTTTTACAGAGCCTAATTAACTTAATGATGTAAATACGGAGCTGTTTCCTGTTTGTATATACCTGTACAGAACCCAAACCCGAGGACCTGTTAATATTAATTTACATAAAAGTGGGGGAAGTCGGCAGCGGGTGTGAAGGATTTTTCTTTTTTTTGCTTAGCTGGGATTTTTCTCGGCTGTCAGCAAGCCCAGGGTCCCTTTACACACCACGGGGTGCAGGATTGACTTTTCCTGAGCCGTGGTGCAGGAATGCCATAATCCAGGCAGGAGGCTGTGCTCAGCCTCTTACCCCCGTGCAGCTCCTAGCTCGGTGCCTGTGTCGCAGCCATCCAACAAAGGCTCTATTATTTCCTCCTTTTCAAGAGGGGAATGGGGGTGGTGGGAGGAATGAAATCAAAGTGCTGCTAGCGGAGATCGTGAACTCAAGGCTGGAAACAGGAGAGGCAGCTGGGGAGCGGGGAGAAAGGGAATGCAGGCTGTGGGTGACACTCAACACTCGCTGCCAGGGCAGAGGGCTGGGGGAGCACTAATCTCCATGGATATTTATACCATCCTCTCGCATTCTCTGCTCCCACAGCAGAAATGGGGAGAGCCCTCCCCTCCCTGATGCTTCCAGCAGCAAGTGTAGCTCAGGAAAAAGGGGCTGGAATCAGGGAGGATGCACCAGGGATGAAGCAGCCACCCCTACGGATGGGGTGAATTCCCAGTTTGTGCTGGCTCTGCTCTGTCCCCAAGGCCACTGCACTAGGGGACAGGGCTGCTGCCTTTTGTTGAGCACATTGGTCACACCAAGAAGTTGGTGGGGCCAGGGCTGAGCTGAGAGCAGGGGGTGAGGCAGGGAAGGAGGGCTCATCTTTTGTTCCACATTTGGGTACAAAGGACTGGAATGAGGATGGGGTTTAAAAATAGCCAGGGGGATTAGCTGGGAATGCTTAACCAGGCCTCACGGTCCCCCCATGGTCATGGAAAGAAGGCAGAGGGATGGTGTGGGGAGGCTGGGAGCTGGCTTTGTGCTGAGCAGGGGCACGCGACAGTGCTGGCCAGGGCTGGGGTGCTCTCTGCTCTCCCAGGGATGGAGCCTGCAGTGAGGGAAGGTGGGCAGGACAAAACGGGTACAAAGCCAGCACTCTCTGCAGCCCCTGTGGCAGGGCAGGTGGGTGTCATGAGCACCCTCTGCACGAGGAGGAGGAGGAGGAGGAAGGCTCAGCCAGCACAGCTCAGGATTGTTGGGAATGTTCTGACCCCTGCTTTGCTCCTGGCCAGGATTGCCAGGAGTTATCCCGGCCATTGCCATGACCTGGTTGCCTCTGAGGGGTGTGGGCAGTGCTGCTGCCTCCAAGGATTTGAAAGATTGCTGAGAGCCTTTGTTTTTTTTTTTCAAAGACTTTCAACAGGAAAAAAAAGGGACATTTTATTCTTTGCCTCCTTGTTTTTTTGGCTCTGTGGAGTTCACGAGGAGTTTCTGTGCGGGATTTTGCAGCCAGCCCAGAGACTAAAACCATACGGAGCAGCTTGAACCAAGAGCTAGACATTCCTTGCTGAGCACACCTCTTCTGTTTGAGGCTTTTAAGAAAATAAGAGGTGGGGGGGAAATAAGATGTTATTGACCATGGGAGTCAATAACACTTGAGCCCTGGGCAAAGCTCCAGCCTGGGAGCAGGGATCTTGCTCCAGTTGTGGTTACAGAGAGAGTTTCTCTGCAAGCACGGAGAAGAAATGAGTGGCAAGAAACGCACTGGGAGGTGCTGCCTGCACCTACGGCTTAATCCACAAAACCTTGGGTGTGGAGCAAAAGCATCCAAGTGCTGGAAAGCACCTCTCTGCCGAGCTGGGGTGGCAGGGCTGCTGTGTCCTCAGGGTGAGTGGCAGGGAATCAGAGCCAGGAGGTGGAAAACAGGGTGTCAACTCTGTGCTCACACCTGCTGGGCTGCTGCCCCTCCGGGCAGATGGGCTGTGCCTTCCAGGAGCCATCTGCCAGGGCTGGGAATCAGCCCTGAATTCCAGCTGAGGGCTCTAACAGGCTCCAGCTTGTGCCAGGGGAGCCATCCCAGAATTTGGGGCTTGTGCAGGAGGGGAGCACAGAGTTTCTGGTCTGTTCAGGGGTCTGGATGAGTGCAGAGGGAACAAAACCACACAAACACCAACTGTAGCTCCAGAAGACAGTACATGAACCTACAGAATTCATCAGGCACAACCTTCCTCTGTCAAGTGGATGAAGGCAAGGAGGAGTGACTGCAGGGACAGCAGCCATCCTGAGTATATTTACCCTGCAGGGAAAAAGTGGAAGTGTGAAAAGTCTCTCCTTGCAGAGGATGAGGAATAATCCCCCCTCTTATCTGCAGGGAAAAGACTAAAAGCCTCGGGTTTATCTGGCAGCAGGATTTGTGAAACATTCCAATGGCTGCTGCTGGGGATGGATTTCCCTTGGCCCCTGGGCTGGAAGGACCCACGAGCAGCAGGAATCACCCAGGGCTGGTTTCAGACACTTCAAGCTGAACTGAGAACAGGTTCACAGATAAAGGGTTGTCACCCCAGAGTCCCCAGGGAGGTCAGATCAGGGAACAGCTGGAAATCAGCTGAGCTTGGGAAGTTCTGGGAAAGAGAAGCGGGAATGCTGGAGCAGGGCTGTGCTCAGGACATGTGCTGGTGAGGGTGAGCAGATCCATGTCCCTGACTCGCTGGGCTCTGTCACCACCTGGGGACAGCAGAGTTAACCCAGGCCAGCTGTGCAGGATGGAGGCACAGCTGTCCCCAGGGGTCACCCTGTCTGTGCCACCAGGCTGAGGTCACTCGCTTCATCTGCAAATACAGGCTGCAGGCTACTGACGTGTTCTGGTGGGCTTTGGTTAATGTTTTGCAAAAGCCCATGTTCCCAAGGTTGTCAGCAGCCCCAGCAGTGCTGCACATGGACAGAAATGATGGGGTAGTGACGTGGTTTCCTGATGCAAAATAAAATCCATTTTCCCAGGAATGAAGCTGAGCTGCAGCTCTGCCAATTGCCCTCCTCACCCCATGACAGAGCAGGGCCAAGTGCTCTCCTGCACCTGCAAAAAGCCAAAGGGTGCTGTCTAAGGGACTCTGTGGCATTTTAGATTTAAAAAAAGGGCTCAAGAATGAAGGAAATGTTTCCATGGTGCTTGGAGAAAAGGGGGATGAGGCACCAAGCACCTGGGAGCAGCATGGGGCAGGGGTAAGCTTTGCCCTGGAGTCAGGGCAATGATGGAACAGAGTTTATGGTCACTGGAAAACCCCACAGAACACTGACCTTACTGACTGTAAACAGGCAGCTCCTCTCTGCCCCAGCCTTACCAGGAACTCGATCTTTGTCCCTCCAGGAACCACGTTCAGCTGAACAGACCCACCCCAGGAGCAAACGCCCCTGCTGGGGCTGGGCTGTAATATTCCCCAGTGAGCCAGGCTCTCCTTTTCCCCATTCTCAGGTTATTTCTAATTCCCCTCCCCATTCTCTGCTATTTCTCCTTCCTCTCCCCACTCTTGCTTCCTCCCCATGGATACAGCCCTGGAGAACAGCTCCTGCCTGTGCTGTCCACCAGGATTTCCAGTGCCCTGCTCTGCTGAGGCAGGACCTGGCTGGTGCTTCACTGCAGTGACTGTTTTAGGATGCTATAAAATACCACTCAGTGGCCGCATGCAGAAGAGGTGGTGGTGGTGGTGTCTTATTTTCTATTTTGCATCATGTCTGGTGTCTGATCAGGTGTCTGATCGTGATGGAGACAGCGCAAGAGACACAGCGGGTGTGGGCAGGGTGGGAAACTGGGCGAGAAAACCAGAGAACAGCCGGTGAGCTCTGGGGAGCTGCAGCCGGGCTGGGAAGGATGGGGTGAGTGCAGTGTGGGTCCTGCTGGGCTCTGTGCGCTTTGCCTGGGCGCTGCGGGGAGCTGGGGATGCACGGAGGGGAGGGAGATCCCAAAGGAAGGGGGATAACTGAGCTGTGCGTTCCCCCATCAGACACACACAGCTCCCACCCGCCGGCCGCGCAGGGAAATCAACCCCTGGGCGGTTTTTGGCTGCCCCGCAGTGCAGCCGGGACCTGGAGAGCCTCACTAGGTGTCAGCAGAGCCCTGCTGCCGGCGCTGCCCCGGCGCGGCTCGCTCGGAGCCGTGACCATCTTTGGTAGCGCAGCCCGGGCAGGAAGCGGCGGCGGCGGTTTCTCCATCCTGTCAACGTGTCGCAGCCCTCACCGGGAGCGTTCCTCTGCACAGACCCCCGGCTCCGAGGGAGGATCCAAGCCCCTCTCCGGCGCTGCCGAAAACACAAAGCTGCAGTCCCAACCGCTGCCTGTTCCCTAACCACGGCAGCAAACCCCTTTTTGGAACAAGTCCTGCCCTGATGGCAAAAGCAGAGAGCGGAGCCTTCTGTGGGAACAATCCGTGCCGACTCCAGCGATCTCTTCCTCCGTCCGAGTTGTTTTTCCCGTGACCACCCCAGTCTCGGTCTCTCCAGCCACAAAGCTAGGACGGTATTTATCCCTACTCGGGGGTCTGTGAGCCCAAAGCTCCGAAGTGCTCCATCGCCCTGGAAGCACAGGAGCCTCGCAGGAATTCTGTGATGCTTGGGATGAGCCAGCGATGACAACCACCCCTGGCACAGAGCATCCAGGCCCACCCTGGGGACCCAGGGGACAGTCCCAGCCACATCTCTAGGACCCCAACCTCCAGCCTACCCCCTCTCCCCGGGTCCCCACACCTTTTCGGGGGGTCCCAGATCTCCTGAGGACCCCACTGCCCCAACAGCCCCTCTCTGGGGGTCTGCAGTTCCCCTTCGGGGGGAATCCCAGCAGCCCCAGCTGAAGCTCTCCATCTCCCCAGCCCCTCCGTGTGAGCACCACGTGCGCCCCGGAGCCACCCAGCCGCTCCCGGGGGTCGCCGTTCTCCCGGGGGTCCCGGGCCCCATCCGGCCCCGCCCATGACCGAGACTCCGCCCCTTACCCCGCCTCCTTCATATTCCGCCACGCCCCCAACTCCCTCCGCCAATCGAAGAGCAGCGCCGGCACAGAAGCCCCGCCCTCCTACTCCACCCCCTCCAGCCTTGGCCACGCCTCCATCCCAATCCGCCAATCGCGCTGCGATGGCTGCGGCGGAGCCCCGCCCCTCGCCGCGCCGCGCGCACCGTGCGCACATCCGGCGCGCGGGGCGGGGCCGGAAGCGGCGGGCGCGGCGGTGCTGGGCGGCGCCGGGAGCGGCGGAGCGGGAGCGGCGCGAGGTGAGCGGGCGGCGGAGCCGGGACGCGGCCGGCTGGGAGCGCGGGAGCGAGCAAGGAGCGGCAGCGGGGCGCGGCGGGATCTGGGGGGCGGTACTGGCGGGAGTGAGCGGCGGTCGGCACCGGGATACGGCCCGGCCCCGGGGGCGGTGCTGGCGAGAGTGAGCGGGGAGCGGGATCGGGAGCGGGCACAGGGCACGGGGCAGGGCGCACGGCCCAGCCGCGGGTGCAGTGCCGCCGGAGGTGAGCGGGGATCGGGCCCGAGCAGCGGGCGAGGAGCACGGCCCATCCCGGGGCGGGGAGCGAGCACCGGGGGGACACGGCCCTTCCCCGCCGTGCCCGGGGGCGGGACCGGGGCAGGCACCGGGCGGTGGGTGCCGGTGGAGCCCCGCACCGCCCGGCCGCGGGGATGCCGGTCCGAGAGGCGGGAGGAGCCCGGCCCGGTTGCGGGGATGATCCCTAACCGCGGTGCTTTGGGGTAATTTGGGCACAGAACGTGCGAACTCCCCCGCGGGGCTGTTACCGGGGGGTCACACGTTACCGGAGCGGCACCCACTCACCGGGACCGGCAGGGGGTGCCGGCTGACCCATCCGGCTCTGCCCCGTTTGCCGCAGCCTGCAGCGAGGGTTTTTGTGCTCCAGACCTGCGGTGCCATCAGGTCTGCCCGGGGAGGTTCCTGCGCTCAGCCTGTTGCTGGTTCCTCCTCTGCGTTTTGCGGTTTGGTGGTGGTTGGGATGGGATAAATGCGTGATTCCCTTGGATTCTGTGATAGAGAAATGGAAAAAATAGTAATAATGAGGATGTTCTGCACATCAAGTGTAGGATTTTGGAATTCCCCCAGACCTGTGCTGCAGATGCCCTGGAAAAACAAGAATCTCTGGCATCAAGACACTGCTGCATGCCCATTCCCTTCCAGAGGCGATCCTCGTGTCCCTGGAATATTGCTGAGCTTTCTGAAAGCCAAAAATACCCCCTATTATTCATGCAGAAAGTTCAGCCAAGCGGCCCGTGCTGGAGCAGGCACAGGAGGGATGCTGAGCAGCTTCCCTGCTCGGAATTCCTGACATGGAGCTCGGTGCAGCATCCAATTTAGCTCAGATCCCAGATCCTTAGTTACTTCCCTGGTGGATTGGTTGCCCTGACAGGGAAAGGAAGTGAGAGGAGTGTAGCAACAGAGGCTGGCAAGTGAAACCTCCTAATTCAGATAATTGTGCTGAGAAAGGAGCCTTTGCTCCAGTGCTGAGCTTTAACCACCTCTTAACGTGCGAGCAAAACACCAAATAACATTTTAAATGGCTTCAGGAGGATTTGTTATATGGGAAAGCTGGGATAGGGGCCAGATGGATTTATTTCTTTTTTTTTTTTTTTTTTTTTTTTTAAAAGCACTCTTGGTTTTCTAAATAAAGTGGATCTGAAATAGCAGGAGCAGCCACCACGGGTTCTGGCGCAATGTCAGCAAGTATTGTTGGACTATAAACAGCTGAGATCTCTGTCCTGGCAGCTGCTGGGACCAGCAATAGCTGTCTTGTGTTCAGGGCTGCTCCTGACCACTGGCTAAATTCAGGCATTTGACTCCTGTCTTGCTTCAAATAATTCCTGCCTTGATGAGCTGAACTGTTTAAAAAAAAAAAAAATTCTTTGGGCTTTTGGCGGATATAAATGTTGGAAATCATCTGGTAGCTGATCCCCTGAGATATTCCAGTGTCAGCTCAGAAATAAACTGTGGTATGTTCCTAATTTAGTTGTCCCATCTTTATTTCTTTTGCCTGTAGAAACAGGAAGTAGCTGATGCAAATTCCGTGGTGCTGACAGCAGTTTGTCGGGCTCGGTGCGAGCAGAAGCGTAGGTTTGACTTGCTTTGGCTATAAAACCAACATTTGTGTCTTCCAGAATGTCTAAGAAAGGGCTCAGGTTAATGTGCTGTCTCAGGCAAGGGAATAATTTCATTTATAGTGGTTTTCTGAGAATTTGCTCGCTCTGAGGCTGGGACAGGAAGCTCCTCTTGCTGTGATGTGCAGGGCTGGCTTTGGGGTAACTGATCTTTTTCCCAATAAATTCCCTTTCATTTACTGCTCTGCTCAGTGCATCACAACAGCCTGGCTGTGGATGCAGCCTGTTTGTGGCACAGCGTGTCCAGAGCCCTGTTCCCAGGCTGTGATGGGAATAAAGGGCAGTTGATAGATGAACAAATGTGCTGTGAAAAGCAATGGCCCCTCTGGCCGTGGGTGAAATGTGTGTTCGCTGCTTCCGCTCCATTGGGAATCAAAAGTTCAATTGAATTTAAACAAGACCTGGATTTAAAGCCTGTGTTGTGGTCCCAGAAGGGAGAGCTTCATCTTCACTCTGTCAGCCAGGGAACTCCAACCCTGCACAGGGAGCTGGAAAAGTCTCCCTCATCCCTTTGGAGCACAGGGTGATGTGCAGAGCAAAAATGACTCCTGGATGCTCTGTGGAAAAAAAATTTACTCCTGGATGATCTGTAGAACAAAAACGACTCCTGGATGATCTGTGTGTCTCATCTCCCTCTTTAGAGAATGAAAATGAGATCTGATTGTTTGCACTGAGAACTGTGAAGTCAGTTTGTCACTTTCTGTCAAATTATTTTGCATTCTAACAGGCCAGTAGACAAAACACCGATTAGGTGCAGCCCAGGCAGGTCTGCTTTGTGATTGTTTTTATTTTCCTTGCTAAATGTTAATCTCTGGATTGCAAACTCTGATTTAATTACAGCTCAGTCTTTTTATTTCATTCCATATGGGTATCCAGGCAGCAGAAATAGCTGCATCCACAGGGCAAAGAGCACAGGGAGGGTGAGTCAAGAGGAAGGACTGATATCCAGGACTTCAGGTTGCCTGCACTTAGCTCTCATTTTGCTGCCAATTTACCAACTGACTTATCTTTTAAGTTGCCCTAATGCCACCCATTAAAAGGAAATTAAAATGAGTTCAACCATCTGCCCAACAGCACCAGGTTTGCAGAGCTGGTATCGAGCACTGGGAGTTTATGGCTCAAGAAAAACAAGGAAGGACTTGTCAAATGGCAGGGAGAGTGGAAGGAGTGTGAGTCCCGAGGAAAGCAGTGATTTCAGGACATTATTCCCACCCATGATGCGCTGTGCTCCCTGCAGCAGCCCGTTTTACTGCTGAGGGTGGGAAGCAGCCTTCCATCTGGACTTTCTGGTTGGTAATCCTGATTTGAGCTGCAGTTTGCGACTGGGTAATGGGGCTGATCAGATTAGAGCCTCGCCTGGAATGTGGTGAGGGATCAGTGGTGCAGAACAGCAGCTTTGTCCGCCCGGCCAGCCCGGTGTCCTTCCCTGTGCCACATCACTCTGCCTCGCTGCTCTCCCAGCTTGGCAAAGCTTCCTTAACAGGTGGCTCTTTTGGGGGAAAAACCCACACTTTTGGAGCGTGCTGGGAGCGGGGGAGGCAGAGCCCAGCTCTTTCTTGGCTGTGCTCCCACGGGAAGACGTGGATGCAGCAGGGAACGGAGGATCCTGCGGTCAGGGTTTCTACATCGCTCAGAATTAAAGAAGCAGAGCTGTTCATTACTGTGATGACAGGGATGACTGCCATGGGGTTTCAGCTTCTCTGGACTCTCTTTCTTTGCGTATCTGGAAGCCATCCAGTCGTTGCTGTCCGGTTTTATGCACAGTCTGTCCTCTGGCTCACTCTTGGACCGAGGAGGAAACCGCTCTCTTCCTCTTGGAAGGGGGGGTGGCCTCTCCCCTGCCCCCCACAGCAGAGCTGCCTCTCCTGATGCAAGCAGGCAGAAGAGGGGTGGAAAATGGCCTTGTTTGTCTTGTGACATCAGTGCTGGGCTCATGACTAATGCTGGATCTGCCCCACATCCTCTGGAAATAGGGTGAAAACATGCGCTTTGAAGCAGGGCTCAGAGGGCTTGTGAACAAAAGCAAAACTCGAGTGAGAACTTAAGGTTTCCTTTCAGAGGGGATCCAGTGTCGGTTCAGCTGAGTAAACCCTGCCTTCCTCTTTTGAGCATTCTAGGGAATGTTTTGGGAAGGACCCCCTCCTCCAGGCAGGGATTTGAGAAGGAAGCTGTGTCCAGGACACAGTCGTGATTCACGCTGTAAAGTCTTTTGATGAGTGGTGATAAGATAAAAATGCCATTGGTGACTTTGCTGCTCCCTCCCTGCATTCCCTGGGCATTACTCTGCTGGGAGCATGACCTGTCTTGTTGCTTGGTGCAAAGCAGTAATTAATGGAAAGTTTATATGGCTTTTAAGACTTTTCCAGATGAGATGCAGCAAATGGCTTGCGTGCCTGAGTCTCTTTCCTGTGCAGTGGCTGCAGAGGAGGTTCTGCAGACACCAGAGCTGCAGAGGAAGAACAGGAGCGCGTTGTTGCAGAAGCAGCTCTGCCGCCTCAGCTCATGCAGCTGCTCCCCTTGGCGTGTGCCAGGGTGGCTCAGGCTCTGTGCTGGAGTGATGCTGGGCTTACAGATGCTTCTGGGGGGAAGTCAGGACTCCAGGAGGTCCTTCCAGATGCATTTAGAGAATCAAACCCAGTAGTTTTCACCTGGAGCGTGTGAACTGGCACCAGAGCAGTTGAGCTGTGTGGTCACAGCTGAGACTTTGGCCAGGGAGTGACTGCAGTGAGAAACTGGGCAGACCTTTGTGTCACTGAGAGGTGTCACAGCGAGGTTAGAAGGTGGAAGTTTCATGTCCATACACATGTAAGGAGTCCTTAAAATGGAATAGAAGCTATTAAGGAGCAAGTGTGGCAACAGCGAGTGGCTGTTGTGTAACCCAGCTGCCTTTGCTAATGTGAGGGTACATTGCTGGCCATCATCAGGGTGCAGAGCTGAGCAAGAATTACTCTCCTGGAACTGGTAGAGCTTGTACCAGACAGCCCATAAACCCTCTCTGGCATCTGAGGATGGAAGTAATCGTGTCCTGTCTGTGCAGGTTGTGGACAGCAGCAGACATGGAGAGGCTGGTTGAGCGGCTGGAGAAGGCTGTGGAGCGCCTGGAGACAGTGTGCCAAGGGCCTGGCATGTGTGGAGAGAGCTCTGCCAAAGGTAAGGCCCCAAGCACCTGCCAGGGCAGTCCCAGCTGTGCAGACCTGGCACAGGGCACACTCTGGGAGAACTGGGCAGGGGAGGGTGAAGTGAGGGTGGCAGAGGCTCCTGCGCAGGCGTGAAGGGCTGTGGTTGCTGCCCTGTGAAGATAAAAACTCGCTGTGGCTGCAGCACTTCCTCAGCTCCGGGCTGAGCCTCCTGCAGGTGGGAGGTGCAGCCCGGGGGTGTGGCAGCCTGGGGGATGCTCCTGGTGATCCCATGCTCTGGTTCTTTGTCCCCAGGAGTGGCTCAGTACGTGCAGGCTTTCGATGCCCTTCTGGCCGGGCCGGTGGCCGAGTACATCAAGATCAGCAAAGAAGTCGGTGGGGATGTGCAGAAGCATGTAAGTTCTCATGTTCTCCCTCTGCTCTAGAGATGCTGCTGCTGCAGGGCTGGAAGGGCCAAGTTTGCTGTCAGTCTCATCCCTTTAGCACTGTATCCCAGGATCTTTATAATCCCTGAGGATTCAAAGCAGATTCCCAGATTACCTCCAGCACATTGCCACCTATATGCACATGATTCAAACCTTCTCCTGGAAATCCTTGGGAGTGAAATGTCTGGCTCTGTACCGACCTTGGTGCAGGCCTTTAGGAGGCCTGAAAACTCCCCAGCTCTGAGCTGTGACACTCTGGTGAGGTTTCTTTGGGTTTCTCCAAGAATGTGCTTTGAGATGAGTGTAGCTGGATCCTCACTGTGGGATGATTTGTTACCATGGCACAAGGGAATCTCTCTCATGTTGGTGTCTGTCCTCAGGCTGAGATGGTCCATGCAGGCTTGATGAGCGAGAGGGCTCTTCTGGTGGTGGCATCTCAGCATCAGCAGCCAGCAGAGGTGAGTGTGGGAAATCACTGATCACAACCTCTGCCCTCAGGGTCAGGGGTGGCTGTGAGTGATGGGGAACCTGGGCTCTCACAGCTGGGCCAAAAGAGGAACTGGAAGAGGACTGGGGAACTTGCTGAAAGCATTAACTGCTTTCTCAATACTGGGCAAAATCCTGGATGTTGATTCTGAGAGCTGCAGAAGTGGCATTTTCCAACAAGTGCTCTGGAGCTGTCAGAGCACCCTGGGGGTGTCACCTCACAGCCTCTGTCTCGAGTTTCACCTGGCACCAGCTCTGCTCAATCAGTGTTCCCTGAGAACCTGCAGACAGGATCTTGTCTGAGCCAGGAGCCACCCTGGGATTTGTGTAGCTCATGCTTTTCATTATGTGATGCTCAGAGACTTTGAGGCATCAAACTCCTCCAGGAGCAGAACAGACACTTGTCTCTACTGAATGGCCTCTGAATAATCGCTGGGCTTTTAGGATTGATTTGTCCTTAGCAAGTAATTTAACACTTTACCCTGGGTTGCTGCTTCTCAGCAGGATGTGTGGCTGAGAATCTGATCCTGAATGCATTGGCTTTTCCCTGCTGAGAACTGTTTTTCTTGAGCAACAGGATCCCACCTCGCTTTTCATTGCAGTTATTATCTCACTCAGTCATGGCTTCTACTGTTACATTGTGGGAGCTGGATTTCTGTGCTCCTTTCCTATTCACTGCAAAATAGATCTGCATCTCTTTTACCCAAAATCAGCGTTGGAGGGTTGTGATATTTCACCAGCCTTGCTGGGATGCAGCTCTGTGCAGCCTCTAGCCTGAGAAGCTGCTTTTAAATCCCATGGACACGTTATTTAAATAAAGGATTATGAACAAAGAACAGCCTTAATCTAGGGTAGCTCTTTGTGCAGATTGTCTGGCAGGAGTCTTAATTCTGGAGCAGCCAGTTTAAAATGCAAACTGTGTGAACTCTCAATGCTTGTGGTGAAGAATTTCCCCACCCTGTGACTGGAATGTGGCACTAGGCTGGAGATTCTGAAAGTGTGTCCTGGCCAGTGGTGCTTGGGACCTCTCAGTTTTCATCTAAACAGAGGAAAGGGCAGCAAAAGGAGAAGCTATGGCTTTGAAAAGCAAGTTTTGCCCAAATTTGTCCCTCTCTGCTGCCACCAGCAGGAGACTTTCTGATGCTGAAGGAAGGAAAAGTTGCCTAAGAGGGATCTCTGGAAACATGGAACTGGCTCTTTGCTGTGCTCTGACCCCAGAGCACTTCTGGCACTTCCAGTCAGCATTCCAAGGGAACAGCACACAGGAACAATTTTTACCATCCAAATGCTAAAAGATTGACTTGAGAAATAACTGGAATTTTGAAGTCTGGCTTGATGGGGTTGACCTTTGAACTTGCTGTGACTCTAATTGTGGGGCAGGGCTGTAGGTGCCAAACCTGCTGGGCACCCCTTTCTCCGAGGGTTCGTGGAGGAGAGGAAAAATTTAAAAAACAGTCTTGGAACAAAAGAACCCAGGAAAGGCAAATGCTATTTCTGTCCTCGTTCCTAACAAGCTTTGTCAGTGTCTCCTGGATTGAACATGAGTCACAGTTCTTGGCGTTCTCCCATAGCACCAATCCGATGGGAGCAATGACTTCAGCCCTGGAGGAGCTGGGCTGTGGGACCAAGATCAGTTTAGAGAGGGCAGGGCCTGGACAGGAGCTGTAGCAGACACTTGTGCCAGTTGGAATCCTCTTCAGAGTGGCCATCACCTCAGCTGTGCAGCCATTCCAGAGCCATGCTAACTAATCTCCTGAATTGTTGCTGTCCCTCTGTGTTGTGCAGAATGCGTTCTCAGCACTTCTCAAACCCATCTCGGAGCAGATCCAGGCGGTGCAGAATTTCAGGGAGAAGAACCGTGGCAGCAAACTGTTCAATCACTTATCAGCAGTCAGCGAGAGCATCCCTGCCCTGGGCTGGGTGGCCATGGTAAGGACTCCAGTGGGAAGGGGTTTTCCATGGGCTGGTGGGAAGAGTTTGGCTCCCTGGTGGGCTGTTTGGTGCTGATGTGCTCTCTCTGCTCTAGGCTCCAAAGCCTGGTCCTTATGTGAAGGAAATGACTGATGCTGCCATGTTTTACACCAACCGGATCCTCAAGGAGTACAAGGATGTGTAAGTTCACCCTTTATCTTAGAGATGTTGTTGAACTCGGCCAGCTGGGTGTGCAGGGGCTGCACCAGCATCTGACCATAGCCACCTTGGCCTTTAATTCCTCCTGCTTTGATCTCCTTGTGTTCTCAGAGATAAAAAGCAAGTGGACTGGGTGAAAGCTTATCTGAGCATCTGGACAGAGCTGCAGGCCTACATCAAAGAGTACCACACCACAGGGCTGACCTGGAGCAAAACAGTGAGTGCTGGCTCCTCTGGGGCGAGCCTGGCGGGGTCACTGCGGCAGAAACAGAGCTTGTGCAACTGCCTTTCCTCTTTGCTGCTCTTCCAGGGTCCTGTAGCCACAGAAGGGGCTAAAGCACCACCTGCCCCCCCAGCTGGGGTTGCACCTCCTCCTCCAGGGCCTCCCCCTCCTCCTGCCCCCATGAGCTCCAGCACAGACGACTCAGCCTCGCGCTCGGCGCTCTTCGCCCAGATCAACCGGGGAGAAGGGATCACCTCGGGTAGGTGGAGGGGCACAGGGAGGGAGGGAACTGCTGTGCTGCTGCTCCTTGTTGTGCTGCTGGTGCTTGTTTTGTTACTGGTCCTTGTTCTCCTGCCATCCCTCAATGCACCTGCTTAAAAAGTACTTAAAAACCCATCTGGTCCCAGTCTGGGGTTGGCAGCCAGGGGCAGTGCTTTCCCAGGGCAAAGGGAGCACACCTGGGGGAGAACTCTGACCCTCTTCTGGCAAATGTAACAAGACATGACCCTCTGGCTGGAATGGAGACTGAGCCCTTTGGTTGCCTGCATGACTCCACTACAAGAAGTACAATTTTGCACCTATTGTTTGCATAAAACTTCTCCCTTTTTTGTGTTACCTGGGCAACACATCAGGACAGAGGTGAGGTGCTGGGCTCAGGGCTTTCTCCAGCTGCAGGGTGGAAGAGCTGGCACGCTCTGGTTCTGTGGTTCACGTTGTGTTCTTGTCAATATTACAGCAGCATTTCCTGCTTCCTCCTTCCCTTCCTGTCACTCGCACTTGGGCTCAACTTAGGCCCAGTCTCAGGAGTTTACTTGCATTTGGAGAAATGTTATCATGATTTTTATAGTCACTGGTGTTGGTGGAGCTGCATTCCTGGGTCTCAGGTTTGTCCTCTCTTGCAGGCTTGAGGCACGTCTCAGATGACATGAAAACCCACAAGAATCCAGCCCTGAAGAACCAAGGGGGCCCCCTGAGAAGTGGCCCCAAACCTTTCACTGCTCCCAAACCAGCCTGTAATGCTAATCCCTCCTCGAAAGCACCTCCATTGCTAGAATTAGAAGGCAAAAAGTGGAGAGTGGTGAGTGCCTGGTGCTGGCAGAAGTGGGTTGGAGGGGTGGGAGCTGTGGAGAAGGGAACTGGGCTCTTCTGGAGACCTTTCTCTAAGAGGCATCAGCCTGAAGGTACCTATTTGCTTTTAAAGGGATTTTAATGGATTCATTGCTCTGCATTCAGAAAATGAAGTGTGTTCTCCCTGCCTTTTCAGGAAAACCAGGAGAATGCCACTAACCTGGTCATCAGTGACACAGAGTTGAAGCAGGTAGCATATGTTTTCAAGTGCACAAACAGTACACTCCAAATCAAAGGCAAGATCAACTCCATCACCCTTGGTGAGTGGGGAAAACCCTGAAAGCTGCTTCTGCCTGCTCCTGTGTGTTTGCAGAAGCTGAAGGCTCCAAAATCCTTGTGATCTAATCTGCTTTTCTTTGCAGATAACTGCAAGAAGCTGGGTCTGGTGTTTGATGACGTGGTGGGCATTGTAGAGATCATCAACAGCAGGGATGTTAAAGTTCAGGTGAGTGAGCTCTTCTCAGTGCTGTGTCTGGAGTAGTTGTATTTCCAGATCAGGAATGTGCTGCTGTGGAGAATATCCATGGAGCACCATCTTCCCTTGGGAAAGGGCTGAAATTTGCCTTTTTAAGCTGTTTCAGGGGTTGGGGTAAGAGCTGAGGCTCTGTGAGGTAGAAAACGGGTTTGGCTGCCAAAGCAGGAGCCCAGCAGTAGGATTTATTCCAATTCAGTTTGGGGATCTGATTTGGGATGGTCTGTTTGCCCAGTGTTGGCTCGAGTGTTGTTCTAAAGAGACCAAACCAAGAAACCGGGGACAATTTCAAACAAAAACTTTAGATTTTTGCTAAAGGTGGGAATATTGAATCCCTATGCATCAGTCACAGGGAGGGCTTGGAGTCAAACCTCTTGCCTTGAAGGAAAACACACCCAAAAAATGCTGTGGTTGTCCAGTTCAAGCTAATTCTGCTCTGGCCCTGCCAGGTCATGGGTAAAGTGCCAACGATTTCCATCAACAAGACAGATGGATGCCACGTGTACCTGAGCAAGAGCTCCCTCGACTGCGAGATCGTCAGTGCCAAGTCCTCGGAGATGAACGTCCTCATCCCCACCGAGGGAGGGGACTTTGTAAGTGCTGCTTTGGAATCCTTCTGGAGCTCTCCTTGGGGCTGGAGGATGCAGGAGCTGGGTTTTGATAAAGCCTTGCGGGGAATGTGGGTAGCAGGGAGGTCTGGAGGGGTAACTCCTAGAGTTTGGAGGTTGTGCATGAAGATCTTGTCGCTGTTGAGCGTAGCTGAGGACTGACCCAAGTTCTCAGACAAGCGAAGAGAGGAGAAAAGCACTTTATTGTTTTGAATTCCATATATATAGAGTTTACAGAAGTGCCCCAGATTGGTCAGCCCGAGACCTCCCCCTAGGCCCAATTGGCCAAGCCCGAACTCACTCAATCCGGAGAAACTGTTTGCAAAATATCCAAACTTTATCTTGTTTATGAAATATAGCAAAATGTTCCCACGGGAAGAACCTGTGCTACCACAGATCTGATTTAAAAAGCCAGCAAAAAAGGTTGTTTGTAAATAAGACTGTTGCTGGTTTGTGAGAGCTGCTTGTTCCTGGAATCTCTGGGGGACAGGAATGCACCAGTGGGGGTACAAGGGGTAACAGAGCTCAAAGCTAAGAAAAGAAATGCCTGAAGCACTGGGAGGTAGTAACTAACCTCAGTCACAAACTGATTTTTGACCACAGATTTGTGTTTTTACCCTCCAGACTGAATTCCCTGTCCCAGAACAGTTCAAGACAGTGTGGAACGGTCAGAAGTTGGTTACCACTGTGACAGAAATCGCTGGCTAAGCCGAAAAGCTCCAAGGCTCATGCCCTCCCCTGGCCCTGCTGTGGGACAAATCTGCTTTCAGATGATTCTCTTAGATTTCTTGTACCTTTCTGCTCTCAAACTGCTTCTCTTCTACCCGAGAGACACAGCTGCCTGCCATCACTGAGATTCCTCTGCCTGGGGCTTGGGGTAGGTGGCGGGTCAGTGATTGTCCACCTCTATCAGCAGGAAGGTGTATTTTTCTCTCCCCTTGTCCCATCTAACTGCACCAATCGATCAGAGTCTCGGTGACCTTTCACAGCCAGTCCTGGCAGTTGGCTTTCAGAGTGTTGTTTTTGTATTTGCCTTTAAGCAAAACTGTTCATGTGAGAGGAATGTTGTCCCCTTTTTAACAAGTAACGGGTGTCTGTTGGAGTCCACAGTACCCAGCTGCTACAGCAGATGTCTTGGGAAGCTCCTGGAAGCTGCTCATTCCAGCTCTCTGGAGCAGCTGGTGGCATCCCAGGACATGGGAACGGTTTTGTGGGACCAAAGGCTGAGGACCTGGGCCGTAGCATTCCACCCTGATTACTCTTCCATCATTCTCACTAGCTCAGTGCATTCCTGATTGTGCCATGACAGGAGGCTTTCATTAACCAGTGCCACAGGAAGGCTGCAGCGGTGTCACCACAGGCACCCAGCAGCCTGGCTGGTAGCTTGGAGCTGAGCACCTCTTATTCCATAAGCCCTCCACCTTCACAAGGGAACCTTTGCCCCAGGGCTTCCTTCTTGGAGCAGCTGAACTCAGGTTCAGTCTTCCAGGACGGTTCTTCTGGACCTGTCCCCTTCCCCAGAGGAAGGGCCTCCTCCATTCCAGGTCAGTAGTGCAGAGTTGTAAATACCCGAGTTGGATCAAGTCGGTTCATCACTCTCTTCCTCATCTGCAATCAGCCCCCATGAAATGAATCCTCCCCCTTTTTTCCCCCCTGTTGCTTGGCTCTTTATTTTGGTGGAAGCTCTGTAGTAGCCTCTGTTCCAGGGCCCTGGAGCAGAGTGATGGATCACACAGTACTGTACTGACCCATAAAGGGAGCTGCACGTGCTTTGACCTTCATTTTTCCAACGCCTCGGGTGGCATAAGCATATCTTAAATGCATTTCTTCTGTAAAGTGTCAATGTTCTTTTTCTCCAGTACAAAACTTACAAAAAAAAAAAAAAATATGCAAATTTTTTTATTTTGAAACTGTCCTGTGACTTGTACTTGTCTTCTCCTGAGGCTTGTGAAAAAACCTTTCTTATGTACTTAAGATTATACAGAAGATAGAATAAAGTTAATGCCAACTTGCTCATTACTGTGGCTCTTGTCTCTTTTTGGGGGCACACAGGAGATCAGGCAGGACAAGATGCTCCTCTCTGCCTGACCCTGCCTTGATTCCTCTGAATAATTTCCCAGACTTTCCTCAGCTCCTCTCAAATCACAGTCAGTAGTTGTCCAATTTTTTGTAGTTGATTAGGTGAAAAGTTCTTTATTGATTTCAGTTGTACAAAAGAACATAAACCAAGCCATTAGTTGAAAACTGTTCAAGCTGTTAATTCTGCTGAATTCCAAACCCTCTTTTTTTCTCCCAGAAACCCCTAAATTTGGCCCTTTTCCCCATCTTGAAGGATAGGCTGCAACATAATTCCCCTGCAAAAAACCTCAAAAGTCTTGCTAATCCCTGCACTAGTGAGTTGGGTTAATACTGCCAGTGTGTCCTGCAAGAACAGGGGATGGAGAACAACCCTGTGGCACAGCTGATCCTTTTGCCATCACCCAGGGAGCAGCTCAGCCACAGCTCTGAGAACTGAGGTGGAGTTGCCAGGCCCTGTGCAGGCTGGAGTGTGTCAGAGTCAGTGCAAGGCTCAGCACAGATGGGGATGCAATTACATCCTGGCAAATCCTGCTGAGCTAAACCCCCTCTTGTTCCCCTTCCCCAAATCCCTGCAGGCTTGGATGCAGCAAGTGCTGTTGCACAGTAGCAGCAGTGTTAGTTACAGTGGAAAACCCTCCCCAGTGCTCTCAGAGGAGCTTCACTGGAGGAAGGGGAGGATGCTGCTGTCAAACCACTCTTCTGAGAAGTGCAGGTGGTCCCCTTTCACCCCCAGGAACACCAACTTCCCTGCTTTGTCCATCTCCTGCAGCCCCAGGCGATCCTGCAGAGAGAAGGGGGACATTCCACCTCTGCTCTCCTCATGGAAGGGGAAAAGGGATTTCAGGGGACTCTTGAAGCAAGGCTTTAAACAGGAGCAGAGCTCATGAAACACACGTTGAGGGGAATCCTGAGCCAGGCATGAACCACCACTGTCATTCCCTGGATTTCACCAGTGCCAGGAATGGCTGGAGGGAAAGTCCTTCCCAAACAAACAGCTACTGGCAAGGGGAGGCAATGCCCCAGGAATGACAAGAGCAGAGCTGTGCAGCCTCAGGGACACCAAAGAGTGGACACAGCAGAAGCTTCCAGCCCCCAGAACTCACCTCTTTGTACAGCAAGGTCTCCTGCAGTGGGATAGTCTCCTTGGCTTGGCCACTTTTGTAAAACCCAAACCACTGCCAAGGATAAAAAATAAAGAAACAGCTGCTGAAGGGCTCCCAGGAGCCAAGCAGGCTTCCAGCAGCTTCTGCTGGAGGCAGTGCAGTGTCAGACCTCTGTTTGTGCCCAGCCTGCCCCTCAGCAACCTCCAGTTCTGCCACCAAAGGACAAACCAGAAACAAGGAAGCTCCAAAACCTGCCCTGTCTTCCTCACCTCAGAGATTGGAGGGTCCACCATGGTATCATTGAGGAATTTCACCATCACAAACTTTTTCAGAGCCATCAGGTTTTTCTTGTAGGTCTCATTGACACCCTGGATGGAAGCAAGAGAACAGATCCAAGTCATTGGAAAGGCCAGAGACAGCTCAGGGAAACTGCCTGCTCCAGCCTGCCTTTCACCTTCACTGTCCTTACCCTCTCCTGATTGATGTCAGCCAAAAAGATGCTGTTTTTCCTGTAGTCATCCTCCTTCAGCGGGTCGTGCCAGTACTCTGCTTGGACCAAGCTGGAGAGGGGAGAAACCAAGGATCAGCCTGGAATTCCAGAGCTGCTCCCACAGCCTGGCCTGAGGGTTGTACTCACTGCTCCTGGACAGACTTGGTGTAGGCTCCCAGATCCAGGGTTTTTCGGATCCAGTCGCAGATGTGGGAGCTCTCCCCGGGACAGCGTGGGAAGCCGTAAACCCCTGGGGCAGGGAGACAGCTCAGTGAGCCAAACTGGAATCCCTTGATCCCTCCTGCTGCCCAAGAACCACCTCTTACAGAGCAGGAATTACCCAGGCAATCAGGCAGCCTTTAGCCCTGCAATCTCATTAGCCAGCCCTCCTGGCCCAGGAGCTGTGGCAGAGATAATGGATGGGGAGTGCTGGATGCTGTCCAGCTCACCTGTAGGATGGCTCCCTACAAATCTTCCCACTCCACTACAAAGAAATACACTCAAGGAGCCATGGAACTTCTCTGGGGAGAGTGAAATTCATTGCCAGCCACTCTTAACTACACCCCTGTTAAATTCCATTTCATACCTCCCTTTCCCTGGGGCATTGCCCTTCCAGAGGCTGGTTGTAAAACACCCTCATGACCCAGAAGGTTCAGTTTCACAAAGGCTTTGATCTGTAGAGATTTCTCACAAAATAACTAATCCCAAGTGCCCCTAAGGTATGTAAGAATTCTACCCAGACAGTGAGTGAATCCATCTACTTACAAAGGTCCCTTTTCACTGCCAGTTAAGCAAGATCAAGATAATGAAATCAGCAAACAGTGGGTCAACCAGATCACCAGATCCAGACAATAACAAAGGGACAATTTCATTAATAAGAAAATTATCAGAGTTTAAGAAAGAGACCCAAAAGGTGCCCAGGAGGTGTGACAGGTGCAGGGGACACTACCTTGGTGCTGTCCCCCGATGGAAATCAGGTTGAGCATGGGAGGAGAAGGACACCTCTGGGCCACAGCCCTCCTGTGGGGGAAGATAAAGGAGCTGAGCACAGCATGCCCAGGCCACAGGTGCAGGTTCTGCGTGGGCTTGGGCACTTGTGTAATTAATAAGTAATGTGAGAGGTAATTAACCCTTCCTGGAAGAGCAGGGCTGCAGAAAACACAATCTGCCTCCTTTGGAGCACTCCTGCCTTTAGGAATTTAGCAGTTTGTGTCTGCTGAGAACTTCTAAAGGGTCTTAAATCAGGACCTGGACCCAGCAGGAATCGCTGGAGCTGGAGCAGGAGTGCAGACTTACAGGAATTGGCCTCCCTGGGAGAAGCCCATGGCGTTGTAGCCTCCCTTGAGGTGAGGGTCCACGGCCAGCTGGCTGCACACCTCCCTCACCTGGTCGTTCACGTTCATGAAGAAGCTGTTCTCCATGTCCTGAGGGATCAGATCAGGATGGATTCATTTGTACCTTTGCCATGGCTGCTGTAATTTTAAACTCTGCAAACATCACTGACATTTGTGGCTTTGAAAGAGGACCTGAGCTTTCACAGGGACGGAACTGAAATTCCAGTTTTGGGACTTCCCTTTATCACATCCTTGTTCCTGCTCTGGTTGGAAAAACTGTTTCATATGGGACAGTGACATTTCCCCACACTTCTTCACCACTTGAATCTCTTCAGATTTTGTTTATATATATATGTGCACATTATCCTGAGAAATTATTTAAAGAAATTCCATAGGACTACAAAAAACTGTCAAAACCCATGAAGGTGTAGAAGTGTGTAATTTATTACACAAAAGTAAATAAATGTTTGCAAATCGAGAAGCATGGCCAGGGATAAAGCTCTGCTTCAGCACAGCATCTCTCCCACGTATTACCTGGAGTGGTTAGAGTGTGCTAATCAGTGGATTTACATATTAATCCAATTTAGATCAGGGATTTGTTTTCCAGGGATTTGTTTTTCTGCAGGTATTAGCTGGACTTTATCAGGTTCTACCTGTCAAAGCTGTTTACTTCGCTGAGAAGGAAAAATTAGCAGGGAAAGCACAGCAGGAATCCTTGTGCAATCCTGTTATTACCAAGAACTGCATTAACCTCAGCCCCACCCCCTGCACGCAGTGACACCCGACTTACCTGGATCAGGTTGCTCCCAATCTTGAGAGACAGGACGTAAATCCCTGGTATTTTTTTCTCCACTAGTTTCTGGATGAAGCCCATGCTCACCGGGTTGCAGCAGCTGTCTCCTGCGAGAGGGAACACCGGCACGCACCATCACGCCACGGCCCAGGCCCTCACCTCACCTCCACAAACACAGCCCGAGCCCCCTCTGCCAGGGCACCGCGAGCTGCTGGCGGAGGAGAGTCAGCAGCTCCCGGCCTTCGCGGAGACCGGGCGGTGCGGAGGAGAGAGACATCGGAGCGAGCGTCCCTCGGACCTGCTCGGCCCCCAGCCAAGCCCCGCCGCTCCCGGGGCTGTTGGCAGAGGGTCCCGGCTCACCCATGCCGTGCCAGATCACCAGGGGGTGGCGGCGGCGGCGGGGCCCAGGCAGAGCCCCAGCAGCGCCAGCAGCGGCACGGCCATCCTGAGCGCCGCCATCTTGGCCGGTCACATGACCCGCCGCCGGCAAGGGGAGGGGCGGAGCCGAATCGGGGGCGTGGTCTATGCCGGGGGCGTGGCCCGGATTTCCCTCCGGGATCGCGGGTTCGAGCCCCGCCGTTCCCAGATCCCACCCAGAGATCCCAAATCCTGTGCCAGCACGTGGCTGGGTCCCGCTCCCCGCCCCGGGACACGGAGCCAGCAAATCCACAAGCCTCTGCCTGCATGTCCACGTGGCACTGCATCCTCTCTGCCCTGCTGTCCCTTGGGAATGGGCTGGGGCACATCCTGGCTGGGCTGCTGCCTGATTTCCTCCTTCCTTCCTGATTTCAGCTCTCAGGAAGCTCTTCTCAGCACTGGGTAAGGACAAGCCTTAATCTGCCACCCAGCCTTTCCAACACACTTATGTGGCCCTTTATAAAGCACTTTCTCATTTCCTCCCAAGGGTTCCTGCTCCCAGCCGCCTTCCTGGTGGCTGTGCCTGACCCTGGCTGCAGTTCCACAGTCATTGTGATCCTTCTCATGCTGGCCTTGGCAGTAATCAGCATGACAGGGGCAGGCATCGATACCAACCACCAGGATACTGCACGTGGTTGACCACATGCAAGTGGTGTGACATCTGTGCCCTCCCTGGCTCTGCATCATTCCTGTTCCTTCAAAAAGCCTCTGCAACTCCTCTCCCCTTTCCCTCTGTAGTTGTTAGCACTGTAAGTTAAGGGGTGAAATAAAGGTTTAAAATCACCCCCACTCTTGCAGGGAAGATAATAATGTTGCCCAGCATTCCAGGCAGTATTCCTGCAGTGAGGAAAAGGACTGGAAGCACCCACTCCTCTCCTTCCTTGTGACAGTGTCCTCCCTGCCTCTCTCAGGAAATCTTTGCTGTCTCTCTCCCCAGATACTCAGGGCTCCTGCTGGGAATCACAAATACCTTTGGCATAGTGGCAGGAAATATTGCTCCCACTGCAGCTGGACTTCTCATCAGCCAGGTAACTTGGGGCCACAGAGCAACAGCATGTCCCTGGAAAAAAACCAAACCTGCTCTCAGCAATGGATTCCTTTCTTTGCACTGAATCAAAAATGACACCAATCCCACCCCCTCTCCCAAAGAAAATGTGTTGTAGCACCTGGCAAAACAGAGCTCTGGACTATTTTAGAGATACAGGGATGACTCAGAAAGCAGGAAGAGCTCCACATGGGACCCATCTGGATGTATTTGGAGATGGGGAAAGGGTCGAAAGAGTGGGGTGAGTGGGAAGCTCTGTGCCAGGCAAGAAAGCTTCCTGAATTCAGCACAGAAATGCCAAGGTAGGAAATATCTCATCAACAAGATGGGGTCTGGCAATTCTTCACTGTGAGGGTGGAGAGGCCCTGGCATAGGGTGCCCAGAGAAGCTGTGGCTGCCCCTGGATCCCTGGAAGTGTCCAAGGCCAGCTTGGATGTGGCTTGGAGCAGCCTGGGATAGTGGAAGGTATCCCTGTCCATGGCAGGGGTGGAACTGGATAAGCCTTCAAGTCCCTTCCAACACAAACCATTCCATGATTCTCTGATTCTCTGTGTCTGGAGTTGAGCAAAGCTCTTCTGCTGCTGGCAGGAGTCATGAGCAGAGGTGGGGATGAGTTAATGCCATGAAGTGGCAGCAGTGGGGTGGTCACTGCATGGAGATAGATGGAAGGGTGACACCACTGAGCTCTGCTCTTGCCCCTCCAGGATCCCCAGAGTGGCTGGAGCAATTCCTTCTTCCTCTCTGCAGCCCTCAACCTCTTTGGTCTGATCTTCTACACAGTCCATCCAGGACTGGACAAAGGAAGACCTTGCTGTATAGCGAGAGCCACAAATTTGGGAGGGGAACAGGCAGCACCTTCAGCCACCTCTGTCCAGCTCCTGATCCCAATGTGCTCCCCTTGGCCCCGTGCTGGCTGCAGTGCCCTCAGCCTCTGCCCATGGGAAGGAGCACTGCAGCATGGACAGAACCCAAACGGGATCCATGGATTGCTGGCAAGCTGGAAGTCAGCCCAGCCTGCAGCTATTTCCAGCAAAGCTGTTCTTAGATGAAGTAAATCCATAATGAAGCGGCAATGTTACTTTTTAACCAGAGGCTTTTCACACCCTCCGCACAGAGACTCCTGACACTTTTTTTTCCTCTTCTTAATGAGACAAGCTGCTTATTCATTTATCCTTCATCCCTGCTTAGAAGCAACTGGGGCAAAAAATAATTGATGGCATTACAGAGCTGGGGCTGGCAGCCCTGAGAACAGCTCTGGGGAGGCAAGGAAAGGGGATAAATAGGGAAAGCCTTGAGCTGGTGCCATCCTTACTGAGTGTGAGCCTCATTGAAGGCATTTTAAGCTCAGGATGTGGCCACGGAAGAGAAGTTTGGACTTCAAAAGGGGTGTGAATTTGGCCTGCCCCCTTTCCAGAGAAGCTGGGAAGATCTGCTCTCCCCTGACTGCAGCACGGTATGGGCTGCAATCCTCCCAAATGGTACAAAAAGAGGATCCAGATCCCAGACAGAGCTCTTGAAACCCATCACTGCTTCCCTGAAAGAGTGAAATGAAACTGGACTGTGTTCTCAGGTCTGATTCAAGGAATTTTGGGCTGTGAGGGTGTGAGAGGCTCTGATAACTGCACTTGCTGAGAGAAGTTCCAACACTTGGTGCAGCATCTCCCACTAAAGCTGCTGCTGGGGATTTGATTTTGGGTGAGAACAGACAATGAATGAAACCATATTAAACTGGAAGTGCTCTGGGGATCTGAGCCTGACTTCCCTCTGATCCTTGCTCCAAGGAAGAATCAACTGTGTTTTGAGTCATGTCTATCCCAAGTCAAGAACTTTTTTATTTCTTCTTTTTCTATTTTTTTTTTCTCATGCTCTGCCAGTGAGGAGGCTTGCAAAAGAAACTGTGAGGGAGTGCAGCCGGGACATCTGACCTAAACTGGCCAAAGGGATATCCCACCCATGGAAAGTCATTCCCAGTATAGAAACTGGGGCTGATCTGGGCTCGGGAAGGGGGTCTGGCACCAGCCAGAGGGTGTTGAGCAGCTGCATTGTGCATCCCTTGTTTGACTTGTTTTTTCGTCTCTCATTTAGCTATCATTACTATTCTTATTTTACTCTATTTTTAATTAATAGCAATAATTAATACGGGGGGAAGCACGGCACTCCCGCCCTCCGCCCGCCAGGCGGCGCCGCCGAGCCGCTCCCTCCCACAAGCCCCCGCGGCCGCGCCCAGCCCGTCTCTTCCCCGCCTCCATCATGGCGGTGAGTGCCGGAGCTTGGGCCGGGATCGGCCTGGGCCCTCTGCATCCGCCGCCATCCGCGCTCGGCGGGGCTCGCCCGGGCGCGGCCCGTGCGGGCGGGAGTGGGGAAGGCTTGCGGGAGAGCGGCGGGGGCGGGATGGGCGCGGAGGAGCCGGTGGGGCGCTGCGGAGGAGAGGCTGCCGTGACAGGCCGCGGCCCGCCCGGTGGCGGCGGGGCTCGAGAAGGGGCCGCGGCGCCGGGGTTCGGCCGCGGAGGGGAGCGGGGCGCGGTGTCAGGCTGCGGGAGCCTTTCTCCGAACCCGTGGCACACCGTGCTGGGGCTGTCGAGGCGAGCGGCGGGCTGTGTCGCGGACAGCCCCGCTTACCCTCGGTGTGGTTTCTCCGCAGCAAGACCAAGGTGAGAAGGAGAACCCAATGCGGGAGCTGCGCATCCGCAAGCTCTGCCTCAACATTTGCGTCGGGGAGAGCGGGGATCGGCTCACCCGCGCCGCCAAGGTGCTGGAGCAGCTCACGGGGCAGACCCCCGTCTTCTCCAAAGGTGAGGGGCTGCGGAAGAGCCCTGATGGTTTTGCTTCCTTTGCGGTGGGCGCGGTGGGAGCGCGGCCCCCGGGAACAGGGTTCTTGGCAGAGCCGGTGTCGGGAGAGCAGCTGGACAATTGGGGGACTTAAAAATTTAGGGTTGGTCGTTTGTGTCATTTCAGTTCTGCCTCCAGATTCAGGCTCATGCTCGGCCAACATTCCTAAAGAGGGAATGTCGGGCTGCCTTGGTTTTTATTAATTCCCTTGAATTTATTTGGGCTTGAGAAGCTCTGAATCCCCCGGGTGGGAATTCTCTGGCTGTCCTCTGAGTGTAACTGTTGCTGCCTACAGCGCGATACACGGTGAGATCCTTTGGGATCAGGAGAAACGAGAAAATCGCTGTTCACTGCACGGTTCGCGGGGCCAAAGCAGAGGAGATTCTGGAGAAGGGGTTGAAGGTGAGAATTTTGGGCTGGATCTTTGGTTTGTGAAACAACAAAACTTTTCCATTCTGACTGAAGGGGTGGGTGCTCCAAAATGTTGCACCTGATCTAGGTACAGGTCAGATGCATGGGATGAAATGTTGACACTGTTTATCAGAGTGCTATTTCATCCTTATTTAAGAACTAATTGTGCAGCTGCTGATCCTTTTTGTGTCGTGTCTTTGGTGACGGGATTTAGGAGCAAGCTGGGGGAGCAGAATTTCAGAGATAAAGACTGAGTGAGTTGGGGGTCTGGTAGCAGTGGGCAGGAGTTCTTATTCTGCTTCCAGCCAGGAACAAAATGCTGACCAACAACCAATGTTTCAGGTGCGAGAATATGAGTTGAGAAAAAACAACTTCTCAGACACCGGGAACTTTGGCTTTGGAATCCAGGAACACATCGATCTGGGGATTAAATACGATCCCAGCATTGGTATCTACGGCCTGGATTTCTATGTGGTGAGTATTCCCTGTTTTCTGGGCTTATGGGAAAGCTCCAGAAGGAGCCTAGAACAAGAGCTGGCTCCCATGGACTTGCTGCCAAGTGCTGGAAGATAGACTTGGATTTTGTTGACATTCTTCTAATTTGAGATTCCCAGAGCTGCCATAAAATCCCTGATTTATGACAAATCTCACAAAGCCTCTTCAGAAACAAATCCTGTTGCTCTGACTGCGATTCCTGGGATAACACTGAAACGGCTGGGCTGGGTTTGGGGAAGGAAAGAGCAGCAAGGCATGTGGAAATTCCAGGCTTCCTTCTAGAAAACTGTTTAGTTTAGGAAAACCAGTAAATGCCAGGATGAAGCAGTGCTGTTGGCCTCGTCCTGCAGGTGCTGGGCAGGCCAGGCTTCAGCATTGCTGACAAGAAACGCAGGACTGGCAACATCGGGGCCAAGCACAGAATTGGGAAGGAGGAAGCCATGCGCTGGTTCCAGCAAAAGGTACAGTCCATCTTTATTTTTGTATCCTGAGAATTTCCTAGCAAGGATCAGCAAAATGACTCGTGGAAGGGCTGGAGCCAATCAGCAGGCAAGGGGAGATCTTGATGAGTGCTTAAATGGTAGATTTTTACTGTCCCAGAGCAGTAGAAACTGCTACTACTAAGTAGAAATGTTTGAGCACGAGTGCTGTTTGTGTTTTTTTGGGTGTGCTGAACTGAAAGAGCAGCTCTTGGCAGGAGAGCTGGAAGGAATTACCAGCTCTTGTGTAAGTAGCTCCCACAGTTTTTTGAGGAGCTACACATTTGTGGATCCTGAGTGATGAGGCTGGGTCTGACACAGCTCCAGGCTCAGCTGCCACATTTGGAGGATGGAGAGATCCCCAAATAAATTCTTGGGCTTATCTGTCTATATAATGAATAATTGTATAATGAAAGGGAGCTGCTGAAAGCTGGGTTGGAAATCTCAGAGGTTGAGACTGCTGATAATTTTTCTGAGGTGAGAAGTATCTGGGGGCTCTTTACTCTGCGTAGACCTACATGGGTCATACCCTGTGCAGGGAGGGCTCCAGCCTGCTTTTGACAAATTCCCTTTTTTCCCCATCCTGCCTGGTTTTGCTTAATGTGGTACAGTTACTTTCAGGACCCAAATTTTGGGAGTGATAGACCACCCTGTGGGAGAATGGGGCTGCTGAGCAGAGCTTAATGTAAGTTTTCTGCACAGCAGCACTGCACCTTTACCTGATGGTGATTTCTCACTTGGTTCTTTTTTTTTTTTTCCTCACAGTATGATGGAATCATCCTTCCTGGTAAATAAGCAGTTCCTGTTACCAGAAAAGTAAATAAATTTTTCTAACCCCAAACTTGTGTTGCGAGTTTTGTGGGGAAGCTGATGGGAGTGAGGGTCCTTCTCCTCCATTATTATGGTTTGGCTTTATTTTTTTCCCCATTTTTTTCCAATCCATGCTGCAATCCAGTGCTGCAGGTTGGGGAGAAAAGCTCTTCTGTCCTGCTTCTGTGTCTGCCCCACTTGAGCATTCCTTGCTTAAGCTGTGAGATGGAGATGGAGGCAGCTCAGGGGACAATTTCCTAGCTCCCCAAAGTTTGCAGTGACTCTGAGCATCAGCGTGCCTCCTTATCCAGCTGCCCCACACTCCCAAGCTCGGTGTCTTTCCCTTGCTGCTGGCAGAAGCCACGTGGAACTCAGCTCCTCTAAATGCTGCCTGCTGCTGAGGCCACAGAGCTGGACCTGGAGCTCAGGGAACGTGGGAGTGTGATGGTGCAGCACGAGACACCCACGATGGCCTCGGGGAGCTCCTCATCCTCAGCCCACTCGTTGAGGTCGGGGTTGTAGCACTGCACACATTTCTGATACCTCTTCCCGCTCTCATTCCAGCCTCCCACCAGGCACAGGCGCCCCTCCAGCAAAGCCACCCCGGCCGTGCTCACCCCCGTGGGCAGAGGTGCCAGGGAGCTCCACTGCCCCGTCAGGGGGCTGTAGCACTCCACGGCCACCACGTCCACGCGCTCACCGTGGGGGCCCAGCTGGCTGCCCCCCAGCACGTAGGCACGGTCGGCTGCAGTGGCCGCGCAGTGCCAGCCCCGGGGTGTGCCCAGCCTGGGCTGCTCCCTCCAGCTGTCAGAGCTGGGCTCGTAGGAGCACACGGTGCGGGAGTAGGCGTGGCTGATGTAGCCGCCGGTGACCAGCAGCTGGCCGTGGATGACGGTGGTGGCGTGGCAGCAGCGTGGCGTCTCCAGGCTGGCCTTCCTACACCAGCTGTTGGTGGCAGGGACATAGCACTCGACGGAGGCCAGGGGGCCCTGGGCGTTGCGCCCTCCCACAGCGTAGAGGAGCCCATGGCAGGCGCTCAGGCTGAAGTGGGACCTCCTGTGCTCCATGCTGGCCAGGTGCAGCCAGCTGTTGAAGCGTGGGTCATACCTGGGGGAGGAAGGGCTGAGCTGTCTGTTCAGGACAAGCAGCAGAGCTGTGGGGGTCTGGCAGCCATCTGCCTTTGGAGGAGCTTTGGACGTACCTCTGTGTCTTCTCCAGGAGTGAGAAGGCACCTGGACAGGCAGTGCAGGTGGAGACTGGCACTGCACAGGACTCAATGCTACCTGTGACTGCTGGGGCTGCTGCTGCTCTAACCCTGTGGACAGCCCAGCATTGCTCCTGCCCCACAGCCTCCAGCCTAGCTTGGAAATGCTGAGTGCTACTGCTCTGAGGTGTCCCAGAACACTGTCACTGTCCCCTCAGTTGGGTCTTGGCAGGTAGAAGAGGGTCTTCCCTACCCATCCTGCCAGGCAAAGTCAGGTGTGTGAGAAGCCACCAGTTCCCTGTGTGCCCACGAGATGGCAGAGGGAACTGCTGTGTCCCCCAGAGCAATGCTGCAGGGACTAAAGGCCAGGCTGGGAAAGGTGGAAAAGCTACAGGCCAGAAACAGAAAGAAGACCTGCCACTGAGTCCCTCAGCAGGAGAAGGAGCCCAGTGATGGTTCCTAACCGAGGGGTGGTGATCAGGTGATGAAGGGCTGGCCTCAAGAAGTGCCAAGGATGCTGCCTGTGGAATCTCAGGTGGCCAAGCTGTGGGCAGAGCCACCGGCAAGCTCAGGTTTAGGTTGTAAACAAAATACTGCATGTCAGGTTGCCATGGTTACACCTTTTTTTTGTATAGTAATCCCTTGGTAATCCAGTGGCAATTTATGGAGATTTAGGAAACAAACCTTATTTAAATGATGAAGAGAGAAATGGAGACGGAGACAGGAAATACTGCAGGGCAACAGGAATCCTGCAGATGTAAAATCTGCCTCATCCCAAGGGGTCAGTGGGGACACAGGCAGACACAGCCCAGCTCTGACCCTCCCCAGAGTCTGTGGGGCCCACCTTACCTGCTCAGGGTGCTGACAGCGTGCCTGGCCTGGTTCCTGGCATCATTTTGGTCTTCACCACCCGCAACATAGATAAATCCATCCATCACCGCCACACACTGGTTAAAACTTTTTGCTGGCATCTCTGTCAGCTTGTTCCACTTTCCCTTTGCGTCCCTGTAGCTGATGTCCCTGCTCAGAGCCTTCTCAGACAGTGCTAAACGACCCCCAACTGTGACAAGCACCCTCTGGCCTCCCCGTATCCTGGTTCTCCGGGACTGAAGGCGGTTCTGCTGGTGGGGAAGCAGGTGATAATTCATCGCATCCACGAGGAGCTTGTGGCACTGTGGATCCTGCATCATGCGTGGCACAGGTTGCACGTGGCTGACCAGGTCTGGAGCTGGGATTGTGCCGAAGCGGATGTTGCTCAGGAGGTCGGCGGCATGCCGGACCCGTTTGGGGTCAAACTCCAGCCACCTGACAGCAGCCTGGAAGGCTGCAACCTCGCTGGGTATCTGCAGGCCATCATCCATCAGCAGCTCATTGACCTGATCAAAGGGGAGTTTCAGGAACTGGTCGGTTTTGGAGAACGCCATGAAGTTCTCCCCGGATGAATTGCCGCGTGGCGTCCTTCACCTGGTTGAGGCCGTAGGTACACGAGATGTTGGCAATGTAGACACAGTTCTCCACAGCCATCTCCTGCACCAGGAAGTCACTGCAGAGCCCCAGCAGGGCTGGCACCTGCAGCCGTGTGGCTGCGGCGATGGTGCTGCCGATGGTGTACAGGGACAGGCTCAGTGTCCCCGTGTAGGCGAAGGTGATGACAGCGGCCAGGCCCAGGGGGGACACGTCGTGGAGCTCCACCCGGCACAGCCGAGGGTCCCTCTGCAGCAGCCCATGGATGTACTCGCTGCAGGAGGCCAGGATGAGTCTGTGCACCTCGAAGGACTTGGTTTTGGTGGTGATGGTGAGGTCGCAGAGGAACTGCTCCTGGCGCATCTGGTTCAGCCCCTCCAGGAGGGCAGCTCCGTGCTCTGGTGCCTCAACCTCGGTGGCTGTGCAGGGGAAGCTGCTGGAGCTGCTGTTGTGCAAACCATCCCCGTGATGGAGGTGTTCATCCAGCGAAGCATCTTCCACCCTCCCTGGGGCAATGGATGCATCCTTCTTATCCACCTTGAGCTTGCCAGGATTTTTTTTTCTTTTGGGGGCCATCTTGGCAGAATTGGAACAGGACCTGGTGAGAAATGAGAGGTGAGAAGCCTTGTAATGGGGGTTCAGGTGTCCTTGTGCTCCTTAAGACATTCAGTAAAGGAAAGGAAAAACTCCCACTGAATCAAAAACCATCTGGGTCAGGCTTGGAGAAGGATAGAAACTGCTCCCCAAGCCCTGCACCCCTCTGAGCTGTGTGAAAGGCTTTGAGGGGACTGCAGGAGAGAATTCTCAACTCAACCAGCACCAGCACCTTTGCTGTGTTATGAAGAGCTGAGGATTTTGGGTGGTTGCCCTGCACTCACTGGTCCCTGGGGTGTGGGGCCATGCTCAGCCCCACTGTCTGGGGTGACACCAGGGTGTGTTTGACCTGACTCAGGCACAGCTTTTGAATGTTCCCAAATCCCATTAGAACCTTCAATCTGAAACTCAGCAGTGACCTCACCTCCTCAGAGGGAACTGGGAGCAGCCAATGGATGAGGGAACCAATCTGGCCAGAAATAGCTGTTACTGCTCTGTCTCACATGTCTGGGGCTGTTTATTGCGCTTGGCCACAAAGATCAGGTTTCTTGGAACTGAGTAATCAGCTCATATTTAGCACTGGGAGAGAAGGGGGGCATTAGGAGGCTTCAGTAAAAACATGGAGAAGGGGAAAGTTTGGGAAAAGTTTAGTAAAAGTCCCTGTTAGGAAAGAGGATTCAAATCTGGAGTGGGAAAGTGGCAGTGCCAGCATGGCCAAGCTCACTGTGCCAGGGAGAGCAGAGGGAGCAGGGATGACACATAAGCCACAGGGATTCAGGAGCAATGTCCCAGGCACTTGAGCCATCCCTGGAATTGTGGTGTTTCATGGGGCTTCCCCAGTTCACACCACTGAGAGCTCGTCTATCACGGTGTCACATCCTGGAGTGGGTCCTGCAACTGGGACCCAAATGCTGCTCTGTCCCTGTGTTTGGAGGTGAAATGGTTTCTGACACCAGCTCAGGACAGAGAGAAGCAACTGGGATTTGCCCTTTCAGAGCAACAGCACTTGGATGTTTTCAAACATACATTGTATCCACGCTATCCACTCCTCAGAAAAAAATTGCAGGTTCAGCTTTTCAGCTGGATTTGAATTGAAGATACAGGTTAAGTATTTTTTAAATTTCCCAGGAAAATGAAGTATTTTTCCAGGTCTTCTCTCCAGATCCCTCAGAGCTGCCTCTCCCTGAGATACAGCACTGCCAGAGCATCCTTGCTGCCAAGAAAGAAGCTGTTCTGGGATAAAACAGATCTTCCAACTGCAGCACACTTCACTTAAGTACAGGGTAAGTTTGGGATTGATGTCCCTGGGATCCTGCCTGTCCCCTCTGGGCACTTTTGACAGACTCCCAACTTGAAGCATACAAACATAACATGTTTGAGTTATTCCAGAGTCTGGCTTGGGGAGGGCACAGTGACCTTTTTACCTGCACTTAACTTAAAATGGGACATTATTGCTGCTCCTGATTGAAATGCCACTGCAGTGACCTGAAAGGGCTATTTTTCATACAAATTAATCCTAGCTGCTAGGTTAACTCAGGGAGCTGGAGTGATTTGAAGAGATTTCAAAGGGCCCAGACTGAATGGAGGGAAGAGTGCAAGGGAAGCTTTTTTCCTGGCTGTTTAAATTTCTCTTAAAAGATAATCGTTGTCCTCACATCCTTTCAGTGCTCCTAATCTCAGCCCTGCACTGTATTGCTGAGCCACCAGCAGAGCAGGGTAACGCTGTCTTCAGAAAGTTGTGTCAGGTTTATTTTCTTTAACACCTAACCAGACAGAGTCCCTCTCCTTTTCCTGCTGGTGGGTTCAGTCAGAGCCTGAGTCACAGCCAGTCTGGAAAACTACCTGGACACTGCAGCTCCAAACACTTTTTTGCTGCTAATTATTCCTCCAGCCCCATTTTAGAAAGCAACAAAGGCTTTTCCCCCATGCCATCGTTTCCATTATTCAGCAGTTCCCAGCCCCACACAAGGACTCTGCAGATCCTGCCAGGTGTGTCCTGGCTCTCCGTGACTCACCCACAGGCTGGTCTGCTCTTACCTTGCTCTCAGACAGGTTAGTCCAGGGGGAAGCTCTGCCCAGTGCCAGGATTTGCAGGTTGAGGCACAGAGACCCTCAACTTTCCCCATGCAACATCCTCCTCCCTCCTCTCCCCCCTCCCAGCCAGCTGGCTGCTCTTATCACTTCTACATTTACAGCAGGCTTTTGGGGTGGTGTCAAGTCAGCCACCCTTGCTTAGTCCCAGGGGGCACAGAAAGGACTGGACTCAAGTCCAGACTCAGCCGAGACACAGCACTGTAAGAATGTCCTCACTGCCAACAATCCCAAAGAAAAGCAGCCATTGGGAGGCAACAGGAATAGGTCTGGAGTAACACTGCCTCAGGAAAAACTGTGGCCAATTCTGGGCTCCTCAGTACAAGAAAGGCAAGGAGCTGCCGGAGCAGGACTAAAGAAAGAAATAAAGATGATTAAAGTACTGGAGCATCTCCCTGGTGAGGAGAGACTGTGGGAGCTGGGCCTGGTCAGTCTGGAGAAGGGAAGGCTGAGAGAGGATCCCATCAATCCATACAAACATACATTGAAACATCCATTTGATCCATACAAACACCCCCAAGGGATGTCAGAGAATGGTGCCAGATTCCTTCCAGTTCCACCCAGTGACAAGATGAGGAGGAATGGCCATAAAATAAAACACAACAAATTCTGCCTCAATTTGAGGGACAACTTCTTTCCACGAGGGTGGCAGGAAACAGTGTTTGAAATAGCTAACCAGCGAGGGCCTGGAGTCTCCCGCTCTGGAGACATCTCAAACCCACCTGGGTGCGTTCCTGTATCACGCGCTGCAGGTGACCCTGCCTGGGCAGGGGGTTGGACTGGACGATCTCCAGAGGTCCCTTCCAACCCAAACTCCTGTGGCATTCTGTCCCAGCCCATCCTGCCGGCGGAGCTGCCACCCCACCCCTGAGGGCAGCCATGGCTCCCCTCAGCACCGCCCTGCCCGCACTCAACATGGCGCCGCCCGGCGCCGCTGCCAGGCTCCAACATGGCGCCCGCCGAACTCTGCCCGGACCTGCCATGGCCGAGGCTGCGCCGCGCCGCTTCCGCTTCCTGCCCGCAGCCAAGATGGCGGCGGCGGCGGGGCAGCGCCGTGGGCCCGGCGGCCGCTGAAGCCGCTTCCGCCGCCGCGGGCTCTCCAGCAGTAAACATGGCGGAGTCGGTGCTGGAAGTTGTGGGCCGGCTCCAGGCGCGGCTGGCGGGCAGCGCCGAGCCCAAGAAGGTGATGGGGGCTGCCCCGGCGGTGGGGACGGGGGTCGGGAGTGCGCGGGGCGCGGGGCAGGGCCTCCCTCCGCCGAGGCTTCCCTGCGTGGAGCTCCGTGCCTGGCCGGGGCCGCGGCGCGGGGGTGAGGCGTGCGGGCTGCCCGGGGGGTGTCCCCGCTGGAACTCGCCCGCTGCCACCAGCCCGCTCCGGGCTGGCAGGCCCCGCAGGTCCCGCTGCGGCGGGCCGGTGTCCTTTGTGGAGTCCCCCCGTGGCAGGCTCGGGGTGGTGGCAGGCGTCCCGTGTCAGGTCCTCCCGCGACAGTGGCAGGCAGGGGTCCCGCGTGGGGTCCTGCCTTTGGCAGTGGCGGGCAGGGGTCCCGTTTGTGCTCCCCCTTTGGCGGGCAGGGGTCCCTTTTGGGGTCCCTTTTGGGGTCAGACGGGCAGCGGAGAACTCTCCGGAAGAGTCTTGCCCTGGTGACGTGGTTGGTGGCAGAGCCCACGCAGGGAGGCACAGCCGCGGGGCTGGGGGGACACGGCTCCCGGACAGGAGCTGGCTCCTGTCGCCTCTGTTTCCGGGGACTTGCTTGGCTCTTCTTGCCCCTCTCCACTAGGGAATGTGCCCGCTGCCAAAATGTGCTGCCCGCAGCAGCTGCTGTGCTGCCCCGACCTGCCTTGGGCTCGGTCTGTTCGGTGACATTCTGCCGGTGACAGTCAGTGACCGTCCTGCTGGGCACCTGCATTCAGAGCTGGTTTTTCTAGCGAAATCTGGAATCACGGTTGAACTCGGGCATGTTCTAAAACTGTTCTCCGGTTTTAAAGGGGGAGCGTCTGTTGAGACTGTTCGCAGGTGTTGGTTCATGTTTTGTGTAATTCAGGTGAAACAGGAGGCAGGCAGGGCTGTGCAGCTGCTCTGTGCTTGTCTGACGCTGTTTCACTGAGACAAACACCTGCAGAACTCACTTCCCAAGGAAGAGGAGTGGATGCTCGAGTGCTGACCCTTTGAAATGGGAGCCCCTGTAGGAGCTCCAGCCTGGCTGGGGGTGATGGGATGGGATCTGGTTACTCTTCTCACCCTCCCAGCCTCAGGGTTTAACTGGTAGAGCCCCAGACGGAGCTGAGGGATTGCCAAGGTGTCAGTTCCAGGGGGGTCTGAGCTTCACGGTGCTGAGACCGTGGGCAATACTTCAAATATTGTCACAGCACTCAGTGCACAGAGAGTGCTGCTGTTTCCTGACCCTTGTGTGCGCTTGGGGCAAAAACTGCTGGTGTGTTTCTGGAGCACTGCTGGTCTCGAGGCAGTGTTTGCACAGCCCGACTCTTTCTCCAGTGACCTTGTGGTGCGAAGTCGTTTCTTGCTCTGTTGATCCTGTGCGGTTTTGCAAGGGTAGGCAGAGGAGGTGAAGCAGGGTAATGGCTTGAAAACCTCTTTTCTTCCCCTGCAGAAAGGCTCTGTGACCTATTTTCTTTATTTCTGATACTTTTCCAACCATATCCTTGGAAGCATTAGTGGTTTTAAGCCTGACTTTAGTTGTCATTGCATTGTCTTGATGGATCTAGTGAGGACATTCCTGTGCTAAAAGTTTACCCTGTCAGCAGGACAAATCCATGGCATCCCTGGGTGCTGCACACCCTTACACCATTTCCAGTCCTCACTTTTCTTGCCTGGTCCTTTGAAAATATTTCATCAGGAATGTAAAAGAAGAATATTTGCCCAGTATTGTGTACAACTCATTGCTTTGCTGAAAGTGTAAAGTGTTATTATTATTGCTTTCGGGTGAAAATTGGGCTGCTGGCACAGAACAGTGCAAGTGAAATTTTGGACAGTGCTGTAATGGTTTGGAAAGAATCCTTTTTTTCCAGCAGAGGAGGTGCAAGCTCTGCTTCAGGGCTATGGGAAGAAAGAGGAGAAGGAAAACATGAGCATCTTCACGGAGGCAAAGCAGCCTGGCTGTGCTGCAGCAACTTGATATTGTGTGTTTTTAGTGTCGTAACGGTTTGGCTGCCTTGGTTCAGAAAAAAAAACAACAATCCACCCATGTTCAACAGAACTTGATTGGAGCTGGACCTCAGGGAAGGTTTTAAGGGTTGTGTCCTGTGCTTGGGGTGTTTTAGAAGAGCTTTGGTGTGTGTGTCTCACAAGACACAAGCCTGGTGTTTTCTGTCTCCCACCTGGTCACCTTTCCCTCACAGGATTTTTATGATCTTGGTTATTTGATGAGCTGCCAGATTTAAACTCCCAGGATTGTTACAGGTTGGAAAAGACCTCCAGGACCGAATCCAGCCTTTGACTGAACCCTTCCATATCAACTGAGTGCCACGCTGAGTTGTTTCTTGAGCATCTCAAGGGATGGGGACTCCATCACCTCCTTGGGCAGCCCCTTCTAATGTCTGACAACCCTTTTCTGGGAAGAAATTCCTCCTGATGTCCCTTTAAGCGTCAGTGGGATGAACTCCATCAACTTGTTTCCATAGGAAGTACAGATTAGTATGAGTTTTTAAGCCTCACTGCATCAAGGTTGTCTCACTTGGTGCATCTCATGCACAAGGACTTGTGTTCCATGGAGGAACCAACTGCAGTGGCTGTGGAATAGCTCAGCTCCTCATGAGACATGTTCTGGATCAAGTGTGTGGCTCCAACCACACTGAGAACAGCATTCCCATTGAGAACAGCACTTCCCTTCTTGGAATTCAGCCCTGAAGGCAACAAATAGCTAAAGAGCAAACAGAACTGTGGGAGATGCTAGTGGGGTGTAGCTGGGAAATATTTGGGAGGATTTAGGGATACCAGAATGAGTTCTTCCTTGGATCTTACTCTCAGAGTGGGATTTTCTAAGCTCTGAAAAAACCTTTCTAGGAATTTAATTAGCTCACAGAGATGCTGCTGCTTTAATATTGTCCTGCTTTACTGTTTTTCTATCTAATACAAAAATCCATCCTCTTTTCCTTCCTATCTCCTTTGCATACACAAGTCCAAATTCCTTTATTACCAATTCCAGAAGGAGTTTAGCCTTTCCAGAGGGATCCTGACCCCTGAACTGTGGCAGGCAGTCCAAGGGAAGGCAGCAGAGTTGGGCTGTGTCTCTGCTGCCTTTGGTTTGATGGCTTCAGTTGCCAGTGCACTTGTTGAGCAGCTGTGCTGGCAAGGCAACAGCAGCTACTCTTGGTATCAGGGTTTCACCCTTCTAAACCAAGAAAACTGAAACCTTCTGTCACAGTTATCAGGTCCTAAATATAAAGGAGTGGTTTCTAGTGAGCAGAAATTGTGGTTTTGCTTAAATCAGGTGAACCTTTCTCTGGGTGTCGAGGTGTGCTTCCTCTCCGAAAGCAAGAGCGCTCCTCAAATAGGTTAGAGGAAATCATTTTCCTCAAAAGGCAGGAAACCTGTAAACCTCTCTGATCCTTGCATGGTGGACATGGGGGTGATTGAGTGTCAGCTTAGGCTGACAGTGCTGATTTGAGCACGAGCACAGTGCTTTAAAGAGATCTTCTGGATCAGGGGCAGCCCTTTGTATGGCATATAGCATAGGAGTGCTGAGCACAGCCTGGGCTGTATAGGGGCTATAATAATGGGAATGCTGATGAGGCTGGACTGTGGCTATAGCTGAGCTGTGGGAAATGATGTGAGGGGCAACAGTGCTGTCAGATGTGTTCTACCATGTACTGTAGCTACAGAGCCAACAGACATCGTGGGGAGGCGATGTCCCAAACCACCTGGGTGGCAGAGGTACAAGAACATCCCATTCACTTAGAATCCCAAAGTTATTAAGGTTGGAAAACACTTCTAGGATCATCAAATCCAACCTGTGACTGATCCCCACCTTGTCAACCAGACCCCCATGCCCAGTCAATCCTTGAACACCTCCAGCGATGGGGACTCCACCATGTCCCTGGGCAGCCCATTCCAATGCCTGACCACCCTTTCCTGAAGAAATTCCTCTTGGTGTCCAACCTGAACCTCCCCTGGTGCAGCTTGAGGCCATTTCCTCTTGCCAAGCTCCTGCAGCTCCTCACTGGGATGCTCATTGGAGAGGACTCCTTGTCCCACCCTGTCCTGTGGAGCAGCTGAAGGTGCTGGCTGGACCTTGCTTGGGGTGTGTGGAGGAAAAAAGAGGTTCCCCTCTTAGGTCTTTAAGAGCATCTAGAAATCTTCCTTCCCCTTTTTACTTTGGTTTGTTCCCACCCCTCTTGCCAAGGGGTGTGATTCCTCCACCACCACCTCCTGAGAGTCTTCCTCTTGCTGTGTGTTTCTGTTCCTGGTGCTTTAAGCCAGATGTGTTGCAGTCCCGTGTGAAGCAAACGTTAATATTTGAGTGTGTTACAAGACTTTCAGGTGGCTTCTCGTGGGCAGAGGCAGGATTTTTTTGCAGTTGGCCCTCGTGTTCAGCTTCTCAGGAGCTTTTTTGGAGTGAGACAGCAGCTGTCAGGCACTTGGATCTTCCTAACAAGCTCTCAGGCAGTGCAGCATTTTCTTCCTCCCTAATCCCTGTCTGTGGTTCCGTGTGACAACTCTGAACGCTTTTCCTCTTGTCTCCACAGCTGCTGAAGAGTCTGAAGAGGCTGTCAGAGTTACCCATCACAGTTGACATTCTCGTGGTAAGAGCTGTGAAATCTGGGGCTTTTCATCGTGTCTGTCGAGTCCCAGGGAGAGCTGTTTTCCCACGGAAGTGCTGCTTTCCCTGGAACAGGGTGTGTTGCCTCGGCCACCTGCTCCAGCCCAGTGTCACTGGTGTGATGGTGACAAGGTTCTGGAAGTGCCAGGCACGGGATAAAAGCGTGCCAGAGCAGGTGGGAAGCTGTGGAGGACAGTTTGTGATCCTCAGTTCTCCCAAAAGCTTAGCACCTGACTGGCATGTGAGAGTTGGAGCAGATCCCAGCAATAACAAATCAGCAGGAAATGAGGAAGTGCTAATCCTGACAGTTTTTAATGGCTTCTGTCTTCAAACTTGCCAGCTCTCATGGTAAATACCTACTTGGGTTACTAATACGAGTAATTAGGATTTGACTAAGGTAGAATTAACTCTTTGATTTACATGTATTGAGTGATATAATATCAGCTGAAAACATAATAAAAATTATGTCTTTATCAAGGAACTTTCTCCCTTGCAGCGTAGGGAGTGTGTTGATTTCATTGACTCTTTAGGAAGTTTAGCAGGGGTGAGAATTCCTGTTTTGCTAAGATGCATTCGTGGCTCTCTCATGAAGGAGACAGGAGTTGGGAAGACTGTGAACAGCCTGAGGAAACATGAGCTCGTGGGAGACTTTGCCAAGGACCTCGTGGCCAGGTGGAAGAAGCTGGTGCCGGTGGCCCAAGAGGCAGAGCGGTGAGTGAACCCCATGGATGAGCTTTGGGAATGTTTTTTCAGTGGATATTTTAAACCTCTCTGGCCAAGGCTCTGGAAAAACTTGTAAAACCAATATGCTAACTCTGCCTGGGGGTTTTGCCTTGTTTTGGCAGAAACTTCCTGCCTTTGCTGGCTGTGGAGTGTTGGGATGCTGACAGCCGCAGTTTCATGTGGAAGTTGGGGCCAACTTTCAAGAATTTGCAGTTTGATGAAGAGATTAATAGGAGATGCCAAAAAAAGTGCCCTCAATAAAGCAAAAGATGCAGTCTGCTTGCTTTCCATTTTATGGTTCTGAAGACAGGAAGTTCTAAGCCCAAGTAATTTGAAAGAATGCTTTTATGAGCCAGGATCCTATGGAAACTGGAAGTTATTGCTAGCAGGCATGTGGCAGTAACAAAGCTGTGTTGAACCCAGCAGAGAGATCAAATAGGTTTGAGTGATAAAGGCCCAGTTATTAATGGGAATTTAAATAACTGATATTCCCACGTGTTTAACTGGGGAACTGGGGGACATTTCCCACAGCATCACATAGCCAGGAAGGTGTAGGCATGGAGAAGGTTCTGTCTCTAGTCCTAATAAAAGTAAATAATCAATTCTAGCACTAGAAAAGCAGTTTTTAAGTCCCTGATTGTTGCTGTTCCTGAGATATTTAGTGGGATTTTTTCCACAAAACTACCAAATATTTAGTCTTGTATAAGAGGTGTTCCAGTCCAGGGAATGGCTCTTTTCATTCATATTGGACAGTTTAGATCTAACTATTTTTGGTTTCTTCTCCCTTTAGAAATAACCTAGACTCTGAAGACCGTGACTACGAGAGGAGCAGCTCGAGCAAAAGGCATCAGGAATCCTCCCTCAGAGAGGATGAGGAAGCTGACCAGGATTATTCAGAACCCTTCCAGCCTTCTTGCAGCCAGTCCTATAGCCCAGATCATAGGGAAAAGAAGTCCAAAAGGTATCCCAGGCCTGAGAGAGCCCATGAGACTTATGGCTACAGCAGCCAGCAGGGGAAGGGTTGGGGCAGATCCTCCCCGGTGCTCTCTTCAGATCAGGAGTACTCAGACTGTGGACAAGCTGTGTCACCTGAGCCCAGTGAGAGCCCTCAGGATATGGACACAGACCCTTATGCCTCTGAGGAACAGGAAGAACCAGCAGTATTCCATCGGAAAGCCAGCAAAGGCCACAGCTTCCAGGAGAAGCTCGGGGCAGGCCGGGAGAGGAGCTCCGGCGATTTCTGCGACAAAGGGAACGCGAGTCGGAGCAAAGAGCACAAATCCTCGCACAAGAAGCAGCGACTCGATGGCAGAGGGGACGACAGGACCTCTGCCTTCAGCCCAGAGAGATTGCACAAGGCCTCTTTTAAAGAGCAGCTCCGAGAATCCCCCGTGGCAGCGGCCAGCAAGGAGAAGCAGAGGACGTCGGAGGGCAGCAAGAAGGAGAAGAACCGGGAAAGCGGCACCTCCAGGAAGGAGAAGTCGCACACGTTGTCACACTCAGAGGAATCTTTGGACAACCATGTCAAGAAGCAAAAGCATCGGGACTCTGAGAAGAGCAAAGTGGAAAAGTCCAAGCAGAGCCTGGAGAGCTCTAACTCAGAGAAAAGGAAAGCTGAGAGTGACTCAGCCAATAGGATCAAGGAAAAGGGGGGTTCTGGGAGCTTAAAGTCTTCGGAGGGGAAACGTAAAATCTCTGAGGTGGACAAAAAATCAGTGGGTTTTTCCTCAAATTCTGGGGAGGGGGAAGCAGAGGATGAGTTTGAACAGCCTACAATGTCCTTTGAGTCATATCTCAGCTACGACCAGCCTCAGAAAAAGAAAAAGAAAGTGGTCAAACCCTCGGCTGGGTCAGCTGGGGACAAAGACCGAGGGCACAGCAAACAAAATGGATCCAAAGCCAGTACCAACAGCTCGAGCTCCAGTCAGAAAAGTCCAAGCCACAAGAGGACAAGTGAGAAAAAGGCAGAGAAGAAACCCCCAGAGCCTCCTAAACCAAAAAGGGTAAGGTTTGGAAGGATCTGGCAGTGAACAAAGAAGGTGGGATCAGCTGCTCTCAGTCCTCTGCCTTGTTAGTTTTCCCCTTGGAAAAGTGGGTGAAGGTGGGGGAAGGAAGAAATGCAATGGGTGGATTTTTATGTTTTACTATTTTATGTTTATTCAAAAATGGGGAGAGTAAAAGAGCAAATCTTCAGATAAATATTGGTGTGAAAGAGTATTGGACATGATGCACTTGGTAAGAAGGCAGAGTATCTGCAGATGTGAGCTCAGAATCCATCCCAGTTTGCAGTGCATCTCCTGCTAACAAGATTCCCATGTCTCTCCTCTCAAGTATTTATACTTCTCTAAAATGGACTTTTTTTGGTGCCCAGAAATGGGAGAACTGGTGGTACAATGCAGCTTATTCCAGAAGACAAACCTTCTTTTGTGAAAGCTTGGAAAATGAGCAATATTTCTGTACAGATCCTTTGTCACATGGGTGCCATAGTTTGGTATATAAATAGGGACTAATGTGTAAAACCTTTACTGTTTCATCTTTTTGCTCAATTTTGAAACACTCGGCTCTTCATAAAGTGGTTTTTATAATGTGTAACAGCATTTTAAATCCTGCTTTGCCATTCATTCGAATAAGTACTTCATAAAACTTCATACCAAAGTTTTCAGTTTCTCTTCTCTTCTACCATGGCAGAGGTTTTTACAGGAGAAGGAGAAGAGGCAGAGCTGGTAAATGAGTGTTTGAGATCAGAGAAATGCTTCTGCTTGTCCTGAATAGGTTAAAACCGTGGATGGCTCTTTCTGGAGGGTGCTGAGTGATTCAGATCCCAAATTTTGGCTTCTTCTTATTGGCAGCCACCCCCTGAGGTTGTTCTCTGGTGCAAACTGATCAGCATTGAGTGGTTTATTCAAAATGTGCAAAAAATCACAGTTCAGTGCTGTTTGTACACTGGTGGAATGTCATATTCTGCTGTATTCCTGACTTACTTCCACGTGCATTCTCTCCTTCCAGATAATTTTAGATGTGGTACCAACATTAGCAGACATCCCCCTGCCCCCCATCCAGGCCAATTATCGTCCTCTTCCCTCGATTGAATCCATCACCTGCTCCCAGACAAAAAGGAAAGGTATGCTGGGCAGGAAAATGAGTTTGGAATGAGCCATTTTGTGGGAGAGAGCATGAATGGATGCTGGCTGGGTTAAAATCTTCATGTTGGGGTCTGCTAAGAGCATAGATTTCAGACAAAAAAGCTGCTGCTTTCCCATGTGCTCCATCAGAACTGAGAAAAATCTTTCACTGACCTTTCTTTGGGGCTTGGGCTTTGGACTTGCCTTGAAGACTTCTTGGAGAAGACTTTGCTCTTTAGGTCACTTGTGGGTGACTTCAATTTGTGCCTCCTGTGCCATTCATCAGGACTGGCTCTTTCTTTTCTCTGTCCCCTTCTCACTCCAAGTGTTTCCCTCCACAGCAGTGTCCTCGCCAGTGGAGGAGAGCGAAGCAGGTTTCACCGGCCGACGGTTAAATTCCAAAATGCAGGTGTACTCTGGCTCCAAAACTGCCTACCTCCCAAAGATGATGTCCCTGTACCAGCAGTGTATCAGGGTCCTCAGTAACAACATCGACTGTAAGTACCTTTCCTCGTGTCTCAGAGTCACTGTGCAGGTGCACTGAAATTTTGGCAACTTTGTACAGATCCCACCTGGCCTGGAGTGTGGGAGCAGCTCCCCCTTGTTAGAAGGGGGAACAAATATGGGACTAATCCCACTGAAAGCTCAGGTGCTGCAGTGATCAGCACCCAGAATGCTTTCAGGCAGTGCTGAAGCACTGGAAATTGTGGCAAATAGAGCTTGCACAGACATTTCTTATCTTGGAGATGTTGTTGCCTGAGGTTTCTTTCTCCTCCCCTCTTCCTGCATGTTGTGGTGCAACACTGCAGTTTTTCACTGGGTGTCAAGGTGTCAAACCCTTTCTTTGGCAAGGAAGGGGCAGGATAATTAATACCCTGTGCTTCTTGCTTCTCTCTAGCAATCTATGAAGTGGGTGGTGTCCCTTTCTCCGTGCTGGAGCCAGTATTGGAGAGGTGCACCCCGGAGCAGCTGTACCGCATTGAGGAATGTAACCATGTGAGTGCCTGGGCCTGGGAAGGGCTGTGATGTGCAGGGCTGTCCTCATCTGCAAGAGCAGAATAGGAAACAAAACTTTCTCATAGCAAGAGGTGGCTTTTGCTAGTCCTGAGTTCCTGGCTTTGCTGCAAGCCAAACTGGAATTCCAGTGACACCAGCACTAAGCTGGTGCCGAGGAGGAGTCAGGAGGGATCCCAGCTCTGTGTGGGTTTGCTTCAGGTGCTGGTGGAGGACACGGATCAGCTGTGGCACAACCACTGCCTGAGAGACTTCAAGAACGAGAAGCCCGAGGAGTTCGAGTCATGGCGGGAGATGTACCTGCGGCTGCACGACGCGCGCGAGCAGCGCCTGCTCATGCTGGCGCGGAACATCGGCTCTGCCCACGCCAACAAACCCAAAGGTGGGGCTCAGGGAAGGCATTTGGGCTTAAAACCAGCCCAGTTCATGAGTTGCTTATCTGTGTGCTCGCCTTTGCTTTGTGGTTTAGAGTGTCTTGCTCTCATCCATGGCGGTGTTGAGGCAGAGCAGTATTTTACAGCAAGGGTGTGTGGGGCTGCAGAGGCACCTCCTGTTCCACGGTGGCTTCTCCAAAACCAGGAAAGGAGAAGCATTCCTGGTTTTTTGGTGAATGTGATGAAAACTGCTGAGCTGATCAGTCTGATTTCTCACTTCAAGGGGTTCAGAACTTAGAGGGGAGACTGTCACTGTTGCTTTGGAATGGATGGAGTGGGAGAGGTGGATGAACTTGCTGTAGTGACAGGAGCAGTGAGGAGCCTCCTTTACTGTAAGCTGGATCTAAGTGGTGTTTCCCTCTGGCTTCTTGCAGGGAGAGTGGCCAAGATGGCATTTGTGAACTCTGCAGTAAAGCCCCCTCGGGACGTCCGGAGGAGACAGGAGAAGTTTGGAACTGGAGGACCTCTTCTGCCGGAGAAGACCAAGTGAGTGTTTCTCTGTAGCAGTTGCTGCTCAGGGCCTCCTGCCAGCTTCTCCTCCTGAAGCTCTGGAAAAGATACTGTGTGTCTGGGAGCTCCTTTTGCAGGGGAAACTTGTAACTGTAGTAGCCCACAGTTACAAGTTTCCCTGGTTGATACAAGTGTTTCCGTGTTGTATCAACCCTGCCGCTGTTACAAACATGATTTGTGTCTGTGCCATTGTATCAAACCAGGGTGAATCCTTATGGAAATGCTGTCCTGTGTCTGTTTCAGAATCAAACCAGTCCCGTACACATCCAGCAAAAGCCACGCTCGGGCGAGTGACGAGCAGTCCTACGATGGGCCCAGCACCAGCAGTGCCCACTCGGTCCCATCTTCAGGTAGCACCTTCTCCTCGTACGACCCCAGGAAACCCCCAGTGAAGAGTAAGTACAACCTGCAGGACATCTCTGGGGTGTCTTAGAGCTCCTCCTCACAAACAGCTGCTTCTGCTGTAGGAGAATTCCAGGCTATGCAGGAGGGTTGGTGTTGGCATCTCTCCTATCTCTAAAAAAACTCTGTTCAAACTTCTTGCACGAGGAAAAGCAAAGGGAAACATCTGATTCACCTGCTCAGAGCTGACTGGATCAGCCTGTCCTAATGGTGCCAGTGAGGCAGAACCTCTGCCTTTGCCCTCCTGCTGCCCTGTGTCTGTCCAGCTGTTTGGAATTGTAGTGCAGCTCTCTTGGGAAGGGAGCAGGGAGGCTTTAGCCAGGGATCTGTGTTGGTGCAGTGCAGAAAGCAGTGGGTTCTCCTCAGTCTGTGACCTGAAAACTCTGATGGGCTCCACTCAGAACAAACACTCATGTCTGCCTTGCCTCTGCTTTGCCAGGGCTGCAGCTTTGAATTTCTCTCTGTCTTAGTCTGTCACTTTTGCTTTCATGTGGGGGCTTTTTTGTTTGATTCAGTGGTGGTTTTTTTTTCTTTCTCTTTTGCAGAAATTGCACCAATGATGGCAAAGACTATCAAAGCTTTCAAAAACAGGTTCTCTCGGAGATAAGTTTGCAGTGCTGATCTGGGCCTTTCTCTCTTGGGGAGGAGTGGCACTGAAGGGGGAGAAGGTACCCAAACAGCCCTTCCTTATCTTTGAACTCTTTGGAGGCTGCAGCTGCTGGGAGAAGCTTCGATCTGCACAAGATGATGGCACAGTATTTTATCTTTTATTCTGGTCCCTTTCTCAGTGTCAAGCCCTCTCTTTTACCCCTTGTCCTCAACATTCTGTTTCTGGCTTTGTCATCCATCGAAAGAAGGGTGTACAGAATCTCCTGACACAGGAAAATGTGAAGTCTTGGCACCTGCTGAGAGTGGAAGATCCAGAGACTTATTTACTATTTAACCTCTTAATAAATTATGAAATGGTTTTAATTAATATTTTGCCCCTCTGCCCTGCTGTATTATTTATGTCGCTCTCAGTAGTCTCTCCCCTCCCAACCCAGTCCTGGGGTCAGCCTCGGTGACTCGAGCTGGAATCCATCAGTCTGAGTGGACATTGGGTGTCACAGGAATCTTTCCTCGTGATCTGGTACCTGCTGGGCCCAAAGTCTCACCTGGAGACTCTGGGACAGGTCGGACCAGTGACCCAGCCACTTGTCAGTCCTTTGGCAAGTGCATCCAGTCCTGAGGCTTTGCTCTCTGCTCGTGTGTGTCAATAAAATCTGAGCTCTTGACCTTCTCTGTGCTGTTGCTGTAGATCCTGTACAGGTGCTTTTGTGGTCCTGCAGGGATGCCAAGAGCCTTTGGGGACGTTTCCTCTGCTGCTGTTGTCTTCTGCTGGCTACTGGGAATAAAACTGCCAGGGATTTGGGAGAAGTTTTACTGTGCATCAAGTCAGATTTTAACTTTTTGTCTGGAGAGAGATAGGGGACTTTGCAATGGAAAACAGTTTTTAAATATCAGTGAAGGCATAGTTTGCCTCTTTTAGTGGGAAGAAGGAATACTTCTGTCTTTTTTTCTGTGTGGTATTGGAAAGGATTTATTTCCAGTTAGGAAGCTGGTGCCTAAATCCTGTCTTTTCCCTGCATGTTTTGCTCTGTCCCCTCTTTGGAAAAATCCAAGGATTTTGGTCTTTGAACCTGAAACCACTTGAATGAAGTTGGAGGGGAGTGAGCAATGGAATGTGGCTGTTTTAACTCGTGTGTCCTTCAGAGCAGGAGTTCAAAAGGCTCCCTTGTGGCTGGTGTGTGAGGAGCTGGAGCTCAGGAAAGAGAAGGTGCTTGATGGGACTGGTGGGAGTGTCAGGAAGTGCCCTGGAGCTCCCGGAGAGGTCAGAGCCCTGCTGAGGGTGTGAGGATGGCAGTTGGGCTCGCCGAGGCTGGAGCTGGATGTGGCCAGGAGCTGGCTGTGATGTGGGGAAGGTTTCTGCCTGTGGGTTGTATCTGGGGAAGGTTTCTGCTTGTGTTTTGTGTCTGCCCCAAAGGGAACCTCGGAGTGATGCAAGCAGAGGATGGGGCTGGGGAGACCCCAGGTCTTGTGGCCTCTCTGGGAGAGCTTGGGGATCTAACTGGATCAGAGAGGGAAGGGATTCTCCTGTTCCAAGCCATATTTGCTGCCCTAGGACTTTGCTGTCTGGGTGGAAAAGATGCTGGTAGTGGATGCTGTTGTTGCTGGCAGCTCCTGAGAAGCTCTGCTGCTGGCTTTCCGTGGCTGCCAAATCCCAAACCGGTGGAGTTGTCTGTGTGCACTGACTGGGGGAAACCTTGCTGTGAAGGGTCCTCCCTGGAGGGCTCTAGAAAAATCCCTGTTTTGCTTCTGGTTTCTGTTGGGTTGTTTGTTTCTTTCCTTTTTATTTTTTCCTGGCTTTAAAAAAAAAAAAAAAGTCTCTTTAAAACCATTCTGAACACCTGTCTCCTGTTTCTTTGGTCTGTTCTTTGTTTAGTTTGAAGTTCTTGGAAAAATGTTCTCAGACTCTCATGTGCTGTAAGTTTGTTACAGTCCCAGATGCTTTAATGTTACCGTGCAGCATTTCAGTGTGTGTTGTGCTGTAAAACAATGGCTCCTTTCTCCTGCGTTTTTTGCTGTATTTAATTTTGCTGTATTTTTAATTAGATAACAATATATCCTCTTCTGCTGACCGTTGTGCTACTGTTTATTTCTCCTCTGTACTTGGGGTAGGGGCAGAGGGGAGGGAAGCAGAGCCTGGAATTGTGTTCAGACCTGAGGGAGCTTTGAACAAAGGATCTGGGTGATGCCCAAGAACAATTCTGGGCACTGCTAAACTGCCAATAATTGATACCACAGCTCCATGCTCAGCTGTCTGGGGAGATGCTCTTTCCCTCTCAGAGCAGCCCCTTTGCTCCAGGCTTTGCCAGCTGTGTCCATGTTCTGTTTGTGGGATGGCAGGGAGGTGACACTGGCGTGGCTCTGCTCTCAGGGGGACAATGCCAACCCCTCGCCCTTCCCTTCCTTTTGCTCAAACACTAAATCCAGCCTGGGGAGAGGTGGGCACTGCTGGGAGCAGAGCAGGGATATTTCCCTGGGGGACACACTACGCAAAGTCTGGGATCAAAGTGCTCCCTCCCTCCCTCCCAGTGTCGGGCTGTGACACTTGTGCAGTTGTTCTGTGCTCCACCACACACAAAAGGATGGAGCAGAGCTGCCTCTTCCCCTTCCCACCCCATCCCGGTAGGATGGGGAAGGGGAGTGACTTGGACTCGTATTTGTATTTTGGTCCCAAACTGTGTATATATACAATTTTCTATGTTCCTTTTTTTGTGGTAACTAAAATGAATATTTTAATTAGATAAGTTATATGAAAAAGAGGAGAATCATGTCTCAATAAAAGCCAAACACTGGACTGTGATTGCTTGTTCTTTCCTGACTGACAACGACTGTTAACCACACCATTCGGAAACTCCGTGTCCCCTCGGAGGGCGATGCTCCGGTATCCCACTCCTCTATCCCGTCCCGGTATCCCGGCAGGGGTGCTGCTCCCGTTCCTGCGGTGGGTGGAACAATCCCCAGGGATAAAACCCCCTGAAAAGCAAGTTCACGCTTCCCCCGGTGGGGTCAGGGTGAGGAGGGGCCAGGAGCACCGGGACCCCTTCCCGGGACCGCCGGGATTCCTCCCCAGGAGCACCGGGCTTTTCGCGGGCTCAGCACGTGCGGAGCCATGCCCCGCCCACACGGGCGTGGCTAGGAGTCAATGGACGTATCACAGCTCTCTGTGGGCGTGGCTATGAGCACAGGGGCGGGGCCTATGGATCTGTGGGCGGGGCGTCGGGACAGGGGGCGTGCCCTGCATGGGTGGGTGGGGAAGTAGGCGTGTCATGTGTACTTATGGGCGTGGTCTGTGCGACACGGGGACGTGTCCTGGTGCAATGTAGGCGTGGTTTCCGCACTCTGTGGGCGGGGCTATAGCACAGTGGGCGTGTCCCGCGGGCATGCGCGCTGGCTGTACGGTACCGGCGCTGCCATGGCGCACGGGCACGGGCCCGGCCGGTGCCGCTGCTGCTGCGGGGAGGAGGCGGCGGAGCGCGGCGCGGCCTGGGGGCTCTACCTGCGCATCGACCGGCAGCGCCTGCAGTGCCTCAACGAGCGCCGCGAGGGCTCCGGAGCCACCGTGTTCCGGCCCTGGGAGGAGCGCGGGGATCGCTCGCAGGTGAGGCCGGAGGGGCGCTGGGATGGTGCGGTGTGTCGGGCAGAGGGGATCCTGCCCCTCGCTCCGAGGGAGGCACTGCTAGAGTGCTCTGTCCGGGTCTGGGGAACTCTGGCCAAGACAAGGAGCTGCTGGAGAAGGTTCAGCAGAGGATGAACCACAAGGATGATTTGGGGTCTGGAGATCTCCCTGATGAGGAGAGACTGTGGGAGCTGGGCCTGGTCAGTCTGGAGAAGGCTGAGAGGAGATCCCATCAATCCATAAAATATCCCCAAGGGATGTCAGAGGATGGTGCCAGACTCTGTTCAGTGACAGGATGAGGAGCAATGGCCATAAACTAAACCACAACGAATTCCACCTCAACATGAGGAAGAACTTCTTTCCATGAGGGTGGCAGAGCCCTGGAATAGCTGCCCAGGGAGGGCCTGGAGTCTCCTTCTGTAGGCACATCCCAAACCCATCTGGACATATTCCTGTGTCACCTGCTCTGGGTGACCCTGCCTGCAGGGTGGTTGGACTGGATGATCTCAGAGATCCCTTCCAATTCTAAATATTCTAAATATTCTAAATATTCTAAATATTCTAAATATTCTAAATATTCTAAATATTCTGTGACCGAGGCACTGTGGGACCCCCTGAGCCCCACTGGGGTGACCCCCCCATGCTCCCTCCACTTGTCCCCACGTTCCCCCCTGCTGTCCCCTGCGCTCCCCCCACCACCCCTCACATGCCCAGGGCCAGCCCTGACCTGCTGCTCTCTTTTCCCAGTTCGTGGAAAGCGATGACGACGAGGAGCTGCTCTTCAACATCCCGTAAGTTCCATCCCTGAGCGCCTCTGGCACCCTTCTGGCTGCTGGCAGGGCTTGTTCCCCACCTGGGAATGAGGCACTGGGGTTGATTTGGAGGGGACAGAGGTGCAAACCCCTCTCTGTGTGTCTGGGCAGGTTCACTGGCAGCGTGAAGTTAAAAGGAGTCATTGTGATGGGTGAGGATGATGGGACACACCCGGCGGAGATGAGGCTGTGAGTAAAACCAGCTCCCCCCTTCCCCAGAGGGACTGAGTGTTATGGGGGGAAATGGTGGCATTGTGCTGCAGCACTTCAGTCATTCCAGGGAGCCAGGTGGAAAAATAAACTGCTTGTGGGGAAAAATGTGGGGAAAACCAAGCAAATAAACACAATGTGAGGCAGTGTCAGGGCTCACCTCGCACTTGGAATCAGCAGGTCCTGCTGTGCTCAGTTTTTCTCCTTGCTCTTCCTTGTTGGGTTCTCTGGAATGTGATGCTTTGTGGTGGTGGGAGAAGACAAAGTAAATCCAGTTTTTTGTTGAGAAGAACCTGGGCTGTGCTAATGGATGGGTAGGAATCCAATTAGCTGAGCTGTTGTTAATAACTCCCTGCTGGGTCTCCTTCTTGTCTTTCATAGGTTCAGGAACATTCCTCACATGTCCTTTGATGACACAGCCAAGGAACCAGAGCAGACGTTCAGCCTGAGCCGGGATCCCCTGGGAGAGCTGGAATATCCCACCAAGTATGAGACAGACCCTGGGGCGTGGGGGCTGCTCCTCCCTGGCACAGGAGCTCTGTCCAGCCTTCCAAATTTAGGGAAGAGCCAGCACAGGGCAGTGCCTCAAAGCTGCCCACAGTAGGATTTGCTTCCCCAGCTCTGTCCTGCACTCTGAAACCTCCTTCCCAGAGCCTGGGGGTGGCTGTGTTGGCACCCCAGGAACTCCTGGGGTGCAGAATCATCCTGGTGTCCTGTCCCCAGCTCGTGGCTGACCCACAGGTGTGAGGGAAACCCCCCTTGCTCCCAAATCTGACTCGGATGAGGGGAAGCTGCACATGATGTGGGAGCATGGGGAGGTGGTGGAGTGGCAGTTCTGGTCTCAGGGTGTGTTTTCTTTCAGAATTGCCCGTTTCTCCAACGTTTACCACCTCTCCATGCACTTCCCAAAGAACTTCGGAGCAGAGACAACGAAGATTTTTTACATAGGCCTGAAAGGGGAGTGGACAGAGGTGAGTGAGAGCAGAGAGAAACTGGAGTGTGAAAAGAGCTGTAAATGATTAATTCCAGTTCTAGCAGTGAGAAACAAATGTGGGCAGCACGATGAACAGTCTGTGAGAGGGGAATTGCTCAGCTCCTGCCAGCCAGGTGTTGAGGAGGGACTGCAATCCTGCTTTCCCTGCATTCAACACTTTCCATCTCCACCCAGGCTCACCGCCACGAAGTCACCATCTGCAACTACGAAGCCTCGGCGAACCCTGCCGACCACAAGCTGGAACAAATCACCCCCCAGACGCACTTCATCTCCTAACGGGGCTGCCGGCAGCCTGCCCGGGGCAGGAGCAGCTTCCCGAGGCGCCGGAAGCTCGGGAAGTCTGTGGGACAGACCCGGCGGCGCTGTGAGGAGCCCCGCGAGCGGCGGAGGAGTGGCTGTGGCAGCGGGGAATGCCAGCGCCGGGCCGTGCGCGGGGCCGGGAGCGCCTGGGACTGACAATAAACACGCTGCGGTGCAGAGCTGGGCGCTGTCTCTCACTGCGGGTCGCGGCCCTCCCGTGTCGGCGGGTGGCACCGGCGCTGAGGCGGGAAGGGCGGCGGGGCCGGGGCCTGTCGCCGTAACCCGTGGCGCTGTGGGGAGCCCGGGGCCTGTCCCCGTAACCCGTGGCGCTGTGGGGAGGGCGGCCCGGGGCCTGTCGCCGATCCCCCCGCTGTGGGCCCGGCGGGGTTCGCTGCCCGTTTCCACCATGGCCGCCCTGTCGCCACCGGCGCCGGCCGACGTCACTTCCCTCGCGCTGGCGGAAGTTCCGGTGGCAGCGCGTCAGGGGGAGCCGCGAGGAGCGCGCGCGCCGGGCCGCGGGAGAGGTGCGGGCGGGGGGGTGTGGGGGGGGCGGCATGTACCACCGGGGCGCGGCGGGGGGGCGTACCACTGCTGCGGGCGGGGGGGGCAGTTCCGTGAGGGCGGCGGGGATGGTGGGGGGGCGGCGGGGCCCTTCCCGGGGTTTAACGGGGGATTGGCGGGCAGAGCGGCGGTGGAGGAGCCGAGGGCCTGCCGTGAGGTAACGGGCCGGCCTTTCCCGCCCCTTCCCGCCCGCGGGGCCCTTCCGAGCCCTCAGGGCCCGCAGCCTGCAGGGAACCCCCCGAAGCCCCGGTTTGGCGGAAAACCGGCGCTCCCGGCCGTGGGCTTCCCGCCTCCATCCGCTTCCAGGCGGGATTTCTCCAGCCCCCCGCTGGATTCCGCTCCCCGCGGGGCTTCGGGCCCGGGGGAGAGGCTGAGGCACGGTAATTAGCGCTAATTAACCCCCGATGAACGCCTTTCCATCACTGGTGGGGTCTGTTCGGGGTGCTATAGCTCCAATCAGCCCGAATGGGCCGCGAATTCCCCTCACGGTTGTGTTTGTGCCTTTGCAGCCGCGCAGACACCTCTGAGGGCTTCAATCCTCCCCGCTGCTCTGGGTTCCCCTTTGTTCCCTCCAGGAACATCCCCGGCAATTCCCAGGGCTCTCCATGGGCTGCTTGGGGATTCCAGGGAAAGCTCTGCCCTTCCCAAGCCCAGCTTTCCCTGGAATCTCACCAAGGCAGCGCGCAGGGAGTGCATCCCATCCCGTGCCAGGGGAAGATGCTGTATTTCTGGCTCTGCCCGCCAGGATTTTTGGCAGGTGCGGTTTGTCCCGGCCGGTTGTTTTGCCCCTGGAGTACACACGAGCACGTGGGCAGCGTGGCTGTGTCAGATCCGGGGAGCTGCTCCTTCCCGGTGTTTTTATTTGAGTCGGGAAGCCGCTGACGAGCAGTCGGTGGAACGAGTCGGGCAGGTCTTGGCCGGGCTGGGAGAGGGAGCAGGCTGTTTCTCGTGGGTAAGGCTGGCTGCTGGGATTCCGGGGTTTTGGGTGGGTTTGGGGTGATCCTGTGTCGCCTCGAGCTGCTGGGGATGGTGGTGATGTGGGAGGTGAAGCTGGAGCAGAGTGTGGAGGTTGAGGAAAGGTTTCCTGAGGGGCAGCTCTGATCTCTGCTCCCTGTGACCAGGGACAGGACCTGGAGCTGTGCCAGGAGGGGTTTAGGTTGGTATCAGGGAAAGGTTCTTCTCCCAGAGGGTGCTGGGCACTGCCCAGGCTCCCCAGGGAATGGGCACTGAGGCTGCCAGAGCTCCAGGAGTGTTTGGACAGCACTGCCAGGGATGCCCAGGGTGGATTGCTGGGGTTGGACCCGATGATCCTTTATCCCTTCCAACTGGGGATATTCTGTAATTGTGCTCCAGAAGCTGATCCTGCTCCTTGGTGGTAGTGGTAGCCCCCGAAATGAGCTCTGATCTAATTAGTCCTGGTGGGTCAGTGGGGTCAGGGAGGCCTCGTGGGGAGCTGGAGTTGTGTTTTATGCTGGAGTGGGAACAAACACTGTGGATTGTTGTGGCTGAAGGTGTTGTGGGGGCTGTCAGCTCTGCTGGATCTGCGATCTGGAAGGTGACAGGACAGCCGTGGTGACCCTGCCTGCTGTCCTGGGCAGGCACAAGGGTGTCCTCCATCCCTGGGGGGGCTCAGACCAGCTCCCAGCTCTCTGGTTCATCCTAAACAGCTCCATAAAACAGGGCTGGACCTTTACTGGTGCAGCAGAGCCTGTGCTGCTGCGTGCCAAGGGTTTCCTGCTTCTGGATCAGATGTGGGTCAGGCTCCGGGAAGGCATGGAGGGATTCGGGACTGAAGGGATGCTGAGGCTGCACTGCCCAGCTGCCCTCTGCCCACGCCAGTGCAGCCACAGGAATAACTTTGGCTCTGAGGTGTAATTTCCAAGCTAATTTTAACACTTCCAGCCCCCCACGCACATGTCCTAATGCTGCCACACAGAGAGTGTTTGCTGCTGCTGGCCTCTCCAGCACTGTCAGGCCAGCCTTGGAGTGAGGTGTCCCAAGGGCTTCAACATCAAAGCCTTCACCTGCTCTTCAATTTTCCCCCAAACAGCTGCTCCTCTGGGCTGAGCAGTTGCCGAAGGGGGGTGAGAGGTTTGTTTCCCTGGCTCACCTCTGTGTCCCGCAGGTGCCAGTGTCGAGTCCCTCTCGGTGTATGTGTGGTAACAACATGTCTGTCCCCCTCCTCGCCGACGCTGTCACCGTGTCAGGGGCAGAGCGCGAGACTGCTGCGGTAAGGCTGCACCCTCCCCTGCTGCTCCCCTTGGAAAACAGGGAGCTGCTCCCTCAGGTTCACAGGTGCACAGCACGGGGGAGGCAAGGCCAGTGAGGTGGCTTTCCTTGGGCTGGGCTGTGTGGGAGCACAGGCAAAGCATTGCTGCTCTGGGAAGGCTGTGGGAGTTGGGGCTGATTGGGATGTTTAAGCTTTTAAAAGCAAATCTCCCAAAGGAACCCCCTCCAGTCCTTCCCTGGGGTCTGCAGGCTGCCTTCCCTCTGCTCCCCGAGGCTTAGGGATTGCTCTAGCTGGAGATGAAAAGTCTGTGGAGGTGGATTTGTGAGTCCTTGGTGATTCAGGGAAGAAATTCCTCCCTGTGAGGGTGGGGAGGCACTGGCACAGGGTGCTTAGAGAAGCTGTGGCTGCTCCATCCCTGGCAGTGTCCAAGGCCAGGCTGGACAGGGCTTGGAGCAACCTGGGATAGTGGAAGGTGTCCCTGTCCATGGCAGGGGATGGAATGGGATGACCTTTAAGATCCCATTCTGGGATTCAGGCTGGGCCACTGCTGTGGTGCCATTCCTGGTGGGATGATCTGTCACTCCTCGTCCCTCTGCTGTGCTGAGGAGTTGGGACCTGCCTGTGGCAGGATGACACCACATCCCTGACCCACCCATCCGCCGTGCTCCAGCAGCACAGACGTGTCCTGAGCTAATTTGAGTCTCTTCGGGTTGGTGACTAAGTGTCCATTTGCCACCTCCCTGCCAGCCCAGCCCAGCCCTGCCCCCTCCCAAGGCACGACTCTCACACCAACTAATTCCCTTCCCTCTCTGTTTAACTTAACAGGTCATTTTCCTACATGGCCTTGGAGACACGGGGTGAGTATCCCCCGAGCTGGCTCAGGCTGGGATGTGTGGTTTGCCAGATGCTGATCGTGGCCCTTGGCTGCTGCTTTCCCCTGAGGCATCTCCAAGATCCGTGTGGGGCTTTGGGCTGGGGTTGGCTGCCATTCCTGCACCAACCTCGCAGGGAATGGCAGGGAATCGCTGCCGGCAGCTGTCTGCACTTGAATATTTATGATCCTGGCAGCCCCCCACCCCCCGCGGGTGGATTCTGTGCTGCCTTCAGGGATTGCTGATAAGCACTGCGGCTTTTCCAGTCTTTGGCAGGGCTGGCAGCTAGGCTGGGCCTGGCTGAGGGCATCTTTATTGTGCAAGGCCACCTCGGAGGTCCCACGGTGGTGACAAAGGGCTTCTCCCTGTCCAGGAGATTCCCACCTCCCTGTCCAGGAGATTCCCACCTCCCTGTGCTCCCTGCCTGCAGCTCCGGGGCTTTGTGTGCTGCCCTCAGAGGGGATCGGTGCTGGGGGGCTTCACAGGGGGTGCAGGCTGATGGGGTGGGTCACTAAGCTCAGGGGAGGGGTGGCTCACAGAAAAATGGTTCACAGAAGCCTTGCACTCATCTCTCCTGTCCCTCCCCAGGCACAGCTGGGCCGATGCTCTCTCCTCCATCCGCCTCCCCTATGTGAAATACATCTGCCCTCATGCGTAAGTGCTGGTCTGGGGGCTTCTTGGGGGGCTCTGAGGCTGCCAAGGCTCTTGGGGGAGGCAGATGGTGGCCTGAGCCCAGCAGGGCTGCCCAGCCAGGCAGAGCCTGTTCCTGCTGCAGGCAGAGCTGTTCCCACAGAGCTGAACAGCACCAGAGGCTCTTTTGTTTCCTCTCCTGTCCTCTGTTTGTCCCTGGTGGCTGCAGGGAAGGACAAAGGCACTGGAGCTCCTTCCCTATCCTCTGGTCAGGCAGGAGGGAGCTCAGCAGGAAGGGGACAAGTGTTGGTCCTCCTGCTCTCCTCAGACCTGAGCTGAACCACCCAAAATGTTCCTCCACAGGCCCCGGATCCCGGTGACCCTCAACATGAAGATGGTCATGCCCTCCTGGTCAGTGCTTTGGGGGACAGGGCTGGGTGGGACCCTATTGGGGAGTGAGGGATTGGGGGACTGAAGAGCCCAAACCACTGCCCTGTGGGGGCCAGGGAAGGGCAGAGCACACCCAGCTCCTGCCTCCTCACACTCTGGCTGCTGGGAGAGGCTTGGGCTGACCCTGCTGCTTCTCCCAGGTTTGACCTGATGGGATTGACTCCAGATGCACCTGAAGATGAAGCTGGGATCAAGAAAGCTGCAGAAAACAGTAAGAAACTCCCTCTCTGAGACTGAAGCAGGGGTCTCTTTCCACCTCTCTTCCCTTTTTGCTCACCTGTGATCCCAGCAAACCTTCTCCCTGGGCTCTCTGGCACCTCCCTGTCCCTGATGTGCATCCCGAGGTGTGGGGTGATGCTTTTCAGCTCCCCCTCCCCTTCCACTGACCCATTCCTCCCATCTCCTTCCAGTTAAAGCAATCATTGAGCACGAGATGAAGAACGGGATCCCCCCCAACCGCATCATCCTGGGGGGCTTCTCACAGGTGAGGGTCGGGACCCCAATTCCTGCTCCAAAGACACCCCTCGCAGGGAGATGGGTGGGTGTGTGAGCTGAGGGTGTCCCTGGATCCCCCATGGCACTAATTGCACCCTCCCCTGCTGCAGGGCGGTGCCTTGTCGCTGTACACAGCTCTCACCTGCCAGCACCAGCTGGCCGGGATCGTGGCGCTCAGCTGCTGGCTCCCTCTCCACAAGGCCTTCCCGCAGGTATTCCATGTGCAGGGACCCTCGGGATGGGGGGATTTCCCATCTCCCACCGCCCTCCTGAGGAGGGGAACTGCTGGGTGATGGGTTGGGATGCAAACAAAGCATCTGCCTGTCCCATTGGTGTCCCCTCACCTGAGTGTCCCCTGGTGGTGGCAGGCGGCGAACAACGGTGTGAACAAGGACATCGCCATCCTGCAGTGCCACGGGGAGATGGATCCCATGATCCCTGTGCGCTTCGGGGCTCTCACTGCCGAGAAGCTCAAGTCTGTCGTCACCCCCACCAAGGTGCAGTTCAAAACCTACCCCGGCGTGATGCACAGTTCCTGTCCTCAGGTCAGTGCTGCGGGGTGGAGGGAGGGGATGGGAGACCCCTGGGTGGGGATCAGTGGTGGGACACATCGGAATGGCCTGGAGCTGTGCCAGGGGAGGGTTGGGTTGGAGATCAAGGAAAGGTTCTTCCCCCAGAGGGTGCTGGGCACTGCCCAGGCTCCCCATGGAATGGGCACAGCCTGAGGCTGCCAGAGCTCCAGGAGCATTTGGGCAATGCTCTCAGGGATGCACAGGGTGGGATTGTTGGGGTGTCTGTGCAGGGCCAGGGGTGGGACTGGATGATTCTTGGGGGTCCCTTCCAGCTCAGGATATTCTGTGATGCTGTGACCCCCAGGGGCAGGATCACCTTTGGGACCAACCCCAGGACTGTGGGTCAGGCAGGGCAGGGAACATGTGGCGTCTATTTGTTCCCAACTTGCTCCGGGGAAGCTGCAGAGCCTCGTGCCCAATTCCCAGGGCACATCCTGGCCTTTGGGGAGCCCTGGAGTGACAGGCTGTGTGCTCCCCGCAGGAGATGATGGCGGTGAAGGAGTTCATCGAGAAGCTGCTGCCCCGGATCTGAGCGGAGCCACTCGGGACTGTCGCAGGGGAGGGTGCCGAGGTCACAGCCGCCCGTCTGTCCCCCGTGCCCCGCCTGCTGCACACGGAAGCCATGGCCCTCACCGCACCTCCCGCCACACCCGCCCGTGTCCTCGCACCGCCTCCCCTCCGGCCGCGGCTGCCCAGCTCTCCCGCTGCTCACCGGAGCTGCCTAAGGCGAGTCTGGGAGTGGCCTTTTCTCTCCTGCTCTGGCTCCGAGCGGTTCCCGGGGGTCACGGTCCCCTCGGCCCCCCGCGGGGCCGGCACGGCGCGGGTGAGGTTTTCCTGTTGGGTTTGGGGTTTTTGTACCAGTATTAGGGGCGGGACGTGCGCGGGTGCGGCGGGAGGAGCGGGGCACGGCCGGGGCACTGCCGGGCTCAGCGCTCTGCCCTCGCTGGCTGCTCTCGGCCTCAGGTGACTCACGGGTTTTCAGTCAGAGCTCAGGAACCCGGGACTCCCCTGCGGACGCCTGCAGGCCCCGGGGCAGCTCTGCCCTGGGCTGGGACCGCCAAAGGCTGCCCGGGGCCGGCAGGGAGGGTCAGCGCCGCTCCCGCACCTCCCGCACGGCCCTGCCTGTCACACACGCACACTCCCTCAGCCATCGGCCTGGGCAGCTCTGCCCTCCCTAGAGAATCACCTCCTTCCACCTGCTCCTCCTCCTCCTCTTGTCGCTTTTACAATCTCCACCTCCTCCTCGGCCCCGCGGGGGTCCCAGAGGCATCTCACCCCCCAGCCCAGCTCTGCACCCCCGGAGCCCCCAAGCTTCGTTTACACTCACGGAGCCACCGGCCCCGTCTTTAATGTCTCTCTTGCTGCTACTCGTCCTTCCCTTTGGACTTGGGCTGGCTCGGGGAGGGAGAGGTGAGGTGGGGTCCCTGGCCCCGGGTTTGGCTCCTGGTGCAGCTGGAAGGAGCAGCTTTGCTCCCAAGCATCATCTCACCAGCATCTGAGCCCTGGGTGCTGCTGTGCCCCATCCTCTGTGCTTCCGGGGGTCTCCCTGCTCCCCGGGGCTGGGGGTTCTTGCCCCACCATGTACAATCACCAGGGTCCCTCCCCTGTGGCTTGTCCCCTCCTGAATGCTGTTAGCGTGCTGGGGTGCAGGGCCAGGCCTGCCCCAGCAGCTCCCTGGGCACAGGGCCCTGAATGTCTCCTCTGGGTGGCCTCCTGGCCGACCCTCCCCCTCTCACAGGGCCCAGGGCAGTGGCTGTGGAGCAGCTCTGCCCTCACCTCCCCTCTTCCCCCGGGCTGAGCCCCTGCCTGGGGCTGATGATGGCTTTTAAATCATCCCACATTCCCCTGGCCCCAGGGCTGGCCCTGCTCCCCCTGCCCAGCCCCAGGGAGCTTCTGCCCGGTGCCAGCGAGGTGAGGGCTGCTCGGGGGGCTCAGAGGGAGCTCTGGGGCTGCTCAGCCCCAGCAGTTCTGCTCCAGCCCTGCCCTCCCCGCCAGGATGCGCAAAGCAATAACCGAGAATCAGATCATGGGAGCTGCCCTTGGCTGGGGGCTTGGCTTGGGGTTTTATTTTTGGCCCCTTTTAGGAAGTCTGAAACCAGCAGAGCTGCTGCTGGCACCGAGGGGAGCTCAGCTCTGCCCCTGCCCTGGGCTCAGCCCTGCTGGCTCTTTGATGCTGTGTTTTAATGCTGCTGTGCCCCACTCCCCATGCTCAGCTGGGGGGCATGAGTGCAGCTCCCTGGGGTCACCAGGGGCTGGCTGGGGTGGGAGTGCAGCTCCCCGGGGCTACCAAGGGCTGGTGATGGACAGACTGACCTGTTTGACTGTGAACTGGAACCATGTGTGATGGGGGGCCCAGGACCATCCCTGGGGGCCCTGCTGGGCCCCTCTGCAGAGCATTCCTGCTCACTCCCTGCCCGAGCAGTGCCGGGAACGCGGGAGGGAGAACGGCTTCTCTCCATTCCTCAATACAGCTTTGGGTTGTTTTCTTTTTTTTTTTTTTTGTTCTCTCTCTCGTCTTCCTTGTACATGTTTGGGGTTTTTTGTGTGTGTGTGCGTGCGTGCGTTCCACAGAGAATCAAGGTGAAATAAATCCTAAACCTATCCCGGAGCTGAGCTGGCGTCATCCCTGGCTGGGCAGGAGGAGAGATCTGGGGGGAGTGGGGTTGGCATGAGGCCCCAGGGTGCCATTTTTGGGGGCAGCAGCTCTGGCTGAGGGGAAGCAGAACAAAGCTGCCACTGAGAAAGTAGGAAAGTTTATTTTAAAACAAATCAAAAGCTCGATTCATAATTTAAGAGCATAAGTTATTCATCCAGCTGACAGCACACGGGGCTGACTGCGTCATCCCTGCCTGGTGGAGCCCTGGGAGCTGCCAGGAATAAAGAGGAGCAGTGTGTGCCAGGGGGGCAGAGCTGGCTCTGGGCAGCCTTTGGCAATGGCATTTGGGAAGTGGCTGCCACAGGAGGCCAAGCCAGGCACCGAGGGGTGGCTGTGGCACAGCCCTGGGCAGGAGCTTCTCTGGCTCAGCAGGAGATGTGGGAGATGAGATTTGGTCCCCAAAACCATGCTGGGGGGCAGGGAAAAGTGGGGGGGTGTAGCCCTGGAGACCTGGGCTGGGGAAAGGAGCCACGGTGGCTTTGGAATGTGACTGGTCCCTGTGGGAGGGGGAGTGGGAGGTTCTTGGTGTCCCCTCTGTTCCAGGGCATCAGGAGATGGAACCCCACGAGGAGTTCCATGCCCTGGGTGCCAAACCAGGCCCTGGCTCTGTTCTCCAATGTGGTTCTGCTCTGTGAGATGCAAAGACCTGGGGGGGATGAGGATGAGGAGGAATGGAGAGGCTGAGGATGCTCCAGCCTTCCTGCCCCATGCCAGAGGCAGGAGGGGGAGCTGGAACTGCTTTCCCAGGATGCTGACAGCCCTCGGGGAAGGAGGCAGGGCTGGCTCAGAGCAGCCCCCGGACCCGGCCAGCCCTCAGCCACAGCTCAGTTCTTGCTGAAGCCCGTGGGGTTCTGCAGCTGCCAGCGCCACAGGTCCTCGCCTGGAACAGGGAGAAGGGAGGTGAGGGAGGACAGGGGGCTGGCAGTGCCCGCTGTGCCAGGGAGGGGATGCCCTTACACATCTTGTCCAGGCCAAAGGCAGCTTTCCAGCCCAGCTCCTGCTCGGCCAGCGCGGGGTCAGCGTAGCAGGAGGCCACGTCTCCCTCCCGCCGGGCTGTGATCCGGTACTTGATCTGCAGGGAGAGCAGCACCGTGGGCTGGGGAGCTGAGGGGACACTGCCAGGGCTGCTGGGGGCACTGGGGGGTCTGTGGGAGCCTCTGTGGCCCTGCAGCTCCACCCTTACCTCCCTCCCCGAGGCTTTCTCCATGGCCCGGACCATCTGCAGCACAGAGTAGCCAGTGCCTGTGCCCAGGTTGTAGATCTGGAGGAGGAAAATGGACATGGATCAAGGGGAGAAAGACCAGGCCCCCTTTAGCCCACGTTGGGAGCTCCAAACCCCACCCAGGGGTGGCAGCACCCCAAGGTTTGTACCTTGCAGCCACAGTTCTCCTTGAGCTTCTTCAGAGCAGCGATGTGGCCCTTGGCCAAATCCACCACGTGGATGTAATCCCTGACTCCTGTGGGGATGCACAGGGTGAGGACAGAGCCCAGGGTGCAGCCAGGGATTTAGGAATCCCAAATTCCACCCATCCCATGACGTACCTGTTCCATCGTCCGTCTTGTAGTCGTTCCCAAAGACGCTCAAGAATTCCCGGCGTCCCACAGCCACCTGCAGAGAGGGACATGCCAATGGGAGCCCTGTCACCCTGTGTCCCCTCCCTGTGAACCCCCAGGCAGTGTGGGGGTGCTACCTGTGCCACATAGGGCATGAGGTTGTTTGGGATCCCCTGAGGATCTTCTCCAATCATCCCCGACTCGTGGGCGCCGATGGGGTTGAAGTATCGCAGGAGAACAGCATTCCAGTCCTGGGGACACACAGATGGAGCTGCCTGGTCACCCCCGTGGGGACAAACCTGGGCTCCAGCCCCACAGGGTGGCTCCTCACCCTCTCTGCTTTGCAGAGATCCCGGATCATCTCCTCGATGAAGAACTTGGATTTGCCGTAGGGGTTGGTGCAGCCCCCGACAGGGTGCTTCTCATCCAGAGGGAGGTACTTGGGGTCCCCATAGACGGTGGCAGAGCTGCTGAACACGATGTTCCTCACGCCGTGGGCCTTCATGGTCTGGGGAGGGGAATGGCCAGCACTGAATCCAGCTCTGTCCTATGGCAGCTCTCCACAGGCACTGCTGGATCCCAGGGAGAGCAGAGGGAGCCCAGGGCAGCTCCACCCAGCTCCTCTCACCTCCAGCAGCCGGATGGTCCCAGTGAGGTTCACTCTGTAATACTCCAGAGGCTTCTGCACAGATTCCCCCACAGCCTTCAGCCCTGCAAAGTGCATCACGGCCGAGAAGCGGTGCTGCAGGGGGAAAATGGGCTGGGCATCAGTGCCAGGCAACAGGAGAGAGGAGCTCCAGGCAGGAACCAGCCTGGATTCCCCTCAGGTGCTCAGTTCAGCCAGCCTGGGGGGCTCCATGGCCCACAGGAATTTGGGGCACAGCGTTTCCTCCCTGCTCCCCTGGCTCCCACCCCCAGCAGGGATCCCCAAAGCCCATGAGCACTGCAGCTCCTGCTCTCACCTTCCTGAAGAGCTCCTGGAGTGCAGCCTCGTCCGTGATGTCGAGCTCCTGGAAGAGCACGGGCTTGTGCACGATCTCCTGCACACGGCGGAGGCTCTCAGGGAGCTCCTCCGACCCTGGGGAATGGAGGAGAGTGAGGGATTGCTGGAATCAGGCACAGCCCGGGCTGGGATTGGGCTCCCCGTACCTCGGATGGCGTTGTAGAAGTTGTCGATGACCACGGGGACATATCCCGCCTGCAGCAGCTCCAGCACGCAGTGGCTGCCGATGTAGCCGGCGCCGCCCGTCACCAGGATCTTCTCTGCCATGGCTCCCTGCGGGGGAAAGAAGCCCCAAATCCTTCAGCTCGGACACTGTCACGTCAGCACAGCCTCCAGGTACTTCCCAGAGAGCACTCCCTGCCGGTCTGGTCACACCTCCCGGACACGGAGGTGTCACATCCCTGGTTCTGCCTATAAAACCAGTCAAGGTCCTGGACTCAGGTATCGCTGAGATTTTACCCTAAGGGCAGGAGTTCTCACTAATAATTCATTCATTCATTAATTCAGATGGTGCCCACAGGTATATCAGCTCTGCCCTTTACCCGTTCCGTTTTATCTCCAGCTCCTTAACACGCGCCAAACCTCCCTCCCCAGTGCTGGCTCCACTCCGTGCCTCCTCCCCGGGAAGGTGGACTTCGGGACACTGCCAACCGCGGCGGTATTTGTGGGAGCTGGAGGCTCCGTCCCTGGGAAGGAGCAGGAGCAGAGGGAAGAACCCGTGGGGTTACCATGGGATGTGGAGCCAGAACTGGGGAATTTCCTGTCCCCAGACCTGCGACCCGACCTGAGCCCCCCAAACCGCCCCGTCCCGGGCCTGGGAGGATGACCGGCACCTGGCCAGGTGGGAGAGGGCGGGGAAGGCAATTAACGCGGATTTCAGTGGGGAATGGGGGAGACGGCCGGGAGGGACCGGAGGGCAGAACGGACCCGGGGACTGGAGTTACCCCGGGGCCTGGAATGACCGCAAGGGGTAATTAGCCAGGGGTTTGGGCTCTCCCTGCCGAAGGAGGGCACTGCCGGGCAGGGCAGCACGTCCATCCCCCTGCCCACTTCCCGCTTTCCCCTGCAGCCCCCCCGCTCTCTCACCTGCCGTGCGGCCGCTCTCGTTCAGCCCCGAGCGGGGCGCGGCCCCTTTAAGGCCGGCCTTGGCCCCGCCCCCCGGCGCCACGCGCGCGGCTCCTCCATGGAAACGTGTCAGCGCGACGGCGCGCGAGAGCGGCCAAACAGCGCGCGGGAAGGCGGCGTGGCTGCAGCGCCCTCGGGCGGCGGGAGGAACACACTGCGCCCCACTGACTTACTGCCCGATCCCACCTGATCTCCGCGGCGCTCATTAGTGAAGGTTTGTTAATCGTTACAGTTTATTGAGCGATGGGGAGAGGCGGCGCGGCACGCAGGGAATGGTGCAGCCACAAAGCAGCCCTGCCCCACCCTAGATGTGCTCATCTCCAGCCTCACAAATAAACTGTTCAATAAATTATTGGAAATAAAGAGCTGGAGTGGGGATCCCAAAGACCTGTTCCTGTGAAGAGCAGGGGTGTTTCACACTCTCTGCTCTCTGTGGGTGGAAAGAATTCCTCACCCTCCCAGCCCAGCATGATGCCACACTCCCACACAGCAGAGGCACCTGGAACCAAACCAGCAGCAAAAGCTCTTTAGCTGGTTCAGTCAAATCAAATTTTTAACAGTTCAGACTATTAAATAATGTGTTTATTAGTCCTGGTATTTAGAGGTATCTTACAACAGATACACAGTGCAGTACCACAATCCCTAAAGGCTGAGATGACCCCAGGCTGACATCTGGAGCACAAGGAGGGGCTTTAGACTCAACCTTAACATTTGTAGAGGGAGAAAAGAGATGGAGGGCAAATCCTGACCTGAGAAGTGCTCTAACTGGAAAATCTGTGGATTGTCCTTTGCTCTGCAGGCTGCAGTTGGTGGGTGCTGGTCTGCTCAGAGCTTTTCTCAGCCTCTCCATGCCCTCCCTTCTCTAAGGCAAAAGGTGAAGTGCTCCAGGTCCAATATTATACAATAGAATATAATATTCTTTCATTTCTTCATAATTCTGGTGGATTTTGAGTTTCCTCTCAAATGCTGAGCTGGAAGGAGCTCGGGAGATCAGAGAGGAATCCCAGGCAGTGCTGGATCCTCGGTTTCTAGTTGATCCAAGGAGAAATTCCACTCAGTGTCACAGTCTGCAGGATGCCTGAGACACCTTGGAATTGGTTTTTCTGTTCAGAGCATTGCAAATGAAGGTGCCTGTGTCCATCAGCTTCTGGAGATCCACTCCCTGCATGGGAAAGGCACAGGACACACCTTGAGGGACATCTCCCACCATCCCAGGTTGCTCCAAGCCCCACCCAGCCTGGCTGTGGACACTGCCAGGCATCCACAGCTCCTCTGGGCACCCTGTGCCAGGGCCTCCCCACCCTCACAAGGAGTGTTTTTCCCCTAATATCCCATCTAACCCTGCCCTCTGGCAGTGTGAACCCATTCCCCTTGTCCTGTCACTTCAGGCCCCAGACCCAGTGAGACCCCCAAGCTGTCCCCACCACCCTCAGGCTCCCTGGGCCAAGTTCTGCCCCTGCTGAGGCCTGAGCAGAGCCCAGGGCAGCTGCCACTCACCGTGTGGATGCCCAGCCCGTTGAGCATGTACACCAAATCCTCTGTGGCCACATTGCCAGAGGCTCCCTGGGCATAGGGACATCCTCCAAGGCCAGCGACGGACGCGTCGACCACGCTCACCCCCATCTGCAAACACACAGTCAGGGGCTGCTCTGGGAGGAGCAAATCTGCAAGTCCCAAGCAAGCACCAAAAACCCCAAGGGAAGATGCTTTATTTGTGTTCCTGCCTAATCCCTGGAAGTGCCCCAGGCCAGGCTGGACAGGGCTCAGAGCAAGCTGGGATAGTGGGAGATGTCCCTGCCCATAGCAGGGGTGGAACAAGGTGGGCTTTAAGGTCTTCCCAACCCAACCATTCTGTAAGTCGGTGATCCAAAGCAGGAATCCTACCTGGAGAGCCACCAGGATGTTGGCCAGAGCCTGTCCATAGGTGTCATGGCAGTGGACAGCCAGAGCCCCCACAGGCACATCCTTCATGACCACTGTCAGCATCTCCTTCATGCTGCCAGGTGTGCCCACGCCGATGGTGTCCCCCAGGGAGATCTCATAGCACCCCATGGAGTACATCTTCTTGGAGACCTGGGCAACAGCCAGGATGTGCACTCAGAAGGACATCCTTCCCTCCCCAGAGCTGGAGTCCTGATGTACAGTGATTCCCTGGACACTCCTCTCTGGGATTAAAAACCTCCAGCTGCCCAAACCTCCCTGAATTCCCCTAGTCCAGTCTCTGAGAGCCTGGAATTTTCCCTTTGGTTGAATGGTCTGACACAGCCCCCAGTGCCCACTCTAAATCCCCAAAAATGAGTCAAAACCCTGTCAGGAATTCTGGTTGTATTTATGACTGACTCACCTCTGCAACTTTAGCTGCAGAAATCTTCCCTTCATAGGGACATCCAAGGACACAGGAAACATATCTGTGGTTAAAAAAACCCACTTTGAGCTGGAAAAGGGCAGTGGGATTCTACTGGATAAATCAGTCAGGACTTGTGCATCTTCCATGTCTATAGCATGGGAGAATTAATTTTATATTCCAGAAGTCCAGTGGCCAAAGGTCACAGGATTTCAACAATTACTTCTGTGGGTGTGAAAAACTTGCCAAGATGAGCCCACAGGGCTGCTGGGTTTGTGATCTGTGCACTGCCATATGGGGTATTTGCCAAGAAAATCTGGTCCAAAATGATTGTGCATCATTCCAGAATGAATGATTACATGATGGGTGAATTCCAACAGGAATTCTTTACCCCCTGACAGGAATTCTGGCTGCAGGAATGAATTCCTTACCCTCTGACAGGAATGTTGGCTTCCCTTGCTGCCTTCATGACCTCATCAAACCTCTCCAGACTCTCCTCTATGGAGCAGTTGATGTTTTTCTGGCTGAACAGCTCAGATGCTGCCCCAAAGATGGACACCTCCTTGGCCCCTGCTGCTACCTGCAAATCAAAAATCCCAGACTGGAATCCCAGGACCATTAAGGGTGGAAAAAACCCCTGAGATCAGCAGGTCCAACCCCTAACCCAGCACTGTTATTAAATCAAAGCCAGGTGATTTTTCTTGTGAGGGAAATGACAAACAGAGCCACGACTTCATGATTTCATGGCCAAGTCTTAATTCAAGGGTTTCAATAGCATCTCTTGGGAGAGATTTCTCAAACCAGCCCCATAACACAGTTCCCTTTGCAGAGCAAAGGCTCAGGTGGGATTGAAAACACCACAGTGTGGATATTCTCAGCCCTTACCGCTGCCTGGAATCCCCTCAGGTTTGGAGTCAGCACAGGGTAACTGATCCCAGGTAACTTATTAATGCCCTGCATGACCTCAGTGTGATCAGCCATCTGCAAGGGAAAACAAGAAAGCTCTGTAAGGGTGACAACTGCCACTTCTGCCAGTCAGAAAATCATCAGGAACATTTGTTTTTATAATGGAAACAGAAATATTTAGGGATCAGAGCCTCCAAAAGCAAACAGGTTGCACACTGGGAGGGCTCAGAGGTCAGCCAGCCAGGCCAACGTGCTGTTTGTGTGTGACCTGCTTGTCCCTTTGCTCTTCCCCAGAGTCCAAAGGGAAGGTCTGGGATAATACAACTCCTCTGCTGGTTCTTGCCCAGTAACAGGATTTTGGAGCAAGCAGAATCATTGGACTGCTGTGCTTTTAGAACACCCCCTGTAAATCCTGTGTGAACACTGACCTGAGGAACCCACTTGGGGGACACGAAGCTGGTGGCCTCGATGACCTGCAGCCCAGTCTCTGACAGCATGTTGATTAAATTGATCTTCACTGGTGTGGGTACAATATTCTAAGAAGAAGAAAAGAAAAACGACCTAGAGTTATTATTGCCATAATAAACATTCCCACCATTGGGAAAACAAATTCAACATCAAAGAAGCAGCGTTTAAATTAAAAGATTGGTGGGCACAGTGGGACATTTGGGGGATTTGGTTGGAGAACCCCCCGGGAGCTGCTGGGAGTGAGATGCAGGGAGCCCGGAACCGCCAGTACCTTCTCGTTCTGGAGCCCATCGCGGGGTGCAACCTCCACCACCTTCACTCGCTTCGGGTACGCGCCGCTCGCCGCCGCCGAGCTCACCTGGCACGGAGGGGAGAGTCAGCCGAGCCCTCAGCCCGCTCTGCTCCAGCCCCGCTCCCCCACATCCCGCTGTCCCTCCCGGTCGCTCACAGGCCGCAGCGATCCAGCCCAGCGCGGAATCAGCCGCCGCGCCGCCGCCATGGCCGTCTGTTCACGTGACCGCACACACCCCAGACACGTGACACAGAGGGGGCGTGGCCAACCAGGTCACATGGCCGCAGCCCCGCCGCGCTCTCCACATGGCACCGACACCGGCACCGCGGCCTTCCGTCCCTTTGTCGCCGTCCGGAGCCAGCCCGTACCTGTGCCCAGGCACCGTCCCGCGGCGCAGAGCCTGTGTCGCACTGCGGCATCTTCCCCTCTGTCGCTGGCACTGCCCGGCCGCGCTCCCGCCGCGCACTTATAGCGCGGCTTTCCCGCTGGCTGGCGCGCTGGGTAAACACGGCGCTGTTTGCTTTGGAATGCGCCCAGCTCCGCGACAGAGGTTAGCGACATGATGGGGCTGTGAGGCAAAGAGGCCATCGCTCTGTTGTCCCTTTTTGTCCCCTTTTTTTTGTTTGTAACGGCGTCATCGCCGGGCCGGGGCCGTGCTCCTGTGAGGTCGCTGGCGCTCAGCCGGCTCTCTGAAGCCGGCGCTGTTGGATGTTTGTCCATTGAGTAACATCTCCCACAGCACCGGCTCTGCACGTGTCCCAGCCCCGGGGCTCTGCTCGTGCTCAGCTCCAAGTGCTTTGGCAGATTTTGCTTGGACAGGAACAAAGCAAAGCTGTCTGCAACGTTGTGGGGTCTTGACAACAACCTGTGCTTTTGGGAGCAGTTTCATCACTCTGACACACATTGTTCAACCCTTTTTAAAAAGTTCAACATCTACGTAGGAAACCTGCTCTGGAACAAAAAGTTCAGAAGTGCAACTCACAATGGTGGAGTCTCTTAAATTCACTAAAAATAAAATCTCTTCTGGTATCTGTCTCCACCAGAATATAAATAAATGTTTGTTGATGGATTTGTATCATGTTTTTTACACATGATTTCTTCCAGCTCTCTTCCAGCAAGCTTCCATTAGATTTATTTGTGATGGAAATAGCTGATTACAACAGTTCCAACCAACATCAAAGTAACTCAAGGCAACAGAGACTGGAGAAGAGATTCTCTTAAGTGAAAAATAATGTATTCAACATGTAAAATAAAAATCCTCTTGGATTCAATCACAAAGAAAGGCAGTGGGAGATGCTGTACCCCACAGACATCACTTCACACCCTCGAGCTTCACAGCCCAGCCAGACTGAGGAGGCACAGGAGATGGAAGCATGTAGGGCAGGGTTATGAGCATCCCTTTCCCTGGGAACACTTTCCACTTCAGAGTCCCAGCAAACCCCAGCAGGGTCACCTGCAGAGGAAGGAAGGGGACACTCAGCTGCAGCTCACCAGGTCCCCTCTGCACAGCCCAGCATTTCCCACAGGCCAGGGCAGCCCTGCAGGTCCTCACGTGGCACAAGGGGCAGGTGACACACAGAGTGTTTTGAGGCCAAAGCAGGTTGCTGTTTGGGGGGTTTGTTTGTTGCTGATGCTTTGCCCCTGTTTGTTCAGAGCAAAGGGCACTCCAACATTTGCGTCACACAGACATTTGCCACGAGCAGGGCAGTGCACCTGAGCTGAATCTGAACTGCACAACAGCCACTCCTGCTCTGGGGATATTTGTCTCCCTACCCTGCAACCACAGGATCAAAACACTCCAGGAGAGGAGAATCTCTGCCTATTCCATGGCAGCTATGAATGTTCCATGTCAAGTGAGCCAAAGCCTGGGGAACAGCCTGGGATGTGGCAAGGATCTGCAGGGAGGCCACAGGACACAACTTTCCCACTTCATTCCTAGATGAAGCCAGGTTGGCCCTTCCCAGCTAACAAATGCCCCCAAATGGGTTATCAGTGTGTTTTATCTTTTCTTCAGTCCCTTACCTGTGTGCCTGGGGATGGAGTGGGTGACGACAGATGCAGGACACTGTCCCGAGGCCAGAGCAGGAAGATGGCATAGACCACTGGTCCCTTGGAGGTGTACCTGAGGGAGCAGGAGTTCAGCAGGGTGAAAAGCCAGACACAAGCTCGACCTTTCCAGACAGCACAAGAACACTGCCTTGCCTTCTGTCACCACACAGAGGTCACCTACTTTCCCCTCATTCCAAAATCTGCCACTTTGGACCCACCTGATGAAACCCAAACAAAGTCCTTATGCGCAAATGTCATTGTCAACAGCCTCATTGTCAACCCTGATCCCTGATCTACATTTCTGGGCTGAACACACTTGAAATAAAAACAACTCCACTTTGTAGGCATTTCTGGCCAGGACTACTACTTAAAACAGCCCTGACAGCCACAGCATGGACGTTTTTTAAAGGAAGGGTTGTTTTTTTCCTTCTGAAGCAAGATGGATGAAATCCCAATGGCAAGGCTTCAGAGTGTACCAAACTTAACAAAAAATAAGAATTAAACATCAGCTCAGCAGGTCTGAGCAGGAGAGTCCTTACCAGACTGTGTCTGTGGTGTTTTCCATCTGCACTCTCCAAGGCTGGGATTCATAAATTGCCTCCCCATTGGTGTCCAGCCACCTCCCAAGGGCCAGGAGTCTTTCTTGGAAGATAGGGACAATCACCCCTTCTTTGGTAGGTCCCACATTGAGGAGGTAGTTGCCACCCAAACTCACAGTCTGCACCAGCTCCTGTGGCAGATAAAGCAACATAACAAAGTGCATTGTGATCACCTCTGACAACACAGAAACCAAGGAGAGTTTTATCCTCATCAGCTGCTCCAGAAGCCTCTAACACCCAGTAATCCTCCTCCCCACAGGTTATTTTGATTTCAGCTTCCTTACCTCAATCATACTCATTTCATCCATCACTTCAGCGAGGCTCATGTTGCTCCGGTAGCCCCAGGAGAGCTTGTCCAGGGAGGAGCACATCTCCCACTTGTGATCTGGAAGAGTGCCTGGCCTGTACTTGTCAGCACAGTTGTAGAAACCCCCGTGATGGCAGGAGCAGCCCTGACACCAGCGATCATTGACAACCACAGTGTCCTGAGAGAAGAAAGCAAGCATTTAGCAAATGCCAAGGAGGTTTCTGGTTTGATCACACTCACATCTCCCAGCTGCCAGACCTTCCACACCCACCCAATGCCACGAGGGACAGAAGGCACCAGTACCTTAACAGGGCTGTCGTTATAGAGCCAGGCAAGGAAAGAGGTGGAATTCCAGTAGGAATCTGGAGCTTCCCAGTCTCCGTCTGACCAAATCAGATCTGGTTTGTATCTATGAGAGATGGATGTTGTTTCAATTTGGCACTTCAAAGGCAATTATGAGGCACATTCTTGAGCTGGGACAACGACCCACAAGCACAAGCCTTGTATTTTTGTCAGCAAAGGGAAGCAAGGCAAGGATGTAAGTTCACAGTGAAATCACTTCTCTACTCCTCTACTAAATATTGAGCAGTTTGCTCCACTTCCAGCCACCCTGCATAAAGGCAGGACTAAAGAGAATTCCTTTTGCAGGAAAAACTTGTCCCTGCCTTATTCTACAGCTTAGACTGTCCACAGGGCAAATGTGAACCCCTTTTCTAATTACCACAAATCATTACTGGTTAGTAAAGAGAATTTGCCTTGGCAAAAATTAACATTTCTCTTCTTCACACCCACTTTGCATCTTTCTCTACAGAACTGAAACCAGGAAATGCTGATGGATCCTGAATGGGTCGTGGCTCTTACTTTAAGACAAGGTCATAAAGTTCTGGCATCGTCTTCTTTAAAACAAAGCTCTGGGTCTTGAAGCCACTTTGTTTGTCAGCGAGGTAGAGGGGGTTAAACCACTCCATCAGGGAGTGATACAGCCCATAACGGAGGTTGCTGAAGGACAAAACACAGAGGGAAGAGTTAGGCTCCAGTGGGGATTAAGAACCAGTGGAAATTAGATTAGTGGCACTATTATTTTTCATTATTTGCAAGCACTGTGTTTTTCACATTGCAGTCAGGGTTCTCTGCTGTTTGTCAAGCAGAGCCAGGAGGATTCAGTGCTCTGAAGGAAGAGCTCTCTGGCAGGGCCATACCTCTCCCGGAGGGCTTCTCCCAGCTCTCCCACCAGGTCTCGGTGGGGCCCTGTATCCACAGAATTCCAGTTCCAGGACACTGGTGACCCCCAGTTGGTGAAGCCCTCATGGTGTTTGGTGGTCAGGACCACGTACCTGAGGGGGGAAAAAAGGGCTTGGTTGGGATGGCAAAGAAAAAACTGAGATATTTCCCAGCCTCATTGCAAACCCAGTCATTAAAACAGGAAGACACTGGATAACCACACTGTGAGGAGCCCTCTGTCTCTATCCTTAAAATTTAGAAGCAAATACAAGAAAAATAGAGGTTTTTAATGGATTTTAATGCTGGAAAAAATGAAGAATCAATACTTATGTAGGAGCAAGACCTGTCATCTCCTTGGCACCCTGGGCATGACCCCTCAGGGATCTCCAGCACTGCTCAGGGACTCCATATCCCTCAGGGATCCCCAGACTTGCCCCTTCCATCCCCTCAGACTCCTGTGTCCTCTAGGGAATAGCCCCATATCCTTTCCATCCCTAGGGACCCCCAGATAAGGCCTTCATATCCTTCAGGGACCCTGAGACTCAACCTCCACCTCCTCTGGGATCCCCAGACATATTCCCAATCTTTCCAAGTGACCAGGGACTCCCACTGTCTCACAGATTCCCACAAATGGCTCCTCTATATCCTCAGGGACCCCCAGACCCACCACTGATCCCCTCAGGGACCCCAGGCCATGGCACCCATCCCCTCAGGGACCCCCCAGACCCCTCCCATCCCCTCAGGCACCCCAAGCCAGGCCAGCCCCGGCTCTGACCTGGCCCCGGCCCGCTGGAAGAGCTGTGCCCACTGGCGGGGCTGGAAGTCGTGGGCGGTGAACTGAGGCGCGAAGTCAGCGTAGGTGGTGCCGGGCGGGAAGCGGCAGCGCACGAAGCGCTCGTAGGCGGCATCGCGCTGGCCCTGCCAATGCCACCAGAACCACTCGGAGCCCCAGGCCGGCACGGAGAACACTCCCCAGTGCACGAACACCCCCACCTTGGCCCGGTCGTACCAGGCCGGCAGCGGCCGCGCGTCCAGGCTGGCCCAGTCCGGGCGGTAGCGGGGCGCGGCCAGGGCCAGGGCCGAGCCCAGTGCGGCCAACACACCGAGCAGCGCGCCCGCCGCCATCGCGCCCTCAGCGCGCCGCCATCGTGCCCCTGACGTCACGGCCGCCGCGGCTCCCCAGGGACCCGGGTTCGAGGCTGAGGCCCGACAGCTAGCGGGGGATCGCGGGGAATATGCCGAGCTGGAAGGGATGAAGGATCATCGGGTCCAACCCCAGAAATCCACCCTGGGCATCCCTGGGAGCGCTGTCCAAACGCTCCTGGCAGCGTCAGGCTGTGCCCATTCTCTGGGGAGCCTGGGCAGTGCCAGCACCCTCTGGAGGAAGAACCTTTCCCTGATACCCAACCTAAATCCCCCTGGCACAGCCATTCTCAGGGTCCTGTCCCTGGTCACACGGAGCACAGATTGGAGCTGTCCCTTCACTGCCCTCGGGAGCAGCTGCAGACATTGATAAATCTCCCTTTTCAAGACCTTCCAGTGCAGCTAGGCCAGGCCTGGGACAGGAATCCCAAACCCTCACGGAGGGCTGGGTGCATCCTCTGGGACACAGGGCAGAGTGCAGGGGCCTCCCGGCCTTTCTCCAGCCAAGATCATCCCTGTTGGAGTCACTTCAGGAGCTGGCAGGAGCCCAGCTGCTGCTCCAGGTCACTGTGAAGGGCCCTGTCCCATTTCACTGTCCATTCAGCTAAAAGTGCTGCTTTTGTGTAATTTGCAGGGAATAAAAACAAACAAACAAGTTCTTCATGCGTAAAGTATCTGCCCCAGTTTGGGCTTAAACTTGTCACCTGGAGGACTTTGTACACCAGGAAAGAAAAGGAAGAAAAACCTGGAAAATGGCTTAAATGTTTAATCACATAACATCCAACAAATAGCTGTGTGGTTAAGTCAGCTCTCCTGAAATTTGCTGGAAGAAATTGTGCTGCCTGCAAGGTCCTGTCTGCCCCAGCTCTGGCCAAGTCCTTAAGCCACAGTGAGAACATTCCATGGAGATTGGAAAAGCCCTTCCAGACCATCCAGTCCACTCTGTGCCTGATGCCCACCTTGTCACCCAGCCCAGAGCACTGAGTGCCACATCCATGCATTCCTTGGACATCTCTGGAAATGGGGACTCCAAACCTCCCTGGGCAGCCCCTTCCAGAGCCTGACCACCCTTTTCCATGGAGAAACTCCTGCTGATGTCCAGCCTGAACCTCCCCCAGTGGGAGGTTATAGAATCACAGAATCATGGAATATCCTGAGTTGGAAGGGACCCCCAAGGATCATCCAGTCCAACTCCCAACAATCCCACCCTGTGCCTGAGAGCAAAGTCTGTGCACTTTATGTCCCAGCATCTAAGGGTGACATCAGCAGAGCTGTCTCCATATCAGGCAGCTGATCCCTCAACTCCCATCAGAAGAGAAAAGAACAAGAAAAGTGATCCAGACTGTTCCTTCCGGTCTGAGTGTGTGGATTTTCCACGGGTGCCTCCCTACATGACACGTGTGTCCTCACAGACTGTCTCTATCACTGAGGACTTGTGGGTGCTCTCTGCTTCTGGGCTCTCCTCAGAAGCCTTCAGCTGCCTCCTGAAGTGAGAGAACACCCTCCTGAGGGAGGAGAACAGCTCCTTGCTGCGCAGGGCGTAAATGATGGGGTTCACCATGGAGTTGAGCAGGCAGAGGGTGCTGCAGAAGGCGAACACCTTGCGCAGGTGGTCGCTCAGCCTGGCGAAGATGCTGTAGATCATGAGCGCGAGGACAGGGGACCAGCAGAGCGTGAGGACAGCCAGCACCATGACGAGGGTCTTGGCCAGCATCACGTCCATCCTCATGCGGGTGTTTTGCTTCCCTGCCTGTGCCTGGTGCTTCTCCATGTAGGCCACGTGCTGGCGAGCCCTCCTGAGCACGTGGACGTAGGCATAGACAATGCAGCCCAGCAGAACCACGGTGAAGCAGATCCAGCCTGACAGGTAGTTGTCATCCACGAAGGGGAACAGCTCGGAGCAGGTGGAATCCAGCACGCAGCAGTTCCAGCCCAGGAGGGGCAGGTAAGCAATGGTGGCACAGGTCACCCAGAGCACTGCCAGGGCTGTCCAGGCTCTTTTCCTGGTCATCAGGAGCTTGTATTCCGAGGGCCGGCTGATGGAGATGTAGCGGTCCAGGGCTGTGAGCAGCAGGCTGCTGAGGGAGGCGGAGAAGGATGTGTTCACCCCTCCCAGCTGCAGCAGGAACACTTCCTTGGAGAAACCAGTTTTGTTAAATACGTGGAAGTTAACGAAACTGCAGACAAAGATGATGCTGGCCAGGATGTCAGCCAGGGCCAGGCTGCCAATGAAGAGGTAGGAAGGCTTTTTCCTTGTCCCGGGGGAAGAAAAAATCAGGTAGAGCACCAAGGAGTTCTCAAAAACACACATTGTCCCAAAGAGGCCACACAGGATGCCAATGCTTATCTTCTGTGCCTGTGTGCTGAGCACCATGAAGCACTCCATGGTGTTCCCACTGCACTTGGAGGCATTTTCAGGTATTCTACAAGTATCCATGGTGGTTACCTGGAGCTAGGAGCTCACAGAGAGCCTTCTGCTTCCTTCTGCACTTTTTCAGATGCTCTGAAAGAGGTGGAGGTGAAGAGGACTTACCAAGCAATAAATTCAACCCAGACACCTCCCTCCCTTTAGAGGGAAGCAAGCAAAATTAAATCAGCCCGCAGAGACCTGTTTTCAGGTCCATGGCCCAAATGCTGGAGCCAACTTCCACACTGCTGCTCAGTGCACTCTGTGGCAGCAAGAGTTGGGATTTTCTCTACACTTCTGCAGCTCAATGCATTTAACTCCCTTCATCTTCATAACTTGTCCTTCAGGTGTTATTTTCTCACATTCTTTCTGTGGATTACACTGGTGTTTAAACCAAGTTGTGCTGCCTGGATTTTAGGGAACAAGGTCATCCTGGCCTGGGTTATAGAGAGCAGGTGAAGAGGCAGCTGTGGGATACACTAAACCTGCCTGATTTACAGTGAAATGCTGTGTCCAAGCCCATGGAACAGGACTCCCCAAAAGCTTCCAGGATTCCTCATCCAGGCAATGGGACCACGAGTTCCCTCTGCTGGAGGAGAGCACTGAGCTGACGGCATTCCCTTTCCCCCAGAACAAACAAATCACTGTGTCTCCCTCCCCTCTGCTCTCTTGGGAAAGAGGAAATATCCAAAACACACGAGCCATGGCCAGGATGTGACAGCCACAGCTCCCCAGGGAGCACAGCAGGGGCTGGGCTGCTGGGCTGTAGGTTGCAGCCACCTGTACTCCTCTCTCTGTGGTTCCTCTGTGTGACATTCAGCTGCTTGGAGAGGTGACAACAGCCAGCACTGACCAACAAACCTCTGCCTGTGTCATCTCAGTAGTGACACGTATTTTATACCTGGCTTGGGGACTTCCTTCCCCAACACTCATCGCTGTTCCTGTGTTTTGCAGAAGTTGCAAAATGTCCCCAATGACATGAGATGCTGCTCAGGAGGTGACAGAGAAGAGCCTCAGCCCCACATTTCACTCCTGCTGCCTGTCAGGCCTGGGACATCATTGTCTGCAGGGAGCTCAGTGTGTGTTACAGGCAGAGCAGGGCAATCCTGATTGGGATTTCTTGGCATTCCAGGCTGGAGCAGTCCTGGACTTTGGGCTGCCGTGTGGCTGAGTGTTGCAGCAAGCTGCTCTGCTCTTACATCAGGCTCTGGCATGGGGTGACAACACACAACCAGGATGTTGTCTTCAGATCTCAGAGCTCTCGTTTCCTGCAGCCCTTCACAGGAACACCACACAGGCAGCAGGAATTACCAACTGCTGTTATTAAACCTGACAACATCCTTCCCTCTGGAGAGAGATGGATTTAGCAGACAGATGGACTTTTCATATCGCAGGGCTCACCAGGGACCACTGGAGCAGCAAACTGCCTCGAGTATCCAAACCTCCCCAGCCAAACCCCAGCATCCAAACCAAGACAGCTCTTAATTAAGCAGCCTCCAGCATCACCTTGGCATCCATTACCTGCAGCCAGCATTCCCAGGACCATCATAAATCCTCAAACCTGCAGTTGTGCAATATCCAACTAACATCCTTAGGAACTTGGAGACCACTGAACACCAGGCAAGGGAGTGAAGGCAGCAAAATGCCATCCCTGATTTTATGTTGCTTGGGGAGAGAATCTGCTTATAATGTTAAAATAACTCCTGCACTGCCTGTCCTGGCCCATTTCTCTCCACTGAGTTGATATAACTCAGATAAGCCTCAGATTCAAAATCCTGTGCTGGGCTCACAGCAATCAGCCAGCCCAGACCTTCTCTTCCCACATCTGTTCTGTCTCAGGCTGACTGACAAGGACAGATCTCTTCACTCCCCCAGACTCTCCTTCCAGCTCCTGTGTCCATGAGGGAAGGCACAGGGCTTTGCTCCAGCACAAGGTCTTCTGTATAAGCATGACAACATAGGCAGTGCCAAGAGCTCCTCTCCTTGCACTGCCTGTCCCCCCTTTATTGCTTTTTTGGCCACAAAGCTGCTTTTTCCTGCCCAGGGGACATTTTCCTCTTGTCAGCTGGGCCCCTGGATTTGTTTGGCCATGCCCTCTGCCTCCTGCCTGGCTTAGCTCCTGGGAAAAGCACCAGCCCATATCTGCTTCCTGGGGAAGAGCTGACCTGCAGCATCCTCCATGGGGCAAGTCCCACTTCCAGGGTGGAAACTCCCTTTCCAGGAGCAGCATCTCCACCTCCCTGGGAATTGCAGCCCCAGCTATAGCTGTGCATCTCCCCACAACCAGCCTGACAAGCCTGGGGAGTCCTGGCCCTGTGGGCTGACAGCTCAGCTCAACAAGAAAGAGCTAAGTGGATTCTGGCCATCCTTTAGATCCAGGAGCTGTGGCACAGAGGGATTTGTTCCCTGGAAGTGCAGTGGCTGAGAGGAAATTCCCTGGGCTTCTGCACAGGATTAACTCTCTGATCACAGCACAGCATCTCCTGCCAGCAGGATTGCCCAGGGTAGGGAATATTTTGCCAAAATAATGTGTCCTTGCAATAGAGAAATCCCCCAGCAACAACAGCAGACCCCCAGGAAAAAACACAGAGAATGAACAAGGAGTGAATTATTAGGAACAGAATCCAGGTAAGAAACTTGGGAATGCAACATATTCCTGATACAGCCTCAATGACTGCAAAGTCTGCCCAGAGCAGCAGAGAAACCTCCCCTTCCATTAGATCTGCTGTGAGCCCACTCACTCCAGCCTAATAACTCCAACTGGCTTTGGGGGAAATTAAATTTACAAATGAAAAAGTCCTTTTCCTTCTCAGTGCCTTGCTGCGATTGATTCCAGCTGTCGGACTGGCAGTGCCTCGCACGCAGCAGCACCATTCCCACTTCCACTTGGGATGGTTTCTGCCTTCACAGAGCCATCACAGCATCCTGGTGATCCAAAAGTTACATACCAGTTGCTTAGATAATGTAAAATTAAATTTTCCTGCTGCAATCAGCCAGTGTATTGTGCCTGCAGCACTCTGAAAGTGCTGGTCTTGAATATTTCATGTTCAGAATTTCTGAGAGTTTTGAGCTTTACAATATAATAAAATGTCTTAAATGATCACCTGCTATGAACATGTGCAGTTATTTATGCAAAAATTGTCACTAATGCCTGCAAATTTCACTTGCTGAAAAAGCAAAGTATCTTTTGCTTTACAAACATTTTAGTTTATATATGATTTCTTGGTTTAAGTTGCAGAAGTTTTTCCAGTATTTTGGAAATAGCTATTCACCCTGGTTTGTCCTGCTGACCATATTAAATAATACTGAGTGGAATTCCCTCCCTGATGTAAGACCAAATGTCACAGTGAAAATTATCTGATTATATATTATCAGAGTCTAGCTCTGTCTATGTGTGACTGCCTGAGGTGACAATATTAGAAACCCAGGATGGGGTGAGTGCACAGCAGCTGCAAGTGCCAGTTTGGGTACAAAGCAGGGCAAACCAGAGCTGCTCTCACTCCACCAAAACCATCAGAAACACTGAACTCAGCATCACATCCCTGTGAGACATTTGGAAATACCTCTGACACAGAGAAACAAGGAATGCTTTGGGTTGGAAGGGACCTTAAAGTCCATCCAGTTCCATCCTTCCTCTATCCCAGGTTGCTTCAAACCCCATCCAACCTGACCTTGGACACTCCCAGGGATGGGGCAGACATTGCTGCTCTGACCAACCTGTGCCAGGGCTTCCCCACCCTCACAGGCAGGAATTTCTTGGAACATATTCCCCCTTGTCCTGTCACTACAGATCCTGAAGAACTAATCTAACATTCACAATTCCCAAAATCAGCCATAAAGAGTTAACCCACAGCCTGCTGCTAAGCACTTACCTTTCACCTTCTCCTTAAGAAAAAATTCATCCTACAAACCGATTTCCCACCCTCTGTTACACATTACAGTTTATCCCAGGAATCAACCCGTGCAGCAGAGTCTCCCCAGCCTGCCTGGTGTGTGGCAGCACCGAGGGCTCTCAGGATGTGTTCCAGTGTGAGAAAAGGACCCTGGGCTGCAGGGTGCTGTGGGTCAGCAAACACAAACCACTCACCTCCCCACAGATGCTCAGGGGCTTCCCATCCCTTCGGCTCTCAGGGCAGTTTGTGCAGCTGTGGATGGCGCCTGCTTCCCTCTCCTCTCACAGCACTTCTGGTTTCGTCTGGGTTTGTTGAACCATTCTGGTTTATTCCCCTGGGTTGGAAATCCATCAGTGTGAATCCTTCCTCTGCTTCCTTGCTCTCTGTCACATTCTTTCGGAGAATGTGTGTTGGGTTTTCTTTCCTTCCCCACTTCTCCTCTGGGTGTTGTGTTCTGCTGCTTGCTCGTGCCACATCTACAACCACCCAAACCCTCCAGCTCGCTGAAATTATGCTCCCAGTCCCTCTCATTTCTCCATGTATTTGCAGTGTTTGAGGCAAGAGACATTCAGGTTCTCCTCCTGATTTCTCTGGGGACATGGGAAAGGATGGGGAGGAAAAAACTGGCCGGCAGATGTGGAAAAATCTGGATGCACCTGGCTGTGTGCAGGTCTAAGGGCAAGCTGAGAAATCTGCTGTGCCTGCAGCACCACGAGCAGCACAAACCACACCTGTTTGTACCCCTAAAAGTGGGGAAAGCCTTTCTCTGTACACAGAGTCAGCTATTGCCAGAGGAACAAGGTGATTTTTTTTCTCTGCAAGTGGAAGGGAAATGGCTTAAAGTCTTCAGTTACCCAATCCCCGTGGTCAGGAAGGACCCAGGGCTGCCGAGGCTGTGGTTGCTGCTGTACCTGTTGTCATCCATCCTTCCTCCAGTAGCCACTTCCCCCCCTCTTCTGCAGCAGCTGCCCAGGGCTGGGTTGTGGTGGTGCTGCTGAAAAGCAGGGACAGCTGCTGGGTGACACCAGGGACAATATCACTGTGTCAGTGGGGAGAGGCAAGTTTGCCCCAAATCCCAGAGGAACTGGCCACATTATGGTTGGATATAGACCATACAAGCTGCAGTGGGGAGCGCTGGATGCAAAGGAAAGATGTGATCCTTAGTCCTTGGATGTACCTTGCTCCTTTCTGCCACCCACGGAGCCACCCCACAGCCCATCCCAGCACCAGTAATCTCCATCGGAACTCAATGTTCCCTCCTGCTGGGATCCCAGTTCCCTCGTTCGGTGGAATCACGAACAGTTACATCTCGTGCTCTCCAAATCCTGCTTTGCCTCCTTCCCCTTTGCCATGGTTGGCGGCTCAGAGGTTTCCCAGCAGCCGCAGGTGCTCAGCGGTGCTCGACTGCCCTCTCCAGGGAAATCCGCGGCACTCGCGGGGACATCGGCCAGGGCATGCTTGCGAAAGAGGCAAAATTGGGAACTCGGCTCTTCCTCCTGGCCGGGAAAAGGGGATTCCCTGGCTCACCGGGGTGCTCAGGCTCTGCAGGGAGCTGCGTGACTCTTTCGCTGCTGCTCGGGGCTTGGATCCTCTCTCTGGAAACCACAAGAACCAAGAGAGGCATCGCGGGCTGTGGTGTAAGCACAGGAGATTATGAGTTGTCAGCTCTGTCTCACAAAATAATTCTTCCATTCCGGTTCCCAGGAACTGAGGATTTTTCCTTTGAAAGAACAGGTACAAGACTGTGAAGAGGAGGTGAGAAGCAGAAAGATACTTTATACCGGTCCTGAGTTCCAAAAGCAGCACCCAGCCCCAAATTATTCCCTGCTCTGACACAGCTTTACATCCAGCAGGATCCTGTGAAATATAAACCCAAGTTTCCTCTGTCTGCAGAGAGGATTGTTGTGTCACAGGAACGTGTTTTATAGGAAAGAAATATTATTATGGCAGTACAGTTAGAAGCTTGTAATTTAACTCTCATTTGTAGCAAAAGTTGTCAGACTAAAGGAAGACCATTACAGCTGATTCCTACAATGTAAAGGCTTTTTGTTCAGTTTGGATTTTTCCCCCTGGCATCAGCTGCAGCTAATCCAGCTGGGAATAACCTTACTTTGGGAAGTAAGCCATAGCCAGGGTCAAAGAAATGCTGTGCAGGCATTGGGAAAGGCATTGTGAACTTCGTGTTGCTCGGCAGTGGTGTCTCTGTGTCCAGAGCAGGGAAGAGCCCTGGGGCTGTTGTTGGGACACAGACCATGTGATGGAATACTCAGCAGCCCCTGCAGGAAGGGTGTCTGTGCTCTGTGGGAGGACAGGAATTTGCTCCTCTTTTTCTGGCTGTTGTGTTTTCTGGGGCTGAATTTGAAAACTGGGTGGTGCAGACGGGGCTGAGGGTGGGGGCACTGCTCACCTTGATAAGGTGTGACTCAGAGAGCCATGGTGAGTGAGTCTCTACTGCAGTCACAGAGAAAATGCTCCAAAACTCCCCCCGAATTACTGTCGTATCTAGCACAGCCCCTGTGAGCAAACAGGGCTTGTCCAAGGGGTTCACCTGTGGCCTGGCCTGCTGCAGAAACACCTCTTGTGGCGGGAGGAAGGCTCAGGTGGAAATGTTTTCCCTGCTGATAGGATGTCAAGCAGGCATATTGATTTTAATGGGCTGAAGGCTCCTGCAGGGCTCTGTGACTCAGAGCTGGTGTGCGTTCGAAGGGGGAGCTGTTGAGGCAGAAAACAGGGTGTGACTCGGGAGTCGTGCCTGGATGTGCTTGTTTTCCAGAGCTGCGATGACAGCTATGACAAAGCTGCTTCAGCAGGAGCCCTTTAAACGCCCTGGGCCCTCGGGCTCAGGGTTTGGGTAACCGATCTGTTGTAGTCCAGGGTGGTTTTACTGCTGCTGCTGTTTGCTGTGTACACCTACAGACACAGATGCAGCGGTGGATGTGATCTCACACTCACGAGCACTCCCTGGCTCCAGCAGTGCAGAGGAGGAAACACGTAATCTGCAGCTGATGTAACTCAGGTACTGGTTGTCACCAGTTTAATTCATGTCTACAGTTTATATCGACATACTTAAAAGTAGCTTCAAGCAATTAAAGTGTGTAGTTTTATTGCGGTTTTTTGGGTCCTTAAGCCTCTTCTCTATTTACTCTGCAGAGGTTCAAATGTCTTCCTGGTTCCTGTAGTTCACTGCTGTGAATTTCCTGAGCTTTATTTGATGAACACGGGCTCTCTACCAGACAGAATAAAGGACGTTCTAAACATTACTGTATACTCAGTGCTTCCATGGAGATTTTAAAGAAAACACAAGCTCACACGTTTCCCTCATGAGCAAACTTAGATTAACAATCTGGTTAATGTTTGGCTCAGGAGGAAACGTCCAACGAGTTTCAAGTGTGTCATAGGACTCTTGGAGCCACAAAAAGTAAACATCTTGGGTTTACTGAAAGTCACCCACTGCTGGAAAGTCGTCACTGCGAAATAAAACTGGGGCAATGGTTCACTGTTGACTTAACAAATGAGTCATCCGTGCTGCAGACTTCCTGCAGCATCCACAGCGAGCAGTTCCACTGAAACACTCCGGCAGGAGCACGCATGTGGTGAGATCCATCTCAGTCACAGCTGGAAGCAGCTTCATTGGGGGCTAATGAAGCTCTGGAGGCTTTGTCTTCACTGGAACTCGCTGGTTGTGGCAATGCCAGCACAGAGGGAGCTGCTTCCCTGGATTGTTTGCTGTGAGAGGGAGTGGAGGTGCTGAGTGAAAAATAAAGCTGGCTGGGGAAAACCTTGAGTTGCTGTCACCGTGGCAGCAGAACCACGGTGGAGCTGAGGAGGATTTGGGTAATGCAGCTCCCTGGGAACGTGAGGCAAGTTGGGATTTATTGCAGTCATCTCTGGACTACCTGGAGGAAGTGGAATAATCCAGACAGAGCAGACGCTTGCACAATAGAAAAGCCATGTCTGTGCTGTGTACAGGTTATGAGAAGTGTGGTGGAGCTGAGGTCACCAAGTCTGTGTCACCACGTGGCACAGCAGGGTCGGGTTTGGAAGCACAGTCCTGTTCCAGCAGTGTTTGAGGGCTCTGCTCCTGGAGGGCTGCAGGACAGGAAGGGTGGGCACACCATAATCCTGGAGGCAGCTAAAATATCTCAGTCTGCCTGTGAATAACTGAGGTCAACGTAGTGTCACAGGCTTAGGAGTCATAAATCTTTCGCTGAGACCTCTGAAAATGGAGAGGGTTTAAAAATTATTATCTGAAGGAGTAAAGTAGCTCCTCTTGAAGGAATCTTGGATTGTGATGATAAAGAATTGAGACAGAATCTCAGGATTCATTCTATGCTGTGTATTCAGGACATGGCAGGAACTCGAGTGCTTCTGTCTGTGTTGGGGTTACCACAGCTCTGGGAACATCTCCTTTCCTCACACTGCAGGAGAGGAAAACAGCCCAAAGCTTTAACAACTAGAGGGTAAAACACAGAGAACTTCGCAAGCTGGACTTGGTGGTGTTTGGGGTATTTGTCCTTTAGATTTTAAAAAAAATACCCCTTGTGTTCCTGCTCGGCCTCTGAATGACACAATTTTCTGTAGTCACAGTGTTCCTGGGGTGTTTCAGTGGAACAGTTCCTGCACAAATACAGGACAGGCTTATCACTGACATTTCCTGCTCCCCCAGGCTAAATGTGTCAGCCTGACCCACAAGCCAGCTCTGAAAGACGTTTTTTTCAATTATCTCAAAGATAGTGAGGAAAAACAGCCAGACCTTGTGTCATCCTTGATCTGAATCGAAAAGTACACGCTGTTGTGCTCCCCAGACAAGAGAGAACATTTGCAGCCTGCAAAATGCTATTTCTTAATACCACTGACATGTCCTGGCTTGAAAACATCCACACACTGAGGTGAGATTTTGTTTTAGCAGATATAAACACGCTAGAGATAGCACCAAAGCAAAAATCTGCTGATGTGCTTTATTGGAGAGCTGTTTATTAATGAGTGGAATTTCAAGGCTTAAGGGTTTGGTTATAGCAGATATTGTTGTCTTCCAGCTAAAGACAAAAAGCTGCTAGAAGGACCTCAGCCATAACATTGTGCCAAGAAGTCCAAAGCAAAGGGAGGAAAACGAATTCCAGCTTGCTTTGTGCAAACATACAATAAAGAATAGGAACAAAGGTCTGGGCTTGGGTATGTCAACACATCTTGTGTATTAAAATAAATGCTGGCTTTTTTAACAACTGTATAATGAATGCAAACTTCTCTTTGGAGTCTTTACCTTGTCCTGGGATGGGTCACAACCCAGTAGCACCAGGTCAGTAAGGAAACAGTTTTGTTTTAAATGTTTTAGGTATAAAGCAGGAATGAGTGATTTTCCCCTTCTGTAGCAAAAAATTCAGAGTAACTCAACAAACCCAGGGTCTCTGTCTGTGCCTCAAAATAAACACTCTGAATGTTCTTATGTTGTTTTTAAGTACTGCCCTGAGCTGATGGGGCTGGAACTGAACTAGTTCTTTTCCATTTTCTTTGAAATTTCCTTTTTTTGGCCTTTAATGTGGTGTGCAGCGCTCAGCTGGCCCCTCAGTGGTAGGCAGGGAACACTCTTACATGTGCAAATTTCTTGTGTATACTTAGTTTGCATTCATCCTACACATGGTAAAGGCCAAACCTTGCGGGTTTTTTCTTCAAAACGATCCTTTGAGGCAAAGTAAAAAAATGTGAATATAAACACAAACTGCAGACGCTGCCAGGGCCTCTGCATACCCACAGCGCTGCTTTAAACCTGGGGAAGCTTTTCCCTGTATTTTGACCCGAAACATCCCTTTCCGTTGTTTTTAATACTTTAAATTTAAACATTAACTAGTTTAACTAAATGCAGACGCGGGGAATTGGCTCAACAAACCCGAAACCCTCCATTTGGCATCACAACACTGCGGGGATCTCTGGGGGGGCTGCATTTTACTCTTTGTTCGCCGAATCCCCTCTCTCGACGCCCCTCGCACAGCCGGGTGTTTTGTGTTTTTTTTTTTCTTAATTATTTTACCTCTTTGAAGCCCCCAGCGGCAGCTGGCGCGGGCGTTCCGCACTGTTTTGTTGTGCTAATTCTCGGCCGGGGCGGAGCTGGAGCGTGTCCGGGGGGCTGTGCAGAGGGGCCGGGGGGAGCTCGGGGCTGTGGAGAGGGGCCGGGGGAGCTTGGGGTTGTGCAGAGGGGCCTGGGGGGAAGCTTCGGGCTGTGGAGAGGGGCCAAAGGACTTTGGGGCTGTGGAGAGAGGCCGGGGGAGCTCGGGGCTGCGGAGAGGGCCCGGGGGAGCTTGGGGCGGTGCCCGGCGGCGGGGCAGGGCTGGCAGGGTGTCCGGGGGGCTGCGGAGAGGGCCTGGGAGACATTCGGGCGGTGTCCGGTACTGGGGCAGGGCCGGGCGGGACAAAGAGTGGCGGTCGCTCCCGCGCTGCCCTTCGTGAGGGGATTCAAATGGCGGCCCCGCCCGCCCGCGCGCCGCCGCCGCTCTGCCCCGGGCCCGCCTGGCAACAGGCGGGGCTTGGCTCCTATTGGCGGAGAGAGCGAGCGCCGCGCTCCCATTGGCTGCGGCCGCGCGGCCCCGCTGAGGGGGGAGGAGGGAGAGGGTGTTAAACGGCGCAGGACGCGGCCGCCATTTTGTGAGGAGAGCGAGGGGCGGCAGCGAGCGCCGGGCGCGGGGGTCGGACGGTGGCGGCGGAGCGGCGCGGGGTCGGTTCCTGAACGGTTGTGCCCGTGCTTGGGGGCGAGCGGAGCGGACAGAAGTCGGTAAGGGCGGAGCGGTGCGGGCAGGGCCGGGAGCGGCCGCCGCCATGTTGTGCTCCGTTGTTGGGGAAGGGGGTTGGGCGTCCCGGCTGCCCTCAGGTGTTGGGGAGAGCAGAAGGGAGAAAGCTGGGGAGGCGAAGAAGAACGGGAACAGACGGGAGCGGCCGGCGGCTGGGCCGGGGCCGGTGACGTTATGTGGGCTTTGGTTTGGATCCGAACAAGGCGGAAGCTGGCGGTGAGATGGGCGGCTCCTCTGGGGCTGGGGAGGGATGGGCTGGGGGCTCCTGGGCTTGGGGAGCGACAGCAGCTGAACGGATTGGAGTGCGACGAGATTAAAGTCTTGGAGATTCCAGGAAGGACGAGCCATGGGCAAAGCAGGAAATTAGTGTGAGAGTTATTAAGGAATTACTTGGCTAACGAAGGTGAAACAAATAGCTGACAGATGAGAAATGAACCTCTGTGATGGCTGGGGAATGGTTTGGACACTGGGCAGTTCTGTACCCACTTCCCAAAGTATTTTTCATCGTTTCTTACTTTTTCCCTACCAAAACCAAAGGGATAAAGTCTTGATTGCCTATTAAAACGCTTTTTAAGATAGGTAGAGCATAAGTAAAGAGTTGTCACTTGGGAAATGTTAAGTCTGGTGGTGAACTTTGTATAAGGAGAGGCAAATAATGCTGTGTCTTTTTGGGTGGGGTTTTGTTTGTAATGTAGTGTCGTCTTTACAAATAAAGAGACACAGCTGACTCTGAATACTCTGAATTATTTCCACTTGCCTTTTTTTCCCCCGTCTCCGAATTGAAACAATTGTTTCCTTAATCTGAATTCAAATTTCTTTCTCGTTCCTGCAGCAGGACTTCTCCCTTGGGGTTTCTGTGCCGAGAATCCGATGTTGGGCTCGGCTCCCTGGCTGAAGACAGCACATCAGCCCATGAAAACTTCTATTCCCAGCCTAAGGAAGGAGTCCAGCACAAGGCAGCACCTATTCTTTCAGGCTTGGAAGCAAGAAAGGGGGCAAGATTTGGAGAGTGTGGAATCGGAGAAGACCACTGAGAGGTAAACGGGGGTGGGAGAGGGGAAATACATCACAGGAGAGTCGGCAGTAAAGTGCTGAGTACGCTGTGCTGGTGGTTGGGTGTGGCTGTTGAATTACAATCTGTTCCATTTGAGGTGGTTTTCAGTTCACTTTGTGTTTATCAGAGTAATTCTCACACTTACCAGGAAGTCTGGGGAGTGGCTTTATCAGTGCAAATTTAGCCCAATCTTTAGGTGTTAACGGGCTGAGTTTCAATGTCTCCAGCACTCAATACTGACAGATTAAATCTGGCTCTGCATTTTCTGAGCAACTTTTTGTCAGTCTCATTCCTCCAGTGACACTTCTTGGAGAAGTGGTTAGATTTGATTTTTGTCCCTTTGCTCGCAAACTAAACATACTCTGAAATACTTGTTTTAAAAAAGAATAATGAAAACTCATCGTGACTTTTCTCCTTGTTTTTACAGGTGACATTTAAGTTGAAGATGGGTGGTGGAGAAAGATACAACATTCCCGTTCCCCAGTCTAGAAATACCACCAAGAACCATCAACAACTTAAAAACAGGCAGAAGAACAAAGACCAGAATTCTCAGATGAAAACCCACGTGAAGAAGGAAAGAGGCCACGGCTGCAGCTCCTCTCCTGGTGCATGGCAGGCCATGCAGAAAGGGGGGAAGAACAACGTTCACTTCCCCAAGAATCCCAATCGGAATCCTGCTCTCTCCAATCGCAACCTGTTGTTCACCCCTCAGAGCAACCAGAACTATGCTGGGGCCAAGTTCAGCGAGCCACCCTCCCCAAGTGTTCTGCCTAAGCCACCAAGCCACTGGGTACCTGTTCCTTTTAAACCTTCTGACAAAGAAATAATGACATTTCAGCTCAAAACCTTACTGAAAGTCCAGGCCTGAGATGTAACTTGTGTGATTTTGATAGACAGGGTTTCAAATTTGAGCATTGCTGTTCCCAACTCCAGCTGTACAGTTGTGCAGGACCAGGTGTTCTTGCTGCATGTAGTTAGTCACTTGGAGAGGGGTGGAAGTTTACATTCCCCTCATCTTTTACCTCAAAAGTTCAGTGCTGTGTTCACCTCACTGTGAAGTAGTTATTTTGTTGAAAATCAATCAAATCCTGAGCAGTCACCATTTATCATGTTTAATTTTAAGAATAAATGGGACTGTGTTTCAAAATTGGAATTGTGACCAAATTGTTAGAAAACCAGCTTTTACCTAACTTAATGCAGCATGAACTGAAAAAAAAAAAAACAAACCCCGCACTGAAAACTTTAGTCAGGTTATTTGCTGCTTTTCAGACTGGTGTCAGTTCTGTTAAACACTCTGCAGAGCAGAAACCTCCACCTGGGCACGAGGTGAAGCACAGCTGATTTTCTTAGCTGTCCCTGTGAGCTTTACTGGCACTCCTGCAGTGGTGGGTGAGGGTTTCAAGCCCGTGATTCCCATCTGGAATGTTCTAAAGGGGTGTGGAAGAACTCCTCAGGCAGATCCATAAAGCCTCTCCAGCTGTGCTTCCCGGGAATCTCCACAGTGCCAACTAAAGACCTTGCATTGCCAGGTGACTGCCAAAAGAAACTCCCCCAAATCCTTTGTATGCCCACTGCACTGAGGAGTTCTAAACCACATTTTTGTATCAGTTTTCATGAAAAGGTGGAGTAGTTCCTTAGTCTGGTTTGAAATTGGTTCCCTTGTAACAATTAATAGTTTGGGGCAGGTGTTAGATGTTCTCACAGGGAAGACAGAGCCATGTAAATACATGTAAAACATTGTAGCATATGTAAATTTATGCTGGGCTTTCCTGCACAGAAGTATTTTTAGTACAAAACTGCTGAATGTAAGATGACCATGTTGAGTACGTGGCCTGGTTTTAAAAAATGATATTTTGTTTAAAAAAAAAATTAAAAAAAAAAGACTTTTGTGGCTGTGCCGTTGCACTTCACATGCAGTGAATATGCACATTGTATTTGGTTGTAATCTCATTTTTTAAAGTTAAATCAGTGCAAAAGAGGCTTATTAGATTTTTTTTTTTTAATTAAAGAAAAAAAAAACTTAAAAAAAAAAAGCTGCTGGAGTTTCAGATCCTCCTGTTATGAATGTGTAGGAGAGGTGTGTGTTCAGTGATTAAAAAACACTGAAATGTTCCAAATCAAGTGTTTCACAAGAAATGCAAATGCCTGCGTTTGGGTGGTGGATAAAACAGAAGGATTGTAATCATTTTGTGTTTTCTGAAATGCATCAATGCTCTGTAAAACAACATTTTGTCCCAGTCTTTGCTCAGATCCCTCGGCAGAGGGGCAGGGCAGGTGGCTCCTGTGTTGTCACACTCCAGCCGATCCTGCAGCAGGAGCAGCTGAACTGTGACAACAGGGGCAGCCAGGGTTCTTTCAAAATACAAAGATAACTAGAAAAAAAGCTTTAATTTGAACAGGTTTTTTGCAGATTGTGAAATGTGTGGAGGTGTCTTTCTGTACATTCCAAATGCAGTGGCAGCTGAGCTGAATGTTTACAAAATTATTGCTCCAAATCATATGGAATTGGCAGTCTCTAAACTTGTGTTGTGACCTGGACCTTCACCAGAGTCTGAGCTGTATCCCACTTAATTATCTATTCTCCACTTCAAATTGTCAATTACTGATGATGTTTGTACGAATTGGAAACAAATCATTTAAATAAACTTTTTTTTTTTACCCCCTAAAAGCATCTCTTTGTTTTCAGATGGAAATGGTAAAGTGGGATGACCTCATTTTGGCAGCTCCCTTCCCAAGGGAGGTTTCTTTAACTGCAGCCTTCTCCTTCATGCCCTTCCAGTGGTTTGGGAACACAGGGCTTGAAAATTAATACTAATTAATGTTCCTGACAAAAGCAAAAGCTGGCGAGCGCTAGCAGCGCTTGGGGCTCCATCTCCCACAGACTACGGCTGGATTAATTAAGTCAGAAGGTGCTCTCAAGTTATAGTCAAAACTTGTACATTTTATTCCCAATTCACAGGGTTATTTGCACAGATGGAACACAAAACTCAAGAAGAAAGGATGTGGGTGCATAAAACATCAGCATCTCCGATCAAACACACTACAGGGTACAGAGTCTTCCCTTCCTACAATAGTCTCAGCAGCAAGAGCATCTTTAGACAAATATTATAGCAATGGACTACAGACTTTTTTAAGCAAGTTACAAGATAAATGGAGAAAACCAGCAGTTCTTAATGGGTGATTATGTCCTAAAAATGTGTCAATTTATCCCTTTGTACTTCAAAATGTTCATGTGCACCATCCCTGCCAAGACCCGAGCAGCAGTGCTGTGCATGGCTGCACTGCCCTTCTCTGAGCACACCCCAGGCTGTCACCCAGACCAAACAGGAAAAAAAGCTCTGTCCAAGCAGAGAGCTCAAAAGAACATTGAAACCAAAAGATTCCACTTTGAATATAACCATGATACTGTACATTAAACATCTTGATAAGACATAGAAAGGATAACATTGAGCTTTCAGAGACCAGTCTATCAGAGTCCCTAATTAAACACCCAGCTACTTAACCACTAAATTGAAGATTTTTAATTACCAGTTGGGTGCATGGACTTTAGGTGAAAAAGAAGTTCCAATAGAGCCTTCTATGACTGCTGACACCCATCGATTCGCTGCAGATATTTTGGAGCACAGCCATTACTTTCAGCAGAATTATTATTTTTTTACACACTACTTCAATTCTACAAATTTTGCAGGAATGACAAAATCTAGTTTTACCACAGAAAAACGTTAATTCCCACCGCTCTTGAGACTCCAAAAGAAAGATGCCTAGACATGATCTTTTGTAGCCTGCAATGTTCTTGCATTCCAGCTGTGCATAACCTGCAGGAAGCTTGCACAAGACAGGCTCCTCCTGCTTTTTTTAGGGCAGGACTGGGATACCTGCATCAAGGAAGGGAGATGTTATCTAGATGGGCTGTGGCTTGACTTGCATGAATGCATAAACATTCCCTGCCCTTTTGGCCACATCCTGCTAACTCGTCCCCAACTGAAAGGCCCACAGAACAGCTTCTTCACAATTTTTCCATGGGAGCAAGAACTAGGACAACATCTTTATTCATGCACTCTTGAAACATCGTGGGTTTGTGTTCGGCTTTTCTGGCTTGTTCATATACACAAGTCAAGTCAAAGTTTAGTCCTACCTCTGGGAGAGAAAGAAAGAACCATCAGAACTGGCAGACACTACATTATACTTGCAATGATCTGGCTTTTCAAAACAAAAAAATTAAACTGTGCTATACATTAATGCTGAGGCACACAATATAAGGACATGCTGACACAACAGTTAAGGAATAGTTACTGTTACTCTGCACTCAAATCAGGCCCTCTGCCTGCACGCTGAGATTTCTCCTCCCTCCTCCCACCCATCCAGCTCCTCTTCCAGCTGGACCAACGTCACCATTAAGCACAGCAACCCCTGCAGGTCCCTGACACAAACACAGCCACACTCTCCCCACCACTCAGTCAGGAGGACCCCTTTCAAGCAGGATTTAGTCATGAAGACTATAAATATATATATATATATATATAAACCTGAAAAGGGTGGGGGTTTCTGCTGTTAGAAGCAGAAATAATACAACTTATTTCTCAACTTATAAAGGGTGACAGTGGGTTTATCAAAGCAATTCAGTGCTTTACAGAGGATTTTTGTCTTTCAGGGCAGAACCTCCAGCTGGGCACACACCAGTGCCAGAGGCAGCTCCATCCCTGTTGCCACCTCCCTCAGAACCACTGCTGGGACCAGTTATGATGTAGCAATTATAAATTGATATGGTGATACTATAAATTTGGATCTGTATGAACCTTCAGTTGTTGCTCTTAAGCAGTTTCATAACCTGCCTAATAATATCTGAATTATAACCCTATGGGCAAGTCCATCCAGCAATAATGAAAGTTAATGGAAAAGAAAATTCAATATATTAGACTACAACTTATGCTTAACATTCTCAATTTGTCTTGTACCCCTTCAAAAATGTGAAATGACATTTATTCAGACATTAAATGAAAAAATCCTGCCTTTACTGAAATACCATAGTAAGGATTTTACTCCATAAGGGATGCAGAGCTCTACTCCTGATCATGCTCTGGAGTCAAATTCTAAAGCTACAATAATTCCAGTGGATCAGTATTTCCTTCATTTTTTTATTACAGCATGTTTGCTAAATTTACAGCAAGCAGAAAATAAGCTGGGTCTTTAGTTATTTTGATCAAAACATCGATGTTTTAAAGGTAGTACACAATATTTGTTAAAAAGAACATATAAAAATACCTTTTTAGAAGCCTCTATAAGAAAGGAAATACAAAGTTTAATCCCACAACTTTCCTCTGCTAGAGCTGCACGCTACTGCTACAGTTTTAAATAGACTTTTTGCTGTTTTTAAACTATACATCCAGGAAAGTCTACAAAATTAAAGGAACGTGCATATAAATGATTGCATAGCAGAACATGAACATTAACTGCAAACAGTAAAGAAAAAGTTAGAAATACTATCAAATGTACAAAGGTTCTAGGATCAACCCCTAAGCACGTTCCACTGACGATATCCCAAAGCCATCTGCACTTCTTTAAAGGCCCTGCTGAAACACTAAACCCAAACCCTAAAACATTTCTCTAAAAAGGAACTTTTGGAAATCAATGTCTTTGTAGGCTACAGACATCAGACAGCGAGGAACACTAAGTGTTTGATGGTGGCTTTTGAAGGTAAAGAAAAAAATGCCAAAAGCAATTTTCATAACAAAGGATCTTGCCTTCTAGAGAAATACTGGTAAAGATTACACACTGGGTTTGTTATTTTTCACATTCAATTTTCTAAATATACTGTATTAGTGATAAACTACATAACTAGAGATGCAGCTCTTGTTCATATCCAACTTCAAACATTTGTTCTGAAGGAAAATGAAATATTGTAACCAAACCACTATCCATTCTGAGGAAGGAGTGATTCAGACTTGCTTGACCAACTGCTTTTTTGCTGTGTAAAAGCAAGCCTGGTAACCCAGGGAGATGGCTACAGTTTGATACCTATGAATACACCAACTAACCACAGGAGTCATTGGCATAAAAGTTTAGTTCTTATATACTGTACACACACAACTCGAAACAATCTACTTGTATCTAACAGCAGGAAAACTAAGCAACTTTATGGTTAACTGCTCACTAAAATTTAGAATAGATACAAAAAACTGCATAAAATGTACACACAACCTAACATTTAATTGCTCTGCCGTTTGCTGAAGTCTGAATTTAGCTTTTCCATTTCAAGGTGGGTTTTTCCCTCACACCTTCAGCACTAGCAGCCAGGGCAGAGGCACTGAAGCCTCTATCCTGATGGGTCACGACACTGCACAGTCTCTGAGCAACTTCAAGACCAACTCTCTCCCCATGTTGTACATGCAAGGGTAGTACCATCTCTCCAGACAGCAGGGCAAAGAGAAATCTCCCAAATCTCTCTCCACAGAGCTCCATCTGCCAACCTGCTGGTGCTGGTGGGCATGGAGAATACTGAAACCTGCCCTGGAGCCATGGAAACAAACTGCCAGGCTGATTTCCCAGCAGCCAGTGTTGCACTACAGCTGTCCAGTTTTCCTTTTTCTCACCAAGTTTAGAGTTAAAGAACCAGTTAAACAGTTGGTTTAACTGCCCAGCACAAACTGGTATCAATTTCTCTGTGGGTGTGACATTTGTAAAAGGACAACGTTGCAAGTTACGATCAATCAAGTCATCACCAAATATTTAAGCATTAAAAATGCGAATCTTTACAAAAATATACATAGAGACACCACAACCAAATCAGTAGCTGCCCATGACATTTAACCAAATGGACAATCTCTCCCTCTCTCTCTCTCTGTGGCTTCTCAACACTGTTTTAATTTTAACCATTGTCGGCTACAGGGAAAACTGACAAAGAAAATAATTTTTAGCACTGTTGCAACATCATATTCCTGATAATTTAAGTAAACTGAACTGTGTGTAAATGAATCTTACATGCCTAAACCAACATGGATACACTGTTAGTGGCCACTGGACTTGGGACTAGTCCAAGACCTCGATCTGGATTTTGACCTAGACCTAGAATGTGATCTTGACTGTGATTTGGATCTAGCTGGTTCTTTTTTTCTCGACTCCTTCTCATATCTTGAGCTGGACTTATAGTGTGTTTTAGAATCTGTTTTAGAGGTGCCTCTAGATTTGGTGTGAGATGCAGACCTAGACCGTGATTTAGCCTTCATTTCTTTCTTGGGCTGTGACTTGGATCGTGATCTTGAATTGGACTTAGATCTTGAAAAAGATCGATTGCGGTGTTTGAACCTAGCAGAATAAAGGGGAGAGAGGAGATTTGAATGTAAAAACACTATTCTTAGACATCTAGCACATTAAAAATTGTTTACCGTTTTTGCAGGAGAAACTTTTTTTTTTTTAAACCTATAGTTAAAGGAATACAGTGATCTAGTTTGCAATTGAAAGGGTGCAAAAAGCGTTTTACCTATCATTGTCCGAATGGCTTCTGCTACGACGGGGTCTTCCAGTAGGTCTACTGCTAAAAAGGTACATCAGAAAAAGTAAACGGTGACAAATACCTATATAAATGCACAAATACTTCATACATTATTTTTTTCAAGCTGTGCACTTGGCTTTGAATTATTCTCAAATGCAGCACAGAATCGTTTCATTCACTGTTTCTGAGCAGATGCAGCATGCAAGATACGCAACTCCCAGCGGTTACTCCCACGATAGAAAAAAAGATTATTCAAAACTGTAACAATTAAAAAGTCAGCGTGGTGTCTCTCTGCTGTGCAGCTGAGGCCAACCCCCCCCCACTACACTTACTTTCTGGGACTATAGGATCTTCTATAGCTGTAATCAAAGGAGCGACTCCTCGACCGTCTCCGCTCGTAACTGCGACTCCGAGACCGCCTGTATCTGTCATAGTCATCGTAACGAGAAGAACTGTACAGGTTTCTCCCTTCCTTGGCTTTCATTTGGTTTGGTGCTGTGAAAATAGCAGGATTTGCAGGTGAAAAAGATGCACTAATTTTTCCCCCCCTCAAGGTCTAAGCCATGTGTTTGGTGTTGAGCAGAAAGGCTCGTTCATGATTTGATGTTTATGAAGGGACAGGTGAGAGGCTGCTCTGTGCCATTTGTTTTGTGCTGCTTTAGCCACTGGACACAAATTAATGCAGCCTTGGGGACATTATACATCTAGAAAGACAAACAAACAAACAAAAATAAACCCCTCAAAACCAGTCAGAAAGGTCTAATGCTCCATAAAACCAGAACACAGAGCTGGTCAAGGTGATTTCAGGCCAGCTGGAAACTGGTACAACAGGTCAAACCCATGACTGACACATTCTGACATTCCTGAAATTACCAAATGAGTGAAAGCTAATTAAAACACTCGTTTTCCTGACTGCACAGCACCAGCATCACACGTGATCCACAGCTGTCTTTAATGATTAAAGGCCAGCTTACACAGAGGCTTCAGTGGATGCCACACAAAGAGAAGTGTGATTCCAAAAGTAACCCCGCAGTAAAACAACTCACTTTCACTCTGCAGCTTAGTTATTAAAGTAATTAAGAATTAATGAACCTATTAGTCTTCCACTGCATTTCCTCTAAGCAGCACAGCTATCCTTCCTTTGTATCAAATTCAAACCCAAGGACCATGCTCTTAAGTATTTTAAACAGACCACGATGTAACAAACACCCTCTGTACTAAATGGCTTCAATTTTTATATTTTAAGTGCTGCTTGCAACACATGAAGGTGCATTTAGTTAATTTAGTTCAGAAACGCATTAGAAATCCCAATGTTTACAAACAGGGCAGAAACTTGTCCTTCAGAGTGCAGAATTTCCATTGACTCCATTAAAGATAATTGTGAGTACTTGAGGGAAAACTGGACAGTCAGGTTGTTTCTCTGAGAACTGTAACTGAAGACCTTTAAGGTACTTTTATTCCCAGGCATCACATGAGTGTTGCAGCTCTGGTTTAGACCAACAGGTTTGTGCCAGGTTTCCAAATCTGCATGTCCCTATAAATTAAGACTTTGCACACAAATAACAGATTTAAATGACCTAAATTCTCTTTACAATCATCTGTTAGAAAAGAAGAATTCTGCTCCACCTTGAAATTGATTTTTATCCTGAAGCCAAATGAAAATGAAGACATTACCTCAATCCTGGAAATCACACAGAGCAGCACAGAAAGCTCCAAAAAACGACTGCAGTGACTGCTGCACTTAGTTATCCATTTATAATTAAAATGAGTCATTAACACTAGATAAAAAGCAGAACATCCACATGCTATTTATATACAGTAAGAACATAACACAACAATTAGCAACACGTGCAATGTTGTCTGGAGCTAAAATTCAGGCTAAAATCAGGGTGTGATAAAATTCAGGCACTTACTCTTGCGATCCCCCTGTGCAAACTGGATTTCTATTTGCCGACCACAAATCCACTTTCGATCCAAATTATGGAGAGCATCTTCTGCATCACGGACATCTTCAAATGTGGGGAGTGTTAAGGTACTTGGGAATTTGAGCAGTTTAACACATTTGGTATTTAAAATAAAAATAAAAATTTTCAAGTTATTTTCTCATTTTACAGCTGGGTTTTAAGTTCTTTGGTCATGCTACTCTACACACTAGTGATTTTTTTTTTTAATCAACCACCAGCTATCTGAGAACTCCTATAATAAAACTGAAATCTTGTAACATGACCATGAATTTATCCATCAGCAAGCAGTTGCTATGTGATACTTTTAACTTTTTTCTTCTCCCACTTGTACTTATGCAAAGAAAACAAAGGTATCCTTTCAAAATACACTTACTAATGGTCATTTAGTTCTCTCCACTACATTAAGTTTATTAAAATTAAACCCTAGTTCTTAAATTATGTTGGACATGCCAATAGTAAATATTAATTATGATGTTTAGAATTGGAATAAAGCTTTCCTTTTTTATTTTAAGGTTTCACTTATGTCATGCCACAGCCCTGTGTACAGAGCTGCCCCAGTGTGAGAGAAGAGCAGACACTGCAAGGCTCAGTGACAGACATTCATTATAATGCTGGAATTTACACCCCTATTTCCAGCTTTTGGGACCCAAAAAAATGAGTTGCCTTTCCCCTCGAGGCCACTCAGTTCTCAGCAGCATCATCTCTGCAGGAGATAAACTTCCATGTTGCAGCCTCTCCCTTGATAACCCCAGACCGAATGTGATTTCATCCAGACCACAGTTACAGTAGCACTCACAAGAGAAATATTACAGGTTTTGTCAACGGACTAAACCAGAATAATTCATCAAATTACTGCTTACATGACAGACAGAAGAAAAACTGTTATTCTGTAGGATACATCAGGTATGACTCCTTTAATCTTGGCCACCATTCAACTTCATCTTGACCTTTAACTCTTTAAGTGCTTGTCAGAAGGACTTGTCATGAGATGCTTGGCCAAAAATGACAGATGGCTTTATCTTTTACTTTGAAAAACAACCTTTTCCCCCTTTTGCAGATAAAGCGAAGCTTTGTCTCCCATTATGGCTTGTCCTTCTTCCAGCTTTTCTTTATTTTTTCTTTTCCCAAACTCTCCCTTCTCTTCAAGCCTGATCCTTAAGAGGTCTTTGGCTTGTCTACTTGCCTTAATTGTTGAACTCTACTCTAAAGGTTCTTTCATGCTTTCTCTTTGGGGTCGCCATTACTGTACAGCTTTACATTCTGAGGCAACAACAGAGGACAGCAAATTAGGGGACAATATTAAAGCAAGAAGTTCACCTCATTTTTTACACAATCTGATTTTGATCAAGTGATTCCAGTTTCCATTTGTTAAATTAACAATGAATAGCAGCCACATTTTGCTAAGCACAACTTTACTTACACACCAGTGATAATAAAAACGTGCTAGACAATTTTGAGTCAGTGATAAATTTTCATTTAAATCATATAGTATTAATTTCAGTGACATAAGCAAGCTTTTATATTACTGGACTTAAGTTTTGCAAAAAAACCCGCAAAGAACAATTGAGAGAAGTTAATCTTCAAAAATAACAAAACACCACGACATAAGTAAGACACTTATTAGATACAACACAAAAGTAAACTGCTTTTTCATTTAGATTGGTTACCTCTTACACAAACTTGAATTTCAAACTTCAACACCCCTCACTAATGAGCCATCTGAAGAAAGGATATTGAACATAAGCAAATCCTCTGGGACGACGGGTGTAGAAGTCAAGTGGAACGTAAACATCAACTATAGGTCCGTAACGACCAAACTCACGGCGCAAGTCTTCAGACCTGGAACACCACAAACACCTGATATGGCTTTTTCACTGGTAAAGGTGTTTAAAAAACCCCACCAAACCAGAATAAAACAAAACAAACAAATCAAATCTGCAATTAATATGACCACATCTGGTATTTGGGAAGCAATTGGTAGAGGATTAAAGTAGCAAAACATCTTTTGATAAAAAAACTGTTTGAGCAATTCACTGTTGGCAGCACATGAAGCTTTTCTCAAACACTCAAGACTCAGGATGCTCAAGATATCCCTGGCAGCTTGAAACCAGCCTTCAGCATAACTCCAGAACAAAAGTACAAACTGAGAAGTGATGTACATCAGTTCATTCAATGCAGCCAAAGTTGGCAAAATGTGAAAGAAAGGACTCTGAAGAATTATTATTATTATTATTCAAGTACCTCATGTAACTCGGCAGTGATTTTGCAACACACAAGCATCAATTATGAGATCCAAACAAACATTAGGAGAATAAGCCAGTCACCCAAACTCATTTCCATAGAATAATCAATACTTACAACCACATCAAATAGAACAGATGTCGAGTGAGCAGCCACTCATGCCCTCAGGATAGTTTTTCCAAAGAGTTGGCTTTAGAGAGCTGAGACAAAACTGTTCAGCTGCAACTACCCCTGGCACAACCACCCTCTCCTGATGGTTTTCACTCACATCAGCTCCTTACATTTATTTTTGTGATATTTGAGGACAAAAACCTGCATGAGAAGGTTGATGTAATACCATATTTAGGTGGTATGTAAGAGTTACTACTATTTTTTTCTATTTTTACATTTTTCTGTCAGCAGTTGGGAAACAATCTCCACACAGTCAGTGCTGGCAGAAGGGAACTACAACCAGCATGGAGATCTCACACTAAAATCACCTCCAGCAACTCTGTGCTATCTAATCACAAGCTTATGGTGAAGCCTCAAAAAAATGCACATTATTGAAAAGAATTTGGAAGTAATCATCCTCCTCAGCTGATCTTAGAGTAAAACAAACTATTGGAAAGTGGAAAAAAATCCATTTTAAAAAAAGTTTAATTTGAAGTTATTTATCACAATGTTCTTAATTCATTCCATTCCATCGTGCCCACACTACTGTTGTTCACTGAACAACTTGGATCCAAGTCGCCCAGGCAGGGCTGGAAAACTTGCATTTTATACGACTAGACTTTATAGGGATCTCCGTACAGATTCTACAAAAAACAACAATACAGCAGTGCTCTGATAAATGCATTCAGTGCCAACAACGCTCTATAAATGTTCCACAGCTGATAACAAACACTGAAAGTGTAAGGTGTTTGTTATCACTAAAGGTGTTTGTGACTAACGTGAAATGAGGAAAACCAGCAGTTCACTAAAAACACATAAAGAACATATAAAAATCTCTGCATTGCTCTGTTTTTGTTCTTTTAATTCCCTGTGAGAAGTTCTCTCCCCGCACATGTTTAGTCCGTACGGGCTCTCGCTACAGCACGATTTATAACGGAGAACAAGCACTCCGCACTGAGCGTCCTGCGAGGCCCCGCTGCACAACAATCACGGCAGGAATATTCCACCTGAGCTGCCAGCAGCTCCACACCAACGGCACCGGCTACGCCAGGAATTTTGGGCACAAATACTCTATTTTCTCCCATCTAGCAACAATGCTGCACTTCCAAATGAGCATTCCAAACTCCAGCGGCTGTCGAGCATCGCCCCGAGGCACATCCCGCCTAGATCTCCCGGCCGGACACACTCAAAGCGGCTGCGGGGAGTTTCACTTTGTCGCGGCCCAGCTTTGTTCTTTCCGGACGCTGTTTGGAAACGGATCCGCGTGGAGAGGCGGGGAGCGGGCAGCACCGCGAGGAGCGCAGGGAAATGGAAGGCAAGGCGGGGAGAAGGGAGCAGGCAGAGCGGAGGAAGGCAGCGGGCCGGGCTCGGCCCTCCTCCCCCCCAGCTGCAGACAGACCCCCGCGGCCGCGGCCTAGCGAGCCCGCCAAAGCCTGCGCGAGCCCCCGCTCCGCCCCCACTCACCGGGTGTCGTCGGCCACGTTCCGCACGAAGAGCGAGGTGTTGGGGGGCCGCAGGTAGCGGGACATGTCGGCGGCGCCGGGAGAGAAGGAAGGAAGGAAGGAGGGAAGGAAGGAAGGAGGGAGGGAAGGAGCGAGCGCGGCCCGGGCGCGGCGGGAGCGGCTGAGGCGACCCTGGGGGAGCTGCACCGCCCGCCCGCGCGCCGCCTCTCGCGAGACTTCCCGCGGGGCTTCCGGCGAGAGCCAAACGCGGCGCCAAAATCCTGCCCCGCTCCGGCGGCGCGCATGCGCCTCAGCCCCGCGCGGGAGCTCGCGGGCCCTGAGGCGCGCGGCGCGCATGCGCGATGCTTCTTCCCGCTCGCGGCGGCGGGGCCTCGCTTTTCCCGCCGAAAGAGCGAGGGGGAGCGCGCGCGGGGCAAGATGGCGGCGGCGCCTCAGCCGTGAGGGGACTGCGCGCTCCCGCCTGGCGCAGCGCCTCGGGGCTCTGTGGGCTCCTCCTGTGCCCTCCTGTGCCCTCCTGTGCCCTCCTGCGCCCTCCTGTGCCCTCCTGCGCCCTCCTGCGCCCTCCTGTGCCCTCCTGCGCCCTCCTGCGCCCTCCTGTGCCCTCCTGTGCCCTCCTGCGCCCTCCTGCGCCCTCCTGCGCCCTCCTGCACAGCCAACTGACCCTGCCTCGGGCCGTAACGCCCTGCCCGAGGCTCAAGGGATCGCTGTCCTGTGGTCTCGTCGTTGCAAAATTCGGAGTGTGTAAAAATTGCGTTAAGCGAGGATGTTCATTGAGGTTTGACGTTTTTCTGCTTTCAAGCCTAATGAAGAAGAAGGCAGATGTAAGCCGTGAAACAGCGGCCAACAAGATTTAAGTGTTAGAGAAACAAATTGGTGGTAGAGTTGGTTTGTTAAGGTTTAGGGCCTGACATGCTTCGATGATCTCAGAGCTAGGGGGAAAAAAGGTCTTTTCTTTGAGAAAAAAGGATGCCCACTGATAATGGACACAGAATGCAGAATTCATGGACCATCTGGTAAGAACTCCCAAGATAAGGAAGAAAGGAATAAACCCAACTCAGCGACTGTGCCGAAATGATCTCCAGCAGGGTAAAATGTGATTTTACATTTTACAGGTCATGACGAGCAACCCACAGAGCACTGACCCAAAAGGAAAGGAATACTGACAACAGCCCTAATTAGCATGAGAAACAACAGAATAATTAAGCAACAGAAGATAGAATACTAATTCAGAACTATGTAACTTGTAGCCAAGGAACACTAATTCCTTTGTTTGCTAAAACGTGTGAATAGTAATAAATTTTGATCGTTGGTGTGCTGGATTTGTGGAATCCCACAGGGCACCCAACTGTGCAGCTCTGAAATAAATGACCAACGTCTCTGTGGAGTGTGTAACTATTGTTGCATGCAGAATAATTAATCCAATTTTTGTGGGGAACACCGTTACCCCGCTGAGCCCCAGGAGTTTTCATCACACTGTTTGCACAGGACCAGCCTTTTCCATTAAAGCCGTTTGTGTGGTAAAAACAATGCAGTTGGTGGGTGGAGAGATTATTCCTTCCCACAGTCATGCATGACTCACATCAAGGTGGACAAAAGGCAGATCTGTGACCCAACACTCACAGGGTTTGATGAAGATTTCAGTGACAATTTTGTCTTCATGTGAGAGATTTTCAGCAAAGTGCTGCTGGGACAGAAAGACTTTGAGCTGATGCAGCCCTGGTGTCTGTCACTAGTGTATTTTCACTTTTATTTTTAATATTCATGAATGAAAAGTGGTGGGTGGACATTGCTGTTCATATCCTGGCAATCTCTTGCCTGGTTTTTACAGGTTTTGAATGACGGATGATTCAAGTTTGAATGGCAGATGAAGTTCAGTTACTAACACAGGAGATGTGCAGCCATATGCACTTCCAGAAAAACAAGGAATTTATGGTGTTCAGTGGTCTGTGTGCAGGACTCAGCAGAGAAGGGATGGGGGTCTCTGACAATATTTTTTTGCATTTAATATTTTTCTGTATGCAAGCAGAAGGTTGAGTTGTTACCTTGTGCAATATAAACACAGATCTGCTTACACAAGTCATTGAGAGAGCATAAAAATCAAGGCAAGAAAGCACATTAGAGACTGGAGTTGTGGTTGGGAGTGCTTGGCACAAAGCAAAAAAGAAAAAAAAATTCATGGATATTCTGAAAACAATAGATTCATCAAGGAGTGGACTTTGGTGATGGATAGAAATCCACTCTGCCAGGATTATCCTTTCAGAGTTTGTCAAATTGAGAATCAAAACTTTGAACAATATCCAAGTGAGATTATAAATACTCCAACAGAGTCCTTCACAGAAAAATTGACTTGTTTTTGTGGAATAGTGGATGCAGAGCTATCATCCCAACCTGTTATGCCATCTAGGAATGATAATTCCTTTGGGCCATGGAACACAGATTTCAGTCTGACCAAAATCCTTCAGGTTTTGCTACTTCATGTAAAGACCTGCACTGAATATTTCACCTCAATCCGGGATGCCCTGTGGCAGAAGGATATTGCCAGAAGGATTGGAAAGATTGTCACCATCGTTGGAAACATGAAATCACTGCAATTGTGAAGAAAGTCAGGTGAAGTGTTCTTTTATGAATTTTTCAGAATTTTAGCCTTTAGAATGGCATAGCATAAGTTCTAAAGAGGAATTCAGTGTGTACTATCTACAATAATTTTGTAACTGGTTTTAAATGAGTAATGAATGATGCCTGCCTTGGTTTAGAAATAAACCTGAAGTGGTTGCTATGTTCCATCCTCCAGTTTGCAGGTACAGCATTTGATCACTGAAGATTTGCAGCATTCTCTGCATTTGCTGCAGCACCACATGGTGTGTTTGGTTTCAGGGTGTATTTGCAGCAGTTACCCAGCAACTCCCCGAGAGAAGGGTGGTGAGTCCTTGGATGGCTTTTTGCAGCACCAGGGCTTTAAATCAGCCTCCTCCTCCCTGAGCTTTACCAGCCTTGATTTCTGTGCTGTTGATCTTATTTCTGTGTAACTCACATGGCATTTAATTCTGGCTGCAGGAGTGTGCTTGGCATTAGAGCTGCCTGGGAAGCAAAATGAACACAATGATCCTTTATGCCAGTGAAACTCCCCCTGAGAACAGCCTTATCCCAGAATAAGAATACGCTTCCCAAATTGCTTGTATCACATTGTGAGTGTTATTAACTAAAACACAACCTCCGCCCTCACAAACTGCTCTTCTAGCATGGGAAGATGTAAACTCAGCACTCTGGACTGGGATAAAACATCTCCATGAGGATTTTAAATGGCATAATCAGTCCAACAACTTTGTTCATGGAGGTCTTACACCCCAAACCAATTCTTACAAATCTGCAGCGACTTAAGTATGAAATGGGGCTGCTGATATAATAATAGCATCTAATCAACAGAGAAAATGTTCTAAGCACAGCTTTTGTGTGTTTATACTTAAGTAGAAACACAGGTTCTGAACAAATTTGGTTTAATTGAGCTTCACAAACCTGGACTGTGAAAAGATGCTGGAAGTTCATTGCAAATTGGAAGAATGTTTAATTCCTTTTGCTCTTATAGTGCCTCATGTTTCTTAATTGTACTTGTGTGTAATTCAGTTTCAGAACAGCCATCCCTATTGTCAATGACTGGTAAGTATTTCATAGCTTTTGAAATATTGCTGTCTCTATTCCTGGGACATGTGGTACAGATCAGCTCAACAAATGTCTGATTGTTCTCTGCTGCCCAGGTCACAGAGAACTGGGTTTGGTTAAAGACTAAACTTTATTAGACACAGGAACTGAAGCTGAGTATGTTCAGTCTGTGTGGAAGAAATCAAGAAGCATTTCTATAGGTTTTGGCTGCTCCCAAGGATTATTGTGGTGAATTGAACCATGAGATTTATGTCCAGGTTTGGTTTCCTGGGGAGCAAATATCTGTCACTCTGAGGACAGAAGGGAACTGTGAGAGAACTCAGGGAAAACACAGTCCTGTAATAAGGGAAAGTGCTGTGTGTGTGAAAGGAAAGCAGAAATAATAATTTCCTGTACTATTTGTTCAGATAAAACAAAGATCACACCTTGTGGAAAGTGCACTTTATTTTAGGTAGGTAAAGGTGTCACAAAGGAGGTGATCTGTCTTTAGACTTTCTTGCTTCTTCTGACAAGTGTTACTCCACCAGATGTTATAGTCTGTAGAAGACAAATACACATAATTTGTTTTCCATTTAAACTTCTGGAAATCTGTATATAGCTAAGTGGCAGAAGTTTCTGTGATTCATGGACAAATCCATTTTTGTCCACAAGAAAATACATTCACAGTACCTGCCTATAAATATATATACGACATTTGCAAGAAGGAAAAGGGAGTTGGTTGTGCTCCTTGGAGGAGTGTTCATCCAAGGGGACACTTTGTAGAAGCTCCAAGAGCTTTAACTGGAGAGCAAACCTCTTAGTCAGAACCCAACAATGCACAACTAAGGAACTTTGAAGAACTGAGGTGGAACGAGGGCACTGTGACTGTTCAGCTCTGTCCTTTCAGAGGGGCTGAGGTGGAAGCTGAGGGTGGACACACTGTAATCCACAGCAATCCAGGGAATTTTTAAGGAGTTTTCCTGCAGCTCGCTCAGCTGCTAAAGCCCTTCACACTCCAGTGCCTGGAATTGGCCCCAGGGTGGTAATTAATGAAAGGGAATGCTGAGCAGGATGCATTAAATACATGAGCAATATTTAAAGGAGAGTCATCTAAGGCAGTTGGGTTTAAACAGAAACAGGAATAATAAAGAATACCAATGGTGTTTTTTTCCACTAACTGTGGTTTGTTTGAAATACTTAAATCCTCTATCTGCAGATTTAAGCACTGCAAGTTCTACCATAATGTGGTCATTTTTGGGGTCAGGATTTGATTAAGGTATTGAGCTTACACTAAGAGCTAATCAACATTTTCCCTTCAGCATTATTCTGAAAGTGCCCTTATTTTCTAGCACTTACCTCCACCATTTCATTTCCTTTAACTTCCTGCTCATGAGAGAATTTGTCTGATTTGCACACCAGCTTCCCATTGACCATGTTCACAGTGCACTGTTGGGACAATTGAAAAATACTTCAAAACATTTAGGTTTTGGAATTCAATTTGAGTAAGTAGAGGACTCATAAACATGAAGTAAGTTACACCGTTGATGCTTCATGACAGCTGCTAATTTAACCTGGAGACCACGGTATTTGAATAGGAGTTTTAGAAACATTTCTGTTTGTTGAAGTGATAGAAATGTTTGCTAATGGAAATGGTACAAACAAAGTCCACTCACACAGAGAGTGTGGTTTAGGGATAAATGAAGAGATTCCTGGAATGCTTTACCTTTAGCTTCCTGCCATCCATGGTGGTGATGTCAGCCTCTTTGCCAAGTGTGAAGGAGTTAGTGACTGATTTGTTGGGTGTTTTGGATGTCACAACAAAGTCATTGCCTTTTTGTTGTATTTCAATAACAGGCTTAATATCTTTGGCCATTTTGATAATGTCTTCTGGCAACCCTGTAAAAATAGGCAAAACAGGATTTTTTCTCTTACGGAAATAGCAAATTATTTTCTCCAACAAGAGCACAAAAGATCCAAACCAATACTGGAAGGTGATGTCCAAGTTAAAAGACTGTGTTGGATTCCTCACTTCCCTATGGGCATTTTGCTCCATTCCATCCAGTCTGATTAGATTTTGGTACTATATTTGGTAATGTGTCAGATTCTGCATTGTTTCTTTTCCTAAGGTCTGGCCATGGGATGACAATCCTCCATGAACAAAACCATGTGTGCAGTATTTTGTTTTCCTGGGGAGATTGGAGGTGGAGAATTATCTGTCCAGCATTGGGAGTTCCTCAAACTCCCTTTTTGGGGTGTCAGACCATGCTTTTCAACTAAATTTTAATCTCCTGAATATCTCTTATATAAATATAATGGGAGTAACACTCCAATGGGAGTGTTTTGTTGGCAGAGATAAGTGATAATTTATTAGTGTAGCACCTCCTAATCCTCACAGATTACATTTGATAATCACTCAGAGATTACTGACCACTTATCAGACGTGTTAATCATTCACAGATTGCTGACAGCACTGGTGCTGCAGAAAGGGCCTCTCTACCAAGAATTGGGAAGCTGAATAAGTCACTGACACCTTGTTTCTAGTTAAATGTATTTATAAAATTACAAATTAACCGATACAACTTCTTTTCTGGCATTGCTCTTCTTTCTTGAGGAGCTCATTTAAGATTAAAACAGGGCTTTGGGGGTTATCTGTAACCTTCCCACATCAATTCATACAACTTTCAACTTCTTTTCACATCCAAATGAGATCAAACAGACTTAACCAAGCAGGGCGAGTTTGTCATAGAAAGAAAAGGAAAAAACCTGCAGAGAACTGATTTGAGGAGGAAGCAGCCACTTACCCAGAGCCTTGAGGAAGGGCTCGAGGTTCTCCTGAGCGTAGATCTGCCAGGTGCCTGTGAACGCCATGCTGTGACAGTGAGGGCTCTCCCTGCTCCCTGGGATGCTATTTATGGACAGGGACAGGCCAGCCCAAAATTGGCAGAGGGCTAATTATTAACTGGCAAGGAGCAATTATTAATCAGTTATTTGTTTTTAATGATGTTAACCTCTCGTTCATGCTGCTCTCACCTTGACGGTTGGGGTGTTGGGTTTGTTGTGGGTTACTGACCTCGGGGAATTGTCCATCACTGCTGGAAAGTGTTGCACTGCAGCTTCATTTGTTTGCTTTCTGTTCACAACTGCTGTGTTTAACACATTTTCGGTGTTTTGAATAGAATTCTTCAGATAAAGTTGCATAATTTACAGTAGATTGAGGTAATTGGTATCGTGCAACAGAAACTTCCTAATTATCACAATATTCTCTGCCGTGGGCACTTGAACCTTGAATGGTGAATAAAGAATGAATAAAATCCACGGCTATTTCTTCCAAAATTGTGGGCCTCCACTTACTTGAGGACAGGCAAAATCGTGCTGGAGTGGGACATCAGTGATGACTTTATCCAGCAGATGTCAGTGATGTGCATCTTAATCTGAATTCAATTCAGTTTCCCACTACTTTTTTTTTAATAGAAGATAAAAGATAAAACATGGAACATTGCTTGGAGAGTGAATGCAAGAAGTAAATAGGATGTGTTATTTTTTCTTCTAACCAGGAATTCATCACTCATTCCAGCCCTTGAGTGATGTTCTTGCTGTCTTTGCAGGCATGACTGTTGATTTTGGAAGACATTCATTAGATTATGTGTCTTGCAATTAGATTGCTTAATTCAAACAGAGCCTGTATCCCAGGGGTGGGTGACCTTTCTAAGTTAACTTTTCATTCTATTTAAATAGAAACCCAAATGCTCAACTTTTCCTACCAATTCACAACCATTTTTTTAGTAGGCAATTTTAAAGAAAATTCACACACAAAGAACCAGTTTTGTAATTACATTTACCTGATTAATTCCTGATTTGCTGAGCCATTTTTATGTGTGGAGTCTATTCTGACTTCCCATACACACATGGACTGATTTCATCACGGATATATTGGACAGCAGTGCTGAGATGTCACCAAGGGTTTGAGTTTAATCATACACACAGAGGCTACAAGAAAATCTGTTACATGTAGTGATTTAATACAAAAAAACTCCACTGAAATCCTGGTTTTCCTGTGTGAGTCCTCTGGTATTTCCCACACAGATTTTCCAGAGTCTCTCTGGAAGGTGAACATGCAGTGTACACACATGTGAGCACAAAATAAATGTGAACTGCCAAAATAAAAATACTGAAACATTACTAAAATAAACATAGAGACACAAGCCTGAATTTTAGGGCAGAGACACTGAAAGGCATCTAAAGGGGTCAAATTGCTTTTAAATTCAAGGAGACATAATTACCAATTCATTTAGGCTTTTTTGTGGTAATCCCACCTGGGACTTCCTGCTCTGTTCCTATTGGGATCTCCCCGTGTTTATAGACACTGATGGTGACCTGCCCTGTTTCAGACCCATATTTATTCTTGACATAGATGCTGTATTTTCCTGTGTCTTCATTGCAGACTTTCTCTATGGTGATTGTGACCACTGAACCCTTCACATCCATCTTGTATCTGTCCTTAAACACGATGACCTTCTCGTTTTTGAACCAGGTGATCTCGGGGTAGGGATCTCCAGACACACAACAGGTTAAGCACAGGGTCTGATGTGAAACAGAGAACAGAAACAGATTCTGGAGTTAAAAATGAGCAAGGAAATTCAGTTTGTAGAATCACAGCATCATTTAGGTTGGAAAAAACCTTTAAATTTGAGTCCAACACTGCCAAGGCCACCACTGAACCATGTCCCCAAGTGCCACATTCACAGGTCTTTTAGATTAACAATAAAAATCGTTCTCACATTTTCAGTAGGTGACATTCCAACACTGCTGATCCCTTCCCTGATATCCTTCAGCACAATCATGATTAACCTGCCCGAATTCACTGGGCCTGACTCATATTTGTGCTACTGTCTTTTAATAGCTTCTTATGCTGTAAAGTGACACTTAAACAGGCACATGGTGAGTTTGCAGTTACTTTACAGGGTTTTTATGCTGCCTGAGTAAAGGGGAATGTGACTCAGAAGTGAAATCTGGGAGTTGGTATGATGGCAGGATTAGGCCTTAAAAATCCAATCCTGTGAAATGGGAAGACAACAGAGAGGATCTGGCTGTGAAGATGACCTAGGAGGGCACCACTTCCCACCCCTGGCAGCTGCAGCAGCTCAGAAAAGCTGCTGGGAATGCACAGGAGGGTAAAACAAGCAGTTTGCCTCCCTATCAGTGATTCTTCTGTGTCAGTGCAAGGACGAATTAACAGAGTTACATAATATTACCTTGTCCTCCATGATGGTGGCAACATCTGGCAGACCTTGAACGACTCTGGCACGACCTGGGAATGAACAAATACAAGCTTTTAGTTTTTAGTTTTTCTTATCAGCAAACTTGGCTTTGTTTCAGTGAAGGGATTAATTTACTTACGCTTTTCTGCTATTGCTGCTTCCCTGAAAGGGAGAGAAAAGGATTGTGGTTTTATTTATTAGCCATTTTATTCCCCATTTAGAGTATGAGAATCAAAATAGATTTAGCTGTGAAAATATTTAGGCAGAACTTACTTTAGCCTCTTGTGCTCAGCCAGGGCATCTTCAAAGACTGCAAGAATGAAAGGGTTTAGGGAAAGTTGCCTTTTGTTTTGTTTGACTCAGTAGATTTAAGATTATGTTGTAATCAGTGCTGGGATTACATGGATAAATGTCATTATCCTCTAGATGGTATCTATCCCTGCCTTAAAGGAAACACAGCTCTGTTTGTGTACTGCTGAAATAAGTGGGACTGAATACTCCTTTTCCAAAGAAAATGTCAGAGGAGGAAAAGAACTCCAGCAGTTTGGAAAAGCCTTTGTAAACCCTAAAGCTCTCTTTTCCAGGATACCACCTGTGAGCTCTGCTGTCCAGTGAAGGAACTGGACACATCCCAGGAGCAGCTGCCCCCTGCTCATCCTTTCCCCAGCAGTGCCAAGGCTCCCTAAAGGCTTCAATCCCTTTTCCTACCCACTCCCCTCTCCTCATTCTTCTGCGGGCTCTTCCCTGTCCTCCTCACCCCAATCCCATCTGTGCTGCCATGGAAATGCAGCTCCAGCTCCAATAAAAGAGAGGAACCCCTGCCCACGATTTGAAGGGCTCTTGGAAAGCAGCTCAGGTACATCCCACGGTTTGACTGAGCTCACCTTGCCCAGCCAGGTCTGTTGACAGTTTGTGGGAGTTGTTGCCATCGAACAGCTCCAGGGTGTATTTGCCCTTATCAGCCTCCGTGGGGTCCAGGATGTGAAGCCAGATCTGATTCATGGTGCTCCCAGCTCTCAGCCTGTCACGGCTTTCCAGTTTTTTCTCCCTGGGTAAACAAGTGATGTCACTTCAATAACATTTAGGAGAGTTGGATAAATCAGAGTGTTCACTGTTTTTGAACCTGTAGTGGTTGGAAGTGTGGGAGTCAGGATTCATTTCATGGAGAGAGGAAATCCCATGGGGCTGTGCTTTCAGGCAGTTTGCCAAAACTTCACAAACTCTACAAAAGACCTCTTAGTTCTCATTTTGGGGATTAAATACCATTTAGATGTTGAATATTTGTAGAGTATTTAGCCCTTAAACCTTATTAAAAATTGCCCCCCTTATATACATGTGTAGGTGGTATCTAATAAAACACCAGTTCTCTATTTAGGAAGATATTATCAGGCTAAATTAGTCAGTGCTTGGGAAGAATTTTGTAATTTTGGGAATATTTTTTATTCAGAGTGGAGGAAGAGAGTGGTTTAGGAAAATGTGAAGTAGTAAAAATAAAGTGTTAAAAAAAAAACTTGTCTGTAACCAAGGAGGCTGTAACTGAGTATCATAAGTGCAGCATCATTATTATTCTAGTAGACGATCACTTATAAATATTTCTGCAGTGCTAAGATAAAATTAACATGACTACTCATTCTGTAATTCCCAGACATGTTCCAGAGTGAGGGTGAATTGTGGTTTTCAGCCCTTACACCAATCTACAGTTGCCTTAAAAATATACATCTCGGGCCCAAATGTTTCATTTTGGATAAACAGTTACAAGCAACAGGGCTCCAGAAGCTTTGCAAATATTTTTGGGGGGCTTACTTGTGATACCAGGTCGTTTTCATGTAGTCTGTGTAGTACTTGACATCTGTGTAGATTTTGATGCCTTCCTCAGTAGGCTGGATTTTCAGAGGTGTAGCAGAAAGAGCTGGTGGTGGAAAGAAAAGACTGAAATTGAGGAGGATGTTCAGGAATGCTCAAATTTACCTATTTCACCAGCAAAATCCCAGCTAAGGGAGCAGTGAGTGGATGGTGGTGTGGTTGTTCCAGAGCCAGGGACAGCTCTGGAGCAGTTGGCTCTGGCTGTGCCATCCCACCTTTGCCCTTCTGCTGTTCCTGCTGAGAACTGACATACCGCTGATCCTGCACAGCTCCTTCAGAAGCTCTTCAAAGGCTGAAAGACAAAGATTTCAGTGTCTGTAAATACAATACTTAGCAAATCACATCCAACCTACCAACTAATTTCACTGTGGCTAGGATGTTTTATATCCACTTGTTATTTGCTGTCTTTTTCTGTGGCAAAGCTCACTAGGAATGGAGTTTTCCCCTCTGATTCATTTATTTCCAGATGCTGTGCATTTCTTACTAAATTTAAATGCTCCTATCTTCCTTCACACTCACCATGAGCAACCAACTGCCTCCCAGACAGGAGATTTATGGACCAGGTTTAAATGATGGATTCCAGATGTCGGGGCAGGATTTAATCTTGGGAAGCAGAATCCTCTGATTGATTCTGGGTTGAAGTGACTGAAACATTCCTGAGCTTTTAACTGTGGGGCTTGACAGAATTTCTAATGCAGTCCTAGCTTGAGCAATGACTGCAGGTGCAAATGACATTAGGATGTAGAGCAGGAAACTCTTTAAATTTGACCAGTAACTTTTTAATGCAGGTTTTAACTCCTGTAAAAGCACGGAGGAACTATGCTTTTTAACAGCGCCATAGGGGATATTTGGTTTTAAATCCAAAAAGATGAGAGACAGGGGTGTGAGAATGTCTTATTGTGTGATACAAGATTCTCTTACCTCCTTTTGTGAGGTCCAGCTGGGTGGAGTCCTCTCCTCGGTTATCTGAAACAACTGCTTTGTACAGCCCCTCATCTGCTTTGGTTACCTACCAAATACATGTGTGCATTGTAATATTGATTCAAAAACCCCAAACGAGCCCCAAAACAAACAACAGCATGTCGCTGTTGAGCGGCTAGCTGAGGAATGATCCAAGTTCTCAGACAAGGAAAGAGAGGAGAAGAGAGCTTTATTGTTTTGAATTCTATATATATAGAGTTTACAGAGGTGCCCCAGATTGGTCAGCCCGAGACCTCCCCCTAGGCCCAACTGGCCAAGCCCGAACTGACCCAATCCAGAGAAGTTGTTTGTAAAACATCCAAACTTTATCTTGTTTATGAAACATAGCAAAATGTTCCCACGGGAAAGACCTGTGCTAGCCACAACAGCCCTCCCAAAGAAATTTCCTTTATCATTGAAACAGGGTGGGATTTGGAAAGGGGGAAAAAGCTGAGATTTTCTTCTTTCTTCCCAATGAATTTGGTAGAACCGAGCAGAGATGAGGGGGAAAAAAGAGTCAATTTGCCCCAGAACCTCCTTTGAAAGATAAGGGGAGGCTGGTCCAGAAACTGTTGGTTTTGGGAGGTCAGGAGCTCAGCTTTTGTCCTCAGTCCCTGTGTGAAACCTGAAAAGCTCTCAGGTTCTTTTCAGCCTCTCAGGATATATTAAACTTTTGACAGCCACCCACTGTTAAAAACATCTTATTTCTTATTAGAATCATAGAATCATGGCCTGGTTTGGGTTGGCCTTAAAGATTATTTAGTTCCAACCCCCTGCTATGAATTCCACTGTAATTCAGATTCAGAATCTGACTCTAACATTAAATTTCTCCTCCTTTGCTTTTCTCAGTGTTTATTCAATTCCTTTCACTCAGTGGGCACTACCCAAAACCCACGTGGAACATTAACAAGATCAACCCATATTTTTTGGGGTTCACATTTTCCTGTGAACCTCTGAGCTGTTTGATGCTTCACCTTTGTGATACGCAGAGTTCCCATCCCAGTCTGGGGATCAAACACTCCTCCAGCTCGTGCTTTGTGATTGAAGAACCACTGGAAGTTGGTGTCTTTCCTCAGGTTTGTTGCCTGTTTGAAGTCAACATTTAGAAGTCAGGATCCCAAATATATTTTGTTTCTCAATTCTTGGATGTCCTAATGTGAATCATCACTTACATTACTCTAGAATCTTAGAATTTCCCTTCTTTGTTAACATTTCTGCCCCAAATATACCACCTCCTTACTGTTCACATCCTCTGAAAATTCACACCTAAAATTGAATGCTCCAGGAATTCAGCCCGCGCTGTGTGTACCTTGCAGGTGAGGAGCACTTCACAGCTCTCCAAAACCTTCCATTTCAACTTCTCTATGAAATGTGGGCCTGGAAAAGAAAATAAATGGTGGGAGTGGTGCCTCTCCCGTGTTTCCTGCGGGGATGCCTCCATCTAGTGCTGAATTCCTGCAGTGCAGCTGGGAATTCCCGAGTTCTGCAGGGAATGGGAAGGGAAATTGGGGCACCAACTACTCTTCATCCCGTACTGAGCAACTCTGAAGCCGAGAAGGAGACTGGATTTATAATGTGGTGTCACAGTCGTTATTAAGTGAATATTTTTATCCTCACTAGCAGGGAATCGCCTTTCCAATTGTAATATTTTTCCTCTGAATTTGCTTTATAAACAACTTTATTCATCAACTTATGATGGGAGGTGAAAGTGGAATGCATGGAGCTTTATAAACTTAGCTGGGAATCCTGTTTTCTGCGAGAAAAGGCAGTGGATCTTAATTGCAGAATATATATTCAGGTCGGACAGTTTTCAGAGTTTGGAAGTGTTCAATGTCACAGCACTGATGGAGAAGATCTCTGCTGATAAATCTGCCTAGCTTGGCCAGAACTATTTCATTATTTTGATTTTTAAGGGCAGGGCAAAGTATCTGAAAACAAGGAGTCTTATCCTAGTGTCTTAATCAGCTTAAATAATGTCTTTAAAAAGACAATAAAGTGAAATAACTTTGCCATCCTGGCCTAATTCTGACAAGCCCTGAACCATTGGTTGACCTTACCCTGCTTTTTCTTCCATTCCCTCCGTTTTGCTTCAGCTTCTTCTGCAACTTTAGCAAAAGCTGTAGAACAGCAAAGGACAAAGTCAACAACCCCCCATGACTGGATTATTTCTGCTGCAAAAGGTGTTATTATTAGAGCTCTGCTATTTGGTTATGCTGAGAACCTAACATTTATTTTCATTAAAACAAAACAACCATTGAGGATCTGACCGTTAAGCATTTAGCAAATTAAATACAAGATTTGACCATATAAAATGTGGGCCAGAAACCCTGAAATGAAAATGTTTAAAAAGTAAGAAACACTGAAGAAGGCAGAGAACACAGAATTTATGGGTTTGGACAGCCAGATCTAACTTTAGTCTCTGCCTCATTCATTGTCAGTAAAGAGAAATGGACACTTTTAGAGCACAGCTCATCACATTTATTTTCTATCCTGAACCCAGCAAGTGCTGAATCACTCTGGGAAACTGCCTGTGTCTCTCCAGGGAATCAAGATTTGACATTTTATAGACATTTTCCATTCAGAAAAGCTTCAGAAGGTCACTTGAAAGCAAAATGCAGAGAACTGAAACCAGAGATAGGCACGCGATGGGGAAGGATTTGAATGAGAATCTTGTTACTTTCTATTTTTAATTAATTTTGAGAGGCTCTCTGTATTGCATGTCCAGGGAGCTGCATGTTCCCTGTTGGGCTTGCTGTGCTGCTCAGCCTTGTCGTGGAGTGCAGTTGACACTTTATTGCATTCAGTGCAGTGAACCAGCTGCTAAATACACTGCATTTCCAGCCTGATCCAGCCCTGAGATAAATGACTACACACACCCCACTGTGCTGCCAAGGCACAGTTCACCATTGCAAGCTAATATGTAAAACATCTGAAAGAAAGAACTGAGCATTCCGCTTCAGCACACTGCTTTTATCATCCAACACCTATTTATAAGACCAAAAGCTTTAATTTATGGTAAAGAAAGATTCAGATCATTTCTTAAATGATTGCTGGAGTTTAAATGTGGGCTAAAATTTGCTCTCCCCATTCCCAGTGTGCCATTATAACTGTTGGAAATACTTTGGGGCCTAAAGTGCCTCACAAACGTTCCACTGAGCATGGCAGTCTATATTTGATCCCGAATTTCCACTAACCTTCATCCATAAGAACAAGAGTGAATTGATTTTTGGCTTTCCCATCTTTGAGCTGGGCTGTATACGTCCCTTTATCATCAGCACAGAAATCCTGGATTATCAGTTCCACAAGGCCTTTCTCTCTGACAAAGTTGATTTTGTGTGTCTGTGTAAAACAAAGGAAATTGGATAAACTGAAGAGTCTTTCCACAGCAGAACTGTTCCAAGGTCAGATCCTGGCACAGCATCTTCCACAGCAGATATTCCAGTCATATTTTATCTGTATCCTTATAAACTCCCCTCATTTTGCAGATAATGAAGGCAGTGTGCTGTGCTGTTCCATGCTGTGAGATTCATTTATTATTTATGTGTCTAGGAATGGTAGAATTGCTTCCAGCAGAGAGAGAGTTTCTGTAAAACCACCTAACACAATGCATTTTTCCTTGTTGGATATTACAGAGCTGAAAGCAGAATCTCTATGATTTTTAGTATCATAGAAGTGTTGCACTTGGTTATAATCTGTGGCATGGAATTACATATTTGGCCAGGGTATTTCCTGGAGAGGAATATTTCCTTAGAGAGGAATATTTCCTCAGTGGTGCAGGTACCACTGAGCCTCCTCTACCCCGAAACTGCCAGGTGCTCCAACACAAATCTCATCATTCTGCCTCACTGCCTCATTTCTCTGAGCAAATATTGTCCTTAACACAAGCCTGACAAATGCTTTTCATTGTGCAGAACATGTCAGTGCTCTAGTGGAGAGGAGACACTTCTTAGAGGAGATAAAACCTGGATAAACTTGTTCTATGTTGTTTTAATCCCACCAAGAGGACACTGAGAGTTGCAAACTGCTCTGGCCTGGTCCTGTCCTTTGTTCTGGGGGTCCTGGTTGTTATCTTGGCATTGCTGCTCTGCACTGAGCTGACAGGCCCATGATTTATATTTGTGCTTCATTCTCAACTGTTCTCCCCTCTGCTCCTCTCATTCCAAGTATTTTTTAAATGTTCTAATATTAATTTGATATGGGAGGACAAGGAGGAGGCCTGAGCATTTTTGTGGATGTATGAGGAGGTTGGAGGATGCTGTAATACATGAGGCAGGGTTATTTCCAGTGCCTCAATAAATCACTTTCATCTGCTCTTAGAATTCATGAGATTTGTCTGCATTCAGTTCAAAAATACCCACCAAATATCTGATGGGAATTTAGAAAACTGGGAATGTACCCATTTGCTCAACCCCCCTGTTCAACAGTGGGAAAGTAAATCAGGATTAAATCCAGAATAAAACCTACTGGGGTACTGGTGAGCTCCTTGTCATTGAAGATCAGGTGCAGCTCAGCATTTGGGGAAAGCTTCTCCACCTCCAGCCACAGCCTCACTTCCCCTTTCTCCAGAACATCAACGTTCCAGCCAGATATCAGCTTGATCACTGGCAAACAGAGAGAAGCACGCAGGGGAATCACAGGCACACCACAGCATTGGGCTCAGCCAGGGCTTTGCTGGGCTTCCCCTTTCCCAGGCTGGCCCTGTGGTTGTGGCTTTTTTCTGCTTCAACTTACGTGGGTTCCTGATTTCATGGCTACGCTTCAGTAACTTGTCCAGATCTGAAATGCAGACAATAAAAAGTCAACACTAGGCCAACACAAATCATTTTAATTTGTTGATGAACTTCATTTATATGGAGGAGAACATAAAACTTTTGATAATGGGGAGGAGTAGAAAAGGTTGTGAAGATAATTTTTGGTTATATCTGAACAAAATGTTGGTTGTATCAATTCAGGGAATGAATCACTGTAACAGTATAGCCAAATGTGAAATCTGAACTGCAATGGAAAAATGACTTTGCAGGAGCATGGAGTCTTTCCTTAGGGGCTGTAAAAGAAACTGCCCTTGAGCCTTCAAGGAATGGAAAACATCTTTTGAATGGTATCATTAAGTGATGTTAGTCACTCACTATTTTTCTGCAAGAAGCTTTCCTCTAAACATCTAATATTGGAAAATTTGGGCAGATTAGTTTTTTGTTGTTGGCAATTATCAGTTTTTACCTTCTTTTGTTAAAGTGCAGCTGGCAGAGATATCATCATCTACATCCGTGACCTCCACTGAATACACACCCAGGTCCTTTTCTGAGGGCTCTTTCAGTATCAGTTTTGATCTAGAAGTAAAAAGAATAGTAGCAAAAAATTATATTTTCCTCAGAAACGATGCCTTGTGATACACCCAGAACCTGAAATATAGAACTCATTGGAATTTATAAATGACAGCAAGGAGCAAGGCAAAAATGTTGGAATATGATGGCAGATTGAACAGCTCATTTCATGGCCACCAGGGCTGGGAATTAGGGAAAGCAGAGGGAAACATTTGCCTTTATATATTTCTCAGTGTTTAATGTGTTCTTTACTTGACAGTCCATGATTAACTTTTTCAGTGTGCATTAAATACTCACCTATTGCCTTTCTCTTCTATCTGAACTCTGTCAGGATCTGGTGGTCCCTCGTAGTCCTTTGACCAGATAAATTCAGAGGAGTCATTCTTTTCAGGAGCTTCAAAAGCCATGTAAATGAAACCTTCTTCATCCACCCCGAGTTCAATTTCATTGGTGCCTGTAGGAGCAAAAAACCCACAAAACATTCCTTACCAAAGCAGATCAGGGCTGAGCTTCAGCACATCTAACTCGAAAAGCAACCCCCAAAACCCAAACCACCAAGTGTACAGTTACAGCTAATTCATTTGAGCCGTTTGATTTGTTAATCTGTTTTACTGAGGATGTTTCTTGCTGTGAAACAAGTAGCTGATGCTTCATAAAGCAGTTTTTCACCAGAATCATAAATTTATTTACAGACTGGCCCGATCTCATTGCTGTTAGTTTCATACCAGGTTTGGTTTTAGCCACCACAGGATCTGAGGGGAGTGAAGGGGGTCCAACTCCAGCCTTGTTCAGTGCTCTGACTCGGAAAATGTAGCATTTCCCTGTCTCCAGGTCTGAAACCTGCAGGAAACATGGTCAGGAGTTCAAGTAAAACTAAACGAGACACAGCATTGGATAGTAAGATCAGGTACAGACCTTCATGTGGGTGGTGGCTATGGGCTTCTTGTTGATTTGCTTCCACTCCTCGGAGCCTTCCTCACACAGCTCTATGAGGTACCCTGTGACTGGCCCTGCTCCCACATACAGGGGAGCTTCCCAGTGCAGCTGCAGGGAGCAGTCCCTCACTTCAGAGCACCTCACGTCGTAAGGAGGGCCTGGCAGATGAGGGAACATGGGAAACTGCAGTTGGGTTGGGATCAGAGAGCAGAGTTCAAGGCAACAACTGAGTAGAGGGTCTGGGAGAGATGCTTTCTATGGTAATTTCTATGGTAGGTTTAAAAAAAGCATAACCAGCTGCTTTAATGTTATTTACTGTGGCATTTAGAGTTTACATCCAGGTTCTTCATTCTCTGGAAACAATATTGTTAAAAACAGCTTGGTGCTGTTCCTGTGTAATGCAGGATAATACATCAGAACATCCCTGGAAGTGTTTCTGTGCTTTTCTGTCCTGGGAGTGACCAAATCTGTGGTAGAAGTCCCTTGGAAGAGTTAAGAGATGACAAATACACCTGGTGATATTTTCCTGGCTGGTTTTACACGAGGGATACCTGGCTCTGGCATTGTCCATTCCTCACATCTGAAGAAGTCGCTGGGCTCAGACACTTCCCCAACTCCAGCCCTGTTCATGGCACGGGCACGGAACTCATAGAGGTGTCCCTCCTGCAGGCTGCTGACCTTGGGGTGCAGAAGGGCAAACATGGTTAGTGCAGCAGGGAGGGCAGCAGGGCTAGCAGAAGCAGAGAAAAGCCAGCTCAACCCTTGGCCCAGCTGTTCCCAGCTGTGCTCAGAGCAGCAGAGTGTTAAAACCCAGATGGGTACCGTGCAGACTCGCTGAGGAATTGGCTGAGTGTTGACTTCATGCCAGTCCAGCTCAGATTCATCATGCTGGTCTAGGAAATAACCCAGGATCTTCGTTCCTCCTTTGCGTTTTGGGGCCTTCCAGCCAATGGTCATCTCAGTCTTGCCACAGTGCAGCAGGACAAAGCTGTGTGGGGCTGAGGGACAGGCTGGGCACAGAGGGACAGACAAAACAGAATTGGTCAACACAATGTCCATGTTCTCATTTGGAAGTCCCAGCAAAAGCCTTGGATAAGTCTCAGGATGTTCCTTGCTCAGTGCTTTATGGCTTGTGTGGCAGAAGAGATGGGAGCAGTGGGTTGATAAAATGGGGAAGATGGAGGGTGAGATCCTGCATGATGTGGGCATTGGATTTTCTCATTGCCCTGAGGAATTCCCAATGTTGATTTCAAGATGTGGCACAATTGATCACTTAAAATGGTCACTTGTACCAGAGCCAAATGAGCACCACACATGTAAGACACTGCTGAGTCAAAATGCTAATGAATTAACTCTGTCCACACTTGGCAAGTGTAATTGATGGCAGAAGCTGCAGGGTACAAGAAAATCAGCTCCCTTTTGTTTTGTTTCTCAAACACTGTCGCCATAGCAGGCAGTGGTAGCTGTGCCTGACAGGTGGGGGTTGCAGGGGTTTAATTTTGGTCACTACTCACCAATTGCTGGCCTGACAACGATGGGATCTGTTTCTGGGGAGCTCTCACTCAGTCCTGCCTCACTGACAGATTTCACACAAAACACATATTCTTTTCCAGGCTGCAGCCCAGGAACAGTAAATCTGGGAGAGTAAATGAATATGTTAGTGTTTGCCAGTGCAAAGTGCAGGTAAACAGTGCTCGAACAGACAGCAACACATTTTAATAAGGCTTTGTTCTTGCAAAAACATTATTTGCCATTACAAATTAAAGTGTCACATGAAATGGCTCCAGATAAATCACAGTGGGTATGGATCAGATGGAGAGGAATCACCATTGGCAGGGAGATAAACAGGACTTTCTAATGGACTTTTTCTGCTGGACATGTGACCCCCCCAGAGCTAGAGAAGGACTCTAAATCCTCTGTCACATGTGAGTGACAGCAACCTACTCTACTGGAAAACAGGCAAAAACATGGAATGTGGTTCTGCTAGTGGCCCAGGGAGTGTGGAGCTGTACAGCCCCAGCCTGTGGAGAACACACAGCCTTTGCTGCCAGCCTGGCTTTGGGTGTAAAAGTGAGGCTTGGAGCAATCCTGAGCCCTCCAAGAGGCTGTGGTGTTGGTGTGTTTGCCAGCCTGTGTGTGGGGACTGAAGGAAGTTCTTTTTTTATCTGAAACATGACTCCAGCCAGAAACAGAAGAATCCAGGTTGGGCCCCTGCATCTCTCAGTGGAGCAGAGGGGCTGAACTCACTCATTGCATGTCACTGGCTTGTTATTGACTGTTTGCCATTCCTCTGTGCCTGTCTCCCGGCAGTAGATGTAATAGCCAAGGGGCTCCAGGCCATCCTTTAGCTTGTCCCACTGCAGAACAACAGATGTCTTGGTGTCTCTGAAAGCTAAAACCTGAGATGGTGGAGGCAGAGGAGCTAAAAAAGGAAAGAAGCAAACAAAAAACACAGACAAAAATAGTGAGGGTTAAAATCTGTAATTTAAAAAAAAGCCCAAAATATTCTAAGTGAGTTGGCCTATTTGATGTATTCACCTTTTCCAGAGCACCATTTTCAAATTGTTGCCCAGAGCAGCTGTGGCTGCCCCTGGATCCCTGGCAGCGTCCCAAGGCAGGTTGGACAGGGCTTGGAGCAGCCTGGGATAGGGGAAGGTGTCCCTGCCATGGATGAGCTTTGAGGTCCCTTCCAACCCAAACCATCCTGAGATTCTATATGGAATTACAGCAAAATGCCAAGGACAGGGGTCCACTCTGTAGGCTCTATTTAGGCTCTTGGGTTTGCCAGATCTCCTCGTCCTCTCCCACTGATTTCTGCAGTTATCCCAAACAACCTCCTCTGAAGCAGAGGAGAAACAAAACCATCTGCTGATTGTCCTTGGCTCCACTCTGGCTCGCACTCTGCTTCCCTCAGGAGTGAAAACCATGAATGAACACTGGAGCAGCTTCAGTGTGGGACAATATAAAAATAAAGAGTGAGGACTCATCTCTCTGCATAAGAGAAACACCAACATGAGCCTTTGCACCTCTTAGTCCAGGAAGAAAACAACCCCAAGCAGCCCTGCAGAGGTTGCTGTCCTGGCTGAGCTCCCCAAACCAGGCTGCTGCAGCCTCATGTCATTCCTTCCACACTGTCACCACCCTCACACCATGCTGGAAGCATCCTTGGATTAAACACAGGCTTCAACTGTTCCTGTTTTATTAAATGTAATTCCCCACTCGCTGCTTGCTTAGATTTACACTGCCCTGACCAATTGCAAACCAATTAAAGAAGGATTTAAGGCTTTAAGAGATTTCCTCATATCAAAGCGACTGCTGTGTAATCAGAGACCATGAAGTTTGGAGGCAAGGTTGGGCAGGGGATCCCCCATGTTCCTTTCAGAGTCAGTCCCCTTCCCCACATGGTTAGTGCAGAGCAGAGTAATGAATTAATTACCCAGTTTTGCCCCAGCAGTCACGGGCTGGCTGGGCAGGGAGGGCTCACTGATCCCGTACTTGTTCACGGATCGCACACGGAACTGGTATGATTTTCCCTTAACCAGATCAAAGAGTGCAAATCTTGGGGAATTTGCTGGCATCTCCAGGTTCACCATTTGCCAGGATTTGCTGCCTACGAGCAACTGCAATGAAAAAGGCAATGATTTACAACTCCTGTTGTAAGCACAAAACCCTCCTGAGCAATAACAAAGCTGGTCTTTGTTGGAAAGGAGTTTATCAAACTCCAAACAAAACACAAACCAAAGCCATAAATTACATATATACCCAGACTTTTCTCCCTTGACAACAGAGGGCCCTTTTGCTCCAGGAGGTGAGACGTGAGAATGTATGAAAGGAGATTGGTAGAAGATACTAATTAACCAACAAAATGATTAGTGGGGAACAGCAAAGTGATGTATTGTGCAGTTCTTCACAGCTTTCCTACCCTTCAGGGCCATAGGGCTGGAGCAGTTCTTCCTGTTAGAATTCTGCCCCTGCTCTGGGGTGTTAAAATGACTTGTTCATTCCTTGTTAATCATTAGTTCTTGAGCTGGTGTCAGGGTCAGGATTGTGGCTCAGGGCACCTGTGGGGCTGGAGGAGGCTGAAAAAGCCAGGTTTGAACCCAGTTCCTGACTGGCAATGGCCTCACCTGTGCCATGGCTCACCTGAGAGAGAAATGGTTCTGCTCTGTACCTCCCCTCCTGTGGGATATTATTTTCTTACCTTTTCCACATAATAATTCAGTGGCTCTCTGCCTCTTGGATCTGGTTCATCCCAGGCCAAAGCCACATAATCTTCTCTGACCTCACTTGCACGAACATTGGTGGGTGGCAGAGGAATTTTAATGTGTCCTATGGGAAGGGAGAAAAGGCTTTACTTCAGTGATAACATGGCAGGAAATAACATTCTTTTACAATGAAATCTGCTCTCCCACTCTAAATTAAAATTCTTCAGTGTAAAGAAGGAGACAAACACTGGGAAAATTAGAACTCACCTTCCAGATCATCCTTGGATATTTCTATTGTCCTGCCTTGGTCATATGGAATCACTGTAATGTCAAACAGGCAATGTTATCCACTCACAGGAGGTGCTTGGGGAGAAAGACAGAACCCAGGACTGGGGCATCTGTTCTATGCATAATTATAGATATTTTATGTCACAAACAATGGTATTTTGAGCTCTTTCTGTTCCAAATGCTCCCAAGATGTGCTCAGTGGAGGCTTTTGGGGGAATGGGGACAATCTGGACAATCTGCACTCAGTTATTCCTGCAGCTTCCCATGGTACTGAGGGAGCAAACTGTCGTGGGTTTAGTACCAACCTGTCACTCTCTTGTCCTTGCTGGGGTCGTGGGTTGTAACAGGGTCAGAGGCCTTGGAAGGGTGGCTGATGCCAGCCTTGTTGACAGCCTTGACCCTGAACTGGTAGGTCTGGCCCTCAGCAAGGCCCAGCACTGGGCACCTGCAGGTTTTCACAGGCTGAGCATTGCACTGCAGCCACTCCTCCGAGCCAGCCTCACACCTGCAGGGAAACACAGCCTTCCTTTGTGCTATGTCCATACAAACTGAGGTATTTTAGCTTAAAGATGATCACCTTACAGACCTTTCAATAAGGTACCCCAGGACTGGGCTTCCTCCATCATCACTGGGTGCTACCCAAGAAAGAACCAAGCAGTCTTTGTTCACATCGTGGCATTTCACATTGAGGGGAGATCCTGGGGCACCAGCAGTTTGTGCTTCAGCATCTGTACAAACACCAGGAGAGGGTGCTTAGGTTTTGTTCTTTTCCCTTCCAAAATTTTCATTGAAGAGCTTAATTTTAAGTGTCTAGGGGCTTACATCCCAGTTACATAAATCCTCTTTTCTACTACCAAAATCACTACTGAAAATAAAATTTGGTCATTGTGGTAATTGTATCCATGCTGAAAACTAGGAGCTATTTCCTTGTGTGTGAGGTTGGGAATTCCTCTATACCAAGGCATTAGGAAAGGAGCTTTTTTTCTGTAGATACCTCTAACAAACACATAAGTGGTCTTCTCCTTGTATCCATCCAGCGAGGGGACACGGATGGTGTAGAAGCCCTCATCCTCTTTGTGAGCACATGGCACTGTCAGAGAGGCTTCTCTCTCCTGGTACCTCAGCTCCTGACGTTCTGAGTCCTGCAGCAACTCCCCTGTGGAGCAGGAGAACGGGGAAAAGAACTTCACCTGGATTTGCCTGGTTAGGAGTGGTGGATTTCCAAATGCAGCAAAAAACACAGAGTGAGATGAGGAATCTCTAAGACATTCCTGACGTGATGGTTGTGCCTCCAAATTACAGCCATGGACAGAAAGATTGCCAAGATGGAAATCCTTGACTGCCAGCAGAACAACACAGAGTATCCAAAAGTTTTTCTCACTGGAGAACCACAGGCTTTTCAAACTAAGGTTCTTAAAATATCCTTATGAACAGGAATGCCATTACCTCCAAAACATTTGGAGGTATCATCCTTTACAAATGGGAAAAAGACAGACATTAAATAGTAACATCTGTAGCTTGAGCATTCCTGAGAGCAGCTCAGGAATCCTGAATTTTCATTCCTTTTTTTTCTGTCAACATTCAATCACAGCTACAAATTCCAGTGGGGTATTCCCAGAGGTAAATGCACATAAACTCAGCTGTTGACTACCAACCATCTCTGAACCAGGTGATGCCTCGTTGGTGGTCAAGTAAATCAGAGGAGAAGTAGCAGGAGAGGGTGAAAGGCTCCTTTTCTCTTGCAAACAAGGGTTTCAGTGAGAAAGCAAAATCTGCCTCTCTGGCCAAAAGGGATCCTATGGAATAAGAACAAAAGTCAACATGATAAAGAGACTTTCAGAGCCTTCCTCTTGTAGTATTTTTAATGTCATATATTTAGAGTGAGCCTTGCACTTTGCATGTGCAGTCAGGCTGACAGGAAAAGCTCTCAGGAAAAAAACAATCAAATTGCATCAGGCTATAAAAATAATTAATAATAACATCAATGATTTACTCACTTTTGTATATTTCTGAATCAAATCCTGACTCCTTTCCGTAATATTCTGTAAGACAAGGAGAAAATAAGTTTTGCAAATCTCATGGAGTCTTTATCTTCTTAAAAACACCCAGTGATGCTCAGCAAACTGCTTTTCCCTCAAGGCACCCCTTAATTTGAACCTTTAAAGTGTCACCATGGGGTAAAACTTTAATTCATTTGACAGCTGATATCCTTCACAGAGCACTGGGGATGTGTCTGCAGAGGAAATTGTTCCCATGACTGTTCCAGTGTAAGCAATCCTGCTTGAAATGCTCACATGCACTCAGTTATTCAGCACTTACAAGATGAAAATGAGGTACTTTTAAGTTGCAGTAAATGCCTATAAAATAAAGTCTGTTTTCCTAGTGGCTGAAGTCTGGCAGTAGCAGAGCTCACTCTTCAGCAAAAGATGGAGTGTCACTGCTGAAGAGGAGGGAAATACAAAGCAGAGGAGGCAAATCACAGCCTCATCCCAAGTCCTGTGGAGCCCTCAGTGATGTCTTTATGGAAAGGGAGCTGTGGATCCCAGGACCCTGCCATGGCCTGCCTGGGGCATCAGGAATGTTTCCAGTGGAGGCAGGATTAAGGCCTTGGTGTGTAATCTCTATTTTCAGAGCAGTAAATGCAAATAACAGAAGGAGGTGTCAGGTTACTGCGATGCTTTGGGAGGAGGAGCAGAGGGTGCCTCTCACCACAATGTCTGCAGTGGTTTGCAAACTCAGCCCTGATGGGAGGCAGGTTAACCAGGCACTTAGAGGTGAAGAGAGCCATCCCAGCAGGCCTTTTCTGTGCTAGACTGCAGCCCCTGTTCCATCCTCGTGCCTGCTCTGATCCTAAAAATTCCAGAGGGAATTGAGAGGAGTAGGTGATTATTAGCAGGGAATTTTTCTTCCAGGCTGCTGCTGCTTTGTGGTAAAGGCCAGTTCCGGTTGTGGCCATACTGTAGAACCTGTGTAGAGGAGAAGCATTGCACTCCTGGCAACTTCTGCCTTTCTGCATTAGGGGAGGGGGAATTTAGGAATCTGGGGAGGCTGCAAATGAAGGTTTTCTGGGCTATTTCCATGACCCTTTAGAACTGGTAAATGCCTGCTGCATATTTCCAGATATGCTGAATTTTGACACTGTTTATTTAAAGGACCTGAAGATATAATAATACACTTCTCTTACAGTCCTGGAGTCCCATTATTCCACAGGGATCTGTATCCCAAACAGGATTCAGAGCAAAATATGGCACATGATAAATAAGTATTATAATAACACAACCCATGACACAGGGCTCTGTCAGTGCCACTGAATTCAATTGTCTACTGTCCTGTAGGTCTATTCTGTTCAGGCTTTTTATTTAAAAAAAAATCATATATAAATATATGAAATATGAACAGCTAAACTGTGATCTTGTGAGACTGCTCTGCATATTTCCTGAACCTTGATTTAATTTCCCCTTTTAAGTGCTAGTAGTTTATTTACTTCCTTCCCCACGTCTGGATTTGGCTGTGCACAATGTGTATCTATGGAGTCTGTGCCAGTTATTTTAAGAACAGCACAGATCAAAGAAGAAAATCTGGTATTTGCCCTTGGTAGTTACAGATTTCAGGGAAAACCGAGGCATTCTCTGCAATATTACACTGAGAGGTCTCTCTGAAAGCCACAGTGCTTGGGAACCCATTTCTTGCTTCTCTTTAGAATGCAGCAGACTCCTTGCAAGCCTGCTGTGTATTTAACTGTGGGGCTGTTTCATAGCAGTCCAGAAGAAATAAGCACCTAAATTTAGTACAATTTTATCCCACTGAAAGGACAGCTGTGTCCATATGGAATCTGAAAGGAACGACTCTGGCTGGGTCCAGAAATGACTAAGGAAGAGAAGCTGTTCTATCAGCTTCTGTCAAACCACTTTGCTTTTCCAGAGTGCTTGTGTGTGCCTGTCATACAGTGAAAAGATTTTGAAGACTCTGCAGTCTTTGAAAGTTTAAACCCATAGGAATATTTTGTACTTACTCCTGACAAGCACTGTAGCAAATGAGTAAGCTTCACCATACTGATTCTTTACTTCCACACTGTATTCAGCAGAATCTTCCATGGAGCATCTGAAAAGAAAGAAAAAATTCCCCTCCTTTTAAACTTTCAGTTATTCCTATTTCACGGGACAAATTCAAAGAGGTTCCTGTCAATTACAAGGATTTCTGATACTTTGGGGTCAATTTTTTCTCTTGAGGCTCAGAAGCAAAACATTTCCAGTACTGAACAAGCAAAAGACCTGTGGAACACTTGATTCCACTGAAGATTTGCGTTTTTCTATCACTGTATAATTTATAGATCAGAACTAATGTTGTTCTGATTACACTGATCCATCCCCAATCGCATTTTTGTGTTTGCTCCTGAAGAGCTTAATGTGCATTCCTTACCCTGAAGGAAAAAGTATTGCTGATGCGTAAAAAGAGGAGCAGAAGTAAATTAAGCTCCTAATTTTTGTTTTGATTTTTTTTTAGATTTTTTTAAACCTGTGAACTGCTCTTGAGATTGGCAAAGGTTTAGCTCAAACACAACACCCTAAAGTCAGGCAAGGTCAGATTCCAGAAGAATTACTAGTTTTGTTTATCATACACAGACTGGGAGTTTAGGGAGGGGAAATCCTAATTAGCTGAAAAAGCAGCTCAGCCAAGGGCACAGCCATTACCTGCTGATGTGCAGGGTCAGCATCCCAAATTTGTTTTGGATCTTGTATTTTCCTGCTGGGGCTTGGCGGAGATCGATGGGGATTCCATTTTTATACCTGGTGGAAAAGGAGGAGATGTGCTGTTAGGAAATTACCCCTTTCAAACACCGCAGAAAAGAGAAGTAGACACAATTCTTTTTTCCAGATCTCCCTCTTCAATCCAAACCAGTCTGGCAGCTAAACCCAAACCCCCTCCATGGTCCTGTGTGGCTGCTCAGCCTTGGCTTTCCATTCCCTGCTCTGCAGCTCCTGTGAAGGAGTTCACAGATGTCTCATCTCAGTGTTCACCAGGGATGTGTGGGAGGTTCAGCTTCTCTTTGCTCTCTCAATAATTCGAAGAGGTCGTTCTGGAAGGACACAGGATGTGCAGAGCTCCCACAGTGGCAGAGTTGGCTGCCTACGAGTCATTAGTAATGCAAATGTTTGCACACTTAAACCTTCCAGGGGAGGAATGGTCAATCGCTTTCAACTGATCAAAGTACACTTTGCAAATTGGTTTTTTGAGGTGATCTTTCATTTATTTCTGGCATTTATTATGTGTGCTGCAGTCAGGCCCAGTACATACACTCCTCCCCTGTGGATGGTAAATACACAAAGGGAGTAAATGGCAGAGTTGTGCTGTATTTTACAAACTGTAGAAGCAGCAGCATTTTAATGCTGAAATTTCATGGTGTCCAAGGCAGCCAGGCCTTGCTGGGGTGTGTTTATGGTGTTTTAGTGCTGAAAGGAGGTTTTAGGTTTTGAGACTTAATTCCCAAGTTTGCCTGTGGGACAGAGGAGGGACCAAGGGGGAGAGGGAAACCTCCATGAACATCAGCCCTGTCCCAAAAGGATCCTGCAGAACTGTCACAGCTTCCAGGGCCCCATGTCCCTACTGCTCCTAACAATGGCACTGGACATTGGGATGTTTTCCATGAGCCCTGAAGCTCTCCCTCCTTTCTGGCAGGACAGGGATGTCACTCCCCATGCCCTGTCCCCCCCGGTGCCATTGCTGGCCCTGCCATACCAGGTGACCTGTGGCTGGGGTGACCCCAGGGCGGTGCATGCCAGTGTCACATCCATCCTCTCCCAGACAGCGTGAGCCCGCAGTGGGATCCAGAACATTGGTGCTCGCCCTGAGCGCAGCTCCAGGAACTCCTTCTCCAGGAAAGCCTTCTCCATAGCCTGTGACAGGGAGACAGGGAGGAAAGGCAGTGCAAAGGGATGCTGTTGTCACACAAATTCTCTGACACAGGGGACCTGTGAGAACATTGCTGTGGCAGAGGTGCAGGACCATTAGTTTGGGTGATTTTGGGGTTGTCCTAACAGCTGCTGAGGTGTAGGATCCTCTGCAGAGCACAGTTGGAATGCTGTTGGCATCTCTGACCTTCCTGCGCAGGCCTTTGCGGTCAGCTCTCACACGGAGCAGCCTGCAGGTCCTGATCACCTCCTCTTCTATCTTCTCCATGTCATTCCCAAAACGAATCCTCTTCTGCCCCCTCTGTTCCAGCTCCAGGATGTCAGCTTCCCTTCTTAGATTGTAGTCCCTGGCCCTACATGATGATAAAACCCAAGAGAATCAACATAACACATTTTTTCTCTGTTTGAGGGGTCTTTTTTTGTTTATAGCATGTATTTGGGTTAAATCAGAAGTGTAAAGGACAGGAACAGCAGCTGATGGAGTGTGGGTATGAATGTCAGGCAATTATCCCTCACAGGAACCAGCAGCACTCCCAGGAGAGATCAGACTTCCATGGGGACTCACTGTTTGACCCCTTTTAATCCCAGGGAAGGAGCTGGGAAAAGGATCAAAGGGAGGAGGGATGCTGCTGAGATTTTCTAGGAAAGAGGGAGAGTCCCATCTGTCACCATTAATTTATTAATCTTTCTGTATTTTCCATTCATTCCTATAAAATCTGGTTCCTCTCAGGTGCTTGCATGTGAGCAGGTCAATAATTCCTCATTATCACATGGCAGCCTAATTTAATTTCCTGCATTTTACTTGATGCCTGGTGTATTTAAAGGAAGAGTCCCTTGATTGAACCTTCTTTTTGCTTCCAGCAGAATAAGATGGAAGTTGTGACCTTGATGCAGAGCTGGGATGTTGCCTACAATGCTTATATTGGAGTTAAAATAATTCCTGATTTACCTTGTTGTTTCGGAGGTCAAGGCAAGGGCAGCTGCTATCGATAGGTCTGAAAGGCTGAAAGTCTCCTCTTCCTCACTTCCAGGGGCAAATTCATGGAAAAGAATCCAGATAATGTTCCATCATTCCATAAACTCAAAATTCAACAAATGTATGAATGTGTAGAGAACCCTGACTGGACCTGATTGACTCAACCTGTTCCTGACTCTGGGACTTACCTGGTTTTAAACCTTTTTTTTCTGGTTGTGGAGGTCATTTGCAAGCTGTGTTTTCTGTCCTCCTTCTGCTCCTCCTCTCTGTGGTGGAAGATGGCTCGGGTTCCCATGGTGGGATGTCAAAGCCAAACTTTCTTGCTGGAATAGTGTAAAACATTCAAATCAAACACTTTAAAATAATCTTTTTAACTTACAGAGTCTTTGCTTTGCTTGGGCATTCAGGGGCTGTGAGTGAAGGTTCATTAACACCATTTTCTGACATTCTCATGATGACAGGACTTTGTTTCATGATGCCTCAGTGGAAAGTGGGATCAGAGGAAGAAATGAAGTCTCTCAAGGCAGCTGGAGCTGGACCAGAACTCCTGGTTTCCCCAGGACTGATCTTCTCAGGAATCCTGGAATGGTTTGGCTTGGAAGAGACCTTAAAACCCATCTCATGAGCAGTGCCACCTCCCACCAAACCAGGGTGCTTCACCAGTTCAGCTGCTGAAACAGAGCTCTCCCTCATGTTCCCATCTACAAATCTAATTCCCCATTCTCAGGCTGCACACAGGAACAGTCACAGCTGAGAACTCCAAGAGGATAATGATTTATCCAGACCTTTGCTTGCATCCTGTGGCATCAGTTGTTTCTCCTGAGCTCTTAGAGAAAGGTTAAAAAATAATGGAGAAAACCACATCCTGCCAAGTGTCAGTCTGAAAGGAGCTGCTCAGCAAACAGCATGATTTTCCCAAAGAGTGACCAGGGAAGCTTCCCAGAGAAATCCCATCCAGCAGGTGAAACCTGGGAGCAAACATTGGCACTCCTGGCTCCCATCCTTCCCTGGCTGTTCCCAGCCTCTGCCCTGGGAATCCACAGCTCACTGCTTTTAGCTCTGACTAATGGGTGGGCATTCAACTAAAGTCAGTTTTTAAAGTGGATCCTTCCTCATCTCCCTCTCCTGCAATTAAATCCAAACCACCCAGCACAATCCTTACACTGTGCACGTTTACAAGTTATAAAAGCTCAGCTTACTTTGTAAAAGCAGCTTTGCAAATATAATTGTTGCTAAATAGAATTTGTTCAAACATACTTGTAAATCTTTCCCTAGCTCATGTTCCATGACTGAAATTTTCCCTTGGCAAATCTTCCACCTGGATTTGAGCTTTGCTGCTTTCTGATCCGAAGTTGATAAAAATACAAACCCTCAGCTTTTCCTGGTACAATTTTCTAGCAAAACTTTTTTACTTATACAATTTTCTGTTCGTGTAAATAAATTTCTTATAAGTAGTCAATGGAAAAGCAGAGTTGTTGTGGTAAATGCAAAATATCCCAATATGCAAATGAAAATACAGAATAATTTTGATAATATTTCCTTAGTGGGCATTAACTTTGGAAGAAACAAGGAAATGCTGACAAGTAAAAAAAGGAGAGAATAAAACAGGCTTTTATGGAAAAAAAAATCTTTGTAATTTCATAGCTTTTGCTGTCTTTGGAAGTAATTCAGTTGCAGAATGAGTTCTGTCATCCTGGCCATCAGAGCCTTGTTTCCATGCTCATGAACAAGTACTGATACAGACTCATTTTTAGTATATAATGTCTTTTATTTTTCCCAGGACAAATTTCATTGTTTTATAATCAGAGTTCTGACCTGCTAACACCTACACTTTTAAATTCAATAGCATATTATTTCCTAAACACAGCAGTAAACCAGAACAGATTCTGGTGAGAAAACATGAAGCAAACCAGGATTTTCATTAGAACAACACTGGAAAAACAATCATTACTCTTTAAACCAGATACAATCACAAAGCACATTCTATTTCTGCAGTGCAAGTCAAATAAAGCTGTCACACCAAACAACTGATGCTGCTATGAAGATCCTATAAAATCTCAGAATAAACAGCATTTTACTGACAGATAAACCAAACTCACCCGGTGAAGGCTGCAGGGAGAGCCCCTGTCCCCAGGCAAGGCAAGGGACAAAGGAGTTTCCTTCTCCCTGCTGATGACACTAAGAATGACTCTCCCCAAAAGAATGTTCCCCATGTTGGAGTGCCCATGCTGCAGTCAAATATAGCCTGTGCCATGCCCTCCGAGGGACAATGGGGATGGCCCAGCTGGGGACACTGCTCACTGCAGTGCCAACCACTCACCCTCCTGCCAGAGCCAGGAGTCACTGCCTTTGCCAGAGGATGTAAGGAGGGACAGGTGCCTCCAAAACCCTGAGCACTGCATTATCCTCTGCTCTTTTAGGATAAAACCTCACAAAGCATCTAAACTGATGCTGGAATTAGGAATATTTTAACCCTGTTTTTAGGATAAAACATCACAAAGTATCTAAACTGAATTAGGAATATTTTAACCCTGTCCAGGAATGTCCCTTGGGGTAACCTTGCCATTGCTGCCTAACAGAGTGAAATCATTTGCTTTGACACCTCTTTAGTGAATGTCAACTCCAGGCAAATCCTGGCAGTGTCTGATTACACAGGAGCTGCAGCAGCACAGGTTTTGGTGGGCTGTGACTGTTTTATTTCCTTTTTCCAGGCAAACAAGGGCTTGGTAAGCTCTGTGTGGTGTGTGAGAGTTTGGGACAGGGCCAAAGAACAGAGATTGCTGATTTTCCATTTATTTGAGGTAGTCTTGCCATTCCAGCATTTGGGGAAAACCCTTCCCAGCAATGTCAGAACCAGGTGGTGTTTCTTGTGGTGTCTTGTGAGAATGAATTCCACCATCAAATTTGGCACAGTACCAGTAGAATCCATTTCTAGGAATCTTTGCTTTGCCATCCAGACAAAGAAGAAACCCTGCAGGATCAGCACCAGAACTCCCAGGACTTCCAGGTGTGAAGTTTATTTAGTGGCTGTGTTTGAGGGATTTCTAAGAAAGCAATGAACAGGAAGGACTGGGCTGGCATGTCTGAAGCACTTTGGTGTGAGCTGAGCTGGCAAAGGGGAGGAACACTTTGCTTTCATTGGTTTTGAATCCATGGCCATGAGAATGCTTGTAATTATCATCTATTCTGCTTCATAATTTCATGCATTTTTGCCACTTTTTTTTTTCATTTTTAAAGAAGATTCTTATGCTCCCCTCAGATGAATGCTGACCACTTTTGTCACCTTTTTCTTACAAAAATTTGAATTTGAAGCTTTCCATTTGTCTCTTGAGTAAGATTTTCCTCACAGAACTTGTTAAAAAGCTCATCAGTGATTTTTCATAGTGCTCAAACACCTTCCAGTGGCAAAATAAAGAACAAGCAGGGAGGGAGAATGGGATCCTTGGCTTGCAGGGTGTTCATCCCTGGGCAAAGCTCCAGCTGAGCTTCCAGCAGGGCTGCTGCTCCGGGGAGGGAACAAGTGCCAGCTCCCAGATTTAGCCAGAAGACAAAGAGCAATGCTTTGCTCTAGGGTTACAGCTGCCACCTGCTCCTGTGGTGTCCCTGTGACAACTGGGCTGCACTGCTCACCTGCCATCGGCATGCCATCTGCTGGGGACACACATGGCAAGGCACCTCCAGCTTCTGCTAGCCACAGCTATCAGAACTGTTATCTGAGGAGCAGCGTGTCGTTAGGCACAGATGGGGAGACCTTTGGAACAATGTTGAAATCCTGCTGTTTGTCTGGAAATGTTCTTACCCAGGAGATGGAGACAAGGAGGTCCTGGAGCAGCTGTTTGACACAAATGGATCAGTTTGGTTCTGAACAGAGGAAAGCAATGACATCAGCACAGGCTGGTGAGGGATGGAGGATGCATTCCTTGCTCCAATAAAATTCGACAGCGTCAACATCACTTTCCAAGCTTTTTCAAAGAGAAATAGTTTGAGAAGGGATGATCTACATGTTAAATTTAGGAAGTGACTCATGAGACAAGAATCAATCTCCTGCTTAGAAGATCCAGGCCTAAAAGATCAATATTGACTAAGGCATGACGAGAGCAGGAAGCTGAGGATATTGCAGTCAGTGATCTCCTGCCTGTGATCCCTGGGCATTACAGCTGCTGGGAGGGTGGAACAGGCAGGCTGGGATGGGGTTGGAATCATTCCTGCCATGCACAACCTTTTGCCATGCAGCCCTGAAGGTATTTAAGGGCCTGAAGGAGAGATGGATGTCCCAGCTGTAATCATCTTTAGGCATTTCTCTGCATGCTAAAAATCTAGACTTTCCTCAGTTCCCATCTGTCCTGCACCAGGATGACACATTTATTACAGTCTGGACATGATCAGACCCTGTGGCAGGGGTCTGCAGAGGGATTTGAGAAGGCTTTTAAAATAGAAAATAATGTAATTTTAGCAGCATGTTCAGATGCTCTCCCTTCCCCACGACTCTGCCCATACTGATCCTCTGCTGGGGGTTGTGTTTCACAACACAATCCAAAATGTTGATATTGTGGCATTTGATTATTCCCTGGGTAGCATCACTGGGAATGTTGTTGACACAAGATATGCAGTCCACAGGCAATTCTGAATAAGGTAGTTGGCATCACTGGCTTTAAATGCCTCTCCAGGGGTTTTAGTGGAAAAAAAGTGTTTTCCCTGGGGTCTCACAGTCCTTTGGGAACAACTCCAGGAGCTGCAGCATTTCTCTGTGTGTTGTTTTTTTGGGACACAGAGTACAGGAAACAGATCAAAGGACATTCCACAAACCCTTTAGCAGTGAGTGGTATGGATTGAGCTCCCTGGAAATGCCATGCACATATTTCAGTCTCTGATACCCTGTGCTCTGACACTTCTTCACCACACTTGGAATTTCTACCTTTTGGCCTCCCAGGACAAGGCTGTGGCTCTTTATCAGTTGGTGGTGGTGGAGTTCAGAGCTGTAACTTGGCCTGTAAAGTTTCTAACTCTATTCCTTCAGTCCTGGGTTGAATCATCAAAAATCTTTCCTTCATGAGCCTATGGCTTATTTGCAAAATCACCCCAAAGCGAGTGGAATTTAGCCTTTAGCTTCAGCTTCCCTGGGCTGAGAAAACCCCCAAGAGCACTTGGAGTGGGAACAGATGAAGGCCTTGGTCTCTTCGAGTGAATACTTCCCCATACCAGTCAATCCTTGCTTATTCCTGTAAATTATTTCACTTCTCCAAAACTGATGTCCTCAGACACATTTTTTCACCACAACAGTGGAAATGAACAGGCCGAACTCTGATTTCCTCTGAATGAAAAATAATTGCCTCCTCTGGACCTTGAATGAATAGAATTTAGCTTGCTTTTGGTGGAGGTGCAAATGCTCCAAGGATTTTGGGTCCCAATTTCCTGGCAGCCTGGAGGATGTGCCAGGAACATGGAGCAGCTTTCTCATGGACAGTGCCAGTGAGGGGTGGGAGGAAGAGCTCAAATGGTCTCCTTTGAGGATTACTGAGGGCATGGATTGAGACTGGGATAAACTGAGACTGAGGGTTGAACTGGGAGTGCTGGAAATCCTCACATTACCTGCCTGCAATGTGACCCCAGCTGTGTCATCCCTGGGGATCTCAAGGGAGGGAGAGAATGTGTGACTCTTGCAGAGCAGCTGAGAAATCTCAGAACTGGGCCAAGGCTGCATTAATCTGGTGCAGAGATGAAAAAGGCTTTATCTTTGTACAAGTATTAAAAAAGGCTTTATCTTTGTACAAGTATTAAAAACCCCAGCAGAACAGGACATATTTTACAGGATTGCTGTATCAGGAGTTGTTACCCAGTTTCAAGGGCTCCTTTAAAGGCAAAGTCCATTCCACAGACGTAGAATACTGTTCTCCAAGAATCATTTAGCCAAGGCTAGAACACCAATATCTATTTACTACTCCTACTGTACCATAGTACATTAAGTTCTTTTCGGTTTGCATACCTGCATTTCTTCAAAGGGTGGTACATCTTAGCCCTTTGGTGTTGTAAAGAACAAAGACAGTTTCTGTTGTGAATTTTGCTAAATTTTCAGTCAGCTGAATCTGGAGTTGGGAACTGAATCTTAACTCATCTTTTAAAGTAATCCAATTGATAATAAATTTGAGAGTATGCGAGAAATAAAGACCTGTTGTTTAAGTGCAAAGATACAGCATTGCAGTGTAACAAGGAGTAATTCTATCAGCAAAGGTACCAAACTCCATTATGGAACAGTCATGTGCCATGTTAATACAGCCAGGATCAGCTGTATTTTTGCATTGCTTCTGTTTCATGCAAGAAAACATCATCTGGATTTATAACCATTAAATCACCCTAATAAAACTCTGTGCTATCTTCCTCATCCCACTGCACTTTTAAGTCCAAATTTTTGAAGAGCATGGTGAGAGGAGTGCCTCTGTCCTGGTCTGAGCTGCTGTCTGTGCTCAGTTCTGTGCAGCTCAGCTCCTTTGCTGCTGGGAACATTTCCAGTCCTGCAGTCTCTGGGAGCTGCACTTGATTTGCAGGATGTGGGAATGATTCTGGCAGCATCCACTGCTCCGGGTGGTTCTCTCCAGGGAAATCATTCCCAGTCCGCACTGAGAGAAGGAGAGTTGCTGACAGAGGTGCCAGCAGTGCATCCTCTACAACATAGTCTGGCTCAGCTTTCCCTGCAGACAGCAGCAGTGGCAGTTCTGCCTGCTGTCTGTAGCATCCTCCCTGTTCCAGCAAGGACAGGGACAGCTGGGACACACATTCTGGATTTTCCAGCTCGTCACTCTGCAGCAGCAGCTGGGTCTGCCCAGGGCTCCCCTGGAACAGAACCGACTCCAATCTGTCCCTGCTCTTCCACAGTGCCACCTTTGGCTGCTGCTCTTTGTAATCCCAGTGGCTGCAGCTCTTTCCCAGCCCCTGGGTTTGGAGCTCTCCATCCACAGAATGATCTGGAGAAATCTCCTTCAGCTTTTGGTCTGGCTGTGAACTCTCCTCAGTGTGGTCTGTGCCTTCCACACACACCCCATAGATCAGGGGCAGAGATGATCTATGGCTTTTGCTGGAGGTGGCAGCAGGAGTGCTCTGCTCAGCTCTCTGAGGAGCATAGTCAGTCAGAGCTGTGATTTCCACCTGGGAAGGCTGAGGGGGCAGCTGGAATGCTGGAACATCTGCCTGCTGCTGGTAGGGACAAAAAGGCTGTGGTGGCTCCAGGGCCCAGTCCAGATGTTGGCTCATCTGTGCCAGCTGTGCTTCAGGGAGGAAAAAGGAAGGTTTGGATAAACTCAGGGGCTTTATGATGTGCTCCACTGTCAGTGTGAGAGGCTGGAACGATGGAATCCCTCTGAAGTCCTGGAGGGATAGATAAACAAGAACAAGGTATTAACAAGAATCTGTGACCTTGAAGGTTTGCTTTAGTTACTCTAATATTTTCTTTGGAGAAGTGCCAGTAATGACCACCAGGGATCTGCTCTGCTGACAAAAGAACTCTGCTTTTATTTCCTGGTGAATGACCCTTCACAGACATTTCTCATTGTGTATCCACTGAGCAATCTTGAAATATGAGGAAGAAAAGCTCCTGCTTTCACTTTTGCAAAATTTGGCCTAAGCCCTGGAGCATGGAAATTGGTTGTCCCTGAGCTCAGTGGCATGAAAACCCAATTCTTGGTGTGGGAGATGAGGAATAGATGAGAATCCCAGGGTTTCAAGGGGAGCTAGTGATTTAGGATGCCTCAGTTTAGCTGCCTAACTGAGGGGCTCAGTTTGGGGCAGTTCTGAGCACCCTAAAGTACCAGTAATCTGCAGTGATTGCCCAGACAAAGCTCATTACCCTTTAAATGAAGGCGGGTGGGTTTAGATTGAACATTAGGGAGAAATTCTTTCCTCAGAAGGTGGTGAGGCTCTGGCACAGAGAAACTCTGGCTGCCCCATCCCTGCAGGTGTCCAAGGCCGGGTGGGATGTGGCTTGGAGCAACCTGGGACAGTGGCAGATGTGCTCCCCATGGCAGGGAATGGACTCAATGACCTTCCATGTCCCTTGCAAGGCCAGGCAGTGGTGACTGCATGATTGCCAAGCTCCTGCAGTGGCAGGAGGGACTCACCAAGGCCCTGGGCTGAGCACTGCGCTGTTTGATGTATTTGTAGATCACGTAAGCAGTGGCAGCAAAGACCAGCCCAGCACAGAACGCCAGCGCCACCAAACAGTACAGGATCCACGTCTTGTCTGCTCAGTGGGGAAAGAGAGTTGGATTAGAAAAATGACACAATTAGCTAGGTGATACCACAGGTTTCGTCTCATGGGAATGAATTTTTAAATTATTAAAATGTTCCATGCTGAAAATCAATGTATTTTGTGTATCCAACATCCCAGCTGGACTTTTTAACTTTCAGCTGAGTTAACAGCCTCACCTGCCAGTGTTTTAACCCAAAACACTTGAGGTTTGCTCCTTCTCTGCAGCACACAGATATAAACTGTTCCATTATACTCAGTGTCTGGCTCCAAGTTGGAAACTTCAAATTCCTTGTTGTGCTCATTCTTTGTCCACTGTTGAAAAGAAAGGTAAAATCTATATTTTAGGAAGAGTAAATTTTCTTCAATTCAGATTGCAAAATTCAGCATAAAATACTATTAACTAATGAGGTCTTACAGGGCTGTAATTATTTAGTATGTATGGAACTCTAAATATTTATATAATTTTGTTTTCTATTGTTTCTGTATTTTATTTTGCATTTCAGTTTCTTCAGACCTGAACTACTTAAGTAATTTTTAGTCACCAATGGTTTTACCTTTGCTACTTATACAGTACTCTTGGAAAGTCCTTTTCCCCCCAGAATTTAAAAGGAATGCTTAATGTTCCTGAGAGTCAAAGACTCAATATTTTCCTTTGCACATCAGAAATCTCCCCCATGCTCTGTAAACTCTGAGATCCTTCTCCAGTTTATCCAAAATGGGATTTACAAAATCCCAGTGCCTGAGGTTGTGCTTTACCTGCTGTTGTGTCTTTTGGTTGAATATTGTCAGGTGATAATCCACAGCCCCAAATTTGCTGTAAATGTCCTCCACGGTGAGCTGCTGGTCATCCTCACCCCACAGGGGGGTCAAGGGGGCCGGATAAGGAACTTGATGGAGCGGACATAGGGAATATATTCCACTTGTGGTGGTCCAATGATGGCTGGGAAAGACAGACAGGCAGTGTCAGCTGTTTTAAGATCATCCTCTGTATTAAATACACCCCTGGAATTGCTCTTTCTGTTGATAGAAAAAGGTGTTTGAGCTGCATGAACATGGCAGAATCAGGCAGTTGGAGATTCAGGTGGTTTTGGGGTGATGGTTCTAGAAGTACCTTCACCAGCGTTTGTCCCCAGGAATTCCCACCCCAGGCTTTTCCTTCAGATCACATTCTCCCTCCCCACCAAACCCTGAGTCTTACAAAACTCAAATGAGAGGAAATGCTGCCCTAACCATGCCAGCCAGGAGGATTTCAGTGGTACCTACTCTCTTTGCGGGGCTCGAACCTCTCGGATCTCACCCAGCTGGAGGAGCAGCCCTTGGCTCTCACCCGGCCGTAGAAATGCTCCATGAAGTTCTCTGTCTCCTTTGTGAGGTTGCAGAAGAGCTGGGTGATGCTCTGGCACTCAGGCTTGGTGAGCCAGGATTTCTCTCCATACCTGAGGATGAAACAGGGTTTGGGGTTTGTTTGGTAGAAGAGAACTGGAGGGAAGCGGAATAGAGAGAAGGAAGTTGCTCAAGGCAAGGGTGGCTGAGTAATGCAGCAAAGTTGGCAACTCAGGATATAAAATATTTCTTTGATCTATTTCCATCATCTACCACTTGGAATAATCCCATCCTTCACTGAATGCTTCTCCAAGCAGAGCCATAAAACAGGCAGGAGAAACAGCAAAATCAGCTTTTCTGTCTTGTCCCTTCTCTCTCAGAGAGCCCTAAAAACAGCCCCAAACCAAGCAAACATCACATACTGTTTATATTGGACGTCAAATACAGTGCCAGGGGGAATATCTGCCTCCGTTTCCCAGGTCAGGATGTTCTCAAAGTTTGTAGAAGAAAATGCTGCATGTTTCAGACATGATGATCTCTCTGTAGTCACAACTCCTGAAGGAGGAGAGAAAGTGGCATTAAAAAGCATCTTCTGACATCTCAGCCCCCAGATGAACACAAGTCCTGTGATATTTTGCTAAAGGTGGGCTGAAAAGAAGGAGCTTGAGCAGAACAGGACTTCAAACCCTGTTCACATCACACACCTTGCAGAGTGTTGACTCATCCCAAAGAAATGTAAGTCAGGAATTGACACAGAAAAGCCTCAAAAACTCGAGTCAGAAAGAGAATCCTTGAATTTCTAATCAAGTTTTTTTTTTTTTTTAAGAGCAGTTTAATGGGTGGTAAAGTAAGAATAATAACCTGTTTTCAAGACCAGAATCATGTCTGTGAATCTCTGCTTTCTGCCCCTGCTCAAGGAAGTGACAGTGTCACCTCACTGAAGATGTGGCTGCCATGAACCTCTCGTGCTCCATGTTTTATTGGATGGAAACTGCCTGTACTGAGTGACACCTGACGTGTGGACTCTGCTCCGGGTGTGCCAGGCTGAGAGCAAACAACTCTGCCAGCTCCCTGCTTTCCCAGCCCTGCTCCTCTTTGGGGAGCAGGATTGTCACCTGTCCCTGCAAACATGTCCCTGGAGAGCAGACTCCCACTGTGGCTCTCCTGCAGCAAACTGGCTCTGAGGCGCTGCAGAAAAACCCTCAAGACTTTTATCTCTCCCTTATCATGAGGAAACACAGTGCAAAATTTTCCCAAGGCTGATCCACAAGAGTTTGTCACTTCAGGATTTATGAACTCTGTGAATTCAGGGTTATGGCATTGACAAGTACCTGGAGCATGTGAGGGCTTCAGCCTGCAGTGAACAATGAGACCCCTTGTGGAAAAGTCGGATGAGGAAATGGAAAGAGCACAGATGGGCAAACTGAGCACTGGGATGGTAGTAACTTGGAAAAGTGCAGAGACTGAATCCCACCTGGATCCTCGCTGCAAGGTTCCCCCATGGAGCAGAACTGAGAGTCAGTGGTTCAAACTCGCTGGCTGAATGGGAGGAGGATGAGGCAGAGAGGCACAGATCCCTTCTCAGTGTTGTGTGTGGCATTTGGGCAGGGCAGTGCTGCAGAAATGGGCTGCTGGCTGCTCCGAATTTTGTCCTGACATCATCTGCAGCTCCACATTTGCCTCTGCTCACTCAAGGCTCAGCACCCCCAACCTGGCGAGGCAGCAGTGTGGGTATGAAGGGGATGGGATTCCCTGTTGAGCACCCTGAAAACTGAGTCACAAATACCCTGATCTTATCGGGAGTAGGAAATCTCTGTCTTCCCACATTTAGCCGTGTTAAAACACTGTTATGCAAAGCAGCATAACACAAGCACAGTCAAGTGTGGGCAGGGGAAAACCAGGATATTTCACAGTGTGAGTCCCTGGGGTTGAGGAATTTCATGGTGTAAGATCCCAGACAGGAGCAGATGAACGACAAAGCTGCCTGATGAAAAAATAATGTTTGGAAAGAGCAAGTTTATCCTTCATTCAGCCAGCAGTGAGCTTGTCACATCTGATGTAGGATTAAATGGCTTTTAGAGGGTAGATCTAGATTAGATATAAGGGAGAGATTGTGAGGGTGGTGAGCCCTGCTACAGGGTGCCCGGGGAAGCTGTGGCTGCTCCATCCCTGGAAGTGTCCAAGGCCAGGTTGGACTGGGCTTGGAGCAGCCTGGGATGGTGGAAGGTGTCCCTGCTCCTGGCAGGGGGTAGCAGGCATCATCAGGAGATGAGCTTTAAGGTCCCTTCTCACCCAAACCATTCTATGACAACTCGCTCATTTTAAGATTACATTATTTGTTTGTACCTCTTTGAAAATCAGGGCTGCTCTTGCATTCATTTGTGTCTCTGCTTAAGACACAAGGAGACTGAGCCAAAGCTCCTTAAATCAGTGAGTATCCTTTATTCCTGTAGAATTTGGGTGGTAGCACAGTGACAAACCCTTTGAAATGAAGGAATCTCTTAGTCTCCCTACCAATTCTTCAAGTGCTGAACATACCATGGGAATTATTACAAGGAGAGATCCACACAGAAGAGAACTCACACAACAGCTCATTCTCTAGGTGTTAATTCAGGAAACAGGTCTGAACTCCAGACTCCAGGATCAAACAGAAACACCACAATCAGCAAGAGCAAAGGAGAGCTCAGGACTTACCGACCACTGAAACTCCAGCCAGGACGATCAGAAATCCCTTCATGAATGACTGCAGGCTGGGCTGGGAGAGCAGCCAGTTGCTCCTGTGTGCAGGTGAATCACCTTTGACGAGAGCTGAATTCTTTCTGGCCAGCCCAGGTTGGATTTGTTGCTCAGTAACAGAGCAGAGCTCCTGTCCTGCCTTCCCTGGGATCTGAGCTCCCAGCTGCTCAGAGCCCTGCGCATGTGTGACACAGAGTGACAGCAGAGCACCTCTGCCCTCCCGTGCACACCTGACTATGCAAAGGTGCACAAGCCAGAGGCTGAGAAAATCCCCAGCTCCTGAAAAAGAGCCAAATACCTTTTTGCTAAGACCTTCCTGCCTGAAAGCCCTCCCTGAGGTTCCTGGGGTTTGAGGTTTGCTTTTCTGGTTGAGTAACTTGAGCTTGTTACAACTCCAGATGTTAAAACTTAGTGTTTTGCACCTGGCTGGTTTAATACCTACTGCAAGCAATGCACCTATTTCCTTCAAAAATACTTCTGAATTCTTTCTTAAAATGAAAGTCAGCCAGACCACTGGTTTTTATGCTCTTCTGTTCTTACTTTGGATAGGAACCAAAGGATCAGCATGTGCCCTGCTGCAGCCTGGGCAGAGCAGGAGCTCCTCAGCTCTGCCCTGACCCTGCAGCACCAGCTTCTCTCACCTGAGGTAGCAAAGAGGTAGAAAGGGAATGGCCTTTCCACAGGAGGAGCAGGTGCTGTCCCACAGCTTTTTGCAGAGGCCACTGTAGACCTACAATGTTTATTTTTGTGGCTGTGTACAGTGAAAAGTTCTGTTCTGCATATCCTGAATCCACGTGGTAAGAACTGGGAGTTTGCATGGACAACAAGAAAGGGATACAGTCTCTTTTCCATAATGTGTTCTGGTTTTTAGGGTGTTGTTAAGTTACGTTTTCAAAATGCAAACCCTATGTGCTTCTGAAGCTGAATTCACACAGACTTCACAGTTCTATCCTTGTGGCCAAACATGTGACAGAATTAACCACCCCTTCTGCTTCTCTCTTCATCCCATGGATTTCCTGTTCCTGAAGCTGTTTCTGTTCCCTGCCCTGCTTGGCTCTGTGCTTCCAGCCCTGCCATGGTTCATCACTGCCATTTTGTCATTCTCAGCTCCCCTGGACAAAGGCAGAGGTTTGTTAAACAAGACACACCTATCCAGCAGTGTGACCCACATCAAATTGAGCACAACTGTTTGTTAGGGTGTTCCCTGAAGAGCCTGCTCAAGTATTTCCATTTTTTTCCTTTCTTCACGTCACTGCCTCACGTTCCTGCTGTGAGATGAGGCAGAGCTGAGGGACCTTGGAGTGCACTGAGACTTCAAACGTTATCTCTGCCATTATTTCTAGCAAGGTGTCACCTTTTGAACAGCCCAGGAAACACCCCTCGGAATCTTTGGGACCTGAAGATCTCCAAAACTCTGCTTTCAAGTTTAAAATTACAGTTTCAACTTCCAAACTCCCTCAAACTTCTGATTTCCTCACAGTGTGTGAGGACTGCAGCAAACCTGGTGGCTGCTGGACATGAACCCTCCGTGTGTGGAGTGACACTTGGGGACAGAGTGAGCAGTAGTTGGACTTGAAGATCTCCAGGGTCTTTTCCAAGGGAAATGATTCCCTGTTGCTGTGATAAGACATGGAAGGGGGAGCACTGTGCTCTGGCTGTGACTGACACTTCTGCAGAGGAAAACAGCTCCCAAGCCCTGGTGGAAGAAGATGTGAAGGATTTGGATGCTGTGTCCACAGTCCAGCTCACCTGGTCTGCAGCCTATTCCCTCAGTTCCCTGGACAAGACAAAGAACTGATCCCAGGCTCTGTTTGCAGAGCTGGGACATGTCAAAATAATTTTGTAGAGGTTGCACAACTTCAGAGCTTCCTGTAAGTCAAAGCCTGGGGGTTTTTCCTGGATTGCACAAGAAATTGGGTGGTGATTGTATTTGGATCATCTGCATCCATCCAAATGAACTGGATGGATAACAATGCAGGATGTACCTAAGGACACTTTGCAGAGGACAATGAATGAATGAATTCTTTCTCCCACCTCCCCTTTTGATTTTAATCAGGACCTGAATTAGTACATCTTTCTGCAAAGCAGTTCCTAATCCCTCCTATCATCCCTCTTTATTCCTGATTCTATAAAAATTTCGGCTTTCATACCCTCCCTCAATGCCCTTCCCTCATCTGAGCTCTCTTCCTGAATGCAGAGAATGGCTGAAGGGTGTTTCCCTCTTTCTTTTAATGCTTTGATTTTCTGTGACTCCTTTACACAAAGGCTCTTTTTTATCCTCCAGTATAAAAAGCCTTTACAAGGGCATGGAGTGATGGGACAAAGGTGATGGCTCTTAACTGCCAGAGGGGAGAACTAGATTAGATATTGGACTGGAATTCTTCCCTGTGAGGGTGGGGAGGTCCTGGCACAGGGTGCCCAGAGAAGCTGTGGTGCCCCTGGATCCCTGGCAGTGTCCAAGGCAGGCTGGACAGGGCTTGGAGCAGCCTGGGACAGTGGGAGGTGTCCCTGCCATGGCAGGGGTGGAACAGGATGAGCTTTAAGGTCCTTCCAACCCAAACCACTCTGTGATTCTTTGTCCAGAGAGAGGGTCACAGTCCTGGATTTCCAGTGACCAGAGTGGCCTGGCTGGGAAGTCTCAGAATCCCACTCCAGGCCAGGATGGGGTCCTGTTTTAAAGGAAATGTTTTTTCAGGATGAGCTGCAGTCCCCCTTTGTAGCTGTGGGAAACAAAACCACGTACACATGGAGTTCTGTATCAAAATATTATTATTCTCAGACATTCTGCACAGCAGGAGGATTTTCAAATTCAATAAGTATAGTAATATAAAATTTAAAAAAATAAATAAACAACTATGCTGCACGCATATGACTTTGGCTTCAGTTCCCTCTGTTGGAACACAGAAGGTGATCTCTGCAGGAAGATGTGGAGAACTTTTCATCCCACAAAAACCAGATCTTCCTGAAAGTCTCTGTAAAGAACTTCCAGTCAAGTTCTGCACTTCCAGAGAAGCAAAGGTGACATGAAGCAGTTCAAAATCTGCTCCAAATCCACATGCAGGCACAACACTGCATGGTCAGGACCCAGCTGATGGCTTCAGCCAGGGCTGGGTTGTGGTTTTGCCTTTCATAACGCACATGCAGTAGTTCCCTTGCTCTGAGGTCTCAGGTGACACCAAGGCAGTTCCTGTTTGCTGGGTGGTCAGAGATGTCCCTGCCTCCCTCACCCCTGGCTGGCTCAGGTTCTGCCAGAGCCTGAGCACCTTACCAGAGGGACAGGGACAGCACAGAGGTGACTGTGCAGTAAAGTACATCTTTTGTGTCCCTAAAGCCATCTGCCTTGACAGGCCAGACATCACTTATTTGTCCTTGTTCAAGGATCTTTGCCTGAATATCTGAAGCTCTCCAGCTTTTTCCAAGCACTCCCCAGACCTGCTGGGTACTCTAGATCCTTGCCAAATAACGTGAGTGCTCATAGCCTGTGAATTGAAACTTTGCATTGTATTTTTCCTGCGTATTCAAAGTCTCAAAAGAGTCACTCAGCACTGTGGATTCGGGTGGTGTCCCTTCCATAAAACTGTCACTGCCACAGTCACTTGCAATGCCTTCATCTTCTGCCACCCGCAGTGTCCATAAGGGGATGAGCAGCTGGGTGTTGGGATCCTCACTGGGCTGGGATGTTGTGTCCATCTGAGCCTGCAGATCAACAACTGATTTCTGGTAATACCTGGAGAAATGAGGAGCTTTCCTGTGCAGGTGGTGCTCATCAGGTTCAGCACAAATCCCCCCCATCAGGGGGTGAAGGGAGGTCATTTCCAGCCTTTCATCCCTCTTCCCATCATCCTGTCCATGCTCACTGGGACCTGGGAACCTCACATCAGTGAGGGACATTCTTCCCAAAGAGGAACTGTGATAAAGGGATGTCTCCTCGTTCGCCTGCGTTCCCGAGGTGTCCTCCACACCCTTTGTCTCTGGAAAGAAGGAGAAACCCAAGGCACTGAGGTCAAGCACAGATTCACTCCTCACAGAGAGACCTCCAGATCCTGAATCCAAGCTGCTTTCCCCCTGAGCTGCTGGGGATGGCTGACAGCTGAGATGTCTCTTTGGATACTGAGGAGTTCCATGGTATGTGATGAAAGTGCTGCTGTCTTCTTCCTCCTCATCCTCCGATGATGATGATGATGATGAGATGGGAAAGAAGCCATCCATGGCAGGTGGTGTCCTCCTGAAGCTCTGTTTGTCCTCCTTGGTGGCACTAGCTTCTCTGTGCAGTTCAGATCACCACTGCACAATTCCTTTTCATTGAACTCTGAGTGGAAGGTTAGTCCAGTAGTTTTAAATTGAGAGAAATCCTATCAGGGAGAAGGAACGACACAGTGAACCTGTGATGCTTTTAAAAGAAAAATTTGGATATAAGAAAGATTACTTAAAAATGGGACTTGAGAATGTAAAACTGAGAGGTGCAGAACCCTCCACTCCTCCCCAGTTGCCCTCTGAAAACCAGCAGAGATTCTGAGTCAGGAGGGGACCTCAGAATTTGGGTCATACCAAAACCTGAGGCATCTTCCTTTGCTTGGCCTCATGTTTCACCAGGCAGCAGATTGCAGCAAAGGTGGGGAGAGCAAACAGAATGATCACGACCAAAAATGGGAACTTCCACTCCACTCCTGAAAAAGACAGAAATAATCTCCTGTGAGTGGCATTTTTATGGGAATTATGGGCTCTACACTCAGCTGCTCTGTCAGAAATTTCAGAAAATGCTGGGCTCAAGATTTTGTGTTTCAAATGCAGAGAAAGGAGAACAGACTTGCCTAAGATCAGACTCTAAGTCAGAGCCTTGGCCACAAATTAATGCTGATACCACCCAATGCCTTACTTGGATCAGGGAAAAAATGAGGCTTTGCTCACATATTTTTCCCAAAATTTCCTCATGAGCAGCCCATTTTTTTTTCTCCTGTTGAAAAGCTAATTTTCCTGGAAATCTTTGCCTTGCCCTCATCCCACTGCCATACCTTTGTGGTTTAATTGCACACACACTGGCTGGGAGAATTCACTGTGCTTCAACTCAATGCTTTCGTAGAGAGCTCTGGCACTGAAGCAATAATTGCCTCGGAGAGCAGTGGTGTTGATGGTCACTGTGTCCTTCCTGAAGTAACCTTCATATTTCTTCTGTTGAGACACAAACAGAGGATTGGAAAGGTGATTCTTTCATTATTTGGGTGGTGTTTCTCTACCCTTTTAGCCCGTGGTGGGAATTCCAACTGTGCTGTGCTCTGCTCTGCCAGGGAATGCTGCCAGTAGTACCTGGATTAATTGTTTTAAACCTCAGATCTTTGGACTGACTGTAGTGCAGCCTCCCCTTCCTGATAGGGAACTACCAAAAAAATAAGGATGCACACACACACTTCTACTTTTTGTCTCTGGCTTTGGGTTGACTCTGGTTTGGCTGGTTCATTTCCTCCAGGCCTGGATCCAGTCCCTCCCTCCCTGCCCAGAAATTTGAAGCTCTTTCAGTTCCTCCATTTCATCTAAAAAGAGCCACTTCTACTGACCTTGTCTTCAGATCCTGCTTCCCAGAGGTTCAAGTCATACTTCCAAGTGAGTTTCTCCACACAGGTGGGCAAAGGGAAGGAAGCTTTGACATGGATGAAATTCTCTGTGACATTCAGGTTCAGCACGGGGGGAGCAAGTTCCACTGTGGTTGAGGGAGCAGAAGTGAGAATGGGGCTTGCTTGGCTCTTACCTTCCCTTCAGCAGCACTTCCCATGGCTGATCCTCACTCCCAGCTGTTATCTTGTGATAAGAAGGAGGCAAAAGAACACTTCTTTTATCTAAAATACCCCAGAGACGTTGAAGCCAGTTTGTTCACCTGCAGCCCTGATGAACAAAGTCCGACACTTGCTACAGAATTCATTCTCAGATGATCACAGCTCATTTCTGTTTGTGCTCACTCAAATTTCTGCCACCCCCAAAGCACCTGGATGCTGTTTCTGTGGGATATGGACATTTGTGGGAATGTCCTTCCATCCAGGCTGTCTGTCACCTGAGAGGAACTCACCATCTAAATAGTAATTCTTGAACTGGGATTTCACCCACGGCGACTGCGATTGTCCCCAAACCGCTTTCACCCGAGCCCGGACTTTAACATAGAAGCTTGAGAGGGCACAAGTCAGGTTGCAGAAGGTTCTGGGAATGTTTTTGCAATGAGGAACTTTCCTCCATTTGTCCAGGCGATCCTGGCTGAAAGGAACAACCAGACCAAAATATTAAACATGTTGTGCTGTAATTTATAGAGCGAGAGAAGGGAGTGTTTTGGAGGGTGGGGAGCAAACCTTGCTCAAGAGTTTGGAACACTTCCCAGATGGATCATGTTTAGTTTTGGGGAAGGGCTGATCATTATGAGATCATTATGAGGTTCATTAATCAGCAGAGATGCCCTGTGCCACCCCTTCAATCAGACATGCTTTGGGAGCTCTTACCTTTCATACCTCACAGTGTAGGTCACGTCTGGGGGAGATCCTTCCCCTGGAGCCCAGGTCAGAATCATGGCAAAATCCTTAGACAGCAGCGTCACATTCTGGGGAGGGAGAAGTTGAACATGACCTGACCAAAAGGGAAAATTATGTGAATTACTTAAAAGTACTTTGTGGGTAGAAAATATCACTTGGTTCTGACTAAGGTGGTGTCAAATTTTGAGGCAGGGCAGCTCAGTTAATTTCAGACTGGAAATTGGCTGTGGAAGCAGCTGGGATGTAATGTTTTCCTCATTTCTTATAAAACATCTTCATCTCAATAGCTTTTAGAATTAAGACCTACATTTGTGCGAACCATCTAATTTATAATTTCGAGTGGCTTTCCACTCACATTTCCCTGATTTACAACCCACAAACTCCACCTGCCTCCCTTGTGCTCTCCCCTGGACGGGGTGGACATGGCTGTCCCACACTTCTCATTCAATCCCTGTCCTTCAAAGGCAGATCCCACCAGGAATTCAACATGTATCTTTTCCTGTCCCTATTTTTTCTAGTAGATCACTGTGTCCATCATTAATCCTCAACAAGACACCTTCCATAGACAGATTTTGAACTGTTGCTTCATTACCATGAAATATTTCCCTTTACGTGAATCATTCCCATTTAAACTGATTAAAATTGATCTCTCCTCCTACCAGCAGAGCCATATAGTGAAAGGAAAAGTACCACTCAGGTGTGCACGTACCTGGAGCCTGCTGCAGAAGGCACAGAGCCATCAGGGTTCCCACCCTCCAGCCACACACGGCAAAGTAAAGCTTTCCACTTGTCATCAATCTCTTTCCTTGATCCCTTTTCATGGTGTTGCCTTTGTGGAGCGGTGTGAATTCCAGAGGATTGAGGAGTTAAGGATCTGCAGACATGCGCCCTACCTCGCTTCCTGGTCCAGCCCTGCAGGAGAGGAGCAGGAGTCAGAGTTTTGGGGGAAAGGCAAGGTAAAGGTTGCAGCACTGCGCCCTCCAGTGCAGCACAGCTGAGCCCTGGCACGGGGAAAGAGCACCTCGTTAAAACACCGACCTTTGCTACTTACCTGGCTGGCTGTGAAATATTAATAGAACTTAAATAAGCTTTCAGTGCAGGAGAGATCTATTAATAACCTAGCAACAATAAACACAGTGGGATGGGGTGCTGTGGGAGCCTGGTGTTTACAGGAGATCAAAGACTTTCTCTCATTATGTTTTTCAGGAGTTAAGGAATTGCTGCACTTTACAGCTGGGGGAGTAAAGTGCAGAGATAGGAAACATCTGCCTCCTCCCAGTGTGGGCAAAGGTGTGTGTGCTTGGAATGGCTGAGCACAATGGGAGAGAAGGGGGGAAATACCTGGATCAGGCATTGTTTGGCACTCAGCTCTGCTGCTTTCCCATCACAGACACTGCCCTGCCTCTGCCATCAGCAAAGGGAATGAATCAATGAAGTTACCACGCAGGAGATTTGTATCAGCTTAGAGAAAAGGGGTTTTCCCGGGTCTTCTCCAGATGGAAAACTCTCCCAGCCTAGCAGACAGCCCCTTGCTCTAGCTGGAGTGTCAGGTTCTGGGTACAAAATCACAATTTCCTCCAAAAATCTCCATTTCTTCTTACACAAGTTTCTATTACCGTGGCTGTTTTGCTACCTGTTTAATTTAATTTAATTTTTACAGAGTTTCTCTTTATTGTGCCAAAAAATAACTATGATCCTTTATAAGGAAAAACCAAAGAGAAGGGTCTGGAGGGTCTATTCCCCTTCAGCATCCAAACTGCAGAGCTACACCCAACACTGCTCTTGTGCTCCTGCAGCAGCCTGGACAGCATCGGGAGCAGTGCCAGGGCCAAGGGCTGGCTAAGAGCCCTCAGGCAGCTTCTCTCCAAGGTGACTGGGATTTTTAGCAAGCGTTTGCAAGAGGTGAATCTTATCGTCGTCATCATCATTATCATCGTCATTGTCAATCATCATCATCATCACCATCATCATTTCCTGTGGAACATCTGCGCTGAGCTCTGGGCTCCCCCGAAAGCGCTGTGCCTGCGGAGCTGTCCCGCGAGAAGTCGCTGTGTCGCTGTCCCCCTCTGGGCTGGGGTCGCCGATGCCACGAGGTGTCGCTGCCTGTCAAACAAAGCACCCTGTTCTCCAAGCGACACCGCCTGGAAAAGTCGGGGAACTGCTAAAACCTCTGCTGTGCGTGGCCTGGAGGGATTCCAGAGCATCCTCTCATGGCTCAGGTGGGCACAGCACACCCAGGGTTTGGTTCTCCTGTCCCTCCAGCCTTTGTTTCAGCCCGGGGGTGCCCAGGAAGGGAACGGATTGGGTGCTGGCAGGAGCAAGACTGTCACCCGTGTGTGACAGGCAGGACACAGGGTTGTACCCATTTTTCTGGGACCCTGCTGTGGGTCTTGTGATGCTTTTAGGACACAGGCAGGGATGGTGCTGCTGCAGAGGACTGATGACACCCTTCATCCTTGGGCAAATCATGCAGCTGTGCCTCTCTTCTCCCACTGTTTTACTCCTATGGAGCATAAATATTCAAATATTCTTATCCAAGAACCACCTGGATGCAATCCTAAATGTGCTTTAGGATGACCCTGCTTGACCCCACTGTGCTCCTTTCCATCCTGATAAAGGATGTGCTCCTTTCTGTGCTCCTGTGCTTTGGGATGTCCCAAGTTTCTCACCCTGAGAGGACAACTTGGGCAGCTCTTGCACCCAGCTCTCCCTTCCTTCCCCTGGCTGATGCAGGTCTGTGGGATGGCATCTGAGCCATCCAGGAACTCCCAGTGTGGAAACATCCCCACCCTGTGGCTCTGGCAGGAGGAGACACATCCCAGGGACAGCCCGACACTGTAACCCCCAGCAGCTCCAGCAACCAACCCCATCCTGGCTTTGGGGAGTTTGAACCTTCTTCTCCGTCCTGGGAAATCTTTATTGGAGGCTTAGTTCTGACTTTGAGCTGTGGCACTTGATCTTGTGTGCCTCAGCAGGGGAATATTTTTCCTCTTCTTGCTCAGGAACAGCTCTGACACACAGGCTGCTGATGGTTGGATTTGAGGGGAATTATTCTGGAAGGTTCACAAACCAAATACGGGGAAATGATGGGATTAGCAAAGGATGAAATGCTACTGAGAATGAAGAGGTTAAAAAATCTGCAGAGCTGGGCAATGCCAGATGGTAAAACAAAATACAGCAGTGTCCCCTTGACCCAGACAGGCATCTGGGCAACCTGTCACCAGGAGGAAGAGAACAGAATGGGCTTGATTTGTTTTTAAACTGAGTCTGAAAAGACTTAAAATGAAAACCAAAAGCAAAAACAAACCCATAAATTTTTTTCCCCATACAAGTGCTATGAATCATTTAATCTCCTTTATTTTTTCTTCTGAGGGAGGGTTTTTACAGGAACTTGGGTCTTTTCCTGCACACAGCAACTGGAGCTGACACAGTTCCTGATACAAGGGCCGTGATTTAAAGAGTCTGTGCACTTAATAGTCTGCTCCTAAAGGTGAGGAGAATACACGTAATCCTGTAAGGACACCTGGGCCCTGTTGGTCAGTATTTATGGGGCATTATTTAGGCCACATTTATGGGATGCTGGGAGGGCCCTGCTCCCCTTGGCAGCAGCACTTCCTAGTGCTGCAGCTCTGAGCTGGCTCCACTTTACCTTGGCCAGGACCTGCAGCTTTTTGGGTGCAATCTGTGGTGTGCAAACACAGCATCTGGAATCCTGGAGGTGTCTGTGGAACATTGAAGGCACAATTCTTGAGCAAAGGCAGCACTTCTGGAAGTTCAGCTGATTCCCTGATCCCACAGGGACTGGCACAGGAAGGGGCAAAGGGTTGTGCTTGGTTGAGTTCTGCCAAGACTTTGGTTGAGTCTCTTTTCTACCACTACCAGTTAAATACAGCAGTTATAAAGATATCACTTGAAATCCAAACTACAACAAAGGAGACAGTTTGGATCCTGGCTTGATCACAGACAGCCTTTTCCCCGGGATGTCTGGATGAGCCAGTGGGCTCCAGCTGATCACCTGTTTTCAGGTGCTTCTCTGGCTTTCCCTGAAACCTGTCCCTTCCCTTCCCGGTGCCTTTTCATTCCGCTGGGAGCAGGCAGGGAGCAGGCAGGGAGCCTGCCTGGACACGCAGCGCCGGCGAAACTGCCGCGCACAGCCAGGGAAACACGTGCTTGGCCACAAGGAGCAGCTCCAGCCCCACGGGAACGGCCCGGGGGCACCGAGCCTCCCGAAACCCCCACTCCCCCCCAGCAGCGTGGGAAAACTGCTGGGGACCCTGCATGTTCCAACAGAGAGAGGCTTCATTCCAGCAGCCTGCCTGCTGCACTCCCTGGGCCAAACGGTGCTCTTGGGGGTCATCACAGCACTCGGAGCTTTGGGAGAATTCCCTCGCCGTGGGATCTGATGTCACCCCCTGGGAGGGGTTTCTCTCCTGGCTCAGGGCACTGGGGTGCTGGAATGCTGGCCCTGGCTGTGAAACTCTGCCCTGTATGGCAGGAGGGAGCAGGGATCTCTGCACAGCCCTTGCAAAAGGGAGATGAACTTTATTTTACGTGGATTTTACCAAAGTGAGTGCACACACCAGGAAGGAGGAGTGTGGCACAGAGTTGGAGTGTCCAGGGAAGGAAATAGAGCTGGGGATAGAGCTGGAGCAGCTGAGGGAGCTGGGAGGGCTCAGCCTGGAGAAAACGAGGCTCAGGGGGACTTTCTCACTCCCTACAACTCCCTGACAGGAGGGTGTGTGAGGTGGTTTCAGTCGTTTCCCAAGGAACAAGTGACAGGACAAGAGAAAACAGCTTCAGGTTGTACCAGGGGAGTTTTAGATCAGATATTAAGGAAAACTTCTTCACTGAAAGGGTTGTAAAACACTGGAAAAAGCTGCCCAGGAAGAGGTGGAGTCACCAGCCCTGGAAGTGTGCAGAAATCATGTGGATGTGGCACTTGGGGACATGGTCTAGTGGGGAACGTGGTGGCAGTGCTGGGTTGACAACGACCTTAAATATCTTTTCCACCCTTAACGATTCCATGATTCCATAACATGGGGATGCCATGAATCTTTAATTGGAACATCACCAGGAGAAGATGAGTTACCTGCAGAGGAGGATGTGCAGGGAGCCCAGGGAGGATTTCCAGGCACCTTGGCCAAGCCTGGGAGATGCTTTTCCCCCGCAACCACCAGTGGCAGCAGCTTCCTGGTGGGGTGGGAAGTCTTTGAATGTTTGCAGTGTTTTGCATTGCAGTATTTGGATGCCAAAGCTATGCAGTGCTGTAAAAGTTAATTAGCCAAATAACTAATTAAAGACTTCTCCCTTTTATTGTTGCCAGCTTGCAAATCAGAAAGGGGCTTGTGTCAAAGTGAATCCAGCCACACACCCCAGTGAAAGAAGTGATAAACCATTCACAATCCAATTACCTGTTCTGGGACTGGAGAGGGAAAATCCCATCCCTGTCTGGGGGAAGGAAGGTCCTGATCCCATAAAGCACCACAACTGACCCAGCTAAATGCTTCTCCAAGGGGCTCTTGCTGTGGAGGGAACAGGACAGGATTTATAAATACCAGGGGAGGTTGTGGTGCTGGAAGAGTCCCCATGAGGGTGACACATCCTTGGGGACCTGGTTTGACCTTCCTGGTAAAGGTCTGGGATGGAGTTTATGGGACTCTGAGCTGAGAGGAGACAGAAAGGACACAAGTGTGGCACTGGCTGGTGGCTCTGCAGTTCTGCCACCAGAGAGGTCCCTGACTGTTGAGGGTTCCACTGGAATGGGGGAAGATCTCACTGGACAACCAGCCGTGGATAATCTCTGATAATCTCCCTTAATCTCCCATTTCTCTGTGTCACCACACAGGATATTCATAACATTTTTATTAAAAATCCATCAGGAGCATCACATTCCCATCCCTGTGGCCCAGCCTTGCCAGTGGTGTCAGAAAGCACACGCAATGTCCTGCCCTGGCACTGCTGGGGTCACTTTGGCCCTGGGGAACGAGCAATGACAGGGTGGAGGGCAGAGGAGCTGTGGCTGCTCTGCTCTGCTTTGGCCCCCAGCCAGCAGACAGACGTGCTGTAACCAAGTGGCACCAGGCCCAGAATTTCCAGGAGGGGTTGAGCTCCCATCCCAGATCCGGAGGGGCCCAGATTTCCAGCAGCCCTTCGCACGTGCTGGGTGCACCCAGGGTCTGCGCTCTTGTGAAATCCCAGCCCGGCTCAGGGTGGCTGAGTGCTTGAAATTCCACCGAGCTGCCCTTCCCCACCGAAAAAAGAGGGGAATTGAGCAATTCCAGCCTGGGTTGGTTGTGTGCTCGGAGCCTGAGGAGCTCACGTACTCCCCAGGGCAGCCACACAGGGCATGATGCTGCTGTCACCACTGCCTGGCACTTCTGACAGCTCCGAGTTTTGATGACAGCACTGCTGAGATCAGTCCGTGGCACATTTACACCACACGGGGATCTGGCCAGAATCCTGATACTGGGAGAATACTCTTCCCACCCCCGCTGCTATCAGGCCCAGCCCTCAGATGACAAGAATTTAATTTAAAGGCTCAATCTCTTGTCTGAACAGCTCCCTCCCTCCCCCACTCTGATGAGAGGAAAATCTTCGGAGAGGCATCCAGGCGAGTGGGAAAGCTCTGGAGAGAGCTGTCTCTTGCCCTTTAGCCATCCAGAGAGGAAGAGCTCATCTGAATGAAATGAGGATCAATCAGAGAGAGGCATGGGAAAAGCTGGGAAAAGGAGCCTCCAGTGATGTATATTCATGGGGGGAAAACCTCCCCCAGACATGCAGGAGCTTTGATGAAAACCCTCCCAGCTGTGCTGGGCCTTTGAAGTGACACAGCAGAAGAGCATTCACGATTAGCCAAGAGATAGAGGCAGATGAGTTCTCAATCAGCTGAATCCTTCTCTTTAGGACAGACTTTCAAGCTCACTTTTTATAACTCCTTCCAAAATTAATGAGAATCATCTGCACGGCACCCCAGCCTTCTCCTCCCCTGCTTCCTCCCCCACCCCAGATAACCTACAAAGCCAGAATCCCATTCCCAGAGGGCAGGGGATGGGGTGGCCTTGGTGTTTCCTGCTGCAGAGGATAACTGGGAGAAGTCTTGAACCAATATCAGGAAATAAAAGGCTGATGCAAATGGGTTACTCTTTTATTTTTTACCAAATTTTGGGCTCTGAGACACAGGGATTAAGTTGAAGTGTCAGCATTTCATCAGCAGTGTGTCTCCCATCCTACCTGCTCCCCTCATCTGAGTCTTTCAAAGCTGAGTCTAAAATCTGTGCTCTGGCCGTGTCAGAGCTGATTTCAGCCTTTGCAGGGGTGAGAGGGATGAATCCCCAACATTGCAGTGGAATTCTGGATCACCCACATGGATCTGCTACCCAAGGAGCTGAGCCTCATCCCTGGAGTTTGCATGAACACCCAAAGAGGATTCCTATTGCTGGAAGATTCCTCAGTTCATAAACTCAATGTAAAGGTCTGCTCTTTCCAAAATGCAGAAATGCACTTTCACCTGAGCTGGGTGACCTGCTGAGCACAAAGCCCTGAAGTTCCTCCTAGGAAAATCCTCAGGGAGTGCCCAGGAACCCAAGCCCGGGTCATTTCCCCCACTCTGTGCCCCTTCCCCGCGGGTGGCTCCTCGCAGGGACACCTAATGGGAAGAGGCAGATGCAATCAGCCAAATCAGATGTGTTTAACACACTTCAAGGTGCGTTGGCAGCTCCACATGATCAAAGCCTCCCTTGTGATGCAGTGGCATTGCCAGGGTGTTTTCTTTTAACTCTATCAGATAAGTTGAAAGAAAATCAGTTTTGATGTTGTAAGAAACCAATTTGGGAATGGTCAGAGACAAAAAGTTGCTCAAGAGTTCAGTTAACTGAGAGCAGGGGCATTGCCAAGGCTGAGAGGGAAATTGCACCTCTTCATGCTTCTTTTGGTGATAAAGTGGCCTGATTTTCACTTTCTTCAATGATTTTACAAGTTCACAGCTGAACTGGGAGTGTGAAATATCACAGATTTGAAATGGGAGGTCTTGATCCCTGAGAATCACCCTAAAATCTCCCCTGATGATGACATGACAAGCCTCCACCCAGAAGGATGGTTCTTCCCAAGCTCTTTAGTGCTAATGGCACTTGGGCACATGCAGGCAGCAATGAGGAAATGTCTTCCCAGGTGCCTTTGTGCTCCTAGGAGTGCGTTTGCATTAAAAATACACATTCCTTACACAGATGTGTTGTGCAGGATGGTGCAGGTGGTGTTTGGTGGTAACCTGGAGGTGAGGCACCTGTGGGAACTTGAAATCTTTATAACCAAGCTTGGGGACAACCAGCTCAGTGAGGTCCCAGGATGGTCATTTTTCCCTGCTGTCACTGGTTCCTGATGGATCCAGCTCCACCTGATAAGTGCTTATCAGTGGTCCCTTCCAACCTGGACCATTCTGGGATTCTGCACTTTTCTTTTTCCCCTTCTTTGAGAACATTTTGTGTTATGCTCCCATTGTGTTTTCCAGCCTTCCTTTGGCAGTGTCTTAGAAGTGTGAATTTGAAATTAGCTACTTAAATCCCTTTGGATTCCATTACAACTGGAGTGGTCCCTACAGACTCAATTAGAATCAAATAATCCAATTAAAATTCTTTGGATTTACTACAATTTAATTGAAACTGGTTTCAGATTAAATTACTTGTTTATGATCCTGAACTGGAGCATCTGCCTGGAGTTCACTGCCATTTTACTGACCTATTTAAATTATTCCCATTCACGAGCTCAGATTATTTCCTTAAATTTCCACCAAGCTCAAGGAATTTCAGGATCCATCTGAACTGACACCACTGGACCTCAGAGTTTTTCATAGCCTTCAGCTATTAGGGAGAGGAGTGAGGATGCTGAAAGTGGAGGAGGATGCTGGCATGACCATTGGGAAACACCTCCAAACATCTCTGTGCCTTCAGCAGGGGAGGAAAGGACAGTTCTGTGGCCTCTGAGAGTGGGGAGAGTGGAGAAACAGCTCAGGAGAGCCTCACCCAGCCTGTTGGAAGGAGATCATTCTTTCTGGTTCTGTGCAGCAGGCAGGGATTTCCTGGAGCTGTCCTTTAGGAAAGAGCTGACTCGGTGGAATATCAGCACTGCTGCCACCAGATGTGTCCTGTCCCCAAGCTGTGGCACCCAGTGTGTCCCCTGGCACCTCCCAGGTGTGGGGAAGGTGGAAAATGAGGAGTAGGGAAGGAGCCCAACCACGAACCAGCCTTGTCCTGGACATTGCCACTGAAATGCTGAGCACAGGAAGAGGACTCAGCTGCTCACAGCCTGGTTTTCACACAGATCCCATGGAATCTTATAGCAAATGAGCTAAACCCCAGGGATTGCTATTCCTTCATGGAAGAGCCTTTTCCCTCTCACAGAACCCTCTCTGGTGGGCAGGGCAGGGCAGTGTCTGCTCTCTGGGGAGCTCATGCATGCCAAGATCTTTAGAAAGGCAGGAGACACCTTCCCTTTACCTGAGCCAACAAAAATGTCACGTCTTGAGAAAATCAAATGAAATCTAAAGTGCCATCTGGCCTGCAAATATAATCCAGGGGGAGTTTTTAAAGGGGCCTCAGATTTTCAGTTCTAACCTTTCCTGAAAGGAAAAAAGGATAAAAAAATCAGCTCTCAGTGCTTTAATTATTTTTTTTTTTTTTTGCGGTGGGTTTGTAGACACAAAGACAACTTTGGATCTCTGCCCTGAGCTCTGCTGAGCCCCAGTGCAGAAATGTGGTAGTTTGAACCTGCTGGTGTTTGTTCACACTCTCCAGCCTGGCTTACCTGACAGGAGAGTGACTGTGAGCATCCAGGGGGGATTGGCCAGGGAGGGAAGAGTTATTTCAGCCTCAGGAGAACAACTTTGTGCTTTGCCAAGTGGTTCTGCTGGGAAAACTCTGAAAGAACCTTTCAGGCTTAGTTTACAGCCCAACCCAAAGCAGAATTGTATGGAAAGCCTGGGAATGCCTTACACTGGGACATTGCCCCCCAAGGCCATTACCTGAGTGCCATTAAATGCTCTATTTTTATCAGTATAAGAGCGTGGACATGGCAAAGGGAGTGCTGTGTTCTTCATGGATCAAACCATTGGGTTTTGCTCCCCAGTCTGGCTTTGGGTAAGTCACCACTCTGCCTGAGCAGTATTTCCCCCATTATATGAACAGTGTGTCAGGAAAAAAAATGTTAAGGGAAAATATTTTTTTAAAATTTAAAAGAAATAAATTCCAAAGACAAATTCCCTTTAAATTTTCCCTCCTCTTTTGGAGCAAAAATAGAAAACCAATTTTTTTGTTGTTTCCCACCCTGCATGTTGCAGATTTCTCCTGGAGATGAATGGGGCTGTTTGAGCACTGATTATATATCTGCAGTTTTATACAACACCAGCCATCATTTCTACGTGGTCTGTGCCTTGAATTGGATAAAAATGTCTTTTTCACTTGCCAAAGCCACGTGGTTTCTCTACCTGTTCCCGCAGCCGCTGCAAAACAAGGATTACAAAAGTGCCTCGATGGCTCCACAACCCACAGCGAGCAGCGCCCGCCAGCGCCGGCCGGAGCAGCTCATTAGCCGCTCTAATTAATCCTTGCCTTCGTTAGGCCACTCCGGGGCGCGTGGGTGGGATGGGCTGCTGCTGTTTGTGGGTTCTGCAGGACAAACAGCTCCACCCTGGGCACTGCGGGGTGAGAGGAGCTCTCCTGTCCCGCTGTGGATCAATCCACCTCCCCGGGGTGTCCTGAGTGTCCTATTCCGAGTGTCCTGAGCTCCCCGGGCATTTAGAGGGAACCTCTGTCCCCTGTGCTGAGCCCCATTCAGGCTGTGCCCCAACAGCCATCCTCTTGCATCAGGACAAATCCTATTCCCTACCCCAGTCCACGCCCTCTTCATCTCATTTAATTCTGCCCTTAGCCAGCAGCAGCCACCGAGGCAGAAGAACCCTTTCCTCCTGTCTGGAGGAGTGTTTGACCTGCAGAACAAGCAGAAGGTCAGGGCTTTCCCCTGCCCCTTCCCTTGGATGATTTGACAATCCACATTTCTGCCCTGAAACCTCTCCGTGCAAAACCCTCCGTGAACATATTTGAGGAGAGAAATGTGGCACTGATTGCTGCAGCTTCCCTCGAGTTTGAGCCCAAAAAAGCCTGGAGTGGAGCAGCCATGGGCTGTCGGTTGTGAAAGAGGATTTTTAGCAGCCAAACCTGTAGTTATGAAATGAATCCTGCCTCAAATATAACAGAGGAGGATCATAGAGGCAGTTACTATAATTACTCCTAATGATACTTACACTTACCCATACGTTAGTTCCATATAAACCTTTTTCATTCCCTGTGCAAACAATGAATAATCAGCACCCTCCATGGCTGCCTTTTGCAGGATTACATCATGTTCCCCGGGACAAAGACCATCTCTTTGAACAGCACTTGCACCCAGATTTGCAGGGCGTTGAGTGCCACTGTAATAAAAGCTTGTCCAAATTGCCAGGGAATTCATTAACATCAGGAGGGACAAGTTATCTGTAGGGCAAAACTGTTCCCAGTGGACCTTTTCATTAACTTTTTATTGGAGTGTAATTTTCTAGGGTGTTATTTCGCTTTATGGAGGAAATCTGTTTTAGGCTTGTTGCTTTTGCCACTCAAATTGTAGGGCACAAATTTAGGGGCTCTGCTGGGAGAGAATTTCGCTGTTTCTGAAGGGTTTTGCCATTCACCTGCAGTCGTTTCCCTATGAAATACCTTTCTCCTACCTCTGTTTTGGCACCTGCTCAGCCCTACGTGAGTGAAATGCCTCTCTCAGCCTTGATTAGGCATCAGGCATTTGCTTGTGAAAACAACAGCTCCGTTTTTCCTCCCAACGTCATTTTTCCTGCAGACAAAATTGGATTTATTGCATAAACAACATGTTCACTATAGCTAAGGTGAGTTGGTGGTTAAAAGCAACTGTGGTTTACATCCCTTTTCAGCCCACCAAAGCCCAGCCCTCTGGTTTGGGCTGATGCATTCCCGCTGACAGCAGTAATTTCTAGTGACAGATACAGAAATGTCCTTAGGGAAAATACAATAGTGATGGAAGTTTCCTGTGGGAAAAAAGTTCTTTTTATTTTTCTTGTTCTTTTTTTTTTTTTTTTAAGTGCTTTCACCTTTTCTACTTTTTTTTTGTTTTTTTCCTTTCGGTACAGTTTCGTGACAGGTGTTGCAAAGCTCTTCATCCTCTTAATTCCCCCACAGTTTCCCCTTCACCTTATGAGGAACAATCAAGTTCTTTTAGGATCAAACCTGAAAAATCGGCTGTGCTTTCCAACTGCATTGGCTCCAAGTGCCAGCTGTGGTCTGCATTTGCTGCAATCACTGGAAAAGCCACACCTCTGTATGAAACACTGTCTTTTGCATAGCAAGTGATACTGTGAGTTAAGTTGGATTGCACAATTCAGACTCTAATCTTGACAGCAACGATAGCATCAATTCTGAGTCAGAACCCTGTTTTCCCGTATCTCAGAGACAGGATATTTTTTGCACAGCAAATGGCAAAAATTTACATGTATGTAAATGAGTTTAATCTTGATCCCACTGCTCTTGAGTGAGTCCTGGGTCAGGGAAGTCTCCCACTGGATGCAAATGGTTGTTTGTGAATCCCAGGTGGAACAAAGGTGGAACAACCCTGCTTGAAGGATCCCAAAATCTGAGGGATTGCAGTAAACAAAGGGGAGGAGACTCAGAGGGGAGGAGGGAGGTTACAACAGCACAGATCCTGAGATTCACCTGTTGTTCTAAACCATTTGGTTGGCTCATAGTCCAGAACCCAAAAATTTCATTAAAACAACACTGGGAGGTGATAACATTGTACCTACTTACAGCAGGGGTAAATTACAGCGTGTCAGAGCACGGAAATGAGTAAGTGAAGAACTGCCCACAGCTCAAACCTGTAAATAACTGCCCAGCTGGGGCCACACTGCCTGAACCTCACCTGGCCATTCCTGAGACAACAAAAAGTGCAGCTCTTTCAGCCTGGGAGTCCATCAGCCTCATTAAAACCCCAGGAGCTTGTGCTGACAGGCGAAAACTTGGCACAAGTACTCACCACTTTTTCTCTGTTTGTCTCATTGATCACCACAGTTTCACCAAACTCAAACCCAGTTTCCTCTGCCTGAAAGTAGCTTGAGATTTATTGCTTTGAGTGAGATGTAGATATATGTTTGAGTGCACCTCTGTTTTGCAGTGGTGGAAGGAGGTTTAGAGAAGATAATGTTTCTCACTTGGAATCTTTGCCTTCCTGAAATGCAGAGAAATCTTGGAAAGGGAGAATATCCCTCACTGCAAATCCTTGACTAAACACTGGGAGATCTTCTTATCTGCAGCAGTGCTCCACGTGGCTTCACACCATCAGGATTTCTGATTTGTAGGGAATGTCCTTCAACATCATATCCTTAATTCTGCCCTGAAAATTATTGATCTTTTAAACTGTTTTGACTCCTGCAGCCCTGATGCCGTTCCCAGAATGTTTTCTTTGAAGCAATATGGAAGAAAATAATTAATTGATACATTTACTGATTTGCCTTTCGGTATTTTGCTGTAATAATGGCAACTATTAGCCCTGATAACGAGGAACATGTATCTTAATGGGAAATTAATTGCTATTGTAGTAGAGGCCCAGGACCCCTGTCTGGAGCTGGAGCAGCTCAGAAATCCCTGTCCCAAAGAGCTCAGCTACGATGGGATGTGTCATCAACATGTTCCTGTAGCTTTCTTGCTTCTCCTTGGAGTGTTCAGTGATCAAATTCCTGGGTTTTGTTTTGATCAGGTGAGTGACTAAGAGATTTCTGCTGTAATTGCTGCTTGTTCCTCTGGGTTTGATTGCAGTGTGGTGATGTGAGGAGCAGAAGGCTGATGGCACGTGGAGCAATGCCTTGTTTTGGCTCTAACTGGTGAAGCAGTGCAGGGGAAGTGACAAACAGCCCTCTGGGAGTCTGGATGGAGCTCTCAGCTGTGTCATTGTCTCCTGACACCTCCACAGCTCCCTGCCAGGAGGGTGCAGCCAGGTGGGAGTCAGGCTCTGCTCCTGGGGGACAGGGACAGGACAAGGGGAGCAGCCCCAGGTTGTGCCAGGGGAGGGACATCAGGGGGAATTTCTCCATGGAAAGGGTGGTCAGGCCTTGGAACTGCCCGGGGAGGTTTGCTGTCCCCATCCCTGCAGGTGTCCAAGGAAGGCCTGGAGGTGGCACTCAGTGCTCTGGGCTGGGACAAGGTGGGTGTCAGGCACAGCTTGGACTCGATGACCTCAGAGATATTTTTCAACCTCAATTATTCCATGATTTTGTGATTCTAAGTTGGGTCTTTTTTGGGAGACGTTTTTGGCAGGATTCCCTAGGGGTTTTTCTCAGCAAACAGTCCATGGTGGATCCTGTAAACTCTTGGATCCTATTTGCTTTACATCTGCATTTGGAACAAACTTAGCTCCAGATAAACTAGGTGGGATGGAGGGAAAGTGAGTTTTCTCCAAAACCCTGTATAAAACTATCCTCAGAGAGCCTGGATCTGGGACAATGCTGCAATTCCCTATTTTCTCCCTGGCCATGAGGTGTTTTAGACTGGGATCTGTGTGGGAGGAGCTTGGAGTTCGGAGCCGCTGCTCAGGGAACTCTACAGTTACTTTAATTGGGACAACTGTGCTCCAGAATTCTGATGAAGCCCAGTGTGTTCATTAGAAATTGATGGTTATTACAATTAGTAACACACAGAAATTAATTACTGAGAAGAAAAATTATGGCCATGTTGATCCATCCATGAAAATGAGAGCAGAGATTCCTCCCGTGGCACTTTCCTCTCTTGCTGTTTGTTCTGTTTTCCAGGAGGTTCCCACTTAATGCTCGGAGTGACAGTTGGATGTATTTATCTGATGTAATTCATTCCCCTCTGCAGCCCCATCTCCAAACAACAAAGCAGGAGAAAAGAACTGCTCAGCCACCCCTTAATCCATCCCGAGCCAGGCAGAGACGCTCTGAACTGGCCTGACAGGAATGATGAGTGACAGAGCTGGGGGCCCTGCAGGGAAACCTGCCAGCCTTTGGTCCCATAAACCACCTAATCCCTCTGCATCTCGGTGGCTTTGGAGCTGCTGGAAGTGTTCTGGGGCAGGAGATGTTGTTGGGCTCTTGAGTCTTCCTGATGTCTGGGGTTTTATCTGCTGATTATGGGGGAGTGTGTGCCTGAGACCTCGAAAAAATGGGATTTGATCTGGATGTGGGAATTCACTCAAAGCAGACAGGAAAACTGAGGCAGAGTGACTTATCCAATAGATAAATGTTGAAAGCACTGGGCAGGAAGGAGGTCACTGAGGAGTTCTTCCAGAATAATTTTTGGGCTGAATTTTATGCCTTTTTTTTTTCAGTGTGGACTGATAAAATCTGCTGACTCTCATGCAGAGTTTATCATCAAAAGCAGGGGAGGGTCAGGGATATTCTGTGGAAGGAGCAGGGTCACCCTCAGAGCAGCAGAGCACACAGGGCATTCAAAGCACAGAAATGCAAATTTAGGCACTCAGGGATTAATAACTGATCAGCTACAAACAGGGGATGTTTAATTGGGAGGCAGCAAGTGTAGGGAAAGGCCTGGGTGTGCTGTGGTGATCTGTGTGCTCCAGGCAGGGGGAGAAGACTTTTCAGAGGAAGGACAGTAGTGACAGTGAAGTGAATTCAGGCTGATGTTGAGAGACTTTCCTGCCCAGCAGAGAAAACATTTTGGAGACATCCAGAAAACTTCCTGCCCTCCCTGTGTCAGCAGCTGGGGAGTGCTCAGGAGGAAGAGGAGCACAGATCCAGCCACAGATCCACCTTCAGCCACCAAAGGTGGGAATTTAAAATCAGCTCCCCAGCCAGTGCAGGATCTTTGTCTTTTACCTGGTATTTCTATGGATGGTGAAACTCCTGCAGAATGCACCCAACCACTTGAGCAATGCTGTGGATGGGAGGAGAAATTCCTCCCTTGTCCCAGAGGCCACCAGCTCGTGCCCTCAAGCAGGAGCTTTCATTACCCCCATTTTTCCCCTTGGGTTATAGGACTGCCAGTGTTATTTGCAGTTGTAAAATTTTCCAACTCAGGTTTGAAACCCCAGCGTTGTTTGTCTCAGTCTCCTTCCTGTGGCAAATTCCTGTGCTCTGGACTCAGATCCCTGAAGGAGCCCATCCTGTCAGCAAACACTGTAGAAATTGTGGGAGTAATCTAATTTTATCGGTTCTTTGGTTCTAGATTTGATATTTGTTTCCAATAAAACAAGTTGGAAAAAGCATCTCCCTGTGAGCTGATAACAGTTGGGATTACACACCTGCCAGCCCTGCTCTCACAAACAGCTCCACAGGCTCACTTGGGGGCTGTTTTATTCAATTTTTTTCTTTTTTTAAGTCTTACTTCTGTATTTTTTCTGCCCTGCTCCCCTCCTGGCAGTGGCAGTGGCAGTGAGGGACTGGCTGGGTTTGATGCTTTGCTGACAGGGAGAATCCCTGCTGGATCATGGATGAGCATCGACTCTTGGAGAGCAAAACCCTGCAGGGCTGCAGATGCAGAGCACACCGAAGCATGTGAGGAATGATGGATTCAGCAGTCCTGGATTCCCCTCATCCTGCAGCCAGAGAAGGCACTGAGACTGTTCAGGACAGGCAGGTAACTCGCAGAGCCCAGCTGGATGCTGAGGATGCTTCTCCCTGCTTGGCTCTCCCACCGTGGCAGGGAATCCCTGCAGCAAAACAGAGCCTGGCCCTGGTTCTGCCCTGAAAACTCAGGTTCAGAGCCAAGGCCATGCTTTGGGAGCAGAGGAACCGAGTGCTGGTGCTCAGGGGGTGTGGAAGAGGCAGAGAATGTGACCTTCAGCGCCACGAGCACAACCAGAAATCCCCAGCGCGATGTTTTGACTTTCATCAGGACTCTCCAGATGTGCAGGGGCCTCTCTGCGATGGTTGGCAGCGATAACTGGGAGCATGTAAATAAATCCAGCGCTGTCTCTCCCGAGATCCCAGCTCAGATGGGGAGGGCTGTAAACTCCATTTGTAGCTCTCATTTACATGATCAGATGGGGCAGGCTGGTAACAAAGGGTGCAGCTGCCTGCCCCACAAACTGTCTCCGAGATCAACTGATTCCCTCACCCCCCGAGGTGCTGGAGTCTTTAATCTCCAGCTCCATGGAGATGCTCCATGCAATTAGCACCCATGCTCATTACTCCCTCTTGCTCCATTCTTACCCAAAGCCCTCTAGATAAAAGGGGAGACGTTGAAAGCTCGGTTTTCTGTGGCAGTTTCCTACTCGGTGCAGTTTTACCCCGCCTCTCCTTTCTCCCTGGCTCTGAGAATCTCCCAGATTTGTTTGTGGTTTTCATTTTTTCACAGGAAGTTCAGACTCTCCTTTCCCTTATTAGGAACGTCTGTAATTCCATCTCCTACACATCCATTCTGCCATCCTTAAAAAACTTTTCCTACACACCTTTCTGCATCCCAGCCCCAGCTGGTTATGATCTTGTTCCCCCACTGGGTGGCTGCTTATGTGTTTATTTGCAAAACTGCATGGAGGTCTTTCAAGAGGAAGATATTTTCATTTAATTTCCAGCTGTCCTTGCTCCAAAGAGAGGCAGAAACTTTGCAGAAGGAAGATCTGAGGATTGGTTTTTCCCAGTCTCAACCAGAATCTGAAAACAGGAGTTGTTATCTTGGCTCTGCTGCTCTCTCAGCTTTGAGTCTGTTTTCCCCAGTTATCAATAGAATCAATAATTGGTATATATCCCAGTGATGCTGAAATCTTTAATTTCATGGTCCCCAGAGTGTTTCCCATCCACAGCTCTGAGGCAGAGCTAACTGTTATTGTCCAGGGAAATAAGATTCTGGAGTAAATCCTGGCTCTTCCCAAGAGAAAAGAAATAAAGGGATGGGGTTCCATTCCTTTGAACCACAAACTCCCAGGGGATTTGCATGGCTTCTGCAGATGGTAACTGGGAAAAGGAAGGTTGTTGTCAGTTGGTTTGAACTGGCTTTATAGAGAACAATGGTAATTCAGAGAGCTCCTCATCCCAAAGAGGTTGAAAACTCCTGATGGCTCAAAATGGGTCAACACTGGGGTGGAAGAAGTCAACAAAGACTTTCTCCAACTTTCATGTGAGTTCCTTTGTGACTGTAGCCCTGTGGGATGTTCCAGGGATGGGTCAGCTCCCGAGAATAATCCTGGAACTGGTGAATTTTAAGGAGCTCTGATTTTAATTCATATAGTTTAGTTTCTGTGGTTTACATCAAAAGGCACCAAAATGCTGGGAAAACCTCTGGAGCAGCCACACCTCAGTTTAGAGCAGGGCAGTTCATTCACACCTCCTTCAGTGCTCTTCCTTTTAAGCTGCAGTAATTGTTTTAATAAACAAAACAGTTTTCTTTCGAGAACATTCTGCCCTTTGAGCTGCCAGTCACTTACTGTGTCTCCCTATGCTATGGATTGCTTTGTTTTTCCTTTCTCTGACTCTGTTTTTAGATTTTTACTGAGTTTGAGATGGATTTCTCAGAGTCATTCACTGTTCCCAGCTCTCCAAATCCTACAGCTGGACACCCAAATGGGGCAAGGAACCCTAAAAATAGGGAATTGCTGTCTACTTACCTGATCTACATGCACAAAGTGACATTTTTATGTGCAAATGCACCTTTTCGATATGTAACTGGTTAGGTGTATATTTAATTTCTCTTTCAAATATTCTGCCAGTTCCTTCTGCTGCTTTCACTTGCTGCAAATTAGGGTCAGTGTAATTAAACTGCATCTTCAGTGAAAAGTGGTATGAGCAAGGAGAGAATTGGGTTTATTGTCTGGGTGATGAGAAAAAAAAAATCTCCATTTGCTGTGCTGAGATAGTTGACTTTGCTGCATATTCGGGATATTTCCCATTCTGAGTGTAGAAATACCTGGACAAAGGCAGCAGGAAGGTTCCTCCATCAGAGCCCCGCGTGGTGCTGACGAGCGAATTCCACATGGAGCTTGGAGAAGTGATGATTAATTTCCAGCAGTCCCGCAGAGGAAATTATCCTCGTTAAATCAATCCGGGCGAATTTCAGCTCTTGCATAAAAGGCACCCTTAATTGCCTTGGTGAATTGAGGATGAACTGCAGGACAGTGACAGGAAGTTCACACACGCCTCGCGCTGTCATTAGCCATTGCACAAGAGCCCGAAATGTTTACTCACTCGGCCAATAACATGTTTGTTCTCCCTCTTTATTTGGCTTTTTTTGACCTTCTTTAATTGCAGCGGGAAAACATCAGCCTTGCTGTTCTGAACGAGCCCTGCCTGGTTCTGAGGGTCTCTCCCTACAGCTGTTCACCCCAATTCCATGGAGCCACAGATCTCTGTCTGTCTCAGTGCTCGGGAACACCAAAGTTTGTTGTTATTTCCACCCTGCCCTACTTTGAGCTGTCCCTAATCCTGGCCAGGAGCTGCCAGCAGGTTGGAGATTCCAGGCGCAGCTTTCCCTCGGCTGAGCCTTTCCCAGGCACGGGGGCAGTGAGACATTGGATTTATTGGCTGTGCAGGGTGATTTACTGACATCACACTCATCGCAGGGAAACTCACAAGGAGCCTGTGGAGCAGAAAAGCAGCTGAGGAATGAGGCAGACGAGTGTTTAGTGGGGTTGTGACTCAGCAGGTTGCAATTGGGTCACCGAGGGGAAGGAAGGGGTGGCCGCTGTGTCTTCCCATTGGGGACAGCAGTGGAGCTGCTCAGGTTCTCTGTTGGGTGTTCATTCATGCTGGATGAAGATTTTCCATCAACCTCGCTGATTTTTCATCCCCCTGTGTCCGGGAAGGGCTGAGCTGGAGATTTGTCTGTCCAGGCTGAGCGCAGAGGGTTGTGTGTGGTCCCTGTCGCTTTATGGGACTTGGGTAAACACCCGTGGCTTTGTTATGTGCTGAATAGGAAAGTTAGCCCCAAATTAGCGCTAATGTGAGGTCATTTAACCCTTACGGGAGGTCTTTTGAGAAATCATAATAGAGCCATGCAGGAGTCAGCCCAGCCACTCACGGAGCCCTGCAGGATTGACAAAGTGCACCATTATCATGCTGAGATGAGGTCAAAATTGTAAATACTCCGAGAGCAGCCAGGAAAAACTTTCCTCCTGCTGGGCTGATTATTCCTGAAACAGGTGCTGCTCCCAAATCCCTGTGCAATGGCTACAAGCTCCCCATGTTATCCCTGCAGGAGAATTAAAAGCGAATTGGAGCCGGGCTGAGCGTCAGCATCTCTCAAAGCAGCGATTTCGTTGACACAATGAAAGGTCAGGACAGCTCTTGCTCCAGTCTCATTGTCCAGCGCTGGAAACAAGAGCTGTAATTGCCGTGGAAAATAACTGTGTGTGGCTTGGTTGGGATGTGGAGCAGCCTGGGAGGGAATGGAGCTCTCCTGGTGGGTTCAGCACTGCTGTCCTCCTTGCCCGGGCAGGGATGGACCAGGCAGGGGCAGATTTTCCAGCTTGCAGGGCAGTGGGAGCAGCGCTGGTGCTGATGTCTGATGTGGGGTCTGTATGTGGGGGGATTGTGATTCCATCAGGGTCTGCTCTGCGTGAAAGCTGTGATGACATGTGGGACTGAAACTACCTTTAGGACAAAATTCTTCCCCGTGAGGGTGGGGAGGCCCTGGCACAGAGTGCCCAGAGAAGCTGTGGTGCCCCTGGATCCCTGGCAGTGTCCAAGGCCAGGCTGGACAGGGCTTGGAGCAGCCTGGGACAGTGGGAGGTGTCCCTGCCCATGAGAGACATGGAAGTGTGAAGCTCTCGGTGGGATCAGAGGAGATGGAAATCAATCAATCAATCAATCCAGACCCCTGGAGTCCTTATCTGTGCACTGGCAAAGGGAAGAACTGAAGCATTTCCCAGCTGACTCCTTACAATATTAAACCCATTTAAAGCTTCCATATGGTTCAGCTCCACTTTCAATCCAAAAATCATGAGAGAAACCTTGGTCCCTCTTTCCTGGTGCAAGCCTGGCTGTGCTTCCCTGAGTGCCAGCAAGCTCTCTAATTCCAGCCTTCCCAGGAGGATTCTCCAGGTTGTTGTTGAGAAATCCTTTCCTGCCAAGCAGTCAGCAGGACCGGAAGCTCCGGATCCCTTCCCATCTGGAAAGGCAATCAGACAAAATGCCAAGCCCAGGGGGCAAAATTTCAGTCTTGGTGCCAGTCTTGCTTATTACATATCTGGGTTCTGCAGCCTGCTAGACTTTCATCATATAATTTATTTGCTTCTCAACATCCCTGCAGTTATTAAAAGCACCGTGCTCGGAGCTGCCACCCAAGGTTTCTCTAATTAGTACATCTGCCTTTCGGGGCACTCCTGGATTGTTCGTTTTACAGCTTCCCCTCGGGCCAGAATTCGATCTGGGCTCCTGGTAGCCAGGGGGGCTGCCTGGGGTCGTTGGGACTCAGAGATCACAGGGACAAGGATCAGATAGTGCAGGGATTGGCTCTGGAGCAATGTCAGCCAAGTGTCACACTCGTGTCAAGGGGCAGAGGCTCTGAATATCCTCCCTTGCCACGGTGCCAGGGGCACTTTGTCCTTGTGTGGAAGGGAAGGACAATCCCCACCCCAAAATCTCCCTGGGGAGGCTCTGCACTGCCCTGTTTGGCCTTGTCTGCACTGAAGGTTCAAGGCTGGCTCCCCAGGGAGCATCTCACAGGGTGGGATTAAGGTTAGGAGCAAGGAAAGCTCCTCAGGTCGTGTTGTGTTCAACATCTGTGGTCCTGGTCAAGGTTAGCAAGTGTAATGCAATTAGAATTTTCTAATTTATCTAGAATTATTTCATTCTATGCTGAAAATCAGATCAGCAGGTGCTGGTTTCACTGGCAATGATTAATCCTAAAGCAGCTGTAGGAGCTCACTGGAAAAAGTCTCACTGTCAAAGCCATAAATCCTCCAGGTTCAGGTGAAATCAGAGCTTCCTTTTGTGCTTTTTTAGGACTCAGCTGTAGTTGGGTTTTGGCCAGGAGCAGCAGTTCCTGCTGCAGCAAAGACACAGTTTGTGCTGGTACAGCCTAATTTGTTTGATCTGCTTTCAAACTGGGCTAAAAATGCATTGCTATAAGTCACATCTCCCCCAGAGCTTTGCGTGGGTGAGGAGACACTCAGGGTAGGCAAATTTTCCTAAGACTTGCATAAAATTACTCCCAGTAGGGTCATGGCTGTGAATCCCATGAGAGCCCCGGGGGTGGATCCTGGCCAAGGGCTGCATGTGGGACTGCCCAGACAGGACTGGGATGGGCTCAGAGGTGCTGGGAGGCAGAGCCCAGGCACAGGGACATGGAATAAGCAGAATTTTGGGGTCCTGCTTCCCACTGCAGGGCTGTGGAGACATCCCATGGCAGCAGATCCTCAGAGCAATTCTCAATTTCCAATCTCTGTGACAGGGACAGAACCCTGGGAATGGCTGGGGCTGTGCCCGGGAGGGTTAGGTTGGATTTCAGGAAAAGGTTCTTCACCCAGAAGCTGGGCTGGATGATCCTTCATCCCTTCCAGCTCAGGATTTTCCACTGTTTTATCCTCCCTGAATATCAGTGATGGACTCAGCACCAGAGGTTTGCAGACAAATCAGCTTTTCCATTCTCAAGAGTCCTACCTGGCCTGGGATTTGGGTGCCATAAAATTGTGGGGAAATACAGCAGTGTCAGCTCAGGTTCTCAGACCATGCAGTAAAAGAGGGTTGATTGATTTATTTAACAAAGACAAAACAACAGTGGGTTTTGTAATAGGCATGTGCTTCTCGCAGGAGGCATTTTCTCTGAGGAAGGAAAATCCCCAGGCCCCGAGGGCCAGCAGCTCCCATGTGCTCCCTGCCACCCAGGACATTCTTGGTGCATCTCTGGAAATGTTGCAAAATACCTCTTATTTTTCCACTCCATGGGATAACTGGTACCTTGCAGTGAACTTTCTCTTAATCCCACAACAACAACCTGCCCTGAGAAGCAAATTCCAGCCCTACAGAGGCTGGAAAAACTAAATTTGCCTTCTGGATTTGCTGTGCAGGAAGGCTCCTGGGTTTGTGCATTTGACCTACATGCTGGGCAATCCAAAAACAATCCAATAAGTTCCTACAAGCTTTGGTTAGATTTGTTATCTGAGCAGGCGATGCACTGATAGGATTTGGATTTAGGTTTCATGTCAGATGGGAAGATTTTTCACTGTAGATGTTGGATTCTGGCCTGGCCAGGAAGACGAAGCAGCAGGTGGAGTGAGTCAGAATTAAGTGGGCTTTTATTTGGTGTCAAATATGACAGACAGGTGCCAGCCAGGAAGCTGAGCTTGCCCACTGCCAGGGGGTGGAGCAGATGGGTATCTGGGGCTCCTTCTCTGCTGGCTTCACAGCCATGGCGAGGCTGTTTGGGAGGGAGGATGTTTGGGGAGATGATGTGGATGCAGCTGCAGTGTGGAGGGAGCAGCTGAGGGGATCTGGAAGGATTCCAAAGCTCCTGGCACTCCCTGATAAAGCTCTCCCTGTGCTGCTCCCAGCCAGAGCCACTGGCTCCTCGTGCTGTCACACAAAGGTGACACTGCAGCAAAAAGCAGGAGATAAACCCCAAAGGTTGAAGTTTCCCTATTCTCCAGCCCAGAAATGTTAATTTTTACAGGAGGCTTCAGCCCTGCTGGCTTTGCTTGGGCTGTGCTGTGTCATCCACACTGTCCCTGTATAATTTTGGGGGACTGATGACTGTAGGTGAGCAGGACAGAGCTGGAGCCCCTGGGGGGAAGGAGCAGAACTAATATTGGGGTTTTTCCCAGGGGATTTTCAAGGGGAAATCCAGCCCCTCATGCCTGGAAAGAGCTGAGAGCTCCAAGGAGCTGTAGCTTCTCCCACTTGTCTCATCCAGGAGCTGGGGCTGTGTCACCTGAGTGGTCCCAGGACAGCTCTGACTCACGCAGGGCCTTTGGGCTTTGCAGTTTCCTGGCTGGCAATGAGATTCAGTTCCCATTCTCCCCTCCTTCTGCCTTTGCCTTTCCATTTGAATGCTTGGAGAGCAGGAGGTGTCTCCAAACCAGGCCTGGGATCCAAGCACGGAATCCCAATTCCAGGGACGATTTTAGAGTCAAATCAAGATTGTGGAGCCGACTTCTTCCTCTTCTCTGTAAATAATCAGGTCCCACAGCTGTTTTCTCAAGCTGCTGTGGGAAAGTCAGCTCCTGCAAAGTGCTGAGGCTGAGAAAGGCAGGATGACTTCTGCTGTGTGCCCATTCTGGCCACCCCAAAACACCCCCATGTCCAGTATCCCATGAGTGATTCAGATGAATAATGAGAGGTGTAGAGCAGAAGTGAGAAATAATTAAAATTTGCAGTGCTTTGATGAGTCCAGTAGTGACCAGCACAGCACTAATATGTCCTGAGCCCTGGTTCTGCTTGGAAACCACAAGCCAGGTCCCTGCTAGGTGTAGGATTGGCTTTAAAATTGCTTCACTTTGTGGGGTGTGTGAGGGAGTTATTTTCCTTTCTGTCTCTTCATTCCTGAGCCTGTAGGAATTGGGGTTTGAAGCATTTTGCAACGATGCTGAAGGACGGAGATTTTTGTGTCAAGCAAACTTTCACATGATGTGATGATTACAGGAAGCCAGGCTTGGAGAGGCAACTAAATAAACTAATAACAGCAAGTATCAGCAGATTTGAGATGAAACCAGGGAGGCTGTCAGGGCTGAGATGTTATTAGTTCCAGATGTTGCTCACAGATAAATATCTCTGGCCTGAGCTTTTCTAATTACCGACAGAAACTGAGGTGTCACGTAAAGATGCCTCTCAAGGCTCCCCGAGCACATTCATTATAGTCCAGGGCAGACTGATATTCATTCATATTTCTTTTTTTTTTTTTTTTTAATTTGCTGAATGAAATCCCATTTCTGTGCTGTGCTTGGCACTAAGTGGGATCCCCAGCTGGGTGAGGGGAGCAGACCAGGATCCAAACTCTGGGTGCTTCATCAGGAGCCTGAACCCGAGCCCAGCTGTGCTGCTGGATCTGCCACACTCCTGATAAGGGTAATTTATTCTGAGCAGCCCAGGACACCTCTGCCAGTGCCATTTCCATATCTCTGCTCACCCAGGGCTGATTAATGAGGAGTGGAGTCAACTGAGGTACCTGAGACCAAACTCATCTCTGCTGCAGCGTCACTGGCTGACATCAGATAACTTCCTGAGGGGAGGCAGCTTTGATCAGGCTGCAGCAGTGGGGAAAATGGTTGGGAGCAATCCCTGATGTTTTGCATCTGGTCCATTTTCAAAACTGTTTTCATGTTTCAAAGTTTCTCTCAGGGAGGAATGGCAGCACTGAGGGAAGTGTGGGCTCAGCCCTGAGCCCTTCCTTGTGCTGCTGGCACCACTGCCAGCACTGGGGGGAACCCAACCCCTGGTTTTTCTCCAGGAGGAAATGTGCTTTTGTGTTTGGAGTTGCAGCTGCTGGGAGGGAATCCCTGTGAGCTGGATATGTGCTCAGGTTAGAAAACAGAGTTTCCTTGGAGCCAGGCTGAAATCCCTGGTGAAAAGCACACAGTTTTCCTCTGGGAAACCTTTCCCTCACTCCTTCCCTGTGCATATTTGGAGCTGAACATCACAGGAAGCCAACTGGGCTGGAATGGGGAACATCCTTGTGACATCTCCAGGCAGCTCCCTCCCCTGACAAACTAAACTGGGATGTCCACTTCCCACTTCCCTGCTGGGTTTGGATTGACAGCTGTCAGCTCAGCTCCAGAGAGAGCACGGGATGAGCTCAGGGCAGAGAATGGAGAGGAAAAGTGAAGTTTCTTCCATCAGGAGCAGGTGGCTGGGCCGGGGGGTCATGTTTGTTTGTTTAACTGGAGCTGCCTGCCCTGCAGTCCCTCAGTTGGGTCAATTGTTTGCAACCCAAACTCCTTACTGGGTGAAAACTGGTAGAACTAGCTAAGGACAACAGGAATTTTCCTAGAGCCCCCTGGGCTACAACAGATAATAACAAACTGGCCTGACTCTATTAAAAAGACATTTAAGCATTGGGTCACGTTGTTTAGTGGTACTGAGCCAGCAGGAATCCTGCAGATAGAGGCTGGAAAACTGCTGGGAAATGGCAAGTTGAGGGTTTGTCCCCCTTGATCTCTCCAGAACACCAGATTCTCCTTTTCCTCATTATTACCCTGACAGAAGCACTTCTGGAGCTCTGCTGTGCTGTACAAACAGAGGGAAGGGCAGCCCTGCCAGACTGAGCCTTGAGCCCAAGGAAGTTCTAATTCATCTTTTTGTTCTGCCTTCCCAAGGAAAAGGCTCAGGGAGACGCAGGGTGTCTCAGGGAGAGCTGATCCGGTTTGGATATCAAAGGTTTTCGTGGCACAAGGTGTGCTTTTTGCTGGAAAAGCACCTGGAGCAGCCCCATCTCCCTTTGGAGAGCAGCTCACTTTAACCTGCTCCAGGCTGCTTCCTCTTGCTGTGTATTAATTGCTGAAGTGTTTTAATCACCTTTGGTCAAAGACAACTGAAATTCCTGGCACATCACAGGACAACTGGGAAGGATGTTTGACAGCTGTCAGTGGGAAAAGCCGTGTATCCTAAAGGGATTAGAGTCCTTGCTTTGAAGTTTCTTACAAGTTCCACAGCAAAGAAGGCAGCCTGGGAAGAGGGAGTTTGGAATGGCTTAGGTGAGGTCACACCACAGAGCAGTGCAGAGGGAGAAATGGGGACACTGGGATGTCACAGCCACGGGGCCACGCTGCACCTGGGATGATTTAACCATCCAGCTGGCCCTGCAGGGCTGGAGACCCTCTGGGTGATGCTGTCTCAATCCTGGAGCTGCTGATGTGTCTCTCACGAAATGCAGCTAATCCCAATCTGCCCCTGGATGTTTAAAGAGGGTTTAACAAGCCAAACACAAGAGCAGCCCTGTTGCCTTAGAGAGGGTGTAGCTGTGAGCAAAATTTGGCCCTCTCTTTTAAACTTTGCAGTTTGTCTTGACTGCTGCATGCTTTATTTTTAGAGCATCATAAAAGGCTTTTGTTCCAGGGTATATTTAACAGGGGAGTGGAAGGGAAGTGGGAGGGTTTTGTTCACAGAGAATGTATCTCTTGGTCTCTTTCTTCTATCCCACCCCCTCACCAGATACTCTTGGAGGGTGGAGTGTAAATGAAAAAAAAAATAAAAAGAGGGAAAATAATAATTAGAAATACTGAAATCACAGTCAAAGGGATTGTCTGGGCGTCCAGGCCTGGAGGCCTCCCAGGCGCCACAAAACTCACATTATCACAAAAAAGACACAAAAGGTGCCCAAGAGGATGGAAGAGGCAGGACAGGGGTGGTCCTGTCTGGCAGGAGGCAGCACAGTGCCCAGCTGGGGAGGGCTGGCCATGCCTCCCAGCAGGACACATCACACCCTGAGCCTCCCAAAGGTGCACCACGGCTTTGCCAGCAGAGGATGAAGGCTCCAGTGGGTTTGTTCTTCTCCTGCCCCTGTCCTGGGGAGCAGGCAGCTCCATCCCTGCTGCTCTGCAAAAGGCCAAGCCTGAAAAGCTGAACCAAATCCAGAGGTGGCACAGGACACCTTTCACTGAGACAAAACCTGTCTCTGCTCAGCTTTCCCAGACACATTTCTCCCTCTCTTTTCTTTGTCAGGGGCTTTTCCCCGCAGAGCTCAGAGCTCTGTCCTTCCCCTGCATGGCTCAGGCAGTGTTTTCTCCTCCTTCACTTTTGTTGCTGGAATCTGTAAAGTCTCACTGCAAGGTTAGAAGAAACTTGGAAATCCCCCGAGGGGATGTTGCAGCACTCTGCAAACCCAGAGCCAGTGAAATCCTCTCTGCCCAGATGGGGTAAAGGACAAGGACTCAGAGCTGCCACTGTGGGCACCATGAACTGGGCAAGGCTTCATTAATTTGGAGATAGAATCAGAATATTGATCAGCTACTGCCACAGCTGCCTGAGATTAGTGCTTTCCTTGGCTTTGCAGGACACATCCCTGCCCTTGGCAGGGGGTTGGATGATCTTTAAGGTTCCTTCCAACCCAAACCACTCCACGATTCTCTGTGGCTTCTTTCAGCTGACTTTTGGGTGTTGCTGTCCCTGCTCCTGGTGCTCTCCAGCAATCCCCAGAGGAGTTTGCATTGCTCCAGACCCTTGGTTTTCCCTCCCAGGAGCAGCCTCTGCCCAGCCCTGGATCCCTGGCAGGCAGGAGCCCCACGGCAGAGCAGAGGGGTCAGCAGAGCCTGTCCTGTCCTTATCAGCAGATACCCACGGTCATTGCTCATCCTGAGGCAGAAGCCAGCGAGCTGTCTGGGGGTGTTGAACCCAAATTGCAGAGCTCTGTGTTCACCTGTGCCCGTGAGCACACAGCTCCTGCCTGCCCCGCCGGGCTGGGAGCCCCTCTGTCCCCAGGGAGAGCCACTCGCTGCTGGGTGACACCTCCAAAGACCAGGAGCTGAGCAGGGCAGGCAGCGAGGGAGACACGATGGGGGGTGAGAACGAGGGGTGGAAGCCTTTCTTTTTCCCTTTGTTTTAAGGCTTGTATCAACTTGCCTGCTAAAATCCTCTGCTGCCTTCCCAATCCAGTCACCGTGAGTCACCGCTGAGCCCATCCTCTGCCTCCCCATTGCAACACGGATGACAGAAACCATCCAGCAAGAGGGCTTGAATCCCTGATGAGTTTTGTTGTATTGCACAAACCTTTTCCCCGTTCGCAGGTGAGTTGCTGCAGAGGTGTTGCCCCGGTGCTATTCCCAAACTTCCCGCTGGAATAACGCTCGGCAGGGTCAGATTATCCCACAGCCCTGCTCCTGATGTATCTGGGATAGAACAAGAGTTCACTGAGCCAGGATATTTATGGAATCACTTGGTACCTAAAGTTAGGCGGGTTAAGGTTCATTTTTAAGAGGGGTTAAAAAACTGTCTCACACCTCTGGAGTGAGCAGCTGAGAGAAGGTGAGGAAAGGCAGGAAAGGGTTTTCCTGTCATACAATTACCACGGAGGAATGAGAGGAAACTTTCCCCTTCCCCGATTAATTCCTTTATAAATACACCTATTTTGTCAGCGTATTTATACATAAAGAAACACCAAAATCCCTAAAAACACCAAATCCTCGGCACGGCAGGAGCTCCACCACATCCACCACACTGAAACTAATTATCCCCGAGATGAATCCCTGATTCCACCCCTTTATCCTCTCTTTCCCCCGGGGTTTTCCCTGCGCCTCCGTGCGCGGCCGGCAGGGCCGGGGCTCGGCTGCACCTGTCTGGGTGTACCTGTCTGTCGCATTCACCTGTGCGAGCAGCCAATCCCCGCCGTGCCGCCCCACCTGCGCCGAGCGCCGAGCCCTGCATAAATCAAACACCTCGCAGGCAATGTCTGTCTGCAGCAGGCTCTGAGCAAAGCACTCCGCGGGATCCGCCGCCTGCCAGCTCGGATCGGGGCGAATATGTCCAATGAACTTGAGTAAGTTGGAAAAGCCGCTTGGGTGGTTTTTGGCTTTTTCCGTTTTTCTCGCTGCCGCGGCTGGATGAGATTGCTGGGTTGCTTCAGCAATGGGAACATTTTCCTGATTTTCTGCTGCTGCTCTGAGGAGAAATCGCTTCTTGGCGTTTTATTTAGGAATTGTTAAAAATCACGACCTTGGTTACTTTTTTATCCCCAGCCTGAACTTGATACATGGGGCTTCTGTCTAGGGGTGAGAAGAGTGGTTTCTGCTCTGCCTCTGTCCAACAAAATCTAACAGGAGCTAGAGGAGTTTGTTTCATATTATATATATATATATTTATGTGAGAAAATACCTTCTTAAGTATTTATCAGTCTCTCGTTTTTAGGGTTGGGGATTGTTGTGGTGTTTTGTTGTTGTTTTTGTTGGGTTTTTATTGGTTTTTTCCTTTTTTTTTGTTTTGTTTTTTTGTTTGTTGGGTGTGTTGTTTGGGTTTTTTTCCTTTGGGTTTTTTTGTTTGTTTTGGGTTTTGCTTGCTTTTTTTTTTTTTTTTTTTTTTTTTTTTTTTTCTAAGTAAATGGAGTCACACCATGACCCTATCAAAAATTTTTTTCTCTTTTTTTAAATTAGTAAAAGCTTTTAACACGTATTGGTCCTGTATAAGTCCCATTTCTAATTTTGGCACCTCCAAAATATTTTGGAGTTTTGGATGCCGATGGTATCAGCACAGCACCTCGTGCCTCGCACCTCTGAAATAAAAGCAAACAAATGTCAGATTGGTCTGACAAGGTGCAGGAAAGTCTGCAGGAAGATCGAATAAAGCTGGGAAATACTACTGTCAGTCCAGTGTTAAATGTCAGTCCAGCCTAGAACTCTGCCTGAAGTATTTGTGTATTAAAATATTAATCAAGAAGTAATATATATAAAAATATATACGTAGAGCTCTGGTGCGTCGAAGGTGTTTTTTGGGAGAAAACCACAACCTGTGTGTGTTTACAAGCCTGGCAGAGCTGCTGTGTCAGCCAGTCTCCTCCTAATTAGGAACCCTGAAAAGGCGCAGCAGTAATTAGTATTTTATGTAAATAGTGGGATCGATCTGCTCGGATTGATTGAGGATCACTGACTGAAGTTTTCGCTTTCTGAAAACTTTTTGGGGTAATTTATAAGTGATGCTTTTTGCGTTTGGGAGTCAGGGCGATGAGTTTGCCTCAGAACGCGCAGCGGGTGTGAGTGAGCGAGTTGGTGAGTTTGGAGTGTGCGATTGATGGATTTATCACTAATTACCGGCCGGGCCATTGCGTTAGCTGAGGAATTACACGGCTGCTTGCCCCTGGCCTCGCTAACGGGCTGCGCTGTGTTAACCCTGAGCCTCCCCTGCAGAGGGGAGCAGCGGCAATTTGGGATTCCCATCTCCATCCCGCACTGATCCCATAGTGGGGCTTTGGGGTTTGGATATCCCTGAGAGCGAAGGGCTCCGAGCGAGGTTTTCCCGGGAATTCATCCTTTCAGAGGACATCTCTGCAGAACTTTGGAAATTCCGCTTTAGTTCAGCGGGGGAATAAATTCCCTGCGCTGTGGCCGGCAGGGCCTGGGGGAACATTTGGGATCACAATGGGCCTGGAGCACTTCGCCGAAAGCTCCGCAGGGCTCCCGATGGGAGATAAGGGAGCTGGGCATTCCGGGGGACCAAAGGAATAGCGACACGTTCAGCTTTGGCTTTCTTCGGAGGGGAGGAGGAACCCTGAGGAGAGGCTGCTAAAGCCCCTCCGAGAGCAGCGCGGCTCTGAGGAGCTGCGAACTTGGGGATAAGCACCAGGGTGGAGCTTTGCAGGCATCCGGAGCAGCCTCGGAGGCTCCGGAGCGCTGTCTGTTCTTCCATCCCCCCGGTCTGAGCGGTGAACATCTGCCCAGATGTGGCTGATGTTTCGGAGCTGTGCTATCCCCACGGAGTGCTCCTGTCACCCGAAATGACAGGGAGAACAATCCCACCTCTCCCCTCGGCACTTTAATTCCACTTTAATTCCACCCGGGAAGGGTCCAGCGTGGCATGGGAGAGTGAGATGTTTTGCCTATTATAAAATATTCTAACTGCTGATTTCCATAGTCTTCTAAACTGAACTTGGGTCTAACTCTGCAGTGCGTGGGCTGGAAGGAGTTAACCAGGAGTTACTCCCAGTTGTGGTTTTGTGGTCGAAACCATGATCGCCAGAAGCAAATTTTTGTCATGCATAAGGTGTGTTATTAAAACTTGAGTTATGCTCCTGGTGAATGAAAAGTTAAAGCCCTTTTATAAAATGCTGGCAGCAAAGCACACAAGGGATAACCGTGCTGGAGCAAGGGAGGCTGGCTTGGATTTTTTTTTTTTTTTTTAAGTTATGTAAAGAGAAAGAGAGATTTGTAAATTAAAGAAACAACAATCAAATAACTGCTATGCAATTCCCAACAAAGGAGTAAAAGGCCTCTGAATAAACTCCAGACTCAAAGCAGGGGTGAATCAACATTTACACAGTATCTCTGCTTTGATGCTTTGGGTCACATTTTCGGCTGATTGGTCCATGGGAATGATTCCAGAGAAATTTGCAGAATAAAGACAGTTCCTCTGAGGAGGATCTGCTTGTGCTTTGTTCCTGCTGGGGTTTGAGTTGTTGATCAGTGTGAAGTGTTCATCCAAAAATGCACTTGCACTTGGATTGCACCTGCCAGCTTGGGATCAGCTGATTGGCAGGGATGGGATCCTGGAACTGTGTGTGCTCAAGGAGGAAAAAGGCAACAGCTGAAAAATGTTAATCACTGGAACTCATTGTTGAACATATGATTATATTCCATCGCTCATAGCCAAGATTCCAAGGCTTGGAAGATAAGAAATGTGGAGCAGAGTAGGGATAGGTGGGATATTGGGAAGGAATTCCTCCCTGTGAGGGTGGGCAGGCCCTGGCACAGGGTGCCCAGAGAAGCTGTACTGCTCCTGGATCCCTGGCAGTGTCCAAGGCCAGGCTGGACAGGGCTTGGAGCAGCCTGGGACAGTGGAAGGTGTCCCTGCCATGGCAGGGGTGGCACTGGATGTCCCTTCCAACCCAAACCATTGCAGGGTTCATTTCTTGCTGTCCCTTGAGCTGTCAGTGGTGTTCTGCCCTGGTTCTGATTGTGGGGAGGGGTGAGGCTGATCCCAAACCAGTCCCTGTCCCCAGTGTGTTCCTAACCACGAGTGCTGAGGGGACAAGAGCAGCTGGCACTGACCCAGAGCCTCCTGCTCTGCCCACTTTTTGTTTCTTTTCATCCCTCTGCCTTGGCAGTCTGAGCTCTCCAGAAATGCCAGGGTTTACAGGGTGATGCCTACAATGGCATGAATCACATTTGTTTGGCAAAAACATTGAAGCACATCATGCTGGGGTTGGACTTTTCCTATTAAACAGCAAAGCAGAAGGCTGCTGGCCCTGGGCTGTGTGCTCACAGGACACTGAATCAGAGAGAGGGAGAGCATGGACAGAGTGCACATTGCAGGAGAGCTGGGCAGCTGAGATTGTTGCAGGGGAAAAGTCCCTCCAGGATGGGAAGGGAGAGGGAAAACCAAAGGGGGAGAGCAGAAGCCACCCTGTGCCTCAGCAGCTCTGCAGGGTCATGGTGCAGCTGAGGGAGAGGCAGAGCTGCTGGCACAGCGTGGCACAGGGACAGGGCAGGGGAGCAGCTGCTCCATGTGAGCCTCCTGTCAAGTGTCCTGCCCTGGCACAGCTTCCTGGAGCCTCTTGGGCAACAGGATCCTCCTGTGCCACCTTCAGCCAGGGCAGAGCCCTGTGCCAGCTGTGCTCTCTGCCTGAACCCTGGGGAGGGATCAGCACATCCCAGCCTCAGGTGAGAGGACCCAGCTGGGCTGAGGCTGAGCACACAGCTCTGAGGTTGAAACCTCCAATCTCTGCTCTCACTGCTTCCTCAGGTCAGCGCTGGGATTCACACAGAAATGTGACATCTCTGCTGTGTCACTGCAGCAGCCTCTGGCAGGACGTGCTGAGGGAAGCAGAGAAACTTGAGTCAAGCTGGGCTCTGTTTTCTGCACAAATAACCCATAACAGCTGATTCCTGGCTTAAAACCACATTACCTGAAGAGCAGTAAAAAAGAAACAAATTTTGCTGCAGAAGTTTGTATGTTATGGCTACCATTGGTGGGTATTTAATCCAAGTCTTGAAAAACTCTGAATTACCTGTGTAATCTTCCTTTTGGTGGGTGAAGGACTGGGAGCTTCCATGCAAAGTGTGTGTGATGTGTTGGTGAGGTGAAGGTTTGTGTCCAGGAATATCTGTACATAAGGTGTCTCTATCTGTCCACAATGAAAATAGGGAAGAGAGTGAAGTTTACACCAATGTTTCAGAAGTGCCAGGTGGTAGCAGATGCTCAGAGCCTGTTTTTGTGTCTCCCTTTGGAGTCAGATATTCCTGAAACTCAGGACACCCCAAAACGGAACCATCCGACATCTGAAACTGCTTCTGGGAAAAAATCAGCCGTAATTCCTGAACTGCAAAGGAATTCTGTGCTGTAATTTGTTTTGTTAGGCAGGGGAGGCACTAAATCAGGACTCTTTGTGCAATGGGATGGGGTGGGTGGATCCCTGCAGGATGATGTTATCAGGTAAAGCACAATCCTAGCTGGTGTCCCCCAAACATCCCATGGATTGTCTCGGGAGCCCCCCAGGCTACAGAGGCAGCAAAGAGCCCAGTGCTGCTGAGATTTACAGCAGAGGCTCAGGTCTTGTTCTGTCCTCTCATCTTTCCTGAACAACCCAGCATGAGGCATTTTAGTGCCAATCCCTGTCCTTGGGTCCTTCTGCTGTGCTAATAAAGAGCTGCAAAAGCAGGAGTCAGGCTGGTGTGAGAAAGGATGAATATGGAGCTGGTTTGGGGTTTCTGTTTCTAAAGAGCTGTAGGTAACCCAAAAGGGCCATGAGACAAGTGAGTCCCTGCATGTTCCCCAGGCTGGGTGGGATGAGTTACCTGGATCACTCCTGTGCCACACAGAGCCACAGAATCCTGGCAAAGAGAAGTTCCTGCACTGCCTGTGGGTGAACCTTTGCTGGGAAACTTCACTTGGCAGTGCTGAGTTCCCCCGGGGCTGAGGGTGCTGCTGAAATGCCCCTGCACAAACCAGTGACAGAGGCCACATTGTTCCCCAGCTGCCAGAGAAAATATCCCAATCCTGTAAGCAGAGCAGGTCAGGGGCCATGGGATTATGGTCCTGCAGGCCTTTGCCTGTGGATTGACTCTGTGTTGTACTTGGCACCCAGGCAGTGCTTTTCATCATTAGTCTGTTTGTTGTGTTTCTTTTTGTGGTTTTTTTTCCTGGTTCTGTCTCTGTCTGGATTTTTGCCTGGCTGTGAGTGGGCCTGTGACACTGCACTCACTGCTGGCTGTGCTGTCCCCTGCTCTTCAGGTGTCCTTTTTATTCAACCTGCAAAGAAATTACAGAATCAGAGCCCAGCTGAGGAGTTTGGCTTCAGCGATGAGGTCACTTTGTGGGATGGTGTTGTTCTGCCAAGGGTTAGCAGGTTAAAATCTCTGCCCCAGAAAGCAGCTGCTGGCCTTGCCCTCTCCAGAGCAGTGCTGATCCTTCCCTGTATTTCTGACAAGAACTTGAGGAACACCAGGGTTGTTTCAAGAGGGAGGAGAGTGCAATGTGCAAACCCAGAGTGACAAAACCCCCGCGGGAGCTGCCTGGGCTATCCCTGAGCTCCTCAGGGCCAGGGTCTGTTCTGTGGCTCTGAATTCCTGCTGCTGGTTGCCATGTATTCCCTGCTTCTTTGACAATGTGGTGCTGCTCTGTAGCCACCAGCATCTGGCATGGCCAATATTTAGATTGGAGGCTTAATCGGTTGTAGGGGAGAGAACAAAGACAGCAACACAAAGCTCAAAGGCCAGCAAAGCCTCCCACAGAAATCCAACCGAGGCAAAGGCAATCCAAGGGCTCTTTCCTGCTTGGCTGATGTCCCCACCTAGACCCTTTGGGCAATGTTCTCCTGTTTCAGCACAGCTCTGAGTGTTTATCCAGCACCAGCAGAAATCGGGGAAACAGAGACAGGGTGGGCAAAGGGGCTGGGATCACCTTGTGTCACACTCCTAGCTGTTTGGAAACAAACAGACTGCTCCCTTCCCCAGTCCTGCTCTGCTTTGCTCATGGCCCCGAGGCTCCACTGCCCCACGTGTTTGTGTTCCTCTGGCCTGGGAAAGGAGCTCTGGCTTTGCTAAACAGAGCAGGCAGTTTGGAATGGGCAAACACAGCCAGGCCACATGGAAGGGCATCAGGCAGCGAGGAAGGTAAAGTTCAGGAGTGTTTGGGTCTGGATTTGGATGTCTCTTCCTGCATCTGTGCTGCCCAAGGGTTGCTGGTGGGATCTGTGCACTCTGAAGTGCTGTGGGAGCAAACTGATGGACAGTGGGCTGTAGGTATTGATGTCAATAAGGTGCCTTAAATGTGTCACCACATCTGCTTATCTCCTCAAATCACCCTCCTTCCCCAGATACTGGGTAGCCCTGGTGACCTTCAGGAACAGGGCAGAGCAGGGCTGACCTCTCTGGACAAGTAAATGGGGTGGATGTTCCCTGCATGCCCTGCTCAGTTTGCTCTGCAGTGGTTCACATGGCCCCAGTCACATATCCCAGTGCCTACCAGGGATCCTGTGGGCTCTGGAGCAGAAACAAGGTGGAATAAAAATGCAATCCCTGTCAGTTGTGCCAATCCTCAGCTGGCTGAATCCCAGGCTCACTGGGACCAGTGCAGTTCCCAGTGCATGGAGGAGCTGCTCTGACTTTCAAGGCCTCTGCAGGTTCTGAGCACCTCAGGGTGCTGCCTGAAGCTCCCAGGGTGTCCTGCTGGAGCAGCCTGAAATGCTGCTGTCCCAATCCTGCCATCCCAGTCCCTGCTGGACTGCTGCCTTGTGGCAGGAGCACCACGGGGCAGTGTGTGCCCAGGTTTTGGCTCTGTCCAGCTCAGGGCATGGCTCATCCCTCAGGAAAGCTCCTTTGCTTTATTCCAGGGCATAAAGCAGGTTTTCCACTGTGCTTTTCCCATGGTTTCTCCCAGCAGAGATGAGGGGCAGGAGGGAATCACACAAGGAATGCTTTAGAGCTCCCAAGCATTTTTTCTCATGATATCTGTGCTTTTTAAAGCTCCTGAATGCTTTGTTGCTCCATCTTGCCCCGCTGTGTTTCTCTCTGTCGATCCCAAGTGATCGGGGCTCAGTCTCACTGCTGATTCTTCCTGGAGAAGATGGGATTGAGAGCAGCTGAGGATTCCTGTCCAGACAGGACCCAACAGCCCCAGCAGCGAGCTGAAATCTGAGTCATTCCCATGGCTCTGCTCGGAGACAGCAGCAGCTCTGACGGCACGGAGGGAGGAGGGAGGGAGAATGGGCTGCGTGAGAAACGCTAAAGACAACGAAACTCCCCAAACACCTGCCGGAGTTTCAGGCGCGGGGTGAAACCGAGGGGGGAAGAGGAGCGAACTCGGCGTTCCCGTTATCCTGGGTGTGATGGAGCTGCTGGCAGCCCCAGCTCCGGTGCCACATGGCACAGAACCAGCGGGAATTGGGAGCCTCAGGCCACCAGCAGGGCTGGGACAGCTGTGCAGCTCGGGGGTGGAGGGAAAAGCCAAGTACTGCTTAAGGAAAAGGTGACAGCGACAGCAGAGGCAGCCCCTGGTGTCCTCATGGAAAAAATCAGCTGTAATTCCTGAACTGCAAACTAATTCAGTGCTGTAATTTGTTGTGTTAGTCAGGGGAGGCACTAAAGCAGGAATCTGAGCCAAGGAGAGCTCTGGAGTTTGATCTACGAGCATCCCAAAGCCATCCTGCATGGTTTAATGTGTATTCCTTGCTACAGTGTGACAGATTGGTTCCTGTGAGGCTGCCAGGGAGGAAGGAGCAGCATCCTCACCCTATCCAAGGTCCATCTCCAGGTTCCAGCCCAGGAACACCCTCTGAGCTCTTGGTTTTGTCCCCTCAGAGCTCCCCCAGGCAGGGTGGCAGTGCCTGGTGACAGCAGCCATGGGGAGTTTCAGGGAGGCCAGGTTCCTTTCAAAAGGAATTACTGTTCTCTGAATGATTCACTTAAAAGTCTAGACCAGGACTTATTATGAGCACATGGAAAGTAGCTTAATGAAAACAACATATTCCTTATAAAAATGCCATTAAAATGTAGCATTCATTGCTGTAATTCCTGTAGGTTTCCTTTGTCTTTCCATGAAAAAACATCAGCAGGTGATGTCATGGTTTAACTCCAGTCAGCTCTTGCCAACTTTGGAGATTTAAAGAAATCTTATAATGTTTTAAACCTTTTCTGCTAATAAAACCCAGTCTTACCTTTCCTGGACATTTCCCCTTTGAGGAGAAAGGAATTTTTGTCCATGGAGTTGTTATTTTGTGGTGAATGGTGTGAGCTGTGGTGGTGACACCACGGGCAGGTGACAGGCAGGTGTGACAGGAAGGTGTGACAGGAGCAGTCCCTCTCTGTAGACATGGTGGGATTTGGACTCGATGATCTTTGGGGGTTTTTTTCCAACCTAAATGATTCCATGAGTCCAACCTTGGAGCACAAAGCACCAGGGAATGCACGGAGGCACTGCTGTGCTGGCTGCTGGCAGCATTTGCTGGAGGAAAAGGAAAGATGACCAATGTTTGGGTAATTAAGTGTCTGACAGTTTATTAACGTAAGATGGAGAGACCTGGAGAAAGTGCCAGAAGAGAGGACAGGCAGGGCATTATTTTGGTGTGTTGCTTCTCACGTAGTCCCACGAGCCTCACCTCAGTCAGGAATTTTTTGGTGGAAAGGAGGGGGTTGTGATCTGCCTGTCTGCTTCCCTCTGAGTAAAATCATCTACAAATCATTGGGGAAAAAAATCATATTATCATATCATATTAGTGGTGCAGGAAGGAGCAGCTGATGGGGTTTTGGAGGAGAGAGCAGAGGTGCAGCTACTCCTGGAGAGGCTCTGGCCTGGTTTGTGCCCGGAAGAGTTGGTGATCCCAAAGGCTGTGGGGCTTAAGGACCAGGAGAGCATCCCTGCTCCATTCCACAGTGCCTTTGGGAAGCCCTTCCTGTGCCCATGGAAATCCCTGTGGAAAATCCTCCTCCTTCATTCCCGCTTTCCTCTGTGCTGCTCAGTTTTAGATCCGTGCGTCTGATGAAGAATGACACCATGAACTTCCAGAAATTCCCCTACACCAACGAAGATGAAGCCTGGAAAACCTACCTGGAGAACCCCCTGACTGCAGCCACCAAGGCCATGATGAGGGTGAATGGCGACGATGACAGTGTGGCTGCCCTGAGCCTCCTCTACGACTACTACATGGTGAGGCCCTGGGGCTGGGGGCCAAAATAGGTGTGAAATAGGTGTGAAACAGGTGTAAAATAGGAGTAAAATAAGTGTAGAATAGGTGTAGAGTATGTAACACCTTGGAGGGAACCCCTCTACTGAGTTCCCCCATCTACTGAGCCCCCTGGGCTGTTCATCAATCATTATCCAATGATCACCAACACCTCCAGGTGCCACCAGTATCCCCAGTGGTAAACTGAGACACAAACTAGCACTCTGGGGGAATCCAGAACATGTGGAAGAACTGAGTGTAGGTGTTGTGAGTTTGGGTTTTTTACCCACAAGGAACAGCAGTGCTTTGAGGGCTGTTGGGCTGGAAAAGCCTTGCAGACCCCACCAGCTTTATTCTTCCAGCACTGCTGTAGGAAATCAAAGAAAATGTGGATCAAGAAATGGGGATCTGATTTATCCCTAACTGAAAGCAGTAGGAATGATGTTTCTGCTCTCTTGGGTGCTTCTGAAGGTCCTGCCCAGCACAAGCTGATGTGACTTGCCCGAGGTTATTTGGGAATCCAGGGAGAGCCCAGCTCTGCTGTTTGTTATCCACACAGGGTTTGATCTGGGAGGCTTCACTTGCTCACAGACAGTGCTAATTTTGCTTCTGTTTTCCATTAATAAAATCCAATAATAAACAAACTCTTTGCTCTGCCTTGTCCTAGGTGCCAAAGGAGAAGAGGATTCTCCCAGCTGGGATGATGGGACGCAATGACCTGGGAAAGAGGTTGGCTTCAGCTCTCTCTCTGGGGTTGTCTCTCTGCTGCAGCTGCTGAAATGCACGATGGCTCTCTGAGCTTGCAGAAAATAGACATCAAAGCACGGTGTTATTACCAGCAACAGTGCAGCTCATTAACCCTGAGACACACATTAAAATTCTTTAGGCCAGGTCCCAAGCAGCTCTGAATGGAGCTACACCCATTTACACACCTGAGGATCTGTCTGGCTGTGTTCACAGGGGTTGTGCTGAAGAAATTGCCTTTATTTCCTACTTTGTGACAATTGCAAAGGGCAGAAGGATTGAGCACTGGCAGCAAGAAGGGAATGGCCAAATCCTCTTCCATTCCCAGGGCTGATGAGGGTTTTCTGTTCCACTCTCCCAGCATTCTCTTCCAGTGACTCCCATTTGTCCTTTGAGGTTTTCAGATAATTAACTATTAAATTAATGGCTCATTTGCCACTATGAGTTCAGTTCCCCTTCCTGGATGCTGTGTACTTTGGCAGAATAAACCTCGAGTGATACTTCACTCCTTTAGAAGTAAACTGAATTAAGCTGCTTTCTAAGCTGCTGGAGTTTGTGAATTTGTATCAGAATTGGCTTTACTTAAAAAAAAAGAAGTATAAAAATAATCTTTCAGCATCAATGAGCCATGAAAGGATTTGTGTTGGACAGCCCACACAGCAGTTATCTTCCTTATCCCTGCTGCTCTGAGGGTATAATGGCCAAATAAAGGAACAGGGGATGTATGCCCTGGATGTGCAGCCCAAACCACATCTGAACCAAATTCTCTGATCCCCTGTGATCATCCCTTATCTGCTGAGCACCTCTGGCTCCTGCTGACTGCACAGAGAGCTGTGGGTGGAGATCACCCAGAGCCTGTCAGCTCTCCCAGGCCCAGCAGAGCTGAGCAGGGCTGACTCAGGGTCAGCCAGGCCAGCAGCACAGGAGGCACTGCTGGCAGTGACACTGGGGTTGCTCAGGCTGTGCTCTGCTCTGACCAGGCCCTCTCTCCAGCAGGCACTGCCACGGGATGGATTATGAGCCTGAGATCCCCTCGTTTGATGGCTCAGCCCACCTCATGAAGCTCCTGTCAGAAAACGTCTCCATGACCCAGGAGTTCTGCGAGCCTCCCAAGAAGAACGGCCTCAGCCTCGACGGTGTCCCTGCTCCTCACAAGCCAGCCCTGCTCCCTGCAGGCACCAGCAAGCTGGAAGCCACTCCAGACACCTTCCTGGTGCCCCCGGGGGATGTGTATGACAGCAGCTCCTTGAACTCCCTATTTGACAGCCTGCCCATGGCCCCAGCACAGCAGCGCTGGCAGCCCGACAGCACCTTCAAGGAGGACCCTCAGGAGGTGAGAGCCTGGGGGCTGCTCTGCTCTGCTCTGCTCTGGGGGGGTCATGTGGGGGCAGAGGGAGCTTTGCTCTTGTGTGGGAAGCTTGGTGCTCTTCCTGTTGGAATTCCAAGGGGTTTTATGGATTTTGGAGGTGATGAGGGTCAGTGTTTTATATGCTGAGGTGTCTGGGAGAAGGTGGATGGACAAAGCAAGGAAGATTTTACCCTGACTTGTGTTTCCATTGTTCTGCAGACTCTGCTCTTCAGTGACATCCTCAAACCCCAGCCAGAGCCACCCTGCCCTGAGAGTTACCCCACAGACGGAGTGAAGAGGTAACAGCAATCCGTGGGTTTGGGTTTCCAGGGAACACTTGGCTCTGTCTCTGTCCTGGGGCAAGACTGCATCCCTTTCCTCTCCCCAGCCCAGCCTGGGCAGTGAGCAGTGCAAATTACAGCCCCTGTGCTTTTGCAGACACAGCTTGTGTCTCCCAGGAGTTTTCAGAGCAAGCTGCTGCTCCATGAGATTTCAGACCCAAAGCCGGGATTGTTCTGTGCACAAACTGGGGAGATCCAGGGCCAGCTGCTGTCACATCTCATGAGCACCCTGAGGTGACAGCCCCTTCCCAGGCAGCTCTGCTTGGTCCCCTGATGCTGAGACAGCCAGGTGACTGCACCATCTTCCCACAGGCCACTGGGAATGGGTAAATGACAGAGAAAAGGAGGCTGGCAGGGGATGAGGGTGACAATCAGCCTTCCCTAATCTAAGGTTTAGGTTCTCACTTAGCTCTGTTAGTCAGCCTTGATTTTAGAGGGTGCCACTGCCTCTCATTCCTAAAACATGAGAGAGATTTCTTCCTGCTTTCCACCCCTCTGTCAGGCAGAGCTTTGCTGCTCCAGATACCAAATCAAACCTCCCAGCAGGTAACATTATTTCACCTCCCACTTTTTATTTGCCTCCTGAGTCAGCTGACTCGGTGACTCAGCTGTCAGACGTGGGGATGTTCACACAGACAGCAGCGTCTCCCCGAGCCAGGGGCTCCCTGCTCACTGTTTATTTGTGCACTGAAGTTCTCTCTGGCTCTCCTGGCTCCAGATAAGAGGAGCTGCCAAGCCCATCTTCAGAGATGGCATCACAGGAGGTGGAGCAGGAAGGAGATGGGTTGGTGACTAAACAGGGCACTTGAAGGGTCTGAGTGAAGGCTCTGTACAGGTGGTGGCTTGCACGGATTCCTCACAGCAGAAACCAGCTGTGGCCTCATGGTTTCAATGCTCACAGGTGCTGGTCAAGGCCCAAGAGCTGCTGAATTCAGGCTCTTCTTTCAAATGCCCTTGCCAGCAGTGACACCTTCCTGTGTGTGACACTACAAAGCTTTTCTGGAAAAGCTAAACTTGCTGCCCACCAGACTGAGAGTCCTACGAGCTGGGATTCTAAGTCAGTCCCGCATAACCGAGAAGGTGTTGGTGTCCTGCAGGTCCTTTTCTACAGGACCATTAAGGGAGAGTCTTCCTGGCTCAGCCAGGAAGAATGTGAATTCAGAGAGAGGAACCTGAGTTTAGGACATTGTAAAAGTCTCATGGCAGGTACCTGGTTTTTTGTGTTTGGTTTAACCAATGGTTCTGTTGCCATCCACACAAAAATACTGGCTGCAGTCACATCCAGGGGATTTTAAGCCAAAGACAGGAGGTAAAACGAGGCTATAGGAGCAGTGCTGCTCCCCAGGGTGTTGGGGAGGATCAGAATGTGCTGTGCTGTGTCAGGGTGTGTGAGGTGGGGAATGGAGCAGAAACTGCCGTGTGTGCAGAGCCTGCAACCCGCGGGGTGGAGACTCCCGGGGCTCTTGTTTTGCTTTTGCAGTGAAACAGCAGCAGAGGTGCTTATTCATCCTCTCTTTGTTCCATCCCAGTGACTTTGAATACACTCTGGGGTCACCCAAAGCCATTCACATCAAATCTGGGGACTCTCCCATGGCCTACCTCAACAAAGGACAGTTCTACCCCATCACGCTGCGGACAGCTGGAGACAGCAAATGTTTGCACTTGTCCTCAAATAAAGTGAAGGTAAGACAGAGCCAGGCTGACAGCTCTGCTGACACACACTGCAGAGGGACATCCAGCAGCTCCACTGGCCTGGGAACAGAGCTGAACAGGAGCAGTGATGGCTTTGTGGCTCATGTTGGCTTAAAGTGATGACTGGGATGGGTTCAGTTCCAGCAGGATAATTGTGTGCTGCTGCCCTGCAGGAGCCTCTGTGGAGCTGGAACTTGTCACAGGGAGCTTGGGGATGCACAGAGGGCTGGCTGGGGGCTCTGCTGGGAGGAGCTCTGAGGCAGGGACAGGATCCCCATCCTGCTCCTGGGATGTGTGGCCAGGCCTTGGAGCTGCCCCTGGGATGAATGTGCCAAATGGCTGTGCCCAAATCCCTTCCCTTGCCCTCCTCAGCTTCCCCAGCTACAAAATGCCATGTTTTCCGTGGCCCTGAGGGCAGTGCCTGATGGAAAGGGTGAGGAGGGCACTGCCATGCTGAGCTGGGCTGTGCTGGCTGTGTTGCAGAGCGTGGTGATGATCGTGTTTGACAATGAGAAGATCCCCACGGAGCAGCTCAAGTTCTGGAAGCATTGGCACTCGCGGCAGCCCACGGCCAAGCAGAGGGTCATCGATGTGGGTAAGAGGGGCTGGGGAGCTTCTGCCACCACCTGAGTGCAGCCCAGGGCTTCTCCTGGCCTTGGAGGCAGCCAGGGTGGGATTTGAGGGTGGGAGGCCTTGGGAATGTCACCAGTTTCAGCCCCAGTATGAACTGCTCCTCCACTGCCTTCCAGCTGACTGCAAGGAGAACTTCAACACAGTGCAGAACATCGAGGAGTTGGCCTACAACGCCCTGTCCTTCGTGTGGAACATCCATGAGGAGGCCAAGGTACAAACTGCCTCTGCAGGGAGGGGGGAATGGTGCTCAGCAAAGCTGCAGCTCCTTGCTGACAGCCCAGGCACTGCCCCAGTGCTCAGCTGGGAGTTTCAAATCAAACCCTGCTGCTGCAGTGGCCCCAGGAGTGTTTGCCTGGCAGGACAGCAGCAGGACACTGTGCCTCAGTGTGTGCTTAAGCACTGCCATGAGCTAATAAACACTCTGGGCACAGCCCAGACTGGCTCAGGGATGTTTTCCTAGTGCTGATGGATAACTGAAGAAAGGTTTTTGCAGCAATTCAGGGCTCTGCTCACAGGTAGCTGCAGCCTGTTTGGATAACCCCCAGCTCAGGGAACAAAGACCCTCCTTTGCAGGCAGCCTGATGCAGACATGACTGACCTGAGCCTTGTGGGATGTGGAGAGGAGCCAGGCAGGTCACAAGATCCCTTTTCACCTTCAGCCTGTAAAGTTTATTATAGCTGTCTCTGCTGCATCTCCTCAGAGTCTCTCATTAACACTTTGTAGTTAGTGGGGATTGAAAAACAGATGGAGTAACTAGGAAAAAAAGAAAAGCATAAATACCCCAAGTCTCTGAAGCTTGGGAAAACCCTGCCTGGCTTTGGGATCTCAATAAGCCCTTCTCTAGCCCAAAGGCAACCTGGGTCTTTTACAACCCAAGAGGTTAACAAATGTCTTCAAGGCAAAGCTGTCAGAAATGGAAATATGTCAGGTATGTGGCAAGCCCTGGGGGCACCTCAGCAAAACTGGATTTAACTCTTAGCAGAAACTCTGCTCATGCACTGGCCTGGGGCAGGCAGAGGTGAGACTTCAGAGAGCTCCGAGGGCTGGGAGTGAGACAGGAGGGGTCAGGGGCTGGGAACAGGAGGGGTCAGGTATTTGGGTGTTTGGGTTGTCCCTGGCACCTGTTACTGCTCTCCTTCCAATTAAACTTCACCCCACAGTGAAGTGGTTTGCTTTCCTAGGAACTCCCTAGAGCTGACAGCAGGTTTCAGGGCTGAAATCCTCAGCTGAGGGAGCTCTGGGAGTTTCTGCAGCTGCAAATCTGTCCCCAGGGTCCAGGGGAATTCCAGGGTCACACCAAAGAATTGGCAGTTTGGAGATACAATTTGGATTAAGGCTGTGCTCAGCTTTTCTTCCAAAGTTCCCACTGAAGCTAACTCCCTCCTGCTGATAAAAGAGCTCAGAGTGTGATGAATATTTATTTAAGCAGCAGCACTGCTGTGCAATTCCTGAGGCTGATCCTTGCCCTCCTCCCTTCCTGCAGGGCTTTGCTGTCTGAGGGTCTCTTGTTCAAATGCAACATCAGAAATATCAGCAAGAACATCCCCAGGCAGGATTTTGGGAGTGGATAGGCTGAGTTAAAGAGCTGGAATTGGTGTGGGGGAGAGGCTCAGGTGGGAAACCAACAGCTCACCTGCCAGGCTGGCACTGGGGGGGGCTGGAAGGAGCCTCAGCAGTTGATTTTGTCCCTGCCCAGTGCTGGGTGAGGAGGAGATTCCCAGCACCAACAATCCCTGCTCCTCTCTGCAGGTGTTTATTGGGGTGAACTGCCTGAGCACAGACTTCTCCTCGCAGAAGGGGGTGAAGGGTGTCCCCCTGAACCTGCAGATCGACACCTACGACTGTGGCAGTGGCAGCAGCCAGCTGGTGCATCGAGCTGTGTGCCAAATCAAGATCTTCTGTGACAAGGTACTGCGTTTAGAAAAAACAAACTGCTCAGAGGCCCCAAGAATAAAACCAGAAAGGCTGTGAGAGCCTAGAACAGCCCAGTCAGATGTGTGACTGTGCTTCACAATAAGCTATATTTGGCAAGTTGTTAGATATCAAAAGAGATGAGAATTTCCTTGGAGGTTCTTCCTCCATCTCAGATACCTTTCCATGGAAAAATCTCTCACAGCTGTTTTTGTCTGCATGTTTCATTTTTAAAAGCAAATTTTATTTTTGTTTTTCTAATTGGAGAGTCCTGGCTGGGCTGTAGAAGGTCCCTGAGGTGACCATTTCTGAGTAAAGGCTGCCTTCACCTTCATGTATCACATCCCAGAGGTGGCCACTCTCTTGCCAGTGTTGGAAATGTCAATGCCCTAAATTCTGCTGGATTTTCCCACAGGGAGCAGAGAGGAAAATGAGGGATGATGAAAGGAAACAGTTCAGAAGGAAAGGAAAATGCCTGGACTCCAACAACAATGGTCAGTGTTTGTTCCCTGCTCTGTGTTGAAATCCCTGTCCATTAACCTCCACGGGATCTGGCTGTTCCCAGACCTGATGCTTCCCTGGCAGTCAGGCCTTGCTGGGCTCCTTCCCAGTGCCCAAAGCCCTTCACTAACACCAGCCAACCTTTGGGAATGCTCTGGGCTCCCCTGCAGGAGCTGCAGGCCTGTCCTGTCCCCACCATTGCAGTGGGAGCCTTGGGAAGGGACAGAGCTGTGTGAGCTGAGATGAACTGGACTCTCCATCTGTAGGTCTGAAAGGCTGTTTGCTCTCTGGCTTCAGAGGGAATGAGATCACCTTCCTGCGGCCCGAGAGCGACCTGGAGACGCAGCCAGTCCTGTTCATCCCCAACGTCCACTTCTCCAGCCTGCAGAGGTGTGGCTCGGTGAGTCCCTCAAAACCAGCCAGCCTGGCACCCCCATCCTCCCCAGGCTGATCATTCCCCCAGCAGGACTTGTGTTAGGGGAAAAAAACCCAAACCACACCGCAGGTCTTTGTGGGAATGTGGTGAACTGGAGGACGGAGCTGGCAGGAGTGGCCAAGTCATGCAGCAGTGATGGGCAAGATAACCTTTCCAGGCTCCTTCCAGCCACATATTCCTGTGGTTTACACACCTGCAGCTTCCACACAGGAGTGCAGTGGTGGCAAAAATATCAGTAGAAAATAAATTACAGCAAAATGTGACTGTCTCAGTCCCTGTGTGGGTGGGACATCCCCCACCATCCTCTGCCCTAAGGAAACCTAAACCCAGTGTCCTTCAGAGCTCCTCAGCATTGCCTGTCTCAGTCTGTCAGAAACAGGGAATCTGGAGAAGTTCTTTACATCAGAGTTCATTTAATCTAAGAAACACATGCTGGGGTTTAATTGTGTGATGAGTCTGGAGGAGGGAAGTGATGTTTAACATGTGCCCAAGCTGCCTCCCCCCAGCCTCTCTGGCACTGTGCAAACTCACAGATCCACATTTCCTTTGCATTCCAGGTGCTCCCTCCTGCTGTTCCCAACTCTGCAAACAGGTGAGGATGCAGCAGTGTGCATTTCCCATCTATCTTCTGCTCTGCTCCTTTGGGAATGTCAGGGCTGTTTGATCCCCACATGGGCAGGAAAACAGAGCACAGTGTTTCCCTGATGCCCTGAGAGCCAGAAGATGAGTTAGACTTTGTCCTGGAAGGGACTCAGGGCTGCAGAAACACAGATCCATTTCTGTCCCCACCAGAGAGTCACTCCAACATGAGCTGCTGCCTGATTGTCCTGTTCTCATGGAGACAGTGTTTGAAAGGGAAAATAGAAGATCACAACTGTCACTGAAGGTTTCATATAGCCAGAGGCTGTAAAACAAACTGGAATGAAGTGGAATCACACTTGAAAACCAGAATCTCCCCCAGCCTGGCTCCTCTGTCTGGTGCTAGCAGTAGAGAAGCAGTGCAATGAGGGTGCAGAAAGCTTTTGGGTTCCCAAAAGTGACCCCAAACCCTCTGTGGGCCTCCCTGAGCTCCCTGTGTGCTTTAGGCAGGAAGTTACAGCTCTGCTGCTGTAATTACAAACCAATATTTAATTGCTGGAGCAATTGGTTGTTCAGTCAGAAGCTGAGTAGCTGGAATTGTTTTGTTTGCTTTTACTGTTCTGTCCTGCTGAGAATGTTGTGTTCCCCTGGCCAGGCTGCCCCTGAAGCGGAGTGGTGCTTCCTTCACCGACGAGTTCGACTCCATCCCTCCAAAGCAAACCAAGGATGAAGATCCCCAGAGAGGTAAACCCCTGGATGTTGAATTCCATGAGGCCACATTGCTCAGGGAGCACTGGGAAAGATCCTGACAGTGCTGCCCTTCTCTCTTGCAGTGCTGCTCTACGTGCGCAGGGAGTCGGAGGAGGTGTTTGATGCTCTCATGCTGAAGACCCCAGACCTGCAGGGCCTCAGGACAGCTGTAAGTGCCCCAAACCCCTGGGGAATGGACAGACTGGAGATGAGAGGGAATGGGGCTGGTGAGCAGGAAGCTGGAGATGGGGCTGAGCCTCTCCTGCTTGCTCCCTCTTGGGAATGGGAATGGAAAGTGTGGGCAGCAGCTGAGCTCTCCCAGCAGCTCCTGGCAGGGCTGTGCTGCTGCTGCAGAGGGAGGATCACACCTCCTGCCCTGGCCAGATCCTCATGGAAGTCTCCTCTTGTGACAGCACATTCATATTTTCCACCATCAAGCACCTTTTCCATTCTCCAGGCTGGAGATGTGTGGTGTGAACCCAGCCTGGCCTCGTGCCAGAATTGCCTGGCTGTGTTTGAGGAGCACACAGACATATTTCTGCCATGATTATCAGCAGCATCTCTGATAACCCAGCTCTCTCTGGAGACTGCTGGGAAGGAAACAAACAATAAACCTCCCAGATCTGGGGTGGCTTTATGGCTGCACTTCAAGCTCTGTTGGTTTTACAAACTTTTAAAAAGAGGGAGTTTGAAAAATGTCAGCACAGAGGATTCTTTGCCATCTTCTCCCTCCCTCATCCCTCATCACAGAGTCAAAAAACCTTTATGGAAAATGCTTGGCAAAGACCTGCAAAACATCCAAAGACCAGAACTGAACTTGCCCAGGAAGATGTTCAGGTCATGGTTCTGTTCTCTTGAGTAAAACTGAGGGGGAATCCTTTGCTGCTGAACACCTGGGCTTGGTGTTATCTCTGATTTTTGTCCTGGGAATTTTACTTTACAAGTACAAAGAATTGCCATGTTTTCTCTCACAGATTTCAGAAAAATATGGGCTTCCTGAAGAAAGCATTTATAAAGTCTACAAAAAGTGCAAAAGAGGGTAAGCTAATCTCTCATCTGCTTTTATCCTGTGCCTCTCAAACCTGTCCTCTCCAGTCTCTGCCATTGGCTCAAAGAGCTTTTAAACAAGATAATAAAAGGTAAAGCCATGTCAGGCTCTGCTATTTGGAGCATATAAAACTCAGATCTCTCTGGGCTTTAAAGATTTGGGATAATACTTGTTTGTATTATATTTGTTTGGAGGGTAAAGTCTCCCAAGGAAAGGACGTTGGGTGAAGGAGGAATTATTTGGGGAATTTAATGGTGATCCTTTGTGTCTCAGCCTAAGAGCCTGAGGTTGTGGAGAACTTATCAGAGAGGGGTCAGTGTTTGCTTCTCCAAAAATGCTGACATTTTAGGATTTGGGATGGGCCACAGTGAGCAGCTGAACTTGTCAGGAGTTCTTCCCCCTGCTCCTGAGCTCAGGGCCCTCAGTGCTGTCAGATGCTGCTCATCCATTAGCCCCAGAAGTGGGAATTTTCTCCTCAAAGGATGAAACCAGCACAGGTGGCTTCAGGGGAGAGGCCACCTCAACTGGGTTTGGCTTTGGTTTTGTTCATTACTTGATCTGATAAGCAGTGACTGTTGTTGAAGGGTGACTGGGAGGGAAAGCAGGCAGGTGTCCTTCCAGCTCTTCCCAAAGTGGAGGAGCAAAGAGATATCTCATGAAAAGGAAAGGCCACACCTGGAAATTAGATTAAATAAATAATTTTGACACCTGCTTTAATGAAGGCTGGACGTGACCAACGCCAGCAGCTACTTCTGAAATGTGGGAGATAGAAGATAATCTCCACTCTGGTTGGTGGCAGGGTCAGGCCCTGCTTCCTGCTCCCCCAGATTTAATTTTCAATAATTTTGTCCTATTGCTCCACCCTAAACAATCTTGTGCCAGTAATTACAGCTTGAGGGGCAGATCTGCATCTGCTGTGAGCCTGTGGAGCTCAGTGGGGCTGAGCAGCAGGGCAGGACCTGCCCCAGCCATGGCCTTCTTGGGATGAGCTCAGCACATGAACTCTGTCCCAGGGTGACTCAGGAGCAATAATGAGCAATTTTGTATCTTGGTGAGGTTTGGTGCAGAAAAACAATAGAGGACTCAGATCCCTGATCAACACTGCCTGGGATCGTTTGTGGTTGGGAAATCAGATGGCAGCAAGAGGCACAGGTGACTTCTCTGGCTTCCTGCTCTGACCTAGCAGAGATGAAGGGATCAGCTCTGCTGCTGGAGCGTTTTGGGTGCCCACTGAGTTTCTTTGGGGCACCTGTTGGAGGTCAGACCTGGGATCCAGGGTGGTGCTGGGGGGGTGATGCAGCCAGGAAGGTTCTGTTTCAGCAGGCAGACCCTGGGCAGTGCCACACCCTGAGTGCCAACGTCCCCCTGGCATTCCTGACTGTGCTGTGCCACTGCCCAGCTGCTGGGGACAGTTCTGTGCTCAGCCCTGAGCCCTGGGCACAGCTCACAGCACCAGGGCAGAGCTGCCACCTCCACCAGGGCCATCTGGGCAGCTGTGCCAGGGCTGTGCCAGTCCCTGCACCCCACCCTGGGGACAGCAGGGCCCCGTGGTTGTGCCTGTTGAACTCTTGCGTTTGTGAGGTGCTCAGCTTTTCTTCTTGTTGTTTTTAATCCTGGCTGGAGGAGCATTGCACAATTAACACTGCTGCCCCATTAATGACCCTGGTGGGAAGCTGGAGAGGATGAGCTTCCTGCAGAGAGACAGAATTTGTTCTTTGTGTCCTCCAAGCAGTTACAGTTTCCCAGGGATTGCTGGGAGCCCCCGGGGTGATGCCAGACCCCGTTATTCCTGTTACAGTAACGAGGGGCTCCTGGCACTGAACCAGGGCTTGGGGTTTAAATCTGCCTTGAAATGTTTCATCTTCTCCTGTCTCCGTGGAATTGATTCCAAGTCAGGGAAGCTGATCATCTGCACCCTGACTGGATCTTCCCTTGTGTTGTGCCATGGCTTTAATTAATGAATTAATGAATTAATGAATTAACAGTGGTTGAACCCCTCAGACCTGGTAAGGTGAACTGCTTTCATCTGACCCAGCCATTGCTTTTCTCTGCAGGATCCTGGTGAACATGGACAACAACATCATCCAGCACTACAGCAACCACATGGCCTTTCTCCTGGACGTGGTAGAGGCAGAGAACAAGTTCCAGATCATCCTCAAGGAGCTCTAAAGAGCTGCAGACAGCACTTCCTGGGACTTCTCTCCAAGCTGGCACGTGTGACCCACAGAGTTCAGCCTCGTGTCCCACTTGTTGCCTTGACTTGAACCCCCACAGCCCTGGGCTTGGGCCACAGACTGCTGTGAGATCATCCTGTGAACGTGGAACTTGGCTCTGTTTGAGTTTATTATTATTATTACTATTTTTTATTTTATTTTATTTGATTCCCTTCTGGCGCCAGGCCTGAGCTGCTGTTTCAGAGCTGGGCACACCAAGTGACACTGCCAGGCCTGGGCAGAGAGCAGAGCTGGTGGCCTTGGCAGTGACTGCTGCAAGGCCAGGCCTTGGCTTCTGCCCCAAACCCTGCAGAGCATTCCCAGCAGGGCTGAGCCCAGCTCTGAGCTCCTCTCTGACACAGAGACTCTCTCTCCCTGACGCAGCTGCAGCTCCTGTTGAACGGACACTGCCTGCTGAACACCCTTCCCTGCCACATCTCTGACTGTACATACCACGGAGGCCTCCACAACCCTTGTTTATACATTTCTGTATTGTTCCTTTTGTATTTTATATGTGTATAAATATGCATTGTTTTATACTGGACTCAGTATGGTGACACAGAGCATTTCAAACACAGGCTGCTTCACATTTCTCCGTGAACTCCTTTTGTAACTGTGTTGTTGGTTGTGTTGTTTTGGATATTCCATAGTAATAAAGGCTCAAGGACAGAAAGTTAACTGTTTCACCCAGCTCTGGACTCGGAGTTGGGATGGACTGGCCAGGAGCCAGGGCAGGGAGGTGACTTCAGAGGCACCAAAAGGACTTGAGGATGGTTTTGGCCAAGGTCTGTCCCATCTGCAGCCATGTCCAGCTGTGCCAGCACTGCAGGCTGAGCTCCCTGAGCAGTGCCAGGCACAGCCCTGAAGAGGAAGGACTTTGGCACACAGGTTTGGGGACATTTTAAGCAAGTGAAGAAGAAATGCCCAGTTTGACTTCTGCTCACAGGAGCAGCCTCTGCCTCTCTCTGTGTCCCACATGGAATATCCAAACTCCTTCCACCCTGTGCTAAAACTGCCTGAAGCTGCTTCCCTTTTAGGTAATCAAATGCCAAGAGGAGCCCTGTATTTTCTAATTAATCCTCTGACCAATGAAAACTTACCTCCTCTCTCTTCTTCATCCTCTGCTTTTCCTGGCCAAGTTAAAGATGCACCTGAGTCCTGTGAGTGGGGAAGAAAGAGCAGCTCTACCCACCCTGGGAAGAGGATTTGGAAATGTTGAAATGTGTCAGCTTGGTGAGTTTTGGATTACTTCAGTGTTGTTAGGGGATGGCCTCTAAGATGAAGCTCAGATAAGCTGAAGGTTTATCAACCTTTGGGATCTCTGCAGCACTCCTTCAGTTCAGATCACAAACTCCTTCTTCAGCAGGATGGCTCTGATTCAGTGTTGATTCTGTGAGTCTTCTTACAGCAGAACTTCAGCTCCAGTGAAAACCAGTCCCACCAGGAATCCCCCAGTGCTCGGTGTCACCAGCTGTCCCCTGCTGTGTGGGTGTGGAGAGCCCTGCTCTACTGGGGACAGCTCTGTGGCTCCAGAGCCCAACCTGGGCAGGGTGACCCCAGCCATGGGGACAGAGGTGTCACTGCCCCTGCCCTGGGGACAGTGGGGACAGCTTGGCCTGCTGTGCAGGACAGATGGGGAGGCTGCAGGCAGCCCTGGGGAGTTGTGTTCATGCAGAGTTGGGGGATTTGGGGACCTCTCACCCCACAGTCTGATCTTGGGGTTGACTTCCTAACAGCATAAACAGTGTTACCCATCTGGACCTCAGTTACTCCAGCTAACTCCTGACTCCAGCAGCACTACTCCTGCTTTACAACAGCAGAAGCCATCTCACATTGTAACTTTATGTTCCCAGCAGAACAAAGATGGATTTTGCTGGATTTTATGGTGTTGCATTTCCCACAAACCCCTCCTAGGTTTTGCAGGGTGAGCACCGCCCTGGCTGCAGCTCCCTGAGCATGCACGGGGTGAATGCCTGCCCTGCTCTCTGCGGCTGGGAGGGAGGCAGAGAGCCAGGAGCTTCCCTTGTGCAGAGCTGGGCAGCCCAGGGTTGGAGTGCTGGTGCCTCTGCTGCGTGCAGGGAAATGCTGCAGGGGCAGAGTCCCCAGCCCTGCCCGGCCAGGTGGGTGTTTTGCTGACTGCCTCAGTATCGTTCATCCCTTCCAGCCAAGGCGAGTTGCCGGCAGGTTGCGTAAAGCAGCTCCCAACTATGTGAGAGCATTCCTGACTCCTTGCCCGGAGCCCACCAGCTCCTTTTGAAGGCTGAGATAGCAGCAGCGATGGAGGTGATTTTCACCCCGAGCACCAAAGGCTGCGTGAAAGCAGAGTGGTTTGTACAGCGCTGCCTCAGGAGCTGCTTTGGGCTGTCTCCAGTCAGAAATGCTGAGCTGCTCTGGGAGCTGAGCCTGGCTGGGGTGCCAGGGGGGTGGCAATGCTGGGCACAGGGTGTGTGACAGACCCCAGTGCCTGTCTCTGAGCCAGCAGGATCTGTCCCTTCCCTTCTCCTTTATTCCTACCCCGATCAGGACAGGCTCCCCTCCCAGGTGACTTTCCCCAGCCTCCAGCGCTGGGAGTTCTCAGATGACAACACAGAGAAGCTTTTTTTATTCTTGCACTGCCCATTAGTTGTTTTAATTACTCAACATCTACAAAACTGGAAGCTTTCAAACCAATTTTAGCTAATGATCATCTTCCAGTTCTTAGAACAAAGTAGGACTAATTAGCTTGCAGTGAGCCAGCCCTGGCAGGCCAGCACAGGCCTGCTCATTGTCTGCAGAGCAGAGTCTGAGGGAAATCCTGATGGAGGAATCCCACTCTGGCATCCCAGCTCTGCTGCTCACAGGCTGGGAGCTCCCAGCTGGGGAGGAAGAACTTCCCAAGTGCTCCTGGTGAAAAGGTGCCCACAGAGACGGAGATGCATAAAAAAGAGGAGCAGCAGCCTGAGAGCTGTGCAAGAGTTGTGCAAGAGCTCTGGTATCCCCAGCGCTGGGTGGAGGGCTCTGCTCCTCACTTCTACAAACAACACCCAGTTTCTGTGTCTTTATTCGTGCTTATTCACTCCTTGCATCATCAGGCAGGCAGCTGAGGAGCTCGGTGTGTGGTGTGGCTCTCCAGGGCTGTGAAGGGAAAAACAGCATCCTGTGTTTTGTTAGGACACCCACGCGCCGTGGCCGGAGGTGCCCTGCTGCTGTGCTGGCTGAGGAGGAGAGGATTAAAGTCAGGGAAATGAAACTCTGCCTGCATCTGGTTCAAAGTGTGCAAAGCTTTAATAAAGCTGCTGAGGGTTACCCCAGCTCTGCTGTCTCACCCCAGGATTTATAGGATTGAATAGATTGGATTTATAGAATTAAATTTCTGGGTGAGATGGAACCCCCAGATCTGTGGGAATGTCCTGAAATCATCAGCTGGAAAGTGGCCACAGAATCAGAGCTCAGTGCTCACTGTCAGTTTGCACAGATTTGGGATTTACCTCAGTGAGTTGAGGGTTGTCTTGGTTGTACATTTGGCTGAGAGTCCTGGAAAGGCCGAGGGAGTTCAAATGCTGGGAATCACTGCAGGAACTGCTCCTGTCTGCTCTCCCAGCCCTTCATAACCTCCCAGAAGGACTTGGGGATCTTAGAAGGAATAAACAGGGCAAGAAATGAGTGTGACTAACTGAAAAAATCATGTTACTTGCGCCTGGCAACAATGAGCCAACGGGCACGGAGGGAAATGATCCCGCAGCCCCGCCCTGGCTGAGGCAGGCCCTGCCTCACCCTGGGATGAGCTCGGCGGCCAGGCAGGGAAGAAGTGCACCAGGAGATGAGTTTGTGGCTGCATCTGCCTCTCTCTCTCCAGTGCTGCTGTCAGGGTGAGCATGCAGCTCTGCTCCTGTCCCACAGCAGCTGGGCAGCTGCCCTGCTCTGCACTGCTGTCCCTGTCAGCCAGGGTGGTGTGTTTAACCCATTCCTCTCTGAGGGTGAATCCCTCCTCCTGCTTCTCCAGGCATTTCCTGATTCCAAGCCACAGGATGTGTTTTTTCTCCCATTTCACTCAGCTTTAGGTCAGGAAGGCTCTGGTGATGCCAAAGCCAAGGGGTGCTGGGGGTTTCTGATGCTGCTCTGTGCTCCCACCCTGGCCCCTGCCAGTACTCCCCTTTTCCCATCAAAGAGAGGAATTCTGCAGCTGGAATGTGTTGTACCAACAGCCTGAGTGATGTGAGTTTTACACACACACAGAACTCACAGAACCTGTTTGTCCAAAGCCCTGACAGTCAGTGATGCTTTAATGGCCTTTACACTGCAAACATGCTTTTATTTTTTCAACCTTACCTTTAAAAATAATATTGTAAAATATGAACCAGCCAAGCTGGACAAGGAGCTGGCAGTGAGGCTGCCAGTGCTGCTGTGTGGCCCTTGGGGTGACATCAGACCATGCAAGGGTGTCAGGAGATGCTGTGTTCTGACCTTAGGAGGATTTGGACACTTGGTGTCATCCCAAACCTTCTGTCCCCGTGTGCCCCCATGCCCTGTGACTGAGTGAAGCCCCTGGCAGTGGTGTCTGTCTGTCTGTCTGTCTCAGGTGTTCCCAGGCCTTTGCAGGGGAGCTCTGCTCATTTCCTGCTCCATTCCCCCTGCTGGGTGGGCAGTGGGGCTGCTCAGCCCTGTGTGCTTTGCTATCTCTAACGCTCCGGAACAATCTTTATTTTTACCTGACCTTCCCTGCAGTCCATACTCTGTCTCTGGAGACTCTTTGCATCCACAAGGTCACACAGCCCAGGCAGGGGAGGATCTTTCCCAGGTGGGATGGCTGGAGAAAAACTTCTGCCTGCTGGGAGAAAGAGATTTGAGGCACTTGTGGCACACCGATGAGGCTTCCTATCCGGAAATAGAAACTGTGGTTTCTGTAAGCAGGAGGTGAACGCTTGATCCTTCTAAGCCAAAATCTTTGGGAAATGAAGTGCTTTGGGAAATGGAAGTGCTATGGGCAGCCTGTGATGTTTATTGTCAAACACATGGATTTGCCATGGCCCAGCCTTGCAGAGAGCTGGCTGCTCCCCTCTCCAGACAGTGCTGGAAGCAGCACAGTGATGCCAAAGGACTCCAGCTGGGAGTCCCTCCTGTCCTCTCCCACTGCCTGGAAGAGCAGAGGGAGCAGGCTGTAACCCCAGCAGCTGGGTGTGGAGTGTTTGTGTGTTTTCTGATAACACAGGCTGGGGATCTTCCCTCCTCATATTTAATTTGCCCTTTCCTCCAGCCCTCTGTCCTTATCAAATCCCTCCTGGCATTGCTTCCCTCCCAGCTTCCTTTTCCCCAAGCCCTGTTATAAAATCCAGCTGCTGAGAGATGTAGTAAAGATACCCCTGTTGGGTAAGGAGAGCCCTGGGCTTTCTCATGGGCTCATTCTTTTCCGTGGTCAGGAATTTATTGTTGATCTTAATCTCAGGCCAGGCAGCGTCACTGCACAGTGACAATAAGTGTTCTTGAACAACCTGCTGATGGATTTATTTGTCTTCCCAGAAGGATCCCAAGGGGCAGGAGGGCCTGGGAGAAGGGAGTTTCTTTTCTTGCCTTTTCATCCCTCTGAAATGGTGGTGAGATGGAATACCTGGGAATGGCAGTTCTGGCTTGAAGGAAGCACTTTTCCAAGCCTCTCTCCAGCTCTAATTCCCAGCCTCAGCAGGGCTGAGGAAATGCCCAGATTTTATCCATCAGCTTCCTCGGGATGCTGTGCAGCCAATGTGCCTCACCATTCCTGCCCAGGGCTTCCCAGATTTGGGTCTTTATCCTCAGTTCCTCTGGGGGTGAATTTGAGCACAAAACCAACACAGCCTAAAGCCTCTGCTTGGGATGTGAGGAATCTTTTTCCAGGTCAGGTGTGCTTCTTGCTCCATGTAATGGGGATAAGAAGAGGCTCCACATCCCGGGGTGGTGCAGGATTTAATTACTGTTTGTAAATGTCTGGGAGATCAGCTGATAAAGGGTCCCTGATCCACTGCTCCAGGCTGTTCCCAACCCACACTGCCCTTCCAGGCACTGCCAACTCCGAGCCACTTCCTGGGGACAAAGCCCATCCCTTCAGACCAGGACACACAGTGGGGCACTCTGGGATCACTCTCCTGTGATGGATTGTCATATATCCCATGGAAGAGAGGCATCTTCCAGCTAGACTCACCTGGAAGGGGTTTTCTTTGCTTCCCTGGCAGGTTTGTGTGGCTAAGGTTGCAGACCCTGGAGTAAATCTGGAGTAAATTCACAGTTGGATGGGTTGGAGGTCTTTGACTGGAAGGAAGATGTTATTCCCTTGGTGAGGGAATCAGTGTTGGAATAACCTACAAGACAAACAGGAAAGGGATGTAAATACCAGCCCAGGCACTGAGGAAGGAGAGTGCATCCAGCAGGGAATGGGAGAAGGGAAAAGAACCGGTGTGACAGGACTGTGTGGGGCTGTTGCTGCTGGATTGGAAAAGTCCTGGGCAGAGCTGATTTCCAGGGACACTGATAAGGCAACACTGAGCTTAGTCCTGAGCACAGGAACAAAAGCACCATTAGCAATTTCAAGGAATCAAACAGGAGAGCTCCCAGCTGGTGTCAGTTGTGACATAAACTCTGTGCCCTCACTCCAGGTCTCGCCCTCAGCAAGCAAAGGGCCAGGAGATCTTTTGGAGCTTGAGACAATGTGGCTTCTCCTGAAGCCTCTGGCATTTCCACTGTTGAGGGTATTCTGGTGATTCCTACAGCTGCTCCAAGCTCCCAGGGTGCTTTCTGGATGGTTCTCCCAGCAGAGGTTCAAAGGGACCTTCCCAGAGCTCACCATGTCCTGTGACACTTAAATCCAACATGTGGATTTGTGTGTGAAGGTTCTCCATGGAGGAGCAGAGCCAAAGCCAGCAGCACCATCCTCCCTCCCAGCTCCAGGCTCACATACGTGGAGAAGGTAATTTCCCCAGTTTTTCCAGATTAAATCCTCTTGTGGTTTGGGCCACAAACACTGTCTGGGCAGAACTGGTATTGCTTTGCTTGCAGAAATGGTGAGTTTCAGCAAGAAAAAGGGCTTGGGGATGCCTTTGAATTGCCTTTACCTGTGGGTGATGACCAACAAAGGCAAACCCACATTTCAAATCCAGTTGTCTCCCTGTGACAACTTTAATCTGTCACTCAAAAACAGATCCTCCAGTGACTACACAAAAGTTCCTTTTTGCTGAGTGAGAGCAGTGACCACAAAAACTGCAGGATCTGTCCACCTTCTTCTTCTGAGATGTCTCTTTGTCTATAGTCATAAATTATCAGCCACTGCCATCTTTTAAATAGATAGTTTCCTGTTCTGCCTCTTGTAGGTTAGATATTATCTCCCCCAGTAAATCATGAGTCAGTGATTAATTCAAGAAGGCCGTTCCCAGGAGCAAATTCTTACAATGTTAAAATTAATATGATGCGGAGCCATTATACCATGATAGAGAAAATAATTATGGCCTGCAAACCAGTTTAATCAACACAGAACATGCCAGGGCAGGTGCTCAGCCCGAGTGAGTCACTGCAGGAAAGTTCAGATCCCAATGGAGGGGTTGTGTGAGTGAACAGAGCTGTCCTGAGCCCTGGGACCTCTGCGTGTGCTCTTTGCACACCCAAATTGGGAGAGAAAACACCTTTGCTGATGGTTAAACAGCATCAATGACTATAAAAGCATGAATGGCTTCAAGAGCGTGCATGCAGCCAGTTAAGATGTCTCAGCTGATGAGTGGCAGCTCATTAAGCTGATTAAGTTGTGTCTTCACTCTGTGTTAAGCAGCTCTGCAAAGTCATCACATATTCTGGAGTCAGCAGGCTCTGCCTCAGCACAGGGGATGGGTCTGCCTAGGAGCAGTCTGAGAGGGGACAGCTCATGGGAGAAGGGCTCAAAAATTGGGAAAAACTCAAAAACTCTCTCTAAGCAATCCCAAAGCAATCACAGCTACAGCAAGACACCAGTGAAGGGACAAAGCAGCCCAGGAGGTGTGTGTATGTTATTATAAACCATCTGATAATGGGTAATAACCCTCGGTGTTCTGTTAACAGCTCCCACATCTCAAAACACCCTGAATTCCTGTGGATTAAGGCTTACAACATCCTGCTGGAGCCTGGGCACCCTGCAGGGCTGGGGAGCAGCAGGCACAGAACAGTTAAGTGACTTGCACAAGGGTGAATCAGCAGGACTTGAGGAACTGAACCTGAAGGCAGGTGCTGAGCTGGAGGAACTGGCACAGCTCACCAGCAGTGCCACCAGCTGTGACCTGCACAGTCCAGCTGTGACCTGCACACCCCTGAGCCCAGCAGTGCCTTTTTTAGAGTTAGAGTGGCCAAAGCTAAACCCACCATTCCAGCACCACCAGGGATGGTATTAGTGTATTTTCTGTATTGCTTTCCAAGTCACACGGATTTTATGCTTTAATTTTAACTGTGTATCGAGGTAAGTGCCTTCACAGTTTCAAAATTTTAATCCTTTAATGTAACTCTCCTGTTGCATGGAAAGCTGAGTGTTTCTGGGGATGAGGAAGATCGAATTTCTCTGCTGTCTACAGGGTAATTTGGATAGACTGGGAGCCACAGCACATCTAAAATCTCACCTGTAACTTCTGAGCTGAGCCTAATTAATTCAGCATGTGGGTAGAGTGCATTATTTGCAGTACCACACCTTTCCTGCCTCTCTTCTTTTCCTGGGCTTTTCAAAAAGAGGACTGGGCAGGATTCTATTTATAGAGCCAAATAAATCCAGCCCTGCCTTTGCTGTACGTGATCCCTCCAGCTTTTCAGATGTGGTCCCACGAAGCGCTGAATGCCCTTCATGTCCTACTTCTGCCAATCCCAGAAAAAACCTAAACAGTGGGAATTGGAAGGTCTTGGACCATACAAGATAAAAGAAACAGCTTTGTACTAAAACAAATGTGAAATTATTCCAGTGTGTAGGATGGGAAGAGCTGAAGTTCCTGATCTTTAAGAACAGTGTGTGAACTTCATTAATTGTCTTGTCTGCCAGTTGCCAATGGAAAAGATTCTGGAGGTGCCCTGGTTCCTGTTCTGATGATTTGAGAGTTGGATTCTGACAGTGAACAGATGTCCCCTCCCCGAAATGGGACAGGAGGGAAAGAGAACAGGGAAAAGCCTGGGATTGAAGAACAAGGCAATGTGCAGTTGGGAAGAGAAAATGAGGCAGTTGGGGCATTACTCCACTCACACAAAGACACGAGGATGAAGGGATTGATCTGTGTTTTGCAGGGGCAAGAAGGAGCAGGAAAGATGCAAGGATCAAAGAGGGGGAATGGATGAGCAAAGAGTTGATTAAAAACACCATTCAGATGGAACCTGGGCTTGGCCACAGCAGCAGCAACCCTGGAATGACTCGACCCCCTTAAGGAACAACCAGGAGTGGCTGGGAGAGGAATGGAGGCTCTGCTTGGCCTTGGAAAAGACTGAAGGGAAGAATGGCTGGAGTGGGCAGGCAGTGCTGTCTGCTGCAGAAGGTGCTGATTTATAGTGAGATCACAAGGAACTCTTCCTGCTCTCTTCTCCTCCTGCAGCTGAGCTGTTCCTGGCTGCATGCACGGACAAGTGGAACAGTGCTACTATGGTGCTAAAAATAATAAACACCAAAGATGTGCCATGAAAACTGGGAGAGCTTTGCAAGGAATCAGATCCCGAGGAATCAGTCCCCAGTTCTCATGGATTCAGCCTTTCCTGTAAAAATGCCACCTGAGTTATCATGCAGCTGAGCACAAATCATCTTATCCACTTATTCTTCTTTGTAGGAAATCGCTTCAGGACAAACCAAAATTTGAGGTGTGTGGTGCAACCCTGTGAATTTCAGCAGAACTTAGGCTGTTCCAAAATTACAAGAGGAGATTTCTGAAGATGTGGTCTGAGGGCTCATCTGCAGGGAGCAGGGATCCTGAGCCAGCTATTCTTTATCAACAGCCAGAAGCACTGCCCTGGTCAGAGGCTCCATCTCCACGTGGCTCTGCCATGTGCTTGAGGTTGTCCAGCCCCAGCTCTGTGGACAGGAGGGTTGTGCTGAGGGAAGCAGGACCTGCCCAATTTTGCTGGAGCTGATTATTAAAATTGCAGCAGGTTCCCAAAGCAGCTGATAAAGAACTGCATCTGCAAGCTGCTTCTGCCCTGGTGCTGCCAGGCTTGGCTGCTGTGCTGCCCAGCCTGGGAGGGTTGGATGCAATCTCTGCCCTCCCAAGGGGAGTTGCTGCTCGGGCAGCACGTTCCTGATTAGCACCTTCCAGGACAGCACGTGCCAGGGAAATGGCTGTGGAGCCCTTCTCCATCCCGAGCAGCAGCTCTGGGTTTGGCACATCCATCAGCACCTCAGTGCTGCTGAGGCTAATTGGAGGTTAGGCACCTCCACACCCTTGGAGATTTACCTGCTGCACGCCTCACAGTGCCCTCAGAGTCCCTGGGTGGTGTTTGGTGACACAAGGGGCACTGTGCTGCCAGGGGAATCCATAGGGAGCAGCTCCCAGCCCCGGTGGTCCTGCAGGGATGTGTGCAGGCAGGGGACAGCTGGCAGTGACACAAGTGGGTCAAGGCACCTGTTGGGTGTTCTAGGTCGGGCACTGAGAAGCAAATAACCTCTTTCCACTGCCTAAATTACAAGTGGGGAACTTCATGTCCTGGCATTTATCCCTGACTACCCTGCTCCAGGAATGTGCTCCAGAATGGCTGAAGAGGACACAGCCAAGTGTTTCAGGTGGAGGAAACCAAGTCAGCAGCCCCCAAAAGGCCTGGTGTTGATGGGTCCAGTGCTCCCCTCCCTGACCTGCTGCAGGAACCCTTCTCCAGGGATAAAGCCTAAGACAGAAGCAGCCAAGCCCTTGTGTAGTTTGTGGTTTGGCCTCCTGCCCACTCTGCCTTTCAAGCAGGAAATTCTCAAAGGGAAGGGAGTGCTTTGTGAAGCTCCCTGCAGCCTCTGCCTGCTCTCCTTTAGTCACAGCCCAGCATCAGGTCAGCTGGCACTGCTGGAAGCTGACCAGGCAGACTGATGGCGCCTACTGAAGGTATTTAAGCAACTTCTCCACCTTGATCATTTTCCCCCTCATCTTTTTTGTCCTTTACGTCCTTGATTGCTGTTATTCAACCCTGAGATAATGCACTCCTGATATCACTGAGATGGGAGAGACAAGCAAGGAGCAAGAGATCAAAGGAAGGAGAAGAAAGAGAAGATGCCAAAGGCAGAAGAAGAAAGAGGAGAAGATGCCAAACACTTCCTTGATTTACCTACTTTACATAGCCAGTACAGAGTTTCAGAAATCCTTCATGTACGTAATTTTGGGAGTTCTGGGGTTACCACGTAGTCCCCAGACAGCAGGAGGCTGTGGAAGGGCATCCTCCTTCCATCAGCTGAGGAAGTAGCTGGAAAGGAGGATCCAGAAAGCCCAGGAGGCCCTTGGCACCTGCGAGTGCTGGCTGGGCTTGAAAAGGAGCCTGGCTGGGAGCAGGTTGGGAAATCACTGCGTCTTTAAAGCATCTTTCTGCTTCCCTCTGCTGGTGGAAGGAGGGTGTGATTCCCGAAAATCAGGGACCAGCGGGAAGGGCAGCAGAAGGTACAGAGAGGGGTCACCTGGTGGTATTCCTGCACAAGGATTAACTCCGCTGATTGCTTTGAATGTGCTCCCGAAAAAATGCTCAAAAAGAGCTCAAAAATATGGGAAAACTAGGGCCAGAGCTGGGTGGGTGGGAGCTGGGGAGGTGACACAAATGAGATTATATATCTGGAGTCATTTCCAGGGTTAAACCACTGATATTGCATTACCATTTCTCATCCTGTTATCAGTTGTGATTACAAAGTTAATTTAACGACCTGGATCTAAACTTGGTTGCTATTTTCATTACAAAACAGGATCATTATCAGTGGCAAAAAAACCCCTCATGAACTTCAAACATTTTTCTTACTCACTTGGTAATACTGAAATCCCTTTGATTGAGACTTAAATCTCTTCTTTCCCCCCAGTTTGAGATCACTTTCCTGTGGTGCTTATAAGGGCTGGAGGAAATCTTGAAACCTAAAAGGAACAGCCAAGGATGGCAACACTGAATATGGAGATCCAGGAAACGCGAATACAACACCAGCTTTCATTTGAAATGGCAAATCTAACATTAATGCAGTATTCCAGTCAGGAAACCAGCAGCCACTCCTGCATTTCATTTCCCTGTTTTATTTAAAACCCCCTTGGAAGCACTGCTGTTGATGAATGTGACTCAGTGCTGCTGAATTCCTTTTGCAGATCATCCTGCTTTGAGTCAGGGACTTCAACAATCCCATCAGAGGGTTCTGATCCTCTCCAAACTGCAAAGCTGAGGACAGATGCTGAGCACCCCTTCAGCCATCAGAAATATTGTGACAAAACCACTGATACCTCACTTAATTAATCTCTCAAGCCACAGAGCTGCATCATGAAAGCTCAAATAGAAATTCCACGGATTTGCTCCAGTGCCAGGAGGGAGCAAACGTGAAACTTTTCCCTGTCTTGCAAACCCTGCAGCACATCATGATTTGATAGCATTTCTCACTCCTTTGTGCTGGTTTGTACCCAAGGGGAGAGATTTTGGCCCAGGAACATCTCTACCCCACCGTGGCCATAAATGCTTTCAGATATCCCTTGATTTGCTCCAGTAATGAACCCTGGCTGTGCTCTGAGTGAAAAACCTTGGCGTGGCTGAGGTTTTCACCCTTCAGCTCAACACTGACTGTGATAAATGCTCTTTATTTCTGGGACATGGAGCAGAGTGGTGCTTTTCTGCTTGAGGGACCTCACGCTGCACTGCAGAGCTTTGCTGTCTCCACTGAGTGAGCCCGGCTGGGGGGCGAGAGGGGCGCAGGGGAGGGGTGAGGTGATGTCCTGAGGTGCGGCCCGCAGGTAAGGGCTCAGGTAAGGCCTCAGGTAAGGCCGCAGGTAAGGCCGCAGGTAAGAGCTCAGGTAAAGCCGCAGGTAAGCGCTCGGTGGGCCCTGGAGGGCGCTGTCGGAATTCGCCTCACGGCTCGGCCCCGCCCAGGTGAGGCGCCGCGGTGCCTGCTGGGAACGACCGGTACCTGACCGGCTGAAGCAGCGCGGGGAGCCCCGGGGAGCGCCCCGTCCCCGCTCAGGTGAGCTGTGCGGTCTGTACCCGCCGGTACCTGCCGTACCTGCCGGTGCCTCTCCGGCCCTCAGCGGCACAGCGAACGCGAACACCCGGTTGCCGCGACAACAGCGACCCAGCTCTCCTCCAATCACCGCGCCTGTTACTTTGGGCACTGCGGCAGGTACCCAATCACAGGCGAGCTCTCAGCGCCGTGGCGGTGGGTTTAAGGTGGCTCTGCGGAGGCTCTTTGCGCATGCGCCTTAAGGCGGCACCGGCGGCTGCTCGCGCCACCGGCGCCGCGAACAAGGGGAGGGCGGGAGGGATGTGTCCCACCGGGGGAGAGCGCGGTGTCACCGGGGGGACGCGCGGGGCCGCGGCTGTCCCTGCAGCCCTGGGCTGTGGCCCGCCGGGCCGCCCCGCCCCAACCGACCGGCGGAACGCGGCTCCTTCCGCCCGGCCCTGCGGAGCCCTGCGCCCATAGGCTAGGCCAGGCCCCGCCTCCACGCGGCAGCCAATCCGCGCTCTCATCTGGGGTTCGGCCCCTGATTGACAGTGCTGGCGGCCAATCGGAAGCGCCGGTCAGGAAGCGACCGCGGCGCTCGACCGGGAGCCGGAGTTGGGTCCGGGTTAGGGCGGGCCGGAGCGGCGGGGCAGGGACAGGACGGGACAGGGCAGGGCAGGGCAGGGCAGGTGAGTGGCGGCACCGGTGCCCCGGAGGTTTGGTGCGAACAGCCCGTGTCCCGGCCCGGGGCTGTCTGGGCGCTCTGCGCTGCCCGCACAGCGTTAGCTCGCGGTGGAGGGGGTTTGCTGCCCATCCCCTCGCAGGCGGGTGGGTTTGCCGTTCCGTGGCTGCTGTGCCTCCGCGCTGGGACAGCCCGGCAGCTCGGGGTGCCCGGGGGAGGCACGGGTGACCAGGCCGGTGTCCGGGGCTCGGGCTGAGGATGCCCAGCCTGCATCCCGGGTGGGCTGAGCGAGCCCAGGACGTGTCCCTGGGAAGGGTGTCACCCTGCCGGGACCCCACAGCAGCATTCCACACAGAGCAGGGCTGATGCTGCTGCTCCCCGAGCTCTCGTGTGGTGCTTTCCAGACACCTCCAACGAGTCAGGCTCGGAGGAACTGGGGCTCTGAGGAGTTCAGGCTCCAGCCTGCCGGCAGGGATTCCCCTGGCCTGACCTCTGCTGCGGAGAGAGCAGCGCTGTCATCCGCAGCACGTGGCGATGAGTGACTCACGGAGCGCTGCTCCTGAGCACACTGGAGGCTGGGGAGGAGGGAAATGAAACGCAGAGCCTGGAGAACTTGAGAGCCTTTGTGATGCTGTTGAATGCCAGCTGAGTGTGTCACCCCTGGGGCGCAGCCAGTTCACAAGGTCCTGTAAAGCCAAGTCTGTGTGAGTTTCTGTCCAAGGCTTTCTAAGAAGACATTTAAAATGTGCTTTCATTTTTTATGTGCACCTGTGAGTTTGATTCCAGGGGCGTTTCTGTGGCCTGCCTGTCATTGCAGGTTTTGCAGCACTGATTTATTCAACTAATTCTTTGGGTTTTGGTTTTGGTTTTTTTTCTTTCTTTTTTTTTTCTCTTAGATGCACCTTGAAGGAATATAACCCTGCTGCTTCACTGACTGGCTGGAAGTGGAGGCTCACCCACCCTCCTTCCTGGCTGTGGTGCCCATTTTGAGAGAGGGCAAGGGAAGGAAAGCAGCAGAACTTGTTTGTGCTACCCCGAACCTGTCCAAGGGAACAGCATGGATGGCAAGGAGTGGTACCAGAAGCTGGTCCCAGCTGGGTCCAAGTCTCTTCTTTAAGGAGAAGTTCCAGCATCAAGGAGGCTGAAAAGCAAAACAAAAAAACCCCAAAATGGAAGGAGGCAACAGCCCCAGTCTGCAGCTCCAGCAGCTCCCGTTGGCCACAGCAGCAGTTTCTGTGCAGCCACACACAGATTCCTTCTCCTACAAGGTCAGCTTTCCTCCCCAGCAGATCCCTAAAAGGCCCTGGTTATTGGAGTAAACTGACAATGATGCTGGTTTGGGGTTATTTTCTGCAGAAAGTGCTCACTCTGTATCCAGCCATTCCTGGAGGCCCTGGGGGTGTCATGTCCTGTGTATAGTGAGAGAAAGAGAGAGAAATTCTGTGTCTGCAGAGCAGACAAAGTGGGGGAAGGAGTGGCAGTGGAAAGGTGTGGACGTGTGAAGGTGTTTAATTCTGACAGTGCCTTTTCAGCCCAAGCCATGCAGCAGTAACTGCAAGCAGAGGTTCTGGTTTGCTCTGTGTGTTCAGGAGTTTGGATTTCAGTGGGCTGAGCCCACAGCAGAGGCTGCAGCTGGGGTGGGACATGTGGCTGGAATTCCTCCTTGTTCTCCATCTGGGAATGACATTTAATGAGATTTAGGCAGTTTTGGGAGTACACAAATGTTCAGTGGCCTGGCTTAGCCTCAGGCTCTTCTCTTCCTTCCTCCTCTACATCTCCTTTGTGACTCAGCCTGCTTTACATCCTTTTTTAATTTCAAATTCCATCTTCAGAGCGTGAGAATTGTTGCTGAGCTGGGAATGCCAGTGCAGAAGAGGTTGGGAGCTGGCTGGGATCTGTCAGCAGTCACCTGTGACTTTGGGAATAACTGGTTTTTATAAAAAGCAGCCTAAAATCTGTGATAATTGGGCTGCCTCATCAGATGGGCTGAACCAGCAACTGTCACAAGTGGAGAAAAGTTTGAAAGCAAAGGTTCCTGATCCATTTTCTGTCAAATTCCAGGGCAATAAAATCCTCATAAAGGAGTTTTCCAAAGGGAAGAATGAGTGATGCTGTGGGGTTTTTTTAGCTTTATCTTCCTCTTCTCTGAGAAACTGTAAACTAATTGAAGCCTCTTCGAGAAAGTGGCTGTTAAGGCTTATCTTCCACTTGAGTTCACAGGTCACAGCACAGCCACAGAGCTTATCTGAATTGTCCCAGATCAGTAGGAAGGGAGGAAGATAAACAGATTTTATTGACAGGGGGGTGTTGGACAGGATGACCTTTAAAGATCCTCCCAACCCAAACTATTCCGTGATTCAGGAACAGTTTTAAAAATCTGCTTTCCTCCAGAGTGTGCAAACGCCTCTGAATTCCTTGGCTACATTTAATCCTTGTGCATTCCCTTTGTTTTTGCAGGAGAACTTGATTGGGGCCTTACTGGCTATTTTTGGGCATCTTGTCGGCAGCATTGCACTCAACCTGCAGGTGAGTGTCCTGAAGGAAATACTCATCCTGCATTACAATAAACTCTCAGTCATTACAAAGCTGCTTTCCCCCTGTTTTCTGGCCTAGAAATACAGCCACATCCGCCTGGCAGGCTCCAAAGACCCTCGAGCCTACTTCAAAACCAAGACCTGGTGGAGTGGATTCTTCCTGCTGGTGCTGGGAGAGCTGGGAGTGTTTTCCTCCTACGCCTTTGCTCCTCTCTCGCTGATTGTGCCACTCAGTGCAGTGTCTGTTGTGGGTAAGGAGGAAAGAGGCTGAGTGGATTCCAGTGGGAGATTCCTGACTCCATAATTCACTGTTTCTCTCTCTTATTTTTGTTTTTTTCATAGCTAGTGCAATCATAGGAATTATATTTATCAAAGAAAAATGGAAGCCCAAGGAATTTTTGAGTAAGTTCCACAGTTTCTTTTCATTTTTCTTCTCTGTTTACAATTCATCCCACATAGCATGGCCTCTCAGGAATTATAATTACAGGGATGGCAAGGCCTCATTAGCACCTCTTGGAAGAAATGTGTCATCTCATCCACTGTTTATTGCAAATGGATATTATTTTTTTCCTGCCTTGTGCCAAATCCCCCAAATCTCACAGAATTTAGAAACAGGCTGACGAAGTCCAGGCTGAAGCTGCAGCCCTGATTCTGCAGCAGCACAGGCACAGGGGAATGAGCTGAATTCCATAAACATTGGTGTTTTCAGAAGTGGCCCAAGGGCAGTGGGCAGTGCCAGGCAGGATCAGCCCCAGACACAGATCTTGTAGCCTTATTTATTCAGCAGATGCCACCTGGTACCAACTTCTTGTCTCAGCTCCACACCCCAAAGCCCCTGATGGCTGCAATATTTTGGAAGTGGCACAGGAAGGGCTCCCAGGAGTTCCCTAGAGGAACATCCAGGATGTCACTGCTGGTCCTGTGATTATTCCATGCATCCCCAGCCCTCACTAACCCTATCCCCTGCTGTCCCTGTGCCCCAGGGCGCTACGTGCTGTCCTTCGTGGGCTGTGGCTTGGCCATCGTTGGCACTTACCTGCTGGTGACATTTGGACCCAACAGCCATGAGAAGATGACAGCAGAGAACATCACCAGGCATTTAGTGAGCTGGCCGTTCCTGCTCTACATGGTAAGGGGGCCATGGAGGGTGGGGTGCTTTTCTCCACTTTTCTCCACTTTTCCACATTATTTTTCCTTGTGGTTCCTTGTGTTCACTCATGAACCTGTGACAGCTTTTCCAGGTGTCACACACATGCACAGCTGGAGATTCTCCTTTTGTTTCTCTGAGTTCTGTAGCACTTAAATATCCTTAACTGAAATTGACTGTGCCTGAATCTGGGCTTTTTCCACACTGACTTTATCTGGAGCCACGAATCTCTCATGGAAAATCCCATGAGATCTGTTGGTTTTTAATGAAGATAAGCTTGGCCATTGCCCCAGGGATCACCTGGGGAACTTCACTGCAGAAAGGAGGCTGAGATCTCTGCTGGGAATGTTCAGTCAGGACTATTGGATCTGGTGCTTTACCATAAATTCAACACCAAAAGAGCCCCATGCTTCCTGTTCTGCAAGAAGCTGCTGAATATCTCCTCCAACTGGAATTTAAGATGATGCTCAATTTGGTCTATAATTGTGTGGGATCTCCATTTCCCTTTGATTTGCCCTATTCTAATGTTTGATTGGCTCAGAATCTCATTTACTGCCAAGCCCATGTGCTCTGCTGTCTTTAATATTCTCATTTCCCTCTTTCGTAGCTTGTGGAGATCATTGTTTTCTGTCTGCTCCTGTATTTTTACAAGGAGAGAAATGCAAACTACATTGTCATTATTCTTCTGCTGGTGGCTTTGCTGGGTAAGTTGATATGGACTTGTAAGATCCTTAAACAGTAAATTGAGGCATCTCTGGCATAATTGAACTAATTAATGCCATGAAATCCACTTATTTCCTCCAGAAATGTTCCTACAAATGCTGAAGCTGATGTTTAGGATCTTTGCAAACAACCTTTGAACAGTAAAGGCATCTTTCCCATCAGACAAATAATCTGCCAAGCACAGAAAGTGCAAGTTATTTGCTAGTGTTCCTAATTTTAATCTGGGCACACAAAGTGGGCATTCAGTGGGTAAGGAGGGCTGAGCCAGTGGGTGAAAGAGAGGATTTGACCTCCAAGAGTCATTTGGCTGTGGGAGGATTTGCTGTGTGGTTAAAGAAGTGAGGAATCCTCTGCCACCCCAGCTTGTCCCTGTTAAACTGAGTCTCTGATGATTGTGATATCCCACAGTGGACCCTGCAGGGACTTTGGATTGCAACATTTAATAATTTTTTAAAGAAACTGTAATCAATTAAACTTTAAAAAGAGTGAGTAACAGCAAGCCTGCCATGCTGAATTCCATGTCACAGTCATCAATTTTTGCTGTCTGTGCACCTTCAGTTCCTGCAGTGTCTTTTACTCTTTTTTCTTTGTTTTTTGAGCTGTTTGGGGCTGGATTTCAGTGGTGCCTCAAAGGCTCTGTGAATTACAGACAAATAAACTGCCCTAATTCTGATTGGCACAACTTGGGCTTTCAAGAAGGAGAAAGGAAAGCTCTTCCTGATTCTTGTTTTGGAGACTTTGTTGGCTTTATTAGCCAAACCAACTGAGAATTTGTATCCTCTCATCATGTGATTGCACAAACACTCTTTAAACACTTTGAAAACCAGTAAATACTCCCAATTCTGTAGACATGGGAACTGTGACACAGAAGGGTTCAGTGATTCATTGCAGGTTGCTGTGGTGGGTTTGTTGGGAATAAAACAGGCAGAGCTGGTGAAAAGCAGGCAGTTTGGCCTTCTTTGGCCCGGCAGGAGGAGGGGTTTTGTGGGGATTTTGTGGATGCTGGGGGTGTTTGCAGTGCCTCAGCTGAGTGTGGTGAACTCCCCCAGGTTCCATGACTGTGGTGACAGTGAAGGCAGTGGCTGGGATGATCCTGGTGTCCATCCAGGGAGCCCTGCAGCTGGACTCACCCATCTTCTACATCATGTTGGTGTGTATGATTGCCACAGCCATCTACCAGGCCACGTAAGGACTCCTCTCTTTGTCTGTAATTCTGTGGGGTTTGCCTCAGGAAATGTTTGTTACCATGCCAAAGATGCCTGTTAAAATTTAGAAGTATCCATTCTACTCTGTGGCCCTCAAATCCATGTGGCAGTTTCCTGGGATAACAGTGGCCTTTGCTTTTCCGCCAAGTGACACTGCCAGGTGGTTTTAATCCCACCATTCCAGTATTTGCCAAACAATTTTAGGACTGAAATGGTGGCAAATCAGAGTGCAGAATCAGTGTTGTTGATAATGTGTCTATTTTTAGGGCTTTTTTTCCTTTGTACTTGCAATAACATAAAAAGCTTCTCAAAATGTGAGGGACACTCTGGCCCTGAGGTTGGGGCAGTAATTCCAGTGACTGCACTCAGTGCAGTCATAAACCTCCCTCTCCTGTCCTTTCTATTCATTCTGAGGGTTCCTGCTGCTGCTGTTTAGAGAGAAAAAGAATGGATTTCCTTAAATTTATGCATCACTTTTGAAAGGTGTTTCCAAAAAAAGGATCCTTCCCAATCAGCCCCTGTTGCCTGTGATTGTGTTGCAGGTTTTTAGCTCAAGCCTCGCAGCTCTATGACTCAGCTCAGATCTCCAGCATTGGCTACATCCTGTCCACCACAGCAGCAATCTCAGCAGGTAATTCACAAACCTTTCTAAAGGAAGGGCAAAAGATTTTGGAAAATAATCCTCCTGAAGGAGGTGAATACACAGCAATATGAGGACTTCTATTTTCTTGTCTTATCTCGTCTGCACTGGCTTTGGGTTTTTTCCTTTGTTAAAATGTGAATTATCCCATTAGACTGTGCTAATATTTTCTGTTCACTGCTGTGATTTTGTTTAAAGTGCAGGGGAATTTATGGTTGAGTTATGTATTGCTCATTCCATGTGTGTTCTTAGATGTGCAGGTAAAATATCTCCTTGTTGAACTTACCTAGATTTTGTTAAACTGTGTGACCAGTTTGCTTCCTGTGCTCCACGGCGTTGGGATCTCTTCCTGACAATCTCCTTGTTGTATTCAGAGTTAGCAGCTCCCAGCTTTACAAGCTCTTTTCTTGCTGGATTTCTCCAATTTCAGCCCTTGCTTTGTAGAAAAGCTTTGTCTGCAGGAACAAAGATGAGCATTTTCAATCCCTGGGGTTCAAACCTGAGGAACAGCCTTTGTGAGGTTTTGTTGTCCTCAGACACAGAAACAAAACTGGGGGAAACAAACACAAAAAACCCAAACCCAGAACTCAGTAATGCATCAGCCTGGCAGTGCTGGATGCTCTGTGTGGATAGCAATGCCCTGCCAGGTATAGAGGGCAATAAATAAATGTATAAATTACACAGAGCCTTTTAATGCTCCTCTTCAGTGTCATCAGTCTGACCTGCTCTTTCATTGATATTTATTTCCTGTCCTGTCCCAAGCCACAGGCTGCTCTCAGATTCAGCTGCTTCTTTCTTTTATTTTTATCTTTATTTTTATTTTTGTCTTTATTTTTATTTTTATTTTTGTCTTTATTTTTATCTTTATTTATTTTGTATTTTATTTTATTTACATTAAAAATGTAAAGAGCAGGAGGTAGAATGTGTGTCCTGCTGCCACCATAGACACTTTGCTTAGAGATCTGAGCTGTTTGTTGTTGTTTGGGGTCAAGAGTTTGTATCTTTTTGTAGTTAAATCTGGTTTGTCATTCCAAAATAGTCCCTCTTGTTTATGCTGCACAGGTTGACTTGCATCTCTATTAGTGACACCAGCAGAACTATTTTGGTAGTGAAACTCTAAAAAGATTTGTCAATAATTTGTGTTAAAATAGAAACCAGGACACTTATTTTAAGATCATTAAATAAACAAAGGTGCTGGCTTTAAAAATAGGAATCTTGGATGATGTGGGTTCTGGAGGGATGTGCTGAAGGTGGAATTGGAAAGATGTAATGAATCATTTCCTTTTCAAGGAGCAACTTTTTACCTGGACTTCACTGGTGAAGATGTTCTCCACATTTGTATGTTTGCACTGGGGTAAGTGCTCCAGGTTTCCTTGACAGAAAACTGCAAAGTGTTGCTTCATGTGACTCCAATTTTAAAAATACAAATCTGTTTCAAAAATACTTCTCTGTTGGAGGGACAAACTGTCTTGGAGAAGAGAACAGGCTGAAAGCATTTTCTCTGGCAGAGCAGAGAGTGGCCCTTAGACAGTGTTGTGTCTGGAAAAAATAGTGTAACCCTCAGTAATGCACAATTACACAACAATTAATCACTAAATCCTGGAGATCAGCTTCAGTGTTGAGCATATGGCTTGGTTTTCAAGCTGCCTGCTCATGCATCTGGAAGAATTGTAAAATAACCCAAAGAAACCCTTTCTGGGGAACCTTATTTCAGATTTTGCACCTTCCCTGAACTGTGACTTCTGGAGTTTTTGGGGCATGGAGAAGGCACAATGCAGATCTGATCAGTAAAACATTTCCTGTCTAAATCAGTATTTTGGTGTAATTAGCTCTCCATAATCAGGGGACATTCTCAAATGGCTTTTAGATAAGTACAGGAAAAAAAAAACCTCTCAAACAATTGGGAGATTATTGTTCTGAACTGCACCTTGCTCTGTCATGCATTCTGAAATTCAAGATTCATGATTTTTAGTGTGTTTACCTGCAGGAAACTTCCTAAGGTCAGGCTGCTAAATCCTGGAATTCCATCAAAGAAAACCGAATGTTGCTATGCTTCCTTTCCCCTTCAGTTAGTTGAGGTTAATTAATTCATTGACATGGAAACTTCTCCCTGTTTTGGTGGAGAAAAGGTGAAGGTGTGCTGCTTGCTGGGGGTGTTTCCATGCTGGGGAAGGTGCTGAGCTCAGACAGTGCCCTGGAATTCTGACTTGGCAGTTCCTGAGCTCCAGGTCTGAGTTCTGTATGGACCAGTATGGAATATTCTGTGATCTCAGTGATCTTGTCTCCTCCCTCAGGTGCCTCATAGCATTTCTGGGAGTCTTCCTGATCACCAGGAACAGGAAGAAGCCTGTCCCCTTCGAGCCCTACATATCCATGGATGCCATGCCAGGTAACCAAAAATCCAGGGCTTCATCCTCCTCTAAGTGTTGGGCTGCCCAGGGAAGGCTCAGGCTTTGGGCTCTGATCAGTTCTGGGTGGATCAGGCAGTTGTTACCTGGGAATATGGACTGGTTTGAGCATTGCTTGGGATTGAGCTTAGTCCAGCAGGAAGAACTGATTTTTGGGGGAGGCTGAGAAGTTCCAAGAGGCAGAGGAGGAGAAATTTCTTTTGGGAAGCACAGCTAAAGTCTCTGGTGAGCTGTAGAATAACTGAGAGCATCCCTCCTTCACTTGGAGCTCATTTCTCCATCAGCTGCTCCAGTGCTGAGCACAAACCCATTCTGTCTTTGATTTAACATCCAAGGAACTGATGAGCCTCAGGGATTCCTCATTTCCTGCCTGAACAGAGAGCAGGAAAAATGCCCTTTTGTCCCTAATCTGTAGCTCTGCTCTTTGCAGGCATGCAGAACATGCACGACAAGGGGATTGCAGTGCAGCCTGACCTCAAAGCCTCTTTCTCCTACGGTGCCCTGGAGAACAACGACAGCATGCCAGAAATTTACACCCCAGCCACGCTGCCCATCGTGCAGGAGCAGCACGGATCCAAAGGAGCTTCTGCCCCTCCCTACAGGGTGCTGGAGCACAGCAAGAAGGAGTGAGTGACCTTCAAGGACTGATTTGAGTCGTCAGAAGTTTGACCTTTATTTATTTACCTGTTCCAATAGAAGCAAGCGTAAAGCCGGCCTTGATAAGAGTTTCAAGCTCGTCTCGAGCTGAGCTTTCCAGGCTGATTATTAAAATAAACAACTCTTTCTAGTTGGGAAGTTGAAAGCACTTGTCTTGGCAGGAAACAAATCCCAGTTGTGCATGGAATGCTCCTGCCTGGGAGTGTGGAATGGTGAGTGCAGCATCGTGGAGATGCTGTGGGAAGAGAAGTGACTGTGCAGTTTTCAGTCCTGCTGGGAGTGGTTTTATCACCAGACAGAAGTTTTTCAGGAGTTGCTCACAGAGAGAGGAGGGCAGGATTTAATCTTTTATTTACAGAGACTGTGACAGATTTCCAGGAAGGTTTTAAATCCTGGTGTGACCATGGAGCTCCCCGAACACGGAAATAAGTGGAATTGTTTTTAAGCACCAACACTGGAACTTGCTGTGTCTTTAGAGCAGCAGAACTGGGGAGAGTGAACACTTTATCCCTTCAAACCATGAATTTTGGGCACTTCCTGTACAACTGTTCTGGTGTTCAGCATAAGCACTGAGGATGGGAGTTGTTTTTAGAACACCACTGGATTATATGGCTTAGAACAAAGATTATTTCCCAGTTTTCTGATTTCATAGCAGGAGCTTCAAGTTGGATTAAATGGTGCAGAGGGAGCACTAAAGGATGAGGACAAGGAGAAATGAGAGTGATGTGTGTAGCTGGTGAGGAGTTTATGTAATTTTTGACAAGGTCTTAATTCTTTCTCACATTTATTTATTTTCTTTCTGATTGAGGCAGGATGTCCAACTTGAGTCATCCCAACAACCTAAAGGTGTTGGAGTTCCTCAGTTCAAAAGCTCAGTTTGGGTGATGTAAGCTGGGGTCCTCCCCCTTTTTTCCTTCTTAAAAAAAAGGAAAAAAAAATACTTGTCTGCTATTGTGGATGACCTAAGGAGAAAAGAGAAGTTGCACAGTCCAGCATTCATTAAGGACTGTGAGGATAATGGAGCTTTGTGTACTTTGATATTTATCTTTCCAGCTTCCAGAGATGGCCAGGAGCTGATATGGAGGGAGAATGGAAACAAGGGGGGAGAGAATGGGGAACTTGTCAAGTGAGAAGGACAAAGTACATTTACTGGTACATGCAAGTTATCCTGGCACTTTGATAGCACTGTCTGCTCTAAAACTGGGGCTTTTGCTGTGAAACTGAATTTTAAGTCCATTCAGTGTGGCTTGGGCTGTCTGCAGAGTGGAGTCTCCAGGAGCTTGGAATTCTATTTGAAAGGAATAGTGCTCATGGTCAGTGTATTTTTAAGTGGTTCCTCCAATACCAGGGAGTTTGGGATGATTTTAGACTTGGATCAGTGTCTTTCTGCATTTATTTATTTATATTTTTATTTGTTAAACTGACTCATGGCCAGTATCAGTCCCCACTGCCAGAAATTCCCAACAGCTCCACTGATGGTACATAGTTACTTCATGTTCTTTTGTTGCATAGGACAGCAGAACTGTTCTTTTGCATTTGTTTGCTTTGCCAGCTCTGCAGACTGATTCAATCTGGACATATTTTCAATTGCTTTGGCATTTTGCGCAGCTTAGAAGAATAACTAATTCCCCCATGCACAGAGGAGGTACCCTGGGGCTGTACCCACCTGTGTGAGGTTTCTCCACCAGCTGGGCACAATTCAGATCTTATCAGTGGCATCCCCTGCACTGCAGCTTAGGGAACCTCAAGAAAGAACAGCTTTGCTTTCATCCTCAATACTTTATTTGTGATTAAGCAAGATAAGGATGTTAATGGGCTCATGCTGCCAGAGCATTCATCTTGCTGGGGTGCAGTGACACTGATTTACTGCCTTTGGATCTGGTGATGGATTGTTGGTGAATTTATGAGCAGCCTTTGTTCATTAACAATGCAAAATGAAGCAGTGCAGGGAGGCTGAATGGGAAGGGCACAGGAATGCTGCCTTTCCTTATCTCTTCCCATTTATTGTTTTGACCTATTGGTTCTGCAGCCACAGAACACAGAGTCTGAAAATGAGCTGTGCTAAACCACACACTTGTTCCACGGCAGTATTCTCTGTGTTTAATTATGTGGTATAAAATAATTCATCAGAAGGACCTAAATGTTTTATTTACAGTCTCTGTGCTCAAATAATTTACTTAATAATGACAATTCCCTTTTAACTGCAGCGACAAAGAAACTCCCTTTGTTTGCTTCTGGAAACTTCCTGCCAAAGGCCTCCACTGGAGGTGGTGTCTGTTTCAACAGCACATAAATCACAATATTTTTGATTATTGTGCCACAGCAGTGGAGCCTGGGGTGTTCCTTGGGCTGTGGGCCTCAGCTCCTTGCTCTGAGGTAGGGATAGAACTGAGGGACTGCACCTCACTCCTGTTTGCTGCTGCTGTTCAACACTGGAGTTTTAAAATATGGAGGTTTTTGTATTTTATGCACTTACCCCATTCTTGCCTTTTCTCCTAATCTTCAAAAAGAATGTTGTTTTCTGCTCTTCAGCATAAGAAAAGGCATGAGCAGGGCCCAGAGAAACCAAGTATCTTGTTTAAACTTGACTGTAGGACTTCTGTGCTCTTTCTGGCTCTTTCAGGAGTGAATTAAGCTCCTCACCTCCCTTCTACTCCAGAGAAGCTGAAACAGAAAGGTTTTTGCACCCTCAAGCCTGAGCTTTTTACAGAATATTTGTTAGTCTGAGGCGATGGTGGCCATGCCTGGCATTGCAGCAGATATTTCCAGCTGAGCAGCACAGGAAGGTTTAAAGGAGAGGAGTCCTGTGGCACATTGCAGGGTGAAAAATGATTGAACTGTGTACAGCACAGTCTGAGCTGTGAATGTCAGCATTTCAGGGTTGATCCCCAGGGAAGCACAGCCCTGCACAGAGCACAGCATCCCAGATTCCAGATGGGATTTATCAGCACCAGGAGCTGTTCCAGCACTGTGCTGAAGGAGCAGCTCCTTGGCTTTACTTCTGGCTTCTTTACCCAAAGCAAACTGACATCTCTTGCCTCCACCCTGTGTGGCTTCTCAATGCACCAGAGCACTTAAAACATTCTCAGCGTGTATCTTATGTGTAACTTAACTCTGTGGAGCACAGCTGAATGTATAAAATGATCTGCCTACAAAGTTCTCCTGTTCACCTTAAAATGTGTAAATAAATCAAGCTTTACACTCTTGCACTATAAAGGAAAACTGCTTCATTTTTCACAGGCAATGTTGCATGTCTGTTTAATTCTATTTGTCTTTCAGGTGAGACAAATGAAACTTTGAATAAAAGATTGTGGTAAAATGAAACTTTGAATAAAAGACTGTGGTAAAACGTATGGAATTCTGGCTTGCTCCATGCTCCTGGTAGAGCTTTAATTGACCAAAAATGTCTTGGGAGAAGTTAAGACAGGATTTAGTTGGCTAAAATGTGTAGTGAAAGAGCTGTCTGCCTGTTTGTAACAGGATATTTGTAAATGAAATGCAGATTGTTACGGCTCATGTTTAGGGCTGCAGCATTACCAATGCTCCCAAACTCACAGGAGTCTCCACATACTTGGGGTCAGCTGTAGGAATGGTGCAATTTACTTTTAAAACTTAGTTTAAAAAAAAAAAATAGCATTTCATATTTTGGAAGAGCTTGAAACTGTGATCCAAGGAAAGGGGGGACAGAAACCCAGAATGATTTTTGTTACTGAATTTGAGATCACAGTGAGCTTCTCTGAGATAGGCAAGCCCTGTGATCAGAGTTGGGAATGCTGTGCTGTAGGAGATGTCATCTCCCAGCCACAGGGCACCCTGTGTGGGATACAGGAGCAGCTTCACTGCAGTAAGACATACAGAAGAGTGGCAATTTAGCTTCATTGACTGCTTGCCAGCCTAATTAACACTCACCAGATGGGTTTTCAGTCCAGGGGGAGAAGCAGAAAATAACCCTCAGGATACTCTTAATTAAATGTATCTCTTGGGGTCCCAAACCACAAAAGGAGAAAAGAAAAACAACCCAAGAGCAGCCTCAGTGTTAGAGCTGCACTTCACTGAATCCCTGGGTAACAGTGGCAGAAGCAGCTTCCCTAATCCCCAGAATTTCTGATAAATGTGGCAGTTCTTTGTTAACATCCACTATCCAAAAGTTAGTGTGTTACAAGTGTGTTCAGTGCCATTGATGTCAGGAGTGTTACAGGAGTGCTACTAAAGAGGTGTTATTGCAAAAGACAGAGTATTTAAAACGCCACTGAAGTGGACACAAATGCTGGGAGTTTGTGGTATTAAAGCAGAATACATTGCTGGCCAGGGAGGAAGGATGTGGTATTGAATCGATAAAGCAGGAGATTGCAGCAAGGGAAGGCTGAGGATGGAGAGTAATCCATTACCACCTGAATTTGCACTGCATCTAAATTGCAGAATCCCTTTATCTGGACAGGGGAAACTAATCTTACCTTCCTACTGTGAGTTCTGCTGGGCTGTTTTCATACAAGGGAAAGGTGGTCACCATGGTAGCTCAGCATGTCTCTGTTTCTGTAATTTAAAAGAAAATATTTCAACCACAGAAATTTCACTGCTTATGTCACAAATCCATGCTATCTTCTGGCTTTCCAAGTGAGGACGAAGCAGCTGAACTCAATATTTGTGTCAGTAAAATTCAATAGTTTTGTGGGGGTTTTTCAGGAAAAGCCAAAGAAAGGATGTTGATTTGTGCATTCTTTAGAAGTTAACGTGCACAGGCACTGATACATCACCCAGCTCAGATGATGGCTGTCTGAAATGATCTCATGGCTGGATTAAGCTGTGATTTACTCCGAGCAGGACACAAACTGTCACTGTTCCCATCTGGCAGCTGTCCGAGGCTGGTGGCAGAGCCAGCCCGATTAATGCCAGCAGAGGAATCACGGAATCCCAGAATGGTTTAGGTTGGAAGGACCTTAAATACCATTCAGTGCCACCCCAGCCATGGCAGGGACACTTGCACTGTCCAGGCTGCTCCAGCCTGGCCTTGGACACTGTGAGGGATCCAGAAACAAACACAGCTTCTCTGGGCAGCCCTTCCTTCACACCAGCACCTCAGCCAGCCAGCTGCAGCTCCGAGGGCGATTTGCAGGATTTTTAAACAAACTCTCATTGCTCTGAGCTCAGCCATTCCTACAGGGACCCTGAACAGCCCTTTCTCCGGGCCCAGCGGGCGCCCATCGCCTGTCCATGGATGGATTTGTGCCATACAACCACCGCCCGTGTCCCCAGAGCGCTTTGGGGCCGCCGGAACCCAGAGGGAGGCGGCAGACGGGCCGAACCGCCGCGGCCCCTCAGGAACACCCAACTGCGGAGCCCGCCGGCCGCGACCCCTCAGCGGGCTGGGCATGCGCGGAGCCCTGACTCCCTCCCTCCCTCCCTCCCTCCCTCTCTCCCTCTCTCTCCCTCCCTCCCTCTCTCTCCCTCCTTCCTCCCTCCGCCTCCTCTCCCTCCCTCCCGCTCTCCATCCGGGTCACCGACCCCCCTCACACCGCCGCCGCTCCCGGAGGAGCCGCTGAGGGGGGAGCGCGCGCAGGCGCGTTCCCGCCGCCGCCCCGCCCCGGGACCCGCGGGCGCTGCGCGCTCCCGCCGCCCCTCACGGACACCCGCCGGCCCCGCGCGCTCCCGCCGCTCTCGTCCCTCACGAACCGCCGCGGGCACTGCGCGCTCCCGCCGCCCGCCCGGACCCTGCGCGCCGCCGCCCCTCGCTCGGAGCTGTCCGCAGGTGAGGTGAGCCGCAGCCCCGCCGGAGCCGCACCCGAGCCGGGCCGGGCCGTGGGTGAGGGCGGGGAAGTTGTTTTCTTCCTCCTTCAGGGCGGAGATGGAGGGTTTGGGGGTTTGAATCGAGGAATATTCGCAGGCAGCGCTCCGGCCGCCGCCCGGGGTCTGTCCCGCCGGGCACGGTGAGCCAGGGCAGCGCTGGGCTCTGCAGGGAGCAGCCCGGGGTGTGGAACCGTGGAGTGCTGTGGGTGGGAAGGACCTTAAAGCCCATCCAGTGCCACCCCTGCCATGGCAGGGACATTTCCACTGCCCCAGGCTGCTCCAAGCCCTGTCCAGCCTGGCCTTGGACACTGCCAGGGATGGAGCAGCCTCAGCTTCTCTGGGCACTCTGTGCTAGGGCCTGCCTACTCTCACAGGGAAGGATTTATTGCCATCAGCTCCCTACCAGAGCAGATTGCACTGTTCCTGTAGAAATCGCCACCCCGTTTCCAGCCCTGGCATTCCTGCAGCGATGGGATGTGACTGAGTGAGCTGCTGCTCCGCAGGATGCCAAGGAAAACTCACCGGTGAAGGACCAAAGCTCCCCATGGCAGGAGCTGCTTTGCGTTAATTTCAGATTTTTAGCGTTTTATGAAGTTGGGGAGTTTGTTTATAAGTGTTTCCCTGTCAGGTGGTATTTAAATGGTAAGCAGGTGGTAATTCTCAGAAGAAGGGACTTAGTGAAAGGTTTGATCTCAGTGGCTTTAGTTCTTGGGATCCTTTAAATCGTGCTGGGTAAGGCTGTTTAATCTGAAATCTAAGAGGGAGCAAGTGATCCAATCGTTTGCTAACGAGTATTGCAATGAAATTGCTTATAATTTAGTTTATTGCCGGTAATACTATGGTAAGAATAAGCTGATTGTAATAAATAACTTACATTTGATATCTCCATTCATATCAGACAATTTATAAATAGGAACCTCTCACCTTTCCAAGGAGGTAAGAGAAGAAATGCCCTTTTTGGTGAAGCAGAGCAGTTTGGATGTTGCACTGATAATCACATTTCTGTACATGTCAAACTTGGAGTGTTTTCTTGCTGATTTTGATGTTTTCTAATAATTGCACCATCAAATAGTTCTGCCCAATCTGTTAAAATAACACTTCTCACAGAGCTGTTTCTCACTGTACTTAATTAATATTCATACATGAGTCTTACCTGTCTCATCCTGATGTCAGGGCAGCTGTTGGATATTCTTGCATTGCTGAGTAACCAAGTGTCTTGAACAGATTCATGTGAAGTCATGAAAAATTACTAATCTGAGGAAAAAGATAGAATTAACCATGTAAGTTTGTGATTTAAAAAAAACAGAATGGTGATGAAATTTTAATTTAAAAAAATAATATAATTGCATATAATTGAATATAATATAATTTACAGCTTGGTGTTTCATTCACTTTTCACTGAAGTATTTGAATTTACTTTTCAAACTTTTTTTTTTTCTTTCTGCTAGTTTTGCTCTCTCCTTGAGGTCTCCCCATCCTTTGGTCTGTCAGAAAAGCAGGTGCTGGGAGCAGTGTTTGTGGGTTGGGTGGTTTGATCCCTTAGGAATGTGGGATCAAAACCAGGACAAGGCTGGAATGTTGCTCTCAATCCACCCCAAGCTTGGCTCCATGTGGATGTCTGTCCTGGCGCTGTTTGGATGAGCCCAGATCTCCTCAGAGCCAGATGGTGCTTTTTGTTTTTACCATTTCAGCGCATTTTTGTTCCTTTTCTCTTCCCTCCTTGCATGAATCAGCAAGCACAAGAACTGAGGTTTCCACCAGCTCCCTGTTTTCTCAAATTTCCATCCTTCCTGCGATGCTGGGGAGCAGAATTCAAATCCAGGTGTTTGCATGGGTTTGGCTGAAGGTGTGACAGTGACTGGGGCACTCACTGTTCATTAACCACTTAATCCCACCTCATTAGGCAAATATTCAAATGAGGTCATTGCCAATGAAACATAGTATATTTACTTCTCTTTTTCTAGTGTTGTATCACTCTTTCCAAATCCATGTTTTTCTCTCCCTTGCACTACAACACACAGCAGTGTGATAACCTCAAGAGTTCTGCAGGGATGAGCGGCAGCAAGTCCATTCCAGTAAAATATTTTTTGTTGTATAAAAACTACTCTCCCTGATGTTTTTTTATTTAGTCTCTTCCTTCTTTGCTTTTTTTTTTTTTTTCTTCCTTGATGTGTTTACTCCTGAAGTGTTTACTCCCCTTTACCTTTGGGAAAGGCATCCCCCAGTGCTTAGGAGAAGGAAATTTCCTTACATCAGGAGATTTGAGATTTTGGTTAGCTTGGTGAGGCTTTGGAGATATGATTTCACTGTGCTCACATGCTCCCATTGATGAAATAAAGTTGTGTTTTCATATACCAGAGGACGGCTCTGACTACTCAGGAAATGGTTTTAATTATTAAACAAGGAATTGTTGCTCACTGTAAAGTGTGTCACGGTGAAAAGCTTCTAGAACAGTGCTGTCATTTTTGATTCATGTCAGAGTAAAAGGAGGAGAAATTGCAATTTCTCCATGGGGTGACTTTATCTTCCTTTTGATTGAACAGCAGAGTCCTCCCTCCCTCCACAGCAGGGGGATGTGGTGCTGCTGATTTGTGGGGGACACAACAAATTTCTTTTTTGTGAGATGCTTTGCCTTCAGCAGCGTGAGCAGGGAGCTGTGGTATCCTCACCGTTTGTTGCTGGTGTTTTGGCTGGCAGAGCCCTGGTGGAAGCTGGCATCTGAGCAGGAGCTGCTGGGGGGGAAGGATGCTCAGGGATTCCATGAAGTCCTGGAGCGACAGCCAGTCAGACCTGTACAGCAGTGACCAGGAGGAGGAGGAGCAGATGATTTTTGGAGAAAATGAAGATGATTTGGAAGAGATGATGGATTTAAGTGACTTGCCTACCTCACTCTTTGCTTGCAGTGTTCACGAGGCTGTGTTTGAAGTACAGGAGGAGAAGGTAAGGGGGAAAGAGTGTGAAGTGTTCTCAGTGGGGATGCAGCTATGAACATTTTTGTCTGGATTTGCCATCCAGTGATTTAAATCTGACTTTTTACAATGAATCTACTCCAGGAGATTTCCTACTGCATTTACACTTGGGGAAAAAAAAATCTGTAAATGAGGTCTCTTGGGGATCAGAGAGCTGGTAAATTAATTGGATTTCATAATTGAAAATTATTAATTGGATTTCATAACCATGAAATTAATTTTCATAACAATGCAGTTACCAGTCTTTAAAGAACTTGAGGATAAGATTCCATGTTCAATAAACCATGGATTTTTAATTTTTTTTTTGTATTTACTTTGGAAGAGACAAAAATCTCATAATCTTACTCATGCTGAGAATTTTGACATTTTCCTTACGTAATGAGTACTTTGGTTTATCTAATATAAAAATTACCTGCTTTGCAGAGTCTTTTTGGAGCTCCTTGATGTAAATTTTGTGCAAGTACCAGTATTTTTGGAGACCTGCACCTCTGAGCAGCTCTCACTAGGTGGCACTTTGGGTATTCTGAGTTTTTTGGGCTCATTCACATCCATTTGCTCTTGGAATTCAGATTTAAGCAGTGAGACAAAGCTGTGCTGCCCTGAATGTGGATTTACAAGCAGGGAGGGAGGTATGGAATGTGCAGGTTGAGGTGACTCAGGAAACGGATGGGATTTGGGAGAGGAAAGTGAAAGGAAAATATCTTCTCATGGAGTGAAAATGTTCATTTCACATCTGGATGATGTTTCTGCTTCCTCTCCAGGAAAGGTTTGAAGCACTTTTCACAGTCTATGATGACCAGGTGACATTCCAGCTGTTCAAAAGCTTCAGGAGGGTGAGGATAAACTTCAGCAACCCCGAGGCAGCAGCACGAGCACGGATAGAGCTGCATGAGACTGAGTTCAGTGGGAAGAAGCTGAAGCTTTACTTTGCCCAGGTACAGTGGAAACCACTGGGGTGTTGTAGCTCTGTCCCTGTTTCTTTATTCCTTGTTTGCCCAGGAGCTTCATTTGGGATAAATAGCTGAAATCACCTTCAACCTCGTTCTGCACTGAGCTGTGTCAAAATTTTAGGGCAGTTTTGCTTTTCAGCTTGAGCTGATTGATTAGAACAATCTCTGTGCAGTGACCAAAGCACCTTCCCCACACACAGACAGAGAGGGGCTGCAACAAAATCAGTGGGTGCCAAATTCTCTTTGCAAGAGGGGATTTACAGCTGTGTCCCTGGTGGGTTGGCACAGGCCGAGTTCTGAACTGCAGCAGTTCCCTGAGGTGTCATACCAAGAGCTGAACTCATTTTGTTTTTAAAGCTAGGCTGAATTCAGTGCAGAATGGTTGTGCCTTAGTGGGGAAATAGACTAAATCAAGGGGGAATTCATATTTGTCATCTGTCTCCTGGCTCTCCCTGCAGGTGCAGGTGTCCAGTGAAATTGGGGATAAATCCTACCTCCTTCCTCCACAACCTGTGAAACAGTTCCTGATTTCCCCCCTGCCTCTCCCCCAGTGGGGTGGAAACAGAGTGAAGATGCAACTCCTCTGATCAATTATGACCTGCTCTGTGCTGTCTCCAAGCTGGGGCCAGGTAGGGATATTTACCTGCTTTTGTTTGCTAATTAACTTCAAAAGTGGTTATTGAGGGAGTTTATCTAGTTGTCTTTTTCTGTGAGAGGAAACTGAGTCTCTTTTTTGTGATGTTTTCTTACTTGAATGAAATGATCCATCCCTTTTTTTCCTTAGTTAGTTAATTGATGGAAAGTGTAGTACATGATTGGACTGTGAGGGAGTGGCTCCATCATGTCCATATATTGAATTTTGTCAGAGTCTCAGGATTAAGGAACAAACAATCAGAGAAATGAGGAGTTCAGTCTCTTGCAGATGGGCAGCTCCAGCTATTAAGGATGTCTGGATGCCAGTATGGACTTTTTGTGTTTAATCATCAACTTCTTCCTAAGCCTTCCTGGGAGAGGTGGTGTTTGCTTTCTGCTAAACGCAGAAATGGGGAGGCTTGATGTGCTCAAATGCTTTTGTAGCTTTTAATTTACAAATATCACATGAATATACAACACAAATGATGTCACTTAGAAATGTGTTTGCTGCTTGTGTTCTGATGGGAGTTTTTAAAATGTCAATTAACAGACTGATTGCATTCAGAGTGTGATGTAACTGATACAGGGAGTGTTTTAAAGCATTTCAGAGGTTTGGTGGAGTGTGGAGGTTGAGCACATTACAGATGGGATGGGAATGAATGGTTATTTGGTTGTGTTGCTGGAGATATTAAGGAGTTGTTGAGATAACTGCCCTTCCTTGGGCTGTTTTTAACCTGACTCTTGTTGGCTGCTCTCAGGGGAGAAGTACGAGCTGCATGCAGGGACAGACTCCACTCCCAGCGTGGTTGTGCACGTGTGTGAGAGTGAGACAGAGGAGGAGGAGGAGATCAAGAACCCCAAACAGAAGATCCTGCAGACGAGGCGCCCAGACCCACCTCCCACCATCCTGAGTGACTCCAAAGCCTTCGAGTGTGCCCTGGAGGTGGGGGGGACAATGCCCTGTTAGAGCTGAGCTGCTCCAGCTAGTACCAACACCAGGCACCCAACCAGTCCATGTGTTGCTGTCTGTGCTGCTGCTATAGGTCACAACAGATCTGACTTGTAGTTGTCTCTCATGTTCAAGATTTTGGATGCCAATGCTCTGAAAAGCACTTTAATTTTAGGGACTAGTCTCCCCCCGAGTGTAGCAAATCCACCTGACTTGAAATAGTGACAATTAGGGAGTCTGGCTGTGTTTTGGTTTTTTAAGATGTTGCCCTTTCCTCTCTGTTGTACAGTGTGATGTTCCAAGTGCTGAAATAATCTCTTCCTGTCACAAGTGGGTTCCAGCAAGTTCCTTGTACAGCAGTTAAAAGCTGATGTGTCCAACAGCTTCCAGTTAATCTAGTGTTAAACACCAGTCAAATGCACTCTTTAAGCTCAAATTCCTTGCCAGCTGAGGTGAAGGTTAACTTTTGCTTTTCTCAGAAATGCCAAGTGTGTGTTTGTAATCTGACATGAGGCACAAATACATGGATGGAGCTGAATTCAATTGGGTTTGGCAACTACAGGGAGGAGAACACCAGAGGAAGAACCTCAGAGTTTGTCACCAACACTCCTGCTCTGGTGTCTGTGGTGTCACTGACACCTAGTTAGGAGTTAATCACAGTAGTAGAGTGAAATGTGGATCCAGCTGTTGAATGTGTTGTGTCTGATCCTCTCTGACAATCTGGGGATGTTTATTCCTCTCTGGTCCTTGGGACAGCCTACAGATATGGATAAATTCAGTGACTGTTAGGTCCTGGCAGGAGCTAAAACATCCAAGGGTTAATTGTTAACTTCTCCAGTCTGTTTTGTATTTTCAAAGACAATCAGTTGCCTGGCTTAGCCAGTTTTTATGCAGTTCCAGCCCTTGTTTGCTGTTTTTCATGAGGACCTTTTCTGTGTGGCCTCCTGTGTGTCTGACAGAGCATCTGCTGCTTCTGAGACCAGGATGCATCTTTTAGAATACCAATCTTTGGTTTTGTGATCTTGTGTTAAGTGTTGTAGTAGGAGGAAAATATGCCTTGGTATAACAACACCTGCTCCTGTGCTTTTATGCTATTTTATAGCCAAACTTTTTTAGTCTAGACAGATTCTTCTTTTTTTCTATTTAAAAGGATAAAATGATTTGTGAACAAACCAGGCTGCTGATGTTCCTGTGTAGAAATCATGCCGAAATTCAGATTTTTCAGATTCATATCAGTGTGTTTCAGTTGTACATGATGTGCTTCTTGAACTTCCAAAAGTGTTTTCACTTGACTGACAGCAGGGGGAAAAGGAATGGGCAGGGATTCTCATGGATGTGGAGGTTTTCAGCTCTGTGTTGTGCCAGCTCAGAATCCCTCCAGCCACCAGCTTCAAAATGGGATCCTGCAGGAAGGTCCTTGCTCCAGAAGCAGGAATAGTACAAAGTAAAAAGGTAGGGAAATGGGGTTTGTCCATCTTGGCTCCACAGGTATTTATGTATCTCTTCAGGTATTAAAATCACTCCAAGTCCAGCTTCACTGTCTCACTGTTCCATGGGATTAAAACAGAGGTAAAAAACCCAACAAAAACCTGTGTTATCCAGCAGGCTTGTGGATTTTTGAAATTCCAGAAGTCCAGTTTGGATTCTCTATGGTGTTTCTATTTTTAAAATGATTTCATTTCTACCCCAGTGTAGAAGTTGCTGTAAGTAGGAGTAAGTGGAAAACCTTCAGAAACAGTTTTATAAGGAGAATCAAGCGTGATGTTGTTGATGTATAAACGTGTAAAATGTGGAACAACATTCCAGCACTTTCCATTGTGTAAAGACACTTCTAATAAAACGATGCAGTGCCATTCACACTTGGGATTTTAACTGTGTTTCCTGCAGGGCCAAGGTGGAGATGTGAGATTTTTCATGGTGGTGTTGTGGGCAGATGGGATGGGAGACTCTGTGTGCCTCAGAGCTGGGGGGGGATCAGGGATCCACAGGAGGGATTTGGGAATTTGGCTCCTTGCAGGGACCACCCTGGGTGGGAAGGAGGAGCCAAAGCAGAGGCTTCAAAACTTTAATTTAGCCATCCATCAATATCAGAAATTATTCCACTCCAGGGTGACAGCCTGGCTTGGAAAATGAAGCTCAAGTTTGCTGCATTCCCTCCACACCATGATTCAATAAGCCCCATCAGAACCTGTGTCTCTTAAGCTGCCATTAAGTGCTGGTTTTAGCAGCAGGCTTGCACAGAGGTACCAACTCAGCCCTTTCTGAGCTTGCACTTTGTGTAAATAAATACCCCAAATTCCTTTACAACATTCTCCTTGAGCAGCAGCTGAAACCTGTGGTGTTTCTTTGTGTTCCGCAGTTACTGGGAGTACTTTGGGTTTATTTTATAATAGCTGAGGAATTGTGATTGCAGCTCCTCATTCTGCCTTGTCACTGAACTGTTTCCCCTGGAAAGACCCTGGACACATAAAATTTCAATTGCTTCATTTATTCCCTGCAAGGTCTAATTTCCATTTTTGTCTGGTTTTGGATTAGGGATATTTTTCAGTCCAGAAGGTTGTTATGTGAATCTTACTGGGTTTTGTGTATTTGCTCCACAGTAAGTGTAAAACTTGCTAGGAGAGATTCCTGGTGTGGAAAGATACCCCAGCCAAGCCTCATCTCTTGGAGAAAATGCAGAGCAAGACAAAAGACTTCTCCTGCAGGTATTGACTCTGAGATATGAGTGAGTGTGACACAGGGCTGTCCCTGTCATCACTCACAGCTCCAGAGAGGTTTCATAGGGTCTGATTGTCTCCTTAAAACAGGGCCTAGAAATTAGAAACCTCAGTATTTTAAATGTTACCTAATATGTTAAAATCCTGCTCTGAACCAGGTGTCTGTGCTATACTTTGGGCATGCTCAGGCTTGTAGAGGGAATGTTTGATTTCCCTGCTGAAGGGAAGGTATTCCAGCCATCAGCAGTACCAGGGTGAGGCAGTGGGAAAGACATTCTGGCAATCTGGTTTGCTCTTACATAAAATATTAAAATAACCAATTCAGTGTCCTTTGTGGCTCTGTGTTGGGATCACAGGAGCAGGGACTGGGAGGGCAGCCAGGCTGAGCTGAGCTCTCCTGCTGGGACACGTCACCTCAGCTCCCTTCATCCCTCCCAGGGATGTCTGCTAATCATTTCTGAGGCTGTGGATGCATGGAGATCACCAAGATCCTGATTTCACAATACTGTTCCAAACTCAGTAATAATGAATTTCTAGTTAGTCTTGATATCTGCTGTAATATCTGTTCTCTCTTTGTTCTCACTGAGACATTCCAGGCTCTGCTCTGCCCTGCCAGGTGCAGGCAAACTGCAGATTAACCTGGTGTTCCAGGAGGAGCCAAAACCTGTTCCATGGGTGAATTCAGAGACTTTACACGTTGGAACATTATGTCACTTCCATAGGGGTTGGTAAGGCTGCAGTGAGCCTGTAGTTAATTCATAGCTATGTTTTGTCCTTTGATGTTCATTGACTGCATCAGGATTGTTCTGGAGCATCCTCCTCCAGAACAAAGATCAATTGTTCTTTGATCCTCCTTTAATGGGAAAGCTCAGGGTTGGTGACAGCAAACTGGGTAACTGATGTTGGCAGCAGAGCTTTACATGTAACAGTGTGTAAACACGTATTTATACATTTAACAATGTATAAACCTGGTGTGTGGCTGTAGCACATAGTAAAGGATACAAATTTAGGACAAGCCCTTGGGAAAGTCCCACCCTCCCTCTCTGCTGTCACAGAGGCTTTGAGAGCTCACATTTGCTTTTATTGAGGTTTTACTTGGCGTCCCTGTAGATGTTCACACCCCTCCTGAAGCATCGTGGCAGGGACGCTATTTAATAAATGCAGGTGGTTTTCATAATGGAAAGGGAGCAGAGCACACTCTGATGCCTGGAAACAATTTCTCTGGGATTGTTCCAGTTTGGAGTGCTGTGTGTCAGTTCATCCCAGTGGGAACCCCTGTGTGGATTTTCTAATGAGGGTGATGTTTTGTACAGAAACTGTGAGGGTGTTTTACAGGAAAGCAGAGGGTGTCATTCTTTTCTCAGATACCTGCCACAGAGGGAATGTCCTTCTTTAGGACAAAGCCATGGGTACTCTGCTCTTCCCAAGAAATCCACTGCAAGTGTTTATGGACCATCAGGATCCCCCTGTTGCTGCCTTCCATTCTGTAAGGAGCAGGTTTCATCCTGTGTTCCAAGCTGCTTTATAAGATAGATGGGATGTGGTTCTGGCTGCAGCTGGGATAGCTGAGATGGAGGATGAGGGGAAACATACTCTGCACAGCAGCTTAACAACCCTAAACCACGAATGGAGTCTGAATGAGGGCTGTGGCTTATTCCTGTGGTTTTCTGGTTTCCCATGGGAGCAGCATCAGTCCAGGCAGTGAACAGATCCCTTTTATAGGTGTGATTTCCAAAAGGAAAAATCCAGACAGTGGCTGTGGTCACACTTCTCCCCACTCATTAGTAGGAAATGCAGGATAAAGGGAACGAGGTAAGGTTAAAGGCAAGGATTCCTTTCCGGTTTGATCCTTTTGATTCCACTGTGGAGTGGACAAAACCACTCGTTCCGTCTTTGGGCTGGATGTGCTTGGGATTCTTCCCCAACGTGCCTGGGAGACCTTTGTGCATCGAAGAGCCGCAGAACGCGGGCAGTTCCCAAAGCTCGGGAGCTTTCTCTGTGACACGGGGTGTCCTATCGCAGCCTCCTGTACCCCCTGCAGCCCCTGCCGGGGGGTCGGGGGCACACGGAGCGCCGCACGGCCCGGGGAGGCGGTGTCGGGGGCCGGGCCGGGCCGGGCTGGGCTGGGCTGGGCGGCCCCGGGGAGGCACCTGCGGCGGCGGGGCTGTGCCGGGGCTCCCCGCGGCCACCGGCACCGGGCTCCCTGCGGCACCAGCGGGGCTCGGCTCGGCTCGGTTCGGCAGCCCCGGGCGGGTTGGGGAAGGGCTGGAGCGGCGGCGGCAGCCGAGCTCCGCAGCCCCGGCAGGAGGAGGGAAGCAGGAGCCACCGCGGCAGCGCAGGAGCCCCGAGATCGCAGCATCCTCCGTGAGTAGCCCCGGCGGCAGCGCCGGCTGAGGGTCTTGGGTAGGAATGGCTCTTGGATGGGGATAAATGGAACCCTCCTGCCCTAAAGCTCTGCTGCTTTCTGCCGCCGGTGCCAGCGGTGCTTCCAGCGCGGTTTCTCCGGGATTGTGTGCGAGGCACTGTGAACGAACCACGGGAAACGCGAGTTCTTTATCAATAACTCTGAACCAGAAAGAAACAGAGAGCAGATGTCCTCGCATGTTTTTCTGTTCCACTTGTGCTTGAGCAGTTGTTCCATTAATTGGGAACCTTCAAGGGACAGGACTGGGACTGCTCTGGCGCGTTGTTTCCTCCCGGAGAAAGGGAAGCGTGCGCGGCTGTTGAAAGCTCATTCCCTCGCTGGCGGTGTCCCTTCATCACTGGGGACGCTGAATCTCTTGTCCTGACTTATTCAACCCCAGCACTATAAATATGGGTTTGTTGGCGGTTTTTTGTTTGTGGTTTTGGGGTAGTGGCTTTTTTTGTGTACTTTTTTTCTTTTCAATCTGCTGAGCAGCGTGCTGGAAAGGGCTGGCAGAGTAATATTTAACAGGAAAAGAACTCGAAAGCTCAGAGCATTGTGTTACAGTTCACTGAGTGTCTCCAGCACAGAACAAAACTACACTGCTTGCATTATTTGGGAACACGCCGAAGCTGCTGACAGGTTTGAATGGTGATTTCTGGTTTTTCCTGTAATTAATGTATTTAATGCCCCAGGAAGTCCTTGCTAAAGGAAGCGTAGCTTTTTGTAAACAGCTTTCGCTGATGGGATGCATTGTGCTGGGTGGGCAGGAGGGGTTGATTTAGTGATTACAAACCAGGAGACAAAGGCAGAGCAGTGACCGGTGACTTCATGGCCTGACTGAGTTCTTGTCCCACTTGTGGGGACAGGGCTGTGGGTGCCAGATTGGGGCACTGAGGGTTTGCCAAGGGCTTGAGTGGCTCTGATGGAGAGCAGGCTGCAAGTGTGAGTTATCAGCTCTGTGTGTGTCTGCAGGGCTCTCTGCAGAGGGGAAGGTGCCTCATGGATTCAGCAAGTTGGGATATGCAGGAAATCCTGGGACTGCCTTCATGCTGCTCTGTGCAAAGTGAGAGAAGTTGTATTTCTGTGTTGCACACAGGATTCTTGAGATTGTGTACAGAGTTCTTTGTATCACACAGTCACAGAATGATAGAAACACTGAATGGTTTGTGCTGGAAGGGACCTTAAAGCACCACAGGTGCCTCCCCGGGGCAGAGACACCTTATATTTTTAATACAGAAAAACCTGAAGGATATGAAACTCACAGAGGTTCTTACAATAGGATTGAGATTTGCATTTTCCTGGTAGATGAACAGCTTCAATTGCAGAAGATCCAGCCCAGGATCTGGGAGCACATTGTCCCAGAGTGGCCAGCTCATGACAACATCCTAAAACTCCCATCTAAAGCTGGCAGCAGAATTGGCTGCCTTGTTGGCAGGAATTCATGAAGGTTTCCTGTCCAGCCCTGCTCCTATCTGCTCACTGCTACTGCAAGCGTGACTTTTATTAGCCACACTCAATCCTTCTTCTCACTTCACAATGAATCAGTCAGGATTTAATGCACAAAGGAGCTGCTGAACCCCTGAGTGATCTCAGATCAGCATCTCTTGTGTTCTTGGGGTAAATCCATCAATCCTGAACAGCCTGTGGGGTGCTGCTGTCCGCTAATGTCCCCCTCTGTCCCCCTGGGGGACATCCCACGCCCTGGGGTCTCATGCCCTGGTGCCAGGCAGGGAGCAGCACGGCCTGTGTCATTGTTGGGCATGTGGGAGAGCAGAGGAATGTGGTGGGGATGACTGTGCTGCTTTGAGAGGCACAGAAACCAGGAAATGCAGCCAAAACCTATAGCCCTCGTTAGGCCTCGTGCAGGGAGGGATGATCCGAGGCAGGAATGGAGATCACAGAGGAGGGAAGTGAGAAAAAAGCTGCAGGGATGTCTGAGTCATCCACTTTCCCACTGACACACATAACTTCATGTTTTCACAACCACCTCCACGGAGCAACAAAGTGGAGTGTGGCACAACACCACTGACCCCTGCCAGACACTCAGAGCTCAGCTCAGATTAATTTTCTTGCTCTCCCTTTGAGTGCACACCTTGATGGTTTCTAAAATCTGTCACCTTGAGTCTCACTGACCATCCCCCATGAGCCACTCCTGCCCTGGGATCTGTACAGGTGCTTGGAGGCATTCTTCTTCTTTCTGAATCAGTTTTTTTTTTTTTCTGGGTAATATTTAACTGCTGATTACCCAGCCTTCCTTCCCAGGAACAGGCCAGGACGTCACCAGTGAGCAGTGGGAAAAGCCACCTCATTCCAAGGAAAAAGTCTGGATTGTATCATGGGTTTGAGCTCCTTGAGCCACAGTTCAGTGCTGTTGGAAAGGAACCTTTTCTCAAAAAAAAAAGAAAAAAAAGACCAAGTAGTTGCACCTTTTCCTCTTTGTTATAACAAGGTGGGTCCTGTGAGAATTCTCATTTGCCATCTCTTGGTTACACCACTCGGAGTTGGTTAATTCAGTGTCTGTGTGCATAGTCATAAGTTAAAAATGTATAATGAGAGCTTTCTAATAATCATCAAAAATAGCTGCCAACAAAAGAAAACCTCTAGCATTCCTTCCAGGAACAAGCTGCAAAATTGTTCCCAGCTCTCCCTTGATATATCATCTGTGTGTTGCATATAAATGGGAATTTAGTTTTAATATCTGTTTGAGCAGTGCAAGCTCTGAGCTGCACAGCTCCAGCAGTGTGGTGATGCTTACAGGGAGTTTCCATTTTAAGTTCAAATCCTGGTTTTGTTGGATATTTCACAAGTGTCTAAAGAAGTCTTCTGATCCCAGTGTGCCTTAGATCCTGGCCTGGAACCAGTGGGAAAATACCTCTGGCTTGTTTTGCTTCCATATCCTGCATGGGCAGCCCTACCCTGAAGGGTCTGGAGTGGTTTTAGGATCTGAACATGGTGGAGTTCCTGTCGTTCCTCTGAATAACTGTATTCACACAGAGGCAGAGGAGAAATGTGTGTGGCCCAGAATTTTAAGGCAAAAATAATTAGAACTGGGAAACGTGCAGTTCACAGTCTGGTTCAGACACTGCTCCTGGGTGAGTTAATGGCAAAAGCCTAACAAGTTCATATTTCCAGGCACAGCTTTAGAAATGAGGGTGTTCCTTTCCTGGGGTCCTGCTGTCACTTCCTCAGTTCTTGTCACCTGTGGGAGCTCCTCTCACAACAGGAGCCAGGCAGGTAGAATTACTGGGGTTTTTAACTGGTCCTGCTCCTGCACAGAGCTGCCTGCAGTTTGAGCACCTTCCCCTGTCTTGGCAAGGCAGTGAAGGGCTTTTAATGTTTATGACAACAGCTCAACCTGGGCAGCTCATGCCAGAACCTGAGAAAATGCTTATGTAAAGGTGCTGCCCTGACATGGGGACACTCAGGCTCACCCAGGGAGGGGTGTTTGCCTCAGGCCACTTTGAACTTAGGCTTTTCTTTCCTCCTTCCTCCCTCTTCAGAGCCTCTCAAGGTAAATCCAGGCACGTTCAGGTCTCACTGAAGGACATTGTGTTTTTATTACTCTCTGAAATCACAGCTTGCCTTGATCCCTGGCGATGTTCCCAGGGATGCTGGGAAGGTGAGGCGGAAACAACTCAGCTCCATGCAAACCCCGATTTTTCCAGGTGAAAGCACCAAATCTGTGTGTCCTCCTAAGCAGCACCTGCCTTCCCTGGCAGTGAGCTGCCTCTCCAAGTCCAGCTCTCCTGGAAAAACCCTCAAACAAAGCCCTCTGTTCCCTGTGGCCCCTCTGCTGTAATTGCAGGTGCTGCTGACAGGTGAGCTCTGATCCCCATCTCCTCACAAACAAACCCACCCCAGCTCAGCAGGGCCCCTCAGCTGGAATTCAGCTGGGCAGGGGAGCAGGAAGGCTTTAGAAAAGGGGGCACTGCTACCACTTGCCAGAACAACCTATCCCCTGTATCTGCCAAGGTGTTTGAAATGGAAACGTGCCCAAAGCTGAACTTTATATGGAAACATTTCCAGCTCCATAACGTGGGGATGCAAAAATAACCAGCAGTGTGGAGTGAGGGTGAATGAGAGGCTCTCAGAGCCCAGGCAGGTGTGTGTGCACAGGGGGAAGTGCAGCCCTGTGTCATGGACAAAGAATGTCCTGTGATTACTGTATCAAAGTCCACTTCTTCTCCCCTGCTGAATGGCTTTTATCCAGCACTCTTGATTTTCCAAACGTTTTTCTAACCAGAGTAGGATCCAGGCTGAAAACCAGTAGGTTCCCATGGATTTGCTGGGCTTTGCTGGGTCTTTCTTGCAGCAGAAGCTTGGTCAGGTGTAACCTGCTGATTCACAGGGCAGGAATGGAGCTGGGACTCCAGGTCTGGAGACACAGACCTTGGACCTCTTGACTTGCTACACAAAGCAGAAAAACCCCAAGCTGATGCATTTTTCAAATTGCACCTTGGCTTGGTGCACCCTGTTGGATAAATTAATCCTTTTTGTAAACAGGCGGCTTCACTACAACAATAAACATTCTTTGGGGCTGGGTGACTCATGCACTAACAGCTCCCCATTCCCAAGGCGGTTTGACCCAGAGCGAAGGTAGGAAGCAGGAATATTACATGGCTTAACAGCAATATTTGGGGTTTTTATTTTGGTAGCCAGAGGAGGAGAAAAAGGCTTCTGCAGGTCTGGCATCTGCACTCTCCTAGCCAGGAACCACAAGATGAGAGCTGGATGTGGCATTTTGTGAATGATGCCCATAGTCAGAACACTTGCTCAGCTTTTCCCAGCCTGGAGAATCCCATGAGCTCTGCTGTCAGTGGTATAACCTCCAACCAGGATGGGTGGGGAGGCAGAAACAGCTATCCCCGAGCTCTGGTGCCTCCCAGGTTCCTCTGAGGTGTGGGTGAACCCTGTGCTGTACAATAGGGCTGGGCAAAATCTAAACACAAAATATTTCAGCTGATGCTCATGTTGCTGAATTAACTTAGCCTTGGCTAAACAAAGGAATCATTCAGTCACAGGAGAATGACCCAGTTACAGGCTTGGGGCAGAGTTATTTTGGTTTTTAGATTAAAAGAAGAAAACCAAACTTTTAACATGAGGGGATTGAAGTATTTCTGATCCTACATCCCAGCCAGAGACCAAGCACTTCCCTTCCTGCTGGCTCCTGGTCCCTTTCTTTCCTCACTGACCTGCTCTGAAGGTTTTTAACTGGTATTAATTTGTATTACCAACTGATTTCCACAGAATTATTGCTGGCTATTGTGTATCTTGTGCTGTGTAAAATTACAGTTGCCATGCCACAGAGCCACAGTATCCCAGTGGAGCACAACAGTCCTGCCTGGCTGTGCCAGGCAGCATCTGAAGTGGGAAACTCAGCCCCATATCAAGAGCTGAAGAATGATTTACTTTTCAGTGGACAGTTGGAGTGTCTGAGCTCTTTGGGCTGGGAGCTGAGCTGGTTCCAGAGGGCTCTTTGAAGTGGTGCTCACACCCTCCTGGGCTGAAGGAGCCCTTTAATGGCTCAGGTTTCCAGGGACACTTGGAAAACCCTTATAAAATCAGCAAACATCCAGGCTGCTCTTTCCAGATCCACAGTTTTACCTAGCAAAACACAGGCATATTTCAGCTGTGCCTTGGAAGTTTATCCACTTCCAGTAGCAGACCTGAGCTGACACTGTGCTGAACTCACAACCTCCTGTCACAGCCACGTTGCAATATCCTTGTCAGGGGCTCTGGTTTGTCCTGGAACTTTTGGAGCTTCAGCAGAAAAACCAAGAAATGGTTTTTCTTCTCCATGTCAGATGAATGAAGCTCCTTTAAATTCTATTTTATAAAGGAATTTTAAAACCTTTCTGTGATGACTTTCCCCCTTCCCTCAAGACATCTTGATGAATTCTGGGTGCAGAATCCTTCACACTATATTTGCTCAGTGATCTGAATCTCAACCAGAGATGATCATCTAAAAGCCTAAAGCATTTAAATTATATATTTATCCAAAACCTGTATAACAGCAACAATGCATTATTGTGCTCATATCTTATTTTATCCCATTAACACTGAATAGCGGATATTTTGAGACAAATTGCTCAAGATTGTACCAAAATTTCCATTGTACCAATTTCCATTCCTTCAGCAGGTTCAGGTTTCCACCTGGTAGGCTCTGAGCCTTTAGTGGACAGTTGCCTAATTATCACTGTGAAATTTGGGTTGATATTTTCTGAATTCACTCTTTTTTTCCCCTCTGTAGCCGGCTCAAGATGACGACAGCCTCGCCACTGACCAATAACACTCAGCTCTCAGTGAATGTGACCACAAAGTCTCAAGAACAAAGTCTCTATCAAAGTAAGGAAAGAAGTGGGGTGGTGGCTTTTTTTAAATGGACTTTGAACTTATCAAACTTCAAACACTAGAGTGACAACTTTGTAAATATGGCCTTTTTTCCCTTTCTGCTTCTCTCCCAGGTTCTGGAGCAATAGTTGCTGCTATCGTGGTGGGGGTGATTATTATTTTCACAGTGGTTCTGCTCATCCTGAAAACATATAACAGGTACATGGCCAAGTGCTTCTAGCCATCAAGTCAAACCAAGATGAACCAAAGTCACTGCTCAGCTAACAGAGCATGCCAGGGTTTGTTGCTGAAAATTGCCAGGAGAATCTAAGCCCTAAAGTGCTGATTGCAGTGTCCTGAATCTCACCTTCAGTGCTCTGTGGTTGGATGACTGGGAAGCACAAAGAGCTCCTTGATGGAGGGTGTGTGGTGGGAGCTCTTTCTAGGGATCCCTGTTGATGTGAGGAAGGTCTGAGTCTATAGCAAGGCTGCCAGATCGAGAAGTGATTCCTCACTTCTCAGAGCTCACACCCTCTGGGATGACTTTTGGTATCTTTGGGATGAAATCCTGGCTTGGTTTGACTTTAGGTTATGTGGGAATCTCCCCCAAACTCCCCATGGCAGAGACCAGCCAGCTGCAGCTCTGGTGACAATTGCCCTCTTACCTTTGCCAGGCACATGCGAGTGCAGCGGGAGCTGCAGCCCAAAGCCTCCAAGCTGGCAGTGCCACCTCCTCTGGGCCACAACAGCCACAGCCTGTCCCAGCAGCCCACGGTGACCTTCATCCCTGTGGACATCCACATGCAGAGCAGGTAACCGGGAATGCTCGTCCTCCCTGCGAGAGAGGAGATGGAACGGTTATTGCCATGGATCTGGGACTCCTCAGCAGAGCTGCACTGGGAATAACAGAATAACAGAAACAAGCTGTTACTGTAGAGAGAAATTAATCCTGAGTTCTCTCTTTGGGAGGAAGAAGAAGAGGTCTGGACACTTTTCCTCTGACTGAAATAACTGGAGGTCTAGGATTCATCAGGAAGGCAGCCAGGTCTCTTCTGAGTCTGGATAGACCAAGAAGAGAAGATGTCCAAATTTTGTGGAGGTTTTGCTTCCTCAGAGACTTTGAACTCTCTCTGTTCTGCTGATAAGCAGGAGGAAAAATCTGAACATGCTCCAAACTCAGGTTGGACCTGAGTTTGTTATGAGTTACATAAAGCAGGTTTGTGGTTTGTTTTATACATTATGGGTAGTGCAGGAGGTATCAAAATTGTATTTATCGTTACTCATATTTCATGTTTCTAATGCCACACATGTATGGGTCGAGGAAAAAAAGAAAGTTACTTTTTATTTTCAAGTATTTTTAAACTATTTCTATAAACTCTGTAACTCCATTTCCAAAAGAACTCAGTCTCTGAGGTTTTTCACTCTCAAGAATTCAGGTTCGTGGCTGGAGTTTTGTTAGAATGCTTTGTCTTACACAAAACCTGAGTTCTTTAATTGAAAAAAAAAAAGCATAAAAATAGAAAATTTACTGTGTGGATAAAGCAAGGGAGGCTTTGTGCAGCCCCAAAGTGCCACTCATCCCGCAAGGCTTTGTTCTCTGGTGTAGCCCAACTATTTTTAGCGATTTTTTATTCCCGAAACCAACCCAAAGCGAGGTTGTTTTGCAAGTGTGAGGGCTGTGGGTGTGCAGCAGTGGCACAAAGGAATTTCCAGGGATACTCAGAGCCCACTGGGTGGGAAAACAAAGCAGCATTGTCAGACACTGAGTGCAGATTGTCTGAGTGTGTGGCAAAGCAGTCCTGACAGACACACAGGATCAGAAAAAATTCAGGAGTTGGTGGAGGGAAGCAGCTCCCCTCCTTGACACACACAGCTGGGATTTTATGGAATCACTCCCTGGAATGGCTGGACAGAGTGGGAAGTTCCTGTTGTCTCACTGAAAGGCTCAGAGAACCTCGAGCTTTAGAGCTTTCTGTCCTGCAGCCCTTTTCCAAAGTGTCACCAACAGCACATCCCTCAATCCCATCAGGTGGGGAAGGACTGGGGGAGATTTTATATTTTGTATTTCTTCCAATAAGCTTGGATCTCTTGAACAGTTTTACTAACTGTTTTTTGTTTTATTTTGTTTATTGGTGCAGAAACGAAATTCAATTACTTTACAACTAATTTTTTTTTGCCTGAAACTGAAGCAGTTTGGATTCCAAATCAAATACTAAGACAGCTGTTTGTGAAGTTTATGAATCTCCTTGTAAACATTGCACTTGTCCTGGTTCTCTAACTTATTTTTGTGGCAGGGGTGTTTGATTTAATAATTCAGAAGGGACAGCAGATGCAAATCTAAGTTTTTCAAAAAAAATATAAAGGAGTTGATTTTCTGTTCCTGTCTCTGGATGTTCTCTGTTCCACGGTGCCAAAATCAAGATTTTTAGGAAAGATAAGCCCAACTTACTGTTGTTTTTAACATCCCCAGCCAGACCTACTTCTAGCAAATTTTGTTTATTTTCCATGTGCTTCATTTCAAGCCAACGCAGTTCACAAGCAGAATAAGCAAAACTACTGCAAGCAGTTCCAGTTTCACAGATCTACTATTATTGGCAGCAGAACTGGCTGCTTTGACCACACCAGCACTGCTGAAAAATTCAAATACCAGTACAATTTGCCTCTCCTTGGCACCTCCTGGGAGGCCCCACAACCCCTCCTGGCAGCAAACCCCAGAGCTTGTGCTGAGCAAGCACAATCACCTTCTCAAGGAACAAAAATTCCTGCATTGTGCAATTTGCTGTGGATTTGAGTTTTCCAGGAACAATCCCACACTCCCCTTGGCCTGGTGACAGCAGCTGCTTCAGTGCTGGTTCGACTTGCCCTGACTTGGCCTCCAGGTTTTGCTTGCAAACACCCAGATTTTGGGAATGTTCCCCTTTAGCTGGCCCTTGCAAGAATCAGTGGGGATTTTTTGCTCCTAAAAGTTTTTTAGTGTCTTCAGCAGGCCGGATCCTTCAGCTGGAATTTTACTCATGCAAACACACTGGTAAAATGTTTAATTTTTTGCTGCTGGCTAAGTCCTGATCCCAAAATTCAGCTTTCCCCCCTTATTTCCATTCTCCTTATCCCAGCAGAAAACATGGAGCTCCACCTAGTGTCCTTATGCCTTCCCAAGGGTTCTAACTCGTGTTGCTCAACAAAAACACAAAGCAATTCCAACTTAGCTATCAGAATTTCAAAAATTCTCTCATCCACGGTGCCAAGACTGTTGAGGAGCTGAGTCGAGCACTGTCTCAAGTTCGGCCCTGCAAAACTCAGATCACTGCAAGTTTAAGCAGACAAAATGTGAGAATGTCCCTTGGGTTTTATTCCTGAGTCCCAGAACCAATTTATTTCCCAAAACCACATTTGTAATTCAGCCCATAATGAGCCACACAGACAAGTGACCCACTGGGTTGTTGTTAGTGCAATGGGGTGGACAGCTCACGACTTGTCCTCAGGACAAGAAAGACAAGGAGCTGCTGGGAAGGGTCCAGCAGAGGCCACAAGGATGATTTGGGGTCTGGAGATCTCCCTGATGAGGAGGAAGGTGAGCCTGGTCAGTCTGGAGAAGGGAAGGCTGCGAGAGGATCCCATCAATCCATAAAATATCCCCAAGGGGTGCCAGACTCTGGTTCAGTGATGCCCAACATCAGGACAAGCAGCAATGGACATAAACCACAAGTTCCAGCTCAACATGAGGAAGAACTTCTTTCCTTGGAGGGTGGCAGGGCACTGAACAGCTGCCCGGGGAGGGCGAGGAGTCTCTCTGGAGACATCCCAAACCCACCTGGACGTGCTCCCGTGTCACCTGCTCCAGCTGACCCTGCCTGGGCAGGGGGCTGCACTGGATGATCGCTAGAGGTCTCCTCCAACCCCAGCTATTCTGTGATTCTGCGGCCGCCCTAGAGCCCTGCGTCCCGCCCAGGGAGCCCTGTTATATCGGAGGCGGAGGTGAGATTAGAATTGTGCCGGGAGGAGCGGCAGGGCCGCTGCCGAGGGCTGACGAGGCTGTGCCCTCACGGAATTGTGCCGGGGAGGAGCGGAGGGCCGCTGCCGAGGGCTGAGGAGGCTGTGCCCTCACGGAATTGTGCCGGGGAGGAGCGGCAGGGCCGCTGCCGAGGGCTGAGGAGGCTGTGCCCTCACGGAATTGTGCCGGGGAGGAGCGGAGGGCCGCTGCCGAGGGCTGAGGAGGCTGTGCCCTCACGGAATTGTGCCGGGGAGGAGCGGAGGGCCGCTGCCGAGGGCTGAGGAGGCTGTGCCCTCACGCACCTGCCCCGCCGCCATCGCTGAGGGAGCCGTGAGGGCGCGCGAGCTCTCGCGAGACGTCGGCATCAAAAATAACAGCAGGGGCCGACGTCTCGCGAGAGCGGGATCCACACACTCGCTCACCCCCGCGCGCGCCGCCAAAGGACGCGTCCCGCTGCCGGAGCAGCCGCGCTCTCTGATTGGCCCCGCTCCCGCGCGCGCGCCGACCCTCCACCAATCAGCGGGCTCCGAAGGGAGAACCCCCGAGCGGCGCGCGCCCGGCCCCGCCCACCCCCCGGCGCCCCTCCCGCCCCCTCCCCACCCCCGGCACGGCTGAGGGGGCGCGCGGTGCACGCCGGGACGGCAGCGCGCGCCGCGGCCGGGAGGAGGCGGAGGAGCCAAGATGGACGCCGGGTTCTTCCGCGTAAGTGCCGGCCGGGAGGGCCTCAGGGCGGGCGGGCGTCGCGGCGGGCCCGCCGGGGCACGGGGAGACCGCCCGGCCCCGCCGCAGGCCCGCGCTGGAGCCGCGCTCCCCCGCGCGGCGCCGCCGTGCCCCCCGCCCCCGCCCTGCGCAGGCTCCTCGCCGCGGAGAAAATGGCGGCGGGCAGAGGCCGCGGCGGCGCGGCCCGGCGGGGAGCGGGGCGGAAGGAGCGGGGCCGGGCCGGGCTCGGCACCGGGGATGCTCCGCGGCCTCCCCCGCGGCTGCGCTCCCCGGCAGGCCCCGCCGGGGACACCGAGCGGCCCGCAGGTCCCGGCGCACGCGGGTTGTGTCACCGCTGCGACCCCCGGGCTGCGGGGGGCTGAAGGGCCGAGGGGCTCTGCGGGGCGAGCACGGGTTTGTGTTATCCGCGTTCTTTAGGGTTCACGTTCAAAGCAAATAAACGACTCTACCCGTTTTTTAGAGGGATTTTTTTTAAAGGTTATTGAGTGTATTCATAGCAAAAAGAAGTTAGGCGTTATCCTTACGTTAGTATTTTATTTTTAATCCTTGAGTTTTTCTTCACTGTTCTTACAGCTGTGCGGCGTTTTCTGCAGAAACCATTAAACCTACCCAGGGCTTATTTCTTTTCAGCTTTTTCTTCCATTAATTGGAATGACCTTATTTTGGGGGGTTCTGTGATAATTTTGAAATCCAGTTTAAGTTTTCAAGATTCATTCATTTGCTCAGCCCGTATTATTTTCATTTCCTGCAGCTAGGATGCTTTTGAACCACAGCAGCACATGTAACCTTTCCCTTAGTTCAGCTTTGTGTTCATGGACTAAGTTGAGAAAAATAATTGCAGTTCAAATCTACACTTGTTCTAATGCAGTTGTTGAAAGGGTTTCAAATCAGGTAGTTGTGACTGACAGCAGGATTACTGAGTTAGAAATCGAATTTTCTGTTAAACTGGCCTGTGGAAGGTGACAAGAGCAGCATGACAGTGAAAAGGGCATGTGAGCAATGGTCTGATTTTATTCTGGAGTCAGGAGGAACCAAATGTGAAATGACAGAAGTGCAGCAGAACAGCAGTTTGGATTCCCCATATCAAGAAGCCTGCTATTTATAATTCTTTCAGTTCTTCACACTTCTGTGAAGTTTCAGTACAAATTATTTTGCCTTTAAATTCTTGTAAATTTGGTTCCCTTTGCTGCTTGCCACGTGTTACCAACAGGGTACACGAAACTTCATTTCCATTTCCCTTCTGGGTTGTGAAAGAATTAAAAAAAAAAAAAGAACAAACCAAAAAGCAAACAAAAAGAACTCTAAATTGTTGATTGAACTGGCAGGTGTTGTGGTTTCTTGTAAGCCAATATAGACTGCAAATATTAGAAAGAGTTTTAATCCCTGTAAGTGCATGTGGCACAATCAGATTTTCGGATGTTCATGTTCTGGAATAGCAAATGGGAATGTCAGTAGATTGTTCCTTTCAATAACTGCTGACGTTGCAATGTGTTATGTTGCTAATTCCAAGTGTTTTCTGAGCTGGAAAATAGTGGTTAGGTGAACTTAGAATTTGAGGGTTTTTTCTTATTTATTATAATTTAATTGCTTGACAGTTTATATTCTTGCTTGTACTGTACCCCCTTTTTCCAGGCATAGAGCATTACATGTATAAAATTCCATGTTTTCCATCAGTCACATTGGTTTCCAGAATAAATTTCCCAAACTGTGGGTTTTTCCTCAATCCTGAGCAGCCTGTCAGGGTTTGGATGCAGCCCTGCACATCCTCTAATTCCTGCCTGGTTCTGTTCACTTCTCTACCAGTGAATTTTCCAGAACTGGACTTGCAGGCCTTTCCCTCCCAAATGAATT